>OV884014.1:18928088-21543088 GCA_930367205.1 Acanthosoma haemorrhoidale | reverse complement strand
ATGGACATGCAGAATAGAGCTATGGGGGACAGCAAAAAGGTTGAACATCAAGCGTATGCAATTCTTGCAATCAAAAGTTCTGGTAACAATAGTAAATGCCCCTTATTACGTCAGCAACAAAACCCTTCATAACGATCATAATATATCTTACATTCTTGAGCTCATCCCTTCCAAGTTCATGAAATTCCACAGTAACCTATCCAACCACCCTAATCCCCTAGACTGTGCCAGTCATCCTTATAATCCTCATCGGAGACTAAAGTGGCTTTATAAATTTGTGACAGTGGGAGTCCTGGAAATAGCAGGTTTATCCAATCATGTCCTGAGCGTCTGTGGGTCTAGCGCTTTTGGTCAGCCCCACTGGCTCGTAAACGGTGGACGGAGGAGCGTGGGGGATTTCCCAAGATTTCACAATTACGTATTGCCCAATGAGGCAGATCGTAATTTTATCACAATAAAGAAGTTTCAATTAATTCTTGGGCATTGAATATAAATTTGACCATGTTTCGCAGAACCATTTGCTATGTATTATTACTTTTTGATAATTTCAGTCTAAAAAAGATTGAAGTCCGATTTTCCAAAAATTTCAGATTACATAATTGCCCCATTGTTCCACCGAGGTAGCGATATAACGCATACAGCTAGCGATTTATAGTAGCTCCTCATATGTGATTGAGCAGATATATACATACCTACGATGGAATCATGGATCGATAGCCTGCGGTTTAGCTCCCCTACATCAATACAGGACTGACAGCGTAGGGAGGCATATAGAGTGCTCTGTATCTCTGATATCGCTGGAAGATATCTCTGTCAAATCAGGTGTGACATTCTGTAGGACTCTATCAAGCTAACTTCCGCCATTTTGAACCAAGCCGTATGTAATCAAAGTTTTTTAAAACAACGATATAGAATAGCGACAGCTAGAATTATTTATTGGTATAATGGTGTACGAGGGTGGTCTGAAAAGTTTCCGACCTCAACATGAAGATAGCAGCAGTCGTAAATAAAAGCTAGTGAATTTCGTTAATATTTGTTTTTGAAAGGCAATATGCCTACGTAAATCAAATATGATTTGGGTTCTGTGTATTGGGACTCTGCACCATCATTTACAACAGTGAAATTTTGGGCAGCTGAATTTAAACGTGGTCGTAAGAGCTCAGGAGACGATGAACGTTCGGGACGTCCAAAAACTGCAACTACCGACGAAAACATCGCCAAAGTTCACCAAATGGTGCTAGACGACCGCCGAATTAAAGTGAGAGAGATAGCAGAGGTTATGAACATGTCAAAAGAACGTGTTTGTCACATATTAAATCAACATTTAGAGATGAGAAAGCTGTCCACGCGTTGGATGCCGTGTTTGCTCACGTTAGACCATAAACGTGTTCGAATGAACATTTCCAACGCTCTGTTGGCGCAGTTTAGGCGCAATAAATCCGAGTTTTGGCGCCGATTAATTACTGTGGATGAAACTTGGATACACCATTATACGCCCGAAACAAAAATACAGTCCAAACAATGGACTGCAAAGGGGGAACCGGCTCCAAAAAAAGCAAAAACTGTTTTTTCGGCTGGGAAAGTGATGGCGACTGTTTTTTGGGATAGTCATGGAGTTATTTTAATCGATTATCTTCAAAAATAAAAAAACATTGCAGGAGCATACTACGCATCATTACTTGACAAGCTGAAGGCAGAACTTGCGGAAAAACGGCCACATTTGCAGAAAAAGAAAATCCTGTTTCACCAAGACAACGCACCGTCTCACACCTCAGCGGTTGCCATGGCGAAAATCCATGAATTACGGTTTGAACTGCTTGACCATCCGCCTTACTCGTCAGATCAAGCCCCAAGCGACTTCTTTTTGATCCCTCATCTAAAAATTGCGCTCGGAGGACAGAGATTTTCGTCAAATGAAAAGGCAATCACCTTCGTGAACGATTACTTTGCAGAGAAAAACGCCGAGTACTATTTAGACAGGTTACAGAGATGGGAGCATCGCTGGGAGAAGTGCGTAGAGTTACAAGGAGACTATGTTGAAAAATCAAAAAAAAAATCAGAAAAAACGTCTTGTATCTTTGTTAGGTCGGAAACTTTTCAGACCACCCTAGTATTGACTACCACAGAACTGTTTTGGAGGTCAGCCTCTGTCTTTAGATGATGTCTAAGAAACGGAGAAATTTACAGAAGGATGGATAGAGAAGAAAACGAGGCAGGCAAAAACATAAATCGGTGTATGGACATAGTCTGATTGATGGGTTTTCTTCAAATAGCAAAGGAAATGAATTATACTGTGGTTGAGGAAAACTTTTGAATATACTCTGTTATCCTGATCCTGGATCATTCGGGATACGTCTCATGCTGTCTGGGTATCAAAATTTTGGTATATGAGATGCAGAGGACAAAAAAAAAGGTTAATACATATCCCGGAGTAGTCATGATTTTCCCGAAATCTGTTCGGGAATGCAAGTTAGCTATTTGTGGGTTCAAGGACTTTAAACTTTAGAAATGGAAAGATGAAGATTGACCCTTGCTACCAATTACCACACAAGGGTATTATTTATTAGAATAAAGAAGATACAATCCACAATGGCGATGAAGCTGTTAAGGGAACAGCCATTACAGCCCATCGGTGCGAGGCATATCTGGTTTATAGATCTCTATCTGCGAGCAATTAAAATGTGAGGCACAAATGAGAATAGAGAACTGAGAGGCTAATCAAAAGCGAACTCGCAACTCAAGGAACAGACACCTCCTGCTATAAATCAGAGGTTTAAGGCGGGGCAGCCTTCCCAATAATATAGCTCGAGAGCAGTACCTTTTGTATTCGTATTTATTATTTTAACGGTCGGGTGTATTTATTTCTTATATATTATTTATTAGTTTTAACATTTCAGAATGTACACGGAAAATCGTGCCTTGATTTGCATGGTAACAATGGAACCAAAATTATTTATCGATGGATTGTTCGTGTGGTTTAGTTTATTTGAATAGAAAACCAAATATTTGCCATTGTTTGAAACATTTTTTGCATCTAACAAAATTGCGATTGTCTTTTTGGAAGTTAAATGTGTGCCTTTAATATAATAAATCATTGTAATAATTCTGAAGTATGACGCCGATAATTATTTCTGCATTTTTGATCAAATAACCGGAGTTCGTGGAGTACATAATAGTTTCTATGCACGTTCGTTGCTTGTGACATCTCATTTGTAGTGAGTCAGCAACAAAACCCTTCATAACGACCTTAATATACCCTACATTCTAGAACTCATCCCTTCCAAGTTTACGAAATTCCACAGTAGCCTTTCCAACCACCCTAATCCTGTAGCACAGTCATTGCACTGCACCACTCATCCCTATAATCCTCCTCCTCGGAGACTGAAACGGCAGTGGCCTCGTGACCTGCTATAAACGCGTGACAGTGGGAGTCCTGGCAATGGCCAGTTTCTCCAATCATGTCCTGAGCGTGTGTGGCTCTCGCGCTCTTGGTCAGCCTCCACTGGCTAGTATCCGGTGACGCGGCTGACGGAGGAGCGTGGGGGACTTCCCAAGACTCCGCTTTCTCTTCGCGGTGGATTTGGGGGGTCTCTGGGCTGTCTGTAAATATTGTATGAATGAGCGAGTGAATGATGAACTGTAAATATTGTATGAATGAGATCATTTATCTTAATTACTTATTGCCTTATAAAAGGCAGATTGTAATTATAGCACAATAAAGGAATTACAATATACAATACATTTGTAGTGAGATCTCCTCTGTCTAGGTATAGCATTTTTAAGACCAAACTACAAGCTGAACTGGCAGGTCACGCGGTCATGACCCGTGACCCTAAAAACCCACGTTTTGTCTTTAAAAACCAACACACTCCAAACACTGCTTTCATAATGAGGTTACACTTGATCTCTGTACAGCATGTTCATCAAATTGTCTGTGGAATCGGCTTGATTTTTGGCTGTTTATTTAAAACTATAATTTTCTCTCCTGATTTTAGAATCAAGAGTTCTTTCTCTCTTAGTTGCCGATCGTTAATATCTCCAACAGGTGTAGCTCTTATAAACAACGCCCATAAATAATTTAGCTTGGGTACAAATTGGTCTTAATGAGACCAATATTTTTTCTCTGATTCAGCCTTCAAAGTTTATCTGATCTAGATTGAAATCTAATGGAGATATCTTGATTATTCCATGTATTTTACATGCGTAACACATTCAACCCATATCTCATAATATTACTGGTTATTAAAATGAACTATGGTATGAAAGTTTTTACAGAATTTTTATAGTGATAAATTCCGCCTTCTAGTCAGGAATGGGCGTGGGGATAATTTGTTATGGCTATTATAAAGTCAAATGGATTTTTAAACATTTAACTGACCTTTCATCTCAGGTGTTTGAAATGTAATACTTATCACGATATCTCGATATGGTAGCTACGAAACTGCTTCATTCAATCCCAAACAGGCACAGCCCAATGAAGCTGCATATAAACCCCTTTAAGGGTTTGGTTTTTACATGTTTCAAAACCAGAAACCCATTTATTTTCTCTCGTAAGTCTATCTGACTGTATTTTACGTCGACTTTTCTTATATGACCTGGAGGCTTGCAGGATTAATAAACATTTTTATCGACATTATGCTCACAACGTTTTCGTAATACATTTGAATATATTGATATTCTGATGATGATTAATTAATAATCCCATTTGAACAATCATTGACTAATTAATTACCTGAAACTTGTACTCCAATATTTTCGTCCTGTGGTGTTGTCCAAAATAGAAGACCTAAGAGCACCTTCAAATGCTGAAAAAAAATAAAACGAAAACCTAGTTTGTGTTAAACATCTTGTATTATATTCCACTTTAAACACCTGTTTGTCTGCTTGGACCATGTCGGCCCCAGATTCGATTCTCACCCGGGAGTGTTTAATTAAATTATTGACTGCTATAAGAGGTTAGTAGCCTATTTAAAACCCGCCAACAACCCACTAAAACAACAACAAACGCAACAAAATAGTACAGCTGTTGCCACGGCGTTAGGCTGGATACAATCGGCCGTGTCATTAATGCAGTCAGATCGAATCTAGATAGCGTTGGAGTACTTTCGAAATTCCAAGTGACTCACTCGCTCAGGAACGAACGAACTGACACTCAACGGGAAATTTTTGTATAACGTTTGAACAGTCAGCAGAAAGTTTTATGACTGCTGGGCTTTTACATTATTAATTAGTATAAGTTCTATTTCTGTTTATTTATTTTTTTTTAATTAAATGGTATTTGTGAGGGTATTCGTGACCCGCATACTAACAGCTGCTTGAATGACCTTGATATTTTTAAGTCTAAATAACTCAGGAACATGTTTTGGAAAGTAGTGCTAGTAAAAAACAATACACGATCACTTACTCTGTTTTGATCAGTACTGCACCAGTCTAAATATTTTATTTATTTATAATTATATTTTTTTTATTTATTAATTGACTCCCGACTATAGTTTGTCATGATTCCCGGACGGTATTCATACACCAAAATAAAATATGAATAAACTATTGTTCGTTTGCTCCCATTTTTGAGCAAACGTGAATCGCTTTGGTTTTAATAGTAATTAAAGTGTCGTTTTTGCTATTTTGTTTAACATAAGCCACGTTTTTGATCTATCGTTTGCTTCTTGAGACGAGTGACCTCCCGCTATCCCTATTAAAATAATGCCGATCCAATAATACACAATCAATACATATTAATCTAGCAAGTATTTGTCGCAAATGAACAAATTAAAATAAATTCTCCAATTATAAGTTATTTATTATATTGAAAGCCTCAGTTCTCTGGTGAATTTTGCGTTCGAGTTCCACTTGGTCTCAACAATGTTAAAAACAATTATGATCATAAAAATAATCAGTATTCGTTTATTAATCAATTATTATCATTTTTAATAACTTTCGAACATAAACAGTTACTTCAACATTGGCAAAAGTAACAACCCACATACTAACATATGTTTTATAACGTATTTTTAAACGTTGTACGCCGTGTTACGTTATCTAATTTAAGGAAAATGCCTCCGCAACATTCTCCAATTGGGACCTATCCTCTTACACAGGCAACAAGTGTTTTGGTGCCGGAGTATTTTGAGCCGATTTCATATGAATTTGATGCCCTCAATTCAAAAATCCATGGATCAAATAAAAAAACTGACCACGGAATTTTCATTATTATAATATACAAATAGTATTGTACACAAAGATAGTGGAAAAAGTTATGGATGAAACCAACTACTTCGAAAGCTTCTTTTCCGCGACATTCTTGAATGCATTCTGGTACAGTAACTTTTTAAACTCCAGCAGTAATTTACCATCATGTGCGTATCCCCTATTCCTTGGTAGTGGGTCTTCATAGTTTTAATATCTTGGTGAAATCTTTCACCTTGTTCCTCACTGGTGTCTCCTAAATTTTCCAGAAAATTGTCTAAGCGGCTGTGTAGATAGTGCACCTTAATCCTCATATTACACCCAAGGGATTTGAACCTGTTGAGTTTGCCCGGAAAATTTCCGACAACTGCAACCAATGAAGTCCAGGGTTTTCGCTCACCCTTATTCAGCGAATTTTTTAAGGCAGGATTCTTATTATGAGTCTTATTTGTGGGCCCTCAAGCATTCCTGCTTTAATTTTTTCCATGAGACATTTTCCCCCTATAAATGCAAAGCATGATTCGTTCTTATAATAAGAGTATAATTGGAATTTACGATGTAGATAAGTGATGTATTGACATGATTGAAATAATAAGTGATATATAAAATAGAATGAAATGTTGGATGAATGCATTAAATTTATAAACTAAATATTAATAAGCATAGTATCTTTACAATACAGCGTTGTCTTTATTGAAGGAAGGTATGTTTGTAACCCCCTCCCGTCTCTCTTTCTCTTCCCATCTACTTGACTCTTGGTCTACTTTGACTCTACTTGACTGGTGGTTTCAAGATGGGAAGCCCAGATCAAGACAGCGTCTCCACAAGTCATTCTTCCGCATTGCTCCTGTCACCGAAAGCATGTCCGTGTCGGGCCTAGCCCAAAACGAATACTCTTTAGCCTCTTCCTCCGACCTTTAATATCCCGTACTTTTTGGCCTGCAGTTGCCGTCACGAAATTTGAAGCGTGAGAGAACCCTCAATACATGGCAAGCCCTGTCTGTGAGCTACTTCTCTTCTATCCACGTGATTCCTTTACTTCGATAATGTCAATCATTAAGCAATAAACAAATTAGTGATAAGTCCCCGCCAAGTAGCCCCTTCATCCCAAGCGTCTAATCTCATGACGTGACTGTAGCTACTCTCCCTTGGGGAGTCGGTCTTCCTTTCTGATCCTATTGTGTTACGAGAATATACTTTCACGCCAAGTTGCAAATAAGTTAGTACGCGACAGCCCCATATCGCTTCTGCCACTTCCTATCTCAGCACAAAAAGAAGGTTTGTACCCTGGTCCTTATGATGGTCCATAAAGAATTCACCCGGACACATCTAGGAGTCTTTAATGCCTGACAGTTTCACCTAGTGCTGTTTACTAACCATCATCTAACAACCTTTTAATACTAATTTTAATTTGACATTAAATCGCATCGATCACATATAACAATTCATCAGTGAGGTGTTTAAGAGAAGCTGCTGTGTGTGTATGGTAATTAAAGTAATTCAACATTACTTATAAAAGAAGCAATTATAAAAAATCATTAAAATAAAGCATTATATAAATAAGGTGCCTTCGTAAATTCGCCATTTTTAACGTACTTTTTCCACTGCCATTTTGTAAAACTTTCTCATTTTGACAGAATGTCTCTACCAATGAATTTCCAGTTGTATGTACCTACGTGGACGACGTACCTGCAC
This sequence comes from Acanthosoma haemorrhoidale, assembly GCA_930367205.1. Taxonomy (NCBI): domain Eukaryota; kingdom Metazoa; phylum Arthropoda; class Insecta; order Hemiptera; family Acanthosomatidae; genus Acanthosoma; species Acanthosoma haemorrhoidale. The sequence goes on along the minus strand of OV884014.1, from coordinate 21,535,207 downwards.
AGGGCACCCACAGAGGGGAGGGTATATGGGGGTAGGCTCACTCCGACCCACAGTTAAACAATATAGAGTTCCAGTCAGGTATACTTTTTTCAATACAGGTAATGGGATTGCTCACCCACCACTAAATGTATAATGTTTAGTTCTTTCCTTTGTTCTAAACCGACCATTCTTGGCCTAAAGTGTTTATTTTTATAGCTCTAGTAACTGGCGTAAAAAATATGAACTTGAGCGTAAAAAAATATGAACATCTATCCGAGATTTTAAAGGAAAATCTAGCATTATCCCTGTTTCATAAATAACAAATTAAAACCTCTTATAGATTTGATTTTCTTTTATGAGTGGATTTTGTTTTTATAATATCCGCTTGATTAAACATTCTTTTTACAATTAAACATTTAACAAACTTTTCTCTCATCTTTCTAGATTTTCAATTGGCAATCAATTGCACGCTACAGTAGGAGTGCATCTCTAGCAAATATTAATTAGTGAACAAATTGGCGGCGTATCCCTGTTTGGTGTACCGTCTTAATTGAAATGGACTATCAAAACTAAATCTAAATATTAAAATATAAAAAAAATAAGTATAACTCTTCACTATTTAGTTTACCTTGAAGGGGGACCTAGATATTTGATCATATGATGCCTTTATGATGTGTTATTAATCAGTTAATTACTGTGTTGGAAGAATATTTAATAAAAAAAATCTTATATTTTGTAGTGTATTGAAATAAATATCTCATATAATATATATAGTTTAAGAATATCTATAATACTTTGGGATTTTAGTGGATTATAGTTATAAAAAAACAACAACATGTAAACAGATAAAAGATATGAAAATATATCAATATGGCGTTTTGGTTTCTCTAAATTAATAACTGGCTTTTGTGTTATTTGTCATTAAATTGTGTTCGAAACTTATTGTCAACTGGTCATTTTTGGCATGAATTTTTTCATTTCATTTATTGGACCGATAATGGTAAATATAAAAATGATCCTATAAATAATAATAATATGTGTAATTAGTGAGTTAATTACTTTGTGATAAAAAAAAATATTGTAGCATTCTGTGTTGGATGGGTGCCAAATTATGTGTCTCTACGTGCAGTTTAAAAAATGAGTTATTCATGTGAGGTAGCAATTAGTGTGAGGTTATTGAAATACATAATAGTGTGATACGTCACTCAAAATTTCATGTGACCCTTCTAGTTGTCGGCTACTTTACTATTTGTTTTTCAGGAGAGTTTTTTTTTCCTAACCCGATTCTGCCTGGCGAGAACAGTCAGTGCCAAATTAGGAGCTACTTCTTTAATCGGCCATTCCTCTTGGATCCACCAAGACAAACCTTGCGCCCTCGGAAGCAGCTGACACCCGGCCACAAAAGGAGTCAGCGGACCACCAGAGAAGACAATTGGCCATAAGCCACTGCTAAGACAGTGTCCTGCACACCTGGCCTGCGCCGCAAGGCCGTGTGTTCGATCCCTGCTGAGGAGAGCACGCTGCATCTAAATCTACCTCCTTATCCTTATCTGTCTCCTCCTTCCTGCTCCTTAATGATCCTCGGCTAGGTCCTTTCTCTGCCGGGTCCTTAACTGACTCCCAGCTATGCAGATCCTTCGAATACTCGGCGTCGTTGGGATAAAAAAAAAAAAAAAAAAAAAAAAAAATCGCCCGCCGCGCCGACCCCTTGATGTTTTGTTGATACAGTTTAGTGGTGGTTGTGTCATGTGGTAGAAGGATTGGTTTGTAGCTAGCTGATATCAGAGGTGCTCATCAGGAAACCATTCAAATATAAGTAGCTGAAAATACAATTTGAATTTATTACTATTTTTCACGGAAAATATATTTTTAATTTCTGGCTTCAAATTAGATACATCAGATATGATTTATAATGTTAACATTCCAAATTATTTACTTTCCGTTTGGAATCAGTAATTAATGGTTTCTGAGATCTTCAATATTCTTCTTTTTGAATGTCTCCATAGATCTGTTGTGAGATTCATTTTGGATTTTGGCAATGTTTATTGTATAATTAGTATTAGTCCTGTCTGCGAATACCAGTTTTATATGGAAATCGATGTTATATATCCAGTATATAAATGCATAGAACTGAACAGATAAACGCATTCGAACAGAGGCATCTATTTTATAACGGTGTCAACAAATCAACATGATTATATTCATCGCTAAATGTCATATTAGTTTGGTGAAAACTATAGACACATAAGTTAATCATCATCGGGCGTTACTGAAGTATTCCGCGATGATGAAGGAGAAGCTAACAAACTGTTGATGTTTCCAAAAGATAGAAAGCTGAAGGAAAAACAGCCTCAACCAAAAAGAAGGGTTGAAAAACAAAAGATGGAATGCCAAAGGCGAACAGTCGGAAAAAACACGACTGTTTTGAGACACCAGTAGAGTGGTTGAGGAAATGCCTTTTTTTTTTCATAGCCCCTTTAAATTTACAGATAATTATAGATCCTCAGGCGAATCTATTTACAAATTATTTTTGTATTTCCTGTAGCCTCGCTGCATTATATACAGGTTTTGTTATTTTATAAAAATTGTATAATGAATAAACAAGTATAATGATATACATTATACGTGACTGGACTAAATTGACTAATAAAGGTGATGGGGCTCACCTTTATGAAATGCCTTATTTATACAATAAAATTTATGTAAATCTTCAAAACGGTAAAACAATCATTGACAATTAAAATATATTTTAATACAGCAAGTAAATTACCACATGACTTATGCCAGGTATGGGTGACTGCTGGGGGGTCATTACCCTTCCACGCTCTGGTGAATGGCACACGGCAGATGACAGCTGGCGCAGCACACGTGCCTAAAGTAACAGTCCATTTTTTTTTTCAGGCCGATACGTAACATGGGCTAATCTTAGTCCTTTTCAATTTTTAAGTTTTTTTTTATTCGAAATCAATCTGCTCGTTCATATGTCTGTCTGCTTGGGGTCATAAAAACCTCGCTTGATCTGAAAACATGAAATTTTACAATCGCATTCAACTCGAGGGCCACTTATCAATTAATTAATACAAAATGAAAGTGCTGTTACCAACATCGATGTACCTAGCACACATGACTGATTTTTTCAATCCGTAAATCCGCCCTGTTATTCCCCGCAGTGCTAAATTAACATGTGTTAAATTCATCCCACTGTAAAAAAAACAAAAGATTATCCCTGTAAGGTACTTAGTACGCCAGCCTTTCCGGAAGCTATAAGCGGCTTTAGCTTTCAAAATTAGATTACTTTTTGCTTTTAGGTTCCATGCACTGTTGAATGGCATTCTCCCTGCCATGTAGGCTGCTAATTCTACCAACTGTTATCAAATGCCTTATCCACGTCTAACAATGAGTAGTATTTGTAATAGAGCGTAATGTCTCCATGCGCAAGTTCTATGTTTCTAAGTGTATACGCTATACAGTGATATTTAATACATAAAATATGCCTTGTTTTAATATTTTTAAATACCTTCAAACTAGACAAAAATTCTACTATAAACTATCCAGGTAGAACCCGTAGGGTGAAATTCTCTCGTCGTTATGACCTGTGGTCCTAAATTTTTTTGACTTTTAAACTCTGTGCGATGCAGTCCTGATTCAAAACATGTCCTACAACGAAAATGAAGAAATATCATTAGATTGAGATTGCTAACATTTTTTCTGCGGGTGTTGAGCCTATATAAAACGTAACTGCAAGTTTCGAAAAAACACGCCAACAAAATATCAAAGATTTGGTCATGACCTTCTTGGCATTAGTGTGAATCCGTGAATTTTTAAGTAGGTAAAGAGGGGGATGAGAGTGTTAGAAAATGGTTGCCACCGGTGATGAAACATTTATTATACATTTGTAACATCGTAATTTCATTGAAATATTGTCGATCGATATTGTGATATCGATTCTAGTAAATAAATTGTGAAGGGACTACATATTATGAATTGACTTTTTCGCCTTGTTTAGCTACTTCATACAGTGTTAATTTCATTTGTATTTTATGCTTAATTAAGCCTAGTTTTAGGTCTTAAAATTCATTTTATCATAATTAGATAAGGTCACGATAGTTTTCAGAGGATGTTGAAGAATTGAAACTGATAGCAATATCTGTATTAAATCATCATTATTCTTCTAGAATAATATTGGCTAATTATTGTTTTATCTGTATAAAACTAATTTTTTGTCGCTATTTTACGTATTAAACTTTTAATTCATTACATCATACAGCTTATATACTTGATGAACTTTTATTTTCCGTTTCGTAAATTTGTCTTCTATTCACACCTCTTTCTGCTAAACTTATTATGATTAATAGTTACAATATTAATAGATATTTTATAGTAATCTTAATTAAATATTATTACCATAGTTATTTTAGTTTCTATTTAGTACTTTAGTATTTGGTTAGTAAATCTGTTTATTACTATTTTACGATAGTTAAGTGACCTGGGAACCATTCTAGATCCTTATCTAGCCAAAACACTGTCTCGGGCTTAACCCTCGTCCTGAACTGAGCAATCGCTATTTAAAGTTGAGTATTGACTCTACATATTTCTGTAGTCCTCTAAACTATTTTCCAACCCATAACTTGTAAGGACGTTTCGTTTATATTCTAGAATAGCCACGATAAATCAGACCTTTTTACCGTCCCTGATATTTCGGTAACAGAAGTGACTGAATAAATAAGGGACTGCCCTCCCTCGTTTGTCACAGATCACGGAAGATATACGAGTACTACGCAAGAATCTAGGTGGCTGTGTGTTGGGGTAAGGACGGTCTAGGAGGCAGCCATTTGTTTTATGGGTTCTTCTCAAAAGATTGCTAAGGTTTAGTGGATTCGGGAAGAAAGTGGTATATTTTAAATTGCCTATTGAAAATTCATTCAATGATGGAAGTGCTTAATTTTGTTTAGGTCTAATTTGGGGCCCTGTAAGATTTTACTATACTAAAAACAATTAACAATTATAATTAACTGCCAGAACTATTGCTAAAGGTGACGGAATGGTAATCTCCTGGACCCTTACATCCATCAGTTGGTTCTTTCAAACGATGTAATGTGACCCTCTGGTAGATCCCATCTTCCTGGGACAGTGTCTGAGCATTATTACATAGGCACGGACCGGGAGCTCTATTGCTAACTAATTGTGACCTTTCTTAGTACTCTTAGTTCTTTAGTACTTGTATCTGTGACTATGCCGCTTATAAATAAAAAGAAGGTACTAATTAATAAATACAGCTCTGAGTAACAAAAAAAGAAACAGTTCATCACATAGAGGAGAAATAAGTAATAACTAAAGGGTATACTTCAAAAATTAAAAAATAACATCCAGCAATTTGTTTAAGCACAAAACAAAGTTTAATACACACACAAAAAAAATAGGAAAAAATATACTTATAATAATAAAATAAATATTAGTAGCCATTTACTCGGTGGGGTTATCGTCAGTAAAGCTAAATTATAAATTATAAATCATAGTATAAGCTAAACTAAATTTTTATAATAAATTATAATTATATAATTATAAACTATATTATTATTATAAATAATAATAATAATTAATACGTTATTGTTAGGTTAGCAAACGCGTCTGATTGGTGAGGAGTTATATAGGGGGGGCTTTGAAAGTACTTAAGGATGACGCATGTTGGAAATTAGGAGCGAGAGATGCCAAGAGAGTTGCGCTAGAAAGGAACGATCGAATGCTGCCGTTGTGTGGTAAACGATGACTCCCATGATATATAGATAAACTGTAAATTAATTTGAAAGTTTCTGGTCAAATTGTGTAGACAGGTTATCTATTGGAACTCCTTGAATAAAATGTTCTGTTATCATCTGCAATCCCCTCCCTAGTTCGACGCCACAGCAAAAGTAAAAAAAATCTGAGTGTAGACGTCTGCCGAGTGAAACACTATATATATATGCACCCCGTGCCCCCAGTGCAGTATAACTGCACATGCAACCTCCCGGTCCGCGTACTCCGTTATCCGCCCACGTCGTAAGCCGGGCCAGCTGTCCTACCAGATGTCGCTCCCTTTTGTACCCCTCCCGCTCCCCTCATCTGCATTTGTTCTGCCTCCATCGGTGGTTCTTTATCTCGGCTAATGTCCCCAGCTGAGGTATGTTTGCTCACATGTCGGCCACTCCTGCCAACCACCAGGGTTCGTTGACCTCTCTCTCTTCTCTTTGTATATCCCACGTAGGTCGGATGTTGGCTGCACTGGTTAGGCTTCCATCATCCTATTTACGGTGTAACGGGATAATACCTGCTTCTGGGCCTATTTGTGTATTTATCTAGGTTAGGGGGAACATATCTGATAGAGCGTGGTACTGACCATATCGACCCTTTAGAAGTAACCATAGGTCAAGGGCCTAGGGGGGGGGGGGGCTCCCACCCCTTTTTCAGGGTTGGCCTATCTCTTTAGTATAATTTTCATTGATTCTCATTATTACTTTTAGGATCGGTCTAGATTTTAAAAATTTGATAAAGAGATTGAGGGAGATGTGTTAGTCCTGGCGCCGCAGTTTGGAATGTAAGAAATAAAACGCCTTGTTTCTCCGCAAAGTTCTTATTGTTAAAGCGCTTTCGCCATTCACAATCGATAATCATCATCAGCGCTACTATTTGCAATAATGTGATGAACACTGATATAAAGCAAAGACAGTTTCTAGTCATAGATTGTTATTTTGTCATCGAATGTCATGTATCTCTACTCATGTAAGCTTTTTGTTTTAATATTATGCAGTTGGTTAATTGCAGTCATCACGCAAGTACAGAGGGCCTTTAATATTTATGAGCTGATCACATTCGTGTAATGGTTATGTTTATTCTTTTTTTGTGAGTTAGACATATTTATTTCTTTATTAGTCGAAGTTGCCATACTCGATTCATAAATAACAAAAGCGATGGTTGTCAAACAAAACGTTGAATTAACAAAACCTACAAGTCTAAATTAAATTTTATTTGTTTTATTAAAAGTTCACAAATAAAAATTACTTTAAATAGTCATATATTATAACCATTAAGACAAATAAATGCAATGTCCGCGAGGAGTGGGGCGGGATCACCCAACATGATCGTGTTTATAATATCTTCAATCTGGTTGAAGCTGTCGGAAGTCAAGTTTCATTTGGACCCTTTCTTTTCTGTTGGTAATTATAAAGGATATAATAATCACTTATTTTAGCAGTTAATCACTGTTTGGCGAAAGCGCTTTGCCTTTATGAAGAGAAAAGATGTTTTATTTTCTCTGAATAGAAATTTCGCTGATATGCATGATGTTGTCTATCAAAGCGGTAGATTCAATCAATTTTTTTAGTAAATAGAGAGTTGTATTGGATAGATTATGAGTAGTGGTCCAAGTTTAGGTAGATGACTCAAAAATGCTCAATAGTTTGTCAAAATAATGCATTGATTCGGATTTGAGCTAATGCTCAGGTGATTTTTGTATTGATTTCGTGCACGTAGAAACAGATTAAACGTCCATTAACCTAATTTGATTTTGAAACTCAGTATTGGATTTTAAGCATGTGAAAAACAAAATAGGTGTTCAGGATATGGGGTTGTTCGTAAATTAGGAATTATAAAAAATTCTTATATGTTTATATCATTATTTTAATTTCAAATTAATTTTTTCGTATCTAGTCTTTTTTTTTTTATTTTGAAACTTAAATATTTGGCATTGTTGGGTAGTAGGGGGGACACCCTAGGGTCTCTTCGACCCGGTGGGAGTCAAGAAGGATATAAAATGGGTAATCCTGTGGTCTTTGACCTTTGCTGGTGGCCTAGTCGGTGGACAGCTTTAATTGTATTGATCTGACCCCGTAAGATCTTGGAAGGTGCACCCCGACGGTATAATATGTTAACGAGAAGAGGAACTGGGTAGGTATTATAGGTAGCTTGTGTGGTCTTGGAATGAGAACGAATTCACACTCGGTATCTAAGGGTAGTCAAAAACCGTCCGGATCCCAAAGGCGAGTATGAACCGAGAGAGGCAGACTGAATCGCCGTGGAAGAAACTACTAAGTAAAGTTTGTAGGGCTCCAGGAGACCGTCGTCCGCATGGAAGATATCTCGTCCAAGGAGGTGTTAGTTTCAGTGAGACGAAGGCAGAGAATTCCACTAGGAAGGTGTGAGGTCTGACAACGCCGGACTAAAACATAGAAAGGTTAGGAAAGAGGGATGCAAAGAAAGCTATGGTCCGAGTAGAACAGCAAGCGCCAGTGCAGGGAGAGAGAGATAGCTGTGTTCACTTCAGGTGCCAGATTCCGAATAAATGAAAAAAAGCTCAGAATTTTGGCCTTGTATAGGCAGATCAGAGGCTGGGCTACACCCGCGCCCCCTAGTGAGGTTCAGCTTTGTTGGGCACTAGCTCCTCCTCTCTTGACTGACTGCTATGGGTTTTATTATTAAAATATGGAAACGTAGGCGGGCATTTTCTGGGCCGAGAAGAGGGGAACTTCTGTTTATTCGTGGTTAAGAAGTTGGCACAAGAGGCATATTTTAATATTTGTTATAAGATACATCTGGTTGACGTAACCATATGTATTTTTTTTACATCAATCAACAATAAAAAAATATGAACCGGTCTTCGAGAGAGGTTAATGTTGAAAGAAGTATTAAAATAATTTTGGAACGCTGCAGTATACTCACTTCATTCTCTATTTTTATCTGAAATTCTTCATCTCCTGCAGACATATTTTACCGATCGTCCTCCAGGCTGAATGCAGAAGATAAAACCTTAGCCGACAATGCAGGACACTTGAGTGCATCCTCTAGTTCTTGGGGCCGTCGTAAAAGAGTGCGGTTTACTGCCTCTTCTCTTTTACATCTTGTCTTAGCCCGGAGCTCCTATAAGTGAATTGGATCTGATATCCAGCTGGGGGTAGCTTCACTTTTATTAAACGTGCTACTTTAGAGAGGATTTTTTATCTTTCATACATTTTTATCCTGCCATTTATATATTAACTTTTTTTTTAGTTTAATAATTTCTATTGGAAAAAATTAAAATAATTGGACAATGGCTAATTATAATAAATGATCACATTAATAAAATATCTGCTGTCATATTGTCAACCCCCGACATGGGAAATGTTGTGTAAAACTATAAGTAGTGTTAAGGGACAGAGATTGTAAAAGTGGGACGAAGTCTGCATGCCATAAACCCCCTGTTTAAGTGTGTGGGCCAATTTCCCCGACGGAAGGGTAGGGTGCCCCATCTGTTGTGGTAGTGTCGTTTAAGGACTGGTGGATTTTATAGTTTACAACTCTTCTTTTTACCTGTTACTAAAGTAAGTGTCATAAGGCATATGGGAGGCAGAAGCTAGGGTGGCCCGAGAATAGTGTGTGTAACCTATTCACAAGAAGGTGTGAAAAGACATACACGAATAGAAAGGGATATAAAGAAAAATACCTTCCGTTGGAGAGAGATAGATACGGTCCATGACGAGAGAATATATACATTTCGGGACGAGCCAGTGAGGAGCCTGCACTGATGTATGGTGCACCGCTTTTCCGTCATCTGACAGCTCGGTGACTCCAACAATTCCAAAACGGTATACTGATGAAAGTGGTCAGAAACACTTCATTCGAGCAGCGGAGCAACAGTGAGCTTCACGAGATCCTTGAGCTGCCTATGGTGGATGAATTCATTCAACGTAGACATATCAAATTTTTTACTCCCTGCAATACTTGACAAACCCGGTGTTTAACACGTAAACCCCCACTCCGTTCCCCCATCGATGGCAGGACGCTGTCGCGGCTGGAACGCTTTAGTTTTAGGTTCTAGGTTTAGGTTTTAGTTTGCAGTTCCACATTGTAATCTGAAGGTGAGCCCCATCACCTAGTCCTGTACCCAGTGATTTGTAATTTTAACTTCAAATAGAAAATTGTTATTGTAATTCTACCCTCCTTCGAATGCATACGCAGATATGCAGTAAGAGGAGAAAACTGTAAATCGATAATTTGTAAACTGTAAAACTTTTGATCAATAAAGAGGTTTTGAAATAAAAAAAAAACAGTGAGGAGTTTCCGAAGGTGAGCCTCATCACCTAGTCCTGTATATTTGTTTATTGACTTTTTAACTTCAAAAAGAAATTTTGTATTTGTAAATCTCACCGCCTTCAAATGCATCTGCGTATGCTGCACGAGGAGAAAATTGTAAATCTAGTTCATTGAGTTTGGTTCATCTGTTTGTAAAACTTTATAAAATAAAAGGGGTTTTGGAAAAAAAAAAATTAAATAAAGTGATATTTTTAAGTATGTTGTAACTTGTAGATTAGTAGTTAACGTAATGAGCCTATTATTTATTCAACATTATACTGGGGATGCCTTTGGCGTTGAATGTCCATTTGTTGTAACATCGAACGAATTAAAATAATTTCTCTAATATAGTCCTCTATTTGGATGGCATTTTGATGTTTGAACACATATTAATTAATATAATGTTAATAAAGACTCAGTTCGATCAGGAAGTTGAATTTGACGTAGATACACCATCAATTAATTTAGCATAATGAGTGTTACCTGGTATGATGCTTCATATGCCTGGTGGGTTACCTGGTTCGAATAATAAAAGATAAGCTATATTGTATTTCTTTTCTAGTGGTATGATTTATTGATCTTTTCTAGGAATAAATGATTTTTATGGAATGCTATTAAAGTATGCTTAGCGACCTATATGTTGGGGTTTTATAATATGTTAATATACAACACTGCAGTTTATTAGTTAACATACTAAGCCAATGATATGTTTTGTCCAACATTGTACTGGGGATCCCTTCTGCGTTGAATGTTGATCCATTGTATACGTTGATCTATCTGGCAGGGCTGGTAGTGATGAATGAGAAATAAGGTTTTGGGTAGGATACTTAAATGAATTTTAGGTAAACGATGGGCCTTGTACTAATTTCTCCAATCTTCTCTTGAATATTGGTTATTTTGTATTCATTCTGATTGGTGGAAACCGTTTTGAAATTGTTGGTTGCTATTGTCTTGTCAACCTTTCGGTAGGTGCCAGGTAACGGTCGTGTCCTGCCAGTGCTGCACCGTGTCGAATCTGCTTCCGGCGTCGCTCCAGGCTACCGCTCTATTTATAGCGGTTCGTTGTGTTTAGAAAAGTCGTGTTTTGACTTGAGAAAAGGGCCTAAGTTGTAAAAGATAAGCTATGTTGTATTTATTTTCTAGTGGTATGACCTTATGCGTTTTTATTTATTATTGTTTTACGTTAGCAATTGCCTCGACATATGTAAAACTGTAGCTAAAATGGTTATATTCAATTTTGAAACGATATTTCTATTCTCTATTGCTATATAAATATCTACAGTGAACAAAATAAATCAGGATTAACGCTACCTCACTAGCTTTATGTGTCCCAAAATTAACGCAACATTTGATTTAAATAGAAAACACAGTTTTTAGTATTTTTGTTGTTATTTTTTTATTGAATTATAAAGTAAATAGGATAGGGTTATTTATGGAATAACACATCGGGCAAATGGCCTCCACGACTTTGATGGCACATACGCACTTTTTTGTCGAAATTTTCCAGGGCCAATTGGCATAAATGTGGTTGAATTTAATTGATGCAGCGCTGAATTTCCTCTTTTAGGGCACGGGTGGATGTGGGCTTGTTGACATACACCTTTCACTTCAAATAACCCCATAAAAAGTAATCTAAAGGTGTTAAATCGCACGATCTAGGGGGCCAATTCTGATCAACGAAATGAGAGAGTACACGACCTGGAAATGTCTCATGCAGTATTTGAATTGTTTCATGGGCTGTATGGCATGCGGCACTATCTTGTTGAAACCCCATATTGGCCACATTATTATCATCCAATTTCGGCACGGTCTACGACGCCGAATTGATGTTCCTGGATTTTCAACAACTCTCTCACCCACTGCTTCGATATTGACATTTAAACGGCTTGTTTTTGGACGACCAGCGTGTTAAGTGTCTCCAACTGTTCCAGTCTCCCTAAATTTTTTAATTAATCTCTTCACAGTTGATGAAGTCAAAAAACTATTCCGACCATATTTTGTATGAAATTTTCGAACTGCGGCCGCCAAACTTTTATTATTTTTGAGATAATGTTCAACAATAAAGACACGTTGTTCTATCGTGTAACGCCCCATTTTTACTAACCCTAAACTGTCAGCTGTCAAATTGTTATTTTTAGGGTTGCCAGCACTGTACTGCATAAATGGTGGCAAATTCAAATCTTGCGTTAATTCTGGGACACCCTGTACTTCAGCTTACACCTCTGGTTAAGTCGATGACACTAAATTCAACCTTGAGCTGCGTCAGCCTCTTTTTTGGAAATTTCGGCGTTTCCTTAAGGCCGAGTTCTTCCTTCCTGGAATCACTCTTCTTCGTCTGTCCCTTTCTCTGACTTTTCTTCGATGTACCTTGTTGTCTTCTCCCGCTCTTTCTTCATACATATGTTGCCATTTTATATGATTGGCCTTGTCTTCAAATTCCTAAGCGACTGGAAAAGCCTGGGACGATTTTCTCTGTTGGCCAGTTTTTTATTTTTCCCGTTTAACCTTGGGGGTTTTCACTTTCCACAGGTAAAATCCCCAGCGTTAGGCCGTTCTGATCATAAATTTCCAAGTTCTTTTATATCATATGCTTTTTTGTCTATGATTTTCATCTACTGCGATACATGGTTTGGTAGGTTTTTTTTTTTTAGCCCTGTGAAGAAATGGTTATTATTTATTTGAAGTGCTCAAGGCTATTAGTAGAGTGAAAATAGTGCGTATTTATCAATTTATTTGCAGAAATGTTACAACGTTTTTAAAATGTTTACTTGAAAATATAAGCTTTTAGAACTGCTATGAAACAATATATACCCCTTACCCTACTGATCTTTTACCCCAACGCTCATATACAAAACGTCTTTCAGCCTACCCTATTGGATTAGCCACCTTCTCAGATCACTTTCCGTTCGACTGGTCGGTGGCCACCTGAATCTTCTTCGCTGACCTCTCCTCTCGTCTCCGCTGGCCGTAATTGATTCCTGTCGTTTGTTCTTGATCAGGGTATTGATGGTCCTCGCTAGGAGCAACCTATATAGCGATCTGGGAACAATCTCACTTACCCTAACTGAACTGAGAAATCTACCCTGAAAATTAATTTTATGTTATTAAAAAAAAAGTAAAGTAAACCAATGGGATGACAATTCAGAAGAAATTCTGTTTTAGCTAGATTTTTACCCTATTTACTAAAATGAAAAATAAATAAACTCATTTAACATATTAAAGTACCAATTCAATACTATGCCCCATACTTCTCTTTAAATAACTATGCAGTGTTATCTGGACATTAAAAAGTAACCGTTATCTTGTTACGTTGGCCGAATGGTCGGTTTTTTATTTATTATAATTTATTTTGATGCTTATAATTATAATTATAACTTACTATCATAACAATAATACACTAATGTATCTGATATATTAACTGTAACTGAGTGCACAAATGGTAAGGGAATATATTAGGGATGTATCTTCTCTAAGGATACATGTATCCGTTTATGCATTTACATAATTTACCCACAACACCACGTTGTTACGCTTTAGTTGAATAATTAAAAATGGATGCCATCTAACTATGTTTTAACTACTAACAGATTTGATTTCAGGATTTGAAAATAATTTCGTATTAACTATGGGGTGTTATCTGGACATTAAAAAGTAACCGTAATCTTGTTACGTTGGCCGAATGGTCGGTTTTTTATTTATTATAATTTATTTTGATGCTTATAATTATAATTATAACTTACTATCATAACAATAATACACTAATGTATCTGATATATTAACTGTAACTGAGTGCACAAATGGTAAGGGAATATATTAGGGATGTATCTTCTCTAAGGATACATGTATCCGTTTATGCATTTACATAATTTACCCACAACACCACGTTGTTACGCTCTAGTTGAATAATTAAAAATGGATGCCATCTAACTATGTTTTAACTACTAACAGATTTGATTTCAGGATTTGAAAATAATTTCGTATTAACTATGGGGTGTTATCTGGACATTAAAAAGTAACCGTAATCTTGTTACGGCCGAATGGTCGGTTTTTTATTTATTATAATTTATTTTGATGCTTATAATTATAATTTACTCTTATAACAATAATAAACTAATGTATCTGATTTATTAACTGTGACTGAGTACACAAATTGTAAGGCATTGTATTCCAGGATCAAATCCTGAGCGTATTTCATTAGCTTAAAGTTATGCCAAATTACACCTGTCTCGAAATATTCAATTAATTTATTATTAGTGCAAGCTGACTCTAACCCAAAGTAATTTACTTTAACAAATTGGCGTGGTGACTAATGGAAGGAACTTCATTTATATAAAATAGAATTTTGCAATACAATGTTTTCTATTCAGGATGGTTAGTGAAAAAATTAAAATTTATTATGAATCAAATCGACGAAAAGATACACAAATATATCTGATATTAAACTGTATCCGAATACATAAACTGTAAGGCAATATATAAAGGATGTATCTTTTCTACGGATACATATAGCCGCTTATATATTTACCCTGACTTAGTACTGCCGATCTATTTACAACGAATCTATTTATTTTATTTAAATTTGAATACGGTTTTGGACTACGAATGTCCGTCCTAAGTGTATATAATCAACAAATTGAACGAAAGGCATGAAAATTAGATATTTTTAATAAAAATTCTTTTTCAAAATACCGCTCACTTTTACTAGTGAGCACATACTCTTATCAATCAATACTCACGACGCCTTTAAGCTTTAGTTGAAGAGTAAAAATATGTAGTTAAAAACGGATGCAACTTAACTATTCAACTTCTTCTTCTTCCTCAATTCAATTATTTACTTACTTTAATTTGTCCCAACTGTCTCTAAACCCAAAGTAATTTACACAAATAAATTAACGTGACGGTCAAGGAAGGTATTTCTACATATAGAATAGAATTTTTCCAATATGCTTTATTAAGAAAGTTTTAATGAAAAAATATTAAATTTAAAAAGCATAAAAATGAAGAACAGGTTACAGAGGTTTTACTAGCTAACCATGAAAATACTCCTTACTTTATACAACAGTGGTTTCAAGATGGTAACGAGGCCTCAGGATCTCAGGGTTCCGCCTGAGTCCAGTCCTCCTCGCCCTAGGTTTCGTCCCTGTGCTGCCTCGTCACCTGGCTTATAACCCGTACTCTGGGACCGAGTCTCTATTACTTGAGAAGGTTTTTTCTTTACTGCCCTTTCTATTAGTGAACATATTTTCAGAATAGGTTGTGACTAAGTTTGGCCGTACTCCAACAAAATGTCTATGGGGCACCCTGCCTCCTTAGTCCCGCATCTCTTCTAATCCTTTCCTCACACAAAAGGAAGGGTTGTTACGTCTCCTCGTGATTACGTGTCCTCGACACTGTTTTTATGAGGGTTCATAGTGACACAGATGTGACCCTTAGAATATACTGTTACCAAAAGAGTTTATTGCATGCCCCACTTTCACAAGCTCTGGCTCTTAACCTATTCTTATTCCTATATTATTTTCAGTTTACATGGCAGGGGTTTAACATATAACATTTTCCTACTCCTATCATATATAATAAAAAAACAATTTTAACGCCATGGGACATGGCCCAAAGCGCAGTCTAGGGCTGAAGCAACCCTGAGTGCTGAAGCACATATCTTTTTATGTCACTCCCTTTCGCGACACTAAAGGGTAGGGTTATTATCTGTCACTCGAATCTGTCTTTTTGACGATCAATAAAGGCTCCATTCGAAGCTTGATGGACCACCCAAATGGGTTTATTGCTTGTCGGCTTTTTTATTTTATTGCAGTCAGCACCTTAGCGCTTTTGACAACTTTTACACAGATAATCTCTTAAAACGTTCTTTTTTTTTGTATTAAATTCATATATTGGTGTGAACCATATAACAGTCCTGCAAGAGGATATCAGACGTGTTAGAAACGTTTACTTCCATCAGTAACCCGCAATCATGATCTAGGAGGAAAAGAAGTCTATCAAGAACGCGGAGTGTCACCATAAGTCAGACATAAGATCCAAGTGTTTGGTTGACTTGAATATGTTCTCACACTAATTGACGCTAAAATTATTTAAACAAATTGTGGTTGTTTACAAGGCGTATTCTGTCATAAAGATGGGTCCATATCGAGTAATGCTCAGTTAAACTTCTAATTGCGGATACTTAATGTATTGTGTGTTTTTTTTTTTATATCTTCTTCTTGTCGTCGATCTATTACCTGAATTTGAATCGGGAGGGTTAACAACAAGAGGATCGTAAAGGTTCCGGTTTGGAATCTCTAGACAAGCAGTATTTTTTCTTTCAATCCCTGAGGTTAGATCACGATATTTTATGTAATAAAGTAGGTTTTGATATTTACATAAAATCGATCATTTGTCAAGCGCGCGTAGGTATGCAGACAGAAGTAGATCCTCTCTGTTCGGGCTCAGTAATGATGAAATACATAAAGCCTATCATCACATAAACACAGTACTACAGAGGTCAATGTAATGTCAACAGGTGACTTTGATTCATATTCAGCAGTATGAGGTTTTGCTGAGAAGAACTGGGAAACCCCAGGTTGTACAGGAAGTGAGGAAGGTGAAACACTGGCAGAGAATCCCAGATATTTCCCGAGTCCCTCGGGAGCTAGGGCGCCGAACATCTCTAACTTTTTATCTGCTTGTTGTGGCTTGTCTGGGAAATGATGTTTTGTTTTTTTGCTTTTAGTTCGGGGATCGTATTTTATGAAAAATATGTATCTGTTTTTTTTTTGTTTTTTTTTCTTAAAGCAGACGTTTCTTTCCTTACCGTTATGTTTCTGTCTGCCTCTGATGGCATTAAAATACAAATTTATTAATTTTTTAATTGGAAGTTATGTAATGTTCGTTTATGATTGGTGTCTTATGGAAAATAGCTATGTAGACCCTTTTTTGTATTGCAATATTTCTACTTATGTCTTAGACGCTCAACTTTGTTATATCACCAATCTTATATTTGTTGTGCTTGGATGTATAAAATAATAAACTAATTTTATTATAGGCAATAATAAGTTGAATGCAATCTTCCTGAGGTATTCGTTATAATAATTAATTATTCTTAGTCGTTATAATAATTGGTTATATATAATACTTCAGTTTACAGTTAATATTAAGTAACTAAATTAACTCAAAAACATTATCCTGTGTTGTTAAGTGACGCAGTCTTCTAGGCGATGTCTTCTTCGTGGACTGCAGGTGGAACCAAACAAAGTGATAAATTCTCGCAAACGGGAGCTAGTAAAAATCATTTTAAAATTCACAATATAAATATAACATTCTAAATATAGTGGATTTCTTAAATTTCTTATGTTTTCATTGCACATATTTATCCTGCTCGACCACCAATCACCTCACACAATGCTTAGATGAATTGTTTAACGAAACTTGCTCTATTAATTAATCTAATGGAAATATAAAAAAAATATTATTTTTGTAACCTTGAGACGATTTCCCAAATAGCATGTACTCGAATATAACTATGGACTCCCAGTTTATTCAATTATTATTTGTACAACGCTCGGCCTACGGTTTTGACGTCCAATTTAAAATGAAATTTCTGTTTGTTGTACTCGACCTTGACATTTAGTAACTAACCTTAATAACGTCAAAATGAATTCTAAATCGCTCGGTAATAACCGCGTTCAGGATCGACACGGCATAAAAGCCATAGCCAAATAACTATATAACAGTCGACATAATAACGACTCATTTATCGTCCTTGGTATATAAACATTTATTTGGCTGGCATATATCGCTACCAGCATATGACTGATTGTACGTATTTCGGATAAGATTAACAGATTTAAATTGGTTATTTGGACAGCTGAGTGGATTAGGTTTGATATGAGTGTGATTGGATTAACTCCTCATGGACAAGATCTGTCAGTCTAAGCGGTGGAATTTCAACCCCCGGGCAATTTTCTGAGTAATTCTTTTTTATCTTAGAAGGTTCCTATTGCAATTCGACCTCAGGTTTTTTTTTATCATGTAAATAATTCAAAAAATATTTGTCTGCTATAATTTGAAAATGATATATTTTGTGAAGAGCTCGACTTAGCAGTATGCAGCTGGTACATTGCGCTAATTTCGAATTCTTTAGCTTCAATATATTTATAAATAAGTATTCAATGTCTTATGTGTTATGTTAGTATTTATAATAATATGTATTAATAAATCCGTGGTCAGGAAATATTTGTGAGAAGTAGATAACAAGTATTTTCGAGTACTTTTTTGCTTTTAATCCTAAACAACATTTTTATGTTGATATCACTAATATTATTAAGTAGGGATCATATTTGTTTATAAAATTAACTTTTAGATTTATTAAATAAAATGAATAACTTTATTATTATTTTGTTTCAGGTAAGAGG
The DNA here is from genome assembly GCA_930367205.1 of Acanthosoma haemorrhoidale. Classification (NCBI taxonomy): domain Eukaryota; kingdom Metazoa; phylum Arthropoda; class Insecta; order Hemiptera; family Acanthosomatidae; genus Acanthosoma; species Acanthosoma haemorrhoidale. The sequence continues at coordinate 21,516,743 of OV884014.1, read as the reverse complement.
CATACAGATATCATTCCGAATTAACATAAAAGGTAAGAACGTACTATACTTCTAGACTATGCTATAAATCTGCTCATCTGTTAGGAATATGGTCGTCAAAATCTTTCTGACGGTAACATACCCCGTGTTCCCGTTGCATTGTGTTGGGACTCACCTTATGAATCATAGACTTAAAGCAAACTTACATCTAACAAAATCTCAACCTTTTTCTTTCATAGCCCCTTTAAATTTACAGAGAATTATAGATCCTCAGGCGAATCTATTTACAAATTATTTTTGCATTTCCTGTAGCATCGCTACATTACATACAGGTTTTGTTATTTTATAAAAATTATATAATGAATAAACAAGTATAATGATACACATTATACGTGACTTGACTAAACTGACTAATAAGGTGATGGGGCTCACCTTTTTGCTCAAACTTAAAACTAACTTACATACTGATTCTTATCCCAACTTTTCCCCGACAGGCTGTTGCCATCGATGCGGGAGGGCTGGTGGGGCCATAGTGTTAAACACTGGGTTGGCTAGGTGCTGGTGAAAATTTTAACCCCGATTTTATTTTAATTTTCACCAACTGTCTGTTGTCATTGATGAGGGAATAAGTGCTCGGTCATTAACTCTACAATAAATGGTGTAACTTTGATCAAATCGATTTGAAACTTTAACAAAATTATCCCAGTTGCATACATCATAGCTCAGGTTGTATTGAAAAGAATTTTTTTTCATTGGTGGGTTATTTGTCGAAATATCGGTCTTATTAAACATTCTGTGAATACTTTCGTTTCTCTCTTATTAAATTTTTTACACACGTATGCATTCCATGAATATATATAGCTCAGTAATTTAACAGACACGATTTAATTCATTACAGTCAACAACAAAATTTTAGTTTAAAAAAATAATATATTATTGATATGCTGAAAAAGGTATGGTGACGCGGCTGATTTTTGTAACAAAGCGTTTCGAACTTGTTCAGGTCATATTCAGTCCTCAATAAATACTCCCTTATAACATTATAACCAAATTCGGTAAAAATAAAGAAAAGAAAGTGTCCCTTTTCCGCCATTTTTTGGTATAGTTTTCCGGCACCATATTAGAAACATTTCAACCAATTAGTATCAACCAGAACACTATGTACCTGGTTTTGGGGGGGAGGGACACCCACCAAGGGGAGGGTAAGATGGGGCCCACCGTGGGTTGGCCGACACTTACCAACAACAAACAGTAGAAGGGCGTCGTCCGGCAAGTTTTTTCTATAAGGGATTAGGATAATTGATTCTTGGAGATTCATTGGGCGACATTTAATTGTAATTAAATATATGCACTTATTCATTATTTTCTCGTTAAGACCCTTTGTATTAGTGGACATATTTGCAGACTAGGTTGTGATTAAGTTAGGACATGATCCAACAAAATGTCTATGTACCACCCAGACTTCTGAGTCCCACACCTCTTCTAATCCATCCTTTTGTGGCATGAAAGGTGGTGCAAGTTGTCTATTGGTACTTCATTGCCAATCCGACCATTGCTGGGATAAAGCGCTCGGTAAGATAACTTTACAATTGTAAATATGATCAAGTTACCCCTGATATTTTAGGAAAATCCAACATTATCTCGGATTTCTAAAACACAGTTCCAGAATCTACTAATGATTTTATGTTCTTTTATGAGTAGATTATTTTCTGTAATATTGGCGATATTGTACATTCTGTGAATGAATACTTTAGTTCCTCTCTTATTGAACTTGTAACAAACCTTTGCTATCATATCTATGCTCAGTTCCGTTTTTTTTATTTTGTCAAATTATGTGAACACATTCACAAATTGTACAAATGTATCTCGCTATGAGTACATTCTATATAATAAATGTTTTATGACCTGAAATATAATGAAGAATATGTTTTATTTATCCTCGGCCATCAAAAAGTATATGAATCTTATTATTCTGCAACCTATATCTTATATGCAATCTTGGGGGAAAGAAATAGCAAGATTGATTATGCGTATACTGTTTGACTTTGTATAAAACAAACTGCAGCTAATATTCACTATTTGAGCTCTTAATAATTTTCTATCCTTTAAAGTGTAGATGCAGTATATCTCAAATTTCCATGGGGGCTATGATTTCTTGCTCATAGGTAATCCAGGTGAGTTTGGCTAAGGTGGACAAAGTAGGCAGATCGACAATGTAAAGCTTAATTTACACGGTTGATCCGAGCAGGGTAACCCGAAAACACATAAGACCAAGTCTTAGTCTAGTGCCGTAGGCAGAGACCTGACAACTATACAAAATTGTCTCCACTATTTATATCTTCAACTCGCATCCCCCACCAGCTTTTCCTCGTAACCAACCACATTACCTGGTTTATAATTATAAATAAATTATAATTGTAAATCTAACTTATAATTGATATAAAAATTAAAGTCTTTTGAACAGTTTAATAGTTTTTAATCACTGCTGGAGACTCTGCCCCCCAAGCCCCCCTCGTCTTTAAAAACACCCTTGGCCCCTCTCTAGTTCAGTTGGTTGGCGATAAAGTGCTTGTTTTTCACCTTTGCTCAGCCTGGTTTACCATTAGACACATAAAAGACGGCATTGAAAAGTTGAAAGATATTCCTGAGAATAAAGTTTTTGGAGCGGGCAGACGATATTAAGTGTTTAATGTGCTTTAAGCAGATTTTTTTTTTTTGTTTTCCCGTTTCTTGTATTTGAGAAAAACCCATAGAAATCTCTCTCAGTATTTTTTTTTTACTTTGCACGTTCTTTATTGCTTTCTAATAAATAAATGTAAATCTAATTTATAATCAATATAAAAATTAAAGTCTTTTGAGTAGTATAATAGTTTTTGGTTTTTTTTAAACTACTGGGGAATCTGCCCCCCCTCCGTTTAACTATCGGGCCGGCAGACAGGACAGGTGGAGGGGGCCAGAATCAATAGCGGGCAGGGTAGGTGGTGGGGGGCTAGTCATGCCAGTGCCTTCGTCCACAGCGTTCTCTCCCATCGCTTGGCCGCATGCATATCACTGCTGGTTCCCACCCATCTCCATCAGGCTCGTCCAAATGGACACTAGGTGAGGATATGCTATTTACTGCTCCGCTAGCTAGCAGCATGATATCCATATCCTCGCAGGTTCCTTGTAGTTGTCATCTGTAGTTATCCTCCATGTACAGCAAGCACAATAATGCACCCATGCCAAGGACAAACGACGCTCATTTTTTTATAACATATTTCCATCCTCAGCTAACTCGCAGGTGCGATCAGCTGACCTACTGCTGAATGTCATCGAGTCCTGCCCCGCTCACCTATCCAAAAACCTTACAGTTAATGTTTGCAGGGATGGCATGAAGTTTAAAGAGTTACCGCCCGGAAATGTTATGTCTAAATTACAAACATTATAATTCAATAGTAACACGATTATTTAACTCCTTTATTCTAAATTACCTCTTCTTCACGCTGGACTAAACATTCCATGAAGTTCTTTTTATATTTATATTATGATTTTAATTTTGTTTCTTTTTTTTTAAATAAAAACCTTGGGTCTATCAGGAACATAAATTAGGCATTCTCAGGACTAAAAATATAAAATTAAATAATTCTTTTGGAAAAGATATACAATGAATATGTTATTTTAAATCACATTGCATAACTGCCATTCACAAAATCGCCAATAAACGCACTATACATAATACGTTACTTGATGAAATTTCATGTTATTGTCAATAATTTTAGAACATTAAAAACAAAAAAATTTAATGTCAAATTCGATTAAAAAGGGGGGAAATGAAATGATATCTTAATAATGTTTTTTGGCATAGAAATATATTTCAATTTTTTTCAAAAATATTTAAAAACTGTCACCTAATCATATTGACTGACGTTTGTATTAGTGTGGTAATATATTTTTATATAATGTAACGTACCTACGTTAAACTTGTTAAACTATAAAGTATTATATTGAGCTGTTTGATCGGGCACCGTTTCGATTTGGCATACTTAAATCAAATTTAATTAGACATTACCTTAAGGAAAATAGTACTTGGATTATGGGCCTTTTTGATTTGCGTTCGAACGCATTCCTACGATCCCTGGTAGTCGAATTTGATGTGGATACAATCAAATAATTTAATAGTGATACATCTTCGTTGATTTTACTTTATATATTCTTGGAGTAGATACTAGGCTGAAATAATAGTAATAAGCTTGTTTCATAGTATAATAATATAATAGAATGATTTATTAGTTTTAAAGGAAATGAATATTTTATTTGGAATGATATTACTAATACTATACTGATGTTTAATGTTTATTTTTAATGAGCTTAAAGATATTATTAACCCAACGTTGTTCTGCTAATTGTCTTTGGTGTGCTGAATGTTGGTCTCCTGGGCACATCTTCAGGAAAAGGTACTGCTTGCTCGCAGTAATTAACAATTTTGCAAGACTAAGTCGACTCTTTAGCCTGAGGGAGTAGTTCTTTAGCCAGACTTAGCACCGGTTTTATGATAGCTTATATTCCTGCTAGGCCCTTGTTTAATTGTTAATAATTTCGCCTGGCCGACTCCTTTATGTATCTGTAGGGTTAGCAACCCGTGGCCAGCTGCTTCCAATTCGTTTAAATTTACCTCCCGTTATCTCTTTATTTAAAGACCGTTAGTTCGACATCATTAGAGCTAGGTTTATAGATGTTATAGCGGACACCTGTAACCGATGTAGTCGTACGGAAGTCCTCCTAGAATTGGCTAGTGTTGCAAGCCATGCCAAAGAGCAACCTATAACACATATTTACAGGAATGTTAGCATCAACATATTTATAAATTGGTATATATTTGCCTGACTTACCCACAAACACTACGCTGTTACGCTCTAATTAAATAATTAGAATATTTGAATTAAACGGATGCCATCTAACTATTCAACTACTGACCGATTTAGTTTCTCTATCAAATCTTGAGCGCGTTAATTTATACTTCAAATTATACTTTACTCAATTAATTTTCTCTTGTCCCAATTGGAATCTAAACCCAAAGTAACTTATCTCAATAAATTAACATGGCAATCAAAATGGAAGGGATTCATTTAAATAAAATAGAAATTTGTAAACTATATTTTATTACTAATGTTTTACAAATATTTTACTTAAAGAATATGTACTTTCATTGACTTTAGATGATGGAAGATTAAAGATCTCTTAGTAGCTTAACCATAAAACTCTTACTGAAATACATCGATGTCTGTGAGTCCAATTCAAAACCTCAGCGTCGCAGAGGTCTGCCCGAGACCAGTCCTCATCAAAGCAGAAGACCCGCTGCGGGCAGTTGCCCAAGACCAAGTCCTCAGCTCTGCCGCTACGGAACAATTTTTTTGTTGTTTTCTTAACCCCTTAATGTAGAAATATTTTTGAAAAATTAAATCTATACAAAGTACATAGGAATTGAGCTGTAAATGGCTCCCTGTACTGCATGCTATCCATTGTAAGTAGTTATTATTAACCTAACATCTGTATTTTTATTAGCGTTTTAACGTTCGGGGTGCCATCAAACTACTCAACTACTGACAGATTTGATTCCTCTATCAAATCCTGAGCGTATTGCGTTAGCGTGAACTTGAACAAACTTATACCTTACTCAAATATTTAATTCACTTAGTCCTTCCCGCTCACATCAGAGCGACTCGGCAAGTCGTCCTGACTGTCTCGTCCCGAAGTATATATCGTATCGGCTTGTACTGTATCTCTATCTCTTCAACAGAAGGTTTTTACAATTATTTTGTAACAACATTGGGCGACAGTAAATAAGTTAGAATCCCAAGGAGATAAATCAAAATTTGTTATATTTTATTATTATTAATTAACAAATAATTAATTTTATTAATTATCAATTCTGCGTCTCAGGTACTGGTAATTTCTTTTGGCATTACCCGTGTTTAATGTGTTGTTAAAAATATATCGTGTGCAGTGTCATGCAAATAAATGGTTTGATGATCTTATTTATTACTCTCTCCTGATTAATTTCCTATTTTTTACTGAATTATTTTTATTAATAAACCTATTCAAAAACAGTAACTATAAAGAAGTCCCAAAGGTTCTGATTTTACATTGATTCTGATTGTAGTCCACTCAAAACTCTATGTTATTGATGAGATTATTAATTTGAAAAAGATTTTAAAGAGACATCCCTAGCGAAATATATTTTTTTAACAATGTTGAAAAATTCGTGATTAATACATTATATGTATTTTAAGATATAAAATGATAAAATTTAGAATAAAATAGTGATAATCGACAGTTATATAGCAGATAGAAAACAATCATGAAATTGACCTTATAAATTGATACCCTAATGTATGTAATAGGAAATAGTTATTTTTTATTGCACAGTAATTAATTGAGGCGCTGACATGAGTCATGAAATGATTTTGCTAGCGACTAAAAGAAGACACAAACATATGTTTTATTTTGCAAAATAATAAAATATAATAATAAAATGTTGTTATTGATAACGACTAAACTACCGTGACAGTCACTTACTGATCTTTCCATGCTATCGGCATTACTTACTACCATTCACATGTCAACACCTCAATTAATAATGACGCATTGTGATTTACCACGGGGTGCCATCGGGGTATTAAATAAAACTAACATACAAAATATATCTTTTTGTAAAACGCGGAGTGATTTAAAAGTTGCGATCAAGATTTTAATGACAGTTTGTATGGCGTTGTGTAGTTTATATATGTGAAGTTTATCTTTTCATTAACAAGTAATTAATCAATTAATAAGTTTATGTTTTATGGAGTTGAAAATATTTTTTGTAGTCCTAATTTTGATAAAAGTCAGTGAAGAAGATTCCATGTCATATAGCTATTACTATCTCCTGATTAATTTCCTATTTCTTACGGAATTATTTTTATTAATAAACCCATTCAAAAACAGTAGCTATAAAGTCCCAAAGGTTCTGATTTTACATTGATTCTGATTGTAGTCCACTCAAAACCCTATCATGTTTTTTGATACTATCTTAGAGCAGTTTCACTCTTATGCGGTTTTAATCCGATGACATTTACTCGGTCGCCGAACCCGTGTGAAACCATTAGCGCTGTCAACCCTCTGCCGCATAAACGCCCGGATTGGAGCCGCATTGGACCGGTTACTTGTTAGCAATGGCCAATGAATCTGTTTCCCTCTCAAATGTATCCTTAAATTGAATTGAATTATTCAGCCTGAAGTGTAATTCGTAAATTGTGTGTTGATGATTTTTCATTATTCCTTCTTAATTGCTCACAAATTGTGTAAAACAGTCCGCACTTTTTTTTTTGTTCATTTTGTTCTCTATTTGTTTTTTTATTCGCCTGTAGAGGACTATGACGTAATAGTAGGAAGTGTTCATTCCATGACGAATGGCAACTAGTCTTCCAAACGAAAACGTAATATGAACCGCCGTGTGTGAAACACTGGCCGCCTTCACCTTGCCGGATTAAAACCGCACCGTCTAAAACCCCGTAAGTGTGAAACTAGTCTTAAGGACCATACAAGTATGTTATTATATCTCAAAGAAAACATATACAGCATAGCATTGTTATATGCTCAATCTTCCCGATATGGGGAATGTAGTGTAAAATCATTAAATAACGTTAAGGGACTGAGGCCAGAGTGTCAATGGCCGACTGTTGCCGATCGAAGGAAAGTTGCGGATTATCGTATAGGGGCTGGATGATTTTACGAGAGTTTTACAACTAAATAATTTTAAGAGGTTTACATCTCTTCCTTTTGTTTTCTGTCACGAAAGTAAGTGGCAGAAGGGATACCGGACTCAGCAGCTAGGGTGGTCCTAAGTGCTAAATAACCCATTCGCAAGATCGTGTGAAAAGGCATACACGATCACAACATTCTGTTGAAGAGAGATAGGTACGGTCCAAGACGAGAACATACGTATACACGTCAAGACGAAATAGCGGGGAGCACTCGCTGAGTCGCTCTGACGTGAGCAGGACTAATTGCGCAGAGGTCGCGGGCAGACCTCTGAGACTCTGAGGCATCTTGATCTTGAACCCATCGATGTATTTCACAGTTAAGCTAGTAAGATCTCTGCAATCTTCACATCATTTAAAGTCAATCAAAGAAAATATTTTTAAAACATTGGTAATAAAATATAGTTAACAAACTTCTCTTTTATATTAACGAATCCCTTCTATTTCGATCACCATGTTAATTTATTGAGATAAGTTACTTTGGGTTTAGATTCAATTGGGACAAGAGAAAATTAATTGAGTAAAGTATAATTTGAAGTATAAATTCACGCTAATACAATACGCTCAGGATTTGATGGAGGAATCAAATTTGTCAGTAGTTGAATAACTATTCAACCATAGCTAGTGACCATTTAACTAGATGGCATCCCTAAACTTTAAATATTCTAATTATTCCACTAGAGCGTAACAGCGTGGGGTTTGTGGCTAAGTCAGGTAAATAGATAAACGGATATATGTGTCCTTAAAAAATATACATCCTTTACATACTGCCTTGGTTCATTATCTATTCAGATATAATACACGTATATATCAGATACATTAGTATATCAAATATATATGTGTATCGATACTCGGAGATGTATCCGTATATATTAAAAAAGAAAACCCTTCATTCCCCCGCCGAACGAAGCAGTATCTTACAAGTCCGACATTTTTTCTCGTCCTATATGTTATTATACCTCGAAGAAAACATATACAGTAGACAATTGAAAAACGACACCCAACACCTTTGAAGTAAATAATATGTAATCAGCTTTATTATGAGCAAATTACAATCTGCCTCATTGGGCAATAAGTAATTGTGATAAATGTTTTCATTCATACCGTATTTACAAGTTTCATTCACTCGCTCATTCATACAGTATTTACAAACAGCCCAGAGACCTCCCAAATCCCCATGGTTGTCACCTCCCTCGCATGCGAAAGAGGAAGCGGAGTTTTGGGAAGTCCCCCACGCTCCTCCGTCAGCCACGTTACCGGATGCGTTTAAAGTAAAATATTAATTATTATCTTCTCACTATGATTTGTTCAGAAAGATTTATATATTAACCTTCAGTAATAACGGATTTTGATTATAGATTATTTCGTCAGCTCTGCGAAGTTCAAGGCAAATTAATAAAGAACATTTTTTAAATTCCTATAATTATTAATTTCTTTCGGTAAAGTGCACATTTCAAAGGCGTACTACTACCTAAATGATTATCCTCTCTTAAGACTAATAATAATATGTTTATAATGACACTGTCTAAAACTGAAGAGGCAGGGTGTTTCTGCGCTTATTTTAAATACCGTGATTAAGATAATACCTGCCGTTTAGCCAGAGCGAAAACCACTTTATATTAACCAATTAACCCAGATTTGGTGACCGATACACTCTTGGCTGATGGTTCTTGTGAAATGTATACTTCAGCTTTGAGCGTGTCCCTTCTTAGGAATCTCCACCCTGATGCCTTTTCAATTTCCATCCTTTATTTGCTGTCACTGTTGGACGTATGTTTGTAATTGATATGATCAACCTAACTGCCTTTTTTTCCGATGTTTTAACAATTTTCTTGTCAATGTCTTTGGTATTAAGTGAACTCGGGTAATTGAAAAGTAAAATTATTCAAACATATTTTTCAGGAAAAAAATATGATTTATTTCTTTACAGCTTCAGGAATTTTCATCGGGGTTGAAAAATAGCTTTTTTTTTTTTAGTAAATTCGCTGGGGAGCAAAAATTTATCGTTGACGTCTTGTTATCAAATGAGTTTAGGTTATTTTTTAATAATAAGAAAGAGAATAAATTAAGCTTTATAAAGGTGGTAAACACATATGGACTTGTACGAAATTATACAATGGTATATATTTTTTTTATTATTTTACGTAAAAATACAAACCTATATCCTTCACGAAAAAGCATGGCAAAGATACAAAGCGATGTTCAAAGAACGGAGTTGATAAAATTTTGTTTCTTGCCAGGTAGGGCGCATTGGCAGTCGAACATGTGAAACCTAACTGAGCTACGATCACTTATGTGGGTTTGAGACACTTTTGTAATTGTGCAAGAAAAAACTATTTAAATTTAGTTCTATCGGACAAAAGTTATAAATATATTATATTATTTATGACAGTTGGCAAAACTGCCTTTTTCCTCTTAGTTAAATTAAGAGATGTCATGCAGGCAACTGGCGGATCTAGAACTCTAGAATTTTAGTTTTCTGCACGAGGCTGGCATGTCGCCTTATTTCTGATTTTTAGCCATGAAAATGCACATTCTGAGTCTATCATCTGTGTATAGATACAAGGAATTCACTGAGCCCCCCCCCCCCCGCCTGAATATGTAATATTCTAATAAATTCCTTTTGAGTTTACGAGACAAATTCTCATTTAGATTTTTGTTTTCTCCAAAAAACAACCTCATGTTAAGTTATAGTTACTATAATTTATGGTTGAGTTGTCTTACTTATAACCTTCGAAATTAACCTGTGTTCAACTCAAGCGATTTTGCTTTCGGTCACAAAAAAAAAACTTTAATCACAAGTTGGTCCCAAAAATGTAAAATAATAGATCATATACTGTGATATGGGCATACCGTACCATTTAAATTTTATATAGAGAAAATAATATTGTGAGATTAAAATGGACTAGATGAGTGTTGGCCAAAAGTGTAGGGTTGTCTGAGGGTGTGTAGGGTACCCACCTCTAGGGCGGGAGACTAGCTTGGGGTGACGCTGACATGGTAAGATCTTGGCCCAGACATCTAGAGTTAAATAATCTTTGTAGAGGAGACTCTTTTAAAAGAAAAGAAAGAAAAGCTTTATTATGAAGTACGAGCAAAATACTGGTATATACAAATATTTAGAGTTAGGTTACTACATACTGGGTGGGAACAAGTGTGGCCTGGGGCTAAAGCTGAGGGTAGTTCTGGGAATAGGGAGGGATGCTGTCGCTTACTTAAAAAATAACAAGAAACATCAGTGACTTCCATGAAGTCACGAGGCAGGTATACACTAGAAGGGGCTTGCTTCTACTTTTGGCATTATATATAATATTAGCATTATAATATTCTTAGCATTATATAACTTAGAAAGACATCGCTGTACTATACAATAATTTCTAATTGTAACTCAATAGTATAAATACAATCTTTGTCTTTATATTAGTTTTTAAATTTTATTTAGTTCATTAAATATTTTCAATCATTAAATTTATCGCATCCTATTGCAACGTTGATTTATAATAAACTAATTTTTTCCATTGATAACCATCTAAAGTTTTTAGGGCAAATAGATTGGGACAGTATTCAATCTAATTAAATCTTATTTTAATTATAATTGTACCCCAATTGTGTACGCATAGAATTTGACAAAGAAATCTTTAGTAGTTAGAATAATTAAATGCCACCCCTTTAAATAAAATATTATTAATTATTCATCTTTAGCGTAGAGGTGTCCGAGAGTAAGTAATAAAGGTACTAAAAAGAAATATGTATCCGTAGCGAGATACATTTATTATTTATTTGGATATATTAGATACGTTAATAAATTAGTATTAACGTTGCCGAACGTAGCAATACCCACGTTAAAAATAATGAAACATCATTAAATGTACAAAATACAAACATATACCAACTAGGCTTAAGCCTACACAGGGGGCTTCGCCACCGGGGCCCCATTTCGGAGTGGGGGTTGTGGGAGGGGGCCCCAGGTATGACTCGAAGCCCCACTCTCCGCTTCTTTTTTTTTTTTTTATTGTATTTTGGTAAAATTGCTACAATCTATATTTTATTGAAATTGATTGATAAAGAAAAACATAAGCTCGTATAAGTTTCGTGGTACATGACAAAAACTTGTTTGTAAAATAGAGAAATATTAAATAGATAGGAGGAAAAACCTTTTCACCAATTGTCAAAAGATTTTAAAAAAAGGTTCAAATAAAATAAAAATGGTTAAGGCAATTAAAAGTATATAATTTATTTTATGGTGTGTTAAAAATGTAAAATAGGTAACTACCGAATACAAAATGGTAAAAGTAATAAAAAATATGAAGTAAAGTTTTAAAATAACACATGTATATTAAAGTCTTATATATGAAGAGCCACTGAATTTAGATTTGTTCACTAAATGGCGTAGTAGAGGTTCAAACGGGGGTCCGTTTGGAGTCTTCGTGTAACTTTAGAAAATTAGGATTAAAGTTTCATTAATTGTTTTTGGTACTATGGCACTATTTCTTTATGGTCTTTAACTAACGTCCTGTAGGATTGGAGCTTAAACTTTCAGTTTAGTAATTAATACGATCGCAAAAAAATAACTATTTTATAATGAATTGTAATTTGCGATTACTGTCTTTGTGATTATACCCTTCTACCAGTGATGTTCAAACGGACACACAGTCTGCATACCCTAGAGGTACTTTCCCTGTGTCGATGACGGGGAAAATTGTCTATTGACCTTACTTTCGGACTGATGGACACCTGACTCAACCTTAGCTGACATCTATCTTTAAAACTTACCTTTTTGATTAGGAATAGATATTTTTACCTGGATCAGTGGGATGACCTGAAAGGTTACTTGAGCGCACTGGCTATAAGCCAGCATTACTCGCCCGGCCTCAAACTCCGCTATGAACGCCAGGGCATGGCGGGCGTGTTATGTGATTTGCAGCGCGATTTCACTTAATCTTTCTATCGATCAATACCAGCATTGTACGCGTGCGTGCGATAGAGACGAGTCCTAAAATCACAATGAAAAATAAATTTCTGTGAAATAGTTGTTATGGGAATGGCTTACAGTAATTAAGGCTATCTGCATCTCAATGAACGAATAATAAGACCACAATAGTAAAATATTCTCCGAAGTATCATCAATTAATTATTAGTGTCACGATTTTAGGCTATTTTGTATTAACTAGGGTAAACCGCAGATATATTTGGCCGATAGTCAGAACACTTTGTTTCAAATAGATATGATGAAATCCTCGATTTTGTTTACTGTTTATTTTAACAATGAGTCTATTATTTAGTTTCCGAAATTTGCAAGAATAAAAGTTTTGGTATATTTTATTTTACAGTAAATATGATTGTCTGCATCTCATATAATGAATAATAAGAATACAATAGTAAAATATTGTGAGTGGGGTGTCTCTCGCTCTAACGGCCGCTGGAGGGACTAATCTCCTAGTTATCAGCAATTTATTATTGGTGTCATGGTATTAGGCTATTTTGTATATTTTACAGTAAACCATACATATGTGTTGCCCGTGGCCGGAACACTTTGATTCGAATATATAAGACGAAATCCTCCATTTTTCTTTAATGTTTATTTATATATATTTAGTCACGTGTTTATAGTTTACGAAATTTGCAAGAATAAAAGTTTTGGTATATTTTATTTTACAGTAAATATGACTGTCTGCATCTCATATAATGAATAATAAGAATACAATAGTAAAATATTGTGAGTGGGGTGTCTCTCGCTCTAACGGCCGCTGGAGGGACTAATCTCCTAGTTATCAACAATTTATTATTGGTGTCATGATATTAGGCTATTTTGTATATTTTACAGTAAACCATACATATGTGTTGCCCGTGGCCGGAACACTTTGATTCGAATATATAAGACGAAATCCTCCATTTTTCTTTAATGTTTATTTATATATATTTAGTCACGTGTTTATAGTTTACGAAATTTGCAAGAATAAAAGTTTTGGTATATTTTATTTTACAGTAAATATGACTGTCTGCATCTCATATAATGAATAATAAGAATACAATAGTAAAATATTGTGAGTGGGGTGTCTCTCGCTCTAACGGCCGCTGGAGGGACTAATCTCCTAGTTATCAGCAATTTATTATTGGTGTCATGATATTAGGCTATTTTGTATATTTTACAGTAAACCATACATATGTGTTGCCCGTGGCCGGAACACTTTGATTCGAATATATAAGACGAAATCCTCCATTTTTCTTTAATGTTTATTTATATATATTTAGTCACGTGTTTATAGTTTACAAAATTTGCAAGTATGTAGGTTTTGGTATATGTAATGTTACAGTAAATAAGACACAATAGTAATTATTGGGCGTCTGGTGTTTCTCGGTCTAGGCAATTGAACAAAATATTCTCCGAGGGATCATCAATTTATCAACTAGTGTCAAGATTTTAGGATATTTTGTATTAATTAGAGTAAACCGTAGAGATAGTTTGCAGATAGTCAGAAGAGTTTGATTCGAATATATAAGACAAAATCCTCCATTTTTTTTTACTATTTAGGTCTATATTTCGTCAAGGATTTATAATTTCCGAAATGTGCAAGCATATATGTTTTGGTGTATTTTACTTTACAAAAAATGAAACCATCTCCATCTGATTTAAAGAATAATAAGACCAAAATAATACAATATAGTTCATGAGATGTCTCTCGCTCTAGAATGCAGTAGCAAATATTCACTGAGGTATTATCAATCAATTATTAGTGTCACGATTTTAGGATATTTTGTATTAATTAGAGTAAACTGTAGAAATATTTTTCCCATGGCTGGACAAATTAATTTCCAATATTTAAGAGGAAATTCTACATTTTATACCGTTTATTTATATATTGCGTCTAGTATTTATAGTTTCCGAAATTTGCAAGTGTATAGCTTTTGGTATATGTAATGTTACAGTTAATAAGACACAATAGTAAATTATTGGGCGTCTGGTGTTTCTCGGTCTAGGCAATTGAACAAAATATTTTCTGAGGATTATCAATTTATTATTAGTGTCACGATTTTATAATATTGTGTATTAATTATCATAAATCATAGAGATAGTTTGCCGATAGTCAGAAGAGTTTGATTCGAATATATAAGACAAAATCCTCCATTTTTTTTTACCATTTAGGTCTATATTTTGTCAAGGATTTATAATTTCCGAAATGTGCAAGCATATATGTTTTGGTGTATTTTACTTTACAAAAAATGAAACCATCTGCATCTGATTTAAAGAATAATAAGACCAAAATAATACAATATAGTTCATGAGATGTCTCTCGGTCTAGGATATTGAACAAAATATTTTCTGAGGATCATCAATTTATTATTAGTGTCACGATTTTATAATATTGTGTATTAATTAGCATAAACCGTAGAGATATTTTTCCCATGGCTGGACAAATTAATTTCCAATATTTAAGAGGAAATTCTACATTTTATACCGTTTATTTATATATTGCGTCTAGTATTTATAATTTCCGAAATGTGCAAGCATATATGTTTTGGTGTATTTTACTTTACAAAAAATGAAACCATCTGCATCTGATTTAAAGAATAATAAGACCAAAATAATACAATATAGTTCATGAGATGTCTCTCGGTCTAGGATATTGAACAAAATATTTTCTGAGGATCATCAATTTATTATTAGTGTCACGATTTTATAATATTGTGTATTAATTAGCATAAACCGTAGAGATATTTTTCCCATGGCTGGACAAATTAATTTCCAATATTTAAGAGGAAATTCTACATTTTATACCGTTTATTTATATATTGCGTCTAGTATTTATAATTTCCGAAATGTGCAAGCATATATGTTTTGGTGTATTTTACTTTACAAAAAATGAAACCATCTGCATCTGATTTAAAGAATAATAAGACCAAAATAATACAATATAGTTCATGAGATGTCTCTCGCTCTAGAATGCAGTAGCAAATATTCACTGAGGTATTATCAATCAATTATTAGTGTCACGATTTTAGGATATTTTGTATTAATTAGAGTAAACTGTAGAAATATTTTACCCATAGCTGGACAAATTAATTTCCAATATTTAAGAGGAAATTCTACATTTTATACCGTTTATTTATATATTGCGTCTAGTATTTATAGATCCCGAAATTTGCACGTGTATATGTTTTGGTATATTTAATGTTAGAGCAAATAAGACTGTCTGCATTTTAATTAACAAATAATAAGACCACAATAGTAAAATATTGTTCATGAGGTGTCTCTCGCTCTAGACTGCAGTAGCAAATATTCACTGAGGTATTATCAATCAATTATTTGTGTCACGATTTTAGGATATTTTGTATTAATTAGAATAAACTGTGGAGATATTTTACCTATGGCTGGACAATGTAATTTCTAATATTTAAGAGGAAATTTTACATTTTATACCGTTTATTTATATATTGCGTCTAGTATTTATAGATCCCGGAATTTGCACGTGTATATGTTTTGGTATATTTAATGTTAGAGCAAATAAGACTGTCTGTATTTTAATTAACAAATAATAAGACCACAATAGTAAAATATTGTTCATGAGGTGTCTCTCGCTCTAGACTGCAGTAGCAAATATTCACCGAGGTATTATCAATTAATTATTAGTGTCACGATTTTAGAATATTTTGTATTAATTAGAATAAACTGTGGAGATATTTTACCTATGGCTGGACAATGTAATTTCTAATATTTAAGAGGAAATTTTACATTTTATACCGTTTATTTATATATTGCGTCTAGTATTTATAGATCCCGGAATTTGCACGTGTATATGTTTTGGTATATTTAATGTTAGAGCAAATAAGACTGTCTGCATTTTAATTAACAAATAATAAGACCACAATAGTAAAATATTGTTCATGAGGTGTCTCTCGCTCTAGACTGCAGTAGCAAATATTCACTGAGGTATTATCAATCAATTATTTGTGTCACGATTTTAGGATATTTTGTATTAATTAGAATAAACTGTGGAGATATTTTACCTATGGCTGGACAATGTAATTTCTAATATTTAAGAGGAAATTTTACATTTTATACCGTTTATTTATATATTGCGTCTAGTATTTATAGATCCCGGAATTTGCAAGTGTATATGTTTTGGTATATTTAATGTTAGAGCAAATAAGACTGTCTGTATTTTAATTAACAAATAATAAGACCACAATAGTAAAATATTGTTCATGAGGTGTCTCTCGCTCTAGACTGCAGTAGCAAATATTCACTGAGGTATTATCAATCAATTATTTGTGTCACGATTTTAGGATATTTTGTATTAATTAGAATAAACTGTGGAGATATTTTACCTATGGCTGGACAATGTAATTTCTAATATTTAAGAGGAAATTTTACATTTTATACCGTTTATTTATATATTGCGTCTAGTATTTATAGATCCCGGAATTTGCACGTGTATATGTTTTGGTATATTTAATGTTAGAGCAAATAAGACTGTCTGTATTTTAATTAACAAATAATAAGACCACAATAGTAAAATATTGTTCATGAGGTGTCTCTCGCTCTAGACTGCAGTAGCAAATATTCACCGAGGTATTATCAATTAATTATTAGTGTCACGATTTTAGAATATTTTGTATTAATTAGAATAAACTGTGGAGATATTTTACCTATGGCTGGACAATGTAATTTCTAATATTTAAGAGGAAATTTTACATTTTATACCGTTTATTTATATATTGCGTCTAGTATTTATAGATCCCGGAATTTGCACGTGTATATGTTTTGGTATATTTAATGTTAGAGCAAATAAGACTGTCTGCATTTTAATTAACAAATAATAAGACCACAATAGTAAAATATTGTTCATGAGGTGTCTCTCGCTCTAGACTGCAGTAGCAAATATTCACTGAGGTATTATCAATCAATTATTTGTGTCACGATTTTAGGATATTTTGTATTAATTAGAATAAACTGTGGAGATATTTTACCTATGGCTGGACAATGTAATTTCTAATATTTAAGAGGAAATTTTACATTTTATACCGTTTATTTATATATTGCGTCTAGTATTTATAGATCCCGGAATTTGCAAGTGTATATGTTTTGGTATATTTAATGTTAGAGCAAATAAGACTGTCTGTATTTTAATTAACAAATAATAAGACCACAATAGTAAAATATTGTTCATGAGGTGTCTCTCGCTCTAGACTGCAGTAGCAAATATTCACTGAGGTATTATCAATCAATTATTTGTGTCACGATTTTAGGATATTTTGTATTAATTAGAATAAACTGTGGAGATATTTTACCTATGGCTGGACAATGTAATTTCTAATATTTAAGAGGAAATTTTACATTTTATACCGTTTATTTATATATTGCGTCTAGTATTTATAGATCCCGGAATTTGCACGTGTATATGTTTTGGTATATTTAATGTTAGAGCAAATAAGACTGTCTGTATTTTAATTAACAAATAATAAGACCACAATAGTAAAATATTGTTCATGAGGTGTCTCTCGCTCTAGACTGCAGTAGCAAATATTCACCGAGGTATTATCAATTAATTATTAGTGTCACGATTTTAGAATATTTTGTATTAATTAGAATAAACTGTGGAGATATTTTACCTATGGCTGGACAATGTAATTTCTAATATTTAAGAGGAAATTTTACATTTTATACCGTTTATTTATATATTGCGTCTAGTATTTATAGATCCCGGAATTTGCACGTGTATATGTTTTGGTATATTTAATGTTAGAGCAAATAAGACTGTCTGCATTTTAATTAACAAATAATAAGACCACAATAGTAAAATATTGTTCATGAGATCTCTCTCGCTCCAGACTGTAGTAGCAAATATTCACCGAGGTATTATCAATTAATTATTAGTGTCACGATTTTAGAATATTTTGTATTAATTAGAATAAACTGTGGAGATATTTTACCTATGGCTGGACAATGTAATTTCTAATATTTAAGAGGAAATTTTACATTTTATACCGTTTATTTATATATTGCGTCTAGTATTTATAGATCCCGGAATTTGCACGTGTATATGTTTTGGTATATTTAATGTTAGAGCAAATAAGACTGTCTGCATTTTAATTAACAAATAATAAGACCACAATAGTAAAATATTGTTCATGAGATCTCTCTCGCTCCAGACTGTAGTAGCAAATATTCACTGAGGTATTATCAATCAATTATTAGTGTCACGATTTTAGAATATTTTGTATTAATTAGAATAAACTGTGGAGATATTTTACCTATGGCTGGACAATGTAATTTCTAATATTTAAGAGGAAATTTTACATTTTGTACCGTTTATTAATATATTGCGTCTAGTATTTATAGATCCCGGAATTTGCACGTGTATATGTTTTGGTATATTTAATGTTAGAGCAAATAAGACTGTCTGTATTTTAATTAACAAATAATAAGACCACAATAGTAAAATATTGTTCATGAGGTGTCTCTCGCTCTAGACTGCAGTAGCAAATATTCACCGAGGTATTATCAATTAATTATTAGTGTCACGATTTTAGGATATTTTGTATTAATTAGAGTAAATCGTAGAGATATTTTACCTATGGCTGGACAATTTAATTTCGAATATTTAAGAGGAAATTCTCATTTTATACCGTTTGTTTATATATTGCGTCTAGTATTTATAGTTTCCGAAATTTGCAGGCATATATGGTTTGGTATATTTTACTTCATAGTAAATACTACTATCTTCATTTCAATTAACAAATTATATGACCACAATAATACAATATTGTTCATGAGGTGTATCTCGCTTTAGACTGCAGTAGCCATTATTCACTGAGGTATTATTAATTAATTATTCGTGTCACGATTTTTGGATATTTTGTATTAATTAGAATAAACTGTGGAGATATTTTACCTATGGCTGGACAATGTAATTTCTAATATTTAAGAGGAAATTTTACATTTTATACCGTTTATTTATATATTGCGTCTAGTATTTATAGATCCCGGAATTTGCACGTGTATATGTTTTGGTATATTTAATGTTAGAGCAAATACTACTATCTGCATTTCAATTAACAAATTATATGACCACAATAATACAATATTGTTCATGAGGTGTCTCTCGCTCTAGATTGCAGTAGCAAATATTTACTGAGGTATTATCAATTAATTATTAGGGTCACGATTTTAGGATATTTTGTATTAATTAGAGTAAATCGTAGAGATATTTTAGCCATGGCTGGACAATTTAATTTTGAATATTTAAGAGGAAATTCTCATTTTATACCGTTTGTTTATATATTGCGTCTAGTATTTATAGTTTCCGAAATTTGCAGGCATATATGCTTTGGTATATTTTACTTTATAGTAAATACTACTATCTTCATTTCAATTAACAAATTATATGACCACAATAATACAATATTGTTCGTTAGGTGTATCTCGCTTTAGACTGCAGTAGCCATTATTCACTGAGGTATTATCAATTAATTATTCGTGTCACGATTTTTGGATATTTTGTATTAATTAGAGTAAATCGTAGAGATATTTTAGCCATAGCTGGACAATTTAATTTTGAATATTTAAGAGGAAATTCTCATTTTATACCGTTTATTTATATATTGCGTCTAGTATTTGTAGTTTCCGAAATTTGCAAGTGTATATGTTTTGGTATATTTTACTTTATAGTAAAAACTGCTATCTGCATTTCAATATCCAAAGAATAAGACTACAATAATACAATATTGTTCATGAGGTGTCTCTCGCTCTAGACTGCAGTAGCAAATATTTACTGAGGTATTATCAATTAATTATTAGGGTCACGATTTTAGGATATTTTGTATTAATTAGAGTAAATCGTAGAGATATTTTACCTATTGCTGGACAATTTAATTTTGAATATTTAAGAGGAAATTCTCATTTTATACCGTTTGTTTATATATTGCGTCTAGTATTTATAGTTTCCGAAATTTGCAGGCATATATGCTTTGGTATATTTTACTT
Source organism: Acanthosoma haemorrhoidale (assembly GCA_930367205.1). Lineage (NCBI taxonomy): Eukaryota > Metazoa > Arthropoda > Insecta > Hemiptera > Acanthosomatidae > Acanthosoma > Acanthosoma haemorrhoidale. The sequence continues at coordinate 21,496,001 of OV884014.1, read as the reverse complement.
TATAGTAAATACTACTATCTTCATTTCAATTAACAAATTATATGACCACAATAATACAATATTGTTCATGAGGTGTATCTCGCTTTAGACTGCAGTAGCCATTATTCACTGAGGTATTATCAATTAATTATTCGTGTCACGATTTTTGGATATTTTGTATTAATTAGAGTAAACCGTAGAGATATTTTACCTATTGCTGGACAATTTAATTTCGAATATTTAAGAGGAAATTATCATTTTATACCGTTTATTTATATATTGCGTCTAGTATTTATAGTTTCCGAAATTTGCAGGCATATATGTTTTGGTATATTTTACTTTATAGTAAATACTACTATCTTCATTTCAATTAACAAATTATATGACCACAATAATACAATATTGTTCATGAGGTGTATGTCGCTTTAGACTGCAGTAGCCATTGTTCACTGAGGTATTATCAATTAATTATTAGGGTCACGATTTTTGGATATTTTGTATTAATTAGAATAAACTGTGGAGATATTTTACCTATGGCTGGACAATGTAATTTCTAATATTTAAGAGGAAATTTTACATTTTATACCGTTTATTTATATATTGCGTCTAGTATTTATAGATCCCGGAATTTGCACGTGTATATGTTTTGGTATATTTAATGTTAGAGCAAATACTACTATCTGCATTTCAATTAACAAATTATATGACCACAATAATACAATATTGTTCATGAGGTGTCTCTCGCTCTAGATTGCAGTAGCAAATATTTACTGAGGTATTATCAATTAATTATTAGGGTCACGATTTTAGGATATTTTGTATTAATTAGAGTAAATCGTAGAGATATTTTAGCCATGGCTGGACAATTTAATTTTGAATATTTAAGAGGAAATTCTCATTTTATACCGTTTGTTTATATATTGCGTCTAGTATTTATAGTTTCCGAAATTTGCAGGCATATATGCTTTGGTATATTTTACTTTATAGTAAATACTACTATCTTCATTTCAATTAACAAATTATATGACCACAATAATACAATATTGTTCGTTAGGTGTATCTCGCTTTAGACTGCAGTAGCCATTATTCACTGAGGTATTATCAATTAATTATTCGTGTCACGATTTTTGGATATTTTGTATTAATTAGAGTAAATCGTAGAGATATTTTAGCCATAGCTGGACAATTTAATTTTGAATATTTAAGAGGAAATTCTCATTTTATACCGTTTATTTATATATTGCGTCTAGTATTTGTAGTTTCCGAAATTTGCAAGTGTATATGTTTTGGTATATTTTACTTTATAGTAAAAACTGCTATCTGCATTTCAATATCCAAAGAATAAGACTACAATAATACAATATTGTTCATGAGGTGAATCTCGCTTTAGACTGCAGTAGCCATTATTCACTGAGGTATTATCAATTAATTATTCGTGTCACGATTTTTGGATATTTTGTATTAATTAGAGTAAACCGTAGAGATATTTTACCTATTGCTGGACAATTTAATTTCGAATATTTAAGAGGAAATTCTCATTTTATACCGTTTATTTATATATTGCGTCTAGTATTTGTAGTTTCCGAAATTTGCAAGTGTATATGTTTTGGTATATTTTACTTTATAGTAAAAACTGCTATCTGCATTTCAATATCCAAAGAATAAGACTACAATAATACAATATTGTTCATGAGGTGTCTCTCGCTCTAGACTGCAGTAGCAAATATTTACTGAGGTATTATCAATTAATTATTAGGGTCACGATTTTAGGATATTTTGTATTAATTAGAGTAAATCGTAGAGATATTTTACCTATTGCTGGACAATTTAATTTTGAATATTTAAGAGGAAATTCTCATTTTATACCGTTTGTTTATATATTGCGTCTAGTATTTATAGTTTCCGAAATTTGCAGGCATATATGCTTTGGTATATTTTACTTTATAGTAAATACTACTATCTTCATTTCAATTAACAAATTATATGACCACAATAATACAATATTGTTCATGAGGTGTATCTCGCTTTAGACTGCAGTAGCCATTATTCACTGAGGTATTATCAATTAATTATTCGTGTCACGATTTTTGGATATTTTGTATTAATTAGAGTAAACCGTAGAGATATTTTACCTATTGCTGGACAATTTAATTTCGAATATTTAAGAGGAAATTATCATTTTATACCGTTTATTTATATATTGCGTCTAGTATTTATAGTTTCCGAAATTTGCAGGCATATATGTTTTGGTATATTTTACTTTATAGTAAATACTACTATCTTCATTTCAATTAACAAATTATATGACCACAATAATACAATATTGTTCATGAGGTGTATGTCGCTTTAGACTGCAGTAGCCATTGTTCACTGAGGTATTATCAATTAATTATTAGGGTCACGATTTTTGGATATTTTGTATTAATTAGAGTAAACCGTAGAGATATTTTACCTATTGCTGGACAATTTAATTTCGAATATTTAAGAGGAAATCCTCATTTTATACCGTTTATTTATATATTGCGTCTAGTATTTATAGTTTCCGAAATTTGCAGGCATATATGCTTTGGTATATTTTACTTTATAGTAAATACTACTATCTTCATTTCAATTAACAAATTATATGACCACAATAATACAATATTGTTCATGAGGTGTATCTCGCTTTAGACTGCAGTAGCCATTATTCACCGAGGTATTATCAATTAATTATTAGTGTCACGATTTTAGGATATTTTGTATTAATTAGAGTAAATCGTAGAGATATTTTACCTATGGCTGGACAATTTAATTTTGAATATTTAAGAGGAAATTCTCATTTTATACCGTTTGTTTATATATTGCGTCTAGTATTTATAGTTTCCGAAATTTGCAGGCATATATGTTTTGGTATATTTTACTTTATAGTAAATACTACTATCTGCATTTCAATTAACAAATTATATGACCACAATAATACAATATTGTTCATGAGGTGTCTCTCGCTCTAGATTGCAGTAGCAAGTATTCACCGAGGTATTATCAATTAATTATTAGTGTCACGATTTTAGGATATTTTGTATTAATTAGAGTAAATCGTAGAGATATTTTACCTATGGCTGGACAATTTAATTTCGAATATTTAAGAGGAAATCCTCATTTTATACCGTTTGTTTATATATTGCGTCTAGTATTTATAGTTTCCGAAATTTGCAGGCATATATGGTTTGGTATATTTTACTTTATAGTAAATACTACTATCTTCATTTCAATTAACAAATTATATGACCACAATAATACAATATTGTTCATGAGGTGTATCTCGCTTTAGACTGCAGTAGCCATTATTCACTGAGGTATTATCAATTAATTATTAGGGTCACGATTTTTGGATATTTTGTATTAATTAGAGTAAATCGTAGAGATATTTTAGCCATAGCTGGACAATTTAATTTTGAATATTTAAGAGGAAATTCTCATTTTATACCGTTTATTTATATATTGCGTCTTGTATTTGTAGTTTCCGAAATTTGCAAGTGTATATGTTTTGGTATATTTTACTTTATAGTAAAAACTGCTATCTGCATTTCAATATCCAAAGAATAAGACTACAATAATACAATATTGTTCATGAGGTGTCTCTCGCTCTAGACTGCAGTAGCAAATATTTACTGAGGTATTATCAATTAATTATTAGGGTCACGATTTTAGGATATTTTGTATTAATTAGAGTAAACCGTAGAGATATTTTAACTAATGCTGGACAATTTAATTTTGAATATTTAAGAGGAAATCCTCATTTTATACCGTTTATTTATATATTGCGTCTAGTATTTGTAGTTTCCGAAATTTGCAAGTGTATATGTTTTGGTATATTTCACTTTATAGTAAATACTACTATCTGCATTTTAATTAACAAATTATATGACCACAATAATACAATATTGTTCATGAGGTGTATCTCGCTTTAGACTGCAGTAGCCATTATTCACTGAGGTATTATCAATTAATTATTAGGGTCACGATTTTTGGATATTTTGTATTAATTAGAGTAAACCGTAGAGATATTTTACCTATTGCTGGACAATTTAATTTCGAATATTTAAGAGGAAATTCTCATTTTATACCGTTTGTTTATATATTGCGTCTAGTATTTATAGTTTCCGAAATTTGCAGGCATATATGCTTTGGTATATTTTACTTTATAGTAAATACTACTATCTTCATTTCAATTAACAAATTATATGACCACAATAATACAATATTGTTCATGAGGTGTATCTCGCTTTAGACTGCAGTAGCCATTATTCACTGAGGTATTATCAATTAATTATTCGTGTCACGATTTTTGGATATTTTGTATTAATTAGAGTAAATCGTAGAGATATTTTAGCCATAGCTGGACAATTTAATTTTGAATATTTAAGAGGAAATTCTCATTTTATACCGTTTATTTATATATTGCGTCTAGTATTTGTAGTTTCCGAAATTTGCAAGTGTATATGTTTTGGTATATTTTACTTTATAGTAAAAACTGCTATCTGCATTTCAATATCCAAAGAATAAGACTACAATAATACAATATTGTTCATGAGGTGTCTCTCGCTCTAGACTGCAGTAGCAAATATTTACTGAGGTATTATCAATTAATTATTATGGTCACGATTTTAGGATATTTTGTATTAATTAGAGTAAACCGTAGAGATATTTTAGCCATAGCTGGACAATTTAATTTTGAATATTTAAGAGGAAATTCTCATTTTATACCGTTTATTTATATATTGCGTCTAGTATTTGTAGTTTCCGAAATTTGCAAGTGTATATGTTTTGGTATATTTTACTTTATAGTAAAAACTGCTATCTGCATTTCAATATCCAAAGAATAAGACTACAATAATACAATATTGTTCATGAGGTGTCTCTCGCTCTAGACTGCAGTAGCAAATATTTACTGATGTATTATCAATTAATTATTAGGGTCACGATTTTAGGATATTTTGTATTAATTAGAGTAAATCGTAGAGATATTTTAGCCATGGCTGGACAATTTAATTTTGAATATTTAAGAGGAAATTCTCATTTTATACCGTTTGTTTATATATTGCGTCTAGTATTTATAGTTTCCGAAATTTGCAGGCATATATGCTTTGGTATATTTTACTTTATAGTAAATACTACTATCTTCATTTCAATTAACAAGTTATATGACCACAATAATACAATATTGTTCATGAGGTGTATCTCGCTTTAGACTGCAGTAGCCATTATTCACTAAGGTATTATCAATTAATTATTCGTGTCACGATTTTTGGATATTTTGTATTAATTAGAGTAAACCGTAGAGATATTTTACCTATTGCTGGACAATTTAATTTCGAATATTTAAGAGGAAATTCTCATTTTATACCGTTTATTTATATATTGCGTCTAGTATTTATAGTTTCCGAAATTTGCAGGCATATATGTTTTGGTATATTTTACTTTATAGTAAATACTACTATCTGCATTTCAATTAACAAATTATATGACCACAATAATACAATATTTTTCATGAGGTGTCTCTCGCTCTAGATTGCAGTAGCAAGGATTCACCGAGGTATTATCAATTAATTATTAGTGTCACGATTTTAGGATATTTTGTATTAATTAGAGTAAATCGTAGAGATATTTTACCTATGGCTGGACAATTTAATTTTGAATATTTAGGAGGAAATTCTCATTTTATACCGTTTGTTTATATATTGCGTCTAGTATTTATAGTTTCCGAAATTTGCAGGCATATATGCTTTGGTATATTTTACTTTATAGTAAATACTACTATCTTCATTTCAATTAACAAATTATATGACCACAATAATACAATATTGTTCATGAGGTGTATCTCGCTTTAGACTGCAGTAGCCATTATTCACTGAGGTATTATCAATTAATTATTCGTGTCACGATTTTTGGATATTTTGTATTAATTAGAGTAAATCGTAGAGATATTTTAGCCATAGCTGGACAATTTAATTTTGAATATTTAAGAGGAAATTCTCATTTTATACCGTTTATTTATATATTGCGTCTAGTATTTGTAGTTTCCGAAATTTGCAGGCATATATGCTTTGGTATATTTTACTTTATAGTAAATACTACTATCTACATTTTAATTAACAAATTATATGACCACAATAATACAATATTGTTCATGAGGTGTATCTCGCTTTAGACTGCAGTAGCCATTATTCACCGAGGTATTATCAATTAATTATTAGTGTCACGATTTTAGGATATTTTGTATTAATTAGAGTAAATCGTAGAGATATTTTACCTATGGCTGGACAATTTAATTTTGAATATTTAAGAGGAAATTCTCATTTTATACCGTTTGTTTATATATTGCGTCTAGTATTTATAGTTTCCGAAATTTGCAGGCATATATGTTTTGGTATATTTCACTTTATAGTAAATACTACTATCTGCATTTTAATTAACAAATTATATGACCACAATAATACAATATTGTTCATGAGGTGTCTCTCGCTCTAGATTGCAGTAGCAAGTATTCACCGACGTATTATCAATTAATTTTAGGGTCACGATTTTAGGATATTTTGTATTAATTAGAGTAAATCGTAGAGATATTTTAGCCATGGCTGGACAATTTAATTTTAAATATTTAAGAGGAAATTCTCATTTTATACCGTTTGTTTATATATTGCGTCTAGTATTTGTAGTTTCCGAAATTTGCAAGTGTATATGTTTTGGTATATTTTACTTTATAGTAAAAACTGCTATCTGCATTTCAATATCCAAAGAATAAGACTACAATAATACAATATTGTTCATGAGGTGTCTCTCGCTCTAGACTGCAGTAGCAAATATTTACTGAGGTATTATCAATTAATTATTAGGGTCACGATTTTAGGATATTTTGTATTAATTAGAGTAAACCGTATAGATATTTTAACTAATGCTGGACAATTTAATTTCGAATATTTAAGAGGTAATTCTCATTTTATACCGTTTGTTTATATATTGCGTCTAGTATTTATAGTTTCCGAAATTTGCAGGCATATATGCTTTGGTATATTTTACTTTATAGTAAATACTACTATCTTCATTTCAATTAACATGTTATATGACTACAATAATACAATATTGTTCATGAGGTGTATCTCGCTTTAGACTGCAGTAGCCATTATTCACTAAGGTATTATCAATTAATTATTAGTGTCACGATTTTAGGATATTTTGTATTAATTAGAGTAAATCGTAGAGATATTTTACCTATGGCTGGACAATTTAATTTCGAATATTTAAGAGGAAATTCTCATTTTATACCGTTTGTTTATATATTGCGTCTAGTATTTATAGTTTCCGAAATTTGCAGGCATATATGGTTTGGTATATTTTACTTTATAGTAAATACTACTATCTTCATTTCAATTAACAAATTATATGACCACAATAATACAATATTGTTCATGAGGTGTATCTCGCTTTAGACTGCAGTAGCCATTATTCACTGAGGTATTATCAATTAATTATTAGGGTCACGATTTTTGGATATTTTGTATTAATTAGAGTAAATCGTAGAGATATTTTAGCCATAGCTGGACAATTTAATTTTGAATATTTAAGAGGAAATTCTCATTTTATACCGTTTATTTATATATTGCGTCTAGTATTTGTAGTTTCCGAAATTTGCAAGTGTATATGTTTTGGTATATTTTACTTTATAGTAAAAACTGCTATCTGCATTTCAATATCCAAAGAATAAGACTACAATAATACAATATTGTTCATGAGGTGTCTCTCGCTCTAGACTGCAGTAGCAAATATTTACTGAGGTATTATCAATTAATTATTAGGGTCACGATTTTAGGATATTTTGTATTAATTAGAGTAAACCGTAGAGATATTTTAACTAATGCTGGACAATTTAATTTTGAATATTTAAGAGGAAATCCTCATTTTATACCGTTTATTTATATATTGCGTCTAGTATTTGTAGTTTCCGAAATTTGCAAGTGTATATGTTTTGGTATATTTCACTTTATAGTAAATACTACTATCTGCATTTTAATTAACAAATTATATGACCACAATAATACAATATTGTTCATGAGGTGTATCTCGCTTTAGACTGCAGTAGCCATTATTCACTGAGGTATTATCAATTAATTATTAGGGTCACGATTTTTGGATATTTTGTATTAATTAGAGTAAACCGTAGAGATATTTTACCTATTGCTGGACAATTTAATTTCGAATATTTAAGAGGAAATTCTCATTTTATACCGTTTGTTTATATATTGCGTCTAGTATTTATAGTTTCCGAAATTTGCAGGCATATATGCTTTGGTATATTTTACTTTATAGTAAATACTACTATCTTCATTTCAATTAACAAATTATATGACCACAATAATACAATATTGTTCATGAGGTGTATCTCGCTTTAGACTGCAGTAGCCATTATTCACCGAGGTATTATCAATTAATTATTAGTGTCACGATTTTAGGATATTTTGTATTAATTAGAGTAAATCGTAGAGATATTTTACCTATGGCTGGACAATTTAATTTTGAATATTTAAGAGGAAATTCTCATTTTATACCGTTTGTTTATATATTGCGTCTAGTATTTATAGTTTCCGAAATTTGCAGGCATATATGTTTTGGTATATTTTACTTTATAGTAAATACTACTATCTGCATTTCAATTAACAAATTATATGACCACAATAATACAATATTGTTCATGAGGTGTCTCTCGCTCTAGATTGCAGTAGCAAGTATTCACCGAGGTATTATCAATTAATTATTAGTGTCACGATTTTAGGATATTTTGTATTAATTAGAGTAAATCGTAGAGATATTTTACCTATGGCTGGACAATTTAATTTCGAATATTTAAGAGGAAATCCTCATTTTATACCGTTTGTTTATATATTGCGTCTAGTATTTATAGTTTCCGAAATTTGCAGGCATATATGGTTTGGTATATTTTACTTTATAGTAAATACTACTATCTTCATTTCAATTAACAAATTATATGACCACAATAATACAATATTGTTCATGAGGTGTCTCTCGCTCTAGACTGCAGTAGCAAATATTTACTGAGGTATTATCAATTAATTATTAGGGTCACGATTTTAGGATATTTTGTATTAATTAGAGTAAACCGTAGAGATATTTTAACTAATGCTGGACAATTTAATTTTGAATATTTAAGAGGAAATCCTCATTTTATACCGTTTATTTATATATTGCGTCTAGTATTTGTAGTTTCCGAAATTTGCAAGTGTATATGTTTTGGTATATTTCACTTTATAGTAAATACTACTATCTGCATTTTAATTAACAAATTATATGACCACAATAATACAATATTGTTCATGAGGTGTATCTCGCTTTAGACTGCAGTAGCCATTATTCACTGAGGTATTATCAATTAATTATTAGGGTCACGATTTTTGGATATTTTGTATTAATTAGAGTAAACCGTAGAGATATTTTACCTATTGCTGGACAATTTAATTTCGAATATTTAAGAGGAAATTCTCATTTTATACCGTTTGTTTATATATTGCGTCTAGTATTTATAGTTTCCGAAATTTGCAGGCATATATGCTTTGGTATATTTTACTTTATAGTAAATACTACTATCTTCATTTCAATTAACAAATTATATGACCACAATAATACAATATTGTTCATGAGGTGTATCTCGCTTTAGACTGCAGTAGCCATTATTCACTGAGGTATTATCAATTAATTATTCGTGTCACGATTTTTGGATATTTTGTATTAATTAGAGTAAATCGTAGAGATATTTTAGCCATAGCTGGACAATTTAATTTTGAATATTTAAGAGGAAATTCTCATTTTATACCGTTTATTTATATATTGCGTCTAGTATTTGTAGTTTCCGAAATTTGCAAGTGTATATGTTTTGGTATATTTTACTTTATAGTAAAAACTGCTATCTGCATTTCAATATCCAAAGAATAAGACTACAATAATACAATATTGTTCATGAGGTGTCTCTCGCTCTAGACTGCAGTAGCAAATATTTACTGAGGTATTATCAATTAATTATTATGGTCACGATTTTAGGATATTTTGTATTAATTAGAGTAAACCGTAGAGATATTTTAGCCATAGCTGGACAATTTAATTTTGAATATTTAAGAGGAAATTCTCATTTTATACCGTTTATTTATATATTGCGTCTAGTATTTGTAGTTTCCGAAATTTGCAAGTGTATATGTTTTGGTATATTTTACTTTATAGTAAAAACTGCTATCTGCATTTCAATATCCAAAGAATAAGACTACAATAATACAATATTGTTCATGAGGTGTCTCTCGCTCTAGACTGCAGTAGCAAATATTTACTGATGTATTATCAATTAATTATTAGGGTCACGATTTTAGGATATTTTGTATTAATTAGAGTAAATCGTAGAGATATTTTAGCCATGGCTGGACAATTTAATTTTGAATATTTAAGAGGAAATTCTCATTTTATACCGTTTGTTTATATATTGCGTCTAGTATTTATAGTTTCCGAAATTTGCAGGCATATATGCTTTGGTATATTTTACTTTATAGTAAATACTACTATCTTCATTTCAATTAACAAGTTATATGACCACAATAATACAATATTGTTCATGAGGTGTATCTCGCTTTAGACTGCAGTAGCCATTATTCACTAAGGTATTATCAATTAATTATTCGTGTCACGATTTTTGGATATTTTGTATTAATTAGAGTAAACCGTAGAGATATTTTACCTATTGCTGGACAATTTAATTTCGAATATTTAAGAGGAAATTCTCATTTTATACCGTTTATTTATATATTGCGTCTAGTATTTATAGTTTCCGAAATTTGCAGGCATATATGTTTTGGTATATTTTACTTTATAGTAAATACTACTATCTGCATTTCAATTAACAAATTATATGACCACAATAATACAATATTGTTCACGAGGTGTCTCTCGCTCTAGATTGCAGTAGCAAGGATTCACCGAGGTATTATCAATTAATTATTAGTGTCACGATTTTAGGATATTTTGTATTAATTAGAGTAAATCGTAGAGATATTTTACCTATGGCTGGACAATTTAATTTTGAATATTTAGGAGGAAATTCTCATTTTATACCGTTTGTTTATATATTGCGTCTAGTATTTATAGTTTCCGAAATTTGCAGGCATATATGCTTTGGTATATTTTACTTTATAGTAAATACTACTATCTTCATTTCAATTAACAAATTATATGACCACAATAATACAATATTGTTCATGAGGTGTATCTCGCTTTAGACTGCAGTAGCCATTATTCACTGAGGTATTATCAATTAATTATTCGTGTCACGATTTTTGGATATTTTGTATTAATTAGAGTAAATCGTAGAGATATTTTAGCCATAGCTGGACAATTTAATTTTGAATATTTAAGAGGAAATTCTCATTTTATACCGTTTATTTATATATTGCGTCTAGTATTTGTAGTTTCCGAAATTTGCAGGCATATATGCTTTGGTATATTTTACTTTATAGTAAATACTACTATCTGCATTTTAATTAACAAATTATATGACCACAATAATACAATATTGTTCATGAGGTGTATCTCGCTTTAGACTGCAGTAGCCATTATTCACCGAGGTATTATCAATTAATTATTAGTGTCACGATTTTAGGATATTTTGTATTAATTAGAGTAAATCGTAGAGATATTTTACCTATGGCTGGACAATTTAATTTTGAATATTTAAGAGGAAATTCTCATTTTATACCGTTTGTTTATATATTGCGTCTAGTATTTATAGTTTCCGAAATTTGCAGGCATATATGTTTTGGTATATTTCACTTTATAGTAAATACTACTATCTGCATTTTAATTAACAAATTATATGACCACAATAATACAATATTGTTCATGAGGTGTCTCTCGCTCTAGATTGCAGTAGCAAGTATTCACCGACGTATTATCAATTAATTTTAGGGTCACGATTTTAGGATATTTTGTATTAATTAGAGTAAATCGTAGAGATATTTTAGCCATGGCTGGACAATTTAATTTTAAATATTTAAGAGGAAATTCTCATTTTATACCGTTTGTTTATATATTGCGTCTAGTATTTGTAGTTTCCGAAATTTGCAAGTGTATATGTTTTGGTATATTTTACTTTATAGTAAAAACTGCTATCTGCATTTCAATATCCAAAGAATAAGACTACAATAATACAATATTGTTCATGAGGTGTCTCTCGCTCTAGACTGCAGTAGCAAATATTTACTGAGGTATTATCAATTAATTATTAGGGTCACGATTTTAGGATATTTTGTATTAATTAGAGTAAACCGTATAGATATTTTAACTAATGCTGGACAATTTAATTTCGAATATTTAAGAGGAAATTCTCATTTTATACCGTTTGTTTATATATTGCGTCTAGTATTTATAGTTTCCGAAATTTGCAGGCATATATGCTTTGGTATATTTTACTTTATAGTAAATACTACTATCTTCATTTCAATTAACATGTTATATGACTACAATAATACAATATTGTTCATGAGGTGTATCTCGCTTTAGACTGCAGTAGCCATTATTCACTAAGGTATTATCAATTAATTATTCGTGTCACGATTTTTGGATATTTTGTATTAATTAGAGTAAATCGTAGAGATATTTTACCTATTGCTGGACAATTTAATTTCGAATATTTAAGAGGAAATTCTCATTTTATACCGTTTGTTTATATATTACGTCTAGTATTTATAGTTTCCGAAATTTGCAGGCATATATGTTTTGGTATATTTTACTTTATAGTAAATACTACTATCTGCATTTCAATTAACAAATTATATGACCACAATAATACAATATTGTTCATGAGGTGTCTCTCGCTTTAGACTGCAGTAGCCATTATTCACTGAGGTATTATCAATTAATTATTCGTGTCACGATTTTTGGATATTTTGTATTAATTAGAGTAAATCGTAGAGATATTTTAGCCATAGCTGGACAATTTAATTTTGAATATTTAAGAGGAAATTCTCATTTTATACCGTTTATTTATATATTGCGTCTAGTATTTGTAGTTTCCGAAATTTGCAACTGTATATGTTTTGGTATATTTTACTTTATAGTAAAAACTGCTATCTGCATTTCAATATCCAAAGAATAAGACTACAATAATACAATATTGTTCATGAGGTGTCTCTCGCTCTAGACTGCAGTAGCAAATATTTACTGAGGTATTATCAATTAATTATTAGGGTCACGATTTTAGGATATTTTTTATTAATTAGAGTAAACCGTAGAGATATTTTAACTAATGCTGGACAATTTAATTTCGAATATTTAAGAGGAAATCCTCATTTTATACCGTTTATTTATATATTGCGTCTAGTATTTGTAGTTTCCGAAATTTGCAAGTGTATATGTTTTGGTATATTTCACTTTATAGTAAATACTACTATCTGCATTTTAATTAACAAATTATATGACCACAATAATACAATATTGTTCATGAGGTGTATCTCGCTTTAGACTGCAGTAGCCATTATTCACCGAGGTATTATCAATTAATTATTAGTGTCACGATTTTAGGATATTTTGTATTAATTAGAGTAAATCGTAGAGATATTTTAACTAATGCTGGACAATTTAATTTTGAATATTTAAGAGGAAATCCTCATTTTATACCGTTTATTTATATATTGCGTCTAGTATTTGTAGTTTCTGAAATTTGCAGGCATATATGCTTTGGTATATTTTACTTTATAGTAAATACTACTATCTTCATTTCAATTAACAAATTATATGACCACAATAATACAATATTGTTCATGAGGTGTATCTCGCTTTAGACTGCAGTAGCCATTATTCACTGAGGTATTATCAATTAATTATTAGGGTCACGATTTTAGGATATTTTGTATTAATTAGAGTAAACCGTAGATATATTTTACCTATGGCTGGACAATTTAATTTTGAATATTTAAGAGGAAATTATCATTTTATACCGTTTGTTTATATATTGCGTCTAGTATTTATAGTTTCCGAAATTTGCAGGCATATATGCTTTGGTATATTTTACTTTATAGTAAATACTACTATCTTCATTTCAATTAACAAATTATATGACCACAATAATACAATATTGTTCATGAGGTGTATCTCGCTTTAGACTGCAGTAGCCATTATTCACTGAGGTATTATCAATTAATTATTCGTGTCACGATTTTTGGATATTTTGTATTAATTAGAGTAAATCGTAGAGATATTTTAGCCATAGCTGGACAATTTAATTTTGAATATTTAAGAGGAAATTCTCATTTTATACCGTTTGTTTTTATATTGCGTCTAGTATTTATAGTTTCCGAAATTTGCAGGCATATATGCTTTGGTATATTTTACTTTATAGTAAATACTACTATCTTCATTTCAATTAACAAATTATATGACCACAATAATACAATATTGTTCATGAGGTGTATCTCGCTTTAGACTGCAGTAGCCATTATTCACTGAGGTATTATCAATTAATTATTAGGGTCACGATTTTAGGATATTTTGTATTAATTAGAGTAAACCGTAGAGATATTTTAACTAATGCTGGACAATTTAATTTCGAATATTTAAGAGGAAATTCTCATTTTATACCGTTTGTTTATATATTGCGTCTAGTATTTATAGTTTCCGAAATTTGCAGGCATATATGCTTTGGTATATTTTACTTTATAGTAAATACTACTATCTTCATTTCAATTAACAAGTTATATGACCACAATAATACAATATTGTTCATGAGGTGTATCTCGCTTTAGACTGCAGTAGCCATTATTCACTAAGGTATTATCAATTAATTATTCGTGTCACGATTTTTGGATATTTTGTATTAATTAGAGTAAACCGTAGAGATATTTTACCTATTGCTGGACAATTTAATTTCGAATATTTAAGAGGAAATTCTCATTTTATACCGTTTATTTATATATTGCGTCTAGTATTTGTAGTTTCCGAAATTTGCAGGCATATATGCTTTGGTATATTTTACTTTATAGTAAATACTACTATCTTCATTTCAATTAACAAATTATATGACCACAATAATACAATATTGTTCATGAGGTGTCTCTCGCTCTAGATTGCAGTAGCAAGTATTCACCGAGGTATTATCAATTAATTATTAGTGTCACGATTTTAGGATATTTTGTATTAATTAGAGTAAATCGTAGAGATATTTTACCTATTGCTGGACAATTTAATTTCGAATATTTAAGAGGAAATCCTCATTTTATACCGTTTATTTATATATTGCGTCTAGTATTTGTAGTTTCCGAAATTTGCAGGCATATATGCTTTGGTATATTTTACTTTATAGTAAATACTACTATCTTCATTTCAATTAACAAATTATATGACCACAATAATACAATATTGTTCATGAGGTGTCTCTCGCTCTAGATTGCAGTAGCAAGTATTCACCGAGGTATTATCAATTAATTATTAGTGTCACGATTTTAGGATATTTTGTATTAATTAGAGTAAATCGTAGAGATATTTTACCTATGGCTGGACAATTTAATTTCGAATATTTAAGAGGAAATCCTCATTTTATACCGTTTGTTTTTATATTGCGTCTAGTATTTATAGTTTCCGAAATTTGCAGGCATATATGCTTTGGTATATTTTACTTTATAGTAAATACTACTATCTTCATTTCAATTAACAAATTATATGACCACAATAATACAATATTGTTCATGAGGTGTATCTCGCTTTAGACTGCAGTAGCCATTATTCACTGAGGTATTATCAATTAATTATTAGGGTCACGATTTTAGGATATTTTGTATTAATTAGAGTAAACCGTAGAGATATTTTACCTATTGCTGGACAATTTAATTTCGAATATTTAAGAGGAAATCCTCATTTTATACCGTTTATTTATATATTGCGTCTAGTATTTATAGTTTCCGAAATTTGCAGGCATATATGTTTTGGTATATTTCACTTTATAGTAAATACTACTATCTGCATTTTAATTAACAAATTTTATGACCACAATAATACATAATTGTTCATGAGGTGTCTCTCGCTCTAGATTGCAGTAGCAAGTATTCACCGAGGTATCATCAATTAATTATTAGTGTCACGATTTTAGGATATTTTGTATTTATTAGAGTAAATTGTAGAGATATTTTACCTATGGCTGGACAATTTAATTTTGAATATTTAAGAGGAAATTCTCATTTTATACCGTTTGTTTTTATATTGCGTCTAGTATTTATAGTTTCCGAAATTTGCAAGTGTATATGTTTTGGTATATTTTACTTTATAGTAAAAACTGCTATCTGCATTTCAATATCCAAAGAATAAGACTACAATAATACAATATTGTTCATGAGGTGTCTCTCGCTCTAGACTGCAGTAGCAAATATTTACTGAGGTATTATCAATTAATTATTAGGGTCACGATTTTAGGATATTTTGTATTAATTAGAGTAAACCGTATAGATATTTTAACTAATGCTGGACAATTTAATTTCGAATATTTAAGAGGAAATTCTCATTTTATACCGTTTGTTTATATATTGCGTCTAGTATTTATAGTTTCCGAAATTTGCAGGCATATATGCTTTGGTATATTTTACTTTATAGTAAATACTACTATCTTCATTTCAATTAACAAGTTATATGACCACAATAATACAATATTGTTCATGAGGTGTATCTCGCTTTAGACTGCAGTAGCCATTATTCACTAAGGTATTATCAATTAATTATTCGTGTCACGATTTTTGGATATTTTGTATTAATTAGAGTAAACCGTAGAGATATTTTACCTATTGCTGGACAATTTAATTTCGAATATTTAAGAGGAAATTCTCATTTTATACCGTTTATTTATATATTGCGTCTAGTATTTGTAGTTTCCGAAATTTGCAGGCATATATGCTTTGGTATATTTTACTTTATAGTAAATACTACTATCTTCATTTCAATTAACAAATTATATGACCACAATAATACAATATTGTTCATGAGGTGTCTCTCGCTCTAGATTGCAGTAGCAAGTATTCACCGAGGTATTATCAATTAATTATTAGTGTCACGATTTTAGGATATTTTGTATTAATTAGAGTAAATCGTAGAGATATTTTACCTATTGCTGGACAATTTAATTTCGAATATTTAAGAGGAAATCCTCATTTTATACCGTTTATTTATATATTGCGTCTAGTATTTGTAGTTTCCGAAATTTGCAGGCATATATGCTTTGGTATATTTTACTTTATAGTAAATACTACTATCTTCATTTCAATTAACAAATTATATGACCACAATAATACAATATTGTTCATGAGGTGTCTCTCGCTCTAGATTGCAGTAGCAAGTATTCACCGAGGTATTATCAATTAATTATTAGTGTCACGATTTTAGGATATTTTGTATTAATTAGAGTAAATCGTAGAGATATTTTACCTATGGCTGGACAATTTAATTTCGAATATTTAAGAGGAAATCCTCATTTTATACCGTTTATTTATATATTGCGTCTAGTATTTGTAGTTTCTGAAATTTGCAGGCATATATGCTTTGGTATATTTTACTTTATAGTAAATACTACTATCTTCATTTCAATTAACAAATTATATGACCACAATAATACAATATTGTTCATGAGGTGTCTCTCGCTCTAGATTGCAGTAGCAAGTATTCACCGAGGTATTATCAATTAATTATTAGTGTCACGATTTTAGGATATTTTGTATTAATTAGAGTAAATCGTAGAGATATTTTACCTATTGCTGGACAATTTAATTTCGAATATTTAAGAGGAAATCCTCATTTTATACCGTTTATTTATATATTGCGTCTAGTATTTGTAGTTTCTGAAATTTGCAGGCATATATGCTTTGGTATATTTTACTTTATAGTAAATACTACTATCTTCATTTCAATTAACAAATTATATGACCACAATAATACAATATTGTTCATGAGGTGTCTCTCGCTCTAGATTGCAGTAGCAAGTATTCACCGAGGTATTATCAATTAATTATTAGTGTCACGATTTTAGGATATTTTGTATTAATTAGAGTAAATCGTAGAGATATTTTACCTATGGCTGGACAATTTAATTTTGAATATTTAAGAGGAAATTCTCATTTTATACCGTTTGTTTATATATTGCGTCTAGTATTTATAGTTTCCGAAATTTGCAGGCATATATGCTTTGGTATATTTTACTTTATAGTAAATACTACTATCTTCATTTCAATTAACAAATTATATGACCACAATAATACAATATTGTTCATGAGGTGTCTCTCGCTCTAGATTGCAGTAGCAAGTATTCACCGACGTATTATCAATTAATTATTAGTGTCACGATTTTAGGATATTTTGTATTTATTAGAGTAAATCGTAGAGATATTTTAGCCATGGCTGGACAATTTAATTTTGAATATTTAAGAGGAAATTCTCATTTTATACCGTTTGTTTATATATTGCGTCTAGTATTTATAGTTTCCGAAATTTGCAGGCATATATGCTTTGGTATATTTTACTTTATAGTAAATACTACTATCTTCATTTCAATTAACAAATTATATGACCACAATAATACAATATTGTTCATGAGGTGTATCTCGCTTTAGACTGCAGTAGCCATTATTCACTGAGGTATTATCAATTAATTATTAGGGTCACGATTTTTGGATATTTTGTATTAATTAGAGTAAACCGTAGAGATATTTTAACTAATGCTGGACAATTTAATTTTGAATATTTAAGAGGAAATCCTCATTTTATACCGTTTATTTATATATTGCGTCTAGTATTTATAGTTTCCGAAATTTGCAGGCATATATGCTTTGGTATATTTTACTTTATAGTAAATACTACTATCTTCATTTCAATTAACAAATTATATGACCACAATAATACAATATTGTTCATGAGGTGTATGTCGCTTTAGACTGCAGTAGCCATTATTCACTGAGGTATTATCAATTAATTATTAGGGTCACGATTTTTGGATATTTTGTATTAATTAGAGTAAACCGTAGAGATATTTTACCTATTGCTGGACAATTTAATTTCGAATATTTAAGAGGAAATCCTCATTTTATACCGTTTATTTATTTATTGCGTCTAGTATTTGTAGTTTCCGAAATTTGCAAGTGTATATGTTTTGGTATATTTTACTTTATAGTAAAAACTGCTATCTGCATTTCAATATCCAAAGAATAAGACTACAATAATACAATATTGTTCATGAGGTGTATCTCGCTTTAGACTGCAGTAGCCATTATTCACCGAGGTATTATCAATTAATTATTAGTGTCACGATTTTAGGATATTTTGTATTAATTAGAGTAAACCGTAGTGATATTTTACCTATTGCTGGACAATTTAATTTCGAATATTTAAGAGGAAATCCTCATTTTATACCGTTTATTTATATATTGCGTCTAGTATTTATAGTTTCCGAAATTTGCAGGCATATATGCTTTGGTATATTTTACTTTATAGTAAAAACTACTATCTGCATTTCAATTAACAAATTATATGACCACAATAATACAATATTGTTCATGAGGTGTATGTCGCTTTAGACTGCAGTAGCCATTATTCACTGAGGTATTATCAATTAATTATTAGGGTCACGATTTTTGGATATTTTGTATTAATTAGAGTAAACCGTAGAGATATTTTACCTATTGCTGGACAATTTAATTTCGAATATTTAAGAGGAAATCCTCATTTTATACCGTTTATTTATATATTGCGTCTAGTATTTATAGTTTCCGAAATTTGCAGGCATATATGCTTTGGTATATTTTACTTTATAGTAAATACTACTATCTTCATTTCAATTAACAAATTATATGACCACAATAATACAATATTGTTCATGAGGTGTATCTCGCTTTAGACTGCAGTAGCCATTATTCACCGAGGTATTATCAATTAATTATTAGTGTCACGATTTTAGGATATTTTGTATTAATTAGAGTAAACCGTAGTGATATTTTACCTATTGCTGGACAATTTAATTTCGAATATTTAAGAGGAAATCCTCATTTTATACCGTTTATTTATATATTGCGTCTAGTATTTATAGTTTCCGAAATTTGCAGGCATATATGCTTTGGTATATTTTACTTTATAGTAAATACTACTATCTTCATTTCAATTAACAAATTATATGACCACAATAATACAATATTGTTCATGAGGTGTATGTCGCTTTAGACTGCAGTAGCCATTATTCACTGAGGTATTATCAATTAATTATTAGGGTCACGATTTTTGGATATTTTGTATTAATTAGAGTAAACCGTAGAGATATTTTACCTATTGCTGGACAATTTAATTTTGAATATTTAAGAGGAAATCCTCATTTTATACCGTTTATTTATATATTGCGTCTAGTATTTATAGTTTCCGAAATTTGCAGGCATATATGCTTTGGTATATTTTACTTTATAGTAAATACTACTATCTTCATTTCAATTAACAAATTATATGACCACAATAATACAATATTGTTCATGAGGTGTATGTCGCTTTAGACTGCAGTAGCCATTATTCACTGAGGTATTATCAATTAATTATTAGGGTCACGATTTTTTGATATTTTGTATTAATTAGAGTAAATCGTAGTGATATTTTACCTATGGCTGGACAATTTAATTTCGAATATTTAAGAGGAAATCCTCATTTTATACCGTTTATTTATATATTGCGTCTAGTATTTATAGTTTCCGAAATTTGCAGGCATATATGCTTTGGTATATTTTACTTTATAGTAAATACTACTATCTTCATTTCAATTAACAAATTATATGACCACAATAATACAATATTGTTCATGAGGTGTATGTCGCTTTAGACTGCAGTAGCCATTATTCACTGAGGTATTATCAATTAATTATTAGTGTCACGATTTTAGGATATTTTGTATTAATTAGAGTAAACCGTAGTGATATTTTACCTATGGCTGGACAATTTAATTTCGAATATTTAAGAGGAAATCCTCATTTTATACCGTTTATTTATATATTGCGTCTAGTATTTATAGTTTCCGAAATTTGCAGGCATATATGCTTTGGTATATTTTACTTTATAGTAAATACTACTATCTTCATTTCAATTAACAAATTATATGACCACAATAATACAATATTGTTCATGAGGTGTATGTCGCTTTAGACTGCAGTAGCCATTATTCACTGAGGTATTATCAATTAATTATTAGGGTCACGATTTTTGGATATTTTGTATTAATTAGAGTAAACCGTAGAGATATTTTACCTATTGCTGGACAATTTAATTTCGAATATTTAAGAGGAAATCCTCATTTTATACCGTTTATTTATATATTGCGTCTAGTATTTATAGTTTCCGAAATTTGCAGGCATATATGCTTTGGTATATTTTACTTTATAGTAAATACTACTATCTTCATTTCAATTAACAAATTATATGACCACAATAATACAATATTGTTCATGAGGTGTATGTCGCTTTAGACTGCAGTAGCCATTATTCACTGAGGTATTATCAATTAATTATTAGGGTCACGATTTTTTGATATTTTGTATTAATTAGAGTAAATCGTAGTGATATTTTACCTATGGCTGGACAATTTAATTTCGAATATTTAAGAGGAAATCCTCATTTTATACCGTTTATTTATATATTGCGTCTAGTATTTATAGTTTCCGAAATTTGCAGGCATATATGCTTTGGTATATTTTACTTTATAGTAAATACTACTATCTTCATTTCAATTAACAAATTATATGACCACAATAATACAATATTGTTCATGAGGTGTATGTCGCTTTAGACTGCAGTAGCCATTATTCACTGAGGTATTATCAATTAATTATTAGTGTCACGATTTTAGGATATTTTGTATTAATTAGAGTAAACCGTAGAGATATTTTACCTATTGCTGGACAATTTAATTTCGAATATTTAAGAGGAAATCCTCATTTTATACCGTTTATTTATATATTGCGTCTAGTATTTATAGTTTCCGAAATTTGCAGGCATATATGCTTTGGTATATTTTACTTTATAGTAAATACTACTATCTTCATTTCAATTAACAAATTATATGACCACAATAATACAATATTGTTCATGAGGTGTATGTCGCTTTAGACTGCAGTAGCCATTATTCACTGAGGTATTATCAATTAATTATTAGTGTCACGATTTTAGGATATTTTGTATTAATTAGAGTAAACCGTAGTGATATTTTACCTATGGCTGGACAATTTAATTTCGAATATTTAAGAGGAAATCCTCATTTTATACCGTTTATTTATATATTGCGTCTAGTATTTATAGTTTCCGAAATTTGCAGGCATATATGCTTTGGTATATTTTACTTTATAGTAAATACTACTATCTTCATTTCAATTAACAAATTATATGACCACAATAATACAATATTGTTCATGAGGTGTATGTCGCTTTAGACTGCAGTAGCCATTATTCACTGAGGTATTATCAATTAATTATTAGGGTCACGATTTTTGGATATTTTGTATTAATTAGAGTAAACCGTAGAGATATTTTACCTATTGCTGGACAATTTAATTTCGAATATTTAAGAGGAAATGCTCATTTTATACCGTTTATTTATATATTGCGTCTAGTATTTATAGTTTCCGAAATTTGCAGGCATATATGCTTTGGTATATTTTACTTTATAGTAAATACTACTATCTTCATTTCAATTAACAAATTATATGACCACAATAATACAATATTGTTCATGAGGTGTATGTCGCTTTAGACTGCAGTAGCCATTATTCACTGAGGTATTATCAATTAATTATTAGGGTCACGATTTTTTGATATTTTGTATTAATTAGAGTAAATCGTAGTGATATTTTACCTATGGCTGGACAATTTAATTTCGAATATTTAAGAGGAAATCCTCATTTTATACCGTTTATTTATATATTGCGTCTAGTATTTATAGTTTCCGAAATTTGCAGGCATATATGTTTTGGTATATTTCACTTTATAGTAAATACTACTATCTGCATTTTAATTAACAAATTTTATGACCACAATAATACAATATTGTTCATGAGGTGTCTCTCGCTCTAGATTGCAGTAGCAAGTATTCACCGAGGTATCATCAATTAATTATTAGTGTCACGATTTTAGGATATTTTGTATTTATTAGAGTAAATTGTAGAGATATTTTACCTATGGCTGGACAATTTAATTTTGAATATTTAAGAGGAAATTCTCATTTTATACCGTTTGTTTTTATATTGCGTCTAGTATTTATAGTTTCCGAAATTTGCAGGCATATATGCTTTGGTATATTTTACTTTATAGTAAATACTACTATCTTCATTTCAATTAACAAATTATATGACCACAATAATACAATATTGTTCATGAGGTGTCTCTCGCTCTAGATTGCAGTAGCAAGTATTCACCGACGTATTATCAATTAATTATTAGTGTCACGATTTTAGGATATTTTGTATTTATTAGAGTAAATCGTAGAGATATTTTAGCCATGGCTGGACAATTTAATTTTGAATATTTAAGAGGAAATCCTCATTTTATACCGTTTATTTATATATTGCGTCTAGTATTTGTAGTTTCCGAAATTTGCAAGTGTATATGTTTTGGTATATTTCACTTTATAGTAAATACTACTATCTGCATTTTAATTAACAAATTATATGACCACAATAATACAATATTGTTCATGAGGTGTATCTCGCTTTAGACTGCAGTAGCCATTATTCACTGAGGTATTATCAATTAATTATTAGGGTCACGATTTTTGGATATTTTGTATTAATTAGAGTAAACCGTAGAGATATTTTACCTATTGCTGGACAATTTAATTTCGAATATTTAAGAGGAAATTCTCATTTTATACCGTTTGTTTATATATTGCGTCTAGTATTTATAGTTTCCGAAATTTGCAGGCATATATGCTTTGGTATATTTTACTTTATAGTAAATACTACTATCTTCATTTCAATTAACAAATTATATGACCACAATAATACAATATTGTTCATGAGGTGTATCTCGCTTTAGACTGCAGTAGCCATTATTCACTGAGGTATTATCAATTAATTATTCGTGTCACGATTTTTGGATATTTTGTATTAATTAGAGTAAATCGTAGAGATATTTTAGCCATAGCTGGACAATTTAATTTTGAATATTTAAGAGGAAATTCTCATTTTATACCGTTTATTTATATATTGCGTCTAGTATTTGTAGTTTCCGAAATTTGCAAGTGTATATGTTTTGGTATATTTTACTTTATAGTAAAAACTGCTATCTGCATTTCAATATCCAAAGAATAAGACTACAATAATACAATATTGTTCATGAGGTGTCTCTCGCTCTAGACTGCAGTAGCAAATATTTACTGAGGTATTATCAATTAATTATTAGGGTCACGATTTTAGGATATTTTGTATTAATTAGAGTAAACCGTATAGATATTTTAATTAATGCTGGACAATTTAATTTCGAATATTTAAGAGGAAATTCTCATTTTATACCGTTTGTTTATATATTGCGTCTAGTATTTATAGTTTCCGAAATTTGCAGGCATATATGCTTTGGTATATTTTACTTTATAGTAAATACTACTATCTTCATTTCAATTAACAAGTTATATGACCACAATAATACAATATTGTTCATGAGGTGTATCTCGCTTTAGACTGCAGTAGCCATTATTCACTAAGGTATTATCAATTAATTATTCGTGTCACGATTTTTGGATATTTTGTATTAATTAGAGTAAACCGTAGAGATATTTTACCTATTGCTGGACAATTTAATTTCGAATATTTAAGAGGAAATTCTCATTTTATACCGTTTATTTATATATTGCGTCTAGTATTTGTAGTTTCCGAAATTTGCAGGCATATATGCTTTGGTATATTTTACTTTATAGTAAATACTACTATCTTCATTTCAATTAACAAATTATATGACCACAATAATACAATATTGTTCATGAGGTGTCTCTCGCTCTAGATTGCAGTAGCAAGTATTCACCGAGGTATTATCAATTAATTATTAGTGTCACGATTTTAGGATATTTTGTATTAATTAGAGTAAATCGTAGAGATATTTTACCTATTGCTGGACAATTTAATTTCGAATATTTAAGAGGAAATCCTCATTTTATACCGTTTATTTATATATTGCGTCTAGTATTTGTAGTTTCCGAAATTTGCAGGCATATATGCTTTGGTATATTTTACTTTATAGTAAATACTACTATCTTCATTTCAATTAACAAATTATATGACCACAATAATACAATATTGTTCATGAGGTGTCTCTCGCTCTAGATTGCAGTAGCAAGTATTCACCGAGGTATTATCAATTAATTATTAGTGTCACGATTTTAGGATATTTTGTATTAATTAGAGTAAATCGTAGAGATATTTTACCTATGGCTGGACAATTTAATTTCGAATATTTAAGAGGAAATCCTCATTTTATACCGTTTATTTATATATTGCGTCTAGTATTTGTAGTTTCTGAAATTTGCAGGCATATATGCTTTGGTATATTTTACTTTATAGTAAATACTACTATCTTCATTTCAATTAACAAATTATATGACCACAATAATACAATATTGTTCATGAGGTGTCTCTCGCTCTAGATTGCAGTAGCAAGTATTCACCGAGGTATTATCAATTAATTATTAGTGTCACGATTTTAGGATATTTTGTATTAATTAGAGTAAATCGTAGAGATATTTTACCTATTGCTGGACAATTTAATTTCGAATATTTAAGAGGAAATCCTCATTTTATACCGTTTATTTATATATTGCGTCTAGTATTTGTAGTTTCTGAAATTTGCAGGCATATATGCTTTGGTATATTTTACTTTATAGTAAATACTACTATCTTCATTTCAATTAACAAATTATATGACCACAATAATACAATATTGTTCATGAGGTGTCTCTCGCTCTAGATTGCAGTAGCAAGTATTCACCGAGGTATTATCAATTAATTATTCGTGTCACGATTTTTGGATATTTTGTATTAATTAGAGTAAATCGTAGAGATATTTTACCTATTGCTGGACAATTTAATTTCGAATATTTAAGAGGAAATCCTCATTTTATACCGTTTATTTATATATTGCGTCTAGTATTTGTAGTTTCTGAAATTTGCAGGCATATATGCTTTGGTATATTTTACTTTATAGTAAATACTACTATCTTCATTTCAATTAACAAATTATATGACCACAATAATACAATATTGTTCATGAGGTGTCTCTCGCTCTAGATTGCAGTAGCAAGTATTCACCGAGGTATTATCAATTAATTATTAGTGTCACGATTTTAGGATATTTTGTATTAATTAGAGTAAATCGTAGAGATATTTTACCTATGGCTGGACAATTTAATTTTGAATATTTAAGAGGAAATTCTCATTTTATACCGTTTGTTTATATATTGCGTCTAGTATTTATAGTTTCCGAAATTTGCAGGCATATATGCTTTGGTATATTTTACTTTATAGTAAATACTACTATCTTCATTTCAATTAACAAATTATATGACCACAATAATACAATATTGTTCATGAGGTGTCTCTCGCTCTAGATTGCAGTAGCAAGTATTCACCGACGTATTATCAATTAATTATTAGTGTCACGATTTTAGGATATTTTGTATTTATTAGAGTAAATCGTAGAGATATTTTAGCCATGGCTGGACAATTTAATTTTGAATATTTAAGAGGAAATTCTCATTTTATACCGTTTGTTTATATATTGCGTCTAGTATTTATAGTTTCCGAAATTTGCAGGCATATATGCTTTGGTATATTTTACTTTATAGTAAATACTACTATCTTCATTTCAATTAACAAATTATATGACCACAATAATACAATATTGTTCATGAGGTGTATCTCGCTTTAGACTGCAGTAGCCATTATTCACTGAGGTATTATCAATTAATTATTAGGGTCACGATTTTTGGATATTTTGTATTAATTAGAGTAAACCGTAGAGATATTTTAACTAATGCTGGACAATTTAATTTTGAATATTTAAGAGGAAATCCTCATTTTATACCGTTTATTTATATATTGCGTCTAGTATTTATAGTTTCCGAAATTTGCAGGCATATATGCTTTGGTATATTTTACTTTATAGTAAATACTACTATCTTCATTTCAATTAACAAATTATATGACCACAATAATACAATATTGTTCATGAGGTGTATGTCGCTTTAGACTGCAGTAGCCATTATTCACTGAGGTATTATCAATTAATTATTAGGGTCACGATTTTTGGATATTTTGTATTAATTAGAGTAAACCGTAGAGATATTTTACCTATTGCTGGACAATTTAATTTCGAATATTTAAGAGGAAATCCTCATTTTATACCGTTTATTTATTTATTGCGTCTAGTATTTGTAGTTTCCGAAATTTGCAAGTGTATATGTTTTGGTATATTTTACTTTATAGTAAAAACTGCTATCTGCATTTCAATATCCAAAGAATAAGACTACA
The DNA here is from genome assembly GCA_930367205.1 of Acanthosoma haemorrhoidale. Classification (NCBI taxonomy): domain Eukaryota; kingdom Metazoa; phylum Arthropoda; class Insecta; order Hemiptera; family Acanthosomatidae; genus Acanthosoma; species Acanthosoma haemorrhoidale. Next base: position 21,468,432 of record OV884014.1, on the reverse strand, counting down.
ATAATACAATATTGTTCATGAGGTGTATCTCGCTTTAGACTGCAGTAGCCATTATTCACCGAGGTATTATCAATTAATTATTAGTGTCACGATTTTAGGATATTTTGTATTAATTAGAGTAAACCGTAGTGATATTTTACCTATTGCTGGACAATTTAATTTCGAATATTTAAGAGGAAATCCTCATTTTATACCGTTTATTTATATATTGCGTCTAGTATTTGTAGTTTCCGAAATTTGCAGGCATATATGCTTTGGTATATTTTACTTTATAGTAAATACTACTATCTTCATTTCAATTAACAAATTATATGACCACAATAATACAATATTGTTCATGAGGTGTATGTCGCTTTAGACTGCAGTAGCCATTATTCACTGAGGTATTATCAATTAATTATTAGGGTCACGATTTTTGGATATTTTGTATTAATTAGAGTAAACCGTAGAGATATTTTACCTATTGCTGGACAATTTAATTTCGAATATTTAAGAGGAAATCCTCATTTTATACCGTTTATTTATATATTGCGTCTAGTATTTATAGTTTCCGAAATTTGCAGGCATATATGCTTTGGTATATTTTACTTTATAGTAAATACTACTATCTTCATTTCAATTAACAAATTATATGACCACAATAATACAATATTGTTCATGAGGTGTATCTCGCTTTAGACTGCAGTAGCCATTATTCACCGAGGTATTATCAATTAATTATTAGTGTCACGATTTTAGGATATTTTGTATTAATTAGAGTAAACCGTAGTGATATTTTACCTATTGCTGGACAATTTAATTTCGAATATTTAAGAGGAAATCCTCATTTTATACCGTTTATTTATATATTGCGTCTAGTATTTATAGTTTCCGAAATTTGCAGGCATATATGCTTTGGTATATTTTACTTTATAGTAAATACTACTATCTTCATTTCAATTAACAAATTATATGACCACAATAATACAATATTGTTCATGAGGTGTATCTCGCTTTAGACTGCAGTAGCCATTATTCACCGAGGTATTATCAATTAATTATTAGTGTCACGATTTTAGGATATTTTGTATTAATTAGAGTAAACCGTAGTGATATTTTACCTATTGCTGGACAATTTAATTTCGAATATTTAAGAGGAAATCCTCATTTTATACCGTTTATTTATATATTGCGTCTAGTATTTATAGTTTCCGAAATTTGCAGGCATATATGCTTTGGTATATTTTACTTTATAGTAAATACTACTATCTTCATTTCAATTAACAAATTATATGACCACAATAATACAATATTGTTCATGAGGTGTATGTCGCTTTAGACTGCAGTAGCCATTATTCACTGAGGTATTATCAATTAATTATTAGGGTCACGATTTTTGGATATTTTGTATTAATTAGAGTAAACCGTAGAGATATTTTACCTATTGCTGGACAATTTAATTTCGAATATTTAAGAGGAAATCCTCATTTTATACCGTTTATTTATTTATTGCGTCTAGTATTTGTAGTTTCCGAAATTTGCAAGTGTATATGTTTTGGTATATTTTACTTTATAGTAAAAACTGCTATCTGCATTTCAATATCCAAAGAATAAGACTACAATAATACAATATTGTTCATGAGGTGTATCTCGCTTTAGACTGCAGTAGCCATTATTCACCGAGGTATTATCAATTAATTATTAGTGTCACGATTTTAGGATATTTTGTATTAATTAGAGTAAACCGTAGTGATATTTTACCTATTGCTGGACAATTTAATTTCGAATATTTAAGAGGAAATCCTCATTTTATACCGTTTATTTATATATTGCGTCTAGTATTTATAGTTTCCGAAATTTGCAGGCATATATGCTTTGGTATATTTTACTTTATAGTAAATACTACTATCTTCATTTCAATTAACAAATTATATGACCACAATAATACAATATTGTTCATGAGGTGTATGTCGCTTTAGACTGCAGTAGCCATTATTCACTGAGGTATTATCAATTAATTATTAGGGTCACGATTTTTGGATATTTTGTATTAATTAGAGTAAACCGTAGAGATATTTTACCTATTGCTGGACAATTTAATTTTGAATATTTAAGAGGAAATCCTCATTTTATACCGTTTATTTATATATTGCGTCTAGTATTTATAGTTTCCGAAATTTGCAGGCATATATGCTTTGGTATATTTTACTTTATAGTAAATACTACTATCTTCATTTCAATTAACAAATTATATGACCACAATAATACAATATTGTTCATGAGGTGTATGTCGCTTTAGACTGCAGTAGCCATTATTCACTGAGGTATTATCAATTAATTATTAGGGTCACGATTTTTTGATATTTTGTATTAATTAGAGTAAATCGTAGTGATATTTTACCTATGGCTGGACAATTTAATTTCGAATATTTAAGAGGAAATCCTCATTTTATACCGTTTATTTATATATTGCGTCTAGTATTTATAGTTTCCGAAATTTGCAGGCATATATGCTTTGGTATATTTTACTTTATAGTAAATACTACTATCTTCATTTCAATTAACAAATTATATGACCACAATAATACAATATTGTTCATGAGGTGTATGTCGCTTTAGACTGCAGTAGCCATTATTCACTGAGGTATTATCAATTAATTATTAGTGTCACGATTTTAGGATATTTTGTATTAATTAGAGTAAACCGTAGTGATATTTTACCTATGGCTGGACAATTTAATTTCGAATATTTAAGAGGAAATCCTCATTTTATACCGTTTATTTATATATTGCGTCTAGTATTTATAGTTTCCGAAATTTGCAGGCATATATGCTTTGGTATATTTTACTTTATAGTAAATACTACTATCTTCATTTCAATTAACAAATTATATGACCACAATAATACAATATTGTTCATGAGGTGTATGTCGCTTTAGACTGCAGTAGCCATTATTCACTGAGGTATTATCAATTAATTATTAGGGTCACGATTTTTTGATATTTTGTATTAATTAGAGTAAATCGTAGAGATATTTTACCTATGGCTGGACAATTTAATTTCGAATATTTAAGAGGAAATTCTCATTTTATACCGTTTATTTATATATTGCGTCTAGTATTTATAGTTTCCGAAATTTGCAGGCATATATGCTTTGGTATATTTTACTTTATAGTAAATACTACTATCTTCATTTCAATTAACAAATTATATGACCACAATAATACAATATTGTTCATGAGGTGTATGTCGCTTTAGACTGCAGTAGCCATTATTCACTGAGGTATTATCAATTAATTATTAGGGTCACGATTTTTGGATATTTTGTATTAATTAGAGTAAACCGTAGAGATATTTTACCTATTGCTGGACAATTTAATTTCGAATATTTAAGAGGAAATCCTCATTTTATACCGTTTATTTATATATTGCGTCTAGTATTTATAGTTTCCGAAATTTGCAGGCATATATGTTTTGGTATATTTTACTTTATAGTAAATACTACTATCTTCATTTCAATTAACAAATTATATGACCACAATAATACAATATTGTTCATGAGGTGTATGTCGCTTTAGACTGCAGTAGCCATTATTCACTGAGGTATTATCAATTAATTATTAGTGTCACGATTTTTTGATATTTTGTATTAATTAGAGTAAATCGTAGTGATATTTTACCTATGGCTGGACAATTTAATTTCGAATATTTAAGAGGAAATCCTCATTTTATACCGTTTATTTATATATTGCGTCTAGTATTTATAGTTTCCGAAATTTGCAGGCATATATGCTTTGGTATATTTTACTTTATAGTAAATACTACTATCTTCATTTCAATTAACAAATTATATGACCACAATAATACAATATTGTTCATGAGGTGTATGTCGCTTTAGACTGCAGTAGCCATTATTCACTGAGGTATTATCAATTAATTATTAGTGTCACGATTTTAGGATATTTTGTATTAATTAGAGTAAACCGTAGTGATATTTTACCTATGGCTGGACAATTTAATTTCGAATATTTAAGAGGAAATCCTCATTTTATACCGTTTATTTATATATTGCGTCTAGTATTTATAGTTTCCGAAATTTGCAGGCATATATGCTTTGGTATATTTTACTTTATAGTAAATACTACTATCTTCATTTCAATTAACAAATTATATGACCACAATAATACAATATTGTTCATGAGGTGTATGTCGCTTTAGACTGCAGTAGCCATTATTCACTGAGGTATTATCAATTAATTATTAGGGTCACGATTTTTTGATATTTTGTATTAATTAGAGTAAATCGTAGTGATATTTTACCTATGGCTGGACAATTTAATTTCGAATATTTAAGAGGAAATCCTCATTTTATACCGTTTATTTATATATTGCGTCTAGTATTTATAGTTTCCGAAATTTGCAGGCATATATGCTTTGGTATATTTTACTTTATAGTAAATACTACTATCTTCATTTCAATTAACAAATTATATGACCACAATAATACAATATTGTTCATGAGGTGTATGTCGCTTTAGACTGCAGTAGCCATTATTCACTGAGGTATTATCAATTAATTATTAGGGTCACGATTTTTGGATATTTTGTATTAATTAGAGTAAACCGTAGTGATATTTTACCTATGGCTGGACAATTTAATTTCGAATATTTAAGAGGAAATCCTCATTTTATACCGTTTATTTATATATTGCGTCTAGTATTTATAGTTTCCGAAATTTGCAGGCATATATGCTTTGGTATATTTTACTTTATAGTAAATACTACTATCTTCATTTCAATTAACAAATTATATGACCACAATAATACAATATTGTTCATGAGGTGTATGTCGCTTTAGACTGCAGTAGCCATTATTCACTGAGGTATTATCAATTAATTATTAGGGTCACGATTTTTGGATATTTTGTATTAATTAGAGTAAACCGTAGAGATATTTTACCTATTGCTGGACAATTTAATTTCGAATATTTAAGAGGAAATCCTCATTTTATACCGTTTATTTATATATTGCGTCTAGTATTTATAGTTTCCGAAATTTGCAGGCATATATGCTTTGGTATATTTTACTTTATAGTAAATACTACTATCTTCATTTCAATTAACAAATTATATGACCACAATAATACAATATTGTTCATGAGGTGTATGTCGCTTTAGACTGCAGTAGCCATTATTCACTGAGGTATTATCAATTAATTATTAGGGTCACGATTTTTTGATATTTTGTATTAATTAGAGTAAATCGTAGTGATATTTTACCTATGGCTGGACAATTTAATTTCGAATATTTAAGAGGAAATCCTCATTTTATACCGTTTATTTATATATTGCGTCTAGTATTTATAGTTTCCGAAATTTGCAGGCATATATGCTTTGGTATATTTTACTTTATAGTAAATACTACTATCTTCATTTCAATTAACAAATTATATGACCACAATAATACAATATTGTTCATGAGGTGTATGTCGCTTTAGACTGCAGTAGCCATTATTCACTGAGGTATTATCAATTAATTATTAGTGTCACGATTTTAGGATATTTTGTATTAATTAGAGTAAACCGTAGTGATATTTTACCTATGGCTGGACAATTTAATTTCGAATATTTAAGAGGAAATCCTCATTTTATACCGTTTATTTATATATTGCGTCTAGTATTTATAGTTTCCGAAATTTGCAGGCATATATGCTTTGGTATATTTTACTTTATAGTAAATACTACTATCTTCATTTCAATTAACAAATTATATGACCACAATAATACAATATTGTTCATGAGGTGTATGTCGCTTTAGACTGCAGTAGCCATTATTCACTGAGGTATTATCAATTAATTATTAGTGTCACGATTTTAGGATATTTTGTATTAATTAGAGTAAACCGTAGTGATATTTTACCTATGGCTGGACAATTTAATTTCGAATATTTAAGAGGAAATCCTCATTTTATACCGTTTATTTATATATTGCGTCTAGTATTTATAGTTTCCGAAATTTGCAGGCATATATGCTTTGGTATATTTTACTTTATAGTAAATACTACTATCTTCATTTCAATTAACAAATTATATGACCACAATAATACAATATTGTTCATGAGGTGTATGTCGCTTTAGACTGCAGTAGCCATTATTCACTGAGGTATTATCAATTAATTATTAGTGTCACGATTTTAGGATATTTTGTATTAATTAGAGTAAACCGTAGTGATATTTTACCTATGGCTGGACAATTTAATTTCGAATATTTAAGAGGAAATCCTCATTTTATACCGTTTATTTATATATTGCGTCTAGTATTTATAGTTTCCGAAATTTGCAGGCATATATGCTTTGGTATATTTTACTTTATAGTAAATACTACTATCTTCATTTCAATTAACAAATTATATGACCACAATAATACAATATTGTTCATGAGGTGTATGTCGCTTTAGACTGCAGTAGCCATTATTCACTGAGGTATTATCAATTAATTATTAGGGTCACGATTTTTGGATATTTTGTATTAATTAGAGTAAACCGTAGAGATATTTTACCTATTGCTGGACAATTTAATTTCGAATATTTAAGAGGAAATCCTCATTTTATACCGTTTATTTATATATTGCGTCTAGTATTTATAGTTTCCGAAATTTGCAGGCATATATGCTTTGGTATATTTTACTTTATAGTAAATACTACTATCTTCATTTCAATTAACAAATTATATGACCACAATAATACAATATTGTTCATGAGGTGTATGTCGCTTTAGACTGCAGTAGCCATTATTCACTGAGGTATTATCAATTAATTATTAGGGTCACGATTTTTTGATATTTTGTATTAATTAGAGTAAATCGTAGTGATATTTTACCTATGGCTGGACAATTTAATTTCGAATATTTAAGAGGAAATCCTCATTTTATACCGTTTATTTATATATTGCGTCTAGTATTTATAGTTTCCGAAATTTGCAGGCATATATGCTTTGGTATATTTTACTTTATAGTAAATACTACTATCTTCATTTCAATTAACAAATTATATGACCACAATAATACAATATTGTTCATGAGGTGTATGTCGCTTTAGACTGCAGTAGCCATTATTCACTGAGGTATTATCAATTAATTATTAGTGTCACGATTTTAGGATATTTTGTATTAATTAGAGTAAACCGTAGTGATATTTTACCTATGGCTGGACAATTTAATTTCGAATATTTAAGAGGAAATCCTCATTTTATACCGTTTATTTATATATTGCGTCTAGTATTTATAGTTTCCGAAATTTGCAGGCATATATGCTTTGGTATATTTTACTTTATAGTAAATACTACTATCTTCATTTCAATTAACAAATTATATGACCACAATAATACAATATTGTTCATGAGGTGTATGTCGCTTTAGACTGCAGTAGCCATTATTCACTGAGGTATTATCAATTAATTATTAGGGTCACGATTTTTTGATATTTTGTATTAATTAGAGTAAATCGTAGAGATATTTTACCTATGGCTGGACAATTTAATTTCGAATATTTAAGAGGAAATTCTCATTTTATACCGTTTATTTATATATTGCGTCTAGTATTTATAGTTTCCGAAATTTGCAGGCATATATGCTTTGGTATATTTTACTTTATAGTAAATACTACTATCTTCATTTCAATTAACAAATTATATGACCACAATAATACAATATTGTTCATGAGGTGTATCTCGCTTTAGACTGCAGTAGCCATTATTCACTGAGGTATTATCAATTAATTATTAGGGTCACGATTTTTGGATATTTTGTATTAATTAGAGTAAACCGTAGAGATATTTTACCTATTGCTGGACAATTTAATTTCGAATATTTAAGAGGAAATCCTCATTTTATACCGTTTATTTATATATTGCGTCTAGTATTTATAGTTTCCGAAATTTGCAGGCATATATGCTTTGGTATATTTTACTTTATAGTAAATACTACTATCTTCATTTCAATTAACAAATTATATGACCACAATAATACAATATTGTTCATGAGGTGTATGTCGCTTTAGACTGCAGTAGCCATTATTCACTGAGGTATTATCAATTAATTATTAGGGTCACGATTTTTTGATATTTTGTATTAATTAGAGTAAATCGTAGTGATATTTTACCTATGGCTGGACAATTTAATTTCGAATATTTAAGAGGAAATCCTCATTTTATACCGTTTATTTATATATTGCGTCTAGTATTTATAGTTTCCGAAATTTGCAGGCATATATGCTTTGGTATATTTTACTTTATAGTAAATACTACTATCTTCATTTCAATTAACAAATTATATGACCACAATAATACAATATTGTTCATGAGGTGTATGTCGCTTTAGACTGCAGTAGCCATTATTCACTGAGGTATTATCAATTAATTATTAGTGTCACGATTTTAGGATATTTTGTATTAATTAGAGTAAACCGTAGTGATATTTTACCTATGGCTGGACAATTTAATTTCGAATATTTAAGAGGAAATCCTCATTTTATACCGTTTATTTATATATTGCGTCTAGTATTTATAGTTTCCGAAATTTGCAGGCATATATGCTTTGGTATATTTTACTTTATAGTAAATACTACTATCTTCATTTCAATTAACAAATTATATGACCACAATAATACAATATTGTTCATGAGGTGTATCTCGCTTTAGACTGCAGTAGCCATTATTCACTGAGGTATTATCAATTAATTATTCGTGTCACGATTTTCGGATATTTTGTATTAATTAGAGTAAATCGTAGAGATATTTTAGCCATAGCTGGACAATTTAATTTTGAATATTTAAGAGGAAATTCTCATTTTATACCGTTTATTTATATATTGCGTCTAGTATTTGTAGTTTCCGAAATTTGCAAGTGTATATGTTTTGGTATATTTTACTTTATAGTAAAAACTGCTATCTGCATTTCAATATCCAAAGAATAAGACTACAATAATACAATATTGTTCATGAGGTGTCTCTCGCTCTAGACTGCAGTAGCAAATATTTACTGAGGTATTATCAATTAATTATTAGGGTCACGATTTTAGGATATTTTGTATTAATTAGAGTAAACCGTATAGATATTTTAACTAATGCTGGACAATTTAATTTCGAATATTTAAGAGGAAATCCTCATTTTATACCGTTTTTTTATATATTGCGTCTAGTATTTATAGTTTCCGAATTTTGCAAGTGTATATGTTTTGGTATATTTTACTTTATAGTAAAAACTGCTATCTGCATTTCAATATCCAAAGAATAAGACTACAATAATACAATATTGTTCATGAGGTGTCTCTCGCTCTAGACTGCAGTAGCAAATATTTACTGAGGTATTATCAATTAATTATTAGGGTCACGATTTTAGGATATTTTGTATTAATTAGAGTAAACCGTATAGATATTTTAACTAATGCTGGACAATTTAATTTCGAATATTTAAGAGGAAATCCTCATTTTATACCGTTTATTTATATATTGCGTCTAGTATTTGTAGTTTCCGAAATTTGCAAGTGTATATGTTTTGGTATATTTTACTTTATAGTAAAAACTGCTATCTGCATTTCAATATCCAAAGAATAAGACTACAATAATACAATATTGTTCATGAGGTGTCTCTCGCTCTAGACTGCAGTAGCCATTATTCACTGAGGTATTATCAATTAATTATTAGGGTCACTATTTTAGCATATTTTGTATTAATTAGAGTAAACCGTAGAGATATTTTACCTATGGCTGGGCAATTTAATTTCGAATATTTAAGAGGAAATCCTCATTTTATACCGTTTTTTTATATATTGCGTCTAGTATTTATAGTTTCCGAATTTTGCAAGTGTATATGTTTTGGTATATTTTACTTTATAGTAAAAACTACTATCTGCATTTTAATTAACAAATAATAAGACCACAATAATACAATATTGTCATGAGGTGTCTCTCGCTCTAGACTGCAGTAGCAAATATTCACTGAGGTATTATCAATTAATTATTAGTGTCACGATTTCAGGATATTTTGTATTAATTAGAGTAAACCCTAGAGATATTTTACCTATGTCGTAACAATTTAATTTCGAATATATAAGTCGAAATTCTATTTTTGATACCATTTATTTATATATTTATTCACGTATTTATCGATTCTAAATTTTGCAAGTGTATAGGTTTTAGTATATTTAATGTTAGAGCAAATAAGATTGTCTCCATTTCAATTAACAAATAATAAGACCACAATAGTAAAATATTCTTTGTGAGGTCGATCTAGGATGTTAAACCAAATATTCTGCGATAGATCATCAATTAATTATTAGTGTCATTATTTTAGAATATTTTTTATTAATCAGGATAAACCTTAGAGATATTTAGCCGATAGTCAGAACATGAATTTGATTCAAATATATAAGACAAAATCCTCCATTTTTTTTTTACATTTAGGTCTATGTTTCGCCAAGGATTTATAATTTCCGAAATTCGCAGGCATCTATGTTTTGGTGTAAGCATATTTACGACGGAAAAATTGGAAATCCTCTATATTGTTTTATTATTTATATTATCATATAATCTAGGTTCATAGTATCAGAAATTTACAAGAATAAATATTTTAGCATATGTAATGTATGCTGTTTAATATGAATGCTAGTGGACCATAGAGATTTTTAACCCGGGGTCTGAACACTGCATTTAGGAGATTTACGACGGAAAGTTTGAAAATGCTTTAAAAGTTTTTATTCTTTATATTATTATATAATGAAGGACTTATAGTATCAGAAATTTACAAGAATAAATATTTTAGCATATGTAATGTATGCTGTTTAATATGAATGCTAGTGGACCATAGAGATTTTTAACCCGGGGTCTGAACACTGCATTTAGGAGATTTACGACGGAAAGTTTGAAAATGCTTTAAAAGTTTTTATTCTTTATATTATTATATAATGAAGGACTTATAGTATCAGAAATTTACAAGAATAAATGGTTTAGCATATGTAATGTATAGGCTGTTTTATATTAATGCTAGTAGACCATAGAGATTTTTAACCCGGGGTCTGAACACTGCATTTGGAGATTTACGATGGAGATGTTGAAAATGCTGTAAATGTTTTTATTATTTTTATTTATATATAATAATGGACTTAACAGTATTAGAACTTTGCAGAAGTAAATGTTTTGGCATATGTAATTTTACAGTAAATGAGACCATGCGCATAAACCTGTTTGAACTTTATCAGGAGGTAACCTCTCATTTATTCATTTATAATCTCTAAAGATACGACCAACATTATTTTTATTTTAATGGTCTATAGTACTTACTTTAATATTTAAATCTTTGTTCATTTTTGTGTGCTAGAATGCTAGTAAAGATTTTCGTTGAATTGATTTTTCGAAGTCTTTTTCTTTGATATTTCTAATTTTTACAGTTAATTTTATATAATAAAATGAAATAAACCCATTCCACAATATGAAACAAATTACAGTAGCGCAGTTATCTACAACACTGAAACTATGGCCCGTCTCTTGACTTTCCAACATGCAGGAAAGTCCTGGATGACCTTACGAGATCAAATAATAAATTTTCCCTTTTGGGTCGGTTTTTGGCTATCCACGCGTATTTATTCGCCCGCCTGACAAAATAAAGTACTATGTTTATTGCACTGGCCAGTTTCACACAACTTTTTTCTTCTCTCTCTGGTGGTTCGATAATAAATCCCTTGTGCGCACTGATCACATTACCTTGAATTCTGACCTACATACCGCCATGTCATAACCTACAATGTACAATACAGTCTTGTAAAGGAACTTTGTACATTACGAACCTAACGGTATAGGGCCTAGTTGTTATTTGAGCATTCACACTGTTGAGGCTGTGCTGTCGCCACTGTGTACAGGAGGTCACCAATTATTCAATCAGTTCAATGTCTTCTCACTAACTCACCAATTGAGATAGAATGACAGTCTATACTGCCCGTGCACATTGTCTTGTCTAGTCAGGATCCTGTCTGATGATCATGTTTCTGATATTTTACTATGAAGTCTTCTCTAATGTGAGTAGATAGGAAAAATTATAGAACATTATTGCATGATGTCATAGTGCAAAGATGACAGACAGAGCTTCTGAAAGCGCGCGCTCTCGAACAAAAACTAGAAGAGGCTTATTAAAACCATTTTCAATTCACGATGTAAGTAAAGTCATCGAAATCTTAAGAAATCATTATCATTTACTGGAATATATTTAAAATACTTTTTGCGTATTTATGTATGTATATTTTTTCCGAAGCCATGAATCCTGAAAAATCCCAACGTTAAATCCATTTTATCTTTCTGAAATTGATTTTTTGCTGAATTTGATTTGTTTTTTCACGCCGTTGTATTATTGTGTTTTAACCAATGCAGCGTATCCCGGGTTGAGGTCGATCATCGCGGTGGTTCTAAATTTCAGAGAGATGCGATCATTTTTGAGGTCCTGGTGCCATTTTGAACATTTTGGCTCAGACACACGGAAGACGATTGATTTATGGCGTTTTTATGGAAATGGGTAAATTATTATTGTCATCCTTATACCCAATGGGATCATTTTGTAAACCTGTATGTCTCATGAATAGAGGACTCAAGAAAGATCTAAAACAGCCTCGCGTTTGAACCAGTTGGTTGGTTCCTTTTTGGATCTTTTTTCGAATTTTTACTCCCCACGAAGTTGAAACGCCCTCAAATCAATATATGAAAAATAATTTTTTTGTAGTTTTGCTCTGTATATTAGTTACCTAGGATTGTTTACTAATATAAAACGAAATGTTTTAATTTTCTGATAACGAGCCTTTTGGGATATTGTAATTATTGAATCTTTCATGATGAAACACTGTTGTTGTTTTTTAAACATGCTACGTTTGTTAGTTGATAATTCTCTTTAATGGTCTGATATTACTAAAAATAAAACCTTTTACGTGGCTGTAAAATTAATTAAGAGTCGTTTATAAATTAATCAGTTGGGTGATGTAACCCTGGACGGTATGATGGATCGTATTTGTATTATTATGTAAGTATGTTATTGTATAACATTAAAATTATTATATTTTACGTTATTGAAGTTTTGGTTTTTAAAATTAATTTTTTTTTCATCTAGGGCAGATCGCAATTTTTTACAAATAAAAAAAAACCGCTTCCCGGTGGACTTTAAGGCTCTCTTGTTATAAATTTTATATTTGATTCGGATTTGGCAAATTGATAACAGTATGTGTGTAGTTAATTCTGGTAACATTAACTGTCCGGAAAATGCCTGAGTACTCCAAACATAGGTCCATATGTGATTCCAAAAGTAACTGCGTACACCTTTAATAAAGTCGTTTGTATTTCCTGTTGTTAGCGTAAATGATAATATTGTAAAGATGTGTTCAAAACAAACCTTTGAAATCTGTTTCATTCCTTATTTTGTTTTAAGAGGAGCCAAGCCCAATTATATAATTTTTTTATCATATCACAAGGCAATATCACACTCCTAATAAAGAGTGTCCCAGAATTAACGCAAGATTTGAATTTGCCGCCATTTGTGCAATAAAGTGCTGGCAATCCTAAAAAAAAACAATTTGACAGCTGAAAGTTTGGAGTTAGTAAAAAATATAACATAAATTATATTTTATGTTAATAACGTTTTGTTTTTAGAAATATTTAGTTTTATTTAATAAAAAAAAAAACTCGTTACTAGGTTAGCTTTTGATTTTTCAACAGCAGCAAAATAATCAGTTTCGAAATGTCGTAAATAAATTGCAGCAAAAATAATAATTAACAGGCATTACCTAATAAAATAAAAACCGTCAATAATGGTAATTTTTGATAAATAATTACAATACAAAAATAAACGGAAGGAATGCATATACCTATATACATATATGCAGAGGGGTCCAAAACAATGTATCCACTGTTTAAAAGTCCATAACTTGCAAACTAATTGACGGAGTTGTCTCATTTTTGGTAGTGTAATAGTTTGTAGTTCCGGCAATCGCCATACAAGCGTTGTATTGTTTTGTCAGATGACAGTCGCCAGAATTATTTATTATCTCGACGAAAATCTACCAGGAAGATGGATAGGCTGTAGAGTATCCACCACGTTCCCCGACTTAACTCCTCTGGACTTTTACCTGTGGGGAAGACTAAAGGACGTCGTTTATCGACAAAAGCCACGCACATTGGATGAACTTCGAGAATCCATCGTACATTCATGTGCAAATACCCAACTGAACACGTTGCAGTCAGTAGTTCGTGCTGCAGTTCGGCGGCATCGTTTGTGTGAGGATGTTAATGGTGACCATTTCGAACACCTACAGTGATATCTTTAAGTTGGACTTTAAGCTACACTTTTACCAAAAATTAGACAACTCCGTCAATTAGTTTGCAAGTTATGGACTTTAAAACAGTGGATACATATTTTGGACCCTTCGTACTAAATGAAAATTAAATTAGGTAAATATAAAATCTATTTTTCTGAGACTTAAAATTGACCTTGTTTTTTTCCGTATTATATATATTATCAACCATGCCAGCTTTAATGTAATTGTAACATTGCTTATTGTAATTGTAATTCTCCAACGTTCTTAACACTCTGACTGGCTGACACACTTACATTCTTAACACACTGACTGACAATGTCAAATAGCAAACGGCAGAGAATAATTTTGCAAACAATGTGTCTTCAAATAACCATCATTACATTTTTTCTCCATTGTTGCAGCAGATATCATATTCACAACCGATACGGATACAATATTACAATAGATCATGAAAAAGTGAAGAACAATGGTTTTTGATGAGATCATTTCCTGAAAAAAATGTTCCCCGCTTTGTTTCCACGGTGTGGGAATGTGAACTTGTATAATTGTCCTTTTTGAGTGCGGTGTTTGCTAAACAGTAAAGGTTAAGGCCAGGTCTATCTATGCATTATCGACTTCATTTTGCTATTTTTGGCAGTCTTCCGAAAGTATAAATTAGCCTCTCAATCGAATAAACATTTAATATGATATGCTAAAGTTCATTTGATCCTTTATATTCATTGATAGACAATAACTACCAAGTACTTACAATTGTTGTGTAAATAAGTAAAGGGGCAAAGAAAAAAATACTAGCGCATCGCGACTCGAGCTGTTAATATTAAGAATTATAAATAGTATTGGGATCAATACCACAATCAATAATATTTAACACATAAATAAGTAAAGGTATATAATTTTCTCAACATAGGAGAAAAATCATTTGAGATTTATATTGAATTAATTTAGAAATGTCCAACCGTCTAATTTTTTTTTTTATTAATTTAATGATATATGTTTCCTTATCAGTAATGATATATTTGATTGAACATAATCATAAAACTGCTGGTCTTTAATTTGTCTATTGTACATTCGATCAAACGCGACGTTCATTGATGCCACAAGGGAACGGGTATTTGACTGGCGAACTACTGTTAAAGGAATATATTATGCAGGGGTATTTACTAAGCCCGGTTGGAGAGGCTACACTTTTGAACAAGTACCAGTCAATTGTCTTTCGTCCGTCTGAATTTTCTACGATTAATGTTACAGAAACGATCTATTCGATGTGATATTTTTTATTATCAAAAACACTCCGGAACTTTCTGATTCCGTGTTGGTTAATAAATAATAACATAGGGGGGTGTTGAAATATTTAACAAAAAAAATATCTTTGCAAATCGCAGCTCAGACGCCATTTTGAATTTGATGTAATAAAATTGAAAGATATTAAAAAAAATAAATAGTTTTTCAGAACAAAAAATAATAATCTTGTATTCAAATCGAATAATCCTCTGTTAATAAGGTTTTTGATGCTATTATAAAAAGGTAATTTCAGCTATTTTTAATTTTTTCTTCTCTCTTTCAAAACGCTTGTCAGTCTCCTAGATAATTTGGTAAATACAATCGAGTTTATTTATTAATGCTAGTAGACCATAGAGATTTTTAACCCAGGGTCTGAACACTGCGTTTAGGATATTTACGACGGAAATGTTGAAAATTCTCTATATTTGTTTTATTATTTTTATTAATATATAATCAAGGACTTATAGTATCAGAACTTTGCAGAAATAAATGTTTTGGCATATTTAATTTTTAGTAAATGAGACCATGCGCATCTAAGACTGTTTGAACTAAATTTTTAATTATAAACTTTTTCTAACATTTTAGTTATCTTTAAATTTATTTATACATTCCATTATTTATAATTTATCAGGAGGTAACCTCTTATTTATTTATTCATAATTTCTAACGATACAACCTAGCGATACATTATCGAGCTTTGCGAGTCCGCTAATAATTATCATCTATTAATATCAGTGTTATCATAATATATAGTTTTCTACTATTTAAAGTTAGGTACCAAAATATAAATCCAGACGTCCTGATCAGCATAAATAGTATTTATGTTTTTTGTTTGTCTTTTTAACAATTTTTACCTCTTAGGTTTCTAATTAGGCTAAAATTAGGTTTCTAATTTTGAAACAGAAATAATCATCTGTAAGTTACCTAAAAAGGGATTCGTCCTCAACTAGCCAGATGATGAAAGTCTGACCCGATCTGAGAGGAGTAACTTCACAACAGACGCCAGCTCGGTGTTATTAATACATATTTCTGAGCTGAAAATTATTTACGCGGATGGGAGAGTATTGTGAAATACGTTGACACGTTGACGGCACGGGACTTTGCCAACACTAGCCACGCTCACAGACGGACATACACGTACATAGACATACATTGTTGACGACGTGTAGACTTGGCAACGCTATTTGCTTCTGTATTAAAATATACTTGGTGAAATTAAGTCATAGTTTTGTTGGTTATGTACACGACATGTAGTTTTGTTATGTTTCATTCATTACAACATATTTTTAATTTTTATTTGTAATTCATCAGTAGTTTATTTTTGGCGATTTGATATTAAATTATGCACAATGTAACTGTCTTCAAATAAACATACTGTTTCTGATTCGGTGGATTTTAAGTCTACCTTGTTACAAATTTTATATTTGATAATTACAGTGAGGCCGATTCGAATTTGGAACACTGTGTGTTTAGTTGATTCTGGTGACATTTCACAGCCCTGAAAATAGTTGAAACGTCGACGCGTGTATTATTTTGAAAAAATAATTATAAAATAACTGAGAGACAAATGAAAATTTATTTTCAACATTGAAAAACAATTTATTTACGTTAACATAATGTTCAGATAATTGTTTATATACACGAATAACTCACATAAGTAGTTGACGAAATAATCGGAGGGCTCGCCATTTTGTTTTTGTATCTAAGATTATTTTTATTTTAATTTTTTTTAATCAACTAATATATTGTTACATCGATTAATAGCTAAATTGTATTTTTTTGAAATAGAGGAGAGAGAACAAAAAAAAAATAGAGGTCTGGAATGTAAAGAGATAATACCGGGAGATGCTGGACGGAACTCCGTGGGAGTTTCGGGAATATTCATTAACTTACTATGTATTTTGTATTAAAAAAACGAACACAAAAAAAACTTTATTGTTAAACCTTCTTGGTCACTTGACAATCAGTATTGAACAAAACTAAACACAGAGTAAACTGTTGCAACGGTTAGCTTAAGTTAACTAAATGTCAATTTAGTAAACTTTGTAATAGCGAAATATTATGTTTAAATTAATATTTAATATGTATGAAATACTATAAAATTAATGATATAATATTAAAATAAAAAATAGTAGATTTCAGAAAATTGAATTAAGGAAAGTAGATTGCAGTTGAAACCAAAAGTAATAAAACATTTTAGATAAAATTAAATTGAATTGAGTTATAAGTTATATTACTATAGTTATTATTACTACTATTAATATACTAGAAAGTTATAAGTTTTGTTGATAAGCGTGAATAGCGACAGCTGATAACGACATTCTTACTAATGCTGTTGCTAATAACGAAATTAACAGATTATATTAAGATCACGAACCAATTACTGTATGTTTTATCATAGAAGTTTTTGAGTAAATATATATAATTAAAGTTCTTATGTATTATGAAATAATCATATTTAATATTTTATTTTACTGATTCAGTAAAACTAAAATAATACTAATTTTCACGTTCTTAATTTACAACTAAAAATTTTTAGTTAGATTTTCGTCATAGGTATTAGGTATACTTATTTGTACATAGTAAGTATTGATCTAAAATAAAGTGAAAAATAAAACCAAAAAAAAATAATGTGTTTCATTGAATTAAACTATGTTCATGGACTAAATACTAAAACTAAAATAAATAAATAAAAAGTATGTTTAAAAGACACCATTCGTTCTTAATTTTCTTATTATAATTTTCTTTATTTACTGAAAGCTTTCCACCAGTTACGTATATGTTTATTATATTTATTTAATTTTAATTTATTTACTCCACAACTCCCATTAGTGATCCTTAGTTTGCAGAACAGGAGATCGTTGTGTGCCGCCTGCGGATGACAGACATGGACTGTAAAAAGAATATTCCAATGTAAGGGTTAATTGTATAAATATATGAATAGTGTTACTGTTTATCAATTTAAGAATAAAAAAAAGTTATTCAAATAAAAAAATGAAGTTTGTTTATTTTCACTCAGATTAAATTAATAGCGGACGATCAGTGTTAATGTCATCTGTAATGGCATTGGCTTCATAAGTCTTTCATCATGCATCCTTCATTACTTTTCAAACTACTGATGGAAAGTAATGTTATTCCAAATTATCGCTTTATGATTGCCCATCAATGCTAAAAATCCCTGAAAAAAAGACAAAAAATTAATATCTGGATCACTAATGAACTTGCCATTACATGGGGATAGTAGCTACAGAAATTTCTTCAGTAAAATATTATAAAAATAAATTCCATAAATTTTAGTTGATTGTATTTATGATAGATTACAGAAAAATGCAAATGTGCCGAAGCCAGTTATCATCGGATCAAATATAAGCAATCGACCATTTACCAAATGAATGAGTGTTATATTTAATATGGTAGACCAATTTTTTTTTTTTACAAAGAAACTGTTTAATATGTGAAAATGTTTGATTGCTATTTTCATGTAGTACAGCCTAATTATTAATTTATTACTATTATCAAACAGCTTTATTGTAATAAAATTGCAATAATCCCTTGAAGGGCAATAAGTAATTGTGATACCATATTTACAATTTTTCATTCACTCGCTCATTCATACAGTATTTACAAACAGCCCAGAGACCTCCCAAATCCACATGATTGCCACCTCCCTCGCATGCGAAAGAGGAAGCGGAGTCTTGGGAAGTCCCCCACGCTCCTCTGTCAGCCGCGTCACCGTATACGAGCCAGCGTAGGCTGACCAAGAGCGCGAAAGCCACATACGCTCAGGACATGATTGGAGAAACTGGCCATTGCCAGGACTCCCACTGATACGCATTTATAGCAGGTCACGGGACCACAGCCGTTTTAGTCTCCGAGGAGGATTGTAGGGATGAGTCGCGCAGTGCAATGACTGTGCTAGGAGATTAAGGTGGTTGGATAGGTTACTATGGAATTTTACGAACTTGGAAGGGATGAGTTCGAGAATGTAAGGTATATTAAGATCTTTATGAAGGGTTTTGTTGCTGACGTAATAAGGAGCATTTACTATTGTTCTCAGGACTTTTGATTGAAAGGATTGTATATGCTTGATGTTAAACCTTTTTTCTGTCCCCCATAGCTCTATTCCAATTATTAATATAAAATTTTCTAGAACTCTCCCTCGTTTTGTGAGGCGACGGAGACATTGGACAAGATTGTGAGTATCTAATTTACAATTGTACATTACTCTACGAACCAAAGCCTGATAATATCGAAAATTCTGGAAGGTACTAGATTCGTGAATAGAGAGGACATACTATTTAAATACAGGCAGGATTTACTGACATCTATTGACAATATATTTTTTGCTCCAATGAAAACAGAAGGAAATGCTGTCATTATTATGTTTGTAATTATTTCGTCTTCTTTATTAAAAAGGTATAATGTCAATAGAAACACTGTTAATATAGTTTGTTTTCGCAGTTTCATACATTTATTTAATGTTAATTCGGCAATATTTTGTACAGTATATTAAGTGCTTTCTCAAACGCTAAAAAATAAAATGAAAATTGGGAAATGGCCTTCAATAAAGTGGTGGTTATTCTCTTCGAAAATGACCGTCCACAACCACAGCCATTGGAAGTACATAAAGGAAGGGCTGTTGTATCATGGAGACCTCGTCTTCCCTTCCCAGGGCTGCCAACTGTCGACGGAAACGTCAGGTGGGATTTCGGGGAAAGGAGAAGCCAAGGGCACCTGTATCGGGTCTAGCTCAAGGCGACCTCAGGGCGTAATGGCCGACTACTATTCCGTTCTTTGTCCTGCAGTCAGGGACTTTTCTCGAGAAAATGTTCACCTTTCATACATTTTCCAACAGTCTAAAACTTGAAAGTAATAAGTCCTCTACACGTCTGTAAGTAGTTGGCCGTCGAAAAGAAAATCAATTTTCCTGACATTGGTAGACTCATTTATGTGCTATTTTATTCTGGAACATTTCTGGGCACGCCTACTGAATCTGATTGGTCGTCCTTCCGCCAAATAGAAATATATATTCTCGTTGACTTCCGTAAAATGTGCGCGCTGAAACTTTCTTTGAACTTTTTTTTTTTTTTTCCTTTGCTATATCTACGATTTAAAATTCCATAGCAACCTATCCCACCATCCTAATCCCCTAGCACAGTCATTGCACTGCACCACTCATCCCTATAATGCTCCTCGGAGACTAAAACGACAGTGGCCTCGTCACCTGCTGTAATGCGTAACTGTGGGAGTCCTAACAATGGCTAGTTTCCCCAATCATGTCCTGATCGTCTGTGGCTCTCGTCTTGGTCAGCATCCGCTGGCTCTTATGCCGTGACGCGGCTAATAGACGGGCGTGGGGACTTCCCAAGACTCCGCTTCCTCTTTCGCTTGCGAGGGAGGTGACAACCATGTGGCCTTGGGAGGTTTCTGGGCTGTTTATACATACTGTATGAATGAGCGAGAGAATGAAAATTGTAAGTATGGTATGATTGAGATCATTTATCACAATTACTTATTGCCCAATGAGGCAGGTTGTAATTTTATCATAATAAAGTTGTTGTTGAAAAAAAAATATCTACGATTAAACAAGAGAATATTCCTTATAGTTTACGCCCGTGCCATTTCCTTCGTGAAGCGAACATTTCAGATTTAGTAGAGCGACAAAGTTACCCTTCCCCGTCTATAGTATACTAAAGACAACTTGAGGTAGGTAATGGTTTTTTACTGGCATAGACCGCACTAAAAAAGTTGACCTGCTCCTTGTAATAATGCAATAGGGTATTTTTTCTGAATGTTTTTAGGACGGACGGGACTCCCCCGCGTACCCCACTTCTGACTAAACAAAATCTAGTGAATCTCTCCATCGCTAGGTTTGTAGCATATTTTTATCATACAATTTCAATTTCGATACTTCACTAAACCAGTTCTCATTTATGAAATTGTTATTATTGCTCTCCTATTATTATCAATTCTTCTAAATAACTAATCTTCAACCTTTTTATTTTATTTTTTTCTCATTTGTCGTTATCAAGACTAAATGCATAAATACACTCTACGATGAATAGTTTCAATACTACATTATACTAATAAATATTATGGAAATATAACACCTCTTTCATCGTCAATCCAAGTCTATACCCAAACACCCACTCTAATTTGCCGCAAGAAAATCCTTTTACGTGTCAAAGTTTGAGAATTCTAGTTTTTGTTTGTTCTTACCTCGTCATTGTACTACAGAACGTATCGTAGTATTAATGCCTGGGATATTTCGCAGTCTAATGATTTCGACCGCGATCACTTGTATCATGACCGGAACAATACAATGAGTAGTTTCTGCCCACACAGTGTGGACACCACTGGTCACGGTCAAACGTATCTCGCCCCACGACCTTTTCAGGCACAATAAAGATAATAATCAACAATAAATATTTATTTAAATAAAATTACAATATTCCCTTGAAGGGCAATGGATAACTGTAATAAAAGATCGCATTCTGATCATATTTACAAATTTACTCTTTCATTCATAGACTTACGCTGTCAGGTAAATCAACAATGAGGCGCATAAGTGTCAAATGCCTGCAATTTTGATCCTAGACTAAATTTAACTTGATTAAGCGGACCGGACGGTAGCTGAAACCTTATCCTTTTCGAGAGATCGTGTTCGAAGGCCCAGTTCTTTTGTTTTGAAATTTGACTCAGGTCGTAAAAATTAAGGTTGACCTCCCTCAGCGCCGATTTCGAGCTTTTTTTTTCTGTTCTAAAAAAGTGTCATGGTTTCTCTTGACCATGGTTTCTAAACTTTATTTTCAGATATTCGGTGTACCCTGGTCTTATTATAAATGGATGTGAAATCATGATGTTGTGAAGCCGATAATCCTTAATCATAAATGTCTTCTTTATGTCTGATTGTATCTTAAAAATATTCATATAAAAATTTAACGATAGGGCATTCGCTCCGTCTATAGGAACTTCCTGTAGTTATAGTTTTAAAAGTTAACATGATCAGTGCAGAACAAAACCATATACTGCAAAACCTATCTTTTATAGCTAAATAAATAACTGTAGAATATGCAGCAAAAATTGTACGAGCGACGTACTTAATTAAAGGCAATTAGAGCATATAACACTGAACTATGGCGCTAACAACGACGGACTTAAAGAAACGACATGTAACTTAATATAAATATATAAAGTAGTAACCCCTAAAAATAAAACTTGATAAATAGTGTACAACAGTTCTCTAAATATGGAATTGTTACCATAGAGTATGAATGTATACAAGAAATGAGAAATAATACAAAAAAAACAGGAACTAAAACTATTTAATTAAGATTAATGATTAAAAAAAATGAATTACACGAATAGCAACAACATAGGACAAAACATGAAATAAATGATAATTAATTGGCAATGCTTAAAAAAATAATAAAAACACAATTTCCCCAAGTCAATAAAATTATTAAATGCATTTTCGGAATTGTTTCTGTAAAACCTTATCGGCCAGCTTTTAGAATATTCTACCAATTTTAAAATGCTACGTTCGGCGAATGAAAGATTTTTATTTAAATATTTACGGAGACTTCCTTGCGTATCGATACACTAATATATCCGATACACAACCGTATCCGAGTACATAAAATTTTAAGGAAATAAATAAAGGATGTATTTTTTCAAAGGACGCATATATCCGTTTATATATTTACCTGACTCAGCCACAAACGCCACGCTGCTACCCTATAGTTGAATGATTAGAATATTTAAATATCTATAAACTTATGAGCGTATTGTATTCGGGTAAATTTATACTTCAAATAATACTTTACTCAAATAATTTTCTCTTGTCCCAATCGGAATATAACCCAAAGCAACTAACCTCAATAAATTAACGTGGTCATAAAAATAAAAGGGATTCATTTATATAAAATAGGACTTTTTAACCTATATTTTATTACTAATGTTTTACTTAATGAATATGTACTTTAAATGATTTTAGTTATTGGAAGAATACAGAGATCTTATTGTGATCTTCATCTCCCAGTTTGAATTTTAATTTTCCATTTCTAACCCTTTTTTCGCCAATTTCATTAAGAGCCACCAAACTGTGCGAAAGTAATGCATTTACTAAAAAATAGACAAAACTATGTAATAAATTTGGTTTAATTGTATATAAATGCACTACTTCGTAAAAATACTTTGTTAACTGTTAAAAAAAAAAAAAAAATATGCAAACCATCAATTTCAAAAGGTTTCTTTGCTACTCTGATATTATTCGCTTAACAAAAACATTATAAGAACAATAATATTAGGGAAATATTATCTAGTTTAATTTGTTGTATGCCTAACATATTCCTCTCCTTCCCGAAAAATTGGACAGAAAAAACATATCCAGATTTATACTGTGCGAAAATGAGTTTTCAAAAAATAAAGCTTGAAGCATCCCTGAGAGACTATTATGACTTTACTAAAACTTGATTTTCAACACTGAATACCAATGGTGTATTTTTGTTTAAATGTAATTGTCACTTAAATTTTTACATACACGAACCATTTACAATAAACAGTTGATGGAGTAATCAGTGGGCCCGCCATTTTGTGTTTGTCTTTGTATCGGAGATTATTTTAGTTTTTTAACTGTTTTACCAACTAATATTTTTTGTTACTTCAATTAATAGCTGAATTGTATTTTTTGAAATACGTACAAAAATAAATAGAGGACTTGGAATGTAAAGGGATAATATCGATGCTGGTTGGAACTCTGCGGGAGTTTCGGGAATACTTCTTAATTTGATCTGTATTTTATATTAAAAAAAAAAACTTCAAAGGCATTCAAAACCATTTAGGTCACTGAGAACCAGTGCTGAGGAAAACTAAAATGGGTAGTTAAAGTAAATGTCAATTACTTTCTAATTAATTACTTCAATCACAGGATGAGGGTAAAAGCTGTTTGGTTTTTTTTTGTATTGTATTAGGAAGGCTGCAGGACTTGTTTCCTGGAGTAGAGTTGTTGTACTCTAGGTCCCGGTAGATACCTGAGCAAATGCTCGGGTTGGCATCCCCCAACTTCGGTTAAGGTGTAATTACTCCAGTGTTACTTTACGGAATACCAAATCGTTAAGTTTGAACTCAAGCAAGTGAATTTAATAAAATAATACTAAAAATAAAACTGAAATTAAGACGTAGATGATGTAAATTAAAGAAAGTAGATTGCTACTGAAACTAAAACTAATAAAATCCTGGTAATCTCTTTAAATTATCTTTTATTATTGGTATTATACCAACAGTCGACGTTTCGGCCATTCAGGCATCTTCAAGACTACAATTCTGAAAAAAGAACTTATGAACCAATTGCCTCTTTTTGGGTTTTACTCTGTGAGTATTAAAATATATTTAGGTCTACTAGTGTTGTCGATTCTTTTTATTTTTTTCTTTCGTGTACACCCCTTTTTTTTCAATGTTTTTAGTGTATACAAACGAAATATTTCATTTTAATGTTACCAGAGAAATTACCCAATCCATATTCTTTACGATGTCTACTACGGGATGGGAGAAGTAGGTCAAGCGTGTGTGTCATGTGTCGATTTCCAGTCTGCGGTTCGGATCCTTCCACACTTGGGCAAACCCCTAAACAACTTCCAACTTTCTAAGTTGTTCTGTCCTAAAACAACTTGGTGATGTAATTATTCACAATTATTACGGTTGTTGTGTCTGTTTTGACGAAACCGTGCCGAGAATGACCTTGCCCCATGTCACATACGCATAGCGACCCCATTATTTTTTTATTCCTTAAATTTTTACTCAATTTCGTGCTGAGAAATTGCATCGTTTGACCATTCCTTTCTTGCTAGCTCCAGCATTCTCAAGTATTCTCTACCTCCTATTGTTCGCCATGCTTCGTAGTTTCAGACCCTCCAAAACCTCCTCACCGCCTAGATAGACGCTGAACAAACAGAGCATTCCAGATCAGATCAGAGCAAACAAATGATTCATTTTGTTCTTATGCAGATACGCGTAAAGTAGTCCGAAGGTGAGCCTCATCACCTGGTCCCATTTTTATTACATAATTTTTAACATTAATCAGAATAGAAATTGTTTCAGAAACTGCTTACAATGCAAGAGTGCAGTACAAGGAGCCAATCATAGCTCAATTTTATTTTATATATATTAAATTAAAAAAAAAAATTATTATTTAGGGGTTAAGGATGGGAGAAAGATAGACGCTATACTATTAGGCATTGTATTTTTTTATTCCTATACATTCATATTAATGTCTATTTATTATTAGTCTGATTTTTTTCTTTTGAATTGATACTGTATTTTACCTAACATTTCTTATAGCTTTATTTACTTTTATAATGATCCATTTATGAATTTATTTATTTTAATTTTTTGTTCATTTCTTAATTGAGGTTTAAAAATCGTAATTTTTTTTTTGGCCAGAATTGATTTTTTTTTGTACTGTCTGTGATTTTAGTTACGCCTTTAATGTTTTGAAAATGAAATTATCTCTACTAACTCTCTTCTCTCTCACATTCCTGGAAGGTGTTTAAATTGTAATGCTATCACGGCTAAGGAAAGTAGCACAAAAGTAAATTCAAATATATTGTCAATTTTTGTTATAGTTGGAACAGATTCAAATGCTATAAATAATTATTAAAGGAAGAATAAAAATATACTGGCAGAAAGAGACCCGAACCACCCCCAAAATCCTGTTTAACCATCTCTCACCCTAACAACTTTATTTTGGAAGGCTGTGGGCTATTCATAAATGTGCACTTTTATCTTGTCCACATACAATTTATTTTTATTCTGATAAAAGCGATTATAATTTTAAGATGAAAAGAAACAACTGATTTTTGAATTGTTAACGATTAATTTTTATTTTGTAAAAACTTTTCTATCATTTTTAATTATGAGATACTTGAGAATGTCGGTATAGTCGCCGAAAGCGCTGGTGTCATTATACAATACATTGTAGGCGGACCAGAGAGAATTATATATTTATTAAAAAAAATTATTTATAAAACAACTCACAATGATGGCGCATTTAAATTACCTGCAAATTAGATTTGACTGGATAAGGTGGATACAAACAGTTATGGATGATAGATGAGGGGTTAAGGAATAGACCCCAGATCTTTTTTTGTTGTTTCAAAACCCCTTTATTTAAAAATTTTACAATTAAATGAACAACAACATGAACAAATTTACCTTTTCCTGCTTAGCATGACATGCATTTGAAGGAGGGTAGAAATACAAAAATGTTTCGTTTTATAGCTAAAATTACAAAGACAATAGACTGGACTAGGTGATGGAGTTCTCCTTCGGGCTACAATAACTAAAAACTAAACTTACAATCTATAACGTTCCTGCCTCGACTGCTTGCTGCCATCGATGGGGGAACGGGGCGGGAGTAATCGTGTTTAACACGGGGTTCGTCATGTGTAGTAGGGAGTCAAAGGATTTGATATGTCTACGGCAAATAAATTCATCCACCGTAGGCAGCTCAAAGTTCCCATGTAATTCACTGTTTCTCCGCTGCTCGAATGTAGTGAGTATGACCACGTTCATGAGGATTCCGTTCTGAAATTTTTGGAGTCGTCTCGCTGTCGCTTCAGTCAAATGACGAAAAAGCGGTGCACCGTACAGCAGAGCGGGTCTGAGTACTCTCTTATATATCATTATCTTAAGGCGTAATGGACCCCAGATCAGTGCTCTACAGAGTATAAATAGGGCTGCTTGGGGGTAAAAGCTGTTCGGTTTTTTTTTTATTGTGTTAGGAAGGTTGCAGGACTTGTTACCTGGAGTAGAGTTGATGTATTCTAGGTCCCGCTAGTTCTCGGGTAGATACCTGAGCAAATGCTCGGGTCGGCATCCCCACCTTCGGTTAACTCAAACGGCACAGGAATTGCCGGTGGGAAGCTTGTTGTCCAATGTTTACTTCTTTGCTTAACCCAATCCGACCATTGATGGAATAAAGCTATTGGAAAAATGTTTGTGACTTAAATACTCTTTTAACGATCGGCAAATCTGTAATAATGTAGTAAGAGTGCCTGAATGAAAAACAATATGTCAGACAATCGGGTGCTCCCGTATGTATTATTAGCATTGCACATTTTTAATTCTTCCGCCTAAAACAAAATTGGAAATGTAATATTCTCACCTTCGTTACGAGAAATATTTTGTGTAATTTTAGAACCTGGCCTGGTTATAAAACTCGTCGTAAAGTGCTGACCTCGTTGTAACTCACTCTCGCTTTGGCTCGTTCGGTAATTCTCATTCACTCGTTCAGTAACGACCTCCAAGCCGAAATGAGTTAATTATTATTTTCGATTTTTTTTTTGGGGGGGGGGAGAGGTGAAACCGGTCAGTTGTGCAATAACGTGTGTTGTGTACAAAGAGGGTTCGTGCTATATTTACAACTGAAAGAGCTATAAAGAACAAATTATACGACTTTAAACTGGCTACAAAAAACATAAAAAATAAAAAATGGCCAGCTTGAGAAATATATAACCCTGCGTAATGAGCCGATATTTCAATCGGGTGCAGTTGCAGCCGCGCCCTGCTACGGCCGAGTGCACGTATAAAATGATTGCGACTCTCCTTAATTTGCTGTAATTTTTATTCGTTTATTTCAGACTTTTGTCGATTTCATGGGGATAGTTCTATTTGTACGCTGTTGTTCAAATGTTCAAATTTATTTATTTCTAATGTCTACGCCATACAAATAATCTGCTATTATGCGATGAACCTATTCCAAAAAAACTAATATTGCTATTGGTCATGAATAAAATGTTCATTGTAGTACACATAAACTTTAATTTAGGAATAAATAATAATAAAAATATCTATATTTGGGTAATTTATATATCAGCATTAGCATCTGTACACTTTCTGTTAATGCTTACATAATACCTGACATATAATCAGGTTTCATAATTTCCCAACTATAAATAATAAGCCGCGTGATATTTTTATGGCGTATCTTTGCTAATTAAGGGTTCTAAAGTATCGAATTTAAAAGCAACTAATCATTTTTCGCGAGAATTTTATTATTTACCCCAAAGAAACATAATATCAAAAAATAATCCAATATTATTGCACAAACTATTCGTTCTGTTTTAATTTTGAACTGTTTTTGGTATGTTATACGTAAACCCTGATCGGTAGAATGACGTGGAAGGGGGCTCTCCCACCCAGGTTTCATGTTGTCGGAACCCCAACGAAGTGGGGGGGGGGGGTGAACGACCCAGGTTAATTCCATACCCTAAACTAAATAAATGTTAGGTATATGTTTTTTGGTAAAAACCCAATAGTGGGGGGACGGCCCAACTCAGGTAGGCAGTCCCTGGAACTGATTTCGGTCCCTCCCCCACTCCCTTAAAATGTTAGCTGTATATTGGCGAAATCCCGGTGGAGGGGTTGCTGCGAATATCAGGTAGTCGGTCAAGCTGACCTAGACCCCCTCCCAATCCTAGAAAATTACCTTCTAATTGGTGGAATCCCACAAAAGGGGAGGGGCGTCGCCCTACTCAGGTACTCGGCATCAAACGTTTGGTGGTAATGTTAGGTACACGATTCCTAGGGGAATCTCGTAAACTGGGAGAGAGGTTTTGTTCATGGTTTTCCCCGTCGGATTAAGCCATCCAACATAGGTATCTAATGGTACTCACATCATGTTCCATAATTAAAATTATATGCATGGATTATAGTAGGTATCTGTGATATTATTAGTACCATAATAATTTATTATTTATGGGATTATTTATTTATCATTATAATTGTAATTTATGAGCTCATTCAGGGCTTAACTAAAATTCCACTCAATCAATATATGCATCTCGCTCATATACCACCAGGACTCATACAATGGTGTACATATTAAATAAAGAAGAAGAAATATGTTTATAAATAAATAAATTTACTTTCAATGATTTCGACTAGAAAAAATATCCTTTTGAAAGATAAAATTACAACAGACATTCTACAGGACACTTTAATGCTGATTCATCCGTTTTATTACAGGTTATCCAGAAAATGTTTAGGGGAGAGTGGGGTCTCGTTCCTTGATCCAATTAGCAAGTTATTTTATATTGTGGTATCGATCCCGGAGTTTTAATATTTAACTGAATAATTTATAAATTTAATAAATATACTGGTCTATAAATATACGAATCAGTATCGTACCATAAGTCAATATGTATATAATAATATAAATTGCTGAAAAGAATGTAATTTTTTTCCCCCCAATCTTCTTAAAAAAATTACAAAAAAATTTTTATTTACCATAGATTCTTAGGCGAATCTATTTACATACTAAATTTTATATGTCCTGTACCATCGGCACACTCTATACAAGGTTTGAATCGGTATAGAAGTTATATAATCAATACAAGTACAATGATACACAATGTACTTGGCTTCATTGACAAGACTCTACAAGGTGATGGGGCCTGTATGTTGCCTCCGCTGTGTGCCTTCGCCCACATGCGGTGCGGTGCTTAGGCATTGCCAGAGTTTAGTCTAAGAGAGTTTATGTTGGTGTGGGGTCTTCAACTGTGTCCGACTGGATAGTGGATAGTGGTGAGGCCCTGGGTTCAATTCTCGATCCTGTATAATTTTTCACTATCTGATAACTATTCATGTATATTTTACCACATCTTCAATCAAGGAAAGTAATGCTCCTAGGTTATTAGGCAAAAAAATAAATATATTGTGATATTTCTGTGCTTCAATCCTAAAATATTCGGTGCATAATTAATATTAATAATAACTTTCCTTAGAAATTATGGCCCATATAAAACTATAGAGTGGTGTGTTCAAATAATTGCTCTATTACTATGAACTATTAACGATCGTTTTGGTTCGAACCAAGTTTTTTTTTTTCACAATAGGAAATTCCGATGTCTTCACAAAAAAATGTACACGCCATATATAAATAATAATATAGCATTTATTGGAACGGGACAAAGACGTGAGTTATAAATTTTCACAAGCGGCGAACGATATCGGAGGGAGTCCCCCAAGGTGTCTGGGCAAGTCCTCTTTTTTTTCCGATTTATTTCTTATTTTTATTTCCCGCCGGATTCGGTGGGAAAAATACCTTTGGGCGGGAGTGGTCATTGTTTTCGACGGCGTTATCTCGACATCTCCGGAGGCTGGCCATTGTTCCGACGGGGTCCGAAAACGAAGCACGGGCTCGTGTTCTCTCCGATGTCTACCGACTCATGTCAGTGTTCATAATACATTATCTGTCGATGGACTTTATCGCGACGAAAGTATTCCAAGCTTCTTCTTCGACTTCTTTTTCTTTATCAATTAAAAGGTCAGGCTGGATACGAACGTATTATCACAATGACCGTCTTTGTACAAATTATTACTTTCTTATCCATAAGGAGGAAAAATCATAAAGAACAATAGTTTTAATGCGTAATTCGGCCTATTCATATTATTCAATAATAGTTACCTATTACGATTTATAATAAAATGTGTACATTCTTCGTTACTCGGGAATGGATTGGTTTCTGATCTCCGGTCGAACACAAGAGCCGTTTGTGTTAAAAGTTGCGTATACCATGTTAATGACAGTTTTGATGACTATTTTTAATTATAGATTTAAAAAAATAAAATGACATACAATGAGTCAAAATATGTAATTTGACACTTTACTAAAAATTATGGAACCCTTTTTTATATAGCAGCTTATTAATTAATTAGTGACTCTTATTCATGTTTCGTGGATCTTGTTTATGTTGTATTACCAACACCAAATTAGACCTTTGCATAAAATTCCACCTTTTAAGCTTATAGGTCTGACTCAAAAAATCTACGATAACCTAAAAAATGAGTACCCACGCAAATTTTTTAACAAAAATTAAACCGTGCTGTACAGAAAAATATGCTGATCCTCAGATCTGTCAGTTTCTTAATAAAGCCTTACCGCAGGCCAAGTGTGGTGTATATTGTTATTAATTAATTGCATCTGAAAGCTCTAAAGTAGATTAATTCTCAACTCCTCGGATCAGCTTGAACTTTCAGGTGTCTGTGATCTTGTCAAGTTGAGGTAGTTAAAAGTCAAAACCAAAGTTCATCTAAAGTTTGCTCTGAACAGACCTGACCTCGGTGGCCCTGTAAGCTCACGCTTCCCTGAGATTGCATTATGTGACCTAAACCTCATTAACCATTTACTTTTTTTCCTTCTTTACTTTCGAGAGTAATTTGCCTAATCCACAGCAGGATAATCTTCGTGGCCAAAGAGTTGCTAAGCATGGCTAATATCTAACGAGACTTAAACAGAAGTAATAAATAGCAAAAGATGTGATGATCGTCATTGGGTAAATCGTTTCACACATTTTGTTCATTTGATCTGTAATAGAATATTAATCAATAATCATTAAATTAGTCATAGTTTACGATCATAATTATGTTCAAAAAATCTAAAATTAAATTTCGAATATCAAAACCTACGTGTAACGGATACTTGGTTTTGTAACTAAGGAAGAATAAGTCAGTGGAGCTTTCAAACCGATATTTAAATTTCAAAAGATATTTAGGAAATATCCTATAGTTTATTAATAATTATCAGCTGAAGGAAAACTATTTTGGGAGGGATGGGGGGCTTGAACCCAAGATTAATAATAATAAATAATGGTGCTTTCCATACCACAACGAAATTTTGACTATATCCTTTTGTTTAATTTGTTATGTTGGTATTCGTTGCAACGATATGTTCAAAAACTATATATTTTTATTGAGTGGATTAATTGAGTTGTTTCTGTTTACGTTCCAATAATAATTTTTATTCAAAATTTACAGGCCTTTTATAAGTTGTCTTCAATTCTGAAAGTTATCACTCTGACGTAGCGAAATTGTCTTTCTTTAGTGAAGGTTCTTAACTTTTTTTTTTGGCTTGACGCCCCCTTTTGAAAAAAAAAAATATATTCATTGCCCCATGTTTCGAAAAAAACAACACAACCCTCGTCAAATTAAAGTTTCGATTGACTGCGTACCTTACTGGCAGCTGAGTCTTCCACCCGATGGACAGTCCTGCGTGTATCTTATCTTCGACTGTCAGAAGTTAAAAAACAACAGAAAAGCTTTGATAAACAAGGAAATTGTGCAGACTGGGAGTGCTTATGTTTGCTTGTTTGTAAATGACAAATGTAATGTTTGTATGGATACATGTGATGCTATAGTGGTACTTGAATACAGTGCTGGCAAGGTTACTTATAGTTAAGAAAACAATAAAATAATGCATACTTAAACCTGTCGGATTATAAATCGCAACTATTACTAATGTAAGCTATAATATCTTGCAATCTCTCTAGGTTAGAGTAGCTTACCCATTTTCCCCAATTTCACGTTCCTTTCCAAAAAGGATCTCCTACGATAGAGGAGATAGTACGATCAAGCGACCTTGTCGATGCCGATTCTCCAGCATCCAGTGTCACGACCGTTACGTCACGACTATGGCATCACTCCAAGAACTATCTCCTAGACGGGGTATTAATGTTTAGTCGACCTCCCAGCGCCTACCGTGAGCAGTGCAGTCTAAATGCGCGGATCAGACTTTAGGAAATGAGCCCCTTGCGCAGGACTAACCATAGCTTGCGCACAAGCATTAGCCCCTAAACGTCGCAGTTTATGCTCACCCTGCCCGTGAATTACCGATACTGAACACAATGCGCAGGCCTAATGCGAACCCTGACCTTTCTGAGCTCAGCCGGTGGCGTTTCCTCGTGGTTCTGCTGAGAGTCCTGTCTCAGCAGCCGACACTCGTTCCATTAAATCTGTTCTCGGAATAGCCTTTTAAATCATTAAAAGGAACATGCCGTTCGTTATTTGCTAAATGACGACTGAGGAGTAGCAATTGACCGGAGTGTCCGCTACATTGGAGTAAACCTACGCATACGACAGACTTAAAGATTGAACACGTCGTACTAACAACATACGACTCCTTCGACTACTGTACCCGCTCTTCAACCATACATACATTCTTGCACGGCACCACTTCAAGTCTCTCAGAACAAGACTGCAAACATCTAGTGCTGTCCTCGGTGTAGGGATGGTCCATTAGGATTGACAACACCAACAATTTCATAACAAATATAATAGTTAACATAAATGATCACACTTACGTTAGGAGGTGTTTTCGACTATAGTTCCAGTCGCGAAATTAGAAGCGTGAGAACCCTCAATACATGGCAAGTCCAGTTGTTGCTCTGTAAATTACTTCTCTTTTAACCACGTGATACCTTTACTTCAATCAATCACTAAGCAATAAGCAAATTAGTGATTAATCCCCCACCCGCCAGTATGTGGCTACACTGCGCCAAGTAGCCCCTTCATCCCAAGATTCTAATTTCATGACTGCGACTACAGGACAAACTATCCAACAGTAACTTAAATCGAGAATAGTTTTAAAATGGTACCTTGTCCCAACTTCACATAGACTGGTGATGAATGGAAGGACTTGCGTCCGCATAGTGTGAATCATGTATTTCGTTTTGCGTTAATGCCTTCAAATTAAATCATAATAAAGTTAATTTAAAATAGCTTCTTATTAGTAACTTGAGAAATTTTTAAACTGAGTCATTAAAAGACATGGCACTATTATTTTTTTTACCGTCAGCCTCTTGTTTGTATATTTTGGTCTAATAATATTTTATTGTGTTTTCAGGTATGGAGTGTACAATATTCTTTGACATGCTGTTATGGTGGTAAAGTACAATTACTTGTATTTAATTCCATGTTTTTATAGGTTGTGATTTTGTAGTACGTGTTGAAAAATACCTTTCATAAAAAAACAATAAAATTTCTGTCGCCTTGGTTTTTGGCGCAAAGAATAAAAACCAGCCTTAATTAATTTTTAAGTATTGAAGTATTTCTTATTTTTTCAGATAAGCGAATCAAAATGAGTTAAATTCCCATCTATTAGTTCATGTTTGTAACTGATATATTTATATTAGGAATATCAAAAGGTTTCACAGCATCTGCTACCTAGGCATCAACCTAGGTAGACACATGACGTTCGGCACACATTAGCAGAAGAAATTGAAACGAGTACGCAGAACTTACTACTCTCTTCAGCATCTCATCACAAGCCAGGCCATATCCCTTCGACTGAAACTCCTAATATACAAGAGCGTCCTGAGGCCAGTTCTACTGTTTGGGACACCACTCTTTAGATTCCTACATGCCAAACTCGACTCCAGAGCTTCCAGAACAAGATCCTGCGAACGGCACTCTGGCATACCCCCTTTCGTGAAATGAAGGCTTCCGACATGCACGAAAAGTTCGAGCTCCCCACCATCACCGACGTCATCAAAAGAAGACACATCAAGTTCTTCGTCTCGATGAAACACAGTCTAAACCCTCTATTCAAAGATACGACACCACCACCGCTACCGGCACGATGGCGATTCACAAGATCGAGTAAAGCAGAGGAAATGGTGGACATCACGGCACTAGGCCCGCCAACAACAAGCCTCTAAGGGGCACCCATCACTGAAATCAGACTAAATAAGAATACACTACATGCCTAGAGAGACTCTAGGCCCAGCCACCAGTGGGCTCTCACCACTGTACCAAAACAACCAACCTCCACCGAGGCTTCCCACACCTCTTAATCCTCTCACACCACCTTCAAGCAGGTACTCCTAGTATAAGGATCCGATTAACCTAAATATTCTATATTTTTCCCTCATCCTGAATTTCTAACTAGTAAGCTTAGTGGGGGAAAAAAAAAAAAAAAAAAAAAAGTTTCTTACATTTTTATAGAATGATTTTACATTGGTAAATTCGGACTCGGAAAAAGTAAAACTGTGCCTTCGCTGCATGCCCGATGCGTACAGTCTTAGTGAGAGTATGGCAAAAGAGGATTGATATTGGGGACGTCTTTACTCGTGGTGGGGGACGTTTTTACGCTTAGATATTGGGAGGACCTGGATTCCAGTTCCGTTTTCGACAAAAATATTTATTTATGCTATAATTTAATAATGGTTTGCCCTACTATTATCTTTGGAGTCCAAGATTCCATATTATTGAGAAAAGTTTAAAAATAACGAGATTTTTTTTTGTTTTACCATTACTCTTACAGTGTTTCGAAGCCAATAACTGGATTTTCTTCACAAAATATGGGCAGTATGTCAATTCTCGACGTATGTACTGTGTTCTGTGCCTACGAGATTGCATGTATGTCATGTCACTTTCACTTGCAAATCATTCTGTCTGTGACAAAGCCCTCCGGAGGCATTATCATAGGTGACCTCAGGCGAGAAAGGTTTAACGACAAAAAGGTACAGCGTATACAATGCCGGAGACTGTGTGTGTGTGGGCGGTTTTGTCCATTCGCCCTTCACATTCTGTCCGTCTGTCAGGGGACTATCTGGGTCAGTGGGTCCTTCGACGTTTCTACAGCCGGCGGCCACCTTTTTTACATATTATTGGTCCGTTCAAGACGGACGTGAGGGAAAAACTGTGACCGTCGGTATAAAGTTGAGCAAGCCCGCCTTGATTTGCTGAATATATATTTGGCAACAGACGTTCGATTTGCGCAAATTGTGGATATTCCTGCTCCCAGACCCGAATTCCCGGCCGATCGGCGTACACCTGCGAATTAATTTGCACGTCGCTTGGATTAATGAGAATTCTTTAC
Source organism: Acanthosoma haemorrhoidale (assembly GCA_930367205.1). NCBI lineage: Eukaryota > Metazoa > Arthropoda > Insecta > Hemiptera > Acanthosomatidae > Acanthosoma > Acanthosoma haemorrhoidale. The sequence goes on along the minus strand of OV884014.1, from coordinate 21,432,169 downwards.
AAGTTGTTAATACGTATTTATTAATTTGTGATATTATATAATGTTATTTGTCGGCCGTGTTTCCTTCACCGGCCTAACTGGTTTTGACTTTGACATTAGACAGCGGTAAGTAAAATTAATTACTTAATTATCTGTTTGTTGTTTTCGTAATCATTTTTTTCAACTCTTTTCAAAATCGCCTTTTGATCGTAATCAGATTTCAACTTTCCTACTAGGCGCTGGTCCTTTAACAGAGTAATTTTTGTACTTACGTTTTAATTTATTTTACTTTTCTTATTATTTATTTATTATTAATGTGCCAAGCGTATCATTTTTTATTTTATGTTAATCATTACAATTCGGAATTGCTGCGGAATGATTGTTATTTATTATGTGTAAATGTGGGTGGGTATGTACATTTACATACTTTGGTGTGAATAAATGTGTGTCTATCTATAAATGTGTAGATATATTTATTTTGTTTATTATTATTACTAAAGAGCTTTATTATGATAAAATTACAATCTGCCTTATTGGGCAATAAGCGATTGTGATAAATGATACATTCATACTATATTTACACTTTTTCATTCACTCGCTCATTCATGCACTATTTACAAACAGCCCAGAGACCTCCCAAACCCACAAACACGTCACCTTCCTCGCATGCGAGAGAGGAAGCGCAGTCTTGCGAAGTCCTCCACGCTCCTCCGTCAGCTGCGTCACCGGATACGAGCCAGCGGAGGCCTAAGTACGCGGGAGCCACATACGCTCAGGACATGCATGGAGAAACTGGTCATTGCCAGGACTCGCACTGTTACTTTTTTTTTTTTTTGTTACTTTAAAAACATGTTATTAGATTATTTTCTTCATATTTTTTATTTGTCTACATTTATTTCATTTTATTATTTTTATTTGTATTTACACTGATTGTATATTTAGCGGGGAATAATTATGTTAAAGAATTACCCATTTCATTCGAGTGACACTGTCCCGGAGTAATAAAGAGTTTTAGTAATACAGTCGTACTGATTGTACGATAACTTATTACTGGTTACGCTCGTATCCGGTGACGCAGCTGACGGAGGAGCGTGGGGGACATCCCAAGACTGCGCTTCCTCTTTCGCATGCGAGGAAGGTGACAACCATGTGGGTTTGGGAGGTCTTTGGGCTGTTTGTAAATACTGTATGAATGAGCGAGTGAATTAAAAATTATCAGACTGATTGTCTGATAACTTCCATTGAGTTAAGTAAGGATAGATTATCTGCTGGTTGTTACAAAAGTCTTGCGTTGTTATCAATTTATGAATAATAAAAAAACTAAGTTGAGTGGAAATCGTGCCATGATTTGGTGAATATTTTTTTAATTAATAACATTTACACCATAGGGTTCTACAACTCAACACTATTAACTACTTATCGATGAAATATTTAAAGCCCGCTAGCAAATAAGTACCGCAAAACACATATACAATTTTAAATTAATATACGGTGATGCGATAAAATAATAAATTCGTAGTGCAATAATTTATTACAAATACCAATCTAGGAAGTCGATGTTGCGTATCAAAAACAACGATTATTTTTAGTGGTCCGCTCGTTCACTTCAGCACTATAATTAAGGCTGAATTATTTGTAATTATATTGATAATTATGGCTGTAATTTTCATTCGAGGACTTAACGCGTTGATGTTAACAGATCAGCGTAGAAATGGATTACTAAAGTGAACAAATGAGATGACGTTGGCCTACTGGTAGTGGTTGGACAAGTAGCAATGCCCCACTAATTTAAACTTGGTGACAATTAATCCTTCATTTGATTTTTTTAACAGATTCATAGGATGACAATATAGACGCCCCTACAATTCCTTTATTTCGGCCAATATGTTTGTTACATCAGTCTACTCCCGCCTTTCTGACCTTTATAATCCTGCGCAGAACACTGCAGCATAGGACAGTTCCTTTCAAGACCACTACAGCTTTCTCTGGAACTCCCTCTCTCCTAATATCCTATTAATTTATTTTCATAAAGGCAAGAAAGTGGCTGAGGCTCACAAAGATATATGTGAAGTTTATGGTGTTGATTGTTTAACGGAACGCACGTGTCAGAATTGGTTCAAAAAAATTCGTTCTGGAGATTTATCACTGAAAGATGACCAACGTTCTGGTTGAACTTTTGAAGTAGATGTTGACATAATGAAAGCCATAATTGATTCGAATCTTCACATAACTGTGTGAGAGATTGAAAAACAGTTAAATGTGCCACACAGAACAATTGAAAATCATTTAACACGTCTTGGACTATAAGAAGCTCCATATTTGGGTTCCGCCACGACAATGCGAAGCCTCACACATCTTTAGCAACACGTACGAAACTATTGGAGCTTGGTTGGGAAGTGATGTCGCATCCCCTATACAGCCCCGACCTTGCACTATCGGATTATCATTTATTTCAAAGTTTACAAAACTTCTTAAATGTTAAAAATTCCAGTAATAAGGATGATCTCAAATCGCACTTGGTTGAGGTTTTTGCTGATAAGGACCAGAAGTTCTAGGAGCGCGGGATCATGAAAGATGGCAATAGGTCATCGAACAGAATGGAAAATATTTAACTGATTAAAGTTCATTTTTTGTAGAGAAACAATTAAGTTTTATTTCACACTAAAAAACCAAAATTACTTTCTTACCAACCTCAATATAACCAACCACACATTTATGATTCCCATATTTACTGAATGTTGTGAATCCATCATTTATTTCTGATAGGGGCTTAAACTTTATTTTGTCATTATTATCATTTATATTGTCATTATGATGAAACAGTTCTTCTTGTTTGCCAGAAATGAATTTGTCATTGTTATTGTTAACACTTGGCCCTGGAATAGAATGTTTTTTTTTCCTATCACATTCTATTCTAAATATATAACACTGTAGTCCACCTCTTTCGATCTTGATGAACTGTCTGTCAAGTCGCAGAATCTAAAGACCATTGGATTTCATCTGAGTATCTGTGACTGACTGACACTATCGCTACAATCGGTCGACTAACAGATGAATGGGCCGTTTTACAAAACAGCTGTTTCAGCGGTTATGAAAATAAGTTGGGAAACATTGCTGACTTGGCTTGACATATTTCATATTGTTGGTTTTCATTTCTGTCTGTTCGGAAGTAGATCGAATATTAAATGCCGAGACCCCCTGGTGCCAATCCTGTCCCTGTGTTTGTACGATGACCACATCATCTCCCTCGAAACCGTGGTTCCCCGACTGAGCAGTCAGTCCATATCTAATATTTAAATGAACGCCTTCAAGCTGTTGTAGTTTATTTTGTTTTGATCATATTGTGGCGTTCGTTCGTGATATGACGTCGTTCAAACTCAAGAAATTGAGATTATCCAAATTTTTGAAAGGAGTCTTAAAATCCTTTGACACTTTTAAAAAAAATTAAATATCGGTTAGTTATGTATCATCAACTTCTTTTATGTTGACATAAACTAAATTAATATTCGGATTGAGAGAATGAACTTTTTGGGAGATTGGCTTAGTCTCATGTAAAAGAGTCTTTAGATCATTACAAAATTTATTAACGGACAGACAAACATCTTAACGCATAATTTTGGATTGAGTTCTTAAAATTAATTATTTACAGTTATCAATTACATGAAATTTCATCGAGTGACAAATTGTATGTTTAGTGCTTTTATTGGAGAATTTGTGTAGGCTAGTAATAATATTTTATGAATTGATTCAAAAATAATGTTTCGATACTAGATATTTGTCTATTATTTTTTTTAGTCCTGAAGATACCTGACTTTTGAGAAATAATTCTTAATTACAAATAAATTTTCTAAACAAACTCAAGGTATTTGATTTTTTTTTTTTCCTGGAAATCATTCTATTGTTTGTACTCTATTTGGAGTTTGCTGGCACTTATATAATAATAATGAGTTTAATATAGTTAATAATGATTGTCCTGAGAACAATAGTAAATTCCCCTTATTACCTCAGCTACAAAACCCTTCATAACGATCTTAATATACCCTACATTCGTGAACTCATCCCTTCCAAGCTCATGAAATTCCATAGTAGCCCATCCAACCACCCTAATCCCGTAGCACTGTCATTGCACTGCACCACTTATCCCTATAATCCTCCTCGGACACTGAAACGGTTGGGGCCTCGTGACCTGCTATAAATGCGTGACAGTAGGAGTCCTGGCAATGGCCAGTTTCTCGATCATGTCCTGAGCATCTGTGGCTCTCGCGCTCTTTGTCAGCCTCCACTGGCTCGTATCCGGTGACGCAGCTGACGGAGAAGCGTGGGGGACTTCCCAAGACTCCGCTTTTTCTTTCGCATGCAAGGGAGGTGACAAACATGAGGATTTGGGAGGCCTCTGGGCTGTCTGTAAATATTGTATGAATGAGCGAGTGAATGATGAATTGTAAATATGGTATGAATGAGAACATTTATCTCAATTACTTATTGCCTAATAAGGCAGATGGTAATTTTAGCCCGCAAAAAAAAATATATATATAATTGTTTAATCCATTCTTTGCAACCGTACAATCCTCGTACCTCGAGTCTTGAGCTTAAAAATTACTTTTGTCTTTGAATCTTAACGCTGATCTAAATCTGAAAATGTATGGCTATTTCAACTATACTGGTGACTAGTGTTTACTTAGTGGAGGTGTTTAAGCTGGATATAAAGTGTTTATTCTGTGTTGTTCGTCTTTATTTTTCGTTTTAGTGCCGTCTCTATACACTTCCTTCGTCCTTATCTTGTATTTATCGTTTCGCTCTTCAAGGAGTCTGTGACGGTACGGGTTTTTATCCCTTCTCGTATCTTCTTTTTGCTTCGTGGCTCCGTCTCCTCGCCTGTTAAGTTCTTCTCGTTTTCTCCGTTTACTTTCTCTTCTTATTTCTTGTTTGATTTATTCCATTCTTCTTTCTATCTCTTGCCCCCCTCATAATAAAATAAGTAGGAGCACTTGTCTTTTCTATAATTTAATTTCTAGAAGACTAGTTCATCCAGATTAATGGTTGTGAGCTGTGAACGATTGGTGGGGCACTAACGTGAAGTTCATTTCAGCGTTCTATGCGTTCACACCTATTTTCATTCCTTTCAAATTTCCTAGACACATTCCTAGAAATAATAATACAGTTCGTTCCAAGATTTGCCAAGAAAGCGCAGTTCGTCAGTTGATCAACCCATTCGATCATTATGGCGAATCAATCATTATGATTTGTTCATTTGCGACCGTTCCATCCTCTCTGATTGCTATTAGCAATTACTATGTACCCTCGTGGTCCATCTGTTTGGATTCAGCCCTTGCCTCCAGCGTACTGGCCATTATCCTCAGTGCGACTATTAGCAAACAATGCAACTACACACTCGGTACGGCGATCCACACCGGAGATAAAGCACTTAGGCAATTAACTGCTTATACTATTTGCTATTTAGATGTAATCACCTCCGATACCTGTACCGAGGCTAACTGTACTCCCGCGTACCGCTGGATTCCTACCATCGCTGTCTTCCTCCAACGGGCTTTGCTTAGTAATGGCCTTTCTGTTAGTAAACGCCATCAATGTGCCATCCGAACAGATAACGACTTACTCACTGCAGCAAATATATAAGTAATATACATCTACGTAAATCAAAGCGCTTATTTTGCAATCTGCAGATCCCTTGTGAACGCCCTACTGTAGTAATAACTGCGTAGAACGTTATATTACTTTGTTATATTTAGGATGAAAAGGTGGGGAGACGGTTCTTAAGTCTGAAAACCACTTTTAATACAAACACTAATGTCTAACTCTCTTATCGAAAAATACCCGTAAGCAGCGGTCTAGAGTCTAGACGTACAATACAACAATAATCTACCTACGAACATATACTAGGTATGTACCTGCAATAACCCGCTATTGGACATTTTCAGAACAATCCAGACCTCCATCGAGCAACGTATACGTTCTCTTAGTAACGAGTTTTGACTTGTTCCAGCACCTAACAAACCCAGTGTTTAACACTATGACCCCACCACCTATTCCGCATCGATGGCAACAGACTGTCGAGGAAAATTATGTTAGTAGAGTTAGTTTTAAGTCTATGATTCATAAGATAAGCACCATAACTTTTAAACATGTTTGAACAATGAATCTAGTTATAATGTACATAATACTTTTGTAACAATCACAAATCGCAATGTAAAATTATTAAAAATTCTATAAAATGTAGCCAAGCTACAGGACATATAATGAGTGATCTATTGTAAATTCATTTATGTAGTCTATACTGATTTCCATTTATTATAATATCAAGGGGGGGGGGGGCTCGCTATAACTCAACTTGCTTCTATTAGATAAATTTAGTGATAATAAATACACTATTTTGTAGGGTAGTGGTTCGAAATCTCATTACAGTCTACGTATATGACTGTGGTCTAAACAATATTATGTATTGTTTTATGTACAAACACATGTACAAATATTTAACAATATTTGTTTATTATGAAATAATAAAAAACTTTAATATGTTGTCGTTATTAAACAGGAATCATACGAAACATTTTTTTATTAATGGTCTATTAATATCCGGATGTTGCCATCAGCCAATAACCCACCCATTTCCTCCCCGGTCTCCTTTTTGGGCAGGAGCCAGTTGCATACGTCAATGTGATAAGATGCTTTATGGGCAGTCTTGTGGTTAACGGATTCACTTAAGAGTCTGCCCTAGTTCTGTCGTGCACAGGATTTCAGTTTCGTTTTTTCTCTCAAGGACTTGATTATTCGCCAAGAATGTGCTCGTATGTTTTTCGAAATCTTAACGTGTTCAAGAGTGAAAAATTTTTTCAGGCGACACTCCCATTGGTGACTGGTGATATCCTATCGTATTATAGATGCGTTGATCGGATACTTTGTGTCCCGGAAGGGAAAATGGTTTACCAGCAACTCTTAATGACTTAATGAATGTTAATTTTGTATCTTAATTTGGAATGTTGTCAATTTTCGTTGGGATCAGGATCTCACAATTTTATCATAACAACGGTTTTTCATTAGTAAAAAAGAAGTACGTAGCGCCGTCGGGATTCAAGCTCACAACTCCCAGTGGCGAGTCACGGGTCTTGGCTCTGAGCCACCAGACCGACTGGCTCAGAGAACTATCGTTAGTGAACGATCGGTGAACGTCTGGCAAGGCGTTCCAATATGGCCGACTACTCAGTCCGATATCACTTATTACACTTCACCTAAATATAATAAGCAATTTACTCACGTCTTGAGGGCTCCCTCGTGGCCAGCTCCCTCAAGTTGCCTGCTGGAACAATTTTGTAACTGAACTATGGCCTATAGACGGTAGTATGTAGTATTTGAATGACGAGTGAAGTAGAGAGATGTTCTAGAAGGTAGCGCATGCGCAAAAACTAATTATTAATAGGTTAGAGAGAGTTTGCTGTATGAAAATTACTATCCAAGTGTAAGATCTTAACTCGTGCATGCTCAATGAACCCCCGACTGGACATTTAGCAACCATTAAGTTTTCAATAGGGTACCTGTCTATCTGTGACTCTGATGACTGCGAAACCTTGGTTATTATTCGGGGGGGGGGGGGTACATTTTCTCTGTTGGGTCAGGTTTTCCAATTTGACGACTTACCGCTCGCTGGCTTTACGTACTTACTTTGACAGTCTCTCTAGCCTTGGGAATTTCTGGCCATAAATCATTAAGTGCCTTTACATCATGTTGTTTGATTTTGTCTAGGATTGTACTAAATTGTTCAAGATGAAGATTTAAACGTCTCAATTATCAATATGTGTTAGTATATTCATCACATCGTTAAAGAAACTCTTTCTTTGATTTTATTTATAATCGTTTTTATTTGTTTAATATTACGATTTATTATGACAAAACTGCAGTTCTCTCTTATTGTCGCAGCGTTCACATTTTCCATGTTATGTTCGAACATCTTTCTTCGAGCATCTTTCTGCCTCCTATTCTTGGTGGAATTCCTCGTTCAGAATTACTTCATTTCATTTGTTAAACTCTTAGAAAAATGTATAAATATTGAATAAACATGGAGACGAAAATCGACCTAAATCATAGTTGAGTCTCTCTGTTCGGTCAAAGGCAATGATCATGCTGTGCTGTACAAGTACTACAATTTACAACTTGCACCGGAATTATTCGGTATGTGCGTAATATTCTGGCGTGTGTTACCGGCAATCTGCTGTACATGCATGTATGTATGGAACGATATGTCATGTCATAGGTGTAAATCATGCACTACATGGCAAGGTAGAAACAAGCATGTATTATTGATTCCGTACCTGTCAGATTGCTTGCTTGGCTACAGTACAGGGGCCTCTGCTGTATTGTACTGTAGCGTATCGACATCCACAGTGGATACATTTGTAGAACAGTTGTTTTCAGACTGTTACAATCTCATAAACCGAATATAAACTATTATTATTGTTATTATTATTATTTACGATTATTTCACTTTAAATGGTTACCGTGTACCTGAATTTCATATTCACACAATTTGATAAGTTTTTCCAATGTTGATATGAGGAAAATATATATAATTAAGGGAACTCAGATAATTCTGACAGTATTAACGCATGTCAACATTCCTCACACTATATATAGGCTGAGCCTAAGGCTCTCATACCCTCTCTCTGTTCGTAATAACTCTTTCATATGTAAAACAGTCCTATCTGTAACCTTTTTGTAATTTTTCCATTAAAGTTCTTTTTAAAAAGGGATTCTGAATTGAAGAATATTTAATTATATATGTAGGGTAAGTCTTAGGGATTCGTTAGTATATTATTTTAGGATAATATATATCGTCTCGTTCTAATCAAGTTTACGAAATTCCATAGTAACCTATCCAACCACCCTAATCCCCTAGCACAGTCATTACACTGGACCTCACATCCCTATAATCCTCCGAGAATAAAGCGACAGCGGTTTCGTGACCTAGTATAAATACCAGTGCCAGTAAGAGTCCTGGAAATGATCAGTTCCTCTAATCATGTCCTGAGCGTCTGTTGCTGTCGCGCTCTTGGGTAGCTTCCACTGCCTCGTATCCATTGATGCGGTTGACGGAGGAGCGTGGGGGACTTCCCAAGCCTCCCTTTCCTCTTCTTTATTCGAGGGAGGTGACAACGATGTGGATTTGGGAGGTCTCTGGGCTATTTGTAAATACTGTATGAATTAAAAACCCTAAATATGTATATGTATAAATCGTAACATAATATAAATGAGATAATATGTCAAGTAGTAGTCGTTTATACTACATTGCAAAGGGTTATATTTATAAATGATTGAAATATCTCATTTACAGTGACCGAGTGAGTTGAAAGAATGTCGGTGGTTCATCCCTGTTTCAAATGGAAATGGTGGCTCTTTCCATTTGTGAGGTATTTAGGCCGCAGAATGGACCTTCCATTGAGAAAAAGGGTCCTAAAGCACATGAGAAAGGGCAAAAGCAACAACTTTTTCTAAGTGCAAGTTCCACATTAATTTGTATTGTGCTTTTCGGACACCAGAAACTTCTTTCCTCCTTTAACAACTGCTTCTTCACCATAAAAACCAAAACCTCATCAATACAGGCAACAGACAGTACTCACCACCTTTTCATCCTAAATATCCTTCTATCCAATGATTGCCACAGGTAGGAGATTCCACTAGATCTGCAGATTATAGGCTAATCGACTTATTCTTTTTGTTGTTGCAGGTTCGATAATTTCATAATGCATGGTTATTCCTCCTACAAGCGCCTTTTTCGCTCTTAACAAAAACAAATCGGAATTTTTAAGGTAATCCTACTTTTAATAATCCTATGGTCGTTGGCTTCGATAATGCAGTTTGGAAGGTTATTTTTTATTTTATTGCAACACTCATTCGTCCTTCGCCACATTGTCTTCAAATGTTACGAGTGCGTTTATTTGCCAGTTCTTTATCATCTATTGACTGCTCTATCAAAGTTTCCCATCTCAAGCCATTCTGTTGTTCGCCGCCGATTCTTATGCGTTCGTGTGCATGACCTTCTTTTGTCTTATTGACGAAGGGAACTCGGATTGTCTTCGAGTGCTCACCTCATTGTTGCCATTTTCCAGTTGGAAAAAAATAAATAAAAGTTTATTTTTATGTAACAATGAAGCATTGAAACTTTTATTATGGTTTCCTGAGAAATTCATAAATATAATGAAACGATCGTGTATTTATTCTTAGCGTATCTGCTTACGTCTCTGTGAGAGACCTATTATTAAGATAATATATTTGATGATAACATTAATAAAAACTTATTTAAATTTATTCTGATATTACTATGTACTTCATTAAATCAATAACATCCGTAGATGATTTACCGCAATATTTACGGAAAGTTGTCAAAGCTCTTCCCCATAGTATAAGAGCAAGTGAAATCAAGAGCTCGCCTGGTTATACCCGAAGTAATACGTTGGTCTTTACCAAGCTAATAATATCTTCTGCACTTATTTACTATCATTTCCTCAATTTTTTTCATATCTCATATTTTTGGGGTTTCCGTTATTCATATCTGCAGTAGCATTTAGTGTTTCCGTTTTATTACTTGCACTATTCACTAACATTGACTTAGATTGAAAAAAATATTGTTAGTTTCTTTTCGCATTGGTTTATCTATATACTGTTAAAATGCCCAAATGAAAAACGTCAATCAAAACGCCACTAGCTTTGTATGTTATAGATGTAATAACAAATATAAAGTGTGATCCCATGTACATGTTAAGGTTGAATATCAAAAAATTATTAGTCTCCAAAAAGTATTGATATTTCCAAACAATTGACTAATAAATTGATCTAGGTTATTTCCGTGGAGTAATTATTATTTTTAGCACTGTAATATCAAAAATAATTTCTTTAAAGGTTTAATAGGGGCTGAAACAAACTATGAACAGGAATTTTATTTAATTGCTTATAAATTAAGCAAACTGACGACAAACATTTGAAGTATAAATGAAGAAACTGGTAGATTTTTTTTTATAGCGGAACAGCAGAAAAGACAAATCAATTCTTAAGTAATAAAATACAAATAGTCTTTAAGGGAAGTAGCTGCAGAACAATTGGTGTGATGTCCTACCGTACCCAATGAGATATTGGTGTCAAGAACAAAGGAGATGACAGAAATAATAGGAGGTGGGGAGACTGGACGAATTGATGGTGGTTGGGAGGAAGAGGATCCAGACATCCTGTCTGGGCTTCTTCGGATGTGGGGTATTGGGTGACCCCAAGCTCTTCTGATCAGCTAGATATCATAGGGCAGACTTTAAAATCAATGGATGTTTAGGTCGAGACAAGATGGTGTCTAAAGTTAACTTTATGCAGACTTTTATGTATGTATCAGTCGATCATAGAGTAATTTTTCTCGACATTTTGTTACAATATTAGATTAAATACCCCCCCCCCCCCCCCGAGATTATAAACGGCAGGTAAAATTCCGAGGAGGTGTTAACTGAAATGAAGAATAAAATAAAAATCAGTTCTTTAACAATTTCGTTGATGCAGCGTTGAATTTCCTCTTTTAATGCACGGGTGGATGTGGGCTTGTTGACATACACTTTTGACTTCAAATAACCCCACAAAAAGAAATCTAAAGGTGTTAAAACACACGATCTAGGGGGCCAATTCTGATCACCGAAACGAGAGAGTACACGACCTGGAAATGTCTCATGCAGTATTTTAATTGTTTCATGGACTGTATGGCATGTGGCACCATCTTGTTGAAACCACATATTGGCCAATATCATCCAATTTCGGCACAACGAACTGCGTTTACGACGCCGAATTGATGTTCCTGGATTTTCAACAACATTCTCACGCACTGCTTCGATATTGACATTTGAACGGCTTGTTTTTGGACGACCAGTGTGCTTAGTGTCTCCAACTGATCCAGTCTCCCTAAATTTTTTAATTAATCTCTTCACAGCTGATGAAGTCAAAACACTATTCTGACCATATTTTGTATGAAATTTTCGAACTGCGGCCGCCAAACTTTCATTATTTTAGAGATAATGTTCAACAATGAAGACACGTTGTTCTATCGTGTAATGCTCCATTTTTACTAACCCTAAACTGTCAGCTGTCAAATTATTTTTTTTAGGGTTGCTAGCACTTTACTGCACAAATGGCGGCAAATTCAAATCTTGCGTTAATTCTGGGACACCACTTTATATACAATATTACTGCAGTATCTATAACATATACAACCCACATTCAATGTAGACATTTATACAAATCCAAGGGATTAGCAAGACCCCATGAGCATAATAATAATAATAGATACAGAACTAGTTTGAAAGAACCACTAGACGAGCGGACGGATCTTCGTTCACGACCGATAGATCCCTAACGCTAGATAAACCTACGCCCTTGCACGCAGAGGGAATAACTGTACGATAGCCATTACCTGACCAATGGCCAATAAATCAGAGAGACAAAGGGCCATCTGCATACATCAAGTACCGCTAACCCTCAGAGGTTGTTGCACTTAGTGCATCTCACTGCAGCAGTAAGGTACTGCTCAGAATGGAATGCTACATACAATTAATCACATGTACATGTTTTTTTTATCTACATCCGCCGATTACACCTCGTATCCTATAAAACACTATCTATAACCACCGCCTGACATGTGGGACTGGGGTGCCTGCCTTTAAATATTCAACCCAATAAAACACTCGCGCCGGATCCCTATTCACATGTATAACATTGGCATTAAAATACATCTAAAGTGTCATGTTGATAAGGGAACATGGTGGATATATCCCTGTTGATAAAAACAAATCGTTGACGATCATCAAAGGAATCTGTCCAATGAATAACAGGAGTTACATGACATTTGAAACATCAGCCAAATCCTGCTAGTTAATCTTAGTGAATATCCACGAAGTGTAGGATGCACTGAGTAAAGAGTCGGCCGTGGATCTGGGGCATCCAGAGGACGAAAGTGAAAAGGTGTTGCGCAAGAGGATGCGGTGGAGAAAGCGAAGGGCGGTACTTTATTGTCCTGCTTTGTACTCTCTGTGTACCTCGGTGCAACATAGTTCATGGCCATATTCGGTACCCGTGGTATATATAACCAGCCTGCATGCCATGTACCTATGTATATGCTATATGTACCTATGTATGCTGTATACCTATATTATAATATTCACCATTTTTTTTTTTTTACTTTTATCAGAGTCAAATTAACCCTCTCAACACTAGGTAAGAAAAATACACTTAATATCAGGTGGGGTATTTTCGATCCCCGTCTAATTTTGCGTTGTTTTTCGCTATTTGCCTTCATTTAATTGATCCAAACTCATTCAATATTGATAAAGTTAAGTGCTGTTAATTAGTCAATGGTATACATTTTGTAAATGCTTGCTGAATCTATTTAACTATTATTACTAAATCTGTCTTATTCAATTTATGTGGTTTTATGGTACAATTTGCCAAATTATGGCCACCATTAGCCATTATTGGTATTTTTTCAAATAGTAACATTCCTAATACCAGCATATTATGACTTGTTAATCAATAAGTTGGAAAATTATTTTTGTGGTTAGTTCCGAGATGTGAAATATTTTTTTTATTTATTTTTTTTTTTTGAGTGAAGAAGAAACAGAAAACAAGTTTATAGGGAAGAAGAACAAAAAAAATCAATTATTGAGAACCGAAATAGCTTTAGGTAGGAATTAGACAAAGAACCACAGTTTACAGAGTTTGATTGAATAAATCGTTAGGCCATGTAATACAATAAACCAACGTAAAATTGTTTGAACAATTTTATGAAAAGTAATTTTTTTCACAATTATATGTAATTAGGTACTCTACAATTTTAGTTTTATTTTGTTACTGTCTGTGTTGCATATTATTATTTATTGTGAATGTTCAGGCGTAAAACGTATATAAGTTATATATACGCAAGTGTGTGTGTTTGTTTATAATTTATTTTATTATTGTTCTAAAATACTATTTTATTTTCTATTACATATATATGTACATACATACTTTTATCTCTCTTTTTTTTTTTTTCTTTCATCGCCCCTTTAATTTCACAGATAATTATATATAATTATAGATCCTTAGGCGAATCCATTTACAAATTATTTTTGTATTACCTGTAGCATCGCTACATTATATACAGGTTTTGTTATTTTATAAAAATTATATAATGAATAAACAAGTATAATGATATACATTATACGTGACTGGACTAAACTGACTAATAAAGGTGATGGGACTCACCTTTTTGATCAAACTTGCTTTACTTATTAAACTAACTTGCATACTAATTCTTAACCTAATTTTTTCCCGACAGTCTGTTGCCATCGATGCGGGAGGGGTGGTGGGGTCTGTTAAACACTGGGTTGGTTAGGTGCTGCAACGAGTCAAAAATATTGATGTGTCTCCGGCGGATGAACTCACCCACCGACGGCACACCAAGCAATGGGTGCAGGTCAGGGTTTTTTTAAACTCTCGAGAGAGGTATGCCGGACCACTTTTATCTCATTTTCTTTATCCTTATATATACATACATACATTGTGGCGTACTTATTGTATAGACTGTTATGTCGGTAAGCCATACTGATATGATAGTTAGTCAAATGTTAGTTTCTTAAACGTATCATGCCTGGAATGGATACCTGGATATTAAATAATTAGTCATAAATGTAATTTTATTATTTATAGGATTTACTAACCTCAAATTAAATTCAAAGGATTATCTAAAATCAAATTATTTTTTTGTGAAAAAAAAATATCTAGGTCAATATTTCTATAGATGATGTGTCATTTGTACAAAATAAAAACTTGGTACTTTCTAAAATAGAACATTCTGCTCCCGGTTAGACCTGCCCAGACCTAACGCACACCCCGCACCGGAGCCGCTGTTGTTAATCTTGCGTGACTAACGAGACAAGTCCCGTCTCTTCTAGAAATAGTCTAGCCAGTAGGACTGTGTGACTTATACAGTCTATTTGTGTCTAGTATTTGTTCTGTAAGGTTAGTTCTGAATTAATAAATCGCTTGTTATTATGTAGTTAAAAGAAGGACAGGGACGGTGGGGGCCTTCTGATTTACGGTGCTTCAAGTGATATAAACTTGACTGTCTGTTTAGGTATTTTAACCTTCATCCTATCTTGAAGGGTTCAGTGGTAGAGTTGTGGCCACTGGCCTGCATTTTAGTCATCTTTGTAGCTAGGGCGCGCCTCTGACACTTAATATCTACCTAAATGGGATCAGCTCTTCTCAATTCCTCTGCTGATAAGAACAGAGTTTATTATAAACTGCTTAACCCTAAGGCCTAAAAAAAAAACGAAAAGAACTGAGAAAATTCACTATCATAAATTTGACCTCATACCTCTCTTGATTGTTCCTTCTGCTTGTATACTCACTTGTGTTAGTTGCAAAGGAGTATTCGGTGCAAATTTGGCATTAGGCGATAACTCTCAACTTTAGGATAGGCTTTCTAGTCAAGTCGGTACTCGTCTATCCTCATGAGGTCGAGTGAACTCTGGGTCAAAACATCCTCCAAAAGATAAAATTCCTAGAGCTACTGGAATTTCCCAAACCTCTTCTACCTATAGATGCAATGAACTGAAGTACTGAATATTCCATACCGCTTGCATCAATTCGCCACTCCTTTATTTTGCATGTTCGCTCTTGTAATTCTCGCCTGACCGATATTTTAAATTGTAGCCGACCGATGATGGCGTCCGGTTCTGAAACGATACCATTTACAAGCGATCGGCCGATATCGCGAACAGTGACACGACCCATCTATCGTCCCGCTGACTAAACAGGAAACGTGACAGAGATACTCCGTTATGTGACATTTATCTTTGGAAAGTGGCTCCTTAATGGTGCCCGAACCATCTGCCGGATGCTTTGCGATTCGCTCTTTCTATTTCCGAGCACGGTGACCACTTGACGGCCAGTTTTCGAATTTATTTTACTGTCCGAGCAGGGCAAGTCAACTTCTAACTTCTTGCTAGACCCAACCGACCGAAAATTAATGTTTACGTCTGTAAGAAAAGCGCTCGGATATTGACTCAAGTTCGTCCTGTCACTATTGCTCAGTAATCCCATACAATAAGTATCATGTATCAAATATTGAAACCCGCCATTTTTATAAACTCTCGGTCCCTTGTTTCGACATCATTATGCAATAAGTTGTTCAATTATGATGTAAGTTAGGGGTTGAAGCGGGTTCCGTTTTTCCTTATTTTTCCCGACGCCCTTGTAACGATGAATAAGGAAAAACCTTACGTAAAATTTGTTGCTAGATTGAATATAACTTATTATTTGTGTACCGGCTGCCTTTTAAAGTTGCTAACCCTTAGCAAATCTCTATTTCATTTTTCATTCTTACGGTGTTTGCATGTCTCGTTCTTCGTGAGTACCATGATCTAAATAGAAACATGAAATGACTAATAAGGATTTTTTCAGCCGCAGCAAAACCCTTAACTGTGTTATTACTTGAGTTGACAACTGACTTGGTCTACAGAACACCCTCATGAAAATTTGTCAATACTTTGAACATCGAAATTAACTTGTGAGCCTATTGATAGTTCTGTTTGAAAATGGCTAAAACCTGTGATTTGAATGTACTTTTTAACGTTAATTTAAAGTATTTTTTGATATGATGCTTGAAAAACTTTTACATTTTTTATATTGTTAATACACAGGATTTTGATCTCTTGAAAATCTGAAAATAAATTCGAACTTATCTGACTTAACTGTCAGACTTAATTGTCATGGATGACAATATTAGTAAGTATATTTCCTCTTTTGGACCCAAAAACCATTTTAGACTAAACCTTTTTCAGGTAGTCCCGGTACCCCTTTATGGTTTGCATGCTTCCACAAACTGTATTTCGCTCTGTGCCCTTTGAGAAGACCCCTCCCTCTATTAGCAGAGGTTCGACCTCTGACCAGCAAGAAGATACCCTATAATGCAGTTAGCCTCCGCCGAAGAGGAAATGGTCCGGACCAGACACACGGGGCAGATCAATAGCTAGACCCTTAACTAGGGCAGGTCGAGGGTCTGCAGGTCCCTTGGCGGCACTGAATCCCCAAAATACGAACATTCTCTGAAATGATTCTTCTTCTATTTTTCTCTATCAATTGATGAGTAAATTATAAAAAGACGCGTTTATTGAAAACAAAAATGTAGATTTTACATTCAACAATTACTAAATTTATGTTCACAATATATTATTATCTGTCTTCTGAGTAATTGAAGAGAATATATCTGTACATCCGGTGAATAACTAGTTAACTCGACTTGTAAAAAAAAATATGAGTTACGACTACTACTGGGTTGTAAAAGGTGACTTACACATCGTCTATGAATAGTTTAGTAAAAAAAAAAGATGGTGCGAAGATATCGCGTTGTGGATAATTTCTGAAAGGTATTCAAACTTCGAAGCTGCTCTGCTTCACCCTTGAATGTTTGACTTACCCACATCTACAGAAATAATAGCCGAGGCAGAAGTGAGAGGCTCTACTTTCAAACAAATACAGATCATCCTGCTGCATTTGTGTGTGTGTATTTGCTGTCCCTAGTGCATAGTGTAATTGTAGAAATTATATAATATGATGATAATTTGGCAGCCGTAGCGAAATCCTTAGTCGTCTGATGCTTCAGACTTGACTTGTCCTCTCCCCTGTGCATGTTATGCCATTGAGTCCGTTTCAGTTAAGTACAACCCAAGATCCACAGGTCAGTGGGAAAATCCCGTCCAACCTAAAAACGTTGAGTGGAAAAAATCTCCTGTTACATGCTAAAGAGCAAGCCAACTTTTTTAGTCTGGTTCATAATGTAAGAATCATCGCCTAGTCCATGTTCTTCTGTGCTGAAACATGGGCGTGCACCCCTCCATGAACGAGGGGAACTGAATGTTTGTAAACCCTATTAGACCTACAGACAATACTCGTTGCTTTTCTTCCTTGTGCAGTTATCGTATGTTTTGTTTACTGTCGCTCGACTTCCTCTGTTCCATAGTATGCTAATTTTCTTAACCTTTTTCCGGCCAGTCTCATTCCAACTTCCGCTTATTCATGAGTATGTATTTTTTGAGTTTTTCACGCTTACTGATCTTTCTTTTAATCGAATAACGCTTTTAGCCGTGTTTTAAACATCCTTTAGGACTACGTCGTGCCTACTAATCACAGTACAGAGATCTCACTGCTTTGTTTGCATAGTTAAAGCAGCCATTTTCTCCTCACAGCCAATTTAAATAAATTTGGTGAGCAATGACACAGAGAACTGATGAAACCGAGAACCACGAACATCGAACTAACCTTACGCCATTTATATGGGAACTACGTACTAGGCTGTTAAGAAACTCCTTGTGCTTTGAAAATATTCCTGACTTTGAAGTAGCATGTCAAACGGATTCTTTTGCTTGTACAAATGACCCATCCTTTATTCAAACCGCTTCCTCAATTTTGTTTTATGTATTTCGATGAGGATCTCCAAAAAATAAATTGTGATTTGCGGTATTTGAAAACATTGCTGGATAAAAGGATTGGCTGTGAAGGCGGCACCCGAAGATATTTGTTGAGTAGAAGGTGAAATGGCATCGTTCTTTTGGTGAACAAGCGCGTCTGCACATAAGATGGCTCTTCCATTCTCGATGATGATGAATCTCTCGAGGTTCTAAGCCAGTATGCTCATGCGAACCTAGGATTAGCACGGAATTCTAATGCCGCCATAAAGTATAATTAGTTTAAGCACATGAAATTTTGTAACATTGAGGGTCGAAGAGGTTCAGCCGGAAAAAAGTGGTAGGAATATTCTGTTAAGTTTTCCTCCTCCGGGGACATGTCAGAACCCGGCTAAACTGCCCAAAAGTAACTCATGTAATTGGGTTTCAGGACTTTCCAAAATCGACAACCTATCCTCTACAGTCTTCATGCCGTCCTCATTGCATAATAGAAAAGGAATACGAAGTAGATAAAATCTCGCAATAAGTGGCTGTCAACTCCACGTGGGTCTGAAACTGAACACCCCAACCTTCCTCTTTCTCCGCCCCCCCCCCGCTCCCGGTTTGAAGATTTTTTTCCAGTCGAAAAAACAAACACCGATGTAACTGAAGTTTTCCGAAGTGTCAACTTTTTTTTTTATCAAAACGATGTAACTGGTGTAGTGGGCTGTTTTTTCGTTGACAATAACATTCATCAATCCTCTATTTCCGGTTATATCGTTGGGAACCTTGGACATGAAAGGGTATCGTATTCCGTGAAAAAAGCTCCAGCCAATAAGCTGGAGAGAGAACCCTCCCCGAACACAAAACGTATACCGACAAACGTTAGGTTACTTCGAATTTTAAAATTCAGAAGCCGCTAAAATTTTTAAAATATAATCTAGTACACTATCTAGTAAATAGTGAGATCGACTCTGTCCCTCGGTTTAGTACTTCTAAGACCCTTCAATGCCAGCGGAAATTCTTTAAATTATTCAGAGTGAGCCATTAGGGTAAAATTCAGGTTGTCTGTTTTTAACTCACATTAGGTCGTGTTGTCAAGATTTGTGATCCTTAAATTTTTTTTGCCACTTTCAGGTTCCGTGCAATGCATTTTTTGTTTAAATTGACGATTGTTTTTTTTTTTTTTTTTTCATAGCCCCTTTAAATTTACCGATAATTATATATAATTATAGATTCTCAGGCGAATCTATTTACAAATTATTTTTGTATTTCCTGTAGCATCGCTACATTATATACAGGTTTGTTATTTTATAAAAATGATATAATGAATAAACAAGTATAATGATATACATTATACGTGACTGGACTAAACTGACTTACATACTAATTCTTAACCTAATTATTCCCCGACAGTCTGTTGCCAACGATGCGGGAGGGGTGGTTGGGCCATAATGTTAAAAACTGGGTTGGTTAGGTGCTGCAACGAGTCAAAAAACTTAATGTGTCTCCGGCAGATGAACTCACCCTCCGACGGCACACCAAGCAACGGGTGCAGGTCAGCGTTCTTCAACCTCTCGAGAGAGGTCGGACCACTTTGCGCATTATCCTATTCTGGAAATGTTGGAGACATTTGGCTGTATTGTCAGTCAAGTGGGTTAATATCGGGGTACCGTACAGCAGAGCTGGCCGGAGGACACATTTATATATCATCAATTTGAGACGAAGTGACAGGAATATATTGGGACGCCTCAAAAATCCATAATTTTTAGGTAGATTAAATCTACGGGAAGACGCAACCCTGTAATATAGTAAAAGGATTTAAGCCGAGTTTCATTTATCCATACCCATCAACGTAAAATCCGACATAGGATACGTGCCAACGGACAAAGGGGAAATAACATGGAATTACAAATGGACCTCGTAGGATGAAAGACCAACCCTACAATTAGGTAACTGCAGTGAAGTACCTAATGAAATAGGAATATGTAACTGAGAAGGCGCTGGAAGATCATAAAACCCTCGTTTCAATAAGGGCCCAAGATCTGAAAGTGTTGTGTGTTGAAAAGGCAATAAGGGAGGCCTCATATAACATGAGATTACATAATGACATAAAAAAAATGGCATAATACAGGGGATAACATAAGATTATAAACCTTATGATTTAGGCTATGGGCGCTTAGTTTTCTTGACTTGGTCTGCACTTGACACTTGCCACGGTTTTGTGATACTGGGGACTTTCCTGGATGGAATCAATGGTGACTTAACTTCAGCTGTGGGACAGTCTGCATCTTCAACATCCAGAGAACCGAATCATTTGTAAACATAAGGAAAAATAACATGTTGAGCTCGTATAAATATAAGTGAAGTATTGCAGTGTTCTTACCAAGTCATTTTATGTAATGTCAACTTCAAATCTCGTTCTCTTTAGTTCATTTAATTGCATAGCATTTACAGGTTATAATTACATTTGCTTTTTTTGTTTATCCAGATAATCAAGCATTGATAAACACGAAACACTCTTGTATAAGGAGAAAGTGACATATTGTTGAATCACCAATTTAATATTGAACTGATTTATTTATTTTTTATCCAAAGAAATGCCATATGTGGAGTACAACTGAGTAGTGAAGCTCGGGGAGTTCGACTGAGATCTGAATACTAACATCTTTTATGTTTGTATTGTTTGATAATTAATTATATTTAGACTAAATTTATTCGAACAGTAGTATAGGGTGGTCTTATAGGAGGTTACCGGTAGTCGATAGTGCTATCGATATATCGATATTTTTGTGTTTGATAGATTCGCTGATAGTCCTTATAACTATCGATAGTTAAATGGTTCCTTCGTAGGATCTTTTTCATCTACGAAATTCATTCTTGTAATTGAACCATAATTTAAAGAGCTATTGGTAGTTTCGTAATATGTTGTACAAACAACTAAATGTTTTTCTGAATGTGTTTTCAACATGAATTTTTTTTTTCAAATTAAATTAAATTTCATAGTATTTTCCTGTAATTGCTCTTTTTGACCTATGAAAATATAACGACCAATAATTATTAATTTCACCCCAATCCCATAGCACAGTCATTGCACTACACCACGCATCCCTATAATTCTCCTTGGAGACTAAAACGGCAGTGGCCTCGTGACCTGCTATAAATGCGTAACAGTGGGAGTCCTGGCAATGGCCAGCTTCTCCAATCATGTCCTGAGCGTATGTGGCTCTCGCGCTCCTCTTGGTAAGCCTCCGCTGGCTCGTGTCTGACTGATGAGCGTGGGGGACTTCTGCCAAGACTCCGCTTCCTCTTTCGCATGCGAGGGAGGTGACAACCATGTGGATTTGGTCTCTTGGCTGTTTGTGAATAATGTATGAATGAGCGAGTGAATGAAAATTGTAAATATGGTATGAATGAAAACATTTATCACAATTACATATTGTCCAATGAGGCAGATTGTAATTTTATCGTAATAAAGTTGTTGTTGTAAATTATTAATAACATCTTCTCGTACCTGTCATAATTTTCTAATCATTCCTAATTCTCTAGTGGTTTTTATCGACTGATATGGGGTTTACAGAATAAGCGCTTACAACAATGAAATGACAACGTCTTTATGTCAGCGCTCGTCAGCCTTAGACAATTTATTCTTGAAAACGCTCATGACAATAACATTGTTCAGATGAGCCCAGGGATCAGTATCTTTAAGACATAACTCGAGGCGCTCGTAGAGACCACAGCGACCACTGTGCACACTCGTATATATAGAGAGACAGTCTGCTGTGGGGGTCTAGGGCTATATATACAGATGGCTCTTCGCTGCAGGCCGGGGTAGCACAGTCATAGGGAACTCACTCTGCACGAGGCGAAAATAGTTTTGATGGTCCTCTTGGCAACTGTCAGTGTATTTTTCCTCGAGGCAGTAATGTAGGGCAGGTTCTGTTCCTTCTGGTGAAATGAAAATAACATTAGGAAAAAATGTAGTGCTTCATAATACATGAGCTTAGATTATTGAAATGCTACTGAAACCGCGTTAAAAGTAAATTAAGTTAACATTCTGTTTTAGAATGGAAAAGTCTTTATTCGCTGTACCCTTAAAAACCTATAAATATATTTTTTTGTGTCATTGGAAGTTGTTTTTTTTTTGTTTTTTTGCGTAGATGCGCTGGGTGATCAAAATATATTTTCTTTTGTGTCTCTATTCAATTTGAATCATCACAACTCTTCCAAATTTTGTCAAGACCCAACGGAAAGTCTATCTCCTTAACTTATTCAGTACATATCAACAGCGGTTTGGTTTGAAGTCATTATAGATCAGAAAAAAAACTGTGCCAGAGAAGCTGCCAATGTTCCTTTGGTGGGTATATATAATATTAAAAAAATTGTATTCCAGAGCTAAGTCCCCTATGAACAACATTGATGTTTAATGGACAAATTCACATCTGGTGATTAAAACAAACTATACCGTTAACATTATAATAAAAAAACAAAACAGAACAGTTAACAACAAAACCAACAACAATACGCAGAAGTCTGTCCAGTAAGACATTAGATAAAAAAAACAATAAAATTAACACACAAGAAACATATGAACAAACTGGCAGTCAACATTTCTCTATTTATAATAAACAATCAACCAAAATAACATCGAGTGAATCGTTCCCAGACTAACGATCGTCTCTTTGGATGGGGTGAATGCGTTGGAGTATAAAAGCTTAGAAGGTTCGTGGGGATAAATTATGGCGAATACTAGGAGGTAGAGATTTCCAGAGAGCAATAGAGCGAGCAAGGAAGGACCGGCCGATCGAGTGCCGCAGTGTTTTTTTCGTAGCCCCTTAAACATTTTACAGTGATTATTTCAATTATAGATTCGCAGTCAATCTATTTTTATGTGTTTTTTTTATAAAAATTATATAATGCAATACATTACGATTGAATTTCAATAATGACTTGATTGAAAATACTCTATAAGTTGACGGGTCTCACCTTTTTGATCAAACTTTAAACTTACATACTAATTCTTACCTAGTTTTTCCCCGACAGTCTGTTGCCATCGATGCGGGAGGGGTGGTGGGGTCATAGTGTTAAACACTGGATTTGTGAGGTGATGCAACGCGTCAAAAAACTTTGTGTCTCCGGTGGATGAACTCACCCACCGACGGCACACCAAGCAAAGCACCGGGTGCAGGACGGCGTTTTTTAACCTCTCTCGAGAGATATGTCGTTGCTGCAGTTTTGTGGGCAGGAATATAAAGATCAGAGAGACGGGATCTTGTGGACTGAGATATTGAACTGTAAAATATTGTTGATATATGGACACAATGATTATTTATGGGCATAATGATATATATGATTTGTAATCTGTAATTGATTACAAGTTTATAATTAAATTTAGTTGGTTGTGTAAAAGTAATTTCTCAGGACATTATCCGGTATACTTTTTCAGTATTCACTACATTTTCTTTAGTAAATGGTTGATATGAGCCTGTTACGATCTCCTGAAATGAAATATTCAAAGATCCCCTGAGTAATACTTCACAGACACTAGCACACTTCTCATCGTCTTTGAAGCACAATCTGCCTGCAGAGGACATCTGGGATATTTGCATGCCCTCCGGCTGTGTGCCTTTGTGGGCAGAGCCTCCACTAAATCCAGCTACAGTCACAATGCTTCACCCGGGATCAAGCTCTCGTCCTGCTATACATCAACACCGCTGCTTCGACAGTACAATGCCGGCCGGCCCTGCGTGCTTCGCCAACATAGTTCATACACTTGGCGGGACTTAGTAGATAAGTTCGCGTAGGTCGCATGTACTTTACCGATGTGAAAACGCGCTTTGTTCGCTCTAGGAAACGCTATAATCTCATGTTTTTGAGTTGTAGTTCCTAATGTTAGTTCGATAGGTCAATGTTCCTGAAGATATCAGTATTAAGTATTCCACTCGTTCTTGATGGACGGAGATACACCGCCTACTTTTTATAACTTTCATAAGACCGTTCCTGTCAAACATATTTCGCTAATACAAACATATAAATAAAGATAAATTCCTAAACATTGTCAATCATTTTCTGTTGGTCTTTATAGTTCATTATTTTTCACATTTTTATCACCCTATCTATTTATTAATGAAAATGACGAAGGGAAAACAAACCATTATATTTTGTTAGATTTATTTTTTGTTTGTTTTTTTGATTCAATCTATTCAGTACTAAGCTACTTGAATTCCAAAAATCTGAGCGTTATCACCAATTAAGTGGCTTACTCAAACTCTGTCCTTATATGCCACACTCCTCAGCCTCTGGGAAGGACAATATCTTCTTTAAACCTCCAAGGCAATAAAAAGGAACTTGTTTATATGTGGGGAGGATAGACTTCTTTTGACATTAGTTGATCAAAAAACCTAATTGCCACATTACACGTTCAACTTTACAAAATTCTATTACGACTATTGGAGTCTCTTAACGAAATGTAATGGACTTGACTACAGTGCTCGCGTCTCCGAGTACCAATTGTTCCATATGTGCCTTTTTCATCCGGTCTCCCTTAACCATTCACTACAATTGTAAGCCAGCGAGCACCAATCCTTGCATAATAATTAACCATTTTTTTAATTATGGACATTTTTTCTATTTATTAACGCATTCTATAGGAAGAAAAAATAGTCAGTCCAGTTAACTAACGAAATAACAAACTATTTTCCTTAATAGATATTTACGATTTCTTAACCTTTTGTTTAAAAAAAAAATATAGTGTCCATTTTTAAGAATCGATCATATGTTTATACGTAAAAAAAGACTTACAAAACCACCACCTATTCTTTTATTAACTAATATATTTTTTTTTATTTACTAACGTTCCGTGAGGAGTTATCTAACGAAATAACAAACTCGTTTTCAATAATAGATATTTTCTCTTTTTTAACCGTTTAAAAAAAAAAAAAAAAAAATAGTTTACATTTTCAAGAATCGATCTCAGGCTGCTGAACTTTACCCGGGTTTCAACGCGCACGACTCTGGTGCTCGGTACGGTTTTGGAACCCTATTGTATCTATTGTGTACCACCATAACCCCTCTCCCCTACTGTACCTTTAGTACTGAACGGTTACTACTGAACGGTTGCTACTGAACGGTTACTCCAATCGTTCGCTGGCTGCTAAACTTTACCCGAGTTTCAACGCGCATGGCTCTGGTGCTCGGTACGGTTTTGGAACCCGATTGTACCTATTGTGATTATTTTATCAGCCGGGAAAAAATTTCTCCCTACCGATTTTTGTTCTAGTACGTGGTTACTGGAAAAAAAAAAGACTTACAAAACAACCACCTATTCTTTTATTAACCAATATTTTTTTTTTATTTATTAACGTTCCGTGAAGAGTTAACTAACGAAATAACAAACTCATTTTCAATAATAAATATTTTCTATTTTTTAACCGTTTAAAAAAACAAAAAAATAGTGTCCATTTTCAAGAATCGATCTCAGGCTGCTGAACTTTACCCAGGTTTCAACGCGCACGGCACTGGTGCTCGTTACCGTTTTGGAATCATATTGTACTTATTGTGTGTATTTTACCAGGTGGGGAAAAATGTCGTCCTACCTATTTTTGTGATCGTTAGTGGGACTGAAAAAAAAGGCTCACAAAACAACCAGCTATTTTTTTAATTACTAACTATCCGTGAGGAAAAAATATTAAGTCAAGTTTACAAACAAAATTTCAAAAGTAAATATTTTCTCTTTTTTAACCGTATGCCCATTTTCAGGAATCGATCTCTGGCTGCTGAACTTTACCCGGGTTTCAATGAGCACAGCTCTGGTGCTCGGTACGGTTTTGGAACCCTATTGTATTTATTGTGTA
The DNA here is from genome assembly GCA_930367205.1 of Acanthosoma haemorrhoidale. Classification (NCBI taxonomy): domain Eukaryota; kingdom Metazoa; phylum Arthropoda; class Insecta; order Hemiptera; family Acanthosomatidae; genus Acanthosoma; species Acanthosoma haemorrhoidale. The sequence goes on along the minus strand of OV884014.1, from coordinate 21,405,879 downwards.
CCACCATAACCCCTCTCCCCTACTGTACCTTTAGTACTGAACGGTTACTACTGAACGGTTGCTACTGAACGGTTACTCCAATCGTTCGCTGGCTGCTAAAGTTTACCCGGGTTACAACGCGCACGGCTCTGGTGCTCGGTACGGTTTTGGAATCATATTGTACCTATTGTGTTTATTTTATCAGGCGGGGAAAAATGTCTCCCTGCCTATTTTTGTTATCGTAAGTGGTTACTGGGAAAAAAAGACTTACAAAACCCCCTCCTCTACTGTACCGTTAGTACTGAACGGTTACTACTAAATGGTTATTACTTAAACTACTGAACTAATACTAATTAAATTACTGAGCGGTGACTACTGTTTCCCCTTACGCTGAACTAATATGACACACACACTCCACAATTTGAAAATGAAAAATGTTTTTTTATTAAAGGTCATATATGTTTTTTTACTAACCTATTAACTAACCATTCGTTTAGAGAAAAATTACTTTCAATTAGGTAAACCAACAAATTAACTAATATTTTTTTTGTAAATATCTTTATCAAATAACAAACTCTTTTTAAGTAATTAACATTTATCTTTATTAACCGTTCGTTAAAAAAAAAAAATTGAACTTTGGCCGAGTTTCAACGCGCTCGCCTATTGTGCTCGGTCGGGTCAGGAACCCGGTTGTTCCTAATGTGTTTTTTTGCCTAGCTAGGAAAATTGTCTTCCTAATTATTTTTTTAGGTTTTTGGTTTTGAAAAAAAAAATGACGATCGAAACCAGATAAATAAACAGGGGAGAAGACAAATTTAAAATTGTTGTATTGTTGCTTTTAATTATAAAAATATCCCTTACCATGTCATCACATTTTGAACCATTAATAATGGTTCTTCAAGTACTTTTATATCTCCAGTCTTTGTACTTTTGAAGAGTACTGGGGCTAGGCATTCTTTATGTCCATCTTACGCAATCGAACTTTTGTAGTTTTAAAACTTTATTTCAAACTTTTATACGTTTTATTTGCGTCTTTGATGGTAAATGGCAAAATTTAGTTGCTTAGTAAAAAAAAAAAAAAAAGTGTGAGGCGTTAAACGAAATTATTCAACACATAAAAAGTATGTATTACATAATTTCGCTTAGTTCGAACAATTAACCCGAAGCATGATGAAACCTGAAGTTGGTCGGGGTGTGGGATGAGCTAAAATAGCATCGTTGGTATGCGCGGTAGAACGGAAATGAGAAGGTCCAGGATTCGAATACTTAAGAACTTAATATATGATGTTCTACCACTACGTACAGATTGTGTTTTATATCGAGATCTCGAATAGGTATAGTAATAAAAATGACGATCAAGGAAAACTGAATCGTTTTTCTTCATTCCGTAAGTATATTACTTTAAATATTTTACATAAATCAGATATAAGTTTTCCCGAGTAAAAATCTAGATGTATTTATTTGTACGAAAATGTGTTTTCTTCTCTTGGAAACGTCTTCGTGCACGCTTCCGGATATGTGAGTCTTCAGGTGATTCTCGCTGTAGCATCCAGGAACAGTACGCCATCATATTCACGTTCCATTTCCCGGATACCATCTGTCCATCTCCTGGATGTCCTGGTAGAACCTTTCCCTTTGTTCCTAACAAGGTTAGGTATGGTCAGGTATGTTCTGAACAGGAATGCTTGGAATTGCATGCCTACACCAACGAGGTAGATTAGTTTTGGGAAATAATAAGTGTTTAGAATCATAGAAAACAGTTCTGTTACTCCAGTTTATTACCTAACTGAAGAAGAACATTACAAGATTTGTGCTACAAAACATATCATGGATTTGCGAAATATCTATGACTGATGGAAGAAAACGGATTTCATTTTCGGTTTCAGTACACCAAGAAGACGAGCCACAATTATCAAATCAAATTTTTGGTTTAACGCCTGTGTAATTACTATCCATTTGCTGCGTTATCCAACTGCTACATTGTAACGACATCTCGTCACCCCATAATGTTACTGCTGCTCCCTGTTGGGTCATTTACCCCTTTTCTCCCCTTAGATCAGTTCCTATCCTCACCCCTATGTTGGCATAATAAATAGCAAGCAGTCTGAACCCTTAGGGTTGATAATACGCGGTTCTATTACGCGCAGGTGTTTCGTTTAGTCACAGTAGCAGTAGAAGTACTACCTGATGTGAGGTCAGTTCTGTTCAGAGCTTTTGTGTCTCAACCAACGGTTATTTATAAATTGAGATTATGAATTCAGAACCAAGATCCAGTTGTCAAGTTTTTGGTTTTAACACGACGAAATGAAAACGAAAAGTAATACAATAACTGACATACCAGAATACTGGAGGGTGGGCTACGAGGCTAATACGTAAACAGGCTCGCTGTGGATGAATCGTCACATATGGAACGTGTGTAATGAAAAAGGGAATATTAGCATATTTGCAGCTCAGTTGTGGGTGAAGATGTCAAACTGATAGCTTTAGATAGGCAAGATTGACCTCAGTTGAAAAGGAGTATCTTCGGTGAATAGAAAGAGAAGGAGGGATGGGTTCAGTAATAAAAGGATATGAGAAGATCTGCAATTCGCTGCCCAGAAGAAACGCTGGGGATAAACAACAACTGAAGTGGTTAGGGCATGGCTGTCGAAGGGATGAAACCCCATAACCAAGGAAACTGTTGGAGTTAAGGCTTGTTGGAACCATCCCTCGAAAGAGACAGACATTGGCTCAACCCTGTGAAGTCAAAGGGCATTGTCATAGGTTCCAGTTATCTACTATAAGTATATATTATTAAATCCTTGTCTCAATTGCCGTCTTTAACCACCAGTGCCTGGTCCATTTGTTTTTGAAAATCCCTGAAAAACCGAGGTATTGTTTTTGGGTAAGCTAAGCCCTCTCCTGGAAACCACACGTCTTCAAATCTCTAGACTAATTTCCAAGCAAACCCGCCAATTACTAATTTCATTACTTATATTCCCCCTTTTTAACTACGTTTGTGTGGTCTGCTACGGTCTCTCGATGAACCTACATGGCACATTAAAGCGACTCATGAACTGTTCTGTTAGATTAGTCTTTGAGTCTCCCCGACTTAACTGGTCTTATCCAGACCCATCATTATGATTCCAAATATTGTATATCTTAACAGAAATATCAACATAAAGTTAGGTGAACTACAATAACTTCATAGACTATTCATTTTGAAGGGGTCTTTTTAAAGGATAATCCAAAAATCACTTTGACATTGAAGAGGTTAGTATCTTCTAGAGGAAAGATAATATACCTATTATTATAAATAAAAAAAAAATCTACATCTTTTCAATAATGCGCGGTAACATACATTGGGTTCCAATTTTTAATAACGTTGAATCATGATAATTGTTTTATTTCTTATTGACTTGTTAGTTATATCCAATCATCAAGGCCCTTGTCGTAAAGTTATTATTACTTTACACAATATCTATATAATATTTTTTCAAAGATAAAGTATACCATATTCTGATTAATTGTCGTTTTCTACATTCAACAAGTTTGCCGCCCTTGAAGGTGTGAAGTGCCGGTGCAACCTCCGATACGTCAGGAAATAACAATCCCAGGCAATCCGATGCCAGGTAGATTCCGAGGAAATGAACAGCAATTTCCTGACATTGGTGCCGGTACGGAGTGGAGTGGGGGAGACTTGGAGTTGAGCAGAGGGTGGGCGGGATTTGGAATGGTGTGGGGTGGCGAAAAATGGAGGAATTTCCTTCCCTTCAGGAAAAACCTTCGATGGGGAATTGCGATTATTCGCTAATTATGGCTGAGCAGCGAAGGGTTTATATAGTTTTTTTTATTTTTCGAGAAATTTCCGTTTGTTAACAATTATAAAATAGCATGTATATCGTTTTAATGGCCATGAACTTGGTTCGGGTAGATTCTGCATTTTAAGCGAATTAAAAAGTAATTGAAAAAAGATAATATTGGCCTCAAATTTTAGTTAAACTTCACAAAATTCCCTGAACGGTGATAGAAAAGGTCAATATAACTTTTAAAAAGGATCATTAAATACAATCAATTTCCTATATGATGGTAACATTAGCAAAAAATTGTCAATTATATTTTTTTTAAAGATCTTTTGAATAATTTAATTGGAGATGGTTCCAGTTTATTATACGGTAACCACCCTTTCTTCTCAGAACAATTAAATTAAAATGTATACTATTATGCCAACTTTTTAATTTTAACTTCTTAGGCCCTGGGCAGGTCACTGGATAGGCCTATTTTCAACAAATTTGAAATTTGTTTTGACTATTTGAAACAAATTTTGCTGGGGTTATTTTCTTTAGTGTAATAAAGATTCACATTTAAATTATTATACGGTCGGTGTTTTCTAATATTTTTCTTTGAAAGATATTCCATTAGTCTTCCATTTATTAGTCTTCCAGGAAAATGTATCCATATCATTGTAATGTTAAGGCAGGAATAGGACAAGGCAAACATTCAGTTTTATTAATAACCATTAACCGATGCGGATTATCTTCAGCAAATAATTAAAAATATTTTTATAATTGGAAGCAGGACCGGATATATTTAACTTCTGTCCATTATCTTAAAATTATTCCATTAAAGTGTAATTAGTTATTAATTACCTATAACATGTGCTGTTCCGTATTAAAAATGCGGACTGCTCCCCTTCTTAATTGTGCCCTCAGAGTAAATCATTCAGTTAAATGGGTTGAAGTGCACCTAACGAAGTCGAAAGCATTGTTTAAGCCCGCCAGTGTTGAATGTTTGATGTACATTCTGTATGTACTCTATCCACGATGGTGCTTCGGCTTGGCTGGAGCTCAACTATTTGTGACAGTGCCTTAAGAGAGAGGAAGGAAGTTGCAACATATGTCCAGGAGGCTGCAGCATCTGTTGCCATTAAACCTCCTGTGTGTGTCTGTCTGTCTACTGCTCCCTTCGTACGGTGTAATCTCAGTTCTTCAACCCATCCGACTTTATTATCTTCTTTTCACCCGCGGCTTTAAATCTTAATATGATAAGACTACATTCGTTTCGCGCCCATCTTCAAATGAATTTTGAAAATGCATTCATTTCTTGGGTTTATCTCGGACAAAGAAACGTTCTTCATGCCAAGGAACCGTTTTATCCCTTGTATTATTCAACGTGTACACGTTTGAAATTGTAGGAGCCCGATATAAAAACACAACAGTTACTGCTTTCGCAGATGACATAGCGGTGTACAGCAGCAGCATGAGCGCCAAGGTAGCTTAGACAGGCTGAAGCAGCCTGTAACCAGATCAGTGAGAGATTGGGGAGACTTGATATCTCTGTAAACGCGGGTAAGACTGACTGCGTAATTTTCTCTTTTCAAGAGGGAAAAAGTCCGCTACCTACTAGTTACAAATTGGGAACGCAACAAAATTCACTAGCCAAAAACCTAGTATATCTGGGAATTAAAATGGACAGACACCTCCGTTTTAGTGAACATTTTACGAGGAAGTTGAAGCAAGCTCGCACGAAGTCTTGCCGACTTACGCATTTATTGACTTCCCCCAATCTGTCACTGCGTCTAAAGCTATTGATTTACATGAGTGCACTCAGGCCTACTCTGCTGTATGGTGCGCCGCTTTTTCGTTATCTGACATATACGACAGCTCGGCGACTCCAACAATTCCAAAACGGTATACTGATGAAAGTGGTCAGACATACTTTATTCGAGCAGCGGAGCAACAGTGAACTTCACGAGATCTTTTATTTGACTCCCTACATTGCTTAACAAACCCGGTGTTGAACACGATAACCCCCGCTCCGTTCTCCTATCGGTGGCAGGAACGCTTTAGTCTTATGTCTAGTTTTTAGTCTCCCACATTGTAAACCGAAGGTGAGCCCCATCACCTACCTAGTCCTGTACACATTGCATTGTTAATTTTAACTTCATTCAAATAGAAAACTGTAATTGTAATCCTACCCTCCTTCGAATGCATGCGCGTATGCAGCATGAGGAGAACATTGTAAATGTAAATTGAAATTGTAAATTGTAAAAAATGTTATTAATAAAGGGGTTTTTGAAAAAAAAAAAAAACTTTGCCAAAATCATATAGTATAGGAGGGCAAGAGAACTCGCCAGCTTTCTCAACGGACTATCTATATAAAAACAAAATAAAAATGGATAGACACCTCCATTTCTCTACTCATTTTAATAATAAAATAGAAAAAGTACGACACAGTTCATACCGGCTATCGCACTTGCTAACTTCACCCAACCTGTCGCTTCCTCTTAAATTGATGATGTATAAATGTGTCCTTCGGCCAGCTCTGCTGTACGGTGCCCCGCTATATACCCACTTGACTGACAATACAGCCAAATGTCTCCAACCCTTCCAGAATGGGATCATGCGAAAAGTGGTCCGACATACCTCTCTCGAGAGGTTAAAGAACGCTGACCTGCACCCGTTGCTAGGTGTGCCGTCGGGAGCGAGTTCATCCGCCGGAGAGACTTTTTTTGACTTGTTGCATCACCTCACAAACCTAGTGTTTAACACTATGAACCCACCACCCTTCCCGCATCGATGGCAACAGACTGTCGGGGAAAAATTAGGTTAAGATTTAGTATGTAAGTTTGTTTTAAAGTTGATAAAAAAAGGTGAGCCCTATCACCTTTATTAGTCAGTTAAGTCCGTTAATGTACATCATTAGACTTTGTACATTGCAGAACATTATATTATATTATAACCTGAATATAATGTAGCCAAGCTACAGGAAATACAAAAAGAAATTATAAATAGATTCGCCTGAGAATCTATAATTGTACTATATATCTATGGAAATTTTAAGGGGCTATGGTAAAAAAAATCAATCTCAAACTTACAATCGGTTCCCCGCAGTACCTTTGTTTGTGCCAACTGATTTTGTAATTGGGATCCAAAATGTAAGTCTCATTGGACTTTGCGATCTCTTAAACTTATAAAGGAGATCCATTCGAATGAGCGGAGTCAGACATTCTATTCCATTATACTACCCACCATACGGCCTTGCAAAGATTTGTTGGGTTGAGGTTCTGCAATAAAATGATTGGAGATCCAACTTTGGGAAAAACATTATGTGCTGGCAAAGGAAAAAAAAAAATGGTTTTGCTGAGTTCATTTCATTTCTACGAACTTCGAGAAGGTTTTAGCTATTAGTTTCTAGAAGTTTCTGAAGAGTTCCATTCGATTAAACTCTGGCTTAAATCCCATCAGGACTGTCAGCTAAGTGACCCCGAAAAGTGTTAAGTCCGTCATTTTGTTTTTGTCATCTCTTCTCACTCCCCATCATGGCGTCTGGAGTGTCACTGTTATAATGGGGAAAAAATCCAATCTGATGATAGCATTAGTCCTGAAATCCCTTTTTGGTGTTCAATCTATCATTACATGTTACCGTCCCAGCTAAGTACATTTTAAAGAGACATGCCCCACTATAAGAAAAGAGACAGTTGTGTTTTGTTCTCACGTAAATAGACATACAGACTGACTGTTCCGTTATATTATGTGAAGATATTGTGCGTGCCCTTTGAACTCGCACCAGGGTGAGGAGGGCCTCGCATTGCCTGTGAGAATTCGGGACCCTCTCGTGAACACCTGGCGGACCGCGTGTGTGTCGGAGCTTTCAATCTCTCCGATAAATCCCCGCAGGACTTTTGTGTGTTTTCTTCGAAGAACTCCGCCGTATCTTGGCCAAGATGCTGCGTGGCTTCGTCTGCTAGTGACAGGTGGTCGTTCGAGGCGTTCCTCTGGTGGGAAATCATGAACTATATATATGTCCTTATGTGTTCCGGAAAAGATCAGAAGAAATAAACTTTCCATGCCATCAAAGCAATTCTTTTTATAATTTTTTCTGATAACGATTTAAAAACAATTTTTGGTACGTCAATATGAACGCATGAAGAAAATAATTGTCTATTACTTACTAAATATTACAAAAAAAAAAAAAGAAACGTGTTTTTAAATGGAGCACAAAATACTACTACTAATCTTTACAGATGTTACTAATTTACTGATAAAAACATATAATTTGTCGCTCATGTTTATGGTCACTGTCTATAACTAATTTCCTAACATTAAAAATTAAAAAAAAATCAATAAATTTGTTTGTTTTGAATCTAATAGCCCTGGTGAGAGGGTTGTGTTCCCTCCTGTTAAAATTTATATTTTGAAAACAAAAAGAGATTTTCTTGGCTGGATAATCTGTTTATTAAATTTAAACAAAAAAAGTCAACACGAATAGCTTAATGTAATTTCAAAAACAATAAAAAAAAAATTAAGAACTGCCACGGTACTTGTACCTGTTTTTATTAAAATAGCTGTATTTTTCACCTGTTATAATTTGAAAATATTTTTGCTTGAAACTAAATATAAACTGAAGCTTATCCATGGATTGTAAGGGCACTGCCAAAGATTCTTACCTGTGTAGTTTTTGCCTGACCCAAGGGGAGAGGTGCTACTTTCGATTTCAAAGAATTTTGACATTTTATACAATGTAAGTCGTAAAAATGAAATGACCTATCATAAATTTTAAAGGTTTTTTTTTTTTTTCAACGCACCGTCGGCAGACATGTTTCAATCTATTTGAGACTTAAATTTATGAATTTTGTTGAACGGTTAATGACACGTCAGAAACGGCAAACAAAAATAATTTCAAAGGTTTACAAATACTGTAAGTGTTAAGCAGTGCCATCTTACATCGAACTGTGTGATGCAGACATACGCAGTATTTTTTCATTTCATTTTGTGATTTCAATTCATATTTTTCTTTATTCTTCTCTTATATCGATTTATTTTAGGTAATTTATTTATACATTTAGCGTGTGACTATTAACGTTGAAAAAATGACTCATTTTATGTAAATTAAATATTTGTTCACAAGGAATATAATAAGGAATGTCCGGAAAATAAGGAAATATTATTATCATAGGTTAATTTGGTATAAAGAATGTATCGTTTCTTGAACTTAAAAAAATTGGTTTGTATTCTTATTATTTTAGTTAATTTTCATGTACTGATTGTGCTAACAATTGTACAATCTTATGCTAGATGTGCAGACACCTCACAGCCAAGGGCAGGTGAATGTATATATAGGTCGCGCCATCTTACATAGTTCCATTGTAACCTGCTTACAATTAAAGCATTATCTAATATCTCGGCTATTGTACTGTAACAGTCTTTTATGCTCGCTCGGGGGTTGAGAAAGTAAGAACAATTTCACTCGTTGTATTGCTACATCCCCGATCAATGTCGTCGTCACCCTGTATAGTTCGATTTTGTATCGATACTATTTTCTCCAAGTGTTGTATTTTTTATTGATTAAAAATCAATTAATTGCAAATATTTTTTTAGATTTTTCCACGGACACGCTCACGAGTCACGATTCAATAAAATATTGTTTTGCCTAATATCCAATAGGCCTAGTCCACAACCAGTAACATCATGGCTTTTGGTTGTGAATATAATCTTCATGTATGTACATACACGTAGATTTTTATTGAGGAAACGTAGCAACACTGCAGAATACACTTGTGTTAGTAGCACCTTTTTTTTTTTTTCGTAACCCCTTTAAATTTACAGATAATTATAGATCCTCAGGCGAACTATGTTATTTTTTTTATTATTTTTTTTTCCCTTAGCTCTCTAATTATAAGATTAAGGATGAGGGAAAAATAAAGGAATATTTGGGTTGAGCGGATCCTTGTACTAGGATTACCTGCTTGAAGGTGGTATGAGGGAATTAAGGAGTGTGGGAAGCCTCGGTAGAGGTTGATTGTTGCGGTACAGTGGTGGAGAGTCCACTGGTTGTTATTTTATAAAAATTATATAATGGAATAAACAAGTATAATGATACACATTATACGTGACTGGACTAAACTGACTAATAAAGGTGATGGGCTCACCTTTTTGATCAATCTTAAAACTAACATACATACTAATTCTTATCCTAATTTTTCCCCGGCAGTCTAGTGGTGACTCCAACATTAGTAGCACCGGAGGAGGCCGACCTTTTTAATCTGTGAAAGGAATTGTATACATGACGAGCCTTTGTTCAACTAACTGATGTTAAATTTAAAAAAATTGCATGGCTTATTTATTATATTATATAATTATACGGCTTTGAAATTAATTTTGATTTATTGTCACGTCTCTTTGAAAAAAAAAATGGACTTTTCAATTTAAACACTAACTAGGGCATTTATTGGTTATTTCATGTTCCATAATTTAAATTGTGTTAATATCATACGTATCCAAGCACATACGATATTAATAGTGTTTCATTTCTCTATGAATTCATACATATATGACAAAGAATAAGACATTTTTAAAAATAACAACGAACAAACATTCATCATAAATGGAAACGAACAACAACACAGGTTAAATATTTATTAGATTAAAAATAAAGCCAAATATTACATATGAAAAGAGATAAATAATATTAAATTAATAATAACAGTGATGTTTCTCGATGACTACGCCGAGCTCAAGGAAAGGAAGGGATGTTAGGCACTTTTTCGAAAATATCTCGTTTACAGTACATTTTACAATGCAATAACAACAACAATTTTCCACAGAACAAATTAAACTAGAGTGTATTTCCTGTCATTTATCTCGATTTATTCTCGATCATTTTGGTTTGCAGTATGAATCGGTATAGAATCGGTTTAAAAATTGTAACCTACAACTGCACCAAACACGTGCACGTACGCCGTGCACGTGGCGACCTAACCGATAATGTTAACTGTAGGGAAAAATTATTCGAATATACATTATCCAGAATAGCCTCTAGTTTATCCGGACATTTAATTAAAAAATGGGCTGGAGACGAGATGTTTTTTTAAAAATGTATTTACTTTGTATTGACCATTTTGCGTCCTTTTCCACGGATACAGTACAATGGCAGCCCTGAAGTGCCTTTAGCTTGCCGTGGTGAATCGCATCTCTCCAGTTCTTGCTAAGACAATGGCTGTCCTCCAGTAGTTGAAGCCTTCGGGTAGTCTTCGGTCAGAACTAGCCAGATAATTTGTCCTAGACACTATTCCTTTCTTATGGCATACTGTCCGAACTCAGAGCTAGTTCAAGCTCTGATTTTGAAACATTATGTTTTTATCAGACATGGAAAGGTTTTTTTTTTTTTCATAACCAGAAACTCATGCCGACATATCTGCCTGTGGATATGTATCGACCATAAATAACAGCAAAATATAAATAAAGAAATTCAAGTCTGGCTATGAAAATAGAAACAATAGATCGCGTAATGCAGAAAAAAATTTAATAATAATTAAAGTCTATACCTAAAAAAAGTGGTTTAAAAAAAAGGCTTATCTTTTGATGAACTGAAAATAATGGTGTTTTTATTTTTTAAAATGGTGTCTTAGAAGACCTAAGAAGGCTTATCTTTTGATGAACTGAAAATAATGGTGTTTTTATTTTTTTAAATGGTGTGTTAGAAGACCTAAGAAGGCTTATCTATTGATGAACTGAAAATAATGGTGTTTTTATTTTTTAAAATGGTGCCTTAGAAGACCTAAGAAGGCTTATCTTTTGATGAACTGAAAATAATGGTGTTTTATTTTTTTAAATGGTGTCTTAGAAGACCTAAGAAGGCTTATCTTTTGATGAACTGAAAATAATGGTGTTTTATTTTTTTAAATTGTGTCTTAGAAGATAGACCTAAAAGCCCAGGTTCATTCAACCATATCCTGGTGACCTTGGCATAAATTGCTCTTATGACATTAAGAAAGTCCTCTATTGAGCATTCAGGTATAGAAAAACCTACCTGAACCCTGTCCCCTTATCCTTTATCCTTAGCCCTCATCCTTGTCATTTCTGGTGACTACCTCCCGTAGTCTCGTGAATATAAAAATAATCACACATATATCATTAAGTAATATTAACTCAGACCACTCATTAAAATAAAAACTTAATTATGTAACAGAGATTGATCCTAACTAGACGACAGCTAGACACAGTACATCTACGTACACATAAAGACACAGTACCTACACGTACACATAAAGACAAAGTACCTACACGTACACATAAAGACATGGTACATGCACGTACACATAAAGACACCGTACCTACACGTACACATAAAGACACAGTACCTAGACGTACACATAAAGACACGGTACACACACGTACACTTAAGACACGGTACACACACGTACACATAAAGACACGGTACATACACGTACACATAAAGACATGGTACATACACGTACACATAAAGACACCGTACCTACACGTACACATAAAGACACAGTACCTACACGTACACATAAAGACACAGTACCTAGACGTACACATAAAGACACGGTACACACACGTACACAAAAAGACACGGTACACACACGTACACATAAAGACACGGTACACACACGTACACATAATGACACGGTACATACACGTACACATAAAGACACGGTACATCTACGTACACATAAAGACACAGTGAAGATAGCTTCTTCACATTAACTGGAGTAGGAAGGAGCAGCTCTTCTTTAAGGAGTGTTTACACTCCACAGGAAAGGCAGTTACGCCGTGGGAGGTGACTTATTTTGCCACATTACATAACTGCTCTACCAATAATATTGAATCATATCTTTTCATTAAATGATTAAACTCTACAGGTATTCTGATCATACAATATGAGTCTAAAAGTAAGAAAAGGAAAGTTTAGAATAGGATTATACTTTGAATCAACTAGAATTCATACAGCGAAACAACTAGATATTTAGTCTTAGTTTATGTTTATAAGAATTAATTTGCTTCTACCATTGTAAGAAAACAAAATAATGTGAAAATTATAGAATAATTACATTATTTTGCTTAATATAATAAATGGACTTTGTGCAGTAATAAAAAAAAAGTGAAAAGATAACTTATACATAAAACTGATAACTCTTAACAAGAGATTGTACACGATATCAGTAAATTCAATGAGATAATACAACTTACTAACAAAATATGGCTAACTAACACGTACTTTACCAAATTCGAATGAGAGCTCAATGCCATTTATTTTTTTCTCTATGCCATCAATTGCTTGTAATTTTTTTATTCTCTTAAGAATAATTTGGTTTCTTTCTTTCTAAATTTTCTTTTCCTAGCAATAGTATCTGCATAGACAGGTAAAAATGATCTAATGTTTACGTATGGTTTGTTGTCGATTACGGGAATTAGTATGTAAGTTAGTTTTAAGGTTGATCAAAAAGGTGAGCCCCATCACCTTATTAGTCAGTTCAGTCAAGTCATGTAGAATGTATATCATTATACTTGTTTATTCATTATATAATTTCTATAAAATAACAAAACCTGTATATAATGTAGTGATGCTACAGGAAATACAAAATAATTTGTAAATAGATTCGCCAGAGGATCTATAATTATATATAATTATCTAATGTAAATTAAAAGGGGCTATGAAGAAAAAAAAAAAAAAAAATGTCGATTACGGAGTTTTGGTAGTGAGTAAAGGTGAGTTGGCAAATGTGTATCAAATTTTCTTCAGATCCTTGTTTACCTAGATCAGATTTCATTGGGTTGATAATTGTTTTTCTGAAATGACCCATGAGGTTTAGGGTGGTTTATTTTTATTTAGAGACAGAACTTTTTTAATTATGATTTCCGTTTATGGTTTTATAACTTCCAATCGTGTGTTTTTTCTGCCTCTGTTACATTTTGTGTATTAACTTTTCAGTAACCTTTACATTTTTCATTTACATTTCTCTTCCAAGATATGAGATAAACCAGAAAATTCTACAACTACTTCAAAGGTGGATTGAGTTTTTTTTGTTTTACTACAGACTGGTAAAAGGTTTCTTCAATCGCTCGGAGGCAGGGGTCAGGTTAAAAGGGACCCTTTAGAGAGTCCCTTAAAAGGGACCTAGACCCTTTAGAGGGGCTGGGTCGTGGTTTACGAAAACCTTCCTTTGTGGGTTTCTCTGCCTTCGTCTCACTGAAACTGGCACCTCCTTGGAAGAGATTTCTTCCTTGCAGACGACAGTCACCTTGGGCCCTACGAATTTACCTAGTAGTGTCTCCCCCAGCGATCCAGTCTGCTTCTTTCCGGTTCGCACTCGCCTTTGGGATCCGGACGGGTTTCGCCTACCCTCAGATACCGAAAGTGAACTCGCGGTCATTCCAAGACCACATAAACTACCTACAATACCTACCCTATACCTCTTCTCATGAACATAATGCACTGTCGGAGCACATACCTATCAAATATGGAGGCAGATAGTTCAGTAGTAAGACCGTCATGAAGCATTTGTCCAGGTCATAGCCTAATCAACCCTCACTTCGTCACTAGGGCTAGGGTAACTAGGCACCCCTCGTGACGGCCCGACAGCCTATTTTCACCTTGTTTTATTGCTTCCTCATTAAAATGAAAGTCTACCCCATGAGAAGAATTTTTTATTGATTCATTATATTATTATATTATATTAGTTACCTCTTTACTAAAATTATCAATAAATTTACCTTTTGACAAATTTTCTTCACGGATTCCTTTTCCTATCCACTTTGATAGCTTTCTTCTATGTTTTGCGACTTTGGGTGAATCTGAGGGTTTTAATTTATCCTGGATACTTACTGCATACAAATACCAATTTATCTGATATTTAACTGTATCCGAATACATAAATATGAGGAAATACATAAGGGACATTATCTACGGATACACGTATCCGTTTATATATTTACCTGGCTTACCCTCAAGACCCCGCTGTTATGCTTGACTAATTTGAATAATTAGAATATTTGAATACAAGGATGCCATCTAACTATTCAACTACTGACAGATTTGATTCCCCAAATCTTGAGTGTATTGCATTAGCGTAAAGTAGCTCTAACTTATATTTTGCTCAAAATATTCAATTAATTTACTACTTGTCGCAGTTGAATTCAAACCAAAAGTAATTTAGTTTAATAAATTAACTTGGTGGACTAATGGAAGGAGTTGCTATATAGAGAATTGAATTTTACAATAGGCCTTATTCAGAATGTTTGAAAATGTTTTACTGAAATAAGATTAAATTTAGTAAGATTTAAATAGTAGTAAATTTAGTACTAAACCTTATTTAGACTAGGTGATGGGGCTCACCTTCGGGTTGAAATAAGGGAAATATAACTAAAAACTAAACTTACAAATTATAACGTTCCTGCCTCGACAGCTTGCTGCCATCGATGGGGGAACGGGGCGGGAGTAATCGTGTTGAACACGGGGTTTGTCATGTGTTGTAAGGAGTCAAAGAATTTGATATGTCTCTCGAATGAACTCATCCACCTTAGCAGCTCAAAGGGAAACCAGATCCGCCCTGGGCATAGCCCTTATACGAAGTGAGCTAGACTAGGGAGTGCCATCTTCCTGACCTTTTCGATTAAAGGAATATTCCATTAACACCAAGTTGAGACCAACTGAGTACGTGACCCTAAACACTAAACATGACCACCCTGACTTTATGATGGTCACTAAAAGTTTATTTATCGCTTGTCCCTAACATCCCTCTTTATAATGTTTCAATAAGGACCTTCAAAGCTCGATGTCTCTCCCAACATGGATTATTGCGTGCCGACTTCTTCGGTTTATGGAAGTCAGCAGCTGCTCCACAAATACAATCTCAATCTATTAATATTAATTTTATTTTTACATTAATTTCAATTACATGGCATCGGTCGAACAACAGTTTTGAATAACAATTTCCCAGTCCTTCTTTGAGGGGCTTACTAAACAGGAGAGGAAGTGACGTCTTGAGAGACGATACAAACTTGTCATTACATAACTGTTGAATCACCTATTACTGATTGGTCCTTGTTCTTGGGTGCCAATTAAATAATAACAACCAAGTCAAACGTAATTGTGTAACAGATATTGATCCTGACTAGACGACAACTATCTGCTCAGTGGGGAGGAGTAGCACTTCTTTAAGGGGTGTTTATACTGAGCAGCTTTGATATTTAATTGGGGCCCAAGTTACACAGTCATAAAGAACTTATGATCCGAACGGCGTCCTGACTCCGGCGGAACGTTTGGTACAGCCACCAGTGTCATAACATCTAGCTCTTTTAATACTTGTATTACTGTGCAAATGAATGAAAAAACTTAAATTAATATATTCGACGTAGAGAATCGTCTCCACCTTTCGTTCACCAAATGTATCGTCGTAGATAGATTTAAAAAAACAACATTTATTCACCCTTTATTAATTTATTATAATCATAACTAATTTGGTCTACTGGGATGATATGAACATTGATATGAATAGGTTTGCTTAAAAAAAACTCAATTTGTGAAGTACTATGAACAAGATTTTATTAAATACAAAAATAAACATATCATAGATTTATAAAATGAACAGAAGAACAATTATAAATTTGCATGGAATATTTAATTAATTATTCTCTACTTTTTTTTTTAGATTCAAAACTTTATTGTGATAAAATTACAATCTGCCTTATTGGGCAATAAGTAATTGTGATGTTCTCATTCATACTATATTTACAACTTTCATTCATGTAGTATTTAGAAACAGCCCAGAGACCTCCCGAGTCCACTTAGTTGTCACCTCTTTTGTATGTTTAAGAGGAAGCGGAGTCTAGGGAAGTGTCCCCCGCGCTGCTCCGTCAGCCGCGTCACCGATTTCTCTTTCTAACTGAGAATATTGAAATATAAACATTCTTATTAAACTAAACAAAAATATTATTATATAATTATAAACACATTTGTTGTCATTGCATCCGCTTCCAGCCAGCAAGTGCAGGGTTGTTTTTCAGGTTGGATAGAAGCCGTGAAAGTGAGAGGAAATACAGTCCCTATTTTTTGCCGAATAATAGCCTTATATAGTAAAATTAGGTGTTAATATTTCCAAATTATACGTATAAATTTTGTTTAAATTGTTTAATTATAACATAAATATTTTCATACGAAAAAAGAAAAAATGAAGCTTGTATTCATGCTAGCTAAATTTTCTAATTCGTTCACCTCTTTGAGTAAATTGGATCTGATATTCTTTATAAACTGATCTAGTCCCTTATAAAATTTCGCTTATTGTTAACATATTCTAACTTTTGACACGTCCATTGTCAAAAGCTGATTATTTTTTTTGTTTTTTACAATTACGAAAGTGGGGGCTCGTATTACCACCTTTACCTTTCTTATTACGAATGAGTTGGGCTTAACAACGTTTGTTTTATAATTGTGTGTTGAACATTGTTTATACTTGCTAATTTTATTTAAACGCATGACTAAACATTTATGTGATTTCCTTCATAATGGTATAAAAACTTTTTATTTACTTTTTATTATTATTAATTTAGAATCATTTATTTCATGTTTGTTTTAGTCTTTTAATTATTTAATTTGTTTTCTTCGTTTATGCTTAATTTTTGAACGCTACCCAACTACATGCCTAGAGACTCTAGGCTCAACCCTCAGCGGACTCTCACCACTGTACCGAGATATCTACACCTCATCCGAGGTCTACCACACTCCTCAATTCCTTCACCCAACCTTCAAACAGGTACCTCCTAGTAAGAGGATCTCTTTCACTCCTATGAATTCCATGTTATTTTATTTTTCCCCCATTCCTTTATTAAAATTTTGAGAGCTTTAGAGAGAAAAAAGATACATGTTTGTTTATGTTAAATTGTTATTTTAACCAACATTAAGAAAAGACAGCTACTGAGAAAAGTCCAGGTACCTTCAGTTTAGTATTGAAATAAACCATAAACCACTTCACAAGTGAGTGATGGGCGTCATTTTGGTCGGCAGGTCTATTTCAGCTCAATTTCACATTTTTACAATCTAGGGAATTTATTTTTCTAAATTATATAAGGGTTAGTACATCTAAAAGTAGTTTTTAATAAAGAAAAAAAAGTTCTTTCATTATCGGTTTTCAGCTGGCGGCTCTTCGTTCAACTGAACCGTGCGCCAATCTTTAAACTTAAAGTTTTTTTCTCTCTTTTTCTTATTTTGAAAAGAGCTGCTGACTGACATATAGCCCGTAATAAAAAATAGAAAAAACTCTGTAAAAGCCGGTTCTTTGTAGGCACGTTTGAAGTGTGCCCTGCAATTTGACGGTTCGTTGCTTTCGAAAACTGTTGACTAAATTGAATTTGCTGCTAGGAAGCTTTTTTTTACTTTTCAGCGTGGGGCCACCTTTTATCTCATTTGTACTAGGCCTCTTTTGATGCAGTTTAATTGCGCTCGCCTGTGTTTATGCGCATAATGGTCCTCAGGAGAGGCCTGATAGTCTAATTAGTAACCTCTATAATATGTTTTAAATCGACGCCAAGTCTGAAACTCTTGATGATAACAACCGTAAAAACTATTCAATCAATCAAAAATCTCTACACCATGAAATATTATGAAAATGCCTTATTTAAATTTCAATAACGGGAAATATGAAAAAAACGAATTTGGTTTCAAAATTCCTTTATTATTTTTTTACATATTTAAAATATTAGAAAATCTACTATAATTTGAATATTTCAACTTAACTGTTAATTTTTTTTTCTTTCATAGCCCCTTTAAATTTTCAGATAATTATATATAATTATAGATCCTCAGGCGAATCTATTCACAAATTATTTTTGTATTTCCTGTAGCATCGCTACATTATATACAGGTTTTGTTATTTTATAAAAATTATATAATGAATAAACAAGTATAATGATATACATTATACTTGACTGGACTAAACTGACTAATAAAGGTGATGGGGGCTCACCTTTTTGATCAACCTGTTTTTTTTCTTAGCTCTAATTATAAGATTAAGGATGAAGGAATTTGGAATTTGGGAAAAATAATATTGGGGTTGAGTGGATCCTTGTACCAGGAGTACCTGCTTCAAGGTGGTGTGAGGGAATTAAGGAGTGTGGGAAGCCTCGGTAGAGGTTGATTGTTGCGGTACAGTGGTGAGAGTCCACTGGTGGCTGGGCCTAGTCTCTCTAAGCATGTAGTGCAGTCTTATTTAGTTGGATAGCACTGATGGTTGCAAGTCACCTCAACAAGCGAGAGCTTAACCAACAAAAAAATCATGTTAGGAAGTTCTAGTCCAGTCACTGAAGGACTGACCTGTGTATATACTTGCAAAAGGTCAGCTAGAAGATATATAAACACATACATAAGATATAAACAAACACCTATATATCCATACATATGTTTTAAATACACAGCACTACATGTTCTTCGATCATGCCTAGTAAGTACCTCTGAGACGATAGAGACCTACCCCGCACAACAACCTATTCAGTCGTCGAACGAAATGCCACCCCAGAACATCCGTGAGCCACCATGAATTGCCACCGGGGAACCATACAGCACTGCGCGTGCGTACCTCTCTCCTGGCCGTATCCATGTAAAATTACGGCCATCTGAAGACTTGAGACCAACTCTCACCCCATCTGAAGAGAACTCTCTTCTATTTTTCCAAAGTCCAATTCACATGTTCACGTTCAGGCTGAAGCCTGGCCATTTTGTGAGCTGTGGTAAGAAGAGGCCCAAAGGCAGGATGTCGAGCCCTAAGGTTATTTGCGTTTACCTTTTTTCTTACAGTCCTGTTGGAAATGGAAACATTTCGGACTTGCCTTATGAGACTTTTTATCTCATATCCGGTGATGACCCGGTTTCGCAAAGCCAGGTGCCGGATGTACCTATCGTCTCTTTCTGCTGTACATCTAGGTCGACCCTACCCCTTTCTTCTTGTGTGACACTCCGTCTCCCAAAATAGCTATACCGCCCAGTCTCCCGGTGGCTTCACGCTGGCTGTTTCCTTCCTCTATCAATGACACATTCCAAACACATTCGTGTTCACTTAAATACTTTACTGAGGCCATGGAACAACATCAAAAGCGTTCCCAAATATTTTATAAAGAGAAAGAATGACGAATTTTATGATTGTGTAGATTGGACGGATCAAATGCTACTGTTTGTGTAAAAGGGATTCAAGAGTAAACAAACCATTAATCACGGTTTATATTTACACTCATATCACTTAAATAACAATAGTTAATCAAAATAAAAGCGGAGATTTAAAAGATAATTTATTCAATTTTAACTTTAAAAAATGCTAAAATTCATGTTATTTGCTGTTATATTTATTACAAGCAGTCTTTTTTTATTTGAAAATAAAATTTTTGAAATTTCACAACCAATACTTTGATACCTTTACACCTATTTTTACATTACACGCGCAGATTGTCGTAAGTTGAGAAAATGTTCTGCAACTTTAATGATATGTATCTCGCCTCGTATTTGGATCGGCAAAAAATGTTTCAAAAAATGGTGGTTGGAAATTTTGTTTTCTTTCGGATTGATAACTAACTGATTATCGATCTCGATTGATTGGAAAAATGTTATTTTCCAAAAACCAAAAAAATTTCGAAATGTTTTTTTGGGCTATCAAATATTGTTCGGGGGATGGGGTTGAGAACTCATATTGTTTTTATTACTAATAATATCTACAAGTTGAAAAAAATTCGTGACCTTTTGCAAGGTAAAAGTACCCGGTGACTGGAGTGATCCTTCACTCTGCTTTTGTACTTTCCAGATATTTGACAACCGCTCGATATCCATCGGGTGAGATAATCATAATCTTTCTTTTGAGGCAGTGCTCGTCGTTTTTTAATAATTGATTTGCTCAAATTGAATTCTTTAATATTTTTAAAAAGTATCACAGATGTCGAAGGTCTTTTGGGGAGTAGCTGTGATCCCAATGTCCTGCGAGTCTTGTAGTGGCTTGAAAGGTGTGGTTCTGTTGTCGGAGCGGCCATTATGTATGATATATAGTCTTAACGGCACGAGTGGACTGTATATATGTCGAGATGGGAAATGTGGTTAAATATTTATTTTTTTTAAATAGCTTTATTATGATGAAATTACAATCTTCCTTATTGGGAAATAATTAATTGTGATAAATGATCTCATTCATACCATATTTACAATTTTTCATTCACTCGCTCATTCATACAGTATTTACAAACAGCCCAGAGACCTCCCAAATCCACAAAGTTGTCACCTCCCTCGCATGCGAGAGAGGAAGCGGAGTCTTGGGAAGTCCCCCACGCTCTTCCGTCAGCCGCGTCACCGGATACGAGCCAGTGGAGGCCGACCAAGGGCGCGAGAGCCACATACGCTCTGGCCATGGTGGTTAAATAAAAAGAAAAATTCTTAGAGAATCCAAGATAAGTGTAATTGAACATATTTTGAAGGCAGAGTTAACATGTTAAGGAGTTGATCCACAAATTGGATCGTGTTCTGCTAATGTGTGGGTGTAATTATGACGCTCTCAGTCACAATGATAATTAAATAGACTTGACGGTTCGTTGGGCGCCTTGATGATGGAAGCGAAGACTCATTGGGGCCCATAGTGTAGTAGATTTCAGAAGCGGGGGGTTACTCACATTGCGCGATTTTACGCTAAGACGCGTAAATATCGCTTAGGACCTTTTCACGCCCCGTCCCCGCCATCCCTTTTCTTCCTTACTGGAACATGTCTGGAGAAGAAATATGGAACAGAAGGAGGCTGAACATGTAAGCGGATGGGGGTAAAACTCTGCGATTTTTTTGTTTTACTGGTGACGAGCTTAGTGTACCGCAACGGTCCTTGAGCGCTTTTTTTTTTTTTTTTCCCTATTACTGAATTCCATGTTGAGAAATTTCAAAATGACACTAAACAACCTATTTCTACGTTCAAGGTTAAAATTTCACGACTAATATAATAAAAACAAAAATGGTCTAAATATAAAGCAACGGAAAAATTTGGAAAATTTACCAGACAAGTATCAAATTTTAAACGTCTAGCGAGGTTAGACTATCCGTCACCTAGATAAGATAGACTATCAGTTCAGTGATCATTACTTGGAAACTTACGAAGATCCTCCCCTTAGCTTAGTTAGCTACTGTGTTCTCACACCCTCGTTCTCAGAGCTTCCAGATAAATAGTTCTCTAGAATATAAAAAACAACACCAAAAGTAAGAGATGACGTATTGACATAAATAAGTCAAAGCGAACCGAAGGGAAAGGGCGAAAAGAAACAGAAAAAAACCTCCCCTTAGAATACAGAATCCTTAATTGGGCTTCGTTAACAGCTTGCGGTCTACCCTCCTTATAAGGGCACCAGGGAAGTTCAAATTTGGAACTTTAAATTACTTCTTTTTATTTTTATTTTTGAATCACCTATTTAGAACAATGAACCATAAATAAGTTCACCAATTAGGGGGATTAACATCGAATCGGAATTAAAACTCCTTCCTGTTGGCCTTGATGCAACCTAGAATGCATTACGGAAAAATCCCTGACAATATATATGTAGTCAACACAATAGAACAAAGAGATGAGGGAGTTCTCAATTTGACGTACAGCTTCTCAAGAGTGCCCCTAACTTATTATAGTAAACGTTGTGGGCCGAACACAAGCCGGCTAAACAACCATAGAACAGTTTTAAGTAACGTAAGTCCTGCATCTCCCATTTGGCGCAACCACGTTTTTTTAGTTTCCTTCGCGCTTCGATTTCGTTCACTTGTAGAGGAAATGTATCAGCGAGTTGGAACCAGGGAATAGGAACGATGGTCTGCGCAAAGGCGAACCTGTTATAATGAAGTATGGCCAGCAACCAACAAGAGAAAATGTACCGCGAAACCGCAGGGTTTCAGATCAGCCAAGAAATAAGTTTTCATTTATAACATTTTGTTTTGTCTCCATAGTTTTAGTGTCAATTTTATTTCGTTAATTTAAATATTAGATTACTTAGAATTTAATTATCTCACAGCCGCTAAAGATTCTAGCTTGAAATAAATTATTTTCTGAACAGTAAAATTCACATTTTATTTTTGAAGATGAGCCCATAAATAATTCTATGAAGTATATAAATTCAATGCAAAGATAATTACATCAATGCGGAAAAATCAATTTATTAATAAAAAATAATAGCTAGATATTTTAACACCAGTTTTCAATATTATCCTATATAATAATGAAAGGCCAGCCTATATATTGTATATGACAATTTGACAGAATGCAAAGACAATCAATTGACATCACTATGCACTATACATCCGGTAAAATCAACTTTTAATTGACCTCAATATTGATTATTCTTACTTCTTTAACATGGTGTATTTCAACTTTATGTTTGGAATCATCTTTTAATTTAGTTGCTCCTTTAAACCACGTACACTTAGGCGATAACTCGAACTTCAGTCTTCATCTCGATTTAACAGTCCAGTTATTAGTTCCTTAAAGTTTTTTTATTTATGTATGAGTTCCAACCCGTTGCTAGCTGACAACTGCAAGGTTGGAACCGTTATGAAGTTAAGTGGGTATTCTGTCAGGGCACATGCCTATCAGATATGAAATCAGATAGTACAGTAGTAAGACCCGTCATGAATCAATTGTCAAGGTCATAGCCTAATCAACCCTCACTTCGTCACTAGGGCTAGGGTAACTATGCACTCGTGACAACCCGATAGAGCATATGATGTGAATAGATCATGAAGATGGTCTTAACATACTAGTTCACAAGTGACTAAAGGCAGCGAGAGCTAGCCCCATCCTGGAAATTAGAAGAAAAACCTAAGACAGTGAAAGAAATGGCATGAAGCTTCTATTTTACATAAATATAGATAGGATTTAATCGATACAGGTTTCCGAAAATGATTACGATGTGTTTAAACAAGTTTTGGAAATCATGGTTGTATTATATATATATTTGCCGTTTGAACTGATAAATACAATATGACAATACAAACAGTCGAGTACATTTTGTGAGATCACTACTTGTCAAGTCAAGATAGCGAAACGAGTAGTTCATGAATGCCCAAAATTTGTTTGACAAATCTCAATTATCTTGCGTGATACTTGTAAAAAAATACAGTCGACATATTTCTAAGTCTACAGTATCATGTTATTGTTCTATAGAGTTTTTTCTTGTCTGTTTGATATGAAGTAAATGGGATGGGGTTTTGAACAAAAGTAGGTAGGATGCAGTGTCATGATTATGTAAACAAACGGGTCGGCTCGGCCTAGCAAGAGAATGCCTCTAATTTGATGTATTGTGTGTTCGAAACATTTTATCGTTTACTCGGGTTTTTGATAATATTTCTTCGTTATTTATCCTGTCTCTCTGGATTCCCTTCTCTTAAAGTCCATTTCAACCACCAAAAAAAGTTCTTCTATTATCGATAACCTTATAATTTATTTTTCTCTACCATGCAATTATTATTACAAGAGCCAACTCGATCCTAAGGTGCTATTTATTTATTTTTTGGACTTTCCTCGCCTCGTCAAAACCAATTTGTAATGTTTTGTGATAAGTGCATCGTTCTGAAAGATAACTTTAAGCACCACAAATCTGTGGTCCTCTATCGTTGTTATAGAACACTTTTTACGATTCCTAATAACACCTCCAGGTTAAGTGTATGACTATAATCCAACAATTCGTTTTAAGCGTAACGCCATTTTGGGCGTTAAGAAAACGAAACCCTTCCTTCTTATTCGTAACCAAAATAGGACTCGCTTTATATTCCCAAAGTGCCCCTTCAGGCAATCTGTGTGGATTATAGTGATGGAGATCCTGCGTAGTGTAGATTGATCACCTCGTGCAAAGATGAAAATCGATTGACCTCGGCATCTGATAAGTCGATGCGTGACGCGTGTTAGGTGAAAGCATTTGCATTCTGAGCATGCGTATGACATACGTTTTATTGTGTAATGTCTGAAAACGTGAAAATGGGATTAAGAAAAATTATCTCATATTTGTACCTGGGAAACGCACGGGTGACAGCACACGCTATACACAGGGTACTCTCTAGTTATGGCACAAAGCGAAAGAAATGACATTAATAGCCAAGAATTTTTAGTTTATGGTTTTAAAATATGATACGAATTTGTAATTCTGAAATAATACATCAATGTTGTATAAATTCTGAAAAGACTGAAATCAAAAATATATGTATAGAATTTTAAATAAACTTTTAAAGTACACTGTAACAATACAAAAACAAATTAACTGATAACTACGACTTGATATTTTTAGTTTATTAATATCTTCCTCTCTCTCTCTCTCTCTCTCTCTCTCTCTCTCTCTCTCTCTCTCTCTCTCTCTCTCTTTCTCTCTCTCTCTCTCTCTCACTCTCTTTCATTCTCTCTCTCCCTCCCTCTCTCTCATTCTCTCTCTCTCTCACTCACATCACTCTCTCTATCTCTCTCTCTCTCTCTCTCTCTCTCTCTCTCTCTCTCTCTCTCTCTCTCTCTCTCTATCTCACTCTCTCTTTCTCCCTTCCTCTCTCATTATCTCTCTATCTTTCTCCCTTCCTCTCTCATTCTCTCTCTCTCTCACTCTCTTTCATTCTCTCTCTTCCTCCCTCTCTCTCATTCTCTCTCTCTCTCACTCACATCACTCTCTCTCTCTCTCTTTTTCTTAATCTATCTTCTACTCCGGCCTTATATTTCATTCATTTATGTCATGTTTACTAACTACTCACATTTATCTTTAAGTATTATCTACCGTAACGTATCTTATACATATATATGTATATATCTTAGACATATATCCGACTTAGGTATGTTAATAACTATAATTACTCCCTATGATGTCATCCAAAGCACTACTATTCTCATCTATGACCCAGCTGCTAAGCACATGTTTAATGCATGTCTCGACATTGTTAATAGAATTGCCTAGCGCTTATTTAGACCCACGGTCAGTAGGCGGGTGACAGCTTCCCTGTTTAACCAGTGACTTGTGCTTCAATAATGTAAGTCCTATGTAAAGTACTTGGATTTCTCTGTCAAAATAACAGGGGACTTGTAGCAGTAATTTGTTGGCCTTCTGTGTGCTTATCGGCCAACACATGTTCGGGCTAGACTTATGTGCCCAACTAATACGTGCGTTCACATCATCCATTACAGCTCGGCTCAAACTAAACTCACAACCGATGATGTTATGTTTCACCAATGGTTTTTGGTTTATTATTTTGAATTCAGTAACAACTCAGAAATCGTGTTGCCCCATCACATATGGTGGCTGCCCTAAAGATAGCTATTAAGCATTTATTTACGCTTTCGACAGCCCACGTTTTCATACAATAACAATACATATACGTATACATATCAGGCATATAAAACTGTATACATAACAGTACACCGTCATATACGTAAAATTTCTCGAAAATTTACCAATGTTATGAAAAATCAAACAACACTCACCGTGCCTCTTAACCATCCTTAATAACAACCTGTGAAGAACTTGGCTATAATGGCGACGATTTAAGTAGGGGTAAAGCGAGCACGCTAATACACAGAGCCTGAAAATTATCAGTTTAAATCTAACATTTTTATTACATACTGCCAATTTGGTCTCGCCCTCTCTTAACTATCAGCGTTTCGAAGTCATCAAGCGTTTGCCTGTAATTTAAACCTTCATTTCTTCACTTTTACGTCCTATTTTGTTAATATATAATTCAAAGAAATATATATATTTTATTATTAAATTATTTTAGTTTATCATTTTAGTTAATCATTTTGAATGAACAAAGCTGTTATTGTTTTCGACGGAGGGAGAAGCTTAAGCTGACAAGTTGCTATCGATGCTGTTACTGAATGATCTCTTATGCTTATGGCATTGAATATAGCTAACCATAGAATAACTACATTTACATGTAACATGTTGCAATTGCAATCAATTCTTTTGCATGTAATTTGATAGGAGTCAATACAATTTGCAGATATTGAGCGAGAACTCACTAATTGACTCACACATCACATGTGTGCATCTGTTATCAGGAGACTGTGCTATCAGCAGACCGCAATATTACACTTAGAGCTGTAGGAAAGGAGGGTAGATAAGGTGGAAGCTGCGCTGATAGTATTTTGGTTCTACAAGGTTTTAGATCTGAGGTTGACTCAGTTTTGAGTAATGGTAAAGATCGTTTTGAAAATTTCAGTTTTTTTTTTTTTATAAATTAATTACATATGATTAGTTATTATATAATTTTTATAAACTTTTTTATTACAAAAAAAAAATTTGCTCTTCTTGGTCAATAAATAGCTGTGCTGAATGATCCGAATCTACCACCGAATTTACAATATTTCACAAATTCAGTCTCTGATCTACACAGTTTTTACAATATACATATTGATGTATCTTAAATGCGTACATTCATGCGTGGTTCAGAATTCCCCTGACTCGCCTGCAGGATTGCCTTCTACCCAGCCGGGCGCCCACCGAAGTGAAAAGAGGCAGGTGGTTTTTAATTTAACAACACATGCTTAGTTCTTTTATGAATGAATCTTTCAAGAGATTTTTTGTTGTAGTCACCGATCTCCCGAAGTAGCGGATTTTCTGAAGCACTGTTGTTTTATTTAAATAATTTTCTGTTGTTGACTTGTGGGGAGTTGAGTGTAGTTACTAATGGTACGCATTTCTAGGTTTTGGATTCCTTCAAGTTTACTATATGTAGTTTTTATTTGCATGTTGAGCCCCATTCTGGTGAAGCAAAGATTATGAATGATAAAGAGAATTAAGCTTTTGGGTAATTTTTCAGTTAAAATAAGGAAACGTGTTGTGTAGTATTTTGTTTCCTTTGCCAGTTTTTCTGTTGATATGTCCTTGAATGAAGGCTTACATTCTGACTTGTTTGGGCAGATATTTAATTTCCTACTTTAACAATATTCGCTGAATTTTTTGAAGCTATGTTGTGACCGGTTTGCTATTGTGTTGTCTGCGCGTAAGGATCTCGTTACTTCCGTATGTTTTCGGATATCGTCAGAAAAATGGTTGAAAAAGGTTGGATCCTACATCGCCTTTTGTGATCTCCTTGTAGTAAAGGAAGTGGCTACTTCTCTTCCGCTATCAACCATTAGTTTGCTCTTTCTATTCCTATGCTTTCCTGGTATATTTTATTATTTTTCATGAATATTATTCTTATAATTTTTTTTTTTTTGTCATGGAAAGTCCTTAAAGACCACGCGAATATCATTACTTTCGGTTCTTTTCTTGTTTTTGTTTTTCCTTTCCTTCAATTTTTCCCTCATTATCTCTCCAGGATCGGATTCTTATATTTATATATATTAAAAGATGAATAGGTGATAAATCGTACAGTAGAATACATAGGGTAAATATGAGTACTTAGTTACTGCTTGAATAAAGAAAACATGAGCGTCATACTTCTCAGGCTTAGATGGTATGAAGATACTGGCCCCAAGGACACCTACAACGGGATAATTATAGGAGGTCGTTTCCGCTTTAATATCCAAGGAGGATTATAGGGATGACTGATTACTCATAACGATCTTTCTATGGGATTTGGTTGATCAGACATTTTTTCATGATTTTTTTTTTTTAATTTAGAGAGATCTTGTACAAGGCTGCATTAAGTTCTTGTATGGTGGGCTTAATTGGTGATTTAGGATGGAGAATTTGCTATGGTCCTAAGGATGTTTGATGGAAAAGATTGGATGCGCTTGATATTCGAGTTTGCGCATAATTGCGCTTTGTTGTCCCTGAATGTTTAAAGAATTCGTAAGTTGTTAGAACGTTTTCGTGTATTAATATTGTGTTTCATGTAGAGAGGCGAGATTTTCTGGTTAACAGTCCAAAAAAACCTCGAACGAGTTTCTTTATTTTTTGTCTCGAGTTAATATACAAGGTATGAAATAACAACATAGCTAATATCCTTTTCATTCGACATATTAGAACTTCTCCTAATCTAATTTCGTAAGCTTTAAGTCTATTGTACACTTCGCAATTATATACGTGATTATGCTTCAATAATGCGTAATGTTCAAAATTAAATTCGTTCAATTATTATTCATGGTTTATGGGGATGGCTATATTTTTCATGTCTGCCAAATATCGATGCAAAATTTCATATCTCTGAACAGTCGGTTTCTAATTTCGAAAAAACACTTGGTCAGTAATTCTAAGAAGGCTTAAATGAATAACTTGAAAACCGACGGAAGACCGTACTGAAATATTTATATATATTTTTTACGGGTGTTTAATTAATACTTTAATTAGTTTACAATTTAGGGGTCTAGAAGTTTGTGCGCTGGCGATGAGATTGTTGAAATTCTTCCCATTTCCCCTCAAATTTCTGATGTAAAGGAGGGCAACTCCGTCCCTCCCACAACTGTCTAACTTTAATCTAAACGGTTAGTTATTAATTAGCTAGTCAGTGTGAAATATTAATTAATTAGTGTTAATTATTGGGGTAGATTATTTGGTATTTCTGTTAAACAATCGTAGCACGAATAGCTCTTTAAAGATATCCGTGACCAATTAACACCGGGTTCCATGTCCGTTGTTCAAGTTACAAGTTTATAAAGGCAAATACTCCGCGGAGTACTGATAAGTTGGTTCAAGAATTGATAAGTTGGTTCATGAATTGATAAGCTGCTATCTTCGGGGCTGTTATCGCTGTTTAACGATATCGAGGAGCTTAGAAAGTATTTACCCGAGGTAGAGCGACGCAAAGTGGTCAAAACGAGAAACTAAACAGGCTTTTCAAATTATTCCAAAGATCAATTTGCTGTGTTTACTAGTTACATAGAATAATTTACTGATTCAATAGGAAATATTCGGTTTTTTGCACTGATAGTCAGGCTTTCGAATCGGTTCATTGGCTAATGATTCTTCAGTTGAAAACAAATTGATGAAGTTATTGCGTTAGTGCCGTTTGTGAAGTAACTGTTTCAAACTAACAGTTACTCTAAAAACCACTGTGTGAAAGAAAATTTTGTTTTCGTTACGCTAATTATAATATTACCAAGAAGTGCTCGAAACAAATATGAAATGTTAATTAGCGGTTAATTACTTTGGATTTTTATATTTTCTAATTAGTATTTTAGCAGCATCAAAATAATCAGTTTCGGGTCTAATAAAAATGATTTAAGCGAAAAATAACAACAATTGCTGTCACAAAGTGAGAGAAAAAAAGTGAGTTTTGATAAATAATTATAAACCAAAAATAAAACTTTTGAAAGCAGATGTCTTAAAGCAAGTTTAACTCTTAATGAGATGACTTGAAATCTATTTTAAGCACTTCGAACGTTTTTTTGGGTTTTCGAAAAAACGCGTTGACGCGTGGCGCTGCTACTTTGGTTATTGGTCTATATATTTATCGGTTACTATTATAACGAATACAAACGCAGAAATATTTACTTACTATTCGTTGCACCGGAGGATTTGAAAAATAAATTTTTAGTATTTGCTTGGAATTATATTGTCAAAATCAAAGAAATTTTCCTTTAAAACTCATATGTAATGAGCTGCTGTTTATTTTTGGGCGGCAACGTTTAATAAAAAAATTGTAAATACCTAGCATTATGGACCTATTAAAATTTATTCGGATAAACTTTAAATATCCGATTCCTATTATAATATTTTTTTGAAATAGTTTTTTTCGTAACTGTTTTTAACCATGCTAAAGAAAACAGTGATAGCTTAAAAGTTGCATTAGGATAAAAGGAAGAAACCACGTGTGTTAGTAGCCTGGCTGGAAATGCATTCAGTGAGCTGATTTTTTTTGCTAGTAATTATAATCCGAAGAAGCGCTGATAACAAACCTAAATAATTTCATAAGATAATTGATTATTAACAGGCAAAAATTAAATGGAAAAATAAACTTTCTACCACATTCCGAGAAAAAAACACAACTTTTCATTTAGAGCGCCGAGAAACTTTCTCGTTGGTACCTGCACGATATTTCAATAATTTTGAACCTCTTGGAAAATTAAAAGTAACTAAATGTAATAGAGAAAAGTGCTATCGATGTTAAATACACGAAAAAGATAAATTGAATGCGTAAAAATAAAATTTGAATGAGCGAGCACGCGGAGTACAAACAGTATGCTATTGATACAATTTTAACTATTACTAGAGAACGGTACCTGAGCATCGTACAAAGAAGTATCGTAAGGGTAGTTAGGATTATGATGGCTGTGATATTTAATTACTTGGTGGGTTTTCGTCCAGCTGAACGTTCAAGAAGGAGCTGATCAGGTCCGACACTTGAAGAAAACACTTAGTTCACGCACAGCGAACGAAACGTTCGTTATCGATATTTGGCGCACATGATCCCAAAAATGTCCTTTCACTATGAAATCATCTTGGCTGGACGAATGAAGCTCCTCTCACTTCTTCCAAGTAGAACCAAAACGAGTTCCGAGCCATGCTGTACTAGCTACGACTAAACAACAACAGAGCTCAGGTACTTGGTGGTTCAAAACCTACTAAAACAGCTGGCGCACGTGGTAGCGGTGGGCAGTGCCTCCCAAATCCTCCACAACTACAAGTTTAGCGAGAAACTGAGTTAAACCTCGCCTTGATTGAGAAATGTGGGTTGTGGCGCTTATCATTTAAAGAAAAGATTTTTTGATGAAAACCAAAAAAAGTTCTCAGGTAGGCGGCACTGGTAGCTGGGGGCAGTGCCTCCCAAATACTTGCCCCAGCGGTCACTCCACAACTACAAGTTTAGCGAGAAACTGAGTTAAACCTCGCCTTGATTGAGAAATGTGGGTTGTGGCGCTTATCATTTAAAGAAAAGATTTTTTGATGAAAACCAAAAAAAGTTCTCAGGTAGGCGGCACTGGTAGCTGGGGGCAGTGCCTCCCAAATACTTGCCCCAGCGGTCACTCCACAACTACAAGTTTAGCGAGAAACTGAGTTAAACCTCGCCTTGATTGAGAAATGTGGGTTGTGGCGCTTATCATTTAAAGAAAAGATTTTTTGATGAAAACCAAAAAAAGTTCTCAGGTAGGCGGCACTGGTAGCTGGGGGCAGTGCCTCCCAAATACTTGCCCCAGCGGTCACTCCACAACTACAAGTTTAGCGAGAAACTGAGTTAAACCTCGCCTTGATTGAGAAATGTGGGTTGTGGCGCTTATCATTTAAAGAAAAGATTTTTTGATGAAAACCAAAAAAAGTTCTCAGGTAGGCGGCACTGGTAGCTGGGGGCAGTGCCTCCCAAATACTTGCCCCAGCGGTCACTCCACAACTACAAGTTTAGCGAGAAACTGAGTTAAACCTCGCCTTGATTGAGAAATGTGGGTTGTGGCGCTTATCATTTAAAGAAAAGATTTTTTGATGAGAAACGAAAAGTGTTATTTACAACCTAAACTATGCCATATCTTTTAATCTAATACCTCATAGTATAGAAATATGATGGATGAATGAAGTAAGTAATCAGGCCTTTCCTAGAAACAGTTGCAATTCATTTATAACTATAAAAAAATTATCTTATGAAATTTAGTGTTTATTATTATAAAAAGTTAGTGCCTTTTGTGCAGTAATTGTTTTAAGTTAACAAGGGGTTTGACTATAAAACACGCAGTCTGAAAGAAAACTTTGTTTTCGTGAAATTACGCTAATTATAATATCACCGAGCATTGTTTGTAACAAATGTGAAATATTAATTAGCGATTAATTACTTGAGGTTATTATATTATCTAATTAGCATTTCAGCAGAAAAAAAAATAATCAGTTTCGAATCACATAAAAATGACAAGGGAAAATAAAATATTTAATTTCTAAAATGATACAAAAAAGGTAGTTTTTGATAAATATATATATATGATACAAAAAATAAAAGGTAGAACAATTTTGAAAACAGATATATTAAAGAAAATTTAATTAATTATGAGATGACTTAAAATATATTTTCATATAGAAATTTGATCGAACTTGGGGTGTTTTTGTTTCCGAAAAAACGTTTTTAACCACGTGTCTACACGTGGCGCTGTTACGTTATTTGTATATGTATCTATCGGTTACTATTATAGCGAATATAAACGCAAAAATATTTACTTATTATTCGTTATTATATTTATTCCTTTATGATTTATTACAATTGTTTTGTCAGTGTAAATTTATACTCTATGTGACATAACGATGTGCGATGTTCTAAGGACATAGGCAGTAGAAGGTAGTAAGAAAATTTAGAAATCGCAATAAAGAAAAACGATTGATGCGAGAAATTATAGACCTAGCTAGCAATTATAATTTGTATCAAGCCATAGAAATGTGGAATTATAAAATATTATAAAATTGTATTATATGTTATTAAAATTAGGACGAGCTTTAGAGGAGAGAAGGGCACAGAGGTTCAAGTGATAGTGAGTCGAGCCGTCCGTGCGCATTGTGTGTAGTTTGTCGAATGACAATCCCTAAGCAGCTACAAGTCGCACTTATTTAGTTTAAAAAGTTCATCCAAGATTGTAATCATATTTTTGTCATTAAAACGTTACTATTTGTGAAAAAGGCTTTTTATTGTTAGCCCGAACCGCTAATAAGTCCTTTATAATTAAAAATGTCTGTCATTACGCGCTGAAAAACTCCGAAATTGATATATTGGTATGGCAACATGGCACGTATGGTGAACACGTGGTAGAGAACATTACCTTCTCTTAGTGGTCAACTCGATTAGCTCAGCATTTGGACAATGAGGTACAGTTTGAACGAATCGTTCGCGAGTGATCTAACAAAGTTCGACTGTTTCTAACGTTTTCGGTCAATCTTTAACCCAGTAATATCGTAAACATCATTTAGAGTTATTTAAATACACTTTTCATGTCACGCCATCGATTAGATAAAAACAATTTACTTCAAAAATAATTATTAGAAATAAGTATGTATAATTATTATTATTTTTACCTATAATTATACCAATTAGAAATTATGGCCTGTTTGATGATGTAAATTATGTTAAAATAATAAACGGACAAAATTCTAAGAATGAATTGAATTTTTTTTAAACAATTTGATTACAATTACAAATTGATACTTAATAAAATTGTTCACGTTAATATATTAGAAAAATTTACGATAAACAAATATCCCCAAAAGAAAATAATTAATAAGTATAAATGAGAGGTTTTTGAAATGAAAAAAAAAGTTAATCTGTTCAACTCCAAAAGAGCCGCTGATTTGTAAATGCTGTAAAAAAAAACCTTATTATTATTCATATTGAATCGAAAGTCCTTTCTAAAGCTTTTTTTTTTGTTAAAAAGATGAAAAAAAAATCACTTTTGATTTCCTAAAAAACGAGGCTTGTCCCAATTTTATTATAAGCTTTTGTAACTTCTTGTGACATTCTAACTAATTTTACGACAGGACTCTCGGGTCTTATGTTCATTATTTTCCGACGCCACAAATGTAATTTTTTTGTGCTATTCAAAAATGTGCTTTTATTTATTTATCTGGTATGTTGCCACCTGCGTAATAATTTCAAGTTTTCTTTTAATTTAATATTTTATTAATTTAGTATTTTTCTTATTGTTTTCTATTAATATAACGTATCCTTCTATGAATTTATTTACTGCAACGATTTTAAATATTGTTTTATTTCTTCATTGCGGTTTAAACATTATTTTTCATGTTGTATTTATTTTTAGTTAGTCAAAATTGAATTTTTGTTAATTGTTCATAGGGGACTATGTGCCAGAATTTTTTTTTCTCTAATTCACACATTTCTTATGATACGTACTCCAATTGTCGGATTCGGTCGTTAAACTGATTGCTTCCAGTGGGGACCCCGCCCTTCCTGCCCTAGGCGGGAATACAAGAAATTATACTCAGCTGAAATGGAATCCTCTTCCTGGAACTGTTATATATTAATGATACCCGTACTGCTCACATGCTAGGGGGAAACAGGGCAATTTTCGGACAGTTCATTGGTAGCGAAAAACACCTGTCGAAAATATACTGTGGACCCGTGATATAAACTACAATTGCTTGATTAGGGTAAAACTAAATGTTCAATAAATGTAAAAATGCAAAAGACAATCGACTAATAGTAGATTGGATTATTAGATCGATAGAATGGTATTGAAACTAAAATAAAAACAGTTTCAGAATTAAATTGAATTTCGTTGATTATGAAATGAATTGTGTTGAATAAATAAATCCAAATGAGGTTTGTTTTAGTGATGAAAAATTAATAATGTATTCCTACGTCGCGTGTAACTGTTTGATTCGAAAAAGAGCTGATTTAGAAATGCTGTAAAAAACTAAAATTATTCATATTGAAATCGAAAGCTTTTTTTTGTTAAAAAGATGAAATGTATATATTCTCGACGAGAGTATTGACAGGTCAGATTGAGGAAACAAATTAGATATTTGTAAAATCATAGAAATTAAAAATACCAATTCTTGACAATATTTGGCTATGAACAAGTTGCTTCCAAAATTCAGTGAAATTTTGGAAAGGGTATTTCTGGTTAATCCTTGCCAGCTTTCCCTTTTCTAAATCGCGTGACCAGATTTCTTTATGCAATTGGCTTTTTTTTTCAATGAAACTAATTAAAATTTATTTATTATATTTCCTGTAGCTTGGCTATATTTTTAATAATTTTGCATTGCAGTCTGCGCTTGTACAAAAGTATAACGATGTACATTATTCATTAATTTTTACATCTTTAAAAGTGATGGAGACTTACATCCAACAATAAAAACATAAACGAAGTCTTATCCTAAATTTCCCCGACAGTCTGTTGCCATCGATGTGGGAGGGGTGGTGGGGCCTTAGTGTTAAACACTGAGTTCGTGAGGTGCTGCAACGAGTCAAAAAACTTAATGTGTCTCCGGCGGATGAACTCACCCACCGACGGCACACCAAGCAACGGGTGCAGGTCAGCGTTCTTTAACCTCTCGAGAGAGGTATGTCGGACCACTTTCTCATGATCCCATTCTGACATTGCTAAGTGGGTATGTAGTGGGTTAGCGTACAGCAGAGATGGCCGGAGGATACATTTAAATATTCTTTGTGAGTCGCTTTATTCTGATTAAAGAAGTGCGAAAAAGAGAAAGAGGAATTTGTTAATGTGTGTCCAATTTTTGAAAAGAGGATGTATAGTCCTAAAAGCTTTTAAAGTTAACAATCTAAAGCATTTGAGGAATGTGTTCTGAACCAAACCGAGGGAGGGCCCCCTGGCCTGGCCCTTATAGGCCCCTTTTCATCTTTAGGTATTCTTTTTGGCTAAGGACATAAGCGATGGACGAGAACAACCCATTTTGAATTTAGCGGCGATTTTCGTACATGATGTATGTCAGCTATTGTATTTTTTAATTCGTCGCTAATTAAAAACATCGGATTATTATTTTTGTTCGATTTACTTACATTGTAAATTTTACAATGTAATCAAACTAAATTACGACCGGCAGGATTGGTGTTGCTCGCGTAGTTTAGAGCTTTCCAATCAAATGTGCTGTGAAATGTATGTAGGAGCATCGGTTAGCATCACGGTTTTCACCTACAACCTCAGATCAATTCCAGACTCCTCAATATCAGAACATCTGCGCCAGCCTACCTGACAGGAGGGGCTCGGGTGCCGCCTATTGCCCGGCTCTAGAGTACTGGGGGCTTTGTTTTCCCTCTCGTTCTCGTTCGTCAATACTTAATTAAAATAGTAATTAATGTATACGCTACTAACCCCAGCTACGCGAGTAACCCACTATAAATAAGTGAATATTTCAATTTTTTTGTGGTTTTAGTTTATAGGCGCTCTGGCATCTGGAAGCTACGTATATTGAGCCGATGTAACATTAAACAAATAAAGAATTCGGTTTAGTTTGTGTTTAACTGTCTCTCTGTTACTGAAAACACTTTATCAAACATTTTAATAATAATGATAATTATCATTTATTTGCACATACAAAATGATAATAATAAAATAAAACTAAATAAAATATATGAAAAATAAGCAATTACCCCAATGTTTTTGAATTTGTGTTAATTGCTGTTTTATTCCTCATTTACAAATATATAACTCGCAAAACACCGTCATTGATTCACAAAAATTGAAAATATCTTGTAGTCAATGGTTCAATTATTTAAATATTAATGTTTTATTTTCTTTCATAACCCCTTTTATTCAAAACTTTTTCAAAATATGCTCAAAATACAATGAAACTATATTTCCAATACTCCTCGTGCTGCATACGCAGATCCATTTGAAGGAGGTAAGGTTTACAAATACAATTTTTCTTTTTGAAGTTAAAATAACAATACAATATGAACAGAACTGGCTGATGGGGCTCACTTTCGGATTACATATAAAGGAAAATTCACAAACTAAGCCCTAAAAACTAGAACCTAAAGACTAAAGCGTTCCAGCCGCGACAGCGTCCTGCCATCGATGGGGGAACGGAGCGGGGGTTATCGCGTTAAACACGGGGTTTGTCAAGTATTGCAGGGAGTCGAAAAATTTGATGCATCTACGTTGAACGGATTCATCCACCTTAGGTAGATCAAAGATCTCGTGTATCTCACTGTTGCTCCGCTGCTCGAATGAAGTACCTCTGACCACTTTCATCGGTATACCGTTTTGGAATTGTTTGAGTCGCCTTGTTGTCGTATCCGTCAGATGACGAAAAAGCGGTGCACCATACAGCAGAGCAGGCCTGAGTACAAATAATAATGTTATGCGTCACTTGCTTTATGTTTGTTGCCTGATGTGGTTAATTACTCGCGTGTCATTCATGAGAACGAGAAGTGTTTGTTTTTCTCTGTTGAGCATTTTCTCTAAGATCCTGAGGGTTTGGTTCTGTCGAAGCCATCAGTCGGAAGAAGGAGGTCAGGAGGAAGTGTGTGCCCTATCTGTGAGTGCAGCCACGAAGGCAGATAGATAACCACGGAGACATTACCAAAGCAGGTGCTCGGCCAGCTGATATTCTTGCTCTCAAGACACCTGCTGCCGTGGTGAAACTTTAGAAACCTTGGTCTGGCTTTCAGTCTGCATAGTTTCAGCGCCAACACATTTTTAGATGCTCCGTTATTTCGTGTTTAATCGTCATATGCGCTCGGAATCAGGTTTATTTTTTATTTTTACCACACTGTACTTTTTACCCCATCATTATTATTAATTATTTATCTAGAAAATTAATAGCTAGAGCTCTTCGTCAAATTCAAGGATGACGCCGAGACTTAAGTTGCACTGTGGGGCATATTCAATGGAACACAACTTTATTGCAGTCAGAAGAACTGACATTAATATAGTAATGTATTGGGTGCCCATATGTTTATATCCTAGATTAACGAAAGGGATCTCAAATCACAGTACAGTTTTAATAGTTATCCAATCTGGAGTTCAAAATTCAATTAATGCTTGGTCTATGAGTATATAACAACAACTTTATTATGAACAAATTACAATCTGCCTCATTGGGCAATAAGTAAATGTTTTCATTCATACCATATTTATAATTTTCATTCACGTGCTCATTCATACCGTATTTACAAACAGCCCAGGGTCCTCCCAAATCCACATGGTTGTCACCTCGCTCGTATGCGAAAGAGGAAGCGAAGTCTTGGGAAGTCCCCCACGCTCCTCCGTCAGCCGTGTCACCGGATACGAGCCAGCGGAGGCTGACCAAAAGCGCGAGAGCCACATACACCGATCGGAGAAACTGGCCATTGCCAGGACTCCCACTGTAACGTATTTATAGCAGGTCACGAGGCCACTGATGTTTCAGTCTCCGAGGAAGATTATAGGGATGAGTGGTGCAGTGTTATGACTGTGCTAAGGGATTAGGGTGTTCGGATAGATTACTATGTAATATCATGAACCTGGAAGGG
The DNA here is from genome assembly GCA_930367205.1 of Acanthosoma haemorrhoidale. Lineage (NCBI taxonomy): Eukaryota > Metazoa > Arthropoda > Insecta > Hemiptera > Acanthosomatidae > Acanthosoma > Acanthosoma haemorrhoidale. Next base: position 21,367,311 of record OV884014.1, on the reverse strand, counting down.
ATGAGTTCGAGAATGTAAGGTATATTAAGATCGTTATGAAGGGTTTTCTTGCTGACGTAATAAGGGGCATTTACTATTGTTCTCAGGACTTTTGATTGAAAGGATTGGATACGCTCTATTTTCGACTTTTTTGCTGTCGCCCATAACTCTATTCCGTATGCCCTGATTAGCTTAAGTATAAATTAGTGATTTGTTTACTTGGTCTATGAAACAAGTAAATAGTGTAGACAGCAGTCATAATATGCTCTGTTGATTTCAATACACTACAATAACAGTGGAGTCGACTTATTTTCGAAATAGTGTAGCTTCTTATCAAAGCTTCTGTGTGGAGTTGCCCGGCTGTATCCCTCTGACCTTCTCTGACATGGACCTGCTCTGGAAGCAACCAAGCGCTTCTCGAGTTGTGGTCTTATCTATGAAGCGTGCCAACTTTATACAGCTCGCATCGCTCTGTATTGTACAAGCGCGATCCGGGGTGTTTAATATTACTTTGGAATTTTCAAAAAAGGTTTCGTCCTCCGTAACGGTGATATATCCCAAAATAATTGCCCATTTTCTCTCTCCTGCATCTTTCCATTAGGCAGAGTTCGTTCCTGAAGGATATTGTCCTGTGATTCAATACAATAAAAGTTCATTAAAGTCAAAATCAAATTAAACTTTCGTGACAGTCATCTAATTATCATTTAAAGTATAGAAAGAGAACCACTATACTTGAAAATGAGAAGCTGCCCACTTTTAATTCGATTGCTACTATACATCAAACAAATCAATCCATTGACAAAGCCCCTAAGAAAAAAATCAAATAAGAATAAACAAAATAATTTGAAATATTAAATTTTGTCCAACCAAATTTATCAATTTTGCACAATTTTTAGTGCTAATTGAGCTCATGTTGCGCATTATCAACCATGTACTTATAATTGTGCATCGAGTGCCTCTCATTAGCTGTTGTCAAACATTCATGCTGGAAATCCACACTTCTTATATGTTTGCTTTTCTTTATCGTCGATTTTGTTTGGGTTGATTGGTTTCAATATTGTCTGTTGAGTCCGATATCAAGGCCTTTTGATTTTTTTGCAGGAGTTTCAGCAATCGGGGTCGAGGAGTCGGAATCCGGACAGATAGTATACCTATCCAAATATGGAACATATGTTTTTTTTTTCTTCAGTCTGATTTTTAAATATTCGCTGTTCTATTACTTAACCAGGAATAAATTAATTCCTCGCCAATTTTAGTATTTAATTAAAAAAATAGAATCCAATTTAAATTCACTCAGGCCGAACAGGGTCCAAGACTCAAGTGAGGTATAACAAGCGGCGGGATATGACATAAGTGTCTGGCTTTCAGACCGCACAAACCGCATCGCCGCGCTGTTCCTCCATTGCTGGCTTTCAGACCGCACAAACCGCATCGCCGCGCTGTTCCTCCATTGCTGGCTTTCAGACCGCACAAACCGCATCGCCGCGCTGTTCCTCCATTGCTGGCTTTCAGACCGCACAAACCGCATCGCCGCGCTGTTCCTCCATTGCTGGCTTTCAGACCGCACAAACCGCATCGCCGCGCTGTTCCTCCATTGCTGGCTTTCAGACCGCACAAACCGCATCGCCGCGCTGTTCCTCCATTGCTGGCTTTCAGACCGCACAAACCGCATCGCCGCGCTGTTCCTCCATTGCTGGCTTTCAGACCGCACAAACCGCATCGCCGCGCTGTTCCTCCATTGCTGGCTTTCAGACCGCACAAACCGCATCGCCGCGCTGTTCCTCCATTGCTGGCTTTCAGACCGCACAAACCGCATCGCCGCGCTGTTCCTCCATTGCTGGCTTTCAGACCGCACAAACCGCATCGCCGCGCTGTTCCTCCATTGCTGGCTTTCAGACCGCACAAACCGCATCGCCGCGCTGTTCCTCCATTGCTGGCTTTCAGACCGCACAAACCGCATCGCCGCGCTGTTCCTCCATTGCTGGCTTTCAGACCGCACAAACCGCATCGCCGCGCTGTTCCTCCATTGCTGGCTTTCAGACCGCACAAACCGCATCGCCGCGCTGTTCCTCCATTGCTGGCTTTCAGACCGCACAAACCGCATCGCCGCGCTGTTCCTCCATTGCTGGCTTTCAGACCGCACAAACCGCATCGCCGCGCTGTTCCTCCATTGCTGGCTTTCAGACCGCACAAACCGCATCGCCGCGCTGTTCCTCCATTGCTGGCTTTCAGACCGCACAAACCGCATCGCCGCGCTGTTCCTCCATTGCTGGCTTTCAGACCGCACAAACCGCATCGCCGCGCTGTTCCTCCATTGCTGGCTTTCAGACCGCACAAACCGCATCGCCGCGCTGTTCCTCCATTGCTGGCTTTCAGACCGCACAAACCGCATCGCCGCGCTGTTCCTCCATTGCTGGCTTTCAGACCGCACAAACCGCATCGCCGCGCTGTTCCTCCATTGCTGGCTTTCAGACCGCACAAACCGCATCGCCGCGCTGTTCCTCCATTGCTGGCTTTCAGACCGCACAAACCGCATCGCCGCGCTGTTCCTCCATTGCTGGCTTTCAGACCGCACAAACCGCATCGCCGCGCTGTTCCTCCATTGCTGGCTTTCAGACCGCACAAACCGCATCGCCGCGCTGTTCCTCCATTGCTGGCTTTCAGACCGCACAAACCGCATCGCCGCGCTGTTCCTCCATTGCTGGCTTTCAGACCGCACAAACCGCATCGCCGCGCTGTCCCTCCATTGGCGGCTTGTATCCTTGCGGCTTACTGCTGACGAATGTGTGTCTGGAGGTCTGGGTCATCGGCGTCTTGTGCAATATGGCTGTCTGGGGCAACGTAGGAACTGCAATAGAAATTAGAAAGGATCAGGTCAAATGCTCAGTAGGGGTTTTGGTTATGAGGCATCACAGCAGTTCAAGGCCGCAAACCAAAGTACTGAAGAACCATTCTTGAAGACAGCCATCATGAAATGAGTGCAAGAGGGATGAATAACGAGGGGGAGAACCAAAATGACCAGGAGAAATTTTTTATTTTTTTTTCCTAGATTGAAATCTATCTGCACTTTGAAGTGCACATACATAAACAAAAGCGATTACGTTAGGTTTTTTTTTTCTAGACGCAGACTAGGTCAATTTTATTTAAGCATAAGATTGTTTGTATTATGTAAATATCGGAAATATATTGATAGATATATTTTTGGGAGGATTGAAAGAGGATGATCCTTATAACGGAAGAAAAAAATGTAGGAGTGATTATTGGCCATGTAAAACCCCGTTTCTGTGATATAATTAATAAATTATAAACATAGTTTCAACATAAACATTTCGGTTTCAATCGATTCTGTTCAATAATTTTCATTACTGCTGCTAGAGATTTCGACTGAGCAGGTCAGACTGTCACCCTCGGGTAAGTACAATCAGTAAAACAAATGTTAAAACTGGCGAAATAACAGTTAAATAATTGGAAAGGTTAAAACAGGTAAGATGTAATCTCATTTCCTATAAATCTGGTGAATGTTAGAGAAATTTTACGCATATGATTTCCTACGAGCAGAAAATGTTAACCCTTTTACTTATATTTTACTATAGGTATTAGTTAATATTTTCACATTTCAACTATCCAATCGCTTGTTTTATTGCACAATTGTCATGGCGTGAGGGTGGCAGAGCTTTCTAATTATTTGTGGTTTTTTCTTCAGAAGTATTTATTTTTCACTGTCCTCGTGTTGCATGGGATTCTTTCATATATTTTAATATGATCTGCGACGAATACATGCTATTTTACAAGTTAGATTAGATTAACATAAGAATGTAGTTTGATGAACAAAGTGTCAAGATTATGTGAGAAAAGCATTAACAGCAGAATTCTCAGCCCGACTGAGAACAATTTCATTTATATGGTGGGAATGTTTTATCATGGTTATTGTATCTATTGTTTAGAAGTACAGATAATAAAAAAAATGTACAATGCGGAGATAACATGCATTATACCAGGGTAAACTGGTAAAAAAACTAAAAGGGTACGGGTGCAAGGTCACAAATGGGAGGGACCTAGGTAAAAAAACCGAACTTAAAAGGTTAACTCACTCTCAAAGTATTAGTCATCGAAACCCTTTTGTGTTTGCATTTGATAATTTTACATTTTTGTGTTAACATTTAATAATGTAACGCATTTAATTGTGCATTTAAACTTTAACCCTTCAAGGTACACTTAGATTACCATTAAACAGTAGAGCAGTCCATACATATATATACTCCCATTCATTAATAACCCAACATAGAATAATTGTAACCGAAAAACTCCATATATAACATTACTAATAAAACAATAGGAAAATAATAAGAACATCTACAATGAATAAGCTTATGTACACAACTACTTCATTACAATGGATATGTAGTAGCGGAAGTAAGAAATACGAATATTTATTATTAACAATAACTCGATAAAGGTGATTAGTGAGTGACTTTCAAATACTGTCATTAATAATAAAAAAAAATGATACCGTATACATTATAGAAACAAGGCTGTTATAATATGCAATAATTATAGATATAATATTATAAAAAAGCGTGAACATGACACAAGAGTATGTGACCCCTATCATCAACCGGACAGACTAATTCATACTCACGGTAGTGACGAAAATTGCTCCCTTCGTCTGGCCTTCTTTCACAGGTTCGCTGTTTGAATTATACCAGTCAAAAATTTGGTAAAGAATTTTAAATAATATGCCGACCACACTGGAGATACATGATGTTTTTATTTAGTTAAGTAAAGAAAACACAACCAGCCAAGCAAACAGCGATTAAATTCTTGAGTTTCAGTTATGACCAGTTCAGCTTAAAGCTTAAACTCTTTTTTTTTCTTTTTTTTTTAAATTGTTGTATAATCTTTTAACACAAATAAAAATCTTGTGGATTGACATTTTAGACATTCATTTTATAGCGTACTTATCCATAATTATATCATGTTATAGCATTCTCCGAAGAAAAGTCACATTTTCATCTGAGACCAGGCTTGAGGTATTTTTAAGACTGGTTTTTGAGATGCACCTGTTTTTAAAACCTTCAATTTTTTTATTTTGTACGCCGAAAGAAAATTTCTGAAATGTCAGGGTGATGTAAAAGTTCAACTATTGACTCATACTCGAAACCAAAGCGTTCATGAAAAGAAATTTGCGTCGAAGCTTGCTTCAAGCTAGTAAACCTTTCTTTTAAAGTATTTCCCTTTATTATTGTTTTTTAATTTAAACTCGTTGAGAATTCAGCGATCCATAAACAACTCTCAGTATAAGTTCAGCTCATTACGGAATCATCCCGGTCTAGCTTTTTCTAATGTTGGTTTTCAAAAATATGTATATATTTTTTAAATATCTTGTCCTCAACGATAAAAAAAAAAAGAGAGTTTAAATCTAAAATAAATTCTGATCTCACGTTTAATTTATTTCGAAATGAAGTTTGGCAATCCCTAAGAGGTAGTCATCGCTGTTATTATTATTGTGGTATCATTTTGTTTTCTTCATAAATACATTTTGGCTTTATTCTATTATTAATTTTTTGTATTATGACAAGTACTTATTTATTACTTATTACATATTCTCTTACTTGTAGTTAATTATAATTATGGAACATAACCTTGGAACATTTTATGTCGATTCTATCTTCTTTTTTTTTCGTGTTGAACTCTTATATTTCGAGTGGCTATAATTTAAAAAGTCGATGTCTAGAATTTAAAAACCGTATTACAAACATTCGAAAGTGAATCGGCGCTGAAAGTTGGAAATTCGGCCGTTCACTGTGTGTCATTAACTCGTTAGTATCTGGATCGAACGGTGCACTGAATGAAGTTTAATTATACAGTAGTTAATTAGTGACTGATATATAAGTCCTGGGTGTAATGGAGAGAGAGAATTTGTGACCGGCTCGGGCGTTGGGGTTCGTGACCGCGAGGAGCCTAATCAAGCGACCGTCTGTTTATGAACCGATAATGGTCGTAGCTTTGAAGGGGATTGAAGAAATCGGTCTGATGAAAGTTAGTAATGAGTTCTTTCTGATCTTAATGAGGAGTGTGTCATGTTTGCTCAACCTCCCCCCTCCTCCCAATATGCCTGCTAGAAGCACTAACTCTAAATTATCAATTCCCAGACATCTTTAGTTTATTGGTAAACATTTAACTACTTCTTAAGATCACTGAATTTTTGAGAAAAACACCTAATACTGTTTCTTTACTATTTTCGTTTTTGTTTATTATTTATTTACATACATATACATTCTCAAACTTATCCCTTCCAAGTTCATGAAATTCCATAGTAACCTATCTAACCACTCTAATCCCCTAGCACAGTCATAACATTGCACCACTCATCCCTATAAACCTCCTCGGAGACTAAAACGGCAGTGGCCTCGTGACCTGCTAGAAATGCGTAACAGTGGGAGTCCTGGCAATGGCCAGTTTCTCCAATCGCGGCTGACGGAGGAGCGTGGGGGACTTCCCAAGACTCCGCTTCCTCTTTCGCATGCGAGGGAGGTGACAATCATGTGGATTAGGAATGTTTGTAAATACTGTATGAATGAAGTGAATGAAAATTGTAAATAGCGTATGAATGTGAAGATTTATTACAATTACTTATTACCCAAAAAAGCAGATTGTAATTTGATCACAATAAAGTTTTTAGTCATTATAATTCCTTCTATACTCATTGGGCAGGACAAACACGCCAGAAGTGGACAGGGATGCCATGTTTGTTGATGCTGTCTCAGCAGTATTCATGAGGTCGAGGGTAGGTATTATTTTATCATTACTTTCGAAAGATGATTACACTATACAGTTTTAATGATCTCTTAAAGTTTTGATCGAGTCAAACAATGCACAGTTGTCATAAAAAAAACATTTGTTTTCAGTGTAGGTGCTAAAATTTTGTTTATATCTAAAGAAATGGAAGGGCTGGGCAAGAAATGATTTAATTCAAATTAACTTTTTTTTTTAATTTCCTCTAATTCGATTAAAAGTATCCTTGACTTTTGCCAGGAGCTTAAACGTATAATGAAGGCGTAGGCTGTGCAAATGTTAAACCAAACAGTGTATCCGTATCACTAATTGCCGCTTGCTGAAATACGCTGATTGATACGCTGAGGTACGCCAGTCGTTACTAAACCTATCATTATCCTGCCGGCATATTTATGCGAAATGTATGCTTTGAGCATGTACTACCGAAGTCTGTCTACAAGATGTGTTCAATCAACAAGCAGGAATCGAACCGAGTAGCATTAGGGGCTCTGAATTGAGACATTGCAAATCTCGCCTGGCAAGGTGTAGAAAATGTTCTTTCGTCGCCATTATTAGATAAGTCATTAGTCATTTTCCAATTAGGGCTACTTGATCTGTCGCAACCAGAACAACCTCTTTACAACAACGAAAATGTATAATCGTTTATTTGCTTGAAAGAGTAAAAAAATTAAATTTCTGGAAACAAAAGTTTTAAATATTTAGACTATTTTTAATACCAATTAATAATATTGTTTTTTTTAATTCTATGATAAATAAGGTAAGCCCATCCATCACTTTTAAAGATGTCTTGCAAATTAATGTATAGCAATTAGAAATTGTATAAAATGTAGCTAAGCTACAGAAAATACATTGACCTATTATTATAAATAGATTTTTTTTTTAAATAGCCCCTTTAAATTTACAGATAATTACATATATAATTATAGATCCTCAGGCGAATTTATTTACAAATTATTTCTGTATTTCCTGTAGCACCGCTACATTATATACAGGTTTTGTCATTTTATAAAAATTATATAATGAACAAACAAGTATAATGATATACATTATACATGACTGGACTAAACTGACTAATAAAGGTGATGGGGCTCACCTTTTTGATCAACCTTAAAACTAACTTACATACTAATTCTTAACCTAATTTTTCCCCTACAGTCTATTGCCATCGATGCGGGAGGGGTGGTGGGGTCATAGTGTTAAACACTGGGTTTGTCAGGTGCTGCAACGAGTCAAAAAACTTTATGTGTCTCCAGCGGATTATAGATTCATTTGTAGACTCCATATTGAATACCGCAACAATTTTGTAACAATGGGATAAAGGGGAAAAAATAATAATATTAGATAATAATTATAAATCCAAATAAAATTATGTTAAATCGAGTCGGGTGATATTAAATAAGGGTGTAAGCCACTGGCAGTGTTTGGTCGTATACATGACATTTTTTCGTAATAATTAATTTTTTTTGACTAACGAAATGATAAAGTACAGATAGTCTACTATAGATACTATAACACAAATATATGATCTAGAACGTTATTAGAAGCTATGGTAGCACGTAATAAATTTACGAAGTCACATAAGCAATTGAAAGAAAATTTGAGAATGGAAAAGTAGTCTTGGTCAAGCATTTTTTTTTATGTGTAAAAGCACAGACTGAAAAGGTTTTAATCATAGCATCCAGGACTGATTTATTTCTTGAATTCAATCATTTTTGGCGTCGCACAGTGGGCGGAATCGCAAATCTAGGAGAACAAAAGTTGTAATGGTACCAACATTGGGTGATTTACGTTTTATGGGGTCTAGATGACGAATTCGAAGTTCAATAAATATTACTGCGTCGTAGAAACAAGAATACGTTTTATTTAATATGATCGGTGGTTCTCACTTCAAAGTCGTAGACGGCACCACAAAAAAAGTAGGAACTTCAAATTATCACCTCGAATTGTGACCTGTGAAGGGTTGTTTGTTATTGCCTTGGTGTCATGAATTAATCGATTCTTGAATTTACTTTTGTCCACCTAGCTTGTACTAGCCGATTCACTGTGAGCGATTAAGTTCAATTTAAACCAAAATTTCATTGCACAGAGTTCAAATGTAACAAACAAAAATATTTTTGATGAAACGAATAAACGAATGTTTAGGGTACATGGGCCTGACGATTCGCTCTTCGATTGAGCTTGAAAGGGTTTAGAGGTATGGTGGTCCAATGACGATTTCACTAGTAGTAAACATTTTAAAATTATTTTTTGTCTCGCCGTTTCTAATGAAGAAAAACTCAAACCGTTCCTTAGACTTTCCGGATCGGTTGAATTAGATTTTCGATGGCTATCGTTGAGTTATATAATGCTAAGAATATTGTAATGGTAATATAATGCTAAAAGTAGAAGCAAGCCCCTTCTAGTGTGTACCTGCCTCGTGACTTCATGGAAGTCACTGGTGTTTCCTGTTATTTTTTAAGTACGCGACCTCATCCCTCCCTATTCCCAGAACTACCCTTCTCTTATACACATATGTTTTAGTCCCAGTCCCCACTTGTTCTCCGACACTCGTCCCTTAACGTCCTAACTAGAATGTAGTAACATAACTCTTAATATTTGTATATACCAGTGTTTTGCTTGTACTTTACTCGTATAATAAAGCTTTTCTTATTTTCTTTTGAAAGACTCTCCTCTACAAAGATTATTTAACTGTTTGGCATCAGTTTGGAATCAGAGGCTACTTCAAGTTCAGGATCCAAGTTCCAACGTTTTCAAGAAACTATAATTAGACGATACTCCAGAAGGTCGTGGGTTGGAGTCCTGACAGTGACAGTATTATTTTTCCCCGCCAAGCCCCTGCATAGAGGTTAAATGATTGCGGAACTCATCTCTTCCAAAAAAAAAACCTACCTTGGTGGTCCACCCTTGATCCAGTTATATAAGACCGCGTTGACCTTTAGTGCCTCCAGGAATGTCTGCATGTTCACAGTTGACAAATGTCCTATCTATGATTGTTCCGCCCTAGCAGATTGATGATCTGGCCTTAGCCGAGCTCGGATGGTTCCCTGTAGACAGCAATCTATCATCGATTATAAATAGAATTGTTTTAGAGTGGTGGGCTTTGTGGCTAAGATAGAATTTATTTATAGGCGGCGTTTCAACACGATATGAAAGTCTGCATCAGTTCTTTGTATAGGAATGAGCTAACACGTGAACGAACTGCTCAACACTTTTGGGGAACGGATAGTAAATATTCGTCCATAAGTTAATTCAATGAAAAGCTAAATTGTTTCTTTTATCGACCCAAACCGTTATCCATACAAACAATATGAACCAAAATTCACAGCTAACCGTAATTAAAATTGTAAAAACGTATTTATTGGCAAATAACAAGTTTATTACATATCTTCATTTTCTAAATTACAAAGAGAAGTTATAAGTTCTTGCCATATTCTGTCTTTTGAATAATTGAAGAGGAAAGTGGATAAAGGTGATATGTTACGATTATGTGAAATTGAGAAAAACACCTCCAAAGTGTTTCGAGCTCAAGCCTAGTAGTGTTACACAAACAGCTTTGTCACGTGAGTTTTAGAATTATATGTTTTCAGAGACTGGCACGAAGTGAACAGCTTCAGCCTTGATAAAAATTTGGCAAATTAATAAATATTTTTACTGGAGATAACCAAGGCATTGGAATTATTTCAAGAAATTTTATTGGAATTGTATTTAGAGTTTTATACAATCTATATATTTTATATTTATGTTTTTGGATGTATTGGAACTTTTCTAATGAAATTGTAACTATAACATATGTAGGGTGATTATAAAAGTCAATCAAATAGTGACAATGACTATTATTGATGGTGTGGTTATAGGGTGTGTTTATTACAGAATAAACCCTAATCCCCTGGCAAGGGTTAGTTTCTCCAATCATGTCCTGAGCGTCTGTGGCTCTCGCGATCTTGGCCAGCCTCCAATGGCTTATATCCAGTGACATGGCTGATGGAGGATCGTTCGGGGACTCCTAAGACTCCGCTTAATCTTTCCCATGTGAAGGAGGTGGCAACCATGTGGATTTGGGAGGTCGCTGGACTTTTTGTGAATACTATATGAATGAAAATTGTAAATATGGTATTAATGAGAAGATTTATCACAATTACTTATTGCCCAATAAGGCAGATTGTAATTTTATCATAATAAAGTTTATATATATTATGGGATAATACGGCCTTTGTCTCTCAATAGATTTATTAATTTATACCCGAACTTGACAGTTAAAAGTGGAATGGTTTTAATCTTTTGACAAAATGATAGTTAATGCTTTTACTGCGGAATTCGTAATACTTGTAAGGTCTTGAAGAAGCCTGATTTATTTCGAAGCTTTTAAACAGAGACTATCAGTTTTACTCCTGCTTATTCAATAATTATTTTATCGCGCTTTTTTGATTATTAGGATAAAGTTATTTCCTTTCTTTACCTGTCTTTATCTTTCTAATGGCCTATAATTTAAAGTACTACTGCTATTCTCGGCTAATTAATATTTTTTAGTATTAGTGTATCCTATAAATAACAAAAACACTTCACAAACACTATATGTGCCTACTACCGGGCTGGTTGTAACCTGGCCGGAAGACATCTGCTCAACTCTCGACAGGCTATTCCCAGTTTTTTGCCATATCCCACCTAGACCTGGAGTCCCGTTTTCTCCAGACATGTTCCCACCATACATACGCACCTGGCTCTCAACCTATGCCGCTGTGTGCTGTCTTAACTCCTACTCCCGCTTAGTGGAATATCTGCTCCGGGTTTCCGGCACTAGGAAATGCACATGACTGTTTTTGTCCAAAACATAACGGGATGAACAGTTGTTGTGCTGTATACTGAATCGCAGATCCCCCGAAGAACCGCGTCTCTACTTTCAAACAGCTACGTCATTCGTAGTTCTACGAATGGGGCATGTAAAAAGATTATGTGCAAAAATTCGTATACTTCGTTGGCATTTGTAGCCCCCGCTAATCCTTGGGTTTTATCAACAGTTTTATAATGATAAGAACAAGTAGAAGGGGATTGAGCAGAACTATATACCTGCCCCGTGACTTCATGGGAGATTCTTCACGAAATCTTTGATTTGCCTACGGTGGATGAATTCATCCATATAAAAGACATATAAAATTTTTCTACTCCCTATAGTACTTGACTAAGCTGGTGTTTAACACGATAACCCCCGCTCCGTTCCCCATCGATGGCAAGACACTGTCGTGGGAGGAACGCTTTAGTCTTAGGTTCTAGTTTTTAAGTTTTAGTTTGTAGTTCCACATTGTAATCTGAAGGTGAGCCCCATCACCTAGTCCTGTACCCTGTGATTTGTAATTTTAACTTCAAATAGAATATTGTTATTGTAATTCTACCCTCCTTCGAATGCATACGCAGATATGCAGTAAGAGGAGAATTTGTAAATTGTAAAACTTTTAATCAATAAAGGGGTTTTAAAATTTGAAAAAAAGAAAAGAAAAAAAAAGGAAGTTTCTGATGGTTCCTGTTATTTTTAAGTAAGCACTCCTCCTTACTTCCCTTACTCCCTATTCCCAGAATCTTACTCTTTTCTTATACATATATGTCTCAACTTTAGCACCAGACCATACTCGTCCCTAGACCTTCCACCTAGTATGTTGTAACTGATCTCTCAATATTTGTATATACCAGTGTTTTGCTTGTACTTCATAATAAAGCTTTTCTTTTTTTTCTTTTAAAACACTCTCCTCTACAAAGATTATTTAACTCACGATTTAACTTAGACTATCAAGTAACAAACCAATTAATACATAAGTAATGACTACCAATCCGTCATCGTCGAGCTGAAGTTAATACCTGATCAAGACTGGTATTTGACCAGCATTTCTTAAATGCCGTTTAAAACCGTTCCTACGAAAGCGCTGCCGTACTTCTTACAAGCGCCGTTCACTTTCTCCACCCAACGAATTCATGCTCGCTTTCGCACGCACTCATTTTCGACTTGTGTTTTTAAAGACTGTCAATCAAAATTTTGTCTTGTGACATGATATGATTTTATTTTATATAAAATAATGTAGAAATGGAAAATAGGACATGAAACAAGTCAGTTGCTGTATATACTTTAATTGAGTAAATTATACAAGAACAATAATCACAGTAAGGTTTCAATTTTTATTGTTTTTCGTAGTCAACAAAGCTCTCATGCACAAAGGACGTTTCAACAACTGCACGTCTGCTCGTCCTACGATAGTGTTTGTATACGTCCGATCGCTCTGTAATTTTAAAGGTTTATGTAACTAACACTTTGGATTCTGCTAATTAGGTTTAATTAGTTATGCAAAATAGAACTATGGCACTTTTGTTGTACTTTTTGTCATAAAAGTTCTAGCTAATGCAGCAGAGATAGTAAAATGATATTAAGCCCCTGAAAAATAATAATGGATTAACTATTAATGAATTACGTGTAATCAATCAATAAAGTTGTTCCTATGACATTATATACCATTTTGGAATAAATGATTCGAAGTCCCGGTAATAAATATGTATTATGTGATGGTCCTTTATTATACTTTTGTAAGTAAAAAATTATCACTGCCTACGAAACCGCTTTCACATCCGTAACGAAACTTAATTTTACTTAATAGTTTTAAGTATCGCACTAAGCTTGTATTTGATTTTTAATTGTTAAAAATGGTACCGACCGGTTTATTAAAGAAATTGAGCTAGTCTCTTGAGGTATTTTACCGGCGTGATTCTTGGTCCACTTATGGCTATTATCCTCATTTCCTCCTAATATTTTATAGTTAATATTAATTTAATCAAAAAAACAAACAAATAGTTTAGGCAGTATTCTATGTAACGAAAAGCTCAAGTCGGTAAAACTTCTAGAAAAAATGATGGTTGATAAATAGAAAAAAAAATGGAATGAATGGTTAGGTTATTAGTAATTAATTTATAATTGAAAAAAAAATTTTTTTTTTATTATTCTGCAATGTATATGCAAACCCTCAATACCGTTAAGTCTTCATGGTTAGATAGACTTCCCCACTTGAAGCCCTCAATAGATAATTATTTTTAAAAAACCAGTCCAATAGGCATTTTATGTTTAAAAAATGTTAAAAACTTCTTTTTGATTTTGCCTAATGTTTTAATGTTTTTTTTATTGTTTTTTACCGTTGTAAAACTTCGATCCATAATCATAAACTTATTTTTAAGGTTTTATTGTAAAAAATATATACAAAGAAATTTTTAAAAAAGTGAAAGTGCGACAGAGATGTTATGGCATCTCGTTATTTCACTCCGCGTTTCTGCGACACTTTTTGAATGCGAAATTGAAATGCGAAAATCATTTCGACTAAAAATACTTGTTTTTATTTCTTTGTCACTTAATATTGTTACCGTTAATGTTAATGGGTCATAAACCATAAAAAGAATCCGAACTTCAGATGCTCAATAGATGATGAGCCGTGTCTCTGGTACGCGTCGATGTAACATCATCTAGACAAATTTTCTCCGCTTTCATGGTTTAGTTATTGTCTAATACCAAACCTTATTACAATTTACCCATAAATAAATACTGCAATCCGAGGTGTTTATGAATGTGCCGTTAAAATTGATGGCACGATTGAATCATATGGCCTATTCATATTTCATCTTTTTACTTTTTAGGTTTATTTATTGATGTTTTTAATGCTCACAATGGGTTTTTATTTTAACCATTCATAATGTTTATTTTTATTTTAAATATTTGTTAGATATTTTAATTGAAGGCTATTTATTTCATTCTAACTGTTTTAACTTTTAATTTTAAACATTTGACCGGTTTGAATTTATATTGTGTTTTACTCCTTTAATCTGTTTAATTTTAAGCTAATTACTGATTGATCAGAATATAATATTATAAATAATTTGGGTATACAAAAGATGTTTTATTCAATTAACATTGAATGATTCTTCCTTTTATCCCTTTCTAGTTACTGTGAGGATATTAATGAAGCATTTCTCAGGCTTAGTGTGACATATTATTATTCGAATTATCATCTTTTACTACTTTGCAAGTCGAAGTAGGATTGGTTAGACTTTTCTGCGGTATGCTAATATTAATATTGGGTATGTGATCCTTTAAAATGGCTGGCAAGTTTTATGGACAAAACAAGAGTTTTAAGGGTCACAAGCCATGTGACCTGATATAGCATAAATACATTCTTGGCCTGTATTTGACCCTATCTAAGGGTTCGCTCTGCAACAATCGAATAGTTTCTGTTGAGTTTGAAGGGACTTGGAAGTGTTAAAATGAGTTAGAGGCGATCTCACCGAATACGATGGCGTGCCCGAAAGAAACCGCACTGATGTTGTTTGTGGCAGAGTTTTTGTAGTGCCGGGTTTCGCCAGTAGGACCGTGTAAAGCAACTTTTTACCAGCCAGTATGCCAAGAGCCGTCACGGAGAATGTTCCGTTCTGCGTGTGCTAATTTATTTGTGACAGTTGTTTTGCGTGTACGTCGTTTGTATGATGGCTGATTTCCGCGAACAGTGCGCCGCCGTGAAGTTTTGTTTCCTGCTACAGAAACTCTTTAAATGTTAAAAGTGCCCTACAAGCATGATGCTATGAGGAAAACTCAAGTGTTCGAGTGTTTTTCCCGTTTCAAAAATTCACCAGCCAACAGCCTAGTATATCTGGGAATGAAATGGGCACACACCTCCATTTTAGTAACCATTTTACAAAGAAGTTGAAGCATACTCGCACGAAGTCTTACCAGCTTACGCACTTATTGACTTCCCCCAATCTATCACTGCGTCTCAAGCTACTGATATACAAGAGCATACTCAGGCCTACTCTGCTGTATGGTGCACCGCTATTTCGTTATCTGACGTATACGACAGCTCGGCGACTCCAACAATTCCAAAACGGTATACTGATGAAAGTGGTCACAGGTACTTCATTCGAGCTGCGGAGCAACAGTGAGCTTCACGATATCTTTGAGCTGCCTACGGTGGATGAATTCATCCAACGTAGACATATCAAATTTTTCGACTCGCTGCATCTGTGCGCCGATTTTTGGTATGAACACTGTTCCATCACCCAATCTAGGCCCCTGAAACTTATTTTTATTCCCCGAATGAAAAAGAACATGAAAAGAAAACTTTTGCGGACATTAAAGAAGTAAAGACAAAAACGATGGGGGCGCTGTCTGGCATCGCAAAAGAGTAATAACAGTGGAATAAAAGATTTGCGTTATGTATTGACTCCACTGAAGAGTACTTTGAAGGAGTTTTTGTAAAAAAAATTAAATAATTCACTTTGTACAAAAATAGTTTGATTTGTGTTAGGTACAGCCGCGGGGTACATTACTTTTAAAGACTTGTGCTTACTGAAATCAGGCATATTACCATATCCTTATTTATTTTAATAGTTCTTTTTTGTTTTGTTGCAGGTAAAAGCTGTTCAATTTTTGAAGTTTTACTCTGATTTTACAATTTTATCTGATCATGTTTCGTTTCAGGTATGTATTTGCTTTGTTTTGCATAGATGTACATTTATATCCTTTATAACACAGAATAAATGCCATTAATATTCTCATTAATAATGAAAGAGCCTAGTGCAGGGCCTACAGTGAGAGCTGTAGTTTCTCCTTTCTTTGTTATGTAAAAGGGGTTAGAAAGTACCTTAGGGCCGAGGGCAGATGCGATGTGTCAGGCCGGCTCATCTTTCTAGCTACACAACAGCAGAAGTTCTACAGGGACCAAGGTTGTTTGCTAAGTCCTATTATTTCCGATAGAATAAGTAAAAACGATAAAATTAATCAAAGTTAATAACGTAATTCGTTACGTGTAATAACTATTGTTGCATAAAACAATAAACAAAAACAGTAGCTAAGCAACTGTAAACGAACGTATAACCATCAATACAACCTTACCGTTCTCAAAAACGCCACGTGGCTTATAAATCCACTAAATTTAGAACCGTATAACTTACATAATTTAAAAAAAAAAACTTCAAGACTTTCGCACAATAAATAAAAATATTAAAAGTAAAGATACTCTTTTATACATAAACATAATAAACATATTGTTTCAATTTAGCCACCAACATGGGCGAATACGAACCTAAAAGTGTAAAAAATACAAGCTTTATGCTGCTCGTACTTTCGGATTTCTTTGGATGTTTTTTAGATATTTCGATATTCTCAGATTTTTAAATTACTTCCCTCAGTCGACTTTTTGTTTCCTTATCAATGTAAGAAGATTCTACAAATATTAATAGTGGCAAATGTAAACGTCTCTTGGCAGATCGGCTTAAATTGAAGAAAAAGGGATTTTCCATCAAATTTTTCGTAATAAACAATTAACTCACAGTTTTCCATGTGCAAACTATATTCATAGTTCTAGATACTTCGCTCACTTGGCTAAATTAAGCAGAGTGAGCTCCAAGAGCTCCACTTTTTCATTCAAGAACTTGGTTTAGGCAGGCACTAACTCAGAGAACAGGTAAGGGTTTGTACCTTTAGGTTGTACCTGTACCCCAAGAGTCCGTCGCAACAATATTTTTTCTGAAGGTGGGGTGGGTCCGGGTTTTCACCCTGCCACGTTGCAACGAACACCGGCTAGCTCTGTCTGGAAAATAGAAATAATATTATAGTGCAAGATTTACTTTTATGAATTCCTGATTCTAAAAATTCTTTAAATAAATAAGTTAATTTGTTGGGATATTAACTTAAGATGATAAAAGAGGGATGTTATATATTGTTAAAATTTATCAATGGAAAAAGTCTACGTCTGCATCAGGTCCTGACAACAATGGCTTATGTTAAAAAAAAGTAGTTAGTATATAAAAAAAAGAGTATATGAAAATGGATAAAACACGTAATTGTAAGAATATAAATAAAATAAATTATAAACTACATTGTAAGTAGGGATTGACCTGTATGTGAATGGATATTATAAAATGAATGTGACTATATTAGTTAATGTTTACAAATGGTATATCGAAATTGATACGAGAACTGCAATGAACTGTAAATTTGATGAGAAAGAGTAATATAATTATCAAATTAAATAATTGATAATAATAGAATAATAAGATATAAATATATTTATGATAAGTTATGTTAAAAGTAATGTGGAAGTGAAATAAGGAATTTGCTAATACTTTATATACTTGAGTATGCATCGAGAACCAATGTGCTATATGGCTGTTAGTCAATAGTCTGGGAGTTCACATACCCATATATGCATGTATGAGTTCACACATGAGATGGTTGCACTGAACTGTTAAGAATAAACTATACTGAGTGTTTTTATGCTTTTTATTATTTTTTCTAATAAAACCTATTCATGTAAATAGTTTAAATACAATAACCCTCGATAACATTAATAAATAGTTTATTAATAACCTCCAGCCATAAAAGTTATAAAAGTAACTGTTTTGAAATAGCTTTTATCAATAAAAGTAGAAGTTAATTTTTTTATTCTAATTATTAGAATTAACTGTTTCATTCGGGCACTGGTTTAAAGTTTTAATGTGTGTGGTTTTAAGGAAGCATTTTTGGCAACAACTATTTATTATTTATTAATTTTTATTCAAAATTTGTTAATAAGAAACTTATTTCACATTTATTTCATCTTCTGTTTTGTTGATTTATTTATTTTTTTATCGAAAATTATGTTTTTTTAAATAAATATTACATTTAAGAAAGTACAATCGATTTTACAACTGTTATTACAAATTTTTATGTGGTAAAAAATGAGTACAAAATTGACAAATGCGCAAGTATACGCTAGATACGCTTTGAAGCGTAGTTTTGGTCGAAAAGGGCTTTTTTTTTTACTTTTGGGGACTCTTACTTTCTCTTTAACGAAACGCTTTCTACGTGGCTCTGTTCGAGTTATCGATTTTCAAATATCCTCCTTTCGCCGCCAAAGAGGTAGAAGTAGGAGGCCTGTACAACGTACTTACAACCAGCCAAGAGCAGCTGGTGCGGAAATGGACTGACCGTTGCTTCGCCGCACCTGCCCCTAGCGAGGAAGTCTCTCGCGACAGTTGTCGGTACTTCCGAGCAGTGAGTAACCTCTACACCGTTAGCACCATCTAACAGGTGTGTATCTGTTTACTGAAGGTTTAGGTATCTAGTTTGCTTGTAAAAGTATAAAAAAGAACGACCAAACGAGAATAAACATTTTAATGGGATTGCCATATATATTCTAGTACATAAATGAAGGTTTGAGCAGTATGAATTGCACAGTTTCATTTCAAATAAAAGAGATTACTTTATTATAAGTAATGATTATCTTTCGTCAAAGTAAAAGTTCACTTAAGTGCTCCGTCCATTCGTCCGACGTATACGAAGAATAACAAATAAATAAATTTTAATGTTAATAAATAAACAACCAATTAACCAGTTCAGTGAGCATTGCCGTTATGTTTCCATTTAGACTCATTATATGAAAGAAATATGAACGAATGGAAATAACTTATTTGGGATTATATATTCTAAACGCTACGTTAACAATTATTATGCAGGCGGTGCCATGTATGAAGGTTTGATTAATATAAATGATGATACATGATGTAATATAACTAAATATAAAATTACTGGCAAGATCGGTACTCGAACCCGGGCAGAGCTGTCCTGCCACGTGTCAGGCAGGCTCTATTCGGTTCCGAGATGCGTCTCGACTTGAGTTTATTTCACTTTGAGTTAACAAATTTTATTTTTTATTAACGGTTTATTTATTCTTAAATCGACAAACAGCATAATTAAAATAATCATTTTTTGTTGTTTTTTAGTTAATGTTTATTACGATATTAGGATATAACGAAATTTTAACTAATGTTATTTAATTTGAGGAATGAGTATTTTATTCTTTCAAGCTTCCCATTATTGTAATTTTTTTTCTGTAAAGTGTTTATTTCACGACAGGTGAGTTTAGTTCAATATTCCAGGAACTGTATTTATCCGATCCCTTTAGGTTCAGTTCTCATTTAATAGTTAACAATTATTATGCAGGCGGTGCCATGTATGAAGGTTTAATTAATATAAATGATGATATATGTTGTAATATAACCAAATATAAAATTACTGGCAAGATCGGTACTCGAACCCGTGGGGCGAGCTGTCCTACCACGTGTCAGGCAGGCTCTATTCGGTTCCGAGATGCGTCTCGACCTGAGTTTATTTCACTTTGAGTTAACAAATTTTATTTTTTATTAACGGTTTATTTATTCTTAAATTGACAAACAGCATAATTAAAATAATCATTTTTTGTTGTTGTTTAGTTAATGTTTATTACGATATTAGGATATAACGAAATTTTAACTAATGTTATTTAATTTGAGGAATGAGTATTTTATTCTTTCAAGCTTCCCATTATTGTAATTTTTTTTCTTTAAAGTGTTTATTCCACGACAGGTGAGTTTAGTTCAATATTCCAGGAACTGTATTTATCCAATCCCTTTAGGTTCAGTTCTCAATTAATAGTTAACAATTATTATGCAGGCGGTGCCATGTATGAAGGTTTGATTAATATAAATAGTGATACATGATGTAATATAACTAAATATAAAATTACTGGCAAGATCGGTACTCGAACCCGTGGGCCGAGCTGTCCTGCCACGTGTCAGGCAGGCTCTATTCGGTTCCGAGATGCGTCTCGACCTGAGTTTATTTCACTTTGAGTTAACAAATTTTATTTTTCATTAACGGTTTATTTATTCTTAAATTGAATAATAGCATAATTAAAATAATAATATTTTTTTTACTAAGTTCTAGTTCAGTTCAATATTTATAACGTTATCAGGATATAACTAAAATTTAACTAATGTTATTTAGTTTGAGGAATCAGATCATAAATTAGTTAAAACATATATAAACTGAAATTATTTATAGTGTAGCTGCCAAATATTCTTGGTAATTATAGGGTCAGCTTACCCCTAACTGTACCTCGCAAGTGTTCTAACTATTTTATATATTTATACATAAACTTTATATTTGCATTATACTTGGGGCAATACAAATTGTTTATATTTTCCACATTCACTGAAGTTATTTGTTGCTTTTAATTAGTAATATTTATTGTATAGAAGACCATACTGTTATCCGTATTTATCAGCTGAAGAAAAATACATCGTTATCCTCTAACACGGGACCACCTCAATGTATGTCCGGTGGCTCAACCATCTGAGCTACCCGGACTTCCTCTTTGTCTTAGTCCAGCTCCTTTCTCACCGTGGCTTGCAGAGACTGGGAAAGAGTTTATGGGCGAAAGATAATTCTTATTGGGACGATCGTACGCTCGTGCTAGGTCCTGCGAGTGTATATTTTGGCTGTTAATTATTATTATTTATTGCTATGATATAGACAGATTTAGATGTGGTACGGATCTCACTAAAATAAAAAAAATCTTTAGGGAAATGAAAAATATACCAGTAGAGAGCTCTACTCTATGAGTTGAAGACCCAAATAAAAGTAAAGTTAAAAAAAAAATTATAAATTTATATATATATATAAATTTATAATTTTTTTTATATAAATAAATTAAAAATTTGACAATGCAACGTGTTATGTCTGCAGATGGTTCAGTCCAGAAATATACTGCTCAGGAAACATTTTAAAAAAATTTCGCCAAAATTATATGTTTATAAACAAATAAATATCGTATATACATGAGTAGAGGACTATTCATTCAGCTGTTCAGAAAACTTGAACCACCCACCCGGGTCACAATAGTCCAGAAGTGGCCAGACCTTGGTACGGGCCACAATAGTCCAGAACTTCGTAGAACGTCCCTTTCATCCCGGTCTGGAATTTTGAGGCAAAAAATCGGGTTTTTGTGCGTTGGAGAAATGTGGGTTTCAACCACCAAATTTTCTATAGCTCTCAAAAGAAGCGTTCTAGTCTCACCAGGACAGGATTCTGTAAACTTTTTACGTGGTAACAATGTCTCATTATAATCAGACTGTAAAGTTATATGTCTAGAAATATTATTGTATAATTATTTATATGAATCTCTTTAAGGAATCCACTTCAGTTCTCATTTGTGATTATAGTTTAGAAACTTTTAAGACACCAAAAGCAAGTTGTTTTATGAATTGACATATCAAGTGTGAATATGAACATGAAATGTTTATGAAAATACTAGTACGTTAATGAACTAATTACATATGTACGTAAATGGTTTCCATATTATATGGTAAAAGATCGAATTATCATGATCACTAATATGCAGGGATATAATAATTATATTATAATTTACATTTATACAATTTTTTTTCAAAACCCCTTGTGGTAGTAATTTTCTGTAAAGTAAATACAGAATTTATATAATATGTCGTTTGTAAACTAAAAGTAAACATTTTTACATTTTATTTACTGTGGCTATGCCTCATTTTATATAATTTGTATTAATTTTATATAAATATATGATATATTATTACTAAACTTAATGCATCTGTATAATACGAACTGTAAGTTACAACATAATTGTGAGTTAGGGGTAAAGGAGTTTCAAACTCATAACACCGGTCAGGCTCTTCCTTAGCCCAGTGGCTAGCACGATGGCGTGATGCTTCCTAGGCTCAAGTTCGAATCTCATCCAATGTTTTTTTTATTGTGGGGTCACTCAGTCTCGAGAAGTTAAAGAAATTGTGTTGCTGTAATAAAAATAATTTAATTTAAGTTGCATTCTCATTATTATCTAACCATTTATAAATATATAGATTCTTTAATAAAACTTTTCTTGATACTTGTATTAATAACTATAGCATATGCACTGTCGACGTTTTGCCTATTCGGGCATATTCAAAGACTATAATAACGAAAAACAAGATAGTACATTAAAACGAAATATATATATTATTATGTATGTTTGACAATATAATACAAAATAGAATTTTAACAAAAAAATAATATAATTGGGAATGTTGCGATAGGCAATATATTGCCTAATAATTCATAAAGATATGAATAACTGTTACAACAAATTTAGTCAAATAACAAACCTGATTTATTTGTTTGTAAAGAATATGACTTACAGTCATTATTACACCATTGGTATCATAACTGTAAACAAATCAAAACTGATATTATAATGGATTTGTTATATATAATCGAACAATAGTTAAAATTAAAAACTAGTTTATAAATCTGGTTTGTATAGACTTACTTGGAAAATGTAGAAAAAGGATAAAAATGTTGAAATACAAACAAACCTATGAAACCTTTCCGTAATTGTAATGATACCAAAAATGCCTAATATATTCTTTATAACAAAACATCTCATTTTGTTATTTGACTAAATTTGTTATAAGAATTATTGCTAAATTTATATTTGATATTGTTGAGATGTATAAAAAGGTTATCATGTACAATTATTTGTTAATCGTTTTATGTAGCATATACATCCCGTGCCATCTCACACTAGGACCTGATACAGAAGTCCATACCATGTTGAAACGTTGTCCATTAATAAATTTGAAGAAAACCTTGCTATTCTACTTCATCAAAGCCAATCTCCTTGCAAAATATTCTACTCATACGTAATAGTTTCTCATAATCATTCACGATGTATAATTAAGTATTTATTAGACGAGTTATTCTGTATACAGCTGTCACAAAAAACAAATAACAGCGGAGCATAAAAACATGCAATTATTCCAATGGAGTCACTCTGCCCAATAAATATTGTTTCTAATTGCTTGATAAACGTTTATTTTGTGACTAACACTAATTGTGTACAATATCGGATAAGTATTTATCGTTTTTGTTCAGTCCCGTGACTCTATAGTTTGTTTGCGCAGCTGTGTCTTTCTTTCTGGCATCGTCTAGTCTCGTGCGTGATCGGACATAATGGTGTGACAATTCAAGTGTTTGCTTCTATCGATCCCCGGCGTTCATTTGCTGTAATAGAGTTTTTATTGAAGGCAAAGTAGGGGAAAAAAAACGTGGTCGGGGAATAGAATCTAGGTTATTATCTCATGAATAATAATGTATTCCCAATTTGTTAAATGCCTCCGAAATTGCCGACAATTTTGGAAGAACGTCCCACGCACCAGAATGGCAAACTCCCTCTGAATCGGTTGCAGACAGGTAGGGTTTAAGGATAAAGTCGGAGTGGGTGGGACATGACTGTATCTGGAGAGATGGGGGAAATGAAAAGCTATTACGGCCAGTAAATGTATATTTTACCCTCATATATTGTTATGATTTTTATCTTTCTTCCTATTATTTAATTTTACCTCAGGGTTAAAGGTTCTGTTAATATAAAAAAGAATTCTGGCAAAAAGGAAACTGTTCAATTACAAAACGTTTCTTTAATTTTTCAACAAGTACATCTGTGACAAAACAACAATGTTTACAAAACAAATTTTTTTTATTTTACCTTATTATTATTATCGGTGACTGGTCAGATTTATTACTTTTCATTTCCCTTTCTTATTGTTTCATCAATTTTTCTTCGTGCTTCGGCGAATTTTCTTTTATTCCTATCCTTTTTTTCTTGAAATTTAATATTTCTTAATTTTTTTTTGTTTATTCATTATTCTAGCCCTGTCATTTCACAGTAATTAATTAGTGATGTTGGAAATCTTGCTAACATTTGTTATCTACACATTATTTCATAACTAATGTGTTTATCACGATGAGAATTTCTCCGAAAATATTAATTTGATTGAAAGCTCGTTTCCTCTCAGACAAAACTCTTTTACTTTAATTTGGAACTTTGTCTGCTGAAGTTAATGCTAAATTATAAACTTCTCCCCAATAATACATAATAATACCCAATAATAATACATTGTCATTGGAAAAAACCAAAAAAAAAAATTAGGGTTTAAATCTTAGAAGGAAGAAATGGTCAGGCGGACCCATTGCTTTGTGTAGCAATAATAAATGACAAAATAAAAATTTTATATTTATCATCTTATTTATTGTGATAAAATTACAATCTGCCTTATTGGACAATAAGTAATTGTGATAAATGTTCTCATTCATACCATATTTACAATTTTCATTCATACAGTATTTACAAACAGCCCAGAGACCTCACAAATCCACATGGTTGTCACCTCCCTTGCATGCGAAAGAGGAAGTGGAGTCTTGGGAAGTCCCCCACGATCCTCCGTCAGCCGCGTCACCGGATACGAGCCAGTGGAGGGTGTGAAAATTTTAAAACATAAATAGCTAACTAAAATAAATGAAATGTTTGGTCGACCCTACTGACGGCCTTCTAGCTGTTATACAGTATTTTGTCCTTATCCTCTCAAGCAACAAGTATTTAACAAATACTTATAATAAATAATATAGTTGCTTCATATCCGGTTAATCCGACCTGTTAGCCATGCCGGCATACCCCCTGGTACCATTGATCGAGGTTTTACTGTATTAATAACTATTATTTAGTACTATTTTTAAAATTTCCTTTTATTGTTAACAGAACAGCCATGCCATCAGGAGGAATTTGTGGAAACTTATTTGTGGATTCTCAACAAATCCCACTGCTTACCCTCACACATCAGAAACTCCATACAATTGCCTCCCAGTCCGCGACTGTTGACAGAACTGACACAGGGTTTCCTGCCTCGCCCACGTTTGTTCAGACAGTGAGTGAATCAGTTTGTCCCTCTCTCGTTAAAAAGTCCTCTGACTCACAAAGGGCCGACCTGCCGCTATTAGCATAACTTCACGTATGCGCGGTTGTCGCAACGTTCCGCTGAGCTTTTTCCCCATCATGCCGTGTTCGATACATTTTGGAAGTGAAATCTTTTTCGGATTTTCGCTCGATGACTATGAGAAGGGAAGATATATATAACTTGATAATAAGTGATGGATATATCAGTCTCAATGATATATTATATATCTCAATGATATATAAGTTGATGGAAGTAATATATAACTGGTTTATCCAATCTGGCCCCTCAACGTAAAAAAAAATATGATAGTAATATTTTCTATTTTGCATAAATAAATAATCATTGTAAAACTATTGTGCATGTTATCATTGTGTATAGATGTTCTTTATTCACTCTTCAATCCTTGTTGTGACGTTTTAGATTTAATTTTAGCCATCTTTTACACAAACGTTATATCATTGAATATTAAATCTTTTTTTTTTTTTTTTCTTAGCTATTATAAGATTAAGGATGAAGGAAAAATAAAGTAATATTTGGGTTGAGTGGATCCTTGTACTAGAAGTACCTGCTTGAAGGTGGTGTGAGGGAATTAAGGAGTGTGGGAAGCCTTAGTAGAGGTTGATAGTTGCAGTACAGTGGTGAGAGTCCACAGGTGGCTGGGCCTTGAGTAGTGCAGTCTTATTTAGTTGGATCGGAGTGATGGGTGCCCGTTAGAGGCTTGTTGTTGGTGGGCCAAGTGCCGTGATGTCCTTATTTACATATTTATACATTTGGGATGGCTCCTTTTGGCTTCTTTGGATGGCTTCGGTGATGGTGGGGACCTCGAACTTTTCGTGGATGTCGGGAGCCTTTATACCACGAAAAGAGGTATGCCATAGTACCGTGCGCAGGATGTTATTCTGGAAGCTCTGGAGTCGAGTTATTGTGCTGGTGTGTAGGAATCGGAAGAGTGATGTCCCAAACAGTAGAGCTGGCCTCAGGACGCTCTTATATATTAACAGTTTCAGCCTCAGGGATATAGCCGGACTTGTGATGAGATGCTGGAGAGAGTAGTAAGTCCGTACTCTTTTCAACTTCTTCTGCAGGTGTGTGCCGAACGTCATGTGTCTATATATTAGTGACGATGTTATTTTTTTTTTTTTTTTTTTTTTTTTTTTTTTTTTTTTTTTTTTTTTTTTTTTTTTTTTTTTTTTTTTTTTTTTTTTTTTTCCCTTCATAGCCCCTTTAAATTTACAGATAATTATATATAATTATAGATCCTCAGGCGAATCTATTTACAAATTATTTTGTATTTCCTGTAGCATCACTACATTATATACAGGTTTTGTTATTTTATAGAAATTATATAATGTATAAACAAGTATAATGACATAAATTATACGTGACTTGACGAAACTGACTAATAAGGTGATGGGGCTCACCTTTTTGATCAACCTTAAAACTAACTTACATACTAATTCTTATCATAATTTTTCCCCGACAGTCTGTTGCCATCGATGCGGGAGGGGTGGCGGACGTTACAACACGGAGGTGATGTTAATTTAGTTTAGTTAATCTTTTTAAATATTTATTGTTATTTTTTTTTATTTGGAAGAGCGCAACATTTGTGTAAATGTTGCCTGAAATTGGGGTAATTAAATCAAACAAATCAGTTGCCCCTCCACTTAAAAAAGTATAATAATATTTGCTATGTTTCATAAATACGAAACGTCGCGACTAGGAATGATAACAACAATTTTTTACGCAAGCATATTAAATAAAATATATATTAAAAATAAAGAAAGGTTTTGGTCCGGGGTCTTCGCGTACTTTCTCTGGTAATTGATTGGCATAAAACTTTTTGTTCTTTTTTAACCAAATATACCATCCCCAAAAATTGACAATTTCCGTAAAATTTATAATTTATAACTGCGGTCCTTGGAACATTTTCAATAATTTATTTTTGTTTTATATTTTCTCCCATATACCTTTTATTTTAACTTAAATCTTCTCCTTATGTGCATTTCAGCCATAGCCTTGTTACAGCCATTGTGAGACGTTCATCTGAACAATTCCCTTATTCCAGTCCGAGGTCGGGAATATAGCCCAAATCAGTTACCTCTCCCTTGGGGTGGGGCGTTGCCTTTGTTAGTTTTACCCTGGTTGTCATCCATTCGACAGACATGGCCAAACCCTTTTTGTATGTTTTAACCCGTCCACGGGGTGCGTATGGGTTCCAGGTCGACGGGGCCATGGGGTATTTCGTTGCCTGTGGTGCGCTTATTCCAGTGAAATTGGGTGTGTCGCACACCTTTTGTTCTTTTAAGCCGGTATTGTATTAAGTCCCCCCCCCCCGAAACCGCTCCAGTCGTTTTCCTCAGATTTCCCAGCAGTCTGTAGCATCTGTATTATCTCATTGTTTCATTCCTGAGTCGTTCCCATTTGGTTATTCCAGTAATTTGTCGAAGGAAATTATTTCAACTGAGGTCAATCTGCTGGCTAAAACGACCAACCCCATAAAAGTGAATTGGGAGAGACAGTTTTGGAGTTCGAAAGTAAATCGGCATCAGGGAACTCCAAAAGGAAGATTAATGGCCGTACCTCTTTTCCTCGCCCTTTTCCTATTTTTATTGTTAACATTTAAACCTTTTACGGATGAAATATTTTCCCTTAACCATTTCGTTTGAGACTTGAAGAATCGAAGGGCTTGACAATAACGAGCTAAATCTTATGGCGCTGCTGAAAACTGTAGACCGAAATATTTTCGACATTCGGCATCCATTGTACTTCACATTTGGAATGTTCCTTTGTTGAACCTAGTTGGCCTTCTCTTTAGATGACCAAAGCTACATGGCCTCTCGGCCTTCTGAATATAATTTTTGTTTGCCCCATGCTGTTTGTTTGTTTACCGTATATTAGATTACCAATTAAATAGGTCACGTAAAAATAAAACATAAATCTAAAGTTAAAATGTTTTAAATACAATTAAAATCACAATGAGCAATGAATCTCTAAAGTGCATTGTCTAATGATTTAATTTAATTGTGTTATTTTATTCATCTTAACTTACTTAATGGTTTAAACCTTTTTTAGAAGGTAGATTAAGCACTTCAAGAGTTTTTAGATTATATATTTTTAAATCCCCTATTTTAATTGGTAGTAGCGTGTAATTTTACTATTTTACCTAAGGTTAAGGGAACTTAAGGAATCAGCTATTTAGGGTTCCTGGACTTTTGAAGGAAAACCAGGTGTGTAATAAATATCTGTCATTATGGAGTACAACCGCTCTTCTTGCGACATTGCATTAGATAAAAATATTTTAAAAAAATAGATACAGAATGTATACAAAGGAATGTAGACCTTCGGACAAAAAGCGACCCTTTTTTATGGCTTTGTTCGAAAAGCCATCATGACCGGAAGTTACTTGGTTTTACCCGGAGCCACAAAAGAGCAATGGAACGGTTTCACTAGAAACGATGGACCCAAGACCCGATGTCATTTCACAACAGAGGCCACACGAAACAACTGTAAGGGGAGAAATTACGATAGGTTTAGATCCTCTAGTGGTCCCCCCCATTTTTCGGCCATAGACACACAGCAATCTCTCTCAGCGCCCGGCTTCCGCAAGGTTGCTCGATCTATTTTTTAGACTTGAAGTCACCTTGTCTCAGGAGGCGCACAAGATTATCTCTAGTCCAGAATTCAAAATCTTTGGTCTCCAGTCAACATTCTACATACTTCCAGTCTGACAACGCCGAACTCAACCATAGCAAGGAAAGAGAGGTGCAGAGGTAGTTGAATAATAAAGCCATGGTTCAAGTAGAACAACAAGCGCCAGTGCAGAGAGAGAGAGGGCAGTGTTCACTTCAAGTGTGTGAAAAATCTCAGAATATCTACCTATATAAGGCCATTCCTCCCTACAACGAATGAGAATTGTTTTGGCCAATCCTATGCTAGTTTATTTTGGCCAATCCGAGGCCGGGCTATGCCCGCGCCCCTATTGAGGTTCGGGCGTGTTGTGATCGTGAACAAGCCCTCTCTCTATATATGAAAGATTTATTGATAAAATATGGAAAGGTCGGTGGTTTTTTTCTGGTCCGAGAAGAGGGTGACTTCTATTTATTCGTGGAGAAGTTGTTGGCACAACAATGTACACTGTAGTGAAACAATATCATGTATTTCCAAATAATTATTCTTTCATAACGATTTATTCTATCCATTAATAAAACATTTCACTATACTCAGATGTTATATTATTTATTATTGTGTTAGTGTATATATTCATTATAGTGTAATATTATTATATATTATGATTATATATAGTGTAATATTCAACCCTCCAGGTATATAATATACGTATATATAATAGGAAGTTTCCGATCTAACAAAGCTTTTATTTTAGCTTTTATTTCACTAGCTTTTATTTATTTTATTATCATCTTCATGTTGAGGTCGGAAACTTTTCAGACCACCTGTGTATGTAACGTTCACATAATTGCGCATCGAGCTAGTTATATTCAAAATTTCCCCATGATGGGCTAGGTACAGAATACAAGGTGTATTCTTATATTTGTTTAATATAGGCGTATTAGGAACTTAGAAAGTGATGGGGCTCACCTACTAACTAACGACCTAGTTTTCCCGACAGTCTGTTGCCATCGATGCGGGAATGGGATGGGGTCATAGTGTTAAACACGGGGTCTGTCAGGTGGTGCAACGAGTCAACAAACTTGATATGTCTTTGATGGATGAACTCCTCCATCGGCAGCACACCAATAAGCGACGGGTTCAGGTCGGCGTTCTTTAACCTCTTGAGCGATCTATGTCTCATCATGATGCTATAACCAATACAATAACATGGATACGGTAACATGCAGTAACAGTTTAATAACGAATTGAATTGTAAATAAAGTTTTCTTATCTGCCTCTCTGTATCTGTGTATGTAAATAAATGAGTCAAAGAGAGCCTAGGAAGATTAATAAGGAGACAGGCATAAGATATGACATAATACTCGAGAAAGTGATGGCCGGCGGTCCTTGGCTACCAAAAGTGTGTCATTGGGCCAGCCACTTGGCTGTGACCAATCTTTGGCTCCTTGGCCCCCTCAAGGATGTCTTCAATCGTTCACTCATTATCTACATACACTAATTAAACATCCCAGACTTTATCAATTAAAGACCCAATTAAATCATAGTTTAATTCCTTTATTGTTAAATCATACCCCATTTCACTGGTAATATCAAATTGACTTCAATAATAACAGTGTTTGACTACTTACTAGTGTCTGCCATATTATTTATTGTTTTTAAAACAAAAACTTTTCAATGGCTTAAACCTTCATCCTCATGTTCTGAGAATAAGAAGCGTAGATGAATAGGTAGAAATAAATTGCCAATTTTCAAAATCAAGATTTAAAAGATCAGAAGACCGAAATTCATCGCCATTAAAATAAAAATAGGTCATATTAAATTGAATTTCAAAGGTGTCATATAAGTCACATTATTATTCATGAATATATTTTTTGAGCTTTTTCATGTCCTCGATCTTCAGGATATTAATTGGGTGTTTTGAAAGGTAGCACGGTTATTCAGGAATTTCGGGCGAGCTAAACAAACGCCTGTGGTCGGTCCCCCTAGGCAAATGAAATGATTCTCGACTTGCTAGTTTTCGAAATATGTTTGAGCTAACACGTCGCCTGGTTTTTCAGTACGATGTCTGTCTTTTAAAGCGATGAGAAATCTAGTAAGAAATCAGTCCGAAGTCGACTGATGTCTCAGATGAGCCGTCATCAGAGTATTTTGGCTTGAGTGGTCAAAGAAACAGGTTAATTTTTTCCCAGTAAGAGACTTTTTCCTGAGATGCACTGTTTATAAGTGTGACTCGCCGCACAATACATAATTTGCATCAATGTGGAATTAGGGTAAGTGATTTGCGATCCTGTGAAAACGCATTGGTTTTGAGTTCGGCAGGACGGGGTATCATAAAACCCCGGGTCAAGAGAGTGCAGCTCATAAAAAACATCTGGTGAAAACACGTACAAAATGGGTTTGAAAAGACACTTTTAATTTTTGACATTTGTTGGCATAAACACCCTTTTTACTCGGAGTCAAAAACAGGTCAAGGCATAGGGCTCGGAGAAGGGGGAGAGAAGGCATAAAGGCGGATGTGTTTTGTTTTTTTTAAAGGCGAAAGATTTATTTGCTTTAAAAAAAAAAAAATTAAAGAGAAGAATTGAAAGTTATTTTGAGGAAAAATAATAAATAAAATGGGCAGGAGGACAGAGAGAACCTCTTACGAGGTGATGGGCACCAAGCTGGCTGGCTTGCTTCAAGATAAATCGTCTTAAAAACACCGACCATGTGCAGAATTAAGTAAGAGACAATCTATATTAAGATTTAGTTTATAAGTCAAATCTAATTATACCAATCATTTCTTCTGTTTAATGTTAATATATAACTTATCCTATCGTAATTTTCAAATATGCTTTACCTTTATTCAATTGCATTTTCCAAATTACTTACATTGATCAACACGAAATTTATTTTTGGAAAAGAATTAATTGGAACAAATACTCAAATAAGCTCAATATTAATAAATTATAACTTTAGCACTTAGCACCGCCAAGCCACTAAAATGCATGAGGAAAGTGTGTTTTGTTCCTCATAGCGCTCTAATATGAAGAAGCAATTTGAGGCTAATTGGTGTGACTGGGGGTCAAGGTATCAGGTGTGGTCTGCTAAGTCCGAATAAATCCTGCTTTATTTCAGACCCAATAATTGAGCTAGTCCATCTGTTTTGCATTTTCAAACCCATTTCGTACGTGTTTTTACCAGAGGTTTTTTATGAGCTGCACGCTCTTGACCCGGGGTTTTATGATACCCCGTCCTGCCGAACTGAAAACCAATGCGTTTTCACAGGATCGCAAATCACTTACTCTAATTCCACATTGATGCAAATTATGTATTGTGCGGCGAGTCACACTTATAAACAGTGCATCACAGGAAAAAGACTCTTACTGGGAAAAAATTAACCTGTTTCTTTGACCACTCAAGCCAAAATACTCTGATGACGGCTCCTCTGAGACATCAGTCGACTTCGGACATGTTCCATCTGGGAATCAAACCAAGACTATAAACTGAAAAGGTTACGGGAACCAAATCCCACTAATGGGATCGACGGAAGGGATTAAATTCAACAGGCCAACCTAATTCGCAGGGGTCATCGAAACCTTTATGCTGAAGCACAGCCACATGTGTACGATACGAAGATAAAATTACTTCAATGTTGAACACAAACACTGTTTTACAAAGTAGCATGTATGAGTAGCAGAAAACTATTTGCATCATCAAACTATCGTATATATACAATCGTACATATGATTGATCAAACGAACATTACATACTCAAACCAGTTAATCACAGTGGGCCCACCGTTTTACTATATACACTATGCACTTAACTTAACGAACTACACTTAATATTTATACTATAATCTCATATAATATTTACAGCTCCACGTTTAATCCATGCTTGGTCAAGCCTCCCGTGAGGTTTCAAGCTCCTGCCTCCAGCCTTCGAAATACTAAGTGACAACGACCTCCCCCCCCCCCCCCCCAAGCCTGCCAAAAATTCTCCTTTCTTCTTTCCCCACAAGATGGCAGGGGTGGATTTGACCCACTTTGTTTTATCTCCATGGTCAACATTGTACTATGACTTTTAATCCGGTAAACTAAGAAATGAGTACTATCGTATCGGAATTTACCCAGATCTTGTCTTTGATTGATAAATAGAAAACAAAACTAGTAAAAGTAGAAATTAAATTCTGGTTAGCAAAAAAGAAGTATCACCTGACAAAGAAAAATAATACAGTAAACTGAACTGCAAACTTTCAACTATAGTCCTTTGAAAGGCTTGACTGTGATTATGTGAAATAAATCTGCGACTATTATACTATTGAGACTAGGAGAACACAATGCTGGTTGATGCAGCATTAGGCCTGCAGGTTGTTGCAAGGTTGATTTAGTTTTAATATGCGCAGTCCAAGGCCTTCTCAATCTTTACTCTTGATGCAGTAGGATGTAGTAGGAATACAGCTCAATGATTATTTTCTTTTTTTTACTTAAATTGCTCAAAGATGTACTCAAAACAATTTTCTATTCTAAAAATTACTAGGAAACTTGAAAATAATGATTTGGGCATTGAGTCATTTTTTAGGTACTTCTTTCAAATCAGATCATTGAATACCGTGTGCGACTTTTTTAGGTACTTCAGTACCTAACCACACTCTTGAGGGTATGCCGCATATTGATTCAAAATTTCACTTATCTTTTTTTAGGTAAGATACTCTCTTTTGGGCACGGCAATTGTTATTTGAATTTCTGAAGGCGATGACCCTTTACGAAGATTGATCGATGGTTTACAACTTTGTTATATCAGTAGTTAAAACACAAAACAAGGATTCACACGAAGACCTTTCATTTTCCATGTTGGCTTGACAAACTTGAGCGAGCCATTTGTTGTTTAGCAACCTCTTTTGACCACAGTGGGAATAGTTCCGACCCATGGTCCCTTTTTCAACAGCCGGTTACCCCCCCCCCTAAACCACTAAAGCACCCCTATCCAGCACCTTTGTACGACACTTCTTAAGGCCTCACTACTTACTGTTTAAAACTCACACCGGGAGTCGAGCCCCCTGGCGAATTAAAACGGTACGCTCGGCTGGACTCGAATGAGCGGTAGCAGTTTAGCCATAACTAGTATATAGCTAGTTAGCAATATTTTTAGCAGGGCAGGATTGTTCCAGATTTCAACGCTTACATGGACATTTCAGATGCTATGTTTAAGTTATTTACCCACAATTTTCATACTGCCACTAATATTATATATTCTTTATTGTGCTAAAATTAGAATCTACCTTATTAGGCAATAAGTAATTGAGATAAATGTTCTCATTCATACCATATTTACAATTCATCATTCACTCCCTCATTCATACAATATTTACAAAAAGCCCAGAGGCCTCCCAAATCCACATGTTTGTCACCTTCCTCGCGTGCGAAAGAGGAAGCGGAGTCTTAAGAAGTCCCCCTAGCTCGTCTGTCAGCCGCGTCACCAGATACGAGCCAGTGGAGGCTGACGAAGAGCGCGAGAGCCACAGACGCTCAGGACATGATTGGAGAAACTGGCCATTGCCAGGGCTCCCACTGTCACGCATTTATAGCAGGTCACGAGGCCCTGCCGTTTCAGTCTCCAGAGGAGGATTATAGGGATGATTGATGCAGTGTTATGACTGTGCCAGGAGATTAGGGTGGTTGGAAAGGCTACAATTTCATGAACTTGGAAGGGATGAGCTCGAGAATGTAGGGTATATTCAGGTCGTTATGAAGGGTTTTGTTGCTGACATAATAAGGGGCATTTACTATTGTTCTCAGGACTTTTGATTGAAAGGATGGGGTACGCTTGATGTTCGACTTGTTTGCTGTCCCCCATAGCTCTATGCCGTATGTCCAGATTGGCTTATGTATAACTCTGTTGATTAGTAATTTATTTTCTTTTGAAAGATGTACTCAAATGAGTAAAATCGTAGGTACAGGAAAATACTCGTGCCCTCACACACTGCAGATACATATCGAGTGATAGTTAAATACTTGGAAGAAGCCACTAATACTGATAATGAAATGCCTCTTAAGACACAGGGGCTTCTTGTGCACACATGACCTCGATAGAAACCACCTTAGATTGTACGCCATGGAATTGCAATCGAGGTGATATTTTTGAAAATCAGTACTGAATGTATCTGCAGTACCTTCGAAGTACCGATTGCGTTAGCAAAAATAAGCCGTTTATTTTGAAAATGGACTCACATTGCGCAATAATAATCTAAAAATAATGTTATTTTATTTAAGACCTAATTGAAAAAATACGAAAGTAAACATTGATACTAATCAATATTTGAACCGTATTTTTTTGAAGTAAACTCCATTTCTCTAAAAATCAAACAATTTTTTTTAATTTTTTAGATAAATATTTATACTTCTACGTTATATTTTCATTTTTAAACAAATTGTAACTAATTTAATCTATTAGGTTTCGTTTCCGAAGTTGTTTTAGTCCCTGACTGATATTGCCAATCCGTATCCAATCCTTTCAATCAAAAGTCCTGAGAACAATAGTAAATGCCCCTTATCACGTCAGCAACAAAACCCTTTGTAACGACCTTAATAAACCTTACATTCTCGAACTCATCCCTTCCAAGTTCATGAAATTGTAACCTATCCAACCACCCTAATCCCGTAGCACAGTCATTGCACTGCACCACTCATCCCTATAATCCTCCTCGGAGACTGAAACGGCAGTGGCCTCGTTACCTGCTATAAACGCGTGACAGTGGGAGTCCTGGCAATGGCCAGTTTCTCCAATCATGTCCTGAGCGTATGTGGCTCTCGCGCTCTTCTCAGCCTCCATTGGCTCTTATCCGGTGACGTGGCTGATGTAGGAGCGTGGGGGACTTCCCAAGACGCCGGGACTTTCTCTTTCGGATGCGAGGGAGGTGACAACCATGTGGATTTGGGAGGCCCCTGGGCTGTTGGTAAATATTGTATGAATGATGCGACAGAATGATGAATTGTAAATATGGTATGAATGAGAACATTTATCACAATTACTTATAGCCCAATGAGACAGATTGTAATTTTATCATAATAAAGTTGTTTATAATAATAAAGAAACTATTAAGATGCTTCAAGTAGAGTGAGAGAGATCTCGATGGCTGTGCCCTTGGCTGTGAGGCTGCACGGGACGTTCTTTTATAAAGATTATAGCGCTCATTTTTTATTTCCTCCTCGGCGTTGTTCGTCTGGGAACAATCACATTTCCCAGGGTTTTCCAATACTTCATTATATACCGGCGTGCCCTTCGAAACCACGCTGCCAATACATCACGGCTCCGGGACGGCTCAATTTTATTTTAGATTTACATCGCGAGAAAAGTATAAAATAAAGCAGAACACCTTTCATTGTCCAATAATCATTAAAAGGATGCAGAAAGTACATTTGTTTATGTCATATAAGTCAGTGAAATATGGTCGATTCAAACACGACGTCTGTTTTTTGGAGTAATGTGCACCATTTTAGTAAGAAACATAAATTTTAAATAGCCTCTAAACAGTGACTTGGAAAAGCTAACACAATAATTTCAGACAATTGGATATATACGAGAAATTCCTGTTATTATCTCTTCAACAAATCATATATAGAATTGCTTGGAGGGTTATTGCTTATCTATTTGAAATAACGGGCTTTCTGAAGTTAGAAAGGACATCTCATCGTTTGGATTCGACAGTACGAAGTTAAATGTCGAGATCTCATAACCTAGAATATTTTTTGTAGCTCATTAAAGGCCATTCGTGGCAAAGCTACGAATATATTGACTTATTTATAACCTCTAAGGTGGGGTGCATAAATAAATGCATCAGAATAATTTTATGTATTCAGTATCAGATTGTAATTCTGTTTGAATCGACCTTGAATAGTTGTTTTTTTAATACTTTTAATATCTTATTTTTACGAGCTTGAAGCATTCAATTCAATATACGATCGTATTAAATTTTTACATCTCTTGTATTGTGTGAAGAATATATTTTCAAAATAATAAAATTTAAATGCAGCCTGTAAAAATGTTCCCATCATTAAACACGGCTTAGACACAACAGAAATAAAAAGTAGGACGGGCATGTTATTAATTAATATATACGACTTGTTTGTTAAGGGTTTAGGGATTCTCCGGGTCGAACTTTACCGGAGGAAGTTGGGGGAAGAAGTATTAAGTTCTTCCCAGGGGAAGTTCCCTCACGACTTCAGAACAGACGGGGCAGAAGGGGAAGTTTCCCGCTGATATTGTTCGCAGGCGATCTCTTGTTTTCCTTCTTTTGCTCTAATGATTTTTCTTCTGTTCTGATCTCCGGTATCTCGGAGTAGCCTTGATGCTCCTACTTGACCAAGAGCCGTAATTGAATTCTCAGAACTAATTCATTGTTACATAAGCAGGAGATCGCTTCTGGTCCCGGTTTTGGAATTGCCGAGAGACCGGTGATCAATAACGGAAAAAAAAAAATTTATTAACTGTCACCATTATTCGTGTACTGCCGAGCCATGTTTGCGATGACTATGTTAAGGCTATTTCAACAGTAACCATGTTTGCGATGACTATGTTAAGGCTATTCAACAGTAACCATGTTTGCGATGATTATGTTAAGGCTATTCAACAGTAACCATGTTTGCGATGTTAAGGTTTAAACAAAGATGAAAATATTCGAAAAATAGATTAAACGTGAAAACAGTTAAGGCAAAATTTTTCAAGAAATGAAAACATTATTTCTGAGGTTCCAGGACTAGTTTGTAGTCATGCAAGCAGGGGCTCGGCTCTGGTAAGGATATTGTGAACACACGAAAATTAATTGACGACTATAATGGATGCAGAGATGATTAATTGTTTTAATAAAACGGTCATAAAGGTCATCATTCATCATTAGTTCGCATTATTCATTCATTTCCCTTTGTTTTAATTCCCTGCCATGTAATAGGTCCGTTTCCTCAATAGCTTCTGTATGAGTTCATATCTAATAAGTGGGAGTGGGTAAGTCAACTCGAAGGTCTGGACAAAGCTTATATTCGTTTTTCTGTTCTTAATCAGTAAAATATATTTTCTTAAGGCTACTTTAGCGTCCTAAACTGTTTTGTTCGTCATTGTGTTGAGTGGTTGAACATAAATTAGATAGATAGCCCAGATGGACAAAACTTATGTTAGAATAGAATTAACGTTAGTTCAATTTCAGTAAACTAAACAACAATTTTCTTTATATGAAATGTAATTTTTATTTAAGTCTTATTTGTTCTTAAATTGAAATAAATTGTAAAATTAAAACAGTTCATGATTTTTTTTTATAAAAATAAACGTAAACTATTTTATTTTTAAGTTTTCGTTTTGTTAATTGCTTATTATGATTCACCAAAACCAGTGCGACAACAAACCAAAAATATACTCTGAATTGGGTTTGACACGAGGGTGCACTTTGAAGTTATTCAACGGGCTGGAGCTGGTTTTCATCAGAATTGCTTAAGAAGGTTATATATAGAATATGCCTTATATGTACCTGAAAAAAAAGTGGCTCGACCTGGTTTCGATACTAAACGCCTCTTCCGGGCTCACTAAAAATTAACTATTTAAGTGTTTTAATTTGAGGAGACAGTCCTTGAGTTAGCTCAACTAAATGATGACCTAAGATTATTTAATATATTTTCTGCAAATATTCTCAAGAATTTAAGTCATGAATTTTTTTGATTTGTTTGTGATTATAATCTTAGTTTATTACGCTACCGTTCGTTTTCGTAAGTAAATATCGATACTGCTATTTAGTCGATTATTGTCACAAGTCGGTTCTATGAATATAGATTGTTCATTTCAATGAACGAACTGTGGGGCAAATGGGCACTTAGCGTTCGAGCCGATTTTGATGCCAATCAGTAAACAACGACAAGGAACAGTTTATGATTATATTAATAATTATTTATGTTTAGTTCAAATTTACAATGCCTTTACTCTTTAAATTATTAATAAGTTTATGTTTCCTGCTTCGTGGTTATATTCCTATGTTTACTGTTTGAAAGATTGGTTCATTGTTGACCAGGATCTGGTGACGACTCGGTTCTTTGATCAAGGGGGGACACTGACTAAGAAGAGTTCAAAGTCGTGGTACGATTAAATCCTGCCCGTCTGTCGCTGCATTGACGACAGAAGAAGTCATTACCACGGACGAGTCGTCCTGAGTGAAGAAGTCCCCCCAGCAGGGCTGCCAACATAAATATAATCCGCATTAGCATGAGCCGCAGAAGACAATAGGTAATAGGCTCATTGTGCCATTTGAAGGATCGACTGAACAATGCCATTGTCAGTTTTTCCTCTAGTTGCCATTCTCTGCCATTTTTTCCTTTTTTTTTTTTAATTCTTTTGTCGGGTTGCTATTTTCTACTTCGGGACAGGTCGGCTACTTTCGGAAGATGCCTCGTACCTCCTATGTGCAGTCTTAACTCTTTAATTGTCGTCACTGTCCTCTGCTGAGGATCTGTCTGTCTGATTTTTTCAGGAGGGATTTTTTGATTAACTTCCAAAAGCTCTCTACTTGACCTGCCTTTAGTCGATCTTTCATCATATCTGTGAAATGACTGCGGGTATTATTGTTTCCTTGCCTGTTTTGCACACCTGTACTTTCTAATTCAGGGGTCATTTGAAGTTTGAATAATATTCCAGTATAGTTCCTTGTACCACTGTGAAATAATCACCAAACCTCTTCTGGTCTTTGAACTGGCTTGGTGTCTTTTAACAGACATAATGATGGCATGTTTGACAGCAGAACTCCCCCCGTTTTGGACTCGGCGCTCATAGAGACAGACGCTAAGAAATAGATAAACTAAGACTAGAGAGATCTATTGGCAAAGAGCGCCAAGACCTTCCTTTCGTTCACGAAGCCGCGGGCCAGGGGCGCACCCTTGGCCTGACTCCTGCCACTTCTTCGCCACCTCTGAGGTCGCTTCTTCGGCACACGGTCGACCTTTAGTGGCTCTGAAGTCATCGCTCTCACACAAAGTCGATATATGTATGTGTATTGTGAAAGTGATCCCTCTTCAGTGGCCTAGTTACAGATCAGTAACAGCCTGAAATAATATTTTCAAAGGATACCGGGATATTATTGCAAAATGGACCACTTCATATTGTTGGATTATTTAGAAGTAAACTAACCGAAATCTAAAAGCCTTGTGATGATTCAATGGGTAATTTATCTCGTTTATCATAATTTATCATCATTTATTTATAATATAGTCATATATGCTAACTGTCGAATCCTCCATCCATCAAATGGCCGGGGAAATCGGCCCACACCCAAAAGGGTTTATTGTAGTCGTTTACTAACACGATTCTTAGTCCCATATTGTAAACTGTCAACTTCTCCAGCCATGGATGGCACCCTAGATTACCGCCGGGGACATCGACCCACGCCCAGAAGGGTTTATTACATGCCGACTTCCAGTATTTTATGACCTTAGTACCTTTTGCTAACTTTTCATCGCAAATCCGTCTCTGAATATTACTTGTAATTTCACATTTCATTCCCCATGTCGGGGGGGTCGAACATAAAACATAGCAGACTTGTTAAAAGTCGCATTGCTCCCAACGGTATACAGTTGACATGTTAATGTATTCAAAAGTTACTAATTTCAAACCTACGGTCAACGCTCTTTCCCTATTCAGTCTGCCGTCTATGCAAATATGGCTCTTTTTTCTCTCGACAGGAAGTAATGACCCGTTAACATTACAGTTCAACCATTTCAACGGATGTTCATTTTCGAATAGCTTAAATGTTTGTATTTATTAGCTTGCTTTTTGTCGGCTGTTGGATTCCTTATATTAATGAATATTACTGATGCTTACCATATAGACAATCTCCTTTCGTTGATATTCAAAATTAACAAGCCTGAAAGAAAGAGATTGGATGGCACTCAGGGTAACACATAATGGCCTCAGATTAATTATTAATCATTTTAACTATAGGGTATTCATTTAGATATAAAAAATATTAAATATCAAATTACCAGAATACATTGCCCAAAAATTACTCTCTTTAAAAAATCTCGTGTTTATAAGTGTATGTTCAAATATATTTAAGTTATTGAATAAAATTAACGGCACTAGGATGATGGATATAAATGAATTGAAAATAATTAAAAGAAGTTTAATAGAGTATATATTTTATTTAATTAGAAAACACGTTATTATTTTTAAAAAATCCGATTTACTTAAAGAATATTCAAGGGCAAAATTTAATTTTACAATTTAGAAATTCACTGTTTTCCTTTCTGAGAGTATAGAGATTACTATCATTATTGATTAAGAACTAAGCAAAAATCAATTGAAGATGGATTGAAGTTTTACACATTAATTCAAATAAAATTCTATAATAGTTTATAGTAATATTTTTTTTTATTACTTATTGAGATAATTTTAGTATGATGGCAGTCAAAAACTGCCCTGCCTATTTTGTACGAAATTAGGCTCAACTCAAAACACCAGTCCAAAATAATGTCTGGTTCAGCAACAAAATAAGTACAGGTCTTTGTTATTATTTTTTTTCTGTATTGCTCAATTAATAATTGTTTTTATATTTTCAACTGTGATTCCCAATTCGACAAAAGGGGTCCATCGGAGGTTCGACCATGTTCGAACTACCGGAAATATTTTAATCCTATCTAGCAGGGGGCTAACTCCTTTAAGATTAGATAGTCATAAAATATGCTGTATGGTTTAATAGAAAAAAAAAAAGGGTCTATTTCTATAATTACCATCAAATCGTTGTGGAAAGGATTTAAATGAATTATTGTGATTAAAGATAAAAGTATTTTCTTTTGAGTTTATAGCGCCTTTTCAAAAACTAGCCTTGCGTTTCTTTCGGGTGGCAAATTGTTTCTGCGAACTTAAGGCCATTTGCTAAATGGGTCCTTTTTCTAGTGAAACCTTTTCCAAAAGACCGGACCTTTTCGCATTTCCAAAAAAGGTACCTGAAGCTGAAAATGTTCCCTGTAAACCCATGTGTTTTTGACAGTTCAGCCAACTTACTTTTCTACAATAATATTTGAAATGTAAAATGAATTTGAAGGTCTGAAATGAGCAATTATAGATATCTACGTGATGATTGAAATATTTCTATTCACGATGCCCAGGCAAATAGCACTTTCCGCCTTGACAATCTTCCTTCATTTTTAAGCGGGGGGGGGGATCATCGCGACGATGATTGAGGGGGGATTTTCATTTTATTGAAGCTTGAAATAAACAGAAACCCCCAACAGGTCTGGTTTTGTCTACCGAGAAGCCTTATCTCGGCCGAGATAAAATTCCTGACTGTTTCAACATGTGTAACCAAGACCTCAGCAACCAAGACTTCTTCTTCTGAAGAACTTCACTCAGAACTTAAAGGATATTGGCGATGCCATTGCTTAGTAATTCCGCATTGTATTGAAATGATCCCGTTTAAGACGAAGGACATGTAATAAATCTTCGCCATTACAGGAAGGTCGGCTTGAGCAACTGCTTTCAATTACAACGAGTCATTGCAAGTTCAAGGTCGATGTCGAAGACGGATGCTTATTTTATTCCCGATATCGCAGGGCTCTGCCAATCAGGCCAATCACTGTCGTCATTGAAATCACCGTGACTTTAAGTGACCAATCAGAGAGAGGACTTGAATGCCCGTTACAACTAGTGTGGTTGGGGTATAATTCGCTTAGTTCATAAAATATTAAACTGAATCAAGTGAATTAATAAACTAAATTTGACTAATGATTTATGAAAACTAAAACTAGTTATAATACACTAAAACTGAAATTAAAACTAAATCGAAATAGTTATTTAACACAACTGGAACTAAAACTTGACTAAATAATGTAGATTGAGATTGAAACTTAAAATAAAAACCTGTTCGGCTAAAATCAAACTGAGCTAAAAACAGATTATATTGATGGTATTACTATTAGTAACCAAACTAATTCATGAAATAACTACTAAAAGTAAAATAATAATTTAATGTCGATAAATTTAACAATATATGAATAATGAATTAAAACTAATATCATAGCTAATAAAAAATATTTTAGTTTATTTTTACTGAAAGTAAAAATCATTCAGTTCAATCAATTAACCTTAGTTTTACCCATCACTGGCTCCGACTGTCTTCTTGTTCTTTCGACTGTAGTAAACCATGTACCTCAGTTCATGGTTTTGTTTCCCTAAGCTTGGTTATTTATGCACGGTTCTCTCCTGTTTGAATTTAAAGCCCCCGCAAAAGACAAGACAGATACTTAAATTTTAACAGGTGAAAATATTGTTGTCATTTTTACTCCTCTGTTATAAAGAATATCGAAATTAATTTTATTTTTTTGCTGTAATATTTACTACTGGCTACCAATCTCATTCATGAGCGTCTGCGCCCCTCTCGCACTCTTTCCTATCTTCGCCACTTAGCGAAACGGTCAGAGATTGAGGCGGAGGGAGCTTCGTTCCCCCCGATTTTTTTAGGAGTATATTCGGTGGCGTGGAGGCTCCTGGCCAGATTGTTTGAATTCTGCTGGAGTGAATGAAATTGTTCATAAGGTAGGAATGAGCTCGTAAATAGTAACTAATTATGAAGGAAAATAAAATTGTTATTTCACAAATAAAGAACTTACGTAACTATAATGATTACTAATTTATCAACAGTTAAATAATGTTTGTAGAGGAGAATATTTTAAAAGAAAAGAAAGAAAAGCTTTATTATGAAGTACAAGCAAAACACTGATGTATGC
Organism: Acanthosoma haemorrhoidale; assembly: GCA_930367205.1. Classification (NCBI taxonomy): domain Eukaryota; kingdom Metazoa; phylum Arthropoda; class Insecta; order Hemiptera; family Acanthosomatidae; genus Acanthosoma; species Acanthosoma haemorrhoidale. The sequence continues at coordinate 21,323,560 of OV884014.1, read as the reverse complement.
AAATATTAGGAGTTACGTTACTACATACTGTGTGGAATGCCTAAGGACGAATGTGGTCTGGGGCTAAAGCTGAGACATATATGGATAAGAAAAGGGTAAGATTCTGGGAATAGGGAGTAAGGGATGTATGGAGGGGTGCTTACTTAAAAAATAACAGGAATCATCAGTGACTTCCATGAAGTCATGAGGCGCAGGTTTACAGTTCTGTATTTTATAGGTATACAGCGTTTGAAAATTTTAAATGACTTGAGGCCATATTGAATACAAAGGCAGAACCTGGTCATTCCTAGAATAGGGGTGCCAAGTACTTAGTACCTAAAGTAAGATGTAGTGGTTGTGTCGCTGAAGATGGCTGTTTTCGCAGGGCTCTCTGGCAAATCTTACCTTAACCGTCTTACTAAACCTGTTATAGTGCGGTACTTAAACCATTAATACTGCCATCTGGCGTGAAGTACTTGTCTTCACAACATGGTCAATTCGTACCTCTTCCTCTCCTACTCACTCCTGATCCCTCGCCGAAGGCACGACTCCGGGCGTATTTGACTCCAAGACAGCTCCGTATGTGGAGCACTCAGAGGTAATTGCCCCATATGAACCAGTGGCGGGACAGACAAAGCTCCATTGTCCGTGGGCAGAGGGCGTGCCATCCACCCGTCATGGGAACATTGCTCGATCTCTTCTGCTACCGGTGTCAGCTGTCTGCGATAACTCTTTGTGTACCTTCTGTATGATATTGCACTGTAACGCTACCAGGGTCAACTGCTTGGGCGAAATTATGCATTTTATACATCTCCATCTTATCGAAAGTAATAGTGATTCCATCGTTTCTACCAAAAATACTATATGTTTGTATTACGGACGTTATAATGGAAATAATGGGTAAGATTGCTCTTACGCACAGGAAGTCGCAATATACCCCATTCTTTTAAATTCTCTATTCTGCCAGTTAAAACGCTTTCTATTAAAATATGCCAAAAGATCTGGTTTCTGTTAGCTGCATAAAATGAAGCCATACTTTATGACTATATAATGATTGTGAAATTATGTAGCCAATTTCACCATGTATCAATACAATATCAACTTTTAGTCTAATGATCGTTATATAAATATCGATTGAGAGATAATTTTTGTACTCAAAGAAACATATATATATATATACATAGAGACTAAACTTCAAAACCTCTTGTGGTAATAAGGTTCTTTAAACTAAGAATATAATTTATTAAACAAGCCTATGTAAACTAAAATTCTTTGAACATTGTATTAACTGTAGCTATAATACATTTTATATAATTTTTAAAAAGATAAAAGAAAAATATTTACTAAACTCAATGCATGTACATAATATGCTTTTTTTGAAGTTGGAGGTCATGGGGCTTACCCAAACCACACATCGTCTACCGACCCTCCAGTTCTTAGGCTACTAACTTGGTACCGTCACAAATACCTGAGTTCTGTCCCCGCCACCCCCGTGGGATTTTGTTCAGGGTCACTCAACCTCCTGAAGGTAAATGAGTACATACGTAAAGAAATCATAGTGGATTTGGTAATGAAAACGGAATTTAACGTTAGGAGGTAACACTTATTAGCATCATAATTGTAAACTTTCAGTGAAAAAAAAATTAATATACTTATTCGTCAATAGGGTTGAGAATTATATGTAATAAAAAAAAGTAAAATTTGTACGTATGTATGTATTTATATTCACAGATATCTATATAATCATAATTGCAATCACTATAAGTCTAATGGTCAATATTTTATAAACACGTCAAATCTTCTTAAAACATAGGATAAAAACAATGATTTTAATAAACACCCGTTATACAGAAAAAAATAGAAAATGTAATAAAAGCTGTAGTTCACTTACTTAAAGTATATGAAACCATGTGCGTTTTCAAATTTTCGAAACCACCGTATTTTTGTAAAAGCCATTCTCATAATATATCTATTTAAAACAACAATAGAATTTATACAAGTGTATAAATTTACAGTGTACTTTTACTATATATTATTTAATTTTTGAAAATATAATTATTACTAAACGTAATGCATCTATATAGCAAAAGCTTTTCTGAACCCAACTAAACATTGCTCTTACTTTGTTATTGTTGAGCATTTTCCTTTTTGTTGCGATTACTTGAAAAAAAAAAATATTCAAAAGTACACGATGCAACAAAGGGATTCCTCTATTGGGACAGAACTGTATTTGAAGGGGGCTAAAGAATTAAATACAATGCAATAGGGTGTACCTTTGGGTTACAAACTCAGGGACCTAAAACTAACTCAAACCTAAACGGTCACCAACATTGGACATGACTGAACACTTCTATTTTATACATTTATACAAACAGATGGACAAATTTACAGGTTTATGGCTCCTTTTCCTGCATAGCTTAACATGTATTTGAGTAGAAATACAAACATTTTTCGTTTTATAGTTAAAATTACAAAGACAATGGACTGGACTAGGTGATGGGGCTCACCTTCGGGTTACAATAAGGGAAAAACTAAAAACTATAACGTTCCTGCCTCGTCTGCTTGCTGCCATCGATGGGGGAACGGGGTGGGAGTAATCGTGTTGAACACGGGGTTTGTCTTGTGTTGTAGGGTGTCAAAGGATTTAATATGTATATTTAAAAATGTCCTAATACTGAACACTTCATTTTATTTCCGTTCTTTTGTACCTACACCGCCCCTCCACTACCACTTTTGTTTCTTTGTTCAAGCACCGGCAACAAAAAGCCATAAAATATATTACCTGATTTTTTTTTTTTTTCTTCTTTTTCTCCTTACGAGCCAAAAGGATCAGTCATTGTATTAGGCCATTTTTAAATGGACCCGAAATCCTCGAAATTCTTTGTCACCTGGGGAGTAGGGGTTTTTTTCTACCCTTAAATGTGGTTGGGTCTTGGAAGGTCTGACAAATTGAAACATATGTACATTTTCCCCTAACAAAGAGAGGACCGTAGGCGGGTCACTAAGAATTCTTTCTAAATCGAAAAATAGTTTTCTGACCCACCCATGTGCTCTAGGACCCGAGTAAAAAAGTTTAAAAATTCCATATTTTTATAATCGTTTCTGTGGTCGATTTCTATTGTTTTTGTTTTACGTAAAATATTACAAAACGGTTTTTTTTTTTTATGAGTACAGTTTATTAAAAAGTTACAAAAACTAGGGCGAGGTCGAGTAAAATAAGCTAGACAAAATCCTTAGAAAAAAAAAACAAGCTATCCCTCACCCAAATAATTCTCTTTATTTTATTTTATTCTTTCATAGCCCCTTTAAATTTATATATAATTATAGATTCTCAGGTGAATCTATTTACAAATTATTTTTGTATTTCCTGTAGCATCGCTACATTATATACAGGTTTTGTTATTTTATAAAAATTATATAATGAATAAACAAGTATAATGATATACATTATACGTGACTGGACTAAACTGACTACTAAAGGTGATGGGGCTCACCTTTTTGATCAACCTTAAAGCTAACAATTCTCTTTATTATGTTTGAAGTTAAATTATATTATATATACCGCCAGAGCGCCTCTAGACCAAAATAAGCACTTAACTAATAATAATGAAATAACATATTTACTTGTAGGAAAAGAACGAAACAAGCTACAACTGAAAGACTTATTTTTAAAGGTCATTAAAGATAAAAGAAATGTCTTTATGTGTCTTGTTACTTGGCAGCTTATTTGGCACAACTCTATTTATTAACTTATTGTTACTGGATGAACAATTTTTGAGTACTTCCCTTGATTGTTTTTATTATAAAGTCATGTATGTTGTGAGGTCGTACGCCTGGGCTGATCAGTTATTTTTCGGAGGAATTTATTTATCTATTCTCTGAAGTTTTAAGAAGTGGCTATTGCAGGTTATGCTCGAGGACGGTGATGCATAAGGTAATAGAAGTGGGAATAGCATTGGATACTCTATCGCTTTGTATTTTAACGGAAGCTTCGATGAATTGCATAGAAATGGCAAAGGTAATGAGATGGCCTTTTTGCGCTGTTGCGCGGAATTTATGTGCGCTGTGAAGGTTAAGCGTTCGTCAAACATTACTCCTTAACACGTCACAGTGTGGGTATATGGCCCCAGTTCGGTTGCAGGGGATTAGTGAAGGCCCACGTTTTGTGAAAATAATGAATTCTAAATTTGATTTAATTTCCGTCTGTGATAGAGCTTTTATTATGTACTTCGAGAAATTTTAACATTGCTCGTCATTGTTTTCAGCACATGTAAAAACTCATAAACACGAATTTTCGTGTCAATCAATAAATAATTCTTAATAAAGAAATATAATTGCATTATCCGAACTACGCACTTTCCTCTCCTCTGGAAACACTCCATTATAGTCCTATTCGGCAAACCCGGTAAACCATCCAATGACGCCTCATCTTACCGTCCAATTAGCCTACTCCCTATCCTCTCAAAAATATTTGAAAAACTCCTATTAAAACGCCTACTTCCAATTGTTGAATCCAAAAACCTTTATCCTATTCACCAGTATGGTTTCCGCCAACGACATTCCACTGCTCAACAAGGCCTTCGCGTTGTTGATCACATCTCCTCAGCCCTTGAAACCAAACAGTATTGCACTGCTGCCTTTCTTGACATAGCTCAAGCTTTTGACAGGGTTTGGCACGCAGGTTTGCTCTACAAGCTCAAAAGATATTTACCACAGACCCTTTTCCTAGTCTTACAGTCCTACCTATCAAACCGCTTCTTCAAAGTCCTCCCACCCAGACCATGATATAGCATCCCAAAACCTTCAAAAACACCTTGATGAGATCGAGTATTGGTGCAACCAATGGTGAATCAAAGTCAATGAAGGAAAATGCTCCCACATGACCTTTACCCTCTGCCGCAAGTCCTGTCCGCCAGTTTTTTTAAATTCAATTCCTCTCCCTGTGTCGGAGACAGTACGGTATTTAGGCTTCCATCTCGACAAAAGACTGACCTGGAACCCACACACGAGGCTAAAAAGACAAGAACTAAACAAACACTTCGGACAACTGTACAGAATAGTTCGAAGGACATCCCATCTCTCAATATAAAATAAACTACTTATTTACAAGCCAATCCGGACATACGGAATAGAGCTATGGGGGACAGCAAAAAAGTCGAACATCAACCGTATCCAATCCTTTCAATCATAAGTCCCAAGAACAATAGTAAATGCCCCTTATCAGCTACAAAACCCCGTCATAATGATCTGAATATACCCTTCATTCTTGAATTCATCCCTTCCAAGTTCATGAAATTCCATAGTAACCTATCCAACCACCCTAATTACCTAGAACAGTCATTGCACTGCACCACTCATCCCTATAATCCTCCTGGGAGACCAAAACGGCAGTGGCCTCTTGACCTGCTATAAATGTGTGACAGTGGGAATCCTGGCAATGGCCAGTTTCTCTGATCATATCCTGAGCGTCTGTGTCGTGCGCTCATAGTCAGCCTTCACTGGCTCGTATCCGGTGACGCGGCTGACGTAGGAGACTTCCCAAGTTGCGGACTTCCCAAGACTCCGCTTCCTCCTTCGCACGCGAGGGAGGTGACAACCATGTGGACTTGGGGGGGGGGCTCTGGGCTGTTTGTATAGTATGAATGAGCGAGTGAATGAAAATTGTAAATTGGTATGAACGAGATCATTTATCACAATTACTTATAGCCCAATGAGGCAGATTGTAATTTTATCATAATAAAGTTGTTATAAAAAAAAAAATAAAGAAATCTTTCTTAACTAGATCTATCCGTGGGGGGGGGGGGCGTACACATTTGTTGTTTTGCTTTTGTCATATTGCTATTTTAGTTGTAGTATCCGCGGAGCCATGGTTGCTGTCATTAAGTGGATTTATTAGACCTCCGGATCACTGTAAACTATGGTGTGAATAAGTGAATTCATTTTGGATTTTTCGCCATTGACCGTGGTAGATTTAATTTAATACCCAAAAAATGAAGTTTGATTTTTGCTTCAAAAATATGTTTCACATAAGTTGTGACCGTTTTCTAGAGGCAAGTCCCAATCTTCTTATACTTCCATCAACCGGATAACAGGAGTACCGGATACTCCTGTCTGTTTGGTAAGTGTCCACGTGTAAGTATTGATATTCTAAACGGTTATAGAATGGGATGGATGGACATTAGTGGAAGTGACAAGAGGGATCTTCGTCGCCCTCAGGGCAAACAAAGTTGTCCGGTCGATATGACGTCCGAGGATGGTTGTCGGTTTTCGACGAAACATCTCCTGGGCGAGTAACTGTGTCACCGATGTGACAGCGGAACCGTTATGAGATTCATATTCACATTACACACGCCAGTGCAGGAGCAATAGACTAACTTTTTAATTTTATAATAAATTTGACCCAGATCCGAAGTATGCACTTATTCAGGGGTAGGTTGAAATTTTTCTTAAATTGATACAAAAAGCCTTACTTATTGGTCGACGTGAATGCAGAGAATACGTTAAAATCGCTTTTCTGTGTATTTGTATATTCTTTATGATTAAAATTTTTTTTTGCAAAAGAAATAAAAAATAAAATACTGACAGAATCGGACTCCGGGGTTTCGGTCGGGTCGCCGACGCCTGTTGTAAAGAACCGATACATCTTCGGATTCCAGGTTCCACCCCTGCCGCCTTCTCTTAGGACACTGCTACCCCCCTCCCTGACTAGGCACTGTTATCATTCCCGAACACACAATTGCCCACACTTTATCTCGAGACCCCGCAGCCACGCCCCCCCTTCCCCCCCACACTGAACTATCGATAGTGTTTGCCCACACCCCCTCTCCCCCACACACTAGAACTATCGATAGTGTTTGCCCACACCCCCTCTCCCCCACACACTAGAACTATCGATAGTGTTTGCCCACACCCCTTTCTGTTCTCTCCCAGCCCCATGCCCTCCTAATAGGATAGGAAGTAGGGTGAAGCGATGATTCACTGCCGCACAAAGGCCCGTGCGCGTACCCAATCTGTCGTCTCTTCGTCAAGTGGGGGCGCAGGTTCCTCTGTGAGCCCCGTTCATTAAGGGTGCATTGTGTCGGTGTATGCGTAGCAGGGGTTGATGGAGTTCTTCTAATTCTTTATTGCGTTAAACATACCCGATTTGTACCCGTGGCTTGCATTTTTTTTTAACTTCGTTCCAGAGAGTTTTTTTTTACGAGTAATCAATTCGGTTGAGCTAAAAAACAAAATTCAAACTCTAAGAATTAGGCATTATCTCGATACCATTTTTGGGCTTGGATGAAAAACGTCCATGAATCAACCCAGTTACTATCTATATTCAAAAATGGGTGGGGTGGCCTTTTATGAAAATAAACTTTCGCCTCGCACATAATCTGGCCGGCTTGGACAAAATACTTGCTTTACTGAGAAAAATTACTAAAACTTACAATTCATACTTATCAGATTTGAGTGAATATTTTCATAAAATTTATTTATGGACGACGTTTCAACATACCCTGCATCAGCCCTTTGTATGGGATGGTTAGAAAACGGGCGAAAAGTTTGCTCTTTTAGGGATAAGCCCTTGATCTAACAATCTCTTAGTATGCAGATATGTCCTCCATAAATACATTCTACGTATCCAACTTAGTCTAAAATTATAAAAATTTTGTATTTTATCCTATTGAGTTAATTATAAATTCAGATATCACTGAATTATCTGAAGAGAATCATTTTTACTAAATACTCAAACCCAGGGTTGGTCGGGTCGGGGTAATCTGCCCGAGATGTACTGAATAATATTTTATACACTAGTAATTATTTAATAGCAAAAAAGCTTAATAAATATCATATTTAATAATATTGTTTATTGTTTCAAGTTTGAGTGTTGTTCTCAATGTTGATAGCTGTACAGATCTCCTTCCGCAGTGTGTAGTCAGCGGCTGTAGACAGTAACCTTTGGAGCTCATATTCTCTTGTAATTATAAAGATGGGAATCCCTCCTTCTGTTTACAAAATACGCCCGAAATAATATTGGTCTCCCGCCAAAAGAGAGGAGAGACGGTATTTTAGGCGGGTAACTATTAATTTTCCCTCCGCCGCTCCGCCAAAACGGGGCCAGAAAACTCATTACCCATCCCTCGGAATATTTCCCTACTAAACCACCTACTCACTGGAGCTCCCCCCCCCCCCTTGGTGCCCTAATTTCCCGAGAGCATAATTTGAGTTGGTAAAATATATAACCCAAACCTGGGAGGCCCTCAGGTAGTAACAACCAATTTTCTGCGTAGACCATAATGTTTTTTACGATAGCAACCCCATATTTTCCGCGGTAAGCTGTGAAAATTTGAATATTTTTTTTTTAACTAGCTGTTCTATATTTCTAATATTTTCAAAAATCGGAGACAATGTACGTACGCTCAAAATTCTAGAATCCTCTTACAAGACTTTTTTTTTGTCTTCTACCAATATGCCAGACGGGGTTCTCTTATAGACCTCTTGTTGCACGGTTAGTCTTACGAATCCAAATGGTTTACTCTGTTGCCTTTGTTACGCGCTTCCGAGTGCAGTCGGGTTTTCTGCACTTTTCAACTTTGGGTTTCATTGTAGTTGTTTATGTAAATACTTGGTCTAAATGTGCGTTTTATACTCTTAATTAAGTATACAATAGTTTGCATTGTTCTCTGTTTTAAATCTATTTGTTTAATTTAATTTATCCTCTTCGTCTTTACAACTATCTTGTGTCTGATTGTACTTTTAGAACAATTTTGAACAGTCCCTCATCGGTATCTTGATACAACGATGACTTCTTGCAGGTTTTCTTGTCACTGTCGTGGTCAGTGTTGCTGGCCCTCCAAGAAATCCTCTACTTTCGAACCTGGAAGGTTGGAGTATCGGAACTTTTATTATGTTGACTGATCACAGACTAGTTAGAAATGGTTCAGCATTGCGCTATGAGGGAAAATTTATCGTTTATCATTAATGATACATTTACTATTATAAAATAGCTTTATTGTCTTTACACAACTGATAATGTTTTATTTATTGTAATAGTGCCTTTGAAAGCTCTGAGCTGTTGTCTTCAGTTATCCCCACAAAAAAAATAAAAAAGTTATAGCGTAACAATGACCACATTAATGACTGTAAAATATAAATTATATTCCACTAACAGTGCTCAACTGTACCTGTACAAATTGTCCTTTTATTTTATCCTACTACAAATAAAAATTCAGAAATACAACAGTTATGTAGTAAATAATTAAAGTTCAAAAAACAAAATTAAATACTATGAAATAACCATTAAACCATAAAAAATTTGATCAACAAGTTGTCATAAAATTATAAAAAACTACTTGCAACCCAACTATATATAAATCAGCAGGTTTTCTTGTCACTATAGTAGTCAGTGTTGCTCCCCCTCCAAGAAATGATGAAGAGAAGGAACTTTTATTATGTTGACTGATCACAGACTAGTTGGAATGGTTTAGCAGTGCGCTAACAGGGAAAATTCATCCTTTAACTAATGTTTGCAGCTCCCCATGGAGCTGCGTCGGTGATTTTTGACTGAACCTCTTGTGATGTGTGGAGAATGCGTGAACCATCGCAGTAAACCTATTCCTTAACAATTAGGTATTAAGTATAATATTATATTATATTAAGTATAGTATTAGTATTAATTATAAAGGTTATTTCAGGTAAGGCGTCAGGTCATTTTTATGTTTACTCGGGCATCAGTTATTTAGTTGTCTGCGGATATGCTCAAATGACTTAATTTAAACCTCTTGGCGAGGGATGAGATGCTCCGCTTACTTTTGATGCATCGCTTACGACTAACCTGTCCAGTGAAAATACTACCTGTTTTCAAGGAACATCTACTAGTTCTGAGTATAATTTGAAATTTTACGAATATAATTTAAAAAAAAGTGTAGTGGATTCTTTCGAATGTCTAAAAAATAAATAGGGGGGGGGTTTGACAATATGACGGCGCCTAGGAGAAAGGTATATCGGTAAATAGCCGTGTCTTTAGAAGGCTGTGAAGTCCTTCGAGGAGTAGGGACAATTAAAAAGTGTATCAAACAGTTTTCGGTCCAAGTTAGACATGCCCTTGACACGGAAACTGTTCACTATTTCCTAAAGATCCAAGGATTTCAGCAGAACCTGTTAGGTTTTTTTTTTTTTTTTCTATTTTAGCCACTGTGCATAATTTTGGAAAGGGATATTTTCTATCTAGACTTTTAGGTATGCACTTGTTTTCGAAAGAAATACTAGTAAACTTTCCAGATATATTTAACACAGCGGAATAAGCAACACGTCTTGTAGTAACTTGACTACGTCTCAACGTCAAAATGAAGTGATGATCCATTCGAACTTCTGACCTACTGTTTAAAAATAGCTTAACTATGCATCAACTTTTTGTTTTGTTTGTTGTTTGTACGTTCGGTGGCTCTTGCTTTAGAAGACCTTCGGTATAGTGTTTCTTCACTAGGTTACGGAAATAATGAGCACTTGTCTCAAAACATAGAAGGATAATGGTGATTAATGTGAAGATAAAACTAAACAGGAAATTAGCTGAGGTGTGATACAGCACATTAAAATTATTTTGTAACCACTGATTCTAAGGTCATTCAATTCTCTAGTAATGATTACTTACTTTACCTAAATTTTTTCTTCTTTTTTATCACGTGCCATAAAGTGGGATTTTTATAGTAACATTTCATACCTTCCGGTCAAACACTGGTTGCAAAAAAAATTTTAAATTATTTTATATTTTCTGTAATAATACCGCGTGTAAACCGAAACCATTGATTTGTGGGCCTATTCAACTTGATGACTCTTAATTTTTGATTTAAAGCTCAAACGGGGGCTTACAATCGCCGGGAAAGACTTGATCTAAAACATTAGGACATTTTGAAAACAAGGAAACCCTACAAAGTAATAATTTACAACCGCTGGTTTAATCCTGATATGTGATATTTTATAAGCTACGATTTACAATCATCATCTACTTATTAGTTGTCAGGTTGTCACTTTCGATTTTGCCCTAAATGTCGCTGCATGATGTATAAACGGTATTATTCTATAACTATATAAGTTCCATTGTTAATAAATGAATACCACCTTAATACTTTGTCTGTAAGTTAAAAGGGGCTATAAAGAAAAAAAAAAAAAAAAAATGAATACCACCTTCAAGCAAGTACTCCAATCCAACAATTCCAAAACGGTATACTGATGAAAGTGGTCAGAGGTACTTCATTCGAGCAGCGAAGCAACAGTGAGCTTCACGAGATCTTTGGGATGCCTACGGTGGATGAATTCATCCAACGTAGACATATAAAATTTTTCGACTCCCCGCAATACCTGACAAACCTGGTGTTTAACACTATAACCCCCGCTCCGTTCCCCCATCGATGGCAGGACGCCGTCGTGGGAGGAACGCTTTAGTCTTCGGTTTAGGTTTTAGTTTGTAAGTTTTCTCCCATTTTGTAAATTGAAGGTGAGCCCCATCACCTAGCATTATATTTTCAGTTCATTGTATTTTTAATTACAACCTGTATTGTTAAGTAGCCCAACCTCCTTCAAATGCATCTGCGCGTAGCAGAATGAGGAGAAAAATTTGTCAAAATAACAAAGCGCGTGCTCGGAAGCCGCACCTCTTTCCTGGGGGAGGTTCCAGTTCCTATTGTCTGGGTGAGGTACGAAGACCCTCCCTCCCGTCTTCTTTGAGCTGCAAATTGGGTACCTGATCCTTCATTATCTTAGGGTAATTGATCGAGTCATCTAGGTAGCTTTCAGGCCAACGATCCGTCCATTTAGATGACCCATAAAATTGTGACAACCATTCATTTCAATAAAACACCTCTCAAAGTATACTTTTGCAGTCACTGTGTAACTATCGATTTATATTTAAAAAAATAACTTGATAGATATAGATTGAAGAGAAAAAATACAATAAGTTTAAAAATGTAAAATTGTTGAACTTACATTGTAGTTAACTTTGTATTTGATAACATAATTTTACTAACCGAAATAATAATTATATTTACTTCTTTATCAGTAATGATACATGTACTATTATAAAACAGCTTTATTGTCTTTCCACGGCTGATAAAGTTTTATTTATTGTAATAGCGCCTTCGACAGCTCTGAGCTGTTGTCTTTAGTTATCTTTACAAAAAAACAAAACAAAAAAACTTTTACCTGCGCATATGGAGAAAAAGAAATTACTATTATTATAACGTAACAATGACCACATTAATGACTGTTTTGAAATTGTCCTTTTATTCTAGTACCAAAAATTCAAAAAACAAAGTTAAATACCATGAAAAAACCATTAAAACCATAACATTTTTTTATCAACATGTCATAAAATTATAAAAAAAACTACTTAGAACCCAACTATTTATCAATCTTATGGTTACTCGCCCATGTTGGTAGAATTGGCTTGGTTTTTGTTTCAGATATTCTTTTGCATCTAATTTATAATTTAATATTTTTTCTAGCAACTTATGAATTATTGCGTTCCCCACACTCTATTCTATACACGCCCGAACTATATTTTAATTGAATCGAGTCTTTAATGTGGTAAATTTAGTTGCTCAAATTTTGTAGGCTACACCAATTACCTGCTTTGTTTTCAATTTTTTTTTTTTTTTCCATAGCTCTCAAACCTATAAAAATAGGATGTGGGAAAATTATTTTGTATTGATGGGTGCCTTTCACTAAGGGGAGTCCCATTTGAAGGAAGTATGAGAAGGATATGGTGTGTGGGATGCCTAAAGGAGGGAGGCGGGTGGATTCGGGAAGTTAGTGAGAGTCTACCAATGGTGGAGCCTAGGGGTACTAGGCATTGGTTTGAAGTCGGCCAGGTCATACCTAGTCGGATATATTTATATGTTTCCGGGTATATTTCTAAGATATGGGATGGTGTACCACTTTTTAATTTTCATTTTTATCTAAATTTTATTTTTTTATTGAAAAGTGTTTTCACTGTTCACCGACCAACTAATCTTCGGAAAAAAACAAGTTATACAATAACCGAAAACGAAATGAAATGAAAGGGCTCACACATTTCCTTAATTCGTCTGGCAGGACCTCTTTTCCATATTAGCAGGACACAGGACTCTTACCCAACCTTCAGGAATTCATAATCTTGTTGAACTTTTTTTTTGGGGGGCTTTTTCTATTCCCCTTTAGCCGAGGCACCGAAATGAAAAGCTGCCGGTATTTTCTTTTTTTTTTTTTTTTTTGAAAAGGACCCCTTCTTCCGCCGTATAGAAAGAGAGAGAGAGAGAGAGAGAGAGAGAGAGAGAGAGAGAGAGAGAGAGAGAGAGAGAGAGAGAGAGAGAGAGAGAGAGAGAGAGAGAGAGAGAGAGAGAGAGAGAGAGAGAGAGAGAGAGAGGGGGGTAGAGAGTATTTCAATTAAGGCCGGGCTGAAAAGGAGCTGGATGGGAGACGCGGATGAAAAGCCGTGCCCAGTCAAAAGCCCTTTCGGATATGAACCCTTCTCAATAGTATTCATCATTAATTAGGGGCTCATGTCGCTGACTGTGTTTCGGACTTTCTGCTGCTGAGGTCCAGACCATGGGGGGATGCTTCACGAGAAGGTGGTCATACATTGAATTTGTGAGGAGTTAACCGTTCTATGGGAGGCTAATTATTGTAGTCACTGAGCCATCCCAGCCGTTATCTATTATCTTTGTAAATCTCGGATCTCTAAAAGGAACGCATTTATAAGAGACCTGCAAAGAGAGTTATGCCCCGGCTGGTATCCGAGCAGGAATAGTGCCTGAACGGACATCAAGTCCTTGGTTCAATTTCAGTCTGTCTCTAATTTTTATCTTTAACTAATAATTACTGGTATGACCATAGACTACTTGAAATCAAATGAAATCCATAGGAGAACGTATCTTGTTGAAATAATGACCCTTGTGGCAACCGTAGTTGTTTGGTGTCGCTAATGTCCTTCGGCTTACATCGTCCTGATTTCTGATTCCAAAGAAAAGATGCAGGAGGCTCTAATAGAATGGCAGGAAGACCTACTCCGTAAAGGGGTGGTCATTAACACCGCTAAGAGCAAAGCCCTGGTTCTGTCCCGTGAAGATCAAGAAGACGTCCATCTAATCTGCAATGGGGAGGTATTGGAAGTGGTGCCGGAGTTTACCTACCTAGGGACTGTTATAAGTTCCTCTGGTAAGATTGACCCAGAGATATCCCATAGAATTGCTAAAGCCAATCAAGTTAACTACCAGATCTCCAATAGTATAATCGGACACCGAGAAGTAGGTATGGAGACTAAAAGGCACATTTACAAATCTGTTTATCTCCCGACCCTTACATATAGAAGTGAAAGCTGGATAATGCTTCATAAGCAAGCCAGCCGAATTACTGCAGCAGAAATGAAGTTTCCGAGGAGAGCGGCTGGGAATACAAGAAGGGATTGCATCAGAAATGTTCAAATAAGAGAACAGTTTGAGGTGACAGAACTAAAGACCACACTGGAATCCCGACAGCTGATGTGGTTTGGCCACGTGTGCCGCATGGGAGATGAAAGAGAACCAAAGAAAGTTCTAGAAGCCCGACCATCTGGGAAATGACCGATAGGACGTTCCAGAATTTCTTACCAGGAGAACATCCTGAAGATTGGAGGGAAAAAAGGCAAAACACTCCAGCAGATGAAGCAGCTATGTAGGGACCGAGAGAGATGGCTCCAATTTATCGAGGCTCCTCGACGCCGATAACAAGGCACAAGAGGAAGACAAAGAAGAAGAAGATCCGCAAGTACAGTAAAATATTGTCAACAACAATCTTTATAATAAGTATTGTAAATAAGTAATAGTGATTAGTGCTCTCATTTAGATATTTAGATTTGTTCATTCACTCGCTCCTTTAACGGTATTACATACAAACCGCCAGAGATCTCACAAATCCACATGGTTGTCACCTCCCTCGCGTGCGAAAGAGGAAGCAAAGTCTTGGGAAGTCCCCAACGCTCCTCCGTCAGCCGCGCCGTTGAAACAAGACAGTGGAAGCTGAACAAGAGCGCGAGAGCCACAGATGTTTAGGATGTTTGGAGAAACTAACCATTGCCAGGACTCCAACAGTTACGTATTTATAGCTGGCCACAAGGCCATTGCCGCTTTAGTAGGATTATAGGGATGTGTGCTAGGGGATTAGGGTGTTTGGGTAGGTTACTATGGAATTTCATGAACTTGGAAGTGATGAGTTCAAGAATGAAAGGTATATTAAGATCGTTATGAAGGGTTTGGTTGCTGACGTAATAAAATGCATTAATTATTGTTCTCAGGACATGAGATTGAAAGGATTGGATACGTTTGATTTTCGACTTTTTTGCTGTCCCTCATGGCTCTATTCCGTATGTCCACCTGTAAAATACTAATATCAAATGTTACCTTTGTACCTCAGCTCATCGGATACCTCGGCAATCGTCAAAAATCAACGCACATAATTAAAATTTCAGAAGCGAAAACCTTGACATTTGCCGTCCTGTTATTATTAATGACGATAAGGTATCAGGAAGTGTGCGTAGAAAATATCAACAACGACCGTAAATGATTTTGTTTTATTTCGCAGTTGCTAAACTACCTATCGACCATCAATCAAACTCTACAGGCCTAAGTGCCAAGACTACACCTGCGTTTTGCAATTGGACGATTTCGTAATAGCGTCACATTAGAGAATTTTTAAAATGTTGTAAAATGTTCTTGGATATTAATATAGAAATTTAAAATTCACTAATGGTATAATCGTAACGATGTATTTCTTGCATCTTTATCTAAAGCAATACAAATAGAAACCGACTGTAGTGACCGCTAACTACATAAGATAAATCACCCTATACTCTATGTATCATTATATATTCTAAATTGGTTATAATATGTTGTAAATTTATTTAAACAAATGTAAATAATGTTACCAAACCATATGTCATATCAGTGTAAATATTGTAAATAATAAAAGACGTAGCCGCAGACCGTCAGAAGCAGGGTCAGGTAGGCATCCTGGGCCCCTTCTGGGCTTACCTGCACGGAGGAGCTGGGTCCTGGTCTAGTACACTCAAGCTCCATCCAAGCCTGGTCAGAATAAAACCTCGCCCTATTGGCTGCGCGCGATTCGCCAGAATAAAACCCCAGCCCATTGGCTACTTGGTGCTATATATACCCCCTAGTTTTAGCCCATAATCCATTCTAACTACCGATCACCTCTGGACTGGTACTTGCAGCTGCACTGATGTGTCAAGATTTGGCCTTCTCATTTATGAAAACCTCTGCATCTCTCTTTCCTAACCTCACTATGTTTTAGGTCAACCTTGTCAGACCCCACACCTTCCTAGTGTGATCTATCTATCTGCCTTCGTCTCGCTAAAACTAGCACCTCCTTGGAAGAGCTCTCTTCCTCGCGGACGACGGTCACCTGGGGCCCAACGAACTTTACCTAGTAGCGTCTCCCCCAGTGATCCAGACTGCCTCTCTCCGGTTCACACTCGCCTTTGGGACTTGACGTTTTTCCCCTACCCTTAGATGCCGAGTGTGAATTCGTGGTCATTCCAAGACCACATAAACTACCTATAATACCTACCCTATACCTCTTCTCCTGAACATAGTGCACTGTCGGGCCACATACCTGTCAGATATGGAGTCAGATAGTGCAGTAGTAAGACCCCTCATGAAGCAATTCTCCAGGTCATAGCCTAATCAGCCCTCACTTCGTCTCTATGGCTAGGGTAACTAGGCACCCCCTCGTGACGACTCGAGACCGACCATGAAAGTAACGTGATAACGTCGTTAAATATGGCCACTTTCTCAATACGTAAAACAACAAACGGAAACAAATCTTTATTCTGGATCTATGTCTACTAAATGAATAATACATGACCTAGGCAAGAAAAAAAGTAAATACATAAAGAGTATACTTCAAATTTTGAAAATATTCACAAGTAAGTCCTTAATGTATATAAATGCAAAGAGTGGTAGTCCTGGCAATAGTCAGTTTTCAATCATGTCTTGAGCGTCTGTGGCTCTCGCGCTCTTAGTCACCCTCCACTGGCTCTTATCCAGTGACGCGGTTGACTGAGGTGCGTGGGGGACTTCCCAAGACTCCGCTTCCTCTTTCGCATGCGAGGGAGGTGACAACCATGTGAACATTCTGTTTGTTAATGCTGTATGAATGGGCGAATGAATGAAATTGTAAATATGGTATGAATGAGATATTTTATCACAATTACTTATTGCCCAATGAGGCAGATTGTGATTTTATCATAATAAAGTTAAATTCAAAAAGGTATTACACACGATTAAACTAAAAAAAAATGTATCATATTGGTAGGTTACTCCGTTACAAGGTTGTAGCAATGGATTTATCAGCATGCATATTTTCAGAGAGGGCAGTGAAATTTAAACATACTGTTAATTTAAATCGTAAATAATGAGACAAATGTCAAATATCCGGACAAAACAAAAACATATACTTATCTGATTCAGCACATTATGATTCCGACTCAATTCTCTGATAGGTCTATTTTCATTTGCTCAAAAAATCAACTGAGACACCTAACCCTTGTATTTGCTATGAGATGCTTAGAGGCAGCCTGGGACTTATTGCCAACACGTAACGATTGGCCGAATGTAATTAATTATCCCTGCGAATGTTAGCGAATAACTCCGACCGATCAATTGCGATTTAAAGTTGTCTATATTGTCGTGCACACAAACTTATTAGTGCACTTAATTGGAATGCATATTGCAAGTGTTACCGTGTGGGTACATTTCAAAACCATGAATTATCACAGGCGGGGAATACGTCGACTGTCCTCATTCCTATACTACATTGTGGATGTGTTCGTCGGCGGGGAAATTTTCCCTGATTCGCCCCCTCAAGAGAATTCGGCTGGCAGTACGACGGTTCGAGAGAACTACATGCGATCCCTCAGCATTAGTCATCATTGGATGACTGAGCGCAGGCGCCGTTCCTTTACCAGCTAAGTGTGTACTCAGAACTACTCCTGACGATGACCATATCCCTGTTCCGAGAATACCCGTCGGATTGCCGTGTATTTTATTTTGGCACAGCAACTGTTTATTGCCTCCCGGACTGTAAAGATTATCTTACTATTTGGATTAACTGCGACTTAAGTAATATTCTGACACTTTACCTCCTCTCCCCACTGGCGAAATAAATCTTGTCATATTACGGAACATAAGAATGAAAAAAAAAAACTTAAAAGGTTTCGTTTTGGAGACTAAAATGTTTTATTGAATTATTGGGTAAAAAAATTATTATTTGTTAAATACATAATTAAAAAAGGAAAATTATAATTTTAAATCTTAAATAGTTTCTGAGATTTATTATTTTATGAAGTTTGAGGAATTCTTCATTTCTTCACTTTCAACATTTTTTTATTTATTTCCATTATTGTGTTTTAACCAATGACTGATGAGTATATTCCGATAAATTGTGCAACAAACCATTACAATTTCGGATCGATCATAAAACACACATAGAGGAAGTAAGACCTCTCCCTACGGGTTCGACTTCTACCTGAACGCTTCGAGAAAATCCTCTACTCCACTTGTAGGTGATGTAACGTTAGACGAGCATTGTTCCCTGTTCAAACACGCTCGTCAGATAATGTTCCAACGAACATGTCTGTCATTGTTGCAGTGGATTTTTTTTTTACATCTCATTGTGTCAAGTGGCATTGTTCCACCTTATCTCTGAGGCGAAAACGATCCGGATGTCGCTAACTGGGCTCTGAGGCCTTGGCCGTTTGCTGTTTTGCTCATTCTCCTGCAATTCCAATGTTGTATACATTTTTACTTTAAGTAGTTTCATGGCGCTATATGTGAGTGTTATTTTTATTTCACGCCCTAATGGGTTTTGACTAGGGGATTTGAATACATAATTTTCATCCCAACCAGTGTCCCAATCATGTGCCCGAATATTGTTTTCAAATTTCTATTTTGATGTTATTACCGTTAAAAAACGAAAATTTATAGGGAAATTGTTCTTGAATTCCAGCTGCCTAATTCTTGGGCCTAATAATAGGATTCTTCTCGATAATTCCAAAATAGGTTCTAGAATACAGAATGTTAGTTATTACAACAGCCCAAGATGATAATTATAATTTAAGGTAGTCATTGGTGATGTTCTTCTTTGTTTCCAAACCCAAGGATTGCTCTCAGCAAGGAATCCAATTGATTGCAAGATGGATTTGTACAGTAATTATAGATTAGTTCTTATAAAGGGTGTCCCAGAATTAACGCAAGATTTGATTTAAATTGAAAACACAGTTTTTAGTATTTTTGTTGTTATTTTTTTTTATTGAATTATAAAGTAAATAGGATAGGGTTATTTATGGAATAACACATCGGGCAAATGGCCTCGACGACTTTGCTGGCACATACGCACTCTTTTGTCGAAATTTTGTCCAAATAACCATTCCGCATAAATGTGGTTGAATTTCGTTGATGCAGCGTTGAATTTCCTCGTTTAATGCATGGGTGGATGTGGGCTTGTTGACATACCTTTGACTTCAAATAACCCCATAAAAAGAAATCTAAAGGTGTTAAATCACACGATCTAGGGGGCGAATTCTGATCACCGAAACGAGAGAGTACACGACCTGGAAATGTCTCATGCAGTATTTGTTTCATGGGCTGTATGGTATGTGGCACCATCTTGTTGAAACCACATACTGGCCACATCAATATCATCCAATTTCGGCACGGTCTACGACGCCAAATTGATGTTCCTGGATTTTCAACAACACACTCACGCACTGCTTCGATATTGGCATTTAAACGGCTTGTTTTTGGACGACCAGTGTGTTTAGTGTCTCCAACTGATCCAGTCTCCCTAAGTTTTTCATTTAATCTCTTCACAGTTGAAGTCAAAACGCTGTTCCGACCATATTTTTTATGAAATTTTTGAACTGTGGCCGCCAAACTTTCATTATTTTAGAGATAATGTTTAACAATAAAGACACGTTGTTCTATCCTGTAACGCTCCATTTTTACTAATCCTAAACTGTCAGCTGTCAATTGTTTTTTTTTAGGGTTGCCAGCACTTTACTGCACAAATGGCGGCAAATTCAAATCTTTCGTTAATTCTGGGACACCCATTATTTAGAATATAAGAGTTAAGTTTTAATTTAAAAAAAAATGCACTGATGTAATGAATTTATCTCGGTTAGTAGTAGAGATGAAGACATCAAGACGAGGAGGATTCGCAGGCAGACGAGAAGATGTGAATGGGCCCAAGACTGGCCATTGATACCGAGAGTGCTGGATCTGGAACCGGTTCTGGAGAGCGCTCAGTGGTCACTGGACCTTCAAACTTAGCATCGAAAAATTGGCTCTGCTTCTGGAACATATGTTATATTATATCTAGTTAGTTCCCGTTCCTTACGCTCATGAGATCATTTAGTTAGATCTTCATCGGAGGGACCGAGTGTGCTGGTGATTTAGGCTAGAGACCGATATGAAAAAGTTGTATCATCACCTAGGAGATTTTATTTTTATTCTGTCTTACAGAATGATCTTATCTCGTATTTAATATTCTCAGCAATCTCACTGATTTGCAGTATATGCACATGAAGGAATTAAGACTAAACCAACAACTTCTAACATACTATTAAAACTAAAGAAACAAAACGACTAGAATCGACTTAAAACACTAATTGGATGGTGTTAGTACAATAACAACAATATTATGATCAAACCGAGGCATGTCAAGAGTGAGTGTTTACTTCGCCACAGTGCGCCTCAAACTAAACATTACGCAAGAGATAACTACTGAAGAAATAAGACGGATACACCTTTTATTTCATGACAGACTTAAAACCATCAGGCGCGCAAGCATTGACTGCCCACCTTCAGTAGCTGTACAATAAAAGGAGATTTTGAATAAGATCCAATATAGTTCATTTGAGAAATGATCCTCAAGTGCACTCGGTTCAAAACGTTTTGCTCGTCAAATGAATAACATTACTGTTCGGCCAGCTAGATAACAAAGCAGTTACTCAGTCACCTGTTCCGAATCCATTATTCAACGTTCCTTACCCTACCGGCGCGGTCCGGTTTGAGGTTTATTCCGTTCCTTGGTCTTTTTGCAACAATGCCTTATAACAAACTGGTAGTGAGTGACCTTAATGAATTCTTGTGCCGTGCGAAGCTTTTCCTCCAGCTCCGCAGATACAAATCTGTTTTAAATTAGGTAGCCACTGCTAATAAATCCCTTCGCGAGGGTGTGCACTCTCCAACTGGAGTGGTTATTTTCCTTTTTCAGTTTTAGCGGAGGAAAAACGTGTTGTAATTTATTTGTAGATTTTTCTCGGGCATAAAAGGTTCAAGGTTGACTTTCAAAGCAACTAATTGAAACTCTGAAATTTCGTTTGTCACATTGTTTTTATGTAATATCTCATACATATTGAACACATACCGGTTTCAAAACCGTTATGTTTTCGCCCTTGGGTTTGTCGAACTGCACTGGTTAATGTGAGTCCCCTGCACGACGTTAAACATTGAATTTAACATACAGCTTTCATGACTGTGTTGCTCATAATTAATTGGACGGTTCAAATTGAAAATATTCTGGTTTTATTTTGAGGCATAGTCCCCTAAGAATCACAAAAATTAACGAAAAAAAAGTATGTCTATCTTACACCAAAAAATTTAGCCTGTGTAAATTTGTGGTGTTTTTTTTTTCTTCTTTTTTTTTTCTTAGCTCTTAAACTTATAAAAAATAGGATGTGGGAAAATAAAGGAAAATTATTTAGGGCTAATGAGTGCCTTTCACTAAGGGGAGTCCCCCATTGGTATTGGTATGAAATTGGTAGCGAATCAATTTGTGGTGACCGCAATGAACCAACAGCATAAGATTGGCACAAACAACATATACGAGTAAAGGTGAATGATATTCTCTGACAATTCCAACTGAGAAAATAAGGCCAATATCAGAAGTGTAACAAGAGGGAAAAGAGACTGGAAGGTTGCTGCGATGTAATGTGATAAAATAAAAAATTAATAAAAAATAAAAGGAATAATTTTGCCGAATTAAAATTTTTAGATTAGACGGTGATAATGAACTGTTTAGTCTAGGTTTAAAGATTGGGAATGATGATGAACAACGAATATTGACATATTTTTTATTTATTTCCATTATTGTGATTTAACCAATGACTGATGAGTATATTTCTATGAATTGTGCAATAAACTATTACAATTTCGGATCGATTGAATCGTTTTAAACTCTATCATAAAACACACATAGAGGAAGTAAGACCTCTCCCTACGGGCTTGACTTCTACCTGAACGCTTCGAGAAAATCCTCTACTCCACTTGTAGGTGATGTAACGTTAGACGAGCATTGTTCCCTGTTCAAACACGCCCGTCAGATAATGTTCCAACGAACATGTCTGTCATTGTTGCAGAGGATTTCCAAAAGGTTTATTACTTGGTGATCAAGGTATTATAGCTAGGCCTCTCAATAGGGATCTTGACATCCTGATTAATAATATTCAATATTGCTGCAGTTTGCAATCTTATACTGTGGTAACGTGCTCCGGTTTGCAATCTTATACTATGGTAACGTGCTGCAGTTTGCAATCTTATACTATGGTAACGTGCTGCAGTTGGCAATCTTATACTATGGTAACGTGCTCCAGTTTGCAATCTTATACTGTGGTAACGTGCTGCAGTTGGCAATCTTATACTGTGGTAACGTGCTGCAGTTGGCAATCTTATACTGTGGTAACGTGCTGCAGTTGGCAATCTTATACTATGGTAACGTGCTCCAGTTTGCAATCTTATACTATGGTAACGTGCTGCAGTTTGCAATCTTATACTATGGTAACGTGCTGCAGTTTGCAATCTTATACTATGGTAACGTGCTGCAGTTGGCAATCTTATACTATGGTAACGTGCTCCAGTTTGCAATCTTATACTATGGTAACGTGCTCCAGTTTGCAATCTTATACTGTGGTAACGTGCTGCCGTTTGCAATCTTATACTGTGGTAACGTGCTCCAGTTTGCAATCTTATACTATGGTAACGTGCTGCAGTTTGCAATCTTATACTATGGTAACGTGCTGCAGTTGGCAATCCTATACTATGGTAACGTGCTCCAGTTTGCAATCTTATACTGTGGTAACGTGCTGCAGTTGGCAATCTTATACTGTGGTAACGTGCTGCAGTTTGCAATCTTATACTATGGTAACGTGCTGCAGTTTGCAATCTTATACTATGGTAACGTGCTCCAGTTTGCAATCTTATACTATGGTAACGTGCTCCAGTTTGCAATCTTATACTGTGGTAACGTGCTGCAGTTGGCAATCTTATACTATGGTAACGTGCTGCAGTTGGCAATCTTATACTATGGTAACGTGCTCCAGTTTGCAATCTTATACTATGGTAATGTGCTGCAGTTTGCAATCTTATACTATGGTAATGTGCTGCAGTTTGCAATCTTATACTATGGTAACGTGCTGCAGTTTGCAATCTTATACTATGGTAACGTGCTGCAGTTGGCAATCTTATACTGTGGTAACGTGCTCCAGTTTGCAATCTTATACTATGGTAACGTGCTGCAGTTTGCAATCTTATACTATGGTAACGTGCTGCAGTTTGCAATCTTATTCTATGGTAACGTGCTCCAGTTTGCAATCTTATACTATGGTAACGTGCTCCAGTTTGCAATCTTATACTATGGTAACGTGCTGCAGTTGGCAATCTTATTCTATGGTAACGTGCTCCAGTTTGCAATCTTATACTATGGTAACGTGCTCCAGTTTGCAATCTTATACTATGGTAACGTGCTGCAGTTGGCAATCTTATTCTATGGTAACGTGCTCCAGTTTGCAATCTTATACTATGGTAACGTACAAAAATCTTTTTTGTACGTTAACTAGAGTTAGATTTACTTATTGAAACCTTATGACTATTCATGTGGACAAGGTCCCGGGTTAAATATTCTCTAACATATTTTTTTTTACTCTACGTATGTTTTTCCCAGGAACATTATTCCATAGGATTCATGTTTTAAGCTCTTGTAATTTTTTGGTGGGATAAACAGCAGTAGGAGCACAACAGCTACAGGTCATTGATGGTGTAGAAGGAGAGTTTTTGAAAATAATACCTTTTAAATAATCTATTTTCAATAATATCCACATCCCCTTCTTATATCAAATGCATTTTAAATTCTTAGTAAAATTGATAATCCATCATTGCTGAGATTTTAATTCTATAATCCGTATTTTTTCAATTTCTGAATTCATTTTTCTTTCTCGATAACCTTTATTTTTGTGTCGCTCCTGTATATGGCCTTGTACATTAGATTTACTTTTTTGCTGAGCTAAAAGTAAATTATGTAAGGCAGTGACATTTATAATTTAAATTATAGATTTTTTTTTAAAACATTTCAATGTTTTTATGTAATATTAGTTGTATGTTCACCAGGTATCTACTATTCTGACATCGTAAATAATGTTCACTAGACGCTATCTAATCTTTTATCCTGTGACATTGAAACTAGTTCCGCAGTCTTATCAATGTGTTCTATTTATCAAACAAGAAAATAGTTAGGCAATGCGTGACAGGCAAGGTCAGCTTGAAACGGAAAGTTTATTCCCTAGCCGAACTAAAATTATTCATTAAATTTGACATTGAACTATAGCAGGTAACATATTCGGTAAACTATCGTTAATATTAGTGTTTGGCCTATAAGATTCTGTACGTTGTCCTTGCTAATTTAGGGCTCCACTAGACGGATAGTTCGGTTCGAAGCCCGAACTTCCTTGTAGAGCGAGCCCGAGTGTCCTTGCCGGGTGCGTGTGGGTTATCTGCGTGTCATTCACTCTGACAACCCGGCAACGGTGAATTAATGGTTGAATATGGAATGTGGTGTTTCAGGTCGTTCGTTTACTCCATATAGGACAGAAAGGGGTGGCTAATAAAACAAACCCACGAACTACTAATTTAATACGAAACTTAATCCAAAACGAAAATCAACAACTTGTACAGGAAAAGTGGAAGCTTCGCCACCATATTACATCCACTAAAATGTCGAAGAATTTTTCGCAAATATTCTTCTTCTAGCTTAACGATAAAATTAGCTTTACTAGAAATTATTACCTATAATTTATGTTCTTATCATTTTTTTCGTCGAGTAAACGTTATCGGTATATGTGCAAAGACCTTTTAAGTAGTAGAATGATTTGTTAGTAAGGTATGGTTTTACTTCTCACCTTAGGTGTTAACTTTGCAGAAATAAATTAATTTGACTTAAAAGGGTTCGCATTGATGTGTTGATTTTGGTGTCCACAAGTGCATTGTCCAATATGTTTGTAAGACTTGCACTTAATGATGTTTCAACAGCGTGGACTGCCAAAAAGTACCCCACGATTCCATAAATTATGAAATTTTCGGGGAACTTGTCCTGTTTAATGCCCAGAGCAAATATTTTGAGGGTACTGACCTCGAACCACTTGAGGAGCTCCAAAGAATTGCTTACAATTTTTTTTTTTAATATAATTTTGTGATTACAACTACAGTTGCTGTTTTACGACGACAAGACGATGACTAGCCCGATACCTGATGTCCCTCCTGACGAACGACAGCCATTAGAGATTGCAGCAGGAAGCAATAAGGAACTAGGCGCGTACTCGGCCATAAACAGAAGTATCAAATACAAAAAAAAATAACAAATAAAATAAAACTGAAATAAAAAGAATGAGCAGAGGAAACAAAGGAGTGATGGCGTGGGCGGGAGAGTTTTCAGGCGGGCTAACCTTGGCGCCTTATTGTAGCTGGGTTGTTAACTGCACAGTACGGGCTATTGTTAGTACTATATAGTGTGTTCGTTGTTAGTCGTCTACAATAACTGCCAATTCACGTCGGGGTATATAATGTAGGTATTTTCTATTGCGGGGGTTATATATACTTTTTTCTTTATTGCTTGTACCTTGTACTAATTGTGAAGGGATCGTCTAGACGCGTTAGTCTGTTCTACCATCTAGAACTCACTTTTCACAGATATTTTCATAATGCAATCGAGCACTAGTGAAGAACAGACCCGAATTCGCTTGTAAATATAAACAGTAATCTGATAGAAATAAAAAATATGTTACTTTATCTTCTGCTACAAAATTTTATTTTCCTTATCCTAATAAAATATTAAATTTTTCATACAATTCTAACACCTGGCTAAGTATACTTTAAAAATTAAAGCTTGTTATAATGGAGTGTCAAACTAACAATATGGTGTAATCGATTCATTACCTGATACAAGAAAACTCTTATCATATGAATAAGTGATAAGTTCCACTATCTTGATGTAATTTACTTTGTGTGAGTGGATGACAAAACACTTTCATCAGTAAATTGCTGCATTATCAGCGTACTAGTCGAGCTCAATTTTTGAAACAATTCTAATTTTTTTTATTCACTGTAATCAGAATTCATTCGGTACCTAAAAGTATCTTGCCAATCTTTCAATATCTTCTACTCCTATCAGTTGAACAATTCGACGTAAGAGAATTTCGCTGCAAGTTCCTATGCTGTAATTATTCTTATTATTCAATTTTCTTGCTGAAAAATACAGGTATGGCTTATCTATCGCTAAAGACCTCGTAAATGAAATTTTAATGATAGCCAGACCCCGGCAAGCCGACGATCACACGCCATAACCACAATATGACAAATGATCGCTGCGATGCATTAAAAGATAGTGTGAGTCACTTACCGATCAGGCCGTAGATAAAAGTGATTCATACAATAGAGAAAGTATAAACACTTATTATTTATTCTATGGAGTTTTACAATCGTCTTGAGTCAGACCGGTAGCGGTCTCTAGATAAGGCAGTGGGGTAATGATGGTGTTCGTCGGCGTGGATCGACTTTGGTCTAGAGAGATGTTATGGGAGTGAACATAAGTAACGGCTGCAAAACATTATAGTAGATAGTAGAGAAAATTAATCGTAATTAAAGGTCGAAAAGATACAACTGTGATTTGGACCCTGTACATGTGACACCAAGTAGATTTATTCTTAACTCTGGATCATCGTGCTATCTGTCTACTTTGCCAGTATATGCCAGTATTTCTACTTCAAAGATTTAAGAGTGTGTACCATTAAATTAGCAGCTGCCATGCCCCTCTCCATATACCCTGTTCACCTGATACCTAGATACGGTGTTAATATAAGTTATAAATATTCGTTTGTTTCGTAAAGTATGTGATACTTATTTCTGTTAATCTAGGGGTTTTTGTTGGTATTTTTTAGAAGATATTTGATTCTTTTTGCGTTTTGCGTACATTTATTATAACCAAAGGGTTCGCTCTGCAGAATTGGGAAAGATTTTGTCGTGTTCAAGAAGAACAGACTCGATCTCATTATGTAGGTAGTCTAGACCACATCGTTTGTAGAAGACACATTAGTCTTTTTTGTTTTAAGTCATGTTACATATGTAAACGTTTTGTCACGTAAAATCAAATTTCAAAACAACCAAATCTGTCTCAGTCCACATCATACAGAACAATAACTTCATTGATAACTAAAAAAAAACGTCCTGGTTCATCGATCGCATTCGTCTGGCTTTCTTAACACGAGGAACATCGTAGCCATATTGTATATTGCATATATCCCCGTGTAAGTAAGACCCTGACCTTGTTTTGGGTGTGGGTCTAGTCCCCTAGTTAAGAATTTAGTATCACAAAAGGTATTAATGAGTACTTTTTACTCCCCAAGTGAAAAATGCAAATTTGTAATATAAACTACTTTCTTTATTAACTGGCCACGTTATCTGAAATGTTCTTTGAAAGTTTGATCATTGTTCGCTTTATGTTGATCCAAACAATAAATGAATCGAGAAAATTATTAAAGAAACAGCAAATGAGTTTTTAGAGCCACGGGTCATGACAATAAGATCGTGTTGAACTACGAACTTGACCTACAGAATTTCTGTTCTAAGTTTGAAGGGACTATGAAGTATTAAAATGGGGCAGGCGATATCACTGTATAGTACATTATTATTAACTCGTGATAACTTATTTATTTTTAGTAATTCATTTTTGTTTTGTTGCAGGTAAGAGATTTCCGTCGAATCTAACTACACTTTGTACAGCAGATATTACAATTTTTCCTAGCCATGTTCCGTTATCAGGTAATTTTTATTTCATTCTTCTGAATTGTTTAACATAATGTTTATTATTACTCAATTCCTTGATTTTCGATTTTTAAACATAGTGTCCTCTGAAGTTTTCTAAAATATGCTCTATATGCATCTATGCATATCTATGCTCTAATAGCATAATGCTATAAGTCACTTTTCCTAAGAGATTTGTTCACATTTCAGAGTCTATCAGTACTATAGCGTTATGAAAAATCAACGCAAAATTACACGAGTGAACTTAGTGAGTGATAGTTGGCTAATACTTATAGTTTCTTTTTATAGTAATTATTATAGTACTTATAGACTGTGATATGTGAAAAAATCTTTTTGTTTGAAAAAGTGACTTAAAACATTTTGTATTTGTGTGAACCGCATAATTATAAGTACATGTGTTAATGTTAATCTGGTGGTTTTTGTTGGTATTTTTTAGAAAATATTTGATTCGTTTTGCGTACATTCATTATAACCAAAAGGTTCGCTGAGCAGAATTGGAAAAGATTGTGTTGTGCTCAAGAAGAACAGACTCGATCTTTTTACCTAGGTAGTCTAGACCACAGCCTAAACTGATAACTGCAGGCAGCAGGTTTGTTCTGTAAGGTCTGCCGACAGGGAATTTTTCCCTTTTCGTCAGCTATGTAATGGATCCGAGTAGAATTCCTATTTTCGAAGAAATACCAATTATAACTTCTCTCAAATAGCCGACATGTCTTCCAAAAGCGGACATTACCGCCAGAAAAAGTGGCAGATGTCCTGGGATATAAAGGACAGGAGTCCTTGCGAAACGGGACCACTTCCAGGCCCCAACTGGTTTCCCTCCTCGCGCCGCCTAGAAGCCGTTGAACCGTTGTGTCGGTAAAGCCTTGCCTTGCTGGAGATTAGTCTTATCTCTCTCTCTCTTCCCGGAGATGAGATACGGCTTTAAAGCTAACACGCTTGCATTGTAGGCACACTATATTATTGTGTTATCTGCTCCGAGATTTGTACCTCGCCTCTCCCCTAACTGGGTCGTTTAGTAACTTGTGCATATAACTACATACATATTTTAAGTTTACATTATACATGGGTATTGCATATTTTAAACTTATGCTCTTGAATGATGAATTATGAATGTCCTAAACTATTGATGTTTCATTCGTTCCATGCCAGACGATGAAAATTAAAACTAGCATTAAAGTTATATTTTCAAATATGTGGACAAACCATCGGCATTCATCACGTTTGCATCATCATAAAATGGTCCCAATCTATCTGAAATATTAATTTTATATTACACTAGTTAATCCACGAATCAGTAGTCTCATTAAAAAAAACTGCTGGGTATTTTTGAATAAAACTACTAATGGTCATTTTTAACTAAAGACAGTTTTGTTGAACCATCTAAGTCACTAAAGATTGCCATAAAAACAATATTAATTGTCCATTAAAACCGAATGTTACACGATTTCTATTGTAGGCTTTAGAACATTATTTCTGGAATAGCTATTAAATTATTTTTAAATTATCGTCTCTAATGTATCCTTCAAATTTAAATTCAAACAGTTTTTTTTATGGCTTGGACTTGATAACAGGTAAGGTGCTTTGTAATATAGGATGGATGGATTGTTAATTTTTATTGGCGTGAACCACACCAAAGTGTTCTTGGTATACGTAATCCAGTGGAGTTTGTAATATAGTATGGATGTATGTCAGTTTTTATGGGCGTGAAACAACACCTAACTGGTCATGAACGCCTCGATGTCTTGGTATACGTAGTCCAGTACAATTTGTAATATAGGATGGATGGATTGTTAATTTTTATTGGCGTGAACCACACCAAAGTGTTCTTGCTATACTTAATCCAGTAGAGTTAGTAATATAGTATGGATGTATGTTAATTTTTATATGCGTGAAACCACGCCAAAGGTATAAGGTCTTGGTAGTCAAGTAGAGTTTGTAATATAGGATGAAAATGTCCCAATTGATTGTATGGTTTTTAGGGCCTCTATTGCAGGTCATTCACACATATAGAATTGCCTCATACACGTTTGAAAGTAGGGCCTCGCCCTTCGATATTAAGCCTATTCGGACCTATTTAACATACAGACAGACATACACACTTATGAACAATGTTCATCTATAGATAGGCTAGATATACTAAAGCCCCAGGCTGACTGCGGATGTGCATGGCTAGAACCCTTTGTTCCTGCCAACAAGAGCCCCCCATTGTTGCTGGCTCTATTAGCAACGGGGGCCGCTTTATTAAATGGGTCTCTGACTCATCGCTGACGTCAGCTGTACGGGCTCAGCGCTGCATGTGCCTAGGGCGGTTCTGATGTGGTTCTTAGTGGGTATATTTCAGTACGTTGTGTATAGTATACAATTATTGTTAAACAAAAGGACTGTAACTTAGGTAGGCAGGTAGTAAATTTATTACACCATACGAAAAATAAGGAGCTTTCAGGAAACCAACGAAGCCTTAAGTGCCATAATAAAAATAAACTGTAGTGCATTAAATCAATAAAACATCATGTTACAAAGCGTCAAAGGTGTAAGTAAAACAAAACTTTATGAATAAATAAAATTTCCTTGCTTCGATGGGAAGTTGGGAAGTGATTTAGGGGGATTCCTGGACTTTGTATATACATCTAAACTGCATGTGTGAATATAGTGAATGCATTATGAATGGGAGAGTGAATGTAATATTTATATATGGTCTGAATATCATCTATCACGATCACCCATTGATCTATTAAGGCAGATTGTATTTTTATTTTAGATAAAAATGTTTGTGAAAAACAAAAAAAATAAATTAAAACTGATGAAATAAAAAATACCAATAAATATAATAATCAAACTAATGGATTTTCAACAATATTAAAATGTCAGCCTGACTACTAAATAACTACTAACTTATGATAGTTAGTTGTTTATATTACTCATGTTTTATACAGGGTAAGAACAATTTAACACCCGTGTGGCCTAAGAAGCCTGAAATAAAAATTTGGAAAGTATTGGGATGGGAATCATATAGGTTTGATGATTAAACTTTAATTCGTGTGAGGATGATCAGTTATTAATGTCTTTTCAGAGTACATACTCTCCATTTTATTGCTTAAAGGTCTAATGATATATTCATATATGAAAGAATCACAAATTCGATGGGTTTTTAGACTTTAGACAAATTCATCGTTAAACAGATTTAAAAGTAATTCACACATTAAATCGTGTTTCTCATGATAAATGTATGCAACTTTTATTACCATAACTACCCCTAGTAAATTATATGTGTTAAAATATATAATTCTACAGATAGGGGTATTCGCCTTGCTACTTCTCATGTCGCAGGAGGCCAAAAAGGTGGAGGTATAGCAAGCATTGGTGTCCATTAGAATGGTTCCTGTTTATTTACATTAGAATTTAGAATTGACAGTATTGAGTTTTGAGTTTAATAGCGCAGAGTTAATGCAATTCGGAGCATCCCGATGGTAAAATAGGTAAAAAAAAATGACTTTCGTGTCATATGCTCAAGAGATCTTTCAGTGACATAAGTTATTTTATCTTATTAGATCTAGTAGCATAGTTTCTTTCTTAATTTATAAGACTAAGTACCCAAAACCACTGGAAAAGTCGATAGACCACATCAAGTCATTTTTTTTTTCCTATGTTGTGTATTGTTTGATAATGGCCTTTTCTGTTGTTTGCGTTCTGCCATGGTTGCATTAAAATGTCTATGGGCTGCTGTTGTGTGCAGACGTTAATTGCGTACTGTTTGTGGGCGACAAGGTAGCAGCAAGCAGAGGTCTCCGAGTACAGAGGAAGTGCCTCAGGGCCCTGTGATTGGTCCAAATCGATCAAGACCTCCTCAAAGGAACCAATTAAACGGGGCCTCACAGAAGGTCCGATGTCAATTGGGGTTAACAGCACCAATCAGCTTCCACATCAAAGCCGTCTCCTCCGAGTGTTGTGTCTTGCTATTAGTCGTGTGCACAAGCTCTACTCTTGGAGGGACTACTATTTTAGTTTACATATCAGTGGTTGAGCCCTTGGAAATTTTATCATTTACCAATTGATCCTAACAATTACTTAGGTAAAAAAAGTCGATATCAAATATCGTTTTCACCGAGTGTTACCTCTCGGCCATTATTTAAGATGTATAGATCGGATTATCATACATATGTACTTATTTATTATCATATTAGTAGTTCATCATTTTCACTCTCTTGGATCAGTTAATCCAATAAGACCCAAAACTATAGTAGTAGCATACTACTATGGTAGCATAGGGGTGGTTATATTAACACCCACTGTAGTCTGGAACGCTTAGCCACAAGGTTTCTTTTTTCTGTATAACCTATAATTATTAAGGTCATTCGACAACAATGTCTTTT
Organism: Acanthosoma haemorrhoidale; assembly: GCA_930367205.1. Lineage (NCBI taxonomy): Eukaryota > Metazoa > Arthropoda > Insecta > Hemiptera > Acanthosomatidae > Acanthosoma > Acanthosoma haemorrhoidale. The sequence continues at coordinate 21,291,051 of OV884014.1, read as the reverse complement.
ATTGATGAATTAAATCCACTTCATAACTTATGAGAGTAAGGATAGAAATCTTTCGAGTCCGCGCACCCCTGAAACAATTCCCCTAAAGGATTCTTGTTTTTCTATGTTTTGAATAAAACGATCGTGTTCGGCTTACAGGCGAGGGCCATAAAAGGAAAGCAGACAGTACAGTTAAAATTGGAAAATTATTATTCATAAGAAGCAATTATAATGTGGATTCTAAGAATGGTCAGAATAAATGAAAAACAATAATGATTAAGAGAAGGAATTAATCCATCTTAGCAGAATGGTCGTTCTACAAATCAAACAGTCGAAGGTGTGCCTCTGCAAATGGATGGATATTGTTTTTTATTCCCAGTCATAATCGATTAGATCCAACCGCAACAACGGCTAAGCGGTGACCCGATTTATCGAACGCCTTGTTTGGTTATCGGTTTATGTTGGGTCATCCTTGCGCTTGCGCCACTATGCAACCTTGGCGGTCTCCGAATACACCCACTTGTCGCAAGAACCTTACATAGATACCTTAGAGACCTTACATAGATACATAGAATAGCTGGACGTATGGTGACGGATAGAGAAAGATGTGTTGTGGAATGTACGAATCTATTTTTATTATTTATTATGATAACAACTTTATTATGATAAAATTACAATCTGCCTGATTGGGCTATAAGTAATTGTGCTATATGATCTCGTTCATACCAATTTACAATTTTTATTGACTCGCTCATTCATACTATTTATACAAACAGCCCAGAGGCCACATGGTTGTCACCTCCCTCGCGTGCGAAAGAGGAAGCGGAGTCTTGGGAAGTCCCCCACACTCCTATGTCAGCCGCTTCATTGGATAAGAACCAGCGGAAGCTGACCAAGAGGGCGAGAGCCACAGACGCTCATGACATGATTAGAGAAACTGACCATTTCCAGGACTCCCACTGTCACTTATTTATAGCAGGTCACGAGGCCACTGGCGTTTTAGTCTCTGAGGAGGATTATAGGGATGAGTGGTGGATTGCAATGACTGTGCTAGGGAATTAGGGTGGTTGGATAGGTTACTATGGAATTTTATGAACTTGGAACGAATCTATTAAGATCAATTGTTCACCTAACTGGAAAAAGTTTTAGAGTAATACTTCATCGTTACAGCATTTCTGCAGTGCTAATGTAAAAGGGTATAAGTTATGTTTACCCTAACATCACATATTATCTAACAGCAGGGAGAGAGAATAGATGACAGATAGAAAACATGCATAGGGCACTGTTTACACAACATGATAGTGTTAGCCTGTTACTCTCCATTCATATAAAATTTAAAATGGATGTTTCACTAGAACATCAAAAAATAGGACATAGTAATTTATAACCGGTTTAAAACTGTGAACAATATCGTCTTCGCCATTTTTACGGAGAGACTCTTAACATTTTAGATTTTCTTCAGAATCCATCTAAAAGTAAATCTACACCAGTACGCTGCACGTGAGCTCCTGATTTCCCCATCGCCTACTATAAGGGGGAATGTTTTTCGTAAATATAACAAGACTTCTTTGTATGGTATCGATAATCAGCAAGACTCGGGTTTGAATTCAACACTATTTTCTCTCTTCAACTAATTATCGTTAATAGCATGTTTGCTTATATTACTTGCACGAATAAGTGACTCGTCACTGTCCGTTTCTGTATGTTCATTCAATCTTTATTGCCCTTGGTGGGTTGATTGGTAGTTCTAATTTCCTTCTTCTTCTGGCTTCATGGTAGCTAAGATGACCTTTGGCATAGGGTACACAGATTGCTCAGAATGAGACGACTGGCAACGTATTTTCGGCAACGTATGCTTTTAGTTTAGAAAATGACATAGTAATTTTCAGCACAAAGTTAGTTTTATACATAATTGTCAATTAATTCTTAGTGCTTGTTTCGTATTTCCAAATTAAGACCAACAATGAATAATGAATTTGATTGCGTTTGTTGTGAGTGTCTGTTCCGGGGTCGGCTTCAGAATAATTATTTTCACAATGAATTTATACATGTAAAGGGGAATTAAACTTTACACAGTATCATACAAGAAGCATTCATCTTCCCACCTATAGAGAAAATACTTAATAAATACTGAGGCTACGCCAGCACAAGCCGACCTTGCTACTCGCTGTTAAGATGCAATCCGGCCGACTGGCCATTGTTCTTCGTGGCCATTGTGTTCCAGGTGTGGGCCGCAGGATGCCAGGTGAGTGCTACCATTAGTAATACAGAGTGTGCCGGAGTAATCCAATAGTATCTGTAATATATCTCTGTCGTGTACCCTGGCTTCTCTACTCTTGATTAAGTGGAGATAAGTTAGCTGAATATTATCCAGATTATGATAAATCCGTGGCAGTGATCCCTATGGAAGGGAGAAGGCTCAAGGGGCGTGTCGTAATTGTGGGTTGAATTGGCGTTTAGATTTATTTATTTACTCGTCTTACGAGGCTGAGTGGATCTCGTTCCATACAGATCCCTATCTGAAAAAATCCAAAGCGAAACCATAAGCTCATTGTTTTAGTAGGATCATAATCCTATTATAAATTATTAACCTAATGTTTTCTCGAACCCCGGTCCTAGTGATCTGCAAGTTTGTCACATTTATATATACGATTACATATTGTCCGCTTGTTTAAAAGATAATTGTTTTATAAAGTTCGCGTTTTCTAGCAAGACGGAGCACGGTTAATACAAAATAAGGTTACTCAGAATAGGTAACCCAGAATGGTTGGAAATGTACAGTATCGTCGTGCAAAGCAGTATGACTGTACAAATCAAATACACACATTGTGTTAGGATAAGACCTGTGTGTAAGAGCACTTCATTGAAGACTTCATTCATAATATAGAGCGATGATGTTAGTCAATTTCCTAGACTAGATGCTTTTTATGTTGGCATAAGATTATTTTCGTTTGGTATATATTGAAAACGAAATTATATTTTTATGTGACTATATTAATAAAGGCTTCTTTCTTGTCTTTTTTACTTTGTAAACATGTCTGAAAGTAGTTTTTTTTTTTATTAACATATGCCTTAGTTAAACGCGCGCGTTAATACTAAACGTACTATTTGAATATGAAGTTATTCCTCGGATGTCAATAAAATGAACAAAAGTGCATTGTATTCGCTCCCCTTTCGGACCCTTTAAAAAATTCCTCAGTGATAACCACATCTGTTATTGGGGTTCCCCTTATCACGTTTTCTGCCTTGTGATTCTTAATAGGGGTCGACTAAATTGAATTTCTTTCTCTTTCTCTGCCCTACGCTATTATTGAATTGCTCGATTTTTATTATTGTTGAGCGCATCACAGCGCTATAAAATTGAACGCACATTTTAGCGAACGCTGTTAGAATGATGAATTAGTTTGACCCGAGCCAGAGTCGGGTTCGATCTTACCCGAGGGAGAATTGGAGCATCTGAGTTCTGCCGTGAATAACATTAGTGATTCAACCCCGGCTTAATTAACTTCAATATTCATGGGGTGTTATAGCTTAAGTCCAGGTACAATCAAAAGTTTTGTTATGGTTACTTGAAATGCGAACCTCTTTGAAATGAATTATCTTCACTGGGTGAAGGCTGTGCTGGAAACCATGTGGATTTGCTTGGTTGTTACAGATCTTATGATTAACTTTTAACCTTAAAATATTTTGTTTTTTATTTCTTTGTCGACTTTTGCAAAAAAAGGGATGAGATATTTGTCCGGAAAGGTAAGCTCTGATATTTAAAAATATGGTTCGGGTTGAACATGCCTCAATATATGACACAATACTCATTTCGAACAAATTATGATGTTTGGTTCTGAAAGGCATTTCCCCTTCGCTGGGATATGTACAACCGGTTGCAATAAAATAGAGGGTAAGCTCTAATTTATTTTTGTACCGGTTGCCATAAATAGCGGAGAGAACGGCCGCCATCGAAGGCCCCTTTGAGTACTAAACACTGGCCTCTCGAACCCCTGAAACAATAAACCCCGGGTGCCCTAAGCTGCAGTTAAACCCCAAGCTGCCTCGCCACTAAACCTTATAATTTATATCTACCCGGCCCCACTTTTTTTTAGATTGCGTTTTTTGTCTTCGCTCCACCTCTCCATTCTTGCTGGCCCGCACCAGACTGGAGCTCGTTGTCTTACTAATCGCCTTCAAACACCTGGTTTGCATTAAACACTTAGGGGTGCTTTTTTTGTTAATTATCCATTTATTTCTTCTATATTACTCTCCCTTTCTACTTGTTTTTTAAGGAAGTTGTATAAGACTAGTCCCAATGAATGTCTGTTCGTCTCCCTTTGCCCTCAAATACATCACAACTTTCCTGAACATCAATTGTCACGTTGAGCTAACGATTTCACGTTTTCGTTATGTATCATTCAAATACGTTGGAATAAATATGAGGTTGACAAATCAACAACCCTGTTTTTATTCATCCAGTTGGAATTAAGTATACTATAGAGCTACAAGTGAGCTATCTTATCTCGGGGCTAGGTAGACTATCCGGTACAGCGGACCATAGAAAAGTGATTAATTAAGTTCCAATTCTTAAGCTATAGTCGATTGTAATTGTTCATCACTTCAAAATTTTCTACAAATTGGGCTTCAGATGTTGGATGAAGCGTCTATTACCCCGGAAAGGGGTCAATGAACAGTCAGGTTACATCATCTGTAAAGTGCTATATTACCATTTTTAGTAGTTTTTAACTGTTTGCTTATTTCAGTTTTATTGTTATTGCTTAGTAATATAAAAATCCCCTTTAAGCGCCCCCCCCCCAGGTATAAGATACGTCTAAGCGAGTGCCAGCAGTGAATCTGAGTGGGCGACTCGGCGTTGGAACCAGATTCCAGAGCGGGTATACTGACCTGTCCGTATGCTCGCTGACGTCACTTCCTCCCGCGAAGAGGTTTTTGTACAAGTCTTAGCCGAGGCAGGAAGTGTCGGGTATCGAAGAACCCAATCTGGCGACTCCTTGTTATCACTTTCTACACACACACACTTCAGGGTGGACCTCTTTCCGTGGGTGGGCTATGGAAAGCCGCACCTATTCAATTCTGCTTGGGTAATCCAATAATTTTGGTCGTTTGCAATTTAGTGCGATTTTGGTGGAATATAGAAGGAACTTGACAACGACCATTTTACACATGGGAGCAAACATGTGAAAGGATAGGAAATTCTCAGGTCATCGTCATTCATTCTGGGACTACCTGAAGACACAAGTCTACGCTAAGGATCCACAAATGACTGTGCAACGAATGCAGGCAACGAACACCATAATATGACGATTAGAAAAAAAAAATGTTGTAGTTCCAATTTTTGGTGCATTTGTTAGGGGGACTGTATGTACAACAAGCTAAAAGTCCCCTAGAGTTGAAGTGTGAAGTGATAGTAACGGTTAAAAAATAGGAATTTTCGTGAATAAACAAAACGCTTTAACAAAAATAGTAAAACTTCCTCTTTATCACTATCTCCTAAACCATTTATTGACTGCACGGAAAAATATTTCATAGGAAATTTTGTATATAAAGTAATTTTTGCTGTATTTCTAGTTCGCGATATATTTGAGAAAAAAACAAAACAATGACCTTCGATTCGCCCCTCGCGCTTTCTCCCCCCCCCCTCCAATCTCGCGATATTTGGACGTTATCCAAGAGAATCTTCGAGAGTCTTGGCCTCAATTGGTCGGTGTCTTCGACACAACGGAGAGTCATGAAGAAAACTCCTAACTTGATTGGAAAGAAGATTTTGGGGGTCATCTGTGACAAGAGCGACGCTGTTTTGGAATACCAAATAAACAAGACCCTGAGAGTTATCATTGAATCCCCAAGTAGTTTAGTTTCGTTAATTCTTTTCTTTTTTTTTTCCATCTAGCACATGAGGAGATTGGCTCAAACAAACAGATGAAATAAACAGAACAATAACATCTTGTTCCTCAGAACCTTATTGTTGACAACAATAAACTCTCATTGCTATCAGCCAGTCGACATGTGTGTCACTTTTGTGCGCAATATCTTCTCAAGAATGCGAGCGAACCGTACAGACAGACGAAGACAAAGAGCTAGAATAACAAGAGTTTTTTATTATGCGGCGCATGAAGCTAACCCCTCCTCTCTCTTCTCTGTCCAGGAGGAAATAAAAACATCAATTCCGAATCCGATTGTTCGTCCTGTACAATGAAAAGGGACTTTTACATATCGTTTTGTGTCTGCCGTTCCATTGTGTAAAGAGCCGAGAGCCGAAAGTATAAGAGAGGCTGCCCTGGGTTTCTGTCCGGATGACGAGAGACCTCCAGGAGTAGGGACAAAGGGCTCGAGTTGAAACGAGGCGAAAGAACCAGTGCCGATTATCTGCTTGGAGGCCGTCTCGGCAACAGCAGGAATATTTAAGCTTTGTCCTCTGCTGTATTGTAGGAGACTTCAATGCGTTTTTGCATAATGGAAATTCTTCGATTTATATAAATATGTCGTGTGCATTGTGTGAGAGGTTTCGAAGGTTCATATGGTATCCGCATTTGTGAAACGTCCTTGATGTTTATCGATTATATATATATAGGTACTTCTGCGTATCGATACCGTATCTATCTGATATACAACTGTATCCAAACACTTACAACTGTAATAGGCAATATATAAAGGGTGTATCTTTTCTACAGATACATATGTCCATTTATATATTTACCTGAGACCCATGAAAAATTTGAATTGTAGGGATACCTTTTAACTATTTAACTACTGACTTGATAAACCCTGAAGCGTCTTGAATTTATACTTCAAATTATACTTTACTCAAATAATTTTCTATTGTCCCAATTGGGATCCAAACCCAAAGCAACCCACCTTAATAAATTAATGTTAAAAGGGTTTTAACGAAGTAATTATTAACTTTAGTAAGAATACAATCTTATGGATAAAATGATAAAAATAGATACGGAACTAGCTTAACTAATAAACTTAAATGTTACTAGTTTACATCGATGCCTTCTCTAAAGATGTTTCATGTGCTCAGAACTCTAGAGGGGATCCAGAGACGTATGAAGAGCCCTTCCGACAGTTCTGGCAAGCGAGTATCAAACGCTGTGGGCGATGCCCACAGCCGAGTCCTCTCCGCTCCCTAGACGCCGAGCATATCTTGCACCGTATCTCTCTCTCTCACTCACTCCCTCTCACTCTCTCTCTCTCTCCCTCCCTCTCTCTCTCTCCCTCTCACTCTCTCTCTCTCACTCTCTCCCTCTCACTCTCTCTCTCTCACTCTCTCACCCTCCCTCTATCTCTCTCTCTCTCCCTCCCTCTATCTCTCTCTCTCTCGCTCCCTCTCTCTCTCTCCCTCTCTCTCGCTCTCTCTCCCTCTCTCTCTCTCTCTCTCTCTCTCTCTCTCTCTCTCTCTCTCTCTCTCTCTCTCTCTCCCTAGCTGCTGAGTCCCATGTTCCTTATGGTACTTACTTTCGTGACAGGAAACAAACGGAAGAATTGTAAACTGTCAAATCCTGAACCCAGCTAACGACACCCTGCTACAGATATCCGTTGGAGACTTCGGCCCAAACCCAAAAGGGATTTATGGCGTGCCCTTTGTCCTTTGTACGTTTTTTAACATTACTTTATAATTTTACTCTGCATTCCCCATGTTGAGGGTTGAACGTATAACAACATATCACTGAATCAATTATACCAATATCCAATGTCTGTATCAAATCGAATCAATAAATGTGCCCTTCAGGGTAAATTATGGAATAGGATGAGAGAATAAGGTCGAGGTGTGTGACACAAGTTGCGATTCTCAAAGCTGTTGCAATAATTAATACATGAGAAATGAGTCAGGACCAATTAAGAATACTCTTAGTGGATAGTCATTTTCGTTGCAGTTAAGATCCCCTATTATTACTAACTGATACTCAAAAATAATATAATATATATATTGGAAGGATCGGGTTCGATTCTGCTACATATCTATATAAATATATTCCACCCGATTCTGCCAATGGATTTTTTATTTATACATTTTATTATTATTGCTTTATTCAGATTTAAGCTATGTTTCGTTCTGAAATTATATATATATATTCTTTATTGTGCTAAAATTACAATCTGCCTTATTGGCAATAAGTAATTGAGATAAATGTTCTCATTCATACCATATTTACAATTCATCATTCACACAATATTTACAAAAAGCCCAGAAGCCTCCCACATCCACATGTTTGTCACCTCCCTGGCATGCAAAAGAGGAAGCGGAGTCTTCGGAAGTCCCCCACGCTCGTCCGTCAGCTGCGTCACCGGATATGAGCCAGTGGAGGCTGACGAAGAGTGCGAGAGCCACAGACGCTCAGGACACGATTGGATAAACTGGCCATTGCCAGGGCTCCCACTGTCACGCATTTATACCAGGTTACGAGGCCAATGTCTTTTCAGTCTCCGAGGAGGATTATAGGGATGAGTGGTGCAGTGCAATGACTGTGCTACGGGAATAGGGTGGTTGGAGATGCTACTATAGAATTTCATATACTTGGAAGAGATGAGTTCAAGAATGTAGGGTATGTTAAGATCGTTATGAAGGGTTTTGTTGCTGACATAATAAGGGGCATTATTGTTCTCAGGACTTGTGATCTCGTTATGTTGTTATAAAATAAAATGCTGTTTATTGTTGCAGCGATTGTTTGAAAATCTGAACAAAATTCAAAATTGAAAAATCACATTAGTAACATTGAAACAAACAATCACGTAATTCATACATTACCAGAGATGAAAATCGCTATTGGAAAATGAAAGGGTTATATCGTAAAGTGTGTAATGATATTGTTGTAAGCACGTGACAGCCCCTGTTTATTGACTCATACTCGATGGCAAGGGAAGTCCTTCTCATGCTATATTTGTCGATAACTTTTCTCTTCACACAACCAGATAGTTAAATAAATTAAACCCGATCTATAACACTTTCTTTGATCCTCAAAACGAAAAGAAAACATGAACATGATAAAGGATGTACCGATACACCACTGGAATTTGAAACAGTCAAGATGAATTTCAACCGTGCGAAAACACGAAAGTCACTATTTCGATTAATGTAAAATTATAATATGTAACAAAATATTGATAATAATAATATGAATAAGGAACACTATATGACATGCATCATATCTATCAAACCATTAATGAAGAGATAAAAAAATTACCACCCAAAAAAAATTTTTTTTTCTACATCCTGCCTCGTTAATGGACGCCTTCATGCCTAGAGAGGTATTCTTTTGATCCAATTTAAGCCGAGTACTGTGCGGGTATGTCGGTTAGAGGGTAAATTCACCCTGTGGGTATCGCATGCTTCACACCTCGCATAGCCCTCAAAGAAAAAAATTAAACAAGGGGTGGATGAATGTGTGTTGATGGCGAAGGGGTGACAAAAAGTGGAAGACGTTCAAAAAACAATCCCAGGTGGTTAATAGAAAAAATGTAAAGAATAGATGCATGCTCACAGTGCAAACACGTTCATTAAGGCGCAGGTATAACAAAAAAAAAATAACAGAAAAAGGCCTATGTTTTATGTATATAGAATAAATAGTATTGAAGGGTTCAAAGCCCTGTATAAGCTTATCTGAAGGGAATATGCTAAGCAAAAACCGTTATTTGGCAGGGGATGTTGATGGATGTGCTCAACTTTATATTGGCTAGAGCCCTTTGGCAACATTGTTGTGGGATTATTTATTGTTAGTTACCCTCCATATATCGATAGCTGGATTCAGTTAGGCCTTACGCAAAGCTGCCTGAGATTTAGTGACCGATTAAGGCAATTAGGAGTTTATAGTATTTTCTTAATGACTAGTTGAAAAGCTAATTTTGTAACATTAAAGCTGATAGTTTGGAAACTATCGAATCATAAAACTCCTATGCCTAAAACATGTTTTTTGATCTAATCTAATAGTATGTTAGGGGTCTTGTCCTTTTTCACGTCATTGTATTTTTTTCTGAATGTCAAGAAAAAGGTTCGATACTTAAAATATTGAATTGAATTTCAGTTTTTAACATCAATTACATTTCGAGAAAGGCCTAAATTATTTTTTCTCAATTTCACAAAACAAAATGTATACATGTAAGTAGAATTGTTATAGGCACCGTTTTTGAAACGGTAACCTTTATTTCTATGTATTTGATTGTAATTGTTCAACAGTTCAAATGGTTCAATATACCCTTTAAAATGGGATACAAACCAAGCTTTTAACTATTTATAATTAGCCATTCCCTTAGTTAACGGGGCCTCCTAATAACCGACCAGGGGCTCTCCCAACAGAAGTAATTATTGAGGTAAAATGTATTTACATTCACATCCTTATGCATTTAAATGCCTTGAATCGAATGAGGTCAAAATCAAGTCTATAGGACCAACAGTTCGAAAGATATGAACTTTTTGCCACTTATCGGTCAGTTGTAGCTGATTTATAGAAAGTCAGCCTAAAGTGAAATTTGGGACCGACCTTTTGTGGTTGAAAATTTGCAGTGGTGCCCTGAATGAAAGGAGCCGTCCGTGCATTGTGGTGTCGTACCTGACTAATTGTATTGCATTAGTGGTAAAATTTATGACTAGGAACCGTCCACAGTGGGCTATAGAGCTTTCACCTCGACCACGTGGACCTAACCAACAACCGTGATAAGCCTTGACATTTCTTTTGAAATGCCAAAAAATCGTGGAGATCCCTCGTTCACTTATTAGCGGTATTTTAAGTTTAAGTATTAAATTCTGCTACTATGTATCCGAACCTACTAAATCAATTGCCTAGCGTACCACTGGAAAATTATTTATAGAATTATAGATTGTGATAAAATTACAATCTGCCTTATAGGGCAATAAGTAATTATGACAAATGCTGTCATTCATACCATATTTGCAATTTTCATTCAGTCGCTCATTCATACAGTATTGACAAACAGGCCAGAGACCTCCCAAGTCCACATGGTTGTCACCTCCCTCGCATGCGAAAGAGGAAGCGGAGTCTTGGGGAGTCCCCCACGCTCCTCCGCCAGCAGCGTCACCGGATAAGAGCCTGTGGAGGCTGACTAAGAGCGCGAGGGAAAATTATATAAAAAAATATATAAAAACAGTAATAAGTTACTTTTCAAAGTAAATATCGCGGATGTTATTTCACAGACTTGTCATGTGTGTTGAATTCGAATGTATTTAGATGTTTGGCCTCACTGAACAATGCTATTTAATAAAACTATATACAAAAAAAAAGTTCTTGTATTTGCGATGTACAAATAACGATCAGCGTTCAGAGCTATAATGGGGCGCCGTCCTTAAACCAGTTAACCTAAACCTTTCGGACACCGGAGCTGGAAGTAAGTGCTGAGAAGCTGCAAATAGTTTTGTCCTGTTATAAGTGATGAGCGAAGGCGGGGATGAGGTGGCACTAAATGTTTGGATTTGTTTTTCAATTTCAGGCTAGTAACTTTTAAACGGTGCACCGTAGTGAAAACCTTATCCTATTATGAATTAAAAAAAAACATTAAATTATGCGTGAAATAAGTTCCTCAAACGCTGGGCTTGGTTCGACAGAAGAGACCAATTGACAGTCGAAAAATGGTTGAACTGAAATTTTCTTTAAAAATCCTATATAGCCATTTTCATTCGATTTGAACCTACATTTTAAAAAAGTCGGATTAAAGTTTTAGAGCGTTTGATTCTGCATTTAGTGGTAATCTATTTGTTTTAGTTCCATGGAATGAAAAGCCTACAAATCCTGAGTTTTTAATATCCCTCATGCACTCCCAAGATGCCAGAAAGATACTACGAGTTTGAACTCTGCAACTGTACTACTTAACCTATAAAATAGGTTACCTACTTTAAAATGCTGAGAATTGTACGTAAGGATTTATTATTTGACTCTAAACATTCCAAATAAGAAATAAAAAATAAGACAAAACAAAATTCATACTGTATAATTTTCAGTTTCAAATTCAGTACAAATAATTCGATTTGAAAGGATGTAACTATATAATTATTGGTATTGGACAATTTGAACAATGATGAAAAGCCACATGGCCCTTCTAACAATAAGCGGAGGATGTGCGCTTCTTCTGCAATCTTCAGTTGCTATCAGTTTTCAGCCCAGTAAACAGCTTATTTTATTGGTAACATACATTTATACTTTCTTCCAATTAATCAAATATAGTTTATAGCTTAGTTAGTGTTTTGTGAGATCTAGAGGATGCCAAAATCAGTAAGATGGGTGAGGCAAAATGTTTTATTATTTTGGAGAATTAGTTTTTTTAAGAATATGTGACGGTAAATAGTCGAGGGATAGCCATATTTATTGAATGTAGTGAAAAATATAAAGACAGCTGTCGGGCTCAGCGATGTGTGAGTCCCCAAGGTGGGAAGGAGACGCCCGCCGCGGGCTATGGTTGCTACAACCTCTAGCCGCCGTCCAGCGAGAGCCAAGAAAGAGATAAAACGGGTGGACCTATGGTCTTATGGTCTTTCACCCTTGCTGGTGGCCAAGTCGGTGGGCAGCTTAATTCGCTTTGATCTGACTCCATAAGATCTTAGAAATTGTGTGCCTCGAATGTGCACTACTATGTTCGGGAAAAGAGGAACAGGGTAGGTTTATAGGTAGTTTATTTGGTCTTGGAATGGACCACGAATTCAAACTCATTATCTAAGGGTAGGCGAAAACCGTCCGGAACCCAAAGGCGAGTGAGAACCGGAGAGAAGCAGACTGGATTGCCGTGAGAGACGCTACTAGGTAAAGTTTGTAGGGCCACGGCAACCGTCGTCCGCGAGGGAGAGGTCACTCCCAAGGAGGTGCTAGTTTTAGCGAGACGAAGGCAGAGATTCCCACTAGCAAGATGTGGGTCTGTCAATGCCGGACTAAAACATAGTGAGCTAGGAGAGAAAATGCAGAGGTAGTTGAATAATAAGGCCATGGTTTGTGTAGAGCAGCAAGCGCCAGCGCAGAGAGAGAGAGAGAGAGAGAGAGAGAGAGAGAGAGAGAGAGAGAGAGAGAGAGAGAGAGAGAGAGAGAGAGAGAGAGAGAGAGAGAGAGAGAGAGAGAGAGAGAGAGAGAGAGAGAGAGAGAGAGAGAGAGAGAGAGAGAGAGAGAGAGAGAGAGAGAGAGAGAGAGAGAGAGAGAGAGAGAGAGAGAGCCGTGTTCCAAGTGCCGGTTCTGTATGTTCTGTTGGACTACCGCCACTTGTATAGTCTCGCTGCTTTTATTGGCACGCCATCTGGAGCCTACGGATGTTTCGTACACTAGCAGCTTCTCCCACTCTTAAGTTTATTATTAAAATATGGAAACATAAGTAGATATTTTCTGGACCGAGAAAAGGGGAACTTGTAATTATTCGTAATTAAGAGGTTGACGCCACAACAGCAAATATAGAGAACTGAAGGATCTCGTTTTAGAAAAGGTCCTTAAGAAATTTAGAAAACATTATATCTGAAGAATATCGGCTGTGACCAATAAGGGAAAAGAAAGGTAGATCAAGCAGCGATGGTGGGTTTGATTTCAAAAGAAACTCAGTGACACGCGGGAAGAATACAGCCAAAGAATTTCTGAAGAAAAGCCTATGCGATATAGGGTAGAGTCCATTCAGCTGAAACTTTACCTTTCAAGGATTCTCTCATCACTGCGCCCCAAAATAGAAGAGACAATGTCGTAAGTGACCGTATAAATCTTGCTTGTGATCTTGTCGCAGCAGAGGCCAGATACCATAAATCTTGTAGCAAGAGTTACTTTGCCAGATTGGCGTCTTCACGACTCAGGCCCCGTCCAGAACCTAACAACATTTGCACTTGCTTTGATTAAATTTGAAATTATATCGCAGAAAATGAAGATGTGCCAATCCTCGCTGTTTGAAAGAATTTCAAAGTGCCAGTTATAAGGTGCTCAACGCTCAGAGTTATAAAAAACCCATAATCTGTTTCCGGAACATCGGATGCGAAATTTTGACGCAGGAGTGGTATGAGTGTTGAAGGAAAACTCCAGAAGACGAACGACTTCGAGTTGTAGACGCCGGTGCGGCTATAATAAAAGAGGACTTGAAATCTAAAGTTTACGACACTGAGATGACACCACATTGGAAAGCTTTTTGGAGGAATTTGAAGATGAGGTCCCTCCAATTGCTCCTGCGGAATATTACGATGCCCATAAAGAGTAGAAATGCTGACTGTGTCAAGAGGAATATTATGGCTACTTCACATGCAGTCATAAGAGCTGCAAGGCCAAGATATTTTATATCACTTCACATTGATCTTGGGATGCTTCTCAAAATGTATGGTTCTAAATATCTCCTGGAGCTTCTCTCAACATTAGGGTTCAGTTGCACCTACCGTGATGCAATACTGTTTGATAATTAATTGATAAAACAACTTTACTTATTAATAAAATTACAATCTGCCTCATTGGGCAGATCACAATAATTGTGATAAATGTTTTCATTTATACCATATTTACAATTTTCATTCACTCGCTCATTCATGCAGTATTTACAAACAGCCCAGAGCCCTCCAAAAACTACACGGTTGTTACCTCCCTCGCATGCGAAAGAGGAAGCGGAGTCTTGTGAAGTCCCCCACGCTCCTCCGTAAGCCGCGATACCACATACGCTCTGGACAGGATTGGAGGAATTGGCCATTGCCAGGACCCTCACTGTTACGCATTTATAGGAGGTCACGAGGCCACTGCCGTTTTAGTCTCCGAGGTGGATTATAGGGATGACTGGTGCAGTGCAATGACTGTGCTCGGGGAACAAGGTGGTTAGAAAGGTCACTATGGAATTTCATGAACTTGGAAGAAATGAATTCGAGAATTAAAGGTATATGAAAATCTTTATGAAGTTGCTGACGTAATAAGGGGCATAATACTATTGTTCTCTTGACTTTTGATTGAAAGGATTGCATAGCTCTATTCCGTATGTCCAGATTGGCTTAAGTATAACTTTGTAAATTAGTAATTTATTTTCTATTGAGACATGGGATGTCTGTAAGGCTGTTTGAAGCATCATTCATTTACCAACCTTAAAAAAAGATTGATGGATCAAACGCCATAACCATATTCCATGTTCTCTATTTTCAAAAGCAAAAACGTTAAGTTGTTTTCAATCATAATCAAAGGAGCACAATTTTACGTTTTCAATAATTCCCTTCATGTTGACACCCGAGCCCAGAGCTGGCTTACCTGTTAACATTAGATGACTGAGGAGACGTTAGAACTTTAAGAAGTAGAAGAGTTTTTCTACATTAATAACAAAGTGATATCTTCAAAGTTAGCTTCATCAATGTAGGGGAGGTTTTCATGTCAGAAATGTCATTTTGCCTCATGTTTACATCACATTCGCTGGTTGTGGCGCACGTCGGAGCTGTAAATCTATAAATAGTCTAACAAAAAAAAATGTTTAGTAATAAATTTAAATAAACTGTTCTCTTTGTATTTTGACGAACCATATATCAAGATGGAACCCCTTCTGCGATTACTTGGCACAGGGTTGAGTAGGCGGCCTGGTGCAGTTCCAATGCACCGCTCATTCTCCACGGCCGTGGCCCACAAAGGAGCCTGCGGTATTGAGCCTACAACAAAAGAGTTTTCCTCTTTTTCATCGCCCAGTGTTCGTATTGATCTCGTCGTGGGGTTTCTGAACAGGGAAAAACGTTCCAAGCAACTCATATATTTCACTTTTCAATAATTTCTAAGCTTGGTTTTTGAGTGCTCATGCTGACCGGATTTGAGAGGATTCATATCCTTTGAGGCGAACATATAAAGTTAGTCACCTGAAATTTGTAATGATCAATGAAAATGTTTTACTCATGAACACTAACCAAAGAAAACATACCTGAAGGATCGTGGCTCGAGACCGAGACCCCCCCCCCCCCCATCCCGAAATCTTTTATAATTATAGGATATTTATATCAATTCGCGATTCTAACACGAGAAAAAAAATACTTCTTCTTTATTAGCACGTAATTAGAAATAAATTAAATGATTTTTTAATTGAATTGAAGACATTGTGTATTGTTTTAGAAATGTGGGCATCCCACCCAGTCCATGATGATAAAGAACCCTGCTATCTCTACTTCCTCACCCCAGGACTCGTGCTCCCCTTTTCCGCCGACCCCCCCCCCATTCCCCCGAGGCTTCCCCCTCCACCCACGACATCCCCTCGTCCCCGCAGACTCGTATGTAAATACTGTCCACAACTTTCAATAGGGGTCAGGATGGTAGCTTCTGGCCTAGATCCATGACCCCTCAGCGTGGTGTTTTTTAAGATCCTCTGATCCATATTCAGACCATGTTCGTTATGAACTACCCTGTCTTCGCGGAGATCCCCCTTCCTCTTCCCCGTGGTCTTATGCAAATGGACAGAGAACTGGGAGTAGAGAGAGCAGGTGGCATGGATGACCGACCGCTGACTGAGGTTATAGACCTCTGCTTTTTAATTTCAGGGTCAGCCACTCTCCATCTGTCCTTCTCTTTGCTGTCTATTTACATCTTCTCTGGGCCATCGACGGTCTGATGGTAGAAGAATCGCGAGGGGATGAAGAACTACCCCATTGGTATAGTTACAGTAGGGGTATCTTAGGAACAGTGTTTATTTCAGTCCCCCAAAGATAATTTATATTCATTCTTCATTGTTGGACTGGAAATCTTCCAAAGTTTCGAAAAGAATCGAAAGATACACCGCAACTAAGGAGTCCTATTTTTTTTTTTTTTTTACCATTTACAGATTTTAAAGTTTTTCATTGCCAATTGTTTTTTTTGGTTGGCATCATGAGAAACTGCAAAATAACCCCGGGTCAAACAGAAGGCTCATTGATAATGAAACGAACCTTAATTGAATGAAATAATATTATAGGTCATGAATTATGTTTATTCCAACTGAACATAACACAAGACATTTGTTAATAATTAACATACAGAGGGAAAATATAAGGCATAACTCAAAACCAGGTCCTCCCCAGTATCCAGCCAGGCACTATACCTTGAGTTCCCTTCGGCCAAACTCTCCCAAAGACTACGCAAGGTACCCGATGGGAACAGAGGCAGGCACCGCAAGCACAGTGCGATACCTAAATTTTCCAAAAGCTAGTTTGCTATTGTTAAAGTATAAAATGGAAATTTGAAAAGAAAAAATGTGAAAAATTTGAGTTGTGGTAAAGGTCCACTATTATAATTAATTATAAATAATCTCATATAAACTAAGTTATTATATTAGCTCATCGTTTATTATGACATAAGCAGTACTCACTAGAATCTATGTAATATTTTGTAGTTTGAGGAGTTAGTTCCTAGGTTTAGCTCAAGTAAAAATAATCTGACAATATTTATAATATATTTGCCAAATATTCTCAAAAGCTGAAACTATGAATTTCTTTGGATTTGTTTTACGAACAAGTGAATATCTCTGCTATTCACGCACTTAACGTAAATTGTAACACGATTGATTTTTTAGTTTATTAAGTATACTTGGTTTAGTTTAATTTTATTTTTTTCAATATTCCACTCTTTAGTTTTAATTGACGTTTACTTAGAGTAGAATAGAATACAATATCGGGGAAAGTCCTCTATGAATAATACAACTACTTAAGCAAGTAATGTATAGTTTAATTTTTAGTTTTGCCCATCACCAGCCAGAATAGATTTATAAAGTAAATGTGACTTTTAATTTATATCATGAAGAATGGAATGTTTAAGAATATTTATAATTTGTGAAAATAAGTTTACCAAAATTAATACTGAAGTTTCTCCAATATCTTTTATTATTCATGTCACATCAACAGTCGATGTTTTGCCTATTTTGGCATCATCAGGACTGCAATTCAGACAAAAAAAAAACATTCATTTATAAAGTATAAACAAAAATATGACAAAGTATAAAATGACATTCCTGTGAATGATAGGATCTCGATTTCTGCGTTGTGATTTGTAAGTCAGTGGGTCTTGTTTGAAACGTAATAGAGCGAGTTAACTAAATTCAAGGGAACGCCTTCAGCAAATAACATCTAAAACTTGACTTAGGTGTAACTGGACTAATCCACAGACCACATCGGGAACCGAACCCATTGTGTCGGTAACTGAGAAGTCCGTTTAAGAGAATGAAGGTTGTTATTAGCTGTGCGAGATAGAACAAAGATATGAGCCAAAGAGTCCATTATAAGCGAAGTGAAACCTCCCATGAACGCCAGGAATTCTGCCTACTGAGCAGCCAACAAAGCCCAGAAAATCCGAACCATTTTTTTTTTTTTCTTCATTTTGTTTTGTTCGCTTCTAATGATATCTGGTGTAATTATGCGCATTTAAGTCGTCCATGCCCCGAGAAGGACGTAATACTGTTTACTTCGAGCGAGCGTGTTTTTCCCCCATTGTTGTTCAGCATCTCCATATTACTGTTGATAGTTTTAATTAGCTAATTTTCGAGTATTGGCCGGTTTAATAGTCCACTTTAAATTAGATGAATATTATGAGTGGGCGGAGTATCTGTTTGTAATATAATCTAATATTAAAAAACTACATCATTAAGAAAAATGGTAAGAAGTAAATTAAAGTCTAAACCTCTATAAGAAATAAATACAAATAAAATACAGCATTCAGTAAATAAAGTCATAGATGTATCGTTAAATATAAACATCAAATTAAATGAAAACCTTTAAATTAACACATAAACTTGATATTCAATCATAAAGTACCAGCCAAATATAAAGTAAACCATGATTTTTTTTTTTTTTTTTTTTTTCAATTGTAACAACTTTATTATGATAAAATTACAATCTGCCTGATTGGGCTATAAGTAATTGTGCTATATGATCTCGTTCATACCAATAGAATATAAATACGATTTAATTGTATGACGATATAGTATAATAAATAAATCATTCTCAAACTAGCAAGCGTCTGTTTGGATGGTGAGGAGTTGGAATAGGAGCGTTTAAGAGGTTCGTAAGAATGAACCAAGGTAGATGCCAGGAGGAAGAGAGTTCCAGAACGAAATGGAGCTATCGAAAAAGCAACTCTGTTCCGGTTCTGTGGGCAGGAGTATAAGGTTCAGAAGGGCGTGTTTTTGTGTCCTAGGGGTAGACTGAAGATTTGAAAAGAAGATTCTTTTCTATTAAAAGTGTGATGAGAATTGATGGAAAATGACTAAACGAGGAAATATTGTCCATAGAAGGCCGAGTAGAGCTGCCCTTGTATTAAAATAGGAAATGAATGAAATTCATTAAATATACTCGCAGGGTTGCTTTCATTTTTAGCATCATCATTGGGACATCAAATGGAACTACAATGCAGAATATAATGCGTCTAAGACAAAATATCCCAGAGTATTTTAATGACAAATTGCATATTATCATTCACGTCGAGACCATATTCTGTATTCTCAAAAGCTAATTTTGTTTCTTCTTCTTGCCATGCCTTCTTCGTCATCGCCAACCCGTTACTATCTGGTTCTTTCTCGGTTTCTACCCTATGTCGTTTTTTACCGGTCCAATTTCGAATGAACAGAAGTTTTTAATTACAGTCTTTTCTTACAGTAATAACATAGATATCGAGAATTTATTATGATTAGGAAATGCATCCTGTATGTAATATTGTATAGACGCACCATCCTCGGAGGAGGAAATCCGCTGAAGAGGGCTTCCATTAGCCCGCGGATTATCTGTTTAGATCTTGGCCGGCCAACAAGACACAACAATAGCCGCAACAACAATAAACAAGAAAGGGTCGTGCTGCAGGCCGTTGATAGACGCTAAGGCGTGACCACAGACTTGCGGGACAATCACCATCAGTCCTATTGTTTTCGAGGGGGTGGGGGTCTGTGCAGATTCTGTATCTGTTGTATCTTCTCTTGTTAGCTGTGGCCAGTCGCAAGAAAGGTGGTCTGCCATAAAGGGAATGTTGGAACCTTATTACGAGTTATTAAACCAGAGAATATTTCCTAAAATTTAAATTATAATAGTTATATTTTGGGAATATATTGTTATTATTAGGGCTGGGATTTATATTTAATAAAAAAAGTAAAATATGTACGTATATATGTATGTATGTTGAAACGAACACTTGAGGACTTATCTGAAGAGGTAGTCCGTTTGAGGTTGCATGATTACACCAAATCTAATTTTAAATAGTTAATAATATATTACCTTTATTGTACCTTGAGGGTTGCCTGGTTGAATGATATACACTAAGCCGTACATCTGTGTATATTCAAATGATTTATTATTAGGCAAAATAAATGTTAATAAAAGAATAATTAAACGTAAGTACACACAATTGTTTCATTGCAGTGTACATGAACATATAAATCTTATATTACACCAACGTTTCATAAATCTTCGAAATAGAATGTTCATTGAAGACTGTGCCGTCAACCTCTTAATTACGAATAATTAGAAGTTTCCCTCTTCTCGGTCAAGAAAATATTTACTTATGTTTCCATATTGTAATAATAAACTTAAGGCGTCAGTAAGAGTGGGAGAAGCTGCTAGTGGACGAAACATCCGCAGGCTCCTAATGGCGTACCGGGGGGCAACCCCCACTACGGCTGGCCTGCCTATATAAGCTACGAGACCGGCCGAAGTCCACAGAACGTACAGAACCGGCACTTGGAACACTGCTCTCACTCTCTCTGCACTGGCATTTGCTGCTCTACTCAAACCATGGTCTTCTCATTCAACAACCTCTGCATCTCTCTCTCCTAACCTCGCTATGTCTTAGTCCGGCATTGTCAGACCCCACACCTTCCTAGTGGGTATCTCTGCCTTCGTCACGCTAAAACTAGCACCTCCATGGAAGACGGTTTTTCCTCGCGGACGACGGTTGCGGTGGCCCTACAATATTTACCTAGTAGCGTCTCCCACGGCCAGTCTCCAGTCTGCTTTTCTCCGGTTCACACTCGTCTTTGGGATCAGGATGGTTCGCCTACCCTTAGATACCGAGTGTGAATTCGTGGTCATTCCAAGACCGCATAAACTACCTACAATACCTACCCTATACCTCTTCTCCTGAACATACTGCACTGTCGGGGCACATCTTCTAAGATCTTATGGAGTCAGATCAAAACAAATTAAGCTGCCCGCCGACTAGGCCGCCAGCAAGGGTGAAAGACCACAGGTCTACCCATTTTATCTCTTTCTAGGCGCTCGCCGGACGGTTAGAGGTTGTAGCGACATTAGCCCGTGGCGGGCGTCCTCTCACCACCTTGGGGATCCCCACATCTAAGAACCCGACAAAGGCCAAAGATGAACTTTTCTAGAGAAAAATCAGCTTGATCTCAGCGATGCTTCCGCCAGAACAATATGATTCCTTGGGTCATTAGACAGCTATGTGCGTCTAGAGAGCACAGCCTTGCTGGAGTAGGGCTACCAGGGAACTGCGAAAGAGAGAGAGAAATGGGAGAGACTCCAAAGAGCTTCTGTTCCTTTGTTTCGGGGTGGTCCTTGTAGAAAAATGCCGCCGGCCCACGAGTACCAACTATCCACTGTTTTTATCAAAAAACGTTTTATTACTTTATGGTCTGGTACAAAGATAGAGGGGGAAACCTTTTTATATGGGTGACAGTTTTCAGAAGCCCGAGAAATGGCACAGCAGGTAAACAAACCCATGTAAAGGTCGCTTTTTTCCGAAGTTTCACAAGGAGCCGTGCTATCCCCAGTAATTTTCAATGTGTATACGTCTGAAATTGTCGGAGCCCGGTACAAAAACACGACAGCCGCTGCTTTCGCTGACGATATTGTGGTGTAAAGTAGCAGCATAAGCGCCAAGTTAGCTCTTAAACAGGCCGAAATAGCCTGTAACCAAATAGGTGAGAAATTGGGGAAGCTCAATATCTCTGTAAACGCAGGTAAGACTGACTGCTGTGATTTTCTCATTCCAAAAGGAAAAACGTCCACTGCCTACTACATACACAGCAGGAACGCGGAAAAACTCTCCAGCAGCCTCGTATATCTGGGCATTAAAATGAACCGTCACCTCTGTTTTAGCAGCCATTTTGCCAGGAAGCTAAAGCAAACACGCACGAAGTCTTACCGGCTCACGCATCTGTTAACATCAACACACAATCTATCATTACACCTTAAGCTAATGATATATAAGAGTGTACTCAGGCCTGCTCTGCTCAACAACAATTTCAGAACGGAATCCTCATGAAAGTGGTCAGACACACTACATTCGAGCAGCGGAGAAACAGTGAATTACACGAGGACTTTGAGCTGCCTACGGTGGATGAATTCATTCGTCGTAGACATATCAAATTCTTTGACTCCCTACTACACGTGACATAGCCTGTGTTCAACACGATTACTCCCGTTCCGTTCCCCCATCGATGGGATTTCAACCCGAAAGTGAGCCCCATCACCTAGTCCAGTCTATTCTCTAGTCTCTGTCTGGAGACCCTGGATCCACTTCAACCCTCCTTCAAATTCATATTATGCTATGCAGGAAAAGGAGCCATGAACCTGTAAATTTGTTCATGTTATTGTTCATTTAATTGTAAATTTTCTAAATAAAGGGATTTTGAAACAAACAAAAAGAAGAAAAAAAAAGGTTCGTCCAGTTTTTTTTAGAATTTACTCTAAATAAATAAATTCATTACTCTAAATAAAACTGTATATAATATTGCGAATTGATGGGTGGAATGCCTCAATGTTTTTATGTATGTAGTTATTTTCACAGAAATAGGAAAAAAAAGTAAACTATATCGAAGTCAAAATTTTATATTAACATCATACATTTTCTTTTTTTAAAACATTTATATACTTCGTAAATAGTAGTAAAAATAGAGTTTTGGTCAAGCATTTTTTGTACCACTACTTTTCCAAGAAATCCTAGAGATCAGAGCTGTTAATTTCATGAAAGGGTATATCGGTCATAACTAAATCCCGGCACACGTCTATATTAAAAGTTGTCTCGCGTTATCACTTGAAGTAGCAATTAAATTATTTCAGCAGGCAACTTACTTGAGCTGGCCACGAGGGAGCCCTCAAGAAGTTAGTGAATCGCTTGTTACATTTGTGTGGAAGTATAATAAGTGATATCGGACCGAGAAGTCGGTCATATTGGATGGACCTGCCATTAGCCTCTTCCGGGTCGAAGATAACACCAAGCAATAGGCCCTGTGAGCCAGACCGTCTGGTGGCTCAGAGCCAAGACCAGTGACTCGCCCCTGGAAGTTGCGAGTTCGAATCCCACCGGCGCAACGTATGTTTTATTAACAAAAATCTTAATTTAAGTAATAATAAATATTATTATGATATAATGCGATTTTATCAGCAATTAATGTCCCCAAAAAAAAGAAAAGATCTAGGTCCCTAGGGCCAACTCCGACACCATCGCCTGTAAAGCGAAAACCGAGACGTTTAAATAGGATTGTACAAATGGCCTCCTCTGCTGCTAGTTCCATGGAAGAGATACCTCCACAGGCCATCCAAAAAAGAAACCGCCGTAGAGTCCCCTTTCTTCACATCATACACATTTGACGCGTTGAAAAATAATCCAGCAGATGAAATGGAGGTCACATAGCCCCAGCCGCCTGCTGTATTTGTACGTAACATTAGCAACTTTAATTTACTATGCTCACAGATGAGTAAAATAGTTGGTACGGGAAAATTTACGTGCCACAATAGGTCTCGGGACACTATAATCTCTCCGGTTACTCCCGATACTTATCGGGTCATTTTCAAATACCTGGAAGGAAGCAATGCCAGGTTCCATTCTTATCAACTAAAACAAGAACGATCGCTCCGAGTAGTGATCAGAAATTTGCACCCGACCACGCCAGCTGACGAAATAGAAGACGAACTCTCAGCTCTTGGATTCAAAAATCGCCAAATAACGAACGTGTTATTCGAGGATAGGCAACAAGATGAATAAATAAAAACGGCATTACCACTGTCCTTTGTCGATCTCCAGCGAACACCCGGAGTGGAGAAAATATACGACCTAACACACCTGTATTACACAAGGGTACAACCGTATCCCAAACGCGGCATCGTCCAGTGATACTGAACTGTCAGGCATATGGGAGCACAAACTCTTACTGCCACCACCCTCCCAGGTGTGTAAAGTGCAGTGGGCAGCACAGAAGCGAATTGTGCAAAAAGCCCCTGAAATCGACTGCGGTATGCGTGCTTTGCCAGCAAGGACATCCAGCCAACTACAAGGGCTGCGAGGCGTACAGAACGCTGAACTCCAGGACCAAACAACGTCGTCAGCCAGAAGAGGAAAAACTAGCAACAAGGAGCGCCCAGCCAGAAATATGAGGCCTTCTGTCTCTTTTGCCGATGCAGTTCGCAACAGAAAGCAGTCACAGGCACACATGTATACAGAATATGTATGTAGAATAATATTATCCGAAAACTATTTCGGAGGCAACCGCATTGCGCATGCTCGTCCTCCACGTGTTCATCCCCTCTCTAGCCATACAATGGCGTCGAAGCCAGTGGCCAATAATTTTGTATCGCATTTCACCGAACAAGGTTAGTTAACAAATCGAATAATTCCACTTAAAATGGCAATTTTGGACAAATAACTATAATTCAAAAATATACTGTAGAAAATATCAATGAATATACATGTACAATAATATCATCCGAAAACTATTTCGGTGACAACCGCATTGCGCATACTGGTCCTCCACGTGTTCATCCCCTCTCTAGCCATACAATGGCGTCGAAACCTGTTGCCAATAATTTTGTATCGCATTTCACCGAACAAGGTTAGTTAACAAATCGAATAATTCCACTTAAAATGGCAATTTTGGACAAATAACTATAATTCAAAAATATACTGTAGAAAATATCAATGAATATACATGTACAATAATATTATCCGAAAACTATTTCGGTGACAACCGCATTGCGCATACTCGTCCTCCACGTGTTCATCCCCTCTCTAGCCGTACAATGGCGTCGAAGCCAGTGGCCAATAATTTTGTATCGCATTTCACCGACAAGGTTAGTTAACAAATCGAATAATTCCTTTAAAACGGCAATTTTGGACAAATAACTATAATTCAAAAATAAACTGTAGAAAATATCAATGAATATATATGTACAATAATATTATCCGAAAACTATTTCGGTGACAACCGCATTGCGCATACTGGTCCTCCACGTGTTCATCGCTTCTCCTCTAATACAATGGCGTCGAAGCCAGCGGCCAATAATTTTGTAGCACAGTTCACCGACAAGGTTAGTTAACAAATCGAATAAAATCCTTTAAAACGGCAATTTTGGACAAATAACTATAATTCAAAAATATACTGTAGAAAATATTAATGAATATATAATATGTGTTTAATGGCTATATTTATCGTGAAATGAACCAGAAAAAAGATATACTCGAAGAAGCTACGATAGGTCGGAAATAGGCCAAAGAGCTTGTTATTAATTTAAAATAGCTTTTCTTAGCTTAATTATATATAAAATTTGAGATTCAACTATTAATTAAAGGTATTAATAGAAGATTAATTAAACTGAGAGGTCTTTCCTGTAATTTATGTTTTAATTTATTTAAAATCATAAAGGCATAAAAAATTATAATTAATTTTCAAATCTTAGAAACTTCAGCTTACAAAAATAATATTGATAGTGTGGCGCCGGGAGGAGTTCCTCTATTACGAAACAGGAAAATCCTGATATAGTTTGTTACAACTTTAATCGTTAAATTTTATAGATAAATTTATATCAAAAATAGTGATTTTATTTGTTGGATAAATGATTATTTAGGTTAGTCATATATGTTTTAAGAATAGTGTTGTTTCCAAAATGTAAACTCCCCTTTTTTTTTGGGCCGCCATTTTGGGAAATTCCCCCTCCGTTAACGTAATGTGGGCGTTGATATTTTCTTGAGTTGACCATTTTGCTCTTATGTCCCCTAGGACGAAGAGAAGGGGGTACAGTGACCGGCAGGATAGGGGGGGGGGGCTGCTTCGCCAAACACATGACAGAGCTTCATTGTCCCCTAGGACCCCTTGTACCTGCATACTGATCACACAGTCCTTCCGTCTCATTGTCTTCCTCAGGTCATCCTCATAGAACAATGGTCAGTCCTATGTTTTGCTTCGCCTTCCCACGGGTAGTGGGCTAGCGACATGTAACCACAAAAGCAGAGGATGGTAAATGTGACTTATTTGAAATCATACAACAGTACTCTTTTCACATTAAGTCCACCAATCTATTGATTCGGGTCAACTCAGGTATGCCCATCTTATACCTGGCCACGCCTCCTTCCACCACGTCAACGTCCGAACTTCTCTACAATAGAAAATCCTATTTCTACCTCGTGGAGCGCCACAGGCTCCGGTGTTTCTCTTGCCATTAATTCTTCCAAAGACCATTCTTTCGAAGATTTTGGTGACGTCAAGCTACTTTCTACCGTCGATACTAAGATTTAATTGGCGTACGTTACTACCGGGATCAAAAATTACAACTGCTACGTTCGACGAATGAAAGATTTTTTCTTTGAATATAATTTAGGGATACATCTGGGCGTACCGATACACTAACCTATTTGATACATAACTGTATACGAATGCATTACACTGCAAGGCAATATATGAAGGATGTATTTTTCCTAAGGATACCCATGTCCTTTTAATATATTCCCCTGACTTAACCACAAACACCACGCTGTTACGCTCTAGTTGAATAATTAGTATATTTATATATTAGGGATGCCATTCAACCTATTCAGCAACTGACACAATTTGATTCCTCTATCAAATCCTGAAAGTATTGCATTAGCACAAAGTTGTACAAAATTATACCGTACTCAAACATTCAATTCACTTAGTATTGGTCTCAGTTAAATCTAAACCCCAAAGTAATTTAACTTAATAAATTAACGTGGGGATCAAAATGAAAGGAATCCAATGTTAAAATAGAATTGTGTATATACAATTTTTTATTAGCCAAAAACGACAAAAGGTTAAAGTGTTTTAACGAGAAATGGCTGATTTTACTATGAATCATGATGAACAGATCACATCTATCTTACTAGTGTACATCGATGTCTTCAATCTGAAGTAGAAGCAACATCAAAGCTAAGGTCCTCCGTTATCATCTCTAACCAGTCCGCAGTCGACGGCTCCAGAATGCTCCCTCGAAGAGCTGCCAAGCAAGAGATACGCTAACGCGTCTGCCCTGCTCTGCTCAGGGAGTCCTCCCCACAGTGGGCACGTGGCAGGTGTGCTCCAGGGGCCGTTGTCCAAGAAGTGTGACGAAGCCCGGGAATTTCACTGGTAAGGTGTGGAGCGTGACAACGCCGGAGTAAAGCTAGCAAGGAACTGAATAACCGATAACCAATGAAAAAACTGTTTATTTCGGCCGTTAAAAACTGGCTTCACTTGCTGCAGCAGTGAACCGGTATTCCTAGCGGCGGCCTGAGATATCGTATCTCGCTCTTTATTACCATGAATCATTAGTTAGAGTTTGGTTTTAACGTATTATAATATTTGATATAATACAGAGTATTATTATATTAGATTTTGTGCATTTGGTCTAAGATAGAGTATAAAGTAGATTACGTTATTATATTACATTATAATGTTTGCCTTGATATATCAGAGTGTAGAAAAATTTAATCTTATCCGTGAAAACGTAATACATATATTGTTTAGATTTCTATGTTAGCTATTCTGTTCTCTGTTGGACTGTTCTCCGTTGTCGTTCTACATACAAATTATACAGACATATAAAATAGGAAATGTATGTAAATATAAAGAGTTTGGTAGACTAATGCTTTTCTACTCTTGCAAGGAGAACAAAACACACAAGTACTGGGTTGTTACAAAAGTTGTTATAAAAATCAGTACTTAGACCTTCCCTTTGGAAGCTGGTATTTAACAATCGCAAGAAGATTGAAGAAGATCCTTGGAATTGTAAGGACCGTCATAGCGTCTGGACCTATGAGGTTTGGAATGCCAGGTGGACATATACTAC
The DNA here is from genome assembly GCA_930367205.1 of Acanthosoma haemorrhoidale. Taxonomy (NCBI): domain Eukaryota; kingdom Metazoa; phylum Arthropoda; class Insecta; order Hemiptera; family Acanthosomatidae; genus Acanthosoma; species Acanthosoma haemorrhoidale. Next base: position 21,263,138 of record OV884014.1, on the reverse strand, counting down.
GAAAGAGAGGACTTCCCCTCGCCCGAGAACAGACTGGGGACAAAGTTGGTCTACTCTGACTATTGAAGTTTCAAGGTGCTATGGGGGCATGGCGGATTTCGTTCTAAGCTCTACGAGAGCTTAGGACCAAGCTAGAGTATACTGCGGACCTCAATATCCCACATTGCGGGGATTGAGATACCGCTGAGCTTGTCGTGCTCACCTGTCAAGCTTTGGAACAAGCAAAAGCACGGACGCTCCACTCAGTTATGTAGTATAGCTTGGATGAGTCAGACTGGCCGTTGCTGGTAGACAACGAGGAGGATTACAGGGCCTTCTGCATCTTTGTCCGTAAATGGAAGGAGCTCCTTGGACCATGACCACAATCCACCATTTCCACGAGGGCGATGCAAGTTGAGCAGCCGTAATGTCGGGGATGCTCATCAAGAAAGCACCGTTGTACCAACTAGGAGTGGAGTCCCTTTGTATATAGAATTAAGTTAGCCTTAGGGAAGGAAGGGGGGGATGAATACAATAAAACCGGCTTTAAAGAACAAAAGGTGCGCTGACCAGTGCAGCACACCCAATGGTACTTTAATATGCGCACCACAAGTGACGGAAGAACCTATGGTCCCGTCAATAGTGAGCGAGACCCATGAAGAAATCCCGTCTGGGCCACGGATCCCGTGGTAGGAGGAAAAAGGATGAGAATTTACCGAAGGCCTGGTGAGCGCTACGCTGATTGAAATATCACTGGAAGAGTTTGTTGTGAGTTGGAATTTCTTTGGCAGTAAACACAGAGCTTGCTTTTTTGCATCGATTTTATTAAGTAATTTATTATCAATCAAGGTTTTAGTCTAATTGCACTAAAGCATTAGTTAGTATCTATAAAGGTATATATATATCATACTTGTACAACTCAAACTGAAGTTAATATTTGATTAACTTGATGACAGTATCGAACCTTAAAATTTGCAACTGCGTGCGGAAGTATACTTCTAGGCTAGCGCAGACCACAGCCTGCTGCCACTGCGAGAGATGTCTCCCCTGTCGCTGCGGGTGAGAACTTGGTTGAACAAAACAAGAACAACACGTATTTAAATGGTATACAACTTATTAAATATTTATTCTACGGAGAAAACATGAGGCTGTATTATACAACTTACAGGTCTAAGGTGGTTACAGGCCCCCTTCTCGTCAATGTGTTATTGCCAGAGGTTCCTTCTTTAGTTTCATAAATAGTAATTAATCTAAAATAGTAAAATTCAGTAATTTATTAAAAGAAATGACCATAACTGCTTAACTCAGTAGTTTTAGTTCGCCTTGGTCTGTAGGTTGTGTGCTGAAATTACGCCATTTTTTGTTCGCAAACCTTTCTAGCTTGTATAATTCGTTCGTGCCCCAGTTCTTCTGCTGTCTTTCAGTTTCAACTTCCTGAAAGAAGCCATCAGATCCTTTCAAATAACACTCTATTTCGAGTGTTCCGATTCCAACGATTCCAAGCATCATACTCCTAGTTCCTATCTTTATATCCTCCGTGTTGTGGATTCCATATAATAGGATTTCCATCGTACAAACCCAAAAACTCCATTATGAACGACTTAAAAATTACTTCTTCAAAATCGAAAAGGTCAAGAGAACGAGCCGAGCCGTACTGGCTTGTCATCTGCCGGATGTACAAGCCTTTCATGTCCAAAGCATTTATCAACATTTAGCGGAAAAGAACGAGCTTCCCCGAATCATCTCGGAGCAAATACCAGTCTTTACTTATCCAGGATGCGAGATATGACAAACTTCGGACAAGGCTCGCCAATACATTGATGGAAAAGCAGATACAGTTGGGGCACACAATTAAATGAAGGATCAAGGTACGGTCTGAGCAGATCAATTAACGATCCACGATCTCGTCAGTAACATTAACGATATAAATTGTATTAACAAAAGAGTAAAATAAAGATTTTAATGTGCTATTTTATTGCCCGGTAAAGTTTCCTTCCATCCACAAGAAGTTTTTTAATGGCAACAGACTTTTATTTGTATTTAATTAAAAATTAACGCCTGACTATCAACTCTCTACTGAGTTAAAATATCATTTTATTCATAGCTAAGGAAAATGAACGGTATAATTCAAATTAAAAGCCTCATAAATTGCCTCAATCTCAGTTAACTCCCGAACGATTTGCGTCCATTCAGTCAGTTTAAATTGTATAAATTTCCCATCACTTTACTTATTGGTCTATTTTATTTTCTTGTTGCTAAAAGTTACCTTGAATGAAAAAAAAAAAAATTGAATAGCTTATGTAACCGATTGTTAATACAAATTTGTGATTCCATCGCCTCCCAGTATTGTGATATTTCTATGAAGGATCTCAGCCATTTTGAAATAATTGTTAGTTTATCAGAGAGTACGTATTTCTCATTATTATTTGTTAATTGTGAGAGCTTTGAGTTTTTAAAATAAGATTGGCTATTTTTTTTTTTTTTTTTAGATCACCGGTGTAGTATTTTTCGTCCTTGTCCGAAGTCTTAGTAAGATAATTTAGGAACAATAATACTTAACTGACCATTTGTACTGCTTTTTAACATGGCTGTTAGTTCTCCATTTAGAGTAATGTTGAGGAGGCGAAATTCATTATGCATATGCCTCAAAAAGATTTGCCAGCAAATTTATTTTAGTAAAACAATTTAAACAAATGTGTAACACAAACAACACATATACAGGTAGAACCTGTTACGCATAGACAAAATGTAGCATTTCTTTGGAAAAACGGGCATAATAACCATGTTAGGTTAGGTTTAAATTAGATACAAGCCATAAGTTAAATATTAATTGAAAATGAGTTTAGTGAAAAATGAAGTTTGATCTTTGTTGGATCTCTTAGGTTAGTTGAACCAAAAATGTATTGCTCGGGTTCTAAACGTCAGGATCGGGAAAGAGGAGATCTTACTGAATATTATATTATGTTCAGGAATTTGTTTTGTAAAGGCCGATTTTCATGAGAGATCAAGGTATTATATTATATTATTATAAGATCAAGTAGATCAATTAACGATTCAGGATTTCGCCAGTAGCATTCACACTCGCGGTAAGGTCAGGTCCAGCCAAAGTACGATACCATTTCAGTCTAACTTCAACTAAAATCGGGTTAATTTTGTTTGAAGAGATTTTTATGTCTAGATTTTAAAAAACGACGGTTGCGTAACATGCTTACAACTGTTCTAAAATAATAGGAATTTACCAGTTCATACTGGTAAATATGTTTTACAAATATTTTTGAATGTGTCAACCAATTTATAAATTTGGTATCTTACCTGAAAAGTGATAATTAGTGTTGATAATTCTATAATTGATATCAATAATTATAATTAAGTATTTGCTTACCTTGTTGAGGTATTTATTATGGGTAAAATCGTACAATTCATTGAAATCCCGAACAAGCTCTATGAAAAGTTCATTCGATTGTGACATATTGGAGTTTTGTCCTTTTTAGATTGACAATTCGCTATTGTCTAATTATTTTATTTATTCAAGCTGAAATATGGTGGGTGGTTATTAGGAAAATAATCGATGAATGAGGAAGGATCGAAGGCCAGCTGGCCAGTATCGATTATGTCCTATTTCCGGCGATGAGCTCGATCCCATTGAAGATTCTATTTAGGATTGTGCGAGCGGCAAGCTGTATCCTCTCGCCGGTCAGCAGCTTATATCCGGTCTGCATCCTTTCAATAGATACCCTCTGTCCGCTGTAGGATTCGAACATAGGATGTTAATATCACTACAACAAAAGTTAGTTAAGTGTGAAGTATCTCGTAGTTAACTGCTCTTCCACCACGGCGAGCCTTGCTCAAGTTTCTCTTGTCTCGCGCTAGTGAAGACTCGTTATCGTTCGGGGTGGCTTGTCCTATGTCGGTAAATACTTAGGGCATCAAAGGATTGCGCATCTGGCAGACGACAAGCCAGTAAGGCTAGTGCACCAGTTCCCACGGCCTGTTTGATTATGTAGAAACAATTTTCAAGTACTTCATAACGGAGTTTTTGGATTTTTACTAGGGAGAAACTAGTTCATAGAAACCACAACATCAAGAACATTAAGATAGGAACCAGCTTGGAAACGTACTCAAAATAACATTCTTATGTAGTGTTCTTTGAAAGAACTTGAAACACGAAAAACCAGGAAGTTGGTGATGAGAGTGAAAAACAGTAAGTAGAAGTACCTGGGGTTGGCCCGGAACGAATTATGCAAGCCAAAATGTTTTGGGTACGACAAAATGGCCTCACTTCAGCGCTCAACCGACACAGCAAGGCGAGCTAAAGCTACTGAGGTAAGTACTTATGATCATTTGTTTTATTAAATAATTGTAGTTTAATATTATTAATTAATTACTATTAATGATACTGGAGAATAAAAGTATGGCAATGGCGCCTAGACGAGAAGGGGGCCACTTGAGATTCGGTTGTGGGGCTGGCACGAACAAATTATACAAGTATGTCATACAGGGACGCGTTAATATTTCAAATACGAATTTAATGACAGTTTTAATAATTACTGTTAAAAAATAAAGAACAAAAATTATCCATTATTAATCATTACGTACATGGACATCTTCAATTTGATATCCTACTGGATGTGTTGAGAATTTTTGCGTTATTATAAAGGAATTAATTAATTTATGTGACCTATAAATATGTTTTATTGTTTTGAAAATATTTTTCATGGCGTCCAGGTAATAAAATGTTTTGTCGATATAATATTTCATGTTTACCGGTCGAACAGTGTATCCACAATCCTCCTGGACAAACGGTGAGAACATTAGGTTTTCTGATTTTGAAAAAATTATACGCAACCCTAAAAGCTGCTGTTGAACGCCTACAAGAAAAGTGACACAACTCAAAATTCGTTGAGCGCTTGAATTAATAAATGTATGTGTAAGTACATGAGTTAATAATACCACAATGAATACAAAGAAAATAAAAAAAGTCTCCCTACAATTTATCACACTTAATGCCTTTATATAAGGCCAATTCTTACTGTTTGACGTAAAAGACTTATTATTTACGAAATAGCTGTTTACAGTGATTATACAATAATTGTTGATAACCGACTTATATAATCCGACTGTTGTGTGCTTTGTTGTCTGTCGAAGGATTATAACAATAAACATTTTGCAGATGCAGCTGGCCGTATAATATCATATCGAAGAATGGAATAAATAAAGTTGCGTGCTCATTTATTATGTTAGCATGTAATTAATCTTTAAGCTAGCCGTAGGATATAAGTTATTTTTGTTCATAGTAGCAACCGCTAACTACATTAGATAAATCACCCTCTACTCTATGGTATATTGGTTATAATATGTTTTAAATTAATTGAAATGTTAATAATATTACCAAACCACAAGTAATATCAGTGTAAATATTGTAAACAATAAAAGACGTAGCTGCAGACGAGCTCAGAGCCCTAGGCCATGGAGGAGCTGGGTCCTGGTCTAGGACATTCAAGCTTCAACCAGGCCTGCAATGCGGTTGGCCAAAATAAAATCTCGCTTCATTGGCTGGACGCGAATGGCTAGAATAAAACCCCAGCCCATTGGCTACTGGGGGCTATATATACCCCCTAGTTTTAGCCGATAAGCCATTCAAACTACGGCTGGACTAGTACTTGCAGCTCCACTTATTTTTCTAGATCTTCTCATTTATGAAAACCTCTGCATCTATCTTTCCTAACCTCGCTATATTTTAGTCCGGCGTTGTCACACCCCACACCTTCCAAGTAGGATCCTTTGTCTTTGACTCGCTAAAACTAACACCTCCTTGGTGATCTCTGCCTAGCGGACGATGGTCTACTGGGGCCCTACGAACTTTACCTAGTAGCGTCTCCCCCAGTGATCCAGTTTACCTCTCTACGGTCCACACTCGCCTTTGGGTGGTTTTCGCTGACCCTTAGACTCGTGGTCATTCCAAGACCACATAAACTATCTACAATACCTACCCTGTACCTCTTCTCCTGAACATAGTGCACTGTCGGGGCACTTACCTGTCAGATAGTACAGTAGTAAGACCCGTCATGAAGCAATTGTCCAGGTCATAGCCTATTCACCCCTCACTTCGTCACTAGGTAACTAGGCCCCCTAGTGAGACGACCCGACACTCGTATATATATTTTTCAATATTATTCATAAATACTGTTACACAAAAATCATAATAGATTTTAAACCTGTGCACGTTTGTAGGTTACCTAAAACCTTTTTAACCAACAGTTTAATTAAAAATTCCAGATTGTATCCCGTATTACTTGTTCGTCCCTATAAAGCTTTGTTTTTAATACTTTTAACTCAATAATTATTATACGAAAGTGGTCTGAAAAGTTTCCGACCTAACAAAGCTTCTATTTCACTAGCTTTTATTTATTTTATTATCATCTTCATGTTGAGGTCGGAAACTTTTCAGACCGCCTGTGTATGAATAAATTCGAGTGTTATGATATGGTCTTCTAAATTGTCTGTAAGGATAGAACGTATATAAATAATTAGCTGCCAAAACAAGATCGGGACTTTAACCCGGGACCTCCCCAAATTTGGCGTTAATTATAAACAATAGTTGGACCAAAGCACAATAATAATATCTTATATAGAACAAACATGTAATATTCATGCTTAAGTATAGTAGATTTAATATGTTACACATCTGTTGCGTACTATCGATCCGCTCAAGGGATGACATTTCAATGCCATATATATAATAAATCCACCCCGCTCACCTTCATAAACAACACCCTAAAATTCCGTTCCAAATAAAATATGTTGGTTACAAAAGATTATCTCTACTCCAATCAAAGACAAAACAGGGGATCTCAAAGATTATATACAAAAGCTTTGCTTGACTTTATGTCATTATCAATAATAGCTAATTACCAACACATATATCTTGTCTTCTTTCTTTTACTAAGGTACATTGTGTTGACCAATATAAACAAAAATGAATCGTTAGCATTAAGAATTGAAAAACCGAGAAAAAAAATTCTTATCTTTATTAATGTAATTTTTTGTTTTGTTTTTGTTTTTTTTAATTATCTATTGTTTATTTTTTGTTTCAGGTGAGTCCAAGCATATCATACAAGCATACAGAAGAGTTAGATATATGCCCTATAAACGCCCTGGTAATTTTAAAGACTAATTATTTCGTTATTTAAACTTTTCATTGATTAGTACAAATTTTAGAGAGGAACGTAAAAATTTATTTATTTATTATCAGTTAAATAATTTTTGTAGATGAGAGTATTTTAAAAGAAAAGAAAGAAAAGCTTTATTGTGAAGAACAATCAGAACACTGGTATATACAAATATTAAGGTCTGGGGCTAAAGCTGAGGGTAGTTTTGGGAATAGGGAGGGAGGTCTTGGAGGGATGCGGTCGCTTACTCAAAAAATAACAGGAAACATCAGTGACTTCTATCAAGTCACGAGGATGGTATAAACTACAAGGGGTTTGCTTCTACTTTTAGCATTATATAACTGTCGATAAAAAAAAAAAATTGTACTTTTTTCTTAAATTAAATGACCGAAATGTGTTAGAGGTTTTGATGGGAGAACGGCTTGGGTTGATGAAAAAGAGTTGTTAAGTTTTCATCAAATTTATTTATAGCCAACGATTCGACATAATATTAATATTATTATGTATGCTTGATAAAATAATTATAATTGGCGAGTATTAGTGATAATACTTTGGTTCTAAAGAATACAGATCAAAAAGGAAGTGGAATTGAAAAAAACCCAGAGCAAAAACGTGTTTTTCATCAACTTAATACGATCTCTCAACAAAACCTTCAACTCATTACTAATAATGAACTCTATTTTTTTTAAATAAAGAATACTCATATAAAGATATAATAAAAATTATTTTGATTCTGTGGAGCTGTGTATATTAAACAAATATCTTTGTGCAGTGGCGTATCTTAACTTTTTCCACCGTGGGACGGTCCTCAATTTTCCACCATGTCCAAGTCAAACAGAGTCAAGAGAGGTTATTAAAAATTACTAAACATAAATAAAACGAGTTTTCTAAAGTTGTAAAAGTTATTAGAAATACGGAGATCAATCAACTTTTAAATGGCACTAATTAGCAATTTGTTATTAGGTTTAATGACTACTTTCGACAAATAATCTTCTTAAAACAAGCAGTACTGTCTTTAGTAGTTATAATTTTTACCACTAGCTCAACGACAGTGTCCAATTTACGCTGCGCTCTGATAAGCGTAAAAATATCAAAGCCAAGCCGGGTCAGCATGGATTTTTGTTAAATTGCATACTTATTATAATAATTGACTCTGTTTATTGCAGCATTATTGATTATTTATTTTTATATAATTTAGATGAAAATTAGACAGAAGACCCTAGGTTCTAGTTCAGACTGTGTTGTCTTCTTTCTTCCTTCTATCTTGTTCGGTGATCTTGAGCCTCTCTTCTTCAGAATTTCTCTCCTTATTTACTTTTAGCACCAGTCCATCGCCAGTTCACGATTTACGGTTGTCGGGTCGTCACGAGGGAGCTTAGTTACCCTAGCCCTAGTGACGAAGTGAGGGTTGAATAGGCTATGACCTGGACAATTGCTTCATGACGGGTCTTACTACTGTGCTATCTATATGGGCCCCGACAGTGCACTATGTTCAGGAGAAGAGGTATAGGGTAGGTATTGTAGGTAGTTTATGTGGTCTTGGAATGACCGCGAATTCACACTCGGTATCTGAGGGTAGACGAAAACCGTCCGGTTCCCAAAGGCGAGTGTGAACTGGAGGGAGACAGGCTGGATCACTGGGGGAGACGTCACTAGGTAAAGTTCGTAGGGCCTCTGGTGACCGTCGTCCGCGAGGAAGAGATCTCCTCCCAGGAGGTGCTAGTTTACCAAATAACCAATTTACAATATATACACAATAGAGTATAGCGTGATTTATCTTGTGTAGTTAGCGGTCGCTACAACGGTGCACTCTGATAATAAGAGTAAAAATGTCGAAGTCAAACCGGGTCATCACGGATTTTTCCTTTATTACCAGTTCCAACATATCTCCAGTCTACCGCCATACTGCGAGGCTTCCCTACCACTCCCGAAAGAGCCGTACCAACAAGACCAAGACATGGCTGACACAGGGGAACCGCCCGGGGCCACAGGGGTGTGGCTCGTGCCACAACCTCGGCCGTGAACTTAGGACAAAATGTCAGTCAGGAATCGGCAACTTAAGTGTCGGCCGGACTGTTCGACGTTCCCAATACCGTGTCTCTATTTCGTAACAGGATAAAGACAATACAAATCCCATAGGAAGGTCGCTCCGCTAATTGTGTGAGTAGGTCGTTCATGATCTTGTCCTTTGATTCGAAGGTTGTGACTTATCTAAAGGAAGTGTTTACACCCACACAGGAGAGGCCACATTAAACAGGAATGCAACTGACCAGTGCAGAGCTAACATACTTTGGATTTGTTGGTCTGGCTCGGTTAAGGAGTCCCCAAGAATTAATATATTTTTTAAACCCCAATTAAAGAATATATACATTTGCACCCACTTTTTGCAAGTGTTTAAACATAACTTACATACATTTTATGAATCTTAAGTGCATAAAGTCAACCAAATGACATAGAATGCGTGTTCTAAAGTATCCCGTCACAAGTCAACAAAAGAAACTTTGGGGGAATTCCATTTGATAATATTTGCTCATCATGTTTTTCGGTGTGCTGAAACCGAAAATGAACTCCGTTTTTTACCGTCACGTACAGATTGTGTTCAAAATCGAGATATCAAGTAGGCATAATAATAAAAATGATCGAATCGGCCGATACTTTTCTATTCAGTACATAAAAGTCTCTATAAATATAAGTTTGCCAGTGATTTAATTTTATGAATACTTGTTTTCTTCTCTTGGAAACTTCTTTGTGTGCGCTTCCGGGTATGTGACTCTTCAGGTGATTCACGCTGTATCATCTAGCAATAGTATAGAGCTATTTACATTCCAATTTCAACATGTGTTCCACGATACTCATACAGTTGGAGTCCTTCATTTTACCAAGGAACTTCTCAACAATCTCTTGGAACGAATTCCTGGCTTCCTTCTCATCCAGGGTGATATGTGCATTTGAAAAAAGTTTGCTGATGCCTGGGCCAACAACGATTCCTTCTTTTAGCTTGGCGTCACCTAAGCCAGGAAATTTGTAGTATAAGTACTTGAAGCATTCACCTTCTTTATTGAGAGATTTCTTTCTGATTTTTCAGCCCTAGCTTTGAGTACGTAGATTTGGCCAGAAGAAACCAAACTTGCCCTAAACTTTGTGTAGCCTGATTTTTGACCTAAAAGCATGGTGAGTATTTTCAAGCCTCCACATACCAACCACTTATGTTCCTTATAACGAATTCTTTCGAAAAGTAATACAAATTTATCGTATGTTTCTTTTAAATGTACCGAATGAACTACTAATGCTGGAATTGAAGCGTATGTATTGCAACTGTGTTACAAAACTGCTATTAGACTGCTCTTTGATGAGTCTATAAATAGACCCCGATGATTAGGGTTATATTGTACAAGAGTTGACCCATCAGTCCACGAATGTCTTAACAGTAGACAAGATTCTAGTCCTCCGAAAAGTAAGGAACAAAAAGTGTTCCGCGATGCCATGTTGATACCATGAAAAAGAAGTGCTTGGTAGTAATTTTGAGCCGGGAGCCAAGTAACTGAGCTGCATCTCTCCATATTCGTTTAACTCAGGTTTGATCGGTACTTTTCCACCATACAAGCTTCTCATCATCTGTTTCCCAATCAACGCTGTCCAAGTCAGCAGGGGGCTGAGGAACTGGCAGTCCAGAACCGGATGGTACCGGACGATTAGCAGATTCAAGATTAGGGTAGTTAATAACCTTTTTATTTTTTGAGCTATAACCTTGAACATCACAGGTACAAAACTAACAGTCATTCCCTTGATTTTTTTGCTCCCGCCACATCATCGGGATAACTGACTTCGAGAAAAGTAAACCAAACTTACAACGCACATACTTGCAATCTGTAAAAATTACTTTGTAAGTAAGGCACTGATGGTAGGAAAGGGGTGACAGGTAAAAATCATCGTTTTTTGGGTCATTGAGATGGATAGTGGCAATCCCGATGACGTTTAAGGCCAGAATTTAACCCAATTTTTAGTTTTGAATTCTGTAGATGGTTTCAGAAACCAACATATAACTAGCTGGTGGTAGGACCATCTGGAATGTTTTTAGAAACGAATAGAACATTATAGAAGGTCGGGGGCCTCCTATTAATTAATATGCCTATTAATTGAACTTAAACTTAAAGATGGCCGCAATAAAGATAGTCCTATTGTGTCATGAAAACCACACGAATGAAGCGTTAGAAAAAATAACTAGTTTTGTTATAAATTATGTTTTTGTAATTAATAAAAGTTCCTGGACTGCATGACTATTTTCATATTGCAATTCGCCCTAAAAAATATATATACATACATACATTATATAAGCATATATAAAAAAATAAGATTTTGTAAAAACTTAAGGAAACTTAAAAAATAAGTTCAATTGAAAATTATGAAAAATAAATGTAAGTATATTTTCAAGGTTATAGTAATGAATAGTGAACAGATGTTCGCGGGACCACCCACCTTGTACTCATGACTGGCCGCGAACGTTCGCGGCCAATGGCTGTTTCCTACCTCTCGCTGATGAAGTCATTAGGTGTGCGACCGATGTCCTCGGGGGTCATTCAATCAACTCTAGCCAATAGTATAGTATTTAGCGTGTAGTTTGTCAGTTGATTTGATGGTAAATATTCGCTTGAGGGTACAATAATAGTTTAGTATGTACATAATACCCTTATAGGGAAAAGAAATGCCAATAATAGGGAAATATGTGCTAATTTATAATATCAAATTCTCATCCTCACCCTGTTTCATAAAATAATTAAAATATAAAAGCATACAATATATTATTTATACGTAAGCCAGGGAAATTCCTCGAGGGGTTCACCTGTGAGAATGTGAGGAAAGGAATCTTCAATTGAAGTACAATTTCCATTGGGAAAAATTCTAGATTATAAACATGGCTGAGCTATTGTATGTATACAGTGTTTGTACATTCAATATGCAGTCCCGCCATTCTTTCTACTTTAATTATATAATTGTTTTAATATATATATTACTTGCATTGTATTAGGTATTTGAGATGCGGAAGTAAAGGATTTTGATTGTGAATTTTTGGATGACGGTAGGCCTCCCAAGCCGAGGTCTGGACCAGAGTAGTGAAAGAATGCACTGCGTCATCTAGGTCTTGGGATGTTTGACTTTGATGTCTACGGAATCTGTAAGAAGCTGACGGAAGTGGTCAACTAGGCCCCTAACAAATGAAGGAGGAGGCAGTTTGTGAATTGGTCTTAGGAAAACTGTTAGTAATAAAGGGCTATGATCGGAGGAGAGGTCATCGAGGCGCCTACGTGAATAGCTTAGTGTTCCTGAACCAAACGTAGAAGAAAAAGGTAAAGGAAAATAGAAAAAAAATAAGTGACATGAGTCCGTGAGGAGGGCGGGGGGATCCCAGTTTTTCTTGTTCGGGGTGGGTGTCCAGGAACTTCTCTGTTCTTGAGCATACGAGGGGTGAATTCTGTTCACCTCCTAATGAGGAAGGACTCGCTTGTGGGGCATAGAATTAGAGTTCACATGTCCCGAACAGGGGAGGGGTTTGAACATGTTTTATTCCCTTAACTGTTTATTCAATTCTTACAACAACAACAACATTTTCTCAGTTGTTACAAAAATGCAATAAACATTAGTTTAAGGATTTGAGAGTTTTTTTAAAAAAATAACTTATTTAGGGCGAGGCATAACACGATTAAGGGTTAATTGCGGTTTCGAGAAGGTTTTTATTGACATTTTGTATTGATAGTCCTCTCTAAAGTTTCAAAATATAAAAAGTCCATAACTTTAATCGGGTGATCAGTTCTTAGTTTGATACTCAGCTCAATATGATGTGACAAATATTCACTTTTTTTTATGATTCTTGGTTGTGCGATAAGATAATTAGAAAATAACGTGAAATTTTGTCTACCCGCAATTTATTATTTTTATTTCACTTGTGCATTCGGTGCTTAAAATGCTGAGTAAATTTTTCGTGTCACACTTATCTTAAACAACTTTGAACAGTACACATTTAAGCAACAAAGCCCTTGATAATGGCAGCTGCCAATCAAATAAAAACTTATGAGGAGACGAAATCTCATTTTATTTTCTATTATCCTTTGTTGTTTTTATCGAGTTTTTTATTATTTTTGAAATGAAAGACCTTCGTATGTTCACAGCTTTATTTGACATAACTGTACACCCTACCTGCCGATCCCAACCAAGCCGGCAGGTAGTTTAGTTGCCTCGACGGTCAGACGAAAACGTTAGTGGTTTTAAATCACAATATATAACGGTATTTTATTTCACGTTATTCACTCTCCACTTCACCCGCATTATTTGTTGCATGACGTCGATCAATAAAAATATAACTATAAAAATTTTTTTTATATAACACCTTTATTGTCTTTCCACAATTCATAATTCCTTATTTATTGTATTAGCGCTTTCTACAGCTCTCATCTTCAGTTATTTATACAATAAAATAAAAAGTCAATTAATAAAAAATAAAAAAAATTATTTTGGAGACCAGCCCATATGGAGACAAATTAATTAGTAGTATTATACGTAACAATTAACACAGTCATTAAGTAAAATATAAATTATATGAATTTGTCCTTCTACTATAATCTAAAATTCATAAATACAACACCTATGTAGCGAATAAACAAAATTAAAAAGTATGAAATAACCATTAAAATTATTTTAAAAAAATTTTCAACAAGTTGTCATAAAATTATAAAAACCTTCTTAAAACATAACTATTATCAATCTTACGGCTCGGGATATATAACTCATCTAAAATAAAAGAATATTTTTATCTATTTAACCAGGGATGCATCCACACTCTTCACTTTACCGACTGGCTTTGTCCAGATATGGAGGGTGCTGGTGTCTCTGCTATTTGGTGTTATTCGGTGCTTGGAGCATACGCGTGTTTGCTATTTCTTCAGCTTTATTAATATTATCCGACATTAGGAAATCTAATTTTATTTCAATATTTTTCAAGCTATTTATTAATCTTTTATCGTTTGTATGGTGTAGCAATATAAGTTTATGTGGTGCCTCGTCTATCTTTGTACTATTTTATCTGATAACAGCTTAGAGGTGCCGGAAGCGCTATTACAATAAAGAAGACGTTGTCAGCCGAGGAAAGACGATAAAACTGTTGACTTGTGACCTACTATAAATGCGAGAGTGGGAGTCCTGGCAATGGCCAGCTTCTCCAATCATGTCCTGAGCGTATGTGGCTCTCGCGCGCTTGGTCAGCCTGCGCTGGCTCGTATCCGATGACGTGGCTGACGGAGGAACGTGGGGGACTTCCCACGACTTCGCTTCCTCTTTCGCATGCGCGGGAGTTGACAACCATGTGAATTTGGGAGAAACTGGGCTGTTAGTAAATACAGTATGAATGAAAATATTTATCACGATTACTTATTGCCCAATGAGGCAGATTGTAATTTTATCATAATAAAGTTGTTTTTGTTGTTATAATCATACTATTCCACAATCCTGCAGTAATTTTTTTTTATAAAAGTTCATCTTGAAGAGAGCTTTTACAATTGTTGGTATGTCCCAGGCACACATGCGAAAGCTTAAGGGTTTCCTATTTTGAAACCCTATAAAAGTTAAAATATTGACCAGCCCCCTACCAAGTACCTAAACCAGCACTAAACACTACACAGGACTTACGTAAGCACCGATTGAGTGAACTTGATCTCCCGGAGTGCAAATATGCAGCTTAGCCTTGGACTTGGCCTTGATCGCGATGGGAAGGAAGTGAAGGGTACCTCCGGCCTCACGGTGTGGATGCTGTTACCTGCCAGCAGTATGTCTGCCTCACGTACATGCAAATATTGTGAAACTGAACATTGTATTTGAGACAATAGCTCACATTATTAGCGGGATCTTTTGATTTCCGAAGGGAAAAATTCACATGCGTGTAACATCGGGTGTTTGTCGTAGGTATGATTGTTATACTTCTGTCATGTTTATTCCCCCCAAGTGGGATTTATAACGCAATATTCTTGCAAGTGCATTCTAACATCAGGATTTTCTTTACGCAGTCTTATATCAGGTATAGAGAAATCAAATGAAAAAGCACTGTATTCTGGGACATTATCCCTAAGGAGGAAAAGGTTGTAACAACAAATATAGCTGGGTAGAGATAAATAAACAGAATGACGAAATAATTCAAATCAAAAACAGCTTTATTATGATAAAATTACAATCTGCCTTATTAGGCAATAAGCAATTGTGATAAATGATCTCACTCATACCATGTTTACAATTTTTCATTCACTCGCTCATTCATACATTATTTACAAACAGCCCCAGAGACTTCCTGAGTCCACATGGTTGTCACCTAACTCGCATGCGAGAGAGGAAGCGGAGTCTTGGGAAGTCTCCCACACTCCTCCGTCAGCCGCGTCCGGATACGAGCCAGCGGTGGCTGACCATAAGCGCGAAAGCCACATACGCTCAGGACATGATTGGAGAAACTGGTCATTGCCAGGACTCCCACTGTCACGCATTTATAGCAAGTCACGAGGCCCCTGCCGTTTTAGTCTCCGAGGAGGATTATAGGGATGAGTGGTGCGGTGCTACGAAGTAATGACGAATTATGAATTGTTAAAGCGGAGGAACTGGTAAAGTCTGGATCTAAAGATTCGGAGAGTCGATGAACAATTAATATCCTAAGATTTTTTTTTTTTTTCTTAGCTCTCAAATTTTTAAATAAGAGCAAATTAAAGGAATTTATTTGGGGTGAGTGGATCCTTTTACTAGAAGTACCTGTTTGAATGTAGAGTGAGGGAATTAAGGAGTGTGGGAAGCCTCGGTAGAGCGGGAAATGTTGCGGTGCAGTGGTGAGAGTCCACTGAAGGCTGAGCCTAGAGTCTCTCCTAAGAAATATCCTAAGAAAAGTGGGCCGTGTAAGATAAGAATGGTTAACTGAAGCAGATTTGTGAGAAGGGAAGTGCAGGTTGAAATGGTGGGACTACGGGTTTCGAACGCCGATTTGAATTGGTGTAGGTCGCAGTATAAGTTCAAAATAAAAATGTCTAGTGACGAACTAATTCACATTAGAACTAATAAAAATTATTATTAGTAACTATTTCTGGTGATTATTGATGATGTGGTGCTGGTATGAGGTGTATGTTGTGAAATAATGTACCTTCTGCCTCATCACAGTTTTATGTATTGACGTCGCTAGGCAGTCAACACGGCAAGTACTGTAGCTATCATCATCCTTCCTTGGGGGTGACTTACATTCATTCGTTTTTAGTGATGATTATCAAAACGTCAATTTTTCTATGTATTTCTGTAATGCCACCAAATTTCTAACCATTGTAATGTAGAATGAGGGTCAGGACACAGATAGCATGACCCGTTGGGCTTGTTCTATCGAATGTAAAAATAATTTTCAAGTAGTTTATAACGTAGTGGAAAAATGGAGTTTTTGGATTTTTACTAGGGAGAAACTTGTTCATAGAAACCACAACATCAGGAACATAAAGATAGGGACCAGGATGATGCTTGGAAACGTACTCAAAATAACACTCTTATTGAGTGTTCTTTGAAAGAACTTGAAACACGAAAAACCAGGAAGTTGGTTATCTGAAAGTGAAATGCAGTAGGCAAAAGTACCTGAGGTTGGCCCGGAACGAATTATGCAAGCCAAAATGTTTTGGGTACGACAAAATGGCCTCACTTCAGCGCTCAATCGACACAGCAAGGCGAACTAAAGCTACTGAGGTAAGTACTTATGATCTTTGTACTCTAATGTACTTTGTTTTATTAAATAATTGTAGTTTAATATTATTAATTAATTACTATTAATGATACTTGAGAATAAAAGTATGGCAATGGCGCCTAGACGAGAAGGGGAGCACTTGAGATTTGTAATTGTAAGTGGTGTGGGGCTGGCACGAACAAATTCATAATAGTTTGTGTACAACAAAACGGCGTAATTTCAACATTCAATCTACACACCAAGGCGAACTAAAACTACTGAGGTATCTACTTTGTTTGAGGGATCATTCGAATCAAAATTGAATAATCTAAAGGTTATTTTCATATGTGGCGCAGTTTTTAAGTTATTCAACATGAGCTTTGAAAATTTGGTATAGTTCAGTGAAGAACATTTCTACAAGGTTTCATAATTTGGATGTTGTGAAGACTTCGCCCTAGGCATAACCGGTTTATATAAAGTCTTTCATCTATAAATAAATAAGAGTTTACTTGTGATCAGTGTTCTGAAGAATCGAGGGTATAGAATGTCCATTCTACGGCCAGAGAGCGACAAATGAAAAAAAAACTCTGGGGGGAGCAGATGCGGAACTTTTAGAGAATTGATGGCATTTTCTGTATAAAAAAGGGCTTTTGTGGCCGGTCCTATTGTGGAAGGATTATTGCTGCATTATTCTAGCTTGATTTATCCACTTTTTTGCGTGTTTGTTCGTCCACAAAATAATTTAGTCCCTTTTTTTTTATTTAGATCATGTCTGTGCTAATGAAATAGTAAATACTCGACAGAATGACGTCAATCTATCGATTAAAGATAAATATTAACAGCACTATCGATGCAAGAGTCTGTCCGGGTCAAAAACTTCATGTATCTGTAAAGACTTGTTCTCACGACGCGTGGCTTGGCGAGCGTTGTGATGGTAGAGGTTCGTGCTTTTGGTCGATGGGATTCCGACCTGGAACCGTTACCGGGGCGTGTGGTTTGCCATATATCAACTTGTCGGTCCCCTTCTCGTCAACCCGCCATTGCCAGACGTCCCTTCTTCAGTTTCGTGTGTAAAAACATCGAAACCTTACTTTGTAAACACGAAACATACCTTAGTAGTTTTAGTTCGCCTTGCTGTGTCGATTGAATGTTGAAATGACGCCATTTTGTTGTACGCAAACCATTATGGCTTGTATAATTTGTTCGTGCCAGCCCCACACCACTTACAATTACAAATCTCAAGTGCTCCCCTTCTCGTCTAGGCGCCATTGCCATACTTTTATTCTCCAGTATCATTAATAGTAATTAATTAATAATATTAAACTACAATTATTTAATAAAACAAATGATCATAAGTACTTACCTCAGTAGCTTTAGTTCACCTTGCTGTGTCGATTGAGCGCTGAAATGAGGCCATTTTGTCGTACCCAAAACATTTTGGCTTGCATAATTCGTTCCGGGCCAACCCCAGGTACTTCTACTTACTGTTTTTCACTTTCATCACCAACTTCCTGGTCACAATCGTTTGACGTCTAAAGGATTCACCGACATTTCACGGGAAAGGACGTGCCACCCTGAATAATATCCGAGCCGTGAGAAGTATTTACGTTCCCTCGGGGCGACGTAAGACAAACTTCAGACAATTCTTGCCTGACCGCGAATGGCGTTTAGAATTAGAACGCTATTGTTATGTTTCAAAAACATGTTTGAAATTTTTCAATTCTGAGCTCTTAATTCCTAAACACAGTCTGTGTTGCCTGAGATTATTGCTTACACCCGCTGTCGCATTACATATTTCACCCAATCGGTTTCCAAATGAGGCGTCCGTTTCTTCGTGCTCGGCAAAAATAAGGTCTCCAGGTGGGAATCCAATTGAAATGAAATAGTAACATTTATTCTGGGACATTAGACGAATAGGAACAACAAAAACGACACAGTCTGGCTTACAGATACGTGTCGTGATAACAGATGACTATGTTCTGGATGGGTAATATGAAAATTAATAATAAGATACACAAGTACTTTGTAAAGAGAAAAAAAAATAATTTGCAACAAATGGCCAATGAAATATTATAGGCAAGATCTTGATAATCTCGGACGACAAAGCAGAAATTTAATTGGGGATTGGAAAAGTAAATGGCACGAACAATGATGAAAATGAGTGTTCTAAAGAAGATGATCTCATTAAGAACTACTTGAAAATCATTTCTACAAAATCAAACAGACCGATAGTAGTCGGATAAACGAGATCTTGTGTTGCGGGAATGAGTGAAGGATTTGAGTTTGAAGAGGTATGCGTGATGGAGGATTACTGTATACAATTTAGAAGTATTGCCGTCTGGCCATTAACATATCAAAATGTTATTTAATTTTAAATATTTACCCACATGCTTAGTACTATAGCTGTTTTAAATGTGAACATTGACGCTGGTGAGAATGAAATCGGGGGTTTTCCGAATGTTAGTAAATAAACTAAATTCCGTGAGGAGAATACGTTCAGGGTTCAGTGTTTACCACAGTTGCTGGCGTTGCTTCTCCGACTCCCCACACCTCGTTCCTTCCCGTAGTAGGGGAAATAAATCATAAATAAAATAAAGGTGTATAATATAAATTTAATAGTAGTCAAACTCTATCGGTTCAAAACCCCTATATCAATATGTTTTCGAAACTACGTACGATGGCAACTGAGCATGCAAGACGTCTAAGACAAAGGTACTGAACTCTTTGGCTGTTTATTTTATTTGTTTATTATTATATCATTATACGTACTTTTATATATTTTTTTATTATGCGTTTGCATTACAAATCCTGTTAATCCAGGCGCCTTATACTTAGGTCTCATGGAAAACGGGTATTTATTTTTGTACCACTTTTTCTAAAATAGTTTATTTGTAACTCATGTTCATGATAAAATTAGACTTGTAATAAATTCACCTTGAGGAAATCTATAAATTATAATGTTATTAGATTTTTTAAAGTAAATATTATTCTTTTTGAAAAATAACTTTGTTCTAGTTAATTCCTTTGAGACAAATTGAACTTGACAAAGTTTCCTATGATTTATGTCCTTATATTGATAATATTTACTTTACACAAAAGTTATTAGAACATAAACTATAGGAAATATACGTTAGTTAAATTTGTTAAAGGCTGTTTTTATCGAATAAGAAGTGCTAAACAATAAAAACGTATTAACGTGTCTTCTAAACTGAATGACTAGAAAATTGACCTGACAGATGTGCTAAAGTTTTTAGGTATGTTTGCCAGTCTATCAGAAGTCTAAAGAGTCTGATTTTTCAAGAAACAATGGTTCAAAAGGATTTTTTGATACAAAACTTTTAATTTTTTTTTTTGGCCATAATTTGAAATATTTTTTTCTAGCTCATTTTTCAAGAAAAATACTCTTACTACGAATTAAACTGCTTGGTATTTTCTATAATTTATGTTCCGGTAATTGTTCTGTAAAGTTAACATTATGAATGGTGGAGAGCCACGAACTTGCACTTACTGACCCACAAACCTCGAACACGTGACTCTACACGAGTTAAGGCACGTGATAGTAATGTTTATGTACCTCGTGTAGAGGTAATGTTTACTGCACACGCACAAAGAAAACAACATAAGAAGCTAAGTTATAGGGAATGTTGTTTACTATTTTCATCTTAAAATCTTTTTTGTTTTAAATACATTTTCCAAATTTTAGAAAGTTACTTCTTCTAGAAAGAAAGTTGTGTACAAGCCAGACCCTGGATAGTCTTCTGCCTGTCTGCCTGTCTGGCTGGCCCTCGTTCCCTTACGGTATAGGGGGTCGATCAGAAAAAAGCTTCATAAAAAGACACTACCAGCACCCTGCTCTTTTATAAATAGCGGGCCCACCGAGGCAACACGTGCAGTCTGCGTCTGCTGCCGCCGGAGTTAAAACTTTTCTAGCACTTCGGTGTTATCGCACTGGTACAGGTACCCAGTTATGAACTCATCGGGTTATAATGACATGGGAATAATAATTAAAGTAATAAAATGAACCTTAGCTATTTTATCTGACTCCTAGGAGAAACGCATGCCATGTCATTTTGAGTCGAATTTCAATTTTGAAGAAACTGCTGACATTTGAATTGCTATAAAAAAAAATGTTTGACTTCAAAGTAGCCTTAAAAAATAAAAGTCAAAGAGAGTATCAAATTAAAAAATAAAGATAAAAGTAAATTTCACTGTTCACTGTTTTTATCCGTTGTATGAATATAGGTTATTTACTTGTTTAATCTGTAGGTCTATAATATTTTTAACGTATGCAACTAAAATTGTTATTTATTTAATTGATTTAATTGAACGACTGACCCACATACGAGGATGAAAAAAGTCTAAACAGACGCTTTGGTCAACCGTACAGGCTATTTAAAGGGACATCTCATCTCTCAATAGAAAATAAATTACTAATCTACAAAGTTATACTTAAGCCAATCTGGACATACGGAATAGAGCTATGGGGGACAGCCAAAAAGTCGAACATCAAGCATATCTAATCCTTTCAATCAAAAATCCTGAGAACAATAGTAAATGCCCCTTATTATGTCAGCAACAAAACCCTTCATAACGATCTTAAGATACCCAAGATTCTTGAACTCATCCCTTCCAAGTTTATGAAATTCCAATAATTTCAATGACAAACAGTCATTGCACTGCACCACTCATTCCTATAATCCTCCTCGGAGACTAAAACGGCAGTGGCCTCGTGACCTGCCTTAAATGCGTGACAGTGGGAGTCCTGGCAATGGACAGTTTCTTCAATCATGCCCTGAGCGTCTGTGGCTCTCGCGCTCTTGGTCAGCCTCCACTGACTCGTATCCGGTGATGTGGCTGACAGAGTAGGGTGGGGGACTTCCCAAGACTCCGCTTCCCCTTTTGTATGCAAGGGAGGTGACAAACATGTGGATTTGGGAGGCCTCTGGGCTGTCTGTAAATATTGTGAGTGAGTGAGTGAATGATGAATTGTAAATATGGTATGAAGGAGAGCATTTATCTTAATTACTTATTGGCTAATAAGACAGATTGTAATTTTAGCACAATAAAGGAATTATAAAATAAAATTAAAGTTTGCTGTGAGACTAAATGGATTGTTATTACAAAAAGTTATCAAAGGTGACCGCGGTGTTCGCAATACTCGAGCAGCCCTTGTTTGAGCTAGATGCGCCTTTTAAAGTCAGGGACTGACTGTTACAGATCGTAAAGAAACGTTACTAGTCAGTTTCGAATCAAGGGAAAATTGTCGAATCTGTGCGATCTTGTGCAGCACAGTCTACATACACAGCTGTCGGTTGTCACTTATATTGCTATTGCTTTCTCATTCTGGGTGAAGAGTTATTTTATTACGACAGATTAGTAGGCACATGTTTTCCTCGGTCGTATCAAGAAACATCGTTGAACAGATATCTGTCGTAAATGAGCGTGATGGTGGTGGAGGATTATGCAAAAGAGATATCCCCACATTAGTCGTATTTTGTTCGGAATTATTCTTAGCGAAATAAATATAATTGAGTTGATGGTGTTTTTTTTGGGGGGGGGGGAAGTGAACCTTCCAAAATGTTGTTTCGTTTTTAACAAATTTATTTATGGACAACGTTTCGACGTCTGTCTAAGCTAATTAAGTAATTCCCTACAAACTCATTTTTTCAGCCACTGCTAACAATGAACTCGCAGAATAACAAAAAATATTTTTGCATAGAGGTCCAATTATTTTCTTAAATGCGCCAAAAATACAAAACAGTACACTGTTGAACCGCTTAACCATGAACTATATCTATTATGTACCCTTCACCCTTTAGAAGGGTCGTTTGACTGCTGGTTTCTCTATACCTACCCAAGAGAAGGGAATACTTTTCACTCGGATTTAGATAATACTTATAAAACTTGTTTAAGTTTAAGTTAAAATATTTTTAAATAGCTCACTCCTCTTACATGGCCTCAACAGGGTTATGATTTAATGCTAGAAACACAACAGGGACATTCCCTCACATTTACTACTGCGGGGAGGAGTTCTCAAATTACGGTTTCACACGGGATCAAATGTCTTCCAAATAAAAAAATCCTAACCTTTACTAATTTACTGCGTGGGGTTTAAACCCGCGATTCCTTTGATACAATTAAGCGGCATTATACATTTCAGAAGCAAGGTTATTATTAATAATGTATAGGTTTCTAATTATAAATAAATGAATCTATTTACAGTAGGTCATTATGTGGCTACATTTTATACAATTTTTAAAAATTTTACATTGCGATCTGTGATTTTTACAAAAGTATAACGTTCATTATATATTCATAGTTTAAAAGTGATGTGGCTCACCTCATGAATCATAGACTTAAAACTAACTTTACTAACCTAATTTTCCTCGACAGTCTGTTGCCATTGATGCGGAAAGGGTGGTGGGGTCATAGTGTTAAACACTGGGTTTGTTAGGTGCTGGAACGAGTCAAAAAACTTTGTGTCTCCGGTGGATGAACTCACCTACCGACGGCGGCACACCCAGCAACGGGTGCAGGTCGGCGTTCTTCAACCTCTCTCAAGAGAGGTATGTCTGAGCTATTTTGACGTTTCCTGGAACATTTATCCAATTTTTTTTTTTCGAAGCGAATGACTTACTTGTACTAATGAGAGGTTAATGAACTAGTCGGTACAGGATAGGTCATCACGAACCAGAGCAAATTTCCCCGTTAAATCGGGAGCGAACGTTCACTGTGAATGTACCCTTCAAAAGCTATATTTCGGTTATCTAGAAGGGATCCAATGCTTATTTATTTAATCAGCTGCTCATTTTTCCTCCACTTGGTCGAGTTGACCCTGATAGTTATTAACCAAGATGCACATAAGGTATGTAGTTTCAACAGCTGAAGGATTTGAGGCGATTTTGAAAACGCTGGAGTCAAACTCATCCAGGTTCGACTCGTGGGCACGTCGGTCTCAATTGCTCGTGTCTTATTAATTATAAATTCATACGATTAATATACGATTATCTCATTAGTACATCCTATGTGTCTAATATGCTAATATGTTTTTTCTTCTTCTTCCAGAGCTCCCTTATGTTTCTGCTTATGTAATTATATCAGTTGTTTGAATGGCATGATGTAAATTAGGCTTCTACCGTTGACCGCTCCTTCCGACCGTGAATACAATGACTGTAGCCAGTCTGTCTTGATGTTTGTTGTTAGAAATCTGATCGTCGAAAATAAGTAGACGATTGTTGAAGAAGAATTTTTGTCATTAAATGATACCCAAACCAAAAATAATGATCTCTGCCCCCACAAAAAAAATTCCAATGTTTATAAGTACACATTGAAAACGCAAACGAACAAAAAATGTATCCGCAGTGATTGAAATGAGTAGAAGTGTGGTTAGGTTTTCACCAAGTTTACTATTGGACAACATTTCGAGATACTGTGTTTGTTTGCATCAGGTCGTAAACTATTGTATATATTGTTTATATTCTGGTAATTCAAATCTATCAACTGTTACCTATTAATTCATAGTTCATTAGCTACCCACACTGAACTTATATACATCTCATTTTATTTTGTATTCTTATTGCACCTAACTTTTGTTGCTAATTATTATTATTTATTTTTTTATTAACAACAACTTTATTATGATAAAAATACAATCTGCCTTATTGGACAATAAGTAATTGTGATAAATGATCTTATTCATACCATATCTACAATTTTCGTTCACTCGCTCATTCATACAGTATTTACAAACAGCCCAGAGGCCTCCCAAGTCCACATGGTTGACACCTCCCCCGCGTGCGTAGGAGGAAGCGGAGTCCTGGGAAGTCCCCCACGCTCCTCCATCAGCCGCGTCACTGGATAAGAGGCAGGGGAGTGAGCGTCACAGGCGTGTAAGAGCCTCAGACGCTCCGGAAATAATTATTAAAAAATCGTTATTACACCTACTTTAATTTTTTTTTTTTGTTACCAGGACCTAATGTGCACTTACATAGTGTGTATATGTGTTGCCCATTAATAAATTTCTTGAAAACCTAACAATTCTCATTCATCGGGCGATCGCCCGACAATGACTTTTATTCAAGGCTGTTTTTACTCGTTGGAAAGGCATGGCGATTTTGGCCATAAATCATTGAAAAAACTGTGCCAGAACCTGGCATTTTTTGTTACCGTTCTATCACTTTCCACCTCCTTAATTTTGCTTTTAGATTTTTCAAATATGTCATGAGCGTCTGTGGCTCTCGCGCTCTTGGTCATCGTCCACTGGCTCGTATCCAGTGACGCGGCTAATGGAGGAGCATGGGGGACTTTCCAAGACTCCCTTCCTCTTTCGCATGCGAGGGAGGTGACAACCATATGGATTTGGGAGGTCTCTCTGCTGTTTGTAAATACTATATAAATGAGCGAGTGAATGAATGTAAATTTGGTATGAATGAACTTTTATCACCATTACTTATTCCCCAAAGAGGCAGATTGTAAGTTTATCACAATAAAGAAGTATCTATAAGATTTTTCAAAAATTTCAAAAGTTTTGAAAAGTTCAAATTTGGCTGGATGAAATAGTGAGGAGAGCAATAACCAGTAGACAGACATAGGTCGCTCCCCTATGGATGGCCTGGGAACGTTCCCAAGGGTTCTTTGTCAACGACCCTTTAAACCGAGGGGAGCCCTTTAAAGGCAGTGTCTCTCTTCGTTCTCTCGGGGGGAAAACGCCGAGGATCACCTGGTCGTCGCGTCTGACTGTCTGCAGGAGTTGAAAATACTCGAGAGTGCAACAGGCTGAATAGGATCAAACATGTCTAAAACTACGGACACGGGAGTTTGTACGAGAATAAAAAAAATTCTGTACTTAATCATTTGACATATAAAGGGTGTCCAGAAATTAACGCAAGATTTGATTTAAATAGAAAACACAGTTTTTAGTATTTTTGTTGTTATTTTTTTATTGAATTATAAAGTAAATAGGATAGGGTTATTTATGGAGTAACACATCGGGCAAATGACCTCCACGACTTTGCCGGCACATACGCACTCTTTTGCCGAAATTTTTCATGACCATTTGGCATAAATGTGGTTGAATTTCGTTAATGCAGCGTTGAATTTCATCTTTTATGTACGGGTGGATGTGGGCTTGTTGACACACCTTTGACTTCAAATAACCCCATAAAAAGAAATCTAAAAGTGTTAAATTACACGACTAGGAGGCCAATTCTGATCACCGAAACGAGAGAGTACACGACCTGGAAATGTCTCGTGCAGTATTTGAATTGTTTTATGGGCTGTATGGCATGTGGCACCATCTTGTTGAAACCACATATTGGCCACATCAATATCATCCAATTTCGGCACAAAGAACTGTGTTTACGACGCCGAATTGATGTTTCTGGATTTTCAACAACACTCTCACGCACTGCTTCGATATTGACATTTGAACGGCTTGTTTTTGGACGACAAGTGTGTTTAGTGTCTCCAACCGATCTAGTCTCCCTAAAATTTTCAATTAATCTCTTCACAGTTGATGAAGTCAAAACACAATTCCGAGACCATATTTTTTATGAAATTTTCGAACTGCGGTCGCCAAACATTCATTATTTTTGAGATAATGTTCAACAATATAGACACGTTGTTCTATTGTGTAACGCTCCATTTTTACTAACCCTAAACTGTCAGCTGTAAAATTGTTTTTTTTTTTAGGTTTCCAGAACTTTACTGCACAAATGGCGGCAAATTCAAATCTTGCGTTAATTCTGGGACACCGAATATAAATAAAATATTCTTTTTTGAAGTTCATAAATTGAAAAATTAGATATATATATATTCATTGTTATTACAAGAGATATTAAGTACTTAAATGAAGAACGAGGACCCAGGTCTACATAGAGGATTTACTTTTTTCTTACAAACGCGTTCTCAAAAGCTACTATGTAAAACCTACTCGCTATTTCCGATCAAAATTGACAACCAGCCACACCAAACTTACCATCTCTTAGACAACCCCCCGCCAGCAGGGTGTACAAGATGCAATGAACAGCTCACTTTAAGACACACAATCTTCAATTGCCTCAAGTTCTAGTTGTCCAGAAGTAAAAATGAAATAAAAGAAACTTTGAGGGACTCGTTGGCCATCAAATATCCATCATCAAATATGATGATTAAATTTAATCCGGGTACTTCCAAATCCAATAAATTAATGTTCATAGCAAATCATTTACAATTTAATCTATTCTTTATGTAATATAAACAATTTTTTATTCTTTTATTTCAACTTTATTTATTTCGTATGTAATTTATCTTATGTGACCCATGTCAGAAAGGAGGCTCCGAACACGTGGATGTATACAAAACCAAAATTTAAAAAATGCTACTTTTGGCTTCCAGAATCTTTTTTAATCTCTTAACTATTTCAGATGTATTGAATATGTTTTATTTAATAATACACACACTCCACACCATATAGTATATGTTTTACTACCGCAATCCAATACCTTGCAGATAGATCCTACACAGTCGGGCTAAATATGATCACAATGTGTACATTCAAAAGTTGATTCTCTCCCTATGGGCTGAACCCTCAAGATTAATTTTATTATTAGTTTGTTTTATGATCTTACTGTCTTGTCTACGACAATGCAAATCATCATTTTTACGGTTTGTATAAAAAGTACAATACACTAATATACTATGTGCTTTTGATGGACCATCGAAAGTTTTAAACGGATCAAATACTTAATCTTTATATTCCGAAGTCAACACCCTGCAAATCGCTGATTTGGGTATGTAGTTTCCAGAAGTGAAGATGTTCTATTGTAATATACCATACATATATATCCCATAAATATATATCCCATACATATATAGTTATACAGACATAATTGTTGTGTCAGTAGTAGGTGTACTGTTTGTAATGATTTTCTAAAAAGATTTCTTGTCGTTTATTCGAATGATTCTGTGGAAGAAAGGTGGTTTTCATTAATGTCTCACTCCTCGATATTCATTTTGTTTGCATGTCTTCAACTAGGAACTGTTGTAGGAAACTGTACTGTGTTAGTTGTGACAATGAAGTGCTCAGTATGCATAGACGATATCCATTGTTGGGATACAGATAGTTCTTATAATGTTGTCCGATATAACTGTTATTGTTCAGATGCATTAGACAGTCAATTGACATTTACGTAATAACTATTTACTATTGTTAAATAGAATTAGGGTACAGATATTTAGTATTTATTACATAAGTATTTGGGTCGTGTTCGCTGACATAAAATAATTGAACCTGACGATCTCATCAGCTAGTCCAGAAATGACTCAGAAAAGCTATTGTTCCCATCAGGGAGCGGGAACCCTTCTCTAAAAAGAGCATATATTGAACATACCAAGAAACGTTACGAAGGATAGGTTTCTTAAAATTAATTCTCTAATTTATAAGGTACTGAACCGATATAATTGAAATAACGCTTTCATAATTCTAGTAGAAGGCCAAAATCGAAATAAATTGTTCTTATTTTTGTTGGTTGTAATATATTGTACACGGAATGTCTAATATACGAACAGCCATTTAATAATTCATTGGTACGATTAATTTTCATATCAGGATAAATTATAAAAAGATCTGCCTGCTTGCACGTGCTTATATAATTGATTGCATATTTCTTCCGGCGTTCCTCTGTCTTCATGAATTCTTCAGTAGTCGAGGCAACCTCTCCTTGGTTATTATCTCTTAAACACAAGTTACACTTATGTACGTCTGAACACGTGTTTGCTCGGATCTGTATTCATCTGCTTGCTCACCAACTTTCACCTCTCTTCCTTTCTTCTTATCGGGACTTCTTCAAAATCCGTTCGGACCGTTCTTCCCTTCTAGGAAGTTCACATTTTCAATAAGAGATTTTCACGATGTTTACTTAGTAATTTGTAGATTTTTTTTTCCCCCTTAGCTCTCTAATTATAAGATTAAGGATGAGGTAAAAATAATATTTGGGTTAAGCGGATCCTTGTACTAGGAGTACCTGCTTGGTGGTGGTGTGAGGGAATTAAGGAGTGTGGGAAGCCTCGGTAGAGGTTGATTGTTGCGGTACAGTGGTGAGAGTCCACTGGTGGCTGGGCCTAGAGTCTCTCTAGGCATGCAGTGCAGTCTTATTTAGTTGGATAGCAGTGATGGGTGCCCGTTAGAGGCTTGTCACGGGCCAAGCGCCGTGATGTCCACCATTTGGTCTGCTTTACTAGAGTAGCCATCTTGCCGGTAGCGGTGGGGGTGTCATGTCTTGGAATAGAGGTTTTGGCTATGTTTCATCGAGTCAAAGAATTTGATATGTCTTCTTTGGATGCCTTCATATCACGAAAAGGGGTATGCCATAGTGCCGTGCGCAGGATGTTGTTCTGGAAGCTCTGGAGTCGAGTTATTGTGCCTTTCTCATTATATTTGATTTGTTGAAAGCTTTTTATAATCCACCTGAGGAATCTTTGATTCTTGGCAAAATAATTATTTGTAATTATTAACACCAATAGGCGTGATGTCATATGTATTATAACTGATTACGGAGGAAATGCGAATACTTTAATGACGAAACTAATGATAATCACCGTTTTCTTATAATTTTTTTTTTTTTTTTGCCCCTTACTTACATTAATTCAGGAGGGCGACGTGTGGCTAACTAAATGTTGGCACACTTTAATCAACCACTATGAATACAGCCAGCGGCGGTGAATTCATCAGCCTCATCACATGTCCTTTGTCTGTGTCACTTACCTATTGTTTACGGATGTGTTTTTTGTCTTCTATCCCTCGGCATCTTCTTTGACCTTCTCATACCTCACTCGTCGTCACGTTTGTGGTGACGTATCCACGCTTAAAACGTATTGCCTCATCTGACAAACAGCATTAATCGGTAGTTTCTCAATGACTCCTCAGTTCTTTTAATTCTCAATAACTATGGATATTGAATGCGGATATAACATGTCCATTGTGTTCGATTCTAATGGCTCATCGACTGGGAGGATTCGTACCTCACGTAATGATTGATGTAGACAGTACGTTTGGTAGGTATCTATGGTTTTTTATCCACATTCTCCGACCAGACCTTGTGTCCTACTTGGGTTTACTTTATTGGTAACCTTAATCCCCTAAGGAACTATGTTTAGCGCAGTTTATTAATGTAAAATCAGCTCCAAAAGTTCTACCATTGGAAATATATATTTAATTGAAATATTAAACTAAAAAATAAGTTGCTTCCTCTCAATAGTTGAATAGTCCACTGCAAGCCTATCTGATATATTACGTCTCTTAAAATCACTAATTTCTTAATAAACGACTAAGTACGCCGCCCAGTTTATACCGGGAACGCTCCTTTGGTAAAATAGACCCTTCCTTAAGCGAATGCGCAGTATTATGTTATAGAATTAGGTTAACTGTTCATTTCGGTACTATTATCATAAAAAAGATCGACATATTGCAACAGGATACAAGACGAAAACACAGCTTGAAGCTTGAAGTAAAGAAGACTTGAAGGAAGATGTGAAGCTGCGGACAGTGAAGCGATCGTGACCTTGGCGAAGATTAGGAGAGAGAGGGAGCAACGCTCCTAGTCCAAGGACTGGCCTCTCACGGGCTCTCTCAAGAACGGCCAGCCATAGATTCTCTTCTCTTATCTTCTGCCTCTTCACGCAGACGGATTCGTGCAAGCTTGTTGTCAATATGTCACCTGGAGTACTTTCAGCACTAAACTAGCGGATGAGTGAGTCACGTGTGCTCAATTTCCATTGTTCTCATCAACTTGTTTCTGTGGCGCTTAAGCGTCGTAAAATTTTCGAAGAAGATTCTCTTTGAAGATCTTGAATTGGTTCCGAGCACATGGGAGCTTAAAGTAATTATACCTGAGTCACAACCTTCTCTGCACATTTCAACATGACATATACTAGTATTTTTATGAAACACAGTTTGGATAAGGCATATACGTCCAGAGGTTCAGACTATACCATACTAAATATGATGTAAGTAAATTAACGGAGTTTCATCTAGCTGGATTAATGATTTCGTATTATTATATCCCATACTGTATTAGAACAACCACAATTGTTTTGTAGATGCAAAAAAAGATCAATTTATAGTCCTTTCATCTCTATCCTTTCTTCAGACGTACACCATAAAAGTTAGGAAGAACGGAAAAAATCCAACAACATACAAACATATAATGGTGATATTCACTTCGTACTGATGTCAAAAAAGATACGTGTTTATGCTATTTAAACACTAGGCGATGTGCACAGAATAAATAAATTAATATTATCAAATTTCCAAAATGGGAGCCGAAAAGGTTAAACATTTGGTAAAATGGTGATTACGGACTAATTATTCTGAATTACCATGTTTATTGCTTGTTTTTTTTTTTACGATGAAAAACAGGCATAAAATAAATTAAACTGCGGGATACTTCCTATTAATTTTAATTTATTTGTTGATTTGTTCTTCTTTGTCCTTCTCTACTTGCAAATATTTGTATACATATTTTATTGTAAAGCTTTTGTTTTGTATTATATGTGTGAGAGTAAAATATATTCTTGTGGGTAACCTTTTCCGTACCTTAGCAATACAAGTTGTTTAATTGTGGTCCCTACTTAAGAAGAGAAAATTACTAAAAAATGTTATGATAACTAATATTATATACTGATTCTAACCACTCTAGGCGTTGCAATTATAACTGCCTCTAATTTGCCAGGCACCGCCATTACTGGAACCACTCTTCCTCGACGAAGGCTGCTTGGGAATTGAACAATCAAATCAGTACAGGCTATGTTAACATCTACTATAATAATAATAATAATATGTAAAATATTGTAGCTCATTCAATGGTATATTGTACCGTTCACCCTAGCAATATACGATACTTAATGCCTAAGTATCTTTGCTAAAATTTATGTTAGGTCATGTTAGGGTACAAACATTACACTACATTTCTTCGCTCTCTTACATTGTTCACTTTATGAATAATAATGTAAAAAACATAAAACATAAGAAATATTCTCTAGTTTAATTTGTCATATAGCGATATCTATCGTAAAATAAACCAGTAAAGAGATATTCTAAACCGACGCACGCGAAAGTATCACTGGTGACGTCCAGGGATGCATAATGAATATATATATCTGATTAGCGACAAATACTTTTTAAATTTTATTGAAGAAATTGTATTAAATGCTCTCAAAACAAATTAAACTATCGTCCTGGTGTTTGGGAAATTGTTTTGAGAGGTTAATGATAACAGTTCTACTGAACGATAGAGGGTCAGTGAGACAATATTCTAAATACTTCGTAGATAACTAAAGACTCGTTCATTTTTTTTTTTTAAGGAAAAACGGTTAGGTTTAAATAAAACAAACTTCAGAACATTAAAAGCTCAACAAGTTTTATTATATGACATTTATCGAATAATATTACTAATTTGCGTGTGTGTCTGTTGGACTATTTAATTTGAATATATATTTTCGGAGATTTGCAATCAGCCCTTTATTCTTTAAAAGTTTCAGAAATGTATTAATAATAATTATACTCTCTGTAATTACACCTACTGTCCTATTGTCATTATGTGCATAACGACCGATGCCTGCATAATAATAATATCTATTTGAATCGATGAATGAGAACACAACGAGGAATTTATAATGGATTCCCATCAAATGAACGGCTTACATGTTTGTGAGCCGGCTCGCTCATACGAACGGGGCAGTAGGTATTATGTATGTTATTTAGGACCAATATAGGAAAATCGCTGGAGGGGATTGGTGGATGGGAGGTGGTGGGGGTAGCCGAGAGGCGGGGTGAGGGAAGGGAGCGGAGGAGTGGGGGGCAAGACCCCTTCAAACCAGCCAGTTTGTGACCGACCCACTCCCCGGCAAAATGTGTCTGTGCTTTGTAGTACTGAAGTAGTGTAAATTGTGATTCTTCTTCTTCTGTTCTGCTATCTCTCTCTCACCGTGCCTATATATCACTATATAGCTCACCGCAGTTCAGTATTAGCACACACATTCACTGAATTATATCTGAGTCACCATGAAAACTGTGGGCCATGACACAAACAGGTATGGATACCTCCCAAGAGGTAACTTTTTTTTTTTTCTCTTTTAAACACTTTATTTCTAATGCCCGGGAGACGGCCATATGGCGCTGAGTGCGTTCTATGTACAAGTGCACATGAAGCTACCGTTCAACGTACCTCTGGCAGGAAGGATATATGCCCCGCCCGAACCATATGTTCCTCCAGGATACTCATTTCCTCTTCCAACGGTCTACAATTGAATATAAAAATATTATTCAAATATGGCAATTTACCAATTAGCTAAAATTGCGCAAGACTAGAAATTTAACTGCTTGACGCCGTCACGTTCTTCAACGTCTTGTTAACTTGTTTTAAAATCATCGTTACAACAAAAAACTAAAGAATATCTCAGAAATTCCTCACGTTTGTGCAATGAAATTTTTTTTGAGATCGATATTTTTCAATCTTCCAGTTCTGCGTCAAGTTTATTTTTTTTCCTCGTTTTAATAATACATCTAAGTTAATTAAGTAAAACATCACTAAATTTCCATTATTATACTCACTTCACCGGACGTGAATCGTAATTGGGAAAACTTGCTATAACGTAACACATTGTCAACAGCTTTTTTGTGGGACTCCGGTTGAGTACGGGTTAACCCCATGTTGGGTATGGTATTGTAATTTAACCATTCTCCTAAGTTGGGTCGAATTCCTTTGTGTTCTGATAAGGTCCTTTCTTTGTTCTAAATGAATCCTTTGTCTTTACAGAAAGCGTCCTGTCGATTTTATTCGTTTATGTTCGTTCCTTTGTTGCCGCAGGTTTCTGTTTTCATATTCAGAAAGGATTTTAGGTTAGCAATACTACTTGTACGATTACTTAACTAATTCATCGAATTCTTTCATATTTGTATTTTATTTATTGAAAATTCGAACGACATCCAATCTTTTAGAACTTTCACCATTGTTTCGGAACGGAGATGCGTTTCATAATAGGACGTGTAACGTACACAGGGCCTTCGGTCTGCTTCGGATTTCTCTCTTGCTGCGAGTTCGCGTTTTGATTGAATAGTGTGGAGAAAATTAATTGTTTTTATTATTATATATCGATACTTGCAGCCGGCGTTGGCCACATGGCGCCCAGAAGTGGGGCCCACATGGCGAGTTATGCCACGTTCTGTTCCGCGTCGTTACTTTTCCAGATAGTGCTGCTTTTCGTTGAACGTAAGAGAAAAGCGTACAGTGACTAGGCCCTGTCTACAAATGGCTCACAGTTCTTGATCACTAAAAAAGTATGTTTTTTTTTCCTTTACTACCTCTTCTATTTTATGGGCTACAACTTGAGACGACATACATATCGATCACTAATTAAACAGAATAAAAAGCTAAAACAAAATAATATATATTCCGTGGCCATATACTTAAAGAGGGTTTTATTTTTCTTATGCGATTAGACTCAATATATTTTTCACGTGTTCAGAAATTAAACAAATGTGAATTTTGAGTTTGGTTTTCGTTATATGGGGTCTTGTTATTATTTCTACTTTCTCTGCACTTATCGAAGAAAGTGAGAGAAGACAAAAAAAAAAATTAAAACAAATATACATAGCTATGCAAATATTCGAATTTGCTTTCCTTTTAACTCATAACTCCTCACGTTCACTGCAATCTATATTCGGCTTAATGACTTCTCCGAATTGTGAAAGTAGAACCTACTTACTTACGTAATGATATAAATGCGATGGTCTTGAAAAGAATATGAAATTCACGCTTTTCATACTCTGCCTTTCGCTATTTACTTGTAATACGCACCCACCTGTACCGGGTTTATCGTTACCATTATCCGGTTATAAGGAATATTATATTATGGTTTAATATTTGTCATATTGCAGCGATGTAAGTTCAAGTAATAAAATGCATCATAGTAAAGACATAGTAAAGACAGTAAAAACTTCTACAGTTTTCATGAGAGCACCGTGTCATGGTTTCCGTAGCCATTAAAAATCTTGTATATTGCAATTAGATGTGACCAGTATTGATTTATAGTTTCATTGCCTAACAGAAAAATACTGTTTGTTCAATGTATAAGATGGTCTCGGGGTAATATCCGTTACGTGTTGAAGTAATGCATTCGATCGCTCGTAACGATACCGGTTCCTATACGTTATTAATTAACCGTATTGTTCCGCTATATTTTTCACCCTGGGGTTACTCTTTGAATACAATTTGGCCCTTTTGTCTTTGCCCTGAAGTGCCCTTATGGGCGAGTTCTGGCCCACAAAGGTCCCGGCGAACGTTACAAATCGCCGCAGGAGTCCAAAGAAACTGGGAGTACAGGCGATTAATCGCAATGGAACCGCACTCTCCGGGAGTTCTCTAGCCTGTTAATCCATTGATCGGAACTATTTTAAGTGACTTGACAAAAGCTCGTAACTCGTGGTAACAAATTATTGAAATATACCAGCTGGATGTCATAGTTACACAACTATTAATTTTTAATGGAAAATCAGACATTTTGGTTTTTGTTTGTAAAATGTTTCTTTTGTTTACATTTACCGTGATCTGGTCTAATCTGGGGTTATCTATTGTAATAACGGCCGCCACAATATTATGTTTTCTTTACAATTATTTTTAGATATAATTATACCCTGATAAAGGATTTCCTCGTCAAAATGTCAAGTTTATTAATAGACTAGGTCTTATGGTTGACCCGCCTTACAAGTTGAGAGGAAGTTCACAGGGACACCACGGCTGTATACTCGGGTTTAAAATAGACAGGCCCGGCCAGACGTTCGGTTCAACACACACTTCTTACTTGAGCAAATATTCTCAGTTTCTAGACTGTAAAATATACTTACGCGTTATACGAACGACATGTGGGTGTTCTATTGTGATAACCAACGTTACATTCGCTTTTGACTGGATCTAACACATTCTTCGGTTTGAGGTTTTTTTTTAACTGCTAATTTCGTTCAAACTTGTACTAACATAGCACATTTAGTAAAACTGTTGTGCATGTGTAATTATTGCACAATCGGCATATTGAAGACAGGACCTTGTATATAGACAAGTTTCGTCATTATAAAAACTACATCTCCAATTGACAGATATAGGCATATGTTTTATGACTGTATTAAATTTTAATTGCTTTGTTATTATGCCGTAGTAACGATGAGTTAGTAACTTTAATTGTAGCTTCTGATTGACCTAGAATCATTGGAGTACGGGGTGTTATGAAAACGCATATAGCGTTCTTCTGAATGCTTTTCAGTACTGTGTGATTACCATCCTGTGTTACGTCTCTTCAAAAGAACTCTCTTCTCTTACCCGATGAAAGATCTTACGGAATATCACTTCCTTCACATTCAACTGTCCGCCGGTTGAAGAAGAATAGGCCATTCTTTATATTTCTTCTTTTCGTTTATCTCCTCCCGCGTTTTTGTCTTTTGTGTGTCTTTTATCTTCGCTAGTGGTTATAATTCTTCTCCGCTTTGCGAAGCACCAACGAATGCACTTAACGTTATGTAGTTTAGAAACATTTTCGAGTACCGACCAATTGTGCAGTGGTGACAGCTGTTGTAGATATTCTGTCTTAAATCTTGGAAAAACAAATAGAAAAGTTTTGCTTTAAGTCAACTGATGATCATACAATTAAGGGATTTATTGCGAGTTATGTTCTGGTAATGGCAGTCAGCTAAGTCTGACTTATTGATCATTAATGAGGACTTGGAGATATGAACTCAATATGATTTTTTATTGTCCAAGCTATTTACAAATGACAATTAATTATATTTCTGTAGCAGGCACGATTTCTGTTTCCTCTGTTTGTTCTTGGTCTCTACAGAAGGAAACGAAACATGTACCTCGTCGATAGAGCCCGTAGAAAGTAGAACACTAGTGACAAGTGTTTATTTCATGTATTAATGTACGCCCTGTTCATGCATTTATGTATCCAACACTGCATTCCATCTGTGAGCTGCGCAGCTTCCCAACAGGTAGCTTCACCGGAGGTTATATAACCATGTCCATTTTAGGAATTGAAAGCAGACGGCAGTAGCTTTTCCTCTTGTCGCGCCAAGTGGTGACTTTCTGTTTCGTCCTGTGTTCTCACTCCATAAACCATTTCGTATAGTATTCAGTTATATTATGTCGGTGGAGTATCCGGAAACCGCCGGAGTCCAATATAAACCGATCGAGTCAGCTGTTGATTGAATTTCCGCCTGTTTGACCCGTTTGGCTTCCCTCTCTGCAGTCTGGCATGCTCTTAAAATGACTCGCTGCGTAGTTTGAAATGATGATGCTGTAATAATGAATACAATTCAATGTGATAATTGTTATATAGTATATAATGAAAATGTACTTCTGTTTTCTAAACACTTAATAAGTGCCCGTAACACTGTATCGTGTTTCATTTATATTTCGCTGATTTCCAAAATCTTGATGCTAAGATGATATTGGCAGATGTAAACCTCATCATGGATATGTGCCAATGCTCGCGATAACCTATCGATCCTGCGGGATGATTGCCTATTGCGAAACATTGGCATACGTAATGTCTGTTTCTCCGCATTGCTTATCCCATCTTTCCATCCGTGTTTTGGATGTACACAACATAAGAATTCGCTTATGAGTGGTATTTTTACGAAATGAGGACAAACTTTTGTGAAGTAGTGATTATTTAAGACAACTTAATCTGGACGCCTTCTTGATATACATATATATTCAACGTTATAATGATAAAATTACAATCTGCCTTATTGGGCAATAAGTTATTTGTGACATATGTTCTCATTCGTACCACATTTGCTATTTTCATTCACTCGCATACTTCATTCATTTGTCATACAGTATTTACAAACACTCCAGAGACTTCCCTCCCATGCGAAAGAGGAAGCGGAGTCTTGGGATGTCCCCCACGCTCATCCGTCGGCCGCGTCACCGGATACGAGCCAGTGGAGGCTGGCCAATAGCTCAGTCCTCAGGAGACAATTGAAGAAACTGGCCATTGCCAGGACTCCCACTGTCACGCATTTATAGCAGGTCACCAGGCCACTGCCGTTTTAGTCTGCGAAGAGAATTATAGGGATAAGTGGTGAAGTGCAATGATTGTGCTAGTTGACTAGGGTGGTTGAATAGTTTACTATGGAATTTCATGAACTTGAGGGTTGAGTTCAAGAATGTAGGGTATATCAAGATTTGTTGCTGATATAATAACTTGATTCTAGCGATTCTTTTCTACACAAGACCACATAGTAGACACTAACTGGAGACATGGTACTGTACCTTAGGTGCCATTACCTTATATCCCGAGGTTACGCAAGGAAACCAGTCAGTGCCTGAACTTGGCCCGGCAAGTGGAGGATCGTTGAGATCCTTTGTGGCCGACCACAAAGGGGTTTCCTCCATTGTGGGCCGATCGTAGATCCCCCCCCCCCTCCAACCCCTTGAAGAATTTCCTCTCGTTATGAAACAATAGGCTCGTTAATCCCGGGAGCCTCCGTGGATATTTTTCTTTCTCTCTTTATTTTCCGCCGCTCCTTCTGATTCCCTGGGACCCGTGGGACTTCCTTAAATCCCGTTCCCAAACTTTGGCCCGCTGAGCCCACGTAATTATTCAGGGCTGTTTTTGCGACGATTAACTTCTTCGCCGAGGGTATTCAGTTAAATACTAGAGTAATTTCTGTTCAAATTTATCTTAAGACGCGTTAAATAAAAATAAGTACTACGACGGCAATTTCTAGGTCATGTGATAGAATTATTTTACTGTCATTCAGAACGGTTCACGGTCGAAAGTTTTATGATTCCTTGCATTGTTTTGGAGGTCTATGAGAAGCTTAAAAGTCAGATAGTAGCGTTTCCTGTTTAAACGTAAAGTTTCTTTTAACACAGATGTTTTCTTATATGACTTATTATTTACGGGTTTTTAACATCACCTTTATTAATATGTGTATTGTGTGAATTAATCCGATAAATCCTTGTTGGTCAGAATGACGCGACAATTGAGCAATACTCTTAATTGAATCGTATCCCCTTGACCACCACGAACGGTGGAGATTACAAAGCATTCACACGTCGAGATAAGCTCGGTGTAACCAGGCGCGGAAACGACCGGTACACAATAGCCTACAGATGCGATAATCGTAACAGAGATATCCGCCGTGGACGCCTGGACCAGATCGGGGGGGGGGGGAGTA
This sequence comes from Acanthosoma haemorrhoidale, assembly GCA_930367205.1. NCBI lineage: Eukaryota > Metazoa > Arthropoda > Insecta > Hemiptera > Acanthosomatidae > Acanthosoma > Acanthosoma haemorrhoidale. Next base: position 21,224,056 of record OV884014.1, on the reverse strand, counting down.
TCAGCTAGTTCGTTGCAGGAGAGTTGCACCGTGAGAACTCGGGCCAGGTTGGTTCTTGTGCAACTACTTCATATGTTTCTTGCATGCGTAGTAACAACAGCAACGGATAAGCCCCCCAAACAAATACAACAAGATTGAAAAAAATAACAATAACATGCCATGAATAGGGGGAAAAAAAAGGAACGAATCTTTCACAAAGGGTAAACGGGAACGGGTCATCGTTTTGAATACATGAAAGTGCAGTTGGAAAAGTGATTGTTATTGAACGATTTGTTTAAAGGTTTATTTGGAAGGATGACTGAGCCATTTCTCTGTTATCCTTACAATAGATTCTAGTTAATGAAGTTACTAAAATCCTTTATCTTCAGCAAGATCCGATCCGAGTTAAACCAAATTCACTTGGTGGAAGCAATTAAAATCAGCCACATATTAAATATAGCATTGCTAAACAATTTACTCATCTTTCATTTTAATTAGATCTCAAATATGTAAAATAAATCCGCTCAAAGGTACTAAAACACCATTAAATGTACGCAGATAGCCACACAAAGACCCTACACTGTTAAATGGCTAGGGGAGCGCACAAGTTGCCGAACGTTCACTAATGGTGTAGTCAATCACGATTGACAGCTGCTGGCTATCGGTGCCTTATTGATTACGATTGAGGAGGCACACCTCTTCCTTTGTGTCACCAATAGCCAATTACAGAGTCGCCGTCTTTATAGCCATCATTACTGTAGAAATATATACAGTTGCATTTTAAACTAATTAAATACTGGATAACTGGACGCAGGAAATTAAAGTGTCATTGGTCCTAATTGAATACCATGTTCTCGTCAAGTTTATGGGACTATGTCGCGTTAGGTAACATTGTGTAATTATGTTGTTATATACCCAGTGTTTAACACTATGACCCCATGGCAACAGACTGTCGGAATTAGTATGTAAGTTGGTTTTAAGGTTAATCAAAAAAGGTGAGCCCCATCACCTTTATTAGTCAGTTTAGTCCAGTCACGTATAATGTATATCATTATACTTGTTTATTCATTATATAATTTTTATAAAATAACAAAACCTGTATATAATGTAGCGATGCTACAGGAAATACAAAAATAATTTGTAAAGGGATTCGCCTAAGGATCTATAATTGTATATAATTATCTGTAAATTTAAAGGGGCTATGAAAGAAAAAAAATGTTATATGGATCATCTTTGTGATCTTCAGCTAAATGATAGAATTGGTTTGCTTTTTCGCTAAGTTGTATTTTGAATCTTAGATCGGTGTATATTTCCCTTAATTGGATCAAGTAATGGGTTTCTGATCCTTCTGTCCTTGCTTTCTTAAACATTTTCCAAATATATTTTATATGATGCGTTGAAGGATTAAATGTACGATGAATATCTTAGAATGATGTAAAGTCACTCCGCTGATAGAATGAGAAAATCGATTAACACGGGCAATTAGTCTAAGCAGAAGCCGGAAGCTGGATTCTGTTAATGATATACGGGACCTCCCGCGTACCAAGCCTTGGACGGCTTCGTTACTGACAACCATTTTCCGACAGTGCGGACTCTGGAAGTCATTAACTTAATGTTACCCAGGCACTTAAAAGGGTAGACCTTCGATAGGATGAAATGTTGGCACAATTTTGTTAAAAGGGCTGTCAGGTGAATGAACGGGATGCAAAAATACGGGATCTGATGTACGTTGAAATACGAGCCCCCCCCCTCTCCAATCTGGCGTAGTTCTTTGTCGGGCAGGTAGAGAGAGTGTCTAGAGGGTAGTCTCAACAACCGTCTACGTTGAAGACAGGTACTGGAAAGGTTGGGCAAAAAATATAGCGGAGTAATTGTGCGGTCCCAACCAACCCCTCGACGGTGCGGTCCTGATGACTCAGGCTGGCTAGTACGTAATAGGTCCCTTTCCTACCTAGGCTCTAAGAAAGTAGTGAGAAAGATTCATCGGGCAAAAGTGGGACACGAAGCCTGGAGCTGCGGGTAATTTGGGATATCCGGGGATGGGTTGTAATGAGGCCTCCGGGGACATGTGGTACTCCGATGGGAACGTCTTAGGCCATGTGGGCATGATAAAGCGCATATGGTTGCCAATGCGCGGTGTAATCATAGCAATGGAGAATGACGACTGTAGCCAAGTATTTATAGCTATTTGTAAGTACGATAACAAAGGGAGAAGAATATTCATTTTTCCTGTTTAAAAAGTCTATATCATATCGTTTCAAATTTTCGATGGTCTTGGTTAAATCTTTTTCTTGCTGTCAACGACCATTATTTGGTTTATACTAAATATTTCTTGACAAAAACTGACGAATGTTCCTATAATCTACTTTAACATATAATGATTACAAACTTATCTGTTCTAGGTCTCTGTTCAAGTTTTTAATAGCAATTAAAACACAGATTATACTAACATCACATGAAAGTGCTATTGATATTGCTTGGTAGTGGTAGTCGCTTATTATACTTTATAAACAACTGAAATGAATTGTTGAGTAATGGTTGTATTCATAATTTAATCGAACATACAAAGAACACGTGATGTTGAAGAAAAACATAAACAAGAAAATGGCTCCTGGTCCTTGGAAAATAGTTTATTTAGCAAAGTCCCTTGCGTGGCACATTTTACACAGTCGTAAATTGCTAAATATACTTATTTAATATTTCAAAATAGGCTACCTCATTCTGCTATAAAACATAAACTGTGCCAATAGCGCCACACAAATGCTTATCGTCCATTTGCTACAGTTGAGTACGATAAATATATACATTATGTAATGGAAGTGCTGCCGTATATGTATGTTACTATCGTGTTGCATAAGCACTAAGTATAGCCCCATTCTCTGAGGCGAGAGTTGGACATTGACCGCGATCCGGACTTACTTGTAGCAATTGTCGGTCCGGTGATAATTATATTCAAAGGGCATTCCTATCTGTGCATTTCGTTGGTAACTTTTTGTCGACGCCGATGAAAAGGAGCTGTACATTCAAACCAGGTGGGTTTCCTCCTTCCTGCGGGAGGTGCAATACAAATAATTACGACTTTTAATTAGTGAAATAAGATAATTGTATTCGGTACAAATATCGAGACAAGATAATTGTATTCGGTACAAATATCGAGACAACTTAGATCCTTTGGTAGAGACTAGTTACACTCGAATACAGAAGGGTTCCACTCGACTAAAAGAACGAATTACCACAGGTGTTGTTGAATACAAAGGTGCCGCAACCCCTGACAAAGGACCGGGTGACATTTGGTGACAGTGGCTGGTGACCTTTCTCCTTCGAGGCTCCGACCTTTCTGAGCCTTCTACGCCTACGGCTCCAGGTTCTTTTTATTCGTAGGCACAGTCCTTCTGTTGCTCACGAGCGCGACCTACCTCGAGACAATTGCTGCGGCTAACATACAATTATGACGTCGTTTATAATTTTTCTTTTTCTTCCATACTGTTGCTTGTTTTGATGAGACAACATCGAGAGAAGGTTTCTGGGCCGAGGACTTCTGAACCTCACAAATGCCAACTAAACGAAATAATAAAATAAACGTTATTTAAGACCAAAAATAATTTAAAATGTACTTTACGGTTAATTACAAAAATAACACCAACAACCCAAGCGTATAAACAATATGGTAAATTCAATTTTTCTTTTTCTTTTTCTCATCTAAATATATGAAGTTATATCAACAATTAATGTGTAGAAATATAAATATATAAAATTAAATAGTAAAACATGCTTGTTCCCTAAAATAAAAATGCATTACTTTTTAAACCCCAATTACGCTATTAAAGTAAACTTTTGTCAATTCTTCCTAGTACTTGCTGTCGTATAGGTTTCACTATTATTTATAGTTATTACTAATTATTAACCACAGAAAAAACTGACCTCCTTATTATCAATATGGTGAATGAATAGAAGGATATAAACAGCTAGAATGTTTACCGACTTCGTGAATAATCCAAATCGGACGTTAACGTCGGAACGTTAATTATGCTAGTTCTTTCTATTGGTGGATCGCAACCATACTTTATCTACTTTTATTCTACTAATGATGAATTCTATAATTCTTACTTGAGTGTCAGACAAAGGCTGTGAATACCACTTACCACGAAGGAGCTGACGAACTTTGTCTGAAGAAGGGAGCAGCCGTGGAAAATTGCAAGAAAAGTAACCTACCTTTGTGCTCATGCCCAGTCCCTTGGCGAAAGGGACCTGTGTGGTTTATGAAGTGCTAAGTACCCAATTCCAATGTTTCGTTCCAGAAAAGTTACTGGAATATCTTTGAATGCCTTTTGTAGTCTTGCCACACCGTGTTTACATACTAGATTATCCTACACAATAGTCTTCATTTGTAGTGCAGGATCTTATTGTCCAGATGTTTATCGCCTTACCTGCATTTCCTTCGTCTTTCTGTCTCTTCCAACTCCAGTTTTCATTCATTACACTCTTTAAGTTATGCCTCGCGTTGTGGAAAGTTACTTTGGTGATTTTACCTACCTCGCAGGGTCCATTGTTTCGGCTAGGCTCAGGTAATGAGATCCAGGGCCACTTAATCCCTAGCGTCCTCCGACTACCTGGACTCCTATCTATCCCTGCAACACACCTGCTCTTTTTATTCCCGACTTTCCTTTGTCTCCTGTCTCAACGTCATTGGTTTATCTCTTCCTCTTTCACGTGGAACGAGGATTTTCCAACTGTCTTCTTCCTTTTGTTTTTTTTTTTTGGTCGCCGTTACCCAACGACTTCGCACAAGCTTTTCGATGTGCCAGGAAGGCACGTGCAGATCGGTTATCTGAGGGCTAACTTGTTAATGCTATTCAATGATTAGTTTCCACCTCACGTTCTCGGTTTGATTGATTGGGATTTTTTTTATTGGTCGATTTAAATTGTGCATGGCCTCGTGTACTTAACGTGTCTGGTTCACTCTTTAGAAAATGCCTTTACTAAATTCCTGTTATTGCGCAGACAAATATCTTTAATGGCTCCTAAAGGACCTTTACGTTGGTTGAATTATTAGCGGGTAAAATATTATGCTTAGGTGTAAATGAACTGGCTCAAGATTGTCGCTCCTTTTCCCGTTCGCCTTGAGGCTATTTTTTTCCTGTTTGCCGACAACACAACACTATCAACAACTTGTTTATAATTTCTTGATATTTTTGTATTTAAACGGTTATTTATGAAATATTGAACATTTTAATATTAGTTTTCGGTCATATTAACACCAATGTTAACACATGAGTTTTTTGCTTTTTTTTGAAGCCGTGCTGTTAAAAATGCGGAAATAAGGGAGCCGTTGTATTTTTGTTTCTTACTCATGGTGAATATACAAAAATCTTCAATCTTCCTAATAGAAAATTGTTGTTTCGTGATCAGTATTTTTTCCCCAGGATACTGTGATGTCAGCTAATTTTCAACCAGTCCAGCCGCTTACTTTATTGTTTGTTTTTTCATTACTTTTAAGCTAGAAGGCATATCCTATTCAAATGACCAGTACCTCCATCATATCTTCCCAGGCAACAGCGACTCCCTATCGGTCATTGTCATCCATCCCCTGAGTACATTTTCCGGTGGACCAGTCTTGTGTTCATAGTTCTCCCATCTGTCGACTATCCATACTGCCTGCTAGGCTATTATCTGCAACTTGTCCATTGAAGAAGGACCTTGCCTAGGCAAGCTCTGGAATCAGGCATCCACTAGTTCCCATCCACCTTGTACCTAGATCTAGCCTGGACCAGATTATCCATCACTGCCTGACCCTCTGAAGAAACGCCTCCCTCCATCATTCTGGACTATGAACCCCTCTATTCCCATCTGCTCTGCATACTCTCCACCCCCTATTCCTAGTCAACCAACAACAACTCCACCCTCAAACAATCATCCACAGGTCTTGCCTGGGCTAGACGACCTTGCCTGGGTGTTCCCACGACCATCCCCACCTGCCCGCTTCGAGATTCCATCCCCTCCTATGAAGATGGCAGCCTCCTATTAACATAATTCTCGTATTACTCACTCACCACCCGGCTCTTTCGGGCAATGTGGTATCCGATAGCCCAGTGAAAGCTATGCCAGGTAGGCTTGCCAGAGACCTATAATATTAACAGGCAATGTACTGTCAAAGTCGAGGGTAAGTGAATGGCTTGATTTAGTAGCATACTATTTTTTTTGTTCACCTTTCATCATTAAAAAATAGTTATGTTCGGTCATCAAGTTATATACATTGCTCTAGCATATAATAGTTATATCTGAGTTAATAATGTTTACATTCAGTTTTAATTGATAGCCGTCTGGCCCGTAGTAGTTTATGTTGGAGCTTTTACGAGTAGGCATAGGCAGCAAAGCTGAAAAACAAAGGATTAGCCGTAAAGATTAATGTGTTTATTACGACTATTTCTAACCCAGAATTTTAAATAGGCTCGTTGTCCTGGAAGCATGCCCTAGATCGGACAGTCGTTGTTACCCCTTTGCCAAACCTTGAAAAGCGGATCTGGGCCAAGTGCGCGCCGACTCTCGCAATAGTTACCTCACCGCGCAGGCCGGCCAGATACTTTCACCAAAAACCTTTCTAACCGATTGGTTACGGATGGCCGAACCTTTGAACAGTAGTAACCAGTCAATTCCCACTTGCACTTCTGTATTTATATCTTTCTGCTGTACCTGTATTTTACCTCGGGATCGTCCCACATCCCCTTTGGCGGTCAAGATCCGCCGACATTGGCAATCTTCCACTGTATTGTGCAATCCATCGACCAAGGCACCATGTTGCCTAATGTCTTGTTTATTTTTATTTCAGCTCCAGTCTTCGTTTTCTAACTGCCCAGCCCTTTTCTGCATTGTGCGACAGCCCTCCGTAGTGGTTTCTTGTCTGCAGAACCTTGGGCCACTTTCCCTCTTCCGCAAACCCACTGCCGCTTTCACAACTGTCTTTTGGCTTTTCTAGGCGGGCCGCCTTGTTGGTCACTTCGGTCCGGTTGGCGAGACTCTGTGTCGAAATCTGGTTTACACGTGTTTGAAATTTTGCAATTTAGCTCAGCTTATATCACTCTTAAACTTACGTTAAAACTATATACTTAAAAAATATCTCAATTTGCGATGTATTCATAAAACCACTGGGAACATAGATGAGAGTGAAAACCTAATTAGTAGTTCCTAGATTTAAATTGTGTGTACCACAACCAATAATTGTAATATAATAAGTTGAATTTGTTTTATAAAATAAATTTTGCTAATACAGGTGGATTTTTACTACTAGGAATCAACTATAAACTAGGAAAGAAACAAAACTATTTTTTAGTGCCCGCGCATGTGTATTGGCTCAGTTTGTATTGATCCTACTGTTTTTTACAACCAGACTGTGTAATGTATTCTAAGTTTGCTCGCTGTCTATTGATCAATAGTCCCTTCATTAAACATAATTTATTGTTTGTTTTTACCACTTGTAACAATTCTTTGTTCTCGAGTTGCATTCCCGAGACGGGAGCAGATGTGTCAGCGATGGCGAGACCATTAAAGTGATTAATGGAGCGTTGAAGTCTGTTGATTAGAGTTCTCACGCATTATCACATTGTAAGAGTTAATTGTTTTAAATGCATGAACCTTTTGAGAGAAGCTACTGTTATCGAAATCATTGCGATCTATATGAACTATATAAAATTTTTGTTCCTTTAACGTATAAGGGGCATTTTTATTTTTTGGACTCCTTTGTACCTAAACTATGACCTATGCTCCGGATACTAAAAGATATTACAGAGGATTTTTAATATTTGGGTGCAGTAGGAATTTTACCCGTTTTGGAAAGAACTTCATTTGGGCGCTAGACTTCGTGTTTTCCAAATACAAAATAATTTAAGTAACATTAACTTTTAGTAGTTTATTTAATCATCAAAACTGTGATTGAACAGGCCCCGACCGATGCCGGATATAATCCAGATCGGAATATCTGTCGAAACAGTTTCCAATCCCATCCATTAGGCGAGGTCACATGCCTGTGTGATATTTATAATGCAACCCAGTGCAGTGATCGACCCAGGTGGCAGTGCTAGAGCAGCATGCACTGATTAGGACATGGCAAACATGTCGGCTGACACGGAACATTTTCTGCTGACGTCTTGTAACACGTCATCTCCAATTAGCTCTATGGTTTCGTACGATCGATATTCAGTCCCAGAATATCCTATGCGCTACTGTTTAGCTCGTGTTATCCTCATGGGAATGTGCCCTCGATGGATAGACAATGCCTGCTCGAACCCGATCGGTGAAAGGTGTCTCTAGGCATACAGGGGGTCTATGAACCCTGAGGTGAGTGGTCAAGGGTGCATTGTGCTGTCATGACGGAAGTGGACTATTCAATCACGGTCGGAAGGAAACTAGGGTTGACGGAAATAAAAATAAAAAAAGAAATTCTGAGAGATGTGCAACTTGAGTGCATTATGTGGACGGATTTTGAATGCAATAGGCGAGGATGCAGGTAGAGTTCGACACCTACGCTAATCAACATGCAACCCGTGGGATCGATACAGTCCCCTCTCTCACTCCGCTGTAGTCAACTATCCAGTGCATAATTACTCATTCACTATTCATATATCTTATGCAATGTGGACTGAGATTACTCTCTTGCTCATCGTTCTATATAACGATTGCGCTCCGTCCCGTCCTTTTGTAAGCTTCGTCCCTACTTCCAGGCGATTAGTCTCTGCGATTCGCTCGCGCCGCCGGAACTGCCCGTTATCGAGCGCGAACTAGGTAATAGCATGAGAAATGGGATTACAATGGACGACGGCAGGCAGAGAGGGATATACGACTAATGACTGAGTGGGGAGACAATGGACAATAGCCTTTGTTAAAACTCATTTGTAGCTGGCCTAGGTTCCGGTGGGAACTGCCGTGTGGGTATGGTACCATTGCGGAGAGTCCTGCAGGCATTTCATCCTTCCGTCGGTGAAGGAATCCTTCATTCCCAACCTTCCTGGCTTGGTCAAGAAATTACTGGAGATTGACGATTGGATTGGCTAGTACTTCCCGAGTCTTCCAATCAATATAAATCCCTTACCTGTTGAAGTCCACAGTGCCTTGGGTACTGCCTTACCTTGAAAATAATTTATTCTAATTTGTTTTACGCATTACGCCATAGTGTCCTCTCTTTTCTGGCATTGTCCTTTGTAAGCACACAACAAAGAAAATTTCATTTACTTCTGAAGTTAGTAAAAAGCTTTTAGTGGTCTATAGCGAACTCGCTCTATAACGAACCAATTCCTCGGCGGAAGAAAATTTCATAACGTCAGAGCAATCTCCCTTTCGAAGTCCGAAGGAAGTTAATAAAGTAATCCAATACTCGTTAGCCGGAATCGTTTATAGTCAATTGCGCACACACGTTTTATTGCCGGGTCCGACGATTAGCTGAGCCGCTTCGACGAGATAATTGAACAGCTGCTTCAGGCGCAATCAATTCTTCTCGCTGTCTACTTCGTTAATGAGTTGCTAATGTCTCCCCGGCTGCTGTGAGGTTTATGCGTATTACTTGCATGCTGACTCGCTACAAGGACAACAGTACAATTCCTCGGAGGCGTGTTTTTATCGCTGAAACATGACAGCCTCATAAAGGAAAGAGTTGCCCTATTAACAGTAACAATCAAGAGAAACGTAAATCATATTTACGAATATTAAGTCGACGGCTGACAAGTTTCTGTGTTCAAAGGCAATTATTGGTGACATCCATTCGATACTTATACTTGTTATTGTGTAATATGTATCGGAAGGGAATTGGTGATTGTCCTGGAACTCAATGGTACAGAAATAATTCTACCCAATCAATCACTTCATAACTTTTCATGAGGACGCATATTCCTGAATATTCATCGAATGCCCATTATAACTTGCGCTGAGAATAATTATGGTATTGCTAATGTGAGTTGATAATTCCTGATAGAGCGTATCTATCGAGTCGGCATCGCCCGCAGCCACTTCTTGCTATCTAGCTCACGAGTACGAATTCCCTTACGATGAAGTTTCTAATATCCTCGGCATTCGTGATTCGTTCTGTAGAGAGTGAGAGAGACGGTGTAGTTGGAGCCGGTATCGACAGAGGTCGCGAGGTCTGCAGGGGTGTCACCATGGCAACTCTCCACCCTCCTCGGCTACATTGATCCACCTCAGAGCTACCGCTTCAAAAATCCGCCCTATCTTCTTTCTGTCTGTGTGGTGCAAGATGATTCGTCGGCCGAATGTCCTGAAAATGTGTGAGAACTCCGGAGGGGCAGAGCCCCTGGGTCCGAACCCGTTGTCGAGTATGACAAGCCGTCAGAGTTCAACTCTTCTTTTGTGGAGCACTCAACTTGTATTTGGTGAGGATTTAGGAACAAACGTGTATAAGTTAAAAAGTTTAAAGGCAAGCCTGGGAAAAGTAAATTTCAGTAGTTGAAAGCTGTGCATAATATAATCTGTCAATAAATAATTCTTCGAAATAGGGTTTTAAGCATTCTCTAAAGAAGTTCTTAGATAGGAAGGACTTTGTCAGTGAAATAGGCGAAGTTTGGAGCAGTATCCTGACCAAATAACCTCCCTTAATGCAGGTTATTGCACGTTGCTGTGCCGCCGTCACCAAAAGCGCTAATATAGGCCTTTAAGAGACTTTATTTCTTGAGGCGCCAATAGGCATTCAATTGTCCCTTGACATTTCTTAATCGCGGCGTGCAGCAAGGAGACGCCGAATGGGGTAACGAGCCTCCATCAATATTTACAGCGCGGCTCCAAAGGGAATGATGCAACCGGCGCTTTTTCTTCGGTTAATCTTCGCCACGTGGCATTAATGTACCGCTCCCAAGGTGATCTGCAGTAGATAAATGGCTAGCGATATTATTGTTTTGTTTTTTATAAAACGTCTAATCCGTTTTAATTGTCAACAGCGCGATAAGAACTTAAAAACAACAATATACGTAACACGATCCTGGCGCAGAAGGTATAGTACCCTGCCATCGTGGGTGGGATCGAGTACCAACTGCAGACAGGAAAAAAAAAAAAAATTTGCTGTCTATTCAGCTGCGAGAGGGACTCAGGAACCGGAAGAGCCTCCCAGAGTGATCACCTGTTATTGGTTTGAGTTGAACAATTGAACTCACCCACGTTCACGGAAGCGTTGACTGAGCCATAGCGGTTGTTTTTTTTTTTTGAATAGTCCATTAGGTTCTATTATTCAAATCCAGAATAGTTGCAATCATATTAAAAACCGTCCAGACATAATCAAATTCCTTGGGGTGATCACAACAAAACTCAAAAAGTCATAAAATTTAACAAGTGCTCAAGTCGCCCTATATTTGATGTTTTTCTCGCATTTTCACAGGGAGTTGGATTATTAAACTACATTTTTTTAACGTTCAGTAATTATAGGAAGCGGATTACAGGTATTAAAACCTAATATTCAGAAATGAAAAGAACATATAACACTAAAATTAATTTAATGATTGATCCTGAAGAATTTAACAATACGATTCAAGATACAATTTGAACGAAGTTTTTTGACACTTAAAATCATTATGTATGGAAAAAACTCGCATTTTTCTTCCTACAAACATAAAAAAATAACTACTGTTTTCTACAAAACTTTTTCTCTCACTTCAAAAATGTTTATAAATATTACATGCCTACTGAAACTTCCAACATATAATAATCGATTATTGTTGGTAAAATACCCCTCCAACGGGAGTGACTCGTTCATTCTTGTTGTCATTTTGTTTATTATGTCGCTATGTAACTTTGATTTTTTATTTTTTTAACATCTAGACGAAGAATCATTGTTTGCCACAACGAATATGTAATGGAATCAAAACAGAATAAGTGACAAGTATTCAACGTTTTTCCCACAATCGTATATTCCTTCCTTGTAGGCTCCACTACTCTCTGGAATCCTCTACCTCCTAATATCCGCCCTACAAACCTTTGAAGCTTTTCTATTCCAACACCTCCTCAAGACAGAAGACAGATAAAAGCTTGTTAGTGTGGGATCGATTCATTCATTATATTGTATTTTCGTATTTAATACTTGTATTTAATTGTTCACCAGATTATTTGTGTTTTTTTTTTTGTTTTTTTTTGTATTTTTTTGTATTAATTTAATGGTTTTTTATTTAATGTGATATTTGATTGTACAAACTCTGCTTATTGGTGGATCCACCTATGACTTTATTTACTAAATGTGAAACAATCTTTTATTTTGTTTCATAATTATTATAATCTTTCCTATAGAGGTAATATTTTTCATTTGTCATCTGAACTCTTAGTCATATGGGACTTTAATTAAATGGTTTTCTACTCTATTCTATACATTGAGTACCGATGAGTGCAACTACTGAACAAGTAACGAAGTAGATGGTAAGATAATCAGCCTAACGGTTATAGATTCTTTATTTTAGTCTAGACTAGTCACTCGTTAGTGCTTATATAACTAACATTTGCACACTTAAAGACATGTGAACGAACATACGATATGATAAATTGAAATTCAAATTAGTCATGTTAATTTTAAAATTTATTAGTAAAGGTTATGTTGATTGATTCCATATGAGAAGGAGACCTTTATCGTTGGTTATTTTAATTCATTCTGTATTTAAATTAAAAAAAAAAGTATGTATGTAATATAGTTAATGCAATTCCACCGAGTTTGTGCTTTAGCTTTAGGCTCGAATAGTTTCAATGCTTAAAATATTTTATCGTATCGATTGCTAAAAAAAATTCCTCTCTGGTTGCTGTGAAAACAAACAAAGACACTTTTGAGGGGGTGGGGGGGGGGGAGACAGTAGCTTTAGAAATATCGAGGGAGCGTAGCCGATTAGAGAGAAAATCGAACGTCACTGTCGCCTGTGAGATAACAGACGTCCGGCCGGCTACAATGCGGACACCGTCCGTATCTCGGACCAGTACGCGCCGAGCTGACAGTCCGCAGAAGTTAGTCGATTCAATGGAGCGAATGTTCTATGGCCGTTTTGTAACTTTTTTTTTTCTGTAGAGAGTACATATACCCTTGGATAGTTTGTAGGACGAATGTCCATTAGTGTAACTGCTAGGCATAAAAATGTATTAGTCGTGCACATTAAATTTTGATACTAGAACCTGTGTTTCCATTACTGATCAATAATGAATTGATTATTTTTACAACTGGGACCAAGTATAGTCGGACTCTCTGAAAAATTCATACTCCTCACATTGTTATTCCTGTTTTTTTTTTCATTTCATTTTCCTTTCTCTGTAGCCGAAGTAGAAAATAAACTACTAATCTACAAAGTTATACTTAAGCCAATCTGGACATACGGAATAGAGCTATGGGGGACAGCAAAAAAGTCGAACATTTAGCGTATCCAATCCTTTCAATCCAAAGTCCTAAGAACAATAGTAAATGTCCCTTATTATGTCAGCAACAAAACCTTGTCATTGCACTGCGCCACTCATTTCTATAATCCTCCTCGGAGACTGAAACGGCAGTGGCCTCGTGTAGCCGAAGTAGGTGTGGGTATGAGCGACCCGAATATCCAGAAAAAAATAGCTCACGTTCATAATAATTGACTCCAATAGCTGACAGTATATTCTGGGTTTCTCTCCTGAACATTTCACCTTGAAAGATTATAATCGTTTCAAGTGGAATTCGACGAATAATGGGAAACCTCTGGACAGCGGCCAACCGGACAACCTTTGTATAAAGAACGCTATCATAAGAACACTTGTGTGGAGGTGAACTTGACACGATTGGGATAAATACCATGGGCGAAACACGAACGATATCGGGGACAGTTCGCTATAATTGCAGTCTCATGTGCTGGATAACTCAGTCTGGACACTGTTATTGCCCCGTCTTTTTTAAACGGCCCTCATTCAAATTTATTCTCCTGCGACCTATTGTACTGTTGTACACCTAACCCTTGTAAGTAAATCAGTCAATGTACAATCGCGATGCGGACTATAATAAAAGGTACGGACAACAATCAAACGAAATATGGCCCTACAACAATGAGGTGGGTTCCCACTGGACTCTGACCGTTGTGGGTCGGATAGAGGTGTCTCTTGTCATTTATTCTAACTGAATTTCTCAATTCTTTTGCGATTTAAATCCCGGAGGGCCAGGGGTTGTATACAATGTTAGATTTTCCTATGGTAAAGACTCTACTTTTGAACATGAACGTGGCAATGGTTCACTAAATCGGATGCTCCCAGTGATCCGACACAGGACGGAGGAGTTCCTATCCCAGATGTCCTGGATGACGGGACTGAACCACGTGTGTATTGTAGCAGTTATGATAATAGTGTCTCTCTCTAGAAAGTGGACAAGTTTCTCTTCATTGTCTCCGACTGTGTATTAAGTGTGTGGGTCTGTGTTTCTGTAGTCAAAAGTACAACTGTACACCAGCCACCTGGGCCCAATCCATCTTTTATAAAATACTGTCTCGTTGTATAATCAATAGTGCAAACTATTTCACTTCACAACAACAAGATCGTCTTCATATTACGATCGGTGTAATCGATTCAGCTCGAACATCGTAGGATCGTGACTGAAGCTAATTTCTCTCCTTTTGGGCTTGACAACTACATGTCCACATTGGTGTTACACGAGGAAACGAGAACTTGTATGAGCTCCGAAGATGTGTAGTTGAGCGAGAAACATCCGTTACTTGTGGGAGAAATCGGTTTGTTTCTTCTTATAACTAATTCAACCTCACGTCCGCTGAGTTACTCAAGTTCCCTCTTTTTATTGAGCACTGAGCCACAGTCTTTTTTTTCTTTTTATCCTATTCTTTCTTTACGCTTTCAATAGTTTACTGTAATTTTCTTCGCAATAGCTTTATTGCTTTTGCTGTCCGTTGTAGTATTATTGAAGTTAAAGCTCTCTACAGAAATTTTACTCTCCTTTTCTTTCTTTAACATCAAAGATATATTGTATATGTTAAAATACAACAGAATGGTAAAAGTTTCAATATAGTTCATTAGCTGAATTGTGCTTTGTCGTTCGCTACTAAAAATATGAATCGAAAACAAACATTATACAGTGCATTTATGGACCTTCTGTAAAACTCATCGTTTTAATTTAGCTTAGGTAAAGGAAGATTTCTCTGCCAATCTTTTGTTATTATTTTATATAGCTACAATTTTCTAACAATCTTTTAAACCATACTCGTCTTTTTTTTTTTTTATGTTCTATGGATCAGTACAATGAGCAGTTATTGTTGTATTTAGTAAAAATACTTATAATGTCATGTATGTTAGTCATTGTTTTTTAGATGTTAGAGTTATGACTCATATCGTAATTATGTATAGTTAGTACGTAAGTGCTACCAATTGATAATATTAAACGCTGTAATAACGACGGAATGGATACTTCAAAGTAACGGGGTTATTCTTCTAGTTTTCGGTAGCGTCTTGAGGGGCGGTCGCAGCTGAAGAAGCGGGCCCCGGTAGAAAGCGAAAGGTCCCTCGCCCGAAGGAAGGGGTAACCAGCTGCGAACCAGCTGCCGCATTATCAACGACGGGTGCATCGTCCCTACTTTGAATAAAAGATTAATTCTTTTTCATTAATGCCTACAACGTCCAGCCTCGTATGGAGGGAGAGCGCGAGCGCTCTGCCTGGTTAATGGCAGTAACGGATTAGTCACTGTAACTTGTAGTTACTACGAACCAGTAACCATCTGTAGGCTAGTTACAGGCCATTGTAAGTGCAATAGTTGTGTGAGTTATAGTCTGTATTGTGCCAGGGTATTATCCCTTGTGTTTACGATCTAGGCATCATATTGCAAGCTACGAACATTTCGTTTTCATACCCATGGATCGGGTTTCTCTCTGAGTAACAATTACTTTAATTGTAAGTTCTAAAATACTATTTTTTAGTATTTTATATTTAATAGTTACATTTCTATTATTGTCTAGTATAACTAATTCATTATACGAATTTACTGGATTCCCTTGACCTGAACAGAAATACTATTGCTACACTTTTCTGAATGGTAGTACAGGCCTAAAACCCATTGATTTTTTTTAAAAATGTTGACAAGAAGATAGAGCGAGATAAACCCTTTCCGAGAGATACGGATGGGTTATTGAACCAGCTGTTCTTATCTGACTAGGAGCCGGGGTTAACTCGTTACCGATCACCCTAACTTCCTCAACTCCTCAAAGGATGAAGACGTCAACGACAATTACACGGGGGTGGGGGTATCCCCCTCCTCCGCACGCTCCTCATATACTTACAATGGTGCGGTTTAATATTTATGCCAATTGAGCGAATGTGGAAGAATTATCAGGGGAAGGCAACAATGTACAATAGACTTCGGAGAGCTCTGTGGCATTGTTCTCCTGGGGGTCAGCACTCCGTATTGTTCGCAGGCAAAGAGAGTCTTATCGTGTTTTGTTAAGGGTCATACCGTGTCCTATTCTAACCCTTGTGCGAGTATCTGCAATGTATCCTGTAGAAAGAAATTGTTAATGTAATAATCATACTTAACGAAAAGTATTATCAACACGCACCCAAACAATTCAGCTTGAATATACTAAATGGATTGTTCTAGCCTACTAGGTACGTAATCAGGCTCTCCTGTTGGTTGCGTGATAAGGTATTCAAAGAAGAAGAAATTTAATATTTCGTAGGTATAAGAGGCCAAGTACTCGTCTTGACCTCAATACTTATCTGATAAGATGCTGATAATCTCTATTTAGACGTGTCTCCCCAACAATACACCTTACTCAAGTAACATACAGTGCCTCGCACAGAAATGTGTATTGTCCTGTCATTCTTTGTTATTCTTACTTATACTGTGTGAAATATTACATAAGACCCTCAATAGTTTCTTAATAATTAATTAATTACTGGTATTGCTTATTTATAATTTGCTCATTTTCTATTAGATTATATAAGTAATGGGTTCGATATGGGTTTTTTGTTATTCCTTTCCTGTGCTGTTCAAGTCCTTTGAAATGCTGTTAACTTGGGGGAGAGTTGAAGCCACACCCAGTTTCCACATAGCTTGTTTACATGTCCCCGATCGGGGTTCTGCCAAGAGAAACTGTACCTGTCCTTTGCAGTTTATTCTGCCATACTTCAGCCTTCTGACTCACACTTTCTGAATAACCGTTCT
Source organism: Acanthosoma haemorrhoidale (assembly GCA_930367205.1). Lineage (NCBI taxonomy): Eukaryota > Metazoa > Arthropoda > Insecta > Hemiptera > Acanthosomatidae > Acanthosoma > Acanthosoma haemorrhoidale. The sequence goes on along the minus strand of OV884014.1, from coordinate 21,206,939 downwards.
ATTTCAGTCACAGGCCGTTCTACAGGATTCTATTCGCCTCTTAGGGCACTGTTTACCCTTCCTGGTGTAACATCAGGCGTCGTTGTTATGGATTTCCTTTAATCATTCTTATCTCTGTTTTAAAAGTGAATCCTTCGAGAACGGCGAAAGAGAACTTTAAAGGTTAAGGTCTTTGCCTGGCGCGATGATGCACATCCTCCGCAATGATGATGCGAGGTCGCCATCTTTATTTCCTTCACGTTTTATTATTTCCTTCGCCGCGAGATAGCAGCGAGTGACGTCATCGCTAAACGGATGATGACTCCTCTCGATCAAATGTGGCGTCATTCATCTGACCGGCACAAATTGCTCCCTCCACGATCGTCCAAAAACAGCCTACAACTGTAAGTTCAAGGTTCAGGCAGACAAACGTATATCGATCAAAATCACTGTCTGAAACTTGGTTGGCAGTGAATTTTTTTTCACTTCTAATCTCGATTCAAAGATATTTCCTTCAGAAAACTGAAAATAATTATTAGGGTTTCCAACCTTGCAACCATAATCTTACAAGACATCTAAAAATAGCTTCACATTCCAATCTAGGAGTCCAGTAGCAAGTCCAACTATGTCAAGGGTGCTTCTGTTCATCGCAGGCGGGCATTAATGTTTTCTGTCCTTAGTGTCCATCACTTTTATGAGATTTGCAATTGAGAGGGTTATGAACTCGTTCAAATGATATTTCATTTTGGTTTCCATGCTTTCATGAACGGCCGAGATGAACAAAACAGCTCCATTACTCCAAAATATATTGGATCGTTGCCATTTAGGGCCGAACAGTTATGGCGCTCGTAAACGCTTGGTTTGGAAATTTCTCTTCCTTTTTAATCAGCGGCCCATTTATTTTGGCCACTATGGCAACGGTGACATTTTCAAAATCTCAGTTGCAAAAGTGCCTGTTCTAAATTCTTCTATGAATTTAATTGCGTTTGGTTTTGAGCGCTCAAATTTCTCTAGTTAGTGTATTTTTGAGTTGAGGTTTTTTCCCCTGGAACGTGTGCTGGTTTTAGAAAGCATACAACATGCATCGCAACTGGTTAGAACAACCCTAAAAAATAAGCTGTTGTCCTCGCTTTTATAATGTTTTAGTTTAATGGCCAGCTGGCTACCAGTTCTAGCAATAACCTATGAAATATACTAATATTATTGTTGTATACAGTATTTTTGTCAACAGTCAATTTAATACTTTTTTTTTTTTTGTTACAGGTGAGGATCTAATCCATTGAGTGAGGTTTGGTCTTCTCAGTTGGATTCAATTGAGGATGCCGTATGTGTTGTCAAGGTTGATTACATTTTTATTTTAAAATACACATTTTATGATATCCTTTGGAAAATTTATTTATCGAAGATTACAAATTTGGGACGATTGTAGAACTGCTAGTAGTAGAACTAGTTTGGGTTCAAACACCGAGAGGAAGAAGATTTTAGTTAAGTAGAAAACGATAGACGGCAGGTGTTCATACAATTGGTTACCATAGTTCGTTACCGGTTATGGGGTTACCATGACATTAATGATTAACGAATAACTAGACAGCTTAATAATATGTAAATGTTCTACGAACGTGGCAGTTTTTGAACAGCTGATAGCTCATAGCTATGATAGATCGTCTATAATGATAGTTCCTGTTTATGATTTTAACGCAGCTGCTCCATTTTGTTAAGATTTGGGCCATTTCAGATATGATATACCTCCCTAGAAACACCTACCAAATATTGCCCATCATTCTCAATGACAGAAACCCATCTCTCGCTTGACTGTGTTACCTTTCATCAGGTTTTGATGCGAAGAATCCGGAGATGTCACCAGCTGTGACTATGTTGAAATCGCCTATGATGGTCGGACATTACAGTTTTAAGCGTTATTAACGTAGTCAAATGCGAGTCGCCCAATTTACGTAAGTCACGCCGCCCACCTGAGGCCGGCTTGGGCAACGCTTTATCCAGTGAGATCGCTTCCCGACGCCGAGCGCCCATTGTTCCAGACTTTACCCCCCTTATCCCATTACTTCATTCGAAGCCTGATTTTCCTCCCAGCTGTAGTCCCTTTTTAAGCGACTAGTGAGGCCTTCGTCCCAGTTTCCAGCCCGGTATCTCGACGGGAGATTATTGTGTCGAAACCAAGCCTACCCAATGTTCGGAAATATACTCACGAGTTTTCAATTATAGTACGTTTATCGTGAATTGTGTTTCATTGAGGGATAATTTTTCTTTCGAGTTTTTTTTTTTTTAATGGGGTCAACCTTTTGAAAATGAATGTTATTGTACGCTATCAGATGATAAGGGATACTATTTTTAGTTAGTAGACTGTAGTGGGACGCATCAAGATCTCGATTGGTTCCTTGTCCTTCACTTTGTACGACGTTCTTTCCTAAGCTTAGAATCAGCCAATGACGCACTCCATCCCGTAATAAGGCTAAAGCTATTACGCGCTGATGCGTGTGCAATACTGACGATCATTCACTCCCTTTGTAATGTACGCGGCAGGTGTCCCATAAGTACGCCCAATTGCAAAACTACCCACACCATCCTCGAACCCTTTACGCAGATTGATGATCCCGCTGACGCTGAGTGGCTGTGAAGAATTAATCTTCCCCTGTGTGTTTTGTAACGGTGGAATGTCCTGTTTGGTTGACATCGTCTAAGAGGTGGACGTATGGAACTATTTGCCTATCTGGTGAGAGTTAGATTTCAATTTACCCAATAAGGAGAGCAATCATTTCATTTTGCGAAGTCGAGAAAAGGGATTTTGAGTTTCAAGACCATTATGTAGCCTTTACGTCACGAGCTGCCTGCCTTCCCATTGGACTGTGCCCTTTTTATTGTTAACGATAGACGTGAGAAGTCGAGGAGCCTACGGTTTTATGACCGCATCGTGCCCGTAGTAGGTTCGGGGACATTGTACACGGGTCCCTTTTAGGGAGCCCACATATACGGGACAATAATAATAGCCGCGAGTTTAACTTCCACTAATAACGTTCGCCGGACTATCTCATATCTCGATGTAAATTAACAACAGCCTTCCATTGTTTAAATAATGGCCACGGTATTATTGTTTATTGTGTGCAGATGATCGTGTTTGATAATAAGCGCCGCGCCGTTCGTTTCCTATGATAGCTCCGAGATGGAGGAAATAATACTGCAATTGCCTCTGTTAATTTGTGTAAGGGGCCTTGAATATTCTTTGAAGATTTGGACATGTATAAATATGCATGTATATGTTCATGTCTATATATAGACAAAGAGACTCATTGCGATAGTAGCCTTGACCCCTTCTTGCATAATTTGCATCTCCTGCCTTCGACCTTGCCCGTGGCTGTGAACTGCAGGTGCCTTATGTCTCATCACATTTCGTGCAAGATTTTTTTTTTTTATCTTCTCCAAAATTTCATTGGTCGGCCAAAAAGTAATTGCGATCGGTGTGTTAAGTAAGAAATCTTGTTGCAATCGTTTGATATGCTGATTGGATTTCAAATATAAACTTCGATTAGTTTTCCTGAGTGATTAATGGTTGTTAAATATTTTCTTTACGATTTGAACGTCTGGGGGCTGGTAATATTTCAATTTGGTATTTATTTCTGGCAGAATATTGATCATAAACTACCTTGACTACATCACACGCCTTATAAACTTGTCAATTTTTGGAAGGAACCATGTGCTATTTTCCTTTCTAGTAGCCTACTCATTCCCCTTACTAGACCACGACTCCTTCAAACGAGATTTTGAATTGGAGAGAACCTAACCGTTCTTTAGAGGGTATTCGTTTGCAAAGATGCCTAATATAGTTTGTGACCTTCGTAATGATTCTTGTTCGAATCGGTGAATGATCTTCTATTTTTAAACATTAATTTTGCTGAAATGTTTCCTGAAAACGAATACAAAAAAAAAATCTTCATTTTTCCTGTTCGTTCTTGGTAAGTAGTCTGAAGGTTGCCGTTTCATTCGCCCCCCCCCCTTCCCACTTTGCAACCGCCTAGCCACAAGGCCGAGAATCGCACGTACATCACGGAGGGACAGCTCATCCTCTTTTAGTTTTAATACAAAAGTGGCCTACAAAAAAATACAAAGAAGAGCGAACTATAAAACATAAAAAAAAAAATAGTTAATAAAATTAGCCAGACCTTGGCTCTCTAGCCTAGAAACAAATTAGAAATGCAAAAGTGAAATCAGTATTTACTAATCGCCTGATGGTGAAAAAGGATCCAGTTGTGAAACGTCGCAGCAAGCAACCGTCAGGACTTGAAGACGTGCGAGTGTTGACATTCTGGCCGACTCTCTTCAACTCAGCCTCATTGCTGAGCCCGAGCGGTGAGGTTTTCCTTTCAAACGATAATTGTACCTGTATTAAAACAATGTTTTTTTTTTTATATCACTTTATTACTACCAATTTGAATTTAAAATTAAACAGAGTAGTTATTTCCATTAGAGCGAGTGGCCTTCCTTTTCTGATCTTTTGTTTGAGAGAATAAACCAGGTTGCAAAGAAATTAATACGTGGCTCAAACACTGTCTATAACTTTTACATTGCGAATTCGATCTCTAATTATTATGCTAATTTTACCGTACGTTCACATGGCATGGCAGATCCCATACAACAAAAACGATATACCTTGGCTGAGGGGTTGAAAATTGCTTTTATAAATAATCGATAGTGCACAATGATTTGTCTTGAAAATATTGTAAATTCTCCAAACGTCATTACGCCACAGTCTAATTATAATTTTACAATTTTCTGTGCTCGCTCTGGGGGAACAAACACCTTTTAAGAGCGTAGTAAGACAGCTTTAGTCCTGGACTCCCCATATGGCGTCACGTTATTATTCCTCTAAGGACATCTTGCATAAACATCCTGTCCGCCCTACGTAATATTCAGAGTTAATAGGGGCATTTATAATCACTCAGGAGACACCATTAAAATATTCCACCACTTTAAACGATCCGATCTAGTCTGTTCCATCTCAAAAGGTAAAAAAAAAGTCCTAGCTTTGGTAACACAGCCAACCCCAACTATCACTAATTTCTTCACTATTACTAACTGTACTACTAATCATTACTAACACATATATAGCTACTTACTAACATTAAAGACATGGTGAAATTTTCTAGGATCTTGGAAAAAAAAAAATCTTGCCCAAGCCTTCTTGGAAATATCAACCCCCCCCCCCCCAAAAAAAAGCATTCATTCAATACACGAGTACATATAATGAGTTACAGATTCCACAATATGGAACCATTACATAAATATAATGTGATTATATTTACTATAGCGTAGCTACATTTTATATAATCTGTGAGGTCTAAAGAGTGTGAACATAGACACTGATAAGGCTCACCTTAAGAACACTTACTAACTTATAACCTAGTTTTCCCGGACAGCTTGTTGCCATCGATACAGAAATGGAGGGTGGAGTCATAGTGTTTTAACACTGGGTTTTGGGTGGGGTTTCGTTGTGTGCTGCAACGAGTCAAAAAAATTAATGTGCGACGGCACACCAAGTAAGGGGTCAAGTCTTAAGCCTCTGGTCTCCCTTCAAAGCGAATCAATTTTTCGCATTTTACTTAAGATAAAGTTATTTATCCAAACAAACCAGTTAGCTTTAAGAAATACGTCATTTGTGAGAAACCCTTTAATCAGTTACTTTCTGATATCCTAATAATAAAACCCTTCTTCCTATCATAATTATGTGAAGGTGTTCCCCCAGAGCGAGCACAGAAAATCGTAAAATTATAATTAGTCTGTAGTGTAATGACGTTAGGAAAATTTAAAATATTTTCAATCAAATCATTCGATTGTGCACTATCGGTTATTTATCAAAGCGATTTTCAATAGGACCCCTTAGCCAAGGTATATCGCTTTTGTTGTATGGGATCTACCATGCCATGTGAACGTACGGTAAAATTAGCATAATAATTAGAATTAGTAATCCTAATTAAGAGCCATTTAATGAGTTAATTACTTTGAAATATCAACGCCTTATACATTAATGGCACAATCCTAATGTGGAAGGTTTTACTTTTGAACGGTTAATAGGACATCGGAAGTCTATCCTGTCTCTTTTAATATTTCTCGGGTCAAATCTCAGAAAATGTTTAAGATCCGTAGTGAATTTTTTGATCTTTGTCTGGTCTGTTCAGAAGAATTCTACGAATTCGCCTAATGGTTCAGCTTTGGGTATTTTTGGCCGAAAAGAACGCCAATGATCTCATAATCTTTTGTCGCGTCTATTTGTTAGTTGTTACCTGAGTAAGTACTCAGGCAGAGGGAGCATATTTTCCCGACGAGGGTATGGGGGTTAGTTGTCCATTCTGGTGGCGTAGTGACCCTGAAACTATTACGTCCTTTCAGATCCTATCCCGATGGTTTATTCCAGTCACACAGGGAGAGTCCTCTGCAAGATCCTGGGAACGGACGCCACGGAATGCGGTCGTCCCCGTGAAGAAGAACATCATGATGCACCTATCCCTGCTAATGGTCGCATGCCCGGTTTTAGAAGCGAACAAAAAAAAGAGAAAAAAAAAGAAGCTTTTGAGCAACCGTCGATAACAAATTTCGAATATCTTTTCTTAGCTTCTATCGTGTTCCTTTAAAGGAGTCGGAATTTCCAAGTGATTGATAAAAAACAATTTGATTAATTATAATGTTTGAAGTCATCGTAGAACAATTTGCGTAAAATATCCATTCTTAATAACTTTCGATTTTTACTTTTTGCGACGTTTCGAGCTATTCGTCCTTTAACCACTCATTAGTTTTTATTGTTAAATTATCAAAGTCAACAACAACAAACATTTAATAATAAAAAATAAACCTATTATAAAATTAAGAAAGTACCTTTTTTTTTCCAAACGAAAATGTTACATGTAGGTTAGGTGTTTTTTTCTTTTCTTTTTTCTCCCTTCCCTCTCCCAATTCCTGTAAATTGCTTGATATAAATAAAAAAATATTAAGGAATGCTATTTTGCACGTAAATCATTACTCGTATCATTGATGTTATGTTAAATATTTAATAGTTATATGTTATAGTTAAATATTTGGAAGTTCGTGTTATTTATTTGACACCTTTATTGCGACGTTTCGAGTTATTCAATTCGTCCTTGACCACTCATTACTTCTTCTTCTTATTATTATTCTTACTATTATTAAATTATCAAAGTCAACAACAAACATTTAATAATAAAAAATATAGCTATTATAAAATTAAGAAAGTGTATGTTTTTCATATGAAAATGTTACATGTTGGTAAGGTGTTTTTTTTTCTTTTCTCCCCTCCCCCTCCCAATTCCTGTAAATTACTTGATATAAATAAAAAAATATTAAGGAATGCTTAATGCACGTAATCTATTACTCGTATCATTGATGTTATGTTAAATTTCTAACTTTTATTTATTTGACACTTAACTCTTCGTTTCTTAGTTTAATATAACCACTGTTAGCAAATTACTTTTGAACGAGGCTGGAAGTTTCTTTTTCCCTTCGCCGAGTCATCAGGTCTAAATTTAAAAAATTTTTAAGTAAGATTTCATTTCTTCAGGTCTATCAAGGCTCAAGTGGTCGGGACCGGTACATACCAGAGGCGCCTGAAAATAGTCATCAAGCTTCCATCCGGTGTAGAAAAATATAAAAAAAAAAAGGGAGTGGATCATAGTTGGGCTATGCTACAAGCTTTAAGCCGTAGAGCTACGTACGTATATTTAAATTTTAAATTTATTTTATTTTTTATTTTATTTCCTTTTATTTTATTGTTTTTTATGAGCGGAGTTAGCTTTGGCCATAGCAATAAAAAAACAAAAAAACAAATGCGAGGAAGTTTCCATGCGGAATTCACCTTTCGGATGTCACGCAGAACTTTTATTTCGCAAAGGGGTAGAACAATACCCTTGGGAAGGAAGGTATTCCTGAATTATGTCAGGTCAGAAAGAGCTTAATATATCGCCGCTAAACACCATTGTTTAGTCCCGTCGAACAAACCTGGAAAGGTTTTCTATGCAGAGTTAACATTGGAAAAATGTTGCTGGTGCATTACTATTCCAAGTGCATACTCGTCTTACAACAATAAATGGCAACATTGTAACAGACCACTTAGGTAAACCAGTCTAAGTGGTAAACAGCTATAAAACAGCGATAAAAACGGCTTTGTTTTATTGCTCGATATTATACCATTATATCCCCGATGGTGTTCAATTTTTAATTTATTCAAAATGCTCACGGCGGCTTGCAGATCGTAAAATTATTAAGTATACGCTACATATAAAAGCGCATTTTTTTTTTTAACCTTTGAAGGGTATTGGTATCGATTTTTTTAACGAGGAAATGCTTCTTCCCCCCCCCCCCCCCCCAAACCAGAAACAATGTTTAGGCGATTGTAAGTAAGTAACAGCTTATTGTCGAATAGTTTTGAAGGAAAAAACACAACTCGAAAATCAAATACCATTTTATAGTTAAATGTAAATTATATTTCCTTTATGTATACCTCGAAAACGTAACTACAAAAAGCTCTATATGACAGTTTTAAGACATTTTTATTTTATAACCTTCAGACAAATATTGTAAAAACTCTAAGATAAAGAGGAAATAACGTGGAATTTCTCCTGATAACATATGAAGTGTATCATAAAATATTTGAGTACTAGTCGAATACAAATAACTTTCTCAAAATTCAAAGTTTTTTTTTTCCCCTCCTGAGGTTTTTACTTTTAAATTAAACATTATCCTCGTTTCGTTCTTTATGGCTTGGATAGTAAGTAAGCAATAACGAAATGTACAAGTTGTCACTACTTTGTTCAAGCTAAAGTGTATTAAAGTAAGTCTACATTTGTACTTTACGAATCGTAACTTCTTGTAGGGCATTTTTAGACTGAAAAAAAAATTCCTTAATCTGGTATTCATATCAGCGTGTCCTTTTTGTTGAAATCAAAATGTACTTGCAATTATACACTTACACTTGAAATAGGTCACATGTCGTTTTTATAATAATGAGTTATTATTTTTAAATTTTATTATCCACCGCATTTGTTATGAGTGCAAATATTAAAAAAGAAAATAATGGAAAACTATATATATTCATGCAAGAAAACTTATCTGTCAAGAGTTAAAAAAAAATTAAACAAAAACAAAATAAAATATGTACGCAAAAATATAATAAACTAAAAATAACCTATATACGTATATATTAATTGTGTACATATATATATGTATTCTATCGTGCAACACGTTAAAGGCAATAATTTCATATTTGGTTAACTTTCGAAAGTCCCATTGCCACAATCGCATATCGTCGCGCATGCTTGCGATTTCTCAATCTCCAGGCTCCACGGGGACGTGTGAGAGAGTGTGTGGTGGCCACATGGAATAATATCCGCCGATAAAGAGGAGGAAATGCCACTCAACCTTGGCCGAATGTCGAACAGAGATAGCTGTTCCAAGGACCCACTACCGGCCACATGTCTGCCATTTTGTGAAATTGGCCTTCCTTTGTCATTTTTATTGTTGTACAAAGCTATAGTTTATTGTTGAGTAGCGGAGGGGGGGGGGTCTCCCGCAAGTGAGACGAATGAAGATTACCCCCGTCTGGTACCTGTCTAAAAGAAGAGCCTAAGCCTTTTCTGCCCCTGCTTATTGTTAATGTAAATAAAAGAATGGTATACACGTTTGTACGTTGATTCACACACCACACACTGTGCCGAAGGACAAACTCTCCATGTGGCAAACAGCTGTGGGTGTTCGTGGAAGGCTGCAGTGCGCAATAGTTCGTAAGGGTTTAGCACACGGTACGACATATGGTTTCTATTTTCAAGGATCCTTGGTGAATATGTTCATGTATTTATACGTATCATAGCCTTGTTATGCAATCTTGCACAACGTCTTGCACAACAAAGCTAAAGGACGTAATAGAAAAGATAAAATGAAATTTTGGTGCATTTTCAACCCGAGTTAATTTGCATTCGATTTGAATAAGTTATGGTCGAGGTAATTACACGCTAGGCGAACTTTGTGCGTGTCGATTTGATTTATTTCGTGTTCAAGCAGGAAGCTTGAGTGAGGATAATTTGTAACGATCCTGCGTTGATTTTCGATGTCTAGACGTCGTTTGACCATATTTGGTAATGGATTAACGCAGGCGTTTATACAAATTCAGTCCTGTACACATTAATAAAAAATTATGGGACTATGTATGAATCAAAATTATGAAGAAAGCTTACTGACATTGCTACAGCTATTGAAATAAGGTTAGGCCTTTTGAGTTCATGCGCATTTTCCCTCGCGGGGCTGAGTGGACCGGATCGCTCTTAGAAACCTTTTCGAGGGTTCGCAGATGTCCGTAGTCAGTGTTTATTCTTCTGAATTAAACAGAAAATAACAAAGCGCGGCCATGACTCAATTCGTAACTGACCGGAAAGCCCTCTTGTCTCTTTTTATAAATTTATTTAACCTTAACATTTTGGAAGAATGTAGTCAAAAACATAAAATGTTCGGCTTTATTTGTGCGAATTTTTTTATAATTCCTTTTGGCGTGTGCGAATGTTTATTTACTTTTTATTTCATTTCAGAAGGCCACCCTTGTATGTAAATCCTTCAATCAAAAGTTCAGATTAAAATGTCAAATAAAAAATTAACTCTGTCAGATTTTATTTAATTTTTTAACGATGTTAATCTGGTATAAACCAAAAACACCACTCGATGACATTTTGAACTGAGAAATATCTTCGATAAATTCTGAACTCCCAGGTCGAAAAAGGAAAACCCTGTTATAATATTTATTTATGGGCTAACAAGACATTTCACATGGGAGGCTCTAACAGTGCAGAGGGGCACTAACAATTTTCTCTATTGATCTTACAGCGTTTACAATTCTTTTTCTATGCCTCCTAAATATATTTACAAGGCACAGTCTTGTGATTTATAGGATAAGTTTTAGCGTGGTTCTCTTTATCTTATCAGCTGTTATATAATAATGGCCCGTTTCGCTAAAATATATACGTTTGTTATTGTAGACAAAGTTGGCCCATTAAAACTTTTTCCGGCCTATCGTAACTTATTTTAATTCATGTGAAGTCTTATCTCTGCTGCCTTCTATAATAGTTATTCCGCTCAACTTTTAATTAGACATCAGCTGTTGTTCAATGCCCTCTTGATTGCTAATTCGGTACTAGTGCGTTCGACTGCTTGCGCTGGTGACGTAACCTTCTAACCAGAACAAGTGGAGTGAAGCTGCTTTCTGTTTTATTGTGGTAATATCTGTTTTCTACCTAATACTGCTATCATAAAACAATAAACCGTTATTTGTCGATGAGATGACTGGAAATCATTCAGCTTCGTATATGTAGTTGAAGTTCTCGACGTTTCGCTGGTTAACCGGGTGTCGTCACCCTTTTCCCGCGACCCGAGCAGAAGTGATTCGGTTCGCGATATCTGGCCACAGGACTATACAATATCGCTGACTCCAGCCACTATCGGCAGCCTGGGAACCGAAAACCAGCAGCATCTTTTGAGGCCGATGGTAAAAAAACTGCTACGAATCGAAAAAAAAAAAATAAATAATGATGCGTCAACATGACGAAATTTTCACAACTCGGTGTTTCATAAGTGTCGAATGAAAAAATTACAATTCCTTGCCTAGTGTGAGTCAAACGCAGCAAATCTTCATAGCAAATATCCACTGTCTGGACCCTCTCAATACCAGGTGAAGAAAATTACACTAAAATACCGCTAAGGTACTGTTGGACCACACGTAGTTGTTTGTATGTATAATTTCTATTTGTCTTGATTTAATTGATTCAAACTTATTTGATATTTATAAATTAATAGAATTGATGCAATATTAATGAAAACTAGAATACTTTAAAAATATTACTTATTATAATACTAAACTGTCAATTAAATCAAGGCAAATGGAAATTAAATCGCTAAAAAAATACTTGGGGTCCGAGAGTACCCCACCTGATATTTAGTGTAATTTTCATAAACTACTATTGGGACCAATTGTTCTATCTTCCGGGTTTGTATCCCGTGAAAAACATCCGAAGTTGGAGAAACGAAAAAAAGTTTAAATTTTCGAAATGTTTTAATAAAATTATCATCCTGTTTTTAGAGTTCGTTCTGTTCGATTGTTAAACATCAGACCGTCCTCATGTGTCTAAAAATACTTACACACGACTTGGACTGCGTGGAATAGAAGTGGTGGAATTTTCTTTTTTCTCTAAGGTATTAAGCCCGCTCCTGAGCGTACAGTTGTCGATTTTTTTCAACCGTGCATTCTCTGTTAAGTGATTACGCGAGAGAGGCTAGGGGGAAGCCTACTGGCTCCCCTCTACTCGCCAGATCGATACCGTTTAAAACACAATATACTATTTTGTTCAGTCGAATATTCTCTACTGTTTAAACGGATTTTGTTATTCATCATACCTTTATGTTGTTCTGTAAATACGCCAAATAATAATAATTAAAAGACTCCTACCCTAAATCAGAATTAAAGCTCTGAAAAAATGTGTACTAGTGAGGTTATCTGTCTAAAAGGGTCATTTCTGCCATTCCTTCGTTCATTGCTATATAACAATTCCCTTAAATTATCGATATAAAACTTAAGTTCTCTCGACCAGAAACATAGAACTTAACAAATATAGAAACAAATGTAAAAGAAGATATATTTTTACTAAAATTAAGCATAATATCCTTCTGTAGAATTTTTTTTGTTGCGACGTTTTGAACTCCATAAGTCCACCATTGGACTTGGACCATTGAACCATTGGACCATTGGCAATACGTTGTCTCGTTCCAAACTAAAAAAAACCTATTTATTTCCTGACCAGGAAATCGTTTTAAGAATTTCAAATATACCATGCCAGTTAGTCACTGATAATGCCTGATGATGGGCTTGTAAGAGTGCGTGCGAAACGTCGCACAAAAATTATGAATAAATACAAACTTTTCTACAGAACGATAATAAGCACAATTTTTGAAAAATTATTAAAAACTAATAACCTTCATTTTCATAAATGAGTACACCGAATGAGATACGAGCATTTCATGTGCCTCTCTTGTTTAGGAAAATATTATTTTTCTTTATTGCATACACAAATATGTATATAACATACTTCTATGTCCCGTATTATATTATATGCAGAGCTTAAAACTAAGTGAAAATACTGGAAGGGTTACCGGGGTACGAAAATAACCCAGGGTCATTAAGTCCCCTGGTACTTTGTTGTAACCTTGGTTAGACTTTTCCCATAGCTTCCTTTTACAGTATCCCTGAACTAGGCTCCCTTTTTTTCCTACCAGGTTTCATTTTTAAACGTTCCAATTTGTGTACTCAGTATTTACTGTTTCGGGGCTGTTCGACACAATCGGAATCCGTCATTTGTTCAGCTACGTGTTTTTTTTTTTTTTTACAATCCTATTTGATGCCGCGTCAACATGAAAAATAGTCTACATAAAACATATTTATCTTTAATTAGTTACATTTAAATCATACTCTCGACTGTAACTCAACCCGTATTTGACATAAGAGGCATTTAGAACAGTAGTTCTATTCGATGCTTTAAAGATGCAACACGAGAGTGTGTCATCAAATTATTTCTTTGCGTTCATGTTCCTTATAGTTTCGGTGCTTGCGACCATGGGAACCCTTTTCGGTACATTCAAATTTTCCCTTCTGGTACCTGTGGATCTGTTCAACCGCCGAAGGTCCCTCATTGAACAAAGGGCTACTAGAACGGTTTAAACATGCGATATAAATATATGAAAGCCCTGCAGTGCCACATCTGCCCCGCACTGTATAAAACCCTCTCCTCATACAGAAGCATGAATAGAAGAAGCTCCTCCCCGGTTTGTACCGAGTAGGGAGTGTACTGCAAGAAGGGTGTACACAGGGAGTGAGATATGGTTAGGCTGAGTCATTGCGATCGATACTCAGCCCGTATCGATTCTATGTACAGTCACCGCCGTATCAAAACTGTACAGGCAGCCTTCACCGTCCGCCGTACTGGAAAATTTTTAAAAATCACTCAATTGCTAGCAGTTTATTGATGAGTAGAAGAGTTCGTTGCAAAATCGGGTTAGGCTGATGTTTAGGTTTTCACCAAATTTATTATAGGACGACATTTCATCATCCGGGTCCTCAGAACAACGAAAGAAAGTATTTGTTAAATATGATTGGCAATAATTAGTGACAAAAGTTAATTAGAAAATGTTATAAATAAAGAGGTAGATATATAACGAAGTGCATCAGATTATGAACTATTGGTAGTTTTGAATTACTAAAGAATAAACCATAAATAAAATATATTACGTTCTACCTTTATTTCCCATTTGTATATATTAATTATTTCACTCTGTATTCGTATTCCGTTACAAACAGACCTAGATCCCTTCATCCATTATATGTTGTTATTGTTATATCCATATTTTTACATATACTACAATATTTAATTGATTAAACTAATAAGTTAATGCACTAGAATCAATTAGGCAAACCTGTGCTAAATAAATCGATATTAATCATGAAGGCAGTGTTGAAGAAATGAACACACATTACTACATGATTGAAAAAACTATATAAATTACTACTGCTACTTATTAAACTAGGTACATAAAGGTTTGATGCCGTATAAAAAAGTATATAATGATTATAGCACAGTAAAAAACTGGAAGGTAAAATTACTGTGTGGAAGGCCAGCTGTTACAAATATTAGATTAGAAAAAAATAGATCTGGTATTTCTTATAAGGCTGTTAAGGAATATTCCTAAAAAAAATAAAGAAAGTAATTGTCACTTTATCTATAAATTTCACTGATACCTGTTTAGTCAATTACAGTACAACAGATAGACGGGTTTCAAGAAGGGGTGGAAAAATATTAAATGCCTTTTTGAATGCAGAAGTAAAGGTCGAGAGTTAAATGGCAACAGAGCTGTGTTGCGCCGTATATTTTGCTTGGTGAATTAGAATAATAATAATAAATTATGCTATTCACTAAGTGTGTAAATAAGTTGTTGGATGATGCCGCATTGTGTAATGTAGGATCTTAAAATAACACTCGTCAGCATACCTAGAAACAATGCAGTTCCCATAATCCGATTGCATAACAATTGACATCAGTGTAAATCAAAGTATCGAATGAATGATGCAGTATTTTGAAAATTGGTTGGCATCTGCCTCGTTGATTAGAAGATCAATTTGCCTGTTGCTCTTTCTAAATATAGCAACTTCCTGTATCTTATAGCAGTTTTAGACTTGAAGGACTTTTCTGTATTTCTGGTGTTAGGAATGTTTTCCAGCTGTTGTGAAACCTTTTTTTTTTTTTTTTTTCTTTTTTTTTTTTTTTTGGAAAGGATTTCAGACTTCGCAAACATGGGGTGGCTGACTACACATATCTTTTGAAAAAAAAAACCGTTTCGTTGTATTTTTTTTTTTAATAGAGAAAACCTGTTCTAGTCATTTCGAATCCCCTGTTTGACCTACATACATAAAATTTTATATCGAAGTTTCATTTCATGGCCTAACGACATTATTTAGTTGATTACTTGCCTTTAACAACAAAACATTTTCTGTTTTTTTAGATCACGCCATGAAATGAAAAATCTCACGCCTTCATTCGCCATTGTTCCTTTCGCTTGACTTGATTTTTGAATTCTATGTATCAAGAAAAACGTTGTTGCTTGACTTCGTATTGCCCCCCCCCCCTGTCCCTTGTAATTATTCTTCGGTTGTCCGTTTCTTTTACATAAGGCGATAAATAATCAAGAAAAGGGTCACGTGACTCGACAAGTAGCAGCCGAAAACAAAAGCCTCCTTAGAATTCATAAATACAAATTGGTCCGTTTTTACCCCCTCCTTTGCTGTCTCGTCGCCTGTTCAAAGATTTCTCCCCGCTTTCTGTCCCTGGGTAAGTGTTTCCATTACAATAATATATAATTCCCCTTACGAGACCTGGTTGCGAGGCACCATTTTGTTTATAGTACAATAAGGAACCCTTAGGTCTCGTTATAAAACCGGTTCTCTATGGAGTTGCTCTAATGCAGATCACGTAAATGTTTTACTGGTTTCGTGTCTCTCTCGTGTGTGAGTCCCTTCTCTTGGGCAAATTCTCCGTCCAGTTTATTTTGTCATTGTTCTTTCTTTTTATTATGCTGTATACATATAAATCTCTTGGTTTTTTTTTCCGGCATAAATTACAATGCAGTTTAATAATTCTCACAAAGTCCAGAAGAACTGGCTCTGCTCTTAACAGCTTTGTTTATCATTGATGTAAACCAGGCATGGGCAATACAAGTGCAACTGATACTGATCATTGAACAGCTGTGCATTGACTACTGTTGTAACCAACCAACCCTTGACTCCTCTACAATCGATCAGGTATAAACTCGGAATCGAAACATTACGATTACAAAAACATGTTGGAAAGACAGTTGTATCAATGTTTTTACCAGATTCTCTAAACCATACATTTTCCTTTGATCTTAATTTATAAAATATTTTTAACACAGAGCCATACCTCATAATGCATAATTAATGACCTTACTAGGCATTGTTTAATTCATTCTCATTTTTTAGTAATGGTCATCATTCATAATAATCATTAGTCTACGTTAGCGGTGAAATGAATTGTTGCTACATGTTCACATTACATTATTACATTAACGTTAGTAAGCAAACATTGTTTTCATCTGATTAGATCATTTTATTTTCATATTATGTTGTGAAGGTAATTTAATATCACACTTTTCTTGAAAAAGTAGTCGCGAAAAAAATAATATTCGTGTTGGTTTTTCCGAGTTGTTACGTTTAAACATTTTATTGCACAGGCGTGTTTTAATTTTACACAAAAGTAGTACATAAATATATATAATTTCCGTAGTATCGTAATCAAATTTCAAACTGCACTTACTTTGCTACGATAGATGTGAAAAATATAAATGCAAATAAATATTTACCTATTTAAATAATTATACAAATTCAGATCTTAAGAAAATTTTCGTTTAAAACTTGCGTTTTCTTGTAAATATCTTATTTGTAAAAATAATACATTTTGTTTTTATCAAAGGTTATTCAAATTTATTAATTATTCTATAACCTGTCTCTGCTTCATTTTGACTTGATCAACTACTTCTCAGTATTTGTACAATCTAAGTGACACAATATTACTCATCTCTAATGCAAACTGATCGCTGGTTACAAAAGAAAATCAGAAAAATTGTTAGACTCAACCGGGTTCGCACCTTTCGAAATTCTATTTAAGAATTGCAATGGTATAGCCTTAGAAACCTTGAATGAGGCATTTTGAACCTCTGCCAGGTGTGAAATCATTTTCTTTATAAATGTTTTGTGTTCTGCTTTCTTTCAAACGGTTTTTTTTTTTTTTTTTAGTCTAAATTTAAGCTTTGTATCTGTGCCCTCCATTCTTTGCATGTTCATTCAAATATTTTAAATAGCGCTACCGCTGAAGAGACCAATGAGGGAAGACCTTGATGGTTGGTCAGGGGATTAGAAATAGTTTAAATTTTGCGGTCAAAGCTGAATGTCACTGTAGAGAAAATAAAGGGTGTCCCAAAATTAACGCAAGATTTGATTTAAATAGAAAACACAGTTTTTAGTATTTTTGTTGTTATTTTTTTTATTGAATTATAAAGTAAATAGGATAGGATTAGTTATGGAATAACACATCGGGCAAATGGCCTCCACGACTTTGCCGGCACATACGCACTCTTTTGTCGAACTTTTCCATGACCAACCATTTGGCATAAATGTGGTTGAATTTCCGATTTAATGCACGGGAGGATGTGGGCTTGTTGACACACCTTTGACTTCAAATAACCCCATAAAAAGAAATCTAAAGGTGTTAAATCACGCGATCTAGGGGGCCAATTCTGATCACCGAAACGAGAGAGTACACGACCTGGAAATGTCTCATGCAGTATTTGAATTGTTTCATGGGATGTATGGCATGTGGCACTATCTTGTTAAAACCACATATTGGCCACATCAATATCGTCCAATTTGCGCACGGTCTACGACGCCGAATTAATGTTCCTGGATTTTCAACAACACTCTCACGCACTGCTTCGATATTGACATTTGAACGGCTTGATTTTGGACGACCAGTGTGTTTAGTGTCTCCAACTGATCCAGTCTCCCTAATTTTTTCAATTAATCTCTTCAACGTCAAAACACTATTTCGACCATATTTTTTATGAAATTTTCGAACTGCGGCCGTCAAACTTTCATTATGTTTGAGATAATGTTAAACAATAAAGACGAGTACATCTGTCGTGTAACGCTCCATTTTTACTAACCCTAAACTCTTAGCTGTCAAATTGTTTTTTTTTTAGGGTTGCCAGCACTTCATTGCACAAATGGTGGCAAATTCAAATCTTGCGTAAATTCTGGGACACCCTTTAGTTGGGCAAAGTAGCAGTAGGTATTTTCTTTTTTATTAATATTGTTTTTCCTCAGTTTCATATAGTGGTTTTGTGAAATTTGCCTTTATTAAAAATTCGTATAGTTTGAATAATTTATATTATCTCCGTCGTAGAACGTATACAACTACAGACAGGCGATTGGCCGTTACCTGTTCTAAAGTAGAACCTCTCCCTTCGATAATAGCGGCGTGTAAAGGTTCTCCTACGACAGGCGGAGGTTATGAAATAAAAGGAGAGTTAAAACATTCCCGTCACATTGACCATGTCAGAAAACAAAATGGCCGTGTGTATTGTTATAGGCAATTGTTTTGAAAGAGCCGTTTTGACTTGAGTAGCTTTCCCTTTAATGTAATCTCCTTGCCTCTGCAGAATCTCCCCCCCCCCCTCTCCCCCCCCCGGACCACTATCATTTACTAACCTAACCCCAAAAACAGTGATAGCCCACATCCTTATCTTGTATTTCTTCATTATTTTCTGTATGTATATTTATTGATATTCAATATTTTTATTTTTGATCTTGCTCCGTTTCGCAACGGGACTCTTACGAAACGACTCATTGCACGTTCTGATATTTCGGTGTAACATATTTCGTTGCCATGCTTTGTTTTTTTTTGGGTAGCTTTGATCTTGCCAGACATTGTTTATTATTAAAAAGTTTTTATCATGTTCCTGAGAGCCTATTAAAGTCATGACGCAAATTGCATATCATTAACAGAAACGCCCTTGACTTTAATTTGACACCCTTCTCAATATAAAAAAATTAAATTAATAAGTAATTAGCTCATAAAAAAGTAATGGTAATTTCTTTTAAAAAGTTTTTAGCTTCTAAATTGGTTTGCAAGGTTACTAATAGCCCTTTGTTGGTCTCATTAGATGCGGACTATTGGGCATTTCGAATTTTATTTAAAGAGTATTCTTAATTATTCTGCCTATTTGAAGTTGTGTAAGCAAAAAAAGTATTGAATTATCCTTCGATAAGTTAGAAATTAATACTATTTTATTGATTTATGCCAAGGGTTTACTAAGTCACGCGAGGGGAGACTGCTATCGGTTGAAGGCCTAGTCTCTGTCGGGACCCGGTGCCACGGATTTATTTCTGCGTGTAAGCCCGCATACTTCAAATTGAACAAAGAACTCAAGAGACACTAGAGACTTCCAATGCCCCGGAAGTCCTCGGGGATTGCTACAGTTGTTACCCCCCCCCCCCATACGTATTTTTTAGAAACCCTTTTTTGCTTTCTTTTCTTTCAGTGCATCTGCTGTTGCTGAGTGGTCGGTTGGCACATCTTACAATTTTGCCAGCTTACAGTGGATTTGTTTGTAGAACATTTTTAGTTCAAATTTATATGTAGTGAGAAATAATTGATAGCAGAAGAAATGAGATTTCATAAAATATCTTTTATAATGGATTTGTATTGTTATTATGCTGTATTAATACTTATTTAAAATATTATGAAGTTTGGAAAACGCTGAGCAGAACTTAAAAACTCTTAAATTTTAACACTTTTTTTTTTCGTTTGTATATTACTTTTTTATATACGTTTTAGCAAAATATAGATTCTACATTGAATCTATTTACAAAATTGCTTTTCGTACTTATTTATTACATTGTGTGTATATATAATATTTTTTGGTTACAATCTGATGTACATAGTACAATGGTTTTGAGAATTGTGATTGGGCACATTATGGGTTATGGACGATAACCCGTAACGCCAGAGCGCAACTGTCATTTATAGAGTTATAAGCTGTATATTATAACGTGATAAAAACTATTGAAAAAAATTCTCAAATAAATTAAACATGTGTTATTATCCGAACCGAGATGACTTGATGTAATGGATATTAATATCTCTTAATATTCAATTTTTTTCAATCTTATTTTGTTTTTTCTATGGTGATGGCAAGAATAAAACAATCGTATTGTTTACACATCTCATTATTAACATAGGTTATATTGGTCAGGAGCATTGTTGTCTGTTTTCTTTAAGAAAGTCCATTGTGAAAAAGTTGTGGATCGATTTGAATTATCAGATCTCTTGTTCCTTGGGATTTTAGGAATAATATGTAAGATATTTTAATAGATTTAAAACTAATTTTTCAAACATTTTTTCTAAAAATTATTAGTTGTGATCTGTTATTATCTAGTGTTTTAATAGTTATTAGCCGGGATCCCGGCCTTGTAACTATTTTTTTTTTGTGCTAATTATTTATTAAATCTATATACCTTAGAAAGAACGTAACGCTATTCAAATTTTAAAGGTTAAATAATTATTTAAAACCACAACTAATAATTGTTAATTCTCTGAGCTTTTGTATATTTATGGTTTATTTAATTTATGTTTAGTTAATGCATATTGTGTAGTATGGATGTATTTATGATGCGAGTTGTCTTTCCCTGGTATTACCGAGTTGTATAAAACATGTGCGAACACAGGCTATTCATTGTATGAATGCCCAAACCCGATCGATAGCTAAATTCGATTTAAATCATTGGTATTGAATCGAAATAAATATTTTTGGCAGGTCTTGCTTTACTCGGCTTCCACTTTCCAGTGATTCAGGAAGGTGTAAGTTGTTAAAAATCGTTGTTTTTGTAGCATTAATGTCTCTCTTTGTCATATTTTTCCCGGTATTCTTCTCTCCATCTTAGAGTTTGACTTTCGAGTAGATTACTATATTTGTCCTAAATATAACGAAGTGTAATCTACACGAAGAATCATAGCACAAAGCACAGGAGAGTACACTGGAAAACATCAGTCCAGGGATGCCATATGACCTAACCTCTGAAGTGGACTTCCACTTTCTAGATAGATATGCTTGCCCTGCTGTCCACGGGTGCTCACCCATCTCTCTTCCTATTGACTATAGACTACTGAACTTTTTCTTGCATTAATCTAATATAAGTGTCTCATCTTGCCCGTAGGTACAAAGGGAGCGGCGGAGGAGTGAGCCGTAGCAGGATCACAGCTTCTGGGCTGGAGCTGCGCGAGCTTCGCAGGCACAATTACAAGTCGTCGGTGCTCCCGAATAAAGCGGCCTCCTACCTCGAGCACCGAAGGGCCCGCACCGGCCGGGGAATGAGCATGGGCCAGAAGATTTCCAGTAAGTAATGGCAACAATAACATTAGTAATAGTAGTAGTAGTAGTATTAGTAGTAGGAGCAGAGGTGCCGTTGGAGACCAACAACAGTGGACTGTGAAGCGTACGAGACGTTTATAAAAGAGATTGCAGCTTGTTTGTGTTGACGTTCACGAACGACTCGGCCACAGATAGTCGATAGTGCTATCGATTAGTCTACAGTGATATGACTACAACGATAGTCGCTAGAACTATTGATAGTTTTCTTTTCGGGCTGGTTTTAATTCCTAGGCCTACAGACAGAAGATGTTTCACGTACGTAACATGTTCTTATAATTGAACAATATTGTTGACATTCGTAGTGTTTCGTTCAAACACACGGCTTCACAACAACAAAATGTTTTTCTGTATTTTCTACAAAATGCGCCCCCCCCCCTAAAACAAAATTTCACTTTACAATAGTTTAGTTCAATTGATCCTTTCTATCTTACAAAAAAATATTGGAAAATTATTATGAAACATTCAATTATTGGCCCAATAGTTTGGAGAGAGGGTTGGCTTGCATATTATAATTCATTACAAAGATAAAAACGTTATTTTACTAGGGGAATCAGGAATAATTAGAAAAATGTTCAGGAATCAGAAAATGATATTAATAAATAATTTATTGCTAATTTTATTACTGATATAAATTATTTATTAATAACATCTTCTGATTCCTGTTACATCTCCTTCTAGTGTCTTATTCGTAATTCCCTAGTAAAGTAATATTTTCTCTTTGTAATGAATTATAATATGCAAGCCATCTCTAACCTCGACACATTCTCCAACAAAATGACTTCATTAATTCACAGCGACAATTACAAGGATGTAAAAGCCTATTAACCTACACTTAATGACATGTATCAGCTTTAAAATGAATTTCGAAACGGAGGCATAAAATGAATTTCAATAAATTGTATTTCACTTACTTTAATTGAAACGTTTCCTGGTTGTAGTAACTTTTATTATTACATTTATCTATTCTCCATGTCTGCTTGATTAGCCTTACATAGGTACATGCATGCATACAGAGAAAAAACATTCTAACAATGGAATGGCGCGGGCGTAATTGTCCCACTATTGTTGACACAGGAGCTTACAACAATTATTAAAAAAGCTAACAATATGGCCTAATTGCTAACCTATCTTTAAAACTGTACTGTGAGATACAGCTGCAGTCTTTAATGCGTTAGGGCTACCTATTTTGTAATGAACTTCTGCTCAATAAACACCAGGAGATAATTCAATAAGATTTTTCATTTTATACAAACAGGGTTATTTTTCATATCATACGTATAAAACAAACAAATCGTATGATTTATAATGACCTTATCTTACAAAAGACAAAAAATATATGATCAATATAGTTTTCAAACTTCCTCCAGTTCCTGGAGTTTTATTGACATCTTTGATCCCAGGACAATTAGCCTCTTGTTAGCTTTTTCTCTTTGTGGGTTATCGTTTAGTTTTCGTTCACCAGAGTTAGATCAGAACAAAGTGTTTTGTTTGTTTTTTATTCTATTCTAGTCGGATATTCTGACTGGCCTGCAGTTTATTTTTGGCCAGTTTCATCTAGCGCTGGAACGCTTCAGCACAAGCTGCAACACAAAAGTTTTTTTTTCATTGATTTTTTACAAACAAAGAATATAACATCTAAAACGTTTTATTTCGAATGAATTTTTATTTACAGCATTTTCCCCTATCTTATCTATTTAAGTGAATTATAGATTAATTCCACAGACAGTCATTTATTAAATTAAACCTTGGGAGCTAAACCAATGTAAAATTCCCTCATGTGTATCTTAATTCCGACTTCCACCACGAGGGAAAACCACGTGGGATTAGCTGAACCTCTGCTACGACATGGTTTGAACAATCGCAGGGTATTTTTTTTTTATCTTTATCTCTCTAGACGATTACTGGAAAATAACATAAAACCGTGTAAAAACAAATGTTTATTATTCCAATTCATCAAATACATTAGTAAGTAAGGCACTTAAAAATTTTAAATCTCATTAATTATTTCTATTCCATATATCCACATGTCACATGGTAATCATTAAAAACCTAAAACTAACTTATTAGGCAACTATGAACCTACAAAATCTGCACCAAAATGAAAACAAACTGTGCAGTAAACTTACAAAATAGCAACACCATACGCCATAGGGGGGTCGCTGAATCTAATGTAAGTGTGGTCCGAAATGTTTCGTAGGAATCACACGAAAATGACTTCAAATTGTGAAAAAGCAGACCAATCTGTATGCCCGTATCGCGAGAACACGAACACTAAAGTGGAAAAAACAACTTAGAACTTACTTATAACACGACTTAAGGTAACATATTTAGCCAAAATATCAACACATATTCAAAAATATCCACACCATACGCCATAGGGGGGGGGGTCGTTGAATCTAATGTTGAGGGTCCGAAATGTTTCGTAGGGAGCACAGGAAAGTAACCGACGTAGCAGCCATCTCACGTGTTGAACTGAACGAAGACTGGTAAAACTATCGTTGCTTCTTACCTGGGCCCTTCTTCAAAAGTGAAGAGTTTAGTTCAACTTTTGGCCACCCAACAAAGCGCTGGTGATATCCTTCCTTTTCATATTGTGTCGTGGCCGACATAAGCTCAGTTATAACCTAACTCAATTGTGTGACGGTTGTCCTCCACACGAAATCGCCGCTATTTTTCTTTAAACGAACATTCCAGTCTCTAGGATTCAGTGTAGTTACAAATAAAGTAGATATGCCCGTGTCCAACAATGCCTTCAAGTGCTGACAATCAATGAGGCTTTGGAATGTTCTGGCTGACGTCAACAATTCAACATGTATTTTTCTTCAGAACCCTCTGGATGAAGAAATACATTAAACAAAAAGGTACTCGGCTATTGCATTTATCTCTTTTATTAGCATCTGTCTTTGTAAAACCTCGCTCCTACGACGCGTGGCTTGGCGAACCTTCTACTTGAGTTCGTAGTCCTGGTTTGTAATCCGGAAACGGAAAGTTACCCTCGGTGCGTGGTTTGGCAAAACTGAAGCGGCTCCCCTTCGCGTCAACACGCCATTGCCAGATGCCCGTCCTTCAGTTGCAGTTCAAGTATCAGCAGTTGTACTAATGAAAAAATATAGTCTAGGACAAAATCGTTTCACAATTTCGTGCGGCCATTGAGCATTTAAAGATAAAAAATACCTGGTAGTTTCTGCGCAATAATTTAATATTTAGTAAATTTTTAAGAGTTTGACTTAATAAATTAGTTTAGGGGTAAATATACATTCCCCCGCCTCAAAATTATTTAAGAACGTAATGATGCGTAATCGAGCATTTCTGAGACAACTGTAACTAGCAGTTTCTTTTTAGCAATAATAATTTGTAATACATATTTAGAAAGTATTGTACAATCTTAAAAGTCGGTGCCTTGCACTGCATCTCTACTTGACTACATATGAATAGATAAATAGTGCCATTGTGTTTTTGGTGGGGGATCGAATAGCTAAAACTACCCCCTCACCACCCCTAACTTTCTATGGGGTCTTCTACCTGCGGTATTGTTCCTCGCCCCTCCACTAACTAAAGGTCCTCTATATAGGCAGGAACTTTCGGATCGGCGTGTATAACAGAACCTGCTCCTCAACAAGTGAAGACGCGTAGTGGGTCTTCTGCATCAGTGCATCGCAGTACGAGGAGCAACTCGTAACTCTATAAAAATTTTTTGTTCATTGTATTATTTTGTTTGAGGTTTTGAAATAAAAAAAAAATAGTGGCTCTTAGCACGGCAAGAGCTAGGTGAGCATTGGCTTAAGTTAAACTTCTTTCGATTTCGAAGTTTCTCATTTAATTTTTCAAGTTTCGATTTTTGTCTAGTTTTTTTACGGGTGAAAATAGTTTTTGAAAATATAAATACAGACCTGGAGGTGTAGTGTCTAGTGCATTAGTGATCATGTAAGTACAGTATTTATGGTTATTATAAGTTTATAATTTATGGTTTAAATTTTGGTTAAGTAAACAACGTCCATTAACATAGAAGCATGGGATGCGCTTGTAAAATAGAAACAAACTTGTGTGAAGTCAAGATGGACGCTGTTTACTGGTTTTATAATATGTATCAGTGAACATGTTTATATTTAAACATTTAGTTGGTCCTATTGTACTTGCTTCTGATGAACGAGCTTGTGCACGCTGCAAAGACGCGCTTGCTTACCTTCGTTCGATGTAACTATTGGATCTTGCCGGATCTTACCATGCGTATTAAACACGAAATGTGTATACTGTGCGTATATACGTCAATATTTGTATTAAAAAGTGTTGTTGGTGGGCATCAGACTACGTGATTTCTTCAGTAAAGAAATATAAATACTGTAAATCCAGTACTAACTAAGGCTCTTATTTTGTAATAAATAAGTTTGTGTCCAAACCACGTCCCGAGTTTTAGTTAAGATGATGGTTTAGCTTAAATACTCTCAAAGTTAAAACCCACGGAGCTTCCTCCGATTTCGAACTTTTTTTTTTTACTTTTCTAAATGGAAAATTTTATTTCAGTTCATATGTTCAAAAATTCAATTTATACTAAATCCAAAACACACTTTCAAGGGTACAAATTGCCCTGGTCTGTTTCACACAGAGACTGGAAAATTCATCGATTTTACAATTACGCTTTGGCTCTGTTTTAAAAAAATAAAGTTAAAAAAATCGTAAAAAATACTTGATAGTAATAGTTGTTTTAGAAATTTTATTTTGTTAGATTTTAGAAATTTGTACTCTTGGCGAAAATGAAAGATTGTGAGATAATTTCCATAGTAAATCAACTTTCAATACATTTCTTTTAATAAAACAAGATAAACGCGCTTACATTTTATCATTATGTGTATAATATGTTTTTAAAAAAAAATGTATTGAGGCTTAATTGTTCATAACCACTCATGATTTTGATGGAAGGCTGCAAATCGGGGACCGTCGTAGGCGGAAATAGCTCGAGGCACGCCACTGATTTCCGACGACCGACAAACTTGCAATCTATGCTTCCCTTTCCTGTAAATTTTCCAGGCCATATTCTAAAGATGGAGGCTAGAAGGTACTCAGTAGATAATATCCCATTCAAACTACTTTCAAGAGATCGCACTATTACCTTCGAATTTTCATAATTCATAGACAGGTGTAATTATGTTTTGTTACTTGGTCTGCATGCCTTATATATTGATATATCGAAAGTGGGATTATATTAGACCCCTAACAACTATCTGAGCTGTTAAATTAGGTTTTGTAAACAAGGTGACATAGGTTTAGGAAAGGAGGTTTAGCAGAAGGTATTAAGTGCTGTTGTGTCCAGCGGGCAGTTAGGAGTGGGACTGCGGTGAGAGAGTCGCTAATTATCAAACTAGGAAGTGACATCGTGCTTCACAATGATCCGTCACAAGTGTCACACTCTAGTCTCATCGATTGCACAGGACGAAGTAGTTCCACGAGCAGTCGGTTCCGATCTCCTTCGTTGTTTTTCCCGCAGCTAGCAGGACATTTTGCAACAGTGAATTTCAATAAAATTTTCTTTTTCCTTCTAGTAACAAGCGATTTCGCGAGTCATAAATCTAAGTTGCGATTTGTTGTGCCGACTGCGATAATGAGGCGTCAACAAGGACTTCCGCCAAGAGGATTTTTCCCTGGAGGAAGACAACCTACACTGGATCAAAGTATCCGCATCATTCATTGGCGACGGCGTAAGTTTAACCTAACTTTTTTAATCAGCGAATGTCCTATAAATTTAATTTTCATTTGGACCATGTGTTCTCTCCTGCCTTCGTTCTCCTGGTGAGCTCGTTCGAGAAGGAGACACTCGCAAAGATCCTTTCACCAGGCCGATTCACAGTCGATCAGTGTATAATTCTTTGTAAGTAGTACGCATTGAGTATACAATGGTCGAGTGTAATAAATAACCGTGGTTAAATCCTTCGATACTGATATTATGGGCTTGTGGCACACAATTTTAATTATTTTGTTGTAAATTATTATTAACTGTTTGCCAATTAAATAACAAAATTTATTATAGTAAAAACGGTTGACAATGTCTTACGTTGTCCAGCCGGAGCTTCTCCTTGGCAGCTCTTGAACCGATGATGCCTGCCTGCCAGGGTGCATCATCCCATATTTGACTTAAGAACTTTTTAAAATAGTATTTCTATCCACTATTGATGTGAAATTCTCAACAAAAAAAATTCTCTATGTCCTACATGACAGAGCAAAAAAATGTTCTAGTGTGTTATTAAAACCGCTTTTGTAAAAATAACCCTTAATGGAATTCACTAATTAATCTCTTGGAGATATTTCATTTTTCTAATTCTAATAGAGAGTTTAAGATAAAAAATAAAATCAATATTTCCGCTAGATTTCGCCATGCCAAGAAATAACGAAGAACAAAACGATATACACAGATCGTTATCATTTTCTATCCCTGTCGACCCTCGTCCTCGTGAATACGTATTCTACTCGAGCGAATACGCTTGCTTCTAAGAGAAAATTATTTTTTCCTTAAATAATAATTATCTTAATATTCTAAAGGGTAAACATTGCAATAAAAGACACGTGTACAACTAAATAACAACTGTATGAAAAAAGAAAACATTTTTTTTTTCCATAGATCTCCACGTTAATCTTGCTTAAAGCAATCCTTAAGATTATAAATCAGAGCAAATTGCACATAAAAGAAAATATGAATAATTACAAATTACAGAAAAGTTGAATATATTGGTAACAATCCAGCGAATACCAACTATCATACCAGTGTATGATGAAACATTTTTGATTAGTTTTTGGAGGTTATATGTGAAGACTTAAGTAGGAATATTTATTTTCGAATAACAACTCTTCCGTCTCTCCGCAGTATTGTTTATTCAACAAAAACATTTTTGACAGCTCTAATATCAATATTTATTTTATTATTTTTCTTTAATTTAATTTTATTAATTAGTTTGTATTTTTATCACTTTTATAAATATGTTAACCTATTCTATTTCTAATAGAATATTTCTATCACTGCCAACCGACCCTCTGCCACAGTTGAAAGCATACCGTCACATATTCCATACAAATATTGTACCACAATCCCACGGTTGATGACTCGTCATAGATGACTTGCCCGCGGTGGATACCGCCCCCCCCCCTCCTCCGCATACATTCCCTGTAAAGCTGTCCGATTCCTGGAAGAGAGGTTCCCACAGGCGCGGGTTCTTCCAGCCTCGGTTCCCAGAACTACCTTATGTCAGGTAAAGAAACCTCTCTCTTCCGTCAATTATGCTGAAATAAAAAAAAAAAAATTGCGACTACCGACTCATTCCCGAACGAAAAGGTAGATGAGCTATGTCTTTCGGCGATGTACAGGTTTTTTTCTTATTTATATTTTTTCACGGGTTTTAATGGTGAAAAGGCACATGCCCTCCATATGGCATGAAAGTCACGTTTTTAACCCATACAATATCAATTTTAATGATTTAATGCTTCTGCAACTATATAGTTTTCCCTTAGTTTGTTTAGGTACATTTAATTATCATAAAGATAATCCCTGGGGCTTGACAACATTTTGATTGCACTGGTAATCAAAAAACGAACAAAAACCCTCTAATTCTTAGTGGTAAGCCACTCACTTAACCAATAAGTCTTAGTAAGGGAGAAGTTAATTTTTTTTTACTTAAAGAAGAACGGTATACATAGATAATCTAGGATTCAATAATGACCTGCTTACGTCGAGGTCTACGTCTACGACTACGACTACGACTACGAATACGGATACGTTTTACGAGGTTACGTCGTCGAGGAAAATGTAAGTATATTTACTGTCAAGACATTGGCTATTCCAAAAATCTTTACGATTTCCTAACCAGGAAATATTCACTAACGTTAATTTATTTATCTTTTTTAATATTTATTATAACTTTTATAAGTTTTTACTTATTGTGATTGTCGGGTTCAAGATTGTCAAATATCCCCAATGTGGGGAGGAGACCCCCGCCGCGGGCTAGGGTTGCTACAACCTCTAGCCGCCGTCCGACGAGCGCCTATAAAGAGATAAGGTGGGTGGAGATGTGGTCTTTCACCCTGGCTGCCGGCCTAGTCGGCGGGCAGCCTAATTCGTTTTGATCCTACTCCATAAGATCTTAGAAGGGGTGCCCCGACAAAGCACTGTGTTCAGGAGAAGAGGTACAGGGTAGGTTTGTAGGTAGTTTATGTGGTTTTGGAATGACCACGAATTCACACTCGGTGGGTAAGGGTAGACGAAAACCGTCCACTCCCAAAGGCAAGAGTGAACCCGAGAGAAGCAGAATGGATTCCCGTGGGAGACACTACTAGGTAAAGTTTGTAGGGCCACGGCAACCGTCGTCCGCGAGGGAGAGGTCTCTCCCAAGGAGCTGCTAGTTTTAGCGATACGAAGGCAGAGATTCCCACTAGGAAGGTGTGGGGTCTGACAACGCTGGACTAAAACATAGCGAGGTTAGGAGAGAGAGATGCAGAGGTAGTTGAATGAGAAGACCATGGTTTTGAGTAGAGGAGCAAGCGCCGGTGCTGAGAGAGAGAAGTGTTCAAGGTGCCGGTTTGTTTCTTTCTATTGTCCGCTCTTAGACGTGCGGGTTATATAAGCAGGCCAGCCGTGGTGGTCATTTGTACCTCGCTCCATAGGCACCGGGCCGACCGGAATTCATGCGGTGATTCATTCTTGGTCACGACTGACCCATTATACGTGGGATTTGATCGATACACTTTTCTGCAAGGTAGATCGAGTCCGTTAATTATCACGGGTCCTTGCTCTAAAGATGACATGGTATTCACACAAATTGGCAGCGAGCTATGGTACATAACTAATCGATATGTCACTGTGGTTGTCAATGAGCAACATCAACATAGGCAGGCTCCAGGTCTGCTTCCATTATCAATAGTCCAAGAATTGTCATCTCATCCGCATCAAGCTAGAGTCGCGTTGTTTTAAAGCTTGGGATAAGGCCGCGAATGTGGGGGAAATATGGTTCTTAGTTGTATACCAGCCTCAATTATATATGTAAAAAAGTTGTCTCCATTAAGCAAATTCAGTGCTCATATTTTTAGTTATTACATAAAGGTGTCTTTTAAATTGTTTAATTATAGCGAAGATAGTCACGCTACCTTCATCTTCTGGCTGGTTAACCCGTTTGCCTCTTCCTAATAAGAACCAGTGTTGCAAATTGGATTTCTTTAAAGCTTCTCCAGTCCCTCGTTTTTTCTCTTTCTAAAGAAATATTAAGTACATCACCTACCTAACATAAAATCAAAATCTTCGTTAATTCTTCAAGGGGCATATATTTCCCCGTATCTTTTATGCCTGATGTGGCGTTAAGCGCGGCCATCTTTGATCCTTTCACCGCTACATTTAGCAGACGTGTGAGCGTTAACAATCGCCGAATCTGTTTGGAAACCTTCACTTCTCGTGAACGCTTTACTTCTCGCCTGAGGAACGGAAAGGATTCGTAAAAAAATATATCTATTCCGAGTAGTTCTTTTTACTTTCGAACTTTCGCCGGCCTTCCTTCTTTTGCCTCTGGGCGATTTCAATTGAGACGGCCTAACTCGAAGGTGTAATTAATCGATATTCGAATTGCAAAAGACTTTCCTATAAGAATTTGTACATATTAATTTACTTAGTCGCCCCTTCACTCAACTCTTATGTATTAGTCTTTCTGTGTATGTTCTGCTAAGGTAAAAATCACCATCCCATCTTTAATTTTAAAGGTACATCTATAAATCTTGTAATTACGAACTTAAAATGACGGTGGTTGCGATTAAACATTTTATTTTATTTAGTTTTTCATTATTATTTTTATTTGTTTTAATAATTAGATACTATACAACATGATTAGATAAATAAAACCATGAATAATAGCATATAAAAATACTAATAATATAGTGAGTAGTCTATGTATATCTATGCGATCCTTGAAAAACCTACGTTTGTAATGATAAAATTAAAAAAAACAAAAATTAATTTTCAAAAACTAAATTATAGCAAGCAGGGCTCAGGACTCTTGCTGGTTTATCTCGCCATCTCTTAAAACAATTTAACTTCACCAGACCAAATTCGAAATAAAATTGAGTCTGAAAGGACAGGAGAAGGTTTTAATTAAAATAACATTTTTTAAGAAAGTATAAACGCGACGTCGCCCGGGCTCCGAGAATATTTAGACGTATATGGATAGCTACGACGGTTATTTCAACGGAAGAGTGGGAAGATCGTCGAATGATCCGTCTGTGGTATGGGTAGATATTGATTTTGCTGAATATGAACCGGCTCGACGTGGATGGGATGTCTGCCATTTGGTCAAATTTTGGACAAATCCTTGTTCGATGCTAAATGGACGATCCAACTTTGCTTTGAACTGACCCTATTTCGACCCCCATCTGGTTTGGCAACCTTCCCGCGGTAGATAACCGAGATGCTATCGTTTGTCATTTCGCCGGCTGGCGGGCAACCAAACTCCCGCCCGCGCCAATTAACCGAATTATAATGTATATATCTTAGGAATAGTTGCTCTTTTAGTGGGAAAATGTTCTTCATTGTTCCATGTTCAAAACTCGTTCATAACTTGTCATGGCAGTATAAACTTTTGATAAATACTTCTCTCCCCACCCAATTGCTATTCGTCTCTCTAAGTCTCAAGACTTAGCAACTGTCTCGGAGGTACGATGTGCACGCAATTTACTATATAACACCTTTCACTGACAATTATGAAGGGGCTCAAGTGTCAACCACTGCATTGATTGTATGTATTATTTTCAATAAATACAGCAAAACCTCTTTTATTTCAAAATTAGGTAGGTGTACAGCAGGTGTCCACAAACTTAAACATGTAAGACTTTGGGGTTTCTCGACTCAAAGGCATTTGTCAGGTTTAAATATTCGGAACTCTAAATATGATTTTTCTTTGAATTTAAGTTATATGATTATATAGCCAAAAATTTGTCTTTATTTTACTACCAGATATTTTTTTTATTTATTCTTTAAAGGGGCCGGGCACATAAGTTGAAACAGTTTGGTCCGTTAGCAAAGATGTCCATCATTCAGTGGACTATAACGGTCTCATCAGCGACGGACGGAGAGGTGTCAATATCCGGGCCAAAAATTTGGAACCTTTTAGAACAGGGTTGGTATAACATTTATATCGACTGATTTTCATAACTATTGTGGTAAGCATTTGAAGACGATAATATACTCTGTCGTAAGTACTAGTGATGTTAACATGTAAATACTGCTATACAAACACACACAATTTCAAAGTACCTACTATAGTAATAATAGGTAAATCTAAGGAAGGTGTCAGCCAAAGATCTATATCATAAAAATAAACATGCAATAATAAAAGTATGAAATTAAAATACATATGCAATGAATTAGCCGTTCCCAAACTAGGTGATGAGACTCACCTTCTGCTTACAACCGTGAAAACACTAAAAAAATAATTTAAAAACTACCCAACTCCCTTGAGTGTTAAATGCCAAAATAACAACTGAGAGTCCAAGGCGCAAACGTCTGAAACCCAGGCCAAATAGTCTAGACGCCGAAGTACTGCCTAATGACATGTCTGTCCTCTTTCATATACTTCCTCTGACACGCTGCAGTTGCCACAGCCTCGTAAATCATTTTATTTTATATGTTCCTAGATGTTTCTGTTTTATTTACTCTTTGTCACCTGTTGCAGATGGTGTGAAGAGCGTCAATCGGGAGAATGCAGCACCTTACAAACCTGTCATCCCTAGGGAACTCGCCAACGATTTCCAGAGGCCGGCGAGGCTTGACATCCTTCTCGACATGCCACCTGCCACAAGAGATGCCCAGCTGAAGCATGCGTGGAATCCTGAAGACCGGTCTCTTAACATATTTGTCAAAGTAAGCATTAGGAATCATATGTATATAAGTCGTTCGCTTGGAGGGAGGATGCCACAATACGAAAAAGTGGATATTACAAGAGAAGCGTTTGAAGTTTGCCTATTTTAGGTTTATCGCTGTCTTGCAAGATTGCTCCACAGCAGTAAATATTGAACCTAAAAATCTGACATTTTTTCTGAAAGAAATATAAGACTTACCTACGTGAATGAAAGATTTCTTGGGAAAAAAATGGAAAAACAAAATGTTCGTATTGCCACTCTTCCTTCAAATAAACTATATATATGTATATATGCATACACACTCGTACACTTATAAAGTTTAGCATAAGTATTATAGTAATATATATGTTTATTCGACCGTCCCCGTAGTCTGGTGGTTAGCATGCTAACTTCTAATTGTGGAGACCCGTGTTTTGCTTAATTACGTTGTAGGAAGACCCAGCCTCATGAAGGGGGGGGGTAGGTCTAGTAGGGATTAATTCAGCTTTATGAGGATAAATGAGTTAGTTCTCGAAAACTGAACAAACAAATCCTGTTAGGAAAACCATGAAGTTTTGCTCCATGGATTAATACAAAATAAATGTTGAGCCTAATTTTTGGGGAGTAGTAGCTATTAATATAATGCTTTGAAATAGTTTAGTTATTAATCAACTCTAATCCTTAAGATTACTTATTCGGATATTTGTATCATTTTTATGTAGCTTAGTTTGCCAATCATTAATTTTGTATTAAAATAACCGTTTCATAAATCGCTAACAAAATAACGTCATCAATCTCTCCTGGCAGGCATTATTATACTATTGTCGAGGAATTCCTTTGTTTTTGTTTTTTAGATTAATTTATTTTCAATTCAACTTGCTACTTTATTTGATCATTGTCACATGTTCTGGTATGCTTTCCACGTTGTTTTTGTTGTAACATAATGATTAAGCCCCCTACATGCCACCAGCCATGATAAGTTTCTAAACATATTCGTCAAAGTAATCACTTGGTAAGCAGACGTGAATAATTAACAATAACAAACTATGGTTTTTTTCTATTATTCCAAATTATACTCCAATAATACAAATGTGTACTGGAATCCTGTTTTAACTTTAACTATGCTTTAAAATGTTAAAACAGGCAAATTTGGGGATTTGTAGTGCAATCTTAGTAGAAAAATTAGCTCTTTAACAATTAAAGGGGGGAATAGATAAGAAACGAAAGAAGAATGACCGAATGAATGGTTACACTATGCTATAGAAGAAGGTGAGTGAGTGTTTCTAGTCGCTCTCGGCCCAGCAGCCCCTCCTAAATAAATCTCCTGAGTAGTTAAGATTTCAGAAAAGGCAATTATGTACACCAACCGTTACAACCTTAGCATCTGCCCAGATAATTGGTATGGCTGTATTATCAATATGAAAGAGTATTTAGCCACTGCATTTGAGATAATAGTATAAATATAGAAGCCTTCTTCTTTTTTCCGATCAGCAGCCATTTCTACTCTTGCAAATAGTTATATTATATAGCGCGTGGTTCATCGAGTTGATTTGCTTTTAAATTCATGAAAAGAATCGGACGATCGATGGCGACCTCCAAATGGAACCACGGGCCTGCGCACTCCTCAAGCGAGCTGTCTGTGCCTTAACAATTCCAACTAAAACTAGTTATCTTAAGTGATGAAATCAATACGGAAGTAAACTTTCTATCGCTGCTCATCAATGTCGAGGATCTGCTCCACGTTTTCTCCATTTCATCAAATACGTTTTACACAATAAAGAGAAGGAAAAAAAAAAAATGCTATTGGCATTTTTTTTTACCGAAAGTCGGGGCGGAACTGCACAGTTTGAACCCGTCCTGTGACGGCCTTGAGGTTTTAGTTACTCCACATAGATTACTCGTGATTTATAACGGATTGTTCCGCCGATGCAATTCAAATGGACGGATGTGAGCCTGGCTGTGGCGATTCAACTATGAAGCTTTATCACGATATGGATAAAAAGTTGGGTGGGTAAGCAAAACTACTTGGGAAAACAGAGAAGTTAGCAGCACCGTTAAAAAAAAAATTCAATAATATTAAAACTTCTGTGAAGTAAAGTAAGGGGTAAGACTTTAAATCTTAAATAAAGTCTGAGCTTTAACTTGTGAAATCTGAAGTTATCATAACGTTGGAACGTTCCAGATTTGTCTTCCATATTGTATAATTATTTTCAGGTGTTGTGAAGTATGCCTTTAAAATTTTAGACCTATTGAGTCGTTTTACGACCACTGAGGTAGCCTTGGTGGTTAATAGGTTTCTGTACTGTATTGAGTGGTTCCTAAGAGAAAGAACTCGGGCAGAGAGAGCCTTGAAGAAGCGAGAGGCGGAGAGGGCCCGTGGAAAGCGTTGCCAGTTGAAGGTTATGAGCAGTGAACTCTGTTGGCCTTGCCACCACCTGCCGGCCATCCTCCTTGCTTCTTTTGCTTTATTTCCTCCCCGTCCTCTCCTACCTCCTTGCCCGATTATTAGTCCTTTTGTCGGCATTGTTGATCGATACCAGTTCAAAAAATGGTGCAAGAAATCAATGTCCACAGAATCCAATTCATCCCTTAAAATATTTGTCAGGAACACAAAACAAATCAGAAAGAAATATATAATTGTCAACTTCTAGAAAGGATCTTCTACCCAGTTCTTTGGGGGATCTAGGCAAGGAATGAGGAACCCCCTCTGAATGAACTTCTTGCATGAATTATATAAGTCTTGCACTTTCCTGCCATCATTGACTTAGATCAGGCACATTACTTAAGATTTACTCATCCTTTAATTGTTTAGTAATATAAAAACGTCCACATTTCCCTAGATGTATCATGTAATTCAGCCTTATAAGGATAAATGAGTGGGTACTTGAATACAGAACTAGCGAATCCTGTTAAGATAACCATGAAGGTTTTGCTCCATGGATTAATACAAAATAAATTTTGAGTTTAATTTTTAGGGAATAGTAGTTATTAATATAATGCTTTGCAATAGTTTAGTTATTAATCAACTCTAATCCTTAAGATAACTTATTCGGACAGTAGGTTATTATCTACCTGATGGACAGACAGTATTGCTAGTTATTTATTTTTCTAATGTACATATTTTTTAATGTTTCAGGATGATGACAAATTGACTTTTCACCGACACCCAGTAGCACAGAGTACTGACTGTATTAGAGGAAAAGTTGGATTCACCAAAGGTCTCCACGTATGGGAAGTACATTGGTCAACTAGGCAACGAGGGACACATGCTGTTGTTGGAGTAGCTACACAAGAGGCACCTCTTCACAGCGTTGGATATCAGGTAATACAATCACCTTTTCCGGTATACTTAATTCAAAGATCTGTTGGCATAAATAAACCTGTTCTCTAAAACTTGACCATTTGTCATTTAATTATATAAACTGTGAGAATCACTTTTTAGTTCAAGTTTTAAGTTTGTTGGTAAGGACTGCTGGGTTTTCACTGTTTGTTAGCAAATTTTACCTCTGTCTAGCGGACATTTAAGAACCTGTAACAAAATGGGAGTTCAGTTTTATAAAGTAGCAGTATACAAACGAGTTTAGTTAAGGTTCGTTACCTTGTTTCCATGTCTATTACCTGCTCTCGTACCTCGGTATCGTCTATTTTTGTTCACTGTTTTGGGTCTTAATACATTCTTTCCAATTCTAACATGAAAATTAAAATGAAGCCGATATTCACAGATAAGATGGTTAAGCCACTGCCCAGATGATTTCCACAAATTCCTAATGAGCTAGTTCAAGTGTGAACCTTCTGACCATGTGTGTCTGTAGATACTGTTGAGAAATATATCGAATACTCTTAAAGCATTTTGAGAAAATTTCATTATTAAGTCGAAGAACCTTGAAGTAAAATAAGAGCTTACAACATAGAAACAGGAAAAACCCAACTTCTATTGTTTATTGTTATCTATTTCAACAATAGAATAACCTTCATTTTTAAAAGCATTAATTCACATAGTAATATAACTTTTCAAAATCGTCAGGAAGCTCAATGAAGATAGGTAGAGAAAATTGACTGAGAAAAACCCTTATCAAAATATTGTTATTAAATTATTAATACCATTAATCAATCATTTTTTTTCAGAGCCTTGTGGGAAGCAACGATCAATCGTGGGGCTGGGACCTTGGTCGAAACAAGATTTACCATGATTCGAAGAACAATGCGGGAGTCGTTTATCCAGCTGTTTTAAAACCAGATGAGACGTTTGTTGTGCCAGATCGGTTTTTAGGTAATTACCCTTTTTTTTTAAAGGTATTTGTGTGTTTTCAGATATATGGCCATAGTGTAAGGGAAAGTTACATAACTGATGACATTGTTGTGATGATCAAATTCTAAGTAATAAAAATCACATTCTCATTAATATTTACAGTTATTAGAATTTTTATTTTGAGAAACATTCTGCTTGATGATTTGCCAAAAGAAATTTACGTCTTCCAAAACTATCTTAAGTTTCTTGCATATTGCATGATTATAATTAAAAATTTTACTTGCGGACTTAGTTTCTCTCTGAAGGATTTTTTCTAAGAAAGTATGGTCTGCTATTAAGCCTCATGATGGAAAATGAGTAGTTACTTAAATAAATAAGTAGTGATTTAGTTCTAGAAAAATGATGAAGATTGAGAGGTAATATCCTAAACAATTGAGTCCTGAGTGCTACCTACTTGTTGTGCATGCCATGTAATTTAAATTTAATTTGTTAGACCTGTTACTACACATGTACTTATAGTTTTTTTTTGTTTTTTTTCAGTCGTATTGGATATGGATGAAGGAACATTGTCCTTTGTAGTCGATGGACAATACTTAGGCGTAGCCTTTAGGGGATTGAAAGGAAGGAAATTATACCCAATCGTGAGTGCTGTGTGGGGTCATTGTGAGATCATGATGAGATATATTGGAGGTTTGGATCGTAAGTATATACTTCTTGCATTATTAAAGTAATTTTAAGGATTGTGGTAAAAGGCAAAAATGGAATTAAACAGAAAATAGCACAACAAAACTGTTTTAATTTTGATTATAAAAAACTAACTATTTTGATCAATTTTATTATTTTTTATTACTAGTATCCTTTTGATATAGATATCTAATTTGTGATAAAAATTTGTTAATCATGACATTTTACCTTAAGCTGTATGAAGAATTAAGATACAATAGCAAATAATGTGAGTGATTAGAATACTGTACAATCTCTCTAATCCAAACTAATTGCTGGTAGAGGATGTGCAGATTAGGGAAAAAATGTGGATTATAGAAGATAGGGAATCAACTTTTTATTGTATTGAATACAAAATATTTTTAAAAAAGTCCATAATACATACATATATGTAGTACATTCATATCATATAATATCATATAACATCATATAAGGATGATTCTTGTCGGAGCTGCAGAAGAAGAATCTGCTGCCACTGTACATCATTCTCTTAAGTTCGTTTGTTGCTCTCGTTGAAATTTCCATTAGCTTCTTCATGCTTTACTGTAGTGGTAGAGGATGGGAGCTTGTTTTGGTTTTCTTCTTTTTCATTTGAATTCTTCAAAACACCTTGTAGGATTTCCTCATCTCTTTTGAAAATGAACTAGTTTTCTTTATTTCCTTCAATCCATATAGTCACATCTTCTTTGCTCACAGTAACACCAGAATTTATTTCTTTGGTCAGTGAGAAATCATTTTCCGATTGAATTTATCACCAGAAGCTTCTTCAGAAACACATTCTTTGTCCAATAAGTTATTCCAAAAAGTGATTATGAGTTTTGGTTTAATGTTGTTGACTCCCAAGTTGCTGCAAGAAAAACCCCCACTTCTTTTAGATTTAAAGTCATGTCTCCATCTTATGATACTACATGCAAAAGTAGGTCTGTACATCTAGTACTGTGCTTGTAGTCCAAACAAAAGTGTTTGGTCCAAAGTTGCTTTA
This sequence comes from Acanthosoma haemorrhoidale, assembly GCA_930367205.1. NCBI lineage: Eukaryota > Metazoa > Arthropoda > Insecta > Hemiptera > Acanthosomatidae > Acanthosoma > Acanthosoma haemorrhoidale. Next base: position 21,167,544 of record OV884014.1, on the reverse strand, counting down.
TAAATCCACTTCTCTTTAAGTTCTAACAAATACACATTAAAACAGCAAATAAAATAGATGCAGATCGGATTAGCAAGATTGCACTATTTTAAAATAATCATTTAATTTGAAAAGACAAAAAAAAGATTGAAGGAAGAAGTGGGGAATTGGCGTAGGTGTTCATTTATCAAGTGGATGAAAGGCAGATATTAAATTTCCATCAAATTTATTTGTGGTATGTTTTAACTTTGGGTTGGCGATCGAAAAGAAATGTGAACGGTGTGAAATGTGTTGAAATTAGGAAATCCATTACGGGCCAGGTTAACAGGGCTACCTTTTAGACATCACCACCTTCTTTAATTTATTTATTGATGTTTTATATTAATCCATATTTAATCATTATATGCGTGTTGCAGCGGAACCTCTTCCTCTGATGGACCTATGCCGAAGAGTAATACGGCAACGAGTAGGGAAGCAGCAGTTGGAAGAGAGGATCTCAGACCTTAACCTCCCTACTGCGATGAACACCTACCTCCTCTACAAGGACAGGAGATAACAAGTGCACTCATCATCACTTCAACTACCTCATTAGCGCCCGCATCCTCTCTTAGTGTGTTCGGACGCATAGTGTAACTTCCAAGGACATCTTATGTTTTTACCAACAGGGCTCTCGAAACATCGCGATATTATTCTTTTCTCATAAATAGTATTTTTGTGTATCTAAGTAAATAAACTTTTTAGTATAAATATATATATTATAAATAGTACTTTGTAAGAATCCATTGTTATTTTTTATTTAGTTTTCCCCTATTATTATTCCTTTGTTTTATTTAAGATGGTGTATTCAATTTTATTGGCACTGCTTCATTTATCACAAGATAAATTGTGGCTCCTAATATGACCATGCATGCTTGCAAAAATTGACCATATTGTATATTTTAACAAAACATATATGAATATATGAACGTGAGTTGGAGTTGTATTGGAGAAAAATCAAGAAATGTTGATCTTCATTTTCACCTGGAAATCTAGTTAATATTGTACTTGTTAGTAGACTTTTGCTTTAAATTAGTTTTTACTCAACCTCATTTTTTGGCAATTTGCCTCGCGCACTTGTTGCGGAACTCTTGTGATAAATGTGTTTGTATCATTAATTATGTTTATTATTAGTTTTAATAAATGCTAACAGTTCTATATAATACCAATAGACTCACTCATAATGTGTGCTATAATTTTCAATGGTATGGTTCAAAAAGAACAGTGCTTGTACAGCTCTTATATTTAAGATGTATGTAAATTGTACTTATTTACTTTGATTTGATGTGTAATGAATGAACTCTATAATTAGACATTTCATTTCTTTTTTAAAAATTGTTTTCTTTGTTTTTCGTTTGTTTTCATTTAATACCAAAATCTCAAGATTTATAAAGTTAAAGTTTTAGACTTTTATTTGGAAATGTTTGCATTTTCTATACGAATAAATGTGATGCGTGAAAAAAATATAATGTCAAGAGATTGTATAAAGCCTTTAGCTGAAGTGTTGAGCCTGTTAATAATTTCTTATATTGTACATATTTCTGTTTGAATGAAGGGCTATAATCACTATTGTATTAGGCACTAATTCTTTTGAGTGAAATATATAGACAATGAGTTATGTGCTTATATACTTAACTGTATGTGCGAATTAGAATTTAGATATGCAAACAAAATATGACTGAGCAAAAATAAATTTTGCCACCTCTCCCTTCTTATATAATAAACATCTTCATAAAAAATTATTGAGGAAATAACATCGGAACTTTATTAATAAATAATTTGTAGATTTATTTTTTAATTTAAAAAGCTATTGCTTGTTAACGATTTTATGCATTGTATCATCTTGCAAAAACACTTTTAAAAAGTATATGGTTTATCATATTATGAAAAAAATATTGCTACCATGATCTATCTATGTGTTGTAGTGATATTACATGTTAATTTTGATTGAACGAATAGGTGAAGTTCTTAGTCCTGATTTTTGTTAAACTATGGTTTATGCTTTTAGCATTTACCATCATATTTTTTCAGGGGCCATCCTTTAGCTGCAACCTGAAGTATTAATTGAAATAATATAAACACCCCTTGTTCATAGCATATCATCCACCACCTCACCAAACATCGCCTATCACAATGACCTCCTTCCGTCTCAAAAATTCAGTCATTGACCTGCAGCAGAGTTCGTTAATTTATGCCTAACCCATTTCTAAATTTTGTAACTTCAATTATCTCTATATCAATTTACCGTTTACTATTTTTAAAAACAATTAAATAAAAACATTTATGAAGGAACTCAACACAAAATTTCCACAAAAATAGAACATCTAATAGCAGGACTTGGTTAAATATTTAAAGTTAAAATATCACCTGTTTAGTCAATGAAATGAGCATTTAATTCACATTCACATAACAAACAGCAAAAACACTATGTGATAAAAACGATATCAATGATCCACAGTCTGAGAAACGTTATTGTATTACCCGGATAAAATTTGCACCAAGCTTACAATGTACATTTAATAATTACGAAAGAATGTAACGGAATTTAATTCTGTTATAAAATTATTCGACTATTGGTGCATTTTTTATAAAGGCTATTGTTCCTTTGATATTGTATCTAAGTCATAAGAATTAAGAAGTGGTTTGAGTTTGTGATTGACACACAGGCTGTTTTCAACTTCTATATAGAATCAGATTCCCATTTATATCTTCTATAATAACATTATATGTATAATATCTAAAATTATAAAAATGAAACAGACAAGCATTCAGCATGTAATTTTGTACTAAGTTCAATCACACGGTGTTGTTTTTATCAAAGCAGAGTGTCCTTCTGGCTTTTTTAATTTTATTTTTTTTATTTTTTAATTTGTACAGAAGATGAACACAATAAATACAAGCTATAGCCTTGACTGGCACAAAATGTAAATTTGAAGGATGCTTTGTTTTGACAAAAAACAATTTTATGTATAAATTTTGATGTTTGTAGCAAAATACTTATAAAACCTGATTGCATAAAGAGAAATGTCTTGTCTACTTGAAACCCAGTTATTCTCTCTTATGATTTTAAGACTAAAACTATGATTATCACTAGAGACCAGATTTTCGTGCAGTAAAAAACTGAAAAGCGTGCGAAATTGTGCAGTAAAAAACCCAAAATGTGTAAAATTGTGTACATAACATCTAAAACATGCGAAAATCATATTTTTTTTGTTTAATTTATAATACAAATTCATAAAAAGCTTATCTAACCTTGTTTGAATCAGAGTAAATTCGAAAAAAAAAAATTGTTTTTTGTACTAAACAAAAAAAAATATGCCATGCAAGTAAGAAATGTATTTACATTTTGTTACATAAACTATTTAAAAAATAATAATAAACATAAACCTTGTTAGAAAAAGTTAATTGTTAACATTTTCATAAAAATGTACATTTTATCATGTACATGTCATTTAAGATGTTATAAGATTGAAAAGGAATGTTCCACATCTACCCGTGCGATTTTTGTAGCTGGCGTTTATAGAAGGTTCCTACTAAATAGCATCAATCTGTTTTCTAGTAATCCAGTCATTAAATTGTTTTAACCCCTTGACATACAAATAAATTGTGCGTCGACGGGATATATATATCGCGAAGATACGTTTACAAATCATGCCAAAAAACGTTTACAGGGCATAATTTTCGAAAATATGGGTGTTCCTATTATTTTTCCCTTTGATCAATACTTATCTATTTTCGAATTTTTTATCTGTGACATTATAATGTAAAATATGCTCTAACTTCATCATTTGTTAGTGGATTCCAATCCATGTTCATTTTTGTATTCTGTTCCATTTCCATTTGTGCTGCAAATCTATTTGTTTCTCTGACTATCATTTCAAAAAAGTCATCATATAAAACTTGTTTGAAAACACGCAGAGGTGTTGAATTTGTACGCAATATTTTTAGAACGGAGCAGTTCATGCCTGCAGTTTCAGTAAATTTTTTTATATTCACAATATTTTCTTTTTCTTTCCAATTACATTCATCCTCTGGTACATCAGATTTGTCAATGCTTTAAATATAGGTCTTGCACGTTTACGTTCGCCGAAGAATGTTCTTACCGTCTCAGAGACGTCAAAGTTTACAATCACACATGAAATGAATCTCCCAGACATCATTGAATGTCAAGGGGTTAAGCAAATGTAGTCAACATTTTTTTTTTTTCAATCATCGAGTCAAATTTTGCATTTAACATTGTCCTTGTTTTCAATGTTTACTGACTCTGATGATGTCATCAATGAAAATAAGACTCATTCAAACAGAGTCAATAATTTTAATCTGTGAGAATTCTGGATTCCAACCATGTGAAAACATTTGATAAGGTGGATAGGTGTGATCTAATAAATGTTAAATCGGATGTAATGGATAGTGAATTAACAATGTTTTTTTTACTTTTATGATTGATTTAGTCTCACTTTCTTCTAATTCGTTCATGAATTCCTTTAATTAGTTTAAATTTTCTGGGCAAAACAGTGCTGCGATTTAATCATGTCCCCCATGGTGCTAAAACAGGTTAAGGCGGAAGCTCACCTTTATACTTTACCGCCTGGGATACAGATTTGAGGAACACCTTTTTTCCATTGTTCACCACAAGTTTATCGACTTCTGGGAAAATTTTTCTAGTACTTAAATTAACACATGAGTTAAGCATTTGACATGGATCATATCTGGGGAAAAGGTTTTGACAGCTTTAATCTTGTAGGCCCTGCATCTGTCACTAACGATATGATTTTGTACTGGAATTCTGAATCAGGCTGTCATTAATGAAACGGGAGACTGTTTCATGGTTGTTACTCAAAAGGACTTGGCATAAATTAACGTAGGAGTCGTTTTGGTTTCCCGATGAAGAATTCCAATAAGAAGATAAATTAAAGGCCTCCATCATACATGGCATATATGTAATGGTATATTTTCTCTCTGATTTTAATAACACCTTTCAAATAGTTTTTACTTAAGGTACTTTCGTCCGGTATGTTCTTTTGAGTGTGTCGCCAAAAACATTCAGAAAGAAGGAGACTGCAGCTTAGAAAAAGGAATGGAGTCAAACCTCTGTATAACGAGTTTCCATGTATCGAATTTTTTTTAGGAACTTATAGTTTTTATTAGAAAAAACTATTTTGTGTATTGAATAAAATTTCTATGTCTCGAACAAAAAGACACATTTAAAAAAATGTAATTGTAATCAAAAATAGCCCCTTAGATTACATTCATAAGAATGGGTAATAATTAAATAAGAAAAAAAAAACATGTTTCACTGTTCAAAAATGAAAAATAAAGATGTGCCAAAAATATGAAGTTACAAGTATCAACAATTTACATGAACAATGATTCAGTTATTAAAGCGTTTGAAAGTTTAGGAGGAGATTGGAAACGATTTAAGTTTGATCAAATCAGTGAAAGTGATAAGAACATACCTGTATCAGGACCACTCACTAAGGATAAAGTGACTGAATATGCTCCAACTTTAGGAATCCCCCGGGATCGTTTGGTACATTTAAAAAGTGAAATAGGATCCAAGAAAATATAATATCGGATGAAAATGCTGGTGTTTTTGACGCGTAATGTTCTTGATTGCAAAATCAGTTTGTTTGATACTGGAACAAGGCGGCGGTATATGAATTTGGACTGATCTTTTTAGCAGTTGTTTAATTCTACCTACCGTTCGCTTGACAAGACCATTTGACCGAGGATAATATGGACTGGATCATGATAAATCATGATAAAGTCTTTGAAAAATTGTTTTTCAAGTTGCTATGAACTAAATGGTGTTCCATTATCTGTGACTACTAATGGATGGTGATACCTGGCATGCAAGAATTGATTTTAAATGTGTTATGACATTGTCAGTTTTAGTAGTATTTAATTGTTGAGCTTGTGCTTATGTCAACATTATACTTTTTGCTAAATCCAATGCCGAATCTACTTAATTTGTTGTCTTCTAACAACTTTTCCTTGATGTTTTAATATTTACCTTTAACGCCTACTATACATGTTTGTTATGAGGGTGTCTTACAATTTATCAAATTCACAGGTTGAACTTGGATTTTTAAATTTTGTTATAAAGCCTTCAATTATTTCATGTTCCTGTTGGCGGCTGTAAAAATTTTGTGCCTTACAATTGTGAGATTGACTATTGGCGTGAAGTAGTCTATAAATTGTTTTACCTAACTTTCATATCTGATTGTTCCAATTTTGACTTGGAAAGAATAATAAATTTGTCAAGACCCTTCACCTACATGATGAAGAAGTAGTGCTACTTTTCTGTCATTTTTGGATGGTCCAAAGTTGACATGCTTTCAAGTATATTTGAAATTAATTTAGCCATTTTTTCCAAGTTTCTGACAAATTTGTAGATTTCAAATTTATTGGCTTTAATGAAGTGGTAAATGCAAATGAATTTTGCTCATCTGTGGGATTTGATTTGTTTTGTTTCATTTCTTCGGTCATGTTATTGGGAATTTTCTTGACTAGGCACTGACACAATTTTGTCTAATTTATTTTGATTTTAAATTCTTATTACCACTTCAATTAATAAAAATAAACGTGACACCATGCTGTGTCCCTTGATTAGGTAATTATGATAATAAACTAAAGGAGACTAGGAACTGAACTGTGTGTTTATTTTATATCCCCTCTAGTTGTCTTGCCCATAACCTTCCCTGGTTGTGAAGTACAATATAATATATCTTCTGTTATAAGATCAACATCTAAGCAAGGAAAACTTAAAGCATCTTGTAATAGGAAAAAGTAAAAAAAAAAAGCGCTTGATCTTTGCATTTGTAAATGATAAACCTACAGGAAAACTTGTAAATCTTCGATTTTGTATAAGTGTATTAGCCAAAGTATGGGAGCATGATGTCTTTCTTACCCACTACGATAAAAAAACTGTTTTGCTAAAAGTGGTTTTGTAGAAGAAAGTCCTGAAGAAGAACAAGAAAATTTAGAACATCAAGAACAAACAGATACCGACAATACAAAAGAAGCCTGCACAACTCCAATCATTGGGACAAATAAATGAGGGAATCAAATTTGAGCAATGTTTACGTGTTGATAAGACCTTAATTGTGGCTGATTATACCACTGATCAGGACATAATGCAGTACTGTTTTAACCATGATAAACCCAAAAATGATAATGACAATGACGATGAATTAACTGAAAAACCTTCAATAAAACAAGTAATGGGAGAATTTGAAACTGTGCATCATGGTTTGAGATTTATTCCTACCATTCCTCAGGAAATTTTTAGATTTGTGAATAAAGTGAACACTTCTTTGAAACAGCTTCAGTGATGAATTGTACACAAAAAGAAACTACTTTGCGCAAAAATAAATAAATTTTTATGTGTAAACATATTTTTAATACATATCCTTATTAAATACCCACACATTATATATGTTATGTGTAAATAATCAGCAATCACATATACAGTTTGAACAATTTTTCAAATGAATATTTTTGATCGTTCAGTATTTATTTCTTTGACTCCAGCAAATTGCCTTTGATACTAGTTTAACCCTAAAAAATAATGGTAGTTGTTTTTACTACAAGGATGAAAAATTGCGATCTTTCTATTAATCGAAATTTCTATATACAAACTTTTTTTCAAGGAACCGTCATGTTCGATATATTGAGGTTCAACTGTATTTAAAGCTGCAATAATACCAGCATTTTTTTTTATTTAATAAGTTGATGTGATACCTAAAAGAACATGCTAATAAATTCCATTTGTCAACATATCACAAAATGACATTGTCGGTTTTTGAATGATGTAATATTATAATTTTATTGAATGGAACAGTAGATTTAGAATCCCTTTGTAAAACCTAATCTAAGCCTTTTTTTATCACTTCCAAGTTTTTAGGGGCTAAAATTTTGCCGGTATAGTAGAACATTATTTAGGAAGGCATTGAGCTTTAGGAGGCCAAGTATTTCATTTGCGGGTGGTATAGTTGGCCTCAAGAGAGGAAATCTACAGCGGCTTTTTTAAATGTGAATGAAGTAAATGGAATGTCAAAGTACTTAGTGGTATTTGCAAATTGAAGGTTAACATCGTACTACAGGATTCTATAAACTTTATATATTCTGCCAGATTTTGAGAAAAAAACTATCAGATGTATAAGTGAAAGGATATTTTTTTCAAAGTATGATTTGAAAATTCTCATTTTGGATCAGCCAAGGAAAATGCTAAGTTGTCAATGTATCTCAAGCTATCGTTTACTTCTGATCCCCCTTGGTCAGTGTTTTGTAAAATATTCCACTGTATCACTTAAACTTAAGGAAAACAAGCAAAGGGGCTAACTTCCTCTACAGAGAACACCTTAAGTTATTGCAAAGTTTCTGGAAAACTTGTATTCTCTTATCATCATCTCATTTTCATGCAGCATCTTAATTTTCTGGGTTTTCAGTAATTTGTCATGAATGAAAAACTGTTATAACCAAATCTTTGAATCATTATACATGATTAAGGATTATTTGCTGAGCAAAAGAGGTCCCATTACCAAGGGATAATTAGGAGACCATCACGAGGAAGGGTGGACACCATCTTCATTTAGGAAGTTGGAAAATAAATAGCTCATTTGCCCAGGGCTGTCCCTGTCTACCTGAAGTAATCTGCTCCTCAACAGTATTGTGAAGAAATTCATTAGCCCTAAGTTATAAAACATTTTTGTGAGCCTGAGAACAGAGCTCATAATAATAAATCTGTGAAGAAGATAAATTTTGTTTATATGCAGACAACTGGAAATCACAAAAAAGTTAGATATTACCCAAAACATAAATCTAATAAAATTTGCTCGGGTGGTATTAAATACTCAATTTTTAGTGCTACTTCTCAAAACTTTATTTTATATAATTTCTTCAAAATTATTTTTTTGCATACTGTTTTAGTGCATTCTTATACCCTTGGAAAACAAAATAAGATCTTTAAAACTCCTTATCAATTTCTGAGCTGACTGTTGAGAAAGTCGAAAGGTTAGCAAAAGAGTACTAACTTCTTTTTGTTAAATTTTTTTCATACTTACTGTTATTTTAAATTTACTGGTATTTTAAATAGCACATAATAAGTATATGCACAAGTTTTGTGGAATGTACGTTTAAAATTTCAGATCAATTAGGTGATTAATATCACCTATTGTTGTATGTACAGATTGACTATCTTCCCTCCCTCACATCTAAGTCATTTGTTTATCTTTAATCAATGGCTTTATCGACCTTTAGGCTCAGAGTAACAAATTATTTCATTTAGGAGAATTTTCACTTAAATTATAGCAAAATAATTTTTATTTAAAAATATTCTGCATTATGGATGTGTAAAATGATTAAGCAAAAATGCATATACATCTCTTAATGATATTAAAATTGAAACTTAAATGACCAATATTTTACATGGCCGGTATATCACATTTGACAGCCCACTTCATAGATGCATCTACTTACTCAACAATTACTTATGAATCAAAAAGTATTGTTTCTGAAGTGAAGGTCAAAAGAAAGGAGGTAAATTCTGTTAGTCTCAACTATTGTTTATTTGTAATTATTTTAAGTTATTTGGTTAGAATAAAATATACACAGTACACAACAAATAAAGTTTTTTCAGATCTCAAGCAGTATGTATGGCTTCACATTCAAAACATCAAATAAATTAATAGTTTTAAAGCTTCACTGCCAAATGTGAATAACATATATTGCAGTTTTCTCAAATTCTGCCTGATTTTGGTTTGCCAAATCATCCTATTTTTCATCTTTACTTAAAAATTTATTTGCTTTCGTGTGTATCCCACATGACCTAGATAGAACTCAGCTAGATTAGTTGGAATAAATACAGAATACTTATGTTTCTTTCCAGAAAGTTTATCTAGCTTGTTATTGTAATTATGTTATTATACTTTTGTAGGTGTTCCCTAATATAGTAATATTCAAAATTAGAGGTTTCTTCTTCTTCCAAGTCACTTTTGAACTCTCAATAATCAATTCCCTCATTGAAATATTCCTAGATTGACTGAATTTATTTAATTTTCATAAATAGAAGTGAGTAAGGCCCAATAGACTCGCACTAATATCTATCGTTTTCGACTATTTTTATACTGCCGGGTCATCCCTAGGGGAGGTAGGGCCATCTTACCCACACAGTATTTTATATAGATTGTAAATCTTTGTCTACTAAGATTGGTGTAAATTGCTCTAGGCATTCCATAATTAGGCCAGAATAAAGACACAAAGCCATTTATATAGATTGACATTTATTAATATTAATCATTATATAAAGAGAAACAGTTATTACAAATTAATGGATAATTTCTAAAATATTTTAATGAAATCAGATGATTCCGATAAATAATCAAAATTTCATTAAAATAGCGATGATTATTTTATATAAATAACTGGAATGCAATGTGATCTCTCAAACAACCATAAAAAGTAGGAGGAATGAAAAAGGGGAATATTTCATTAGAACACATTGACGTGCAGAGCTACCTGTTGGCAGATAGTGAAACTAAATAGCAATATTTGGTAAATTTGTTGCACCGGTATGAGTTCAATTCCTTCAAAGCCTTCCATGCTACTGTCAACATGATTGACTTGAGTTAAATGTTTGTGTTGTCTTGATAGTAAGTCAGCTACAAAGCTTGTCTTTCCTAATATATGCTCTATGTCAAAAATCGAATTCAAGGTTCATTAGCCCAAACCACTTTACTTTTCACTTTAGTAATCAACGCTCAATGTAAACAAAATGATATTTTATTTAAAACATGGAAAAGAAAATATTTGTTTTTAATCATGACAAGACATATATATACCAAAATACTAGAAGAGTAATTTCATTTCTATAATAACATCCTATTTAGTTAATTATTATGAATGAAAAAATAGTCAATTAAATAAAATGCTTTCACTAACAGGCATTTTTGTCAGTATTGTTTCCAGATAAGACCACAGCAACCGATTATTATTCAAGACATTGTTGCTGGGTAAGGGACAGACATTAAGACAGCAATTATAAATAGGTACAAAATTTAGAATTGAACTGAAAATTTGCCAGCTTGCTCTTAGAATGAAATGTAAAATGAGAAAAGTTGAGGAGAGAGAATACTGGTTTTTTTTTTTTCTGATGACAGATCTGACATTAAATTTATTGAAAATATTAAGCATAATATTTGTATGTTGATACCTTATCCAATTTATTGGTCACTTAGAGATCAGCAGGCGTGTTTGAGATTTTAATTTCAATATTTATTTATTAGCAATACAAAAATAGACATAATGAAAAGATATAAAATAAAATCTCATTGTATGATAAGAATGAAAATAATTCAGAACTAGGTAAAAGAACTATCATGAAAAATGAACTGACATAAAAGTAATGTGTTTTGAAAAAAAAACGGATTTAATTAGCATTTCTTGAGTCCATGCGCATTGCATAAAGGCGGTTTGAAGAATAAACAATTTGGTTGTTTTTCTGTCTTTCTACTACCATAAAAGACTTTAGGTCAATCTATATTACTATAGTGGGAGCTCAATGCCTTCCTGAATAATGTTCTACTATACCGGCAAAAGTTTAGCCCCTAAAAACTTGGAAGTGATAAAAAAAGGCTTAGATTAGGTTTTACAAAGGGATTCTAAATCTACTGTTCCATTCAATAAAATTATAATACTACATCATTCAAAAACCGACAATGTCATTTTGTGATATGTTGACAAATGGAGTTTATTAGCATGTTCTTTTAGGTATCACATCAACCTATTAAATAAAAAAAAAATGCTGGTATTATTGCAGCCTTAAATACAGTTGAACCTCAATATATCGAACATGACGGTTCCTTGAAAAAAAGTTTGTATATAGAAATTTCGATTTATAGAAAGATCGCAATTTTTCATCCCTGTCGTAGTAAAAACAACTACCATTATTTTTTAGGGTTAAAGTAGTATCAAAGGCAATTTGCTGGAGTCAAAGAAAAAAATACTGAACGATCAAAAACATTCATTTGAAAAATTGTTCAAACTGTATATGTGATTGCTGATTATTTACACATAACATATATAATGTGTAGGTATTTAATAAGGATATGTATTAAAAATATGTTTACACATAAAAATTTATTTATTTTTGTGCAAAGTAGTTTCTTTTTGTGTACAATTCATCACTGAAGCTGTTTCAAAGAAGTGTTCACTTTATTCACAAATCTAAAAATTTTCTGAGGAATGGTAGGAATAAATCTCAAACCATGATGCACAGTTTTAAATTCTCCCATTACTTGTTTTATTGAAGGTTTTTCAGTTAATTCATTGTCATTATCATTTTTGGGTTTATCATGGTTAAAACAGTACTGCATCATGTCCTGATCAGTGGGATAATCAGCCACAATTAAGGTCTTGTCAACGCGTAAACATTGCTTAAATTTGATTCCATCATTTATTTGTCCTAATGATTGGAGTTGTGCAGGCTTCTTTTGTATTGTCGGTATCTGTTTGTTCTTGTTCTTCTTCAGGACTTTCTTCTACAAAACCACTTTTAGCAAAACAGTTTTTTTATCGTAGTGGGTAAGAAATACATCATGCTCCCATACTTTGGCTAATACACTTATACAAAATCGAAGATTTACAAGTTTTCCTGTAGGTTTATCATTTACAAATGCAAAGATCAAGCGCTTTTTTTTACTTTTTCCTATTACAAGATGCTTTATGTTTTCCTTGTTTAGATGTTGATCTTATAACAGAAGATATATTATATTGTACTTCACAACCAGGGAAGGTTATGGGCAAGACAACTAGAGGGGATATAAAATAAACACACAGTTCAGTTCCTAGTCTCCTTTAGTTTATTATCATAATAACCTAATCAAGGGACACAGCATGGTGTCACGTTTATTTTTATTAATTGAAGTGGTAATAAGAATTTAAAATCAAAATAAATTAGACAAAATTGTGTCAGTGCCTAGTCAAGAAAATTCCCAATAACATGACCGAAGAAATGAAACAAAACAAATCAAATCCCACAGATGAGCAAAATTCATTTGCATTTACCACTTCATTAAAGCCAATAAATTTGAAATCTACAAATTTGTCAGAAACTTGGAAACAATGGCTAAATCAATTTCAAATATACTTGAAAGCATGTCAACTTTGGACCATCCAAAAATGACAGAAAAGTAGCACTACTTCTTCATCATGTGGGTGAAGGGTCTTGACAAATTTATTATTCTTTCCAAGTCAAAATTGGAACAATCAGATATGAAAGTTAGGTAAAACAATTTATAGACTACTTCACGCCAATAGTCAATCTCACAATTGTGAGGCACAAAATTTTTACAGCCGCCAACAGAAACATGAAATAATTGAAGGCTTCATAACAAAATTTAAAAATCCAAGTTCAACCTGTGAATTTGATAAATTGTAAGACACCCTCATAACAAACATGTATAGTAGGCGTTAAAGGTAAATATTAAAACACCAAGGAAAAGTTGTTAGAAGACAACAAATTAAGTAGATTTGGCATTGGATTTAGCAAAAAGTATAATGTTGACAAAAGCACAAGCTCAACAATTAAATACTTCTAAAACTGACAATGTCATAACACATTTAAAATCAATTCTTGCATGCCAGGTATCACCATCCATTAGTAGTCACAGATAATGGAACACCATTTAGTTCATAGCAACTTGAAAAACAATTTTTCAAAGACTGGGACATTTATCATGATCCAGTCCAAATTATCCTCGGTCAAATGGCCTTGTCAAGTGAACCGTAGGTAGAATTAAACAACTGCTAAAAAGATCAGTCCAAATTCATATACCGCCTTGTTCCAGTATCAAACAAACTGATTTTGCAATCAAGAACATTATGCGTCAAAAACACCAGCACTTTCATCTGATATTATATTTTCTTGGATCCTATTTCACTTTTTAAATGTACCAAACGACCCCGGGGGATTCCTAAATTTGCAGCATATTCAGTCACTTTATCCTTAATGAGTGGTCCTGACACAGGTATGTTCTTATCTCATATCACTTTCACTGATTTGATCAAACTTAAATCGTTTCCAATCTCCTCCTAAACTTTCAAACGCTTTAATAACTGAATCATTGTTCATGTAAATTGTTGATACGTGTAACTTCATATTTTATTTGTATATATTCTAATTGTAATTGTACTAAAAAAAAAGCCCTTAGTTTTCATTCATAAGAATGGGTAATAATTAAATGATAAAAAAAAAAATATTTCACTGTTTTATAAAGCAGTGGAAATTCGGGGAAGACCTTGATTAAGAAGAAGCAATTACGGTACTCACAGGAGTGAATTCTGTGAATCTCTTTTCTAACATAAAGTAAAGTTTTCATTTTAAATTCAATTTAATATTGTCTTCTTTGTTGTGTACATAATGCAAATTACTTTTTGAAGCACAAAAAACAGCTGGAAAAAAATTGTGATAATTACTTTGCTCATTTTTTTTTTTTATTCATTTTTTAAATTATATATGGTGCATTTTCGTAGTTAATGTGATAACTCCTGTTCGTTTGGGGGTATTCCCTGAAAAAAAAAGAAAGGTTCATTTATTAATTCATACAAATTTCTGTATTAGTTCCCAAATATTTATAGTAATTTTGGCAACATCTTTTATGTGGGTTTTTGCCATACTGAAAACATTAAAAGACTCACCTCCACTGAGTGATATAGGAACTGATTGTATAGAAGTTTTTAGAACAAAACTAAATATAACATATAAATATGCTTTATGTGGAAGGATATAAATCAAATAACCGATTTTCCGTCTCTAAAATATTATTTATTCAAACAAAAACATTTTCGACAGCTCTAAACTGCCATCTTCAGTTGTCCATTTTTGGTATGAAATTTACTGTTAATTTCATGGACTAAAGCTGCAATACGATGAGTGGTTGAAACATATTGTTTGGGAGATTCGCTGGAGCACTTTCGACCTTAGAGGGTTCATTTTTTAAG
Source organism: Acanthosoma haemorrhoidale (assembly GCA_930367205.1). Taxonomy (NCBI): domain Eukaryota; kingdom Metazoa; phylum Arthropoda; class Insecta; order Hemiptera; family Acanthosomatidae; genus Acanthosoma; species Acanthosoma haemorrhoidale. The sequence continues at coordinate 21,152,529 of OV884014.1, read as the reverse complement.
TAAAGAAAACTCTCCAATGTGAAGATTTTTCAATTTTGATTATTTACATTACATTATATCATAGAGCCATGATACTTTTCTTTTATAATTATCTTATTAAATCACTTACTGTTCAATAAATCCCAGTCTTACACTGTATTTATTATTAATTATATAAGAGAGCCTGACTCTTTCTGTGATGGGCAAATAGCGATGTCTAATGAAAATTCATTAATTTTAAGGACATTTCAACCACAAGGGTCATTGATGTCCTAATTACATTAGAATTTAATAATTTATACATAATTATTTAATAAGTAGGAGGAACATAGTTTACATTTACAATTTTCAAATTCCTTCCTCTCCTCCCCCTCCTCTATCATAATAATATATCTGTTTTATCATAAGAAACTGAATTGGCAACCAAGGAATTGCTCGATTGTCTAACTGATCTGCGATGAAGAAACACTTAAAAGGACATGAGATATAATAATAATTTTACATGCATATTTGCTTTTGAGTCTCAATCATCATCAAGAGTCAAAGAGTAAAGTCTGAAGTGGTCCTATTCCAAAGTTTGAATTAAAATAAATTATTTCAAATGCTATAAGTTTTTTCAAAACATCAATGCCATATTGTGGAAAGATACAAGATTTATTATTTAACATTGTAATATTTTTTTTTTCAATGACTATCTAAATCTAAATTTTATTTTTTCAAGATTCAATAATAATAATTGACGTTTTCGTCAGTCCCCTTTCCAAGAGGGCAGGGATTATCTTACCCACACAGTATTTTTTTTAGATTTTAAGTTGTATGTGTACCAAGTTTGGTGTAAATTGCTCCAGGCATTTCATAATTATGCTAGACTAAATCACACAAATCCATTTATATATATATTTATTTATTTACATTCATTAATATTAATAATAATATAAACAGAATCAGCTATTTCAAAACAATGGATCATTTCTAAAATATATTGATGAAATCGAATAGCTCTTCTAAAAAAATATAAAAAATTTCCATGACAGAATAGAATAGAAAAAAAATTTACACCGGGACAAAGTCCCCTATGAATAACATAAGTTTTCAGATGACAAATTTTAAAGTAAAGTAAAAAGATCTATTACATCATAATAAAAAAATAATGATAATGTAAAAGTGTAAACCTCAATAGGAATGATAATAATAATTATGAAATAAAATAAAAATTGTTTTACTGCTATTAGTAAAGAACATCCATAGATGGATCCACCTATAATAAACCAAAACAACAATATGCAGATGCCTGTAAAGTATGACATTAAATAAATACCATTAAATTAATAGAAAAAAACAACAAAAAAGTGACATACAAGCTTCCAGCAAACATCTATCTGTACAAATACAAATTACTGTCTCATTGATGTTGGGATAGGTGTGCTTTGAAGGTTTCTAAGCATGGTGGATATTAGGAGGTGGAGAATTCCCGAGGATAGTAGAGTGTGGAAGGACTGATTGCATGCTGCTGTTTTGAGGGCAGGAGTATAAAGGTCGGAAAGACGGGATCTTCTGTACCTGACTGAGGATTTGAGCTGTAAAATATTGTATATATCTTTGGTAATTGTAAGCCAACCCTTGGGGTGAAGCAAATAGATGGTTTGAAAAAGGAATGAACCAAGGAAATATTGTGCATGGAAGAAGGGAAAGAGACATGGGAGCACTAAAGACAAATCTAACGAAGCAATTCATGATTTTCTTCAACTTGTCCTCGAGTCCCACCAAGAGACTCCCATATACCATGAAGCCATAGTCAAAATCGGGGAGGATACAAGGAGTAGACATATAGTCAAGGGGAGCAGATGGGGAAGCGATAAAATAGTTTCAGGGTACCTATTGACTTACTGGAAATTTGGGAGATATGTTGGTTTCAAGAGAGGGTTGATCAATGCTTACCCCTAGGTTAACTCGGTTTGAGATTTTTACCTCAGGCAGGGGGAAAAAAAAAAAAAAAAGTTATCCCTAGGTTTTTGAAGGTGGAGCAAAAAGTGATGGGAAGGTTATTAAGGGTTAAAGTGGGAATATTGGCAAAGGATCTGAGGATAAAACTGGAGCCTATGACAATTGCCAGGGTTTTCTCTGCATTTAACCTGTGTTTACTCAGCTTTGGCCAGGCACTGATCTAGGTCTCCCTGAATCTTGGCAAACAGAGCTAAAAAATCGGAGGATGGAAGGATAAATAGATTTTGGACTCAACAGTGCAAAGATGATATGGAGAATGATGAATAGAGTTAGGCAGATCATTTATGTAACTAACTAAACTAAAAAGAAGGGGAGAGATGCTCAATCCCTGGGCTGCACCCGAGGAAAGAGTGAGGGAAGCAGATAGGGGTTGATTAGGGATCGTTACCACTTGTGAACATTTGGAAAGAAATGATTGAAACCATTGAATAGAGCTATCAGAGAAGGTTAATGATTATAAATTGGAAAGGACTGCATAGTCTACGGTATCAAATGCTTTGAAGAAATATAGGAGAATTAGGACTGTTAGTTCTCTTGATAAATAGCAGCATGAATCTCACTAATAATCTTAGCTGGTAGATTATATAGAAATAAATGGAATAAATTGAAACTAACTTAAAAAAAAAAGAAGCAAATTAAGTACATTGGAATTCCATCTCTAAACGGAAAAGAGAACTAGCTCCAGTACAGGTTGGCAAGAGAGAGGCAGAGATATTTAGGGCGAGAGGGAAATCCTGCATATTGTATTTTGACCTTTTAACTGCAAAAATATTATTATTGTAATTCTACCCTCCTTTGAATGCATCTGCGTATGCAGCAAGAGGAGAAATTTGTAAATTGTAAAAATGTTGATAAACAAAGGGGTTTTGTAAAAAAATAATATATATATGTATATATTTCATAAAATAACTGTTGGTTAATAGTTAAAACTAAATAGAAAAAATTGTCATATTTATTGCACTGCAGCGCTGCCTATTGAGTGGTGGAAGAACTAAGAATGGTTCTGACTGGAGTAGTTAGCTCCTACAGAATCCTGAAGATCTGGTACTAAATACAATTTTCTGACTCCAAAAGAACCTTTTAAAGAAAGCCATCTCTATAAGTTATTATTAGTAAAAATAGTGTTTAAAATGGAGCTAAATTTATATTAATTGTACAGGTTTTATTTTTAAAAATATTTAAACTTAGGTGCTAAGGAAAAACCTTTTAGATCTAGTTAGTTCCTCTACTGCTCAACAGAATGCCCTGCCATGCAATAAATATGCGGATTTTTTCCTATTTATTCCGTCTATTAACCAATAGGTAGGAATGCACCTCAATTTATTCTATGAAATACCTCTGCTTTCATGCTATATCTCTCTCTCTCTTTCCAACCTGTGCATTTTAACTGTAAAATCAAAAATGTTTTTGTAATTCTACCCTCCTTCAAATGCATATTATACTATGCAGGAAAAGGAGCCACAAATCTGTAAATTTGTTCATGTTAGTGTTGTCTTTAGTGTAAGGTAGCGGTGCTAGTAGATGGCCATGCATCAGTAGTTGGCCACTTTCCCTAAAAATGCTTATAACAAGAGTTTTATTTAAGATTTTTTACGCATTGTTAGCTTATAGGCTAGTGTGATCATCTGGGAACACAACAAAATAGACGCCGTCATGTTGGTAGCTGTGGTATTCAAGATAGCGAATTTTGACTTTTGAATCGGTGGTCGTCACATAAAACAAGGTAATTTCTTATGTAATTTATTAAGCAAAGAGGTCAATCATTCGAAAGATTTTGATGGCAAATCATGTTATTTTGTTTGGATAATTTGGTTTTAGGATTTATAGTGGGTTTGAGTCAACATTTGTTTTAAAAATTAAAAATGCATTTTTGTTTACATTATGGTTTGTGGGGGTGGCCCATTACTAACATCTGTTAGTCAAAATAATTTAATAGTTGCCCGTCCGGGCAACTACTAGGTATTTTCTATTTCAAGTTTATTTTGCTTCATTATTTTTTATCTAACCTAAAAAATTAATAAAATTAAAATGCATTAACATTTTTTGGGTTTTATTTTTAATTTTCAGTAATGAGCCGGGTGGGCAACTACTGACTATTATTTCGGCCAATTACTAATTCTGTCCATGTATTCCATTTTAGGTAAGTACTAACTTTATTTTTTAGATGCCAGGAAAAAAAGGAGCGTTTTTAAGTTATAGTGAAGAGGCCATGACCCAAGCCGTTAACGACGTAAGACTCCATGACACACCGATACGTGCTGCCGCCAAGAAATTTGGAGTCCCTCGGCAGACTCTTGCAAATAAAGTGACCGGGAAATCTCCTCTTGCAAGGAAGATGGGCCCAGCCACTATGCTGACAAAAGAAGAAGAGGGGAGGATATGCCAATGGGTGTACGACTCTGCAGCGGCTGGATTCCCCATTACTCACGAGCAGCTGCTCTTCAGTATTCAGAAATACTTGAATGATTTAAAACGAAACTGCAAATTTTTTAAGGCGAATAATAAGCCAGGAAAAACATTTTTAAAACTTTTTATGAAGAGGAATAAAGGAATAGCCTCAAGAACCTCGCAAAACTTGACGTCTTCTAGAGCTATTGAGAAGGACAACACTGAAAGAATTTTGTTCTTAAAGAGAGGCTTACATTTTCTAAATGAATCAATACCTGCTGACACCTTGATTGCATTTCAATCTACAATTGGTGATTGGTCCGGTGACACCACTGATAAGTCATTGTTCAACTTATGGCACAGTACCAAAACTGAAGTAGAAGCCCTCCAAAAGGAAGATAGTAATCTAACGCACGAGGATCGGACAGCATCTCCACTTACAGCTGACTTCAACTTTCCAGCACCGATTTCTGACTTAGCAACTGCGGACATGGAACTTGTACATGAACTACCAGGACCCTCATCTACTAGCACTGTGCCTAGTCCCTTTAAAAAGCACTTTTTTTATGTACCGACGGAAGTGAGCAAGGATACAAAAAGGAAGCCAAAGGAAAAATTGCCCACCGTAGCTTTTGGAGAAGATTATGTGATCTACTTGAAACGGAAAATGGAAAAGAAGGAGAATCTCGCAAAGCAGAAGTTAGAGCGAGCCAACGAAAGGAAACGGAAGAAGGCGGAAAAAGATGCACTGATGGAACAGAAGAAATTGGAAAGAGAAGATCGAAAGCGCCGCAAGTCTCAAGACACCCAAGCCAAAAAAACCAGAAGAAAGCTGTGTTATTCTTCTGACTCAAGTGTTAAAGTCTCATCGGCAGAAAGCGACATTGACGATGAAGATACGGATGAGGATGATAGTGACAGCAAACTTATCCCTCCGAAAAAAGTGAATGGCAAATTCGTCATCGTTCGTTATGACGGCAGGTTCCATCCCGGCAAAGTTCTTACGGCGCTTCCATTGGTCGCTTCAATTTCTGCCATGGCGAGAGTGGGGAGGCTATGGAAATGGCCAGTTCGGCCCGACGTTTGTGAATACGAGTGGAAAAACGTCATCACTACCATAAAGGAGCCTCAGAAAACAAGCAAAACGCGAGACCTCTTTAATGTGCCTGAAATGAAACACTTTCAAGACTAGACTTATTTAAAATAATTAAATGAATTTCTTATGAAGCATTCTATAAGGCTTATTTTTATTTAGAACACAGAATATAGCATTGAAACTGGGTGGGCAACTACTAGTGAGAAAGTGGCCATCTACTAATTTTTCACTTATCTCAAGTGGCCATCTACTAGATTTGTAATTTTTTTTTTTTTAATTTTTTTTTCTTCTTGAATTTTTTAAACTGGAGTAATCTGTTGATTGATCTTAATAAATTCGAGTTTAAGTTATCGCAAAACGCCTTCACCGAGTGCATAGACCGATTAACAACACAGACAGTGTTTAAAAACAAAAACTACTGCATTAAATGGCCATCTACTGGCACCACTACCTTAAGGTGGGGGAAAAAAAACCAAAAAAATAGTGTTCATTTCTTTGTAAAACATTTTTTGAATAAAGGGGTTTTGAAACAACAAAAAAAAAACCTATAACCTACAAATATAAAGTTTTAAATTTAAACATAGTTTTTTTTAATTTAGTTTCAAGTTTTAGCCATTAGGTTTCACTCACTGCATGTATCCATGCATGAAATTTTTTTTAACCTCTCTCTAATCCTTAACATTATTTAAGACTAAAAATTTAAAATCAGGATAGTGAAATGTATTACTCAATCAGCAAATAATTAATTTATCAGCTAAGTTTTGTTTTTATATTATGTGTGGTTTATGAAATAGGCTTTTAACGTGTAGGATGAAGTATGTATATATGAAAGTGTACTTTTATGTGGTTTACACCATACAAATTAGAAGTTGATCTTAAGTATATAATGTTACCGAATTATGAATTAAATAATGTTTAATTAATGTAACCTTCATATTTTAAGTCATAAATCATTTACAAGTTCTAATCTTAAAACAGTCAGCTTCTTAAATTTGCAGCTCTTTATACTTAAAATGAGACTACATGTGTAAGTGTGAATCTCCAATCAACAACATATTAATGTAAGTATACCTAACAACCTGTCATAAATCTAAACATTATAAATTACATCATTTTGTATTATACCAGCAGTTATCTCTCAAGCCTGGTAAATTTTTACGGAATTATGCGCCTCTAATATTTTGGATGAAATCCCTGTCGAAATCCCTTGTAACTTTATATGTAATGCTTGATTTTATTTTAAACAGTGTTTACACCCTGTTCCTGGATATCTATGAAACTTTGGGAGCTCACATATAAAGAATGTTTTTACCAAATATAGTGTAGATAATGGACAACTGAATATACAGAAATTTTTATGTTTTCATTTAGTATTTAAATTATTTAGTATTCACCAATTTAAAAACCTAAGAAAAGATTGAAAAAAATAATTAAATTGAAAGATGTCACATTTATTCAGTTTTTCAGAGATGTTAATTCATTGTTACTGTACGAACCGTATTTTCCACATTGCTTGCCCCATTATCACCGACCCTTCTGAGAGTTTCGTTGATGGACATAAGCATTGGAAAGCTGGAAATCGTTTTAATCGCTTTATATGACATCCAATAGAAATATCCTAGGTTCACACCTTCCTGCGACTCCCACCTAAAGGGGGGGGGGTGGTCCAAAAAACCGTAAAATTTTCGGATTTGTTTTAGTGTTAGTTTATAAATCACTAAACTGAGCTTCCATGCAAAAAAATAGCTTTATAAGTCTTAAGAAGCATTGAATTCTGTAAATAACTACTCACAATTTAAAATTTGACCCAGTCAAACAGTCCAAAAAGACAATAGAAAAGTTGAAAATTTGACAAACTTTGCTCAAAAATCCAATATAGACTTTAAAACGTATGTAGCTTACAAACGACGTATCATGTAAAAAAACCTTTAAATAAAAATAGTAGAACATCAAGCGTTCAGTCAGTATAAAAGTTTAAAAAATATGATTTGGTCAAGGGCACAAATAAAAAATTTGAATTTTCTATTTTTCGTCCTATGGTCCGCAGTAATTTTAAATAAAGGTATCAGCCACTCAAAACTCTACTTTGACAGTAATTAATTTATAAACTGTATTCTGGATGAAAAACTCATAATTAATAATTTTTATTACGATAAAAATTTGAAAATATTGTTGACAATTCTTTGTAATGGTCGTTCCTACTGTATCTTGTGACAAATATAACGAATATAATATAACATAAAATATAAACTTTTCTATGAGAAGGCAGATTTGGTTGGTTTTGCTTTTCGCAACCTTCCAACTTTCCAGAAAACCGTAAAGGAAGGCCTAAAGACCTCAAATTTGATGACATCAACCAATGGAATCCCACTGAAGCTGTCAACATCCTGCTCATAGAATTTTTGCGGGTTTATGGCAAATGGACTGAACGTACCAACATCCCTGGGTGGAACGGTTTTATGGAAAACTTAAATCCATCGAACATTTCCAGAAACCTATGTCTCCCGGTTCTTAATCTTCCTGGGAAACATGAAACCATAACATGGTATGTATATTATATTCCAGGTTACTCTCTGCAGTTGGAAAATGCAAAGCATCGTATCAGGAAAGCTGTTGCGTTCCATTCGATCAGCCGCTTTACTTCAAGGTTAGGAGCATAGTGGCTTCCTTTGGGGCCGACTCTTCAATGGGTTAAGTAACAGTACGGCTGGGCGGTTTCCACACGTTAATGTTAATGGGTAATGGTTTATCATGGATGGATATGGATTGCAGGATTTGCTAAGCATTGCTTACCCAGTTACATCAACTGGAAAAAAGTTAACAGGTAATGCATATTCAAGGGATGTAAGGGCACATAATTAGTTTTGGCCAAGACTGTGCCATCCATATTGGACACGACCTGCGATGAAAGCACCTGGATATTTGAAGTCCTTGTTGATCTTGATAAACCCACGGTACCGTGCAAAGTTTAATTATCTAACGAACTGCTTCAACTGGAACAATACAGCTCAACTGCTACACTTTTGGTGCAATGTTTCCGTATGGTAAGAATAATAAAACGCTTTTCACGCGCTGAAAAAGTTGGCGACTAGAATGGTCATATACATTGTATGCAGCAAATGTTGCCATACTTTTATGATAGTAGACATTTCCTCTATGCAAAATAATGCCTACTTAATTTACAAGAGGCGGTCAACCTCGAATCTAAGCTGACTCCTGACGACTATGATCGTTTGGTGGTTAACCATTAGGGTATCTTTACAATATGGAGAACAGAAAAATTCTGGTATGGTATATGGTCAGAGAAGACCAAATGAGCAAACTCTAAAAAATCAAAAAAACTGAGTCGTGGAAGAGGATCAACAGACATCGTTCTCATCAAATGAATTTCGTCTATTCCTGCGATCACCAATGTGTATAAGTAGTAAATATTCCATTATTAAATTGTAGTTATGTTTTTTTTTTACAACAAAAAGCCAATATTCATTAAATCCTATCCATAGTGGGTAAAAATTACCTGTTAAAAAAAACTGGGTCAAATTTTATATTGTGGGTAGTCATACGACGCAAACTTTAATGCTATGGAAGCTGTGCAAGGTATATTTTTGCTAGGAAGATTTATAAGCAACAAATTTTGTTTTTCTTTTTTTTTCTTTTCCCCCCTTTCATAGCCCCTTTAAATTTACAGATAATTATTTATAATTATAGATCCTCAGGCGAACCTATTTACAAATTATTTTTGTATTTCCTGTAGCATCGCTACATTATATACAGGTTTAGTTTGGGCTCACCTTTTTGATCAACCTTAAAACTAACTTGCATACTAATTCTTAACCTAATTTTCCCCGACAGTCTGTTGCCATCGATGCGGGAGGGGTGGTGGGGTCATAATGTTAAACACTGGGTTTGTCAGGTGCTGCAACGAGTCAAAAAACTTAATGTGTCTCCGGCGGATGAACTCACGCACCAACGGCACACCAAGCAACGGGTGCAGATCAGCGTTCTTCAACCTCTCGAAAGAGGTATGTCGGACCACTTTTCGCATGATCCCATTCTGGAAATGTTGGAGACACCTGGCTGTGTTGTCAGTCAAGTGGGTAAATAGCGGGGCACCGTACATCAGAGCTGGCCGGAGGACACATTTATATATCATCAATTTGAGACGAAGCGACAGGTTGGGTGAAGTTAGCAACGATTGCCGGTAAGACCTGTGCCATACTTTTTCTATTTTATTACTAAAATGAGTAGAGAAATGGAGATGCCTATCCATTTTTATACCTTTGTACATAACAAAATGGAAAAAGTCTGAACATTTCTAGGTTTTTTGGACACTCCCTTTAAGCGGGTTAGGTGAACCTGGAATACTTTTATTGGATGTCAAATAAAGCGTTTCAGGCGATTTCCTGCTTTCCAAGACCCATTTCCACCTTCAAGTCGTATGTCACTGGCCTAATGCTTAGGTCGATAGAAATCTGTAAAACTAAAAAAATTTTCCTAATTAGACATTTTTGATTCCTTTGTTACGTGACGGTAGATGGCTCTTTTTTTTCTTGAAATAGAATAATGATAAATATAATTATAGAAATTTATATGTGGTTATAAATAATAATTGTAAACATGAACCTAAGAAATTGACAAAACATATCGGCCAGTCTACAGTTTTGGCTGAAAAAAAAATTCTTTCCTAATTAACTAATTGCATCTTTTAAACGTCATTCTAGATCTGAACATTCCTGTACAGTCAGTTCTTAGCTCTCTATGGCACGTTAGGAAATTGGAGTTTATTAATGTGTGTCTGTGCCTGATGAAACTCCCGTGCAGAAAAAGATATTTTCAAAATTATTATAGATATTGGACGATTTATTATAAATAAATTGATATGTGATTATGTAGTGTCATACATATCAGTTTTGAAGAAACTAAGTAAAATGACACTATAAAGCGTAATTGCTAATATTTAAAAATAAGACTATCTTTGTGCCCCGTGTGTTCTCGGCACCCGGTGTTAACTTCTGCCTAGATATACAGCGTCACACTTTCCACAACTTACCATTCGTTTATAAACCCCAGAAGGTACCGGATACACAAATACCCTGAACTCAATAAAACCACTCTAACTAATCATTAAAATATTTAATAAAACTTTTTAAACTGCGAGCTCATAACAGTTAAATTAAATACCAGAAAAAGCGCTACCTTCACAGTACAATCTGAGCCCCATTGAAATATTTATAGGCCTGAAAGAGATCGACGTTGGAAGACGGAAGTGTCCGCTATTCCGCTGACAGATTGGAACGGACGTCAGCTGTGCCACTGCGAGATTGATCTGCCGCCATTAATAATACCGGTGGCACCGGCTCCCTTACCTTGAATAAAGCTTCACAAATCTCTCGGTGAGATATATAACAATTCGTTTCGCAAAATGTCACGCAAATCTAATTGTATTTAAATATAAATTATTACCTCTCGAGTCGTATTTTAGGAATGATAAATGACTCGGGGTCCCATGAATCATAAAATAAAATTCTTGGTGCAACATCTGTTATACAAGAGGATATGATAGCTGTGGAGGGTTCGTGCAGTAATTGGTAGATGTCGCTGTAGGTAAGTGTGGTACTCATGTATTTGTTATCCATGACGAACTGCTACTGATGAACTGCTACTGATGAACTGCTACTGCTGAACTGCTACTTTAAATTGCTCTCCTACCCCCTCCATAGCCAGTTTGAACTGAATAAACAATCAACTGAATAAACATAACTACTTAATGTACTTCAAACCTTTGAACATCTACAACAGTCACAAGGCGCCATGTTCCTATAACCAGCTCAACAGATATGATTACTAAATAAAATTTCCGCTTCAGCATCTCTGACGCAGTACTAGGAGCCATTCTTGATCATCGTATGTATATATTTTCAATGCACATTTACTAAAGTTTAATACGTCCCACGAAGTACGACTATCGTCGGGCTGACTGGGACCTATATCGATCGCAACTTTACCACCAATTGCATACGGTTCCTGTTCTCCGCACTACAGCGGACGTGGATCGACAGGTAGCTTTCCTGACCGAGGTTATCGTCGATGCAGCAAACACTGCTATCCCAAAGTTTAGCCAGAAGCCTCCCATGCTACAAAATCCACCAGACCATATTTTTCGACTTATTGCATTACGCAATAATTGGAAGAATAACTGGTATAGAACAAGGAATCGTCAAGCCAAGAAAGTTGTAAACTCTCTTACAACACAAATTCGTGGCTTGATGAGGAATTGGAAGACGGCAATGTGGCACGAACGGCTTCGTGGCTTGCATGGTGATTTCCGTAAGTTTTGGAAGCTTCTAAAGACTTCTACCAAGAAGAAATCAGGTGTCCGTTTTCATGACGGGGACACCCTGTACACAGCAGTTTTTTTTACATGGTATAGTTAAACATGATGAATAAAAGTTAAAATTTGTTTATTTTATTAGTTAACCTGACTGAAAATTAAATTTTTTTAAACAAGAAGAAGGAGTAAATGTCTATTGTTAAAAAAAGTACGTTATTTTCTTAGTACTGAGGTATGATATTATGTAAATAATAAATTATATGTACATATTTAAATTTGGTTTTTAAAATTAACCATATTTTAGTTCAACATCTATTTCTCCACTAGTTCCTTCACAGCTGGTTTACGAGATCAAAGGTTTGTTCTACGATATTAATTATTTAAAATATAAATAGAATATCGATTTTAGATATTCCGATAAATATCAAGCAAGGTGGGTGATATTATTTAAAAAATAAAAATTCTTCAACGGCCAATACATCCTCTCCACGTTGTCTACTCCTTCGATAATGATTTCTCCTTTGGAATTTTGTGATTCCAGATTTGGAGTGAAGGGTCAGGCTCTCCTAAATACTCCAGAAATCTCATTCGAAGGACCTCTCTAACTTTATGAAGGAGTTTCCATTTCCGGTTCATACTTTGGTCATGAGTACGGTCCAGATCCTACCGCAAGGCTATGAGGAAGTATGGGAGGGGGCAAAAACTGAACCATCTCACCGATGTACAGACCAATGGCCGTTTTGACCACAGCATCACAATTTACAGATACGATAACTTTCGATATCTTCGTAAACGATCAATTCAGACTACCTTCAGCAGTTCTAGCAAGCGCTCCCTCCGTTATCCCCATTATGGAGCTGTTGACTAATTAAAGATCAATTGACACTTTCAGGTTGAGCTGTATTCTTCGATTTGATTCTAATCTAGGCTCCGCGGTACAGTATATGACCCAACACAATTGGTACCACCTTTTCAGATGGTCGGACCTCTTTTCGGAATGAAATTCTAGAAGAATTGATTTGGTTGAAAATGACAAAATAAGCTCGCTGGGATCGGCTGGTAAACAGCTGATCTACAGTTTCGTGCCGGACGTCAAAAAGTGGCCAATCAAAAAAGGCGGAACCCTCTTTAACTTATCTCACGGGGAATGGAATAAGTGTAACAATCACCCGTTTCGTGTCTTTGGAAAATCTCTTAGTATTTTCTACTCTACTTCCAATTCTCCTTTCCAGCCACAATGTCTCCCTGATCGAATTAAGAAGCGGTGTCTTCATGGTAGTTTTCAAGGTTCAAGCAATAGATAATATCACACATGACACCATAAATCTCGATCTGTAAGGTTTTCAATGTCCAGAACACCAGTCCACCCGAAGGTAGCTCACAGAAGATTGGGTGGCATGTCATCACGCATCTTTCCGCAACTAAAACACAACGGTTGAGTGAGTCCAGTAAACTGTTAACCAAAACCCACAGTTCCCTTTGCCTTGTCGGTCAGCCGTGCTCCCATCGTCGGTGCAACCACCAATGCCTGGCTCAAAATGAATTAAAAATAAAATTTTGAAATGATTGTATTAATTGGCTTAGTAAGGTTGTATTTATAAACATAACATGAAAGAATGTTGACATTTTTAGTTTACTGAGTGTGCTGATAAAATAAGAAGAAATTGACTTACTTCATTACTTCTCTCAAAAGTGTTTGACATTTTTTCATTTCAACAAATAAATTAGCGTCCATTTTGAATTTGTCAATAAATTTTATTACCTTTTCTTGTTGTAAAACTATGAGGCACGTTAAAAAGCCTGAATAATTCCTGGTGGAATCCGAGAATAGTCAAATTTTAGGGTGATGCTACTTCTGTTCTTGAAGCATATGGTCATTAACTAAACATCGATGAGCATATTTTTAGGTATTGAAGAATATATATTCTATTTTATGCCATTTGAATCATTTTTACAAGCACTCGAAATAGCTAATAAATACACAGACGATCACCCTGTGCCTGAATGAAAGTAGATCCTATTTCGGGTTCGGCAATCAGAACCTCCTCGAACTGTTACCTTAGACCGTACCAAGAACCTTTACAGTACCGGGGTATGGGTGAGTGGCAAAACCTGTTGTATACCTGCAGAAGACATTAGGGGGGCGGCTGAAGATATGTCACTGGGGATGACTTGGGGAACTAAATCAATTGTTTGTCTGTCTGTCTGTTTGTTCGGAACATTTTGGCAGACTCGGAGTAGCGGAGATAATGGCAGGTCTTTATCAGCCTGTGGCACTCACGCCTTTGAGAGCTAACAACCAGCGCTAAGAGAAAGAAAAATATCTTTCTTCATCTTCATTCATAGATTTCATAATTGTTATATCAATATTTTAATATTGTTTTGCAATATTTTAGCTCTTGGGAAAATATTTTAATACATATAAATCCCATCCTTAGTACTAGTTGACTTACGTGATGTGCTCTTAGTAGCAATCATACATCCTAGTAATCAACATAGGAAGTAGGAATTTAAGGGACGTAGATTAATGTTACCTGAAAAGTGATAAGAAACATTTTTGGCCATCCTCTGGGACTATTACTTTACCGAGGAAAGCTCTTTCTTGTTGGACCGGCAGAACAAGACATGAAAAGTACCGCTACTCTGCAGGATATGGACTCCTAGGAAGCTGAAGACCTTCCACTGTGGTCCGACTTGAAAGTGAGCGACGGCTTCGTTTCTTTTCGCATTACTTCCTTTTGGGGCCGACGGAAAGAGACACGAAGAGTGTCGCCTTCAGGGGTTCCCCCACGCTGTGTCCCTGACACGAAGCCGAGGACCCACCACTGCTGGGGCGGTTGCCTTACCTGGGAGCGAATGAGGACATCATCTTTGATCGCATACTTGAGGGGCCGTCAGGACTTGAGGTAAAGAGTACCGCCGATGTGTGGGACGTCACAGACCTCCAGTGGATCCCCCATGCTGCGCGGTGTGTTGTCTTCGAGAAGGCTGAGGACCCACCGCAGTGTTGGCGGTTGCCTGTCACCCCAGGGAAGCAAATAGCGGTTCGCTTTACGAATTGAGTTATTTTCAGGACCACCTTTAAACTCTAAAAAAAACGTTTTAAGAAAGCTGTCCTAATGTGCGCTTTGTATTAGACCGCCACATTGACATATCTAGCCGACACAATTGGTTCAGTACCGCCTCTACCGCTGGACAAGATTGATAGCCAATAAATCTTAAAAGTAGAACCCCCACCCCTACCATCCCCACCCCCTGACTCGTATATTTGCTATCTAGTTTAAGTTGTTAGTTGTATGCCAATTATCAAAAACAGCGTATCACCGAAAAACCAGGGAAATACTGAGAAAATAACTTTTTTTTATTTCATTCCCATTTCGTTCAAAGTTTTATTTAAAGAAGAATTTATAACCAATATTTTTGCTGAAGTTCTTTGGAAGTTTTCCTCGATATTCTATAAAAATAGGTGGAAAATGAAATTATTAGTTACAAATTCTTCCATTTTTTTTTTATTCTCGATATGAACCTTATCACAAATATTATCTGTATCCCATGATAAATGCTCAGAAAAACTTAATAAGTTTTGGTTTAAACCTTGAGCTAGTAATCTGTTGACCAAACATTTCTCATCAAAAGGGTTCGCTCACTCAATTTACAAATTCTTGGTACGTCATACGTCGGTTGAAATAATCCCCAAGGAATTTCGATACTTTAATTCGGACTTTAATTAAGGAATTCGATAATTTGTCGATAAGAATTTTTGTCATATTTATTGACTAATCTCTAATTGTCCCCAAGCGCTCTTCGTAATTACGATAGCACAACTTCAGGAAGTTATTTTTGTTCTTTTCAAACATGTGCTCGGCTAAATGAAAAAAACAGCCACATAACGGTATTATATGAAACTATACTTAAAATTGAAAAAAAAAACAGAAGCATACATTTGGCAAAGCTTGCTTCAGATACGCCGGAAACGCTGGGAATATTGGGATTGGGCCTGTATTTTTTAAAGTACGTTTTAAACGGCGATTTTTGGCCTTCCTTAAAATGTTAACTACTATGTGGATTTCCAATTTTCTCTCTTTATTGCTTTTATCCACTTGTCTTTTAATTCATCACTGACTGGAAATATAAAATTAGAAGTAATAACATTTGAACAAAGGGCGAAAAATAATCAATTGAACAATTTTTTTTTTTGTTTCATTTCCCCTTGTCACAAAATTAAATTATGTTACAAAATATAGATTCTACAAACGAATTTATTTACAATTGCTTCATTATATTTCCTGTTGCTTGGCTACATTTTATACAAATTGTATTTTCTACTAATAGTGATCTGCATTGTAAAAAAGTATAATGATGTACATTATACATTAATGGACTTAATTTATTAAATGTGATGGGGTCACATTATTTATTATAGACTTAAAACTAACTTACGTCTAACAATAAAACTAAATCTTAACCTAACTTTCCCCGAGTCTGTTGCCATCGATGCGGGAATGGTGGTGGGCTTATAGTGTTAACCGGTGGGTTTGTGAGTTGCTGCAACGAGTAAAAAAAACTGGACTTGCCTCGGATGATGAACTCGGGTGAGTTTCGGTGGATACCGATGCCACACCAAGCAACGCGTGCAGGTCGGCGTTCTTTAACCTCTCGAGAGAGGTATGGACCACTTTCCACTTTTCTTATGATCCCATCCTGGAATTGTCGGAGATTTTTAGCCGTATTGTCAGTTAAGTGAGTATATAGTGGGGCACCGTACAGCAGAGCTGGCCGGAGGACACATTATATTTCATTAGTTTGAGACGCAGCGACAAGTTTAGTTAAAGATGGTTGGGGTAAATGATCGTATAAAGGAATGTTTTCATTTACAGGGGCTTTTAACAGACTTGTACATAAAAAAATAGGTAACAGCCGTAAAAAAAACTAAAAAACTTTTAACTCTACCTGGGAAGGACGGCCCTTTTATTAGGAGCGGTTCAAATGGCTTGTTTTTAGGCTTTAAACTGATTTTTAAGTTAAAATTTTATTTTTTTTATATTGTTTATTTTGATTTAAAAAATTTAAAATTAATGGGAAAATAGTGTTTACTTATACTATACGCTGTCACACCTAGAAAAGCGGGAAAGATTCATTTGACTATCTCAATAATATTTGCCTTTCTTCAAAAAAGCCTATTGTAGTCAAAACTATTTCTTTTAAATCCATAATGGACTCTTTTGTTTTGGATTTTGGGAAATCTAGACAATGCAGTTGTGATTTTTTAAGTAGAATCGTTGTCTGGAAATTCACCGGATAGAATATGGGAAAATACGAATCCCTTCTTTTCCCCTTTTTCCCTAGTCTTAAGTTTTGCTACAGTGGCTACAAATTGAAAAACGCTGGAAGAAGCTCTCGCCGCGTTACGGGAAATGGATGGAAAAGCATCCGAAGGTGAGATTGTTTCTGAAGAATATTTGCCGAAAGTATTCTGTTAGATCTGGGACCAGGTATTTTGTAATATATCCTGGATGTAGCTTGTATTATTCTTGGATTCTGTACAAAGAAGCAACAAATGAAAAAATAACACGTATGGAACAACTCAATAAATGTCTGAATCAAATTTCAATTACCCCACAAAGGGAGCAAAAAAGAAAACGTTGCCGGGATGTGGAAATAAAACATCATATATTGTGTTTCATCATGGTGCAAAAGTTACATTGTGTTCTAAATGTGTAAATAATTATTGTTTTCTATTGTTAGAATAATGATTGTACAGATTTAAATTTTATGTTTCATTATCTAAAAATTTGTGATTTGTTCTGCATTTATAAGTAATATAAAAAATTTAGTAAACTCATTAGGTTATTACAATGACCACAGAAATTATTTATATTAAAATATGGATATTTATTTAATAAACCAAACATTAATTAGTTATTTGTAATACAACAACGGTAACAGAAAATATCACTTTAATATTTTATTTCAGTCTTAACAATGACAGGAAATTTAAAAGAGGTGTATGAAAATAGTTAGCAAGAAGTATATTTTTTAAATGTTCATTTATTTTTTATTGAAAATCGCTGTAGATTTATGCCACATCACGTTACATTTTTTTTGCTACCACATCTATTTGTTTGGGATTGTAATTTTGATTTTTCATAGCAGGTGCTCCTGGTACAAGGATCCGCTCAACCCAAATATTCCTTTATTTTATATAATTAAGACCTATGAAAAAAAAAAAAGAAAAGATTTTTCATAGGAACACATCTTGAACCCTTGGCCTCCAAATAAAGATAATTTTCCTGCAATTTCACGCTTGATCAGCTTAGTTGCTGAGACGGAATCGTTACAAGTGGTTGTCGCTATTTGAAGAGCGTTTCTAAGAAGCCTATATTTTATGATGCTACTGAAGTACCAGTTTTGTGCATCTAATGCACCTTTTTGTCTACCTTCTAAGTACATCAGTCAGCAGTTGAACCCACATGTGGATGGCAGAGGAGCGGTTAGGTTGAGGGGACTGTGGACTAATTTCACATTTGGTGCATCATTTCACTAAATCAGTTTTGACCGAAACGCTGCACCATATCGAATTGACATTTCAGCATGTCCCGTGGATGTATATAGCTCTCTCGGAGAGTGGATAAAATCCCTAACATATCCCATACATGCACAAAGACCGCTTCCTCGTTTGGAAGTCCTTCGCGCTCGGTAGCAACCATAAAATCGTAATGTTCACGGACAGCTGTTAACAGGTGGCGGTGCCGCTGATTGGAGGACGATTGCACCTGTCGTTGACGGTCATTGTCCGAGGTGAAAGAGCGCCGGAGGGGCTGACAAGATAAAGGTCGAACAGGCGCCAGTATCAGGAAGGCACAGGGAGGTCACACATTCTACCTAGATTAAAGGTACTTGCCGCAATCCTTAAAACATTTCTCCGACTACTTTCTAGAACATAAAGGGTGACCCAGAATGAACGCAAGGTTTGATTTAAATAATATAGAAAACACAGTTTTTAGTATTTTTTTATTGAATTATATAGTAAATAGGATAGGGTTATTTATGGAATAACACATCGGGCAAATGGCCTCCACGACTTTGCTGGCACATACATACGCACTCTTTTGACGAAATTTTCCATGACCATTTGCCATAAATGTGCTTGAATTTCATTTACGCAGCGTTGAATTTCCTCTTTTAATGCACGGGTGGATGTGGGCTTGTTGATATACACATTTGACTTCAAATAACCACATAAAAAGAAATCTAAAGGTGTTAAATCACACGATCTAGGGTGCCAATTCTGATCACCGAAACGAGAGAGTACACGACCTGGAAATGTCTCATGCAGTATTTGAATTGTTTCATGGGCTGTATGGCATGTGGCACCATCTTGTTGAAACCACATATTGGCCACATCAATATCATCCAATTTCGGCACAAAGAACTGTGTTTACGACGCCGAATTGATGTTCCTGGATATTCAACAACACTCTCACGCACTGCTTCGATATTGACATTTGAACGGCTTGTTTTTGGACGACCAGTGTGTTTAATGTCTCCAACTGATCCAGTCTCCCTAATTTTTTTAATTAATCTCTTCACAGTTGAAGTCAAAACACTATTCAGCCATAATTTGTGTGAAATTTTTGAACTGCGGCCGCCAAACTTTCATTATTTTTGAGATAATGTTTAACAATAAAGACACGTTGTTTTATCGCGTAACGCTCCATTTTTACTAACCCTAAACTGTCAGCTGTCAAATTGTTTTTTTTTTTTTTTAAGCCAACACTTTACTGCACAAATGGCGGCAAATTCAAATCTTGCCCCAACATTAATTAAATATTGTCTGTTGATTAGATAAACCATTTGAATAAATATAAGATATTTGAATATACCGTTTGTATTTAGACTGTAAGAACGCATCAGAACTCGCTAGCAAACAGCTTGGTACATCAGGGCATACAAATGGCCTAGACCTCCGGTTTAGTGGCCATTTTGCGAGGAAATTAAAACAAACACGTAGGCAGTCTTACCGGCTTACACACTTGATGACTTTCCCTAATTTATCTCTGCTCCTCAAGCTCACGATCTATAAGAGTACTTAGGCATGCTGTGCTGTACGGTGGACATCGTTTTAGTCATCTGACTGAAGCGGCTCCAACAATTTCAAAACAGTAGACTCATAAAAGTGCTCCGACATACTTCTTTCCAGAAGCGGTGAAACGGTGAGTTCCACGAAGATTTTGAGCTGCCTACGCTGAATTAGTTCATTCGCCGTAGACATATCAAATTCTTTGCAATACATGACAAACCCCGTGTTCAACACGATTACCCTCACTCCGTTCCCCTGTCGATGGCAGGAGGCAGTCGAGGCGGGAACGCTCTAAGATTGAGTTAATATGTAACCCCAGTGTTAGGGCCTTTTATGTAGGCCGAAGGTGAGCACCAATTTTCACAACAATATACAAATGTTAGATTAACAATAACTGCTTAAAATGCATAGGTGCAGTGCAAAGAGTCACTCAAAGCCACAAATTCATATTGTATATAAATTTAAATATTAAAAATATTAATATTATAGGAGTTAAGGGGAAAAAAATGTATAAAATGGATTTAGACATAACCAGCTCAACCTATTAGGCACTAGCCTGTTGCGCTTAAATGAACATCTTCATGACCATTAAATTGTCTTTCAACGCTTAAGGGATGCAGGACTAAAAGTAAATGGCAAGAAATGTATGTTAATATAACATAAATGTTAATCACTTAATTATAAATGTTTACTTTTTAATGGTGTAAGGGATGAAAGAACATATGTTAATTTTAATTGATACAATTAAAGGAAGAAAGTGTTGAAGCTATGACAAATCGAGTGGTACTTCCGGACCCCCCCTACTGTTTCTCATAAGCTTCTTAAATGGGTTTCAAATGAACTAAAAACTCAAATATTTTCACCAAAAATATTTTATTTATTAAACCAACTTGGTCACTGGTAATCTCCTTTTCGAAAATTAAAACTATAACGTTAAATTGCATTTTTTCGGCGGCCCCTTTGATCTGCACTTGGCCCAACCCTTCCCCTACCTGCTAAGTACTACACACCTACCTGGCCGTATTTTCCTCCATATGGATTCTTGCATTCACTGAAAAGTTCTGACCAATACTACCGCCGAACATGGCGTGTCGAAAGAAGAATGCGTGCATTGTTACTAGGTATGTAGTTACACACGTCGAAGAAACACTACAGGTAATCGTTCCGGAGTGTGAAATGACTACTAAATCCCAAAAGAGTCATAACATCCCGAAATACAAATGTGTCCACGTCTTCAATCCAGTTCCTTGAATACTTCTTACGCAAACGTTCTTGCGAAGAAAAACTTGTTGACTTTAAAACAGCATATTAAAACTTTTTTTGGTATAATTTACATAGTTATATACATCGACTAATCCTATGTACAATTCTATACTACTATGCTAATGTTCCATTTACTGTTATGTATTAGAAACGTTCTTGTGGATGAAACTGTTTCATTTCTAAAATTAATGCGGTGGCAATTGAATCTCCCGTGTACGAATCGTGTCTTACACTCCCCAGCAATTCATCATCACCGACAACTGAAGTGCGACCAGATCGAGTCTTGAAGACCGGTATTCCCAGCATTGAAGTGTTTGAACAAAAGCGCTTAGCAGTGTCTTATAATATCGTCAATCACAATTTTCTCTTTGGACATTAACGTTCCAATGTATACCTAATAAATAATGAACGTAACTGAAAGTTGGGGTACATGATTGAATACCAGATTAGTCAATGTGATCAACGATGACGTACAAGCAAAAGACTAAAATCATTTAATATGTTATTTTAAAGTCAATTATGTTTTCATTTGTAAAACCTTGGTAATTCCCCTGTTTGAGCTAAAGTGGAAACTTATTTTAATAATTATTAGACACAGAAAAAATACTAGTAGCCCTTCTGCTGGTATTCATTCTTATTGCAAAGTTCCAAGATATTTTATGTGTTCGTTCAGGGACAGTTTAAGACAAAGCTTCCAACTGCAGGTAGAGAGGCCTCAAGAATACTTTTCCTTTGGCTAATAATTTAGTCATAAATTATTAAAAAAATGTGTTCACACCGCTGGTTTGATACCAGGAAACAAATAATATCAAAGGTTTTTTATCCATGGATCAACCGGTCTGGAATTGAACTGTCTTCAAATGCTGTTGCTTGGCGTCGAAGGGGCCGATCCCAAGGGTGGCAGAAAATCAATTTTCAATTGCTTTTAAATTTCCGTAAATTAGAATTTCTAACCTGAGCTGTCGTGTATAACGGAGCAGGTTCCCGATTTAAAAAGTAAATTGTTCTCTTGCTTATTCACAGTTCTATTGATGAACCACTAGTTAAAGGTTTGACGTTGACATAGGCAGAAAGCAATCGTCTTGTAGGCAAGCTAAGCTACACCAATAAAATATTTATAAATATTGACAATACAGCACTATCAATATTGAAGATTTGATGGTGCACTTTGAAGATATTCTAAAATTCAACCACCGATACTTTGTCATAGAGGGAGTATAATGACAATAGTATTGAAGTGGGTATGCCAAAGCGAAGTTAGATAGTTTAATAAACTTTTGTAGGACAGTCACCAACAATTGACTATACTCCATTACTGTTTGTAGAAGTCGAACAAAACCCTTCATAACGATCTTAGTATACCCTACATTATTGTACTCATCCCTTTCAAGTTCATAAAATTCCATAGTAACCTATCCAGCCACTCTAATCCACTAGCACAGTCATTGCACTGCACCACTCATCCCTATAATCCTCGGAGGAGGCTGAAATGGCAGTGGCCTCGTGTGACCTGCTATAAATACATGACCGTGCTAGTCCCGGCAATGGTCAGTTTCTGCAATCATGTCGTGAGCGTCTGTAGCTCTCACGCTCTTGGTCAGCCTCCAGTGGCTCTTATCCAGTAACACGGCTGACGGAGGATCGAGTTTTAGTATATAAGTTTTAGTATGTAAGTTTTCCATTTTGTAAACCGAAGGTGAGCCCCATCACCTTGTCCCGTATATTCGAGTATGTAATTTTAACTTCAAAACGATTGTTTTGTATTTTATACCCGCCTTACATAACATATGCATATGCAGAAAAAGGGACCATTAATCACCAATTTGTTCATTGCTATTGTTCATAATTTGTAAAATTTGTTAAAAAGAACGGGCTTAGGGGAAAAAAAAACAAAAAATTACGGAGGAGCGTGGGTACTTCCGAAGTCTCCTATTTCACATGGGAGGGAGGTGAGAACCACGTGGACTTGGGAGGTCTCTGGGCTGTCTGTAAATATTGTATTAATGAGCGAATATTGTGCGAATGAAAATTGTAAATATGGTATGAATGAGATCATTTATCACCATTACTTATTGGCCAATGAGGCAGATTGTAATTTTATCATAATAAAGTTGTTTATATATATTATATATTATATATATATAGAAGTCGATCAATCATAATAATAATAATATAAAACCATCGAACATGGCAGAAAGAGTCATTTCTTCAAAGTTTCTTCCAGTAGTTAGATAACGCCAAGGCAAAGCTTGTCTATCCTCAACTGAAAACTAATTTGAGTGTACATACACCATTTTGACTGTCTAAAATGTTCTGAAACTCATGAGGAAGTAAATCAGAAATTGCATACTAAGCACACGAATCTCTTTAATTCGATACTCAATGTTATAGCGAAACATTTTTTTTAAGTCACGTGTAGGCAGTCCCTGTTTCAGTGGGTTTCGGTGCCCGTGCAATTTGTGAATAACGCATTCCTGAACGTAAGGAATTTTTAGGTCGGTGTAAAGGATATGATTCCATACGTGAAATGGTCTGCCTGTCGGTATAATCGGTTTAGTTTTGACGTTAGTCTTCTAAGCACATTCGTAAATTTGGGGGTCAAATGTCCAAAATGGTCAATAGTTCCTGAAATCAAAGGTTTAAACTTTGATCCAGTAAATGCTTGAATAGTCTCAGACAGTGAATGGGTCTTAGACGTTTCATTTTGTGGTTTCCAGGTTGTAGGTCGAGTGTAAACACCTCAGTATTTAATTGTCAGTTTGTGATTGATGTAAAATATTGGGTTGTCAAAATGTACGTGAGGACATTGAGCATTTCGAAGGATGAATGTCTTAAATTTTTGAGAATAATTTTGAAATGTCAGAGAGGCTTTAGTCTGTTGCAAGTATTGCTGTATCGCCTGGGTAAGTTGATGTAAACAGAAGATCTAGGTTTGTGAGAGTTAATGGAGATGAATATATTTTTTCACATATCGCAACATCAGAAGTCTCCTTTACTAGCTTAAACGGGGGAGGTGGAAAAACGATTTCATTTCAATGATCAATGATGATTTCAAAAAATGATTTCATTTTGAGTACATTTTCTCAACAATTTGTCATTTACGTCGGTATTAGTTTTAGGAAAATCTTGCCCTTTTTTTTCGATTACTTGTGTCTTGTACTGCAGGCACACGGCGTTTTTGAAGTCCTCCAGGTACCTGGTAGTACCTTAGCCTGAATACTACGGTATGAGACTTTCAGTTCTGTTTGTGAGAATCTTTAGTTCAATGGTAAACGGGGCCATATGTCTTTTTTTTAAATGTACATAGACGAAAGAAAAAACAGCCAGGTATAGTTGCTGTCCGGACTTGCTAAAACACTAATTTCTAAAAATAGACCAGTCCCTTTAGTCTCGGACCCGTGTTGTAAATAATTCTGTTGTACTTTTTTATTTATCCCAACCCGAGTGTTAGTTTTTGAGAACCACCTTAAAATACAACTTTGGCGGTATCAGAAATAGAAATAATCAATCTCAGCCAGTCCTATATCTTTTGCTTGTACGTCATCGTTGATCACATTGACTAATCAGGTATTCAATCATGTACCCCAACTTTCAGTTACGTTCATTATTTATTAGGTATACATTGGAACGTTAATGTCCAAAGAGAAAATTGTGATTTACGGTATTATAAGACACTGCTAAGCGCTTTTGTTTAAACACTTCAATGCTGGGAATACCGGTCTTCAAGACTTGATCTGGTCGCACTTCAGTTGTCGGTGATGATGAATTGCTGGGGAGTGTAAGACACGATTCGTATATGGGAGATTCAATTGCCACCGCATTAATTTTAGAAATGAAACAGTTTAATCCACAAGAACGTTTCTAATACATAACAGTAAATGGAACATTAGCATAGTAGTATAGAATTGTACATAGGATTAGTCGATGTATATAACTATGTAAATTATACCAAAAAAAAGTTTTAATATGCTGTTTTAAAGTCAACAAGTTTTTCTTCGCAAGAACGTTTGCGTAAGAAGTATTCAAGGAACTGGATTGAAGACGTGGACACATTTATATTTCGGGATGTTATGACTCTTTTGGGATTTAGTAGTCATTTCACACTCGGGAACGATTACCTGTAGTGTTTCTTCGACGTGTGTAACTACATACCTAGTAACAATGCACGCATT
The DNA here is from genome assembly GCA_930367205.1 of Acanthosoma haemorrhoidale. Lineage (NCBI taxonomy): Eukaryota > Metazoa > Arthropoda > Insecta > Hemiptera > Acanthosomatidae > Acanthosoma > Acanthosoma haemorrhoidale. The sequence continues at coordinate 21,127,216 of OV884014.1, read as the reverse complement.
CTTCTTTCGACACACCATGTTCGGCGGTAGTATTGGTCAGAACTTTTCAGTGAATGCAAGAATCCATATGGAGGAAAATACGGCCAGGTAGGTGTGTAGTACTTAGCAGGTAGGGGAAGGTAATGGGCCAAGTGCAGATCAAAGGGGCCGCCGAAAAAATGCAATTTAACGTTATAGCTTTAATTTTCGAAAAGGAGATTACCAGTGACCAAGTTGGTTTAATAAATAAAATATTTTTGGTGAAAATATTTGAGTTTTTAGTTAGTTCATTTGAAACCCATTTAAGAAGCTTATGAGAAACAGTAGGGGGGGGGGGTCCGGGAGTACCACTCGATTTGTCATAACTTCAACACTTTCTTCCTTTAATTGTATCAATTAAAATTAACATCGTTGATCACATTGACTAATCTGGTATTTAATCATGTACCCCAACTTTCAGTTACGTTCATTATTTATTAGGTATAAATTGGAACGTTAATGTCCAAAGAGAAAATTGTGATTAATGGTATTATAAGACACTACTAAGCGCTTTTGTTCAAACACTTCAATGCTGGGAATACCGGTCTTCAAGACTCGATCTGGTCGCACTTCAGTTGTCGATGATGATGAATTGCTGGGGAGTGTAAGACACGATTCGTACATGGGAGATTCAATTGCCACCGCATTAATTTTAGAAATAAACCAGTTTCATCCACTAGAACGTTTATTGCCGGTCTGTTCTGATCTTCACGAGAAGTATATGACATCAGCTTTGTGACGACATGAAAAGTTTTTTCATCTCTACAAACCAATTCAAATAATTTACTAATTCAGTTACGATTATGCCATGAGATGTTTAAGGGTTTCGATGATTTTATTAATAACCCCCGACATATCACCCATAATCTTAGTCAGCAAGACACAATCTTTAATGTAATACCCTAAACAATATACTGCCAAACATTTTTTTTTCCATAAGACAGTATTTATTTTTTAAATGTTTACGGTAAAATCTCGAAATTGAATGTCTTTACAAAACTGAACAGTTGAGTCCAAGAACCAAGAAGATACTTGAGTTCCAAAAAGAAAAAAAAAATTATAAAATTTGTCCTTGGGCATACTCATTCTAAAAGATTCTTGTGACGCGAATCTGACACCCTTCTTGCATAAACAGCTTAAGTCTTAAGAACAAGATAAGTCTTGGTCCGGACTATCGACCTCTCTTTAAGAGGTCTTAAGTAGTGTATAAGAGTAAGTAATATTTCCTTTCGTCTTATGTCAGGATATGTGACATGCAAACGACTTTAATGGAGACCACTCCGTCTTCATATCCATCATCTCCTTGTACGGTCTGACATTTTCTCAGAAACTATACATCAAACATGCCATGGGAAAAATACAATTTCAGCCTGTATTAGCTTTTGACATTGACATTACGTTGGTAATGCCTCTTGTCATCGGTTATTCTAGGGATTCAGTAAACATCGGGAATATTTTACAAAAATATATTTGTTTAAATTTTTTGAACTTAGTGCCGTGTTTGTTTTATATGAATAGCCGATCTGTGATAACCTATTCGATGGCATTTACATCCCCTGATGTACCCAATAAGACTTGCGTGGCCACGTACGTGTCCTTTCTTACAATCTCGAGTCTTGAAGTGTGGAATTGTCATTGTTCGAACCAAAGCACTCCTCGTACCGAACAAATTTCTGCCAATGGTACCTTTGCACTCAGTTTGTTTTTCCCATTAGTGTCTTAGAAGACATCGAATCACAATTGTTTTCTTCGGATGTAGAAGCCGCTTGGAGCAAGTGCTTAAATACGCGATTTCGACTGTCGTCTCGCAATTTGTAATTCTTCAGGCTTCAGCCTTCAGGACAGACTCCTACCAGACACTTAAACAGTTTAATTCACCGGATAAACTGCACATATCCCCCCCCCCCCAATAAAAAAGTTGGAGGCCCTGTGGTTTATGTCTGTGGGTTTTGTCCTGTCGCCAATCGGTCTATCAGCCAAGGTGAGCCTGCGCACATTAGTAGGTAATCTTTAACAATGAGTATGCCCAAGGACAATTTTTATAATTTTTTTTTTTCTTTTTGGAACTCAAGTATCTTCTTGGTTCTTGGACTCAACTGTTCAGTTTTGCAAAGACATTCAATTTCGAGATTTTACCGTAAACATTTAAAAAATAAATACTGTCTTATGGAAAAAAAAAATGTTTGCCAGTAAATTGTATAGGGTATCACATTAAAGATTGTGTCTTGCTGACTAAGATTATGTGTGATATGTCGGAGGTTATTAATAAAATCATCGAAACCCTTAAACATCTCATGGCATAATCGTAACTGATTTAATGACGTGTTACTGCACTGGTTTTATTTTTTTCTGAAAAGATGTTTTCAATCGTGTTTTTGTTGTCCGCTCAAGCTAGAGACATGATGATACCACTTAATACAAGGAAGACATGACAATTCTGCTCATTTACGTAAATGTCTTTAATAATCGTAATCAGTGACAGACTGGGTAAGTTAAAGGTCAGCGTGAACGCAGGAAAGACCGCCTGCCTGATCCCCTGCTTCTAAAAGGGGAAAAAAATCTTGCCATAATCCTGTAATATTGGAGGGCAACCTCCTCCCACGGACTCCCGCATTATCCTGTAACATCTCGATTATAATTCATTGTTGATGTCCTATGGTTTTTATTTGTTAGAGCTGTTTTCCTGTCAGTTTAAGTGGATGCGTTTTCCAAAATGGGAGATTTGTGTGTGAGCGTATGGACGCAATAATAGAAAAGAATGTTCTCATAGATCTAAATTAACTTTACACAAGTATATAAATGTTTAAATTTTTTGAACTTAAATTATTTTCTGTTCAATTCAATGAGGTTAAACATCAGTGTGAACGCCGGGAAGACCGACTACGTAATCTTCTCCCTCCAAAAGGGGAAAAAGCCTTGCCTATACTATAGAAAGGCAAGAGAACTCACTGGCTTTCTCAATGTACTATTTGGGTATAAAAATGGATATGCATCTCCATTTCTCTACACATTTTAGTAATAAAATAGAAAAAGTACGACACAGGTCTTACCAGCTTCGCCACCTGCTAACTTCAGCCAACTTGTCTGTCGCTGCGTTTCAAACTGATTATCTATGAAAGTATCCTCTGGTCAGCTCTGCTGTACGGTGACCGTCTATATACCCACTTGACTGACAGTACAGCTAAAAGTAAATATTTTAGAATGGGATCATGAGTGGTCAGACCTCTCTCGAGAGATTAAAGAACGTTGACGGTGTTCCGACACATCAAGTTTCTTTGATTCGCAGCACCCGACAAACCCAGTGTTTAACACTATGACCCCACCACCCTACTCTTATGTAGTCTTGCAAAATTGTATTCTTTGGAACATCATTGAAATTCTTTTTATTGTCTCTAATAAACCCTTAACCAAATCAAAACGTAAATGTATTATACTGCCTGCAAGTTAAAGTGTTGAAATTTAATATGTTAAATACAGGGTCTGTGGGGTGGAGCGAAATTAATGAACATAAATTCATGAATGAATTAATGAATGATCATTTGGCTTCTTCCTTTGGTGAGATTGGCGCCACCGCCATGGTCTCTGTTGGGAACGTTTCGGGTTCTCTAGTGTACTGTAAATAAGCGGGTTTATGTACAAACTTTGAACTATTCGTACCCGTGCTAATGGACCCACAGGCAGCAGTTCACAGCGACCGCCCTTGCAGACCCGACATGAAGGGACTTCGGTATCACTTTGTAGGGGACCTGGGCTCTCTTCCCCTGGGTCCCAGGTACACTTCCGCGTCCAATTGTCGGCACTGGCTGACAAATTAACGTCAAAGAGTCGAGGTTGCCGGCTCGTCAAGTCGGCGCCTTTGACTCTTTGAACTACACCTTGAGGAGTGGAAGGACTCTAGGCTACCTGAGCCCTGAACGGCAATCCTGCTTCCAATTATGTCAGCTTCTGTTCTTGCTAACTGCTTGCGGTATCTCACTCATCTCCGAGGACGGAGGTGTAGGCTCTGCTTTCGAACAAGTACGAGGCGGTATACTTGTCTCATCTACAGCGCACGCAGGTCGAGAACATTTTTTAAACATTACACACCATCTATTACTACACGAGTCATGCATTATACAATTACGGAGAGTTATGGGAGTAAAAAAAAAATATTTTCCTAAACATCGGCCAATTAGACTTCAAAAGTACCATCTAATTGACGAAGTATTAAGTTTTTTTCTCTATGCGTGACGAGTATGTAAAAAGTGAAGGAGTTTGTTTCATTTTCCTTTGTTTGTTTGTTTCAGACAAAAAAATTATGATGGGAACACTTAGGCTTGTCTTAGTGCCATCGATCTAGCGTATAAAAATAAAATGAACAAAGAGGTCAAGAGAATTGTTGAAACTGAGAGTTAATTATACCCTCGTGCTAAATCAGACATTTCTCACAGATCTACATCATTATAATAAGTTTCTGGAAATCGACAGTAAAACTTTTAATGAGTTTGTAGCGAACGCTGGAATGTAATCGTAAAGAAGACAGGCGAAGATTGTGAGCTCACTCGTGAACGGTTCCTTCACTCTGCTGGCTCAGTTACAATGAGTCTTTATTTGACCAATCGAAACTGCTCACAAATTGAAGTGGACCACTTACAAAAATTTAGATATTATTTGTTTTATTTTACGAGGATCATTCGATTTTTTTAAAGTTTATAATTATTAATTAATCAGCTTTATTATGATAAAATTACAATCTGCCAATTACAATAAGTAATTGTGATAAATGTTTTTATTCATACCATATTTTCAATTTTCATTCACTCGCTCATTCATACAGTATTTACAAACAGCCCAGAGACCTCCCAAATCCACATGGTTGTTACCACCCTCGCGTGCGAAAGAGGAAGCGGAGTCTTCGGAAGTCCTCCACGCTCCTCCGTCAGCCGCGTCACCGGATAAGAGCCAGTGGAGGTGTACCAAGAGCGAGAGAGCCACATACGCTCAGGACATGATTGGAGAAACTGGCCATTGCCAGGACTCCCACTGTAACGCATTTATAACAGGTCACGAGGCCACTACCGTTTTAGTCTCCGAGGAGAATTATAGGGACGAGTGGAGCAGTGCAATGACTGCGCTAGGGGATTAGGGTGGTTGGATAGGTTACTATGAAATTTCATGAAGGGATGAGTTCGAGAATGTAAATTATATTAAGATCGTTATGAGGGGTTTTGTTGGTGACGTATTTACTATTTTTCATAGGACTTTTGATTGAAAGGATTGGATACGTTTGATGTTCGACTTTTTAGCTGTCCCCATAGCTCTATTCCGTATGTCTAGATTGGCTTAAATATAACTTTGTAAATTAGTAATTTGTTTTCTATTGAGAGATGTGATGTTCCTTGAAGTAGTCTGTACAGTTGTCCAAAGCGTCTGTTTAGTTCTTGTCTTTTTATTCTCGTATGTGGGTTCCAGGTCAGTCGTTTGTCGAGATGGAAGCCTAAGTACTGTACTGTCTAGGATACAGTGAGAGGAATAGAATTAAAATAAACCAGTGAACAAGACTTGCGACAGAGGGTGAAGGTAATGTGGGAACATTTTGCTTCAATAACTTTGATCCGCCATTGGTTTCACCAAGGTTATGGGGTGCTGAGTGGGGTGACAAGACTGCAGTGTCATCTGCAAATGTGGCCAAGAATGTATTGGGGGTAGCGGGTATATAGGTCACTATATAACATCGGCGGTGTATAGGTTATAGAGGATGGGACCCAGGACACTTCCCTGTGGAACTCCTGCTTTTATGGGCCAGTTTATATTTAACTATCATTAAAACTTATCCACAATCTTTATCTTAATCTTAATATATATTAGGGTTAATCAAAAAGAGAATCAAACAAAAACAAATTCATTTCGTTTACGCAATCGGGATTTAATATGAATTTAATTTCCTAAAGAAATCAATATTTGTCTTTTAACATCAATAGCCTATACGAACTAGCCTTCAGCAGGACTGATTTTTAAAAATCCATACCACCAGGAAACGAGATTAAACAGCTCATCTAATCTTGATGTTTTAAATTGTGAAGAGAAAGAAACCAGCGATTTAATGTAGGTATGACTGAGCCAGTACGGTCTTATGGATAAGGTTCAATAACGATAAAAGTTCGTCTGGGCAGGGGATATCGAGTAATCGAAACATTCAGCTGATATTGTTCAGGAATGAGCACGAGACTGCACAAACTTGGGAAATGTCATAAGGCCTGTTATTTTCTCTTTATAACAAGAAATCGAGAGTTAAATAATCTTTGTAGAAGAGAGAGTTTTAAAAGAAAATAAATAAAACCTTTATTATGAGTACAAGCAAAACACTGGTATATACAAATATTAAAAGTTACGTTACTACATACTAGGTGGAAGGTCTAGGGATGAGTGTGGGAACAAGTGTGGTCTGGGACTAAAAGCCGAGATATATATGTATAAGAAAAGGATATTTCTGGGAAGTTGGGAGTAAGGGAAGTAAGGAGGGTCGCTTACTTAAAAATAACAGGAACCATCAGTGAGTTCCATGAAGTCACAAGTATACAGTTCTGCTTAACCCCCTTCTACTTGTTCTTAGCATTATCTTAGCATTATAAAACTGAGGAAAACTTCATTCTTGTTGATGATAATGCTCGACATTATAGAGGAAGGGTGGTTGAACTTTATTTATAGGACCATGAAATCATACGTATGAACTGGCCCCCCTCTTCTCCCGACATGAATCCGATGGAGCATGGTCGGGATGAACTCCACCTTGCTTCACCTTTCTCCACCGTTCACCTTGCTCGGGTAGCTTGGAAGAACATGCAGATGCATTAATGGAGGAATGGGCTCCTTTGGCCCAACAATACATTTTAAGGCTTATAAGGAGCAGGAAACAACAATGTAAATATTTAATTCGAAGCAGAGGAGGCCCAAAACCTTACTAAAGGCGTCGAAAAATGAATAAAGCCTTTTATTTTTAAAAAATTGTAAAAATTAAAATTAGATTTTTTCTTAACTATTAATGAATATTCGTTTCTTTTAACGCTCGTATTTTTTCACCTAATAAGTAATCTACTGAATAAATAACTGGTCCACTTCAATTTGTTTGTCAAGTTTATTTTAAGTTCTGTGATGCTGACTCCATGATTCACAAACCAAGACTGACCTTTAGCCTTGACATACACGTGACGCATCAAGTACATTTTTTCGTCGGGCACTTTTCTGAACTATCAAATAATTTGACAAATTAGAGAGTATAAATGTCAACGATGAGACAACTTGTGCAATACTCGGGAATGCTGTGTAGTCACAGTTTAATTTAGTCGATTCTTAGCACATTCAAAGCTGGTGAACCGTGAATTCAACCAAAACTTTGCTGCAGCCAACTCTTCTAATCACTTGAGTTGATCAGTTTGATTGAAACGAGCTGTTTACACAGTTCGCTTTGCTCGAATCGACCCAGTTGTCCGATGCGATCGGTATGTCCCCCTTCCATCATTAAATCATTAAATACCCTTTATGATATGAATACAATCTGCCTTATTCGGCTGTACGTAATTGTGTTCAATGTTCTCATTCATACCATATTTACAATTCTTCATTCATACAGGATTTACAAACAGCCCAGACTTCCCAATCCACATGATTGTCACCCACCGCATGCGAAAGAGGAAGCAGAGGCTTGAGAAGTCCCCCACGTTTCTCCCTCAGCCGCGTCACCGGATATGAGCCAACGGAGGATGACAAAGAGCACGAGAGCCACAGACGTTCAGGGCATGATTGAAGAAACTGGCCACTGCCGTTTCAGCCCCCGAGGAAGATTATAGGGATGGGTGGTGCAGTGCAATTACTGTGCTACGGGATTATGGTGGTTGGATAGGTTACTATGGAATTTCATGAACTTGGAAGGGGTTAGTTCGAGAATTTAAGGAATATTAAGATCGTTATGAAGGGTTTAGTTGCCGACGCAATAAGGGTATTTACTATTGTTCTCAGGACTTTTGATTGAAAGGATTGGATACGCTCGATGGCATGAGTAGAGAAACAGAACTTTTGGGCTCACATTGTTGGGGATTTTGGGATTTGTGGCGCAGTGATTAAATACCCTAATGCAAAATAGGTATGCAGTATCTTAAACCATTCCGAGCCAGCCTCAATAATTTATTTTAATATCAACATTTCTGCTATTAACAAGTTATTTATTGAAAAGAAGATGTCTATTGACGGAGATGGTTAAGAAATAAAATGATTAATTTATTTATTAAACCTGTGGCAAGCAACCGCCCTACCCCCTCCGAACTCCTGTTGATTTATCTATTGAAACAAAAATAAGTACAGGGTGTTCGAAATGAGCTCGTCGTACTGCATACCAAAGATTTTTGGGAAATGACGGGCTTACTCCTGTCACGGGTTGACCCGGTATTTCAGTACTCCCGGGAACAGCCCATAAAAAAAACCAAAAAAAAAACCCCCAAACATTTAAATCATAAATGAACTGGCGAATAGTTCAGTTTGAACTCACGTCGGAAAGAAAAAAAATCGATAATTATTTCGGATTATTTTTAGGTCATAATTTCCCAAATATCAGTTTAATAATTATCTTCTTTGGGTCCCCTGATGGGAGACCATACATAAATCATGATACCATGATTAATGAAGCTAATATAAGAACATGTTAATAATTATTATGATAACTAAATATTGATATAGTAATAATAATATCTTTATAATAATATTTCATAGTATTTTAATTGTATTCATTTTTCAGGTTGCCAAAATTTGAGTGAGTCTTCCCTGAGTGGATTTGCTCAGTCCGTGTAGCTTTTGCAAAATCATTTAGTTAATTACAAACAGAAATCTCCGGGCAATCTTTCGATAGTTTTATTACCATTCTACGTTTATTGTTCACTTTAAAATTTGGTTGGCGGAAATCGTATTTCGTCTTTTCACATAGATGTACGTGTATCTACAAACATTATGGTAGTCTTAAAACTGAGCATATAATTCTCAAATTTCGTAAGGTATATTCAATAACTACTGGAATTACGTTGAATTTCTTCTGGGCAATGACGGAAAATTTCTCAAACTGGTAAGAATTACCAAGTTACAGCTCAGGCTTTTCCCAATGTTAACAAATTTTCCCAATGTGTTGGTTAATGACACAATACAAGCATTCTCACAAAAAAATGTCAATTCCAATGTGTCGCCCTACAATTAAGGCTATGTTCTCTTACTGGCTTAAGGTTTGGCGTGCTGAGGGCTAGAGGTGGCCAAATTTAAGTATTTTTGATTGTTTACAAAATTCGTATCATCAGTATTAATTTTTTTCAAATTACTTTTGTCAATGTTTTATCTCCGGCGTGACGCAATGACTGAATCGCGTGTGGAATTTCCTGCTGGTTAGTCATCGATATGTGCGTAGAACCGGCTATCATCTCTACTAGTGTGTTCATTCTTGTTTTGAGCTTCCTGTGGGTTCTTCCCGCAAATCCCAAGCCACATTCTTGATCACACAGCGCTCTTCTACTAAGAGTAGGGTCCATTATTTTTTATACTCTAGGGTAAATTTAATACGATCACTAATATTATTTAAGTAATAGAGAAGTCACATGATATTCGGTTCACCATCGAACCCACTTCATCGACGTGTTTCACCCAGAATACTGATTGAAAGTGATTCCAATGAATCGTTTTCAAAAATGTTTTTTGAAGCGGTTTTCAATAACCAAGGCGTTTTCATTACTAATAAAATGAAGTGGCCTAGCACTGACCTAATAGCCTACAAGTTTCTAAGGCAACGGTTCAACTGATAAGGGACGGACCGGACATTTTAGACAAGACTGATAAGGGGGGCGGCAGAAGGCGGGCAATAGAAAACTCGCGCGATAAGGAATCCAATACATTAGCGCTTCTCTACAGGTCTACGGAAGATTAATGTGGCACTGGCGGAAGTGGGTCGATGTCGGCCGGAAGCTGAGTCTGTTACCAGACTTTGTATCTGTCAGAGGATACTACCCTGCTGAAAAGTTATTTCGACTGGTTTATTGAATTTGTGAATGGATCAAGTTCTATCATTTTTGGTTTTTTGTTATTTTCAATGGAACTAACATTAAACGTTATCGGAGGCTAACGTTATTAACTATAATCACAAATACTTCTTCCTTCATTGACGATTACATCAATAAATGTAAAAGGACTAAAGTTCTCGAATAGTCTGAGTTATTCAATTTGTATCCTTACAAATTTTCTGTAGGGTCTGAAACAAACGTGCAATCACATTTTTCATTCAAGAACACTCCGTGTTCATGTGTTTCAGTCAAGATACAATAGCTGGAAGAATGCGAAAAAACATTCAACACGAAAAAAGTCTCGTTTCCTTAATTATAAAATTTATAACGTCATAGATGAAAACCGGGTTAATATTAAAAGTTCAGTAGTTTTCTCCAAGAAACTAATTAAACATCAACTACAATAAAGAGAGACAAAATTAAAACCGTCCTTTTCGCATCCAAATTGATTTTTTTTTTCTCTGCTTCCAATTCCGAATAATTAAGCTTCCAGTGTCGACAGCGAGGCATCCTACACCCGCAATAATACTGTCAATAATTCCAAATATTGACAATATTATTGAAGCGAGTGAATAAGTTTTTGTTCTCATGTTTGCTTTTGTCACTTGTACGTTCTCTTTAATTTCCTCGACTGAAATAAAAATATGCAGGAAATAGCCTCTTGATCAATATGAGATCATGACGAGACTAATGATTGAAATGTTTCATTGCTCATCGGGAATTTGTTCAAAATTAAATGGACGTACATAGTGTTACGTTTCTTAAGCAATTCTTTCTCTCGTCCCTTGAATTCTGCCCCTTACACTCAAATTTATTTTTTTAATAATATCTAATAAGTTCTTTTCCATTTGATCACCTTTCTGAGAGCTGACCCCACTTAGGCATTGAAGAGAGACAATTGACTCGATTGTAAGGGTTAATAAAACCACCAAAAAACCAGTAAAACCCTAATAGGAATCGCAAATACTTGCCGTGCAGATTTTTCGATATTTTGGTTAATATTTTTTAAGGTTTAGGCTAGAACCGAATCTTAAAATTGTACCTGTGTGCTTTATTGTTTGTGTCTGCATAGTGAGGCCGCATATCCACGGATCAACCTGTTAATATTTGATATTTTTTTAAACTAAAAATTATTGAACTTCTGCTCCCCACCCCCCCGTTTGACAAGGGATAATCTAGTTAGAAGAGCGCCTGAACTGAAATCGGAAGGTCAAAATTCCGGCCACTTTTTTTCTTCTTAGATTTTTTTTGTTTCCGTTTTTTTTTTTTTAATAAAGTTTCATAAAAGGGTTATTGGGAGAATAACTAGATAACTTAATGGACTTAGGATTTGCTTCAAGTTACAGGTGTTGGTGGGCATTCAGTGGACGCGTTTCTTACAGTATAGTCGTCAGAGAATGATCTTATAAGAAAATTTTATTTTAAATAAAAAAGAGAACAATATAAATATTTTGTATTTATATATATATATATATGTATGCATATTATTATTATCAAGGTTATAACGTTCTTAATAAATGTTCACCTGTCTCTGATCAGCCCACAATTTATTTTATGCTGTTACAAGTGCTTTCGATGACTATACCATTTTCAAGTATTTTATAAAATGATACTAAGCACTCTAGCATAGAACATAAAAGGGTAAAAAATAAACATTTTAGTGAAATGTATAAATAATTTCTCCTGCTCTAACGCAGATCTCTTACTCAGAGATAGTGTATTATTAATATGAATAGTTCACGACCAGCCAACACAATATAGTATTTTTGAAATTACAGAGCATATAAAATTTTAAAAATAATTGTTTTATAATTACATTCCCACACGTATGTTAGCATAGATAAGTGGGGGTACCTCCCCCAATAGGAAACGTCATGTATCATCCCTCCCGCCCCTACGTACACCCCCACCCTCCCCCCTCCACTGGACACTCGGGGCCCCAGAGAACTACCCCCAAGACTCCAGTATCCCCGATACGCCTAATCAGTCAACATGGTCCTCATCAGGTCTTCTCTCCTGCTCGCCTTCCTGGTCGTGGTCGCCATCTCCGCTCACCGCGAGCACGAACACAGGTGGTCCGAGGCTGCCTGGAAGCTGCTACAGAAAGAATGCCCCAAGTGTGTAGGACTCAAATCCGATGCCAGGTTGTACATCTCACGTCCGAGATCGCGAGGTACGTCTCATATATGACATTTTATTAAGTGATAATTATCAATAAAAATAAACTAATGGTGTTCCAACCGAGGGCTTACGGATTGTTCAGAAACGAACTTGTAAACAGAAACTTACTGGGTTCGATACTCGTAAATATAATACACTTTGAGCTCATTGTTAGCCGTGAGTATATAATGCGCAGATGATTTTTTTTTTTTTTCTTTCATAGCCCCTTTAAATTTACATTATATATAATTATAGATCCTCAGGCGAATCTATTTACAAATTATTGTGCGCAGATGAATGAGAGATGTCATGTCTGCAAATTCATCAACCAAAGCAGATCCCCAAAAAACTCTTTTACTCGTATATTCATGGCTTAGAACTGATTTATACTTTTTATGCAATAATACATTATATTCATTAAAAAATAATCATCTTTGGGACTACATTGCTGCTTAGGAACTTTCCAAATTGATATGCATACATTTAATTAAAGTATAGATAATATCACCATACAAATATTTGATAATCTTTCGATGAAATATATAAAACTAATTTGGTTTAAAACATACCCTTAAGAGGGTAGAAACTGCTGAATTCAAATCCTACTTTTAATCAGTCTATGGATTTAAACAATAAGCATTATTTTATTTATTTATTTTTATGGATTTAGTCATGTTTTGACGCTTAATATTAATTATTATATTGCTCTGGCACCGTTTACAAAAGCTGCCTTAAGTTGTCAGACGTGACTTTTATGAGATGTCACCGTCGCTTTTCCTTATCTAATTAAAGTTCTCAACCTTATTGTCGAGTTAGTAAATTACGTGTCTTGAAAGTTCGTCCTGTTAAAGCAGACAAAGGACAAGGGTTTAGTTCTGGTAAGCTGTGCTCGGGGGTTAGATGTATACTGTTCTTTAGAGTTAAGTAGCGCTGCGCGAAGCCTGAACATTTTTGGAAGCCCCGCAGGTCAAACTTTGTTGACCGAAGTTTCGGGTTCAATTACAAGCAGAGAAACCTTTAAATGATATGCTTTAATTAGCCATAGAAACTCTCCAATCTGATCGCTTAAAGAAGCAGGCAAAAATACTGCAATAGTTTTGCTTTTTTCTTGAACAGCGCGAAAAGAACGTGTCGATAAAAACTTTTTAAATTAGCAATGAAGTAAATAAAATTTTGCAACAAATAAAAATAAGTATAACAATAATAGTATAAGTAAAATTAAACAAAAAAAAAACAACTGCTTTTGTATTGTTAAGTTTTCAAGAAACCAAATTTGACATTATCACTGCGCTTGTACTAGAATGATATCTCGCAACCTTTATTTATGTTTTATAGTCCATGATTTATACTTCTTTATTCAAGCAGATACTCATTTATCCTCATGAGGCTGAGCATAACACGACCAGTCCCGTGTTCGATAGAAAACTGCGCTAGAATTTTTTTAATTTATACAAGTGGAATATACAAAAATACTTTATACGTGACACCTAAATACCTATTTTTGATTAGAAACCTTTTCTGTCACCGGAAATGGAGATTTAAACAATTATGTGATTCTGAACGCATTAATTTCTGATGTTTATTCTCTGAAGATTGTTTCATTGTAATACTTTTATAATTATTTTTATCGCAATTTTAATTGACGTTATTTGAATCTGTTAGGGAAACGAACCTATAAATTTTATATTATAATTTTAATAGTAATTATTAATGCTGTGGATGGTTCTTCCCCCCTCAAAAAACATTAATTACAGGCTCTAGCTGGTTGGTATATATTGATAATACAATATTTCCATTACTTAAACAGGCCTCTTGTCTATTGATCTTTCATCAATGTTACCTAGGAAACGAATTATAAATAGCTTCTTATAAAGGGTGTCCCAGAATTAACGCAAGATTTGATTTAAATAGAAAACACAGTTTTTAGTATTTTTGTTGTTATTTTTTTATTGAATTATAAAGTAAATAGGATAGGGTTATTCATGGAATAACACATCGGGCAAATGGCCTCCACGACTTTGCTGGCACATACGCACTCTTTTGACGAAATTTTCCATGACCATTTGGCATAAATGTGCTTGAATTTCGTTGATGTAGCATTGAATTTCCTCTTTTAATGCACGGGTGGATGTGGGCTTGTTGACATACACCTTTGACTTCAAATAACCTCCTAAAAAGAAATCTAAAGGTGTTAAATCACACGATCTAGGGGGCCAATTCTGATCACCGAAACGAGAGAGTACACGACCTGGAAACGTCTCATGCAGTATTTGAATTGTTTCATGGGCTGTATGGAATGTGGCACCATCTTGTTGAAACCACATATTGGCCACATCAACATCATCCAATTTCGGCACAAAGAACTGTGTTTACGACGCCGAATTGATGTTTCTGGATTTTCAACAACACTCTCACGCACTGCTTCGATATTGGCATTTGAATGGCTTGTTTTTGGACGACCAGTGTGTTTAGTGTCTCCAACTGATCCAGTCTCCCTACATTTTTCAATTAATCTCTTCACAGTTGAAGTCAAAACACTATTCAGCCATAATTTGTGTGAAATTTTTGAACTGCGGCCGCCAAACTTTCATTATTTTTGAGATAATGTTTAACAATAAAGACACGTTGTTTTATCGCGTAACGCTCAATTTTTACTAAACCTAAACTGTCAGCTGTCAAATTGTTTTTTTTTTAGGGTTGCGAGCAGTTTACTGCACAAATGACGGCAAATTCAAATCTTGCGTTAATTCTGGGACACCCTTAAGAATATTACTTTCGAATTATGGGTCGATCGAATTATTTGTGCAAATGATATCGTTCAAACCTACTAAAGACAGACAAAAAATAGTTTGGGGCTCACAGTCTTAGAATTCGAGCATCGCCCAGAAAAGACAAAAATACGCTCTTCTCATATTTTACGAGTATTATGAGTTGTTTTCATTTTTCCTAAAGTTCATAACGAAGCTGTTGTGGGGGGGGGGTCAGAAATATTTAATAAGGGTCCGCGGTTGGCACAGACCTCGCATAAATATGCAAAACAAAAAAAAATAATATATAAGAGGCCCTACCTTTGTCAAGGATATGGCATTTAATTTAAATTTTAATTGCCTCTCTTCCCTTGCCTCCATGTTGTTTCTCTCGCTAAGTTTTTTTTATGTCTGCAATTTTATACTTTGCAATCATAATACTTTCCATCTAGAAACGTTACTTTTAATTTAATTTTTTCTTGTTTATTCAAAGTATTTATCAAAAACATTTCTTTCTTTTTTTTTCTTTCATAGCCCCTTTAAATTTACAGATAATTATATACAATTATAGGTCCTCAGGCGAATCTATTAACAAATTATTTTTGTATTTCCTGTAGCATCGCTACATTATATACAGGTTTTGTTATTTTATAAAAATTATATAATGGAATAAACAAGTATAATGATATACATTATACGTGACTAGACTGAGCTGACTAATAAAGGTGATGGGGCTCACTTTTTTGATCAAACTTAAAACTAACTTAGATACCGATTCTTAACCTAATTTTTCCCCGACAGTCTGTTGCCATCGGTGCGGGAGGGGTGGTGGGGTTATAGTGTTAAACACTGGGTTTGTCAGGTGCTGCAACGAGTCAAAAAACTTGATGTGTCTCCGGCGGATGAACTCCAAGCAACTGGTGCAGGTCAGCGTTCTTTAACCTCTCGAGAGAGGTATGCCGGACCACTTTTTGCATGATCCCATCCTGGAAATGTTGGAGACATTTGGCTGTATTGTCAGTCAAGTGGGTAAATAACGGGGCACCGTACAGCAGAGCTGGCTGGAGGACAAAAACATTTATACACCAATTGAAGTTATTTTAATTAATTAGCTAATGGAACCGCTTTCATATTATGAGAGAGAGAAAGACAATTTCTTTATTTAATTTTATATTATATAGAATTATTAAATATATTTAAATATAGTTGCCAGACGGAATAGTCACTGTAAACTAAACTAAAACTAAAATATCCATTTGTTAGTTATTTATATTTATTTAGATATTATACTAATTTCAAATTATAAATGCAATATTAATCACTGAAAATTTGCTGTGAAGATTTATGATATTGTTCTCCTAGTTTAGATATAAACGCCAATTAGTCAAATGACTCAAAATCTTCAATAACAAAAAAATGTGCATGTTTTATTTATTCATAAGTTCATTTTTTTCTAATTAGACAGTTTAACATAATATTTTGTATCATGGAGACAGCTACAAAAAATATATCTACAGGCAAATTCTCAATAACTCGTGATGTATATGATAAATATATATATATGACCCATTTAATAACAGATCAGAAAACCGTGGAAAACAAACGAATGAGAATCGCGAATGAACTGAATGATGATTGATGATCCATTCATGGACAACCATCCAATGAATATTTCAAGTGAACTAATTCATTTTCGGGTCGGTCAGTCCGAATCACTACCGCCCGTTACTGTTTTGTTGAGCAAAAATATGTACATTTTTTTTCTTTGTTCTTTGGCATTTATCATATATTACAATAATCCGACAATAAATGTTAATACAAGAGATTTATATGTGTTAAATAACGAGACCGATAAAATAACTCATCTTAGTTTTTTTTTGTCACGGAAAGGCCTCAAAGACCACGCGAATATCATTATTTTCGGTTCTTTTCTTGTTTTTGTTTTTTCTTCCATTTCCCCCTCATTATCTCTACGTGCTTTTGTGCTTTTGTTTTCTTTCTTCAGTCCACGCGACTCCCTTTTTCGATTATTTCTGTCCCACATGAACCTTGATTTCCTTTCCCTATATCTTTCTCCGTCCTGACAATCCTGGTCCGTTATTCCTAGTCTTTCAGTTTCTTCCTTCGTCTGCTTGGTGTATCCCCTTGAGCTTTTGTATCCTCGGATTTTCTGGAATATTTCCTTGTTTAGTCTTTCCGGGGCCAATCTTGCCCCGTGGGGCTCTTACCATATGTCCGTGGAATTTCAGTCTCCTGATCCTTATGTCCGTTTCTAGGGTGTCTTGGTTGATTTCTTGGTTGGATCTTAGCCTGTATCCTTCTTGTGCCTTTTTTGGGGCCGTAGATCCTTCATCTTAGTTTATTGCTATTAGAAAGTTTTATTCGTCCCCTTCAATATAATTTGCGCTGATACATTGCTGTAGTCTTGTTTTCCACTGGTCGAAGACAAGGGAAAATCTATTTCTGATAGTTTAATTTTCTGCTTAGTATGAACTGTTTCCAAATGTGCCGCTTGAAGCACCGCTTTAAACCTGTTTCGTAAAATAATAACTTGTGATGAGTCATGGATCTTGAAGTACTATTTTAAAACTAAAAATCAGTCGATGAACTGGAAAACCATCACCAACAATGAAAAATGTTCTTCAAGTCGAAATTCAAGAAAAATGGGTTCCAGAAGGCTCACCTGTTAACTGTAGTATTAGTAAGGACGTTAAGAAAAAAACAGAGAATGAACAACGGCCGCGACTGTGGAAAATGGTTTTATACTTCATCAGGACAAAGCTTCTGTTCACAAAGACGCATTTCTACAATTCCTTATTTGCACTAATTAGCACCTTGCTTCACTATTATAGTTTCCCCTGAGTTGAATCAGTGTTTAAAATTAAACATTTTGAATCATTTAAGCTGATGAAGATGAAAACGAGAGGCTAATTATCGGACATGCAGCTCGCATCTACATTGTACTCGACGTAATTTATACGCTAACTATACCGCTGGTGTAATCCTCAAGGACCACCGCCACCTATATCAACTGAACCCAACCCTCCTCTATACATCTCTCTTTATATATAGAAGGCTGTGGATTGGAGATATCCCGCCATATTAGCCAGCGGGAGATCTATATTCCTATATAGAGATAATGCCAGCTGATAACGAGAGAAGGGTTATTTGTGCCCAGTCGGTCGGAAGGGTCGCTTCTGCTGGCGTGGAAGGAAAGGGTAATTTGTGTGACCACGTTCACGCCGATAATCCCTAATCCTAAAAAGGGATGGTCCATCGGGAGATTGAAGGACAGTTCCGCCTTCTCCATGTTTTTACAAGGATTCCTCGCTAGGGGATATATCTTAATTCATTTTTTATTTTTCTGCGTAAAAAATTAAATCAAATCATATAGTTTTATTTTTCAAAAGCAGAATAAAAGCCGCTGTGTATACTTATACATATATAGTCAGGGCAGTTCCAAATAGTTAATATTAATTTTTCACTTTGTTTTATTTCTACGATCATGATGAATAGGATTGTTGTTTTGTAGATTTAATGTTTTCTACGACACGATAGTCATTCTAGCGCGAGTTTGCATTGAAATTCTATCCGAACTTTTAGATTCATTTTCATAATTTCAAAGAAATATTTCAGCCTACATTTTCCTCGGTTATGATGTATTAAATATTTCTATGCCATCATCATTATAAACAAATCCTCTTTATAATCTTTTGGAAAATTCCTTCTTGTTTTACAGTTACAAAAACATTCAAGCTGCATGTAATCTTCAGAGAGAAATTATAAATATTTAAATCTTAAATAGGTTTTTGAGTTGTGGCTAGAGAGCAAGCTAACTTTTTTTCTCAAGTTTCAAAAAACTAACGTTGAAGCTAGGCATACTCCGTTTTATTTTGAAGAACGCATATACAGCACAAATACAAATACAGGGGGAGGGGTGTTGAATTATTTTAAAATTTCTGTTTGATTGGAAAATACTGAAATGTATTTAATCTCATGAACATACTTAACTTAATTTTTTTTTATGACTTTTTATTTAAATTATTATTTTTGTTAACATTCGGTATCGAAAATATACCTGGGGAAATATAAACCACTGGGGGTATACAAACACCAAAGGTGGGACGTATATAGTTGATAGGGTTGAAGGATAACCCCTGAAGCGTTGACGAGAGACGACCCCTAACTCGCTTCACCGCAACACTCCCTAGGGAATGGTCTCGCTCGAATGCCGACATGAAACTTCAACGACCTGTCTACTCAGTTATTGACATATCTCATTTCATATTGTCTCTCCATAATGAAGCTCACCGTCCAACGGGTCCAATATCGCACAAGCAACTTTAGGGAATGCATATTTTACTCCAAGGTCCAAGGATAAGAGGCATCGTCCAATTTCAGAAGCACAGGAATTTTCAAGAGGCTTCACTCGAAAAGTCTACATTATTACAAACATTCTTGTGCTTAAAACTAGTTTATTACAGAAATGGATCAGAAAGTCAGTTTAGCCCAGTCACATATAATGTGTATCATTATACTTGTTTATTCATTATATAATTTTTATAAAATAACAATAGCTGTATGAGCCAGCTCACTACAGGCCATCAGTCTGCTGACCCAATTGTCAAAAATATACGAGAGTATTCTCTACGACCATCTCACCAGACACTGCGACGCCCAAGACATCATACCACCTCAACAGACCGGCTTAACTAAAGGACTCAGCTCGGACTGCAATCTAGTGAAACTGCTGTGGCACGTGGCAACGAACATGCGAAACAACAGAGTCACTGCGATCTCCCTTGACTGTACGAAAGCATTCGACTCTGTAGATCAGGTATGGGCAACCTTTGACATGTTATGGGCCAAACTTTAGTGTGCAAATACGTTCGCGGGCCGCGTTTAAAAGTAGTGCATTTTAAAGTAGTGTTCATAATTTTTAGCGATAGATATCAGTCAGCCATGAAATAATACGACAATGTTATTACAACACAATTTATTAAAATAACAAAATGAAATGAAAAAATAGGTACCTACAGCATTAAATTAAATCGTTAAATTTAGAATTGTTACAAACTACGAAAGTTAAATAGCGACACCGAAATCAATGAGACACTTGAGCTTGAATTTGGGAAACTAATTCATCGATGTTTGGATTAATTCCACTGGTACAAAGACGTAAAGAATTTTCCAAATTATCGTCAGTCAGCCTTGTACGATGTTTTGATTTATTAACTTTCATCAATGAAAAGAACTGTTCGCATTTATAAGTACTGCCAAACGCACAAATCAATCTTCTTGCAAATTTTCTAAGCTGCGGAAAATGGTCTTCTTCGAGGTATTTTTTGTAGAAATCGCACAACTCCACGTCTTCAAATTTAGATTTTAGGAGTGAGTTTTCTTGAATCTCGATCAACTCCATTTGCAAGTGTATTGGAGCATTTTGTACATTACTTTTTGTTGGAGTAGCAAATAAATTGAAACAGTCTTCCATGTGTTTGAAATCGCTAAATCTGATCGAAAATTGCTCCGACAGTAACTTGAGTTCTTCAGCATATTGAGCGTAAGCAATATTTTCATACGCAGAGAGCGTGGTGAAATGGTAACTGTTACCAGACAGCATATGTGCCTCCCACAAGCGGATTTTGTTCTGAAACGCTTTCAAATGGCTGTACAAATCATTTACTAACTGTCCTTGTTTTTGAAGTTTCAAATTTAAATCATTCAAATGGCCTGTAAGGTCGACAAGAAATGCTAAGTCACATATCCATTTTGCGTCACTCAATTCAGATAGTGGTTTATCTTTTATTTGCATAAATTCTGCTATCTCATTTCTAAGCTCGTAAAACCGTTTCAGCATTTTCCCTTTGCTTAGCCATCTGACTTCACAATAATATGTTACGTCGTCATACTCGGCTGATATTTCATCCAAAAACGCCTTGAACTGACGATGGTTAAGCCCTCGGGATCGAATAAAATTGATGGTTTTTACTACCACATTCATAACATTCTGGAGTCGAATGGACTTAGAACACAAGTTCTGTTGGTGGATAATGCAATGAAGGACTATCAAACCATCTTTTTGCACATTTAATTCAGTTGCTTTTTCATTCAAAATTCCGATGAAACCTTTACGTAAGCCGACCATAGAAGGTGCACCATCTGTGCATACTCCAACTAATTTCGACCATGGCAAGCCAAAACTTGTGAATACCTTTTGAACTTCATTAAAAATGTCCTCTCCTGTAGTGGTTCCTTTTAGCGGCTGTAAAGCAAGCAATTCCTCAGTAATAGTGAATTCTTTATCAACACCTCGAATAAATATAGCCAGTTGAGCTATGTCAGACAAATCGGTGCTCTCGTCTAATGCTATGGAAAATGATTCAATACCAGTCATACGGCCAGTCAATGTTGTTTTTATATCATTAGCCATCATTTCTATACGTCGTACAACGGTTCGTCTTGACAAACTAATTTTTTCAAATTCATTTTTCTTTTCAGGACACAAAACACTGCAAACTTCTGACATACACTCCTTGATAAATTCTCCTTCGGCAAATGGTTTCAATGACTTTGCCAATTTTGAACTAACTATAAAACTAGCTTTCACAACATTATCAAGTTGTGTTCTTTGTCTATGAAATATTTGCTGCTGTTTTTCCAAATTTGCGGTAAGTTTCTGGATTTTGTCTTTTCTTATTTGTCCTGTCAGTGAGAGCAGCGTAGGATGCTTAGTTGAGTAATGCCTCTTTATATTGAATTCTTTCATCACCGAAATGGATTCATTACACATCAAACAAATAGGCTTACCATTGTGCAAGATAAAGAAGAATTCTTCAGTCCATTTTTCTTGAAACTGGCGACCCTCTGCATCTACTTTTCGTTTCCTTCCACCAGACATCATTTTCATTTACTTATCGTTCGATAAACTTAATAAGAAAATAGGTATAATTAGTAAGCACTCAAGATGCACACAAAGTCACAAAGCAAACTTATCACCACGGTAGCTCGAATAGGACTGAACTAAGTTCCGGCCATCCACCCGCTTATATAGGCAAAATGAAGGAATGATCTAGAATCGTCTAGTGTAGAACAATACAATTGCGAAGCAATAATCCTTTGTTGCGCCGCCAGTGTGGCGGCCAACATCAATGGCTTTGAACTTTGATGTTTGCCGCCTCACTCTTTGATGATCACCGCCACTCGGCTTGCTCGCTCACTTGATTCCATGAGTATGAGTAAGTAGTGTATTTTTTTTTTTTAAATTGGGTTTTTCAAAATGTCTCGCGGGCCGGATCAAATCTTACAGCGGGCCGGATCCGGCCCGCGGGCCGGCTGTTGCCCACATACGCTGTAGATCATCGTACACTCCTGCGACGCCTGAACGAGCACGAATTTCCTGCGCAACTCCAGAACATCATGACTTCCTATCTAGCAGGCAGAACCTTTTCTTTGCGAATAGGAGCCGTATCAACCACCAGAAGAGATTTCGTCGTCGGACTCGGGGGCCCACCCCCAACAAGCCTCTGACGGGCATCCATCACTGCTATCCAACTAAATAAGACTGCACTACATGCCTAGAGAAACTTTTATGCCCAGCCACCAGTGGACTCTCACCACTGTACTGCAACAATCAACCTCTACCGAGGCTTCCCACACTCCTTAATTCCCTTACACCACCTTCAAGCAGGTACTTCTAGTACAAGGATCCGCTCAACCCAAATATTCCTTTATTTTTCCCTCATTCTTAATCTTATAATTAGAGAGCTAAGAAAAAAAAAACCTATATATAATGTAGCGATGCTACAGGAAATACAAAAATAATTTGTAAATAGATTCGCCTGAGGATCTATAATTATCTGTAAATTTAAAGGGGCTATGAACGAAAAAAAAATTTTTACATAAATGAATATATTTACTGTGGGATTTACCTATTTTACAATGACTCGAGTAATTCATTGAAGTGTTTCAAGCTCTTCCATATTTCGACGCAATTTCGAAATTTCTTCGGCTCGCACTTAACAATTTTTTCCAGTTACCTCCTAAAATACCACGAATGGAATGCAAAAAATGACTATGTTACGTAATCGAATAAAGAATAATTGAATGATCAAATAAACAACTGTATAAAAAAGACAGATGTGGATTTGATTCAGTACATTAAAGTCAACCATGTTTTTATGCCAAAACAGTAACTGCTCCGATTCGCTGTATAGATCCTTAAAGGTTCGCGCATGTTTCGGCGCACGACCATGGCAGCAGGGACGGAATCTTTGCAGAAAAAGCTGGATGCACACGCAGATTACTGCCTTATAGGTTTTTGGTAAGTGCAAATAACCCTCAAGAGTGTTCAACATACAGACAAAACTACATAGACATACCTAATCCTCGGCTTGAAACAACATGAAAACAACAACTCAAGGAGAAATTAACTTCCAAGCTCTGGGGCTTAGTAGCACATGGAAACCATAACAACAGGCGGGTGCCTAGCTCCTTTTTCCAAATCTGTAATGAGCTACGCAAGAGAGGCGTGGATACTTTACCAGGATGATGAAGTTAAGACTGCTGCTTTAAAACTTATTAAACTTAAAATATAAAGAATTATAATAACAGGGCATACCTGGACTGTATGTATTGGTAATACAGTGCTATTTCCATAACATAAACACTGTCTTTCAGAACATGTTAATTACTCTTATTACCTAGGAAACTTTACGTTGTCGAAGGATTGTACGTTACAAAGACCTCCGAATGTTTTTATACGACTAATATTAATTAAAACTTCTATAAAAAATGGATATTAATCTGTTATTATTACTGTTTCAGGTGGTGCAGCAATTTCAGCTCGAGTGAGAGCTTTTTTCCTCGACCCTGATTACAAGAACTCGGCACACCACGACTCCGTCCTGGTCATAGACCCGACGCCTTACCTCAGGGTTGGACATCCCATGTTCATCTTCTTCTTGGACCGCAACATATCCCTGTTCACATGCAGGGCATCTTCCGGCACCTATCTAGGTAAGCTATTTCTGAATATGATCGCTAGTGACTAGTGACTATCACAATTCTAATCACAAATCGTCACTGGAAATTCATCGTCATCGACAAATAAAGGGCGACCTGTAACGACTAATATTCCCCGTTCATCCAACGTAGACATATCAAATTTTTCGACTCACTGCACTTGACAAACCCGGTGTTTAACACGATAACCCCCGCTCCGTTCCCCCATCGATGGCAGGACGCTGTCGTGGCTGGAACGCTCTAGTCTTAGGTTCTAGTTATATATCTGTACCTCGGAGGGATACAACACTATGTCCATTTTTTTGTCCAAGTGAAAAAAAACCGTAAAAAAGGTTTTTTTTTCATTTTATAACAACTGCATGATGTAAATAACAATAAATAGAGTGTTCTGGTAAAATATTGTTTCAACATCTCAATAAATAGCTGTGCCAATACAAACACTTTTTGTTGAAAAAAAGTTTAAAACTCCTCTCCTGTAAAGTTATGAAAATGGACATAGTGTTGTATCCCTCCGAGGTACAGATATATTCTAGTATAGTTTTTTAGTTTGTAAGTTTTTCTCCCATTTTTAAACTGAAGGTGAGCCCCATAACCTAGAATTGTATTCATGTTATTTTCCTATTGACGTCAATCTGATTTATGTAACCCAACCCCCTTCAAATGCATCTGCGCATAGCAGAAAGAGGAGAAAGTTTGTCAATTCTTTTGCTTATATTTTTACATTGTATTAAGTTCAAGGGGTTAAGAAAAAACAAAGGAACTAGTATTCCCAGCATTTTTTTGAAACAAATAAACTACACACGGAACAGATTTCTTCAGTTTTTACATTCTCCAGTGGTGTCATAAAATAACATGAATTGGAATAATTCGAATTGAACTATATCGTTAAATTTTTTTTCCGAGCCCTTTATTTCAGTTGAATAAAAACCTTTTATCAAAACCTACAATTTAATTTATAATCGATGTAATAAAATCTCTCTTCGTTTCTTTCTTTTCAAGATTGAACCGCAGTGATAACTGGAATAGGCCTTATAAAAAAAAAAATCTGTCAATATTCATTAAAAAAATATATAATGCGGTTCATAATTGATGGAATGACAAAATAAAGTTAATACAGTTTTTACAAAATCGGGAGAAAATACAATAATATAGTATTTATATGTCTGAATTAGCTGAATGTTTGTTTGTCTTAGAGTATGTCAACGAGGGTCATTGACGTCCCTTGCATATATATGCATGTAAAAAAAAGAACTATTATGTGCAATTGAAATTCCACTTTTAATGACCACAGTCTAATAAAGATGATGGGCTTATGACAGATAGACAGTTAATACAAACAGGCTAAAATTAGATTATACATGAGTTATATTAGGAAATTCACTTGACTACACTCCCAAGCATCCGAAGACACAGACTCTTAACCGATGAGCGGGAATACAGTGCGTACTATTCCTGAAGATTTAAAGATGTTTGGTACGCAGAATTGAGACGGCACCGACACACTTCGACTTAAAGAGTGAAAGAGAGAGAGAGAGATACGAAGAAGGAGAGAGAGATAGAGTGAGGAGCAAGTAGCCAAGACGAAGGAGCGGATAAGATGAAGGGAGATAGGAGCGGTCTGTTTGTAGAGGAGCAGCTGTGGCGGCGGCTCCTTTGTCGGCACCGGATCAAAGGAAGGTCGACCGGAGGTCCTCGGAGGTCGCTGAGCACAACCCTCTCTGTCCACCTGTTGTAGTCTCCTACTTATTAGCTATTGTTTGTTTTTATAATGGGCACTTAACGGCTCCCGGCCCCTGTCTGTAGACTTGCTAAAATATTCGAATAACTTTGTCTCTGTTTGGCACTTGTAGAGGAGTCGGAGGGAGGGGTACGGTACAGAAGCGTCTCTCTAAAAACACTTAAAAACATTTTTAAAACCGACTACAACGGAGTCGTCGTTAAATAAATGTATTCAGTTTTTCAAAAGGTATGCGTTCCACGAGGAATCATCCATACTTTACAGGCATATTCATTCCCCTTGTCAAAGTAATAAAAAAAGTTTAAATTATATTTATTGTATACTTATAATTACTAGTTGAGGTCTAAAGCCAATTATAGTGGTTTTACAATTATAGGTCAAAGTGCAATGCTGTTGTTTAAGCACCGATTTTTTCGAACAGATCACACTTTTTTTCTTGATTAATTTACCTAAATGTGGATGGAATCCACTCAAACATTGAGCGCTTAAACAACAGACAAAGTTAGCGCTTAATACTGCTCAATGCAAAGCTCAGTCGGCAATCCATCGATTATGAAGTTTAAAATTTTTATTTAATCGATTGTGGACAGAATTTTATTTCAAGTACTGCATAACGATCTGTGTCACTGAAAACCACTTTTCCAAACGAAAAAAATTAATTAAATATGATGCCCTGAACATTAGGAGAAAGCAGTCAGAAGATAAATTAATCTGTGAATCTGGAGAGAACAGTGGTACATTGAGAAACGCATGACACGCTTTTTTTTTTTTTTAATTTTTTTTGCCTATATTATTTCATCTTTTTTAAACTAAATCATAGTCCAGTACCAACAACCATAACCAAATATATTTCTGAAGGTCCAATTCCATTATCTATAATGGATAATTTGTGTTTCAACATTCAGTATTTTGTATTTTTCAAGGCCAAAACACGGAAAAGCTTTTGTAAGCATTCGAAGTATCAATAATGTTAAATACGACTACCTTATACAAGCAACATCACTAATATAAATGTCCCGAGATCATAATTAGCCATTGCATATATATGGTCCGAATAACGTATATCCAAGGCAAACACCATCGATCATAAATTATAGCCACGGGATTAGTTCTGACGCCCACCTGATTGGATAGGCGCCTTTGATATACCCGACCCGCAATGCCAAAAGGATTGAAAGGCTTAGTGGGTCAAACTGTCACATATCTCACGGGGTAATCAAACCGTGTTTTAATCTATATTGTAATGAAAATAAAATATATCCCAATTTAAAATAATATAGTATAATACAATAATTATATATGTTTTCTTTAAATAAATGTTTATTATTCAGTGGAAATACGGTAAAAGGTCGTTTCTGATTGGTCAGCGCGAACGAAACCCTTCATACAATATTCATGCGCTGGTCTTTGCTGATTGGCCTGCTCTTTACCATACATGAATGCTAAAAAACACAACACAAATGTATGCACATCACACAAGTGAGCTTTTCAAAAATTCAAACGGATTTATATGCCGACCGACACAAAAGGCCTAACATTTATAATTATTAAGCAAATATAATAAACATTATGAAACATTTTAATCAGGAATATTAGCGAAGCACGTTTCCGGCAGCTTTAAATCTTCAATGCAAATTAAATGCCAACAATTCACCGAATATAATATAAAACTTTATTAGTTAATTGCTCCTATAAATATTTTTTCCTTAAACAATCGGCTCATATTTTATCTCAAATCTTGACATTCCATGAGTTTGTCTTTTTTTTTTTATTTCACGCTGTATTATTCAATACCGAAATATTTATCTGACCAGAAAGAAAACGAAATTTTTTTCTCTAATGTTTAGGATTTATAAACCAGATTCCTCATATCGTGAAGTAAAGTATCAGATAATTATCAAATCGCATATTTGAATGGATTCTTACAACCGAATTAATAATGCTGTACAAGAGAATTGTATTGTTTCAAATACAGATCTTATAATCAAAACAATTGCTAGCCAAACAAAAGATATAATGGTGGTATCGGGAATAGAACCAGTGACATCTACAATATCAGTTCGGGGGCTCTACATGCCAGCTTGGTTGTCCCGATTTTGAATGTACGTACTTTCTTTGTGTAGTAATTATTAACAATACTGGAAATTGGCAATGTATTAGTTATATATTTAGTTTTATCCAATAGGTCGCCACGGCAAACGTGTTCAGTTAAGCGGTTAACAATTTAAAATACTAATTTAACTTTTGACCAACTCAATTATATTTCGAGTGAGAAAATAGCTGTGATTAATAATTAACTAACAGCAGCTTTCTGAACATTAATGATTTTTTTTTAACGTTATTTATTGATTTCACGGCTGAGAATAGATTCTCAACTAGCGAATGTGCTGTAAATATGATAAAATGGCATGCACTTTATGCACTCCTTTGAATACAGAGGACATGCAATGATACCTCCCCTATATTGTCCAAGGTAAGTTTGATGATATCTTATTGTTAATAATTTTGAAGATCTTTATTCCGAAGTTTCCTCAGTCGTTGATGAAGTCAAGTGTACAGTCCTTGTATCGGTGAGCTTGGGTGTCCGTGTTCAGTCGTGAAAGTTTCTGTACAATGTTCTGATGCAATCGTGAGCGTAAGCAATTTTTCGGTAAGTGTGTGAAGGGATGATTTCATACGTATCATGGCGCATCCGTGATAAGTCTTAGAGCTTTTAATTGAAAAATCAGTTTTGATGATTAGTCTTATAAGTTCATCCATTTGGGCTCCAATATGTCCAAATAAGGTTCAGTACAGGTTGATATTTTGTGCGACAAGGGAAATTTTGAACAGCTGTTCGAGTAAATGCTTCATTGGTGAATACACGATATTTTTTCATTACTGAGTCCGAGAAATTAATTTAGAGATAGCTTTGGTTAAACCTTTATTGGAGTTTTTATGAATTATTCGGAACGAACACGTAAATGTGGAAAGCAGAGAAGATCAAAAAGGCCGAGAAAGGAACACTAAGAGCATAAAGATGATCTATAACAGGGGGCTGAGGACTACACCTTATACAGCGGGCCATAGATGTGAAATAGTAGCCCGGAACGGTTAGGTGGAAGGCGGATGGAGCGGATTAAATCGTGGAGGCACTGGCGGCCCCTTTGATGTCGGCGCAGATCAAAGGGCCCGCCGCCGGTGCCACCTGGTGTCAGGATTATCAACAGATCCTGTCTGTCTGTCCGTCTGTAGCTGTGTCCATTAGCTCTCTTTATTACCCCGCCTCCTTTTTTTTTTTGAAATTTTTTTTCATTTTGTTACTCGGAGGTGATAGGTCTTTTGGCGCGCGCCGCTTACAACACCATTGTAGTAAAAACGTTTAGCTGGAGGTAGGGAGATATTTTGTAATGAACAAATATAATATAGCATTATTTTTTTTTTTTTTTAATTTTGGATGTAATAGTTTCTAATAACATGGTTTCAACCTGAACCTATTTTAAAAATATTAGATGCGTCTTTCAGTTTAATTTTCTTAGTGGTGGAAAAAATTATTCAGTTACTCCGCTATTTTGGTGGCATATTCATGTTTACTCCGGGCTAATCTGCATCTATTTTTGTCAACATTAAAAAAAAAAAACTTCTTTTTTCCCCCCCATCCTGAGGAGAAACCTCATACCTTAACAGATTTTTTCCTCCATTAATAAATACTTTTTCGTAACTGCCCACAAGCTATTTTAGATTTAACATTCTGATTTACTTCCCAATAGGACACGAGACGATAATGCCAACAGCATTGTAAGATATTCTCAACGATTGAAATCATATAAATATATATTTCATTAGTTTTCTTTTCTTCAATATTATAGTTATTTACAATATCTTATTTATTTATTGAAAGCACAATTTTCCTTGGATCACCAGCTATTATCATTTAGACATTCAGGATTTTCCTTTCATAAATATTTTTTTGTATACTGAAATAAGCACTTAATTGCAAAGCTTGGTTCTACTATTAGATTTTTATAAGTATTATTTCTTGCAGAAGGCGGTGATTGTTTAACCCAGTGGTTGCAACCGGCGTGCTACCGCAGAAAGGCCTTTAGGATGTGGCCATGGGTCTGCGACATCACCTTCCCCCCTGAAGTAAGAATCGACGGAACCACTGAAGACCTCCTCACCTGCTCCAACATCTGGAGCTCTTGCCCAGAGGTGAGGATTCCTGGGAACCAGTCAGAGTGCCACCCTCTCCTTTCCAACCACATGGCCTGCAACCATAACCTTAGGCAGCCATGCAACCCAACCAGCACCTGCAATCATGTAAGTAACTGACAGTTACAGAGATAGGTTCGAGGAACCTGAGTATTTTATATGTCCATTTCCAGTTTGAAAGTCCATTCATTGAGATGAACCTTTTCTTTAGCAGTAAATCAAATATTTCATTTCTTTCAATGAGTGGTAGACTAGGCTCATTACTAGTATGTAATCCCATTGTTTAAATAATCACTAGATCATCAAAAAATGTATTGAGGACCTTCTGCTCTCTGGTCAGGCACTCTTCCTATCTTGAAATACTGTGTAGTGTCACTATAAGATATCTTTTGAGAGTCTCGTCTCTCCAAATGACTTTATTTAAAGCCAAATAAAATTTGATTGTATTTAAATTAGTTAAGACCTTTTTTAAGCCATTATAGAATAATTATATATGGCATTCATTATATATATATGCACCCCATATACCGTTAACATCCCTTACCATTACCATGGATTACCAACATCCCTGAGGAAAATACCCTAGACACTATTTTAACCACTTAAAATGGAGTCCTGTAAAAGGAAAAAATTAAAGGAACTACACATTTTATTAATAATCATTTTGTGCTTATTTCACTTACATACATTTGATTATTTATTAATAATGGAATATTGAAATTTCAGGCTGTCCTCTTATCGGGAGGATTTAACAAGCAGCTAACGGATCAAGACACATTTCAAAATCTGAGAACAATGAACACCATGCTCAAAAGAAACGGATTTGCCACAGATAATATAAAGATTTTTTATGGAAACGGACTAAACCCACAAGAAAAAGGTATTTTTTTATGGACTAAACCAAAATTAAATAGGTTTTTTTAAAACAAGTTGATATTAGTGTTATAATAAAATTCATTATATTAGAGTTCTAGCTTAATAATGATTACTGAATGAAAAAGATCATTGAAAGATTGTTAATCTCAGTAATTTTCAGAACGTGTACAAAAAAATCCAGTTAGGCTGCCTCTTGTATTTGTCCTCACTGTTGTGTTCCCTCGTCATTTTATTTTATTTAAATTACCAGTATCTAACTCAGAAATAAAAACTGTGCATTCAAATTTGATTATTAAAAAGGTAGGCCACTATCAGTCAGCTTTTCTAATAAAATTCTCTTAATTTTTCTTCTCGCTATGCCTGATAGCATGGAGGATTCTCTGCAATCATTCCCAGGCTTCTCAGTCCCTGGCAAGTTACCTCATATCTCAAGTCTTTGTGAAATTTTGTTCATACCTGTTAATATAAGAATCATATGGTATCCAGATTCTTCTTGTAAGTTTCCATCCAATTGCGGGAGCCTCCATGAAACATCACCATTCTCTGTATTCAATTTTTCTGCCAAAATGGTTGAAGCATTTAAAATGACCTTTCTCTAGGGTGTTTGTAAATCATCGATGATATGGTAATTTTGCAGGCATTTCTTTCTTTCTTCTCGCTGACATACAGCAGAATTATGAGGAATTGAAGTTTTACATCCTTACTAACTTCAGTTTCTCAATAACAGAATTGATTATTTGAATATTGAAGGCTGGCTTTTGTGATTCTAATTGACACCTCCCATGTCTTTCTGCAGTTTGTCTCTATCTGTCCATTTCTGCTTACCATAGAAACTAGAAATGTGAAACGCTCTTACAAATATAAGTGGTTCTCCATTGCATAGTGGATGCTAAATATTTAATTATCGCAGATTCCTTCTTTAGGGCAGAACTTGAATTTTGTAAACATTAATGGAAATCCTTTAATCTAGTTAGGAATCATTTATCTAAGAATGTTATGGAGCTAATACTTGACCATTTTAATTTTTTTCAGAATTTTTCGAGGATGATTTGGGCGCTGTATTCACTTCCACCATGAAAGCTGCTCTTCGTTACTATCTGCGAACTGTCTGTGATAGGGAGAGATGTGCTAACAGCCTCTTTATCTACCTTAACAGTCCAGCGATCATAGATGGGTCTGCAGTTCTATGGGATTTTAACAGCAACGGACAGGTATGTTTGTTAATTTATTTACCCTCTTAGATACTGCCACTGAGGTATACTACCCTACCAGGAACCCATCTACTTCTATTTAACTATCTGTAAGGGAATGTACGTATAAATGTCTGCGTGGAGATTTTAATCCATTTTTATATTAACCACTATACCATCGAAAACACCTGCATGATTTCTTTATATATTAAATATTTTTGTATAATCTGGATTTAATTGTTCATTTAAACTATGAAAAATGATAACACAAAATCATAAGATTTAAAAAAAAGACTTCTAAATTTTTTTTCTAAAAAATGAATTTAATTACTCGACGATTTTCAAGTTCTATTTAGTAAATTTTTCTTTAATATTCTCTGGATAGAATTTGAAGTGGATTGTAGTTCACAAATTATTTTGGTGCTGGATGTATACTAAAATAAATTTTACTCTAATTTTTAATTAAAAACTATTGCATTAAATGCTACTATATAATACTTTTTTTTTCTTTCTTTAATTAGGTGGATGCTGAAGACATTTACGAATTAAATCATTTGTTAAAGGATATTGCATACTGCAAAGCCCGCAGAGTTGTAATTGTCATTGACCAGAGTTTCTCTTCTGAGCTAATCAAGCTCCTGGACAGGGCCGCCTCAGACCACTCGAAGACGATGGTGTTCGCTCCCGCAGACGACGACGATAAGAACAGCCTGGTGAACACCTTCGGAGATCTGGACAGGTCGCAATGCCTCTTGTCTTTAGGGCCGGTCTGGACAGGCAGTGATTTCACAAATGTCACACTGAGCGGTGAGATCTGTGGGGGCACCTTAAAACGGACTTTGTCCTCCTGCCAACCCCACTCGACTCTTGAGATGTTAGAGGACCAACAGCTCATTTTATAAGCAGTATCGTAGAACAATAACCTGGATTCGGTTAATTCATGGATTGAAAATACAGTAGACCTACTCATATCTGGGCTAATATGTCATAATGTGGGCAACAGGAAGGCTACTAAGGAAAATTTAGATTGCTTGGATTTGGGTGAGTCTACTGTAAAAATGAAAAGATCACGATATTATTAGATCTAACGATCCAGTTTGATTAGATTTACTAATAAACCACATAAATATTATATATATAATATAATATAACAACAATAAATATAATATTATAACAATGTATATAGTTAATAAGAGACGATTAAGGGAATTCCAACAAAAATAAAATTTTTTGTTTATCTATGTTGAAAAATAATATTGAGTAAGAGTACAAAAACATAATTTATTTAATTATTATACAGATGTAGGTGGAATTTATTATTAGTGAGCCTAAGGTCTGTGAGATCCTGGCTATCCGCCCCTCTGGCTTGTTACAAACACTATTAGGATGTCTTAACAAATTTGTTGTTCCTGTATGTTCATGTTTCTAAAAAAAATATGTCTATCCTTCTCCATTATACATGTCAATTCCCAACAAAGAACACACTGATAATTGTTTGAACTAAAAAAAAAAAAAAATCAGTAATACTTCACGATGTTTGAAAAACAAATTTCTAGATAAAATTATAATAATTTATTATAATAGTTTAGTGACAGCAATACATTGATGGTAATTATGGTACCATGAGTTTTATGTACAGTATGATGGCTTGGATTGATGATGATACTTATTCCTTAAAAAAATATATAGATGCAATAAATGTTGCCTAATTTATACATTATTTATTATTTATGTTGAATTTGTAAATAAGAGATTTTAATAATATTGTCAGGTGCATAGCCAGGAATTTTCGTGTGAGGGCAGTAATATTTGTTGTTGAATAAAATATAGTTTCCACCAATATTGTTTATGTGACAAATATTGTATATTCGTACATTTTTATACTGTTCAACTATTTATAAGAATTATAGAGCAGCTCTCCCTGGCTACACCTCAGTATAATGAATATTGTGTATATAGTTGTAGAATAGTTTGATTAATGGAAATGAGGTGTAAATAAAAATTGTAAATTGATTGATGATTTTCTGTATAATTGTTGATTGATTAAAATAATTATGTGTACGATCACTTAAAACTGACCAATTGAAATGATTCTTTGTTCGCTAAAAAATTGCTAAAAAATCATTGGTTCAAGTGATTCTTTGTATAGTTGGATAAAAATGATAGATTCATTTGTGAATAAAGCGTTGAGATAACTGTATATTATGATTTTGCATGTGAAAATTAAACATGAATTCAAAAAGTATTTTTTATCTTGTTTATTGATTTCCCGTACCTCTTCTACCAGAAGCTATTGAGGGAAGTTTTCCAATGTCGATAAAGGAGATTGGATGTCACATTCCGCTCCGTTGATGGTGGCTTACATCATTGTCCTGCCATTTTAACTTTCTACTTCCTTTAGGATGAGGCCCCTCGACCCTTGCCTTGCCTCTCAATCTTTTCCTGGCGAATGGCTATTCACTGTAATCTCCCAGTACTGAGGTATGCCATTTATATTCTACACCAGTTGTAGCAATTTTCTCTCCTATTAAGCCCATCATCTAACACAACATTTTGGCGGCGATGATATCCTATCTTGCCTATGATGATGTCTGCCAGATCTCATTCACTTCTATTTCAGTGATTGTTTCACCTAGGACAGATCCAGATTGCCTTTCTCCTTCCTCTTATTCCTATACGTTGTTTTGTCTATTGTTGCTCGTATGAGTAACGCCTTCCATCTCTGCATAATTTATCTTTGAGTACATCTCATTATTTTGCTTTCTTAAACTTTAAAAGGAAATATTATATTTCTTTCCTCATGTTATTCAATATTTTACTAAAAAAGTTTTGAATTTCTCCCTTTATTCACCAATATCCCCAATTCCTGGTGGGCTCTTCTTTTGCGTGTTTTGTAGTAATTATAAAGGGAACATCCAAAAGATTCTTCAGCTTCTTACAACACTTAAATCTTATACTTACATCACACACATCTTAAACTAATTGACTTCTGTAGTACAACTTCTGAAGTTCTATTGCTCAAATAAATCTGAATCCAACAACAATTGTCAAATAAATATCTGTGTAATCAGCACACACATACTAAATCATTATTAATATCAGTCTTGCAAATGTTTTTGCATTAAATAAGCCAAATTATCATTCATAAACATTAATTAAATTATCTTGCCATTTACAAATAAATAGCCACTGGGGTTTTATAATTCAAACAAGATTGCTTGGTGTTCTATACCATTTACTTGACTCCATATTTAAATGATTGTAGCAACCACAAAATGTAGTAGAATTTCTCAACTTAAAAGAAGCCTTAGTTAGGGTTTTAACCGGCTATTTTCCTTGTCCGAATTATACCACTCAAGTTACTAATTAAACAATCCAGTTACTCAGCTAAATGCCTGGACAATTAGCTCTAACAAATTGGTTTAGTTGTATCAAACCTCCAAGAAGTGATGCAATTTAAGTATTCACTGAGGCAATTATATAGAAAATTGTTGGAAATTATTATAAAGGCTCAGAATATATTTGTAATATGTTATAATACATTTATAGTTGGTCGAAGAGAAATAAATCAAATTTTCAGAATAAGAAATCCAAATCATATTTTTCATGAGAAATATTTCCACAATAAATACATATTTTGGTGGGATATGCTCCAGTACAATGCTTGGACACGATTAAATATTAAAGTGTCATTGACTTTAGAGCCAAAAGTACAAATTAATGAAAAAAACAACATATTTTATAAGCTTCCATAAAGTAAACTTGTGAACTAAATTCCAGAGAATTAGACCTATAGAGTTGAGATAGAGTGAAAAGCATTTATTATATACAAAAAATAATTAAAAAAAATGTTACTGAAGAATATAATTCAAAGCAGAAAAATGTATTTATCAGTATTAAAAAAGTTAGTAAGTTAGTAGGTAAGCTCCAGGATTTTTTTCAACATAAACACCTTTTTTCATAATATCCTGATGTTCTTCTTAAAGGTAAAGGGAAGCATAGCCGCACACCAGTCTGTATAAATAATGATGCGCTCCGCTTATTTATATTTTCATTGTAATCCTTAGCTTTGGGGCAGATAACATTGTGAGAATTCCGTTGTGTCGTTCCTATTTGGAATAAAAAAAAATTTCTAATTATAAAATTGAAGGAAGAAAACATCAATAAAAAACTGTTAGCATAAAAATATTTTCCGGTTGTAAATAACATGAGATAAATTGAGTTAATGACCCAAATATCAAAGGTCAGCTACACATGAGAAATCTATAACTACTATCAACCGTTATCAACCACTATTGATAGTCATTGTTTTTATTGTGAAATGCAGATTGTCATCAATAACTGTTGTTTCCCTGAAAGTATTGATAGTGATAGTAGTATGTAGGGTTTAACTCAAGATAAGCTGCGATGAAGGAAATCGTCCCTCATTTATCCATTTAATTTGAACAAATATAAGTAATATTTAGGTTCATCTTTAGATAATTTAAAAATTTCACTCTTGTTATTCTAACTGGAGTACATCCCACGATGAAGATAACTTCATTCATATAGCTCACCGGAGAAAGAGCTTGTTTAGATGAGCCGGTGAACCAAAACTGACCCAGACATTCATATACTTGATCTAGTAGTGTTCAAAATAAGTTGATGATTGGTGACTGCTAGGGAAAGCCGTACTGACAGCTGATAACAGGAGCCTGTACTCAAAAAATTATTTTACTTTCTGAATCTGTCTCATAAAGCAAACCATAAGCAGAACAGAACCACAATAAGGCATCTGAGTAACAAGATTACTGACCGAAGAAAGGGTATCAACATTTTTGCATGTGCTATGATGGGGAGTTCTCAATATAACTAAAGTTGTGAATAAAAATAGTGTATTTCAAAATTGAGTATACAAATGGAGGGAGGTATTTGAAGACTCTTTTGTGGCTACAGGGGGACTTGATCGGGGCACATACTGAACATTCGTAGCCCAGGATTGCAGTGCTTGAACTAAAAAGCTGCCAAAATTGACGCAGCACTCTTTTACCTTCCACAGAACAAATTTGTTAATTTGCCAACTACCTTTGAACTCAATCATTTTTTTCAGTAGTGTCTTAAAATTACAATGTTTTCTTCGGACATTCTCATTACAATATATTGTCACAATATTTTGATTATTAATTAGACAAGCACAGAAGCCACAGGGAATGAAGAAACCAATCCATGCTTGAACAACAAAGAATGTAATGTACACATTTTATTATAAATCATGGTCTGTATTAGGTGGCTATTATTAAAATCATTTGTAAATTTCTTTAGCCTATTACTTTAGCATGCAACATTTGAAAAATACAAAATTATGCGCTGAAGCCAAATAATACCCTGAGGTCATATAAAATTAAATATTATAAAATAAACTATTATTCATTATGACTCCATATGAGTAAGAAAGTAAAATATTCACGAAGACAGTTGTCATGATAATATAATAATAGTAAATGAAACTCAAAGATAGGGGTACATAATTGAATAAAGAATTAGTTAATGTAAACAATGGTATAACTTATATAAACAAAATAGTCAAATAACAATTTTTATTTTATAATAAGGGTATTTATTTTATAGACAACAAATTTTTGATGCATGAGTACTTTAGTAACCATCTAGGGAGCTTCAAATGAAAATTACTTAAGTCCTCTGAAAAGATGAAAAGAAAATTACTTGCCTGTCTTATGGTTTGAATCCAGGCCTTTCTAATGCAAAGAAATTATTTTAACCAATAC
The DNA here is from genome assembly GCA_930367205.1 of Acanthosoma haemorrhoidale. Lineage (NCBI taxonomy): Eukaryota > Metazoa > Arthropoda > Insecta > Hemiptera > Acanthosomatidae > Acanthosoma > Acanthosoma haemorrhoidale. The sequence continues at coordinate 21,089,440 of OV884014.1, read as the reverse complement.
ACAAACTCTCAAGTGTTTTTTTAAATGGAAATTTTTGAAATGAAATATATTCGCGTGCAATTTTTTTTATTGTCCAGAACAGATACGCAGACCTATTCTTAGAAATACCGCATTGTGTGACTTTAAAGGACACCAACCACGTATAGGAAGTGTGAGACATAATAGCTGTAATATTTAGTCACCATATGCAATCAGAGTGAAATAGTTAATTATTACATTAATTGTATAGTGATTAGTGTGGCTCTCGGTATTTCCAGTATCACGAGTCATAGTTTTTTTTATGTTCCATTTAAAATTGTATCAGAGCTAGAAATTTAAAATAATGAATGAATGATAACTAAAACCGTCATTTAATATGTTTTATTGGGTCGACAATATTTTTGTTGTCATTGGTCATCATGTAGAAACTTCACATAAAATTTCATGTGGCAGACAAACAAGTAAAAATAAAGGTTTTAGGTTATGAAAAAAAAAACAAAAAAACAAAAAACAAAAGAAGATATTCTATGAATTAAAATTTGTATTCCTTTGGTGTCTTAATTTTGTTAATACTTTAAACATAGCTTTATGAACTTATTATTGGTCCTGTCTAATAGCATTTTTTATTGCTTTATTGATTGTTTTCAAATTCCCCTGTTTGACATGTTAACATGAAATTTTATATTAATATTCCATTTGATTTAAAATATTTTCAACTCCAAAAAACATAATGATGGTTATGAATTAAGTACTTGATAATAAAAAAATAAATATTTTCATACCATAATGAGTAGGGGTTCAAATTAAAGATCTCTTCGCCCTGATTAATAACTTGTAACTTATTTTTTTTTTTAAGTATAATTACACATATTCATTAAACTGTGTTAACAATTTCAATCCATTCTCTTTTTCAATAAGAGAAATAATGTTTTTCATCTTAGTTTTATTATAATATCCGGATGGTGTTAAAAATATGACCATCTCCATGGTAAATTACAAAATAATTAATTAATTTCTTGTTGATTAACAAAAACGTTATGAAAATGTAGAACTGATGTTGATTTTGCAATAAAATTTATGATCAGATTGTCTTGAAGAATAATATATAATAGTAGATTTATATTTTTGAACTGTAATCACACAGTCATTCACAGCTTTAAGTCAAACTGTGATTTTTTTAGAGTCGTGATATTCTGATAGCTTTAGGGCATGATAGCTGCTACATTAGATTCCCTTATGAATCTAAAAATAAAAGTAATCTTATGAGAAATGATAAGTGTCATTAATCATCTTAGCAAATTGCCTGGTATCAAATCAAAGATCTTGATGTGTTAATTAAGGATATGTGTGATATGTTAGGGGTTCCTCGGACAAAAAACATGGAATCAAATTAATGAAATGCTATTTTTAAAAATTTTTGTATTAAAAAGCTGTGCTGGTGTTAGCGAATTCCCATATACACTTAGGGTCTGTTAGGGAAACTGCAAAAAATTTTGAAAGAAATAATTCATGAAACTAATGAAGAGGGAGTAATTAATTTGTAAGATCTTCAAAACAAGGGTTTTGTGTAATACTGCGCACTTAACTATTTTTTTTTTTCATTTTGCAAAATTTAATGTTAAAATGGTTTATACAGTTCATTTGCTTGATTCTTTATTTATTATTATTATATTAAACCAAAAGTTGAAACTATTTTGTTGTTGTTGATTTGAGGGTTTAGCATTACTTACTCTTATTTAAAATAAGGCGTTTGGAGAATTAGGCTTATTTTAAATTGAGAACCTTGTCTCTTTTTAACATAGTGTTGTTAAAATAGTTAGATTTCAATCTAAAATCAACTTTAATAGAAAACAGTGTAGTTTTTTCCACGGAATAGGATAACATACTTTTTATTTCTGGCAAGGCCTACAAATTTAGATCACTTTGATTGCTATAGTCGTCAATATATATACATCCCATGAAATCAATTAGGTTAGGTGGATTTTCCCCCCAATTTTTGTATCCAGTGGGATTTTTGTGTCTCCACTCAACCATTTTCTTTCACATAGGGAACCGAAAGATCTTAGATGTTATCTAATGACAGTTGCAATTCATTCGATTGAAAAAACCGACATTGTGCATGGTTGTTCACTTAAAAATGTTTTGTATTGTCAGTTATCCAAAAATTATATATTTTAACAAGATTTATTCCGGCATGCTTTTAGGCATCGGAACGCTTCACAACCAGTGTTTGTTCGTCACCGTGTGATGAATGGTTTTCGAGTCTTGAAATGGTTGGTACATTAGACCCTAAGCTGGAACAAACCACATTATTAAAAAGTTATGAGAGAACAATTAAAAATAGTAAATAGAATTGCTAAATCTAGTTAATCATGTTACCACATCAGGAGGGAGTCCTACAAAATGTCGGTGCTTAAGCTTGGTACGGTAAGCTTTGCTACATTTAATTTGTAATTTTGCGTATTACCTTCTTTTACGTGTTCTAAGGCTTCATGAACTGTGTGGGTTTCTGCGGTAAATTTAGAGCACATTTGGTCAAGTTTAAATTTCCATGTATTACCGTATGATACTATGGGAATTAATCAAGCGATGAGTAGATAGTAAAACAACTTTATTATGATAAAATTACACTCTGCCTCATTGGGCAATAAGTAATTGGTATAAATGTTTTCATTCATACCATAATTACAATTTTCATTCACTCGCTCATCCATACAGTATTTAGAAACAGCCCAGAGACCTCCCAAATCGAACATGGTTGTCACCTCCCTCGCATGCGAAAGAGGAAGCGGAGTCTTAGAAAGTCCCCCGCCCTCCTCTGCCAGCCGCGTCACCAGATACGATCCAGAAGAGGCTGACGAAGAGCGCGAGAGCCACATACGCTCAGGACATGATTGGAGAAACTGGCCATTGCCAGGACTCCCACTGTTACGCACTTATAACAGGTCATGAGGCCACTGCCGTTTTGGTCTGCGAGGAGGATTATAGGGATGAGTGGAGCAGTGGAATGACTGTGCTAGGGGATTAGGGTGGTTTGATAAGTTACTATGCAATTTCATGTTCTCGAAACTTTTGATTGAAAGGATTGGATATGCTTGATGGCATGAGTAGAGAAAAATAACTTTTGGGCTCACATTGTGGTAAAATATCTTGAAAATTTTCAATATAGGCTTGTAGAGTGGTTCTCCCAAGAAACCAGCCGTCTGTTATAAAAACTACATTTCACAATATTACAATATTATCTATGATTTGTGATATATTTAAAAAAAACTATGTAATTCTAATTAGCAGGGAAAAACTATAAATATCTCTTTTCAATTTATTCATCACCTGTGTAATATACTCTCCAGTAAGATTAAGCCTCACCTTCTTTAATACTTGGAGGTCCATTCATGAACGAGTCGTTCAGAAAGTCAAGTATTTTAGCCGGATCGTCCTGATATGTAACCCTGAAAACTCCTTATTTGTTGCATTTATACTCTTTGCAATGCATGTTTGGTTTGAATGGACCTTAAGAGATCTGACAATGGTCAAGAAATAGAAAAGATCGGTCATGAAAGTTAGATGTTGAAGAATGGAAACTGTTAGAAATGTCTGAACTAAATTATTCATTTATGGTCTTATAGAGGAACTTCTCAAGTCCTTATAAAACTATTTTTTGTCACTTTCAGTCACATTTTGGGTTTTGGTTTTGTGTGTTTTTACATATTAAAATTTACCTGGTGAAGGTTTCTTTTCCTCTTCATAAATTTTCGTTCTATTACTATCTATTCCAATCAAGTAATAGATAATAAATTAAATAATGTTAGTTTCTATTTAGTCTCCATTTTACGTTAATTATTACAATTATTACTACCGAAATTCACTTGTTACCTTGTGACTATTTATCACAATTCGTGACCATAGAACTGTTCTAGACCCGTGACCGTACCTAATATACACGGTCGCAGAACTGCAGCTCGTTATTAACACAAGTACCTTTGCCCATACGGCGATGAGGTGGGGAGCGGAGTATATACCCAGTGGGGCCGGACCTCGCGGCTCAGTGACTTCCGCACTCCTCGCCATGTCTGTCTGTCTGTTGGTCCTCTGCCTCACTCTGCAGGTCTGCCTGGGACAGCAGCTCTTGGGTATGTAACTGATCATCGTGCATCTGGGATATTCTATGTAGTTAAGTAGGTAGTGTTTTATGTGGAGGTTTGAGGGGGGAGTCTATAGTTCAAGCTAAGAATGAACCGAAAATTTTATGTAATGACTGACCTTTTTTTTATTGTTATTAATTTTCTTTTTATTGGCTTTTACAAATGATGAAAATTTTAAATTTATATGGGAAAAACCCCTCTAGTGTGTCAGTCAATCTTTCTATATGTAATTACAGGAATTTTTCCTGTTGTCAACAAATCGTTTCAATGGATCTCCGTTGATTGTAGGGGTTGCTGAGTTGGGGACATTTTTGAAAAAAATAAAAACGTTAAACGTCTAATACAAATTTCTACTGCTGTCATATGTGAAATTTTGTAATTTTTAATGCAGTGATCAGTGTTTCTTGCTATACTTAAACAACGGGAGAACTTTTGAAGTGTCATGGAAACTAATTGAATGTCGGTAATTTAAATTATTCGTTTTTACTGCATTTAGTTTCGGAATCTTGAAGGTATAATATAAATTTTAATAAATGATAATAATAATAATTATTAATGATATAAATTTTAATAATTTTTAAAATGGGATTTTAAGCTTATACACAGAATATAAAGGACGTTACAGCTTTCTAAAGACTGTAATGGTTCATGATGTATTAAACATTTTAACACCTCCATTTTAGTAACCATTTTGCGAAGAAGTTGAAGCATACACGCATGAAGTCTTACCGGCTTACGCACTTATTGACTTCCCCCAATCTATCACTGCGTCTCAAGCTACTGATTTACAAGAGCATACTCAGGCCTACTCTGCTGTATGGTGCACCGCTATTTCGTTATCTGACGTATACGACAGCTAAGAAACTCCAACAATTCCAAAACGGTATACTGATGAAAGTGGTCAGAGGTACTTCATTCGAGCAGCGACGGAACAGTGAGCTGCATGAGATATTTGAGCTGCCTACGGTGGATGAATTCATCCAGCGTAGACATATCAAATTTTTCGACTCATTACAATATTTGACAAACCCGGTGTTTAACACTATAACCCCCGCTTCGTTCCCCCATCGATGGCAGGACGCTGTCGTGGCTGGAACGCTTTAGTTTTAGGTTCTAGGTATAGTTTTTAGTTTGTAACTTTTTTCTCCCATTTTTAAACCGAAGATGAGCCCCATCACCTAGATTTGTATTCATAGTATTTTCCTATTAACCACAATCTGTATTGTTGAGTAACACGAACTCCTTCAAATGCATCTGTGCATAGCAGGATAAGGAGAAATTTGCAAAGTTTCTTTTAATATTTTCATTGTATAACTTCATGGGGTTTAGAAAAAAAACAAAACAAAAAAAAACATTTTAAACGGTAAGAGAGTTAAAATTTTAATTTTTTTATGATTATAATTTATTTTATTAATATTCTTAACAGTAAAACTGCAAAAAATAGGCTCTGAGGCATAATCATTTACTGTTTATATAACTTTATTTATGAAATCACATAATAGTCGACGTTTCACTTATTCTGGAAACCTTTGAAATGTGAATGACAACCTCATTACAATTATTCATTACATTATCTTTAAACGTTAAAATTATGAAATATAATTTTTTTAAACAAACGAAACAAAAAATGCTTAACGAAAAGCCTTAAAATTCAGAACCTGGGGTAACAGAATTTTCCTCAGAATATTTTTTTTATATATTTATACATATATAACTTTTTTTTATGTTCTTTATTTTTACAAATTAAAATTGGCATATCCCGCATATTAATGGTTGTGAACAACATTTATTACTAGAACAAAAGTTCACAATACCACAAATATATCATTTTGCACCCTGAAGATCGTTTAAGATGCCTTAGAGCTTGGCTCTTTCAAGTCACATCTGAGAAGCTGTTTGAGATATGTTGTTCTGATATTTATTTATGACTGGTTACGGACGATATACGAAAATAATTATAATTATTAAATAATGAAGTAATATGTGAGAAATACCTCTACTTTGTAGGGTTTATTCCAATTGGTAAAACAATAAAAAAACAGCAACATATAAATAAATTATATTGAGATATAAATGGGCTTGGCAATATCCAGTTGGTTAAAGTGCTTCTACAGCACTTGTGCCTATAGAAATGCCTCACTCAAAGATAACTATTAATTTAAATCAGTATAAATAATATTATTACTACTGAAGAGAGCATTAGAAATAATGTACAAGTACAAGTGACCGCTTGATTTATGAAAATGAAAATAATATCTGCAGAGTAGCTCTTCATACGTAAAAAAAAAAAACTACACCAAACGCATTGTACACAGTTTAGAAATGACAAAAATTGAGTTTTATATTGATCGTAGACTAGTCTTGTTAATGAAATAGTAACAGACTAAATAGAAAAATTAAATACAGGTATCTAAAACTAAGATTAATATTAAATAACTAAAATAATAATAATAAATTTACAGTTAGTTAATAATTTACAGTTAGTTAATAATTTACAGTTAGTTAATAATTTACAGTTAGTACATAGTTGAAAGGCATTTATAACAGAAGTAAAATTCGTGCATGGTCCAATTATTTTTTGGGTTTTCATTTTTTTTTTTTCTTTAGGGCTCATTAATGGACCTTGAATCGATTTAAACAAAAAATAAATTGCCCGGCGTCTGAAGGTGGTCAAAAACAAGTTTTAGCGGGGCAGGTTGAAATAAAAAATTGTTTCTGTTGAGTTTCAGGGAAAAATAAGTATTAACATGGGATTAAGACGCTCTCACTATACACTAGGTAGTTTTAAGAATAGTGGAATCATATACCACAGCAAAAAATGGTAATACATTTTATAAAAATATATGTTATTTACAATAACGTGTACTCATTTTTAAAAACGAAAAGGGACAAGAAAGAATAAAACATGAACGACATTTTATAAAAGAATCATTGAAAATATAAATAAATGATAGCAAAAAACTATTAAAATAATTAATAAACAGTAATAATTGACCATCATATAAATATTAAATATTTCATATTAAACTATAATAAAACATCTATACTTAGTATAATTCGAATCACAATGCATAATATTTTAAGGTAACCAGACCCATTTATAATTTTTATTACCTAGTAATTTATAGCGATATATGTATCTACTGCATGATTACTATAGCAGTCAATCCTATAAATAGTTCCTATTTATTTGCATTCCAAAACTATTCTTTCAATGATATTTTTCTTTGTTTTGAAGTATAAATAAATGATTTCCCGATGGAGGAATGTGTCCCGTCGAAACATCTCATGATCGAAATTACCTGAGATCTAATCGAACTGACCTATATATTACCTAATTCAATTGACACATCCATCAATGTATGTTAATTGAAACAGAGTCGGTTAACTCGTCTTCATTCAAGTCATAGTTCGGAACGTGCGCGATCGAATGTCGCGTAATTCGCTGAACGACTGAGTCAATCAGCTAACAAATTTTTTATTAAATTCGGACAAGCTAAATGTTATGTTTGAACAGTTTATAACTGGAGGTCTGATCTTTCTATTTGCGGTTTCGACCTGACGGGCAGTGCTTTCAAATAACTAGTGCCGAAATTGGAGGTAAATTCCTCGAATATTTCTTCTTTCTTTAATATCCCGAGACCATGTCCCTTAAGAACAAGAATTTCAGAACAAGTAAGGAAAAAAAAAAAATTGGCTTTCAGTATCGTTCTTAGAGCTGTTGTCACATGGGGCGGTCGACCTTTTAAGTCAAAAGTGATTATTAACAATTAATGAACATAAAAAAAAATATTTATTTTTTTTAAACAGTTTGTAAACATAATGATAAAATACAAACTTGCATATATATTGCTTTTTTTTTTTATTAGAAAAGTCTTGAATGACATTGTCAAATTTCATGTCGTGTAAGATGTTTTTTTATGAAAAATATTGATAGATCTGTTTGTAAACATCAGGCGATCTTTATGTGGTCATCGCCTGATTAAAATTTATGGCACGCGCGTTTTCTTTTTTCACTGATTAGGCGTGAAAATGTCTACGTCGATTCGGGCGGCCGGGGTCAGCATTAATTTTTGTTAAATTGCATACGTATATTATATTGATTGATTACAGCATTATTATATAGTTTATTTTAATTTTAAAATAATGTAGACAAAAATATATACAGGCCAGGGAGGAACCGGCTATCCCCACCCCTTATACGCTATTGTTATTGTTGGCATGGTTGTGTTAGAGGTAGCCTCGATCCATTAGGTTTCCTCCAGGAAGGAATCAGGAAGAAGGTAAAGAGAGAAAGTTGTAGAGACGAAGAAAAACTGACAAGTCAGAGAGTAGGTGAGTAAGGTACGAGGAGGAAGAAGATGATCTCGTGAATGCAAAATGATAATTATAAGTTCAAAGTAAATCTGTGACCAAGATCTTTTTAATCTGAAGATAGGGATGTGTTATGTGGGTAAGGGGTAAAGCCAGAATGAGGGAATTAGCAAAATCACATGTGTGGAAATTGCTTGATTAGGGAAGCAAGAAACGGGGCTCGTAGGCCAGAATTGAGAATAGAATAGGAAACTTAGACAGGGTAATTTGTTGAGGATTTTTGAGTGGAGGGTCTTGAGTGTAACTGTAGTTGTGATCTGTCGTCCAGGGGTTTTCTAAGCAGTTCGCATCACCCGTTGACGTCTTGCCGGTTTAGTTGTGATGTGCCTTAGCTTATTGAATTTTCTGTATAGAACAAAGTCATGGTAATATATAAAATTCAAGAAATACAAATAGAAGAATGGAGTGTTTAAGATTAAACAAGGATTTACAAAGAAAAGACGAAACCCCCAATATAGAACATAGAACACTCAATAGAAAATAGAAATATATTTATACATAGGAATAAAATTTGCAGGAACACAGAACAAGATTTTTTTTTTCATATCCCCTTGTTACAAAATTATTACAGAATTCAATGTAGATTCTACAAATGAATCTATTTACAATAGGTTGTTATATTTCCTGTAGCTTGGCTACATTTTATACAATTTCTGATTATCCTACATTGCGATTTGCGCTTCTACAAAAGTATAATGATGTACATTATACATTTCTGAATATATTTTAGAGTGATGGGGCTCACCTTACGTATCATTGACTTAAAACTAACTTACATCAAACAATAAAAACTTAAACTAAATCTTAACCTAATTTTCCCCGACAGTCTGTTGCCATCGATGCGGGAAGGGCGGTTGGGTCATAGTGTTAAACACTGGGTTTGTTAGGTGTTGCAATCAGTTAAAAAACTTAATGTGTTTCCGTTGGATGAACTCACTCACCGGGGACACACTAAGCAACGGGTGCAGGCCAGCGTTCTTTAACCTCTCGAGAGAGGTATGTCTGACCACTACAAAACATGATACATTTCGTATCTGTTTCTTTGGCAACTCAGACGGGATGAGGTCTGAAGATTTTAAGGCTGAAGATGGCCATTTTTACAGCGCCCCTACCGTACATAGAGCCATCCTTCCTTTAGCTAGCGCTCTGCTCTTAGCGGTTTCCGTGTAGTAACCCTTTGAAAAACTTTTTGTAACATCAAACGTCCCGTTTACCCACTTTTCTTGGAGAAAGACCTTCAACACCACGAAACGCCTAAAAGGGTACCATTAAATTATTAACAAATACCTTGATCAGGAAGGCGTTGACTGATGGGTAGTCGTGGCGGCCACCAAATTAGGCTAGTCTGAGAAATCGCGGTGTTGCCAACTCTCGCTCCATAACCTAACTACCATTCACTGACGAAAACTTCGGAATCCTTCACATTTAACTTTTAACATTTCGTCTTAAAAAATATAGATGACTCAAACCAATTATTTTAATGCCCCCCTTACTTTAATATAACGTATTGTCGAATGTGATCGAGCCTAACGGAAGAAATTGTCCACAAGGGACGTACGAAGTTGAAAGGCTGAACTCAGCAGGCCTTCGATTGTTGGGGATCAACTGCGCCAACATGGTGAAATGGACAATCGCCGAATTAGGACCCGAAACTAAAATATTTATAATACAGAAATGAGAGCTGTTTAAGAATCCTTTTCCTTAGACAGAAATAAACGAAAATAATGTCACTTTTCGCTAATTTTAACGAAAATCAAAAACAATTTGTATCTAATTTCCTGCGAACAGTTTCTTTCGCTGTTTACGCTGATGAAATCGCCAAACGCATTAACCCGTTTAGTCAGGCTATAAAAACTTATAAATATTTAAACAAGTCGAGGCTGAAGGTCCCGATTTGCATTCCAATCACCTTATATATCTAAACAAAAAAGAAAGTAATGCTGTTGGTATTGTTTTGTTTTGGTCTAGATACATTGACAAAAGATTGTTTTTCTTGTTCATTGTTTTTTTGTTGTTCATGTAAATATTGGATATGATTTGAACTTAGCAACTATTTAAACTCCTTTCGTTTCAATAAAAACGTTCATATGACATTAAGATATGCTATGGATTGTTGACGTTCACTGAAATGACAATTACCACTGATAATCAAAATTGACTAGTGAATGTTGAGACCTTGACACGTTTGTTTGTGCTAAGTCCTGTCATCATCTGAGTAGACTGCTACTTAGATAAACATCTGTTTTTGTAAGCTAGTTGAACCATGGATTAGCAGCCTAGTCGATGCTTTTTTCATTAAATCTAAGCTTTTTATACATATTTTACGGACTTAATTTTGTAGCATTAACAAATGAATAGGCCATTAAATAATCTTTGTAGAGGAGAGACTTTTAAAAGAAAAGAAAGAAAAGCTTTATTATGAAGTACAAGCAAAACACTGGTATTTACAGATATTAAGAGTTATATTGGATACTGGGTGGAGGGTTTAGGGACGAGTGTCGGAGAACAAGTGGGGACTGGGGCTAAAGCTGAGACATATGTGTATAAGAGAAGGGTAGTTCCGGGAATAGGGATGGAGGTCTTGGAGGGATGCGGTCGCTTACTTAAAAAATAACAGATATAGCACAAAATAACAACACAAGTGACTTCCATGAAGACACGAGACAGGTATACACTAGAAGGGGCTTGCTTCTACTTTTAGCATTATATATAATATTAGCATTACAATATTCTTAGCATTATATAACTGACCATGTCGATGTACGGAGATCAATGGAAAAAATAAGAAGCCATGACTCCAAACAAAAGGGTGCAAATCTAGCAAAGGTGCAAATCTTGAACAGGCTATCCTGGACTTGCTCAAAATTCAACGGTCTACAATACTTCAAGAAAGAACGGCTGAATTTGGTAAACTTTGTAATAAATCTGATTTTCATCTTCTTAATACCTTTAATCTTTTTCGCCAGAGGCACAACATCGGCCAAACTAGTCAAGAATCGGCATTTGATAAAACAAGGTTTATTTTTGCAGGACTTTGTCATACATGTAATAAATGAACACAGTATGTACTGTTCATTTTCTTATTCGCTCACATAAATTTGCACACGAACTTACATTACTGTTACATTTTTTCTTCAGTTCAACGAAGATCGCGTATGACGATCTGATTTCCTAGATCCCTTGAATATCGTTATAAGTGAATTTCACTTCATCTTGTCAGTACACAAGATTCATTCTTATTCACAATGTTCAGTCTTACTTATAAATAATTATACTTGTAAATAATTTACATTACGGTAGTGAACAATAAATACCTGAGGTCGGAGCGAATTCTCCAACAATTTAAAGCATAAGCGCTTATGTTTTAATCTCCGTGTCTGTCTGCCTGTCCTGGAAACTGAGAGCTTAAAAAATAGCTTAGACTTGAGAGAAAAAAAAAAAATCTGTTCTATTAAGCAGGATACCAAATTTAAGATCTTGTTGCCCTGAAGTAATTATTGTCAATCTGTCCTTCCTTAACTATGAGTAAAATTGTAGAAATTTGATTCTAAATAACTTATGGCCAGTGACAAGAAACTGTGAAAAAATTTAAAAAAATTTTAAATGTGAAAGAAACTAATGAATCTTCAAGTGTGTGAACTAATGAACAAGCAATAAACTAGGGTCTTTCATTAAGCACTTCCTATCTTTAAATTTAAATAAAACAAAGTGTGTGTGAGATATCATTGACATTTTTTATTCATTTGAAAGGGCTATCGATGCCATTATGTATGGAGTATAACATTGTGCAAATGTCCAATTTTCCATAACTCTAACACATAAATCAGGCTGAATTTGATCGATGGCATGGGTTATGTTGGCTTTGAGGACCGCTGTGATTTTTGTCTTATTCGCATAGACCTGTGACTTAAGAAAACTCCACAAAAAAAAGTCTAACGGGGTCAAATCACACGATATCGCAGGCAAGTTCACATCAACTCCACGTGAGATGACTATGCCCTCAAATCGCTCGTGCAGAATGTCCAATGTGACATGAGCTGTGTGGCATGTAGCGCCGTCCTGTTGAAACCACATTTCGTTGGTGTCCATATCATCCAATTCAGGCCAAAAGAAGTTGGAAGCCCAAAATCCACACCAAACATCGACCTTTTCGGGATGCATTGGACGCTCTTGGATCTCATGTGGATCGGTATCGTCCCTAATTTGACAATTTTGTTAGTTGACCATTCATCCAGATGTGGGCCTCATCGCTGAAGATGATTTTTTGATGAAAATTAGGGTCAGTTTCAAACTGCTCCAGGGCCCATTCAGCGAACACACGTCGTTGTCTGTGGTCGTTTACCTTCAGCTCCTGGGTCAGTTGAATTTTGTACGCGTGCACCCAAGTCACGATGCGAAATTCGCCAAGTTGTGGTCTGCTAAAGACCGAGTTCTTGTGAGCGACGCGAAATCGACTGCTTCGGATTCTCCTGCACACTCTCACGGACAACGGCGATGCTTTCGGCAGATCTTGCGTTTCGTCGATTGTTGGTTGATTGTTTACTGAACCAGTGGACTCAAATTTATCCACCACACTGCGAATAGCCCTCTCGGTAGGACGGTTGTGGCGACCGTAAAATGGGCGAAGTGCGCGGAACGTTGCCCAAATGGAACAACCATATTGATAAAAATTTTTATCATTTGCACATGTTATTGAATGCTATATCCATTTATGGTGATTTGGCAAAACAGACTGAATAAATAACAGCCAATTTGACAGATACAGCTTTATTAATATGGCCGCTATCAACTGGTAAAGTTAGGAAGTCCCTATTGGAAGACGCTTTATATGCAATATCCTCTAGACTATATAATTTTGTATTTACATAGTATTTTAGAAATTCAACAAGTTTCGGTAGCAAGCCTTTTATTCCATTTTAAGTTCGTTTATTTCATCTAAAGAAACCTGTTCTAATGATTTAAGCCACTGCTCGACTTTGAGACATAAAATTTTATTTGAAGATGACATTTGTCTTCCCGGTGGTATGAAAATTCCTGCCAACTCACGTTAAACACGAATAAACTGTATTAATTAATCAATTAATTATTAATTAAAAAAGTGATATTTTTCTATCATTATTAGTAGGGTATCAAACTGATGCTATGTACTGATTAGTATTTTATTATGATGGGATCTTGATGGAATATAATTATAAAAACCTCATTAAAGTTCTATAAGCAACATTGTTGCCAGAACGAGATCCTTGACTGAGCGATACTTCTCACTTGACTAACTTTGTCATTTTTTTTCTCTATACATACCTTTATTATGTATTAACCAACGTGCAATGTGGATTATTGATGCTATTTGTTTAAAATTGGGGATTAATGGATGAACTTTTGCGACAGGCACAAGGACGAATTTGACCTCGTTAGAATTAAGGAGAACCAGATCTGCTGACAGAACAGAATAATGAAGAGAAAGCAGATTCCTGCTTTCACAATATTTTTAATTTTTTCTTATTGACTCTGATCATGGGATGATTAGCCGGAAGAAATGTTTCCGCGCAATCGTCAACAGATGCACCTGATTGCCGTGGCGATGACCAGGGGCAGTAGAAAGTGGGTAGCTGATCCAACAAATGAAGTTTTTTATAATTGTTTTCATTTATTGGATTTACTGAATGTTCCGTAATAAAGATTGTCATCACTACGATATATATATTTTTTTTATATTAAACAACTTTATTATGATAAAATTACAAGTTGCCTTATTAGGCAATAAGTAATTGAGATAAATGTTCTCATTCATACCATATTTACAATTCATCATTCACTCACTCATTCATACAATATTTACAAACAGCCCAGGGGCCTCCCAAATCCACATGGTTGTCACCTCCTCCTCGCATGCGAAAGAGGAAGCAGAGTCTTGGGAAGTCCCTCACGCTCCTCCGTCAGCCACTTCACCGGATACGAGCCATTGGAGACTGACGAAGTGCGCGAGAGCCACAGACGCTCAGGACATGATTTGAGAAACTGGCCATTGCCAAGACTCCCACTGTTACGTATTTATAGCAGGTCGCAAGGGGCACTGCCGTTTCAGCCTCCGAGGAGGATTATAGGGATGAGTGGAGCAGTGCAATGACTGTGCTACGGGATTAGGGTGGTTGGATAAGTTACTATGGAATTTCATGAACTTGGAAGGGATGAGTTCTAGAATGTAGGGTATATTAAGATCGTTATGAAGGGGTTAGTTACTGACGTAATAAGGGGCATTTACTATTGTTCTCAGGACTTTTGATTGAAAGGATGGGATACGGTTGATGGTCGACTTTTTTGCTGTCCCCCATAGCTCTATGTCCAGATTGGCTTAAGTATAACTTTTTAGATAAGTAATTTATTTTCTATTGAGAGATGGGATGTCCTTTGAAGTGGTGTACAGTTGTCCGAAGCGTCTGTTTAGTTCTTGGCTGTTTAGCCTCGTATGTGGGTTCCAGATCAGTCGTTTGTCGAGTTGGAAGCCTAAGTACCATACTGTCTCGGATACATGGACTACGATATTAATAGTGCGTTTTTAAGACGCTATATATATTAAATAATGAAAATTTATCATAACATCAAAATATATTAAAGAATTAGTAGATTATAATAATAAAGTAAAGCAAAAATAAGAAACAAAATATGAAATAAAAAAATATTAATAACTTCGATATCGCGGGATGCTGACAAGAAAATTCAGAAAGTCCAGTCTGTATTTAAATAGTACCTAACGGTCATATTATTGATCAGTTTGCAGTCAAAGCTGTTCCTGATCTAAATACGTTGTTCACGGTACCTTGTTCGCCCTTGACATTTATGACGAGGAAAAATGTTGTATGGTTAGGTATCACTTCTCCTTAAACTAAATTAATATTGGCGCTAAGCTCGGAGGATTACCATAATGACCCATGAAACAGAATGACAGATGACACTCATTCTCCCAGACTCAATCTCCGAATGAGTGATACTGCACATAGGTGATTAGCCAAGTACTTGAGGCCATGTTACCTCGGGGCACCTGGCGGTTTGAGGTCGTCAGTGAGTAGGATACTATGTTTCTCTCAATATAGGAACTGGGGGGAGGGGGTCAATAGAGAGGTGGGTTAGCCCTACCCGGAATAGGGTAAATATCACTAAGATTTTAATATGCAATTTGTCAATGTTCAATGAATCAATAGACCTTTTCTTGAACACAGTTTGTTCAATGAAATTAACGATTAGTTCACATGACTGTAATTTTATGACGACTAGGTCCATGACAGGGCCAAATTACAAATGAATGCAATCAATTCAAGTTTATTAATAAGCGCTAATTAATTCTATTTTTTGGCGAATGTATCAGTAATATTGATAATTTCCTAAGAAATAATATTGCCACTAATAATGACAGTAATAATGAGAATAATGACATCACATAAGTCGTTCAAGGCTACCAGTTGACGCCCACTTTTTCACCCGAGCAGTTTCTAACCAATTTTATATCCTCGAGACCATGATCGACTCATGAGAGGTTTTTTTTTATTAATTTCTTTAGACGAAAAAAAAAACTGTTTTACGACAAAGATTGGGAACACCGTTCTTAGTAGGAGATTATTTTGAAGGCTGCATTATCCTTTAAGAGAAATAAGCGTGCACTTCACGCTATGAACAAGTGGGATAACACCTAATAAGGACATGAACATAACATGTTCCATCCATTTACTATTATCTGACAAAGTGTAAGAAGTGAGTTATGAACATAAGAAGCAGCATTGAAGGATAAAATGCTACAAGGTATCGATTGTAAGTCACTGAAACTCATACGTCAATTAAATATGCTCAGACGAAGTAAGAATCTTTAAAAAGAAAGAAGTATCAAATCCTTTCAATCAAAAGTGCTGAGAACATTAGTAAATGCCCCTTATTACGTCAGCAACAAAACCCTTCATAACGATCTTAATACACCTTACATTCTCGAACTCATCTCGTCTCACTCTACTCATGCCATCAAGCATATCCAATCCTTTCAATCAAAAGTTTCGAGAACATGAAATTGCATAGTAACTTATCAAACCACCCTAATCCCCTAGCACAGTCATTGCACTGCACCACTCATCCCTATAATCCTGAGACTGAAACGGCAGTGGCCTCATGACCTGCTATGAATGCGTGACAGTGGAAGTCCTGGCAATGGCCAGTTTCTCCAATCATGTCCTGAGCGTACGTGGCTCTCGCGCTCTTCATTAGCCTCCACTGGCTCGTATCTGGTACGCGGCAGACGGAGGAGCGTGGGGGACTTCCCAAGACTCCGATTCCTCTTTCGCATTCGATGGCCGTGACCACCATGTGGATTTGGGAGGCCTCTGGGCTGTTTGTAGACATTGCATGAATGAGCAATTGAATGATGAATTGTAAATATGGTATGAATGAGAACATTTATCTCAATTACTTATTGCCTAATAAGGCAGATTGTAATTTTACTACAGTAAAGAAGTTATATATATATATATAAAAAAAATAATGAAAAGTTTACTTTTGAATATAATATACAAATTAGCATAATACCATTGTTACGTTAGTCTGAAAGAGTATTAGCTTATGTTCATGGCGGGGGTACAATATATAGAAGAAGGGAAAGGAAGTGAAATCATTTACTTGCTATGTGCACCTACAACTGTCAATAATACTTTTAACGTTAAACGGTATGATAATGACTATTTTACTGTTATAATTACTGAAGATAATTTCCGATCTATAAGAGGTTCTACTTTCGAGGTATGGGGCATAACGATCGTCCACATGTGTGTTCTACAACTGCGGTTGCAGAAATGATTTAATTGAATTGAAGTTTTAAATAATTATTTCACAAAAATCCGAAATATGCTGATTAGTTATTGGTGTGATGTCTGAAAAAAAAATTAAGGTAGAAAAATAGAAAAAATGAAGTTTTGAAAAAGGCGAAGCATTCGATACTTAAGAGTTGTTTTTTTCTTAACTGAACCACGTACCTATCGTTTCTACATATTTTATTTCTTATAACACATAATGCACATCACTAATAAGGAACATTAATTAGATACCTTATTTAAAATAATTATTTATTATTATTCCATGTAATTGATTATTAATTTGGCATTCGTTATTTTTTTTTGGGGGGGGGTCAAGGGAATCAACTACAACTTCGTTTCAACTTATGATGAAACTGGACTGCAAAAAAGTGACGTAATTGTAGTTTGCATGAGAACCAACACACCTACAAATCACAAAGTCGAGATATTTAATTGTATGCACAACTGAGCACTAATGACATTTCTTTATTTTTCATTTGGCTGATATTATTTGCGACGTCATGGGGTCATCAGATGGAACTACCAGGCAAAACATACTTTATATAAAAAAGAAATGCGAATCGTTAAATTTGCGAAATCGACGTTAATAGAACTTATTGTTAAAAATCATTTATTACTTCTTGTTAATCATCACGCTATTTCATTTCAACCAATAACTAATCAGCATATTTCAGATATTATTATTAAAAATTATTGTTCGGCAAGAAATCTTATTGTTATTAAGGGTTTCATGAGAAACCCTGCCAAAAGTTATAGAAAATATGTTTCAATACATTAGGTTATGGCACTCAAAAGTGTTTTATGGAGGTGGCTGTACTTTCCGTTTCTGGTGAATATAATATGGGACCTTGGTGTAAAATATCTCTTTACCGGTGGACTCTCATCACTGTACCGCAACAACCAACCTCTACCGAGGCTTCCTACACTCCTTAATTCCCTCACACCACCTTTAAGCAGGTGCTCCTGGTACAAGGATCCGCTCAACCCAAATATCCCTTTATTTTTCCCTCATCCTTAATCTTATAATTAGAGAGCTTAGGGGAAAAAAAAAAAAAAAAAAATTATCTTTAAATTGATCGAGGATTCACGAAGGCCTGAACAGACACACCGGTGAAAATATAAGGGTTTCTTAATTTATTAATCTTAATTTGTTGTGAGTTGAACGGAGCCCTAAAAAATAGCTATTACTGCCAGTATATAATTACTTGGCTAAATCGATATAATTAATCGATACTTGAAGATGAGATCCTCGACAAGCCCATCTCGAGTCCAATACTGGTTTGTACCGCTCCTCACAAACCGGGTCAGTGGACCACTTCTGCGGTCCCAGTTTCTTTAATAAATAATGACTTGAACATAGTACAAGTGGTCAGACCTTGTCAGATAAAACAAGAGCGGGTTTTGTCACGTTTAACTTGTTTACTCATATTTCTTGTTTTGGGGTATTTGAAAAAAAAATAGAGAAGAAGAAACTTAAATCCTTACACGGGTCTTGCATACAGGTGAGCCCTCGGTTGAAGCTAGGATCATGACATTTTTCACGGAAGTCTCAATTGAGACAATAAAACTATGAGCAACTTCATAAAACACTGATACGTGTCATTAATTATTTAGTTCCAATTGACTAAAAATCGTATCCTTTAACACTTTTAAGTGGGGAAATTTTAGATAACGGATGATCTGATTAATGAAATGATTTCTTTTTCGAATTACAAAAAGTCATTAAAAGATTTTTTTTGCCCCTTAAGCTCAACAATATTCTTTGTTTTTGTATAGACATCATATTTTAGCATGGTTGATCCGATTGATGACCCGATGATGCTAAAAGTAACGATGGACCTTTAATAAATTAATTATAAATGGACGATTGTATTTAATTAATATTGATTAATAATCTCAGGACTAAAGTTACGTAAAGTCGTTAAAAATGACAATCAAAAGTGTATCCACTATTGTTTCACACTCCGTTTTCCTGTAAACTTTAATTGACACACCAGATACCCTAAAAATAAAACCTTCCTTTGAAAAGTGATGAAGGATCAATTATTTTCCGATTATTAACTAGATCTCAATATAATGATTTATTAATCGTACGTATTGCGCATGCTAAACGAATACGTATCATTGACGATTATTACAAAAAGTGAATTGAGTGATTTGACAAAATTGACTCGATTTTTTTGTGTTTTTACTAAAACGTATACAGCACGAACTACATTGGAGTGGAACGTGCTTCGAACAATTCAGAATCAGTTTTACGTACACGTAAAATGCAGATAGTCAGTTAAATAATCTTTGCAGAGGAGAGTAATTTAAAAGAAAAGAAAGAAAAGCTTTATCATGAAGTACAAGCAAAACACTGGTATATACAAATATTAAGAGTTATGTTACTACATGCTGGGTCGGATGTTGGGGAACGAGTGTCGGTGAACAAGTGGGGACTGGGGCTAAAGCTGAGACATATGTGCATAAGAGAAGGGTGGTTTCGGAATTGGGAGGGATACGGTCGCTTACTTAAAAAATAACAAGAAACACCAGTGACTTCCATGAAGACACGAGGCAGGTATACACTAGAAGGGGTTTTTAGCCTTCTATAAAATATTAGGATTACAATATTCTTAGCATTATGTAACTGTCGATACTTCTGTTTCCTCTTGGAAGGTAAGGGCTCTCACGAAGAACACCAAAATGTACCGATGATGTACAAGAGGTTTCAACGACATTAGAAAGGCGATTTCAAACATAAGAAAGATCGTAACGCTTTCATCCTGTCTTTAACAATCCACTTTTGTTTTTATACTTTACCATTAATTCCCACCTGGATCGGTGAAACAGATAGGAAATTGTCCTCTGTGAAACGGATCCTCATCTTTCACTTCCTGTTTCACAATCCGCTGTCGTAACATGTACTCGACCGTGTGATTCCAAGGTATGGATTTACACCAGAAGAGGACCTTTTTATTACTGTATGACCGATAAGAGTATGACGCATCCCTAGTTTGGGCAGTAGAGGTTAGGGGCAGTCTACAGTACCATACGGGCCCCATCTTACCCCGAAGGAACCCCCCAAACAGCCGAGACATGGCACTTACAATGAAGAGGGTCACTCCTATTACTTGCAAATCGACTGCAGTAAACTTGAAAGATTCCAAAATGCAGGAATACATATTAACTACCCTCACTACATAGCATGTGTGTGTATAACCAGTATGCTTAACGACTTACAACTACTTGAAAATTATTTCATTGTTTCATAGCTTCTGAAAGTCCACTAATTCGGGAGATTGGCAACTATGGCAAAGTTCACTCAAAAGATTCATAAAAGAACTAAACAGCTGTTGCTAAATAAAAATTTTCTGTTGCATATAGGCCAAGGAGTCAACAATTTTAGTACGAAATAGGTTAAGTATAGTTAGGCTATCCAATAACACAAAAACAAAATAACTTCTGATGTATAAATAAAAATCTTTGTTACGGTTACCATAAAGATTATCATAATTTCATTTGTAAATTTTTTATTATAAATTATTTATTTAGATGCCTTAAACATCCCACATAATTAATTGGGCGAGTAGCCATGGTATTGATGTATAGTTGTGTTTTAAGTTAGTATGTATACAATTTTATAATAGTTTTTAATGGTTATTTGAAAGCTATTAATTTTTGATTTAATTACTTAATACATATGTGTCGTATTTTTGAATTCTAAAATAATTTTTTGGAAGCAATAGGAAATTTTAATTTATATAGAATAGAAAGACAATTTCAAACTAAGTACAGTTCAGCACTGTTAGTAAGAACATATTTTACTTAATGTCTGTGGCCATTGCTACGTATAATAACAGAATTTTGTTTTAGTCTGTAATTAGAGATTACTGAAGATGACAGAGCTGTCGAAAGCGCTTTTTTCAAAAAATAACAATAAATTATCAATTGTGGAAAGCCATCAGTTGAGGAATTATATTGTAAATAGTTTTATTTAACATTTTTGTCTGATTTGTCAATGAGGTTTTTTTAGGTCTTCTTTTTATTTTATATATTTATGTTATAGTCAATAAAGTAGATTGGGAAGGATACCGGAACATTTAATAACAAGTTGAATATTAAATTAAATTGTGAATAAATTTTTCTTATCTTTCTATCTCTCCATTTAATGAAAAAGCTCGTAAAATCCCAAACCTCATATTTAGTAGGTTGCTACAAAACTCCTTGTGGATGAAAACAATGTTGGCTACATAATAACGTATTAAATCCTTATTTGACACTTTTGTTTATGTCATTGTTTAAATTAACTGGTACTTTTTTTTTTTTTTTTTTTCTTAGCTCTCAAACTTATAAAAATAGGATGTGGGCAAAATAAAGGAAAATTATTTTGACCTAATGAGTGCCTTTCACTAAGGGGAGACCCCCATTTGAAGGATGTATGAGAAGGATATAGGGTGTGGAATGCCTAAAGGAGGCGGGTGGAATCGGGAAGGTAGTGAGAGTCTACCGAGGGCTTAACTTGTACCCTAAACGCCAATGGGTTTTATTTACTATTGCATATTGTAACGAGAATGAGCGAAGAAAAAACTTGTGATTCGCTGTATTTTAAGGGACAACTTGAAGGAAGGATTGGGTGCTTCAAGGAAGGGCTTCGATCTGCGTCGGCTAGGATTTGTTTCGACACGATCATTCGTTGCGGTTGGAATTTTCCCTTTTTCGCGGTGCGCTATCAGTCCTCAGTAGCGAATTCGGCCGCGATCACCTCATCAGTGCCTGTCTTTAGAGCAGCATTTCAGGTCCCGCGAACGGAGGTTCGATGGGAAGTACATAACGTCCTAAACCAGCAATACAAAATACAAATCCGTGGCTGTTGCGTTCTAGCATTTCCATGACGTCACGATTGACCTTATACTCAAGACAATAGATACATCTAGATAATGGACAGCTCTTTTAAAAAACAACAAACAGTCCTTCGCCTAGAAACTATTTTTAATTCCGATTCTGATAAGATATCAAATATTCCTATCAATTATAATATTGTGGATTTGGGAGGTCTCTGGGCCGTTTGTAAATTGTATGAATGAGCAAGTGAATGAAGAATTGTAAATGTGGTAAATGAGAACACTGATCAGTGATTGTGATCAACAAGGCAGATTGTAATTTTGTCACAATACAGATTTTGAAAAAAAAAATTATAATATAGATGCGATATGTGTGTGTCGTTACGCATACATTTTAAAATAATTTACTAAAGGGCTATATATATATATTTAAAAACAATACCTCCTTTCTGGCCCATTTCACGATAACAATATAATATTTAGTCAGTCCCGTATTAATATTTTTAAGTCCCTTCAAACTCCGACAGAAATTCTTCAAACTTTGCAGAGTGAACCATTAAATAAAGTCAAAGTTCGTATTTCAGCCCGACGAGTTCGCCACGTGACCTGTAACCCTAAACTACTTATTGCCGCATTTAGATTCCGTACTATTCTTTTTTTGTTTTGAATCCAACTCAAGAGGTCCAAAAATGTATCAAATTAAGTTTTTAAAAACAGCAATGGAAGTCATTTTAAAAACAGTTTAAATAGTCTTGGAAGTATTGACCGTATGTTGAGAAAAATCCCAACTGTTGGAAATATATGTACTAAATTCTACATATGTGGTCTTCAAGAGAGACTGTAACTAATAAAATGGACTATATAAAGAAAATCAGACGTTAATATTTCCAGATTTTATGTACATATTTCTCTTTAATTGTTTAATTATAACATAAAGATATTCATAGGGGAAAGGAAAAAGGGCGCAGAGTTTATATCACCTAAACCTTCTAATTCGTTTAGCTCTTCAAGAAAATTAGATCTTATACTATTTAAAAACTTATCTCTAGAAGACCACATATGTAGAATTTAGTACACATATTTCCAACAGTTGGGATTCTTCTCACCATCCAGTCAAAATTTTCCTTATTGTTAACATATTTTAACTTTTGACACGTCAATCGTACTTAAACATGTTTTCTCTTTCTAAAAATGCATAATATCATCTACTAACGTTAATTATTAAAGAAACTAAAAATTTACAATTAACATTAAATGAAAATATTCGTTAATTCTTCATAAGTTATAGGGGCACATATTTCACCATATTGGAGAGTGATGACCTAGGCAATATGAATTATGTTTGGTCCAAATCTGAAAAATCTTGCGTTCAGTCTTATTGAGAAGGAATTCGTATTCGGAAAGCCCATTGTTATATAATGCTAAGAATATTGTAATCCTAATATTATATATAATGCTAAAAGTAGAAGCAAGCCCTTTCTAGTGTATACCTGCCTCGTGACTTCATGTAAGTCACTGGTGTTTCCTGTTATTTTTTAAGTAAGCGACCGCATCCCTCTCTATTCCCAGAACTACCCTTCTCTTATACGCATATGTCTCAGCTTTAGCCGCAGTCCTCACCTGTTTCCCTGACACTCGTCCCTAAACATCCCAACAAGAATGTAGTAACATAACTCTTAATATTTGTATATACCAGTATTTTGCTTGTACTTCATGATAAAGCTTTTCTTTCTTTTCTTTTAAAATACTCTCCTCTACAAAGATCATTTAACTCATCATTCCTGGTCCCTGAATGAACATTGGGGAGGTCCCGTGTTCGGGTCGCGGATCTTGCCATTAATTTTTTCTTTTCCTCTTAATTGTTACAAATGCATAACCAATAAATATGCTTCTTTATACTCTCCTCCTTGCAGATCGGAGCTACTGGGAGCGGTCCGCCAAAGAGGACCTGGAGGCAAGCTTGAAGGTGGTCCACAACACCAACCTCGCCAAGAACGTTATCATCTTCGTCGGAGACGGGATGGGACCGAACACCATCACTGCTGCAAGGATCTACCGGGGAGGAGAGACCAGCTACCTCGCTTGGGAGAAGTTCCCGCACGTCGGAGCTGTCAAGGTAAGGGGGCTTCTGTACGGTGGTCCTTGCAAGTATTACCAACAACTGTCCATGAAAGTATCGACTTTTAGCTTAAGTTTATGTTTTATTAAAACAGGATTGCAGATTCACATTCAGTCACGGAAGTTAGGAGAAATGTCGTTTTAGAGTTATGTTTATCAATATTTTTATGAGTTTTTGGATTTAAATCTTATACAGCATTCAAAATGAGAAGGAAGGCGAATTTTCGTTGGTTTAAACTGTTCAGAAAACTTTCAGCAGCCTGTATGGAGTATGTTCAGACTTCAAAGCATTTAAAAAATGATCTGATTGTTCATGTGTAGTCTTTGCATTTCCACTTTCTAGATTAAACATGTAAAGCTGCTAGTCGAAGGGTTTCTTGACCGATTGTTACGCAAAGTATAGAAGGTGTGGTCTTGGTACTCCGTCAAACCAAAGGTCATGGCAATGGACTTTACGTACGTTTATAAGCGGTCTTATACGAGTCTCGTACATGTTCTCTTATACTTATTACGAAAAAAAATTACTGATTTTTACGCGAATAAAAGTTTAAGGGAATAGAAAATTTAATAAATCCCATTGAAAATGTGTACTGGACAATTCAGGGCATTTTTCTTGAAAACATTGCTAGTTTTAGACTACTTGGTTTTTGTTTGAAGCGCTTGAGTTTTTTTCACTCTGATAGCTCCGGTTAACCTAAGCCTGTGTATTGTTTATAGTTGAAAATTTAAAGGGAAAACCCTCTTTGAAGCTACTATTGGAAAAGACTTAATTCAGAAAGGATTGGTGAATTAGTTTTAATTTAATTTTTTTTATTATCACATCTAACTTTACAGTCGTTTCGATGATGTTAAAGCGAAACATATTTCAATCAATTGAGAACCGTATCGGTATTTGAGACGTTATAGAATTATCAAGCATATTTATTTTTTTATTTTTTTTAGTACACATTCATCAATAAACACGAGAGATCATTCGTGGGTTGAATTATCTTTAAGATAAGAAGTTAGTAAATGGGGTTCAACAGGGTTGATAATCCTTGTAGAAATATTATCAGTTTTTTTTTACACATGCAATTTAAAAAAGATTATAACACTTAAATTAAATTAATACTAAAATAGCAGTCGTCATCAATGACTTGTACCCTGTGAAAAATATGAGACTTCAATGATAAGACTTTAACTTCACTTCAATTTACTACAAAACTTCAATTTTATTAATGAAGTAGTTGACAAGAAAAAGGGTGTAAAGTTCTTCTGGGCACCTTCACGCTTTGGAATTGAAAGCAATGAACACACTGACAAAGCTGCAATAGAACTCACAATTGATTAATGACTATTTTCAACAAACTGCTTATTTGCCTTTCTTCGGGGTGTTTCTTGGCTTGATCGACTCGTAAAGTGAAAATAATGAAATAATTCATCAAGTTTGGAAAGATGAATGGGAAGGATTGAGCTTAAATTGTTCCAAGGAACGCCACACACCATGGATACCTCCATCGACACTGTCAAGAAGAACGAGGATTGACACGTCTAAATCTCCTTGTTGTACTCCATATGATATTACACAAAGGAATGGAAGGAATAACATCAAAACTTCAACCTCATTTACTCAAGCAAGCCAAGCAACGAACCAACCAATACCAAAAAAGATTGACGGATCATCAGAGTCGCCAATAACCAATGCAGTTGACTTGACGTTAAATAAAAAATAAATTAGATTTTTATTATTATTTTTAGAGCGAATTGGTCACATCTTAATATAACAAGCTACTAAGACGTGACCGGATTAAAAAATGTTAAAACTTTATCTTAATCTATTAATATTCGCTTTCCCATAAAAACTATGCACACTAAATTATCGAAACGAGTTTCCGATTATGGCGTTTTCGTGTCTAATCGCTAATGTTTTACCTAATGGTAATGTTTATTCTTCTCTAGGAACCGTTGAAATTTCACAGTAAGCTATCTATATGAGCTTATTCGTGAAATATTGTTTAACTATCACACGGGCAACAAGCAACCAACAAAGCTACCAAGAGGTGAGATGAAAATTAACTGCCAGGATGTCAGCTATTAGTGAATAAAAAGCGAAACGGGAGTCAAGGGGGGGGGCTGAGCCTTCTTGTGCTGAAGAGTAAATTTGATTTGACAGGAGTGGGGATAGAAAATTCAATTAAGATCAAAGGATTAAGAGAAGTGATATGGAAGCAATGTAGTGGAATACTACTAATCGCGGAGAGTATACTTGGAAATTAGTTGATGGTACGATCTGTAACTTTATTCTTACAACGCAGAAATTATCGTGCAATTAGGCAGGCTTGTTTTCAAAATAATTGGCATGGTCCAATAGGTAGGGTGTGACGTGTTTAATATTTACCTTACCTAAAAATAATTTGACAGAATACGAAATAAATATTTTTTCAAAATCTATATTGTGATAAAATAGTAATCTGTCTTATTAGGCAATAAGTAATTGTGATCAATGTTCTCATTCATACCATATTTACTATTAAGCATTCACTCGCTCATTCATACTGTATTTACAGACACCCGAGAGACCTCCCAAATCCACATGTTTGTAACCTCCCTCTCACGCGAAAGAGGAAGAGGAGTCTTGGAAAGTCCCCCGCCCTCCTCCGTCAGCCGCGTCACCAGATGCGATCCAGTGGAGGCTGACGAAGAGCACAAGAGCCACATACGCTCAGGACATGATTGAAGAAACTGGCCATTGCCAGGGCTCCCACAGTCACGCATTCATAGCAGGTCACGAGGCCACAGTCGTTTCAATCTCCGAGGAGGATTATAGGGATGAGTGGTGCAGTGCAATGACTGTGCTATTGGATAAGGGTGGGGTAAAAATAATTTGACAGAATACGAAATAAATATTTTTTCAAAATCTTTATTGTTATAAAATAGCAATCTGTCTTATTAGGCAATAAGTAATTGTAATTAATGTTCTCATTCATACCATATTTACAATTTTCATTCACTCGCTCATTCATACTGTATTTACGAACACCCGAGAGACCTCCCAAATTCACATAATTGTCACCTCCCTGGCATGCGAAAGAGGAAGCGGAAGCAAAAAAACATCGATGAAGCACGGATTTGTATTTTAAATTTATAAATAAATCTGAGTTCCTTAGAATTTACTAAACATATTGCTAGTCGTGCTGACCTGCAGTTAATTGTAATTGTCTTCAACTCGTTAAATCCTAGAATGTGTAACAGAACTACAAACATAACCAGTAGTGATTTGACAATACTTGTTGACACGAATACAATTAATTTTGATGGCGTGACACCTCTGAAGAGGTTAGGCCAATTGTGATAGTCATAGGTGGTAGGTATTTCTGAGAAGCTAGCGTGGCTGACACTCGGCTGTCACCTCAGTTTTCGGGATTCGCTCATTTATCTTCACGAGGCTGAGCGAACCCTGACCAAACCCATCACCGAGAAAGAAAAAACATCGTTTGTAGAGGAATCAGGAATCGAACCCGGAACTCCACGAAGACTACATGATAACCTCTATGCTACTATGAAGACTAAAAATCTCAGATACCCCCTTAATATTGTTTCAGACTTACAACAGTGACAAACAAGTACCTGATTCAGCGAGTACGGCCACAGCGATATTCACAGGAGTCAAAAATAACCACGGAATTTTGGGCCTTGACGCAACAGTGAAGGATTCGGACTGCGAAGGGAGTCTGAGAGAGGAGGCTCGCCTCACGACTATCGGCCGACAGGCACAAGAGGCTGGGAAAGCGACAGGTAACTAATATTTAGAATCATTAGGAATCAAGTTGACCTTTCGATACATTGGAAATGATTCTTGTTATTTCACTTCATTAAATTGTTACTACCGGTTACTAAATCCGGTCACTGTTTTTACTCTTAATTGGTTTTCGTCTAGGCAAAAGGCTAGAACCCTCCTACAAGACTTGGGAGACAATAATCAAATAGACGGTCTGTACCATAACACAGACTGCTTAACAGAAACTCCAACCTCACACCAGAAAACAAACTGGTCGTAAACAATCAGCTGCTAATAACAATTTGGACACACGGACTGGAACTGTTGGGAATAGCCAAACTTTCGAACAACAAACGAAACCAAACATTCTAATGCCACCAGAACTGTTATCGGCCCTCCCTTTAACATTACGTTCTCATCCCTTCACAACGATCTCCATGTGCCTACAGTCCTAGGACATTATACCCTCAAGACTTTTCAAACTCCTCAAAAACCTATCCTCTATATAGAGCCGTTTTATGTTCGATCTATATGTGTATGTCACGGGATCATGGCTTTAACGATCATATCCTGAGCGTCTGTGGCTCTCTTCCCTTTTCTGCAATCTTTGTCATATGGTGAATCGTTCGAAGAGGGTGTTGGTGGGAGCTTCACTGTTTTTGCTCCTTCCATCAACTTTGGGGGGGGGAGGGGCTCCTGCGGTGAATTTATTATCTCTTGACTCATCAATACTCCTCAGGGTTTCACACCTCAATATATCTAGTGATATTAAAAATTTTATTATAAAAATACAATTTGCTTATATAACATTAATAATTGTGATATAAGAACCACACCTTACACTATATTTAACTGAGTGAATATGTACTATTCACAGTTATTCTAACATTACTACTATTTTTCTTTTTCTTTTATTTTGATATGTTTCGACTACCAATGCTCCCGGGCTAGTTCTTTCAGCAAACTGGTGGAAAAGTCGGGAATAACGAAGGACTCCCTCCCGTTTCCCTCTCTGACATTTTCACAACAATACTAAGAAAGGAGAGGTCAAGAGTGCCACAGACACTCAGATCTTCAGGGCAGTGCAGGGCCCCATTGCAAACAAATGTATTCTAAAAGGATCATCACCAATGCTTTAGTGGACTTGATGGATGAACAGTTACATTTCCATGAAATTGGGAAAATCAAAGTGTTTATAAGGTCGAAGACTGTAGGTATGTGGAGATCATTGTGAAGGGATGAGTTTGTGAAGTAGAGGGGAGCGTTAACTTTAACGTTCTGAGGACATTGGATTGGAATGCTTGGATTCGTCTGACATTCAAATGTTGGACTGTTCTCTTTAGTTCTAGTCCAAACGTCCAGATTGATTTTAGTTACTGTTTGTATATGTTCAGTTTATTTTATAATTAACACTTTAAATTATTTGTATTCTTATAGGTATTGTGACTACAACACGAATAACCCATGCGACACCGGGAGCCATGTATGCACATTCTGCGAACAGAGACTGGGAGTGCGATACAAAAATTCCTCCAAGTGCTTCACGGTGCAAAGACATTGCCAGGCAGCTCATCGAGGACAGCCCAGGAAGAGATTACAACGTGAGTTTTATACAGTTCTAATATTCTAAGACTAAGCTGTCAGAAGACAGTTTTCTGACAGTGAAATTTAAAGAACAAAATTTTGTATAAATTGTTGAAAAATTAACGTAACCTTTACGTAGATGCATGACTTCCATTCATATTGATGTATGAGCCATCTCTAATCTCTGGTAGAAAAAGTTCAAAAACTGATTTTGTATCTATTTATATAATGGTCATCTTGGTTTAAAACGAAATAACGGAAGAAGTGAAAATTGAAACATAAGCCCCTCAACCGAGACACCCGTTCTTCCATACCTAGGTGTAGAGCCATACTCCGTTAAGTAGGAGGGAGTAAAAAGAAGCCATAACAATAAACAACCAAAAAGTCTCTCTCATTCAGTCTTCCTCAGTTGATAGTTGTCTGGGTAGTCACCTGGAATAGTGCTTGCAGGCCTGTTGGATAAAATAGAAGACACAATTGTATTTAATAATATCATTTTATTATTGAAACATTACTGCAGCGCATAGAATCATGTATTAATTTTTATTTTCCCATAAACTTAAATTTTGATGCAAATCAATTACTTAATTGAATTGGCTAATTATCTGTATTCTGGTGTTGCCCTCCAGGCATGGCAAAAGTATTAAAGCTCGACATTTATAATATTTGGTAGTAAAGGTACACACACCATTAAATTGGCAAGTGTAATTAATATCAGTAAAAAAGCTAAATGGAATTTGATTTCCAAACAGATACGACATGCCACAATATTTATAAAGGAGTTCATTTGTATGTGTACTATCCATACCCACCCATTAGGTCCAAATTTACCAAATTTGAAACAGTGATTAACTAACACACATGAGGGCTTACTTTGATATAAAAAGTTCTATTCGTTTTATAAGAGGAAAAACATGTGAAAATTTTGAGATTTTACTATTTTGTTTTTGTTCATCTCCTCCTGACTTCTCAACAAAACGATCTATAATTTCTTTTTCCATGCCATTTCAAAGGGAATAAAACCCCAAATTTCTATTTTTGGCATGGTTATTGTTTATGGGGTATTTTAATTTGAAGGGGGAATTCAACTCTTGTAAATTTTGAATTAAAATATCTTGACAACTACAACTTTTATAATATAATGGTTGCCTGAATTATGTATGTTTATTGTCTAGCAGCTAATAGAAATATATATTTAAAAAAAAAATAATTCAGGTTATAATGGGTGGAGGTCGCCAATTTCTAAAGACCAACTCCACTGGCTATCCTTCGGACCCGATTGTTGAGTACAAAGCCTGCGTCCGGAAAGATGGTCGAGATTTGATAAGAGAATGGGCAGAGAGGAAAGCAAAAGCCGGTCTGAGGCATGCAGTTGTAAACAATACAAAGAGTCTCAAAGAGGTCAATTTGGATCAAACAGATTATCTTTTAGGTAAGTAGTGAATGTCATAAATTATAATCAATATGATAGTTTGATAATTAAGAAATATAACACCAATTTTGAATTATAAACCACAATCTAAAGATCTTCCTAATTTAGTCATAGTGTTCATTATGAATAGCAAATATTACATCTGTACTGTGTTAGGATTTTTTCATTTAAATTATTCAAAATTAATATTTGAACAATACTGTAAATAAAATAATTTCAGCAGAAATTAATAATTAAAGTTATTTACATGATTAACAAACACATTTTATCTTCAATCAGTAAATGTCTTTATTTATGTCTAAACCATGCATAGGAATTTTACAGAAATATATTAAAATGAACTAAAATAAAACAAAACAAAAAAAATTCTTCTAAAAAACATATATTTGCAGACAAATAAAATTTATTTAATCGGTGAATTTTTTTGTTAATATTATTTTGAGCTATAATCATGACATTTGTTTGCGTAGGTATTTTTGCAAATGATCACCTGAGCTATGAATTCAAGAGAGATAAATCACCGGTTGGTATGCCTTCACTAGAAGAGATGACAATAACTGCAACCAAGATGCTAATGAAAAACGAAAATGGCTTTTTGCTTATGGTGAGCTAAATATGTAATTTGTACACCTAAGGTTTTTTTTGAGTGACTTGCACTAACATTTATACTTTTCAGACTTATTCATTCCCTTGCGTCTAAATTTAACCTTCCTTAAAATTAAAATCCCAAAAAACATATTTTCATGAAAATGATAAACTCATCTAGTGAAACTGTGCTTAAATTGAATTTGACTGGAGAAAGACCTCCATGTTACTTACTACCTTACAGTTCTTCATATAATAAATATATGTATAAGATAGCATTACAATATCAATTGCAAAGGTTCATTATGAATAGGTCGAGGGTGGAATGATAGATAAAGCACATCACTTAGGCAAAGCACGCATCGCCCTAGAAGAAGTAATAGCTTTCAACAATGCAATCAATGCAACTATGAGACTGCTAGAGGTTTCTGGAATCAAAGATGAGACCCTCGTCATCGTGACCAGTGACCATTCTCATACACTGACCATCAGCGGATATCCGAGCAGAGGGAACAGCATTCTTGGTAACACGTTTGATAATATAGTAAAAAAAAAAAAATGATAACTGGAAATTATTCTATATTACACTTGATGCATTGTTAGGTCTAGCGGATGTCTCAAAAGTGGACGGTGTTCCATACACTACTCTCGGCTATGCCACTGCCGGCAAAGACAATTACCACTATTCAGTCGTGGACGGGAAGGTGGAACGTGAAGATCCATCGAAAGTGGATACAAAGGCCTGGGACTACGGAGCACAGGGAGCTGTTCTTCAGGATGAGAATAAGCACGGAGGAAGTGATGTATTCGTATATGCCATTGGTAATTATCAATTTAAAATAACCATCATCCCATAACTCTTTGTGGTAACTGTTAGGTCACCTTAATATTATCTTTTTCTAATGGGGATAGTAACTCTCTCTTAGTCTCGTGAGGGGAAAAAAGAGTAGCTACTTGAATAAAGAAGTAGAGATTATGGTGTATAAAGGTAACAGCCTAACGCCAACCACATGAGCTGCTCAGCATCAAATACCAACTATGGCAGTATTCGGTCTAGGCTTAATCTAGCCTACTGTAATTGTTTGTGTATAAATTTTTGTGAGATAAATTCATACAGTGCGGTATGATTGTGAAAGTTTGCTAAACCAAGTCTCTCATTTCCCAGCTAAGAAATTGGTATTTATTTTCTTATTTACTATTTTAAATGATACAGCAACAGGAATGTCCTTCACAAAAAAAGATATTGGTACTAGATTTCAGAAATTTAAAGAATGAACAATATTTAAGAATGATTAATCTGCCAAATTTTTTTTCAAACAAGCTAATTATCAGTTCAAAAACAGCTGATTTCCGGATAATTGTTAATTAATACTTTTCTTGCTCTCTGATGTCTTCCATTCATTGGCCAGATATTGTTCTCTATTTGCATAATACCTTGGTTATGTTATTATGCTATAATAGAGTGTGAACATTATAAATTATAAGCTGTATAATATATTATTTTGGACACCTGGTTGTGAGCTATTCACATTGATAAATGTACACTCCTTCTGGTCTAATTTATTTTACAACGTCACAAGCGCTTTCCATATCTATACCTCCATTCTCAAATATTCAAAGATTAAATGATCAAACGGGGTAAAAGTTTAAAAATAAGAAGTGAAATGTTAAATTACGTCTCCTGTTCATATCTGATCAATCAGATC
The DNA here is from genome assembly GCA_930367205.1 of Acanthosoma haemorrhoidale. Classification (NCBI taxonomy): domain Eukaryota; kingdom Metazoa; phylum Arthropoda; class Insecta; order Hemiptera; family Acanthosomatidae; genus Acanthosoma; species Acanthosoma haemorrhoidale. The sequence continues at coordinate 21,056,088 of OV884014.1, read as the reverse complement.
TGTTACTCTATGTTAATATGAAGTTACTTTACTATGAACTATAATATATTGTAATTATTACGTCTTTACTGTACTTTAATTATAAGGAGTAAAAGAAAATTTATAAAAATGAATAGTTTATTTTATAATGCTTCAATTAATATTATCTCAGGGTACTCTATGTTTTAGTGTGTAATTTTGTGTAGTTCAAATGTTCCACATTAATGACTAGAGATTTTTATCTAATTCAAATAATAATTACCTAATATTAACTTTAATAGCATGTTCATATTCATTGATGTTGGGGAAAGTGTTGGTTTCGTAGCTCCTGGTGGCTTCTGTGCTCCTATCTCAAACCTGGGGTCTCTCTTTGTCACTCGGTTTCTCTCATGCCTGGATGGGATAAAAGATCTATTTTTCTCCTGCCAGCTGATATTTATAGGTCACCACATTCCCCATCCTAAATCTCTGGATATCCCAGAAGGTAACCCTGATATCTGGTACCTCTGCTTTAAAAAAAAGTTATAAATATAAGTAGAATTAAGTGGCTGTTTGAACAACCCTTTTCCCCTGCCCTTAAAAACTATAAACTGAATTAAAAAATAATCAAGAAATAATTAATACTAAAATAATAGCGCAATACCTAATGAAGAGATAAAGTGGACTGATGTTGTCCCCATAGTTGGTAGGGGGTGTTATTTCTCAAAATTTCTTTTGGTTATCTGAACCAAAGTGGCTTCCATCTTTTTTTTAAGTAGAAAGTAAGAATTAGACTTTTAAAACCCATTGAAAATGTACTGCATCCATTGAACATCATGAAACACTAAACAACCTATTATTTTAAAATTATCTTAATTCATTTTACAAAGATATGTTGTCCACAGGGCCATATGCTCACCTGTTTCATCAAATGCACGAGCAAAACTACATAGCTTCTGTGGTCCGATATGCAGCTAAACTAGGAGAGTACTACACCACTGACATAGACACTAGTGAGCCTTCCTCATCTGCAGTATTACTTCCTTCTGGGATAACATTCGTGGGGGCCATTGGAGTTCTGTTCTGTGTCTTACAAATTAATGAATTGCACATTTTTTAATGTTCAATACCAACCAAACATTAATTATATTGTATATCAACACTTGGATTGGTGATGTAGTATTCAGAACATGGATGTGAATGAAACCAAAGACTGTGATAGTAAATTTCAGGTTATATATTATAGAAAATATGTGTTATGATTCCTATGTTAAACAAATGTAAAAATTATTATTTATTTATTGTTAACAAATAAATTCTTTTTTTTTACTACGACTTTTATTTATTTATTCACTACTATTTAATAATAACTTGGTGTATAAATCTTTCAATCATGGCAATGCTCCTTGCAGTAACTGAAGTGACTAGCTTATTACTTTTAAATCTCAAATTATCATTTCAAAAATCAAGTATTACTAAATTATGAGAAAAAATCTCGTTAAAAATTAAACGATATTTAAGTTTAATCATTTTACAGCTCTACTCATATTTAAAAACTCAGAATAATTGATAGCATATCATTGAAAAATACTTTAATTACATTTTGGGATATTTGCTTTTATCATCAGGCTTGGGGCTTTTAAGAATCTCATAAAATGTAATATACTGGCAGAGTACACTTCACATAGACGGATAAGTTAAACTGCAAAGATTGCTTTGCTCTTTAACATACAAAAAAACTGGTGGGAATGAAAGTTGTAGATAATTTTATACAACTTTAGTTATAGATATTTTATCAATTTAATCAATATCTTAGGATAAATTAGTATTAGGCAATTTTCTTTAATATTAACCTCACGTCCCAAATAGATGATCAGAGTAATATTCAGCCTATCACTAAATCATTTATATAATTAAATTAAATGGCGATGGTGAAGCTTAAAAATTGATTTTTTGTTGTTCACTGCCTGGTAACAATTTTAATTAACATAGATTGATATCAAATTTATAGAAAAAATTATTCAAATATAAGTTGTAGAATATCAAATTTTTTTCAACATTGTCTATGTAAAAATCATAGATAAGATAATATTGAATATGCTGATGATATGGGCTTTCTTCCAATTTTGACTTAAATACTCGGTTTCAGGGAATTTCATACCCCCACAAAGAGCCACAGATACTTTCTCTTTTTTCTTGTGGGCTTTAATATAAATACTCATAAAATTTGATATTTAAAATATATAACTGTGCTGTTAAATAAAATGGACTGTATGGCAATTTTGACAGTTGAAAAACTGGCCTTAATGGCCAGGAAAGTTCAACTTTCTGGTTTTTAGATTCATTTGTGACCCAGCTCCCCATGCATCATAAATTTTGGGTAATTTATTTCATTTACATTACAGGTGTTATCTCATACATCCAGGGAGAAACAGAATTGTATAAGATTAAAAGTTGTAGGAAATTAGTTGTTATGTTAAATTATTGTTTCATAAAATTTCTTGATTTGTTCAATAATTACAAAAATATTTGCGAGTTTGCGTAATTTCTTTCCTTGATTTCCATCTCCTAACTAGACAGTTTGACTAATTTGTTGCTTATGATTCAGACCATGTTATAGCCGACTCACAATTTTTGCCTGAAGCTGTAACTTACAAACCAGTAAGTTTTTTTCAATAGGATTCTGTTTTGCCAACGAAGAGGGTCATCATCAAAAGAATAGCTTTTCCCACGATCTTCTCTGTCTTCACTAGTCCGAATATGAGCTCCGAATTGAAATAAAACGAAAATTCGGCAAACAGCAAAAAACAAAAATGGTACTCAACTCAATACTATTAAGAAGAAGATTTGGGACACTGGAAACTATTAATTTTGTTCAACTTTCTATTACCGATGAAGTTCTTCAACTTTTTGCGATTTTGCAACATCATTTGTATCCAACTTTCTTATTTTTTCATTGTAAATACCTAACACCAGCTCTTCAATATTCTTCGCTCCAGACCGAGCAATCAAGAATCCCCCACAAGATAGCCAATGCTCCCTTCTTCATAACCGTAGATGACCGTACCCTTCACGTTGATCTCTCCGTCCTCATCTGTATGCTACTGCTCAATTCTTCCATCTTATCACCGCCTCAGACGGAGGTGGCCCGTGACATCCTCCAAACCAACTAGCATTTTGTTTATAGTGAGCTCCGTGATGGTTACTAAAGTGACAATTGAAGTGGTTTATGTAAATAAACCTCCCCCTTCCCCACCAAAAAACGTAACAAGACCGTATAAGGTGAAGTGCACTGCTTAAAATACTGATGCATTGATCGCATGCGGATATTTATTTGGTAGTCATACTACCACGATATTAAATCTTCAAGCAAGGACGCTGTGTCCGTCCAACAATGTTATGTATATATGTAATTTTCCTCAGCTTCATTCCTCATACATACTAATAAACGGATTTGGTTAGAGAAAAAGCAACGAAACTCTTAAAACGTGACCTTAGTTGTGTAACGTGGCTGAGGTTTGAAACTTATTGTTCGTCAATTGGACGCAATACGTCCTATTTCCATCAATATTTCAAGTGGAGCGAAGATCTCAAGGACAAATCTTGCTATCATCGTATCGATTAATCACTCTATACCGATGACAACATTACCACGAGTGGAAGTGGAGGGGAGGGTACTTGAGATTAAATAGAACCTGCTAACGACCGTCCAATGTAATGTCTACCGGTGAATTGTGCTTTCTAGGTCCAGCAATGTTTTTCATCTTATTGTGTCTGTTGGTCTGCCATGGCGTCTTTGGAGTACAGGACTCAAGTGAGCAATGTCTTTCTACTAAAGTGTCTTTTTTTCTATTTTAAATGGTATTCCGTGGCTTTGGATCAGTTTCAATCAAATAACTTTCGAAATGTAATATATTGTTTTTAGGAACAAAAGTTTGTATACCCAATAGAGAACAAAAACAAATAATAACTTGGGGCAACACAGCCCTAAAGCACCGCAATTCTAGGAGGAACCCTAGCCCCACCTGTCTGGTAGGCTGGTTCCTATGGCCTGCTGAGAACTGAGACCAAAAAAAAAGTTTTGAGCAAGTAGCATTTGTCGTTTTGTAAAAATTTCAATGATGCACTATAGATGGATTTTTCCTATATATGTATCCACTTTTGACGTGAATTCTGCAAAAATCTACATTTTAACAGAGCTAAACAACATTTTTCATGCTGTTGTAACTAAATGGAATCTCGATGTGAAATTTAGAAACGTCAAAGGACTCACATTATCCAAGAGAGGCAGGCCCACAGGTTAATAAATATGGTTTCTGATTTTGAAAAAAAAAAAAAACCTAAAAAATCCTCAACAATATACGATGAAGGCTACAATACCAGCATTCAAAATAATACTATTTTGACTGCGATTATGTCCGAACATTCCAATAACAATGAACATAGTTGCAAGGGATTGTGTTTGAAAAATGTAAATTGTGTCACATGTCGAAGTGCCCATATCAAGTCAATAGCCACTCCTCTGTTATCGATAAGACGAAATGATTTAAATTAAATGTACATACAGAAATATATGAGAGAATTTTTTTCTCTCTGGATAATCACTGATATTGATTGATTTCAAATATGAGCTAAAGGAACACTAGAAACTCTTATTGTAAAGACACAATATTCAGGAATAGCATTGCTATTTTAAATCTTTCAAAAAAAGTTTTTTTTTTTAAAAAAAAAGCTACTCAGTACTTTTGACCGAAAATAATTCAGTAATTTTTGAAACCCTATTTTAAAGTAACTGAAGTTAAAAACAAAAACCAAATTGAATTCGCGAAAATAATATTAATTACTCTATTGTGCAAAGCATTATGTTTTAGAATATTCTTGATTTTTTTGTCACTGTCTTTTAATGGTCCTCGAGAAAAATATTTAATATAAAGCTTCTAGAACTGTTTTTTTTCTTCCTCGTAAAATTCCCGTTATCATATCGTAATCCGGTGACGAATAACGTTCAAACATCAGAACGATATTATGGCCACTATCACAGAACACAGATCAAACAGAACATGATTCAAAGTATTGCCTATTCCTCAGTCTTTAAAAAATATACGCTTTAAGCGATTAAAAGTTATTATTATTATTATTGTAGTTTCTGTATAATTTTAAAGAAATTTATTTTTGGTAACATCCATAAAAGAACGAAAATATAACTCGGGTAAAGCCGATTAAATGACTAAACCAATCGTAATTTATTACCCGTCTGAGAACTGAATCATACTAAAATGTATACTGCCAGATTGAGGAATGGATAATTATAAAACATTTTTGTCGTCTTTCCATAAATGATGATTTCTTCTTTATTGAAAAGGCGCTTTCGACAGTTTTAAGGAGTCATCTTCTGTTATCCCCGACGAGAGTCGCAGAGTGGCTGTTAGGCTTATAAACCTATATACGTATGTATCTGGGAGGAATGGGTTGTAAGAATAGGATTCATAATAGAAAAACTATTTGGAATGATTGAGATAACTATTTAATGAACTATAAACAGTAGCGTAAGATGGAAAGATGGCGGGTTCCGTCGAGAAGAGTCTGTACACCATGAGTGTCCATCACTGAATCCACAGACCATCTTAGTTTGAGGGTGTGGCCGCATGAAGACGCTAGTTGCGTATTCTTACATATCCGGTTCTGCTTATTGGTCAAGGCGTGCCAACACCCAAACACACATACATATGTATATATTTTGACCACACCAGTGATGTATAAACCTTTTATTCGTAGAAGCTGAATATAACCGTGAAGATTTTACAAACAAAGTCAATTATTGGTTTATACCAGTACAACTTAGCAATCAGCTTTGTTTCTTTTAGAACCTTCACCAGTACTTCCCCCCCCCACCCTCATTCAAAATGCATGACTAATAGGCAGTGAACCGCCTCGCAGATTATACCTTCCCTTGATAGTTACCTCTCAAGGCAGGTCAACCCCTTGTAAACTGTACAATTATCATATATTAGACTTACACGCAGATGGGCTGACGAAACGTGATCAGGATCAATTTCGTCTGTAGAGTTCCTTCCATTTGGACTCAACAATAACTTGTTGACATCAAGGTTTTTGGTGGCATCATTAATTTCTTTTTGTCAATTTAGACCAGCGCTACCCGACTAAATCAGCTCTGGAAGACCTCAAACACAGCCTCACCATCAAGTACAACAAGAGACCGGCCAGGAACGTGATCCTCTTCGTTGGGGAGGGGATGGGACCCAACACCATCACTGCTGCCAGGTTCTACCAGGGAGGAGAAGCCAGCTACCTCGCATGGGAGAAGTTCCCGCACGTCGGAGCACTCAAGGTATGGCGGTTATTCAAAACAATCAACTATCCTTAAGACGTCAGCTGGTTGGTAAAACTAGTCGACCTTTTATCTCCAATAGCTCATTACTCAAAAGTTAATGTTTAGAATAATTATTTAAGTACATTCTATTTTGAGTGAAATAAGATTAACGACTGTTCGGTATACGTATTATGTGTTTGTTTAGCTTTAGATCAAATCGATTTATGTATGATATACGCAAGTTTTGTGACTGATGCGTTCCAAATTACATCCCGCTAACCTTTCGTCAAAATGTTTTATTTCATTGGTTTGTTTAATTATTTGAATATGAGAAGGAAGAATGTATCCTACCTTATAAGGAATGTATCATTAAAAGGTATTCAGATGGTTGTCCTTACAGATGATTGTTAAAGTGTCATTCTTCGGGCGAGGCAAAAGTATTGCTCTTAACCAACCATTTACATTTGCACAGGTAACGGACTCTTGCGTTACGTCGACCACGCTGCTGACCGGAGTCAAAGGGAACTGTGAAACGGTCGGAGTGGCCTCAACGGTGAGGAAGTCCGACTGTGACTCAAGCATCCGTAAGGAGAACCGACTGGTCAATGTGGCGACTTTGGCACAGCAGGAGGGAAAAGCAACTGGTGTGTAAAATATTATTCAAATTCTATTTTTTCTAGGAATATTTATTTTAAGATACATGGGAGGGATAATGGTAGGACAAAACTTATCTTACGAACCATTAATTAATTAATGAAATAGTTTTGTTTGTCTACCGACAGTTCGATGAAATAAAATTAGAGCATTGGCGCAACACCTTGAAGAGCTTGGCCTGGCCGAAGGTTGTTGCCTTAATTGGTAGATGGCTCTGAGGTTAGTGTGATCAGCATGAGGTGTTACCTCTCAATCATAACTTCGGTTTTCTTAAGTGAATTTTCTTTATCCAACTAACTTATCCTCAAGAAACGGAGACAACGCAAACCAGACCCATCCCCAAAGAAACTAATATTGCGGGAGCCGAAGGATTGTATCCGGATTTTCGCAGTTTCAAGCCTACGGGGACGCTCATCTCCAATTTATTTTGACGGATTGAACCGTCGAAGAGATATCTGTTAAAACCAGGAAGTTTCCTCTGAGCAACAAGGCCATTAGAGTCATGGCCTCCTGGATCAGCTTCCGTCAGTTGGCACAGGAACTTTCTGACGTAGTTCTGATACCGAACATTAATCTGCCAACGCCATCCTGCCGGTTTTCTGGTTTCAGGTGACTCTCCCAAGAGTATTTTTTAAGGAATTTCATGGTCTGACCAGGTAGTATTAGATAGATACCTCGCTCTTCGGATTCTGTTTTACACTATCGACTAAATTTATCATCATCGTTAAGTGGGAGCTGATCGTGTATTGAATCCTGATATTCTCAGCATTGAACGTTTGAACCAAAGCTCTCCCATGTTTTGTTGCAGCACTCCTTCCTTTACCTTTCACCGATGTTTTGTTGCAGCGCTTCTATAACAGCCTAGTAGCAGATAGAAATACTTCAGTTGTTGAATTCACATGCATTGTTTAAAGGATCTTCAACATGCAAGTAAATAACCATTACGTTACAGGCCTGGTGACCACAGCTCGCATCACTCACGCTACACCGGCAGCGCTGTACGCGCACACTCCCTACAAGAACTGGGAATGTGACACTCAGGTTCCCAACAACGCGTCACGCTGCAAAGACATCGCCAGGCAGCTGGTAGAGGATGAACCAGGGAAAAACTTCAACGTAAGTTCCATTGACACCAAATATCTTAATTGTCTCGTTATTAATTTGACGTATCTGTCTATTATAGTAATTTTAACACCCCAGGTTTACCTGGAGATGTAAAATTTGAGCTGGACATGACACTAAATTTTGTAATTGGAAAGAGTTGAAGACAGAGCTCTGCTCACTTTATAGGTGATCATGGGTGGTGGTAGACAGCAGTTGAAGACGAACTCTCCTTCGACCCCACAAGACCCTGTCAATAAGTTGCCTTGGTCGTGCGTGAGGAAAGATGGTCGGGACCTAATAGCGGAGTGGACCCGTGGAAGAGAACTGCAAGGGGCCAAGTATGCACTTCCAAAGAATGCCAAAGATCTGCGACAGTTGGACACAAACAACACTGATTACATTCTTGGTAAGTTGCTTGTATTTTCCTATCTGGATCATTTCAGGTCATACTGTCACTGGGAGGACCAATGACTATTACCTGAGTAGGCACTCTCCCTCCAAGCAGTTATGTGTACTTGTCCCATGCATTCAGGTAAAGTTCAGTCATATTTAAAACAAAATAAAGCTTCTATTGTAATAACCAGAATGAATTTAGCTTCATTACTGCCAAGTTATTTAAGAGTACAACAAAAGTGCCAAATGCTCATCATACGACTCAAAATGAAATAACTCTTTTTTCCAGGTATTTTCCAAAACGACCACTTCCCTTTCGCTCATTTGAAGAACACCTCAGCAAACGGAGTGCCGACTTTAGAAGAAATGACTACGACTGCAATCAAGGTTCTTAAGAACAACCAACGCGGGTTCTTTTTAATGGTGAGATAAAAGTTCAATGTAATGTTCCTATGTTGTTGGGACATTGCTGATAGAATCTAGTAATTATATAATTTTCTGGCCATTTCCGGGAAAGTTGAATAAACTAAGATAGTCAGTATTCATTATTTTCTTGTCAATTACGGCCCCCCCTAAACCCCTTGCATTTAATACATGTGAATGAAAATGAACAAAATCAATGAGCAAGAATTGACAGTTTTCTCCTCATTCTGCTATGCGCAGATGCATTTGAAGGAGGTTGGGTTACATAAATCAGATTGAGGTTAAAAGTTATAAAATTAATACATTAGAAGGTGATGGGGCTCACCTTCAGTTTAAAAAGTGGGAGAAAAACTTACAAACTAAAACCTAAACCTAGAACCTAAGACTAAAGCGTTCCAGCCGCGACAGCGTCCTGACATCGATGGGGGAATGGAGCGGTGTTAAACACCAGGTTTGTCAGGTATTGCAGGGAGTCGAAAAATTTGATATGTCTACGTTCGATGAATTCATCCACCGTAGGCAGCTCAAAGATTTCGTGAAGCTCACTGTTGTGAAGCATACTGCTCGAATGAAGTATTTCTGACCACTTTCATCAGTATGCCCTTTTGGAATTGTTGGAGTCACCGAGCTGTCGTATACGTCAGATAACGAAAAAGCGGCGCACCATACAGCAGATTAGGCCTGAGTATGCTCTTGTAGATCAACAGCTTGAGGCGCAGTGATAGATTGGGGGAAGTCAATAAATGCGTAAGCCGGTAAGACCTCGTGCGAGTTTGCTTCAACTTCTTCGTAAAATGGTTACTAAAATGGAGGTGTCTGTCCATTTTAATGCTCAGATATACTAGGCTGTTGGCTGGTGAATTACGATTATTCAATAACTGGTTATAATTAATAATCCCCGGAGAACGTCAATTTTTCTATTCAAGTTAAAATATACAATTAAGCATAAAATGGCAGATTGAAATAGAACTGGTTAAGGTCGCATTTGACCTATAATTTTATACTTTGCAACTTTCCCTAGCAGATGTTTTTCAAAAGATGTGTAGTTTTTGAGATATTTCCAAAATAAGGAACGGATCCAGTTTCCCATGCATTTTAGAATGCATTTACGTATTTAGAATCTGATAGAATGACTCAATATAAACTATACTTGCACTTAGTGTTCCTTATATTTACTATACGGACAATAAGCACCATTGTGTATATATATATATAGGCATTATATTTTACTTTGTACAGGTAGAGAGCGCTCTGATCGACCAAATCCATCACACAGGGAAGCCAGAGATGGCACTGAGTGAGATTGCGGAGCTAAGCAAAGCAGTCGACAGTACCATGAATCTGCTGGAGACATTACGCATCAAGGACGATACCCTGGTCTTGGTGACCAGCGACCAGTCGGTCAGCAGATATCCGGACGCCGGAAGTAACATCTCAGGTAGGGTGGCATACCAGCGAATAGTTGCCGAATCTGAAGGGAGAGGCTTTACTCTGGAACACGTGCAAGTGATGGATGATTCAATCTACCTCATTTTTTTAAAAATAATAAATCTTCATTTGAAGAAAATAACAATCTGCTCTGGAATGTCAATATATAATTTAGATGAAATATCTCTCTCCACCAATTTTACATTTAATCTTTAATTCTTATACTTAAAAACAAGATAAAAGAATAAGATTAAACTTTTGTATATAAAAATAAAGCAAAACTGGAATACTAAATAAACACAAAAAGCCCTCCGCCATTAAAAACGTTAAATTTACAATTTAAATTATTATAAACAATATAATTGAGCTGTAGGTTGTCCCTTCTACTGCACTTTAATCAGCTGTTATCCTAAAAACTAACATAATTAAGAGCGATGTTTTTTTTTTTTGTTTTTTTCAAAACCCCTTTTAAAAATTTACAAACAAATGAACAATAACATAAACAAATTTACAGGTTTATGGCTCCTTTTCCGGCATAGCATAATATGCATTTGAAGGAGGGTAGAAGTGCAAACATTTTTCGTTTTATAGTTAAAACTACAAAGACAATAGACAGGACTAGGTGATGGGGCTCACTTTCGGGTTACAATAAGGGAAAACAAAAAACTAAACTTATAAACTATAACGTTCCTGCCTCGACCGCTTGCTGTGATCGATGAGGGAACGGAACGGGAGTAATCGTGTTGAACACAGGCTATGTCATGTGTAGTAGGGAGTCAAAGAATTTGATATGTCTACGGCTAATGAATTCATCTACCGTAGGCAGCTCAAAGTTCTCGTGTAATTCACTGTTTCAGGAGCGAGGCTTTTCATCTCTGCTTTTTTAAAGGGCGATTTTTCTCCAACCCCTCTCCTACGAGTTCCTGAAATGGTCTTGGTCCTCGACCAAAAAGGGCGGCCCTTACTTTGATCTCTGTTTACTTAAAAAGTGCTTTTAACACCTTCTTAGATCCAAAAGGTGGTCTGCTGAGCTTAATGGCTCTTGACCTTGTATTCAACCTTCACTCTAGGCGGACAACTGTTTATTGCTTGTCACTCAACCCTTCCTTGATGACCGTCGGTAAAGGAAACACCTGAATCTCACCGATTCTCACATTCTATCTACTAATATTATTTTCTCTATATTAAATTTACATCTCAAGTTATATTTAATTTAAATTACAACACCATCTAAGTTACCTGACAGGAATGATATTTTCTATTCCATCTATCTCAGGTTTGGCCGGGAAGGACGGTGCATCGAACACCACCTCGAGTAAAGACGACTCCGGCAAGAACGTAAGTATGGTCCGGGAAGATCTCGCCAAGGTGGACAGTCAAGGAAGCAGTGATGTCTTCGTGTACGCATCAGGTAATTGTATGAGTATACTGAAACATAAGCCTCTAGCCACATAATTTATAGTTTCCAGGTAACGATAAAAGGTAGCCATAAAAAGTAGTAATAAATTAATTTTTGTAAAAATAGTAATGGACAGACAGAAAAGGGCCTCTCAAGGCGATTTAAACCAAAATTGCACTTCTCAGAGTCCAATGAAGCGTAGCCTACTATAGTAATATATTTTCACGCGTACATTCACACTGAACATGATTCACGATCGATTCAATTTTTTGATAAAATAATCATGATAGCAATTTTATCCAGATGTGTTAAATTGAGGTTGGCGTACAATGGCACAGGCAACGATAGGTACTTGTCAGGTTTACACCTGAAAAAAATGCTACTGGTTAACACGTTGACTGCCAACTACGAGATAACTCGTAGATTGCGTTCTGTTCTAGGACGCCAACTACGAGTTATCTCGTCCTGTGTTTACTTGCCATTTTTGTGCAGCTACGATTAAACTCGAAATGTATCAGTGCTATATCGATAGATGGCTATCTTCAGATTCGGAGACGACTTCGTCTTGACTATCACTTGAATTCTCAGAAGGTACTTAATCGCTACTGTCGTATTTCTGAGATACTTCTGACGAATATGGACGCGTATCTATAATTCATCTTTAGAGAAGCGACAGGTCGAAGCGTGTCTGCGTGCGAATTAACTCGTAGTTGGTTTCCGCGAAGAGATTTCTGTTACAGAAGCCAACTACGAGATAATTCGTAAGACCTTTTTTTTTAAAAAAAACACAATTTTTATGCTTTTTGATGATAACTATGCTCTAGAATTAGAGTTTTAAATAATTTAATGTGATTAAATCAAATTGTCATTTTATGCCAGATTTTTGAAAATTGCCGTGGCAGTCAACGTGTTAAACTGGTCCTACTATTTTCCCCATACTGACCAACCATTCAGCGTTAGCAACTAGGACATTTCAGAACAACTTTTTTTTTAAATGATGGTTGATAGTTACACCTGGTTTCATTAACCGTTCATTTAAACAATAACTTTCAGTCAAGTAAAATAGTACGATATGTAAATGGAACGATGAAACATATAAATATAATCCTCACAAAACCTCTAATTTATGGAAATACTGATTTTTATTTGTGAAATTATAATTTGCTTATCCAGCAGTAATAATTGTGTTCAAAGAGTTCATTCATACCTTATACACAATTCCACTGACTCAATATTTACAGTACACAAGCACACCAACGTTCATATAATGTATACATACAAAATCTGCCCAAGAGTCCTTCTGGCAGGAAATCAGAGGTTGAGCTAAAAGCTTCAAGCACCATTATGACCAGTCACCTATAGTACCGCTAGTATGGTACCGCTCAAACCTAAAAATTTGGGTGATTTGACCACCAAATTCAATTTTGAATTTACAGTTTTAGTAATACTTGTTTATTTTATTTTTTTAGATATTGTTGTAACCGGTTTACTATTACTTAAATTCTATCGGCCACTATTGGTTGGGATGGTGTACATAAAGCTAAGGGGTGTACGAGGGCGGTCTAAAAAGTTTCCGACCTAACAAAGCTTTTATTTTAGCTTTTATTTCACTAGCTTTTGTTATCATCTTCATGTTGAGGTCGGAAACTTTTCTGACCACCTGTGTATGGGGACTTACAGTTCCTTGAGGATGTTCCATATCTTAACCATATACATGAGCAATATGGGAGTGGCTTATAGTTACTAAGCTCCATAACTACTATAGTTAATCTAAAGTCCTGAAATCATGTTGTTATTAGGATGCCAAAATAGTGATAAGAAGCTTTGCCCCGATGCTAAATATACAACTGTATGCCAACAAACTCTTCATTCCAACATCAAATGCCTTGATGAAAAATTGTATGACTACCTTGTACAGGGGACTCACAAACATAAAAACATACAGACAGAGTGAACAAGGCTAACGATACTGAAAATATATACATTATAATATTGCTGTCATTTAATTAATTAGTATATAATAATCTGTAATGTTGCCTAGGTCCTTACGCTTATCTCTTCCACAACACGCACGAACAGACCTACGTGGCAGAGGTGATCAAGTACGCTGCCCGTTTCGGAGACTTCTCTCAGCACCGCACCAGGAAGAGTCACTCGGCAAGTTCAAGGAATATGTCTTCTGTCATGTCCCTGGTCATAGCGTTGATAATATATGCAATAAAGAGATGATTTATTTATTTGTGATTTTAAAACATTTTTATTTATAATATATATATGATTCACAGTCATATTGATCATGTGAATATTTCATCAAATCTACAAACAACAACAAATTAGTTTTTCAGACGCTCACCCTGTATATGAAGATATAACAAACTTGCACGTTACTTTGCAAGCAACTCATAATACTGGAACTTACTTCGGTCATGTATGATGTTGCAATGATAAGAAACTCCAACAAGACTGAAAACATTTCAAAACAAAATATTCGGGAGAGCGTCCTGTTTTCTTGGGAATTTTCAAATTCATTTACAATTTACAGAACTGCCAGTATCAAGACGAAATAGAACAGCACAAGACTTTAAACCCATGAAAAATTACGAAAGATATTTATAAATTGGAGTAAATGTATAATTATTGAATGAATGACTTTTTTCTTCTCAAAGACCACATAAACTACCTATAAACCTACCCTGTACCTCTTCTCCTGAACACAGTGCACTGTCGGGGCACACCTTCTAAGATCTTATGGAGTCAGATCAAAACGAATTAGGCTGCCCGCCGACTAGGCCGGCAGCCAGGGTGAAAGACCAGAGGTCCGCCCGCCTTATCTCTTTGTAGGCGCTCGCCGGACAGCGGCTAGAGGTTGTAGCGACCCTAGCCCGCGGTGGGGGTCTCCACCCCACCTTGGGGACTCACATGTCTGAGCCCGACACCGGCAATACCTGTGTCGTACTTTTTCTATTTTATTACTAAAATGTGTAGAGAAATGGAGATGCCTATCCATTTTTATACCCTATATTGAGTATATTAGATAGTACATTGTGAAAGCCGGCAAGTTCTCTTGCCCTCCTATAATATAGGATTTTGGCTAGGTTTTTTCCCTTTTTGGAAGAAGATTAAGAAGTCGGTCTTTCCGGCGTTTACGCTGATGTTTAAATATCGTATGACAGTAAATTATAGGAGCAATTCGGGATGGTAGACTTTGTAATAAATTGTCTATAGCTAAAGCAGTGGAAGCATGTATAGTTCGGAGAAAGCTGGTTGAGTAGATAAGCTAATCATGCCTCTGACTAGAAATAATTAGGACTCGTTTGGATATTTAATATAAGTTAGATAAATACATGTTCTTGTCCAGGAATATAATTCTTGATAAGCTATTGTCTTGGCCAGAGGCGTAACTACAGGGTGGCAGGGCTGGCAAAATGCCACGGGCCCCCGACCCAAGAGGGCCCCGGCCCAAGTGGCCGCGAGCTCAGAAATATTGTTTTAATATTGTACCTATTTATAAAAATATTAAAATATATATATACCATAATACAAATTATTGGTTGTGGGTAACTAAACTACTCGTAAGTATAATAAAGCTTAATGATAGGGCCCCCATTAAAGGAATTTGCCACGGGCCCCAGATGATATAGTTACGCCACTGGTCTTGGCTATCCTCTGATCGTTGTAAAAACCAGTTGCAGTTAATTAACATTATATATCTTAATTTTACTAGTCCTTTTGTTCATGGTTTGTTTTCTATCATGTACGATTCATGTTTAATGTGACAAACTGAAAAATGGGAAGTAATTAGACATTCCGATAATCTTCGACCACCTTTGCAGTGATCTCTCCTCTTTTCCCCCACCTTTTTCCATCCATAAGGAGGAGGTTCGCATTGATCACCTTAATTAGTCATCCTCCATGGTATTTGCTGCAGATTTTACGCCTCGATTAGGGCCTCGATCTGATGATGGAATTTCTGTTCTTGTTCCTTGCTTGTTTGGCCACCATTCTCCAGGGTATTATGCTTAGATTTGTTAAAAGAGCTATGAGGGACAGCAAAAAAGTCGAACATCAAGCGTATCCAATCCTTTCAATCAAAAGTCCTGAGAACAATAGTAATTGCCCCTTATTACGTCAGTAACAAAACCCTTCATAACGATCTTAATAAAAAACTTACATTCTCAAACTCATCCCTTCCAAGTTCATGAAATTTCATAGTAACCTATCCAACCACCTTAATCCCCTAGCACAGTCATTTCACAACACCACTCATCCCTATTATCCTACCCGGAGACTAAAACGGCAGTGCCCTCGCGACCTGCTATAAATGCGTAACAATAGGAGTCTTGGCAATGGCCAGTTTTTCCAATCATGTCCTGAGCTTATGTGGCTCTCACGCTCTTCATCAGCCTCCACTGGCTCGTATCCGGTGACGCGGCTGACGGAGGAGCATGATGGACTTCCCAAGACTCAGCTTCCTCTTTCGTATGCGAGGGAGGTGACAAACATGTGTATTTGGGAGGATTTCTGTATGAATGAGCGAGTGAATGAAAAATTGTAAATATGGTATGAATGAAAACATTTATCACAACTGCGTATTGCCCAATGGAATTTTATCATAATAAAGCTGATTGTATATTATTAGATTAAGTTTAGTTTGAGCCCATAAATTGGAATCATCAGAATAGGCAAAGACATTGATTTGCAAACCACCGTTTTCGGGGCCTTTTTTTAATATAACCCTACTTTGGACGTATTCTTTCTGCTTGGTTGGTTGAGCTATTTTGAATATCCTCTTTGATGACAACAAATATAGCAAATACTAACATGTACAGACCTCTTTCTAGATGACTTAGATAGCTTCAATCTTGTGCAGATTAACTTCCTGCTCCTTTGCCTTCATCATCCTAAGTTTGATGGATTTCATCATAGCTAAAAATAAAAAATGATTTTTTCGATTCGGATTGATGTATCCACAAGCCAACTGTGTTTGTATGGGCATATGTTCAGAGAAATTTGACAAGGCTCACTGAGACTCGTGGTGCGGCGAATGCTACAACGGAAAGCGTTGCAAGAAAACTATCCAGTCTCATTTTGCCTTTTATAATGCAAAATAATGTTGCGTTCGTCCTGTCAATTTATTACTGTCATATTAATATCTAATGTTGGTGCATCTGATCCCTTTATGTCTTTGTACTTTATCAATTCACTAAGTTTTGACGCACGAGCCTGTTTTTTTTTTTTGGCTATTATAAAATTGCGGCACATCGCGAAAACACTAACTGTCCTAACACTAAGGCCACATAGATAAGAACGCCAAATACAGGCTGATACACAATTTACACAATTGTATGATTTCTCTGCAAACAGGGCGGGACACATGTAACACTTAGAATTGGCGAGAACCGCAAGGTATTCAGTACTTGAGGAATTAATCCTGTCGAGGTTTAATTACTGCCTCAAACAAACAATTCTTGCGCACTCCTAGTAACATCGCTAGGAAGGGGAGGGGGTGCCCTGTTATAATTACTGTGCTATTGTATGGATGTTATTCCGTTTGGGCAGGTTCTTCGGGTCGACAAGATGCTAGTCCTCTTCTTCTTGTTGGCGTGCACTGCAGTCCATGGCTTCCAGGTCTTGGGTAAGTGAAAGCAGTTTCTTGTTTCATTTCTGAAGTTTAATTAAGGACATGGCCTGCAATCATCCGTAAGTTTTCTAGATCACATCAGCTACCTCTTTAGCCAGGTAACTGCTCGTTTTCCCTCACGAGGCTGATGAGGCACACGGTAGTTTTAACCAAAGTGATTTTCATTGTCGTGAGTTATTAATATGTATTCATTCCGACCACAATGTGTGTCGTATTTTTTTAAGGGCATGACAACCCCAAGGATCATTGACGCCACACTGTTTTCAGTGCGCTTCATGTTAGCAGAAGTCATGTGTACCCAGTCGGTTTCTCCGCAATATAATTTAATTAAAACGTAAAACATTGAAATACCTTCAATTATCTGGTTGTTTTCTTATATTTCTCAACGCCTCTACCGTACTGGTACTTCTGTCACATTATATTTGTTGATACAATGTGGGTGATATCAGTAAATTCATTATTTCCTGGACTTTTTTGAGTGTGCTGGGCAAGCCTGTTCTCTTCCTTTCTAATATGTAAAATGAGCAGTACATCAGCCAATGCTGTACAGTTAGCCGTGCTCTTCAAGAATCAAGGAAAGACTTGAGATTTAATAGAAGAAAATTAAGGACACTGTGTCCTGTACGTAGTCTTCACAAAACAACTTCCCGTTGACTGAGGACCATGTCCATAGGTCGTCCCTAATTCCTGGACTGCCATCACTTCTCTAATTTTAGTTAGCCGCATGATGAAGCTCCCTTTGTATATAAAATTGCAGAGCCGAGTCATCGGAATTTAAGTCGCTAATTAAAATATCTTATAAAAAATTTTTTAAAAATCATTACTTAAATCAATATAAATGACTCTCAAATACAGTAGGGGTTACTGCGGTTAGCTAACATAATATGTCGGCTCTGGGTTAAAATCACCAAAGTTTTAGGTCAAGTCATAAGTAACTTCCGTTTTTTATCAGACATTTATTTTGCTGTCATTGAATAACAAAATTATATTAATTTATTATGTATTCACCACTATTATCTATAACCTCATGTAGTTTCTCTTGCACTCTTTGCAACTGCTGAACGTATCTATCCGCAGTAATCGTTAAATTTGACTTCAACAACACATGGTGAATTATTCCTTGACAATCCCACCATACACACAATAAAATCTTTTTGCCATCGATGTTTGCTTTCGGATCTGGTAGGGGTGGTTGATCCTTACCAAGCCACTGTCTTTTGCGGACTATATTGTCATAGGTAACCCATTTTTCATCGTCTGTTACAATCCTGTTTAAAAAAAGGCTCAATATTTACCCGTGAGAGCAGACTTGTGGCGATTGACATGCGATCTTCTTTATTCCGTTCACTGAGATTGTGAGGTACCCACACTCCTAACTTGCTGACTTTCCCTAATTTCTCCAGGTGGCGGCTAACAGTTGATTGTGATGTATTTAACCTTTCTGCTATACCTCTTGTTGATTGACGTGGATTTTGCTCCAATATTGCCTTTAAAAGGTTGTTGTCTAAGTCGGAAGGACGTCCCGCCCTCGGTTCGTCTGTTAAGGTCGTATCTCCAGAACGGAATTTTATAAACCGATTTCTAACTGCCCGATCAGTTATTAGTCCTTCACCTTATACACTGCATATTTTTTCAGCTGTCACCCTGGCACTATTGCCTTGTTCAAATTCCCAAAGCATTACATGACGAATATGTACTTTTTGACTCTCCATTTCAGAGTTTAAAAAAACCAGTTTAACGTAACGTGTATCACACAAAACAGTTGACAAAAGACTAGCTGAAGCCTCGTCTACATAGTGAAAACAAAAACTTGTTGTCATGGTAACTCATAGCGGGTAGATACGAACAATAGATTCTACTTAGCTGCATCGGAAGTTATGACTCGACCTGATAGAAAGTGAATTTATTTCATTTAGCATAAATAGTTGCAAAGTGGCTCCCGATTTGATAGTGTGTCGTTCTTTAGGCAGGAAGCTCCTTCAGCCCCGCATTGGGCGTACAGATAATTAATCAATAAACATGCATAAATGAAGCAAACAGTAATTCGGCAAATTTAGCTGTTAGTATCAGAGTCAAATTAAAAATATGCAAATTCCGATAAAACCATAAAAAACATCTTTGTCAGGCCAATCGTCAACAGTGCGAGTTGTTCCCATAATCACCGTAAAGTGTCACTTGGTTCTCTTGTCGTTTAATGTCTCACATATTTTGTAAAACTTCTTTCCTCGCGGTGTCGTCAACCCCAAAACTTTGGGGCGATTGTCACACATTCATGGAGGAAAAATTAATGTTAATGTTACAAAGTCAGGCAGCTGTTAGTGTCATTTTATAAGGTCTAGTGCACGTTTTAAAGTTTTACGCGGCAAGGAATCCATAAAAACGACTATAGTTTTGGCATGAAAATTTCATTTGCCCGTCCTAAAAAGATTATTCATCATACGAAAATAATTTCTCTATTAATAATTGCCGTATGTGTATTTTAAATTAATAATGTCTGGAACAGGAGAAAAAATATTCAAATACGAATAATTATCTTGCAACACTTCACAACTATAGTAGCTTTTATGGGATATATTTTGGTTATGATAATTTTGTTTACTACAGTAATCCGCCAAGTTCTGTCAATTAATGATTTTTTTTCCCTCCTCCTATAAGCTGTTGCCAAAAATAATGTAATAAGAAAATGATAAACAAAATTCATTTAGACCGCTTCCAATTCAACTGGTCTCTTCAGTTTGCGACAGCAGTTTTTTAAAACCGATCGATCGTGATATTTTTAATTTCTAGATAACTGGCTATTGGTGCCCACTGTCAACACAGAGGAACCAATTGTGAAGAAATATCTCAAACTCCTTGTAATTAAAATAAATATCTTTCACATTTACGAAATAAGTAGAGAGAATCACGATTTTGCCTATGTTCGGTGAGCTTTTGTTGATTTTGGATGTGTAGGAACATTCAATGAGTGTAATGATAGGCACAAAATTGAGTAGAAAACTAAAGAAACGTCTATTCAAGCGAGGTACATTTTTTCGTGCCAAAAATGATTATTGATCCTTTCATTATATCTCATAAGATTTTTATCATCTCTTGAAGACTTTACTCTAACACCAACAACATAAATTTTTATTAATTTTTCTCAATTTTATATAAAAATATTCTTTTTACTATTAATTACACTTAATTATTTTTCACGGGACTGGTATTAATTTTAGTATCATCAGGTCTTGAAGTAGAATAACTATGCCTCTAAAAAAATGACTGATTAAGTTAAAGTTATAAATATGGTGTTAATGGAAGTTTTAATGATTTGTAGTAATTATTGTTGGAAACTAAACACAAATTACATAGCGTTAATCAGATCTTTGAGATCTTCAATTTGATTTTCTATTCAAAATTATAGAAATATTTATTTGTTAAATACTGATTAATTAATTATTAATGACACTTACACAAGTTATGGAGCTATAATTTTCACATCTTCGAATGGGACCATCATATAAAGTTTCATATTTCTAGCTCGAATAGGAACACAGACACACATAAACATAACGATTTTGAAAAAAATCAAAATTGGCCCTTAGATTGACAATCGTACCTTGCATTGTTCTGTTTTCCTTTCACTTTCGCTACTATTGGGACAGTTGGGTGCAAATATTGAATGAGCCTAGTGCAAACACTGAGTTTAAGTGTGCAAACAATGGCAGACCCCCAGTACGATATCAGACCCGAGGTGGTTACAGTTTACAGCTGCTGGGATCAATTTGATGAAACAATAAACTACTCTTGGCGGGGGAGTTTACACTGGGGGCCGGATTGTCTTTGCATAGTCTTAGTGAGTTATTTTTGCACTTCTTCTTTCAGTGTGTATTCTAGGAATATCATGAAACATATTTGTTGTTGTCTGATTATTAATTTATATTTCCGGTTCAATGTTAAATCTAGTTTCAAATATTAGATAACTTTAATGGCAGTAACTACTGAAACAAGAAAAATACACGTGCTTCCTACATTCACAAATACGCTAAAGATATAATAATAAATATTGTTCTTTTGCTTGCCTGCTATGATATGGGCTTTCGGCACTACATCACCTTTTTCAAGTACCTGAAATGACAAAACAATTATGACAGAAACATTGTGGATAATTATATAAAATATAATATAATACAATTAAAAAGAACTTGTAAATTTATAATAAGTTAAAGTAATAAAATTTTATGAAATTTCGTATTCACATCTATCAGCACCAATTAACTATAACAAATGTATACATTTGTGATGATCTACCGAATTGTTGAAATTTGAAAAGTTATAAGAATAACAACAATAAAGTATGTTATATATAATAAATTGAAAATCTGTTAAAAAGAAGAAAAAAGTCATATTTAAGAACAATATCATTAAATCCAATTAAAAATGAATTTTAATTTTGTTAACAGATTTGGAATGTATTTAGTTTGGTAGTTCAACATAATATCCTAATTATAAATTTAAAAGTTTTTTAAAAATATTTTGAATTGTAAATTGTCAAAATTTTATATATTATTCCTCTTATGTTGTACAAAATTGCCCACAATGTATGAGATATAATTGTTGTGTAAATTTAGATACTTGAAAATGGTTGTGTAGCTGCTCAAAGCACTTATATCATTATAAAACAAATCTGTAGGTAGACAAGCTGGATAACTATATTATCGGTATAAATAGTCCACAACCAGTGTTTTAACATGATAGACTAAGGTGTAACTAAAAAGAATGATATATACATAAAGAGGATATGCTTGTTAGCAATTTAATAGGACCTATATATACTGTTTTTATATTTTATTTAGCACTTGCTTTTGAGGAATAAACCTTTTAAATTTCAATTTGATTGAATAATTTTTATAATTAATATGAAAGAATATACACTTAGACAGGCAGCCTAAAGACAAAGTTGTCAATGTTTTATTTGTCTTAAATTTGTTTTTGTCTAAGTAACAAAAAGGTTAAAACTAATTTATAATACAAGGTAATTTGTCTCTTTTGTTTATCCTGTGGTGGATAAAACCAGCCCCTCAATGATAAATCAACAAAATACATAACAGAATAAAACTGGATAAGAGCTGCACCAAAATAGCATAATTGGAAAAGTAGGGATAATTAATCACTGAAAGAAAATTGGAAAGAAAGGGTTCATGAATAGATTGAATTAGAGGAAGGATAATATAAACAAAATGGATGTTATGCTGTTTAAATAAATTTATGAATTATTAAACTAAAGAGATGTGAGGTGACTGTAGATTGTACATTGAAGATTGGCAGTATTACTGTAATTTTATTGGCTAAAATGACTTATTATTTGTATGTATCTATGCTGTAGCTGTAGATCCAATTTGATTACCAATTGAATATAATGTTTTGTTTGATTAGTCGGTGTTTTGTTCTGATACATCCTAATATTATAATGAGATAAAACAAAATAAACAATCTTTTAAGTGAAGCTAATCCCATCTCCTCTGTCCAAACATCTACTTCTCTCTGTGCTAGATATACATATTGGAAATTTAATTATGGAAATAACCCAATGTGATGTTCGAATGAATCTTTCGTTTAAAATATTTATCATTATCTCTCTCGGCATTATCTTGTTGCCTCTTTTACTACCAGCCTATATCTTTATTGTTGCTCAAACACACTGTTTTTGAACTACTTTTAATTCCAGCTATAATTATGTGTTTTTGTATCCCTATCGTCGTTCTGTCAATTCATTCTCTTCAGATAATACCGAGACATATAAGATAAGATATATTACATCTGTTATAAGTCATTTGAACTTAATTTGAATTGTTGGACGTAAATTTAAACTTAATATGAAAAACAAAACTGTAACCAAATGTTTGGTCCCATCTCTCTAGTGCAATTAATAAAATTAATTTTAAAGAGCTAAATAAAATCACTTGTCATGCCCAGAAAATAGAGAAGTACTTCATTAGCAATGCTGTATAACTTAAATTGCTGTAACATAGTGCACTCATCAACGAGGCATACTTTATTTTTGTTCTTTTATTTTCTTTTATCCATTTTCTTCTCACTTCTAACAAGATAACAAATAATTGATTTTGATACCATTGATTGATAATAATAATAAAATTTAGATTTTGTACCTTTTTTGGATTTTAGTTTCATTGGCCATGAATATGATCATTAACAATATCTAGGGAGTCAATTATTATTGACTTAGCCCAAATTTTTTTTTTCTATTTTCTTTGGACAACATTTTAGATATTAAAGAATTAGCTCAAAAAGTAATTTTCAGTCACCAAGAAGATTTAGCACCATGAACCCTTATAATTATAGTTTTTTTGTTGACTGAAAATGTTCAGCTGTTGTTTTTTTATAACATACTCGTACCACAAGTGTAACTATAATATGTGAAAAATCACTTGAAATTTAGTATGTATTGTATATTTGATAGCTTTTAATTAATTAACTCTCATTAAACTAACCATAAATTGTATATAAACAGACTCTTTGTATATGTATTGTATATATAAATTGCTAAAATCAGTAAATCCTCACTAGAGCAGTTTTAAATGAAAAAAACTGAGGAGATTGAAAACTCCTCCAGTATTAATAATTGGTGAATCCTATTAGATCCTGAATCCTAATAATTAGTGATTCTGAGACTTGGTCTTATAAACTAAAGGTAGCTTAGTAATAAATCTTTGTAAATATGGCTAGTTGTTTATGCAAAATATAGATTAAAATATGATAAAATAAACACTTAAAAATATTTTTTTATATATATAGAAAGTGCACTTTATTTATTTTCGAAAGTTTATCATTAATCGGGAAGACCTTCAACAGCCTACGGCTTTCATCCTCAGGTGAGATCCATAGGTTGACTGATTGCTGTGTCGCACCTGAGGATGACACATATGTTTAAAGCACTTGCCTATTAAAGAAAAAGTTTTGAAGGATATGAAGATTGGTATTAGATTGGAAGAGATAGTTTGGGTTTCTAAAGCACCCCATTGTATTAGAATATTTGTTTCTAAAAATTGTCTAGGCACACGTCTTATCATTTATAAACATCAATATTGTAACTACATGGTTTATAACCTGTGCATAAGTATGTCTTTGCCTAAGAAGTTCTGTCTTTTGGACAAGTGGATCTGAGAAGGTGGGCTCGTACTACGGTAGCTTATCTTTTTGTTTTCAGGGTGTCCTCTTGCTTGTTGAAAATAGTAGAGTTCATATATGCATCTAGCTTTATTTCTCTATTTTCAAGTATATAGATTTATCGCTGGTTTGATTCATGACATAATAGCTGTTATGTTAAGACATAATATGTCTAAAGTGTTATGTAATATACAGAGGGGTCCAAAAAAATGTATCCACTGGTTAACAGTCCATAACTTGCAAACTAATTGACGGAGTTGTCTCATTTTTGGTGAAAGTGTAGCTTAAAGTCCAACTTAAAGATATCACTGTAGGTGTTCGAAATGGTCACCATTAACATCCGCACAGAAACGATGCCACCGAACTGCAGCACGAACTACTGATTGCAACGTATTCAGTTGGATATTTGCACATGAATGTACGATGGATTCTCGAAGTTCATCCAATGTGCGTGGCTTTTGTCGATAAACGACGTCCTTTAGTGTTCCCCACAGGTAAAAGTCCAGAGGAGTTAAGTCTGGGGAACGTGGTGTATACTCTACAGCACCTTTACGGCCTATCCATCTTCCTGGTAGATTTTCGTCGAGATAAGCCCTAACACGATTGTGGTGGTGGGCTGGGGCACCATCTTGTTGAAAGTAAAATCTTCCGTCTCCATACAAGTCTTGGATGGCAGGTAAAATGGATGTTTGAAGCTTCTGGAGGTACACCTCACCGGTAACTGTGCCGTCAAAGAAGAATGGCCCAATCAAGCCAATGTTTTCGTACTTAAAATACCACTTTAAAGCAGACTTCCTTTCATCAAATGTAAGCCTTACGCCAGCCATGCTTACTCGAGTAACATGGTACAACTAACAATAAAACACTAACTATCTGGCGACTGTCATCTGACAAAACAAAACAACGCAATACAACGCTTGTATGGCGATTGCCGGAACTACAAACTATTACACTACCAAAAATGAGACAACTCCGTCAATTAGTTTGCAAGTTATGGACTTTTAAACAGTGGATACATTTTTTTGGACCCTTCTGTACATGCTGGTAAAATGGCTTATCCTACCTGGAAAAGTGCCTCTTATATCAGGTCTTCAGTTTCCTGAAATTCCTGCCTATGTGTGTAAGATGTCCAGCACTGGCCACACTCCATCTTATACACACATTTCTAAGAATTGGTAATAATGTAAATTGTTTTTGAATATATTTAAAAAAAAATCATATAGGAGCTGTAGGTTTGCTTCTGATATATTTTAGATTCATAAGTTTATGTAATTACACACTGTTTTAGACAGAAATCCATTTAGTTTATGTATAATTTTAAAAATAAGTATGTTCTAGAGGAACAAATATAATAAGCAATAAAAATAATAAATAAAAAAATATTTAATGATTGAATGAGACCTCTGATCCTCATTATAATATCAAATATGAATGCAGACAAGGACTTCTGGGAGAAGTCTGCTTTGGAAGAGCTCCAAGTGAGCCTAGGACTGAGGCAGAACACCAGAGTGGCCAAGAACGTTATCCTCTTCATAGGCGATGGCATGGGGCCCAACACCATCACTGCAGCCAGGATCTATAGTGAAGGGGAGGAAGGCTTCCTGTCTTGGGAGAAGTTCCCACAAGTCGGAGCCATTAAGGTATTATGGGCAGCTTATATTGTACTCAATTGAGGGGAAATTTTAAAACTGAGGGATTCAGGTGCAAAAACGTGTGTTTTAAGAGAATTTCCTGAAATCATTTATCAGGATATTCATACCATTGTAAGGGTGGTTTCAGGGGACCGACCAGTGCATCTAAATTCTGAACTTCATGTCTAAGTACTTGTATCTTTTAGTACCTAAGAAATACCGTTAAATTCTAATAGGGGTTAAAGCAGGATTTTAGCAGACTTTCCTTGTCAACCATTCCAAAATAGAGTACTTAAGAAAGTGGTCTGAAGTACATCATTTGAGAAGGGGAAAGTGATGAACTCTATGAAGAAATTATGTGGCCACGGTAGATGAATGCATTCCTTGTGGTGGCTGAACTCCCTCAGTCTTCTGTTGAGGACAGGATCCCCACCACCGTTCCTCTTGAAGGAACGTTGAAAAAAAAAATAAATAAAAAACTATCAAAATATGTAAACTCTTGATAGTTGATATCAAAAAACTAAACTGTTGATAAAAATAAAAAAAAATTCTCTATTAAATTTGAGATTGCGATCACAACCAATAATCCACATTTGGATTTTGAAAATTCAACCCCATTCGTCGACACGCGTGAGCTTTTTTTAAAAATGTAACCCATATTTTGGAACATTCTCATATAACCAAAACGAGCGCTAATTTGGAAAATTTGACTTCAAGTAAATTTTTACGATTTTTTTTATTGTTTATGAAGTTTTTGGCACCGAAAAAAAAGACAAAAACGAAATTCAAAAATTGAAGAATTTCCCTAGCAGTCAGTTTTTTTTTTTTTTTTTCAATAAGAACAGTGAGGAAATTGAGGTAGTTTGCCAGTAATTTTGTGTCCTATTGCAGCTTTATATCTCTTTTGGTAGTAAACGGCGAGACCTATTATTTGTATTATCAATTACTACTACAAAACCATAAAACGTTTCGCTTCTACTTTGTGGCCATCTTAGGTTTTGTGTATGTAATTTATTTCTTCCAATCATTTGAACTCTACCCTTCCATTTTAGACTTACTCGGCGAACAACCAAGTGCCGGACTCTGCTGCGACAGCCACTGCCATGTACAGCGGAGTGAAGGTGAACTCAGGCACGATCGGAGTCGACTCGACAGTGCAGAGGAAAGACTGCAACAGTAGTCTACTGGAGGAGAACCGGCTGGTTACCATCGCGGCTCTAGCACAAGAAGCAGGGAAATCCACTGGTGAGTATCGTACCCATACATATGGTAGTGACATTGTGAATAGGGATTTTTTCGAAATACAAAAATCGACCAATCGTAATGGCAATAACTATAATGGCCGTGAGCGAAAAAATAATGATTATCTCATTCGTGTTCCTGGAGGCTAATAGTACCTCTTCCCCCAGAGCTGAAACCTGGACCAACTTAAAGGATAAACGCCTGATAATTTGTATTTTAAATCCACTTTTGATATACGAGCAGAGGATTATCTAAAAAAAATACTATTATTGTTTTGATGAGGTTAATCCATCTCCTTATCTCAAATATATTTTGAGAATTATGTTGTTGTGGCCACCTCTTCATTACGAATAAATAGAAGTTCCCCTATTCTCGGCCCATAAAATATGTATCTATGTTTCCATATTTTAATAATAAAGCTTATGACGTCAGTCAGAAAGGGGGAAGAAGCTAGTGGGGGAAACAGCCGCAGGTGGGGGAACCATCCCCACCACGTATGGCCTGCCTATATAACCCGGCTGCCTTAGGCAGAAGAGAGTGCTTCAGAAAGAGGAGAAACATGTAATCCAAATATTTTGTTATTTTTCTTTTTTGTACATTGTATTGTTTTGTTGAGGTTTTGAAATAAAAAAAAACAGAAGAGAGTGGTGTCGGTGACAAGGTGAAGGTGAGCCTCATCACCTAGTGTTGTATAAGAACGATGAACTTTTAACCACAATAAAATTTTTATTATATTTATGCACTCCTCCAAATGCATGTAAATGCAGAAAGAGAAGAAATCTGTAATCCAATTATTTTAGTACATTGTATTATTTTGTTTTGAGGTTTTGAAAAAAAAAAAATAAAAAAAAAAAAAGCAGAAGAGGGAACGAACCGAACCGGCACTTAGAACACTTCTCTCTCTAACTCTGCACTGGCGCTTGCTGCTCTACTCAAACCATGGCCTTCTCATTTAACTACCTCTGCATCTCGCTCTCCTAGCCTCGCTTTGTTTAGTCCGGCGCTGTCAGGCCCCACACCTTCCTAGTGGAAATCTCTGCCTACGTCTCGCTAAAACTAGCACCTGCTTGGGAGAGACCTCTCCCTCACGGACGACGGTTGCCGTGGCCCTACAAACTTTACCTAGTAGTGTCTCCCACGGCAATCCAGTCTGCTTCTTTCCGGTTCACACTCGCCTTTAGGATCCGGACGGTTTTTGCCAACCCTTAGATACCTAGTGTGAATTCGTGGTCATTCCAAGACCACATAAACTACCTATAAACCTCCCCTGTTTCTCTTCTCCTGAACATAGTGCACTGTCGGGGCACACCTTGTAAGACCTTATGGAGTCAGATCAAAACGAATTAAGCTGCCCGCCGACTAGGCCTCCAGCCAGGGTGAAAGACCACAGGTCCACCCGTCTTATCTCTTTCTTGGCGCTCGCCGGACGGCGGCTAGAGGTTGTAGCGACCCTACCGGCGGGTGTCTCCTCCCCACTTGGGGACTCACGCATATGATAACCCCCCGACAATTTTATAAAAAAATTACCCAGCGGTTTGTTCCACCAAGCTATGTCGGATCCCATTATTCGCAAAATTCCATTTAAACCTGCTTAAATATAGTTTTTGTATATTTTTTTTAGGATTTTGAGAAAAAACTGGCGAAACATATTTTTTCGGGTATCTGTTTATATATATTAACATCGTTTATACTTTTTCTTTGTTTTTTAACTCTCGCACTTCCCAGCCGGGATTCCTCCTTTGTCTCCCTCAGTGTTGCCTGTGGAGCGCGTATTCCAGTGGAATTGGGTGTATTGCGCTGGTCTGCGCACCTTTCATTCTTTTAAGCCAGTTTTATTTGTTAATGCTTTTTTTCTCCTAAGGCTAACTTATTAACCTTGCCAGTGGGATTATTGTATCCTATGAAGTACTACTGAGGTGCAGTTATTGCTTATTGAAAACATTGTTTATACTGGTGGTTACTTCGGTTCAGCTGAAATTCTATTTCTCTCTTACATTTTTCAGGTATTGTCACAACTACACGGGTGACCCACGCTACCCCCAGTGCGATGTATGCGCACTCTGCAGACCGATACTGGGAGTGCAACTCCGCACTTCCTCCAGGTGCCGAGCATTGCAAAGACATCGGAAGGCAGCTGGTAGAGGACTTTCCTGGCAAACGATTTAACGTAGGTGGTCCCTAATCTGCTTAATTGAAGAATGCCCCATCGTGTTCAGGGAGTTACCCTTTCTCTCTTCGCAGGTGATCATGGGCGGTGGGCGGCAGTTCCTGAAGGGTAACCCTCCCAACACTACCGATGATCCGATCGAGTTGGGCGGAGACGAGTGCATCAGGACGGATGGCAGAGATTTGATGGCGGAGTGGGCCGAGGGGAAGAGATCTGAAGGAGTCAGCTATGCAGTCGTCGAAAATGCAAGATCTATGCTGGAAGTAGACATCGACAAGACTGACTATCTACTTGGTACGTATGCTCTTCAAATACTAATAATTACTAGCAATGAACAAAAATTTACTAGCAGTATCTGGGACTCGAACCCGGGAAGTCCCTAATATCCAGTACGTAAATTTGAGGGAAAATCCATCTTTTTAGCCGATTGTCGGAAATGCTTCTCCGTGATGTTTTTCATACAATAAGTAGAAATTAAAGAAATGTTTTTCATACAATAAGTAGAAATTAAAGAAATGTTTTTCATACAATAAGTAGAAATTAAAGAAATGTTTTTCATACAATAAGTAGAAATTAAAGAAATGTTTTTCATACAATAAGTAGAAATTAAAGAAATGTTTTTCATACAATAAGTAGAAATTAAAGAAATGTTTTTTATACAATAAGTAGAAATTAAAGAAATATTTTTAAGCCCTTCTTCTTTTTTTTTTTCACGTAAAGGTGTTTTCCACAACAATCACCTACCGTACGATTATCTAAGAGATAAATCTGAGAACGGTGTTCCATCGTTAGAGCAAATGTCTACGACTGCTGTCAAGCTTCTCATGAAGAATACAAATGGTTTCGTGCTTATGGTAAGCAATATATGGTGCATATATTGACACAAAAGAATGCATGTGTGAATTACCGTTTGTTCTTTAAGGTGGAAGGTGGGATGATTGACCACGCTCACCACGACGGAAAAGCACGGATCGCCCTAAGTGAGGTGATCGAATTGAGCAAAGCAGTCAATGGTACCATGAGGCTGTTGGAGTCTGCAGGGATCAAAGAGGACACCCTGGTTATAGTGACCAGTGATCATTCCCATACTCTGTCCATCAACGGTCATGCTCCCAGGGGCGGGGACATTTTAGGTAATATGCACTTTGATAGGACATTCACTTAGGAACTCTAAAATTTCTTTAATTGTGTATTTGAAACTTGGATGAACATGCAGAAGGATAATCCTCTTTCTTGACGATATTCCAATTGTTTTTTCAGTTGCTGTTTTCCAACTTCCTTTTCTCCTTTCTGCATCTACTTGGCTGTTTGTCTTTTTTCTGTGCTGCTGTGCTTATTCTGAACATTTCTCCAACATTTCACCATTGGTCGAACCATCCCTCTTAAGCCACTTTGCCACATCCGATGTTACCACCACCACAAATCAGCACCGAAGCTACCTCTATGTACTTCAGCCTTGTCCACTTATCCTCATATCAGAAATGTCTTCGTCGCTGTAATTAAGACAACAACTTGGAGCTTCTGGCGAATTCTTTCTTTAAATCATCGCCAGACAGTGACCAATTTGAGCTTCTCCCACATCGATTTATAGCAACTTCCATTGATTTTTCTCTTATTCTCAAGGTGTCAGGTTCTATGGGAACTTGACATGAAAGTAATTTGAGTCACAATGTACCTTTAGCTTTTATATGACGAATCTCTTTAATTATAAGCTACCAATGGTAGTTAAATTTGACTGTTGTAGGGGAGCCCCATCTCGGTTATTTTTCCAAACGAAAGCCAAGGCATTGTATGCAGTAAGAGATATCCAATTGAAGTAGTCGGACGAGCAGGTTCTGGCAGTTATTGATTGTTTTATTTATTTCTGTTACACTATTTTGAAGGTAGTTGGGTGCACATTAGAGGATCAGAATAAGGTATAGTTTTGAAATCAGTAAGGTTCACGTCGAATGCATTAGGAGTTTCTGCAGAATAGGTGCTGCTGTTCCTTCCTTGGACGATATCTCTTTCATCCTAGACGTCAAGTTTATAGTTTGTGGTTGTCTTTCATCATCCACGTTTTGATGTGTCTTTCTTGTCTTGAAACGTCCAGTAGTTTCATTCGAGTGGATGAACCATATAGTACTCTATGGATACGTTCATTGGTATTTCAATTAGAATTCTATGAGCATAAGAAGAAATAATTCCTTTTTTTTTCCTATGTTGAAACAGGGATAGCGAGCACATCAAAAGTGGACGGGGTGCCTTACACTGTGTTGAGCTACGGAAACGGTCCTAACTACCACTACAAAGCGGTCAACGGGAGTGTGGTCCGTGAAGATCCTTCGACGGTGGACACTAGGTCTTTCGACTATGGGCCTCAGTCAGCCTTCCCCTTACCGACCAACACCCACGGAGGAAGCGATGTCTTCATTTACGCCTCGGGTAAGAACCAACAGGTGCCTCTGAAACCAAATCGAATTTTTGATGAAGTCATGGGGAAAATCAAATTTCTGGTACTTATTGAGATTATGAACCCAAAACTATTGGTAAGCATAACGGTGAGACAAGGAAGATTTGTGTTATAAAAGGTTCTACGTTCTAGTTAATGTCAGAGAAAGATCTCATATAATATTATTAACACCCTTAATAACATTTCATAGTTATTATGCATTAAATCCCTCTGATGATATTATTCCATTAAATGAAGATATTCATTTCTACAATGCACTCATTTCCATTACTGATTTCCATGCCAGGATCAAACCATAAAACCCTTACGATTTCACCCCAGTGTTATGGTAATTATGGGTCTATGGTTCAACCTAAAAATCTGTCAAAAGTTTACTTCGTCGTCATAAAAGTATAGAAGTAAGCAAGTCCGGACCTGTCTAAAGTTTTATAAGAGCTAGAAATCGTGAAAAAATTAGTAGGTTCCAATTAATAAGGATGTGGTAATGAAAATAAGAGTGAGTATTGCTTTGTGGACTTATTCTACCCTACACTAATCCAATCATACGTTACAGGCCCTTATGCACACTTGTTCCACAACATGCACGAGCAGAACTACATAACAGCTGTCATGAAGTTCGCAATGAGGATCGCAGAGTTCTCCAAGACAGATTCCTCTCAACAGACTTCGGACGCTTTCACTCCCATCTCCTCTCTGATGTTGGTGGCTTTAATCAGCTGTTTAGGATATCTGACAAGGTGAAGTGGGGCAAGGTATTGCTGAAGTTGCAATTTCAACATAAAGGTGTCACCACTCGACAGCTGCTCCAGGATTAGCCAGAACTACCAACACTAGCCAGAACTACCAACACTTGCCAACAAAAAAACTATTTGGAACAATGAAGGGTGAATCTCACCGGATTTTACACGCTGGATTCAGATCTAAAATTAATTTTGTTTCCATCAAGCAGGGATTATTGTTTTCTCAAAAGTTATTTTTCTAGTAATCCCTTCATTGGTTGGGGTGAATAACATTCTAATTTTTTTAGCCTAATTTATCACTGACCCGCATTGAGGAAAACCTAAAGATCGCATAAAAAACTAAGTAGATGCAAATTAGTGCTAATACACTTCATTTTCAATTGACTGGTAATATCATTTCCACTGATTTCCTATACCAGGTTAACTACTTACTTGTTACTTATGATAATCGTTTGGGGGGAAAACTCCAATGTCTGCTAACCCTGAACGTGATAGAAAAAAAATGGTTCCATATCTGAATTAAGCCTTAAAAATACTAATGAAGACATTTTGAAGGCCAAGTGAGATATGCTGAAATCGTTGGATTGTAAAAAAATGGTTTCAAATCCTAATTCAGCGTGGAGAATCAAGTGTTTCTCCCATCGGTGTTTATGTAGCAAACATTGTGTTTAACAGTGTAACTAGTCAATAGAATTTTCCCCAGCAGCGTGTGTGTGTGAATTACAAACTATACTTCAAAAATTTTAAATTCAAATATTTGCTTCCAAATAGAATTATTTCGGCTTTCAATTCTTTTTTAATTATTAATAAATGTTTTCAGTGATAAGGTGCTAATATTATTCTATATATTAAAAAAATGTCTGTTTTGATTTCTCGTGTAACTGATCTCTAAATAGAAATTTCTATATATTTTTAAATACATTTTTTTAATATTTATTGGGGCTTTCCTTCGATTAATAGTATCTTATCACTGAACACGTTAAATATTAATTAAAAAAAATTGAACGCCAAAATAATTCTATCAGGAAGCAAATATTTGAATTTCAAAGTGTTCCACTTTTTTTTTGTTTACTATATTGAATATGGTTTCATAAACAAAAAGGCTTTTTGTATTTATTCTATTTTTAAAGCATTTGAAATATATTAAACTATTTATTTTTTAGTATGTATGTGTGAATCGTTTACATAACCTTTAATTACGTTAAACACAAATAATATGCAAATTATGTGCGATTCCGGTATTCCATATTCCATATTCCGGATTCCGACCACATAAACTACCTATAAACCCACCCCGTTCCTCTTCTCCTGAACATAGTGCTTCGTCGGGGTACACCTTCTAAGAATTTATGGAGTCAGATCAAAACCAATTAAGCTGCCCGCCGACTAGGCCGCCAGCTAGGGTGAAAGATCACAGGTCCACCTGTCTTATCTCTTTCTTGGCGCTCACCGGACGGCGGCTAGAGGTTATAGTGACCCTAGCCCGCGGCGGGCATCCTCTCCCCACTTTGGGGATATTCAACATCTAACCCAATAATTGGAATTCTGTCACTATAATTTATACCAATTGTTTTTAACTAATAACGATATCAAGTGAACTGTTTATAATAACAATCAGAAGAATTTAGCAAGTACCAAAAAAAAAGAAGTGATTTGTGAAGTTGATGTAACTGATTTCATCATATAAGAACTATCAATCAAAAAAATCTATTCTCAACTAACCTATAGCATATATTTACAAAAACGTATAAACATAAACACTATTTGCAACGTTTTTTACTTGGCTAGGGGAAGGGGTGCTAAAAACCTTTCTACAAACAGTTTGGTATTGGATGCCTTAGAAGCCCTCAATGTCTGGAAAAAAAATCAGGACAAGTCCGCCACAAATGGAACCGAAAGATGGAATCACTAATTATTCCAAAGGTACCCCTTTTTCTCCTCAACTTAGAAATCCGGTCCTATCATTCTTCTGTATTATAATTCCTATGTACTGTTTATCCTGTAGCAGTGACGATAATCATAATCGATATTGGCCCTGTTAAAAAAAAAACGACTATATTTAGGCTGCCTTATTTAAACAGTCAACTAGTTTGCTCATCGTAACGAGTTTAGCCATTGCATCAAGGGTTCAAGTCTTGCAGACTGCGAACGGCTAACATTGGCTATATATAATAATCTTTATTGTGATAAAATTACTGGGCAATATGTAATAAAAGATCACATGGTAACATTCAGCACAGTGCCATATCCTCTGTCAGCCTTCTTCCCCCACAGATCCAAATATTCTCCAGAGGATTTTCCACTGCAAAGTCGTAAGTTTATTGCCCAATGAGGGGAGGACGAATTTGAGTCTTGAATAAGGGAAGCTTTGTTTTAGTGCTTAAACGGAGACTATTGAGAGCTTTCGTAATGCTAAACATAACTTCCTGCCATCAATGATCAATTCCTCAATGTCTTTCACAACACCTACGAAGCATATACCACTATTAACTCAGAACAAGGGTTACTTGTTTTGGAACACACAATTACTGGGGTTAGGTGCCCAAGTGCGTTTGAAGCGAAACTCTTGATTGGGAGACCTATACTCTAGCGAAGATCCGGTTTGTGTGAGTTACACCATCCCGTTTTGAGGAACATACTCCCACAAAAGACGGGGCACGGTAACGCTATAGTAATACCACTACATACAAGTTATTTTTACAACATTTTCAGGATTATGTAACAGTCAAATGACATGTTTGATGAAGTCAAACATCACGAATATAGGAAGTGAGGTAATAGTAATTGAGTTGTGTAACAAAGACAGCTGAGTCGATATGATTCTGTTTGACTAACACCAGGGCGAAATTCATCGAGTTGCTGTCAGCACGAGGACACGGTAACAGTGGTACGGTAACAGTGGCAACACATTCTGACGTACCTTCGTTTGGACATTTCGTAAGAACAATTCACACCACATCACAGATAATAAAGTTACAAAACCGTTTACAGTAATGATACAGAGATACCCCAAATTTTGGAAATACTGCCTATATCTTATGTGCTAGTTCACGACGAGTTCACACTCGGTACCTGAGGGTAGGCGAAAACCGTCTGGATCCCAAAGGCGAGTGTGAACCGGAAAGAGGCAGACTGGATCGCTAGGGGTGACGCCACTAGGTACATTTTGTAGGGCCCCAGAGATCATCGTCTGAATGAAAGGGATCCCTTCCAAGGATGTGCGAATCTCACACTATCATGGAGTGGGGTCTGACAACACCGGACTAAAGCAAGGTAAGGAAAGGGAGGTGCAGAGGTAGTTAAATATAAAAGTCATCGTTCAAGCAGAAAGAAGATAAATGAAGCCAATGAGGATAGAGAGAGCCACACAAAAAGATCTTTCCTGCAATAAATGATAAAGAAATGGCTCATTCGGGCCACATTTAAAATATCAAGTGCTCAGTGAACACAGCAAAAATAAGGCATAAATCCACTGGTTTTCAGTGATCAATAACCCAATATGTCCGTGTGAACAAGGCGAACAAAATTGGGAGTATCCGTTGTACGACTGTGATATTTGAAATATATCATGATAAAATTACAATCTGCCTGATTGGGCAATAAGTAATTGTGATCAATGCTTTAATTCATATCATATTTACAATTTTCATTCACTCGCTCATTCATACATTATTTACAAACAGCCCAGAGGCCTCCCAAATCCACATGGTTGTCACCTCCCACGCATGCGAAAGAGGAAGCGGAGCCTTGGAAAATCCCCCACGCTCCTCCGTCAGCCGCGTCACCGGATACGAGCCAGAGGAGGCTGATGAAGAGCGTGAGAGCCACATAAGCTCAGGGTATGATTGGAAAAACTGGCCATTGCCAAGACTCTCATTGTTACGCATTTATACCAGGTCGCAGGGCACTGCCGTTTTAGTATGAAGGGTTTTGTTGCTGACGTAATAAGGGGCATTTACTATTGTTCTCAGGACTTTTGATTAAAAGGATTGGATACGCTTGATGTTCGACTTTTTTGCTGTCCCCCATAGCTTTATTCTGTGTGTCCAGATTGGCTTAAGTATAACTTTGTAAATTAGTAATTTGTTTTCTATTGAGAGATGGGATGTCCTTTGAAGTAGTCTGTACAGTTGTCCAAATCGTCTGTTTGGTTCTTGTCTTTTTAGCTTCGTATGAGGGTAATCGCTAGATTAATTATACATTTATTTCTATTACTGCTACTGAAAATTGAATAATGATATTAATTAAATACTTATATCTTGAATCAAATGTAATCATACGTTATTTAAATGTACGAATTATAAGTTTCATATGTGAAACCCATGTAATCATTTTTTGGAAGCATATGGGAAATAAACTCCCTCCCTTCTTGGTTTAGATACGAGGAAAAACCCCAAAAAATTATGAAGCTATGACCTGCAGTATAGAACAATAAACTGTAGCATATTCGTCCACGTCTTTCTCTTATCTCCCAGCCAACTCAGGCAAGGATCTGGTTAATTCATTAATAGTATGCCTATAATAAATTTAAGGCAGAATGAAACAACTTTATTGCGACAGCGTACACAAATGTCCCAGGAAATGCGCCATACCGTAATGATGAACTATAAGCTTCGTTTTCTTATACGTAGCCCAGAACACAATGAAAAAGTAACATGACATATTTATTTAAGAGAATAAAAAAGACTCACATATAACTGACCCATCGTTGCCAAGCTTGAAAATGAGTCACATTATTGTACGAATAAAAAAAGCTATATTTATTGGTTAAATGAAATGTTCCATTTCTTATACCTTCTCAGTAGAACCTATGTACGTAAACGTGGCATTCTTACTTTAGAGAACAATGACGTCTTACATCTTTCTTTTTCGTCAAAAATAAGAAACGAAAAAGAAAAAAAAAACTTTGATTTAATAAACCGTTGGAGAATCATCAAATATGGCTGTAACTTGAACCTCAAATCATTCAGTAACCATTTTAGCCAAAAAGTGCAAAGTAATACCGTCAAGGAATAACGCTTCACTTGGAAAGAAGCCATCTGTCTACTAACAGCTATATCTACGGCTGCAAGTGTCAATGTCGGACGTAAACACTATTAAGGTTTTAAGGCCGATTATATAATTTAAGACAAACAGTATAATTGCGAAGGTACTTCTCGCCTGAGACAGAGACTTAAGTCGTAAAAATTAACTGCCCCGGTATCACGTGCAAATAGTGCGAGTCTGAGCTTTTCGTAGAGGGGACGTCGATATAAGATGACTCGCAGATCTGATTCAGTACTCCTCTCAGATCGAGAAGTCTACCCATCAAGATGTCGGTACTTTGTCTCATCTTGCTCGCTTGTCAGGGATCGCTTGCGCTCCAGGTGCTCGGTAAGCTGATTGAAATCAGTTAGTTATTACTTTTGGGTATTGGGAAATGGACTTCAATCACGTCTCGACGTTCACTGTGGTTCTTCCCCTCCTTCCGCTGACAATACTTCCCTGGTTCAGACTTTTCCACTACTATTCCCTATACTTCTAGTCCCGGAACACAGGACCCTGTCTTTCTGACCTTTACACCTTTCCCACAGAACTGCAGTATTCGACCGCTCCTTTCTTGGTCACTCCGCCACTCTCTGGGTTTCTCTACCTCTTAATCCCCACCAAGCTTCATTCTTATGTACTTTCAAATCACAATATTCCAACACCTTAACATACAGACATACGCTTGCTAAACTATAATTATTTATTCATTATTACTATTGTTATTTAATTTTTATTCTTTATTATCATTATTATTTGGATATATATATATTTTTTAATACTTTGATATTTTTTTTCATTATTTATAATTTAAATTTACATTATGATTATTTTTCTCCTTCATATCCTCTTGTTATTATAAATTATGGAAATCAGTACAGATTCAACATAAATTAATCTATTTACAGTAGGTCATATGTCCTAAGTAGCTTGGCTACATTTTGTACAATTTTTAATAATTTTACATTGCGATTTGTAATTGTTACAAAAGTATAATGCACATTATACATTCATTGTATATCATGTTGAAAAGTGATGGGGCTCACCTTATAAATCATACACTCTAACTAACTAACTAACTTACATCTAACCTAATTTTCCCCGACAGTTTGTTGCCATCGATGTGGGAATGGTGGTGGGGTCATAGTGTTAAACACTGGGTTTGTTAGATGCTGCAACGAGTCCAAAAACTTGATGTGTCTTTTATTTTATGTCTTCTGTTCTTATGTCATGTTGTACATTATACCTTATTATTTATTATTTATAGGAGAAATAGTCCCAGAATAAAGATTTTTTTCTATTTCTATTTCAATATTTGGTTCATTGGTATAAACATAAGCTTATGTGAATAGGATTGGTCCTAGAGTCATCGTCCATTATAAAAATATAGATTCAACTCAAATTGGAGCTTTGTGAGGACAAGAATGTGTAAAGTTTAGATCTTCTTTATTAATCTTTTTACCGCTTTCTTTAAAATGGCCGACCATATCATCTAACGGAATTAGTACATGTCAACAGAAATATGACATCTAATCAAGCCGCTGGAATTCATTGCCGCTGCCTTCCTGATCATCAAGTGTACAATAAGGGTTGAATGACCCCACATGAGAGGTCGTTAAACACTTCAAAAACGAGGAGTCTCTGCTGTATTTGTGTTTAGTCACTGGGAGTCAAATCGACTGATTCATATTACACAACGATGAAAAAGAATGTAGTTATTTCTCATATTTTTTTCTGTATCTTTTACTTGGATCATGAAACCAGTCTATTTCAACTTTGATTCGAAACTGTATTATATACAGTAAAAGCGAACCCCAATACATCGATAATCATACATACTAAATGGTGAACATATACTTCTGCGCTCCTGATTAAAATAAATTATTTCAAAAAGTTAGACATGTTCCGGCTTGAAATATTTTAAAAACTAGAAGTGTAATAATTTGCAAGCAGAATATTTTATATTTTATTTACACTTGTTGTAAACTTAACGGGGAATGATACTGCTAAATAATTACGCATTTTTATTTAAATGTTTGCTCTTAAGCTGATTAGTTCAAGGGTAATAAAAATATATTATTATTGCTTTCAAACATATGTGAGCGTCTGTGGCTCTCTTGCTCTAAATATAATGTTACATGGTCAAGACCTTAACCATTGTAGCATACCAATGTCAGATCTACAGTTTTCCTTTTTGTTCCTCAGATACTGATTACTGGAAGGCCTCTGCCTTGGAGGACCTGAAAGAGAGCCTCGCCGTGAGCTACAATACGAACACCGCTAAGAATGTGATCATCTTCATCGGAGACGGGATGGGACCCAACACCATCACTGCCGCCAGGATCTACGGCGAAGGGGAGGAAGGTTATCTGTCATGGGAAAGGTTCCCTCATGTGGGAGCAGTCAAGGTAAATAAATATTTATTATATGTATATTACTTTCTTTATATTATACATACTATATATTATACATGCCGGAGCTATTTAATCTGTCAATAATAAAAGTTGGCCCCAAATTATAAGACGAAATACTTGAGAGAAAAACAAGAAATTCTTTAAGTCGTCATTATGTAACATTTGCTGCTAAAGCCTTATAAAAAAATTCCACATTCCATAATTTTATCCTTGCATTGCTCAACAGAAAACTGTCTAATCAAGAAAATCTTGGAATAACAGTTTAAGTATATAACTTTCACATTGAATAAGATTTACCACAAGTGGATTGGACAAATAATAATAATTTTACGATAAAGTCTGTTTAAGATTTCTTTGACTCTAAATTTGCCTTTTTTTTTTTTCATTATAATTTAGTTGTATTGTTTTTAGGGCTTGACAATCAACAGCTCTTAAAAACAAATTTGTTTAGGTGTGCTTCTTGAATGTGCTTCTTGAAAAATGTCAGTAGATCTTTTAGATTTGGGAGAACAGGATAGGTCTGCCATTCGCCATATCAACAGCAATCACACATTAGAACAAGCCAAAACCATTCTAATGTACATCTTATATTCTGCTGAATGTCCAACATGCAATGTTCGCAGACATACGCCGCGAACAAGCAGGTACCCGACTCCGCGAACACTGCGACCGCCATCTTCACCGGTGTCAAGACCAACCTCGGGACCCTCGGTGTGGACTCCGCAGTGACTAGAGGTGACTGCAGTGGTAGTCTACTGGAGGAGAATAGGCTGGTCACAGTGGCCACTCTAGCACAGGAGGCTGGAAAATCTACTGGTCAGTTTCTGAATCAATTCAAATACTTTATTTTATGCATTATATATAGCACCTAAGTTCTGTAATGCTGCCTTTTTTAAATTATTGGGTAACTAAACCAATTTATTTGGCCTTGCCTAGGGGTGGGGTTTCAACTTGGGTCTTGCCTTCTCTTGGATTTTCAGTGTTGGCCAATATATATGTATATATTGACAGACTTTTTTTTTTTCAAAACCCCTTTATTGATTATAAAATATGTGAACAAAATGAACAAAAAATACAATGTACAAGATTTACAACTTACCCCTCTTGCTGCATACGCAGATGCATTCGAAGGAGGGTAGAATTACAATTACAATTTCTTATTGAAGTTAACTGGTCAAATCACATATATAAAATACAAGGTGATGGGGCTCACCTTCGGTTTACATTGTGGGAAACTAAAAACTAAAACCTAAACCTAGAACCTAAGACTAAAGCGTTCCTGATGACAGACAATGATGATACACGCCTTAAATACCCTAATATCGTCCTACTGCAAACTAAAGCAATAGCAGTGTAATCTGAACTATTGTTGAATTTCAGATTGATTAGATTAAGCTTACGATCAGTAATAGAATGCAATGGTAGAACATATAAGCGTGACAAGAATGCCCCTGATCTTTGATGTTTTGACTGTAACCCATGCAACAATGATGACTTTAAGATATTAATTAAAGGGATCATCACGACCACGAGGGTGACCCACGCTACCCCAGCAGGCATGTACGCGCACTCTGGCGAGCGAGACTGGGAATGCGATTCCATGCTGCCTGTCTACGCGTCCGGTTGTAAGGACATAGCTAGGCAACTGGTAGAGGATGCACCCGGCAAGAATTTTAACGTGAGTATTCTTCAGCTATAGACGAAATGTTATTTTTAAGAATTTATATAGGCACATAAAAACGGATGTGTGTATATTCCAACACAACTCTGGAACCTGGAACAGCCCCTGTCGGGTAGTCACGAGGGGTGTGCCTGGTAACCCCAGCCCTGGTGACAAGTGAGGGTTGTTTGAGTTTATAACCTGGGCAATCGTTTCATGACGGCTTTACTATTAGACTCCATTTTTTTTGAACTTAAAGTGGGGTTTCAAGGTAATTTACTACCGAGCCTCGGCCCGCCGAACAAAAGGAGGGTGGACCAGTTTTTATCTCACGGGTATATTAATTGCGGCAGATCACCCTTTTGACTTTGAAATATTGGGTCACAATCAACGAGTCACAATGCTAGTATATCAATTACTGCTGAGTGGATTTGAAATCGCCATGTTTTTCCCACGCAAAACTTTATAACTAAGTAAAGGTTGGGTTCACCCGAAACTTTATTCATTTTTGGTCCCTGCAACTAATGAAGGAATGAATGAAAACTGAGTTAGATTAATATCCAGTGAATTTTAATTGTATTTTACTTTATGTTATGTTAAATACTGAAATTTGTACAGCCTTCTTATAGTTCTTAAAAAGATACATTTGCCTTATTAAAGGCTGTGGGTTGTTGCTTTAGATTGTTTGTACTTTTCACTCCAGTTGTACTTGGTAGCATTTTTCTGGGAATAAACAATGAACATCAACTAACAATAATTAAACAATCTGTTCCAGGGCCTACCTAAAATTTAGAGGATATTTGTGACTTGACTTGACTGTGACTTGAGGATATGTAACTTATATTTGTATATAACTTTAAATATTGCTCATAACTAAAATAAATATCATTTAGTAGTTGGATTTAATGATAAGTTATTTGCTTATATAAATTTTATCATAGATGTTGCACCTTGAATCAGTCCAAGGTACAACACTTTGACCAGTACCAAGGTACAACAATTGGCCATATTTCAATAAAAGGCAATTTTCAGGTTGATCTGAACCTTGTTTTAATGTCATAACTTTATAGGTATGAGAATGCTTTGAATACTGTACTGTCAATTAATCATGAAACCAAAATGAAGTCACTAAAAAAGAATAGGCAGAAAATGAAAAATACTTACATTCAGAGGGTGAAAGAAACTACCTTTCCCATTTTTCCTAAGTAAAACTCTGTAGCTCATATCAACTAACACGTCAAGGCAAAACTACTACTGGTTTCAAAATAACCAAACCGATAGTCACAATTACTGTAGGACCAAGGTATACATATGTCACTTAAATATCTTCCCCTACTCTTAATTACCTAAATTTTGTACTGACGTGGAATTCATTCACTTTTCTTTCGAACAGAAGATTGGAGGAATAAATGGTTAGATACGCTGGCAAAGGAACGTTTGTTTGTTTGTACAAGGTAAACTCAGGAAGTGCTGAAAGTTTTTTGAAAATTGATATGTTTCTCAGGCTGTCCGTTAACACATAGCCTATGGATTTTCACGCTAATTTATTTAATGGTTGGGTAGTGACCTTAAAAATAAAAATGAACGCAATAGAAGAGGTTCTTTAAGAACAGTTTCTGAACAGAGGCTTTAAAATACAGCCTCTACCTTCGTGCCCAGTAAATAGTAGCAACTTTCAGAAGGTTTAACTGTTGTTACGTAATTTGATATACTGGTTGCAGGTGATAATGGGCGGTGGTAGACAGCTGATGAAGGCCAACGTCAGTAACCTCCCGGAAGACCCGATCGTGTCCAAAGACTCCTGCGTGAGGACAG
Source organism: Acanthosoma haemorrhoidale (assembly GCA_930367205.1). Classification (NCBI taxonomy): domain Eukaryota; kingdom Metazoa; phylum Arthropoda; class Insecta; order Hemiptera; family Acanthosomatidae; genus Acanthosoma; species Acanthosoma haemorrhoidale. The sequence continues at coordinate 21,012,444 of OV884014.1, read as the reverse complement.
ACGGGCGTGACCTCATCGCCGAGTGGGCTGCGAAGAAGAACTCTGAAGGTGCAGTGTACGCCGTGGCCAACAATACCCAGGACCTCAGGAGTCTAGACACGGACAAGACGGATTACCTCCTAGGTAACTATTCAGTATGATTTAAAGATTGTCAATAAGGAGAAATGCAATGGAGCAGGTGTAAAGGAGCGAGGGATATTAATAAATAATATCACAAGCACTAAATGATTTTCAGGAGTGTTCTTCAATGACTTTCTTCCTTTTGAACACCTTAGGGACAAATCAGACAAGGGTGTGCCATCATTAGAGGAGATGACAACTACCGCTATCAAGATTCTGATGAAGAACAAAAACGGATTCTTATTGATGGTCAGTATATGAATATTCCCTTCGGATACTTCTTTTACGAGGTAGATATGCTTACTTACCCGGTGTGTTCTTTGCCCAGGTTGAAGGAGGTATGATCGACCAGGCTCATCACGCAGGGAAAGCTCGTGTCGCCCTTAATGAGGTAATAGAATTGAGCAAGGCTATCAATGGTACCATGAGGATGCTAGAGTCTGCAGGGATCAAAGAGGAAACCCTGGTCATTGTGACCAGTGACCACTCTCATACTCTCACCATCAGCGGATATCCTAGCAGGGGGAACAGCATTTTGGGTGAGCTTCAACAATCTGCCATTTACAATTTTTGTAGTTCTGAGTCCGGCCCGTCCGGACTTGATAGACTGGCTTTCCTGAGACTTGAAGTAAAATGTAAATGAGGCAAGTACTTGTAGAGTACAGTGGGTCCTCTTGACTTTCCAAAAGATATTTTCTTTTCAATATCTAATTCTAAGGGCATGCTCGACATTCAACACTCATGTACCTAGTCAGAATAACTTGACACAAATATAACACAAAACCCCGTACAATCGTCGTACTGGAGCTAGAGAGGTCTGCAATTTTTTTCAAGAATTAGCTAAGCTGTGCGAGTCATCAACTGTTTGACGAGGCAGACAAAGTAAAATAATAAAGTTTATTACAATCATAAATCAAGTAACTGAAACATATAATGGTGTTACATAATTACTCTAGTCCAGGGGCTAGAAATTAACAACAGGTCAATTAGTTATAATTGTTTGATAAGTCATGTAGTTAGGTCCAATGATTGAAAACCCAAGTTTTTGACTCCCATCTTGTGCTTTCTGAAATGTTTTGCGATCATATCTTTTTACCAACGATCTTAGAGGGAAAAGTTGTAATTTAAACTTGTACATTGTTAAATTTTCTACGACATTTTAATGAAAAGCTTTTATGAAGAACTAGTATGCAAAGAGTTATGCATTATTGTCAAGTGTTTCATTTATATCTTCTTCTAGTCAAATATTTTAAATAAAAGTACGATTGGGTGGAAGTTTGGTCGTATTTGGTAACGAAGAAAATGGCTAATACAACGATGATTTTGTAACCTTCCCGCTTTCTGGAAAAAAAGGGCAATTTTGAATGAGCCAGTTAACAATCGAAGAACTTTTCCAAATCTTCCAATGTCTGCTTGGCAATGGGATTTCTCCGGAAAAGTGTCAATTGTCAATTTATCATCCCCTACTTTCTAAAAGTTTACCTCTGATCTCCTTATGGTAATGTGGGATTTTGTATTGAATTTGATGTAGTCTTCAGAGTAGAACCTTTCCTGCAGGTTGCACATAAAGGTTTTAACTTCATTAAGCGTAAAATAAATGCCCCCCACGTAAAAGAACGTACTTCCATGTTAAAAAGATGTATTGTAACATCTCAATCTGGGAGAGCCGATTAAACTTAAGAGCACGTCACCACCCTTAGACATATATAAATTTTGCAGTGACTCGACAACTTTTCTGTCATTTCACTGTCATATCAACTAGATACATTTTGGCACGAACTGAAGGTAGTTTGATATTATATTTGTGTCTGATAGGTGTTGCCGACAAATCGAAAGCCGACGGAGTGCCCTATACCACCCTTGCCTACGCCAATTCCGGAATCGAAAATTACCACTACAAAGCTGTAAATGGAAGTGTGGTCCGAGAAGACCCTTCGACGAAGGACACGGGTGACTGGGATTACAGGGCACAAGCTGCTGTTCTTAATGACAAGAACACCCACGGAGGAAGTGACGTCTTTGTCTACGCTACAGGTAAGTGCACAAGGTACCTGTATTGTCGTTAACATCTTTAACCACTGGCTCGTATCCGGTGACGCGGCTGACGCAGGAGTGTGGGGGACTTCCTAAGACTCCACTTCCTCTTTCGTATGCGAGGGAGGTGACAAACATGTGGATTTAGGAGGCCTCTGGGCTGTCTGTAAATATTGTATGAATGAGCGAGTGAATGATGAATTGTAAATATGGTATGAATGAGAGCATTTATCTTAATTACTTATTGCCTAAAAGGCAGATTGTAATTTTAGCACAATAAAGGATTTAAAAAAAAACAAAAAAAAAACATCTTTAAGATCCGTTCACTTTGATGAACGATTTGACACTACATTTGGCTGACTGAGAAGCCATTTTGGACACATCGTTATTTAATAAACAACATTTCAGTAGTGAGATACAAATAAATAAAATCTTCATAAGACATTTTACCTATTGAGGGTTAGAAATAATGTGAGGTTTTTCCGCAGGCCCATACGCTCACCTGTTCCACCGGATGCACGAGCAGAACTACATCGCCGCCGTGATCAAGTACGCCAGTCAGCTGGGCGAGTTCTCGCAAACTGAGAACGCCCTACACACTTCCGGTTCTGCTGGCATCTTCTCATCTGTGATATTGTTAGCTTTAGTACAAATGATTCTTCTAGTGAGAGCCTAAACAGAGGCACCGGACTGCTAAGGCAACTGTAGTTGCTATGTCTCAGTTTTGGTGTTTAGAGAGAGAAACGTTATTCATAAGACTGTCACCATTTTGAAATCATGTATGTACTGTGTGTAAGTCATGAAAGATATTTATTAATTTATATTTGTTCTGGCCAATCAAAGAACGTTTTTTTAATTGGGTAGTTTATTTGTTGTAAATTCACCTAATACCCAGTAAAACATCATATAATCAGAGCGATAAGATATTTAAGTTGAGAGAGATGGAGAATTTCTTTATTTCATTTTGTATACATTAGTTCATTACATATAGATTCCAGACGCCGGACTACTGAAACTAAAAAATCTGCTTTTTTATAGGTAGGAAAACCAAAAAGAAAAAACCAAAATCTTTAATTTCATACTTTACTCAATATGATATACATTTTTTTTTTTTATCACTGAGAAATTAAGTAATTATGACATGTTTTAATTTATCATCATGTTGATACCGTTGAACTGGTTTAATTTTAAGCAGCTCATGGGCATTAGATGAAACTAAATTGAAAAATAACACCCTTTTTGTAAAACAAGGGTCGAGTTAAAATTGCGAACACGGTTTGAAAGACTTATATACATGATTAAACTTCAAAAACTAAAAACAAAATTTAGATAGTATGAATCGGGTCGACAATTAAACATGCTCAGATGAAGTTAGACCTTTTAAAAATGTAGAAAAGTTTATTTGTACTGCAATATACAAATTAGCTTAATAACAGTGTTACGTTACATAAGTCGGAAAGAGTATTGGCTTATGGTAATGGCATGGGTACAATAATAGGGGAAGGGAAAGAAAGTTACATAATTTTCTTTATCCTGTGATGAGTGTGCTTCAATAATTCTTCACTTCTTTAGTTCCATGGCCCTCGCTCTTTTTTCATAATTATCATCTGGTTAGCAGCTGCAAAGTTCGCCACCACGACCACCCTCCTTGTAGTATGTGTAGAACCCCACGCTGTGTGCCAGGCATTGAAGTCTCCACCAATGAGGAACTCCCTGCGTCCTCTTTGCCTGGCACATTCCTCTAGCGTCCCGAGCAGCTCCGACGGGTCCAGGTCATTGGGGAGGTAGAGGGAGGATACCACTAGTTTTCCCCCTCTCCACCCGATATAACAGGTCACCAGGTCCTCCCGACAAAACTGGTCGAGGGACATGACGTCCAGCGTGGGGTTACAGACAACGATCGCCGCCCTGGGCCTCCTTTCTCCACTGCCCATGGCGACTACTCCAACCGACGTGCCGAGACCAGCAATCACTCCTCGCATCGTACATGACATTGTAGCGGCGGGTGAGGGCAGATAGCTCAGTAGCCACCACCCGGCTCTTTGCCATGTTGACTTGGATGACTCTTATTATATCACACATACTTGGTCCTTCTTACGAGGGCCTCCGCCTCCTTAAACAACTGCGGGCACTCCGCCGCTCCTGACTGGTGCCTGGTTTCCTCCTCTTTGCACCCCGCTCTGACGCAGCCCGCACATCTCGGGCGCTCGTCCTTCCGGGGGCATGCTTCGGCCGTGTGCCCCTCCTGGGCACACCATCTGCAGGTCTTGTCCTTCCTGGTGCAAGTGGCTTTGGAGTGCCCGTAGCCCTGGCAAATAACACAGCGGGGCGCATCAAGGTAGTCCTTGACTACTACCCTATGCCACCCCCCTACCCATACCCCTCCCCCCCCCCAGGAGCGCGAACCTAACTTGCGGGGATACCTCGGCTACCCAGCTTACCTACACCGGATCCCTGGCGGCCCCCTGAAGACCAGTTTTAACACGCCTAACCTCTGGTCTTGCGGAAGGCTCGCCAGGGTAGGGTCGACCCGGGACAACGTAGCCCACACCTCGTCCAGGAATTCCTTTTCCCCCCACGCTCTGGGGACCCCTCGGAATATCACCCTGGGTCCCCTTTTCTGCGCCAGCCTCGACGGGGCATTTTCTTCATGATCATAACCGGGTCACCCTCTATTGTAATAAAAGTTTTCCCCTGGGTAGCCTCCTCCGTCCGCGTCTTCAGGAGCCTCGCCACCGACTCCCGCACGTCGACTTTCTTCGCCGGTCCCGGAGTCGTCGCTTTCTGTTATCTTCTCCTCCTCCTCTTCTTGCCGACCGTGGCGTATCCATCTTCGTCCTCCGTGGTTAGGGGGACCTCTGTCTCAACCGGGGTGGGGACATTAGGTCTTCTTAGTGGCGGCGGTGCAGCTACAGGGCTAGCTGCCACCACCGCAGCCCAGCTAGTCGAGGGGAGGGGTCTCTTCACTTTAGACCTCTCCCTCTGGGGCTTTGGGGTCTCGATGTGATCGGAAGTCCCCGGTCCTCTGGTCGCTCTGGACAACTTCTGGGCAATGGAGTCGAACACCTTCTGGATCTCTTCTGTGCCCTCATCCATGAGCGCCAGAGTCTGTCCCACCACCACGGAGGTAACTGTTTCAGCCACCCTAGTGGCAATGGCCTGTATAAGGCCTCCATCTTCCATGACGGCCTGGGTAGCTCTCATGACTGCCATGTCCAGCAACCTCTGGATCTCCAGGATCCTTTTCGGGCGAGTTTCCTGTGACAGGAGCCTAACATCCTGCAGGGAAGGAAACCTGCAGGATTGCAAAAGTAGACTCCCACCACCCACCCGGGCTCCCTCCAGGGAGGTGGCGCCTAGTTCATCCCTACCAGGGGACCCCAGGCTTCCGGGCATGTCCTTACCTAGAGGATGCACTGGAAGATGGGGCTTACAATCAATAATGCCTCTTTCTTCCAACTTGGAAGAAAGAGGGTAGAGAAAGAAATAACTTACACACTAAAAAATAAACTAAAAGCCTACTCACCCACGGATCCACTGGGCTATGAAAAAAAATTATATAAACAAAATTAATTCTTGCACTGCCCAGTACAAAAACAAAAAAAAATTTTTCAAAGAGTCCAAAAATAAAAATAATATCTAAAAAAACTCTACTCTTTACCATAAAACTCTAAGTCCCTTAATCCGACGGGGTCGGGACTTAGACTGAGAGCGGAGCTCGCCGCCAGCCACCATTTCGCCCACAGCAGGAGCGCTTAACTTGAGCTGCACACTCGCCAGAGGCAGAAGACCGAATGGACTGAAGAAAGTGAAGTAGGTGGGGTGGGGATAATCCGCAGGAGCACCAGCACACGTCCATTCTCCTCAGAAATCGGGGACGTACTACTGGTTCATAATTTATTATAATAGAAATGCAAATCTGTGTAAACTTCTTGTAATAAATCATAGAGAGGTCGGTAGTCGTGAAACAGGTAACAGAGGGATGAAGGTCCTGCAATAAACCTGAGAGGATTAGCCACCTAACTGCCATAAATAGACCGGGCAGACCTTCAGTCACTTCCGGCAGTCATAAAATCTAAAAGCCATGCCAATAAACAGTTCTATAGGGGACGAGCAGTCACGTATCGCTCGCTAGGTGTGACATCATAAAACACCCCCTTTTAGGCCAACGGTCACAAAACTTAAGGGGGATTAGCCCCCTGGGCATCAATAAACATTCCCCTTTCAACCGACTCCGCCTTCCACGAGGGAGGGGGGTACAATATTTATATCAGGAAGTTTCGCCCTGAAAGCCCACTCTTTTTCCTAGTCTCCTCAGCCGCACTACTTGTCGCTTTACGCCAGGGCCACTTGGCCCTGGTAGACTCTCTATTCTTCTCCAGTCTCTGCATCTAGACAGTTGCGATACTCCAGGGTCCCGGGGCCCTGGAATCTTCCACTAGTCTACTCTCTCTCTGCCACACCTCTGGGCAGTCACGTCACAGCCTCTAGCAGACCTCTGACGACTTGTACTATTACGCTGCCGATCTCTCGCCCGAACTCTGAAAACTGGTCTTATTCTTTATGAACCTCTGAACCTCATCCTGAACACAGTGTATTGTCGGGACACATCCCTATCAATAAATGGAGTCAGATATTAACGCCTACATGGAACATGGTCCATGTTATGAACTACAACAATCCGCACTTGTCACCAGGGCTAGAGTGATCAGGCACTCACCTAGTGACGCCCCCCGACAATTGTTGACCTCCGACAGCTCACTTCATGTAGTGGTAATTTTACAAACACATGAATAGTATTTTTAATAATAATACAATAAATTTTACTGTTGGTCCATAATACTTCTGGATTCTTAGGCACCAATGTTACCAATTGGTCTATGCCTCTCAGTACATCAGTAATTAAATTAGTATGAATGATTCCAATTTTACAAAGTTCTAATGATATAGTTAAGTCTAATAATAGAGAATATAATGTTTGATTATGATGTTGAATGTTTAATAGCTTTTTTCCAAGTTAACTAGTGTTATAAGTTTCAAAATAATTCCATAATAAGTTTCCAAAAGGATTCGTTAGACCAGTTACTTTCAACGCTTTTCAGAAGAATGAGAAGAATTGCCATTCTACTCATCAACTTTCATATTTACTTAAAATTCATCATCATTTGAAACAACAGCTTTCTTCAGTTTCTTTTTCTTTTTATTAGGATGCTTAATATTATTAACACACGTTTTATGTATTCTATTTCTGTCTTTAGAATGTACAGTTATAGGAATGAAAACGTTTTTCTTATGTGAGGTTGATTTTAAATGAATTTGATCTTCATCTATACAAGCATTTAACATATTAGTCCTTACAATTTTTTCTTTATTGATCTTGTAATGGATGATATTATTGATCATTTGCTGCTTGTATGATATTTTTGAATGTTTTACTCTTGTTTGGTTGGTTCTGGTATAATACCAAAAGTGATCTCATTTGGTGTTAATTTTAGATAACTGTTTAAAGTGTCATTATAAATCAGTACAGCGAGTCTTAGTCTATAATCAAATTTTTCTTTGGTAGCACCATATCATGTGCTCTTCAAGATTTCTTTGTACCGTGCTGTCTGTTGTAGAAGTCCTAGAGAATTCGCATTTCCAGTCAAAGTAAATAATCAAAGTAATGTGCCTCAATATTATTTGTTTCTAGGAAATTTTTCAGTAAGGCATTTCTTCCCCATTGTCCAATAAATAATTTTGTGTTAGGGATAGTGTTTAAAATATTCTTTTAAAACATTGCATAAGCTAACAGCATTTCTTTATGGTAAAATTCTTGCGAATAGACGTTTTAAGAATGTATCAATGCAGTAAAAATCATTTTTTGTTCACAATGAATAGCATCTATCATTATCTCGTCAAATGGTTTTGTAGGTGTTTGTTGAAATTTCCCTTTTATAGGTTTCCTATCGTATTTTTTCTTTGATAACTAGAGAGACCCCACCCACCACCCCTCCCACATTGACGGCAACAGACTGTAAAAATTAGGGTAAGAATTAGTATGTAAGTTAGTTTTAAGGTTGATCAAAAAGGTGAGCCCCATCACCTTTATTAGTCAGTTTAGTCTAGTCACGTATAATGTATATCATTATACTTGTTTATTCATTATATATTTTTTATAAAATAACAAAACCTGTATATAATGTAGCGATGCTACAGTAATACAAAAATAATTTGTAAATAGATTCGCCTGAGAATCTATAATTATATATAATTATCTGTAAATTTAAAGGGGCTATGAAAGAAAAAAAAAAAAAATTCCTATCATATTTAACCTTTTTACAAATTTGACAATTGTTGATAGATTCTGAAATGTGCTCTTTCATATTTGGAATGTTGTAGTTCTTTTTTAGTTGTTCATAAGTTTCAATAATTCCACAATATGATAATTCTGATAAGTTCCATTTGGTGACCATTTTCTAATATATCCTTAGTTTTTGTTTGGTAAAGTTTAATTTGTACTAATGGATAAGCAGTTAGTTTAACATTTGAAATTTCCTTCAAATATTCCTCAAAGAATGGTTCAAGTATCTTTTTAGATGCTTGACAATAAAGTTCACATGTTTTATCAATTTCAATTATTTTTTCTTGTTGTTTTTCAATTTCTTTGATGTCGTTTACATATATAAAATGTATGTTTTATATTGTAATGGGACTTAACAATATGCAATTTGTTTGTTTCCATGTTTTATTATAATTTGACACTTTTCAACATTAAGACATTTCTCCTTTTCTACAATCCAGATCTGTTCATTAAACAATATTTGTGAATGAATAGTTAGTAACAACTCCTGAACTTAGTGGTCATTCTTTTGGTGTTGAATGCTGTTTAGACTTGCTAGTATTTGATCATATGAATCATGTTCTGGCGTATTTTTTGATTGAGAAGAAGATAAAATTTGATCTATTTCCATGTCAATGTTTAGATGGTGTAATTCCATATGATTACGTGATGATGCATCAGCTACATAGTTAGTTTTTCCTTGAATGTTTTACATCAAACTCAAATTCGCTGAGTTTCCAAATTCATTTCACGAGTATTTCCATTTGTCATGGTAAATATCCATGTTAATTGTCTATGATTAGTTTGGACAATAAATTTTGTTCCATAGAGATATGGTTTATAATGCTGGGTTGACCATACAACAGGTAAGAGTTGTAGTTGTTAGTCCAATGCTGCAAATGTTCTGAACAAGTTTTACAGACCTGATGCGGTGCCCAGGTTTTATCTTGATCACCAAAGTATCCAAGATAAGCTGTCTTTACATAGTCATTAACAGTTTTTCTGTTTTCTTTTAACATGTATTCTCCACATATGTAGCAAAACACATCAGGATGATTTACACAACTTCTTCTACTTGAACTAATTTTATTTCTATTCAACAACAGAGTACATTTTAGGTTATCTTTATAACAACCATTTCCTAAACACAAATATCACGTGAGGCCAACTTCGATCTCCCCTGCATAGTGAAAACTCACAAACTGACCTCAACTCTAGTTAAAGCATTGAAGGTCACTTAAGTTACTGGATCCTTACTCCATCTGGTGGATTTTCCTGGAACTAACTAGACAGCAGACTGACAATAGGGCAAATATACAGGAACCAATTCTTGTATATGTGATTATGAACTGCACAAAATTGAGTTAGAATTGCACATTACCAGTAGAACTGCACATTAAACAAAAACTCTGATCTAAAAAAGTAGAGCAGATAGAGAAAAACTGATTTCATATTTAGATTCAGCGCCCCAATTATAGCTGAAATCAGTTCTAAAATCCTAGGCAGTAAAAAAAAATTGTTTTCTTGTAAGCCTGTGTAATTCTCTAGTGTAGACGGCAGAGCTCACCGGGAATACAGGAATATTGATAGGTTAGTTAGTTGTCCATAAAATTTCTCAACACATTTGCCTTAATTGATTCTAAATTTAAATTGGTAGGCTTTTAAGGTTTTTTATTTTTTGTATTGATGAAAGTGTCTGTTTTTTCTGGTATTTGCAGGCCTCTTGCTCAAGTTAGAGACATGAAATTTAACATGGAGGTGTTATATATATATGATATTAGTAACACATGAAAAATACAGCCATATCCATAAATCGTGATTAAATGTCATCATTATTTGATATGCAGAGTACATCATGCTGATAGCTGTGACAGCCTAGAATTCTAAAACAAAAGTCATGAAAATTTTCAGGAACCCAAGAAACAACTATGCCTCAGTTACTGTTAATGAATTAGAGTGGGACAACTCATTCTACTACCTGAGAGGCTAGAAATGTGGAAAAAAAGCGAATCAATTCAGAAATTAGCAACACGATAAATAAGATTAACGAGATGTATTTGTTATTGTGAAGTACAATAATCGGGAAAAGAGAGATTGAAACAAAGACAAAATTGGCCATCTACAAACAAATCTATAGTTATATCAGTTTTAACCTACAGAGGAGAATCTTGGCTTGAATACAGAGTCAGGAAAGAAGTTTCTCCTAAAGACAATTGGGAAAATAAACTTACAAAGGGTGAGGATCATAAGAGTACTAGAGTTGATTAATCAGGATCCGGATCCCCTTCAGGACATAATAAATACCAAAGCACTTAAATGGCTCTGTCATGTTACTAATTTTTATTTATTATAGATTGAGTGGGAGTAAAACTCCAAGTAGAACCCAAACAATAGGAGGTTTCTTGAAAGCAATTCAAATAAAAGCCTTGAATTTCTCAAACTAATTTATTTATTTAATTGTTGCAGTTTCATCCAAATTCAGGTATCTTCATGGCTTAACAAATTCATCAATAAAATAATTAAAACAGACGGAGTACAAGATACGGATCATGATCATGAAAGAAGACATTTTCTTCTAAATACTGATTTTTAGATGTTTGTTTTATCCATTTTCTTGTTCTTGTTTAGTTTTCTATAAAGCTGCAATGGTGAATCATTATTAAGTATTTACATGCGCTTCATTTTAATCCATCCAACCATTCAAAATTAATCTCTGATTCTTCAATTTCATTTACTTCAATTCAACAGTGTATAATAACTCACTTGATTGACATTTCTAACAAATAATACAAAAAAAAAAAAAAAATCATTTTGTGAAGTGGTTAGTAAAACTGATTCATGATATGAAACTTTGGGTTCAAATCCCTAATAATTGGGACAATATAGTAGAAAAATGTTTATTTTTTAAGTGTAAGAAATTGATTAATAATTTATAACTGGTGATGGGATTTACAATAATTGACTTTTGTAATGATAGTCCTTAAAGTACTAACACAAATATAATATATTATTAATTAGACTCTGAGATCTTTATTACCATTACCATTAAATTAGCTATAAATAAAATATTTTTAATTTGGGATATTTGACAGTAGCACATAATAACTTTCATTGTAATAAATATGAATTCAAATTTTGTCATAGAAATTAGGGAAACTTGAAGAAGTAAAGAAACAATTCTATTATCTTACCTGAAAAGTAATTTCATTGCTGTACCAGCAATATAAATACAAACAAGCTGTCAATGAAAATGATACTTCACCTAAATTCATTGCTGCATTTGAATTAATATCTTTACCCTGAAATAGTGGGATTTATTATATCTGTAATTGAAACTGATGGTCACTTTAAATTTATTTCAATCGATACCAAAAATGTTAAAATGAATATTCCTGTACAGAGCATTATTACTGTGTTGATGCATTGCCATATTATAACTCGCGATGTCACATCTCTGAAGTCATTACAGACACTAAAAAAAAGAAGAATTTTCTTAGGATTACATTAGGATGAATTAGGATTACATCGAATATAGAATAATATTAAACAAAAGTTTACCTTAGAATATTTGCGTGATATTTTATACAAGAAATTAGTTCTTTTGATGACTTTTCATCATCATTCAACGCCAAATTACTCAGTCTATATTTTAAAACATTCAAGTGACAAAGGATAACGTCTGAAGTACAAAAATAAACATTGTCATACATATAAAAGGAATGGCCAAGAATTATAACACCAGGAATTTGAGAAAGATACGATAGGATAAATTGGGTCCAAGTATCAAGGAAAACTGGCCAACTGTCAACAATTCTTGTCTTCTCGTTGTATAGTGCAGCTGCAATCAGAGGTCGTAGAGCCCAATGTAAAACAATTGAATTAAGTATTACCAATGATAACACGAATACAATCCATGTGCGTTTGAAAGATTTCCTTGCCATCGATGCTAGCACAGGGCTGTTTATTTCAAGAATCATTGCTAAAAAGTTTGATAATTACAGTTAGTTTAAAAAACAATTTTATTTTCATATTTGACAAATAAAACTAAATATAAACAATAAAAAATAACATTTTATATATTTAGAGCTTAAATTATTGAGCCCCTTCATCATCTTGGTTCTATGGTGGTATTTGCCATGAGGAGTAGGGGGCCTTTATTTCCATTATTTAAACCGGATTTGCTATTAGAATTAATTGTATTTTGATTTTTTTTATAATCCAAATTATTTATCAAAGAACTCAAAGTCTTGGAAATGGCACAGAAATTGAACGGCAGTAGCTCAGATGTAAGTCAGGGAAGCCTGAAAGGGACGCCAATTATTTAACAATGGTGTGGATATTTTAGTTTGCCTAAGTCAGTTTTTACAGCTGCAAATCCGTTTTTTTTTTGTTTGTTTTTTTGTTTGTTTTTTTATTTCAAAACCTCAAACAAACAATAATACAAGTGATAATATATACAAGAAACAATCGATCTTACAAATTTCTCCTCTTCCTGCATTTAAATGCATTTGGAGGAGTGCATAATACAATAAAATTTTTTATGTTGTGAAAAGTACTCAGTCTTGTATTTACACTAGGTGATGAGGCTCACCTTCGATTTGTCACCGACACCAAACACTAAACACTAGGAACAAAACAAAACAAACTAAATCTCTACCTAGAACCTAGGACTAGAGTGTTCCAGCCGAGACAGCGTCCTGCCATCGATGGGGGAACAGAGCGGGGGTTATAGTGTTAAACACCGGGTTTGTTAGATATTGTAATGAGTCGAAAATTTATATGTCTACGCTGGATGAATTCATCCACCGTAGGCAGCTCAAATATCTCATGCAGCTCACTGTTTCTTCGCTGCTCGAATGAAGTACCTCTGACCACTTTCATCAGTATACCGTAGTATTGCAAATCCGGTCAACTGGCACCCCTTATATAGCCAGTCCACCCTGGATGTGATGGCCCACCACCAGGCGGCCAGCAGAAGTAGGGATGGCTCCTACCCCTACTCTTACTGACGTCATAGCCTTTATTAAAATAATGAAAAATAGATACATATTTTCTGATAATCATTTGATGATATAGATACAAGGTCTGATACGAGAAGAGGGTGAGTTATAATTATTTGTGATTAAGAGGTGGCCACAACAGAGATATATTATTATTATTATCATAAATCCCTTAGGAGTGCATGTTCCTCCATCTTAAATCCTGACTTGTCCCACCTATGTCGTAGAATTCTTATGAACGGTACTGTACGCTATTGGTACAATTCAGCACAGTGTCATATCCTCTGTCAGCCTTCTTCCCCCACAGATCCAAATATTCTCCAGAGGATTTTCCACTGCAAAGTCGTAAGTTTATTGCCCAATGAGGGGAGGACGAATTTGAGTCTTGAATAAGGGAAGCTTTGTTTTAGTGCTTAAACGGAGACTATTGAGAGCTTAACATAACTTCCTGCCATCAATGATCAATTCCTCAATGATCAATTCCTCAATGTCTTTCACAACACTAACAAAGCATATACCACTATTAACTCAGAACAGGGGTTCCTTGTTTTGGAACATCAAATAACTAGGGTTAGGTGCCCAAGTGCGTTTGAAGCGAAACTCTTGATTGGGAGACCTATACTCCAGCGAAGATCCGGTTTGTGTGAGTTACACCTTCCCGTTTCTAGGAACATACTCCCACAAAAGACGGGGCACAGTAACGCTATAGTAATACCACTACATACAAGTTATTTTTACATTTTCAGGATTACGTAAGTCAAATGACATGTTTAATGAAGTCAAACATCACGAAGGTAGGAAGTGAGGTAATAATAATTGAGTTGTGTAACAAAGACCGCTGTCGATATGATTCTGTTTGACTAACACCAGGGCGAAATTCATCGAGTTGCTGTCAGCACGAGTACACGGTAACAGTGGGTACACATTCTGACGTACCTTCGTTTGAACATTTAGTAAGAACAATTCTCATCACATCACAGTAAAAAAACGTTTACAGTGATGATGCAGAGATACCCCAAATTTTGAAAATACTGACTATGTCTTATGTGCTAGTTTTAGCGAGGCGAAGGCAGAGAAACAAGAGTTTAGTATCCCGATTAACCATAGAACACATTGTAAATAAAAAAATTATAATGAAACATTGTAACTAAACTAGATTTAAAGATTATGCTTCATCTATTACTTGTTAAAACATTCACACCTTTGAGTGGAACCGTTTGTTGGGGGATAAAAGAGAATTTTAAGATATTAATCAAATGTATTGTTGTACAATTTTTCGACGTACGTTGTATGTCTGCAACAGGTCTTAGTGTAGTAAGGGATGTTAACTGTTTATAACTTGGAACTATAGTTCCACAAAATGTTTTAAGCAGTCAACGTCCTATACCATCTCACACTTTGTCGTTTGATACATACACCTTGGCTCAAGATCCAGAAATACATGAGGACGTGCTTTGCTGTCTGCACTCACACGGAAGCATTGCTCCACTATCTCTCCTGACACAGCCACCTATTGGCCATCAGATCCCAACCGAAATCCACTTTCACTTTTTCTTCTGCAATAGTTTAGGAACACTAAACTATTCACTCACGCGCCTCGATGACCTCCCCTCCAACCATAGCCCCTTATTATTAACCATTTCCCTAAATCCAATCCACAAACTGCCTCCTCCTTTATTTATTAGGGGCCCAGTTGATTGGGACCACTTCAGCCTGATTCTTACAGACTCTGTCGACCTCAAAGTACCTCTGAAAACATTCCAAGACCTAGATGATGCAGTGCATTCCTTCACTAATCTGATCCAGAGGTCGGCCTGGGAGGCATCGTCACCCCACCGTCATCTGAAAATTCACAATCAAAAGCCTTTACCTCAGTATCTCAAAGACCTAATCCAATCCAAAGTCATCAATAGTATACCTATAATAAATTTAAGGCAGAATGAAACAACTTTATTGCGACAGCTCACACAAATGTCCAAGGAAATGCGCCCTACCGTAATGATGAACTATAAGTTTCGTTTTCTTATACGTAGCCCAGAACCCAATGAAAAAGTAACATGACATATTTATTTAAAAGAATAAAAAAGACTTACATATAACTGACCCATCGTTGCCAAGCTTGAAAATGAGTCACATTATTGCACGAATAAAAAAAAGCTAAGGTGAAATTGGTTAAATGAAATGTTCGATCTCTTATACCTTCTCAGTAGAACGTATGTACGTGGCATTCTTACTTTGGAGAACAATGACGTCTTACATCTTTCTTTTTCGTCAAAAATAAGAAAGGAAAAAGAAAAAAAAAACTTTGATTTAATAAACCGTTGGAGAATCATAAAATATGGCTGTAACTTGAACCTCAAATCATTCAGTAACCATTTTAGCCAAAAAGTGCAAAGTAATACCGTCAAGGAATAACGCTTCACTTGGAAAGAAGCCATCTGTCTACTAACAAATATATCTACGGCTGCAAGTGTCAATGTCGGACGTAAACACTATTACGGTTTTAAGGCCGATTATATAATTTAAGACAAACAGTATAATTGCGAAGGTACTTCTCGCCTGAGACAGAGACTTAAGTCGTAAAAATTAACTGCCCCGGTATCACGTGCAAATACTGCGAGTCTGAGCTTTTCGTAGAGGGGACGTCGATATAAGATGACTCGCAGATCTGATTCAGTACTCCTCTCAGATCGAGAAGTCTACCCATCAAGATGTCGGTACTTTGTCTCATCTTGCTCGCTTGTCAGGGATCGCTTGCGCTCCAGGTGCTCGGTAAGCTGATTGAAATCAGTTAGTTATTACTTTTGGGTATTGGGACATGGACTTCAATCACGTCTCTACGTCCAGTTACTGTGGTTCTTCCCCTCCTTCCGCTGACAATACTTCCCTGGTTCAGACTTTTCCACTACTATTCCCTATACTTCTAGTCCCGGAACACAGGACCCTGTCTTTCTGACCTTTACACCTTTCCCACAGAACTGCAGTATTCGACCGCTCCTTTCTTGGTCACTCCGCCACTCTCTGGGTTTCTCTACCTCTTAATCCCCACCAAGCTTCATTCTTATGTACTTTCAAATCACAATATTCCAACACCTTAACATACAGACATACGCTTGCTAAACTATAATTATTTATTCATTATTACTATTGTTATTTAATTTTTATTCTTTATTATCATTATTATTTGCATTATTATATATATATTTAATACTTTGATATTTTTTTTCATTATTTATAATTTAAATTATGATTATTTTTCTCCTTCATATCCTCTTGTTATTATAAATTATGGAAATCAGTACAGATTCAACATAAATGAATCTACTTACAGTAGGTCGTATGTCCTATATTTAATTTTTAATAATTTTACATTGCGATTTGTAATTGTTACAAAAGTATAATGTACATTATACATTCATTGTATATCATGTTGAAAAGTGATGGGGCTCACCTTATAAATCATAGACCTATAACTAACTTACATCTAACAGCAAAATTTTAACCTAATTTTCTCCGACAGTTTGTCGCCATCGATGTGGGAATGGTGGTGGGGTCACAGTGTTAAACTCTGGGTTTGTTAGATGCTGCAACGAGTCAAAAAACTTGACGTGTCTCCGATGGATGAACTCACTCACCGACGGCACACCAAGCAATTCGTTAACCTCTCGAGAGAAGTAAGTCTGACCACTTTTCTCATGATCCCATTGTGCAGTTGCTGGAGACTCAATGCTGTATTGTCAGTCAAGTGAGTAAATAGCGGGGCACAATACAGCAGAGCTGGCCGGAGGAACCATTAATATATCATCAGTTTGAGACGAAGTGACAAGTTGGGTGAAATTAACAAGTACAGTTGGGTACTGATCTGCCAGTAAATATGTTCATAAACCCATAACTATAACCTTGTAAACGAGTAATGGCTATTTTTTTTATAAATTTAATTGTGAAATTTTTTTGTATTAAAATTTTTTACTGGAATGCTAATTTATATTTTCTAAGTTAAGGTATGTCCCTTTATTCCCTTTGTTTTATTTTATTCTTCTATTTCATGTTGTACTTTATACCTTATTATTTATTATTTATAGGAGAAATAGTCCCAGAATAAAGATTTTTTTCTATTTCTATTTCAATATTTGGTTCATTGGTATGAACATAAGCTTATGTGAATAGGATTGGTCCTAGAGTCATCGTTCATTATAAAAATATAGATTCAACTCAAATTGGAGCTTTGTGAGGACAAGAATGTGTAAAGTTTAGATCTTCTTTATTAATCTTTTTACCGCTTTCTTTAAAATGGCCGACCATATCATCTAACGGAATTAGTACATGTCAACAGAAAAATGACATCTAATCAAGCCGCTGGAATTCATTGCCGCTGCCTTCCTGGTCATCAAGTGTACAATAAGGGTTGAATGACCCCTCATGAGAGGTCGTTAAACACTTCAAAAACGAGGAGTCTCTGCTGTATTTGTGTTTAGTCACTGGGAGTCAAATCGAGTGATTCAGATTACACAACGATAAAAATAACGTAGTTATTTCTCATATTTTTTTCTGTATCTTTTACTTGGATCAAGAAACCAATCTATTTCAACTTTGATTCGAAAATGTATTATATACAAGCGAACCTTTGAAATATCCCGCCCTGTCTGCCCTCTAATGAAGATGATACCACAAATACATCGATAATCATACATACTAAATGGCGAACATATACTTCTGCGCTCCTGATTAAAATAAATTATTTCAAAAAGTTAGACATGTTCCTGCTTTAACTATTTTAAAAACTAGAAGTGTAATAATTTGCAAGCAGAATATTTTATATTTTATTTACACTTGTTGTAAACTTAACGGGGAATGATACTGTTAAATAATTACGCAATTTTATTTAAATGTTTGCTCTTAAGCTGATTAGTTCAAGGGTAATAAAAATATATTATTATTGCTTTCAAACATGTGTGGGCGTCTGTGGCTCTCTTGCTCTAAATATAATGTTACATGGTCAAGACCTTCATTTGCAACCAGAAACCAATGACTAGTTGTGATAATCTAGCGATAAATTGCTATAATTAATTCACCTCGAAATTTACACCATTATACTATACAGTTTACGATTAGCCATATGTATATTTATGTATTGTATGTAAGGTTCTTTTACTCTTACTAACTTCAAGAGGAGGTTGGGCTCCAATAAGTAAACCACCAATACAAAATAACCTTACTAAGATAAGCTTCTCTAACAGAATCACAAATACTTGAACTTTAGTTTTTTCGGGCACCAATTGTTATGTTTTTTATCTGAGGTTAGATTAGATATAACAAAACTTTCTTTAATTCTTTTATAAAACAGTCTGTGACAAATTACAATGTTATTAACAATTTTCATTTATTACTATTATTTAGTCTCTCTTGCTCTAAATATAATGTTACATGGTCAAGACCTTAACCATTGTAGCATACCAATGTCAGATCTACAGTTTTCCTTTTTGTTCCTCAGATACTGATTACTGGAAGGCCTCTGCCTTGGAGGACCTGAAAGAGAGCCTCGCCGTGAGCTACAATACGAACACCGCTAAGAATGTGATCATCTTCATCGGAGACGGGATGGGACCCAACACCATCACTGCCGCCAGGATCTACGGCGAAGGGGAGGAAGGTTATCTGTCATGGGAAAGGTTCCCTCATGTGGGAGCAGTCAAGGTAAATAAATATTTATTATATGTATATTACTTTCTTTATATTATACATACTATATATATATATTATACATGCCGGAGCTATTTAATCTGTCAATAATAAAAGTTGGCCCCAAATTATAAGACGAAATACTTGAGAGAAAAACAAGAAATTCTTTAAGTCGTCATTATGTAACATTTTCTGCTAAAGCCTTTTAAAAAAATTCCACATTCCATAATTTTATCCTTGCATTGCTCAACAGAAAACTGTCTAATCAAGAAAATCTTGGAATAATAGTTTAAGTATATAACTTTCGCATTAAATAAGATTTACCACAAGTGGATAGGACATATAATAATAATTTTACGATAAAGTCTGTTTAAGATTTCTTTGACTCTAAATTTGCCTTTTTTTTTTTCATTATAATTTAGTTGTATTGTTTTTCGGCTTGACAATCAACAGCGCTTAAAAACAAATTTGTTTAGGTTTTTCTAGCTTATCTTGTAAAGAATGTGCTTCTTGAAAAAGGTCAATAGGAGTTTAGAATCCTTTTCCCTTTCAGCGATCTATTCGGTAGATCTTTTAGATTTGGGAGAACAGGATAGGTCTGCCATTCGCCATATCAACACCAATCACACATTAGAACAAGCCAAAACCATTCTAATGTGTATCTTATATTCTGCTGAATGTCCAACATGCAATGTTCGCAGACATACGCCGCGAACAAGCAGGTGCCCGACTCCGCGACCACTGCGACCGCCATCTTCACCGGTGTCAAAACCAACCTCGGGACCCTCGGTGTGGACTCCGCAGTGACTAGAGGTGACTGCAGTGGTAGTCTACTGGAGGAGAATAGACTGGTCACAGTGGCCACTCTAGCACAGGAGGCTGGAAAATCTACTGGTCAGTTTCTGAATCAATTCAAATACTTCATTTTATACATTAGATATAGCACCTAAGTTCTGTAATGCTGCTTTTTTTAAATTATTGGGTAACTAAACCAATTTATTTGGTCTTGCCTAGGGGTGGGGTTTCAACTTGGGTCTCGCCTTCTCTTGGATTTTCAGTGCTGGCCAATTTTTTTTTTTTTTTTTTTTTCCCCAAAACCCCTTTATTGATTATAAAATATGTGAACAAAATGAACAATGTACAAGTTACTCCTCTTGCTACATGCGCAGATGCATTCGAAGGAGGGTAGAATTACAATTACAATCCTTTGTGAAGTTAAAAAGTCAAAATACATATATACAAAACTCGGTGATGGGGCTCACCTTCGGTTTACATTGTGAGAAACTAAAAACTAAAACCTAAAACTAGAACCTAAGACTGAAGCGTTCCTGATGACAGACAATGATGATACACGCCTTAAATACCCTAATATCGTCCTACTGCAAACTAAAGCAATAGCAGTGTAATCTGAACTATTGTTGAATTTCAGATTGGTTAGATTAAGCTTACGATCAGTAATAGAATGCAATGGTAGAACATATAAGCGTGACAAGAATGCCCCTGATCTTTGATGTTTTGACTGTAACCCATGCAACAATGATGACTTTAAGATATTAATTAAAGGGATCATCACGACCACGAGGGTGACCCACGCTACCCCAGCAGGCATGTACGCGCACTCTGGCGAGCGAGACTGGGAATGCGATTCCATGCTGCCTGTCTACGCGTCCGGTTGTAAGGACATAGCTAGGCAACTGGTAGAGGATGCACCCGGCAAGAATTTTAACGTGAGTATTCTTCAGCTATAGACGAAATGCTATTTTTAAGAATTTATATAGGCACATAAAAACGGATGTGTGTATATTCCAACATAACTCTGGAACCTGGAACAGCCCCTGTCGGGTAGTCACGAGGGGTGTGCCTGGTAACCCCAGCCCTGGTGACAAGTGAGGGTTGTTTGAGTTTATAACCTGGGCAATCGTTTCATGACGGCTTTACTATTAGACTCCATTTTTTTATAGGTATGTGCCCCGACAATGCACTATGTTCAGGAGAAGAGGTATAGGGTAGGTAGGTAGGTAGATTTTGTGATCTTGGAGTGACCACGAATTCACACTCGGTATCTGAGGGTAGGCGAAAGACGTCCGGATCCCAAAGGCGAGTGTGAACCGGAGAGAGGCAGACTGAATTGTCACGGGAGACAATGCTTGGTAAGCTGCAGGGCCGCGACAGCCGTAGTCCACTAGGGAGAGGTCTCTCCCAAGGAGGTGCTAGTTTTAGCAAGACGAAGGTAGAGATTCCCACTAAGAAGGTGTGGGGTCTGACGACGCCGGACTAAAACATAGCGAGGTTAGGAGAGAAGAGATGCAGAGGTTTTTCATAAAGAAGCAGTCAGCTTTCAGAGTTCAAGCGGGGTAGCCACGAGCCGGTAGTTCCCAGGATAATGATTTAAAGTTTGTTTTTTTTCAATTCAAAACCTCAAACAAAATACAATGTACAAAAGAAAAATAACAAAATAATCGACTTACAAATTTCTCCTCTTCCTGCATTTAAATGCATTTGAAGGAGTGCATAATACAATAAATTTTTTGATGTTGTTAATAGTACTCAGTCTTATATTCACATTAGGTGATGAGGCTCACCTTCTATTTGTCACCGACACCAATGATTTACAGAGGCCAGACCACCAGCTTAAATACCCAGCTAGCCTTGCCCTTAGCCAATCATCATTAGGATTGTTGTGGCCAATGATGTGGCTTTCCTTTGTTCTCTGGCGGAGGCTGGAAGGGTTTTGCCGAGGGTCTGGGCCTCCTACCTGACTACAGCTGGTGTCCCAGCTCATATAACTAATTGGCACCCCGCATTTTTTATTGCTTAACACATTTACAATTGTCGGGGGCGTCACTCTGTAGGGGAGTGCCTAATCACTCTAGCCCTGGTGACAAGTGCGGATTGTTGTAGTTTATAACATGGACAATGTTCCATGTGGGCGTTAATATCTGACTCCATTTATTGATAGCGATGTGTCCCGACAATACACTGTGTTCAGGAGAGAGGTTCAGAGGTTTCATAAAGAATAAGACCAGTTTTCAGAGTTCGGGCGGAAGATCGGCAGCGTAATAGTACAAGTCGTCAGAGGGTCTGCTAGAGGCTGTGAGACAAGGTGCCGGCGCAGAGGTGTGGCAGAGAGAGTGTAGACCAGTGGAAGGCTGAGTGGAATTACTCCCAGGGCCCCGGGGCCCTGGCGTATTGCGACCGAGTGATAGCAGCTGTCTAGATGAGGAGCCTGGGAAAGAGTGTCTCTACAGGGCGAAACTTCCTGATTTAAATACTGTACCCCCTTCCTAGTGGAAGGTGAAGACGGCTGAACGGGGTATGTTTTATGATGCCCAGGTGGCCAATACCCCTTAAGTTTATGACTGTTGGCCTAAAAGGGTGTGTTTTATGGTTGCTAGGGACTCACCTACTTAGGTTTTATGACCGCTTAGAGGTGACCCTAGGTCTGCCGGGTTTGGTTTTATGACAGTCAGGTGGCTTACCCTCTCAGGTTTTATTGCTGGACCTTCGACCCTCTGTTACTTGTTTTATGACTGCCGATACCTCCATGATTTATTACCAGAAAAGCATGTTTTACATCTAATTACAATACAATAGTTGCACCAGAGTATAGGGTAATTTACATATATGGTTGGCGCTCGCTACAACAATGATTTATATTTTGTTCATGTTATTTACATTTGTATACAATGGAGTATAGGGTGATTTATCTTATGTAGTTAGCGGTCGCTACACCCCCTAACCCCCCTCGGGGTCACTGAGATGAAAGTGACACTCCCAATCCCGTTAAAGCCATGTCTCAAATGACCGACACTATTGTCAAATTCATAATTTTCGGGGCCGCTAAGTTGATTGGTGACGATCTAGGTGACTTTTACATCCAAGTTTAGTCGAATAGAAAATTTAATAACGAATAGCGCTTGGTGTCGCTAGAACCTACTAGAAGTTTGTAGAAATGAAAAAAATTTATCAGAAGAAACCATTCATTTATTCTGGATTGCAAAAATACATCGCTCTATACTTAAAGTGGGGTATCAAGGTGATTTACTACAGAGCCTCGGCCCGCCGAACAAAAGGAGGGTGGAACAGTTCTAATCTCACGGGGATATTGATTTTATTCATTTTTGGTACCTGAAACTAATAAAGGAATGAATGAAAAATGAGTTAGATTAATATCCCAGTGAATTTTAAACGTATTTTACTTTAAAGTCTGAACTTTGAACAGCCTTCCTATAGTTCTTAAAAAGATACATTTGCCTTATTAAAGGCTGTAGGTTGTTGCTTTAGATTGTTTGTACTTTTCACTCCAGTTGTTCTCGGTAGCATTTTTCTGGGAATAAGTAAAGAACTTTGTCGGGTAAGCTTCTTGTGCACGTCGTGGGTCACCAGATGTCGGGATATTGGTTGAACAATTGTCGGAGGTGAACAATTGTCGGACAAGGTGAACAATTGTCGGAGGTGAACAATTGTCGGATTGCTGTAGTTAATAACATGGACCGTGTTCCATGTAGGCGTTAATATCTGACTCCATTTTATCGATAGGAATGTGTCCCGACAAGACACAGTGTTCAGGATGAGGTTCAGAGGTTCATAAAGAATAAGACCAGTTTTCAGAGTTCGGGCGAGAGATCGGCAGCGTAATAAGTACAAGTCGTCAGAGGTCTGCTATAGGCTGTGTGGCAAGTGCCGTCGTAGAGTAGCGGAAGGCTGAGTAGGCATATCGCGACGGTGATAGCGGCTATCGGTATGTAGAAACTAGAAAAGAATGAAGAGTGGGCCTACCAGGGGCCAAGTGCCCCCGGTGTCAAGTTACTCGGAAGACTAAGAGACAGAGTGGGCCCACCAGGGCCAGGTGGCCCTGGGGTAAGTGATAAGTCGTGCGGCTATGAAGCTTAGAGACAGAGTGGGAGTGAAGAGTGAAATTTACTGATATAAATATGATAACCCCCTCCCTCGTGGAAGGCTGGGTCTGTCTGCCCGGAGTAAGTTTTACGATACACAGGTAGTCACTTCCTTTTAGTTTTATGACCGTTGGGGTACAAGGGTGTGTTTTATATGGCTGCTAGGGCCTCACCCCCTTGGGTTATTTGACCACCTATAGCAAGGTTATTATCCCATGGGTCCAAAAGGGTTCCTAGCATGCTTTTATGACCAAGGGAAGTGACTCAAGGTCTATTATAATAGGCTCAGGGGACTAATTCTCTTAGATTTATTGCCGCACCCTCGATCTTCTGTTACTTGTTTACGACTTCCGACCTCTCTCTGATTTATTACCAGAAGTTTACACAGATTTAGATTTTCTATTATAATACATTATGAACCAGAGTGTAGGGTAATTTACATATATAGTTAGCGGTCGCTATAAACTTCAACTAACAATAATCAAACAATCTGTTCCAGGGCGTACCTAAAATTTAGAGCATATTTAATTTTTTTTAAGTAACTTATATTTGTATATAACTTTAATTATTGTTCATAACTAAAATAAGTATCATTTAGTAGTTGGATTTAATGATAAGTTATTTGGTTATATAAATTTTATCATAGATGTTGCACCTTGAATCAGTCCAAGGTACAACAATTGGCCATATTTCAATAAAGGCAATTTTCAGGTTGATCTGAACCTTTTTTCAATGTCATAACTTTATAGGTATGAGAATGCTTTAAATACTGTACTGTCATTAAATCATAAAAACCAAAATGAAGCCACTAAAAAAGAATCGGCAGAAAATGAAAAAAACTTACATTCAGAGGGTGAAAGAAACTACCTTTCCCATTTTTCCCAAGTAAAACTCTGTAGCTCATATCAACTAACACGTCAAGGCAAACTACTACTGATTTCAAAATAACCAAACCGATAGTCACAATTACTGTAGGACCAAGGTATACATATGTCACTTAAATATCTTCCCCTACTCTTAATTACCTAAATTTTGTACTGACGTGGAATTCATTCACTTTTCTTTCGAACAGAAGATTGGAGGAATAAATGGTTAGATACGCTGGCAAAGGAACGTTTGTTTGTTTGTACAAGGTAAACTCAGGAAGTGCTGAAAGTTTTTTGAATATTGATATGTTTCTCAGGCTGTCCGTTAACACATAGCCTATGGATTTTCACGCTAATTTATTTAAGGGTTGGGCAGTGACCTTAAAAATGAAAATGGACGCAATAGAAGAGGTTCTTTAAGAACAGTTTCTGAATAGAGGCTTTAAAATACAGCCTCTACCTTCGTGCCCAGTAAATAGTAGCTACTTTCAGAAGGTTTAACTGTTGTTACGTATTTTGATATACTGGTTGCAGGTGATAATGGGCGGTGGTAGACAGCTGATGAAGGCCAACGTCAGTAACCTCCCGGAAGACCCGATCGTGTCCAAAGACTCCTGCGTGAGGACAGACGGGCGTGACCTCATCGCCGAGTGGGCTGCGAAGAAGAACTCTGAAGGTGCAGTGTACGCCGTGGCCAACAATACCCAGGACCTCAGGAGTCTAGACACGGACAAGACGGATTACCTCCTAGGTAACTATTCAGTATGATTTAAAGATTGTCAATAAGGAGAAATGCAATGGAGCAGGTGTAAAGGAGCGAGGGATATTAATAAATAATATCACAAGCACTAAATGATTTTCAGGAGTGTTCTTCAATGACTTACTTCCTTTTGAACACCTTAGGGACAAATCAGACAAGGGTGTGCCATCATTAGAGGTGATGACAACTACCGCTATCAAGATTCTGATGAAGAACAAAAACGGATTCTTATTGATGGTCAGTATATGAGTATTCCCTTCGGATACTTCTTTTACGAGGTAGATATGCTTACTTACCCGGTGTGTTCTTTGCCCAGGTTGAAGGAGGTATGATCGACCTGGCTCATCACGCAGGGAAAGCTCGTGTCGCCCTTAATGAGGTAATAGAATTGAGCAAGGCTATCAATGGTACCATGAGGATGCTAGAGTCTGCAGGGATCAAAGAGGAAACCCTGGTCATTGTGACCAGTGACCACTCTCATACTCTCACCATCAGCGGATATCCCAGCAGGGGGAACAGCATTTTGGGTGAGCTTCAACAATCTGCCGTGTTACAATTTTTGTAGTTCTGAGTCCGGCCCGTCCGGACTTGATAGACTGGCTTTCCTGAGACTTGAAGTAAAATGTAAATGAGGTAAGTACTTGTAGAGTACAGTGGGTCCTGTTGACTTTCCAAAAGATATTTACTTTTCAATATCTAATTCTAAGGGCATGCTCGACATTCAACACTCATGTACCTAGTCAGAATAACTTGACACAAATATAACACAAACCCCCGTACAATCGTCGTACTGGAGCTAGAGAGGTCTGCAATTTTTTTCAAGAATTAGCTAAGCTGTGCGAGTCATCAACTGTTTGACGAGGCAAACAAAATAAAATAATAAAGTTTATTACAATCATAAATCAAGTTACTGAAACATATAATGGTGTTACATAATTACTCTAGTCCAGGGGCTAGAAATTAACAACAGGTCAATTAGTTATAATTGTTTGATAAGTCATGTAGTTAGGTCCAATGATTGAAAATCCAAGTTTTTGAGTCCCATCTTGTGCTTTCTGAAATTTCGAATGTTTTGCGATCATATCTTTTTACCAACGATCTTAGAGGGAAAAGTTGTAATTTAAACTTGTACATTGTTAAGTTTTTAAGTTTAGCCCCCCACGTAAAAGAATGGAATCATTTGTTTCAGTGTGACTGTCACTGATGACTGTCGAGTGACCAATTACCCACCCTCTCTGCTACGATGACCTTCTTCGCTAGTTTCACCATTTTCAGATACTGTTTTCACGGTTACATTCCTTTGCAGATGACCTGGTGCGTCGTCTTCGACATAAAAAAAAAAGCTTAAGCAGGGATATTCAAGGGTCTACAACTTTTATTTATGATATTTGTCCCTACGACATACCGTTGAGTAAACATAAATGAAAAGTTCGATAATAATTTTTAAAAAAGCTGCGTAACTCTTTAGATACTAGATGTAAAGAAAAATATTACATACAAATGTTGTAGAAAATTTAACAATTTACAACTTATATGACAACTTTTACTTCTAAGACACATTGGTAAAAAGATATCACCCAAAATTTAACAGTGGCAAACTACTTGACCTGTTGTTAGGTAAGGCCCCTTTTTCAAGCTCTATTTTCTGGGCCAATAATTTATGATTATTAACTTTTGGCCCTGGAATAATTATTTTATCTTTTATGTTTCTTATATTCCAACAATCCGGTTTGTGGAATGTGAGGAGCGTGGTACTTTTATTTCTCGATGTTCATTTTAGTTTTGTAAACCGCATTTGCTAGTTATTTATTCAAGTAGCTAGACGTGTTCGTACTCAAGTACTCAACTTTTCTGTCATTTCACTGTCATATCAACTAAATACATTTCGGCACGAACTCAAGGTAGTTTGATATTATATTTGTGTCTGACAGGTGTTGCCGACAAATCGAAAGCTGACGGAGTGCCCTATACCACCCTCGCCTACGCCAATTCCGGAATCGAAAATTACCACTACAAAGCTGTAAATGGAAGTGTGGTCCGAGAAGACCCTTCGACGAAGGACACGGGGGACTGGGATTACAGGGCACAAGCTGATGTTCTTAATGACGAGAACACCCACGGAGGAAGTGACGTCTTTGTCTACGCTACAGGTCAGTGCGCAAGGTACCTGTATTGTCGTTAACATCTTTAACCTCTTGCTCGAATCCGGTGACGCGGCTGACGGAGGAGCGTGGGGGACTTCCCAAGACTCCGCTTCTTCTTTCGTATGCGAGGGAGGTGACAAACATGTGGATTTGGGAGGCCTCTGGGCTGTCTGTAAATATTGTATGAATGAGCGAGTGATGAAATGTAAATGATGAAAAAAAAAAAATGATGAATTGTAAATATGGTATGAATGAGAGCATTTATCTTAATTACTTATTGCCTAATAAGGCAGTTTGTAATTTTAGCACAATAAAGGATAAAAAAAAAAAAACATCTTTAAGATCCGTTCACTTTGATGAACGATTCGGCACTACATTTGGCTGACTGAAAACCCATTTTGGACACATCGTTATTTAATAAACAACATTTCAATAGTGAGATACAAGTAAATAAAATCTTCATAAGACATTTTACCTATTGAGGGTTAGAAATAATGTTATAATTGCATTATCCGAACGACGCACTTTCCACTCCTCTGGAAACATTCCATTATTGTCCTATTCGCCAAACCTGGTAAACCACCCAATGACGCCTCATCTTACCGTCCAATTAGCCTACTTCCTATCCTCTCAAAAATATTTGAGAAACTCCTACTAAAACGTCTACTTCCAATTGTTGAATCCAAAAACCTTTTTCCCACACACCAGTTTGGTTTCCGCCAACGGCATTCCACTGCTCAACCAGGTCTTCGCGTTGTTGATCACATCTCCTCAGCCCTTGAAACCAAACAGTATTGCACTGCTGCCTTTCTTGATATAGCTCAAGCTTTTGACAGGGTTTGGCACGCAGGTTTGCTCTACAAGCTCAAAAGATATTTACCACAGACTCTTTTCCTAATCCTACAGTCCTACCTTTCAAACCGCTTCTTCCAAGTCCGCTGTGGTTTAGAATACTCTAAATACTATCCCATAAATGCAGGAGTTCCACCGGGCAGTGTCCTGGGCCCCATCCTCTATAACCTATACACCGCTGATGTCCCCTCTACTCCCAATACCTTCTTGGCCACATTTGCAGATGACACTGCAGTCTTGTCATCCCACGCAGATCCCGACATAGCATCCCATAACCTTCAAAAACACCTTGAAGAGATCGAGTATTGGTGCAATCAATGGCGGATCAAAGTTAATGAAGCAAAATGCTCCCACATTACCTTCACCCTTTGTCGCAAGACTTGTCCACTCGTTTATTTTAATTCTATTCCTCTCCTTGTATCCGAGACAGTACGGTACTTAGGCTTCCATCTTGACAAACGACTGACCTGGAACCCACATACCTCCTCGGAGACTGAAACGGCAGTGGCCTCGTGACCTACTATAAACGCGTGACAGTGGGAGTCCTGGCAATGGCCAGTTTCTCCAATCATGTCCTATTGTATGAATGAGCGAGTGAATGATGCTGTTATGGTATGAATGAGATCATTTATCTGTATTATTATTGCCTTATAAAAGGCAGATTGTAATTATTGCACAATAAAGATTGTTATTATTAAAAAAAAAAGAAATAATGTGAGGTTTTTCCGCAGGCCCATACGCTCACCTGTTCCACCGGATGCACGAGCAGAACTACATCGCCGCCGTGATCAAGTACGCCAGTCAGCTGGGTGAGTTCTCGCAAACTGAGAACGCCCTACACACTTCCGGTTCTGCTGGCATCTTCTCATCTGTGATATTGTTAGCTTTAGTACAAATGATTCTTCTAGTGAGAGCCTAACCAGAGGCACCGGACTCCTAAGGCAACTGTAGTTGCTATGTCTCAGTTGTGGTGTTTAGAGAGAGAAACGTTATTCATAAGACTGTCACCATTTTGAAATCATGTATGTACTGTGTGTAATCCATGAAAGATATTTATAAATTTATATTTGTTCTGGCCAATCAAAGAACTTTTTTTTTTAATTGGGTAGTTTATTTGTTGTAAATTCACCTAATACCAAGTAAAACATCATATAATCAGAGCGATAAGATATTTAAGTTGAGAGAGACGGAGAATTTCTTTATTTCATTTTGTGTACATTAGTTCGTTACATATAGATTCCAGACCCCGGACTACTGAAACTAAAAAATCTGCTTTTTTATAGTTAGGAAAACCAAAAAGAAAAAAACAAAATCTTTAATTTCATTCTTTACTCAATATGATATACATTTTTTTTTTATCACTGAGAAATTAAGTAATTATGACATGTTTTAATTTATCATCATGTTGATACCGTTGAACTGGTTTAATTTTAAGCAGCTCATGGGCATTAGGTGAAACTAAATTGAAAAATAACTCCCTTTTTGTAAAACAAGGGTCGAGTTAAATTTGCGAACACGGTTTGAAAGACTTATATACATGATTACACTTCAAAAACTATAAACAAAATTTAGATAGTATGAATCAGGTCGACAATTAAGTATGCTCAGATGAAGTTAGACCTCTTAAAAATATAGAAAAGTTTATTTGTACTGCAATATACATATTAGCTTAATAACAGTGTTACATTACATAAGTCGGAAAGAGTATTGGCTTATGTTCATGGCAGGGGTACAATAATATGCATAATTTTCTTTATCCTGTGAAGAGTGTGCTTCAATAATTCCTCACTTCTTTAGTTCCATGGCCCTCAATGGAGCATGTTTTGTAGAGATGATTTAAATCCTGTGTAGGATCTGATGGTGTAAGAGTACGATTGTGTACATTTTGATCATTTGTTTTACATTTCTTATAATAAAGAATACGTAAGGGTACAATAATAGAGGAAGGGAAAGGAAGTTACATAATTTTCTTTATCCTGTGATGAGTGTGCTTCAATAATTCCTCACTTCTTTAGTTCCATGGCCCTCGCTGGAGCATGTTTTGTAGA
Organism: Acanthosoma haemorrhoidale; assembly: GCA_930367205.1. Classification (NCBI taxonomy): domain Eukaryota; kingdom Metazoa; phylum Arthropoda; class Insecta; order Hemiptera; family Acanthosomatidae; genus Acanthosoma; species Acanthosoma haemorrhoidale. Next base: position 20,981,721 of record OV884014.1, on the reverse strand, counting down.
GATGATTTAAATCCTGTGTAGGATCTGATGGTGTAAGAGTACGATTGTGTACATTTTGATCATTTGTTTTACATTTCTAATAATAAAAAATACGTAAGGGTACAATAATTGCAGCAATATTGCCAAAAAAATAATATATATATGAGTACTATAATTATCATAAAAGTCAAACATAGGACTACTAATTTTAGTAGCATTTAATAAAAGTTATATAATGTATTATCGAAAAAAAGAATAGGGTAGATATAATAAATCATAAAGCTCACTTTATGTAGTGGTAATTTTACAAACTCATAAATAGTATTTTGATGAATAGTAAAATAAATTTTACTGTTGGTCCATAATACTTCTGGATTTTTAGGCACCAATGTTACCAATTGATCTATGCCTATCAGTACATCAGTAATTAAATTAGTATGAATGGTTCCAATTTTACAAAGTTCTAACGATATAGTTAAGTCTAATAATAGAGAATATAATGTTTAATTATGATGTTGAATGTTTAATAGCTTTTTTCCAACTTAACTAGTGTTATAAGTTTCAAAATAATGTTTGATAATTTTTACATTCTTTAACGCATAGTATATAATTCCAAAAGGGTTCGTTAGACCAGTTACTTTCAACACTTTTCAGAAGAATGAGAAGAATTGCCATTCTACTCGTCAACTTCCATATTTACTTAAAATTCATCATCATTTGAAACAACAGCTTTCTTCAGTTTCCTTTTCTTTTTATTAGGATGCTTAATATTATTAACACACGTTTTATGTATTCTATTTCTGCCTTTATATTGTACAGTTATAGGAATGAAAACATTTTTCTTATGTGAGGTTGACTTTAAATGAATTTGCTCTTCATCTATACAAGCATTTAACATATTAGTCCTTACAATTTTTTCTTTATTGATCTTGTAATGGATGATATCATTGATCATTTGATGCTTGCATGGTATTTTTGAATGTACTGTTCAATGATGTTCTACTCTTGTTTAGTTTGTTCTGGTATAATACCAAAAGTGATCTCATTTGGTGTTAATTTTAGATAACTGTTTAAAGTATCATTATAAATCAGTACAGCGAGTCTTAGTTTATAATCAAATTTTTCTTTGGTAGCACCATGTTGTATGCTCCTCAAGATTTCATTGTACTGTGCTGTCTGTTGTAGAAGTCAATGCAAAAATCATTTTTTGTTCATAATGAATAGCATCTATCATTATCTCTTAACATGATTTTGTAGGTTTTTGTTGAAATTTCACTTTTATAGGTTCCCATCATATTTAACCTTTTTAGAAATTTGACAATTGTTGATAAATTCTGAAATTTGATATTTCATATTTGGAATGTAGTATTTCTTTTTTAGTTGTTCATAAGTTTCAATAATTCCACAATATGATAATTCTGATAAGTTCCATTTGGTGATCATTTTCTAATATATCCTAAGTTTAATTTGTACTAATGGATAAGCAGTTTGTTTTTTGAACAGTTGTGTTTGTGTGAAATTTCCTTCAAATATTCCTCAAAGAGTGGTTCAAGTATCTTTTTAGATGCGGTGCCCAGGTTTTATCTTGATCACCAACCCTAGCACCAAAGTATCCAAGATAAGCTCTCTTTACATAGTCATTAACAGTTTTTCTGTTTTCTTTTAACATGTATTCTCCACATATGCAACAAAACACATCAGGATGATTTACACAACTTCTTCTACTTGAACTCATTTTATTTCTATTCAACAACAGAGTTCATTTTAGGTTATTTTTATAACAACCGTTTCCTAAACACAAATATCACGCGAGGCCAACTTCGATCTGCCCTACACGGCGAGAACTCAAAAACTAACCTCAACTCTAGTTGAAGCATTGAAGGTCACTTAAGCAGTAACTTGGAGTGGATCCTTACTCCATCTGGTGGATTCTCCTGGAACTAACTAGACAGCAGACTGACAATAGGGCGAATATACAGGAACCAATTCTTGTACATGTGATTATGAACTGCACAAAATTGAGTTAGAATTGCACATTACCAGTAGAACTGCACATTAAACAAAAACTCTGATATAAAAAAGTAGAGCAGATAGAGAAAAACTGATTTCATATTTAGATTCAGCGCCCCAATTATAGCTGAAATCAGTTCTAAAATCCTAGGCAGTAAAAAAAAATTGTTTTCTTGTAAGCCTGTGTAATTCTCTAGTGTAGACGGCAGAGCTCACCGGGAATACAGGAATATTGATAGGTTAGTTAGTTGTCCATAAAATTTCTCAACACATTTAAATTGGCTTTTGGAGGGTAAAAGAAAAAACTGTCTCCTTTGGTCAAATAAAGAAAGAATTCCTTACACTTCTTCCTTAGCATTTCCTTAAAATTTACCATGGCCTACTACTATTCAGCAAAATGAATACGTGATATTTCTATTTGTGCATTGTATTAGATATTATGAAATAAAATCCGCCGAACACTTCCAAATGTTGAACTCTTTCTTCTGGGATTTTATTTTGAGGGATAAATTTTTCATTTACTTTAAGGGGCTTTGCTTTTAATAATATTTGTATCGATAGCATTGAACATGTACATATGAATACGTTATTGATAGTATTGTATGATTATAAAAAAAAAACTTTCTTAACTAACATATCTGTCTTGATCAAATTTTAAACTATCAAAGTTTGTTTATACAGGAAAGGGATGGAAAATTAGTCACCGATCCAGAATATCACTGAATCTTGAAAAGTTCTGTGAGAGGCAGTGGCACATTATAACCAAAATTGTAGGGAGCAAGTCATAGGCTTCATTGAAAATCACACATCTTTATGGTTTTATACATTTCTTCCAAGTGGAGGCATGACTGTCATAAAATTTTATAGCATTTTCAACACCAATAAGTTCAAATTGTAAAAATTTTTTTTAATGTGAAAAGAGAATAACACTTAAGATGCAGGTGATATTTTCTAAGTTTAGAAACACTAGATTTTCATAAATTGCTACTGTGAACTACTTTCATTTTTCATTTATGTTTTCCACTACTATTTTTCTATATATTATAATTTACAGTATTCATAAATTAGTTTCCAAGTCCAAACTTTGGCAAAACATTATTTTTGATTATTAGCAGTTGAGCTCGCTCGGACAGCAATCAGAAAGTTATAGAAAGAGAAAGTTGTTTTTAATACCTGAAAAAAAAAAATTAGAATAATTCTATTTTGAATAGTTTAGATAGAGTGAAAGAATAAATGGCAAAATACATTAATGAAGGTGTTAAGACTTATTTCCAATAAACCGCCAAATATAACTGGGTGAATAGCTCTCGACATAGTTATAATCATTGCTTTTTTGTCCATAGATTTTGCATTTACCCAGTCCATCATATAAACTGCATTGGATACATCCTTACACTGAAAACATAATTACATTAATGACAGCTTTTGATACAAATACTTGACATACGGAAACCTAAAAACTTGTCAAAACTATTTTGCCTTAATTGATTCTAAATTTAAATTGGTAGGCTTTTAAGGTTTTTTATTTTTTGTATTGATGAAAGTGTCTGTTTTTTCTGGTATTTGCAGGCCTCTTGCTCAAGTTAGAGACATGAAATTTAACATGGAGGTGTTATATATATATGATATTAGTAACACATGAAAAATACAGCCATATCCATAAATCGTGATTAAATGTCATCATTATTTGATATGCAGAGTACATCATGCTGATAGCTGTGACAGCCTAGAATTCTAAAACAAAAGTCATGAAAATTTTCAGGAACCCAAGAAACAACTATGCCTCAGTTACTGTTAATGAATTAGAGTGGGACAACTCATTCTACTACCTGAGAGGCTAGAAATGTGGAAAAAAAGCGAATCAATTCAGAAATTAGCAACACGATAAATAAGATTAACGAGATGTATTTGTTATTGTGAAGTACAATAATCGGGAAAAGAGAGATTGAAACAAAGACAAAATTGGCCATCTACAAACAAATCTATAGTTATATCAGTTTTAACCTACAGAGGAGAATCTTGGCTTGAATACAGAGTCAGGAAAGAAGTTTCTCCTAAAGACAATTGGGAAAATAAACTTACAAAGGGTGAGGATCATAAGAGTACTAGAGGTGATTAATCAGGATCCGGATCCCCTTCAGGACCTAATAAATACCAAAGCACTTAAATGGCTCTGTCATGTTATTAATTTTTATTTATTATAGATTAAGTGGGAGTAAAACTCCAAGTAGAAACCCAAACAATAGCAGGTTTCTTGAAAGCAATTCAAATAAAAGCCTTGAATTTCTCAAACTAATTTATTTATTTAATTGTTGCAGTTTCATCCAAATTCAGGTAGATACCTGATGAGCTAGTTTTATAGTAGATGAAGATTCATGGCTTAACAAATTCACCAATAAAATAATTAAAACAGACGGAGTACAAGATACAAATCATGATCATGAAAGAAGACATTTTCTTCTAAATACTGATTTGTAGATGTTTGTTTTATCCATTTTCTTGTTCTTGTTTAGTTTTCTATAAAGCTGCAATGGTGAATCATTATAAAGTATTTACATGCGCTTCATTTTAATCCATCCAACCATTAAAAATTAATCTCTGATACTTCAATTTCATTTACTTCAATTCAACAGTGTATAATAACTCCCTTGATTGACATTTCTAACAAATAATACAAAAAAAAAAAAAAAATCATTTTGTGAAGTGGTTAGTAAAACTGATTCATGATATGAAACTTTGGGTTCAAATCCCTAATAATTGGGACAGTATAGTAGAAAAATGTTTATTTTTAAGTGTAAGAAATTGATTAATAATTTATACCTGGTGGTGGGATTTACAATAATTGACTTTTGTAATAATAGTCCTTAAAGTACTAACACAAATATAATATATTATTAATTAAACTCTGAGACCTTTATTACCATTACCATTAAATTAGCTATAAATGAAATATTTTTAATTTGGGATATTTGACAGTAGCACATAATAACATTCATTTTAATAAATATGAATTCAAATTTTGTCATAGAAATTAGGGAAACTTGAAGAAGTAAAGAAACAATTCTATTATCTTACCTGAAAAGTAATTTCATTGCTGTACCAGCAATATAAATACAAACAAGCTGTCAATGAAAACGATACTTCACCTAAATTCATTGCTGCATTTGAATTAATATCTTTACCCTGAAATAGTGGGATTTATTATATCTGTAATTGAAACTGATGGTCACTTTAAATTTATTTCAATCCATACCAAAAATGTTAAAATGAATATTCCTGTACAGAGCATTATTACTGTGTTGATGCATTGCCATATTATAACTCGCGATGTCACATCTCTGAAGTCATTACAGACACTAAAAAAAAGAAGAATTTTCTTAGGATTACATTAGGATGAATTAGGATTACATCGAATATAGAATAATATTAAACAAAAGTTTACCTTAGAATATTTGCGTAATATTTTATACAAGAAATTAGTTCTTTTGATGACTTTTCATCATCATTCAACGCCAAATTACTCAGTCTATATTTTAAAACATTCAAGTGACAAAGGATAACGTCTGAAGTACAAAAATAAACATTGTCATACATATAAAAGGAATGGCCAAGAATTATAACACCAGGAATTTGAGAAAGATACGATAGGATAAATTGTGTCCAAGTATCAAGGAAAACTGGCCAACTGTCAACAATTCTTGTCTTCTCGTTGTATAGTGCAGCTGCAATCAGAGGTCGTAGAGCCCAATGTAAAACAATTGAATTAAGTATTACCAATGATAACACGAATACAATCCATGTGCGTTTGAAAGATTTCCTTGCCATTGATTGTAGCACAGGGCTGTTTATTTCAAGAATCATCGCTAAAAAGTTTGATAATTACAGTTAGTTTAAAAAACAATTTTATTTTCATATTTGACAAATAAAACTAAATATAAACAATAAAAAATAACATTTTATAAATTTAGAGCTTAAATTATTGAGCCCCTTCATCATCTTGGTTGGTATTTGCCATGAGGAGTAGGGGACCTTTATTTTCATTATTTAAACCGGATTTGTTATTAGAATTAATTGTATTTTGATTTTTTTTTTTTATAATCCAAATTATTTATCAAAGAACTCAAAGTGTTGGAAATGGCACAGAAATTGAATGGCAGTAGCTCTGACATAAGTCAGGGAAACCTGAAAGGGACGCCAATTATTTAACAATGGTGTGGATATTTTAGTTTGCCTAAGTCAGTTTTTACTGTTGCCTATATATCACAAGTTTTTTTTCTTCTAATGACCAATATTTCTTTAAATCAAGTATAAACTAAAATATATTGTTGAAAAGATATACAAACAAAATTAAGGGCTTAGAAATTCAAGTGAACTGTGATGTACCACACAATTATGGAATCTGTTACAGTTGCTAAAATGATTTTATTAACAGTTTTAATGACTTTTTATGAGAATTGCTTCTCTTAAGCCTCAGCATATAATTCATGCTATTCATCAGGATGTCAAGACTTTCAATTTGATATCCTACTCATTAAGGTACAATAAGAGAAATAATATATAGAAAAATATTTATTTTTATGCGTAAGAAGTTGATTAATAATTTATCCTTCATTTTTTGTCATAAGTTTGCTTTTATTATTAGCATAAGTGGTGGATCGCAACATTCATAGAAAATCTCTCTATATGAAACTGAGATTGCGAACAAATTGTGAATAAACTTTGTTGGCAGTATTAATAACTTTTATTTTATTAATTGCTAATTATAGTTTATATTTATAACCGATTGTGGGTGCGTTTATTATAAATAAATAAATGAAATGTCTGGTCACTATATTTTTATTTTGCCATTAATGTTTTCAACAGTAATACTGTCCTCTAAATAAATATATCATCAAAACTACTATGATTAATATAAAACATTTTGTCAAAAAAAATTAGTGGAATTGAAAGATATATTATTAAAATTTATATAAAAAAAATGTTAACCAAAAATTATTAAAATAAAGTTAAAACAATAATAATAAAATAAGTTAAAACATATTGTAAAAAAAATATATTAACTTGAAAGGTATGTTACTAAAAAGTAGTATGAATGAAATAAATTTGCAAAAACAACTAACACTAAAATAAAGTTTGAACTTGAAAAAATATGGTCAGTAAAAGTGATAAAAATAATAAATAGGGCGGTATAATCTTAATTACTAAAATAGTATCATACACAATAAAATTATAATAAAAGCATAATGTATTAAATAAAAAATACCCTACTAAATATTCCATAAACCTGAAGATTAATGAGGTGGCTACAAAAAGTTTGATGCTGACTGGCGGCTAGCAATGTCAAAGGAACTACTAGACCTTTTGTTATTGTTATTTTAGCCATTTTATTCACGTTCTTAGGATTTTTTTATATGCATCATTTTTTTCTTCTCAATATTTTTTAATTTATTATCTTGCTTTGATTGATTCAAATTACAATAGGTCAAATCAAAATGAAGAAGTGTCTGACCTCAGTATTTTATGTATAGCACAATTGTATTTAACAATCTGGTTGATTGAAACAATAAACTCACAACTAACCAAAAAACTAACACTACATTTGGCTTTAGCTTGTCTCTCCTTTTGTTTATGTTGCAAACAAATACTGCATTTTTATATAGTGTGGATAAATTATAGTTTTGAATTTTCTGTACGTTCTTCCAATATATGACATTGACCACATTATATTTTATATTCCCCTGATTTTTCTTTTAATGGGACAGGGACCTTTTATTTTAGAAATGAATAGTATCTGATCCATTTTTGTTTTTTTAAGCCCACCCAATCCAAGAGTTAGAATTAGGTTGGTCTGCAGTTTGAGTTTGTTGGCGAGTCTACCAAAATCAACCTTTTACCCTGTTACTTTCTTAGTTAGATTACTCCCCTTAGTCAATTTGAATATTCCTATTGTCGCAACTCCCAGGATCATACGGCACAGCCCTTCTCACCATGACAAGGTGAAGCTACCAGCAGAAAGAATAGCTTAAAATTATATTTTCAAGGTAGAATACATCTCATGGTAGAAATCAACGAGTATGGGATAATGTCAACAAACCATTTAAATATCTTGGCTATAATGTGAAATTGGTAGAGAATCATTAACAATGGTTGATAAAACAATGCACAATTTGTGAAGCAGTACAACTTCACTTTTCAAAAACTCGCTGTGAGGTAGCTGTGAGTCTGCTGAGTATACAGGAAGGAAGAAGATGCGATATTGGAGAAGATTCATCCAAAAATCAAGAGATTAACAGGTAACAGGCTGCATGATGGTAAACAGAAAGAGAAAAAGAAAATCATACGGAAAGATATGGATGGATATTGGCTGAGAGATGAAGATGCCCGTAACAGAAATAAATGATGGAAAAAGGTGATTGGTCAAAGAAAAGCAGTGTTATGGATAAATTACCATAAATAAATAATACCGGATGCATTTGTTATTGTAAATATGGTTTGGATGAGATCACATCACAATTACGCATTGCCCTAGTATCACAGATCCAGTGGCGTAACTAAAGGGTGGCAGGGCTGGCAAAATGCCACGGGCCCCCGACCCAAGAGAGCCCCGGCCCAAGTGGCCGCGAGCTCAGAAATATTGTTTTAATATTGTACCTATTTATAAAAATATTAAAATATATATACCATAATACAAATTATTGGTTGTGGGTAACTAAACTACTTGTAAGTATAATAAAGCTTAATGATAGGGCCCCCATTAAAGGAATTTGCCACGGGCCCCAGATGATATAGTTACGCCACTGCACAGATCCTAATTTTTTTCTGGAATAAATGATTTGGTTGAATAATGAAAAAAAGTGACCATGCCATAAAGTTTATTTAAAACTTGTTAATAAACATAGAGCTAATTTTTTAAGTATAGAAAGTCATTCTACCATATTTGCATCACTCTCGCCCACATTAATCCAGATATATTAAAGGCTACAATACTTATTTATTCCCTGAAAATTCAAAACCCTTACCAAAACAACACACATCAGTGACTGCATGGTTTCAAATTGTACAATTAATGTAAATGAGATGTTAAATTTGAGTGAATTTTAGGTTTTTAATAAAATTTTATAAGATGAAATGAACGTCTTATGTAAATTTATTAGTAAGTTTTAATTCCATATTTTCACTATATGCTGTTGTAGTTTTGAGCATCTTAATGTTTTAAATATTATATAATAGGCACAGAGCTGCTTACCAGAAAGCCTATCCATTACAGATTTGAGAAGTTTCCTATGAATGACAAAATCGAAAAATTTAAATAATCCAACATTTCCAGGCCCTGTTGCAAAGACAGTAAACAAGTTTTGCATGATATCTCCTTCGGCAAACTTAAGACACACCTGTATCATCATGGAAGTGATGAAGAAAGCAAAGTAGAATATGGACAGAGCTCTAAGTCTTGTCAGCCATTTCCTACCGAAATGAGTCTTCGCCTCTTCGCCCCACCAGCCAAAAATATTCAACCAAAATATGTGAGGCCATGTCCATATATCAGCCAAATCTTTTCTATTCCAAGGCCATTCCATTTCACTAAAATGATAATTAAAACAATGACACAGACCAATTACTAATGGTTATATTATTATGGTTATGACATTTATTAGAGCAAGAAATCACATTATATATATACTTTGTACAATACTACAAAATTTACCTTATAAGCAATATTAGATAGTCTAGATAGTAAAATCTTTATGAAAGTGTTTTTGGGTTTGAACATCAATAACTTAAAAATTACTCGATTTCATTTTGATCAAACTGTCGATAAATAATTGTTGGAATCTTGAAAATGCTATAGGCTACTTCATATTGTCAATAGATGAAAATATTCAATGTTTTCTTTATATCAGGAAATTTTTTGTGTATTATTTCTTTATTGTTTTTGAACATCACTGCTAATGATTGTGATACAACCTTTGTAATTTTCAATTGAGAAAATTCTCTTATTAATGAGAAACTTATCTATGAAATGTCATCCAGAGCTTGAACATTATCAATTAAAAAAAAAAAGTATATAGTAAAATGCAATTCCCATTGTGATTCGCATCAATTGCATTTCAGTTTGATGCTTGACATCTGAAAAATTTCATTTATTATTACTAAGTGGTTTTTGGTATCTATTAAAAGCTTAAGACTACCAATTTCATAATAAACACTGTAGGAATATAATGGTATTAAAATTAAATCCATATCTCAACACCTCATGAAGAGGTAGGAAGGGCCGGCCAAAGGTTGTTACCATAGCTGGTAGGTAGGTGGTGCTGAAGAGGTAGTGTGGTTAGCACTAGATGCTACTTTTAAACCTTGAATTTACAACCATAATCGCTACTTTATTATTCAAGTAGCTACTCATTTGTTTGCACAACCCCCCAAAGAAAATTCCTCAAGTGGTCTGGTAATCGAACCTGGGTCTCTACAGTTAGAAGTTAATGCACTAACCACTATATTGGGGTAATCGAACCTGGGTCTCTACAGTTAGAAGTTAATGCACTAACCACTATATTGGGGTAATCGAACCTGGGTCTCTACAGTTAGAAGTTAATGCACTAACCACTATATTGGGGTAATCGAACCTGGGTCTCTACAGTTAGAAGTTAATGCACTAACCACTATATTGGGGTAATCGAACCTGGGTCTCTACAGTTAGAAGTTAATGCACTAACCACTATATTGGGGATGGCCCAGAAATCATATCTTTTACTGAAATATTCAATAGAAAACATTTTGTGAAGTTTTAAAATGTTACAGACATGAAAATCAGTCACATATAAATTAAGAAATACATGTTTTACTATTTTCCCAAAATCCAGTTACTTATTTTACCTGTGATAATAACTTTATCTCAAAAGCAAAGATGTTGATGAGGTCATAATTTTTGTTAAGAAGACTCTAGGAGAATAAATAATCATACATGAACAATAAACATCACATACATTAAGATATTAACCTAAGTAATATTTCATTGAGTTGGATAAAAATCTTATAAAATCCATAAACCCCAAAATCCGGAGCAAGTATTTTGGCAACAGCTTGTTTTTGGTACAATATAAGGGTAAAAAAATGCTTATATTTCTTAAATCTATTAGCTAAAAAAATATATATATATATATATTCATAATTGATGTATTAAAATTGAAGTTTTATTAAATATTGATTTCAACTTGGGATGCCTTTATTTCACACCTTACCTTAGGAGTAATTTTAGTTCATGCCATTATAAATAATATCTGCAGTAAGAATTATGGGTCAAGTATCAACAATCATTTATTAATATACAGATTGATTCTAGAAAGAGAATTACCCTTTACCAGTAAGAAAAAAAACAAAAAAAAACACAGTACATTTTAATGTCCGGCCACTCAACATAACATCTGACAAAGTTATAAGTTCTTATTACAGGGTGATTGGTATGATGTACCTTGTGTAAAAGTTCAATAAAATAGAAATAATTCGGAAACAAAATACTTAGAATAACAATTAAATTTTTTCAATTACTATCATAGGTTATAAAAGATATAAGAAAATTTGATTAGATCACAATATTTCCCCCAAATAATTCTTAGTGATGTGAAAGAAAATCTTGCTTTTTTAATTCATACTGGCACGTGAGCTCAATATTATTTCACAACATGTGGACTGCATATCACACAGGATCCGAAACAGTAAAACAGAAAAATTATATTCTACAACTGGTATTTGATGTTGATGTTAACTTACCAAGTCAAAGTGTTTTAATGTTAGTCTTCCAATTCTAGCCTTTATATATATTCCATACAAATAATGAGAGCAAGTTTACAAAACAAACAACTCAACAGTAATTGTCCAAAAACAACATAAGGATAATCACATATTAACGAGCCTTTGTCATCATTCCAACTTCAGAGGTCAATTTTCATAATAAAGTGAATTTGTAATAGATTAACTATGCTTGCATAATTGGAAATAACAATAATTTAAAACTGATTCATATTTTAAAAAATAAGAAATATAAATCAATTATTTATAATAACATAGTTAAAAAATAAGGGTTTCATGACTTCTTTTATATGATTTTTGAAAATTTCATCAAACATGGGTACATAAGACTTGTACTAATAAACTAATTAGTTGGCATTACAAAAAAAAATTTTTTGAGTAGGATATTAAATTGAAGATATCAACACTCTAATTAAAATTATGTAATTTTTGTTTTTGTAAACTATAATTTAAAAAAAAAAACCATTGAAACAGTCATCAACATTATGTTTGCATCTTTAACTTAACCAGAGATTTTTTTTTTAGAGGTATGATATTTTACATAAGTATTCTATTTAAAGACCGTATTGTGCTGAAAATTAACCCCATGAAAAATATTTAAGGTCCATTTATAAGTTAATTAGTGATAGATAAATATTTTATTTTCATCACTAATCTTTTCATATTGAGTAGAATATCAAATTAAAAATATTTATGTCCTAATAATTAATATTTACTTAAGTAAACTATAATTATGTAAATTCATGAAAACTGTCATCATGATTATATTTACAATTATTTCTGCAGTCCCAATTTTATATAGAGTGATTATATTTTGCATGAAAGTTTTACTTGTTATACCAGACATGCTGAAAATAAAAGCAAATGAAAAATAACGAAGGGTCAATTATTAGAAAGTAAATAATTTGATATAGTATTATATAGGGTATCAAATTGATGATAGCAATGTATGCGTAATGTCATATCAATGAATAATATGTACAAGGAGTTGGGGGCTTTGTGAACCACTATTTCAAAAAGACTAAGTACCAATAAACTTAATAAAACACTTCTGTAATGAATCACACTTGACTTGAAATTTAATGGTCAACGTCAACACTTTTTATATGGACTATCCAATCTACCTTGAGAAAGTCCTCTTTTCAAAGATATGCTATATCTTAAACTACTGTTGGTTCTTATTTATGGTCCAAAACCCCCTGAAGCTCAGACAAAAAAATTTCTATACATTTTTTGTAATGCAACACCAACAATGATTGGCAAATATATATGAAAATAAGTACAGGGAAATATTGCCTTCTATTATAAGGAATAGAACAGAGGACGCAAGAGGTTTTTATAATTCCTGAAATTTATTTACAACTTCTTTAATGCTACAAATTTGTTTCACTTTTGTGGGGTTTTATTCTTATTAATGAAGTTCATTCTATGAATACTGCTAAAATTGATGTGATAAGATTTAATTTCATCTATACTTAGTTTTTTAATTAATTAAGAAGTTGATGTATTAAAAAAATTGTTCTCTGGGAAACATACACTTTTTTCTATCAATTTTTATCATTTACTATTAGATATGTATGTTTAATAAGAATGAATAGACAAGTTGTGAAGCATTATTTCAACATTCATTAAACATTCCAAGACGACATTTTTAAAAACATGCTTTTTCCAAATTTGCTAATTTGTGACATAATGCCACAATTGCTAACACAAAATTCTTAGTATTAGAAAAACTGAGTACCGTAAATATTAACAACCTACGAGGGTGGTCTGAAAAGTTTCTGACCTAACAAAGCTTTTATTTCACTAGCTTTTATTTATTTTATTATCATCTTCATGTTGAGGTCGGAAACTTTTCAGACCACCTGTGTATGTCGGTAGGGTAAGAAAATCATCTCATACTCACATAACATAATTTATTGAACATTATTAGTACATGAATTAAATCATGAGTATTGCAATATTGGTAATGCTTAACATAATGTACATTATCATTTGCTTAATTACAAACTGAGGTTACAAGGAATCAGAAACATTGCTGGCCAAGTCTTGTTAGGCTATTGCCGCTCATATTTTCTAAAGGGGCATTACCATACTGTTTTGAAACTTTTTTTCTTTTCTTTTGGGGACCACTATAGATCTTCATACCGATCCACTAACCCTCCCACCATCCTTTGTTGGAAGGTACTTGGACCATCTTAGCAGGGGGTGCTTCAAATTACCCCTTTAAAAATTTTAACAAAGTACCACTATATCTCAGCGTAATTATTTAACTGATAAGTCTCTGTGGGTAAGCCTGCACTAAACTTAAATCTGGACTATTGTCTCCTATTCTATATTATAGTAAATATCACGTTAACCATCAAATTCATATGTACAATTTAGCAATTCATAATACATCGTTCGCACAGTATATTTCTGTAAAAAACTTTCCTCCATTATAATCTCTGTCAAGTGGGTTCATTTACCCACCTGAATGTGGACTGGTGGTGTATCTGATTATTCATATGACTACTCCTGATAGTGGTTTCCGGAAGATTGGGAACCTTGGAGAATGTCTTACCCATAAGAACATCGCGAACAGTCTTAGAGTATGGAATGCAATGCAGTCCTTTGGTTTTAACATTTCAATATTTTTAGCGGATTTTTTTTGGTAGAAGATAAAGAGTAGTTTTTCACAATTGTTCAGGTGTAGACAGTTCAGCTTGAACTCCTTGTTTCCCTACATTTTAAAACCTTATTTTTTCAAAATAATTTGTTTTGTGCTGTTTTCAAGTGTTGTCGAAAAGATCAGGACAGTGAAAATCATTTGATCTAATATTGGGGAAATGATGAGGCAACTTACACTCATTTACTAGTTTAACTTATTCATCTTCTCGCCGAATCTCAAGATAAGTGGATTAGACTTAAATGCAATCACACCCATGAGCCCCATCACCTAGTCCTTTATATTTGTATTTTGACCCTTTAACTTCAAAAATATTGTTGTAATTCTAGCCTCCTTCGAATGCATCTGCTTATGCAGCAAGACGAGAAATTTGTAAATCTTGTACATTGAATTTTGTTCATCTGTTTGTAAATAATGGTGTTAAATAAAGGGGTTTTGGGGGGGGGGATACAATACTTAATCCGAAGGTGAGCCCCATCACCTAGTCCTGTATATTTGTATATTGATCTTTTAACTGTAAAAAGTAATGTTTTGTTTGTAAATATCCTCCTTCAAATGCATCAGCGTATGCAGCAGGAGGAGTTATTATATTGTTAATCTTGTTCATATGTTGTAAAAATGTTAAATAAAAAGGGGTTTTGAAAAAAAAAAAATGAAATACTTTATAATTTTGAGAAGGTACAGTGTTTGTACTGAACAGAATTTATTGGAATACTGCAAGAGTTCTAAGAAACAGTTCCGAGTTCAGAGAAAGGATAAGAGAATGCGCTTGCTGGTAGAACCAAGTTCCGCTCGATAACTTTCCCTCTGCCGGAGCAGACAGCCTTCAGTCCACTAGAGGCTTAGCGCAAAAACAAAGGTTAGTTAAGTTATTGTCGCAATAGTCCACAGCCTAATTGCACTCAATACAAACGCTTCAAGTAGTGGCGTAAATTCTGCCTGGGTGCTCCTTGCGAGCTCACTGATGTCAGTAAAGTTTGCACAACTTTGCGCAACACTTTTACGCTTAATTATTAAAACTGAACAATGCATTTTACATGTAAGTGTAGTCTAAGCTTAGATAAGAATGGCTTTAGCGAAGACGGAATGTTTTTATTATATTTCAAGCATCTACTCATAAAGAATAATTACTTCACGAGTGATAACCGAATTAGAAAATAGCACGGCCTCGTGATTACTTGCAAGCTGAACCCTGAAAATAACTAAATGCTTTTTTACTCTTCATAGAAACATTTCTCTAGATTAGATGATTAAAAAAAAAAGAAAAAGTTAGTAAATAAGATGCCGAACGTAGAATGGTTCAACGTCCCAATGATGCAGGGCACATGGCTTCCGACCTGGGAGGTTCTGTTCCCAAACACCAGAGCTTCCGTTAATTGCATGATCACCTGCGAGGCAAATTTGAATTCTGTAACCTTAATGCAGTTCGATCGATTGATCGGCTATTGTAGCGCTCCTAGCGACTTTTCTTTAAACTGCAAGCTTTCAGTAGATGATAATAGAGAGAGCTTTGGTAGTAAACTCATCAATTTAATTTTTATGAATAAATATAAAACACGAACATTAATGTGTCGTGCGCAAAGTTTACCAACTGAACCATGTCTTATTTCCTCCTAAACTTCCACCCTGTCTTAAAATATTAATCTCTTGTCATATTATGACCTAAACTATTTTATGCTTTGCTTCTTCTACAATATATATTTTTTTTTATTTCATAACCTCTCTTTATTAATAGTATACAATAAACAAAAATAAATAAATAAATTTGAATTTACATCTTTCTCCTCTTGCTGCATACACAGATGCATTCGAAGGAGTGCATAAAATATAATACGTTTCAGTTTGTTGTTAAAAAGTCAAAAACACATACACTCACTAGGTGATGAGGCTCACCTTCAGCTTGCAACCGTGGAAACACTAAACGCTAAACACTAAAACCTAAACCTAGAACCTAAGACTAAAGCGTTCGAGCCGCGACAGCGTCTTCTACAATACCTCAACTGTTCAAGTTACGTTGAACTTAGAAAAATCTGGAACTAATTCCTTCCTGATCAATATAAAAAAGTCTTCGCCATACATCAAAGGAAATTTATAATATTTCCCTTCGAGATTAGATATCGCCACCGAAACAGCTGATTCTTTACCCCGACAACAAATTTACGAGTGTTCAAATCCTACATAATCCATTATTTAACCCTTAACAACCCCATCCAAAACTCATTTCATGGAATCAAAAAAAACAACAGTAAACCTTTTAAAATTAGAACTATCCAATAGCCTTCCTACCACGCATAAGTTCGTAGTACCTGTAATCAATCAACATTTTTGTAGGGGTTTGAAACAAAACTGAATTAATATATTCAAAACTCCCATATAGGTTAGCTGCTTCATTGCATACTGGTTCTTGCTTCAAATATCTTCTTTGCATAAGACTTCTTTACATGAGCTGCCTACGGTGGATGAATTCATTCAAATTATTTGACTCCCTGCAATACTTGAAAAACCCGGTGTTTAACACGACAACCCCCGCTCCGATCTCCCATCGATAACTCCTCAATAACTCAATCCGCGGGAGAGGACATGCGGTAGGACAATTACCACCTTGGTTTACTATTGTGTACCATCTAGTGATACTTGGTCCAAAACTGTACAAGCTTAACGAAAGTTTTTTTTGTGCCTAGGATTTTATAAATGGGGCGCTTAAGCTAAATATATAATCAGTTTTCCTCTATCTGATCTACGTTTTTAGAATTTTTTTTTCAACTTGCAGTTCTACTCGCAATATGCTGTTATAAATCACATATACAAGGATTGATTCCTTTATACTTGTTCTATTGAGGTCTGCTTCTGTCTTGTTAGATCCAGGAAAATCTAGCAGATGTAGTAAGCATTCGGTAACTTTAGTGACCTTCAACGTTTTAACTAGAGTCGAGGTTAGTTTGTGAGTTCTCGCCGTGCAGGGTAGATCGAATTTGGCCTCGCGTGATATTTGTGTTAAGGAAAGATTTGTTATAAACTTAACCTAGTACTGTGTTATTGTTGAATTGAAATAAAATGGGTTGAAGTACAAGAGGTTATGTAAATCATCCTGACATGTTTTGCTACAAATACGGTACTTTGGTGTTAGGCCTGGGGATAAATACATCAGATAAGGTATCAGGCCTGTACAGCTTGTACAGAACATTTGCGACAGTGGACTAACGGGAAAAGAAAAGGTCAGAAATTAGGCGAACTGGTGGTTTGTAGAGAATCTAAAAACCACTTCGATGTCTGCTACTTCTCCCTGGTAAATATTACTGGAATAAATAGAAACAATCGTATTCAATGTACTTATCCTGATTTAGTCTCTGCAAGACGCCTGGTCCCTCACTCAAAAGAAGTGCCTAATCCCAACGTTTCAGCAGCTACCAGAGCTCTGTGAGAACGAGTAGTAGTGTCCCTCTTATTACGCTCATGGCTGGCACTAATGAAGATGAGAATGATTATGAGAGGATGTCATCCATTCCTCAACGTTTCAACCTGAGAGAGAGAGAGAGAGAGAGATTTTCTGGGCCGAGAAGAGGGGAACTTCCAACTTCCATTTATTCGTGGTGAAGAAGTTGACACTACAAAGACAATCTTGTATTTTCTCACGCTATTAGAGGACTCCTGGAAAAAATGGGTCTCCCGACTATTTTCCAGATGATTGGAGCCTATTTATTGACAGCTCAAAGCGAGGTTTGAAATGAGTCGTTCTACACAATGGAAATGAATATGGTTCAATGCCAATTGCTCACTCAACGAAAATGAAAGACGAATATAACTCTCCATAGCTTTGATCTTGGAGAAGATAAAGTAGCATGAACATCAATGGGTGAATTGAGTGGACTAAAAAATGGTAAACTTTCTCCTTGGAAAGCCAAGTGGCCTCACCGAATATCCTTGCTTCTTGTGGTTCTGGGATAGCAGAGACAAAAGTGACCACTGGTTTAGAAAAGAGTGGCCCAAAAGACAAAATATGGACGTTGGCTCTTGATAAGTACAGATCATGCTCTGCAAATATAGGGGAAAAAATTGTTGAGCGCGGAATTTATTAAATCAGGGATATTTGTGGCCCATAAATAAGAAAACTCATTAAGGATCCTCTCTTCGTGAATTATAGCTGAACAAAAAACCTGGACTTAATTTGTTACAGTTGTCGGAAATTTTCTGTGCAAACGCAAAGCTGAAAACTATGTTCTACTCGTAAACATGATGCTAAACAGTTTCAAAACCCTTGTGGAAAATGGTATATGCACATGATGGCAGATTAATGCTGAAGTTTATAAAGGGACTGTTTTAAAGTGCATTCAAGAATGCCACGGAAAAGAATCTTCCGAACTGTTCAGTACTAGTTGGTTTCATTGATGTCTTTTTCCTCTATCTTTTTATATAGTAATATTATAATAAAAATTCCGTAATTGTTTTTTTTTATTTATTTAACTTAAACTAGTGTGACGTAGTAGCATAGGGTAAGTTAAAAGCATTAGACATAGATGAATGCCCTTTTGTTCCATGGTCTTTAGACGACGTCTGGAACAAATTCAAGTTATAGAAGTATCAATGTTAGTTTGTGGCAAAAGAGTGTGGATGCGAAGGAGAAGAGAACACGGTAGTGGAATGAAGAGGGAAAGTCCAGTGTGAAAGAGTATCAGGCAGTCTAGAAACAATAATTTACCACTAAGTCTCCAGAAGATGATAATACTTAAGGTGAAATCCAACCAGAAATTTTTTGAGGGGTTCCTATGAAGAAAAATCCAATACAAGGACCATAAATTGCAGGAACAACAAAATAAGAAGATGACCTTATAGATAAAAGGGAAGTAGAACTAGCCGTACAGAAAGTTTGTTTCCATAAAACAATACATGAGGAGGGAGATGACATTAATCCGTCCATCAAGTTTATGATGGC
The DNA here is from genome assembly GCA_930367205.1 of Acanthosoma haemorrhoidale. Taxonomy (NCBI): domain Eukaryota; kingdom Metazoa; phylum Arthropoda; class Insecta; order Hemiptera; family Acanthosomatidae; genus Acanthosoma; species Acanthosoma haemorrhoidale. The sequence continues at coordinate 20,962,327 of OV884014.1, read as the reverse complement.
AAGGAAGTTGATGACAGAATAATGTAATAATAATTCCTATTAAAAAAAGGGGGTGCCAGTGGAATGTAGTAGTTACTATAGGGCAATTAGCTTCTCATTGATTGTACTAAAAATTGACGCCAGGATATTGGAAAAGAGATTTAGGCCTTATTAGTAGAATAAGACATCCTAGATAAAAAAGCAGCATTCATACCAAAGAGGATAACTGAAGAACATATCTTCACTGCAACTGTAATGAAAAAAGCCATGGATTATTGGATCTAGCTTCTGCCTTTCTTACAGGGCCAAGAACCAAAGAAATTGGGCTGATATACTTTAAGGATAAAGCAGTTTCCGGAAAATTCAATCATGGTCATTAATAGTTCATATAGTTCTGCATAAGAATGTGAAAGATCAATGGGAAATAGGTTTGATCCTTCTCGTCAAATAGTGGTGTTAAGCAAGGAGATAACCTGGGCCTGCCCTTATTCATAATGATAATATATGAATGAAATCATTCTAGAAGTAATGCTAATAAGCCTTCAATTAACATTAAAAATCTGGAAAATCCCAGGTGTTTCCATCCAGTCTCCTGTAAATAAGTATGCCGTCACACCTGAGAAACTTCAAGAGGCCATTGAAGATTGGGCCATTGCGATATCTAGAAATCCCTTAGCTTGGCTAAAAAAATGGCAGTCACTAGGAACCCAAGAAACTACTTTGGCCCAGTTACAGTTAATGGAAAAGTTCTAGAAAGGGTTAACTCATTCAATTACCTAAGGGGGGGAGGAGTTAGAATCGTGGAAAATTGCCGAATCAACCCAGAACTCGCAACAAAATATATAAGTTTAGCCCGGTGTATTTAAAATTTTGAAATGAAATACACTAATCGGGAAAGAAAGGTCAAAACTCAGTCTAAAATGGGCATCTACTAACAGATCTATGTATTGGATTTAACTTACTGAGTGGAATCTTGACCTGCAATGAAAAAGGATCAACTCTTAGGATTGCAATATATAATATTTATTTATTACCAGTTAATTAATTAATCGGGTGTCTTTAGTGGTTGTTGGTTGTCATCAATGAAACAAAAGTCAATTCCTTTGTGTACTCGCAATTAGTATATATCTAAACAGGAGTCCTTTCAGCAGATCAAACTACTATAATTGAGTGCTGAATATAAAAATTACTTCCTACTTGGGTAGTTTCAGGCCTAATACTGTTGCCTATAGAAGTATGGTATGGGAAGGCAATGAAGTTGACTTTTATTTCACAAATAGATTAATTAATGAAACTTAATTATCCTTTATAGGGTTGGCATTATTTTTTCTTTTGTCAAGCCATTAAATGGAACTTCCTCATAAAATGTCAAGTATTTGGTTCTATCAGGGGGTATAGACTCATCAAAACACATTGAAAGAAGAGTGAAAATGTAACAGCTTCTGCTGGTGAAAAAAAAAACCCTTAAAACAAATGGATCATAAAGATTGAATAACATTTAATTTAATTTTTAATAAAAGACAGGAAAGTTTTTCTTACTCAAATTCGACACTTGGTGTGAATCAATAACTATCCAACTTTTAGAGATTAAGGTTTATTTGTCCTCCTCTTTTTCCTTTAAAAGAAAAGTAATGACACCAAAGTTAAGAAATGGAAGCAAAAACTTTTAAGGCATTATACTTCGCAGCCAAAACTTTTTTATAGCAAGAAGAAAGAAATCATCTATCAAAGGTTGTTATTATTAAGTTCTTCTTCTGAAAAGAATAATCATAATTTCAAAACAAATTTAATATGATTTTGTTTATATCCCTTATGTAGTTTTTTTGAAATGTTATTGATAAAATCATTTAACTATACATATATGTGCTATTTTAAACTAGACTGCATTTTACTTTAAATATAAAGTGCTGAAAACAATCAATTGTATTGTATAGAGAGAAACACTTTACTTTTTTTAAAAATGAGAGACTGATCAATTTTAATTGGGTTTCTAAAATGCAGCCAACAAATCAATTTAATGACTTAATGTAATGATCGGTGAATAATATGTACTATCAAATAAAGGCAAGAGAGATGCAGGGATTTCGAGTTTAGTGGAGATACTCTTCCAACAAGAGGATAAAATTTCAATCACTTCAAAATTTTGAGGAGTTTTACTAAAATAATGTAATATTTCAATTTTTTTCTTTTCAAATGTAACTAAAACAATAGAAACAGTAGGAACCAATCGGAAAATTGAAAAGAAAAACTGAATAAAATGTTCATTTTAATTTGTAATCAGTGTACATATTTTTATGGTTAGATTATCACTTGTAATACCTTTCCTTCCCTTGATTGTCTGGTCTTCTTGGTACACACTGATGGCAAGTTCTTAAAATTGTTAATACTAAAAAACAGCCATTATTATGTTTTGTAGCACTTGGATGCTCTAGTTTGGCCTTAAGTCCTATTGAACTTTTTCGAGTTAATCTCAAGAGAAAAATATGACGTAGAATGATCATTCCTGTAACACTGCAAAACCTAGAAAGGTGAATGATAATATCCTGATACAGAATGAGATGTATAGTACAATGTAGTGCATGCCAAAATGGTTAGACATGGTAATGAAGGGAAGGGAAGGTAGTAACATGACTTTTAGTGATATTATTAAAATAAAGGATGTAAAAAAAAATAATTTAAGCAAGGAATTCACTGAAATCATAGTAAAAGCAAGCAAATAAAATAAATATTCTTTTAGTTAAAGATTTCTATGTTATGGAAGGGATGTAATTTCTATACCAAACCATGGCATTTTACTATGCTACACCGTCGTAGTCTTCATTGGTGCCATCTTGTAGAGTTTATTCCTACAGTTGCTTAAGTCATCACTTCGAGCTTGCTTCTATTTTATTATTCTCTTTTTGACAGTTTCTTGAACCTTCTTTCATCTCATTCCTGACTTAGAAGTATTGATGAAGAGGTTGTATTATAAGTTGACTGGAGCTTTGGTCTCGGTTCCATATTCTCCATAATTCCAGCTGCAAAGCAAATAAAAGTTTATGGTATTCATACGGTGGCTTTTACATACAGTTGCCTCTTCTAGAAACTTAGGACTAATCGAAGTTCTGTAATAGAAATATAGGACTTCTATTACATAATTATTTATAATCTGTTATTTAAACCTTACTATAAAATTATTATTAATACTTAACATCTCCAAAAAAATATTATGGGGTGCCTACACAAAATTTGACCTTTCACCCAACCCATATATCCTATTTATTGGGGGCAAAAGAAAAAAAATTGAACTGTTGTGTGTTATTGTTGCTACCACTTACTAATACTATAAGTTTTTATATTCTGAATCGTTACAAAGAAATTGTTATGGATCTTTATGTAGTATTTCTATTTTTGACTATTGTATACATTCGGTTTATTGTTTATTTATATTTCACCAGGGTTTGTTCTATAAACTCAAAGACTGCCTTCCTTCCATCATCTGTCTCATTATCCTATCAGACTGCCAAGTCTTCCAGATTTATTATTACAAATATTTTTTGCTTCCAGTCCCTGCAGTTAAGAATTAACTATCAGTTAGCCAATGCTCCCCCTTCATTGCCTGCACTCAGATCTCATCACCTATTTCATTTAAGTACTTACCATTTCCTTTTACCATTCCAGTCTCCCTAGTCATCCCAAATGTTATACAATCAATAAGTTATTGATTGGATTTTTGCAATAATAAATAAATGTTCCTTAAAAAGGATATATATTGTTATATGAAAGGAGCATTTATCATCCAATTCTACAAGCTCCATAAATTGTGCATAATATATGTATCATATTAACAAAAAACAGTTTGTCAGAAAACATTATTAATCTTTAACATGAATAAGTTTAATTAATTGAAAATTCACTGAAAAATACAACACAGAACAAAAACGAGTATAAACCAATCTAGCTATTAGTGCTAGTTAGTTCTGTTAACAGACTTGTGTATTTTTGTTCAGTTGCTCGGTCAGTTAGTAGTACTCGGTGTGTGTACGTGAGAATTATCTTGTTGTTGAGTTGGTTTAATGTTGTGTAGCGTACATAATGTATTGGATGGTATTGGTTAGTAAAAATAAATTTTATTTATTTTTAAATATCAAAATAATATAAATAAATTAATTGCTACACATATTAAGCCTGCGCCAGACTCCAACTTTCCAAAACATTCCAAGGTTGGTCAAGGGTGGGTAGTATGACTACTACTCCATTGGGAACTGTCAAATATAGGAGACTAGAAGGTATTGGAAAGCTTCTTGAAGAGAACAGGCTTCTAATCCCACCTTAAGTTAAAGGAATTCCTCGACTTCCTTCTCTATCTCCAAATCTTTCTGGTCACTGATTGGTTGAAGACCAGCAACAATCTCATATTTTATTGTCTCGTTTGATTTGTGTTTATTGCTTCAAGTGTTTAACTGTTCCCAGTAATTCAAGAATGTGTAGTATTTAATTCAATCGTGTTTGTTTATAAAAATACTTAGGGTAGATTGCCCCTATAGCAATTAATTCGGAAAACCAACATTTCAAACAATGTGAGTGTTTTAGTGTGAATAAAGGAATCAAACAATACATATTGGGCTAATGTGTAGCTAGCCTGTGCCGCTGGTTATTCATTCCAACATTGGGTAGCAAATATCTGCAAGTGACTATTGGACCAGGCTGGGACCCTAGTTATATCCACGTAGAGGTTCATCCCAACTAGAATTAGTCAAGTCAGTTTCTTACATATCAATCCAATGATAGTTACTCACTATCATTTGATTGATATTTGAGAAAACAAAAACGACTTATTTAGCTGTGACGTAGGACTGACAACATAAGACCAAGTTAAAGTCCTTCAATTTGTTTACATTGTTATATTTACATGTTTATAAATATTTGATGACATGGATGTAATTTTCAAAAACGGTATAGAAGAATTTTATGCAGAAAATAAAAAAAGTTATTCATCTATTTAATGTCTGGTCCATAAGTTGGGGAAAAATCTAAGTAAATAAAAACACATTAGTCTCATCACAGTAATAAGTATATAGCATCAAGTTTCCAGTCGTTCTGCCATTTGTTGCAAAAATAAACTATCTTATATACTTAGGAGAGCAACAATTGAGAAATAGATTATAAAAATATGAATAAGAGATTCTATAAGGAAAAAAGTTAGAAGTAAAAGGAAAACAGCAAGCCAAGAGAAAACATAATGTTCTATGTGATAAAAAAAACAAACAGGTTTTCACCATTCAAAAATAATTTGACATGATAATATTAGTGATAATTGAAAGGTAGGCAAAATGTTTCCAGAAGAAAAAGGATCAATAGCAGGACACATTAACTGTCCAAGCATTAGTATTATTTTCCTAAAGAATTAAGTAAAAGGGAAAGTAAATAATTAACCTAAAGAAAAGGAAATATATTTAAAAAACTACAACAATAAATTAGTAGGAAGAACTTTTTTATTTATTCAACCTTCCATACAGTCACAGAGGAATATCAATAATGACACACAGATATTGTAAACTAGATTCAGTGAAGTATCTTTCTTCAAGATGAGCTGCATAAAATAATTTGCATAGCTCTTGCTTTCAAATTATAATAATAGTAATTGTATGTTTATTACCCTGGGAATATGACCCTTAATAACAAACATTTTTTTAGTCTGAAGTGGGTTATTTGACATTAACATTCCCTGCCTAATTTATGATGTGCAAATAAAACATAAAAATAAAAATTGAATGAGAAAATAAGTAATAAAAAATATACATGTACATACAGGTATATATCAGGAATTAAAAAAATACAGAATAATTTTAAACCAAAACAATATGAATACAATAAAATAAGTACACAACTACACACACCAAGCCCCCTCTCATAAATTTCACATATAAATATGTAAATACATTCTAGGTTACCTAGATTTACTAATTAAAAATAAAAATAACCTAAGTAGAAGTGTACTGTTGCAAAATATTAACCTAGTTCAACATAATGATGAGCACGTTATAAAAAAATCAACATTCTTTTATAAGTAAGCCCTTTATACAACTACTAATTTGTTTGAGATAGGAAATAGCTGAACTGTTTTGTTTTCAATGGAATATTGCGAACGGAGGGGGAGTGGCAGAGGGATAAATAAAGAAGAGTTTGGTTGGACAAAGGAGGTAAAGATTTTTTATGGCTGTATCATGGTCATTTCCAGTTAAAATGTTGTTGATGAGAGGTCTTAAACTGCAGATACGTAAGGAAATAAAATTATATTAATTTTGAAATTTAGTATGTCTTGTAGTTGGTTAGTTAGAGATATATTTCCTATTAGGATACATTTAGTCTTTGGAATGTATAATTCAGGTGATTTGGCCGGTCAATTCGGGGAATGAGTTGATATCTGTCATGATACATTAAAAAGTTGTTTAAAAGTCAGAAAGATAAAAGGAATGGTAAATGTGGAAGTCATCGGCATACAAATGGTACTCACAGGTTTTAAGCATGTATGGGAGACCAAAGATGGAGGGAAAGGTGTTATATCCATACAACATTAATTCTTTTGGCATATTAATAATGGAGAATGGCCCAGAACTCTAATCACACCATTTGACATGTGTAAGAGGAGTGTTCTTTTTCTTGTAAGAGTAGCTTCTGCAAGTATCCTCTTCAGTTTAGGATACAGGCAAGAGAAATAGCCTTCACTCTTTAAGATATACTATGTGAAGCGGTATAGATTAATATAAAAATACCATAAGTAGAAGTGTACTGCTGCCTAACAGTAACCTACATAAAATAATTAACACGTTATTAAAATCAACACTCTTTCTTTGCACAAGTTTAACTGAACAGTCTTGTTTTAAATACATTTAATGAAGAAGCGTTGGGAATGGAGGGGGAAAGGAGTTCGAGAAGGATACTAATAGATTACTATCACTAGGGGCAGGCAAAATGTATGTAATCTAAAGGACTGTAAAGATGCAGGAATCTAACCTGCCTTCAGTGTTAGACAAAGAGGAGAATTACAAGGATTCGCTTCTCTCTGCCAATAATAGGAAGAGAAACAATAAAATCTTCAAATTTTCCATAACATAATGCAGAGAATCTTTAAGAGCAAGGATAGTATCCTGAGATAAAAGTCGTTGGCCAAAAGCAGAGGTGCTAATATGGAATTCATGATTTGGGTCACCTTTGAACCATTCCACTTGCATTAGGGATTTCTCTGGCACCAACTTTCAATCAGAGTTTCCTCCTATTTCTAAACAATCATAGAAGTTTAAATGTTATGATACCTTTCCTCCAATCACAGTCAAGCACTCCTTACTCTTTCCATTATCCCTATTCCTCCTCCCTTATTCATTAGGACATCTTATCTATGTCTATATCTATCGTCCTCAAAACTTTTTTTTTTCCATAGCCCCTTAAAACATTTTACAGTAATTATTCAATTATAGATTATCAGTCGAAATTATAATTTAATAGGGTTTTTGTATTTCCTGTAGCATCGCTACATTACATATAATGCAATAACAACTATAATGATACACATTATACGTGACTGGATTGAAAAGACTCTAATATAGGGTGATGGGGCTCACCTGTTGTCACATCTCCTCAAAACCTTTTCTTTTTCTTTTTTTTTTTTGTATCAAAACCCCTTTATTCAAAAAGTTTTTTACAAACAAATGAACAATAACATGAACAAATTTACAGATTTATGGGCCCTTTTCCTGGCTAGTATAACATGCATTTGAAGGAGGGTAGAATTACAAAAAAAATTTTCGTTTTACATTTAAAACTACAAAAGCAATAGCCTTGACTAGTTGAAAGGACTCACCTTCGGGGTACAATAAGGGAAAAACTAAAACTAAACTTGCAAACTATAACTTTCGTACCTCAGCCGCTTGCTGCCATCGATGGGGTAACGGGGCGGGAGTAATCGTGTCTAACACGGGGTTTGTCATGTGCTGTGTGGAGTCAAAGAATTTGATATGTCTACGGCGAATGAATTCATCCACCGTAGGCAGCTCAAAGTTCTCGTGCAATTCACTGTTTCTCCTCTGCTCGAATGTAGTGAGTCTTACCACTTTCATGAGGATTCCGTTCTGAAAATGTTGGAGTCTCGCTGTCGCTTCAGTGAAATGACTAAAACGCTGTGCACCGTACAGCAGAGCAGGCCTGAGTACGCTCTTGTAAATCAATAGCCAAAACCTGTTTCAAAACTCCATTTTAATTAATACAGTCCACTACTTCACTACTTCCGTTCAGCAATGCTCCTGGCAGGCTTGTAAACCAAACACGGTCTATTAGTACGAAGTATATTAGTATGATTTCATTCTTAAAGCAGAGAGGAAGAAGATGTTGAAAGCGAAGCTTATTTGCACCGCACTGACCCAGATAATGACGGCTATCACGAGTGCTAACATTCATCAGGAGGGCCCTCGAGGAAGGGGCAAGCTAAAATTAATGGGGCCCCCACTAGCGCCACCTATCTGTTGCGAATTAAACCGGCGAGGAGAGCACGTCCATTTGTCAAGCCTGCTCTTGTGTCTCTTGCATACACAGACCACTTCTCGCTTTCAGTCAACATAAACCGTCCTCTTTGCCTCCTGCTATATGAACTATTAAAAAAAAAAAGGGATTCTGCCTTCAAACTCCATCTGTTTCCTGGATGGAAAGTGTTATGTTTAAAAATAAATAATCAACCACTAGATCTAAAATTCTGTGTTATCAGAATCTCGTCCCGAAGTGTCCCCCAGAGATGGTAGCGAGATTCCTTAGTTGATTAGACCGTTCCCAGCAACTTGATGAAATTCCCCAGCAGTGCAGCCAAGATCTCGCCAGTCCTACACTGAAGGGTCATTCTCCAGAGACAGTCTTGCTGCCGTTGACGAATTGTGTATATGAGTGAATAAATAAGTTTAAAGAATATTACCGCTCATCAACAGGCGATGAATAATAACTTTAGCTACAGCCAAATAATATTACGCACGAAGTCTTACCAGCTTACGCATTTATTGACTTCCCCCAATCTCCGCCTAAATCTCATAATATATAAGAGTGTACTCAGGCTGCTGTATGGTCCACCACTTTTTCGTTATTTGACGTATACGACAGCTCGGTGACTCCAATAATTCCAAAACGGTATACTGATGAAACTGGTCAGACATACTTCATTCGAGCAACGGAGCAACAATGAGCTTCACGAGGTCTTTGATCTGCCTACGGTGGATGAATTCATTCAATTCATTCATATCAATTTTTTTGACTCACTACAGTACTTGACAAACCCGGTGTTTAACACGGTAACCCCTGCTCCGTTCCCCTATCGATGGCAGGACGCTGTCGAGGCAGCAACGCTTTAGGATCTAGTTTTTAGGTTTTAGTTAGTAAGTTTCCCTCTATTGTAATCCGAAGGTGAGCCCCATCACCTATATTCCTGTATATTGCATTTTAACTTAAAAAAGAAATTTTGTATTTGTAAATCTTTTCGCCTTCAAAGAGGAGAAAACTGTAAATATTGTTTCATTGTATTTTGAGCATATGTTGTAAAAAATTTTGAATAAAAGAGGTTTTAGAAAAAAAAATTATATTATTAAACTTATTGACCTAAGTGTTCGTACCATTTTATTTCATTGGATCAAAGAATAAACCTTTGAATTAAATTTTTTTTTTTATTTTGTGATATTTGTGAAGAAAATAAGGGACGTAGGGAAGGGACACTATTCAGAGAAGGTTATGTAACCTGCATTTTCACAGAACCGAAGTTTCTTAAAAACTTATTAAATGATTTTGACTCAAAATACAAAATACATTTAGACCACAGAATACTCATATATCGATGATATAAGATGTTACATCGATATATAAGTTGTGAAGTAAGTTCTGAAAATATTGTATTGAAACAAGTTTCATGGGTAGATATTTGGTCAGTAGATACAGGGGTTATTAAAAAAAAATTGAAAATAAAAAAATGACAAGGCTTAATTAGTCCGAGGAGAACCGGCCTACCAGGCCAGACCTAACCCGGGGGTGGGTGAAAGGGGAAAAAGCTCCTTAGTAATGATTTAATAATTTAATATCAATATTAGGCGTGAACATACTCGCTTGTTTGAATGTTATAAATAAATAACATTCCCTCATAATGGGAAACTCACAAACGAGAAAATAAACTTTTGAGCTTCTACAGATGTTGAGAAATAGTGACATATTTGATGAGACATGTAGATAAGAAACGATCGTATCATCGTTACGGTGGTAAACTTATAGATATGTAAATTTTTTAAACAAATCACAAATAGGTGTGGGTTAAGTGGTAAAATATATACTAGATAGGAAGACGGATCTGAGGGTGACATATTGGTTGTTGTAATACGCTATTGACTTATTAAAAATTGTGATTGTCGGGTCGTCAAGAGGGGGTGCCTAGTTACCCTAGCCCTAGTGACGAAGTGAGGGTTGATTAGGCTATGACCTGGACAATTGTTTCATGACGGATCTTACTATCTGACTCCATTTTTGATAGGTATGTGCCCCGACAATGCAGGTGAAGAGGTATAGGGTTGGTAGTGTAGGTAGTTTATGTGGTATTGGAATGACCACGAGTTCACACTCGGTATCTGAGGGTAGGCGAAAACCGTCCGGATCCCAAAGGCGAGTGTGAACCGGAGAGAGGCAGACTGGATTGCCGTGGGAGACATTACTAGGTAAAGTTTGTAGGGCCACGGCTCTCTCCCAAGGAAGTGCTAGTTTTAGCGAGACGAAGGCAGAGAATCCCACTAGGAGAGTGTGGGGTCTGACAAGGCCGGACTAAAACATAGCGAGGTTAGGAAGAGAGATCCAGAGGTTTTCATAAATGAGAAGGCCAAATCTTGAAACATCAGTGCAGCTGCAAGTACCAGTTAGCGAGCCGTTGTTAGAATAATTTACAGGCCAAAACCCGACCGTACTTATTGTCAGTGGTGGCTTGTCAGTAGCCAATGATCTGAGGCGTTATTCTGACCAACCATATCGCAGAATGCAGTGACGCTTTGTTCTCGGCAGTGACCGAGGTCTGGGTCGCTTGCTACCTGCTTTTCCCTTCCAGCCTCTGACTAGTTTTTTGCAGCTGCGTCTTTTATTGTTTACAATATTTACACTGGTATGACTTATGGTTTGGTAATGTTATTTACATTTGTTTAAATTAATTTACAAAATATTATAGTCAATTTACAATATATATACAATAGAGTATAGGGTGATTTATCTTATGTAGTTAGCGGTCGCTACAGTGATCTATAGGAAGAATGCATTTTTATGCAAAATTCAGCCTTAAAGATAAATCAATTGAACAAAAAAATCCATCCAACTTGTTTTGAAGTCTTTTCTTCTTGGTATAAAAATACTAAATATCCAACCGAAGCTCCAGTGGTTTTTAGACGGATTAAAATAATTCATCATAATATAAATAATTATAAATCATACAAGATATTATTTCAATTTTGCGCCCTCTCCATTACATGTTTTTCTATTAGTTTCCCCTAGAGCACTACAAAGCGGGACATAGTAGAAAAAAAGGAGTTGTCTTGTCGTAAAATATGACTTTCGGCAAGATCTTTCTCTGGATGAGGAAAACCCTGGAAAATTTCCAGCAACGCGAGCACATTTGAATTACTGTTTCTACGTCCTAAAACCGCTGGGGGGGGGGGGAGGCCGTTATTGGAAAGGGAATACATACATCGGAAAATGAATACCAGCCACGGGATCTTTTTTGAATTCATTTTCTCGAGTGGCAACGTATGCACTGGATCTATGTTTCCTCTGGGAATTGAAACAGTATTTCTCCTTCTACAGGGAATTGAAAAAGGAGCCATGAGAGGGTGAATGTGAAAAAATTGAGATTCCATCCCCTAATTTCCAGTGAGGGTAGACGAATGCTAATTTTGTTACCTCTTCCTATTAAATTTTTTTTATTTGTAAATTAAATTAACTTTATCAGTTGGTTGTCGTTATTCTGCTGAGTTAACTTTACCTAACTCAGTTGTAGAATCGAGCTAAATAATGGTTATATCAAGTCCCCTCAAGCCTCAGCACATATTACATGTACTAATAATACACTGACAGGAAAAAATTCCACCCACCTGATATTTTTATGTTTTCATCTCAAAATATTTCTGCTTTGGATTGGTCAATTTTTTTTATGAATAAATATGTATTTTTTTTCAATTAGAAGTGTCAATATAGAGGATAGTAACCCATAATCCTTAATTCAATTAAAGGACTGTCGTTCCCAATGTTTACTTTCCATGAAATTAAAAATGTTTATTCAGTGTCATTAGTATTCTGGTGCAGCAAATGCCTTAGTTTTCGGCTTTGATATTTAAATTTTCTCAATTGTAAGTTTAAAAATGCCTCTTCTTGCTGAGGATGTTGCATGTGGTGTGGCACTCATTGATGATGGACGTTCCATTAGATATGCAGCTAATGCCATCGGAGTTCCCTATGAAACTCTACGAGACACCGTCAGGCGTTTTCGAGAAACTGGGTCTTACCATAGAAGGGCCGGTTCTGGACGGCCTAGGGCAACAGAACCACAGGATGAACGGTTTCTTACTTCTTTACTTCTTTCTTACGAAACCGGCACTTTACCGTTGTTCAAGCGATTCATCCAAGAAGTTCGAGGTGTGCAAATTTCTGAATGTACTGCTAGGAGAAGATTAAATGAGTATGGACTAATGGCTTTTTGCCCATTAAGAGGACCAGAATTGACCAGATCCCACAGAGTTACACGGCTGGCTTTTGCTCGAGAACACAGTCATTGGACTATGGACGAATGGTGTGCTGTACTTTTTACAGATGAATCTAGATTTGCTCTACGATCTCCAGACGGGCGTGAAAGGTGTGGAGAAAAATAAATGGATGGTATGCAGCCTGTAATTTCACCCAGAGCCAACCTTTTTAACGTGCTTCCTTAATGGTGTGGGCTGGGATTTCATTGGAGTGTCGCACAGAATTGGTTGTTGTTCGTGGAGAGGGTCTTTGACGGCCACTCGCTATGTAGATGAGATTTTGGAACCTCATGTGTTGCCTATCCTCATCGAAATCAGCGATCATTCATTTCTAATGCACATCCACATGTCGCTCGCATAATACAGACGTTCCTTCATCAGCACAACATTGAGGTCTTAGCCTGGCCAGCACGTTCTCCAGATTTGAACCCTGTCGATCATTTATGGGATAACCTCGGAAGACGATTAAGAGCGCGTTCAGCACTTCCTGATACACTGCAGGACCTTGAAAGGGCTCTTCGGGAATAATGGGCTAACCTCCAGCAAAGGGGCATTTCCCGACTGTTAGAAAGTATGCCGAGGCTTCTTCAAGAAGTAATAAAGGCAAGAGGAGGAAATACGCGCTATTAAATGATCGTGTTATTAATTTGTTTTAGGATAAAAATGGTTATTTTTCAATTTTTGTTTCGTGTATCTTAGCAGTTCACATTTTGATTTAAAATTTTTAAACAAAGTCTCATTTAATAAATGTTAAAACCTTATTAAAGGTAAAAAATATTTTATAAATTCAATAAATAATAAGTATTATATACAATTACCATGTATTATATACCAATACAATTTTTTTACAAGTGGGTGGAATTTTTTGCCTGTCAGTGTATAATAAAACATTATTGTAATAATATGATAATATATGAGAGGCATACATTTAATGGGCTTTCATTACTTAGTACATGACTCGTTTATTTTTAGTATCAGTGAGGCATTAAAGGAAACCGTGCCACATTCCTCTATGTAAAACGCGGGCTGAGATTAAGCTCAAAACTTTGAGAACAAATTTTACTAGCCACTCAATATGATAGGGTTGTATTAATCAAATAATTACACTAAATTACGTTTTAGACCGTATTTAGGTGTAAAAGGAACAACTAGACCTTGTGCGTTTAAGTTTTCAATTATCCGCCTATGATTTCTTTGGAAAATTAAGGCTGGAGAAATGAGAACCGGAAAGGGAAGACAATGGCCAGACTGCTTAGAGATGAAATGGCGCAGAGGAGAGGCCATCAGGGTCCACTTTTCAGGCTGATTCATTAGGTCTAGTCTTTGTTCCTCCGGATAAAGCCTTCTCGATTAGTACCTTATATTTATTTTAGAGCACTTATAAATGTATTTATTTGCCAATCATTTTATTTTATTTTTTTTAGATGTAGTAGGGTGAAAGGTCCTATTAAACTATTTTATAATATTAAGTATTGTCTATCCGAAATATCATTATTGCCACAGACTGTCATCTTCAGGCTCTGAAATTAAACCAACAATGATTTACAAGTCTTAAAAATTATATGTGAACAAGTCCTTAGCGTTAGTGCATTAACATACTTTATGTCAATACAGTATTAGTAACAAATATAGTAAAGCCATTGTGAGTAGCCTTATTTTATAATTAATTCACAACTATAATTGACATGATATAATATGAGAACATTGGTTCTCAACGGTGGTGATTTGACTTTGGGGGGGGGGGCGATAATTTGGTAGGAGCGATATATTAAGTGAATGCTCGAAAAAAAAAGTTTGAAGAAATAAATTTGAACTAGAAAACAAGTAATAGTAATAATATTTAAGAAAAATATGGCAAAATGTGAGTAGGTATCTTAACGGGGGGCGCACGTGTGTTAAAGTATACAGAAAATAAAAACGACAATTACTACGTACAACCCACTCGACGCTCACGACCACGTGACCACGTGACCACGTGATGCAACTCTTTAGACAAATAACGTACAATAGCTTGCAGAAAATAAAAAGTATTATATAGATAAATCTTTTGAGCTCAGATAAGCTAAACGTGGACATTATGGATGAAATAATTCTTACGTGATAATTGCAGACGGCAAACACGTAACAAGAAAAGAAACAGAGCTATGATGGTATTGGTTTGTGATGGATTTATTACTATCGCTTTTCCTATACATCAATCATCTTCGCTACAAGCGTAACTCAAACCCAAAATCGTTTTTGGGACGCCTCTTGAAGTATAAACAGTTAGTCACTGGATTAAAAAACGAGGCAACCCAAACTAATTCTAAAGCCAGACCCATAGCGTATTGCAACGCTTAAGCGTTTATAGACAACAAAGACTTATTCTTTATCCTAGAAGAAGAACAAAGACCCCTTGACCGCGAGGAGGCCGAGTCATATCATTACGCTAGAGTCTACCTGTCCCTTGGAAGACCGAATACGGCACTTAGGACTTCGTAAAAAAACTCCAATTCCACCCTATAGGCGACTCTGAACTAACAGGTGACCTCTTATTAGACAGCGCTAAACAGGAAAACCCTTTAAAAGATCCTAAATTCTGTTAATCCTGAACTGAGGCTGGTTTTGACGATAGTCATTTTAGGTTCCCTTTGGTTAACAGCATTATGAATTGGTCTCATGTTTTATGAAGGATTCTACTGTGTTGTTGAATTACACTTTCACCTCAAGATTAATTATTTAGAATATAATGAACAAGATTTACAATTTGCTCCTCGTGCTGCATACGCAGACGCATTTGAAGGAGGGTAGATTTACAAATACAAAATTTCTTTTTACAGTGAAAAGATCAATATACAATATACAGGACAAGATTATGGGGCTCACCTTCGGATTACAAAGAGGGAAACTTACAAACTAAAACCTAATAACTAGAACGTTCCTACCTCGACAGCGTCCTTTCATCGATAGGGAAACGGAGCGGGGGTTATCGTGTTACTTGACCGGGTTTGTCAAGTACTGTAGTGAGTCGACAAATTTGATATGTCTACGTTGAATGAATTCATCCCCCGTAGGCAGATCAAAGATCTCGTGAAGCTCACTTTTGCTCCGTAGGTCGAATGAAGTATGTCTTACCACTTTCATCAGTATGCCGTTTTAGCATTGTTGGAGTCGCCGAGCTGACCGAAAAGCGGTGCACCATGCAGCAGAGTAAGCCTGAGTACACTCTTATATATCATGAGCTTTAGACGCAGCGACATATTGGGGGAAGTCAATAAATGCGTAAGCCGGTAAGACTTCGTGCGAGTTTGCTTCAACTTCTTCGCAAAATGGTTACTAAAACGGAGGTGTCTGTCCAATTTAATCCACAGATATACTAGGTTGTTGGCTGGTGAGTTTTGCTGCGTCCCTACTATGTAATTAGTAGGCCGCGGACTTTTTCCCTTTAAGGTTGGTTTACGAAGGCGATAGTGGGATTGAATAGATGGAGAGTTGAAAAACACAGAGACAACAAAATATAATTTTTAAAGAAACTACTTAGATTGGAAGACATGAAACTATTAGAGATCTCGGAAATTATCTATTTCGAACCTTCTTATCACCTGATTTTATACTATACGTAAGAGATTTCGACGACATCAGTCGTCTTCAGGACGAATGTACACCATATTAATAAGTTAATTTTAATTTGCGGAGGCATGAACGCTCGAAACACATGTCAAATATGTTCCGATCTATTATCACTAAAAAACGTTCCACTGATACTGGTGACCCAGCCAGCTCTCGGGATCTATAAATGTGTCCTCCGGCCAGCTCTGCTGTACGGTGCCCCGCTATTTACTCACTTGACTGACAATACAGCCAAATGTCTCCAACATTTCCAGAATGGGATCATGCGATAAAAGGAACGCCGACCTGCACCCGTTGCTTGGTGTGCCGTCGGTGGGTGAGTTCATCCGCCGGAGACACATCAAGTTTTTTGACTCGTTGCAGTATCTAACGAGCCCAGTTTTTAACACTATGGCCCACCACCCCTCCCGCATCGATGGCAACTGACTTTTGGGGAAAACCTAGGTTAAGAATTAGTATGTAAGTTAGTTTTAAGTTTGATCAAAAAAGTGAGCCCCATCACCTTTATTAGTCAGCTCAGTCCAGTCACGTATAATGTGTATCATTTTACCTGTTTATTCCATTATATAATTTTTATAAAATAACAAAAACTGTATATAATGTAGCAATGCTACAGGAAATACAAAAATAATTTGTAAATAGATTCCCCTGAGGATCTATAATTGTACATTATCTGTGAATGTAAAAATGGTGACCCCGCGGTCGTAACTTTCCCTTGTTGGTTACAAAAGACTAATTGGTCTTTACCAAAGATTTTAAATGCTCACCTTCTAATCAAGTTTTCTACTGCCCATTTAACGGCTCTCGTCTTAAATTCTCTTTAAGTTAAATTACTGACTTTGCTCCTGACCTCCATAATTAAAAATAACTTTCACCATCAAATAAGTTTAGCTCAATTAATCCCTTAAATGGTCCTTATGAGTGGAATTTATAGAATCTAATTTGGATGGTGAGGGCGGGATCTAATATTGATACTTTAATCCTAGGGTTGTTGAGAGAGTAAGTTTTACAGCTCTGACCTGCCGGTTCAGCTTGCATAATTGAGTCATTAATTACCTTCTGCCTGATTAGAGCTCCCCCGTCCGGCTTTAATTTGTGCAAAGCTTCTCCAAACTTGAACTTTATTTTCAAACTTTTTTCTTCCCGATGACATTAAATAATAGTAGCAAGGCTTGCATCATGGTGAAAAGTGCATCATGGGGCTTCGAAAATCAGAATTTAGCAATTATTTATTTTTCGCTGTGGTAGATGTTAATGGTTAGTCGGTCGTCACCCTAAAATAAAAACCTTCTTTTTCCAATTTTCGGTTTTTAGATGATTTAATAAAGTGTCCATAATAGGGGAATTACTTTATTCAGTTATTGGATTATAAGGTTGGGGATATCCGGAAGGCGATGCAATTCCTGCCCAACTGTAAAGTACGGAGAAACTTCGGCTCTCTAGATGGAAGAAGGGATGCCTCAGGATTAGAGCACAGCTAAGGTATCTTCAATTCATAAAAAGAGATACAAAATGGAATCGTTCTGCGACCTATGTTTCCTCTACTACTTAGAATAGAAGACTTATACCAACAACAATAAAGCTGGTTCCAGAAAAAACCGATCAACGGTCGTCCAGATATTCACGTTGGGGCTGATAGCGGAGATGACCTGCGTGCATGATATTGACCTCCACCTGCATAACCTTAAACAGGCAAATTTTGACCCTAGACTTTAGGAAATGACAGCCTTGGAATACCTCTGAAGATATTAAGGTTAGCAGCCATGCCAATGAAAAATTACCATGTGGAAAGTCCTGGTCCAAAGTAATTTGTCAAGATCGTCCCAAGTAACTCTGTCTAATATTGAGTATCAGTCTGTCCCATGTACTGCTCAATATTGCATTGCAAAAAGCTACCAGAGTGATAAGGACTAACCTGGAGGAACTATCTTTAATAGGATATCTTAACACGTTGCCTTTGTGGGTAATTTCAAGCAGAACAAACAAGCATTAGCACTTATTGGAGCTATAGTCCTGGGTATACAAGGCATTGAAATATACTTGAAACCCAAAGAGATAGCGTCAAAGGATTGGAATAACTGACTACTGATTGACCATATAGACAGTAATCTATTGGATCTGGGAATTTACAGAGGGAAAGTTCTCGGAGAATATTCCATTTGAAATGAGAATGTTCACAGAGCAGATGGAAGGGTCTATGGGAATATTCCATGGAGTATATGGAAATATATGGAGCTGGAACCGCTTATAATGGACGTGAAGATGTGGATCTTGAGCGGCTTAAACAGATATGTCTTTGGGACTGTTTAGTACGGCTAAATCTAATTGCATTTCTTTTGTATTATTTTATACAATGCGGTGGAGACATCAATGGTTGATGTAGAATCAGACACCGGGATAACAGGCGATGGTATATGTCACTCTTGTCCAGACTGAGAGGTCGGAAATGAAAAGGTCAACCTCCGAATCAATGGAGTAGAATGATAAAACAGTGCCCTAATGGATGAATTCTAGATTTTGTTGATGGATTTCTAAGAAAAGTTGCTAAGGAGAAGAGATAGGGACAAAAATTTGTAAAGATTATAAAACAGTACTAGGAACTGGAGGAAACAATAACATAGATGATGACCGAGGTGTCGGAGTGACGAGTGAAAGAATTTTTGACGATACATTAATAAAATTAGTGGAAAAGATAAGTGAGGAATCATTTGTCCACCAAATTTGAGAGGCCAGAGACTTTGTAATATATAAAATATTCATTTTGAAATAGTTGATAGACCAAAAGATGAAAGGGACTTAAAAAGGTTGATTTTGGCGTGCAAAATATGTAATCCCACCAATGTAAAGGGTGTCCCAGAATTAACGCAAGATTTGAAGTTCTGGCAACCTAAAAAAAAAACAATTTGACATCTGACAGTTTAGGGTTAGTAAAAATGGAGCGTTACACAAACAACGTGCCTTTATTGTCAAACATTATCTCAAAAATAATGAAAGTTTGGCGGCCGCAGTTCGAAATTTTCATGCAAAATATGGTCGGAATAGCGTTTTGACTTCATCAACTGTGAAGAGATTAATTGAAAAATGTAGGGAGACTAGATCAGTTGGAGACACTAAACACACTGGTCGTCCAAAAACAACCCGTTCAAATGTCAATATCGAAGCAATGCGTGAGAGTGGTGTTGAAAATCCGGTGAATTTGGCGTCGTAAATTGGATGATATTAATGTGGCCAATATGTGGTTTCAACAAGATGGTGCCAGATGCCATACAGCCTATGAAATAATTCAAATACTACATGAGACATTTTCACAGGTCGTGTACTCTCTCGTTTCAGTGATCAGAATTGGCCCCCTAGATCGTGTGATTTAACACCTTTAGATTTCTTTTTATGGGGTTATTTGAAGTCAAAGGTGTATGCCAACAAGCCCACATCCACCCGTGCATTAAAATAGGAAATTCAACGCTTCATCAACGAAATTCAACCACATTTATGCCAAATGGTCATGGAAAATTTTAGCAAATTAGTGTGTATGTGCCAGCAAAATCGTGGAGGTCATTTGCTCGATGTGTTATTCCATAAATAACCCTATCCTATTTACTTTATATTTCAATAAAAAAATAACAATAACAATACTAAAAACTGTGTTTTCTATTTAAATCAAATCTTGCGTTAATGCTGGGACACCCTTTATCATTCTTCAGCATACAGAATATCATGCTAAGCACCATCCGTTACTAGGAAGCCAACTTATTTTCTCTAGCAGGTGTCCAAAGTCAAAGATTCGAGTCATGTACACCAGTGATGGTTACAAACCCTTCTTTTTGGTTAGTTTTTCGTATTTATGTCCATCTCATCATTGATTAATGACATTACCATTCACGCTAGGCTCTTGAAACTGATTTGCTCTTTTTATTTTCAAGGGACCTTCGATCGTTTGAATTAATTTTTGTAAGCATGTTTTCAGTCGATCTTAGAGCTAATTAATTATTCGTGCAGTCCGAATATCCTCAACTTCCATTTTTAAATTAAGATTTTGATCACATCTTACCTCTGGGAAAAATTCCCTTTTAGGGGTACACGATAAGAGATGATTATTTGCCTTCGTGACAACCATTTGTCGAAGATGAGTGTGGGCCACCCCTTGGCTAAAACCTTGTTGATAGATTTTACCTACACCCGCCCCCCGGGATGACGTCACGGGGGTGGAGAGGGGCCGTTACCATGGCAACCCCTCCCACCCGGGCCACCTCTCTATGTTTATCTCGCCCTCTCTCGCCCGCTCTCAGAATTAGGATTATTGATTACATTTACAATTCCACTATGGAGGAGACAACATAATCCAGAGCTGGTAACATTTAGCAAGCTCCAGCCGCTCCAGTCCCTGAGCACACCGGCAGCCCCTAAGCAGGGCTTGGCTATTACGCCAGTCTTAAAGGATTACCTCGGGTGTCTTAGGAGCCATTATACAGCCGTGATAATAACTTGGGCACTTGAAACAATCGCTTCCCGCCGGTGTATCTAAATATTGTTATTGTTATCTCTCTCTTTCTCTTAGTAACTTGGGATCTTAGGTATCACCGTTAAATTGTAAAACAGTTCGTTCCGAGCTTGTGATAAGAGATGAATTTATTTATCTTGAAGAAAATAATTTTTGTTTATCATTTTCATTCAATGAAGAATAATTCAATATTTTGTATGTAGTTTGAAATTTACTAGATATTTACATATCCACGTTTAACAATTTCCAGACTAAATGTACGTTTAATGCGCATTTATTAATGGTCACAGTGGAATTTTGCAGGTGAGCAGTTTAAAGTACAAACCGTCCCTCAAAAATCGATCAATGACACAAAATTAATTCTAATCCTTCCAGCAATTATTTTCATAACGTTCTAGTAAATTCAATGTACTGGTATTTGTATTTTTATAACCAGTTTAGTTACTTAGTTTTTAATGTACAAGTCGCGGTTTAAGTGGGAACATTAACTGACATGTTATGATTCTGCTTCGCTATTTACAATCAACTGAATACATTTAACAGTTTTTTACAAGATTACTGCAAATAACAGGAACGAAATTCGGTCACATGGTCACATAATTTTACACTGAGTAATAATTAATTAAATTTAACTAAATCGGTTAAGCATCTCAATATTAAACATGACACGTTGAAGGTAACTTTATCCAAACAAAAAAAAAATACAATAATATTTTCAGGCACTGGAACCGAGTTATTCAAGAATAAACAAAAAAAGTGTGGATAATTTGAAGTAAAAAAAGAGTTGAAGTTAGGTTACAAATAGTAAAAATATAATTAAATTGTTACGAAAAACGTATGCTTTACGTTTAAGTAGATTATCAATATTATAGTAATATTTTGAAGTACTAGATTAGCGCTGTGTTTATATTTATGTTTTATGTTTATATTACATTTTATGTTTATTGCTTTTAAAACATCAACAATGTAATGTATACGTATTGCAACTTATAGATTGGTTGATATTGGTATGACTGACTGAGTGCTCCAACCAGGTGCTAAGTTAATAAGGGCTTCACTGTTAAACTTGCTAGAGTTACTTGTCTTAATTATTGGATGTCCCTTTAAAATCTGTAGGGTAGCTTACGTAGGTACTTATTAATGAGTGGCGATCCGGTCTTTTTTAATTTTTGGCTTACTTGCCTGAGTAACCTAGTAAGTAATATGGTTTATTCGATAAAAACACGCAAGTGCTAATAGATAAATAACGTTTTTTTCTTTAGAGGTTAAAACTTACCTGATCTTTTTCAAGGTGATTGGATTTAATTGGGCTGTTTTATTTTATTGCACTATCTGCAAATATGAATTTGTAATAACTTTAATTAAAAAAATATATGTTGAAGGCTAGGAAGATTCCTACAAAGGCCGAGAGGGCATAAAACTTCCCGAATTTCCCAGTTAACTTAGAAATTACCCAGGGTCCAATTAATATCTCCAAAAGTGGGTGGGTTTCCCCTCTTAAATGGCTCGGCTCTCGGCAGTAAAGTTTTCTTATTAACGGGCAAAGGAGCCCAACTTTTTTCCCCAAAGACATTTTCGCCCTGTGGTGTGTTTGAAAGCGGTGGCTCTAATTCACATCTGCTGCGCCACGTCGTGGAGCTCGTCCTTTTCCCTTCTCTCCGCCGTCTCAGAGCACAATGGCCCTTCCTGGTCCTAATAGGCCCTTTGTGCTTTCATTTAAAGGGAGTCGATTTCTTTGATGAAATCTTAATTGTTCTTATTCTCGTTTGCGCGATTAAGGTAAACTTTAGGGCGAAAATACACCTGTACACTTTACAGCCATGAAAGGGTGCAGAGACAAACGTTTTTATAAGATGTAGTGGGGTTTGTATTAATGTCCATTGTGGACATATCAGAAAAATGAAACCGAGTAGTAACCATAAATTATAGTCAATATATTTTATAACGTACGAGACAAGCGGTACGTGAATCAAAAGATATTTAGGCTTCTGTTAATGAAGAATATTTATTCACAAACAAAAACATACTTGAATTAGAATAAAAACAAGAAGGAGCGCATTTACTCTGAAGCTGCCTACGTGATGTAATATATAATGTATCGGATAACATGAAACGAAATGAATAAATAAATTGGGAAGTATCTGGTGAGCAAGGTAAAGCTAAAGAGAGTGGACTGTATAAACAAAACCGTTCTTACACAGGTGGTCTGAAAAGTTTCCAACCTCAACATGAAGATGATAATAAAATAAATAAAAGCTAAAATAAAAGCTTTGTTAGGTCGGAAACTTTTCAGACTACCTCGTACCTTTATAAATGCAGACAACAAACGCGTACATGTTAAAAGAGAGAACAGAATTTTGAGGATGTTTTTTTATGGATTTGCTACTAACGCTTGTAGGGACGCCTCGACCACGGGGTGTATAAACAGCTAATCAAATACTGTCCTCACCGTATCATCTTAAATTTAAACAAAGACTACAGCAAGCCCCGTACCACAAAGCACGAGTCATCGCGGTTACCTGACCACTTTATACCTTACCACCCTGTTCCGCAAGACCTTCCAACCAGTTTTTCCTAATAAGGCTGACAAGGATCCCACACACTAGGCTAAAACACAAGAACAAACCAGACGCTTTGGACAACTGTAAAGACTACTTCAAAGGACATTCTATTAATAGAAAATAAATTACTAATCTACAAAGTTATACTTAAGCCAATCGGGACATACGGAATAGAGCTATGGGGGACAGCAAAAAAGTCGAACATCAAGCGCATCCAAACCTTCCAATCAAAAGTCCCGAGAAGAATAGTTAATGTCCCTTATTACGTCAGCAACAAAACCCTTCATATTGATTATAATATACCCTACGTATTTGAGCTCATCCCTTCCAAGTTTGTAAATATTGTATGAATGAGTGAGCGAATGAAGAATTGTAAATATGGTATGAATGAGAACATTTATGGCAATTACTTATTGCCCAATAAGGCAGATTGCAATTTTATCACAATAAAGATTTTTGAAATTTTTTTAATTAGAAGCGATAAATACCCCCCTAAAAAGCATACTGAACACTTTTTATATTGTAAAGAAAGAACGACCGTTGATTGTGTACAACCGGTTTAGAATTCGAGAAACGTGTTTACTACTCTACGTCGGTTCTTATAAAAACATAAATATTTTCAAGTTTATATTCTTAATTCAATATTACGCCCTTACTTGCTTCAACTAGGACAAGAAGCAATATTTGAACGACCCACATGGAACATGACATGAATATAACTTATAGGATTTGTTATTACAAAATGAAGATGTGATGGCAACTTCATTTAACACGTACCGGGAAAACCACGGCGGGCACAGCCACTAGATATCTAAGGGAAAGAAACTACTAAAATAATTTTAAAATGCAATACAAAATTTGAAATTCAAACAGCATTGTATTTAACTAGGAAAATTTTGAAAAAGAAATGCCTAGCACAAGTGGAATTTTTAATATACCAAAATAATGCATGTCATGAAAATGTGACACATTTTCGCTTATATAAAGGGTATATTTAAACTAATTAAAGTTAAATTATTTATATCATATTGCCATTTTACCATCCTGCAGGTGGTATATTATTCCATTATCCATATTATTCTTGTGGTTAAATACATATTCCTCAAAACCTTATAATATACTGAGTATGTTTTACATGAAATAAAATTACGTCAATTATGGGGACAAGTCGGGCAAGTTGGTAGACTGAGAAACAAATTATAATTCATCAAAAAATTATTAGTACTCCCTGGTTACTTTAGCCAAGTCGAGAGCCCAAAATTACGTACACCCAAGGAGTACTAATGAATTTTTGATTCATTGATTTGAGGTGCACCACCCAACGTACAAGTCACACTCTTCACCTCAAAATTCCTGACGCTCACATCAGAGCATTGTACAGAAACTTTCACAATTAAATCCACGGTTACCCAAACCCACTAATACGAGGTTGTCTACCTTACTTTCCTTGTAGCATTCAAAGGCTACTAGGGAAACGTTAGAACGGAGATATTCTAAATCTGGCGTCAGTGACACTTGTGACTGGCGTGCCCTAAAAAAAAAAATAGATATACATAAATAAATAAATAAAAACCTACTCGATTACAAGATAAAATTATATTATAACGATGGGAATTAGGAGAGCAGAAGACATCTGGTGTGGAATATTTATTGATAGTTGCATATAGATTATTCCATAATGAAGCTAATCTCTACTCCAAAATAACTAAAAGTTCAAGTTCCTACAAAAGTGGGTCATAACGATGATAAACCCTGTCCTGTTTCTAGGCAGCGAAGTCAAAGCTGAAGTAATCAAACAGAATCTAGTTGCATCGGGCTTGGCTAGTTGTGTTGACAGCTTTAGCTTCCAACTTTCCTGATGAAGTTCCTCCCGAGTGCTAACGAGCTAACGGTATTCGATTTTCAGCTAATTGATTACTGGTAGAATGTGACTTAAATTTTCGTAAATTTCAGTTAATATTTTTCATAAAAGGTATCCTCAAATGCGTACTGCACCTGTATACACATATGTGTTGAGAGAAACGATTATTATTTTTAATTTGTTAACATTTGCAAACTGACCCCTGCTAACAAGAAAATTTAGCTACAAAATAAAATAATATAGGATTGGTAAAAAACATGTTTGAGAGGAATCTTTCACCTTTAAAAAAAAAATTGACATTATTTCGGTAACATTAAATTCTTACCTACTACTGAACGTTTCAGAAACGTCACTATATCTCAGGAATTATTTGTGTTTGTATAGGGTGTCCCAGAATTAACGCAAGACTTGATTTAAATAGAAAACACAGTTTTTAGTATTTTTGTTGTTATTTTTTTATTGAATTATAAAGTAAATAGGATAGGGTTATTTATGGAATAACACATCGGGCAAATGGCCTCCACGACTTTGCTGGCACATACGCACTCTTTTGTCGAAATTTTCCATGACCATTTGCCATAAATGTGGTTGAATTTCGTTGATGCAGCGTTGAATTTCCTCTTTTATGCACGGGTGGAGGTGGGCTTATTGACATACACCTTTGACTTCAAATAACCCCATAAAAATTAATGTAAAGGCGTTAAATCACACGATCTAAGGGGCCAATTCAGATCACCGAAACGAGAGAGTACACGACCTGGAAATGTCTCATGCAGTATTTGAATGGTTTCATGGGATATATGGCATGTGGCACCATATTGTTGAAACCACATATTAGTCACATCAATATCATCCAATTTCGGCACAAAGAACTGTGTTATCATGTCGCGATATCGAGCACCAGTAACAGTCATTGCTTGACCAGCCTCATTTGACACTCTCACGCACTGCTTCGATATTGACATTTGAACGGCTTGTTTTTGGACAACCAGTCTGTTTAGTGTCTCCAATTGATCCAGTCTCCCTAAATTTTACAATTAATCTCTTCACAGTTGATGAAGTCAAAACACTATTCCGACCATATTTTGTATGAAAATGTCGAACTGGGGCCGCCAAACTTTCATTATTTTGTGTAACGCTCCATTTTTAGTAACCCTAAACGGTCAGCTGTCAAATTGTTTTTTGTTGTTTTAGGTTGCCAGCACTTTACTGCACAAATGGCGGCAAATTCAAATCTTGCGTTAATTCTGGGACACCCTTTATATCCATTTCCCTCCTTAATTATATTTCTCTGCGTTTTGTTTACTTTCCCTGACGACACAGCTATTCTTTCGTATCATCCCGATCCGTCAATGCCATCCAGCAACTTCCATTGCCATTGCCATTGCCACCTAACATGAAGACAACAATAACTAGAACTAAAATATATAACAAAAACTGGTCCAACCAATGGCGCATCAAGGTCAATGATGGGAAATGGGTTCACTCCTCTTTTACTCTTCGGCGAGGATCCTGACCGTCCGTAGCCTTCAATTCGATACCACTTTGCATGCTACATACTTCCATCTCGAGAACCGGCTGAATTGGATCCCTCGTACGAGGCTTAAGAGACAAGGATTGGACAGATGTCTTGGAAGTTATACAGACTACTTAACAGAAACTCTAACCTCGCATTAGAAAACAAAATGCACAAACAGTTGCTAAAACCAACTCGGTCTTGGAATAGAACTATGGCGGGGGATAGTCAAACATTGAAACATCAAACCAATCCAAAGTTCATAACGCACCAATTTACATTACATACTCATCCCTTCCAAGGATTCTCCATGTACCGACTGTTCTTGACCTCAGGATTTTCCAAAAACCTCTTCAAATCCTCAAGTCACCTCCTTATCTAACAATGCTCATCCTTATAATGCCCCTCGTCAGCTAAAACGGCGGAAGTTCGCCCACCTATTCTAAATAGATAAGTAATGCCTGTAAGATATGAGGTCATCCTGGCACTGGTCATCATCCCCACTCATGTGATCGTCTCTGGCTCTCTTGCACCCTCTCTGGTCTTCACCTCATGGAGCTTAACAGTTGAAGAGAGAGGCGGGAAGATATCCGCTGCTTCCGGCACTAACTTTCAGAGAGAATTACTTTACTTTGGGAGTGGGGGGGGGGGTAGAATGTGTATGTAAATATTGTATGAAAGTTGACATAAGGATGAATGAATTCTTACGTGCAAATTAAAAATCTTGTATAAGTAAAATGTAATTTTTAAGTTTCGAGGGCAATCATCTTACTTTGCTCCTAAAACAAGTGTGTCTGCAAGACCATCTTTTGATTCTTGGTCACCAGTCATCGACATTGCTTGTTTCTTATAGTTCATGTTTTCTGTCCTTCTTCATTGTCATTCTTACAAAGCATTCTCATTTATTTCAAGGGTAGCCTATTTTCGTTAGGACCACAAAAAATACATTTGTTAATTACCTTCTTAATAGTAATCGTAAAAATAATTCTAATTAAAGTTATCTAGAAGAAGTTTCATAAAAAATCTGGATCTGTCCCCCTCCCACAGGTTTAATAATTATACCGGAACGTCATATACGGACAGATTTCTCAAGCATGATATCAGATTGATCAAGCTGAAAAGATATCCCACCCTCGGTAGACTCTCACTACCTTCCTGATTCCACCCGCCTCCTTTAGGCATACCCCACCCTATATCATTCTCATACATCCTTCAAATGGGGGACTCCCCTTGGTGAAAGGCACTCATTAGCCCAAAGTAATTTTCTCACATCCTATTTTATAAGTTTGAGAGCTAAGAAAAAAAAAAAAAAAAAAAACTAAATCTGAAAGTAACCGGCTTAGTCCCTCGAAAATGTATAAGTAAATAAAACTGTAAAGAGGAAGAAGGTGTTTCAGTGAGGGTACGGATGGGTGATTGCCTCTCTAACCCATTCCCTCTGACTTGTGGAGTTCCTCAAGGTGCAGTTCTGTCTCCGGTTCTTTTCAGTATGTACACATCTGAAATTGTTGGGACTAACTATAAGAAAGCTACTGTAATCGCTTTCGCCGACAACATTGCGGTTTACAGCAGCAGCATGAGTGCACAAAGAGCTCTTACACAGGCCGAGTCAGTTTGTAACGTTATCAGTGACAGACTGGGCATGTTAAACATCAGCGTAAACGCCGGGAAGACCGACTGCGTAATCTTTTCCCTCCAAAAGGGGAAAAAATCTTTTGCCAAAATCGTATAGCATAGGAGGGCAAGAGAACTCACCAGCTTTCTCAATGCACTATTTGGGTATAAAAATGGATAGGCATCTGCATTTCGCTACTCTTTTTAGTAATAAAATAGAAAAAGTACGACAAAGGTCTTACCGGCTATCGCACTTGCTAACTTCACCTAACCTGTCGCTTCGTCTCAAATTTATGATATATAAATGTGTCCTCCGGCCAGCTCTGCTGTACGGTGCCCCGCTATTTACCCACTTGACTGACAATACAGCCAAATGTCTGCAACACTTCCAGAATGGGATAATACGAAAAGTGGTCCGACATACCTCTTTCGAGAGGTTGAAGAACGCTGACCTGCACCCGTTGCTTAGTGTGCCGTCGGTGGGTGAGTTCATCCGCCGGAGACACATTAAGTTTTTTGACTCGTTGCAGCACCTGACAAATCCAGTGTTTAACACTATGACCCCACCACCCCTCCCGCATCGATGGCAACAGACTGTCGGGGAAAAATTAGGATAAGAATTAGTATGTAAGTTAGTTTTAAGGTTGATCAAAAAAGTGAGCCAATCATCTTTATTAGTCAGTTTAGTCCAGTCACGTATAATGTATATCATTATACTTGTTTATTCATTACATAATTTCTATAAAATAACAAAACCTGTATATAATGTAGCGATGCTGCAGGAAATACAAAATAATTTGTAAATAGACTCACCTGAGGATCTGTAATTATATATAATTATCTTTAAAATTAAAGGGGCTATGAAAGAAAAAAAAGGTGTTTCAGTTCATAACATACACACTCCATAAAATATTTGTAGGCCGATTAAAGGGAAGGGACTGGAACAGCGAAGGGTTTCTAATTTTGGAAAGGATTTAAAGCATAAAAATGACGAGTAAATTACTGTCTGAATTATTTTATTGTGACGCGACCACAGTAGCGAAAATCGCCATACAGCAGTCCGTGCAGCAGAGCATGACGATAATAATTGGCGAATGCAGATAACAGCTCCGCTAATGCCGACTGATCGAGTGCTGGATAGAGAGTATGTGGTGTTAGCAGCAGAGATAATCTGACCGAGGCGGTGACTCCGGCACCAGGTGCTCGTTGAATAGTCATCAAGAGCATACGTGCAGGCCCGCACCTGCCTCGAGTGGACAGTGAGGATGGCAGAGTCCTAACCGAGAATACACAATCAGCACATAGTCTGGCCATCGGTGGCTCGGCAGGCTGGAGGGGTAACATACAATATCGCACCCACGTCGCACTTGTAAATTTAGTTTTTTTTTCCATTTTGGCATATAAAAGGTGTCCAAAGTGCGTCTGCTCCAAGATTGAAAAAACGCTCCTAGATCGGGGGAAGTATGTGAGGTAACATTAGACAAAAGTTAGTGACCGAACAAGGTTACAGTAACAGTTAAGGGTGTGGATTAAACAGTATGAAAAATATGATTTTCTTGAATTAGATCATGTCAGAGTAGAGTATAGGGTTTTTCGGCAAGTTTTGTTTTTCTTTTTATGCCACTTTCAGCACTGTATATTGTAGTTTGTAGCTTTAAGACAGGAGAATCGAATAGTTGTTTAGGAGAAAAACAGTCCAATCGCCTACTTTTTAAACGGAAACTAATAAGGGTAAAAGCAATATAATTGCGAGTTTGGGGAAGAACTGTCCAACTCGTACTTATCCGGTGTAGGTAAACCCACCCCTCTCCTTTATGATATACATTTTATATGAATTCCTTTTATTATTTTACCTCAAATTAATGTTTAAACAATAAAGATGAATCTATTTCTCGCTCTCTTGACAAATTTTCATTTAAGGAGTGCTGCTTTTCTCCGGACTCCTTCATTTCAAGGCCTATATTTTAACGAGAGAATGAAGTATTTCAGGAATGCATAAGGTGCGTCAGAGATGGTCATAACACCATATAAAAGGTGTCCAAAGGGCGTCTATTCCAAGATTGAAGAAACGCTCCTAGATTCGAGGAGACCTGGAACCCACACACGAGGCTAAAATGACAAGAACTAAACAGACGCTTTTGACAACTGTACAGACTACTTCAAAGGACATCCCCTCTCTCAATAGAAAACAAATTACTAATTTACAAAGTTATACTAAAGCCAATCTGGACATACGGAATAGAGCTATGGGGGACAGCAAAAGAGCCGAACATCAAGCGCATCCAATCCTTTTAATCAGAAGTCCTGAGAAAAATAGGTAATGCCCCGTATTACGTCAGCAACAAAACCCTTCATAACGATCATAATATACACTACATTCTTGAACTCATCCTTGCCATGTTCATGAAATTCCATAGTAACCTATCCGACTACCTTAATCCCTACCTAATAGACTAATAGACTACCTTAAGCACAGTCATTGCACTGCACCACCCATCCCTATAATCCTCATCGGAGACTATAACGGCAGTATCCTCGTGACCTGCTATAAATGCTTAACAGTGGGAGTCCTGTCAATGGACATCTTCTCCAATCATGTCCTGAGCGTATGCAGCTCTCGCGCTCTTGGTCAGCCTCCGCTGGCTGTTGGCTCGTATCCGGTTACGCGCCTGACAGAGGAGCTTTGGGGACTTCCCAAGACTCCGCCTCCTCTTTCAATGAATCATTTCTCAATTTTTCGTTCTCTTGTAAAATTTTGAATAAAGGAGTTATACTGTTTCTCTTCGTACCCCTTCGTTTGACATAGCCATTGCCAAGGCTCTGTCGAAGGAGTCTGTTGACTACCACATTAAAAAAATCATTGATGGTTGGTGATGTATATAGATGAATAACTTATGTAAAGGCTCGTGGTATGGCAATGTTAGGCCAAATATTACGTAGACCCATGTAAACAAAGACTGTAAACAGAGATAGAGGATTAGAAGCGGAATAAAGACAGTTTAAACTTAGCCGTTGTTCAAATATCATTTCTTCTTTTTTTTAATCGCCTAAAGCCGATAGACAATAACTTATATTTAAATAAATACTGAACAGTTTGGAAAGTATAGAGAAACAATTATATTTCCTCATATCGCCCAATATTAGAGTAAATAGTGAGCACATCCTTGCTAAGAAACCTACCCCAATCCCAAGCCTGGACAAATAAACCTTTTTTAATAGTTTTTATTCGTATAAATGTCAATGCTTTTTAAAACTTTAGACCATTGTGGTCAAGAGTCATAAGTTTGATATACTGTTGGGTTTATATTTTATGGGATTACACATAAGTCAGAGGGTTCTTCATTAAATTAATAATAATTAACAATTATTTATTTTTCCCAATGGTCTTGGGCCAAAATGGTCTAGCAATAAAATTTTTGTGTTTGTTATTGTGAATAAAAAGCATTTAAAAAAAAAAACTTTTTAACTATTTAAAATTCATCAAAGCTCCTGTGGACATTTTTTGATATTGTTTTTAAATTCTAAGATCAATGTACATAAAAAAAAGAAAAAGAAAATTCACATTAAAGTTTATGTAAAAAATTTGAGTAAATAAAAAAAAAAGGGTTTTGATATTACGACCAAACATAGCAAGTGATATCGCAATGATCTTGAAATAATGATTGATTTTTTTAAACTAAATACTTCACGTTATCTCCACGATATAATTTATTACACATATTGTTTTACATTTACATTTATTATATATAGTGTTTTACTCTTATTGATTAATTTTCTTAATTATCCATGTGCAAGATTAATATTTTTTATCATATGAATTCTTGTTCTTTTAACAAAAGATGACAGGTTAGGGGCGTATTTGTGTGTTTATACTTTGTATCTGTCATTACTTACACAGGTATTTTTTCGGTAATCACACTTATTTTTACTGTTTATCGTACCTCTTTATACGAAAAAATTCTCTTCAATGAACGACTCTCTAATGAACCTTGATGGAAAAATCAATAGTATTTATTTCAAGAGGAAACAGATCTGCTATTTTAAGAGAATTTTATAAAAAATAATGCCCATCATCGCTTTTATCTGTGGATCGATTCCAGTTTTTTTTATTATTCCATTCAGAAGTTAAATTACTTTCCTTATCGAGGCATAATCTCTATTCACGCGGGAGGAGAGGGCAAGTAATATACTGATATGAGTTCACTGCGGTTGAATAATGTATGCTTTAATGCAACAGACAATAATTAAACTTTTTTTTTTGTGTATCTCTATATCTTTAGCATAACTTGTACCTCTTGCTATATATAACGATATTAAAAATATCATATCAAGGAAATAATATTTTAGCTGATAGCAACCAGCAATTACTCCGTGTATAAGTTTAAAATTATTTTATTGCCTCATAACTTTCTTTTAGTTATCATTGGAATATGATAGGAACGTAGATTAAAAGACCAAAAGGAGATGATGTACTTCGTAACGTACTCTAGATACATCATTTATTGACTGAATGCTTATTGCAGCAGATACCCTTTGGGCACACACCTATGCATGCTTTAAAGTAAAGGATTGCTGAAATGAGGGGAACTCATTCATTCTTGAATCTTTTTTTTTTGTTCTAGCCCCTTTAAATTTACAGATAATTATATACAATTATAGATTCTCAGGCGAATCTATTTACAAATTATTTTTGTATTTCCTGTAGCATCGCTTCATTATATACACGCTTTGTTATTTTATAAAAATTATATAATGAATAAACAAGTATAATGATATACATTATACGTGACTGGACTAAACTGACTAATAAAGGTGATTGGGCTCACCTTTTTGATCAACCTTAAAACTAACTTACATACTAATTCTTAACCTAATTTTCCCCCGACAGTCTGTTGCCATGGGGTCATAGTGTTAAACACTGGGTTTTTCAGGTGCTGCAACGAGTCAAAAAACTTAATGTGCCTCCAGCGGACGAACTCACTCACCGAAGGCACACCAAGCAACGGGTGCAGATCAGCGTTCTTCAACCTCTCGAAATAGGTATGTAGGACCACTTTTCGCATGATCCCATTCTGGAAATGTATCTTGAATCTTTGTTCAATTAACCGATAGTAAAATTTTCAAGGCCAGTATTTTAATGAGATAATACGATAATTCATGAATGCCAGGCTGGAACACGTGACGCATACGAGGCATCAGACATGATCATAAAACCCTTAGGGAGTTTTCAAAGGGCGTTTGTTCCAAGATTGAAGAAACGCTCTTATATTGGGGGAAGTATGTGAGGGAACAGACAAAAGTTAGTGACCGAACAAGGATACAGTAAGAGATAAGTGGGTTCTGGTTGTGGATTAAACAACATGAAAACTATGATTTACTTGAATTAAATCATGTCACTCAGAGTGGAGTATAGGGTTTTTCGACATGTTTGGTTTTTCTTTTTATATCATTTCCAGCACTGTATATCTCAAAGGGTTTAAAGAATCCAGGCGAATCATTCATTCTTTTCTCAATTTTTCGTTCTCTTGTAAAATTTTGATTAAAGGAGTTATACTGCTCCTCTTCGTACCCTTCCCAAGGCTCCGCTTCCACTTTCGCATGCGAAGGGAGGGAGGTGACAACCTTGTGGATTTGGGAGGTCTCTGGTCTGTTACATAATGCGTAAATACTGTACGAATGATCGAGTGAATGAAAATTGTAAATATGGTGTCGGGTCGTCACGAGGGGGGTGCCTAGTTACCCTAGCCCTGGTGACGAAGTTAATTAATTAAGTTAGAAGGGTTGATTAAGTTTATAACCTGGAAAATCGTTTCATGACGGTTTTACTATTTAACTCCATTTTTGATAGGACAATGCACTATGTTCAGGAGAAGAGTTATAGGGTAAGTAGTGTAGGTAGTTTGTGAGGTCTTGGAATGGCCACGAATTCACACTCGGTATATGAGGGTAGGCGAAATCTGTCCGGATCCCTAAGGCGAGTATGAACCGGAGAGAGGCAGACTGGATCGTCGTGGGAAACACTGCTTGGTAAGTTTGCAGGGCCACGACAACCGTTGTCCACTAGGGAGAGGCAAGATGAAGGCAGAGATTCCCACTAGGAAGGTGTGGGGCCTGACAACGCTGGACTAAAACGTAGCGAGGTGAGGAGAGAAAGAGATGCAGAGGTTTTTCATAAGGAAGAAGACCAAATTCTTGAATACCACCGCAGCCGCAAGTCAAGTAGCTTCGCTAGGAGGAGAATGAAATACAGCCTGAGATCAGCCCCTATTTATAGTTAGTGGTGGCTAGTTAGGCCCAATCATTTCCCTCGTTATTGTATCCAATAAGATCCCAGTATGCGGTTGGGCTTTGTGTAGGCAGCCGAAGGGCTGACCCGGCAGGGTAGTTTTCTACTGATGTGGGGTAGCGGTTTCCCTAACTTGTAGTTGTGACTTCTTTATTGTTTACACATTTACAATGACTTATTTATGTTATTTACATTAGTTTAAATTAATTTACAATATATATACAATAGAGTATAGGGTGTTTTATCTTATGTAGTTAGCGGTCGCTACATATGGTATGAATGAAAACATTTATCACAATTACTTATTGCCCAATGAGGCAGATTGTAATTTTATCATGATAAAGCTGACTTAACTATTACGAGATTTCTAATCGTCGAACGAATTCTTCGATTTCTAATTCGAACGAAAGAAAACGAGAGGCCAGTTTTCTAATCGTATATTCTGTGCCCTAAATGCCTCAAATCAAACACCTGACGGCTAGTATAAGATAGAGTGATAAGGCACCTTACTTTATTGTAAGGTCAGTACTAATGCTCGGAGTGATGATTTGTAGCCTGATCCTTTTTCCATGAAGATATCCTTTTACGCATATCCATAAGGTCCTATGGTTAAAATTATCACTTCAAAGGATTTTTCTGTTGCTAAATAAACTGTCCACAGGATATGAAGTGATTTTAAGGTACCCTCTTACTACTGCAACACCATATAAGGAACTGTTTTCAGTTTAATTAAAAAACTATTAAATTCGCAATTAATTTAAAAAAAAAAATTTTAGCCGATAACTGGAAATGTTAAGAAAAATATTTGCCTTAAGCCTGTTGAAGAACAAATCGTACATTGAATATACGCATAAAAAAGTAAGAGCTGACTGGAAAAGATGATTCACTGTTTCGCTGAAAGGAAAGCTATGATGAATGGACAAGTCCCTTGGATTTAAAACTTAAACCTGACTCCTGAACCTGACGCCGATAAAAAAAAAAAAATCATTTACCACCTAAGCTCCTTCTATCCCATTTAATCCTGGCATTTTTCATCCTCTCCCTGACTAATTCTGTTCTGATAAGTTGGCAGTATCCAGATGATTATTATTTTTTTTTTCGTTTGTAAATGTGAGTCTGTCACCTTAAAACCACTTCGCCAGAAGGCAAGTCCTCCTAGATTATTCTTGTAATCACATGTTTTATTTATGTTTGCTCTTCCCGCCAAATAACATTTTTATGCCACTTTCTGCCCCTCATTTCTCTAAGTGTCCCTGTTCCTGTTCTGTTTCCCTTGAGAGCTCTGTGCAAACAGGCATGCTTTATTGTCATGTCCATATACATGACAGACGTTTCTTCTTGCGGCTGCGGTTTCGTAAATTAGAAATGTAAGGGTAGTTTACAGATATTAAACGTAAATGTTTAAACGTAAATAAATGTAAATGTGTAAATGTGATACCCCAAAGATAACCACCATGCTAACAGACCAACGATTTCATCACAATCCAGCAGTGTACAAACACCCAGACAGGGAATTTATATTTTCTAACTTCCATATCTAAAAACCCATTGAAGAGAAATGGGACATGTAGCGACCGCTAACTACATAAAATAAATCACCCTATACTCTATTGTATATATATTGTAAATTGATTATAATATGTTGTAAATTAATTTAAACAAATGTAAATAATATTACCAAACCATAAGCCATATAGTAAATATTGTGAACAATAAAAGACGCAGCTGCAAAAAATTAGTTCAGAGGCCCCTGCAGAGGGAGTCAGCTCCTGGGGCTGGGTCCTGGTCTAGAACAGTCAAGCTTCATACAAGCCTGCAATGCGGTCGGTCAGAATAAAACCTCGCCCTATTGGCTGGACGCGATTGGTCAGAATAAAACCTCGCCCTACTGGCTGAACGCGATTGGCCAGAATAAAACCCCAGCCCGTTAACTACTTGGGGCTATTTTAGCCGATA
This sequence comes from Acanthosoma haemorrhoidale, assembly GCA_930367205.1. Taxonomy (NCBI): domain Eukaryota; kingdom Metazoa; phylum Arthropoda; class Insecta; order Hemiptera; family Acanthosomatidae; genus Acanthosoma; species Acanthosoma haemorrhoidale. The sequence continues at coordinate 20,925,677 of OV884014.1, read as the reverse complement.
AGTCATTCTAACTACGGCTCTCTGGACTGGTACTTGCAGCTGCACTGACGTGTCAAGATTTGGCCTTCTCATTTATGAAAACCTCTGGATCTCTCTTCCTAACCTCGCTATGGTTTAGTCCACCCTCGTCAGACCCCACACTTTCCTAGTGGGATTCTCTGCCTTCGTCTCGCTAAAACTAGCACCTCCTTGGAAGAGATTTCTTCCTTGCGGACGACGGTCCAACGATTTTTTTTTTTTTTTTTTCCCCGCCCTACCTGAGGCTGAGCCTCAAACGGGCTTGCCCCACAAGCCCGTGAAGCGGGCTCGTGGGGTTACGTAGCCTGTGGTGCGCGTATTCAAGTGCAATGGGATTGTTGCACCGGTCAGCGCACCTTCGGTTATTCTGTTTTGTTCCATTCCAACTAACTTTACCTAGTAGTGTCTCCCCCAAGTGATCCATACTGCCTCTCTCCGGTTCACAATCGCGTTTCTGATCTGGACGGTTTTCGCTTACCCTTAGATACTGAGTGTGAATTCGTGGTCACTCCAATACCACATAAACTACCTACAATACCTACCCTATACCTCTTCTCCTGAACATAGTACACTGTCGGGGCACATACCTATCAGATATGGAGTCAGCTAGTACCGTAGTAAGACCTGTCATGAAGCAATTGTCCAAGTCATAGCCTAATCAACCCTCACTTCGTCACTAGGGCAAGGGTAATATAATTATACTTAACTTAAGTATAATAACTACATAGGTCTATACTAAAAAAAGGGTCCTAATTAAGCCTGAATTAAATTACCAATGTGGCTGTAAATGTTTTGTTTTTATCAGTTACTCTGAAAAATTATGGTTTACATCTTCCACAAATTAATAAAATATTTGTTTATCGGATTCATTTATTGGACAGAAAAAGTTATTGTTAGCGACGTATATTTGAAAGCTATGACTACCATAATTTCCAGCTGAAATGTGATTCAGTGTTAAGGATTTTCGTGGTACTGAATTATTTCGTAGCTTATTGCCCTTTCAGATCGCGTACACAACTTTCAATCTCTGTTTCTCAGTAGCCTTGTTTATTTTACTTTTCCCAATTGACGAACTATGGAAGCTAATTCAATTGATTAACCGAAGACTTGGCGTGGCAATGAATTGGACTCGTTTGTTATAAGTTTTTAAATAAAATAAATCGTATCTTGTTTAAATTATATCTTCTACGTCTACCAGTAGTTAATTTGTTCGCAGTGTGGATTTGTTTAGTCCATGACAATACCTGGTACCTGGAGGCCAGAGTTGACGAGCATACTGAAAGTATGTTTACAAATTACCTTTGTAAAGAATCGAAGGTAATTGGATGTCTCAACACCAAATAGTTTCTGAATAATACGGTGTATTAGTATACTGGAAGTATGTCCCAAAACTTTCTCAAAAGTCTCCAATTTCTCCTTTTCCTTGTTTGTTTTATGTTTTAAATGTAAAAAAATATTTATCAGTACACCAACGACACGTGGTAAAATATTGTTTTCTCATTATTGTCGATCCCGAAGAGACTTATTTTATTTTATCTCTCTTTCTCTCTTCTCTCTCTTTCTGTATGTAAAATTGTTCTGAAATTTTAAATCAAGAACTACAACTAATATGATTATCAGCTTGTTTTAATTAAATTAATTAGTTTAACAACCAAAATGAAGTATTTTTGGTCATAAATACCAAATAGTTCTTTTTCCATTATGATTTAGTACATTTTAAAAAACTACTAAGATCCTCAGCCCAGAGATCTGCCGACAAAGTATCTTCACATTCATTTCTTTAATTTTGTTTATGGATATATTCTCAAAAATACAATCTAATTTTTAAATTATGTAAATAAAATATGGGATGACATAAAATAGAAAAAGTACGACACAGGTCTTATCGGCTATCGCACTTGCTAACTTCACCCAACCTGTCACTTTGTCGCAAACTGATGATATATAAATGTGTTCTCCGGCCAGCTCTGCTGTACGGTGCCCCGCTATTTACCCACTTGACTGACAATACAGCCTAATGTCTCCAACATTTCTAGAATGGGATCATGCGAAAAGTGGTCCGACATACCTCTTTCGAGAGTTTAAAGAACGCTGACCTGCACCCGTTGCTTGGTGTGCCGTTGGTGGGTGAGTTCATCCGCTGGAGACACTTCAAGTTTTTTGACTCGTTGCAGCACCTAACTAACCCAGTGTTAACACTATGACCCCACCACCCCTCCCGTACGATGGCAACAGACTGTCGGTGAAAAAATAGGCCAAGAATTAGTTTGTAAGTTAGTTTTAAGTTTGATCAAAAAGGTGAGCCCCATCACCTTTATTAGTCAGTTTAGTCCAGTCACGTATAATGTATATCGTTATACTTGTTTATTCATTATATAATTTTTATAAAATAACAGGACCTGTATATAATGTAGCGATGCTACAGGAAATACAAAAATAATATGTAAATAGATTCGCCTGAGGATCTATAATTGTATATAATTATCTGTAAATTTAAAGGGGCTATGAAAGAAAAAAAAACATTTATTTCAAATTGATAATCAAGCGGAGACAAATGGAGTCTAGGGTCAGTAGGAACAGGCTAATTGGTATCAGAGACATCATCAGAATTTGATGAGCGCTTATGCGGGTCATAAATTACTCATTTGCGGGCAGACACTGATAAACAATAGCCCACTACCAGCCCACAAATCCTAGATTCTAGGATCAATATTGTAGTATATTATTGTTAATATGTACTATAACTAATATCACTGTACATAGTCGTATCACATTCTTTTTTTCTATGTATTTTATTCATTTTTTATTAAGAATAATAAGTTCTTGATTTTCCACTAAGTTAAAGTTCTGTTTTCTTTATCATGTCACTGTTGCATATGATATTGGGAGATAGTGGTTGATTCAAAGTTCATTTGGTAATGCCTAAGGCACGTATATTTACGTCACCATAGCCTTATTTAGTTTTGTTGCAAATGTTAGTCCTGCCATGAAAGTCTAATTAATTTTTTTAGCTTAAACAGCGTGTATGGGCATGCCATGCTGATATTCCAGTTGAAATGATTATCTAGTCGTGTTAAATTTAAGAGGGGAGAGGTCTTTATTAAGAGGAATCACGCCATCCCGTCCTGTCCGTTTGCTTACATGAGAGTTTTTCTTTGCGAATAATATTGTTTCTTATTTTGTTTAATCCGACGTTATTAATCGATAATTTTGCTTTTACCTTTACTGTTTGTTTTACAATGAGATAGACCCCAGTAATGCCCGGGAGTATCGAAGCGTTAGAGCAGTTCCCGGATACCGGAATTGCGTGAGCTCTTGTAGGTAATGGATTTTTTTTTCTTAGCGTCCTGAGGGAGATACCTCAGGTTTCAGGAAGCCCAATAGTGCATAGAGCCTTTTACTGTTCTTAATTATTGTCTATTCCTTGTTAAATACACGACCACTGTTAATAATTAGTCTCCGTTCCTAGCGTGTTGCGATGCTCACAATCAATGGGAGAGCTAAACCAAAGAAGATGGATGCCAATGTCTTTTTACTCATGCTGGACTAGCTTAGCTGTTGGAAGACCCAACCGGACATTCCGGGAGGTCCCGGGTTCGAGCCGTTCTAATTTTTAAAACCAGGTGACGTACCTTTATTTGTACATCGCCAATGTCAAATTTACGATGTTTACGCCGTTTAGTTTTTCGCTGATTAGGCGTAAAAATGTCGACGTCGAGGGGGGACAGCCAACGGTTTTTCTAAATTATATGTTTAGTACAGTTATTGTTTATGTTGATTTCAACGGTATACATTTTTATGTAATTTAAACAAAAATATTTTTGTCCCCATACCCATATACCCATTTGTGATTGCTTTCATGCTCTAAAGGAGAGAATAGGATATTGGGATATTTTAAATACTTGATCGAAGCACCCTCCATCAAAATATGGAAGATTAAACGCCTAGTATTGGCATGTGCATTGCCGAATGAAAATCAAAATTCATCGAATCAAAAATAAAAAAGTTATGTAAATTTTTTATGACAATGCCAGGAATTTTCAAATGTTTGACGATTTGACTTACTCCCTACACTCTGTAAGTCATGGCTTATTCAATGATTGCGTACTATTTGTTTTTGTTTTTGATCCAGAAATCATTTGATATGATCTCTTTTATTCTAATACATTTTGTGAACTATAGTCCAAGATATTCTCACAATTAATTTTGCTTTTCCTTGCCATATAAAATGGATGTGACATATCATATTTCTAGATTAAACTTGTGGCCATCATTGACAGAACAGGCAGACAGACATAACATTATTTTCAGTGAGCTGGAAGGTTTGACATACTCAAGGTATTTTTATCGTAACATTTGATTGACGAGTTCAAAAATAGAGAGAGGCTGTACTTTCAGGTATATATTTTGTCTCAGTACCTCGAATTGTGCTGATTGGTTTTTGATTGATATGCATTATCGGTAAGTGGGACTAAAAAAAATATACATATTCTCAAGTCCCAGCTCCAAAAAAAATTTAAATTAAAAGCTTTGGTTTTCCCCCCTTGGTCACTTTTGTTCAATATTAATTTAAGAATTTTAAAGTTATTCCAAGAAATTAAGTTTCGGCTACCAACAGGCTTTGTTGAATTATTTGTCAATAAGTGACATATCCGTTTGTCTATTCGACGCCAAATGGATAAGCATCTTTTATAGTACGGGCAGTAATAATATGAGCATACCATTAGAATCCCTTTGCTTGAATTAAAAAAAAACGTTATCCACGTGGCAAAAAGCCGAAAGGGACTACGTAGATGGTTTGGTCTACAAATGGTTAAAATCCAGCGTGAAAGACTAGCGGACGAAGCCGGAGAGATATGGTGGGAGGGGGGGGGACAATACTAACTGTCTGCCCTGTAATTTATGTTAATGGGGGGACCTCCCCCCTCCGTACCCCCTCCACTGGCCCCCTGCTAGTAGCGGACTGGCCGTCTCTCTCGCAGCTCCTCTCTACTTGGGCTCTCCTTCCTGCATCAGGTATAATATTATATTATATATATAAAACACCATAATATTGTATACAAAAGAGAAATATTTTAGATCAATCTCATCGTTGGTGTACTGCTTTTACAAAATTACAATTTGGTTAGCTAAGCGTTCATTCGTACTTTATACACACACAAGCCACTCACTTGAACATGAGCATTTTCCATTCATATAAGACTAGACCGGAAACCTCCTAGCACAATAATTTTGCAGGAAGTTCCGGAAACAATATTTAGCTTAGAACCTGGTTTTCAATGTTTTTCTCGGAGAGGTTTGATAGGTTGGGTGCTCACTCGTTAATAGTTTTTTCACATAAGATATACTCAAACCAAAATGGAGTTTATAGGTTGGAAAAATTTGATATGCGTAACTCGCATTTAAATTGTTATAGAGCTAAATTTTATCAAACGAATTAATTTTGTTACAGGCAACTTTACACTGGTGGTCTGAAAAGTTTCCGACCTCAACATGAAGATGATAATAAAATAAATAAAAGCTAGTGAAATAAAAGCTTTTATTTTAAGCTTTGTTAGGTCGGAAACTTTTCAGACCGCCCGCACAACCTTCCTTCCTTGAAAATATTGAAATTTTATTAATATAAATTTTAATAACTAGACAGTTTTAGAGTACATATTATATATACAAGTCGTCTTTGAAAATTTCATACAATTCTATACATATGTAAATATTTGTTCAGCGGCTAGCCCTTTGGAAAATGTACCATATGGACATTGTAAAATACGGTACATGTAATATTATTATATTTATACCTTGTACAAAAAAAAAGGATCAGTAATCGTTATAAATTCTAATCAAAATATAAAAATTGTCTCTATATAAATATAATAAATTTTTAAAAATAGATAGGAAAAATCTAACTTTTTTACGGTTATATTTGTAATAATAAACAGTTTTATTTATATTTTAAAGGAAATTCCGTATGTATATTTAAATAGTTATACATGCAGACAAACTGGTTGAAATTATTGATAAGAACAGAAAGAGTGAAAAATAAGTCTGGTGAATATATTTGTACTGGGGCTCCGATCGCCAACCAGATCGTCAACGACTCGGATACAATATAACATTCTCTAGAGTATTATACTTAATTATAATCTGAAATTGGTCGCTTTTATAGCTGGTTGGTTATTTATATTGTAGCTTTCTTGCGTTTCATGCTCAATATGAATAAATTCTATACCTGACGAAGAGGCGGGGCCGTCGGTTGTCGCCGAAGTTGGCAGGCGGCGCTGATGTACGATTAGCGCCAGGCTTGTAATCTCCCGACATTAATTTCGCTTATCTAAACCGGCTTTTGCTCATTTCATATATATGCTCATTGCCCTCACGAGGCTGAGATGAAAGTAGCCTTGTGACAGGCGAGAATCGAACACGAGTCTCTGGAAGTCAGTATTCCAAGCTACGGAAGCAGCTGTTGGTAAGACGACCTATGACCATGAATCAATAGCTATAATCCATTAACTTCTTTTAAAATAAAGTATTTAAAAATATATAAATCTCATATACAACTATTATTCAATATATAGTTTAATCTGTAAAAGCGAGCAGCTCTTAGTGTCTAGTGTGTTCTGATAATTCATCGATACAAATTTAACAAATATAAAAAGATCAACTTCTCTTTCTCAAAATAAATATTGCATTATATATTGATTCCGGTTCTTGGGTCGTTTTAAAGTATGATCATGTAAACGACAAATCAAAATGTATATATATTAACTGTTTTTTTATGACATTTAATGAAAATAGAAATAAATTTTGCAAAACATCTTTGCGAGATATTGAATGATAAAAAGATATGTTCTGGGACATATGCGACAATGGTCTGTTCAGCTTGTAAATAGCCATAGGTTTTCGCCAATGGACATAAGTGAAGACTTCAACGAAACAACAAGACAATAGTGAAACAATAGTATAAAGGGGAATGGACTTACTGACATTGTAACTATGAACTTGTAAAAAATATTCGAATTATTACTACGGTAAAGAGTGTTAAAGGTTGCTGGAACATATATATATATATATATATATACGAAATGAATATAATATATAAGCAATAAATAAAATAATAATAAGGGTGAGTTACGAATTGTCAGATTGGAGGAAGATAAGGAACTAGTAAAGAATGTTTAAGATTGTGTGAATTGACGAGTGAGGAATATTGATGGAAATAGGAAAAGGTTATAAATATAAGGAGGCCTTTCCCCCGTGATAATGGTGAAGAGGAGGGTCACGGGTGGAAGAGTGAAGCCATCCCAACTCCCAATAACGGAGCATTGTTGCAAAATGCAGAAGTCTCTCAAAATCCTGAGTATAAACTTTAGGAAACAAATAATCAGGCGCTTCAACCGAGACTCGAGATCCTCAGAAAACCCACCGTATACCACACAAATGTAGTCGAAACGAGGAAAGACAACTTAGGATGTGAGGCCTGATTGCGCAGCTGAAGGCTTGAAATGGATCAGTGGAGTGATTTGGGAAATTTGGTCTAGGATAGACTTTGGTCAATGGCCTAGATTTTTGATTTAAGTACAGAATTGGATAGATGGAACGTCATTGGCAAAAGTATATAATTCAGGGTTTTGAACAAGGGAGCCAGTAATACTTGCCTTGGGTGTGGGTAATACTTCAATTGAGTGTGGAGAGAGGTTCCGATTCATCCATATCTTCCTGAATCAGTAGAGAGGAGGATTGGAGCCCAATAGGAGGAAAGAATCGGTACATTAGGTTGATGTCAGCGTATAGTTTAAACACTTGTGTGAATACATTTTTCAACTAAGTTAATGAGTGTTGAATCTTTAGCTCTTACCTAAGTACCACGCAGTTTAGGAATCATTTTTTTACTCATGTGAACACGTTTCTATTGTAAAGATTTAAATAACCAAACAGAAAATACCTGGAGAAACGACTCCAGTTTACGGCCGCCCGGGTACGTCCCCCAGAATTGTGTGTGTGTGAGGGCATTCTCTCCCCTAGATCGTAAATCTTCCCCAGTCGGACATCCCTTCGCTCCAACACACCGGGGAGTCCGGGTCGCTTCACTTTCTGTCCCTAACTAAACACTGCCGAGGGGAAACGATACTATTATGTCGTACTAGCCAGTAAAATAGTGGATCTCAATCAGTTTTACACTGCTCTAAGGAAATATTTAAATATCTGTCTGCCCACAAATAAGTCATTTACTATACTCGGGCTGCCAATATGAAGTACAAATGATTGCGGTATGTGATCTGCTACTGTCGATGAATATATTTAGAAGAGAACCAAGCCGAAGGGTTAATTCTGGGCAGAAATGAAAAAACACAAATCCGGTACAAGAAAGAGGCGGTATGTTTTGAACTACCGCCGCGCAGGGCACTGCTCCGGCGCAGGTCCGAAATCCCGCTTCAACCACAGCCATGTCCCGGGCAAAATGTTTTATTCCTGTAGAGTTTTTGTTTAAAGCAAGAGAGTTCTCCTCAGGCGAGACCGCTGACAGACTCATCCCTCGAGACGCTCTACTTGTTGGTGGGTCAAGTTCTTGCTTTTGAGATTGGTGACAAATTCAGTAGTATTATGAACCTGTTATATATCGTATGAAATTAGCTTCTTAAAATTTTCATTTTATACACTTCTCTGCCGTTTTTTATAATATCATGCTTGTTTATAATCTGTTTTTACCTTATATATGCCGTGATGCACTATATTGTAATATAATTTACTTTAAGTAGAAGTAACTTCTCTAGTCGAGAGTAACTGAAACGTTGAAAGTAATTTATTGTATTTTGCAAGTTTACAGTAGCCTAGAATTTAGCTCCTAAACCTTCCACATCTTACTTCTAACCCATCTCATTTAACTTGATGCATACATATATCGTTTGTCGAAACATCTTCCATGAAAAAATTAACTCTAATTGAAAATAAATTTATATTTGAGTAAAATTGACGAATGCTTGTAAAAAATGATTCAATTGTAAAGTAGAAATATTGTGCTCTCAGTGATTGCCGTTTCTTCCCCGGGAGGATATGAACACACAGAAAGAAAGAATTGTCAATCTTTTCTTGTCTAGTGTTTTTTTAGTTTTGAAGCTCATTAGATTTGCCTTGTACATAATTATGTTTTGATTCACACAATATCTAGCATGAGATAGGACAGTGTTGGCGGGATGCTGTTATGACCCACGCCATTTTGGCGGCATCGACCGCCAAGCGGGCTGCGCGGCTGGCCTGCGCCCGCCCCCAGCACCGCCTCTTGCCCGTGCACCGCCCTTCCATTTGTTGGGCTTATCGATTCGAGCGGGAAAATGCTAAGTCCCGGACTTCTCACTTCTGGCGGGAAAATTGAATGTAAATCCACCCCCCCCCCACCCCAACCTCCGCCCACAGCCACCTAGATAAATGCGGTACCCAAATCCAGAAGATTCGAGCCTGAAATAATCATTTCGGTCAGGGGCTTACAGTGGTTTGGGTCGCCCATGTATTTTTATTTTCACAATTTGAGGACATTTTATTACCAAGCCTGGAGGTATTCTATTCTTAACCTAAGTTGATCGGGTTTATCTTATGTTCTAAACTTTTAAAAACATATTTAGAACAGATTGCTGGATTCCGATTAGCTTCTGGTTATAAATAGAACGTATAAAAAATCAGATTTTTCAAATTTCAGCTCTGGAGCTTTTTGAGGCTTGATCTTCTGATTTTGTATTGCTTAGATGGGTCACAGGGTGGGGGGTACGTTAAATGTGGTAACGCCAAAAGAATTTCAAAGGTCAAAAAAATAATGTTTTATTGAGCAACAACAGAAATCCCACCAGCTTTAATAGATATTTTGGTGTGAATATGGCGATTTTTGTGTTTTTTGAGAATGGAGGTTCAAGCATGTTTGGTAAGACATTGGTAAGAAACTGGCCCTAGATTTACTGTTTCTTTACTTTCTACCAATTTTTGTTTATAATTTATTTAGACAAAATTAGTCTGATTATTTGGCGAATAATAGATTATTATTTTATTTTATTTTGTCGATAGCCCAAAAGTGCTCACAAAACATTTTTTGATGTTATGATACTCGATTGAACTATACAGCTAGTGACTTGAAATTAGCCATGGAAAAAAAAAATGGTTCCAGCTAATTGCCCTCTCCCCTCCAACTTGGAAACATTCCCGCTCCACTTGGCACCTGCTGTTGTTTTGGCACCCAACTCTTCCAGCAGAGAAATTGAAATTCTCCCTCAGTAAGCATGTCTTAGGCTTGCGAGCACTGGAACATGGTTTTGACATCCTAAGGAACTTCAACGCAGAATGGGCGAGGTATTTCAAGGTTACCATTTTTTTTTAAAAGACAGTTGAATTGGTCATTGATGGCGTACTGTGTGCCCGTATGTTCTAGAAATCAATACCCTATGAACACACGTGTAACTAATTTACATATATATAATTGGACATCATACAGGAACATGCGCACATTGGCAATATTCTGCATTTATAATTATTTCCAAATATTATTTGGATGGTTGATTTATATACGGCTACAAATTGAGCCATTAGTATAATAATAGCCACGGTATAAATTAGGTATTGGATAACATGTTCGTTTCTCTTCAAAAGCGCTTTTGATCCTCAGGCCACCACTACAACTTATGAAGAACTCAAACATGTGTTCTCTATAGGGTGGGAGGGTTATAGGAATGGGTGACACTTGAAAGTGAGCTAAAGAATTTGGATGACCAGATAATTTCTGGTGGAACTTTAAAAGGTTCGAGAAAATGTGACCTTGTATAGCAGTCATTATTCGTGACATAAAAAGGAGCATTAACAGATGTTCATGGGACTTTAGATTGGATGCGCTTGATGTTTGAAGGCTTTGCTGATTCCCATAGTTCAAGCCTCTAAGTCCAGATTGGTTTTAGTATGACTTTATATATGAGTATTTTGTTTTCTGTTATGAGGTGGGATTTCTAAGCAATCTATATAGTGGTCCAAACCTTCCGTTGAGTTCTTCCTTTAAGTCTCGTATAAGGCTTGATCTTTGGTGAAGGTGGAATCCAAGGTAACTGTGTCTGATGCGGGAAGAGGAGTATCGTTCCTTCGGTGACTTGTATACTCTGTGCACCAATACTCAATTTTGGAGAAGTGATTTTGTAGGTTATAGGATGCTATGCGAGGTCATGATGGTATGACAGGGCAGCTGTGTCATCAGCAATGGTGGCAAGAAAGGAGTCCGCTGTAGTAGGAACGCCAGTGGTTGGTAAAGAGGAGAGGGCTGAGAACCTTGAGGAACTCCAGCTTCGGCTAGGAAGTGGTTTGAGTATTCAGAGCCACATCGGACTTGGAAGTAGCGGTTAAGTAGATAGGAACGATGAATAAGAAAATATGTTCGTGTCAATATAAATAATTAAACAATAAAATCGAATAATACTATCTAATTATTAAACGCCTTATTCAAATATGTTTTTTTTTTCATTTTGTTTACATGGTGAGCATCAACGATCATACTGTTCAAAAGAACGTTCTGGATATTAATAAAGCGAGCAGGGAGAGATGAGCTCACCCCATTCACACCCGCCTGCTACGTGATGCAATATTCTCATAAGCGGTCTACGCGTGAGCTAGGCTTCATATAATGTCAGTCCATTTATTTATACTGAGCGAAAATAAGTTTTACAAAACAATGATGAAGTCTTTCCCATAACACCCTTTATTATTGATATTGCATCAATGTTTCCTTTATACGTTTTTATTGATCCTCAGGACTACAATGGAGACAAAAAACATAAATGTATGTACATAGAAGACAATAATATAACAGAACCCCTGAAAATATCCTCTGACAAAGTCACAAAGATTTCTATTACACGTGTTTTTTTATGAGATTTTACTTTGCATATTTATTAATACAATAAAACATAGTACTAGTTGACTCAAGGGTTGTTTACATCTACTTTACTCTATCTATTGTATCTATGGTGTAAATTTCTGGATAGCGTTTCGCAACTTTGTAAAGTTTCTTAAAATTATGATAAGAACTAACATGCACCATTTAGGTCCAAATATACTTGAAATCAATAATACTCGTTTCTCCAAAGCTTACCAAACCATGTGTCGTCTTAACAAAACTTGTCTTGTTTTGAAATTTATCTCATTTACCTACTTGACAATTATTTGAGATGTATTATCATACATTTCTAAATTGATAGTGACTTTAATAATTAATGTGTATTTTTATAAATAATACATAAAGGAAATAAATTACACAGGCACTGAAGGAACTTTATCAAGCAATTATGTGAACTCGCATGAGTATCGCAAATAGGAAATCACTAGTTTATTAGTTTTGAAACTATCTTAATAATAAGCGACTTAAATATGACTTAATTTTTGTTGTTTTCTTTTAAAATTTCCTAAAAAATAACGAAGAATAACTTTGTAACCATTTCCCCGTTAATATTTTAATGTCTCCTCAAACATTGCAAAAAAATCCAAGCAATAAGTATCTTAGGGGAATATTAGTATCTTTAAATTTCAAATTAATTAATTGTTATTTACCAAATTTATAACCTTTCTGAAAAAATGAATATAAAGCAACTCTGACAATACAAAAACTACTTACAAACCTAAGGTATTTGAAAAACTTCTTTGTTCGTTTAGTTCATTGGCGAATATGTTGGAAATGCCTAAAATCACACAAAGCCAACAGTACTGTATAAAAGGTTTTGAATAATTGGATTCGTTTTTTTAAAAAGGGATATTACTGAAGAGCGTCGATGTTCCGACTCGCGACCTTCACAGCTACGGAGTCGGGATGCAAATTGTGACCCGCTTATGCCCTCCGCGTATAATAATTTACTGTTCTCATTAACATTTACGGGGATCGGCCGCTAACGAGGATAATTCACAACATGGGGTCTGCGCTAATGGCTTATTTTAACCTTAGACGGATTCTGCTATTTCGGAATTATTTAACTTTCAACATGGAATAGATTATTTCTATTGAATATTATTTATTTACTTTCAAGAAAGAAAAAAAAAGTTCCGTTTGTATTTATGTTCGGTTTCGTACTTAAAGAAACGCCTTGAATCCCGATAATTATACAAGCTAGAAAACAAAGGAAGTCTCCAAGGTCTTTTTGAGAGGAGCGATGGTGTGCGCTACAGAATGTAAAATACCAAAGAATGATCAATTTAGCGCCCAGTTTTATATTTGTTCCAAGTTTTTCTTTTTGTTAATAGAACTACTCGTAACATGAACAAAGCTCTAGAGATGGCTGTTACAATAATTTCTCATTCCAATAACAAAATGTTTTGTGCTCAGAATGCACTCAATAGAGACTTCCGACCTGACCGGCAACTTAAACCTTAATCCATTGCTCAAAACCGTTCCTCAACAGCAATAAATAGTATTTAAATATTAATAAATACTAGACAGGCACTGTGAGATAAGACACATACTGGTGGAACTATTCTGAATCCATTAACACATCAGCTATAATTATTCTAGTCACCTTCACTCACAGTCTCATAACACTTGAATCATCAGTTTTTGTTCTTCCTAAACCATTTTACTATCGTAGATATGCAAAATATATTTCTTAAGATGATAATTTATCTAAGGATGTCATGCTAAAACGTATTAAAAATGTGAAATCGAAAAAAAAAAATTTATTATAGCAAGTTTTTAATTTCATGCAAAATACTGACAACTCGAGATCTTCACTTTTGTCTTGTGGAGCGAGTTCACTCTTTTGGTTGTTCAAGTAGCTCATCACATACCGGCCAAATCTATCCCCGGAAAATCTTCTGAAGGCGAATTTTGAAGGTTACCCGAAATCGGATTCTGCAGTGATGAGTTTCGGATTTCGATAAAACTGAACAATTTTGATTACAATAATCTCAATTTTCAGTTGTGATTAAGAATTGTCAAAACAATGGTTTCTGCTCGCATTTCTACCCTTCTCAATGAGCACCTCTTTCGGCCTCTCGAAGCCATTTTCCGTATAAATATTAAAATTTAGTAAAAATAAAAATAAAATACAAGCTAAAATAAAGTAAAGTAAAATTTACCTAGCATTAAAATGTCAGTCAATAAAGAATTAATTTACATCTAACGTTCAGCAATAACGAAACGAAATTTTCTTGAATTTCAGAACGATCTATGACAATTGAGTAACACTTGAATTGTTTTTAGCGCAATGGAATAAAATCAAGGGGTTGAGTTAAAAATTAAGGTATTGTACAGTCACTCTTTTATATCAATTGATTTCCAATATTTACATAATAAAAATAATCTTTTTTGCATATATGCAGTGGGTCTAAAACAAAACTAACCAACAGTACACATAAATTTTAATTTTAGAAAAAATATAAATAACCAGCCACAATCAATTCGCTCTCACAATCAAAAGGTAAAGGTCTCTACTTACTGAAGTAAAATAAACTCGCTTTTGGTCTAGGGATTCTGCAGATATTTTGCATCAGGATTGTAAAAGTATTCTAAATACTCACATATACTTACCCGAAACCAGCTAGCTTTTATTTCAAGATCTCACCACTGCCAATCTTTTTAAAATGGATGGGTTACATATTGATACGAAGTTCGGAATCGGTAAAATGTTTGAAGCTCAACCAACTCTGATGATGTTACTTCGAACAAACATAAAAGTGGAGCTTTTGAGTTCCGAATTGCCGCTGGGATGGACCCTCTGGAGCCCTCTTAAACTCAGAGGCAATATGGTGCTCGCTTTTGTTTGCCTCCCCGTCCACTTTGGGAGAGCATAAAAACAAAATGGAGTCTGCAAAAGGGTGCCTATTGTCGCCCCGCAATTACTTTGATCCGTAGGGTGCCGACCCTCCTCCATATGTAAATATCCTCGATTTTTCCAGGCTTGAATTGACGTTCCTTTATCCACCCCCTCCCCCTTCCCACGATAACAGGAAAGGAGGTTCAGAAGAGCTGAGTCACTTACCGGAAGAACAGATTCACCATGGGTATAAAATCTTCTATACTTTGTTCATGATTATGTAAATATTATAGTAAATATAATAAATATTGTTATAAATATAGTCTGCCCTAAGTTCCTGTTGAAAAGTGCACTTTCTTCTTCGGCGAAGAGCGGACTGAAAATTAGTCGTTTCCTTAATTGAAAAACCTTTTGGAAAAACAAAGTTAAATGCTTCACAGTACGGTTAAGATTAATGTTATGTTTTTTTTTTTACCTCATAGAAGCATCACGCAGTTTTCTCTAGGTTTTCGGTTTAGTGATCACATGTCAAGTAACCTATTTGCATCACATCAGGTGGAACATAGAGTCTGTTACATTGGCAGAATAATTGAAATTTCGATAAATCTATAAATGATCCTTCAGCGAGCGTCTGGATTGTAATCAGGCGTTGGAAAAGAACGGTTTTGAAGGCACATAAGGATAAAGCATGTCGGATATTAGTTTTTCTGTTTTTTTTCCATAGCCTTTTTACATTTACAGATAATTATATATAATTATAGATCCTCAGGCGAATTTATTTACAAATTATTTTTGTATTTCCTGTAGCGGCGCTACATTATATACAGGTTTTGTTATTTTATAAATATGATGATACACATTATACGTGACTGGACTGAAATAACTAATAAAGGTGATGGGGCTCACCTTTTTGATCAAACTTAAAACTAACTTACATACTAATTCTTAACCTAATTTAAGCACACCAAGCAACGGGTGCAGGTCAGCGTTCTTCAACCTCTCGAGAGAGGTATGTCGGACCATTTTTCGCATGATCCTATTCTGGAAATGTTTGAAACATTTGGCTGTATTGTCAGTCAATGGTTGAATGCTCCTGTTCTGTGGGAAGGAGGGCAAAGGTCAGAAAAACGGCATCTTGTGTTTAGGGACTAGACTGAGGATTTGAGCTGTAGGAGATTATAAATACAGGTTAGGAATTTGCAAATACTTAGCAGACTACAAATCTATCAGATAGTTTTAGATATCTAGTGTTACATTTTGAACCTTAGATCATTAACTGCTTAGATATTCTTCTTTTGTTTATTGGAAACAAAAAAAAAAGTCTTGTACGACAAAATGTTTAATAAATAAAAAGAAATAAGAAAAACTCAAACGACGAAATTACTTTTTCAAAAAGTTAAAAAAAAATATATATATGATCCATGTCGTAAAAAATAAAATTACTGATGGCATGAAAAACGGGGATCAGATTAAAAATTTTAACATATTTTATTTTCGAATTCTTCTTCATGAAATACAACTTGCGGCTTCCTACAACATATTATAATCCGTTATTAGAAATAAATGCTATTAGTTAGTTATTATAATTATCTGTACCAACAAATAGTAAGTAAAGTAGGTATTAATTTGTAACCATTGGGGATTATGAAAGAAAATATTGAAAAATGAGGAAATAGAACCAAGGATAGTAAAATTATTTAAATTAATTATTGGATTTGTTGTTGGAGAGAAGTAAGCAGGACTTAGATTGTAAAAGATAATAAATGAACACAATTCTCCATAATGATAAATAAACCATCAAAAAAATTTTCAAAATTAAAACTCAAACTACATCGCAAGATACTCGATATCTGCCAAAAGGGCTCATACCATTGTAAAGGAGTGTAAATTTATTAATAATAATTCTAATTAGTAAATTTGATTATGTATGTATTGTCCGAAAGTATGTTGAATTTAATTTTAGTGACCACTCTGAGCTCTAATGCTCAATTAAATGCCAGCTCCTCCATCACCACATTCCTATTAGTGCTCTCATTTGGTAAGTAATTTTGTCTGTGCGGCCTGGCAGATATCTAACGCTCCTGAATATTCATTTAGTGTCCGGGATCAACAACAATGGCACGTGTTAATTATTTATCGTCATATATATATATATATATTTGTGTATGTGTGTGGCGTATGCTAACATTTGACCCTACTCGGGGAACAATAGCAGGCTATCTGAACTTCCGTATAGTTATGTGTTTCTTAATAATGAGCACTGCGACCAAGTGGGTTTGGTGAGTTGGCGGGAACCCGATGAAACATACTTTATGGGTCTTATAGTCAAGCCATATTTCACTGGTTGAAAGTTATCTTTGTAAATTTATGAGTGTTGACGATTGCTAATTTGTTGTCTAAAAATGACTTGCTAAAACATTCTATGAGCTTTAAAAATATGCTGTAGAAAAATTTAATTCAGCATTAGTATCAAAACAATTATCCCTACTATAGCAATTTTAATGTTTTATATAAAATATTGCAAACTTGTGTTGACCCTAGCTAGCAATAATTATCGAAGCCATCTCCGGAGCTTTAGAAGGTTTATGGTTGGCACCTCGAGATCTTAGTGTTTTAGACCAAGCTCACTATTTTGTTTATTCAAGTAGCTCTTCGTGGTCGAGTCAATGCTGATCAAATCTCTCCCTCAAATCTTTAAAAATTTTGACTGGAGCCAGAGGAACCGGTTCTCCGCATTGATTATCCGATTTTGGATTTTAAAAAAAAATCTGAGACTTTTCTGCATCAAAAGACTGATAAATGGTCAATTTTAATTTCAAAAGCCTCAATTTTCTTTATTATGATTAAGAATCATTCAGAAACATCTTTCAGAACAAAAATCTTTCTCAACAAACTACACCCTTCTCAATGAGCCACTGGAAGCCAAATTTCGATTACGTTCTAGAAATCAATACGTACCTTGTATACGTCATAAAAATGTAGTGAATAAGTTGGTTGAAGCTGGTGGCGCTGAGAAATTAGCGTGGAAGTCCTAGGGAGTTATTTTTTAATCTTTCCTTAGGTTTCCTTAACCGGATTTCCTAGAACTATTTTAAATGACTACTATTTTTTTCCTTGTGAGGCTGAGTGAACCCTGACCCGCTATAGAAAAACTTATAGGGAAAAAGAATTCAGTAACGAGACGAGTTCGCTACAGGGACGATCTTTAGCTCTTAGCGTACCATAATATTTCACTTTTTGACAATACCACCAGTATAAAATAAAATGGGGGTAGATCAGAGGGAAGTGTACATATACTAACTTGGATAGCCCAAAACCAGCCTTCCAGCATAACAGCATACTTTAAAATTTATGATAAAACAGACAACCAAACATACGAAAGGTAGGGCAATCAAAACTGTGGTGTTTGACTTTTGCTGGCTGCCTAGTCGGTGGACAGCTTAATTCGAATTCGTTTATTGATCTGACGCTATACTATCTTAGAAAGTGTGCCCCGACAGTGCAATATGTTCAGGAGAATAGGTACAGGCTGGGTATTATAGGTAGTTTACGTGGTGTTTGAATGACCACGAGTCCACACTCGGTATCTGAGGGTAGGTAAAAACCTTCCGGATCCCAAAGGCGAGTGTGAACAGGAAAGAGGCAGACTGGACCGCTGGGGGAGACGCTACTAGCTATTTTGTAGGGCTCCAGAGATCGTCGTCTGCATGGAAGGGATCCCCTTCCAAGGATATAATAGTTTAGCGAGACGAAGTCAGAGAATCCCACTAGGAACATGTGGGGTCTGACAACGTCGGACCAAAACATAGCAAGGTTACGAAAGAGATGTGCAGAGTTAGTTAAATGGGAAAGCCATGGTTCGAGCAGTTCAACAAGCGTCAGTGTAGAGACAGAGAGAGCAGTGTTCACTTCAAGTGTCTAATTCCGACTGTCTGAAAAAGCTCAGAATCTCTGCCTTATATAGGGAGGTCATTCTTGCCTACAGCGAATGAGAGAGCTTTTTATTGTGGCCAATCAGGGGCTACTACTCCCGAACCTCTAATGAGCTGTTGCCATTTCGTGACCGTGAACTAGCCCCCTCTCTCTATACTGACGCCGAAGATTTATTGATAAAATGTGGAAAGGTAGGCGGGTGTTTTCTGGTACGAGAACAGGGTAACTTCTATTTATTCGTGGTGAAGTAGTGAGCACATCAAAATCGTGTTTATGATATTGACTTACTGATGAATAAACCCATATTTCATGGTGGTGAAAGAATGCCTGGTATGACACTGCTAATAAACAGCTAGTTTGTATGTATAACTTCAAAATAGCTTCCATTACAAGAAGGTCTCCTGGCTATTTCCCTAGAGGGAAGGGGTTTGACAAAGTGGCGATAACTTATTAACCAGCATGCATTATTTATGCATTCTTGTCCCCTGGTCATGTCAACAATGACTCTCTTAGGTGAATAGTAAATTGCATTGGCGTCCAATCAATAGCTATGAATGCATATCTTTCTCTGTGATATTACTAGTGTGATCATTACCAGATACAAATCATTAAGCACTACAATTGTAGGAAATCCCCGAATATATTATATAAAATTGTATCGTGGATAAATTCTTCTTCTCAATTTTTATGTCCCGAGGCTATTTATGCGTTCACTACATTGTCCAATAAATAACTTTGATGTGTTTGGTTGGGATATATTAATGGGCGCAGGAAAAGTGCAATTTAGATAATATCTCACACTCACTGTCATTTCCCGGCTAAAATTAGACGTATAATGTTTACTATGCAATCTTCTTTTATTTACTTATCTGAGGTGGCACGTGTTTATCGCTGCTTTTACAGAACCGTCTATCAAATAGAATGGTTTGTTACAATGCTTTGTACAGGGGATAATATATTATGATTAATCATTTGGTTTATGGTCAAAATATCAAGAAATAAAATCATAAACTATTATTAATATTTTTTGTTTGTTATCGATTCAACTTGTACTATAAGTTTATGAGTAGTATTTTCTAAACGACAACTTAAATTATATAGGCCAGTGTTATATTAAAAATATAGGATCGATATATTTTCTACCACCTAGATCTACCAACTCTGGACTAATCAATATTTTATTGAAACATAAAAATTATAAGCAAAACTAACATTATCTTTTGAGGGTAGTTACGAAGAGGTTGGCTCCACCCCTATCAGTAGACCCGGATTAAAAACACACACACATTTAAATTACTAATTAGTTAACAGCTCATTCAGGATGAATCCTCGTTGGAAAGAAAACTAAATCAACGACTTTTTAGAATTATATTTTTGACATAATTTCCCAAATAATTATTGGTTTTCTCTGGCTCCCATGATTGGAGAGGTAGCATGATCGATGAAACTATAATGACAGGCTAATTAAGGATATATTTAGATTAAGTAATAAATAAATTATTTAATTTATTGATTTTTCAGGTTGTCAAAAATCGAATCGTATCTTCCCTGAGACATGGATGAATCTAGTCCAGTCGCACACCATAAGTAAGTATTCGCCATACAAAAATAATAACTAATGCTCAATTACTGCTGTTTACATTCACCGTTCCTTCCTTCCAAAAATATATATTAAATAGTACCACTTTTGAACCATCTCTTAAATTTATATAATATAATTCAATTACAAAAGTAGGCAAAATAATAATTTTAAACGGTATATATAATATATTACCTGCAACCAATAAGGGGAAACACACTGTTCGATTTGAAAACTTGATGCATTTGGAATAACGAAACAAACGCAACTGACTTCTGACGCGTTGACGAGAAGGGGACCAGTTGTGATTTGCCGAACCACGCGCCATGGGTTCCCTGTCCGGGCCACAAATCCTGAAGTACGAAGCTCGTGCACCTCGAGGTTCGCCAAGCCAACCGTCTTGGGAAAGGGACCTTACCGTCCCGCTATTGGTTTCCGTGAAAATCTGGAAGCCTTTTGCGTTCTGCGTTTAGGCATGGGACACATCCTCTACAGTCGGCGTACAAGACAGGCATTCTGGAAAGCCGAGTTAGTGTCGATGGGAGTAACTCATTAGGGTGATCTGACCAAGTCCTTAGGTATGGATGTCTCACTCCAAGCTGGAAACTTTTATCTCTACTACGGTAATCTTATATTAATATTTTTTGATAAGACGTATTAATATATTAATAAGACGTATAAAAAGAGCGAGTAACAAAAGATATGAGCTATATGAAGTAGCTGACTGGTTGCTATCAGTTCAAAACACAAAAGCACCTCAGCGGATCAATGCTTAGTTAAAGAACATTTATCGCTACATCGAAATCACTTTTGTACTTGGAGCTCAACCTTAACTGCTGTCTGGGAAAAAGCACTGGCGAAGGAAACACTAAATTCGAGATAAGTGGCGAGACTGTATATCTCTTGCAGTTCTGCAGGGTGGGGAGGGGGGGGGGCGAATTGGCCCCCTGCCAGCGCCAGCGGGCCCCCCAATCGGCCTTATAGCCTCACTCGAGCCCCGGGAAATTGTTCAAAAACCTTGATTGAATTTTTTTATTGCTTTGCTATTTGTACAGTTGACAGTATATGATATAAAACAGGAGAGAGTAGACAGGGCTAGGTGGGGAAGTCTAGAATCGGATTTCTACTCATCCACTTGCAATTCGATTTACATGGAACCCAATACTGTATCATCATCATTTGTGAAAGTAGGGGGATGTTTTGGGTATATCATTTAATACGTAATACGAAACTCCTCACAGAAACGGACCCATAGTCACTGCACCTCACATACTATATCACATGTTTATATTAATTAATGTGTCGTATGAATGGAGCATTTATAATGCATAAATGAACACTCGTTCTTTAAATAAAAACTTCTTGTTCCATTACGTTATAGTTAATTAAACAATAGCGTAATAAATCCTATATTGGCAGAGGCAATAGAAAATTATTTTTCAGATGCAAACACAAAAAAACAACAGTTCTGCCAACAGCTACAGGAGGATGCCCCACATGGAGTTCCCTTGCTACACCGTACGAGCAACAAAATAAATAATTAACAGTATAGAATGATTTAGTTTGTTAACCAGATGCAGGATAAATATTTTTATTTCAGCATCTTAGGTTGCTTACGAAACGTTAGCTGACGAAAGGTTTATTGTTTAATAAATTGTATAGTGGTGAGATGGAGTTTTTGTTTAAATATGTCTGTCCACAGCCGTCAACAACCATGTTTCTTCTTCTTTAGCTTAATGTGGACATCGATGAGGGGACTAGGGCGTAACCTTACATATATGTCGTGTAGAGCTATATGTTTTCTTGGGGTAGCCATTGCTAAAAATCAAACTTTTAATTCATTATAAGTAGTCCAGCATACAATATAATATGTTTTGCACCATATAGTTCCAAGCATTATTATTTTTTTTTTAAATAAGCACTCCTCGGGACACTTTGCTGGATATCTTTTGGGTATCATAGTATGCTAAGACTGCTCAAACATTTGTCTTTAAAACTCGTAGCTTTCTTTGGATGACGGCCTCCTGTTTTTTCTACGTAGTTTTATCCTGGATTCTAAGAAATATAACCCCACATAATCCTGCGGGATTTGGGGGCACCGTGAACTTTAAGGTAACCCCTGGTAATCAGCGAGGGTGGCGAGTCCAATTGTGACCGGACTGTGACTGTACCACAGACAAGTTCTCTTGAGGTGGTCTCAAATATTGGTCTCAAGTTGTTGGCAAAACATTTTTGATTCGATTGTAAATGTTCCATCTGTCATAGCAAGTGAAAGAACAATACGAAGTATTTCATAGGTTCTGATGTGTGAAGAACGCGTTTATTGAAAAATGGTAAGGCGGCTGATCAACATTTTTCACAAAAAGTCAGAAAGGGAAATTGGTTATTGCCGTGAAGTTACAGAGCACATAGGCTTTGTATCAGGCACAAATCATTTATCTATCTTTGCCAATTGGCTGATTGTTTTAGCGTTGAAAAGTCATTCTTTACAGACTGATACTGTCTTCGGAGGAATTTAATTGTCCAATTCTTTTATTTTCTGTGGCCGGATTCTAGGAAATATAACCCCACATAATACTGCGGGATTCAGGGGCACCGTGAACTTTAAGGTAACCCCTGGTAATCAGCGAGGGTGGTGAGTCCAATTGTGACCGGACTGTGACTGTACCACAGACAGGTTCTCTTGAGGTGGTCTCAAATATTGGTCTCAAGTTGTTGGCAAAACATTTTTGATTCGATTGTAAATGTTCCATCTGTCATAGCAAGTGAAAGAACAATACGAAGTATTTAATAGGTTCTGATGTGTGAAGAACGCGTTTATTGAAAAATGGTAAGGCGGCTGATCAACATTTTTCACAAAAAGTCAGAAAGGGAAATTGGTTATTGCCATGAAGTTACAGAGCACATAGGCTTTGTATCAGGCACAAATCATTTATCTATCTTTGCCAATTGGCTGATTGTTTTAGCGTTGAAAAGTCATTCTTTACAGACTGATACTGTCTTCGGGGGAATATAATTGTCCAATTCTTTTATTTTCTGTGGCCGGATTCTAGGAAATGTAACCCCACATAAATATAATAATACGGGAGAAATATAATCCTACGGGACATCAATAGAGTAATCAAGTATGAATAGAGCCGGTTATAAAATACTTGCCTGACTACTTGGGTTAATTTAGGATTATGGCGGGAAATACAAATGTAGTATGACTCCTCGCAAGGGAGGAAATTCTGAAGTTTTTATTTTAGTTGTGATAGTATTTTGTTGCAAGGCTGGTAGACAGATAGTCAATACTGTTAACAATCCTTTTATAGCCGTTCTATTGTTTATATAGATTACTTAAGGGTGTAAAAATAAAATTATCCAAACATTTTATCTTGGAGCATACATTTCGAGAAAGCAATTTGAATCTATGAATTAATCTTCTAAAAATATAGAAATGTTTAAAACAATTTGACAGTTAAGTTAAACTGGTCATCTGGCATCGAGATTTTATTTATATAACCCTGCTGTATCAGTTAATACATCACATAATAAAACATGAAATCTATAAAACGGAACGGATATATTTATAGCAACGTTAAAAAAAAAAATTTGACTATATTTTGCTGTTGGAAAAATATGATTTTTATGTGTAAAACGCGAAAAAGTGGTGAATACGATTCTAAAGATAGTTATTATTAAGCTTTTGTAATTATTTCCCTCTAAAGTCCCAAAATATAACGTGTATTATCAATCAGAACAACTTATGTCAAGCTAAATGGAGTTGTCATAATGATGTGAATGGTCTGACATGATAATATAAAGACTTCTTCTTTGTGAAAAAGCAAATTATATATCTAGTCATCATTTGCAATCAGGATACAATCAACGCCTAACATATAATGAGGGTCCCTGATTTGAAAAGAAGTGAAACCATAAAAACAGAATTAAAAAAAAGAAATTGTAAATTATTGAGTGTTAGTGCTCAGAGACAGTTGTATAAATATGTGATATTGTTGTTGATAAGTGGATCCATCCATCATTTTATTTTCTAAATACTTTTAAAAAATCATGTGTTATTATTCCGTTTTTCTTGCAGAGGTTCACACTTTATTTTACAGTCGTTGTATTATTTTGTATAGTGTAATAGCTATTCATAGGGGGCTTAGTCTATTTTCTGTCAACTCTTCTTAAAATTAAAACATTGACTGAGGACGATTGGTATATCTGTAAAAAAAAAAATAGAGATATGTTCGGAAACATTCGTTACAGGAAAATGATAAGGAGGAAGGAGATATTCGTTCGTATCTTGCTGCCAACCACCAGCGACTGAACAGCAACTAGAATAGAACATAGTTCCAGTGATCAGGGTTGTTACATTTTTTTGTAGTCACAGGCTATTCAGTCACTGATTCATAAGTACACGAACCTTTGTGACGGTTTCGCATGGAGTGGTTTCCAATTTGGTACCTTTCCTATGCCAATCCAAATCAAGTGTTTATTAACAGTGTTTATTATTACTGAACGTAAATGAATGAATAACAAAAAAAAGAAAATCATTAGTTTAAACATACTGTACACGTATTGATAAAATGTAAGAGCTGCTTGAATGATTAAGTTTTTTTTTTTTAATGGAAACTATCGCTAGATCTCAATTTTCTCAATCACTAATTCCAAATTTACGGCGCACGCGTTTTCTTTTTTCACTGATAAGAGTAAAATGACATCGTTGAATTGCATACTCATTGTAATCATTGATGCTATTGATTAAAACATCATTATACTATATTATTTTCCAGGTTATTGATGCTTAGTAAGAGACATTTACACGTGTATATTTGCCCCGTGGCTTGTTCAATTAAGCTTTAGTATCTTACATAATTCTTTCATTGACACAATATCACGCTACAGTTATTGCTTCGCTACACTGTTCACCAACAGTTATTGTTTCGCTACACTGTTCGCCAACAGTTATTGTTTCGCTACACTGTTCGCCAACAGTTATTGTTTCGCTACACTGTTCGCCAACAGTTATTGTTTCACTACACTGTTCGCCAACAGGTTTGGAAACGATATATACATAATTACAGTACTGAAACAAAAAAAACAAAACCTGAACATGCAAAACATTGACGGTTTTATGATCTTGTGTCACAAACAAAATATTTACGAAGAGACTAAGGCAAAGTAATTTCTCCTCTTTCTGCTATGCGCAGATGCATTTGAAGGAGGTTGGGTTACGTACAATCAGATTGAAGTTAAGAGGTCAATACCATGAATATAATGCTAGGTGATGAGGCTCACCTTCAGTTCACATCCCGTGGTTGTATTTCTATTTACAATGTGTCCAGGCAAATTCCAGTTACTTTGTACATTCATCAATTTTATGACAAATATAGATTCCATCTACGATCGTTGTGGCCCGATCGTTAGTCAGTCGTTCATTACAAGGAGTCATTGACTTTTTTTCTTTTTTTTCCCAAAACCCCTTTATTAATAACATTTTTTAACAATTTACAATTACAATTTCAATTAACAATGTTTTCCTCTTACTCCGATACGCTGCTGATCCATTCGAAGGAGGGTAGGATTACAATTACGATTCTATTTGAAGTTAAAATTAACAATGAAATGTGTACAGGACTAGGTGATGGGGCTCACCTTCGGTTTACAGTGTGGGAAACTAAAAACTAAAACCTAAACCTAGAACCTAAGACTAAAGCGTTCCTGCCGCTACAGCGTCCTGCCATCGAAGGGGGAACGGTGCGGGGGTTATCGTGTTAAACACCGGGTTTGTCAGGTATTGCAGGGAGTCGAAAAATTTGATATGTCAGATAGAAATATAAAACATGCCACCCTACAGTTTCTTTTCTGTATTTTGCATATGTTTATTATTTTTATGTTGATTTCAACTTAGTACACCATATATGTATTGCGCAATACAATCATAGGATAATCAGAAGAGACAATATACCTTGTATTTGTAATATTTGTTATTCTTATGGGACAAAGACCCGTAATAGATTTTTTTTTTATGTTAAAAGATGTGCTAACCGGGACAGGCCGCCTCCCCCACCTCTCCCCCTTGGTATGCGAGTACACTGCAATATTGGATTATAGCGGTAAGTTCATCTCAAGAGGTGACCTGAGCAGACCTGAAACTGATCGGTGTTGAGAGCCGAAAATATTCTTAGGTAATGGGCGGAGGCTGGGATGCAGGGACGGACGGAGGGTTGCCAGGTAACGGTTGGCAGTCCTGGCTATAATAGGGGAGGAGAAATTTATGGCCCCGGTCCCTCAGGAGGCCATTAGAGTGTCGGCTGCGGCGCGCTCGTGCCGGGACCTACGCAGCTCTTCTGTATTAGTCAACAGCGCTATGGAATTTTTACATTTATTGTTCACATAATATAATAAATGGCATTATAATGCCTTAATCTGCCTTCTAAGTTATCATACGTCGATAATAAGTCGAATATAGAGCGGAGGAATGGGTGAATTGTCAGTAAGAAGGCAATATGGGTAAGTTCATTTATAAATATTATTGTGGACGCTGTTGGATTAATAGGATAACATAAACACTCATTGTTAAAACATTACCTAATTTTCCACAGAATAGCTAAGTTTTGTCGGGCAAGGTGTAAAGGTAGGGTATGAATGTGAACTTAAACATATGGGCCACTCCACGAAGTTTCCCACATTGTGAACCGAAGGTGAGTCCCATCACCCAGTCCTGTATATAGTTTATTGACTTTTTAACTTCAAATAGAAAATTGTTTTTGTAAATATTACCTCCTTCAAATCCATCTGCGCATGCAGGAAGAGGAGAACATTGTAAATCTTGTACATTGAATTTTGTTCATCTGCTTGTAAAAATGTTGATAAATAAAGGGGTTTTGGGTTGGGGAAAAAAAAAAAAATTAAAATACTCCACGAATAAGGTCCTTTTGTTGTTCCGGGCTGATTTCTCGCTGACCGCGAGTTGTGTATGGCTAAACAATTTTTTTTTTTGTAGCTTCTAGCTAGTTTTAACAGGGACCTAAGTTTCAATTACTAAATTTGAGTCTATTATGTACTAGAAAACATTCTTCATTAGTAAAAATGGTCATTTTTACTGTTTCCAGAAGTGACGTTTTCAACTTTGACATCTTGCTCCTCTATGACCGCACATCTTATGATTTTCCCCTTTTCACATCACATATTTATCAGCTGTATTATCGAGTTTCAAAAAGATTTATTGATCAATTTTAAATGGGTAAATACCGTTAAAAAGGGGTTTCCAGGCGGGTCGGGTCATTATTTTACCTAGAACAGACTTTTAGCTCTTACCGATACCTTAGAGCGCCAAACTTTGCCTCCTTAAATGCCATATAACCTTATCCTGGAATTAGGTGGTAAAATTTAGTTTTAATTATCAATTGAGAAATAATATAAAATGTAACCGAAAGTTTAAAGTTAACGAATTCCAAAACGGTATACTGATGAAAGTGGTCAGACATACTTCATTCGAACAGCGAAGCAACAGTGAGCTTCACGAGATCTTTGATTTGCCTACGGTGGATGAATTCATCCATATAAAAGACATTTAAATTTTTTCTACTCCCTATAGTACTTGACTAAGCTGGTGTTTAACACTATAACCCCCGCTCCGTTCCCCCATCGATGGCAGGAACGCTTTAGTCTTAGGTTTTAGTTTTTAGTTTCCCACACCGTAAACCGAAGGTGAGCCCCATCACCTAGTCCTGTACACGTTGCATTGTTAATTTTATCAGTAGAATCGTAATTGTAATCCTACCCTCCTTCGAATGCATCAGCGTATCGGAGTAAGAGGAAAACATTGTAAATTGAAGTTGTAATTGTAAATTGTTAAAAAATGTTATTAATAAAGGGGTTTTGGGAATAAAAGATAAAAAGTCAATGACTCCTTGTAATGAACGACTGACTAACGATCGGGCCACAACGATCGTAGATGGAATCCAAAATTGATGAATGTACAAAGTAACTGGAATTTGCCTGGACACATTGTAGATAGAAATACAACTACGGGATGTGAACCATGATTACACCTTAAAAGGTAATGGGTATAGGATTGTCAGCTATCTTAACCTCTTCAGGCTTCTCTTAAGTCGTCGTGGTGTTTTGGTAAGTCTGATGAGTTTGATTGAGCCTACTATGAATGCCTTTCTTTGGGTATTATCTTGTACAGTGGCAATACAAATAAATTAATCTAACTTTGATGAACAAAGAAAAGAAACAATACATTGCATGGGTGGAGGGGGGTAAAGGATTTACCTTAAATTAATAAATATGATTTACTTAAATACAAAATATGAAAAAATAGTATAATGCACAATGAAATTAAAATAAAAAAAAAAGAAGAGGGAAAATAATAATAAAATAAATAAATATTGGCGTTTATATTTTGTTAGAAAATTGTTTTTTATTGATAACATCATGAGTCGACGTTTCACCTACTCAGGCATCCACAGGGCTACAATTAAGAACTATATACATACATATACTATATACATATACATAGAACTATATACATTAAGAACTATATACATCTACATATTTAGAAGACAATTATATAAAAACGCTTAATGTAATAAATAAAGAGATAGGAGACATTAAAAAGAGTATACCTGTGAATGATATTATCGTTTAATTAATTGTTGTTAATCCATGAATTGTTACCTTGCTGTAAAAAATAATTAAAATAGTAAATCAATACTACATTAAAAAGTAATTCTGTTAAAACAAAAATTATTTTACAAACCTGAAGTATATATAATATTAGGTGTTTCCAGTTATTATTATATATTATTATCGTTAGTCGGAGTATATAGAATTGTGGTCTCTCTGTTGTCTATATGGAGCTTTTGTTTTTACTTCATGTGCCCAAATGGGTTGTGATTTCATGGATTTTCAACTGTCTCTCACTACGCAGTCTGGGAATATAAGAATTTAGTGAAGCAGTAAATAACATTATGGTACATAAGTAGGTTTTAACTTAAAAAAAGTAGCTTCATATGCAAATTTGCGTTGCAATTGGATTAGTATAATTCTTTTTAATTCAAGAAAATTTGTTTGCTCTTGACCATCGGTCCACGACACATAATGGGTTTATTAACTCCGCTGCTACCGGCGGGCAAGGATGTAAGCCTGTATATATTTAGATGGAGGTGAAGCAGGAAGTTGTAATCAGCTGGTAATTGTCTCTCGGCCATAGCAGCCCCAGGGGGGAGTGTTCCGTCTAGATAGAGCGTAACTGGGGCATCACTGCAGTTAGCTATGATGTATACTGCTGTAATTGTCGTCTAGTCAGAGCAATGGGAGGGGGGGGGGGGCTGGCAAAGAAGAACAAATGTCTTGACTCCGCGACTACCACTTTTTTTATCAGACACTAAATCATACCGGCCTGAATGTTACAAACTAACCATCAACTTGTGAATATTAGATTATGTTTAAATCATTGTTACGAGAACAAAATTTGCTAATTATAATAGAGAATAAATGAAAATTTTCAGAGGGACAGAGAATTTGATTATGTATTTTTTTGTTACATTGGCTCGTTGCATATAATTGCCAGACCCTAGAGTGCTCATAAACTAAAACTAAATTTAATTAACACTTAAAATAAAAATATTCATTTACTTTTATGGAGGAAAACAGGAACAAAAAAAAAACCTGCACCTATAACATTAATTTCTAGTGGACCTTGAAAATAAAAAAAAGTCTACCTGTATCTTCGCCCTAGTTGATTCATTACGCAAAGCACTTGTTACCAAAATATTGTTGCTACTCTTACCATTCTCGATGAACCTTGCAGTGCTTTATTTTACTATGTTATTATTAAAGTTTGCATCAGAAGCACCATATAGTCAGGAAATGTTAATAAGTTTAGGCAAATTTGTATTCTTAGAAATTTATTCTGTATTCTATCCAGTTTAAGTTACGAGTAAATATCATATCTCTGGGAAAGAAAATTGAACTGTAGTGTATCACAAATGAGGATGTCAATTTTGAAGGAACATTGATGGTCCTTGACTACGTACCTTTACATGACCTTATGACGTTTGTCTGTATGTCGCCCACATCTAAGGCGTTTATGGACATGTGGCCACTAACATATGTGACGCAGCAGCAGTTCATCGACTCCGTATTATCAGCGCATTTTACGATGTCATTTAGAAGAGAGAAGTACGTTTTATACTCGTATATTTTTTGCATTTTGTACCTTTTACGTTGAAATCAAATTTTGAACACATCACTACGCCAGCCTCGGGAAATTCCGCGATGCTCCTGGGTCGAGATAGTTGCCACAGCTGGAGTGTGCCCGTGTGATTAATGACTCATTAGCCACGTAGGAACGTAGCGATAATCACGAGTGACGAGCTCCAATTGCGATGCCCTTGTTACAATGCCATATCGTTGTCACTGGAATGTGGTGCAGATCCCTGTATGTTACGTAGATGCCACAATACTATCAAGTATACAATCATTGTATTATTATTTGTATCGTTATATTGTCGCTACCCATCGCTCCTATCTCAAAATTCAGACTTTACCAGCAACTTACTTATCTTCAGTATAATAATTCATAATTTATACACCATATTATTATTATTATTATCCTTCCTCTAATTAAATCAATTCACACTCCTTTTAATTCCAATTTTCATCCAGTATTAATTCCTACTTTTCAACTTATGTTATTGATTTATTACAGAATGTTATCCACGCTTATACCTACTGTACAGTTTCTTTTCTGTATTTTGCTTATGTTTACTATTTTTATGTTGATTTCATCTTAGTACACCATATATCGCAATACAATCATAGGATAATCAGAAGTGACAATACACCTTGCATTTGTATTATTTGTTATAATAGATTTTTTTTTTCATTCCATTAAGACGTAGGTACACACAGTTTAATTTCATTAGACAAACAAGCCACAAACAAAGCTCAAATATTTATGATGCGAAATTCTCACATACGAAGGACATTGGAGGGCGAAAACCCCAGAATAAAGACTTTTTGTCACTTCATTTGACGTACAATAATGTTATACGCTTATACAAAATGTTACAATATTCTCGTTTTGATATGCTTTTCCAAGGGTGCAAGATTGGTAGTAATTGACATCTTTAACACAATCATTCATTTCTTACATAAAAAAATGAGTGTTATCAACTGAAATATCGCAAAACTGCAGTCCTCGAACTTAAAGTTATTCGGTTCACAAAGAAGCCACACTTGGGACGAGAAGAACGCGCGTGGAACCGGTTCCCGGACCCAGGATCGCACTAGAGAAATCTCCAATTAGGCTTTGAGGCCAAAGATTGCTACCGCTCCAACTATAGCACACAATTATATTATTGCAAACCTTTTACGAACGTTAGAAAACTACCGGGAAATGGAACAGGATGTAGGAAGACGTGGAGGAACCAGAAGCTATTGTCACATATTCAGAGTGACTGTTATCAATTGTAAAACTGTCCTGTGACAACAGTGAAGGACAGTCATACGACCACTTACTGTTTCATTGTCGACTACAGAACCTTTGTGAAAACAATACTATTCCAATGTGGCAGAAGTTTAATCAATGGAAGCCAAGTTTAATCAATGATCACCTTAATGAGTAAAACGCCTCATAGACCTACAGTCAACTTGCAATATATGATACAGTTATGTTTATATTTTATTTTTATTAATTATCAAAGAATAATTATGTTTGTTATTTTCATGAATGTTATACTAGTTATTATTATTATGGTTTCCTTTTACTTCAACAATTTAATACCATTTTTATCTAGTAGATATAATATGTAGTTCTAATAAAGTTACTTAAAAAAAAATGCTAGAACATGTATTTGACTACATATTGTTTTGGTACTCAAACATGTTGTTTTTTGTTCACTTTTCGCTTTACAGTATTTTTATCTCGTTGATTATCTTCGTAAAAAACATATGTAAAGGGTGCCCTAGAATTAACACAAGATTTGAATTTGGCACCATTTGTGCAGTAAAGTGCTATCAAAGCTAAAAAAAAAAACAATTTGACAGCTAACCGTTTAGGGTATAGTAAAAGTGGAGCGTTACACGACAGATGTACTCGTCTTTATTGTTGAACATTATCTAAAAAATAATGAAACTTTGGCGCCCGCAGTTCGAAAATTTCATACAAAATAAGGTCGGAATAGTGTTTTTGTTTATAGTGAAATCTTTCGATAAATACTAATGAAAATAGTTCATCTGGTTACAAAAAAATTGATTTAGAGTATTTTCATTTACGAAAAAAAAATACACTCACAAATTTCAGAGGGCACGGCTCTAATGAAAAAAGGAAGTTTACCAATATACAATCGGAACAACCTTTTAAAAAACGGAGTTCCTTAGCAGTTAAAAAACCGTATCGAAATGAAAACCAAAAACATTTTATTATTAATGTCAGCTTGAAAATACCTTTGCCCTTTTTTGTTATTATTATTACATGATGTCCCCAAATAAGAACAATTGATTTCCAATATTTTCATAATAAAAGTAAGACTTTCTTCCACACAGTGACGAAAATTGAAGTTTTCTTTCATTCAAACAATTTACAAACTTTCTAAACACGCCCGGACTCGACCACCATGTTCGATATTACAGTATATAATTACTAACAGCCAAAAACAAAACCAGATACGTATCATTTGCTGCTTACTATGTTTCAGGCGCAGGTGATGGAGTTCACAGCTGTTCCTTCTGCCTGCCTGGGTCAGTTGTTTCCTGTGAGCCAAATGCCGATTTTTTTTTCGGAATTTGAACTCTTGAAGTATTTCAGGTATGTTTTGAATATTTGACTACATAATTAGTATAATAGTGTTTGATAAAAAAAACCTTTAGTTGAAAAAAGGGGGTTCGGATTCTGCGTACATCGCGCATAATTGACCAAATGTACCTCACAATTAAAAAATAAACTGTATTCTATGTATATAAACTGTATATATTCTATAAACTGTATGTAATGTCAATATATACAAAAGAAATTAAGGTTGGAGAAATTTATGGAAATATATTGATATATAAGAATACACTAGCAGGTTCAGAACTCGAAGTCAATATCTAGTTGGGTGCTCTACCAACTCTTTCTTTCTTTATATATGCAGAGGACTTAAAAATACTATAACTAACAGGCATGAGGGTTGGAGTTTTTGAACGATAAACCAAAAAATCCCTGAATAAGAACAATTTAGTTCATAATTGATAGCAAATTTTAAACTACGTGTCCTTCAACAATGTGGAAATTTACCGCGAAGTTTTTTTATATGGGAGGGGGGAGGCAGAGACGAAGCTGTCGATAGGGTAAACCCTCTTTGTAGGGGATGGGCTTTGGGACCCACCCCGTGACGTCACCAGATCGATCTAGCCGCTTTCCCGCCCCCGCCGAAACCGCTGTTTGTTTACACATCTCCACCTTCACCCTGGGTGAGGTCACTCGTTTTGGCGGGAGGTACCCTTTCCGATTGCTAGCTTGTTCCTCGTCGTGCAAGGGGGTTGATTGACACGAACAAGTTCAAATCAAAAAAGTAATTTAAGGAACATTTCTTGGTATATTTAGGGCCTGAGGTACGGATCAAATGCGCTAAAAGTTGTTGTCTTTTGAGAAGCTATGGATGGCTTGACTGTAAAACTTTGATAGTCTTATTTAATTAGGTTTCTAGTCATTGTGAATTTGAAGGCAACTAGTCGGACGACGCAGCGACGAAAACAAACCATTCGCGTGGGACTGCCTTGCCATTCTTCAGAGCTAGAATAAATTAAAGCAATATTATCTGTCATCTATCTGTGATGAAATATTCTCCCACATTTCATGACTAGCATGCATGTCTATCTAACCCAGGGAGTCACTATAAAATTAGAACTGACTAATCACAGTGATGATCTAAACGAGAAAAAAAAAAAAAGTGCACTATAAAAGACTACGTAGAGAGACCAAGCTAATGCTAAAAATGAACACATTCTTCTAGTTAATAAGGAGCTGTCGATGATGGAGTGGTTTGTGTAATGATCTGAAGGTTATCAGTTCTCATATGACTAGTAATACCGCCTTGGGGTCAATTATTATATACTTTTCTAATCTTGGTAATTTCACTGTTCATTGATTCCCAGTTCCGGAAAGAACGACCTGATTTGGTTTGTTATCATTCCTTTAGAGCCTGATAACAACCTGGTAAAGTTTTACGGCAGGAAATTTTTCACGGAAAAATTAGTTTTTCTGTACAAAAGGTAATGTATTTTTGATATTTTTTTATTTTTTCCTTGCTCAGTTTTTCACACCTCTCGTTATCGTTGATCCCGTACCGAATGATGGGATCTATTTACCTACGTTAGCCTTGAAGGCAACAATTTATATACGACAACTAATAATTATTAATAATTGGATCAGCTTCGATTTGAAACTGGTGTGTGTACAAGTCATGTAATCGAT
Organism: Acanthosoma haemorrhoidale; assembly: GCA_930367205.1. Classification (NCBI taxonomy): domain Eukaryota; kingdom Metazoa; phylum Arthropoda; class Insecta; order Hemiptera; family Acanthosomatidae; genus Acanthosoma; species Acanthosoma haemorrhoidale. The sequence continues at coordinate 20,890,933 of OV884014.1, read as the reverse complement.
TTAAATGTTTATTCAACAAATATTTCAAATCACCCGGGTGTTGCGAGATATTGGTCAGGATAACGTGAAAGAATTACTCAAGGAATTTGACCCACTTTCATTATAATTTAGTAAGTTTTTATTTCGTTTCGTCAATATTTTATATTTTTTCAAAAAAAAACTACAAATGGAAATCTTTTTCTAGTTAATAAGACCCTTGCATATGCCTTGGTTTGCATCCCTTGATGAAATGAATTTATTTTCTACCTTTGTTTTCATAAATAGAATGCTTATTAACAAGAAAAAGGTTTTCATTTTTAGCATTAGCTTGGTTTCTCTACGTAGTCTTTTGTAGTGCACTTTTTTTTTTTTCTCGATTAGATCATCACTGTAATTAGACAGTTCTAATTTTATAGTGACTGGGTTAGATAGACATGCTAGTCATGAAATGTGGGAGAATATTTCATCCCAGATCGTCAATATTTACTATTTGACTTTTTTTTTTTTATAACAAACAAAAATGGTACCGATCCTTGGATATGCAATTTATATTCTATAAATCACTTTAACTAATTTTGAGTGCTCAAACATTGGTGATTATATATTATATTTTATTTGCTGCGTTACCTCCTGTTTCGGCGAACGGTAATCCTAATTATACATTCTGCTGTTGATAAAGTTTTCATCAGAGCTGAGAGGTGAAAATGGGAATGCTTATAAAATATGCCGTATCTGATCCTCACCAAGCACGCGACCATTGTCGGGTGATTGCATGTCACTACTTCATTTCAATGCGTATCACTACCTACTCTATAAACTTCTATAGCTATTTAGTGTCCAGCAGCGAGGCGTGTATTTTTTAATTATGCTTAACTGCTTATAATTACTATTCCCCAGAAGTAATAAAAGTACATTTATTGTTTCGTCTTATTCCATCTAGCAAAGGGAGTCGCAAGGAAACTAGAAATAAATAATTAAAGTGTTAAAATTAAAAAAAAAAGCACTATAAAAGAGAGAAACTTAATACCACAAAGGGAAACCTTTTCCTAGTTAATAAGACCCTTGCATATGCTGTGGTTTGCATCCCTTTTTAACGATTTGAAGGTTCCGAGTTCAAACAATGAATTTATTTTACTACATTTGGTTTCATAAATAAATATGAATGAATCTTACATAGGATTTAGAGCCTGTCTATGTAGACAGGTAGTATTTAACGGTACAAATTAATAACAAACAATGTAGGTCTAGGTTAGCTTGCTATTTACTAAGTTGTATTGAATGAATTGGAGGAATGAATTGCTGCTTGTCTTTTCTATGTTTTAAATGCAATGGATATAATACGAACATATGGTACTGTGACAAGGATTTTTTTGTTTTATTCCGGACAAAAAACCCGTAAGGGCTATGTGTAGAAGTGCGTGTGTAACTTTGTTGAAAAAAGGATCATTGCATTGAAGTCATCTATGGCGGCTTTTCAGGAGAGTTAGGGTGAGAGAGAGAAGTGCATAGATAATAAAGGATTCATTTTACAACGAAAGCAAACGAACAATTAAAGCTGAACGAATTCGATCCAGTTATGCTTAAACTTTAAAGCATTCTCAAGCCAAGTTCAGAAATCAATTAGGATCTTAAGTCTCGTTTTCCCCCAAGGATAAGGGCATTAATGGTAAAATAGCCTGAAAAAATAAAACTTGCGCATTCTTATATACATGGTGGCGATTTCAATGGTTCTTAAAGGCTTGGCATTGTTGGTTTTTGAATATCCTGTCACTTGAAACATTTCCGATACTGTAGCGAGCTGGCTCCTGGCGTTAGCTGGATAATTTGGAGCTGGCTCTGATGCCCAGCTCTTTGAAGTGCTCATTCAACAACGTTGTCTCTTTCTGGAGGTTTTCGACATCCGCCGGAGTTTCCAACTGAGGAGTAAGACAGGAAAAAATATTTAGTCCGCTTCTATTTATAATCCTCATAGACGAGGTGGTGAAATGATGCCATGAGACATGGAAGTGAGATGATTTCGGCTGGTTGATGCATTCGGTACAGATCAGATGCAAATGCAAATGGCTTAGGAATGCTAGCTGATGAATAAATGAAAAGTTCCAACCCAATCTTCTTCTTTTAAAAAGAGAATTAGCTAATAGAAGGATGATAATAAATAAAGGGAAGACAAGATATACGGTCACCTTGTGGAGAAACATAATTCTGTGCAGAGTTGAAGAAGTTTAAAGCTCCGGGTTAAGTACTTGGGAGTGGATTTAAGAAGCGATAGAAGATTAGGAGGGGAGATATATGCTAAGATGCTACTTGGTATTTCATAGCATCAATGCTGATTTTGTTTGGAAAAGTGAAATATCCTGAAAAACAAAAATGGCCGCATGGAAGTCAGCGTGTACTCCTACTCTCTCATGGGCCCTAACCAAGAAGTCAGTGTGTACTCCTACTCTCTCATGGGCCCTAACCAAGAAGTCAGCGTGTACTCCTACTCTCTCATGGGCCCTAACCAAGAAGTCAGCGTGTACTCCTACTCTCTCATGGGCCCTAACCAAGAAGTCAGTGTGTACTCCTACTCTCTCATGGGCCCTAACCAAGAAGTCAGCGTGTACTCCTACTCTCTCATGGGCCCTAACCAAGAAGTCAGTGTGTACTCCTACTCTCTCATGGGCCCTAACCAAGAAGTCAGCGTGTACTCCTACTCTCTCATGGGCCCTAACCAAGAAGTCAGCGTGTACTCCTACTCTCTCATGGGCCCTAACCAAGAAGTCAGCGTGTACTCCTACTCTCTCATGGGCCCTAACCAAGAAGTCAGCGTGTACTCCTACTCTCTCATGGCCCTAACCAAGAAGTCAGTGTGTACTCCTACTCTCTCATGGGCCCTAACCAAGAAGTCAGCGTGTACTCCTACTCTCTCATGGGCCCTAACCAAGAAGTCAGCGTGTACTCCTACTCTCTCATGGGCCCTAACCAAGAAGTCAGCGTGTACTCCTACTCTCTCATGGGCCCTAACCAAGAAGTCAGCGTGTACTCCTACTCTCTCATGGGCCCTAGCCAAGAAGCAGGAAAGCAGGCTGTAGGCACATGAGGTGCAATATCCACGGAGGGTAGCAGGCAAAACGTGCCTTGGCAAGGTACGTATCCAGCCGATCAGGATGATATTGGACAGTACACCATTTGTGACGACAGTAAACGCTCCCAAGACTAAGTGGTTTGACCCTGTGCAAAGAATGGGTCAGGAAAGATAACCGCACTGAAGTGTCATGACTCAGGAGAACACATAAGGATAAATTGGCATGATGTTAGTTCATCGCTTACGGAGCGTCAGACATGGACATCAGGAATAGAGAAGGCATCCATTTAAATTAGGTCTAGTCTACGTTCCTATTTGGCGAGTTGTATTGAATGAATTGGAGGAATTTTGAATTGCAGCCCATTGTGTTCTAGTAATAAATGCACTTTGATATACTCACCCTGACCTTTTCTCTCTTTTGAATACAATAGATAGAATACGAACATATAATACTGTGACAAGTACTTTTTTTTCATTTGGGACAAAGAACATTTCTTGAGAATAGGATCGCAGTACTTAGCTGTACTGAAATTGAAGATGGCGAACCTTCTGTAAATTCTTAACATCTTTTGCTAGGAGAGAAGAGGAATTAGCGAATAAGTTTCGGTTTCCTTAGAAACAGAGAAAAAATGAAATTCGGTTTCGCTATTAGTTCGGATCAGGTGTTAGCTACCTAGACAAAGGTTTCAGTGCTGAAACAACACACCGCACGGAGCCTGTCTTCGGCTGAGGCACATCCTCAGTACGTGACAGCCAGCGTCAATCAGCTGGGCTTGATACAATAACAACCGTGTCCGGTATTTAGTTCGTCTGCCTCGTTAGACCGGCGACCCTGGGGTTGCTCCAGGAAGGGGGTGGTTGATGGCCTCTGGAGAACCGTCCTCCAGCGGAAGGCAAATTCCTGGTGGCTTATACCTTTGAATTGATAACGAACTACCTAAGCTAGTTATATTGTTGCTCCTATAGATGGCAACACATTCATTCAGCTACGGAGAGAAAGCCTTTCGTTTGTCTGCTATGCTCTGAGATAGTCGACGTAAAAATAATAGAATCAATCTGGAATTCTAGATATGCGTTACAAAACTTCTTGAAACGTGCCAATTAAATATTAAAAAACAATACAATATTGGTAAGTAACAAGAAAATACTAAACGGAAAATAAATATCCGCAAACGCTTTAATCGTTACTTTTAATAGTCTGTGCTTTAACAATACTAGTTGCAAAACAATATGTAGAGCATTAACCAACAGAACTGTGACCGATGCCACAGGCTGTCGGAATGAAGTGATTTAGGGCCGTTGAATGTCACAGTGCTACTATATATCACCGGTTCCCGTTGTCACGGATTGTCATGGTCCCGGCAAGGTGTTCCTCGTTATTGTGTTACAGTAACAAAAAAAAAACACACCTTGTAAAAACGGTGAAAAATATTCACTTTCTGCTTTTATTGTGGGCAGATATTAGAATTCGGAGTATTTACAAATAGTGAGTTTTTAGTGAATATTTTATTAAGCAGGGAGCCCAAGGACAAATGTTTCAAAAATGCAGAATCTATTGTTCAATATTAACTGACCGGTAACTAATTGATCAAGGCATCAGTGACCTCTCTATTTTTTTTTTATATACTTTTATGTTCATACCTACTAAAAATTGTTTGCTAAGATTATGAACTAAATATATATGTATAAATTAAAGCTACCGTAGGTTGCCTTGGCATTTTACTAAAACCTTTTTTTTGTTTGCTTTAGGGCATGTCAATTTCAGTGGTCATTGGATGCCCATATATACAGGATCATCTTCTTTTTCTGGATTTTATAAAAGTGATATTTTAAATTATTTAAATTTTATTATTATTTCACTGAGCTTGGAAAGATTTTTGTTAACGTGTTTCGGTTTTTTTGTACTATTGACGCAGTGATATATATATTACGATGGCGAGAACAAAGAACCAAGCGTCCCTGAGGTCAACCGGGGTATCCACTCCCACCTGCCAGGAAGACAAGAAATGTATTCTTCTTTTTTAAGATTTATTAAATGATTGTGAAAAACAAGATAAATACATGGAATGCGATGTCAGCCTGTTATAACTTTTTTTAAAAAACTAACGTTTTCGAAAGTATAATTGCCAGTATTTGCCAATTGGCTGTTGGTCTATGAGAGGGTGGGTCTCTACATACCAATAAAAACACACACACATGCGAACAGTAATAAATATAAAAAAAAAATATGTATACAGTTGTAATATGTAATACTAAAAATAAAATAATAATAATATGTAATATGTAATACACAAACAAACCTTATACAATTGACTCGAGTGACATTAAATACGATAATTCTCTTGTTGGTTATTTACAAGACGTCATTTATAAGAATGTCGTTGAAATATTGTTTGCATTAGCGTCTCGAATGGGTTTTTACCCGTAATGAAACAGAATCCTAAATTGTGAAAATAATGAAATGTTAATCCTAAATACCTCCCAAAATGTGATTGACAAAATTTAAAAGTCAGATAAAAGCGGACCAGTTAATTAATATAATTCTTTGACATGTTTAACGTAATAATGTTGCAAAAAAATATAAGGTATAGGGGTATTGTTTAATTTAAAGCTCGAAATGTAACATGACGAAGGGATTATTTATCAACTATTGTATAACACACAGATAAAAGCCCCTCCCCTGTTTAAAAGTAGAGCCTGATCATTTAAGCTTAGCGATTATATATTTAATTGATGTATAATAACAAATTTACATTTTTATTGTCACTTTTGAGATGTATCGGATTTTAGTGTGTTTGAGGGCGTTTCTCCGCATTGTATCCTGACCGCTCTCTGTTCACCAGAGAGCACCCTCTTCAAAACTTTTTTAACGACTCTTAATGTTTTATAGCCGGTCCCTTATTAATTGAGCTATAACTCACAGGCTCTCAAGAAGCTTTTAAGAGCCCATAGTGGAAGGTAAAAACTAATTAATCCCCTTTTAAACGCGCCCTCCTAAAACTTTCCAGCTAGTCAAGTCCCTTTAAAAAAGCAAAAGTTAAAAATTATTTTTATGGTTTGGGTGATTCAATTTGCATCTACTTAAAATGGGTGTTTTTTACTTACACGCCATAAAAAAAAAATGTTATTTTTTTATGCCACTATAATAAAGAAGCAAACATGAGCTCGCTGATGAGTATCTAAGTAGGAATGTCTTGCTGATAAATTGAAATAATATACTGACATTGTTACACATGCTGATGCAATTGCACGGGCAAGCAGTATGTCGCAATATCAATAATTTTCAAGGTCCCGTAAAACAATATCCTTCATTGCAAATAGTATTGGCTACTTAAACGGAATATTTTGATTTGTGTGTCAAAAATTATCTTCAATTTTAATTAGCCTACCAAAACCTAGTGTCGATAATGATTAAAATTTGCGGATAAGATACCAATCATTTTGATAGAGTACAGATTGATTCAAAGGAAAAATAATGGATTATTGTTATTTTTCTATTTCCGTTCTATTCTTTACAAGTTTTTTTTTTTCTTAACCCCTTTAATTTTTATACAATATGTAAAAATATGAACAAATAATTGAAATTTTTTTTCATTCTGCTATGCGCAGATGCATTTGAAGGAGGTTGGGTTACTTAACAATACAGGTTGTGGTTAAAAATACAATGAAATGAATATAGGGTGATAGGGCTCACCTTCAGTTTGAAAATGTGGGAGAAAAACTTACAATTCTTTACAAGTTTTCCATCAATGTAATCTGACAGCCTGAAACCCGAAAGTGGTTACACGAAGTACTTATGTTCTGTATATTGTATCATCATTTTTTTAGCGTAGTAGTTGAACGAATTGGGCAGTTGAATCATCACTGCTATGAATATGTAGTAATTACATCGCTGAATAACCTTGCAGAATAATGGCTAGAAATGTATGTAGTTTTCAGCATACTTACGCACCCGAAACATTGCTGATACGTGTAGGCTCCTCTGTCGCGGGATGTCGGCAACAGCATACATGATGGCTTCTACGTTATGTTCTAGACAATTATTTCTATGCTGTGCATCGTACTTGTTTTTTTTTTATTATATATTTACGCGTTTTTTTCTGAACAGATTTAATTGAGATATCTGCAATAATGGCACGTAATGTGCTTAATAACAACTCTAAATTACATATTACGTATGAAGAAAGGCGGAGAGAGATATTAGCTGCGCATTAGAAGCTATAACGAAAGTTCGCGGAGTCCCGAACGCACAGGTAGGATTCACACCTGGAAAGCCTGGGATTTAGTGGTTCGTCGCCATACGATCCAATTCCCACTCAGGCCAGGAGAAAAGACGGCAACCTGCATTTAAATTTTTTTTCCCTACTCTAAGCTGGGATACATTACAACCATACAATGGACTTTTCCACGTGTATCAAAATGTCAAAATTGGTGGATTGTACTGATTTATCAATGTTAGGTGGCTTACATAGGTTTTTATCTGCATCCTCCGAGCATACCTCGTGTCCTATAAAACGCTATTTATACCTACTGCCTGACATGCGGGACTGGGGTGCCTCCTGGGCCCCGGCTGGTTCTAGGTCTGGGCTCTGCTCTTGTCCTTACATTCTCTCTGTTTTGCATCAGTGGCTCGCTCAAATTAGTTTAAATATACGTACAAACAAGGGCGTCGATGACCTTAGGGTTTTAGGCCGAAATGAATTCCAATAACCCAACGACTAGACTTCAAAATCTAACTAATTTCTAAATTTCTATAGCCATGAGATCTGTAGCTCCCAGGAATAGCTGGGTAAATGGAATTTATGTCAAAACGAGACAAGTGTACACGGTTCGCTAGGCTTTCTTCGTTCCTTGAAAAGATGAGTACTATTGCTTTAGAGTGCATTTAGTCCTCAATGGCGCAAAAGGAGTTGATTTTCAGGAGTGTTGCTAAGTTAAAAAATGTTGCCCTAGAAACATGTGTTTTTAGACTTACCCTCTTATTCCCCGGGACCACAGATCCATGCCATGAAGCCTGTGAAGTTTGCACGTTATAAACTGGTGACTTGATGGGGACCTCTAGAATTCACAACGATCGACCACTGCGCCATAAGTTAATGTATTTCATGTTAAAGCGTTTAAATTATTAATAAAATAAAATGTAAGATGTTAATGTTATGTAAATGTTAGTTTAGTATGTTGCGTGCGACATATTGGCGCAGGCCCAAAGGGATTAAGGGAGCCAGGAGGGAGAAGAGATTAAATAAATGGCCGTTGATTCCAGGTAAGGGCGAACCAACCCCTACCGCCTTCCCTCAGGGGCCATCATACAACCCCTAGAGAGCTGTACAATCATGGTTGGCCGGCCACAGGTCCTTATTTTCTAGTGTCTTATCTCCTTTACTGGGAAACTTGTATAAAAACTTGTTATTAGGTTTTCGTTGGTTTTTTCCTAAACCAAAAAACAGTTTTCGCAGGCAACAGTATTTGACAGTCCAGTTTACTCGAGCTGAAGACATGAAATTTTTCATGGAGGTTCCATTTGATGCAAGGAAGAATTAAAAAAAAAAACATAGATAACTTCGTAAACATAATTAAATGTAATTTATTAAAGAATTACTTAGGAGTACAAAATATTTATTTATCTATAATTTTGAGCAGGGTACCAAATAAATACCTTGACTTCTTGATCAACAATACTTACTATTTAGTATTTACTACTTATTATTGTTATGTCACACTTCATTATTTTTGTATGAAGGTCTTATTATTCGTTGAATAAATGAATATAACAGCTTTTTTACCTTATCACTTCTTAAGCCATATTAAAAAAAAAGCATCAGTTTTCCCATGGTAGTTTCGTTTGATGACCCAGTGGTGCTAAAAATAAAATAAGCAAACCCCATAAAAAGTATTGAAGGTCCATTCAAATATTACTTATTAATCAAATAATAAATTTGTTTTTTATCATACTGTGGACAGTATCAAAATTAAAGTTCATTACATCCTAATTAACAATATTCATATGTGTTGGAACTTAAATGAACTTTAATCATCAATCAACTTTAACTTAACCTGTATTTTTTGTATATTAGTGCTATTTTCTACAGTAGTTACCCGAAAGTTGTTCTATTGATGGGAAATTAAATAATTACTTCGCAATAAAACAATAATTATATCATATCTAGTAGGATATCTGTTCAAAGACCTCAATTCTTTCATTAACAATATGTAACATGTACTCGTATTTGGGCTATGAATTTAAGTACTATAATTTAAAAAGTCATTAAAAGTGACATAAAGCAGCAATGAACACCCTGATTGGGGGATGCTTAACAAATTTTTTTTTTTTTAAATTGTAGGTAATATCTATATTATTTTAAATATTGTTATGTCACAAACTCTAAAGCTGATTTCAGCTGAACTTTTGTGATAAACGTGACATAACTGACAAGCCAATTTATTTTTTACTAAATCTTACCACTTTAAGTGTTATAAATTGATTTTTTTTTCTTCCTGTTACGTTCATATTAACAGACTTTGTTTTCTATGTCACAGGTATTGGTGATGGGTAGTTTAAATGCTGACCAGAACAACGGAGACAGCCAGAACTACCTTTTTCCACCGACTTCAGAACAAACCCAAAACTATTTTGACGTTTTAGCACAGTCGACTAGAATCTATTGTGTTAATTTCCTGTTCAGTTTGAAGATTAGCTCTAATAGAAAGTACAAATGTAATTTATACAACCAAATAAAATAACCTGTTTCTTTTACAAATCTTTTGGGTCTATTTCAAGAAGGGTACATAATTTTTTTTTCTTAGATAATTTAAACCTTTAATTGGCATGTAAATTTATTCTTGAATATTACATTTTACATAGCATTAATGATTACACTTCTCTTGATCGACTAACTACTAATTGATACTATTATTCAGTGATAATAACTTTAATTCAGAATTGCCATTATTTATGAACTGTAAGCTCGTTTACTGAGTAGGGTGAAGAGTTCACAGCATAACACCTTGAGTTTCTGAAGTGGGGGGATTTAAAGGAGTATTGTAAAGATTTTAATAATCCGAAATCTAATAATTACTCCACTAATATTAATTAATTAAAAATATTATTACTTTTGAATATCCAAAGTAGAAACAAGCTTTATTTGGTAACTGATTGCAATTAGGTACTTTATTTTATTTTCAAGAATTCGTGTGTTAATGTTTTTTTAAATTCTTCACCTATGAACAAATTTTTTCTATCACCCAAACTCGCATATATATTACCTTTTGTTATATAGATTTACAACAATTTCAACTAATAAGTTTTACATTTTGTTTTCATGATTGTTCCAATAATTTATTTTTAAATCACTGAAGTCTTCCTAATGTATTTTATAATACTGAATTATTGTCAAAATATAATCTAGTCATGTAATTAATTAATTGTCATAATAGGCAAAATTGAATGAGCTCAAATTATTTAAAATCTTGACTTAGTTAAGACTTTTAGCATATACTTTTAATAAGAATCATTTAATTTAAAGCTTAATGCAAAATTGGACTTGAAGGTATGTATGTTATTGATGTAGTTTATTTAATTGTTTTAATTTTATATTATAAGTTGTTGTAAATAAAATTTAGTGTATTCTGACTGAATTGGTTTGGTTGGATAAAAGAAGAACAAATTCTGAAAGTACATTACATATGTATGCATACATATTAGCAAAAACCTGAATGAATCTATAAATCAATAATAAATAGGAGTAGCAAAATTAATTTCCATATTTTAATATAAATTTATACTAATAATAATAATAATTTCAAGGGAAGAGCAGCCTTCTTAAGATTTCCTTTGCAGAGATAACTTTGTTTTTTTTTAAAAAAGTTTCTAAATTCATGACTTCATTATAGTCTTATTATAATAATTCTCACTGCAGAGTATGATAATTATGATAGTATTGTACGTAGAAATACTGCAGCGGTACTTCAAAATAAATACAAAAAATGTGGTATAAATAAAAGTAAAACTAAAACATATACTCGTTAATCAGAGAGCAAATCTCTTACCCCAGAAGATTCATGTAAAGATTCAGAAAGAGAGTTAATTTTAAAAAAAATACTAACTTTGCTATTACTTTTGCTATTTACTAAAATACTTTTTTTTATTTCAGATTATGAAAAGAAAAGGAAGTTGGATTCTACGAAGAGGAGTACTTTATGGGCGTTAGATTGGTTAATGCTCTACATCTACCCTGTAGATCCGAATTTGTTTGATAGAGGGCGACAAATTCGGTTCTAGAGAGGTTTGTGTGGGGCATATACATAACTGCGGCTGAATCATAATCAACTTTGATGAAGATTTTATTTTATAATAATCAACAGTTTAATATTTATGTATACATTGTGATTTTCATTGCATGTTACTATATGCACTTGTAAAACAACTATTTAAGTTATTTTATGACATGTAAAATTTCTTTTGTATGTTTCAAACCAAAAATGTTTAAAATTGCCTTCTTATTAAAAGAGAATTGTAAAGATTTATAAAACATTTATCATATTCCCACACTTTCTTCATAATATTTATGTATTTTTATATGTACATCTCAATCAGAAAACTGCTGATGTACCATAACTTAGTGATAACTTTAAATCCACAGCAAAAAAAGTGTTTTAAATCAGACTTGGGTCTGCTGTATTGAAGGTACAAAGCTGATTTATTATTTCTCCAACGAGTAGCAGCACAAGATAGTAAGGCACTAAACTACATTCCTGCCTTTATATTTTTTTATGAATTGTCAGCTTCACTTCTTTGCACAGTGCTGTAAAGGCAAGGTATAGAGAAATTTACATTTCACATTTGTCTTTAATGACCACCCTTCATATTGGTGGTTAGCATCTTGACTTTTAACTGCAGGGACCCAGATTCGATCCCCCAGTTGCCCAATTAGACTGGTCGGGTTGATTCTCAGTTCTTAGTCATTGATTCTCAGTTTCTTTAGCATTGAAGAGAAAATGAATCCCGTTAAGAAAACTGTGAATTTAATTTTGAGAGGTGACACCTGATGTCACCTACCAATGGAGACCACATTTTGTCAGCCCTTAACTCATCCCTCTTCATGTGTCTTTTTTTATATAATATTAAAATATTTATTATTCATATATTTAAATTATATACTTTTTATATAATTTATAACTTTATATTTAACTTTTACGTTATCTTAAGGTTCTGTTAATAAAAATAGGATAATTCTGGCAATAGGAATAATTGTTTATTTTCACAAATTGATTTAAAATTACTGTACAAATAAAATACGTATGTATTAAAATAACATTATTAAAATTAACTTAAAATTGTACCTAAATTATTGATAAACGTGATACTGGCCAGTGTTTCTTTATGTTGCTTTCTTTGATGGTTTTTTCTTTGTTATATTCGGATTAGCGTCTTGAGCGTCCTGGTTCTCGATCTGTGGTGGCTGAAAGTCTGGGGCCAGTCTTCTCTGATGCACTACGAGGCAGTAACCGTGCCTTAGCGTGGGTTGATACCTGGGCTGGCGTCCCTCCTGGTGCTTCCTCGTCCTCTGCTGGTTCAAAGATGAATGAGCGCAAGTCTGTGGCGATCCCAATATTTATACCTTTCCGCTGCCTTATTGATATTATAACCGGTTGTACAATGACAGTTCTTTCGGATATTTATACTTTGCTTGTTTTGAAGTTTATAAAATAAAATATTTATATTAAATTATTGATATTATTTATGTTATACATATTAATGGTAGAGAAAATGCAACGAATAGTGTTTAAACATTCATGAATCGTGATCCACCATTCATTTTTGCCCGCTAATTATGAGTTTATATTAAAAACACCATCAAAAATCAACACATCAAAATATCACAACAATAATTTTTAAGAAAATAACATTAGTGATATTGAGCACCTCTGTAGCCTGGTGTTTAGCATACTGACTACTAACTGAAGAAGCCCAGTTCGATCCATGGCTCACCTTAGCGGTTTTTTCTTCAGGGATGAGTCTGGTCTAGGTTGACTAAGCCTAGTGAAGGATTCAAGCTCCTTATTTTATTTATAATGAGGATGAAAACTAAATTTAAGAAGAGCAAAGATAAATGAATTGAAGTTTAAGAGGTAATGTCTAGTGTTCAGTGGCATCTAACAACTTATACAGTAAGCCGTTACTTTTTTGTGAGTCTTTTTTTTATGTTGTTTTAAAGAGAATAATACTAGTTTTAGCTAGAAAGTGAACCATTTATCACATTAAAATATTATGATTAGGGTGGTTAAAACTAAAATGGTATTACTTGGACTCAGCCACTTGCTTTAATTATACATTTTCGCATTTTAATGATGCTTACAGGAGTTGGGATTCCGGAGAACGTGGCTTCATTTTTTCTGATGATGAAATGTACGTGCCGACCAATGAACTTTCTCCAACTCATTCGAAACATTTAGCCTCAGATCCACCCACTCTAAATCCTTTGGCAGATAAAGAAAATTAAGAAGGTTTGTTAAAAGGTTCTTTCACTGTTAGGAAATTTGGCTCTTGTGTCATAGAATAACATATTTCCTGATGTGGTGTTGAGCTCAGATGATAACAATGCCATTGTTGATTGCACGACACTGAAAAAATGGTTTGGAAGTGGCATGGAGCATTTTGGCTAGAAGTAGTGCAATATAAAAAGAAAATTAATCCACCAGCATCAATGAAAAGATGGTTGTTTTCAGATCCAATGCAAAGAAACTTAGTAACACATTATTATAACTTATTAGGACTAGTTAGAAGGATACGATAGGGTGATAAAATATTTCACTGAACGTTATAAAAATTCAAGATGTACTTCGAAATTTAATGTCCATTTACATGTCATTTAACATGAGCTTCAAAAGTTTTATTTCCATAGCCTAGTTCCTACTGAGGTCATCATCTATTTAAATTTTTTATTTCAAGAAACTTGGGTCCAAGTAATACAAAGCAACCTGGTGTTTACTTGACCATAAATTTAAATAATTTACTACAACTATACAATTAAAAATTTGATTAGAAAAACCCTATAAATATAAAAAAAAAAAATTAGTAAAAACTGAAGCTATTAGCCCAACCAATGATTTTAAGGCTATCTTTTGGTAAAGCAGGTACAAATATTTTCGTTTTTGGACTTAAGTTACTGGTACCATAATGACAGATTCTAATGAACTATATTAATAATGTTGAACATTCAGCTGCTAAATTTTTAAATGTTCTTTAATATTCTATGTAAAGAGTCATTAATAATAAATTTAATAGAATAGATATTTAATCAATAATAAGAATATTTAAGCAAATGTGCTGATCGAAGCGATCAAGTTACAAAGAGGTGTTTCAGAGCTATTCCAAAACAGACATAGGTTCTATGTGATCAGCTAAGAGTGCAATAAAAAAAAATAAACTTGCATAATTATTACATTATTTATAATTAAATACCTGGAAGTAAGGTTACCAGATATTTGAAGTTTTATTAGATTTTATTATGCTTTATTCCACCTGTAATTTTACATTATCTGATTTAATCAAACTAATTAAGTATTTATTACTATAAAATATGTCTTGGTTCTTGTTAAGCTAAAATTTGTCATCAAGTGTAGTTACAACTTGGGGGAAAAAAGGGTGCTCTGGATAAAGAACAAATAAATAATATCCCAGAGAATATATAATTCCGTAAATAATAAATTATAATAATCATGATCTTGTGGAAGATTAATAGTTTCCTTTGCAGATTGCATGATTTAAAGACTTAGTATTAAAAAAAAAAAGTTTCTTATTTCATGACATTATTATTGATTTATTAACAACTAATCTTTTGTTTGAAAAACTATATTCAAAATTAACTATTACTAGTTTTGGTTTGTAATCCCACTGTTTTAATAATTTGTAGTTAAAGAAAAAAAAAAAGCTTTGAAGATGAAGATTATTCAGGAGAATGGGCTGGAAAATGAGAAGAGATATTGAGAAATGAGAGGATTAGGGAAGTGGGCTGAATCAAGGAGACGATAGAAATGATGCAGGTAAAATGGGTTTATGCATGTATCTAAGATGAAGAATACTTGGCAATGAGTACAACACAGTAGGGATAGAGCAGCAATAAAAACCATTGAGTTCCGACCATTGGGAAGTAAAGAAAGTAAGTTATTTAGTAGCTACAAAGATCATACCTCCACTTCCAATTCCTGGAGCGAAAGGCAAAAGAAACACTCTAATGGGAATAAAGGAGACTGGCTGAACTTCCTGATCAAAGCACATTGAAAGGTACTATGGGTAGACGTAAAAGGAAAAGATAGGAGAAATAAGATGTATTTTTTGGGATTGAACCCAGGACATTCTCATCCCTGTTCAGGTGCTTTCCTAACTTAGCTAAACCTTTCGACCATGCACAATTTATTGAACAAGGAGAGTGAAAACAAAATTTATTGGGTATCTAGAGAAAAGCGCTCAGAATTATAAGATCCATTATATAATGTAAGAGCAAAAGTATAATGCATACAAACATTTTTCAATCTATCCATTATGGTTTTGAATTTATACTAGATTTAAAGGGTGTTGAAATGACAGCTACTGACTTAAGACTACTCATTTTCTTAGGTCCTTTAGGTAGACATGTATTGATAGGTATTAAAAAAAAAAAAAATCAATTGTACCGATGAGGGATCAAATTTATCACAAAAGAATCTCTGATACGAGAGACACATATTTAAACTATATCATGCAACCATACGTTGGTCAACGCCTACCTATGGCATTTCTCTCTCTTCATGCAATAAAGATGAAATTTTTTATTGCTTAAGCCTTAAAATTCAGTATAATTTTAATATAAAATACTGATAATAACTATAGTTCTTAATTAGAAAAAAAAAAAAAATCAAAGGCCCATTGATGCCGCTAGATTTAAAGTAGCTAACAAATTTTCATAAAAAACAAAACAAAATAAATTTGATTAAATAGATGTAGATTTATACTCAAATTGGTTAGTTGACAAATAAATTTTCACAATACCTTATTCTGAACTAATAAACCATAAGAGTTAAATATCATATATAACATATACTTAATGTGATTGTGTAATACAGCTTTTTAAATCAAGATAATCTGCTTTCTGAGTGCCTACTCACTAATATGTTACTAAATATACATTTTGTATTAAGTAATTTTTTTAAATATTAATAACTGACTAAGTCCAATGATTTAAAATTTGTTTTCCAAAACTTTAATAGGTTGCATAAATTATAAAATTCATTTTGTTTTGCTCCTCCATGTGTTTTAATTGAGAGAATATTGTTCGAACCCTTGTTTTTGAACTGGAGATTGTATTATGACACAAGGTTATATTTTACACAAATTATTCCTATAAAATAAATGTATAAATAATGTGGCAGTTATTCCTACTGTGAGATAAGTACATCTAGCTCACACAGTTGCCAATCTAACTCATATTCTTTCAGGGCAATGAAACACATGTCAGTTTTGACTGAAGCGTTTATCGAAGGTGGTTTTATTTCATTCATAATAACATTAAACCACCAGGCAGTTCAGAAACCCTAGGTCTGCCATCACCTGTTCATTACAACTAAACGACCCCTCGACTCGATTTTCCTCTCGGGAAAGACTTTGGTCAAAACTGAACATATGTCACTGCCCTTACTCATGAGGTGTGCTAACAAATAAAAATATATATCGCTGAAATGATCAAGGGTCTTTGTGTCTCTTTTTGAATTCTTTACAGGCTTTATTTTTTAAGTTAGTTAATGAATTAATGCCCTAAATATATTGCAATGATATTTTTAAGGAATTATTCGAGAGGTTTATTTTATTATATAAAATAAATTATTAAAAGTTTAATCTCAAACAAATGGATGAAACATCAGGAAGTATGTCAGTAATTGGAACAGCTGAGAGGAAAGCTGGGGGTTCAGTTGATTAGAGATCCTTTAAAAGAGAAGTTGTCAGTTGTTTAGAATTGCTGGAGAAGAGGTATTAATGAGGGTTGGTCAAACATATTCGACATGACTCACATACATCATATTTGCATGTACCTCTTATTTAATTTCTTTGTATTCCCTAATATTCTCTTATTTATCCATACGTATATGTAAAAGACTACTCGTCAGATTGGCAGAATTCACAGGAGGCCATTGAAGCAGCATTATATTTAGAGCGTCTGGATCAACAAAACACAACACTTGGCCTGGAGCAAAACAAGTCATAATTGAAAAATTGCGAAGAACTTAAAAACAGTATATGTCTTATTTTATGTAAATGTTTGGTTGTCAAGGACCCACCTGAGTTATAATAAATTATAAGTTTCATTAATTTTTTTTTATATTAGTAAATTGACGAAATATTATAATATGTATTTTATTGTTCTTGTTCTCGATGATTTTTTTTAACATTGTATATAGACTAAATATACAATCTTTCTTTGTCCTTTTTGTATTGTGTATGACCTGCACGGTACGATTTACTTGTTTCACATTATTATTTATTATATATGGTTAGCATGCTGACTTCTAGCTGTGGAGGTCTGGGCTGGATACCTGGATCCTCCAAGGATTTTCTCATTTTGGAACGGGTACGGTCACGGCTCACTCAGCCTCACATAGAATAAATGAGTAGCTACTTGAACAATGAAATAGTGAGTCTGATATAGACAACTGAAATAAAGTTTGAGATGTGCGCTAGGACTTAATATGCTAGTACCTCAGTCACCCACCTCTGATTGGTGATATCTCTTCTGCCTAGGATTTTTTAAAACTAATACATACATAAATATATCTATATATTTGAGTTTAGTGAGACATTCCTGGAACCTGTCCGGTAATGTTAGGTATTCAAAGTATAAAAAAAAATTGAATGGTCATCAGTTTGCATAATTAATTATGATTTATAAATATAAGAGAAGTTTACAATTTATTAGTATAGTATAAAAAAAATTGACTTAAAATTTACACATTACAGTAATAAATAGAAAAAAGAAAAGAAAAAAGACACATCAATATAAATTACTCAAAAGAAAAGGGTCAGGAGAAGCAATTGTGAGGCTGGCTGACAGGCTGACATACTCCTGACAGTTGTTTTGACATCTTTCAAAACCTTTCAACAGCTGGCTTACAATGGGGTGAAATTCCCTTACCTGGCTGTCCCCTGCTAAACAACTCTTTTAAATTTCATGTATTCATGACTGGTTGTGTATTTGAAATGTTAAAAGTCACATTAAAATAAATACCTCCATTATTCTATCACTGTATTTAACTTGATCAATATTTTAGGAAAATGCCTGTCTTTTTAAAACAAAATATTATTGTTAAAATAGCTCAAGTAGGGGTAAAACATCGAACAGAGGCCAATCAGATTGCAGGATTTCTTTAGAAAAACAAAATTAATATTAAAAGCTTTGGGTATCTCCTAAATAAATATGAGTATATATACTAATACGTAATATTAGTATTTTGCCAAAATTCAGGCTTATTCAGTACTAGAAAGTAAAAGATAACATTTACAGCTATTTTGTGCCACCTTACATGCTACAATATAAAAATAATGGTTTTGAACTACCTGCTAAATGTTTTTTGTCTTAACATTTTTACTGTTTTAAATTCAAATAATTTTATTTTCAATATTTGCATAATAAAAATAATCATGTTCTAATATACAATGCATCTAATCTAAAAACAAAATAACATCATTGCTCATCTTGATTATAAATAAATTCTTTATTGAAGTACATATGAATTTTAATGTAGTAAATAAATCTAATAACCTTAGAGTGTTAATTAAAAACGTTTAACAGCTAGTTCTAAACCAATATTTTATATTCTAGCTTGTAAGCTAATGCAAAAAGCAGTTAAATGCTTTTGGTACTTTACCAAGTCCTGAGGACACCTGAATTTTGATGAAAACTTGACACAGTAAATTATTATTTCAAAGACTCAAGCTTTTAATTTGAATATTATATTTCAAAAAAACTTATAATCTTTAAATTTTAACAAATTTTCCATCAATTATATTAATGAGCACTGGTGCTTTTGAAAGACTGTATGCTCTCGAGTGCTAGAATGAACAATGAGAACAAATTAATTAAAAAAGAAAGCTTCATACTCTGAAGGACATTTATGGAACAAAGAGTTTTCTATACTGGTAAGTCAAATAGATAAAAGTGCCTTGCATATGCTAACCAGTTTTTTTCTGCTTTAATTGGAGTAAAACTATCAATAAGAAATAAAAATATAATAATCAAGTGGTTGATGCAGGAATGTTTTTCTCATGACGTATGGTATCCCAGTTAGGGCACAAGGTACTTCAAGTAAATAGCAACATAGAAACACTGGAACTGATATAACTGTAACTATGGATGATGTATGATCATTATTGACTAAACCACTGGTCATTCATCACTCTCTTAAATTGTAGCATGAACAAATGCTTTAGAAAACTACATGTTTTAGTCACATACTAAAAACAAAAGTCCTCTCCCTTCCCATCCCATCAAGAATAACAAAGTAAAATTTTAACTAAACGCAGAATTTGGAATCAATAGAAAATAATAGGAGGGTTAATCATGAGTTGGAGGGTTTCAGAGAGTCAAACCAATTCATTATTTTATTTAAATTTATATTATAAAAAATTAAAAGACAGTGTAAGAAAATTTTAATCAAATTTATCTGTTGAAAAGTCCGTTGGTTCATGTGAATATGTATAAGTCAAGTCCTTTCTTAATTCTAACATGAATTCACAACTTTTACAAGTACATTTCAAGCCAAAATAACTTTAGATTAAAGTGTGACTAAAACATCACGATTTCTGATGCAAAAATGACTTTCAAATCAAATCTATGTGACACATCTTAATTCTAACACAAAAACTTGACTGCACTCTGTAAAACGATTTTAATAATAGTTTTCTTTCCAAATCTCATTAAAAAAACAGAAATCATGAATGAATTTGTGTACATTATTATCCACTTCTCTGCTTTTGTGGTCTACTGACCCTTGTAGCTCCTAGCTCTACCTAAGGTATAGGAAATAACCTCACAAACCTTTTCCTAAGCTCCCCTAAATCCCAACCACCATTCTTTCCACTTTCTGTCAACAACTTCTTTGCTTTTTCTAGCTTCATAGCTTGCTGACTTAATATCCTCAAAGAAAACTTAGGTATACAATATAAAAAATAGTACTTATGGTATCATGAAACTAATTAATTTGTGCAGTAATTGTCCCGGAAGGATTGAGAGTTTTGTATGGTTTCATTAATTAATAGATTGACTAGGCATATTAAAAATTTAGAGATATTAGTTTAACAATTTCTAAGTCTACTCTTGGTGACCAAAACACTATCTGGTGGGACATCATGAATAATAACCATTAAGGGCCATATGTAGGAGTGACGTTTGATCTGTTTTGTCCACCATAAAACATGAGGGAGACTATAAGACATCTGGATGTGCACCTCCTAAGCTCACAAATGTTCAATTGTTATCATTGAACATTTATAGATCATCAAATTCTATTGGATTGTAAGGGAATGAATGGCTAGTCATTATTCCAGGTATACACTAAAAAAATAAAGCAATCACAACACAAGGAAATAAATAACAATCATGTTACCATAGTTCCTAAGTTACAGTAAATAAATTGTAAAAGTCATTAAATTTATATATAATAAACTATTGAATGTATAAATATTTAATAAGATAAACATTAACTACAAATTATAAAAACTATAAAATATAAGCCATAATTAAACTTAGTCAGCCTAATCTAACATCATCACCAGTCAGTTATAATAACTGAATACAGTCAAGACTCCTAAACTTTTCTTGAAGAATTGTGATAAATTCCAGACTTTTTTTCAGGCCAAGACAGTCTTCATACCTATCTCCATAAATGTGGGATGAAGAGTCGCTAATTCATCCTCAGTCTAGGCTCTACATTGTGATGGCTTCATTAAAAATGGTATTTCCATTACTGACAAATGGCAAGGCTGGGCTTCAAGATAAGGAATGCGAAATACCACTCTTCAATCTGCTATAAAAAGAATGAGACAAATCTCTCTTTAATCTATCATAAAAGGAATTTAATTTATTTATTAATAGCTCACTGAAAATTTAAAAGAATTCAGTCTTCCCAAGGCCAATAAGTAACCACGACAAAAGTTCCCATTTATAATATATTTACAGTTTTACAATCATTCAGTCATTCATAAAATATATAAAAATACACCAGAGGCCTTGTAATACGCTATCCCCATCCTAGCATGATTCTTGCCTTCCACTGTTCAGAAGAAGAATCAAACGTTTGGGAGCTCCCTCATCCTTTTATTTATACGGTTTAGATACATTTGTGACCAGGGTATGTTTGGCTGATTTCTGTCTGAAAATGTTAATTTGATCTTGAAATGATCACTTGCAGTTTAATGTGGGCACTGCATTAAAAAATAAGACTTTATTGTTAGTAATATATTTTCAAATTGCAGAATTACACCATAATTTCCTTTCAAACTCATGCAAAGCCAGGAAACACATTAATGTCAGTATTCCATTTATAAACAATGTAACATACGAAAAATGTTTATTTTCATGGTAAAAGGTTCTTATGGCTCAAAAAAATGGTTTTATTCTTGAAACTTTATAATATTTTATTTGTATAAAAAAATCGATTTAATTAGACTGTTAATTATTTAGAAAAACCGTGTATCAAGGTATTAATTGGGGGTAACATTTCTCACTCCTAGGCAAATGACACAGCTACGCCACTCTGTTGATTATTATTAGTATGACCAGGACTAACACTCATCACTAAGCGAACGGACGAAAAGTAGAGAAAGAACAGCTTTTCATTCAAGTAGAGACGATTCAAAAGTAGTGACCATAAGATCCATTCTGTAACCAGTGAAACACTTCGCACTCTAGCGAGGGACTCATGAACCAAGATCCGTTTGTCTCTGACTGATCCGTTCATTTTCAAGTCTGAGACTGATTCGTTCATTTCGTTAATCTAAGACTGATCCGTTCATTTTCAAGTCTGAGAATGATTCGTTCATTTCGTTAATCTAAGACTGATCCGTTCATTTTCAAGTCTGAGACTGATTCGTTCATTTCGTTAATCTAAGACTGATCCGTCCATTTTCAAGTCTGAGACTGATTCATTCATTTCGTTAATCTAAGACTGATCCGTTCATTTTCAAGTCTGAGACTGATTCGTTCAATTCGTTAATCTAAGACTGATCCGTTCATTTCGTTCGTTCAGATGAACGTATCTTTATGTTCCGTTTGCTACTAGTAATGACTCGGATACGTCTAGGATACTATTGCAAACTCTAAAAGAAGAAAATTACGTATGCATATGTATGTTTGGGTTAGTTTGACGCCAGTTGCTATATCCACATCAAATTCAACACACAGAGTACATCAGACCCTTTCACACATTCTTCCCCAATGTTTATCTCATTACTCATTTCAATTTCCATGTACTGTTATATTCCAAATTTGGCACGAATATCGTTTTATTCCTTACAACCAATTATGCAGTCACGACTCCTAGCTCTTCTTGCCTGGATTCTTATTATAGGATCTAAATAAAAAGTCTTCAAATGGATTTTCTGGAGAGCTGACAAGTCCTCCCATGTCACTTTCACCCTTAGTCGCTCATCTTGTCTTTCAGTTTTGCTTTTCAACCAAACCATTCATGTTAACTCCCAGACCACATATTTAGGACTTATACAAGCAAGTTATGTGGGGCCTCCACATCACTTTCAAACTAGCAGACGATTAAAACTACTTCTTCTCCTCATATGCATCCGTTCAAAAATAACAATAGAAAAAAAAGAGGCTGATCTCAACAACGATACTCCAACCTACCTAGTCCTTCGGAATAGAAGTCTTGAGGAGTGCCAAGCCCTCAAATATTCTTTACAACAAGTTCCTGCAATCAAGGTAGTCCCTTTCATATAAAGAACCCCTACCCATCAAGCTGATTTCAAGATCCCATTCATTCAAAACCTAGCAACCTCCGGCGGCGACCAGAACTTCCATTCCCGCCTCCCTGGTCATTCTGATCCGTGTGGTAATTCTTTATACTCCCATCTCATCCCCGGCTACCCAGAACGACATGTATACCGGAGCTACCTACAAACCAACTAGCATTTTGTCTATAGTGAGTTTCACAGAGCGATTGCTAAAGTGAATGTTTAAGTGGTTTTGGCTAATGAGCCTTTCCCCCCCCCCCAAAGTGACAATTCGTTAAAAAGACCTCAGTTTTAAAAACTACTTAATATACTACGTATTGCTTGACTTGGCTAGTCTAATGCAATAATAAAGGAAATTCAACAGCTGTAAATGTGATATTAAAACATATAATCAACGATCTCCGAATTATAATGTATTAATTGCTAATTTTTGAATTTATTAAACACTATGAGAATTAATTATTATTGAAAAAGCTAAACAGATAATTATTCAACCGATTTTAAATAGGTTTTTTTTTTTTTTTTAAAGATAAAAAGCAAATTATTTATTGAGTTCAGCTGTTCTAAACTTCGAGTGATAAGCTTAAATATGAAATGGTTTAAAAAAATGATCGATATCATTATGATTAAAGTTGGTTTAATGCAATTGTATGGATTTGATTCATCAGTAGATCAGCACTTAGTTTCACATAACAAGTCGTAAGGTCAATAATAATTAAGGTTGGATAATATTCACGTATTATATTCAGTTGTATCATGGTTATAATATTTAGAAATATTAAAGTCGATCATTAACTTGTAAAAATCCCTTTTTTTTTTTCAATATATAAGGGGTTCCATAAACAAAACGTTTGAAAGTCAAGTAGTGATTCAATTCTAGCCAGCTGAATATAATTTGAAAACAGCAAGTGAAAATTATTAGTATTTAATATTCGTTTGATATATTTGTGATGAAAGGTTTAGATGCTGGTGATCAGGGCTTAAAGTTGACCGATGAAAAGGGGAACCCTCTGTATTTGTTTCTCTCAGACGGACGTCCAGCAACAGACAACAATGGGACTCCTCTTCGCAACATCTCCGGAAATTCTTTAATTTCATATGCCATTACAAATGAGCCCTCAGACTACCACGATTGGAGGAGTATTCCGCTTACAGATTCCAAAGGTAGGCTTTATAACGATAAGTCCTTCTGCCTAACGGAACCACCACCTGCATTGACACCATGTATAAGGTGCGCTTCTCAGGTTTTTGCGTTGGACGGAGTTCCATTGACAGATACCTCTGGCCTACCTTTAGTTAACATCCATGGTAAGATGATTATAGTTTTCAATCCTAAAGGACACCCCGTTATGGATCTAGATGGAAAAGACATTACAGACAAGTGCGGTAGGGCCCTACATCAAAACGAGAAGCCCTTCTTATCAAAGGATGGTGTACCTTTAAGGTTATACGATGAGCTAGGACGACCCCTGACAGACGAAAACGGCTTCCCATTTACAAATATATTAGGTATGCCTTTAGTAGTTCAGGATGAACATAGAAATCCAATTAAAACTGTTAAAGGGTACTATATAAAAGATTCAGAAGGTAATTTACACTGGGATAGAGGATTCGACTTGACTAAAGTCCCTAGAAATTATAAAATGAACAAGGCTATCATTTGTAAAAATAATGAACACGGGATAGCATTTGATGCCCATGGGCACCCGTTGACAGACATGAATGGATTTCCTCTTTTTGACTTAAGAGGGTCTCAACTTGTAAAGAAAAAAAGAGTTTGGGTTGATATGAATGGTGAGATTGTAATGATAATTCACAAAAGTGTGTACAACCGAGATGATATGGCTCACCTTCGAAATAGCCGTGGCACTCCCGTCAGACTCTACGATAAGAGAGGATATCCTCTAACTGATCATGAGGGTACTCCGTTGGTCCATGCAACAGGAATTATCTTAATGAAATTCAATGAGCTTGGAGAACCCATTTCCGATTCAAGCGGTGGTCCATTGTTTGATGATATGGGTAACCAACTTGGTTCCAAGTCATTCCATCCTTGTAAAGCATCAGGTCGTGACGAATTAGTTTCAAATTATAAGGGATGTGGCGTTCAATTTTTTGAAGCAACCGGAATGCCTTTGACAAATCTAAGTGGGATTCCACTTCTTAGCAAGTATCATGAACCTATGGCTGTTTTTGGACCAAACGGCGTACCGGTTACAGATGTAAAAGGACGCGATGTTTATGACATTCTTGGTTTGCCAATAGTGAAATCATTTAGAAATCCGCTATTGGATCCTACTGGAGAACCAATAAGATTATATAGCAAATCGGGTAAACCCCTTACTGATAGGACTGGAAACGTTTTAAAAACAATAAACAATGAATACTTATTAAAATTAAATTTTATTGGACAAATAGTAAGTGATTCAAAAGGAGGGCCTTTGTTTGATTGTCAAGGTTATCCAATGACTATAATAGATAAATTTTTATCAAATAAATCTCGTAAAGATATAAACTGTAAAATCCTACTCAACTTAGATGGAAGTGCTTTGTGTATGTATGATATAGCTGGGGAACCATTAACAGACACAAGAGGTGGAGTTCTAACGGACAGTTTCGGAAAGAATCTCATCACGACTTCAGTTTGCGGGATGATCACTGAAAAAAACGGACAGCCAGCATACGATTTGGACGGATATATTGCAGTGAGAGTAGCCGGGAGAGCAGTTGCGAATAAAATAGCAGTGTACGATAGCCATGATCGACCTCTCATCGGCCCAAGTGGCTTCATCCTCAAGCTTAGAACAGGACGAGAACTTCTCAAGTTTGATAGAGCTGGGTTTCCTTTTTGCACTTTTGACGGAAAAACTATTTACGATTGCAAAGGTCACCCAATTTTCACACCGCTCTCTGACATGTCTGTTTTACCATCCTTTGGCGAAAAAATAGTTTTTGGTGGAAAACTACAATTATTCGGACGTGACGATCGCCCGTTACTTGACATAACTGGTGCAATATTGTATACATCCCGGGGCGTCCCTTTATTGCAGCTTGAAAATGACGAAAAACCTAGAGCTGATTATATAGGCCGCCCAGTGTATGACGATAGGGGTATCCCTGTAGCTAATCCTGGAGGTATTTGGAAGGACCCAAGGGGTGTTCCTTATAGGCTATTTGACAAAGACGGCTTACCGTTGACAGACTCGAGAGGAAAAGAATTGTTAGACATTAATGGAGTTCCATTAGTAAAACGTAGTGACTATGGTCATCCAAAGTATGATCGGTCAGGTAACTTAGTGTACGATGCACACGGTCTCCAAATCACCGACCAACATTTTGTTGGTACTTTAGTGCCGCCAGAAAATAAAAATAAAGCGCTCAAGGAGTCGCCGAACAGACCCCTGAGGCTTTATGACTTAGGAGGGATGCCATTGACCGACGAGTGCGGTATGCCTCTCGAGACTGCAAAAGGAAATCCATTGCTTGATTTAAGTTCAGGGATGAATAAAATAGTCGATATGAGTGGAAGAACTGTCTACGACTCGAGAAAGATTCCTCTGGCATGTGACCCCACAACTCCAATACTCACAATGACAGGAACACCGATGGTGTTGTACAACAAGGATGGGAACCCGTTGATGTCTTTAGAAGGACTTCCGATAAACTGCCTGGACGGGTCACCCTTGCTCAGCTTCGACGAGTTTGGACGTCCATCGGATGCCGGCAACTCCAGGCTGTACGACGCATACGGGCTGAGCATCGACAGCCCGGATTGCAATCACCTGCAATCAGGCACCCTTTCACAACAGATATCCTTGATGTCCATGGAAGGCTGGGCCGTCAGGATCTTCGGCAACGGTGGTCGTCCCATCACAGACAGTAAGGGCAACATTCTGTTCAAGTCCGATGGCAATCCGCTGAGGGCTGGCAGCTGGGGTGACTTCCCAATCTAACTATGGAAAATAAAAGTTTTTATCTTATAAACTTGATTTATTGTAATGATAATGATTTTGAAATAAAACACTTTTTTGTGATGTGCTTTATCTCATCTTGAGGAGAGGTCTGACCTTACAAATTACTATATTAAAGTTAAAGTTATTAATGGAACAAATTAAATTACAGGTGATATTTATAGTAGACAGAAATGCTGGATTTCATTGATAAAACCATACGCACACATCAAAAGTTCTTCATCAAAAGCAAGCTCACTAATGATCGCCACTGTATACTGTGAAACTATTCTTCTTCTGATGAAATAAAAAGCTTTTATTTGAAATGTACTGAATGTTTGTTTAGGCCAGAAAAAAATTGGCAAACAAAATAAAGTAAATATTATATAAATGGAGATATATTTAAGATTAAAACTTTAAATGTATTTATTTTATTCCTTCTTAACAGCAATCTTTTATGTGGTTACTTCAACTTAAGGAAAAAATAGTTTTAAAAACTATAAATTTGAAGCAGTAAATAAGGTAGAGTGAGCTCTGGACACAAAGATGCTTTGAGCTTTAGGGAACGAGGTTTTGGGGCCGGGGCTTTGGCTCAGTGTTGAAGTTGCGGCTGTACGAGACTGTTTCCCTTGGAGCTTGAAATCACAAGATTTGGTAACATTGGCCTACCAATTTATTAGTATCAACTTGGACGACCTCAATCTTCTTCTTGACTCTTTCACACGGGTCTTTCCGTTGACATCGCCGCCCTGCGGTTGTCTTTCAACTTCTCGACTGGCCGAGATCAACACGAATATAAACTATTTTATTCACTCAACATTGTTCACTCCTTATTTATTTATCATTGCGGCTATTTATAGTGATAGATATTACGATTTCAGAAATGAGATACATTTTAATTTCATACCTAGAGGTTTAGATTTATTTTCCAATTATTTCATTTTTTTTTTTTTAACGAATACTCTTTAATATTTTATAAATTCAACAACAACAATTTATTAAGATAAAATTACAATCTGCCTTTTTATTAGGCAATAAGTAATTGAGATAAATGTTATCATTTATACCATATTTACAATTCATCACTCACTCGCTCATTCATACAATATTTACAAACAGCCCAGAGGCCCCCCAAGTCCACATGGTTGTCACCTCCCTCGCATGCGAAGGAGGCAGTGGAGTCTTGGGAACTCCTCCACGCTCCTACGTCAGCTGCGTCACTGGATAAGAGCCACAGACGCTCAGAACATGATTAGAGAAACTGGCCATTGCCAGGACTCCCACTCTTTAATATAGTAAATTTTATTATAATTATAACCAGGACTGGTATTAAAATATTGTTATTTATTAATTCTAAAAGTAACTGTACTACCATTGTCTATAATTTTTTTTGCGTCATAAAGATTTTAACATATTTGAGGTAAATTGAAACGGTATCTTTGACTATAATGCATTCATTGAACATAAATACAGATAATGTCTATGATGACTTAAGTTTGTTGACAGTCTTAAACAACCAAGGGAGAAATACAGATAAATTTAAGACAGTCAATCTATTGTGATTTGACATAAATTTGAGTTTGCTGTTTATAATTTATTTCTTTGTTTTACGTCCGTTATATTTTTGTTTAGTTCATACTTGTGCCATAGAAACCAACTGAGTTTGAGTTATCACTTAGTGGATTTTAATTATTTACGGATAACTCAGTGTAGACATTGAATACACATGATTAGCAGTAAAAACAAAATATCTATCTTAAAACATAATAATATGCACTTTGCTGCCCAAGGAATCAAACGCATCGCATTGATTGTTTATTGAGGGTAATAAATAACACCTGCAGTGTTGAGACATGGGAAGACATACATACTTTGAGATCTAGATGGCTGGAGGCAGGGGATGTTGTATTCTTCCTCTCTCCTTTTCGGTCTGAAATTTGGAACTGTTTAACTAGCTCTGCTCGTTTTAATTAAAAAACACTTGGCCGCATTTACGCTAGAGTAGCAGCTGTGCGCTGCTAAGCTGATTATATTTGATTTATAGGCGATGTCCGCCATATTGAAAAGAGGCAATGGAACGTATTTAAGCGGACTTTGTTCGTGGGACGGAAGTAAACAGGAGCCCTTCCTGTCAATGGCGAATCATTAATAACTCCCCTGCCAGCTAGAAATTCTCTCTTCCTTACATCTGGTCCTTTCTGTGAGCCGGCCACTTCTCCTAATGGAGCCGAGGTCTCAGGTCTATTGGGGCATTCGCTAATGATACTGACGGACCGCCGGGCCGAGGAAGTGGAAGTCTGGGTGAGATGGAGCGTTACATCTCAGATTTACTTCTGTTAGGGCAGGTCAATGTGCCAAAACTATTTTGGTATCAGCGAGTGGTAGACCTTTGAAAAAAGGCTCACTGTTATATCAATATGGTATTTAGTATTTATCTTGGTAGCGGTGAAGAACATATGAAGCTGGGCACAAATTCAGCTAGATAATACCGACCCATAGCCCAGTGCGTCTAACTATGGAGAACCGGGGGTTTCTTGGCTCACCCAAGTATGATTTGTATATGGGGGATGGGTTT
Organism: Acanthosoma haemorrhoidale; assembly: GCA_930367205.1. Taxonomy (NCBI): domain Eukaryota; kingdom Metazoa; phylum Arthropoda; class Insecta; order Hemiptera; family Acanthosomatidae; genus Acanthosoma; species Acanthosoma haemorrhoidale. The sequence continues at coordinate 20,861,375 of OV884014.1, read as the reverse complement.
GGTCCGGCTTGGCTCAGCTTCGTGAGCATAACTTGAATAAAGAAATGGTGAATTCGGATAAGAAAACTTAAGGCTTCAAATTTTGGCCCCTAAAGCTGAGCTACCTCCTCACAAGGTCTTGTTAGGCCAAGAATTTATTTTTTATTGATTTAAACTCAGAGAAATTAAAAGGACTATGTCTAGAAATCTCAAAAAGTTCTGTACCAGGGATATGAGGAGAAAGAAACGGAGAAATGTTTGCTGATTAAAATCTGCCTGTATCGTAACGTTTTTAACATATGTGAGGTAAATTGAAATGCTATCATTGGCTATAATGCACTATTGGACATCAATACAGATGGCAGGTGGCAAGACTATGATAACGTGAGGTTGGCTTTTGTTGTGTTTGGCAGTCTTAAATGCCTCCAGGAAGAAAATGTCAGATATTAAGTAAACCTACACATAGTAGAAAAAATAAATTCTACAGTAAAAAAACTGCAGTGTGTTATCTACCCAATATAGGAAACCGAGCCCAGATACCTGATTGCAGAAGCAGTAGAAATTTCAATGCTGCCTGCTATTAGTTAAATGGATGAATGAACTCCACTCATCTTGCAGACAACACTATATTACTAATAATGCTGTTTCAACAACAAGATATTAACTTTATCTTAATTAAATATAAACAGCCAATTCAAGATAACATATAAAATAGCCTGAGAATGATATGTCATCGTTCGCACATGTAAATACATGCATATTAAGTAAAATATCAAAACTATAAATATGCATTCCGCCCCGAATTTACTTTCAAAATGGAGTGTGGTGTTGACTAAAGGTAACACAAACATATATATTTCATTTAGAACAAAAATGGCATTAGAATAATATATTCGAATGAATTGAAAATATTTTAAAAGGAAACACAAACAGAATATTATATTTTAATTAATTGACAAAAAGCAAGTTATTAATAAAAAGATAAATATATTCATATGTACACAAATTAATTTACTTTTAAGAATATATTAACGTTACACGTTAATTCAAATAAAATGTTATTTTTTTAATATATGCACGTTCGTTTTATAAGATATCTTACATTATTTAATTTGGAAATGACTTTAAATTCTTTGGGGAAAAAAGGGCATGGACTGTCGTTGATGCTGGGAACTTTTAAAGATTTATGCGTAGAGATCCAATCCTTACATTCCCAATCCAACTTGATCAAAATTTACTTTTCATATTCATTAATTAATAATTACTTATTGTAATAGACACTACCTGTGACAATGTTGATATTCTAAGATTTGAAGGAAAGATTATTGAATCGTTTGGATATAGGAAGTCTGGATAAGAGAGATACAGAATTGACTATAAGGTCAATTTAACAATTTTTATTAATTAGTCATTTAATTAATGAATGCCACCATATATACTGTTTACTGATTCCATTAATACATGGTTCTGATTAGCATTGACGAAACCAATTACTTAAATATCCCCTTTATATATATAATATTCTACAGTTCAAATCTTCAGTCCACTCCTGGAAAACAACTTACACCACAAGATCCTGTCTCTCTGACCTTTATACTCCTGCCCAAGAAAATGCAGCACACGACCATCCATTCTTCACTCGTTCCTCTTACTACCCTTTGAAGTTCTCTAACTTCTAATATCCTCCCTGCTTCATCCCTACGAACCACCAAAACTCTCCAATTCCAACACTTCCTGACCATCCAGAGAGACGCTTGCTAGTCTGGGAACGATTTGGTTATTTTGTTATATTTTCTCTCACGATTGTAAATTTTGCTGGTATTTTTTTTATTTTGAATCAACTTAGCTTTTGACAGGGTTTGGCACGCAGGTTTGCTTTACAAGCTCAAAACATATTTACCACAGACCCTTTTCCTAAACCTAAAGTCCTACCTTTCAAACCGCTTCTTCCAAGTCCGTTGTGGTTTAGAATATTCTAAATAATATCCCATAAAAGCTGGAGTTCCACAGGGCAGTGTCCTGGGTCCCATCCTCTATAACCTATACACGGGTGATGTCCCCTGTACCCCGCAATACCTCCTTGGCCACATTTGCAGATAACACTGAAGTCTTGTCATCCCATAACCTTCAAAAGCACCTCGATGATTGGTATTATTGGTATAGATTGGTATGATGGTGAGTATTGGTGCAGCCAATGGCGGATCAAAGTTAATGAAGCAAAATGTTCCCACATTACCTTCACCCTTTGTCGCAAGTCTTGTACACTAGTTTCTTTTAATTCCATTCCTCTCCCTGTATCCGAGATAGTACGGTACTTAGGCTTCCATCTCGACAAACGGCTGACCTGGAACCCATACGAGGCTAAAAAGACAAGAACTACAGACGCTTTGGACAACTGTACAGACTACTTCAAGGGACATCCCGTCTCTCAATAGAAACTAAATGACTAATCTACAAAGTTATACTTGAATCAACCTAATGGTTTTCATTAGGTAGATTTTCCATATATTGTTTTTTTTTTTTTGCTATCTTGTTCCATTTATGATTTTATTGGCTGAATGCAGTTTAATAATCTTATGTTATTATTATTATTTTTTCTTAAAAAGGCTCACACTTCATTTTACATTGTTTTTGTTTTTTTGTATGGTTTATTTTTTATAGTGTAGTATTTATTTTTATTTGCCAGACATAATAAATTGTTATTCATTTTTATTCTATTCTAAATACCATAAATCAACCTAATGTTCGACCATGGAGCAGTCTACCACGAATTACCTATACGCAGGGGTCAAGGAAAACAACTATTTATTATTTATTTCAATAAATACATTTTTCTAAACCAAAAAAATGAAAATATGAACCTTATTATGGATAAAGAAGGTTAAATAAAGGCAATATTGATGTAATTTTCTTGTTTTATTATCAAGGACAAACAGTTGCATAAAGCATCACAATCGTTTCTTATTTATGAGTTATTTTTGATTTGTTTGAGACTGCTACTATGTAAGAATAATATTTGAGTTATTGACTTGTGTAAGAGCTCAATTTTAGTAGTTCGATTTTGAAACTAAATTGTTTGTCATAGTAAAATACCTTACACCACCTGCTCCAAGCCCCTTTCTTCCTCTATCTCTTTCCCTCCCCACCACACGACCACCCAAGGATGTATTCATCCCTTACAGTTGGGTGTCCTTCCACATCCTTCTCCATTTCGGGGCTTCTACCCACTACCTCGGGCTATATACAATATTCTAAGCGGTGCAACTGGTTTATTATTATTAGTCCTAGTAGTTAGTACAGTAACATATAATTTAATGTGAATTTAGATACATAAAGAAACAGGTTAATCATATGATGTACGGGGGGGGGCACATCCGAGAGAGGAGTTTTGCATGTTTACTGAACGAGATACACAAGTACTTTTCCTTTTAAGCGCAGTGCTTAAAACCCTATTAATGGATTCATACAAATCCAGATTAAACGACATGGATCGATCATAGTCCTGGTTACATATACTCAAAATAATGGAACGTTAGAAAACAAAATTTGCCATAAATAGATGCTCAATTTCTCTTATTATGACTTGACAGCCATTAAACAAAGGCATTGTAACTCAATAATTAAACTAGTTGATATTAATCATAATGATTATTTAGTAGAAAACAGCAGAAAACTAACTTTTTTATTAAGGACTTTGTACTACACGTATACAGTACATATATTCTGTTCAGTACTGCACATGCGCAAATAGAATCTGGTACATCTTATACTTATAACTTTATTGTAGATGGGTTTGATATGAAAGTAATAATAATAAAACTAGAGTAATAATACTAGGTACTATAAAAGACATATGCAAACATAATGCTATTGTTTAACATGGAAGGATAAATAATTAGCCGTGAATTTAAATGGATAAATTTGTTGTGATTTTGACTGAGGTTTATTTAATAATGATTAAATATATGTTAATCCGTGAACCCCTTATTTCCATCTTTTAACTATCGCATACTAGTGACCAGATGTATGCATACTCGTATGTAGTACGTCGAAATGTATGGGGTCTTTCATTAAGCGCTTCCTATCTTTAAATTTAAATAAAACAAAGTTTGTGTGAGATATCATCGAAACATTCTATTCGTTTGAAAGGCCTATTGATGCCATTATGTATAGAATATAACATCGTGCAAATGTCTGCCGCGGCTTCGCTGGGTGGCGCGCATCCGAAATGTCCAATTTTCAATGACTGACGCATAAATCAGGCTGAATTTGACCGATGGCATGGGTTATGATGACTTTCAGGACCAAGGAAAACCCCACAAGAAAAAGTCTAACGGGGTCAAATCGCACGATCTCGGTGGCTAGTTGACATCACCTCCACGTGAGATGACCACACGTCCTTGTCTATGGCCGTTTACCTTCAGCTCCTGGGTCAGTTGAGTTTTGTACGGGTGCAGGCCTAAGTCATGACGCGAAATTCGCCAAGTTGTTGTTATTTGAAAGGGCTGAATGACATTGTGAAAATTTATATAATTTTTAAGTTACGTCAGCAACAAAACCCTTCATAATTAATATACACTCCATTCTTAAACTCATCCCTATAATACTCCTCAGAGATTAAAACGCCAGTGACTTCGTGACCTGCTATAAATGCGTGACAGTGAGGGTCCTGGCAATGACCAGTTTCTCCAATCATCTCCTGAGCGTGAGTGGCTCTCGCGCTTTTTGTTAGCCTCCGCTGGCTTTTATCCAGTGCCGTGGCTGACGGCAAGACTCCGCTTCCTCTTTCGCATGCGAGGGAGGTAACAATCATGTGGACTTGGGAGGTCTCTGGGCTTTTTATAAGTATTGTGTGAATGAAAATTGTAAATATGGTATGAATGAGATCATTTATCACAATTACTTATTCCCCAACGAGGCAGATTGTAATTTTATCATAATAAAGTTGTTAATAAAAAAAAAAAAATTTTTTTTAAGTTCGATTTTACCAGCAGGCCAATCCCAAATGTACGGTGCCCCACTTTTCATTTTTCGCTAAGTAAGCGTAACAATGTCGACGACGAGTCAGCAAATATTTTTGTGAAATTATAATCATTAATTATGTTGATTACAACATTATTATATTGTTTATTTTTATATAATTTATACAGCAATATAAATTAATATCCACTCCCATCGCCCTTTCCTCGCTAGGTTCGCTACAGGTTATTATCTAAATACATTTGGACTTGGATGTATATGCATACATAAATACTAATGGCTGTTTTAATCTGCCAGCTCTCAACCGAACCTGTCAAGTCAGTTGCAAACTTGAAATTTTCAACCTAACATTGGACAACCTGATCTAAGGGTGCGATTTGCCAAACAGTCGTTCGGTAGACAGTACACGGGGGGGGCACCTGGTTCATTAACATAATGCACACATATACAGAGGGTGGGGTGGAAGGGGGGTCGGAGGAATGGCAACCCGGCCACCATTAATCTCCCTTACATCTCTATGAAATGTGTCGCAGGGGCTGTCTCTCTCAGCATCCCTCTCTCGCTCTCTCTGCGACTGTAGCACTCTCCGTCTCTCTCCGAGCCCGGGAGGAGTGGAGCACAATGGCACCACCTCTCTCCAGCGTCTCCTTGGGGTGGAAGAGCAGAATTCACTTCGTATCGATCTGTCAGATATTGTCGCAAATAGTCGTTGAAGACATCAAAACTTAATATGTTATGGAGATTTTTGGCATGTTCTTCAATCTAAATTGTACTAGTTGACCTCGCGATTTCCCCTGATTAGATTTTTTTTTTCATCACTTCAAGTTTCTTCAGACGTAAATCAATCGCCCACGATTTAAAGTACCACCTCTCCAGTTAGTGCTCGGCTAATAACCAGTTTTTAAGTCCACATAGGTCACTAATAGAATTTGAAGAACAATACTAAATTCTGTCTGATGAAACCTAGAGTGAAACCATGAGATCTACTTGATTCCCCCCATCAAACATCCCAGAGTAACTCAATTCTAGAAGCCAACATGCTTACGTTCCAGTTTGTACAAAAAGATCTATTGCCAATAAAGATAATCAACAAATCTATTGTAATAATCTTATAGAAAATTGTTTGATATAAGGTAAAGGAGCGTATGGGTGTTATGATCAAAACAAAAGGCAATTTGTTCACTGGAAAAAAAAGTGTAAAAGTTAGAAGGCTAAATGGTCAATTGACAAAAACTGACCCAACCATGAAAATTAAATACCTCCAGGCATTTCAAGTTATTCGGCATTTTCAAACCACCTCTGGTCCTATAACGTATGGTAAATGATTTTCGTATGTGTGGAAAGGAGAAATCGGGAATAAAAAAGAGAAGAAGTGGAGAGAAGATAGACAGAATAGAACATGCAGGCTGAATAAGGGAATTAGTCTTAGGACAGGGATTCGAACCGAACAGGCGGCCGATGCAGGCCAGGGAAGGAAGGACTTGTCCCGAAGGAATGCCGCCATTTTCGAAGTACGAGGCTCAATAAAGTCCAAGTTACATTTCGCCAGATCCATCGAGTAAACATCTCAACTACATTGTCATCTATCCACCACAATACTCCTTTGGCGAAAAAGGGACATGATAATGCTAAAAGTTATAAACACGTGTGAATATAATTACAATTTTATTAGTTCGGGTTGAGTTCATTATATTGCAACCACCTCAGTGGTCACGAATTGTCTTTTCAGTACAATTCGTTTTCCGTATCTACCTTTCAGTTAATTCTTAAGGCGATAATTACTCAGCAATAAAACTCCCATGCCCCTAAGGTAGGGGTTTTATGAAACGTCCCTATAATAGTCCATCTTGATAATAAGATCGAGGATTTAATTAAGTTGCAATTAAGGTTAATTGGTTAAATAACTTCTAGTGACCTACCCTAAGGGATGTGATTTAATACGGCATGGTGGAGTCTTTCCTGTTGAAACGTTCCTTGAACAATGTATGAGTTGGAGGTAATATGTTATTGTGAGTTTTATATTTGCTCCTCCTTCACTCTCAGCTTTTGGTAACCAGAAAATTCTCTGGTCAATAGGATCCTGTCAATCGGTGGAAAATCTGTTCAACCTACGACCAGGCTCCAGCAACAAGAGATGGCCGCCACTTGACAACTGTATAGGGACTGAGGTGACATTTCCTCGCAGCTGAGGTCGGCAGCTGGCCGGTCTGCAGAGTCACGCCGCGACCATTACAGCCCAGTGTTTGTTGCACATCCCGGAACATTATCCCTGAAGGATCCTGTTTGTAAGAATGATTTTCCACGGACGATTTGTAATCGCATTCAGGGCTCAACTGGCCGTGAAATCACCAGACGTCATTATCCATTTGATCACCCCGGCAGTCAAACGTCAGGATATTGTTACCTTATAGGATGGAATGATTACAGGATATGAATTGATGTGTATATTTACGTCTGTTTGCTCCTATAATGACATCATTTTACTAAAGATATTTCGGTACAAATACAACAGATTATTTACAGTAAATAAATCTGGCTAATGATGTACACTACATGATAAACGACTGTTGTCATGAGTACTTCGTAAAATATAATGTACTGTAATGATTGGGATAAAACTCTTTGTAACGACTATAAAAACTAAGAATTTATGAGACCCTTCTCAAAATTTGTTCAAAATTCGGGTTTTGGTACCTACTGGCATATGTGATCTCATGTAATCATAACTATGCACAGAGCATTGTGGGATGTTTTGCGGAACACCATTGCAATTATAATTTGCCTTCATAGATCACGAATTCTCCTTCATGTATACATCAATAGGAAATGTTTCTGCTTGTAACGTTTGTATCGCGCACCTATGGTTTTCGATTAAGCATTGGGTTATCGATACAAACACACCCTGTACGGAAGTCTACGCTGTTGACAGGCCGACTGATTTTTGAAAATTACCTATCACAATCTTCCCCTGGAATAGCGATTATATTTATAGCTTAACTGTTTTGATTTGTTCGAAGAGTTTAGGTCAAAAAAAATATTTTGGATAGGCTTAGAGTTATCAGATGAGTGAGCTTTCAAAATAATTCAACGGGCAAGACATTTTTTTTCTCTTAACAATCAGATCCAGCAAGTTTTTAGATAATGTTTCTTTTCGAACTTTTGAATGCTTTAAGCACCAATTCATTAGCTTTCGACTTAGGGGGAGACAGTCTCGTAAAGTGTTTCATTTAAGAGGTTTTGGACCGTCTGCTGGCCATCTGCTCTCAGAAAAGATGGCTCCGTTTCCTTGGTTTTAGTTTCGGCGCCTGCCCACAAAAAATGGCGAGGAATGGATCTCAGAAATATATCTCCCAAATGTACTATTTATTTAAGTACCTGTTTAAACCTGTTGTTTTAAAATCACAATCAGTACTTCATATGTGCAATGAAAAGCAAAAGAAAATGTTACAGGCTCGTCTCAGAGACTACTTCACAAATCATGCTCACGCTGTAAGAGTAGTTACTAAGATCGAGAGTACGGTGTGCAACTAAGGCATAACACTAAATGGACGAACGCCTGGAGGGTAATTCAATCAAAAGTTCTAAGTTGGATTCCGAACCATCCCTGGTACTTGCCAAATGAAACAACTTTCGGACAACATACTTTACATCAAAATTAAGGGCTGACGGTCTAAGATATCCTATGCCAACAACATTAAAACAAAGGTATGAAAACATATGCAAAATATCCCCCTATTTTAACAGAAAATCTAAAGTACAGAAAAAAATGTGTTACTCATACTCGGTTTGGAGCTCAATTACGTAATTCAAATTTAAAAAACGTAGAATCCTACAAAACCGCTGTTTAAAATTGAGGGTAACATAGACTACAACACTAAAATTGGAGATATACACGAATAATTACAAATGGCAACTATACATAAACTTTAATAAACAAACATTAATTTATTTTGTCAAATGGTCCATACTCAGCAAACCCACTAATAAACAAAATATAAATATACAATAAACATAAAAAGATATGTTCACAAATATTCTTGTAAATATAATATTTTGTCTTACGTTTCATAATGATCTGAATATACCCTACATTCTTGAACTCGTCCCTTCCAAGTTCATAAAATTCCATAGTAACCTATCCAACCACCCTAATTCCCTTGCACAGTCATTGCACAGCACCACTCATCCCTATAATCCTCCTCGGAGACTAAAACCGCTGTGGCCTCTTGACCTGCTATAAATAAGTGACAGTGGGAGTCCTGGCAATGGCCAGTTTCACTAATCATGTCTTGAGCGTCTGTGGCTCTCGCGCTCTTGGTCAGCCTCCGCTGGCTCTTATCCAGTGACGTGGCTGACGTAGGATCGTGGGGGACTTTCCAAGACTCCGCTTCCTCCTTCGCACTCGAGGGTGGTGACAACGATGTGGATTTGGGAGGCCTCTGGGCTGTTTGTAAATACTGTATGAATGAGCGAGGGAATGAAGATTGTAAATATGGTATAAATGAGATCATTTATCACAATTACTTATAGCCCAATCAGGCAGATTGTAATTTTATCATAATAAAATGTTGTTGTTATAAATAATGTCTTACGTAAATATTTATTACAAGCTAATTCCAACTATAGATTGTATTATTACTGATTTGTTGTTCTATTGTATTTAGGGAAGATAAACCCTATCAAAAATATTCTTTTACTGTTAATTATCAGTTTGATAGAGGTTTTTTCTATTTTTGTTTTTCCTCTAAAACTAAATAATATAATCATTATCATGGTAAAAGAGTAAGAGTTAAATGAATCACTATTAATAATCTGCCCTTATATTGCACTTGTATGATTGTTTTTAATTTTGCAATATATTTATTTCTCACTCTTTTATATCTGTAGACACAATAATTAAAATCGTGCGAAAAATTCCCAAACGTCAGTTATGCACTCTGTTAATGACAAGAAAGAAAAACTCCTGACATTCACATCCCTAGGAATCATTGGTAACCCTCTATTGCACTTCTCTATAACTTTATGTCATAGTAAAGTTACTACTACAGAGGAAAGTTACTTTACACTCTTTTTTAAAATGATCCCGAGAATCCAGAATCTCCTTTCTTATCCACACTTCGAATCTATATCATATATTCTAGTGTATAAGCACACTCACCGTCACTTACTCAGTCATCAGTCATTCAGTCTAGCTTGCCAGAAGTATATCATATTGATGCACTTAGTGTTCCACCAAATAAAGTTAATTTTACCATGCTCCTCATAGACGATGTAAAGCTAATAATATTAATAATCTTATGGCTAATGAACCTATTTGCCGATTTTGTTTTAATTTTATCAAAATGGACGGACCAAATCGGACTTGTTATAATAAATAAAATATTTTGAATATGTTTTATTTATTTATTTTTATGACTGTTGCTTTTAATGATTGGTGTTGTAGGTCTCGATATGCACAGTCATTCAATTCATATTCAATCAACTACAATATTCTGGGGAGACTGAAGATCGATTATTTATTTTTAAGAAGTTCAGATAATTATAATTGTCTCAAAAGATGCCCCAGGGACTTAGAAACACGAATGTATCTGCGCAGGAATACCTGTAATTTCTATATAATCGTAATTACGAGTAAATTTATTTATGCTGTAATTACGGTTGGACTAACGAATCGGAATATTAAATTTCACATCGGGCCATTGAGGTATGAATTTTAAATCGTGTACCCTCTCATTACTGAAGCAGTGGCTGGATTAGGGTCGGTTTCATTACAGAAGCAAAATGGTCCTGATGGGGCACTCAGAAACCCCCTGTCTCTTCTGTACTTTTAATTGCAATATCCAACAAAGAGACAAAATGGGATGTTGCTCTTACTGACCCTTAATGGAAGCGTTCCTTACTCCTGTTTCTTTGCCAGGGCAATTATTCATACCCTCTTGTCTTTGTGGAGGAAAAAATCTTTTCTTTTCCTTTAGTTAATGTACATCGTCCCTTCAGAATAAATGGACCAATGTTATGTACATCTCCGAGAACAATAAATCCATGTTTATAATTTTCCTTAAGCTCATATTTCCTTCGTAAATTATCCTAAAAGTACAGAGCATTTATAAAGCTTAAATAGTGAGTAGGTTCCACATAAAGTTAAATAACTATCAGCATTGAGTTTATACATGACAGAGTGGAAGTACGAGGTAATAGCAAACAAAATGTTTTCATCTAGGACTCTCACTGCAAGAAAACTAATCCGTGAAGTTGCCTTAAGTCAAAAGGATTTTTTTCCTTGGAGTAGGTTCAGGGGCCAGTCAGTCTCGTGTGGAAAAATAAGTAATTATTCCAGTTCACCTAGGAGAAATATCGGTCATAACATTATCTTAGCATGGATTTTATTTAAATATAAGAGTGTGACTCTAATATAATGGTTCATAAAGACATCATACTACAATCGAATACAAATGTTTGATAATAATTTTCCAATTTTTGTAGCTAATTGGAAAATTAGTATCAACAATGGCAACAGATTGTCGGGGAAAATTAGGTTAAGATTTTGTTGTTACATGTTAGTTTTGAGTATACGATTTATAAGGTGAGCCCCATCACTTTTAATCATGTTTAGACAGTCAATGTATAATGTACATCATACTTTTGTAACAATCACAAGTCGCAATGTAAAATAATATAAAATGTAGCCAAGCTACAGGACATATAATGAATGACCTATTGTAAATAGATTCATTTATGTAGTCTGATTTCCATAATTTATATAACAGGGGGATATGGAGAAAAAAAAATTTAATGTCTGTACGTTATATTTCTTACATTGTGACAAAGGTTGGGATCATATCCCCACCATACTTGCATGTAATAATTATTTATATCGCAAGCTTCACTTTCAAAAGCAGAAATCATGGAATTTTTTTCCGGAGAGTTTAAAGGGGATGCAAACCCTTAGAACGATAATTTCTCTGGCAACGTAATCCATTCCATAACGCTCATTTATCACAAGCAGATAATGTGCACAACTCAATAGTGCTTCTGATACCGCACAAGCAATTATTGTTAACAACTGAGGCGCCGATTTCCAAAAGGTACTAAATCAATTTTTTGAAATTTCTCAGGAGCATGAATGATATCCTGCCCATTCTTTGTTATGGTACCAATTTACCCGATTCTTTTTCTAGAAAAATCTAGAATTTTATTTAAATTTTTAATCATTTTTTTGTGCTGCTCATTGCACTTTTCCCCTGAATTTTTAACAATACATTACAACGTAGTACTTTTTGGAACGAGATGTAGATATTGTACTTTTTGGCAAAAACTAAATAGATTATAGTACTTTTTGAAAGAATACGACCTATACGGTTTCACAAGGGTACAATACCTTTTGGAAAGAACAGCAAATTTCAAACATTATTTTAAAAGACTTCTGTATTTTTGGGATGAAATCGGATGACGGATTTTTTTAAAGCAAGCCATTAGAATACAAATATGTCAAAGTAACGATTTCAAAAAAATTGTCTTATAGTACTTTTTGTAAATCAATGTCTCAATTCTTGATTGATTGTAGATTTGGAAAAAAAATTGATTCTTTCATACTGTAAAATTGATGTTTGTTTTACGAAAGGTACGTAAGCAGTAAAACCTCATCAGTACAGGTGCTTGGTGATCATCATAATTATTTTTTATGGAATACGAATCAGTGTGACCAAATATTTTGAATGCTTTCGTCCAAGAAAACCGAAATGGTAATAAACCATGGCCAAAAGAGAAATAATTATGTCGAAGGTAATATGACATACATAAATATTAGATTCAAAATCAGCTAGCAATACGAAACAACATATACTAAATTGATATAAACAATATTTTTAAAAAAATCAGGAATATTATAAAGAATAAGCAGCCTAAATCAATTGCTGTAATGCTCCAACAATACAAATGCTAATTTTAGTAATTAAACCGTAATATAAGGCAGTATTACCTTTACGATTACTCTGACTACCAAACAGGTAATTCTATAGAAGCTCAGTCGATCTACTGTTTTAGACAATTTTCACTATAATAAAAACCCACCCGCCAAATAGGTAAAAAAAAATCAATTTCGTCATTTTTAAAATGAGAATTATGTATCTAATTAATATATATATATAATATATAAAATAAATCTATCATTACTTACATTTTTATTTATATCATGTATAAAGAAGATATACCTATACCTACATACCTAGTTACTCTCCCATATCCGGATCACCCCCGTACACATTAATCCGTATATGGGAGAGTCCATTGTATTTCTAAATTTTTAAAATTGTCCATTTTCATTTCATGTTAATGGAACAGCGCCACATTAGAAATGTGCTTAAAGAGCTTCATAAAGTAGGTCATGTCTTTAGCTAGACTTAAATTTTTCCGAAGAGTCCCTACGCTTTGAAACGAGACATCAAACCTGGATTTTTTTGCGTGAATTGGACTATTGATTTCGGGTATGGCTCAATTCGAAGCATCAATCCTGGTTAACAAGGAATTTTTTTTGTTTTTGTTTTCTGAAGGGGACCTATAAATTAATAAATACGGGATTGATAACTAAGAGAGATTGTGGGCTATTGTTTTACGAGGTTGAAATCAGTTGAAATAGATTTGAAAAATAATACGCGGTATTCGGGAGTACTTCTATAATTTCTGAAGATGAATGCGTTTGGTGTATCTTTGATGTATGGCAGGAAGGCTGTCAGATCGGAGGTAAACTATTTTAAATGAGCTGATAAGATGACCACAATGAGGATTCTCTTTCGTAATTTATAATAGTCAGTTTGTTCCAGACAGCAATCTGCCGGATCCAGGTGTTCTCCTGAAGAACAAAGTGACTCCGTCAGGTAAAAAAAAAATATCTGGAAAGAAAAACGAACCCTCCAGAAAAAAAAAAAATATTAACAAAGAACCATTGGAAAAAAGTACAGTCGGAGCCTGGATGGAGTAAGTGCTTAAGAGCTCGAGAGCACTTGTTCCCGGCACTAAGACCCCTTACTCCCGAGGATCAGTGTGACACTTGGGAGAAACTTCCAAATCCCAGTGAAAAAATAACCCCAGCAGCTCGGGTCGGACACGGTAGGTTCGTGGAGATGGCTAAAACCGCGGGAAGAATTCGGGCGTCTGCTTCCCAGTGATTAATGGTTGCCTGGGAGCACACCCTATCTTCGTTCCTTATCGGAAACATCTACAAACACAGCTCCTAGCGCCACCATCCTCATCTAGGCAACACTATTTACTAATAGCACCTCAAGGAAACTATAGACTAACAAACAAATCTTATCGGCAAATGTGTTTATCAGTAAAGAAACCTTTTTCAATCTTCCAGTAAAGATGAATTTTCGCACTGCTTGACTCCTATGATATGCTCGAGGAGCACAATATTGTCATGGTCAGAATCAATAATCAAAGAACCCGTTTTAGCCTATAATATATACCCCTATTTTAATTAATATAACTACAATAACAGTTAATAGAACATATTCAATTCAAGGTCGTCGGATTTTTTATGTAAAAGTGTATTTTTTTTGCTTCATTTTTTAAATGACATTACTCTAATACTAAACCGATTAGTAAATTCGGCCAAAATTTATCTTTTACGCATATTTGGGCTGCACATATTACAGAGGCCAAAAGGTGTTTTGGTCCCGGAGTATTTGAAGCTGATTTCACATGAAATGAGGCACTGAATTCAAATATGGCATTAGTTTTTGCCTATTATATAACATTTAAGTGAAATATACATTACACTATTTTAAGTTAAATCCATTGATAAAATAAAAAACCTAAACCCAGAATTTTTATTATAATATTACACAAATGTCATTATATACGAAGATAGAGAAAAAGTCATCGATGAAACCAAGTAGTCACTGAAGACTTCGGAAGTTTTTTTTCCGTGACATTCTTGAATCCATTTTGGCACAGTCCTTTTAAAACTCCAGTAGTCATTTGCGAATCCAATCTTCCTTAGTAGCGGACCTCCATACTTTTAATATCCTGGTGAAATCTGTTACCTCGTTCCTCACTGGTGTATCCTAAATTTTCAGGAAAACGGTTTAAGTGGCTATGAAAATGTGCAAAACTCATGTCACACCCAGAGGATTTGAAACTCTTAAGCATCTCGTTTACCAGTTCAACATAATTTTCAGCTTTGCGTGTACCCAGAAAATTTCCATCTACTGCAACAAGTGAAGTTCAGGCTTTTCGCTCAGCCTCATTCATTGAATTTACGAAGGAAGGATCCTTAATGAGTTGTCTTATTTGTGGGTCGTCAAATATTCGGGGTTTAATTTTTTCCGTACTCAATTTTCTCCTATTTATGCAAAGCATGATCCGTCCTTATCAATAGCCTTTACAAACTGCTTCATAAGGCCCAGCTGTATATGGAGTTATAAGTCTGTGTTATGCGTAGTTTACATAATTTGATTTAATTTTTTAAACGGCATAAATTATTAAATAAAAAATTATTATTGAATTTCTTCTTCTTTAGCGTCCCTCTTAAGTGCCTCTCAGCGTAGAGGAGCATCCAGCCAGGAATTCCATTCTTCCACATTTCCAGCTAGGTTCCTCGCCTGTCGGAGGTCCTTCCCCCTCGCCTTACAGAGTCGTTCAATGTAGCTGAGATTGGACATTCTAGGTCTTCTGCCATCTGGGACATATTCCATGGTCTTTAGAGGATCTCTGTGGTCATCCATCCTGATAACATGGCCGTACCACTTTATCTGACGAGTTTCTTGACCGAGAAACGACTGAGATAGCCCATCTGCAGTTCCTGACGAATCCTTTCATTGCGAACTCGGTCTCTCCTTGTTTTTCCAATCGTCCTTCGCAGAGATTTAATTTTGGCAGCGGTGATTCTGATCTCCTGTCGGTCTGTTAATATCCAACTCTCAGCTCCATACAAAAGTATTTTTGAATTTAAATAAAGTAAAGTAATATTATATTACATAAGGATGTTAGTTTTGATATAGGTACTAAAAACTGGTTTTGTTTACATCGGAAGTACTTCATGGAAAATTCCCGATGAGGGGGTCCCACTCCCAGATTTATTTTTCCGTTTATTTGAACTTGTTTATAGAAGTAATAAGGAACGAAAAAAATCGAAACTGCCTCAAAAAATCAATCAAGTTGTCAATATGGCACGAAACGTTTTTAAAAGCCGCTTCAAGGGTTAATAAATATGTACAAAGAAATAATCTCCTGTGAAGCCTTTACCTCCCAGTGCCAGTTATAACAAGATTGGAGACATGGGAGGGATCTGCTGTGTTTTATGCTCGTAATTTTGTACGATTGAAACAAGTAGTAGACGAAATGAAATCAAAATCTGAAACTCATGCGTTTCAGAAACCATTGATGACCATACCTCGTCAAACGAGTCGGGATTCATCGAAACTCATCCCCAGGTTTTTTGGTGGAATATATAAAAAAAATCCGAAGAACGAAATTTGTCTCTTAGTGAAATCTGTAAATTAGTGCAAAAACTGAGGGACACAGTTAGTGATTTCAAGTTGGTGCTTGTTGGCTTTTGAATGAAAATTGTAAATATGGTATGAATGAGATCATTTATCACAATTACTTATTGCCTAATAAGGCAGATTGTAATTTTATCATAATAAAGTTGTTGCTGTAAGAAAGAGGCTTATACCAAAAATGTTAGTTTAAGAATAAAAAAAAAATATCAGAAAAGCATTAAATGATTAAACTTCTGTAGTTTTAGACAAAATTAATGACTTGTTTATTTTGTCAAAATTCAAGAGTGTCTCTTTATGTCTATGCATATGTAGAGAGGCCTTTTACTGTACAAGATAAACATTTATCATCACATAACGATTCAGTTTTATAGATGGAAATTTTGAAATGCATATGCTCGTCAATTATAATACCCATATTGAAAATGATAAAGTGTTGGTAGTGATAAATGAGGAAATCATTCATGGTTTGAATGATGTAAACATTGTAATTAAATCAATTATTACTTAGATAATATTAATATTTTTCTGTATTCATTATATTTTGAATGAAAATATTGCAATAATCATTAGAATGAAAACATTCATTTAGTTGTGTGTATAAATCGTGTGTTCTTGTTGAGTACCTATTTATAGATCAATATTTAATTATTATTACCTTGTTTCAATATTTGGCAGCATAATGAATATTTTACTGCATATTATCGGGTTTTTACGACATATTTAAATTTTTGTTGCATAGAAATCCGGTCCTTAGTTATAATACAGGTTTTTTTTGTTCGGTATGGTAAAGTTAATAACGAAATTATTGACATGCATACAAGAATACATAGGAATACAAGAATTTTGAGCATTTTACGGTGGCAGAGCATGGTCGCGTGTGATTTCATGAGAGTTGCATTTTACTCTCAGGAAATATATGTCGGATGACCCCCCTCCCTCCAGAAACAACTACATTTGCCGCGTCACTTGGTACTTGCCACAAATTTACATAATATATAAAATAAATGGCACTTGAAAGCGACATTACGACAGTAATTAAATTATGAAATAATCATTTTATTAACTTTAATTCGGTAGCTCTCCTTCATATACACTTACACGGTATTGACTAGATTCAAATTGTACCACAGATAATGTTCTCAATCCTTTTTTGAGTGTGTGCTATGTCATATCCGCTCCTCATTTTTCGTAGTTACTTCTTGGGGTTTAATTGATTGATGAGCATATCTTTTAATACTATATTAGGGGTGCTTTACAATTTTGAGCCTTTCGATCGTCATAACAAGGTAAAAGAGGAGAACGAATTAAACTTTAAAATATAACAAATGGGGTCTGATTCGTTAGTAGTTTAAACGGTTCATGAACGATCTCATAGATTTCGCTGATGGTCAAAGCAAAATGAAGAAATTTAACCGCCATCTCCAATTTTCATTATAAATTCATATTATTAAAAAAAAAAAAATAAAGAAATTGCATGTATTAAGTGAATTATAAAATTCTGAGTTAGACAGAGCTCCAGCAAGGAAAGTGATGAGAAAAGTTTCATAAGAAAAATCAATACACCAGCCAGCCTAAAGTAAAGAAGACGCCCGAATGAACCAAGTCCCTTCTTGGGGACTCCGGAGGGGGTTGTGACTTATCTTATCAGCTGTGACGTCTGCCTGGACAGAGCGACGTCATTAAAAGAAAATTGTGATAAGGAGGGGAATCATTATGATGACGTCACTCACTGCTAACCTAATTATAGAGCGAGCCGACCCTCGTCACGGCGGGCTGTCATCGATTTTCATTGTTTTTAGGTCGCACACCCCATCGCCGCCTTTTCACCTACCTCCTTTATTCCCTATGTCATTCCTGCTTAATTATGTCAAACTCATTCATTAATCTTATTTCAATCATATTATTAACATCACAGATTTTTCATTCACGTTATGATTATACAGCTTATTTTACGTTGTGAGTGTCCTGTAATTGCTGCTAGATATGAATTTGATGGGTTCATAGTATTCATTTTTGATCCTAATCTACTTTTGATCAAGTGCTGCCCAATTTATTATTTTATATATTTACGCCTGGAAAAAACACTAAAATAATACCAAAATTAAAACAACAGTAATTATATAAAATTATGCTATATAAAAAATAAAGTTTTTTCATTAACTGATAACAAGAACCTGTCACTTACCTTTTTGCACTACTCGCTCAACTGAACTACTCGCTCAAGTTCAAGATCTGATGAGATCTGGCATTCCACCCCTAAACGAACTATATAGATAATGCAGATCTCTATATTACACAACAGAGAACAGGTCTGAGGTAGCTAACATGCACGAGCCTGCACGGTGCAAGGTCCACTATTCAACTGCGTAAGTCACAGATGTTCAATCTATTATCTTGCTTTATTATTCGTGTGTTTAATAATCTATTTTTATTGGATGCATTTTATAATAGTATAATTAATAGTCAATTTAGTTCCTGCTACCTATTGAGTAACTACTCCCCTGCCAGATTCTTTCTTTTAGGTGACTAGTGTTCATTACTTACCAATTCTTCATTTCATTTCAATTACCAGTGATGAGTGATTGCATAATATGAATGTTTTTTTGTGATTTTCAACCATTCACTCAGTCAATAATTATCTGTTGGAATTTACAAAAAACAACAACTAATAACATAAACATGCCACTCACCTTTTTGCTTTTTCGATCTTCAACTCCCAGATTTAAAATTGACACTGTTAACACTATATTTCCACAGATAATATCACATGCCATCCCTGAACTACAGCTAAGACAGACCTCTATATTCACTCAGGTACGATGGAGAACTGCTGTCTGAGGTAGCATGCACGAGCCTGCACGGTGCATTATCCACTGTCCAACTGCGCAAAAGCCACAGGTGCTACATTTTGTCATATTTTTTGATAATGTATTGTGTGTTATATTACAAGCAATTTACAATAATAGAAAGCTTTAGAGTCACTCCAATTTTTTTTATTTGAGTTTATTTTTGTACGTATTTTTGTACGTTCTCTACTATTTTGCTATTTGTAAAAGTATTTTCAAAATTTTTGAGAGAAATTAACCCCGAAGCCTGGGGTTCTAATTGATTGAAGAGCATATTTCTCGACGAAAAATCGTCAGCTTACTAAATTTTGGTGATTTACACCTTGATGCTTTCACTATAACAATAATAAAACTGGAGTACAAATTAAACTAAATTTAAAGTATAACAACTTTGGTCTGATTTGCAAGTAACCGATTAATGATATGACTGGTTTCAAATTACTAGACGAAGACGATCAGAATCACCAGTTAATATTCATTGTATATCATCAAATACAATATTCACTTGAGGGTCTTTAAATTAAAATTTGGTGACTCCCACCTACTTTAGATCACCTAATTGGGTAAGCTCTCATCCCTTCCAAACAAAAAAATGCTGAGGCATTATTATACATATTAATTTGAAATTTCGTCAAAAATTGTAGAACTAAAAATATTCAATACTAATATATAAGTAATAAAAGGCCAGTAGCGACATTATTTATAAGTTTTCATTCCAAGCTCGGAGAACGTTTTTTGGAAATCTCATTGAGCATCTAGCCTTTGAAAATAACTTAAGAAGATACTTGATATTTTAATTCTCCTAACTTACTTTTGCTCAAAACTATCCCACGACTAATTACAAACAGTTAAATTATTATTAATTAAATGATACGGGAGAAAAAAAAAACTGAAATGTAGTAATAATGAAATCTTGAATAATTTGAAATTTAGATCAGTGACTTGTATGTTAATCTAAGAAACAATTGGTAGACATTTTGGAACAATAATACGAAATACTGGATTTTCGAAAAGTAAGATCAAAACCGTGTTGCAATGTGATGGGTAAAAATTTTGGTAGATTCAACCAAACATATTGTTTCGTCGATACAAAGAAGACATCAAGTTATTATTGAAGCACTGCGTTTCAATTTTTGGGAAAAAAAAAATGGGTATACATTTTTTTGAAACAACTTTTGTCTCTCCAATAAATATCAACATTTTCTGTTTTACTTGGCCAAATTTTAGGATGTATTAATTTCTAGTGAGATTTATCAGTGTTTAGTTATTTTTTAAAATAAACTATATTTTGATAAAGTCTATTTAGATTTATACTATAATTATTATCATAACAAATAATAAGAAATTCTTGATAACGTCTCTTAGCATGATGTTAAAAAATACACCGCTAAAAATGGCTAACATATTTGTTGAATGGTTTATTGGAAAATACATTTGTTTATCAATGGATGGGCTGGGTTAATAGATTATCGTTCCCATGACACCGGAGAAGAATGAATTTAAATTTCTCTACTTGGATTCGATTCAGCCTGAAGCGTTCTTACCTGAATATTCTTTTCAGCCTATTAAAATGTTAAACAGCTATTTAGCTACAGGTATAACTGGATTTTTTCTCTTTATTCCCTCCTATGTTTTTTTCCCTTTTAAATGGTTGTCAAATGGGATTTAGATAAATGAATCTTGTTCCCTCGTGAATTTTAACACTGTATTATCCCTCCGGTGGGGCCGAGGTATCGGCGGCTGCTGCGAGGAAAGCCCTTCAGCCTGTCGGTGCCCTTTTTTCGTAGGGTCGGCGCGGGGGAAAAAAAAGGAACCGGAACGTGAAATCTGGAAAGTGAGTGGCCGTGTTGAGGCCGACTTTTTTAAAGCTTTTCCCGTAGGGGATGAAGGGGACCCTGGCCAAAAGGGAGGCTAGGGAGAGAGAAAATAAAAAAAAAGAGGGAAGAGAAATAAAAAAAAATCATGGCCTTCACCCCTCTCCCTATAGACTGGGAGGAGGGGTGGGGCATCGACGGCGGGGTGGGGGCCGGCCAATCAGAGACCCGGCTCGTGGAAAAAACACCCCCTCCTCATCGTCGGCCATATTGAAAAATGAACCGGCCCTCCCCCTCCCCTTCTGCTATGTGACAACGACCGCAATCAGTGCAGCCAACTATGCCGGCGAGCTCATTAGCACTCAAGTTGCACGCCTGCCTCGGATTGAACCGGCTCTCTCCCGTTTTTACAAAGTTTGTTTGAGAATGATTTAAAAGAAAAAAAAAACATTACAGGATAGCTAAAAATCAAGCTCAATTTTCATTTTTATATATGTTATCCATTAATTTATGAATAATATATTTTACACCATCGTCCAAAGGTCTTTAATTTATACTTTAACACAGGGAATTAAAATATAACGTTTTAATGCGACGGTACAGCAATGGTTTGCATAAACAAAAAGCTCTTAATTGAATATATTCACTTCAATAATTTAATTTAATACTATTATTTCCAAAAGTGACCTTTAACAAAGTATGAAGATCATTTTCAATTTTTAATTTATTAATATATTTCTTATTCAAATAGATAAAAACTGCGATTTACCTGATGTAGGAAGTCGTTTTAAAATTATATTTTGTATGTATTGTATGTATGCAAGTTAGCTCGTGGTTGTTTAAATTTTGGATTAGCTTTAGACCTCCACATTCAATTATCGCTAATTATTATTTTATTTTATCATTGTTATAAAATATCTAAGTATAATTTTTACAAAGTTCCAAATGATGACACTAAATTACTTTTATGCTTTGAGATTTCTGCTCATAGTTATGGTGTAGCAAACATTTATACATTCAAGATGTAATCATAAAATAAAACAAAAAAATAAAAATCATAATAAAACAACACCGGCACTACCTTTTTACATTTAATTATTTTTATTATGCGCCTCGCTATCGTTTATTTTAACCAAAACTAATCAGCTTACTTTGAGACGTGGTGTTGACTGATAAAATGTCAGATGGATTGTATCATTTTCACTTCCCCGATAATGATAGTCTAAAGTCGAACTGAATGAAAGTAGAACTTCCCCTTCGAGGTTGGCAAGAATTGATAACAACCTGTACACATCGGCTAAACACTGATCAATATTAAGCTGAAGTGGTTGAATTAAAATAAAAAAAATCACAGAAGTAGTTAAGGCTTAAAATGTCGGAAAGATGAAGTCTACCGTAGCTTTAAACAAAACTAATATAATAAGCCCATATTAATACTTGTTTCAAAAGTTCAATTAAGAAAATCGGTACAATAAAAAATAATGCTACCGTGTTATTAAATTTTCTGACACTGTCTTAATTAAATAGATACCATCCTGTTAGTCCATTGAATTTCACAGAAAACAACCTTGTAAAACAGTGTCTTTTAATCGATACTTTTCCACATCTTCAAACGGAACATGACATGAACAAAATATTATCAATTCAAAAACTTGAACCAGGGAATGAATACAAATATAAAGAATTTGCCAATACAAATAGATATGAGGGGGTGAGAAAGCAAGGGTTACAAACGACTTATTAAATAAAAAACATAAATGTGGTTATGGATAGATAATGCATATCAAATGTTGGTGGAAAGGGGTTACAAATAAATGGTGAGGTCAGCATCCAACAAACATTATACAGACCTAAGGGTTTCAGGGAATTTATCAAAATGATCTAACTTTTCGTGAAATTTAAAATATTTAATTATTTATCTATTTGTAAAGTCTCATATGAAAAAAAAAATGAATAATGATCTGTTCTGATCATTGGACAATAATGTATGGAATGGAATTAAAAGAAATATATTCTCTCTTTCTCTTAATCCATTGCCCATACAGTTATTATACCTCACAACATCTTGATGCTGTTGAACAACATATAAGAGCCTAAAAAGTCAACGGGACGGTTTTTTTTTTTGTAATAACTGCGATTATAAGCCTTAGTCTATTACTTAAAAACATCAAAAATTTAAAATGATGAACGACTTCTTACATCCCATTCAATAATGATGAGTTAATAAAAAATGGAACTATTTTTAGAATAGGTTAAAATACTCCGACAATTGTCTCTCCTTAATCACACCAAAAAAGTTGGGTATATATTTTCGAGTTCCAGCGAGTGGATAAGACGTATTTATAGAGTCCTTTTTACATCGAGTGTATTTTTGAAATCGGGCAGAGGCAGCTAATTAAAAAGTTGAGGGCTGGGCGGTCTGACTGCTCGTTATTTTTGATGAATTATTTCTGTTTCCTTGTGGGAGCGGCCAGCTGGCAAAGGAACTGGCCAAGCCGGACCAGTTTCCCGTGTCCCGTTTGAATAATTGCTAAATAATTAGTAACTTAAGAAAGATATCTACCCGAGGGTTCATACATCACCCGTGCCATTATTTACTGCTAAACGGCAACTTATTGCTCTCGGCATTGTAATGACATGAAAAATGATCGGGCCCTGACCGCTTCTCTAAGGAATTACGTCTTATTAGATGTTATATTCGAGGAAGTAATAAGACAATGGCAAACCGAACAGCAGTAGACAAACATATTTTTGAAAATAACCGATTCTTACAACATGTAGGGGTAGCAATGGGGTAATATTACTTACCAAGTCTATATGACCCCCCCCCCCAGCTTGTTTTTCCTATGATTTGTAAAAAAAAAATTATTACCTTTCCAAATATTTTAAACTAGCTTTTCTTATATCATATGTTTAGCAGAGTTTCCTTATTAATGTAATATTGGTGTAACATTTTAAATTTACATATATACTATCATGTTGTATTATTTTTTGGATTCTTGTCAATTTTATTATTTATTAAATTAAGTTTTTTTGAACGTCATTGCTCTTCTAAATATGTAAATTTATGTGTCTTGTTCTCATTTGTAGTCTTGAGGATGTCTAAATAGGCGAAACGACTGGGAAGGGTGTGTCAATAAAAACAAGTAGATTTTTTTTTGTGACATAATATAAAAACCAACTTGCTAATTTATTTTTTTTTTTTCTAAACCCCTTGAATTTAATACAATATGTGAAAAATGAACAATTACTGAAAGTTCTCTCCTCATTCTGCTATGCAAAGATGCATTTAAAGGACTTTGGGTTACATAAATTAGATTTGAGGTTAAAAGTTATAACATGAATAACATTCTAGGTGATGGGGCTCACCTTCAGTTTGACAATGTGGGAGAAAAACTTACAAACTAAAACCTAAACCTAGAACCAAAGACTAAAGCGTTCCAGCCACTACAGCGTCCTGCCATCGATGGGGGAACGGAGCGGGGGTTGTAGTAAAAAACACCGGGTTTGTCAAGTATTGTAAGGAGTCGAAAAATTTGATATGTCTACGTTGGATGAATTGATCCACCGTAGGCAGCTCAAAGATCTCGTGAAGCTCACTGTTGCTCCGCTGCTCGAATGAGGTACCTCTGACCACTTTCATCAGTATACCGTTTTGGAATTGTTGGAGTCGCCGAACTGTCTTAATGCTAATTTAAGTATATTGTATGAGATTTTCAATTGAAAAAGTGACTTACAAAGTCCGCAAACTTCAACAAAGGATTTGAACTTCCAGCTAGAGTAAAAATGGAGTATCTTACTTCCTATAAAACTGTTTTAGGTTTTCCTCTGATGCTACTTTCCGCGTCAGAAATATAAATTAGCGTTTCCTATTCTCTTCTTATTAAATTATAATTGCAGCCGGAAGCAGTTTAAGTGAATTTATTTTTTGGGATATCATCTTTGGCTGATAAATGTCAGATATTTTCATCAAAACTCGTTCGGTTTCCAGTGACCGAAAATGTCTTAAGCCCCTCACATCTCGGCCATCTTAGACGAAGCATGTTGTCCATGTAAAAATTTGATGACAATCTATCATCTTTCTTTCGTATGACTGGCCAATGTCAACTCCAATCTGAATTCTAGGCCTAACATAAAGGGCTGTTCCAGAACGAATAGTGGGAACATTTTGTGGAAAACACTTTCATCATCTGGCAGTATATTGCACTGAAGACACAAGTGCCTAATAGGAGGAACGCAACGCTCAAACTAAAGCATTTTTAATCGACTACATAACTAAAAAATAGTTATTGCGATCTCGCGCGACAATTTATTAAATATTGTGGGCTCGACTGACTGGTTAGTGAATTTTATTCAGTAATGTATGTAGGTAGTGACTACCTCTTTGGTAGCCGGACATTTGAAATTGAGTACATAAATGCGCATAAAAATATGTTTAATGTTGATAATTCCGAGTATCGAATTTGAAAATTCGAATAACAATCACATAGGCAATACTTGATAAACATTTCACAGGAGAGGAAAACGCCTGTTAATGCAATACGTAACACAAAGAAATTTTAGTATCAGTGGCAACCCTAATGGTTTATTGTATTAGAGATATAAGATGATGTTTTGTAAGGAGTTTGCTTAGGAACATAAAAAAATAAAACTAGATTTAGAAAAGATGGGCCAAGGGTGAAATGGAGATGTGGACAGTTTTACGCGTAGTAGACTGTAGACTATATTGAAATATTCATATTTTGCTTGTGTCTGCAGACCATCTTAAATAATGACTCGATGCGGGCATACACACGGTTTGTCAAAATATCTTCCATAAGTAGATGTCAAGAAAATTTAACACATTTCTTTCAACGTGCAGGACACGACTTCAAACGAATACATTTACTCAAGACGCAGTGGGTGTCTGTATCCGATTCCATCATCATATAAGGACTTGATGCAGACAAATTTTAGCATTTTGAAATGTCGTTTAAAATGTAACATGTTTCCTACATTATTGTAATCCGACTTCCGACAAATACGTTCACTCAATATGCCATCAAGACTGAGCTCCCACTCAAAGCCATCATAATTAAGATACTTACAATTAGACTATTGGGTTTCTAATAAACTTGAGAAACCGCAAAGGAAGAAAAAGTTTCGCCTTTAAAGGTATAATTGATTTACTTTTAATGAGAAAGTGTCCACTGTTTGATCCAGCCAGTTCTCTCTCTTCCTCTCCGGTAATAAGAGTTGCCAAACGGTGAGTAAGGAGAGAAAAAAACTAAAAAAAGAAAAAAGAAGAGGGTAGAGTTTTGATAGAGTTAGCGGAATGATTTATCGAACCCCACCCCTTCAACCCCTCAGCCACCCCCCCCCCGGTCCCGTCCATTTAATAAAAGTGAAATGTCTGTTTTTAGATTTTGTAAAAGGGCAGTCTCTAAGGCGGGCTATTATTTTTTTTAGTTATCAACCTTCGGAGGTTTTCTCGAAAAACGTCGCTGGGTTTTCAACCATTTTCACCCAAGCGAAAAACTACTAATATCAAACCAGAAAAACCTGTACAGTCATTAAGAAACCACAAGACGCCTTACAGAATACTGATGTACGAGCAGTCATTACATCACTAATTTTAAGTATGAGCGATTTTTAAAAAATAATTCGAAATAGACGCTTCTTGAAAGTAAATCAATATTTATGATTTATTTATTAGTTGTTGACTAACCTGATTCTGACGTATATTGCTGCTTGAAAAAGGTCAGTTGCTAATTAATCGAATAGAAATTTTATACTTTCATTCCATCATATATTCCCCCCCAAAAAAACAAAAAAAAATTAATTTTTGTGCATCATACAGTAAAAGGTTTCGTTACGATCGCGAAAACAGTTTTAATGCTCTTTTGCGATAATATTCACCATAAAATAAGCACCAGATGAAATTTTAAGTATTGTACAATATAACATATACAGAGTACAGGATTTTTGAAAAAAATCCACTAAAGCCGAAACACAATAAACTAATACATAAAACTAATAAATAAACACAATAAATTTCATATCCTAATCAAAATGATAGAAAATATTTTTCAAAACCTACGAATTGATTGAGATTCGCTGTTTTGGGAGACGGCTACAGTTTTTATGCCTTTCTCGTATCAAATGAGAACTCCGTCGCAAAATTGTATGTCCCGTTGTCAACGAAACGTATAGGTTCGTTTTCATTTGAAACAATGTTTTTAAATAGGAATAAACTGTTTTTATTAAAAAAAATAATATATGAAATAATGATATGTGCTATGTACATATCAAATACAACTCCCTCTTGAGCGATGTATATGTTTACCTACCATGCTGTTTTATGTGTCCGTTTTAAATGGTCTCGTAAAGATTACCTGACTGATTTTAAACTAGTCCCCAACAGAAAAAATAAATCAAAGTTATTGAATTGATTAATATTTCCAGGATTCCCTTCAATGATTTTTTCACATACGCAGATATCGAAGATAATTGGTGTCCATACAAAATCAATTTTACATGCTACCAACATTATTCTAAATCTAGGAGCGAATTTGTATCAAATCAATTTATTTTCTGTATTTACAGAAACAAAGACAAAATGTTATGCTAATATGCAATGGATCTAGTCTGAAAATAGAAGAGCAGCATTATCACTCTTGATTATGTATTAATAGGTAGCTTTGTTTTATCATCAGCTTTTGATTTGTTTTTAGTCAATTGTTAAGTTGTTAGAGCGTTCTCTATAAGAGAGACCCCTATGAAGGATCTTTTAAAAAATTTTAATGGCGTTCGTTGGTTGTCTGTGACGAGTGAGGACCTGATTCTTAGCTACTTGAATAGAAACAAATGGAATTCGGCCTAGCAATCTTTTAATAAATATTACAAAGATAAACTTAAGGCTGACGAGATTATAGCACTATCCAAGAAGTATGGCATTATCAGCTGATTCGTATCGTTTGATGCAATGAATTTTCAGGGTAGTAGATAATGGATCACATGTGTGAAAATAGACAAATTGTTCGTTGAGCTATAAGCATCTACAACCATAATGATGCTGATAACTAGCAGTTTTTCGGCGTAGGGGGGAGCCCATCGATCGCCCCTAACCCCCACCCTCTCCGCCTCCGAAGCTCTGAATTTAAATCAACCCCCTCTACTGCTCTATCTCGTCATCTGAAACTCATTTACAATCTCAGAAAGTTTTCCCGAAGAATAAACTCCATTTCTGTTATCAGCCGTATGCAGATTCTTTGAACAGCTATAACCCCTCCTTCTTAAGCATCTCTTCGTGAATACTCTTTAAGCCTCCTTATAAAAGTAAAAAAAAGTTTTAAAGGTGTGATGAACTTTTTTGTATATATAATTTAAATAATTTATTTATTTTTGCCACGGCCGATAACTCCTCTTCAAAGCAATTCACAGAACACTATTGTAACCATATTGATTTTTGTCTATGAAATATTCATGAAGAGGTATCCTGGTTAGATATTAAGTATGATAGGGATATTCGAACAACCATGAAATTATTAAGTAGTTTAATTGTATGCCTCAAATGAAAAATCTATTTCACCACTGCTATGATACAAAAGTCAGCGAAATGCTTGGTTAAGTTATTTTCTGCAATAACCTCTATCTTAGCTTAAAATACACTTAGATTCAATAAATACCTGTTTTATAGCTGCAATCGTTAATATGGTATGAATGAGAACATTTACCTCAATTACTTATTGCCTAATAAGGCAGGTTGTAATTTTAGCACGATAAAGAAGTTATAGTCTCTTTATATATAGGTAGCACCTATGTACCAGTTTCAGCAGCCTAATTTACATCGCGTTTTAGAATGAATCTCATTTGAGATCATTGAAACTATAATTATAATGCAATAACCATGATTTTATCAAGCTCAAACGATATGTCTAATATGTAAAGGACAACAATGATTACATTGAAAATTTAAGAAAACTTTAAATAGTTCTCTCTTATAATTAAACAAGTAGAAACCCGTCCAAATCTATGGTCAGCATTTAAATTTTGTAGTTTATCAAATGAAGATCTTGTAATAAATACAAAAAAAAATTTTTTTTACAATAACCTCATATTAGGAATCCGATTCTGACTGAAATGAGTGCTTTTGAAAATTAAACGTGCCACATCAAAAATAATCCTACAAAAACAAATTTTACTATTTAACATATTCCCTTATAGAAATATGATGATTTTATTCTCTACAACTCACACGAATCACATTTTTATATTAAACTTCTGACAAATTTTTTTTTTTTACACTTCCATTAATTCATTAGAAAATTCATTAGAGCTACAAATTTACTATTTTGAAATCACGTCTTCGAAATGGCACTTCACCACCACATGATTCGGTTTGAGACATTTTCTGGTTGTGGTTATTTAAATATTTTAGAGCAAGTAAACCAACCGATGGCTATCTTTGATTTATTAAAAAAAACAAAATATAATTACTTTGGGGGCGGTACACCAAAAAGAGACAAAGCTGCTCAACTATAACATTCGGCAAAATAACATTTCTTTTTTAGACAGCACAAATTATAGATTTATAATTCTGGTTTTCGTTCGTTTTCAGTAAATTATTTTATACATGAGTGCATTGATTTTTTTTTCATTCTAACGATGGACAATGAACAATATTTTAAATTGTTACAGATTAGTTGCCTATTCTAAACGATGATTGTAAAGTTATTTAATGAATACCCGTCATTCCCAAGGGCTAAAAAATCACGAACAATACACTTCAAACTATATTAGGAAATTTGCTGACGATTAAAAAGGTTAAAAGTATGTATTTCTCGACTTTAAATAAAATGCTAAATGTGATCAAATATTGATAAATTACCAAATACAGTACATATATAAAACAATATAATAAAATTAATCTAAAATGAAAATGGGAAGTAATCTTTCCCACGAAGATCAGTTAATGCCGCGGTGTCAGATCTGCGACTAACTAATTTATTTTTTAAGCAGTGAAGATAAAATCACAGGTCTTGTTAATCTGCAAAATATTTATGAGTATTATTTTTAAATTTCACTAATAATACGAGACTTATTTAAAAATATACACAATGGAGTGACTTAAAATAATTATGTTTTTTTTTTTAGGAGAGGGGGTGCTTTTACGTATATTATCCAATTCAAACGAAGCGGAAAGGAATAAATTTTCAAAGTGCTTTTTCGGTAGCATTAAACGGAGCACCCTAGCCTTGGAAACACAATATATCTAACAGGCGGAACCAAAATTAGGCTGGCGTCGGTGCAGCTGAGCCTGGACTGCACCGAAGTGGGGGAGTTGCCTGAAGTCGGCGAGTGGGAAAAAAAGAAAGGTCATGGATGGAGAATGAACATTACATTAATCTTCTTCAGCTTTCGAGCCCATATGGCTTCGCCGCCGCCCCGGGCAAGAATACACAGCCGGCTAGTTTTTTTTTGTCGTTGTTTTATAAGTAATATTGTCAATAAGCTAACAATAACCCAACAGCTAATAATAACTATAATAGAAATATTTCTGGCCTAGTGTCGCTATTTGTGATCGGGTGATGTGCCGCGTTGAGCCCCAAGTGACTGTTCGAAGCGATAATCACCGCGTCATCATCTTTAGTGCACCATCAATCAAATCCTTTCAACAGGCCACTTGTAATACGATTAGAAAAAAATATTTTTCATAATTTTGAAACTAGACAGGGATTTTTTCACCCAAAAATTTCCCCCTAGGAAATAATTAAAATTGAAACTTCTTTATTGTACTAAAATTACAATCTTCCTTATTAGGTCATAAGTAATTGTGATAAATGTTCTCATTCCTACCATATTTACAATCTTCATTACCAAATGCATTTACAAACAGCCCAGAGGCCTCCCAAATCCAGATCGTTGTCACCTCCTCCGTCAGCCACGTCACTGGATAAGAGCCAGTGGAGGCTGATGAAGAGCGCGAGAGCCACATACGCTCAGGACATGATTGGAGAAACTGTCCATTGCCAGGACTCCCACTGTCACGTATTTATAGCAGGTCACGAGGTCACTGCCATTTTAGTCTCCGAGGAGGATTATAGGGATGAGTGGCGCAGTGTAATGACTGTGTGTGCTAGGGGATTACGATGGTTTGATGGGTTTCAATGGAATTTCATGAACTCGGAAGACATGAGTTCAAGAATGTAAGGTATATTAAGATCGCTATGAAGGGTATTGTTGCCGACGTAATAAGGGCCATATACTATTGTTCTCAGGACTTTTGATTGAAAGGATTGGATACGCTTGATGTTCGACGTTTTTGCTGTCCCCCATAGCTCTATTGCGAATGACCAGTTTGGCTTAAGTCTAACTTTATAGATTTCTACGAAATGAGAAAAAATTCATCTAAATATTGTTAGTTATTAAAAATAAAGGTTTTATTAAACTTAATAAAAAAAATGAGTTATACATTTTTGTATATCACGTATGAAAATATTTTAATCACGCCAACAGTACCACGTTTCGCCTATTCAGCTGCCCTCAGGATTGTGAATGAAACTACCATCAAATTAATTACCCAATTTATTCATTATTGTATTCCGTTTAAGTAAGATTTGAATCATAAAAAAAATTATATAGAAATGATTTATTTTAAATATTACAGAAAAGTTCGATACCATTTTTTATGCGATAATGAATAACAATAAAATGTATACAATATTCATAAATAAAAGATATTCTGGAGAGACTTGAAGCATTTTCAAAAATTAACTTTTATACAGTATATTTATTTAACTGGTTTGTAGAATTAATAATAGACTTTCCAGAATACTTTTTAAATGTTGTATCTTAAAAATATATATGTATAATGTTTTTTTTTAAATAAACCCTTATAGCCAGCGGACTGGGAGAGGGGATTTTCTTACTTTGTGGAGTGGTTCCACTTCACGGTCGCTGGCTGCAACCATTAGTTAGCAGTCTTCTAGTCTTTCACGCTATTGGACAATAGCCAAAATGTTGAAAGACCTAACTGGGAGTAAATTTTTTAAACATTTTCTACAGGAGTCGGATAATATTGTAATAACTGACGATTGTTCTATGTTTATGGATTAAAATTAATATGAATTGCTAACTTTACAAGACGTAAAGTTATAATCAAAGAATCTGAAGGTCTAACTCAGCTTGTTGTTTAGACTATGTTTCCTGTCAGCCTGTTCTGAAATTTTGAGGGATTTCCACAGATCATACGAAATTTAACCTGCTGAGGTGAAGAGTTGGTAAAATAGCTTTCGAACATACTTAGTAAGATATCAAAATCAACGTATCGACGTCCTAATCGATCCTGATCCATAATATGTATTTCATGTAAGCAATTACACGGTTTATAATTGCAAAAATCTAATAAAACATTCATTACTATCATTTTCTCAACCTTGAACAAAGGTGTGTATTTTTTTAGAATGCATGATATTTTGAAAACTTATCATGGAAATCTTTAATTGTGTCTTTCTACCTTTCTTATCAAGAGAAATGTAATTTTGTAAGGTGTCCTATTTAATACCAAGGAAGTCATAAAAAAACGTACCCATCTCCATAAAACAAGAGCAAGTATTATTAATTAGTTATTTAGTTCATATTGAAAAAAATTTTTTTTGGATCATTTATAATAGGGTATCAAATCAAATATATCGAAGCCATTACAAACAATACGTCATTCCTGTTTTGCTTTTCTTAAGAGAGTAATCATAGTCGTTAATGGTATACGATTGTTATTAGTTCGCAGTAGTTCACAATATGAACCAATTTTTTATGATGCACGATATTTTTTATGTTTTTACCATTTAATATGAGCTGATAATGGTCAAAATAAAATATATTCTATAAAATAAAGGATTTATTAATCATGGATAGCAATATTGACCGACCAGCATTATGACTATTCTCCAATATCTCTTGATATTGTCTCTTCATTTCTATGTACTTTTTTTACATTTGCATTGGTAATGTATTCCGAAAAACACAATTTATTTTTTAAAAAATGCAACGAATTCAATCAGTAAATATTGAATGGGAAAATAACAAGGCCACTAACTTCGGAGCTCCTGCATGACTTATGACAAATATACGACAATTTTTGGAGCCACTTTATAAGAAAGGGAAAATGAGATGTCCAATTTTTTTTCTGCTAAAAAGGCCACAGAAAAGATTAGAAAAGTTCTAGCGAGGAAAAAGTGGACGCGGAAAGGGGATAGACGGTCCCTAGGGAACGGAGAGTGGATAGGGGCGGACTCACTGAAGTATTGGCGGTCCCTGGAGGACTCCTGGCTGTATGTCGTCGCTTCCAAGTCTCTGCCAGGACTCCGAGAACAGGAGAGGATTTGCTGGAAATGCGTCTGTCGGTCTGTCCCTAGTCATTCATGACGGTTTTCCTTTGTCTTGTCAGCCCACCTTTCTCTCATTCTACCTTTCATATGAAGCCTACAGGTATGACGGCATGACTTGCGAAAAAATGGCAAGGCGGAACTAAACAAGTCAGTACCTGTGGTAACAATGAACCAGAATATCCGCCGAAATAGTAACAATAACTTCAGGATCTGTTTGTTATTTGTTACTATTTTTGGCATTTTTTTTAATGTTATTTTTCTGGGTGTTTTTTTTTTATTCAAAAGAATTGAAATTATAAAAACACTACCCAATAGAATAAGGATTCATCATGTTCTAATATTGTTTATTTATCTCGTACATTATCTTGAATATCCATTAATCTCTTTTGATTTAATATTGTATTTTTTGTTCTCTTCTATTTGTACAACGTTCCTTACATTTCTACTAAAATGCTTATTACATTATAAGCTTTATTTTGTGTATTTTTCTTCACAGAACAGCTTCAAACCTGCTTGTTCCACCACTCTATGAAATCTACCCCTCTTAATATTCGGCGAATCCTGGCGCCGTGACGTACTTTTAAAACGCTTTTATTCCACCACCTCCTTACTACTCGCACAGACGCTTGTTAACCTAGGATCTTTAATTTTGACTATTATATTATTTTAACTATATACGATTACTATCGTTTAATTTTTCTGTTGATAAACCTTGCAGCCTTCCAAGTAGTAAACGAGTAACCAATAATATTTAATTTTATTAATATGAGTTTGTTAATTTAAATATGCATACTTGGATATTTTTATAATTTGATGTATTACTTTATTATTATTATTTTATTCTCCCCTCTATGTGATGTATTGTTAGCCAGAGATGGATTTATTTATTAATTATAAACAAATATTGTAGTATTTTTTTCATTGTGTCTATATTCGATCAAGGAGACGGGCTGCCTCTGAGACAACCGCGGAACTATTGACCACACAGACACAGCCCGGGGCGGAGAGGTTGCCTGGGAGGAGTGAAAAATGGTGGAGGCCGCTAATGGAAGATACCTAATCACGGGCCGGGCATCAGGTAGCTCCTACCAAGGTCATTTAATTTACACACTCATTACGGCAGGTAGTGTGCTATCCGCTTCTTGTGTGTTCTCTCAAGTACTCTTATGGAAACTGGCCAATCCGTGGAGTTTTATTACTTGAATGCCATCATCATTAGGTCTTTAATAGTCGCGCAGGTATTGGATACTTCACAGAGACATGGAAAAAGACTTTTAATAGCTATTTAAAAGCCAGGGAAAAGGGTTATATAACTACAGGCTCTAAACTGTACGAAATTACGTTATGAGGTCACCTATCCAATTTCCTTCAGTGTAACAACAATTCACCCTACTTCCGGTTTGGATTCCAACATAAAAATTCTACTCATCTATTACTAAAGATATTCGAGTTTATTGTGAATGGTTTTGAAGTGAAAAAGCATAAAATAGTAACATTTGTAGATTTTCAAAAAATTTACGACAAAATTTGAAACAAAGGACTCATTTACAGGTTAAAAAAAAAAAAAACACATCCCAAAATATCAAAACCAATTACCAACAAAAAAGAAATACCAAAAAGGTGGTTTTCAATTGGTGTTCTCTTTGTCCATGTAAAAGAAGGAATTTTTTTCCTGATTATGCTTTTAGATCAATTATAAACTAAATCAATTAAATAATAAATCTTCTGTCTTTCTACAATATTGTAACTTAAATTTATAAAATAACTTAATAATTGAAATGGAATAAAAAACAACTTTATTATGTTAAAATTACAATCTGCCTCATTGGGCAATAAGTAATTGTGATAAATGATCTCATTCAAACCATATTTACAATTTTCATTCATTCGCAGTATTACAAACAGGCCAGAGTTTTTTGAAGTGAAAAAGTATGAAATTTGAAACAAAGAAATTCTTTACAGGTTAAAAGAAAAATAGAGAGCCCAAAATACCTTTTTGCAAACATCGACTCATTTCTTCTACGAACATTCCTCGTAAGAATAAACAATGACAGCTCTACACCTAGTCCAATCCATGGGGGTATTCCGCAAGGATCGGTCTTGTCCCCTCTTTTATTTAACATATATACGCACAATATTATCCGGCCGCCATCTGGTTCTATCGCTATGTTTGCTCATGATATGGCCATATGTATTATCAATGTATAATCTTTAACAAGCCATACAACATCTTACACCATATTATCCAGCTTAAATGCTACTAAATGCCAAAGATTTTCACCTTAAGACATCCGGTAAGCCTACCAGAATGGAATATGAACGGTGAACAAATACTTTGGAGTCCACCCGCTGAGGCATGTGGATCGTCACCTCAGCTAGAAATATCACATGAATGCTGAAGTAACCCAGAATAAATCGATAGTGTAATATTTTTTTTTTAAACTATAACAACTTTATTATGATAAAATTACAATCTGCCTCATTGGGCTATAAGTAATTGTGATAAATGTTTCCATTCATGCCATATTTACCATCCTAAACCATCTAAAAGCGAACAAAGGACTTCTAGTTTAGAAAACCATTTTACATCCTTACTAATGTGCGGATGTGATGTATGGGGGGAGCACTAAGGAAAATTATTCTAACTTCCAGGAAAAACTGTCTGGTGTTAAAGGAGCAGTATTTTTTTTGTTTCGAAGTAGGCAGACCAACCTTATCTCCAAAGTTAAACTCCAAACTTTTAAAGAACTGTCACAGCTATTTAAGTTATGTTTGATAATCAATTCAAATCAAATAATTATTGTAAGCTCGGATGTCACCTAGTGTGACATTACCACACAATTGTACAGTTCAAAATTGTATTATGTATGTATATATCAGCGTAAGGCTAATTCATACGATCTGGTAAATAAAATAAAATGAAAATTTCTCATTGACTAAAGGATTATAACTGTATTTTTCTAAATTGTTACTATCAAATTTTTTTTTGGTAAACTAAACATAGTTTTGTTTAAATATACACTAACGAAACAAAGGACGTGGATAGTGGAGAAAAAATATCGTTTTTAATGGCTGTAAACAAAAACTGCTTATAAAACAGCTTTATTGTCTTTCCACAACTGATAACCTCTTCTTTATTGAAAAGGCGCTTTCGAAAGCTCTAAGCTCTCATCTTAAGTTATCTCTAATTAGTTATGTTGTATATTTAACACATCTAAAACACTAGAATCTTTTTTATCTCTTAACCAGGGCTGATATATCCACACTCCTCATTTCGCGACTGGCCAGTCTATTACAATAATACAAAAGTTATTAAGACAATAAAGCTGTTTTATAATTATATCATTTAACAATCCAGCAGTTAACAAAAAAATTCTATTAAAAACTACATTGTATTTCTGGTCAATACGATTCCTATTTGTCTGTATTCAGTCAGGTATCTATCAACTATATTAAGCCAACTAGATATTGGAGAGGTGCCCCCGTGTTTGAGTTAATTTTTAATTGTTAGTGGAGAGGGGGAGGAATACTACAATATAAATTTAAAAAAAGGTAGTACAATATTTTGATGATGTTTCTATTATTTCGGATACAACGAAGCGCGTTTATAACGATCTGATTTCCTAGACCTTTTGAATAATAAGCATATGATGGCTTTAAATGACTTTTATTGTGTTTAAATATTCAGTGCAATTTCGGTGTTTCGTATCCCGTTAATTCGTAATAAACTGCTGGTCCCTTGGAAAAATCACGGTTATTCGTAAAAAAAAACAATGCATTACGATCCCCTCGGTAAGTCGAAATGGTTTTTGTAGCCAAGACCACTTAACATTTTATAATTCGTGATTCTCTGTTGGCGATTCAGTTTATTCGAAAAAAAAACATTTCCTTCCCACTCTTCAATTATCTTAATCACGTTTTTTTACATTTTTTTCTATTGGATTCGATATCCTATATTTTTTATTCAGTTCAGAGCGGTCTTGCCATCCACTCTTCAAAATGTTTGCTTGTGGTTCCGTCAAGGAAGGACAACGTTCATCCTTATTGGTGTAGACTCATTAGAATGGGATCGCTTGCCTAAAAATGAAGAAATGACGTTTGATGATTTTGTTCACTTTGACGATGACGTGTCTATTGCAGTAATTCTTACCGACGAGGAAATTCATCACGTTGGCAGGACATGTTTCTGTAAGGAGGTAGACTCACCAATAGCTTGATGATTTCATGACCAGAAATGATGTTTTTGTATTGTACGTATATATAATTTTGATAAAAACGGATAATCCTGTTAATTTGAATATTTAAATTTTTTATAATAAAATTTTATTCAATAATTCAAAATCCCGATATTTCGACAATCTCCATAATTCGTAATAAATCCTCGACCCCTTGCCATTATAAATTATCGGATTTTTTTACTATACATCCTAACGTATAACTTAACACTGATAAAACGTTTTGATGTTATAGAGTAAAAAAAAAATGCAACTTGCCCTTGATATGATAAGCATCGTTATAAACGAATTTCACTGTATATTGAAAATAAGAATAATTTTGATACAATTTTTTTTTGTGCGAATAACATTGAATTGAGGGTGAACTGACCGCTTCGAAAACAGATCCTCAACAATGACAAAATGTTGCTTACAAATTTCTCAAATATCGTTCAATAAGCCTTTCAGCGAAAATTTAGACATTGCTAATCGTAAAAAGATAGCAAATTATTTTTCGTCTATCATTAATTTTAACAATCGAACCCAATATAAACCCAAGACTGCATTACAAAGGCGGTTAAAAGGACCCTAATCAAGAGCCGATGTAAGATAAATAAAAAAAAATCGTAAAAGAAAGGCAAGTAGACTATAAAAAGAAAGAAGCTGGCTGGATATAGTGAAGCGGTGACGATTAAGGGTTAATGTGTGACCTTATAACAGGAGCGGTGATTAATGGTAGGCTCACTGGCCCTGTGGTTTTTAGCCGGGAAAAACCCTTTTGGCGGGAATCTTATAGCGCGTATAAACTCTTATGGCGGGTAATTGATCACCTTGAGGTCGTTAGCTCTAGTGTGTGTAGCACTTGTGTGTGTAGCTCTAGTCTGTGTAGCACTTGTGTGATGTTAACTGCCCGCCTTTCAGTCCAGTCAAATGAACAAGGCTCCGCTTTTTGTTTTTTTCCCCCCGTGTTTTTTTTTGAAAATTTTCTTCCCTGCTCAAAATAAAGTGGTCCCGCGTATACTATTGAATCAATGATGAATTTTCATTATATATATTGTTACACTTTGAAAGTTAGCAATACAATTTCGAGATTATATGACTATTGTGAAAAATAAAATTATCAAAATGAATCATGACTACTAATTGACTACAGGCCAAGTTGCCTTGCGATTTTTACTTTGTGACATCAAAACTTTTAGTCAATTGTGAAATAACGTTTAGTGTTGCACCTGTATTTGAAGAAAATAATAGACGACAGCTTAGAGCTCTCGAAAGCGCTATTACATCAAATAAGAGGTTATATGCCGTGGAAAGACAATAAAATTAATTTTTATTTGTTTACAATAAAACCATGCATTTAATATTGTCTTAGTAGGCTTTAATAGTTTTTTTTTTAAACATTTTAACGAATTACATTTTTTTCCGTTTATTTAACAAATCTTTCGGTGAACAATATGATCTACTATCAAATAAAAATATGTATTTTTGGTCTAAATTATGACCACATAACCTATTGGATGAGTAGCCATAAGATTGATGCATTCGTCTTTAGTAGGTTTTTTATGACAACTGATTGATAGAAATTTTTTATTTCATAGTATTTACTTTTGTTTTTTTGAATTTTAATTATTTACTATATAGTTGTAGTATTTCTGGACTTTAACAAATTTTAATTGTAGTAGAATAGAAGGACAACTTCAACACAAGCAATCGTTGTAACGTAAAATAAGTTTGTCTCCATATGAGCAGGTAAACGTTTTTACCATTTGACTTTTTATTTTATTGTATAAATAACTGAAGATACCTGTCTCTGAAGAAGCGCTATTACATTAAAGAAGAGTTTATATGTTGTAGAAAGGCAATAAAACTGTTTTATAATTTTTATAATGGTTTTATTATTGGCAAACTTTATTTTTTTGTAACGTCTTTGAAAATATTTTGTGCAACCGTCAATTCGACTTTATATTTTAAACAGTTTTTCAAATGGTACTTGAACAATCTTAAACGTTACCGTTAACTTTTTCCATGCTTTGTGATTCAATTTTGCACAATATGATTTGTTGCAGAAACCGTTAGATCTAATTGTTTGTGTGAAACGGAATACGGGCAAATATACAGAGAACGATCCCGCAAAACTTAAAACTAAAGATACGATTCAAAATTGACAAGTAACCTACAAATTATTGTAAATTAGTATGTAAGTTAGGTTTAAGTTTGATGAAAAAGGTGAGCCCCGTCACGTACAATGTGTATCATTATTATTCATTATATAATTTTTATAAAATAACAAAACCTGTATATAATGTAGCGATGCTACAGGAAATACAAAAATAATTTGTTAATAGATTCACCTGAGGATCTATAATTATATGTAAATTTAAAGGGTATATGAAAGAAAAAAAAAAAAATTGTTGTGGGACCATTCTCGGTAGATACTTAGTTATTATTGAATCCGATTTGAATGAAAATAATCAATTTGAAATCGTAATTGCTACTTTAATTATATTATTATTTCCTTAAAATCCACTACATAATAAACAATATGAAATACATTGATAGCTAATATAGTGATACCAGTGATGGTAAAAATGTACTCACTAGACCAGGAAGACAACCTCCACTAACTAACGTTGTGGTCGGACTGGCCTGGAACATAAATCAGGCCACGCAGGAGACCTGGGTTTGTGAGGAAATTGCAAAAGGGTTGTCAAAGTAGGTCAGACGTTCCCGCAGGAGCATCTCCTAAGGTCATTTATATTACCTTACAGATTACCTACTACCTATTGTATTTTTGAACAGTGATAATAAACAATTAATATCTTCTTCTTTGTTTACAGTGCTTCATTTTTGAAGTATGCTTATAAAAAATATAATGAAACTAACAAAAAAAAAAATTACTCTCAATTTTAGGTTTAATAACTAACAAAAGTCTCGTTTATCTTTCATAATAGACTCGTGAATAGGGAAATAAATGTACGGCACAAGGTGGGGGAAAAATCAGCTGACAGCAGTGTACATGTGAAATGGGGAAGGCTTCCATACCTGCCGACCCTCGTATAAAGAGGAGTCAGTTATTTATAGGGGGAGGGGGGGGGGGGTTAAGGTACGACTTAGCGGCCGTTGGTCCAAGATATGGACGGCCGGCTCTGGAAGGGGTGTACTCAGAGGTGATGGATATCCAGGGGTTAGGGGATGGTCGGGGGAGGTCCAACTCCAGTCTCTCCATATCACTGGAACCGGTTCTCATTTATATAACCTGTCATATTGTATCTCCATATAGCCAGTATTTAGCATGTGGGAGTAAGCTGGAACTTTCGCAAGTTTGATGAAATGGAATGATTTTTTCTTGAGGGTTCATTGGTGAAGACATCTTGGTCCAATGCAGTCCGCTACAGTCCTAAAACAAAATCATGTCATCGTTAATTTTGTAATTACCTAGCATTATATTTCGATTATTTGCTTTTATTTTTAGCTGTAAAAAGAAACTAATGTAAAGCGTCACCGCTGGCAATAGTTATGATAGGACAGAGATGGGGGCCCCATGGGGGGGAGGAGATTCCGCTTTCCACCATGTTTTATTGAAAAGTTAACACTGGATCCCAAGCAGGGAGCATATTGACTGTTTGTTGGTCCAAGGCTGCAATTGGCCAATCAAAAGCCACATCCGCCTCCATATTGGACTAAGGTGGACGAACAATGGTCCAACAGCTGTAGACTGGCCACTCTGTTCATCGACAGGCCATAGAAAGTAAACAACTCGTGGCTGTTAAGCTGCAGCAGGAAAAACATTAGCCTCACTACAGACATTTTGATTGGGCACTGCATACTAAGCCGACACCATGACAGGTGTATCCCAAAACCCCATTTGCCCTAAACGAGAAAGAAGCCTACCACTTTTTTGGAGAGTAAGAGGCAATAAGCAAAATTATTTTTTCATCTTAGGCTGTGATAGAATTTCACTGGAAGAACTCAGTAAATGGACGTCAACTCTTGACTTCGCGAGGACAGGTAGATTCCAGGACGAAAAGTAGCATAGGATAG
The DNA here is from genome assembly GCA_930367205.1 of Acanthosoma haemorrhoidale. NCBI lineage: Eukaryota > Metazoa > Arthropoda > Insecta > Hemiptera > Acanthosomatidae > Acanthosoma > Acanthosoma haemorrhoidale. The sequence goes on along the minus strand of OV884014.1, from coordinate 20,819,632 downwards.
GTATAATACAGCGGCTAATAATAAGGTCCATTGTTGCACCGCTAATTCCTATGTCTAAGATCCAATAGCTCTGATTGTGATTTTGATTTGAGCTATGATTTCTTGGAGGGTCTACCCCCTCCTAGCGACGTCACTGCCCGAGAGTAATTGTCTTGGGAGAAACAGTGCCTTCCTATTTAGCAATGAATCATTAGCCCCCTGGAGGCAGTAATAATACAAGTTTTCAACCCAACACTTCCATAGGTTAGAAAATGCCAAATCCCACAATGGAGAAAGGACACGCCCTACATTCGTAGCCAAAGGCTTGAACCTTCCGCCTCCGTCCCCTTTGTCACAGGCAGGCTCCTGGTCCATTCGACTTGGATGGATATGCAAAGGTTCGAAAGTAGGTCACGGGTTTGCGGGCACGAAATGAACATCCTTTTTTTCTGGAGCAGGTCCGATGGAAAAGCTGACCAACAAAAGGTTTTCCCAGGCAGTGGGACAGTTCATTTATTATCAAATGCCGGTTGACTAATGACTCCGCTATTATCGGCTATTGAATAGCCTTGACCGCTCTCTCCAACCCTCTCCCTCTGGGCCACAACCTCAGTCCTCTGTTGTATATGATAAATGTTTTCGCCTGTTCCGTCTTTAACTTAAGTTCTTTCCACCTTTGCGGTGGGGAAAGGTGTATTCAGAGAAGTATGCCTAGTATTCCAAGACGTAGAATCGAATCTTGCTAGAGTGTTGCGACCATTCTTTGTGTAGTGGCATACAGATCAGGTGGATTTATCAAAATATATTTTTCATACTGACCAACATGAGGCTTGTATTTATTTATTAATTTTTTTAATAATCTTTCCCCTTCAGGAAAAGTATTACAGGAGAAATTCCTAATTACGTGAAAAGCAGGATCAAACATTGGTAATTGATAAGTGCAGGAAGAATGCAAGAAGAAAGATAAATAATATAAGTTTCAACCAACCATATGGCATCACTTTCGAGTCTTAATTTACCCCCGAGATAATTCAATCACTATATTTTGAACACGGATTTTTAATAAAAAAATAACGTAAAAATTTGTACATTTAACATGTTTCGGTTTTTCTTTCCATGTTACATTTTGTGCAATGAGAGACGATCATTGTATACATATATTTAGGACATACTGTACCGTAATTAATTAAACGTGCTTTTTACCTCCCTACCTGAGGAGCCATCCTATTGTTTTTCATCCTGTGATGAAAACACGGTGTCCTTATCGGAGGCTGGTCCTGAGTTATCAATAACCTCTCCTTGGGAGACGCAGCAACCTCCCGTCTCGTCTCCGCTCAAATAACGATTAACACGAGAACAGACAAGAGATAAATTAGCCATATGCATACAATGGGGAGACGGTACCATACGGGGCCCGCCGAATTAGCATAAGAGTCTCTCACCGACTCTCATTCTTCTTATCTCATGACCCGAGCTCACGCTAATAGCCTGTTTATTTGATGGGCTACATGGCTACCGGGGACCTATAGTTCGAGGGGGGTATGTCATCCTTCAAGCGACGTCGCTAGGCAATCGGTTATAAGGGCAGCGTCATTTATATGTGAGCGACATCTTATGAATGCTAACGAGAAAGGAGGAGGCTGAAAAATACAAATCATATCTTTATGTGAGCGGTTGTATTACTTACAAGGAGAGGTCCCACGCTGTCCGTCATGAGGCCAATAAGTCGATACTTATTGGGCGGTTGACTTCCGGCAGTCACAGGAAAAAAAGCATATTGGATGAAACAACCTTGAGTTCTGACTTTACGAATAATGTTTATTGGCATCCACTATTAGGAGCAGGTGGGATAACGAAATATGCAATATGCAACGAATGCATATTGCTGGTACAATATATCCTAGTAAGTACAAAAGTGCAAGGTTTGAGTACTGATAATTCAATTTTAACCTGATTTCTAATTCATGCTCAGGACACCCACTGTCACGTATTTGCAGTTTCTTGATGAAGAAAATAATTTACGCACTTAATACATTTTTTTTTTCATTACTCCTTTAAATAGATCCTCAGGCGAATCTATATACAAACTATTTTTTTATTTCCTGTTGCGTCGCTACATTATCCTGAACTGGCTAATAAAGGTGATGGGGCTCACCTTTTTGATCAAACTTAAAACTAATTTGCATACATATTCTTAACCTAATTTTTCCCCGACAGTCTGTTGCCATCGATGCGGGAGGGGTGGTGGGGTCATAGTGTTAAACACTGGGTTTGTCAGGTGCTGCAGCGAGTCAAAAAACTTGATGTGTCTCCGGCGGATGAACTCACCCACAGACGGCACTCCAAGCAACGGGTGCTGGCCAGCGTTCTTTAACCTTTCGAGAGAGGTATGTCGGACCACAATTCGCATGATCCCATTCTAGAAATGTTGGAGAGATTTGGCTGTATTGTCAGTCTAGTGGGTAAATAGCGGGGCACCGTACAGCAGAGCTGGCCGGAGGACACATTTATAGATCATCAGTTTGAGACGAAGCGGCAGGTTGGATGAAGTTAGCGAATGGTGAAGCAGGTAAGACCTGTGTCATACTTTTTCTATTTTGTTACTAAAATGAGTAGAGAAATGGAGATGCCATTTTTGTTTTACTTAATATAATATATATTTTTTTTTTCATAGCCCCTTTAAATTTACAGATAATTTATATACAATTATAGATTCTCAGGCGAATCTATTTACGAATTATTTTTGTAGTTCCTGTAGCATTTCTACATTATATACAGGTTTTGTTATTTAATTTTTTAGTTTTTTTTTTTCCTTAGCTCTCAAATTTTTAAGATTATAGATAAGGTAAAAATAAAGGTTATTTAAAAAAAATTATATAATGAATAAACAAGTATAATGATACACATTATACGTGACTGGACTAAACTTAATATAATATATTGAAACTCTAGAATAACTGCTAACATTGAACGTAATATTTACGAGAAGTAAGCATAAATAATCTTTATGTATTCATACATCAATAACATTCGAACATAAATCTTGACTGTATTACTAGTGGGTATGGTTTACGCTCTAGTCCGAATTGAACTGAAGTATTCTGGCCTACCCTCAATTTATTTTGTAATGATACAAGTGCTTTCGGTGGCTACAAAACAACTTTCAAGTATCCCATAAATAAAATTACAGAATAGGAACTTATAAGCTCGGGAGTAACAGATATGACTGGGTAAGAGTAGGAAGCAGTACAAAATAAATTGTAGATTTATTAATATGAACAACCCACCTTCCAACATAACTCTTGACGTTGTCAGCGATTATAAAACACCACAAGCAGAGAAATAGTATTACACAACGAGATCTATAATAAAATAAAAAAGTTAAATACTCCTAAAATTTTTAAAACCAAACCAGTAACTTTAGAAAAAAAAAAATAATATTTTATCACTTCTTTGGTTTTTAGTTATTTATACTATTTATAGAGAACAATATTTAACAGTTTTACGAATATTTTGGCTCATTATAGATGATAATAGGTAGATGATGACAACGCAGAGTTTTCTAAAGTGCTTGTCTAATATATAATATTTTGTGGAGGTTGGAAAATGTTCACAAAACCTATTAAAGTCGCCCGTTCCAATCAGCTCCAAATAACCTCAGTTTTTATTTTGTCCTATTAAAACATTATACAATAATTTTTTCAGAATACAGACCAATCGACTACTGATTATCCTGCATGGTGAAAAAAACAATAATGCTATAAAACACTTCTAAAATTTGCTTTTTGCAGAAGGGCACATAGTATATGGGAAGATAAGGATTTATGACGAATGAATGACAGATTACATGTGCGCCGTAGGCGTGTGAACCAGGGCGTCAGATCTCCCACGAAGATAGACGGAGACGCCGTGCCGGCCAATCAGCGTCGAGTGTGACAGCGTAATTTGTTCACTATTCAGGCGTTGCGTTGGCCCCTGACCCGTCGGGGCCTTTCATTGGTCATTACCGCGGGGCCAATGAAAAGGCAGTCTCATACCTCACACCTCGAGAGGGTACAGAGATCGATGTATCAAACTGTCTGTTTGGACATCGATTAGGGCATTCTCATTCGAGGGTTGTTTAGCTACACTGGGCCAGCATTGACAGCTACACGACAGGGAAAATATTGGTGGGGATGAATAATATTGTCACCTTTCTCTTCCTGTAGCGACATACGGGCACAGGTAACAAAGTTTTAACACGTTCTTCAAGGGTACATATTCATAGGATATTTATATATTTATTTTTCTTAACAACTTTATTATGATAAAATTACAATCTGCCTGATTGGGCTATAAGTAATTGTGATAAATCATCTTATTCATACCATATTTACAATTTTCATTTACTCGCTCATTCATACAATATATACAAACTATCCAGAGGCCCCTCAAGTCCACATGCCTGTCACCTCCCTCTCGTGCGAAGGAGGAAGAGGATTCTTGGGAAGTCCCCACGCTCCTACGTCAGCCGCGTCACTGGATAAGAGCCAGTGGAGGCTGACCAAGAGCGCGAGAGCCACAGACTCTCAGGACATAATTAGAAAAACTGGCCATTGCCAGGGCTCCCACTGTCACTTATTTATAGAAGATCATGAGGCCACTACCCTTTGAGTCTCCGAGGAGGATTATAGGGAGAGTGGTGCAGTAGAATGACTGTGCTAGGGAATTAGGGTGGTTGGATATGTTACTATGGAATTTTATGAACTTGGATGGGGTGAGTTCAAGAATGTAGGGTATATGCAGATCATTATGAAGGGTTTGTTGCTGACGTAATAAGGGGTATTCACTATTGTTCTCAGGACTTTTGATTGTAAGCGTTGGATGTGCTTGATGTTCAACTTTTTTGCTGTCCCCCATAGCTCTATTCCGTATGTCCAGATTGGCTTGAGTATAAATTTTTAAATAAGTACATAGGATATTAATTTCATTCACTTTTCGAAACAAATTATTTTTAAGAGGAAAATTACCCAATAAGCAATCTCACTTCTTATAGAACTATCAGTCTTTATTTTTTGCCTACTTCCTCAAATTTATTTTTAAAAAAATCTGTATAAAGAAACGACTTGTAGCTTTCATTTAAACACACAAAACACTTCTACATCATCAATTTGGCTTTAGAAAAGAAGCTACGTGTTACCGGTGGATTTATTGACGTAGAGCAGGCTTTTGACGAGGTCTGGCATTCGAGACTTCTAAACATACCAAGACAAATTTAACCGCACTACTTAATACAACAATCAGTCATACAAGACCGCTTTTTCAACCCCTAAGCTATTATCCGCTTTGGACGCATCCATATTCACAAACGCACAGACACCTAGGTACGCCAATGGCCGTGTCCATTCTTACACAAAATAAATACCCAACACAGTCTCAGTTGCTTTTCATATGTGACATTCATTCTCCACCGTGGACTTTGCTTCTTGTTTCTGTTGATAATCATCACTATCTCAAACAGAGAGCGTAAAGTACAAGGCTGGCAGACTACATACGACTAACATGGGCCCCACATACTTGATGAAAAAATAACTTTGAGCCAACGGCTAAAACCACTTTCTGAACAGACGATCACGGCAACCTCTGACACAAGAACTGAAGACTTACCTACCAAGGCCCTAATGGGACACAGGTTGACAATCAAAAAATCATACCTCGTTGCAATAAAAATATTTCAATCAAAACTGCTTTAGTTAATGACTGGTCCACCTCAATATTGCAGAAATTGGACCTTAGTTACCACATCACACGTACAAACATACATCAAGATTCAAGACAATCCCATCAAAAACTGTGTATATGGTCACCATAATCCTTTCACATACTTGGATTAGGAACATAAGACCTTAATGACGGCATGGTAACTCCGAAGCAATCGGACTAAAGACATATCAACTTATACAAACGGCTATCGACATAATCATTCATCATGTTAACATTATTTTCCGTCTAATTCTTACTATAGTTCAATCACCACCTCATTCACTGGTCGAATAATTCATTTTCTGTATGCAGTTAAGAATAAATCTATATGACAACAAATAATTAATGAGTTCTAAAAAAAAAATCTTATCAAACTACAGTATAGATCAAAACCATACTTTTTTTGAAACGTGTGATGTGGCTCTAATATAAAATCCTGGTTGTAGCTTTTGAACAATACTACTTTGACGGTTGAGCCGGATTAACTGCTTATGCAAGTCATTGCCTCAATCTAGGAACCATTAGTCGTAATCACACAGACCACAAGTATTAATAACTAATAAAAATAGTATAGGGTATTGTAAGTAGTTTAAGTCGGTAAAAGTAAAACATTATTACACGTAAATTATTATCTTTGGCCCATTATAAAAGAAAACCAAAGTTGTATGGAGAAATAACATGAAAATAAAAATTGAAAAAATGTTTGTCGATCTATCCACACAATATGAAACGTACCATGTAATGCTGAACATTAAACGAACGAAAACAATATATACTATTCGTACAGATGATGGTGGTTTACATTGATTACAAAATAGTGACCAAAGTTTTTCAACTACACTTTGTTTTGATAAATCTGGGCGATAGGGCAAAAAAGTACTGACCCCCATTTACCCAAGCACTACAGAAATGTTTAGGTTAGGTTTTTTTTTGGGTTTTTTTCCCCCCATAGCTCCTTTAAATTTACAGATAATTATAGATCCTAGGGTGAATCTATTTACAAATTATTTTTGTATTTCCTGTAGCATCGCTATATTATATACAAGTTTTGTTATTTTATAAAAATTATATAATGAATAAACAAGTATAATGATACACATTATACGTGACTGGACTGAACCGACTAATAAAGGTGATGGGGCTCACCTTTTTATTATTAAAGCCAATTCCCACGGTGGGAGCAACCCCATTCAAAACGTTGTTTAAACTTACTATAAATTGATGAGGTATGAAATCTTGATTTTAAGTATCACTTGACGTTCAGATAACACCTAAAATATCTATGAGAAATCCTACGAAAAAACTGGTTGAGTAGTTGTGTATAAATCAATTACTCAAAAATTCAAAAAAAAACCTGAAGGTTAAATATTATTCTGCTACCTCTTTAATTGCTATCCAGGTAAGATTTTAACAGTACTAATCTGGAATAATATATTTTCAATGGAACATATTTTATTGTATACAATATAATACATAGAGTCTGTCTACAATAAAACTTCTACTATAGGTAACATATTTTCGGCCAGTCATGCTGATTGCTCAGCACATATTTTCCCGTTGCCAAGGGGTATTCCGCAGGGACCTATATTGGTCGGCGTTTCGGCCTATTCAAAATGGACTCTATGGGAAATCAGCTCAGCATTCAAAGAGTTCAGAATTATGTTTCTAGACTAGGATTCGCCTTCGAAAACCTTTATTGAAAGCTCATCCGTGCAGTACGCGATCCATCAGAAATGCGTCAAAATACGTTTTGTACGACGGCCTCTGTTTAGAAACATCCTGTGCGGTTGTACCGGTGATCGATCGGTGGTACACTGACACGCGTGGGTTATGTCCTATACAATGTCATCGCTGGACCGTATAATTGTCACTGATATCGCATTCCTATATATAAAAATGGGAATTATATTGTCGATAAATGAGAAAGATAATTCATACTCGATTTGATATAGATGAAACAAGAGAACAACTTTCACCAACTTCTAAATAATAATGTGAAGCAGAAGAAGCAACTAACCAACCCAGTGTTTAACACTATGGCTCCACCACCCCTCCCGCATCGATAGCAACAGACTGTCAGGGAAAAATTAGGCTAAGAGTTAATATGTAAGTTAGTTTTAAGTTTGATCAAAAAGGTAAACCACATCACCTTTATTAGTCAGTTTAGTCCAGTCACGTATAATGTGTATAATTATACTTTTTTATTCGTTATATAATTTTTATAAAATAACAGAGCCTGTATATAATGTAGCGATGGTACAGGAAATACAAAAATAATTTGTAAATAGATTCACATCATATAATTGTATATAATTATCTGTAAATTTAAAGGGGCTAGGAAGAAAAAAAAAAATATAATAATTATGCGGCAAATCTTTGACACATCCAGTTTTACAGAACTTATTGTTTCCTATTCGATTTTTTTAAGTCATTCACTTATTCCAAAAATGTCTAAAAAATTGATTATAGTATGATGTTATAAGTCCCGTACTCGAGCTACGAATGTCAGCGAATTCATTATTCAAAATCAAAAATCTTTATTCTGATAAAATTACAATCTGCCTTATTGGACAATACGTAATTTCGATCGATGTTCTCATTTATATCATATTACCATACTAATTCCATCCTTCTTCCTGTATGCCATACATGAAAGTATTTAGGCTCCCATCTCGAATAAAGGCTGACATGGAACTTGCACACGAGGCTAAAAAGACAAGAACAGGCGCTTTGGACAACTAGACAGTCAAATTCGGAGGACATCCTATCTCTCAACAGAAAATAAATTACTAATCTACAAAGTTATACTTATGTCTATCTGGACATACGGAATATAGCTATGGGAGCAGCAAAAAAGTCCAACTTCAAGCGTATCCAATCCTTTCGAAGTCCTGAGAACAATTGTAAATGCCCCTTATTACGCCAGCAACAAAACCCTTCATAATGATCTTAATATATCCTACATTGTTGAGCTCATCCCTTCCAAGTTCATGTAATTCCATCGAAACCAATCCCACCACCCTCATCCCCTAGCTCAGCCATAACACTGCGCCACTCATCCTTGTTAACAAGCAATTGATAGTAGTTTACATAGTGATATCTCCTACTTATACCACTGCACCAAAAGTCCATTCATTTTTTTTTTATAATTGATTGAAGAATTTAAAGTGATTATAATTCTTTCTTAATTAATATTTTACTTGTCTAGGTATCTTTCCAAAGAATTGATATGAAAAATGAATTACCTTTACTTAAAAAAATCAATAGGGAATTCTCTGAAACTAAGTAACCGAGTACTAAAAAAAAAAAACCTTGCGCCAACCATAAATTCGATTTAGCCGATAAAAAATATCACCTAAAAACGAATGAAAGGAAATTCATCTAAGCATTGTATAAATAAAAAAAATTACTCTGTTAATTTATTGTCATTTTAAATTGTGATACTTCAAAATTTAAAATTATTATTGAAAACAACCGTACCAGATGCTCAGGCTTTCTAAGTACAATTTATTGTTCTAGCACCCTAGTTATTATTAAAGTCACTGTTTGGATGTGATATAGTACAATTAAAGCCATTTGGCTATGAATTTAAACACATATATATTGCAGTTATATTAAGGGTTCATAAAAAATAATTAACAAATAAGTAATATTTAAATACATAATATTTCATTGTATGAGTATACAATATACATTGTATAATATTGGGAAGGATGAGAGAGCCATGACAACTGAGGGTGGTTTGTGTTCTAGGTTATTCTGGCTAGGATTCCCTTGGCCTGAGGGGGAGTTGGTATTTAGGGATGAAAGGCAGATGTCCTACATTATCAACAGTAATTAGTGTCTGAGTAATTTTTCTGTATAGTGTTAGTTATGTATATTATGAGTCATCAAGTGGACGTTATTAGAACCAGTCAAGATAGTTGCGGCAATTTTTCAATTGGACGGTAGGAACCCTCCTGAGATAATGTGCTCCACCGTATTAAATAAATTTATTTTTTTCAAATTTTTTATTTCATTTCCATGTTTCATTTTAATTCAAATTAAAAATGAGCAAAAATGAAAAATCAGTGTAATAAGTAGCTAATTATTAACTAAAATATACTTTTTATTCTTTATGATGGCATATTTCCGGTCATCTATTAATGTTAAATTATTTTTAAATATTTATCGTTGAACTTGAAGGCCAAATGGTCTATTCTTTGGTTACTACCTTAGACTGTTATTATTATATTATAACTTTATTTAAATGCACAAATTATCATCCGTATATAAAATATTGCGTATCAAAAGTGTTTACACAGTGACAAATTGACTTGCTAAAGCGCAGATTTGACGGTCGGGTAATATTCCCTTACGGTGGAGGAGTAGGCAATCCCGACGATCCGTGAAGAAAGCAGGGCCCCAAGGGGATTCGCTCCGACCTGATTTGGCCTGGATAATTGGAGCCGGCCGTGGAGAAAATTGGATAAGAAAACTCTTCCCCGGCTGATAATTAAGCCGTCTATTGGATAAACCCTCTTCCCTCCTCTCCGCTCCTATAGAGAGATCTCCGCTCATCAGCTGGAGCTTCCGTCCAAGCGTGGCCGACATTCCTACCGTGTAACTACATTTTTATAATGTTTCCACTTAGGCAGCTTGGTCATTTAATTGTTGTTTAGACAAATAAAGAACTTATTTATGCCTGCTTTTCTGAGTTTTCTACCTTGTTCTTCAGTTTAAGTTTGGTAAATTTAGTCTCCTGGGGTCAAATATGCGAATGTGAGAATAGCAACGACATATTATCATACTAATTCCATCCCTCTTCCTGTATGCGACACATTAAAGTATTTAGGTTCCCATCTTGACAAAAGGCTGACATGGAACTTGCACATGAGGCTAAAAAGACAGACGATTTGGACAACTAGACAGTCTAATTCGGAGGACATCCCATCTCTCAACAGAAAATAAATTACTAATCTACAAAGTTATACTTATGTCTATCTGGACATACGGAATAGAGCTATGGGGATAGCAACAAAATCCAACATCAAGCGTATCCAATCCTTTCGAAGCCCTGAGAACAATAGTAAATGCCCCTTATTACGCCAGCAACAAAACAGCACAAAATAGCAGCATCAAAACTATTCAAAATTCGCAACCATGAAATCATGCCCTTCACGCCGACCTGAAAATTCCTTACATTCACGATTGGATCAGCACTTTGCACACTGCACGAACTCCCAATCCACCGGTACAAGGATCGCCTACACCTTGACTTACACGTTAACATTTGTTTGAATAGAACACTTCTAAATTAATATCAATGAGATATCATCACGGTCTTCTTTGGCAGGTCGAAGTTGAATACATGTCATATTTTACCAGCAAGCCTTTAGAGTTGCAAAGATATGTTTCTTTATTGCACTGTGTCCTTTTTTTTTAAAATTATTTACAGGCTTAGGGCAAGATGGGTCCCCCCGGATTACAGGACGTCGCAGATTCTCACTGGACACGGCGGATTTCGCGCCTCACTGCCGAGAGGACGTCGTGCTCTCTTGTTGCGCGTTGGAACCAGCGAGAGGACGGCTGCTCCGCTCAATAGGAGCCAAAGTTGTATCGTCGGCCGGAGCGGAGTCTCTGTAATTATAAAATAAGATAGGACTTATAAACATTTAGTTACGATATAAGTTTAGTTCTTAAGGAGAAAGAGGATGCACAGCCCTTGTATATTTAGATTTAAGGTTATTATGATTAAGCACTTTGTAAATAGTAGTAAAGATCAATTTTATATAGGTCATGTTAGTTTTGGTTCTACTAGTTAAAATAAAAATAAAAATCCAATTATTAATATTACGCCTGAGTTCCTTCAATTGCGATTCGGACTACCCTCTCCCTCACATTAAATCTATCAACAAAATAACTGTAAATTGCTTTGCTGCTACCTGTACCGCAGTTTGCCCACACCTTGAAAAAATCAGATCGTGATTTTGGTAGCTGAAAACCAACATTTAACGCCTTAGCGCAAAAAACGTATTGCATTCCATGAAAATACATAGCTCAAAGTTTCAGAGAAAAAAAATAATCAATAGTAATAAATAAGTTATTGTGAGTGATACACTGTAATGACTTCATGGGTTCAAATCTTTTGATGGACAGAATGATCGCTACTTGGCAACTGCTCAGGCCAACTGCTGTGGTTAAACCACCGTGGTTTCTTAAAAATTTGAGGTGGTTTCTGTAATAAACTAAATTGAAAACGGTTATTTCAAATAGATATTTTTAAGTAGAAATCATTAAAAAATGATTTGGAACACCATCTATCTGAATAGAATATCCTGACACTCCCAGCCATAGCTGCAATACACAGCAGTGTTTGAAAACCAATAAAATACGTGTGGTTGAAGCCAATATTTATTCTATGATGTTTATTATAGTGACTACGGTTTCAAAAACATGGATGTGTTTAAGCCGTTGAAAATAAAAAAAAAATTTACAAAACGAATGTACGCTAAAAAACATTCGTTGCCTTACGAAGCAATATATTGTTGACAGTTATCCATCATTACAAGGTGATCAATCATTCGTGATCGACCGCCTATACGAAAATACGTACGCGGATCGGTGTTGGTAAAAAGGAAGAGTCCTTTGAAATTTAAATCCCAGCCGAATGAAAAAAAACAAAAAAAAAAATGTACGCACACACAGCTGAGATGTCATTAATCAGGGAAGTTTGTCGGATGGTAGTAAACAGGTGCTTGAGGAAGCAATTGCACCAGACACCCAAGCAATTAATAACAGCTGATCATTATCTCGGCATTAATGGTTTCGCTAATAGGACTCGGCCACAATAAAAAGAGGCTGAGCAATTGTGGCCACGGTAGCCTTGTATTGTACTCCATTGTCGCTTTTGGTCATTTCAATTATCATGTTTTCCTTGTTTTTTATCTATCTTCTTTATTATATTAACCGGAGTGATCCGTTTACTTTGAATGGCTCGAAACAATTTTTTTAGTAGGCGATACGTTACTAACTAACAAGACAATTTTGATTTGCCTACCCATAACGCGACAAGTTTTTTTTTTTTATTCTTTTTTAAATCTTTATTTGAATGTAATTATAATCTCCCCTAGAAGGGAAATAGATAATTGTGATAAGAAATGACATTCATACTGTATTTACTCTTCCATGCGTTCAATCAGTCATGAAGGGAGAATGACTAGTGCCAGAACTACCAGAGACTAAATATTTGCAAAAGATCATGGGGACACTTCCTCTTCAAACTCCGAGGATTTGGATGGTCAGATAATTGATGATGGAAGGATTGGATGCGCTTGATGTTTGAGGCCGCGATCAATGAAATAAAAATTAGAAAATTTAATAAAACGTGAATCACTATTGTGTACCAAAAAAATACGGACATTTGTCTAACTGTACATCTCTCTTTGGTGTACCCATAGCTGACTTTATACTACAGGCGCTTTTGGTAGAAACCATTCTCAAGAATTTGATTGAGTTTGCAAAGGAGACTTTTTTAAAAACTTTTATGTCCTATTCTATAATAATAATTTTAAGTTACTTTAGGATTATCAACAAATAAAGGTAAACACAAAATAACTCTTCTCAAAAAATATATCTACCCATACAAAAGGGTCGCTAGATTTTAACTTGTTTATTTGACCTAACTTGTTTACTGTGCGGTCCACACTACGCAATGGATAATTATGACGACTCAAAGATTGGGAGGAATGGACAAGGACAAATATTGTTTTTTTCCATTTCGCGATAGTGAAAAAATGTTGAATTCGTAAAGAAAAATTAACATCTGATGTGCACTACATACATCTGTAAGAGAGGTTTCAAAAAGTAACCGGATAAAAAACAAGCACTTTAACGTGCGACTTTCGTTAAAGCATTTGCTATTTATAAAGCATGACTAATTATTCTTTTAAAAAATGTAATGAGTATGGATTTTTCGCGGCATTTTTAAGATATTTAGCTGTTCTAGACTAATGAAGAATTAGAAGTAAAAAAATCTACCCCTGTTTCGTTTAAATGATAGTTTGTAGAGTATTATATAATGGGGGTAAGGGGACTGTGTATTATTTCATGGGTCTCCAACCCTTTCTCGGTTCACTCACAGAACCGACTCGCGGCTTCAACACTCCCACAGTGGTGTTCTAGAGTAGATGAATTCGATTAAATTTTCTATGTCAAGGTTCAGAACATACTACGTTTCTTTTCCAAATCACCAGAATCAAAATATTCGATCTCTAGTAACGAAGTATAGAGGAACTTTTTTTCTAACCACTATTCGCATATTGGGAACTATATAATTGAGTGCGTAACAGATCAAAATCGCCTTACTGATGTCGGTGACTGATAGAGTCTCCATTCAAAGATGGTGGACGTCGAATAACTATTGTTGTGCCAATTTCTTCACCACGAACAAATAGAAATTACCCTCTTACTGGACCAGATAACACCCGCCTACTTTTCCATATTTTATCAATAAATATACGGCGTCAGTGTAGAGAGAGCGGACGAGTTCACGATCCCGACACCGCAAGAGCCCACTAGGAGTAGTAGTAGCCCCAGATTGGCCAAAATAAACGATCATATAACAGTCATATGAATGACCTGTCTATATAAGGCAGGAATCCTAAGCATTTTCAGTCATTCGGAACCCGACACTTGAAGTGAACACTGCTCTCTTTCTCTCTCTCTCCACTGGCGCTTGCTGCTCTACTCGAACCATGGCTTACTTATTCAACTAACTCTGCATCTCTCTCTCCTAACCTCGGTATGTTTTATTCCGGCGTTGTCAGACCCACACCTTCCTAGTGGGATTCTCTGCATTCGTCTCGCTAAAACTAGCACCTCCTTGGAAGGGATCCTTTCCATCCAGACGACGATCTCTGGGGCCCTACAAAATGTACCTAGTAGTGTCTCCCCCCCGCGATCCAGTCTGCCTCTTCGCTGTTCGCACTCGTCTTTGGTGTCCGCTCGGTTTTCGCCTACCCTCAGGTACCGAGTGTGAACTCGTGCTCATTCCAAGACCACGTGAACTGCCTATAATACCTACCCTGTACCTCTTATCCTGAACATAGTGCACTGTCGGGGAAGACCTTCTAAGATCTTATGGAGTCAGATCAATATACAAAAACATGAATTAACCTGCCACCAAGTAATCCACGGTAGTACGATTCGGGATCTAGTGATATTCTCTGACAATTACCAATAGTCAGGAATGCTGAAAATGTCTTAGTGTTATTCTTATGGGACTATTGTGAACTGAAATCAATCAATTATATTCATTTATTGCGTTTTAGGGGATGATTTATCGTCAGATCGATCATGCGAAATTTATATCCAACGATTCACGATTCGCAAAAAGCGAAAACAAACTAACAACGGCTGGATAAAATTCAGGAAGGGACGACGAGGCGCTGTAAAGGTCCCCGAGGGAAATGCCTAAGGACAATCAATCAAAGTGCCCGCTGACCCCGCACTAATACACTATCCACCAGGGCCACTTTTTAATTACGATGAAATATGATCTCGTGACCGCACAGTCTATAAGGTTCTCGACTCCTCTGTCTTAATGAGCTGAGGATTAACACTGCCTCTCGTCTCGTGCCTGTGTCTGAAGCAGCGTCAACACTTATTGCGGCAATGGCAATCATTGATAAGGAGGGTGAAGCGGTCAATTGTTACAGGTAGTGTCTCGCACGAACGGAACCATGTTCGATCATCGAACCTAAATCATGCTAGAGCAAATTAAAAGCACATTTACATTACCTAAAATAACTAGATTTACATTTACAACTAAGCTGAGGTCAGGACCGAAGACTCAATGATCATCAATCATTGATTGTAAATCAGTACAACATTTTCCCGCATACAATCAATACAAGTCGAAAATGCTGCCAACTCTCTCAGAAAAATTGAAGCTCTTATTCCATGGAGTGTTTCGTTGTTACAAATGAATGAAGCTTATGAATCGGACGATGACGGGGTAGGTAATTATAATATACACAAATGCAATATTAGAACTTTTTTTGATTAACCACAACATTATTATGATAAAATTACAACAGATATGATTAAAATAAAACAGCCCAGAGGCCCCCCCAAGTTCACATGGCTGTCACCTCCCTCGCGTGCGAAGGAGGAAGCGAAGTCTTGAGAAGTCCCCCATGATGCTCCTTCGTAAGAGCCAGCGGAGGCTGACCAAGAGCCACAGACGCTCAGGATATGATTGGAGAAACTGGGTATAAGAACTAATAAAATAAATATAAAATTTTTGTCTAGAAAAAAAGCAATGAAACCTTAAAAAACATTAGGACAATTTATGAAAATAAACGACCATATGTGCTTACTTCAGCAGTTTTAGTCCACCTTGGTGGGTAGATTGAGTGCAGAAATGACGCCATGACTTACGCAAATCATTCTGGTTTTTTAATTCGTTCGTCTCAGTCCCAGTTCTTCTACTGGTTTTCAGTTTTATCGCCAACTTCCTGAAAGTAGCCATTATATGTTATTCCTTCTTTTTATATCTCTCAAAGAACTCTCCATCGTAATAATTTTTTAATACGTTTCCTATCATCATACACCTGGTTCCTATACTGATGTTAAAAATTTCACTATTCTACTTCATTAAGCACAACTTGAAAATTTGTTTTACAGACTCCAGTCGCAGGTACATGAGGAGTACTTGTCGATTGTCGAATGTCGGAAGCATTTACCGACATTTCAGGTGAAAGGACGGACCACTCCTAATCACCTCGAGCTATGACGATCCATGCCCGAAGCCTGGCGTCGTAGGAACAAAGCTAAGGTGAGGACCGAAGTCTCAATGGTGAAACTCAGTACAACTTTTCCCCGCATACAATCAATTGCGACCAGCACCTCTGTCGAAAATGCTGCCAACTCTCTCAGAAAAATCGAAGATCTTATTCGCTGGAGTGTAAGGTAGGATGGGCTTCAATCATGGATACTTTCGTAGCTTGGCTTTGATCAGGTGTCAGTGGGACAGCAATATTTTTTCCAAAAATTAAATGATATGAGACACTTCTGAGCTATTGTTGTGATTCATATTGTGGATTCATTTGGCATAAAACGTCACGTATTGAGCAGGGAATTCAGAAGTATAGTAAATCGGGCTCCCCATTTTTCAAGTTGTTGTTTTTTTTTTTCAATATAGTTCCCGTAATTGTACTTTTAACACAATACTAATCAGGATTTTTACAATCAGTGTCATATTAATATACATGCAGACATTTATAAGCAAAGGCAGGTAGACTGAAGAATTAGTGAAAGCAGACCTTTATCCCATCCTTCGACCACGGCCCTTTTAACTATAACTAAGACAAGGACTCGATTTGAAGGGCACGAAAGTAGCGGGTTCTACCCTCCTCCCAGGAAGAACACCGATCGCTTGTTTACCAGACAAAAGAGTTTAAGTTGCAGTAAAATATTTTCGACATTTGTTTTGCCCTATCGTCTCTAATGCAATCGTCTTCGTGCCTATTTGAAAGTAAGAGCATGCCCTCTTGACCGACTAAAGGCAGGCCAACCCCTCATCGAACAGGCACATTTATAAAATAATACTAGTGCCGTAGGGGATCTTTCACTAGGTCACGAGGCCACCACCGCTTTAGTCTCCACGGAGGATTATAGGGATGAGTGGCGCATTGTTATGACTGTGCTAGGGGATTAGGGTGGTTGATTGGTTACTATGGAATTTCATAAACTTGGAAGGGATGAGTTCGAGAATGTAAGGTATATTAAGATGGTTATGAAGGGTTTTGTTGCTGACGTAATAAGGGGCATTTACTATTGTTCTCGGGACTTTTGATTGAAAGGGTTGGATGCGCTTGATGTTCGACGTTTTTGCTGTCCCCTATAGCTCTATTCCGTATGTCCAGACTGGCTTAAGTATAACTTTGTAGATTAGTAATTTGTTTTCTATTGAGAGATGTGGTGTCCTTTGAATCAGTCTGTACAGTTGTCCAAAGCGTCTGTTTTACTTACTTACCTTACTGTCTCGGATACAGAAAGAGGAACGGAATTAAAATAAAACTAGTAAACAGGATCAATTAAACTCGAATCAATCTTAGTTTTATTACTAGATAAAAGTACTGCTCACTGAAATGTTGGGATGATTTATTTTTAGAAATTAGACCACAATCGTCTAAGTGACAAATTTACATCTCCAATGGAAACAATTATGTCTTATTAGAAAAATAAAATGATCTTTTAATATACCACTAGGATAGTCTAATAAATAAGCTTAATACCGAAATTTGGTTTTATAATTATAGTATACAACACCACATCAATCTATCATTCCCGTAATGAATGGTTTACATCTTTTGCAAACATTAACACAATTGGTATTTCTCAGTCTATAACGCCAGGGATAATTGGAATGTTGTTTATTTTTTAAACATCCTCACTCATGGATTAAAAAAATCATTATAACATATTTCTTCACGCTATTGCCACTCTTTTTGGAAGAAAAGGGGCTATACATATCGAGGAATAAACATTAAAAATGTGATATCTACATATAGTGTTAACCTAATCTACTGGCGACAGAGACTAAAACCAATATGTCCATGGACTGGCTATAAGGCGTTATTTGTATTATTTAGCAAAAACTTGATAAATATTCGGTTCTGATTTTAAGAAAATCTACTTGTCGAAAAAAAGCAGTATAACAAACTATTAAATCATGGACGCAGTGGTGTACCTGGTGGTGGGATAATGGGGGGGGGGCATCTAGGGTGGCGCATGTTCATCCAACGTAGACATATCAAATTTTTCGACTCCCTGCAATACTTGACAAACCCGGTGTTTAACACGATAACCCCCATCGTTGGCAGCAAGCGGTTGAGGCAGGAACGTTATAGTCTTAGGTTCTAGGTTTAGGTTTTAGTTTGTAAGTTTTTTTTCACACATATTAAACTGAAGGTGAGCCCCATCACCTAGATTTGTATTTATGTTATTTTCCTTTTAACTTCAATCTTATATATGTAACCTAACCTCCTTCAAATGCATCTGCGCATAGCAGAATGAGGAGAAAAATTTGTTAGTTCTTGTTCATATTTTCACATTGTAAAATTCAAAGGGGTTAAGGAAAAAAAAAAAATCGGGTGGCACGTATTTAGGGGTGGCATTTTCAAACACTTTTGTCTAAATAAGAAATAAATAATATAACAATTTTGTAAACGATAGAATCAATGATTATAATTAGTGTGACATTTAACAAAAATGCCTACTGAGCCCGACTTGACGATAACAATTTTACGCTCAAATAGTCAACAACGTGCAAATGCCCCTTGAACTTGTAATATTTATTCAGAAATTGTAAAACTCTGTTCACAACAAAGTAATATTGTTATGAACAGTAGCTATCAACGACACTGGCTGTGAGCGGAAATTTTCCAAATTAAAAGTAAATAAAAATTATCTTCGTTCCAAAATAGAGATTATAGGTTGTGAAAGACAGCGATGCTTTCCACAGAAGAACGGCCAGATGATTTAAACTTTGACAATGTCATTCAAGACTTTTCTTACGTAGAGAAAGAAAAATGAACATTCAAATATGCTTACATTTTATCATTATGTGTACAGTCTGTTTTAACGAAAGAAAGAAATTTATATACGCTCAACTGTTGAAGGGGTCAGGAGGAAAACAGTATGACTTATTTTTTCAAATTTTTTCAGAACTAAATAAATATTGACCTACAGGCGGTCAAAAGTTTCCGAACACAAGTTACTTCGTATTGATTTTTTCGGACGTCAGCAACAGATTTCCACCTTATCACTCTATAAATTTTTTTAGTACGTTTTACGAGGCCTTCCACACCTTGGTTGGGGACTCAAATCACCTCCTTCATAATGTTTTTTAAATAAATCACTTACAGTACTTATAACAACTTTTGATATTATAGCGATTTTACGACATGATTTTCCTTCAGGTGAAAAACTAATAATTTTTTCACGGATATCTAAACTAGTATGACTAACCATTTTAACTCACTGAATGAAAATATGGTTTTGTATGAGGATCAAAAATGAATTCGAGCAGTTCATTTTTTTAAACTAATTATGTTCTTAATAAATTCTGTAAAAAAAATTGTTAAATCCTCATGATATTTGCTGAGTATTAAACCATGTATATACTTATATCCTATGACGTGACTGACGGAGGAGCGTGGGGGGCTTTTCCCAAGACTCCGCTTCCTCTTTCGCATCCGAGGGAGGCGACAACCATGTGGACTGCACTGCACCACTCACCCCTATAATCCTCCTCGGAGATCAAAACGGCAGTGGCCTCGTGACCTGCTATAATCAAGTGATAGTGGGAGTCCTGGCATTGGCCAGTTTCTCTAATCATGTCCTGAGCGTCTGTGGCTCTCGTGCTCTTGGTCAGCCTCCGCTGGCTCTTATCCAGTGACGCGGCTGACGGAGGAGCGTGGGAGACTTCCCAAGACTCCGCTTCCTCTTTCGTATGCGAGGGAAATGGGCTGTTTGTAAATACTGTATGAATGAGCGAGTGAATGAAATTGTAAATATGGTATTAGTGAGATCATTTATCACAATTACTTATTGTCTAATAAGGCAGATTGTATTTTTATCATAATAAAGTTGTTTTATTAAAAAAAAAAAACATATATGACCTGTCTGAAAACTTTTGACTAGTCATATTGTTTAAATATTAAGTTTATTCACTTTCAACCGGTTATGGAGTTTGTGCTCCAGGTTTTGCCACCAGTACCCAGTAGTAGCCCGTTTTAAATAATTTCTCATTGATACCTGAGACGTATAAGCGGATTTCAACCCACCTCCAAGGTAGACAGTTATCGTGTTAAGTAAATGCATCCCACACGACAGTGCCTTGGGGATCCGGGAACAAGGGTTCGAGATAAGAGCGCCTTATCAGACGGACGGCCGCCTGCCAGATCGGCTTCCCACACAATTTCCCTCCAGGTGATCTATAGGCCTGGAAATCACTTTAGGTCTGGCGCAATCTCCCCGATAGAGCAGGAGGTCTCTTGGGCGCAGTTTGGAAATAAAATTCACCCTTCATTTTTTTTCTCTCTATACGTCATAGCTTTAAGCGCCGTGTAATCTCCCGTTGATACCCGTGACGTGACTCGACTTTTGGCATTGATCTCTTGGAAAGTAATCCTCTTGGAGTAATTAGGATTCTGTAGGGCCCAGTTCGATGGTGGTGATGTGGGATCTGCTCTCGCCGTTCCTTAAGCAGTAAACTTTTCATCTCGATGTGGTAGATTGAAAGTGTTCCCAGTGACATTGAGCAGTCCATAAGTTAAGAAGTTCAAGACCACTTTTGGAATATAATTAAAAAAAAATATGTTTAGCGAAAAGGTCCGAGGGTGGTCCTTAGAGGAATGGGGCTCCTGGGCAGAAGATTTTCATATTGTATGAATTATAAAGCTGGTTTTGGGCTATTCATATTAATAAATATACACTCCTTCTGATTTACCCACAATTTATTTTAGTAATAGACGAATAGTTGACTTAACTTTATTTATTATGGTTTTTTTTTTTAATGTTTGTAACTACGTTTTTTTATTTGTTATGATATTGTACTTTTGATACATACTAACATAAAGTAAATAGTGGTCAGACGGCAAGGTGTGAATAGTTGTTAATGTTGATCTGCATATGCACTGTATATATTGATTGAGTGGAATTGTGTTTAGGTATGATTGAACTCTTTAATCTAAATTTTTATTGTTGGACTAGCAAATTGTAATTTTACACACTAAGAACTTGATATATATATACGTCTGTCTATTTAAGCAGTTTAATATCAAAAGCTCGGCCTAAGAAGACGTAACGTGTCAAGGTTAGTTTGGTTTTTCATCGTTAAAGGCTATATTCAAACACTTTCAAGGATTTATTGTTTTTAATGCAAACAGTTATCAGATTTAGAATTGTAGGATAATAAATTATACAATTTTTTTGGGATTATTTCGATTAATTTTATATCCGGTCATTAATAACTAAATTTTTTTGTACATATTATTAATTAAAATTTTTTTTGTTAGTTTTGAACGATTTTATCACAAAATGTTACGAGATTTCTTCGGAAAGTAACTGAAGTAAGTGTTTTGCCATAAAAAATCTCCAAAGTTGCCAAAAAAATGCACCGTTCACAGGCCAGCATAAGAAAGCGAGACACCTATATAGGATGTGACGTAAATGATATCAGACACTTAAAGGAGTAGACCTCAAATTGAACAGAAAAAATTATTTGGGTTATGGTCTAACTCCGATCAGGGAAGGAGTAAATTTAAATTTTGTGTTTTTTAAAAGTTGTCTCGTTTTTTGTCTTATAGTAAGCGACAATTAAAAAAACTATTTAATTCCAAATTGCAGTATCGCAAACTAGGCTACATTAATTTTTAAAAACAAGTAGAATTTTTTTTGAAAAACCATCTGAAGGAGGCTTTCAAGTGAGTAAATTAAGTTCTGTTTTTCATAAATTATGGATTATTCATAAATTATTTTATCACTCACTTTCCCTACTTTTACAAATACATTCTTGCTTAATAATCTTGAAGTCTATTTTAATTAAGTTGAGGTCTGTTACAGAATACGTGTGAAATTTTGTCTCCTCAAAGTACCAGTGTTTTGTCGGTAATCTAATAGATTAAGGATCAATTCCCACAATTGATATAAATCAGAAACTAATTATAAATAAATGCACATTTTTAAAAAGATTAGTCCAAAATATTTCGATTTTTTATGTCTACCAACCATCGTTCAAAGGTACCGGATGTTTTACATGTGGGCACCTCTTTGGGCAAGGCTAACAAAGTTCGTTGCTGCGGTAGAGCGGTAGAGGAAGACAGACAGCTGTTTGGAGCAATGTATTCATTGTTTACTTAGGGATTACATGCGTGCCATTACAATAGTACAGGCAGTACATGGACCAAAGGATGATATTAAAAACAGTCAATAATGTAAATAAGACGAGCTGGAGTAATTTATCTAGCTTAAGGAGAGAGGAGGTATCGGTGAGCGAGGGACGGTGCAAATAGACAAAGGGTGGGTTTGGGAATTTCAATTGGCCCTTGGGGGGAGAGAAAACAATCCAGGCCTGGATATCATCACCTTAATCCCAGGATAGCATTTCAGCAGTGACGGAGGGGTGGGGGAACAAGATGGCGCCGCGTGCTCCCATTGGCTGAGCCGTGATCACGTGGGCGTCCACGAGCGGGAAGTGGGGGCCGGTATCAGAAGGGGCTCAGTCATGCCCGTAGCCCTGCCGCCATGAGCTCGTTCCTGATGAACTCGGCACCCGCGTACCACCAGGGCGTCCTCGTTGACCCCAAGTTTCCACCGACGGAGGAGTACTCCCAGTCCAACTACATCTCAACAGACTTTTTCAATCACAACCAGTACTACCACGGGCCCCAGTACCCGGTGCACAACTATGGCTACAACTACTACCCTCCTCCGGAGATGGGGATGCCGCCGGAAGGTGGGCCTCCACCGCCGTGTCAACCCCAGGAGGACTCGCCCAAGTCCGGATCCGCCAACGGGCAGGAAGAATCTGACCAAGACACCGTAGAGGAAGATGAATTACTAATGATGGACGACAACAGCTCCCCGCTCACCGTCGACGAAGGCTCAGAGTCAAGCGAGAGGATCATTTATCCCTGGATGAGGAAAATACACGTCGCAGGGGCAGGTAAGAGTTTTGTGTTCCTATTGTAGAATTCTTAAACAATATGCACATGTTTAACAGAATGTCAACACCCTACCTGTAACTTAGTAATGCCTGTCACAATCGAAATTCACCGGCGCTAAACCTAGACTCAAGCAACAAAACTATATTTGAGCAGTAATATAACTTATCCATTATTGACATGTTATTTAATTGAGTGTCCTATTAAGTATAATATGTTTTATTCACTTTAATATTTTACATTTTCAATTCTTTTGTTTTTATTAATTTAAAGCAATTGTGTATATAAAAAAAAGTCTTATTATTATTATTATTCGCTAGGTAATTGGCATAATCTTCATCAATATCCCCGAAAAAATAAGTTTTACTATAATGGTTACAATTAAAATGAATTACTGTATATTAATGAATGATTATTTATTATATATTCATTCATAGTTACCAAAAACAATCGGCTTATCAATTTAATGAAAGCACTAATGCACACAAAGTTTTCTTCTGAACTCCATTCACCTGATTTCATTTTCTTAAATCTGACATTTTATACAAAATAAACATAAACATTTTGATTTTATGAAAATAAATAATTTATTTGTAAACTTATTAATTTAAATGAATAAAATATTTTTTACTCATATGAAATAAAAAATGTAAATAATATAGCAATAATGGATATAGTTTTCTCATGTGCACAAGATAAGATTCAAAATATTGCTGAAACCACCCTCAAACGATTTTGTTTTACTTATATTAAAATAGCAATTTTTATTGCCCCTGTAGCAATTATGTTATATTGTTAGTTCGGAGTGACAGGTTGTAGCATAACACTATCAAATATTGTTTAAATTGATACCATACCATACAATTTCTTTATGAAATTTGATTTGGAATGCTCTTATGATAACTTTTAAACGTGAATCTATTTTAATTCCGTAAACTGAGAAAAGCATTTTTTTTATCCCACACTGGATTTTAGACAGAATATAATTTCAGTATGCAGAATAAACTTATCGATCAAACAATGTTTTTATTTCTGTTGCTTAATACACTATACATACATATGGAGTAATTTACAAATTCCTTCACACCAATGAAATATTAGCAATGTTTACACTGGCAAAAAAGCAGTATTTATCAATCCATCCAAACAGCAAAATGGACAAGTTTATCAACCTTTTAGTTAACAAAATTTTAATACCAGTTAATGTGTTATATCTTTAAACTGAAGATAGTCTTATTAAATTATTCATGTGAACAGTTATGTGAGTGAAGATTGCTGAAATTTGGTCAGCTCTAACTTCAAATTCTACATTTTTTTATTATCTTTTTCATCAGGTACAGCATACATGAATTTTTCGAATGAATACATTTTATAATTCTTTTAATAAATAATGTATTAATCTAAACTAATATTTTTTTTATATCTTAATAATATTTAGACTGTTAAACATTTTGGAGAAAAGCCAGGCATTATTTTCTGCTAGATCTGGTTCATGATATAAATTATCAAAACGCATAAATTATAAAATGGTGTGAACGAATTTGTGAGTAACGGTATAACATATATATACACATACGCTCACCTGTATTAGTATCACAAATGATTTTCAGAACCAATTAACTTACTGTTAAAACTCAAGAGAAAATATCGATAGTGATGCATAGTAATTAAGAACTGGTGCAATTAGCATTAAACAATAAACAAATATGAATTCGAACAGGGTAAAAACACAAATCTTATTACTGTATGAAAAATGTAACATGAACGGGAGGTACCAAACAGTGTTAGCAACATCATTACAATTATCCGACTTTATTATTTAAACTATTAACTGACGCTTACAATGGATGAATAATAATGGATAAAAAAAAATTTATTTATTTCATCTCGGTGCATTTTTGGCTATTTTTCAGTCACAATTCTATTTTACTACCTTTCACTGATAAAATAATTACGGAAGTAATTAAATCACTACTGTTATAAAAATCAAAATTCTACTTTATAGTTAGTAAAAATCAAATCATTAAACGATGAATTATCGATTAATCGAATGTTTATCAAGAGTCGTCACCGGTAGTTGAATATAAACTTGGCAGGAACTAAAAACCACTTTTAATTGAGTGAAGAAAAATAAAATATGAAATTGTATTGTTACTTATAATCTGCAATACTTATGACAATTATTTATAATGCCACGTTTCAATCTACCAATCAGTTTATTTACATTCGTTATAAAACATTTTGTTCTTATATGGTCATCTGATGTTGACAAAAATCCTGCTATAACACGGAAAATTAATTATTTTTAATAAAATTAATTACAATCATAAATTATTATGGGGTTAAATCAGTTTCATATTAAAATCGAATCAATTGTACACAATGTGTTATTTACAGAGCTGACAGGTTATTTGTATTATTCAAAGAATTGTATATAATTGTCGTTTATAGAGAAGCTTAATATTGGTTTAATTAGTCGATCGTGTGTAGTATACGTTTTAAAGATGTTTTAATGTTTATTTGATCATGTAATGTCCATCACAAATGTTAAACAATTCGTATTAAAAGAAATGTTACATCTGCATTAAAATAAAAATATGAAATTCAAATGTGAGAATTGTCTTGGAGACGTGGTTATAAGTATTTAAATATCGGATTTCAAACATTCTCCCTGAATTTCCATTTACACCGAGTAGAGTAGTAGTTAGGAATAAATATTTACAAGCAACTATATTGCATCAATCCTATATTATTTTTATTGAATCATAAACATGATGATAAATAAATGT
Source organism: Acanthosoma haemorrhoidale (assembly GCA_930367205.1). Lineage (NCBI taxonomy): Eukaryota > Metazoa > Arthropoda > Insecta > Hemiptera > Acanthosomatidae > Acanthosoma > Acanthosoma haemorrhoidale. The sequence continues at coordinate 20,793,408 of OV884014.1, read as the reverse complement.
GATTCCCTAAAAGATCTTTCCCCTGTCCACTGGTCGCTGTAAATACTCCAAATTCAGTAATGATTAGTCCCTCTCATTTATAAATGATTAAGGGAATCTGATCATCATTAGGGCGACAACGGGTATCACCATTTAATGTTCACTTATTCCCGTTTAATGTTTGGAAGTAATCCCATCCCATTTCAAATAGATTACAGGTTTATGAGCTCATACAATTTAGTTGAAATGAAATTGAAAAGGCCAATTTAGAAAACATAATTTAAAAAATAATTTGGTTGCTGCCACGATTTTTTTTGCTCAATGTACTATTTAAGTGAAAAAGCCGTGAATCACGTTATAATTATATGCTACAGTATAATAATTATTTTCATTCAGTACAATTACAAAATTGAGAGTGATATATTACTTTTTTTTTCCAATTATATCAGAATTTATCTTTAAAATATCATTGACTGGATAGTTTCCTTTTTACCCGGGGGCATCTTACTAATTTGTTTACGAAGTAAAAAAAAAAAACGTTTGAGATAGATTTTTTAGTAAAGTTTATTTATTGAAAGTGTAATGAAAACATTTGTAAAAGCTTGCCTTACCTAATTAAAACCTTGAAAACATTTCAAAATGTTTATTACTCCTTAAGGCCCTACTATTTAATTTAAAATATCCATTATAAAGTTAAAGTCGGCCAGGATATTCATTGTTCAATTGTGGGAATACACTTTTTTATTTTAAACCGTATAACAAATGTCACATTGTATTCAATGGTATATCAAACAAAGAAGTACCTTCCAAGAAGAAATTTTCTTGGTTTTAATTTTTTTTTATTATTTAATTTTAAACTAAATTATCCAAAAAAGAGTCTCGATATATATTTTAAAAATAATTGTTTATGTCAATTCAATTTATGTTTTTAAGTTTGGCATATTGGCATGTTGCAAGGTTTTGGAATTTAATTGAAGATAAATTGTATTTGTCAAATCCTTATAAAAAATTGTTTAATTTTTTTTTAAAATACCTTTAACAATTATTTATTATCTAATGTGTCGCTTTATGTCCGAGAAACTTAAAACTCATTTAAATCAAAAATAAAAACGAAGACTTACCTAACTGTTTTTTAAATAAATCGTTATTGGTTATTGGGCAACATTGATAATAATGATCCGATGGGACTACAAATCTCAATTAACAATTATTAATAAAATGTTTGATTTTATTCTTTACAGTTGTATTTCTTCACATGTTTAACTCTTGTATAATTATATTATTAATACATTAGTATTATAACATACTAAATGTATGCTTCGACAATAATTGAATAGCAGAAATAAATTCATACTGAGCATTGAAAATATAATATTCACAATTTTTCTTTCTAATTATCTAGAATTTTCATTGAATAATACTAATTCAAAAAAGCTTTTCCCAATTCTTGCATATAAAATTAACAATTGAAATATTCTTCTCCTAAAATATGTGAATACAAAATTTTTCATCGCATTACATTCTGAATTAATGAAATCATTGAGAATGCAAATTAAAATTTATTTTGATGTAAAAATAATGAATATTTACTTTTTTTTTTTTCATTCATCTCATTTGCACACAGTCATCATCATTTCTCAAAGCCAGCCAGAAATTTATGAAATCACCTTTAAATTTTTATTCAAAATTCAGCAATGTCTAATTTTTAGTTTAACAACATTAATATTTATATGATAGATCCCAATTATAAAGGTAATAAAATATAAATGGATTTGATATGAATGTCTCATGAAATCGTTTAATATTCTATTATTATTTAAAAAAAAGAAATAGCTTCACATATAAATCAACTTAGAGCTTGTCTTGAAGAAGGTAGGAAATTTAAAAATAAAATTCATAGTTTTAATGGATGGATTCACGATAAACGCGAAAACCAACCCTACCCAATTTTATCAATAAATGGAGTAAACTTTTATTGCAGTTTATATGGAATTTCAAATAACATGAATGAGCATGAAGTGTGTGAAATTTAATTTTGTTTTTTTGGCTAACTAAATTGTAAGAATAATCTTATATGGTATGAATGAAAACACTTATCTCAATTATTTATTGCCTATTAAGTAGGCAGATTGTAATTTCATCATAATAAAGTTGTTATTGAATATAAAAAATCTTTTCTAAATGATCATGTAATTTCTGTACCAAAGCGAAGAACTTTTAATATGCAACATGCACGGTCTGATCTTTTTTCTGTGTGTGAGTTTATGTATGATATAATGATGTTCGTTCTATTTATCAAAAAAATACAATATTTAATGGGTCCAAATCTCACAGATCACTCATTTTATATTTCGGTTAAAATATATTACCGGAAAGAGTGCGAAAAATATTTAACCGTGAATAAAATAGCTCTTATTTCTCTAACTTTGAAGGTTTCACGAGACAGAGAGTAATTCTTATTTTGATGGTAATTATTGTTACAATAATTTTTTTGGTAAAAATATAAGGCCGGATGATTGGGTCAAATATGTCTTCAGAAATTTGTCGAATCTTGGTTAGTCAATAAATTCTTGTCTTAGTCAGACAATTATCTTTGGCAAGCACAAAAAATAACTTTCTTGGCCCAAATTAATGTCGAACGTTTCATGTCCTTCGTATTCCTGGTCTTCTAAGAGTAGATTATAATAAATCATGAGCTATAAACTTATGACTTTGGGTGTGATATATCTAATCTTAATGGCTTCCAAAACTTCCTGTAAAACATTTAAAACAAATTTGTTTGTTTGTTCTAGGGTATGTCAACAAGGGTCATTGATGCCGGCAAACATAACATTCTCTTTTTCGGGTTTACATCATCTAATTTTTAAATTATTTTAATACATTGTAAAACTTTAAATTGCAAGTTGTTGATCTGTTATAGCTGTTTTCGTTTGGAAAATAAAAATACTCATTCAAAAACAAATCGAACTTTCTCTCTTGCTCTTTTTGCCAAAAAAAACAAAACAAAGAAGCACGTGGAGATTGATCACCTACATTTAACGATATGCGATGTAAGTTTTTGTTATCACGCCTCGTACAAGGGACACGGGATGGGTGTTAGCCGGATTTTGGGAGGTAGACAATATCACCAGATAGAGGTGATTCATTCAGCATTTTAATAAGGGCGTTGGTGATGAATGAGCAGGGATCAAATGGCAGTCGTAAGCTAGCCTACGCTGTTATTTCGTAAGGATTCATTCACATGTGCTTATCTTGACACATGTGCTCCGAATTCGGGAGGAATGACGGGATAATCATAGATTAATAGCCTTTCCTAGCTAGATTTGAGTTGCTGAGTTTGTGCCGATGGGCCACAATAAAAATAAAAAATATACCAGACAGCAAACAGACTCTATGTAATATGTAATGTAAGGAGGAAAAAACAGGGAAAAATATTAAACGCAAAAAAACTCATGTCGTGTTACGGTAACTTTAAAGATGTCTCAAGTAACCAGATCAGAAGCAACGATACATTCAATGCTTCGGATTTTTTCCACACGATTACGGTTTACAATCAAAATTAATGTTAAGATAACTTATAAAATAATTTGAATATTTTCATTTATTAAAATTTTAAATATAATTTAAAAGGCGTTTAAAAAAACTAATTTTGAAAGGCCGACAGACAATACTGTTTCACATTTAACACGGTCAAAGCTGGTTTATTAGGATTATTTATGGCAATATTTCATTATTATTAGTTGTTGAAAATGAGTCCGTGGTCTGGTAAAATCCTTATTTCCTTTTAAACACATTCTAAAGTAATTTGTAAAACACATCATTTCCCGTAATATTATTCTTTTTGAAACGCCTTCGAGTCACTCATAATGCGCATGTACATTTTGCTTATGGTTGTGTCTCTAAAAACCTTCGCCCAAGTGTGGAGCTAAATATTCTCTTTTTATTTTTATTTTCCCACTAAGCAGAACCCCACTCGCGTCATCATCATCTCTATTGATTATGAATAACGCCCTCATTGAATTACATATAAATTTAAATTTATGGGGAAAAAAAAACCTAACAACAAAAAATATAATTAGACGCTAGTAGAAAAACATTTCTTGATAAGTTATGCCCTAAACCGTTATGCTTGCTAAACCTTTATGTATGTTAGCAATATTACAGTATACATTTTACTGTTTTGGTTCTAGTCTCTGTAATATCTATAGTATAATCTTTGTATACTTGGAACTTAACTACTGTAAGGTACCTTGGTTTGGTATGACGACAATTATTACAACAGTAAAGGAATAAGGCCATAGTTGTTTGATCTCCGGGTCGAACAACAAATGGTACCACCAAGCTATCGTAATAAAAATTAACAAATAAAACATTTATTGCATTAGGTTTGTGGCTTTTAAATGCCATTTGTGGCATTTTGAGCTTGGACAGTTCAATGCGGGGATAAAACAAGGAATATCCGTATTTCTTAGTTTGTCACATGAGATACTGAATTAGTCACCTTATTGATCAAGGCCAAAACCACTTAGCTGTACTTTAATTTTCAAAACCACTTTATTTTGGTACTATTTCTAAGATTTACAATGTTAAGAATCTATTTAGTGCTTCTTACATTTACTGTAGTTTTGCTACTTTTTATATAGTTTATAGTCAGGCTTAACTAATTCTGATGTATTGAAATGAAACTAGGCTTTATGTAATTTGAAGGTGACAAAGCTCAACCACAGGGTGATTGTAGGTAGTAAAACTAAGTTACATTCTTGCTAAAAACTAATGTGAAGTAACTTACGCCTTCTGCCATCGATGTGGGAAAGGGCTGGGAGTTATGGTGTTAAACACCGGGTAGGTAAGGTTCTGCATACTAATGTGTGTTCCTCCCTCGGATAAGTTTTGTCATTATGTCGTTTTTAAATTGTCGGAGACTTTATGTTGTTTTAGGTACATAGATAGGCGGCACGCACTGGGACGTAAAGGGCCAAAGGGACGACATTGCGATGCAACAGTCTCAATTAAAATGTTTTTAATGACTCAAAAACAGTTTTATATGTATATTTTCAATAACTTTTGTCCAATAGTTCAATTGAAAACGGCATGATTTTCAGGTTTTGATCGAAATTGTTGTTTCGAGCTAGTAGTTAATAATTTTTAATGCATATAGTAATAGTGTTGGTAATTTAAGGACATTAACGTGGTGAATATTGATTTTTAAATATTGAACGTAATTTAAAAAATAATTATGTACACTTTAATAGGTAAATTCAGTTCAGTTACCGAATTGATTGCAGGGTGTTTTTTTTAGATGTGTAATGTGAGTGATTTATTACAATATTATTTCTTATAATTATATTCAGTTTCTTTTTTTAACGGCAATGTTAACATTTTATTCGGCCTTCCAGTGTTCATTTAGATATTTTCTTGCTTTCCCAGCTACTGGCATACTTTCAGCCTAAAATTAGCTAAGAATATCCATTTTTTTTTTTAATTAAAGAATAATAAATATTCTCAATGAAAGAACTTAAGTTTTAACTACTTAAAAAAAAAAAAAGTAGTAGCCGGTTACGAGAAGTTGATGAGTAGCACTCTAAGTACTATTGAAATTATGATTTACAAGACGTCCTTATCATGATCGAAAAATCATACCAATCATAATAATCTTGATTTATCTAGCTTTCGAGGAATTTTTGCATTCAGACTTCATACCAATGTTCCTCGCCCTTGAAAACATAAGTGTACCAAATATCAAGCTATTGTGAAGAATAGCTGTTCTTTGCCATGTGATCCAAGTGTGCTCCGTGCAGCATAGCTGGCCATTTATATAGATGCGTCATGATAGGATATGATGCAAGGCCTCTTATATCGTGGATTGTAGGATATCCACCGTATGATCCTTACAGCATAGGATATCTGAGAAGACACGTGCCACGTGGAAGCGACTAGTTTAGTGCGTTATAGCGACTAAGCGATGGCGATGAAAAGGTCCAGTGTGCGATTGGTTCCGCCAGTTACGGACTTCTCTCCGAGCTAACAAGCGTGCACTCATCTTGACCACGCGTTCGACTCTCGCCGCGCCTCACAAAGATCTTTCTTCCTCAGTCTTGTTTACTCGTCTCATTACGCCGTCATTGTCCATTGCTTTCCTGAACTTCCCTCTCTATAATCCTGCCATATATTTTGTTATTACTCCCATGAACCCGCTGGTCCGAACATAAGACGCCTTGTTTTTACACCATTTGATCAATTAAAACCGGTTTACCTCAATTATAATCTGAATTTCTTCTTGTAATTTTATCATAAAGACGTATATGTATAGTTCGTTTCAGCGTGAAATCCTCAGGTCATCAACGCCGTTATTTGAATATTAAAATCATTCAGGTAGCCCACCGATTCGACCCGTGGAGTTCCAAGAAGAGAGCTGAACCGATGTACCCGGTGCCAGTCGGGTCACAGTACCGAACCGGTGGTAGGTTTTGTTCGTTGGTTCAGCTTAACCGGAACCAACTATGAATGCTAGAACTATGCAGTTATATTCTCAATAGCTAAAAGGAAAGTTAAAATTATACATGCTTAATGATACGTGCAAAGTGTTTGTGTTCTGTCTTCAGTGTTCAGTATTGTAGGAATGCAAGGGAGTGTTTGCCTGCATGTTCTTAGTTCAAAAACAAATTAGGCGTGTTTAAACAAGGCGTAAATTACCGTGCCATGTCAGTGCATATTTAATGTTGTCTTAACGCAATATGGGACCTAGTAAAAGTGCAAGCGGCTCGTGAGGGCCAGAACTCACCCACAAACTTATAGCATAGAGATTCTTATTAAAAATACTTTCAAAAAATAAAAATTGAAAAAAAAACAAACGTCTTAATCTATCAATAATAATTCTTTAATTTATTATTAGTTTTTTTAAAAGTCTTATAAGGTTGCGCTCCGGTCGGTCTCAGGGAAGTCAGGGGCTTTGTTTTCGCTGTCGTGCTCACTCGTACGCACAAAATGTAGTTACTTTGTTTAATAGCATTAAAAATACCGAAACAGACAACGAATATCTTCCCAAGAACTTTAAAATAAAATAAAAAATGAGTGTTGTAAAAGCAAAATCAAATGATTGTTTAGATGTGGGCATCAATGACCCTTGTGGTTCATGTACCCTAATATAGAAAAACATATAAATGTTATAATTTGACAGATCAAGCCCCGCGAATACCCTAGTCTCTAGTGAACCCCAGTGAACCCTAGGGTCGACCCTTAGCGTTCAGTTATTCCCCTCATGTACACCCTGTGTTTGGAGGCTGGTTGGTTGAGAGCGATTGACCCCAGATTAGGCTGCGAGCAAGGCCACAGCATTACGAAACACCAATGGAGTCTAGTCTACAAAATATATTTCGACTGTTGGTTCTTCTAGGTGGTTTTCAATTGGCGTTCAAGGGAATAATCTCTGTAAACCTTTTCTCCATGTAAGGGAAGGAATTTTTTCCTGATTAATTTTTTAAATAATTTATAAACTAAATCAATTAAACAATAAATCTACTGTCTTTCCACAATATAGTATTTATTAACCAATAACATTTTTGTCATTTCTAAGCTGCCATATTCTGTTGCTAAAATTAACTATTCCTCATCAATAGAATACATAACAGTGCAATAATAATAATTGAAATGAAATAAATAACAACTTTATTATAATAAATGATCTCATTCATACCATATTCAGAATACATTCACTCGCTCATTCATACAGTATTTACTAACAGACCTCCCAAGTCCACATGATTGTCACCTCCCTCGCGTGCGGAAGAAGAAGCGAGTCTAGGGAAGTCCCCCACGCTCCTCCGTCAGCCGCGTCTCTAGATACGAGCCAGCGGAGGCTGACCAAGAGCCACAGACGCTCAGGACATGATTAGAGAGACTGGCTATTGCTAGGACTCCCAACTTAATAATTAAAAAGGAATAAAGGGCTTAGATACATACAATATACCAATAGCCGATACGGGTACGATACAGACACTGTAACTAGAATTAAACGAACAATTGATTGTAGAAGACTTGAAGAAGAATGATAAAAATAAAAATAACTCCGACACCAAAAAATATGGCACACTATCCACATATTTAGGAAATTTTCCCGATAATTAGGGAATATTTTGGAAAAAAAACGGGCATTGGTTGTAACCTGTCAAAGTGAAGTCACTTTACGCAACTTAATTTCCCACACTAAAAAAAAAGATTGCGCGTATACAGAGTAGAGCGTGGGGAATGCAATAAGTCTTATCTTGGTAGAACAAATAGAAAATTTTCATTTAGTTGCAAAGAGCATCTGAAACAAAAAACAAGCCAGTTCTACCTCCATCTATATCTATATGAGGTAGGGCATCATGATGTTCAATATAGGGTTGCCTAGATATACCACACAAATGATAGAAAATTAAGTAATATCCTGGAAAGTATGGAAATTAAATTAGATTACCTAATATAGGATAATATAAATTAAAAAAAAAGAAATAATAAACACAGGTATGCTAAGAAACCCACCAAATACTAAATAAAGCAGGTCGTTGAGTGAAGTCGGAAGAGATTGCAAACCAATTTTTGAAAAATTTTAATTAATCTAAATTATTTTAAAAGTTATAAGTTTTTATATTTATAAAGTTATAAACTATTTATTACATATGGGCCGATTTAAAAAAAAATAATAATTTCGGTAAAATGGATGGACCATTTCGGACTTTTTACTGCGTAAGACCATTAATACGCACGGAATATTTACAAACGGAATGTAGGCCGCATAATGTGGTAGGGTACCTTTCCCGGACCAAAAAAGTCCACTTTTCAACAAATCAATTCGTTTATATTTTTTTGGAACGTTTTAAAAATTGTTTTTGCATTAGCGTTTTTTATACATACTTAACCATGAGGAAAAAAATAGCTTTTGAGCTGAGGATTGGAAAATATTAAAAACCTCCAAACAGACCATCAAATCAACAATCACAATAAAATTTATAATACATTAAACATCAATAGAAGCATTAAAAACATAACTAATGCTACAAATTTACATCTTTGAAATGATGATGATGCCTGAATTAGGGTAATGAATAATTAATGATAAATAAATAAATTCCCTGGAAAGATATTTATACCGGTATATATTTATACTGGAAAGATATTATTTATTTTTTATACCTAAACAAAATTCAATGCACCCCACTATCTCATTGGTCTCCATTTAGTGACTATATACTGAGATAGTGAGCATTCCCATTTACTCTTTAAATTATAAGTAAATGCATACAAAAACAATCACAAATCTTAAGCGCTAATGCAAATAATAATAAGTTTCGCTATATCGAAATATTTGTCTAAAATTTGTGTTTCGTTTTTTTCTAACTATTATTACAAAATGTACAACTTTAATCTGTCATGAACATCGTGTTTGCATTTATAATTCGGTCAATGATTCCTTAAGAGCTATAATAGTTTTCATAGTCGTTCGATTTGATGACCTTATGACGCTGAACATAAATCTAGCGGCATTGTAGAACATGCATTCATACAAATGAAATACCTTCGGCATCAGAAAATAACAAATCATTCATAAAATGTGTATTTTATAGCACAATCTCAGAAAACGAAAAAAAGTAAACAATTTAACATCAACCCAAAATAACGAATACATTTTTTTTTTTAATCAATTGATTTTCGAGATAAGCGTCACGAACAAATTCAGAAAAGACGGTGACACGACTCCTATGGGCTGTTCATCCTACTTGATATTTACATACAATGGCCGTGTCTCCGATACTCGTTGAGATTGCAATTCCTCATCCTAAGCTTCTATTCAATACAATATCCTGACACAGGTCCAAAATAAAAACACGCCCGTCCTATCCTGAAAGGCCGCCTGACAGGCAACTCCGCGTAGACGTCATGGATATAAAAATAAATCATCCTATTATGCTGAAGGAGCTGGAAGCGGTTCCGCAAGCTGGCCAACCTTGTCTTCTCACGAGAGCATAATTCAATAATTCATTTTACATTATTTCGTTAATAATAATAATAATAAACGATAATAAAAATAATAATATCAACGAAGATGGAAAAGTAACAATATCCCTACTATTAATATCATCCAGCACACCCATTACCTGAGAGAGTTATTAACTATTTACTGGGATCATCTCATCAGCACTGGACCACACAGACATAAATAATAGACCAGACGTCTTATTGATCTACATGATAAGACAACTGGTGCAGAATGGGAAGGTAGGAGTGCCTACGGCTCGCCATTTGCAAAAGGTAGTAGTGGCAAATAAAAGAATTCAGCTGAAGAATTGAGGCGAATCTATAGATTGGAGAACTGTGGGATTTTCCTCAATATCATTTCCTGGAATGGTTTGATTCCGGGGGACACGCTGGAATCTATCCTGGAGCTAGTGCTGTCGACGAAGCAACAATGTTGGGGAAATTCAGCAACAGTAAATAATCCGAGGCTATAGTGCGGGCAGGGAAACATTTACTGAGCATTTTGAGAAAGGGTGAACTTCAAAACTCAAAATAAATAATAATAAAGGGTGCACCAGAATTAACGCAAGATTTGATTTAAATAGAAAACACAGTTTTTTAGTATTTTCGTTGCTATTTTTTATTGAATTATAAAATAAATAGGATAAGATTATTTATGGAATAACACATCGGGCAAATGGCCTCCACGACTTTGCTGTAATATACGCACTCTTTTGTCGAGATTTTCCATGACCATTTGGCATAAATGTGGTATAATTTCGTTGATGCAGCGTTGAATTTCCTGTTTTAATGCACGGGTGGATGTAGGCTTGTTGACATGCACTTTGACTTCAAATAATCCCATAAAAAGAAATCTAAAGGTGTTAAATCACACGATCTACGGGAGAAATTCTGATCACCGAAACAAGAGAGGCTTCAATTGCTGTGTTAACTGAATTTTGTAACTTCAAAATTTTGTAACTCAAAAGTTGGAGACCCAAATCTTTAGTGAGTATACGCTGTAGAGAGCTTCTTGAAATTTGCAATTCTTGTCTTCGAATTGATGTTCCTGGATTTTTAACAACACTCTCACGCACTGCTTCGGTATTGAGATTTGAACCAGTGTGTTTAGTGTCTCCAACTGATCCAGTCTCCCTAAAATTTTCAATTAATCTCTTCACAGTTGATGAAGTCAAAACACTATTTTGTATGAAATTTTTGAACTGCGGCCGCTAAATTTTCATTATTTTTGAGATAATGTTCAACAATAAAGACACGTTGTTCTATCGTGTAACACTCCATTTTTACTAACCCTAAACTGTCAGCTGTCAAATTGTTTTTTTTTTAGGGTTGCCAGCACTTTACTGCACTAATGGCGGCAAATTCAAATCTTCCGTTAATTCTGGGACACCCTTCATATGGCAATATTTGATGGTAATGCCAAACAGTGCTGTACCGGGTTGGTGTGAATTGCACTTAGGTGTACAATCGATAAGAGCAGCCCTGCGACCGGAGAATGTGGACCGCATGTGGTGCCTTGTGCAACAAGACACCCAAGGAAGCCCAGAAGATGACTACCGTTCCGAAACGTCGAACTCGAACACTGCAGACGCCGTTCAACAAACGTCGCCGGACGTAAACAAACGCCACTTGTTAGAGGCCAGACTCCTCCAAGACTTATGAGTGGTTAGCCGGCGGACAGCGAAGACTCCTTGTACGGGCTGACAGGGCGATGTATCAGTCCATTGTGGCTAGCTGCTATTAGGGCCATATTCAGCCCACCGCGGTGCCTTACCCACTCCTCATCCACAATGCAGTCTCATTTGTAATCATTCTTGGTGTCGCTCCAATCGCTCTTCTATTATGTAGTGAGGGCACAGTCGGGGGAACGTGGAAATGTAATTCGCCCCTGTTCGGCGTACAAACCCCAATGTAATAAACAGATTTGTATTAGTTTGTAGGGATAGGATGTATTGGAGGGTCAAAATTTCCCCTAACCAGGTGTCCCTAGAAAGGACCTATTTGCTAATGATTCAGAAATAGGACGGTCCGTTCAATTTGGCACTATATTATAGAACTCACCTGAAGTGTGCCTCAGTGTCGAGTGTTACCTATAGGTACGTTTGTTCAGCGGGGTATATATAATTATCATAATAAAAGTATACAGAATATAAATACATAAATAAATTAATATTTCTATCCGCTTACCTACGCATGTATACCCAAATCGAATAGTTAAAATAATGTATTTAATTGATTTGAGATGCCTTTTAATTATTGAAACTAATTGATTTGATTACTTTCTCTGCCTATTGCATTTTTTTTTTTGGTAATATTGATCTGACTTGAATTTTGTCCCAATTAATTATTTTCCAAAAATAAATTCACTGTTAATCAATCGATGAAATTAATACATTGAAATTGAATAATGATAAATTGAAATTGAATTTATAATAAGACAAGTGATTTATTTAGATGAAATAAGATAAAATTAAATGATATAAACTAAAATGATGGGTATGATTACATAGCCTAAATATTAATATAAGTTGTCTCTTAGTTAATTCTACACATGGTACATTGAATCCATCTCTATCGAAAGAATTCTGCCAGCCTTGTCCAGTCCCTCATCAGAGTTCTCCTCAAGCCTCTGTCTCTCTCCTCAATCTGCTTCATCTCTGTATCTACAATTCATATTCCAAAACTCTCCTCGCTCTCCAAGCTCTAACTTTTGGTGTCAAAAGGGGCGTTTCTGTGTATGTTAAGTAAAAAGTGTTTTTTCACAATTTCTTGCTCTGCCGAGTATAGCCCTCAGCATGATTCTAAGAACACTGACCATGACTGCTAATGGCAATCGCAGTCAAAAGCTTAAAAGTGTTTTATTTCATACCTCTTGCTTCTACCCAAGGGGCATTATAATCTGCACTCCCAGGCACCGAAAAGGGTATTTATGATGCCCCATCCTGTCCTGCCGGTTTTAAAATCGATGTTCCTTCGAAAAATCACAAGTCACTGTTGACTTTTCAACAACAATTCTGCATCCCTAAAAATGATGTATTATACGGGAGGAGGGGTGCTTGTGAAATACATATGAACGAAACAAAAATACAAAAAAGAAGAAAATGAAGTAAAACTATAAACGAAAGACACTTCGTTTTATTTTTTAATCCCCCTGGATCAGTAACAGTGACCATTAACTATAAAAAGAATTAAACAGCTGAAATATGTACTTAAAATATTTTAAATTGAAATTCTTAGCTTTCAAAACTTTATAATTTAGTATATTGTTTCAAATTATTTTTACGTTAGTCTCTAATGAGGGCTCATCCATACAAAAAAAAACTGGTACTTTACACAAGTTTTTCATGCTTTCATTTTTCTTATGGGATTAATTTATTAATGACGATAATGTCCTATGGAGTTATGGCAGTACATTTCTTTTGAAAGGGAGCATTTAAATATGACTAACATTATAACTTCCCAATAAGTTAACAAACATAGCTCCAAGGGTCTTATCTGGGCAATTCGTCTTTCTTTTCTTTTTTTTAATTTAACGTGTAAACCAATCAATCAGTTTTCATTTCAAATATATTATTTATATATTTATATTATTATATTATATTTTTTTTTGAGAGACAAAGATAATTTCTTTATTTCATTTTATGTAACAGTGCCTCTTCTAAAACTAACTTAAAAAAATACAATTAATACGTAAAAATAACTTATCCGCTTATATATTTATAGGTAGGGGGGAAAACTACAAACACTCATTTCTTTAAGATGCGTGGATTTCAAACTGTTTAAGCAAATACCCCCACTTATTTTCTACAGCTCTTAGCAATATCATTTTAACTCAATTCTGATTATACCATACAGCAATTAAATGTTTACATCACTTATTATAGGTGCCCCATGGCCCCCACTGTGAGAATGAACTGCCCCTTTGCTATATACCGAGGAGCTAAGGGACGCAGGGAGGACCACCCTAGGCAAGATGGCCTTGCACCCTTAGGTGTGTCCCACTCCCCCTCCCACCTAGCATTATTTATTAGCAGCAGTTTGTCTTGATCAGCCCTTAGAGGACCTCCATTATGGTGTGATTAGCCTGAGAGTTGTAGGGGGTGATTTTTCTGTATTACCGCTTCTACTCTGTCAAGATTAAATTCTTTCAGGATTCAAGATTTTTTTTTTGATAGTTTTTGTCACAAACATATTTAACATCTCAAAAAGTTTTTTCATTCATTCATTTATAATTTGACAATATGAAAATATTATTTCATTGGGATCAGATAAACAAAAACGTATTATACAACGATATTATACAAGTATTCTCCAACACCCAAATAAGTCTAGTAGTAGAGAGAAGTCAGTACTAATTTTAAATATTTTTTTAACCGCCTGTTACTACCAAACAGTATTAAAAAAAATGACTTGTTTTTAATATTTTCAACTAATAATGCTCTAACAGACATAAAGATGATATATATAAATTCTTTATTGAAAAAAAATTACAATTTGCCTTTTCCAGCATTAATAATTGTGCTGAGAGATCATTCATACCTTATATACAATTCCATTCATACCTATATACAGTCCATTCATACCTATATACATACAGATTCAGCCCAGGAGCCCCCCCGCCCCCGAAGCCAATCCCCCAGCAAGCTGGCGGAAAGGCCGGAAGCAGCGAAGCTCCCCCCGCCCCCTCTCCGGCCGTGGCGCCATCCGGCGCAGGCCACAGAGAGGGCAAGAGAGCCACACACGCTCAGGACATGAGTGGGGATGATGGCCAGTGCCAGGACCCCATGACAAAGAATGTCTATTTATAATAGGTCGCGAGGCCACCGCCGTTTTAGGCGTCGAGGAGGATTGTAAGGATGAATGTTACTGGATATGGAGTCGACCAAAGGATTCGGATGTGCGGAAAGGTTTTGGTGAAATTTGGAAAATCTTGAGGGTATAAGGTCGAGGACAGTTGGTACATGGAGATCTCTGTGAAGGGATGAGTTTTTAATATAAAAGGGTGCGTTGACTATGGTTCTGAGGACTTTGGATTGGAATGTTTGGATACGTTTGATGTTCGATGGTTTGGCTGTCCCCCATAACTCTATTCCGTAAGTCCAAATTGGTTTTAATAACTGTTTGTATACGTGGAGTTTGTTTTCTAGTGTGAGGTTAGAGTTTCTGTTCAGTAGTCTGTATAACTGTCCAAACCGTCTGTTCGATTCTTGTCTTTTAAGTCTTGTGTGAGGGTTCCAAGTCAGTCTTTTGTCTAGATGAAAACCTAGATATCTAACTGTATTGGACATGGGAAGCGGAATTGAATTGAAGGTTACGGACGGGCAGGATCCTCGACGGAGAGTAAATGTGGTGTGAACGCATTTGCCTTCATTGACCTTGATGCGCCAGATGTTGCACCACTTCTCTATCTTAGTGAGGTGATTTTGGAGGTTGTAGGATGCCGTTGACGGATTGGGATGTGACGAGAGAATTGCTGTGTCGTCAGCAAAAGTTGCAAGGAAGGTGCTAGGACTTAACGGAATGTCAGCAGTGAAAAGGGTATACAGGATAGGGCCAAGGACGCTGCCTTGAGGAACTCCTGCTTCTATGGGGTAATAATCGGAGTATTCTGAACCACAACGGACCCGAAAGAACCTGTTAGACAGATAGGATTGAAGGATTAGATAAAGGGTCTGCGGTAAGGAGATTTTTAGTTTGTAAAGTAAACCTGGGTGCCATACCCGGTCAAAAGCCTGAGCTACGTCCAAGAAAGCACCCGTGCAGTAGTGTTTGCTTTCAAGTGCGGAGGATATATGGTCAACAACGCGAAGGCCTTGTTGAGCAGTGGAGTGTCTGAAGCGAAAGCCAAATTGATGGTTAGGAAGAAGGTTTTTGGATTCAACTATAGGCAAAAGGCGTTTGAGTAGGATTCTTTCAAAAACTTTTGAAAGGATTGGAAGTAGACTGATTGGGCGGTAAGATGAGGGATCATTTGGGGACTTTCCAGGTTTCTGAAAGAGGACGATAATGGAATATTTCCAGAGAAGTGGGTAGTGGGTGGTTCTAAGGATACAATTAAATATATAGGTGAGGAAAATTATTGCTTTGGGTGGGAGTTGTCGAAGGATCTGAGCAGTGAGAAGATCGTATCCAGGAGATTTACGGAGTGGTAGGTTTTTTAAGTGGTATTGGACCTCGGAGGGATTGACTGCCTTTGGAGGAAGTGAAAGAGGAATCGGAGAAATAAGGAAATCTTCGACCTTCGTATCGTGGGATGGATTATGCTGGTTGGGATGAGGTGTGAAAGTATGTGAGAGGTGCTGTGCGAATGCTTCAGATCTCTCTCCATCTGACGCAGCCCAGGACCCATCGCCACGACGAAGTGGATGTGATACATAATGGTATTTTAGGATATTTTGGGTAGCTCTCCAAAGAGAGTTGTCCTGAGTGGATAAAGAGGATAGGTAAGAATTAAATGTTTGGGATCGGAAGGTTGCCAACTCTCGCTTTAACAATTTACAGTTTTGATTGTAACAGCGGCGATCGGCAGGGTGTCGGGTTCTTTGCCATAAGGCTTTGGAGCGGCGTTTGATGTGGATAAGGTCGAGTAGGTTTTGAGGTAAAGAAGTTTTGTTCTGGGCATACGGGGAAGGTCGAGGCTTTGAAGCATTCCATGCACATTGTTGGATTAAGGTAGTAAGGGAATGTACGGCATGGTCTAGATCATGAGGTGTTTTTAGGGTAACTTTGAGGTCAATGGAATTAGTTAGAAGTTCACGGAAGTGGTCCCAGTCGACTGGACCTCTGATGAATGAGGGAGGAGGTAGTTTGGGGATGGGGTGTAACGAAAGAGTGAGGAGTAGAGGGCTATGGTCGGACGACAGGTCATCGAGCCGTGTAGTGGACGAATTTATCGATCCTATTCCATGGTGGATGAAGAAATCAAGGATGTCAGGATTTCGATAGGGATCTGCAGGCCAATAGGTAGGAGTCTGAGGAGGGAGAGGGGTGGAGTTTGTGGATAAGAGTGCAGATAACAAAGCTCGCCCTCGGGAGTTGGTGGTTCTAGAGCCCCACTGTTGGTGCTTTGCGTTGAAATCTCCACCCACAAGGTAGTGATGTCCAATTGAGTTAAGAAAGGAGGTAAATTGTGAGTTGGAAATAGACTTGTTAGGTGGACAATACGCTGCAGCTATGGTGAGGGGGAAGGAAAATGTGCGGATTGACACAGCTGTGGCTTGTAGGAAATCATGGGCAATCAATGGGACGATGTGGTGGGAAAGGGAATGGTGGATAAGGACAGCAGTACCAGCATGTGATGTTCCATCAGGGTGGTCTGTTCTGTAAATCTGGTACTGTGGGATTTTGAGGGATCTGTTAGCAGTCAGTCGCGTTTCAGTAATGAGTGCAACGTCAATGTTTTTTTCATTTAGTAATGTTGTCAGTTCGTTTGTGTGATTTCGAACACCATTGGCATTCCAAAGAAGGATAGTTAAGGGTTTTTTATTCATTTGGGAGAGCTTGGAATGAGGTGGGAAACAAGGTTGGTGAGCAGTGAAATAAGAGGAGTGATAAGAGTTCTGAAGTCGGTGAGAAAGGATGTAAGAAGGCTAGTGAGATCTGTGGAGTTGGGAGGGGGAGGAATTTGGTGTATGTGAGGCTGAGGTAAATGCTGTGGTTGAGGGAGGGGAGGAGGCGGTGCCTCGGATAATGTCTTGCGTCCACCTGACACTATGTTGGCGAATGAAGTGGAGTCATTCACTTCTCTGGCTGGAACGCTTCGCGGTTTCACTGCTTGTTCTACCACGAGTGGGCGGCGTTGTTGTTGGAGGCGGTTCTTCAGCACTTTATATGCCTCGCAGCCTTTGTAGTTGGCAGGGTGGTCTTGCTGACACAAGGCACATACAGCGGGGGATTGGCGAGGCTTCTTGCAAAGCTCGCTCTTGTGCTTGTCTCCGCACTTCACACACCTAGGTATGTGGTGACAGTACGAACGACTGTGGCCATATTCCTGGCAGTTGTGGCACTGAACTATGTCACGCCTGGGATGTGATTTTTCCACCTTTACTCTAGTGTAGTAGAGGTAGTTCACATTGTAAATTTGTTCAACTCCTGGCGTTTTTTCGAGGTCAATGAAAAATAGTGGGAGTGGCGTTTTCACCGGAGTGTCCATGTCCTTGTCCTCCCTGAAGACATTGACTACCTGTCTTGCATTGAACCCTTGGGCACTCAGTTCTTCTATAATTATATCAACTGGGGTCGTCGGGTGAAGGTTCCTAATAACAACCCTCAAGGATCTATCTTCCTTTAGCTGATATGTGTGAAACTCAGCTTTTGTATTTTCCAGATACTTAACAATCGCTCTATATGTATCTGAATTGTCTGGCGTGATCCTAGTATCTCTGCTTCTATTGAGGCAGGTAAACTTACCAACCCCAACAATTTTTTTTAATTGATCGCATAGTATTTTAAAAGACCTAATATTTTTTATGAATATTGGAGGTGGCTTAGGGGTTTTAGGGGTGGTAGTTGTCCCCATGTCATTATTTGTTGCATCTTGCAACAGTGGCTCGAACGGATTCGGGGTGAAGAACGGAGATTCTGCTGGTGACGGAGCAGTAGACGGTCCTGGTTGAGGTGAAGGCAACTCTTCCATGGATCTATTGGTGGGTGTGACAGATGGTGGTGGCGGCGGCAGGTCTCTCTTACTCGGTCTTCCTCTACGAGCCTTTTGTTTTGGTGATGTTGTTGGTGTGGTGGTATCAACGGACCGAGATCTTTTTTTAGTATTATTCATCGCCATATGATGAAAACGCATAATGTCATATTCTGCCTAGCAGAAATAATTTAATTATTTAAAAAAAAAAAACAAAAAAAACCGATGACTACTCCCAGTATCGAACGCACGACGTACGGTACGAGAGCCGCCGACGGTAGCTCTGAGCTATGAACGAGCTATGTGCTATCACTCGGCCGGTGAGCCAAGTGGGGATTTGTCCCAATATGGCCGCCGTAACTATCCAATTGTCTATGCACTAGCACTTATGAGTATTACAATGATATTCATTCACTACTCACGTTCAACCTTCTCCCTCGAGATGAGTTCCCGTAAATAGTCTGTTGGGACTGTTTTTCGCACCGTTACACTTCCTACGAAAGGTAATAATGATAGTTCAGTTGCAGAGCGATGTAGACACGTTAAACTAATGGCAGCGCAGGCGCAGAACTAACAGACATAAAATTAATATTTTATTGTGCTATTATTTTTTAATAAAATTCAAGTGCAGTTTCGCACTTTTGAATCGTTATATGCAAGTTTTATTTATTGTTTTACTTTCGCAAATTATTTGTTATGTTTTTTTTTATCTCCAAATGCACGATCAGCATATTTTTTATCATGCGACTTTTTATTTTAGTAACTGAGCTTAATATTTATAAAATTTTTAAAATATTTTATAAATAAAAATAAGGAATTATTTATTTATATACTATAGAAACAAATAGCCTGGTAGTTGAACTTTGCAAACATCTGCTTTAATCTTATTTATACTTACATACGTGCTTAAAAACTCTTGCTTACTAATATCGCTATGAATTAGCAAAATGATTCAGCCACAATTTACAAAATATGTTCTGGTAAAAAAATTGAAAAATCTGTGTTACTATTTCAGTTTCACCTCAATAAATAGTTGGTTATTTAATTAATTTGAAGATTTAGTTATCTTATCCACATTACTGCTTTACTGTAAATACAAATAACAAAAAACCCAAATAAAAGTGCCACTCTTCGTACTTGTTCAACAAATAATAATTTTTTGTAGAAATCCTAAAATTGTAATCCTAAAAATCTTAAAAATAAAATATAAAAAAAAAAGTACAAAAATCTAATAATAGAAATAGGAGAACAGTACTAATTTAAAAAAAATTATTTCTAAAGTAATTTGTTATTATTTCACTGTATTCCTGCATAATGTACCTGAGTACATTTTTTCAGTTTTGCCATACTATACAAATCTTCTCACAACTCAGAAATTTCTCTAAAAATAATCTCTATGTTCGGGTGTGGTAATCCGACCAAAGAGAACGATACATCACACTTTATTTACGAAACAGCCTGACTGAATATTCAAATTTGAAGATAGAACGCTTGGGAGATAGGAAAAAACTCGTACATAATGTAAAAGATACGTCAAAAAATGAATGTTCCCCTGAAGGGGCTTAAAAAACAAAGCAAGGCGTGGCGCGAGTGGGTCCCTTCCAAAGAGCCTTTGTTTAGCAAGACAGCTTCTTGTTCTCAAATAAATTATTCCTTACGGTAGCAACACTTTTGATATGAACCAAGGCAGCTGCAATTTTTTTTTATTTATTTGTAAAAGTTCAATTTTCTTTAATGATTACGATTTAAGAGATTATTCAAACCGTATACACAATTAAACCCGTTCAATATTTACAGTACGCCCTCATAGGAAGATTTATACAATATTTATATACAAAAATATTTCTAAAGCTTGAATTATATGATTTTTGAAATTGCTGAGAAACAATGGTTTACCACCAAGTGCTCTAACAACTGTATTACTACACTCACCAATACATGTACCATCAAATGCAAAGATATAAATAATAATTATATTAATAACTGCATAAATTATACACAGTTTGTCAAAATACTTTTTTTGGATGAAAAAATTGTTACTTGTAGAACTGGTACGAAGAGTGGCAATTTTATTTGGGTTTTTTGTTATGTTATTATTCTAGACCTGTGATCTTTGAAAAATGCATTGTACAGACCTGGGGGGGGGGGATAAAATAAAACTGCGGACAATGTCATTGGTTATTCACTATTATTCATTTCGCTATATGGGAAGATATTTTTCATTAGAATGTGTGTGTCCTTTTATTTTATCTACGTGTACTCTCTATTTTCAGAACGCTGTTGAATATATTTTCTGAACTTGTTTTGGATTGATGTGATTAATCGTCTTGATCGCATAATTTGATGTAGTGGTAGTCTTAAATGACTTATGTCACCTATCGTGCTTAAAACAATGTCGCTAAGATTCTTTTAAACAAATGGCAATGTTTTTTTCCCTATCCCCTTAAAAATTTTACGATTTCAATTATAAATTCTCATTATAATCTATTCAGATATTAGTTTTATATTTCCTGTAGCGTCTCTCCATTATATACAAGGTGTAATTTCCTATAAACGTTATTTAATTCAATAGCGGTACAATGATACACATTATACTTCACTTGTTTGAAAGATTTTATAAGGTGATGGGGCTCACCTTTTTGGTCAAAAACATTAAAACTACCTTACATACTAATTCTTAATTTTTCCCCGACAGTCTGTTACCATCGATGCGGGAGGGGTGGTGGGGTCATAGTGTTAAACACTGGATTTGTGAGGTGCTGCTACGCGTCGAAAAACTTGATGTGCCGGCGGTGAATGAGTTCATCCGGCAACGGGTGCAGGTCGGCGTTCTTTAACCTCTCGAGAGAGGTATGTCGGACCACTTTTCGCATGATCCCATTCTGGAGGTGTTTGGCTGTATCGTCAGTTAAGTGGGTAAATAGTGGGGCACCGAACACCAGAACTGGCCGGAGGAGACAAATGGCAATTGGATTTAAGGTGTATTTTATCTTAAACAGGGGGAATATCTCGTATGTTTAATAAGACAATTAAAAATTAATTATATATAATTATGCATATGTAACGGGCCAATGGAATTACAATTACCCTTAAAGGTAAGGGGTAGATTGTAATTTGACCCGGAGTCGCATGCACAATGACTCCGCAGGTGGCGCACATCGCAAAGACCTGCACCGCCTCCGACAGTGCTACCTGCAGCAGATATTTATTGGAAGCAATTTATCCGAGTCCCTTCCAGGCCCAACCCTACTAATAGGGGAGCATCAGTCTCTCTCAGCCCCAACAGCGCAAGTTGTTTGTGATCTGGTGTCAATCCCTGTGTGTGGGCAATCCGTCTGCGATCAGTCTTCCACAGCCACAATAGTGTACACTTTTTGTCCCCGTTTTTTTTCCCCCTTCTCCAGATACTAATCTCCTATAAATCTGGCTAGTATTATGGCAAAGTATCTCTTGTTTATTCCTCGATGATGAATCTATGAGACATATGAAAATGATTTTTTACGCAAGGTTATAACAATCATATATCTTCCCGTTTTTAGTATGAAGGGCATGCATCACTTCTATGGACACACGTCACTACTTTATTCAAATCCAGTTTTATGAACTTCATTACGAGGGATTTATTATTAAAAAAGTACAATCTTCCATAATGAGGGTAATGAGTAATTGTGATAAATGATCTCATTCATGTCATATATAAAGGGTGTCCCAGAATTAACGCAAGATTTGATTTAAATAGAAAAAACAGTTTTAGTATTTTTTTATTGAATTATAAAGTAAATAGGATAGGGTTATTTATGGAATAACACATCGGGAAAATGGCCTCCACGACTTTGCTGGCACATACGCACTCTTTTGTCGAAATTTTCCATGACCATTTGGCATAAATGTGGTTGAATTTCGTTGATGCAGCGTTGAATGTCCTTTTTTAATGCACGGGTGGATGCGGGTTTGTTGACATACATCTTTGACTTCAAATAACCCCATAAAAATAAATCTAAAGGTGTTAAATCACACGATCTAGGGGGCCAATTCTGATAACTGAAATGAGAGAGTCCACGACCTGGAAATGTCTCGTGCAGTATTTGAATTGTTTCATGGGCTGTATGGCATGTGGCACCATCTTGTTGAAACCACATATTGGCCACATCAATATGATCCAATATCGGCACAAAGAACTGTGTTTACGACGCCGAATCGATGTTCCTGGATTTTCAACAACACTCTCACGCACTGCTTCGATATTGACATTTGAACGGCTTGTTTTTGGACGACCAGTGTGTTTAGTGTCTTCAACTCATCCAGTCTCCCTAATTTTTTCAATTAATTTCTTCATAGTTGATGAACTCAAAACACTATTCCGACCATATTTTGTATGAAATTTTCCAACTGCGGGCGCCAAACTTTCATTATTTTTGAGTTAATGTTCAACTATAAAGACACGTTGTTTTATCGTGGAACGTTCCATTTTTACTAACCCTAAACTGTCAGTTGTCAAATTGTTTTTTTTTTTAGGGTTGCCAGCACTTTACTGCACAAATGGCGGCAAATTCAAATCTTGCGTTAATTCTGAGACACGTCTGTATCTCGAGTCATCGTATTTCTTAGTTTTAACATCCGCCGCGCATGGACGACCTATGAAGCGGCAGAACAGTGGAGCAGACACGTGAATGTCGTGACTAGAAGTTATAGAGAGCGGTGAAGTGTATAAGTGAAATTTTGAGTTGAGTAAAGTTAAAGTAAGGGAATAAAGGGTTATGTGGCGAAAGAACAATGTTTGAAATAAAGGCTTTAAATGTTGTTTCTTTCGTTTACAGAGATACGCAATCAAATCTTTGTTCAGAGGTAAAACATTACCTACATCAACTGATTATCCAGATAGATAAAATCATATTAAGATTATATATATTATTATTGTTCACTACCCCTTTCATACAGTATTTACAATCTACATACGTACAATATACCAACATTTCAAGGGATAGCATTAGTATTTGAATTGAGATCAACCTGAATTTGTTTTTACTGATCAGAACACAGGCTAAGTGATATTTTATTTCATAAGTACTTCGCCTGCGAAAATGCATTTGATAAAGTAATATGAAATATCAAAAATAATATGCAAGGGAAAAAGCTGTGCACTATAGTCAAGTCTAGATCGTCATAAATCATAAATTTTAAGCGGGTATATAAATATATATATGGTACAGTGGCTGATGTGGCCGTTCCGTTTGGATACCAATACTTAGGCGTACAATCATTTCGTTGGCCGAAACAGGCCGCTATTTTCTCATTTGGCTTCAAATGCTTGATAGTTTCAAATGCCATGCCCACGTATTTCTCTCAAACGTAACTGTTTTCATAGTTCATATTATTCATTATTGTACTTAATGACTTATGGCGGTGCGTTACTCGTCTGCGGTATGTTACATGACAGTGTTGTGACATCTCTTCTCTTAACTTCATCCATTCATGGAGTAGTATTCACTGCTTTAATGGAAGCTGTCAATAAGGAAATTATTCAGATCAAGAACTATCTTCAACATTTCAGTAGAGGTAATAAATTATGAGGCGGTCAAGTTACAATTATTTTGTATTGTAGCTTATCTAGTTTTATGGCTTGTTAACATATAGTCCGTAATCAACTTGAACTGTTTTTTTAAGTTCTCACATAAAGTATTATTACACTAAATGAGGACCAATTAAACGTATTCAACAAAATATGTATAATTTATGTTAGAAATGCAATTTTATTTTATGCCTTACATTTATATCACACAATGAATTTTTAAAGGGAGGGGGGAGTATGTCATTGCCGCAGACTTTAAATAAAAGCTAAACACTGGTTCAAAAGCCAGGCGAGAGCAAACTGTTGTAGCCTTGCCCTCAATCAAGAGGGGAGACTAATAGTGCATCCGTCTTATCTGGCGGGTCCAAGCCTAGTCATTGTCTATGTTGTGTGTTGTGTTTTAAATACACTAGTGACTACTCGTTTAGAATTTAAATTTATATTATAGCACCTTATAAGAAAAATGATAACTAAATCACATAACTAAATTAGTACTTACGCATGGTCCTTTAAACTTTAAGCATACAATATCTTCGGAGATTCGAGAAATCTCAAAAGTCATAGGAATGTGCGTAAGTTAATGAATACAATGTATCATCTTAACCAAAACTTAAACCAGGTTTTAGAATTAAAGTTCTTTAAACTATTTTAAATATAAGACCAGTACCATTTTTTCTGCTAATATCTTGGAACACCTAGTAACCTAGGCAGAAAAACTATAGACTTGATTGTAGAACTAACAGTCGAAACACAAATTATCGAAACATCACTCAGTTACAATTGAGTACCTATATTATTCAATTGTATTTATATTTGGTTACTGACTCTTGAAATTGACAAGAGAGCTATAATTTTCTCATTTCAAATGTTTTGCTTACACTTACCAATTTTGTGATGAACAGCTTGAGGGATAAAGTGAGCGAGTAAAGTGAGGAGCGAGGATGTAGCAGCCCTAGTTAAAATATGGAAAAAAATACTAGTGTCTTACATGAGTTATATATCCCACATAACTAATTGGAGATAACTGAAGATGAGGGCTTGGAGCTGTCGAAAGCGAATTTTCAATAAAGATGAAATTATCAGTTGTTGAAAGACAATACAGCTGTATTATAATTACACCATTCCATAGTCCGAGAGTAATATTTTTTATTAGCTAGTAGGATACATATTTGAAGGTAATTAAAAAAAAGTACTTGTTGATATACACACTTCATTATGAAGATATTCTGGATCTGACTTTGAGACAATTCCTTATTTCATAATTAATCTTTTGTATTTATCCTAATTTATATTGACTAATTAACGCTGTTAAGAAAATAATGTTTAAATAATTGGGTCCCCTATATAATTAAATAAAGAGCTCCACCGTAAATGAGGGCCGGAGTTTAATAAGACACAGAAACGCTGACACAATGGCAGAGTTCATGTCAAAGAAAGTTTCTCTGTAATTAATCAAGTCACCCGGGGCAAGGAATTCGACCCCTTTCCAGTCTACTTACTGGCACAGACAACTCTTTCCAAGCCTCTTAATTCAGCAAACATATCTAATTTGAACTTGTTTGCAATTGCAATTTAAACATTGGGCTTAGAAATATAATTTTATTTCTTTATAATTGTACTATTCAATGAATCAATCGTCTAGAGAAGTGGACAGCCACGTTCTTATTCTCCAAAAATGTTTTTTTTTTCCCTTGAAGTCCCAAGAAAGCAATTGCGTTTCTATTGTTCCTGCGTGTATCATCCATCCATTGTGAAATTAAAATGCAAAAGAAATAAGTTTGAAACAAATTTGAATCAAATTAATTTTAAGTAACAAAAAAAGGACTTATTAAGTCTAAGCTCCCGCTTGTGCAATACAAGTGAATAGTCACCATACAGAAAATATGACTTTTCTACTCACTGATGCACAGTTCTCAAACTTCAGTTCAGAAATTCTAACAACGGCTACCCAAATTCACTTAAGGTTAAATAAGGTCCGATTACAAGTCAGTAGAAGAAGTTGTGCAAGTAGGACCATATGCATTAGACCTCGTGGTCATGAATGTGCATTTAGTTCGTTAATAACTCTCTCTAGTTTGAAGGTGTGACCTAACACTTGTGTTGAGGTTTCTACACAATAATGAATACCTCTGATCCGCCAGAGGCCTGATTCGTCAGCCAAATCTTTGTACTATTTATCTTTGCAAGGAGCAACACATTGTTTTCACATATTGGAGCATATTGCCTTGACTTACTGTGGGTTTTAACGGTTAAATATGTATTTGCGTAGTAGGCAATAGTGTTTTTTATTATGAGTTACAATAGAGCTGAAAAGTATAGCAACACAAAGTTTTGTGTAAAAGGCCAAATTGCTATCCAATGGGGCTGACTCGATTAACAGTAAATCGTCTTTGGTCGGTTCGCTAATTTTTTTTTTTTTTTTTTTGAGAAATAAAAGAGAAAAACTCATTATTTAATTTTTTAAAGATATTGTATAATAATACCCCCGTTAGTGGGGATGAGAGAATGTAGTATAATCTGAGAAATATCTCATGAAGAAGAGGACTGAATGCTTTCCCCTGCATAACCCCTTGGTTCCCCTGACAGAGGTTAGCACTCGAGGCCCGCCTGTCTCCCTGTCTCTCCAGTCATCCTGCTTCATCATGTCGGCAATTCCCATGGGATATATCCGTCCTCACTGACCTTTCCTCTCTGTTCCAATCGGCCCCTCGATCCCGGTACCGTTCCCGCCGCTTTTGCCTATCATCCGTACACGGGCGACGGGTGTGAAACTTTTTTTCAAAACAACGAGACAATCAGTGGGATATTTATAATATCTACAAATTATAATGTCTGTCCTGTACTTGTAATATTTTCTTCTGGTATAAGAAACTTTCTTACTAACTTAATAAGTTAGAAATATGAAGTTACTAGTTCATTGGAGGGTCAATCACACTGCCTTGGCTTTACTAAAGCTAGCACATCAATAGTGAGCTATATTGCATTTTTCGAAATAACGACTTAGACTGTAAATAAACAATACTGAGAGTACCTGAATTTTGTTCTGAGTACCCACGACAGCTTTTATAAGCTAATTAATTAAATAATACAGGATCGTGATAACGGCGTAAAAATGTTCATTTTATGTCTCAGCGATTTAAATGTTTCGACCAATTAGAATAGGTTGATAAAATATTTTATTTCGTCACGTGAATCCATTTACGGGTTTTAAACGTGATTCGTCAGAAGTAATTTGTGTGTTTTGAAGTAGTTTTGGTTAAATAATTTATGTGTAAAAACCTATTTACGCACGAAGCTCCGGTACTAGAAGCCATCTTACACAAGTTAAAGATATTGGTACTTTAGCCAACCGTTTTTGAGTGTATGTTTTACAAAGTAGACGTCTCAGGTGGCCGTGGTAGGATTAATATTGTTAGTCAATCTTCAGTTTATTAATTCATTACAGTATGGTGGTATCGGTCTTAGCCACATAAAATCGTGCCGTTCAGGTGTGAATCAAACTCACATCCTTACTGATGTTGTAGAGTATTGCAGATGCCAAAATACCCCAGGTTTGCTGCGATTCCTGCCGTGTCTACAGAAACGATATGTTCAAAAAAACAAAAACAAATAAAACACTATCCTGTCAGATGTAAACAGGACGCCAATTCAGGTTGACATCGGAAATGAACCGTTTGTAGCCCTGTCATCAGAGCTTAATCTGTCTATATTAGTGTGTCACTTGGCTATTAATATTATTCAAAGTCACTAATGATAAATTTCCTTGGGCTCTCTCTATTGGTGATTCAACTGCCCGCCACGTTTAAGATAGTTATGTTTTGTTAAATCCTCAGAAAACGGATCCTAACGGAACGAGGTTCTAGTAGCCTATATTACTTTTCTATGCAACATAAATTCACGCAGGTACTACATACTATTATTTTTTTTTAACAATCCTCCATAATTAAACTACTATGGAATGCTCGTAGTTTCACTTTGTTTTTGTTTTTTGTTTTTTGGTCACGGAAAGGCCTTAAAGACCACGCAAATATCATTACTTTCGGTTCTTTTCTTGATTTTGTTTTTCCTTTCCTTCCATTTCCCCCTCATTATCTCTACGTGCTTTTGTTTTCTTTCTTCTGTCCACGCGACTCCCTTTTTCGATTTTTTCTTTCCCACAAGAACCTTGCTTTCCCTCAGTCTTTTCCTATATCTTTCTCCATCCTGACAATCCTTGTCTGTTATTCCTAGTCTTTCTGTTTCTTCCTTCATCTGCTTGGTGTATCCCCTTGAGCATTTGTATCCTCGGATTTTCCTTTAGCCATTTTGTTTTTTTGATTATAACAATTATGAATTTTTTTTTGCCTTTCCAAGCGATTGTCTGTCTGTCCTGGAGTTTTGTTTTCAGTATTATTGTTAAAGTATTAACATGAAATTTGACACGGGATTTCTATATGACAAACTGACAACAGGAAATATTTATATCTAGTTGATAATAAAAATTTTGTTTTGATTCTTGTTAAGTAGGTTATAAAATTGAAGGTCTTGAAACCTAGATTAGCAGGATTTAATTTTTGTTTGGCCTTTTGGAGCTATACCAACAGTCAATAAAACCGTGTTCGCAACTTTAGTTCATGTTCCTTTGAAAAGTAATATTTATTTAATCAAGTTCCTGCCCAGGAGTTGTAAAGGAAAATGACTTTTTACCAACTAGCGTTTCTTTTTAACTATAAAGTAAATTGTATTTTTTCGAGAGTGTTGTTGAAAATCCAGGGACATCAATTCGGCGTCGTAAACACAGTTCTTTGTGCCGAAATTGGATTATATTGATGTGGCCTATATGTGGTTTCAACAAGATGATGCCACATGCCATCCAGCCCATGAAACAATTCAAATACTGCATGAGACATTTCCAGGTCGTGTACTCTCTCGTTTCGGTGATCAGAATTGGCCCCACATCAAGTGATTTAACACCTTTAGATTTCTTTTTATGGGGTTATTTGAAGTCAAGGGTATGTCAACAAGCCCACATCGACCCATGCGTTAAAAGAGGAAATTAAACTCTGCATCAACGAAATTGAACCACATTTATGCCAAATGGTCATGGAAAATTTCGACGAAAGAGTGCGTATGTGCCATCAAAGTCGTGGAGGCCATTTGCCCGATGTGTTATTCCATAAATAACCCTATCCTATTTACTTTATAATTCAATAAAAAAATAGCAACAAAAATATTAAAAACTGTGTTTTCTATTTAAATCAAATCTTGCGTTATTCTGAGATACCCTTTATTATACAATTCTGAATAAATCAATATGACTAACAAGAAATAAAACTTTTAAGGTTTCAATTGATACTTAATGACATTACGCATAAAATTAACACTATATATGGTTTTTGGTTGGGTCAATACTGAAAATATCCCTTCGTTTTCCTGTTTTCCCCCAGGGTCCTTATTCCCCTAACAACCTCCTGAGTGTCAGTTAAGTCTCAAGATTTCCAGGCACCCTCCTAAGTAGCCTTCCCCTCGTCAGCCAAACTTTCCTCATTATGACTCTCTCTCATTGTCCTTAGGGTGCCCTGGAGCAGCTGCGAGGGATCTCTGCCAGTCCTATAGGGCAGCTGTTGTCCTACAACAGAAGGGTTACAAAAAAAACAAATATTCAAACAGAACTCACACCGTCTGTACCATTGCAGGCTATACGGTAATGTGTACCAGAAGAAACTTTATGGAACTAATACCTATTTTAATGCAGTAACAATATGTTTAATTTTTGGAACGGTTGTTAGTTTCGGTTAAAATCAAATCATATACTTAATAAGAGTGGGGAAACACTTGACCGTGTTTTTATGGTATTGTATTCTTAAGAAACGGTATATATTCACTCCTGCCTTTCTAATCTGCTGATTCTAACTTTTCTGGTCGACGTAGAAACAATAATTTAACATGGATACTGTGACAAACTTAAAAAAAAACTTTTAAAATTAGGTTTCATTCAATTTCGAAGTCGATTGGTAGATCTAACTTTATGAATCGAGGATAGTAGTATAATTCCTGTATTGATATTATTGATACCTTTCTTATAATACATATTATTATTTTCTTAGAACTGGCTGTATTGTATCTTTGACATAATATTGAACAATTTTTCTAAGAAGGCGTAGTTCCCTAAATTTAAATAATCAACTATAATAATGCTATTGCTATTGCTCTTGAGGTTTCATCGGTTGGCATACTTCACACCTCTAAGGTTTTACACTCTTGTTGCTCATTTTAAAATTGTTTATAACGGTGTTTGTTGTAATGAGTAGCTTACTTTATCTCTTGCCAGACACGCCTGTTCTCCCCAGATATGCAACATATGTACTCATATGGAAATGTAGCTATGGCCGCCGTAGGCGTGTATGTTAATTCGAGCCTCCCCCCTCTACCTCTGGCACCTCCATGACCACTAATCGACCTATCAGTGAGCCTGCTATCCAGCTATTGATCGATAGTTCTGGATGTTTTTATTTTCCTGTTCGGGTCTGTACTAATGGACCCTCTCCTACAATAGTCCCGTCACAACGGCCACGAATGGTATGTTTTTATTACATGTTGTTCAAAGCGCTACTAAACAGCCTCTTAGTAGACGATTTAAAAAGACAAACTGCCCTCTAGGTGAGTGGTCCCCCCTGGAGATTGTAAATTACATATTGCCTTTCCTTGTAATCAATCATCGTCGCTCTCCGATTGAGGTGTTGCTACTAACTCATAAAAGACGGTGTTTTACGCCTATAAGCAACGATATTTTCATTGAAACTAATAGAAAAATATTACTATCAAGGTGTTAAAAATTATAATACTTTAATACCCAACTAATCGTAGATAGATCTTTCCTGTCAGTACTATCCGGTTCAAGGATTGATCCATCCATTGCATTCCAGAACCTAACTTTAAACAAGTTCCCAATTTTGTCCATACGAGATGTGGATGAAGAAAATAAACTAGAAACACAAGCTCGTTTATGATGAGAATACACTGTCGGTATTTTAGTTCATCTATGCCAGAAACGGACAACCTTTTTCCGACGCGGCCAAAATTGGAAGCCAAATTTGGTGGTTCCTCAGACTTGGGAGGGGAGAGAAGCGATATCAAGTCCTTCATTGTCCTTTAGATAAGTTATGACATCACTTCGTAGTATCCAAAACCTTTCCTCTTGAGAGCCATCGAACATCGCAACAATGAAGAACTAGTTTTCTACGTCCCTCGATGGTTTTTTGAACATTTCCCGGAATTTTCTGCGAAGGCACGAGCCCGTATTTTGTTGATGCAGTCGACCAACAGTTTTTGAACAGAAGATAATTCCATTTGTTTGGGACAAATCGCTTACAGTTGAAAGAGACAGCGATATTTTAGAAGAGGTCTATTCAAATAATTTTCCAGTGTAATAAAATACTTGTTTTAACCGACCTTGGCAGGAGCCCCATCTGAGCAAACTCTGTTGAATGTTTGCAAGACCAAGGTGTTCCTTGAAGAGCGATTTTTAGCTCTTCAAATACATTCTCCTATTCTCCTCTTCAAGATTCTCGTTGGTCATTCGAACGAAAACAAAAATGTATATATCTTCTGCCATATCGTCAATCCACCATCCATTGTTTCAGCTGCCCTTAATTACATTTATATGTATCTAAAAAATACTATATAGTTTATAATCAATTTAAACAAACTATAAACAAAAGCTTTGATCTTCTTCTTTATCAAACCCTTTTGTTGGGTTTGGGGCTTGCAGAAACTTGTTATGTATGTCTCTATTCTCAGTTGCCTAAGGCTTACAGTGATGTACAGTTCCCCCTGTAAGGAACCCCACCCATTCCCCAGATGATAACCTGTAGCCACAGCGCAGACCCAGCCCGGCTCGAAGCGTCACGTACGTATAGATGACGATATGATAGGGCATACTAATTATCGTAGCAGGCGCCCAATAAAAGGCATATATGGAAAATAGACATTGTGCCCTCAGAGGGAGACCACAATGGTGCCAAGAGCCATTGTCTGTTTGCATTGTGGGTACTTTTCCGAGAAGACGGTCTCTCAGATCCCGGCAGGGGGTTGATTAGCCTGGGAGACAAAGGCCTCCAGCGGGGCCCGCTATTCAGCCGTCCTCAGGCCGTGAAAACAGCCTTTAGTCTCAGATAACAGTGTATTGTTGTGTAGTCTCGCTCTGCTCTGTGTATCCTAGTTCGGCTCCCTCTGCATCCGTTCTCTCCACCCTCCTCCAATGGGGTAGTCTACATTCGTCCTACAAAATGGCGTATACCAGAGTAGAACGGAAAAAGAATCTTTATTCTGGGGTCATGTATCCTCCTAAGAATAACAACAATGCAAAAATAAATAAATACTGCTCTGGCCAATAAAAAAGAAATAATACCTCACATGGGGGGAGAAAATAAAATAATAATAAAAAACTGAAAAGTATACCTATGTTTCTATTAAGAGGTTAGTTAGCAAGTGCCTGTCAGATTGATAAAGAGGTGCTAGAATAGGGTGGTTATGAAAGTTCTTAATGATTTTCTTGGAAAAATCTAACACAACAGTCGCTTCAACCTCTCTCCCAGTCCAACCGAAAAACCCCCGTATACTACAACTATAGTCGAACCCGGTGTTTAACACGATAACCCCCGCTCCGTTCCCCCATCGATGGCAGGACGCTGTCGCGGCAGGAACGCTTTAGTCTTAGGTTCTAGTTTGAGGGTTAGTTTTTAGTTTTTTCCCGGTTGTAAGCTGAAGGTGAGCCTTATCACCTAGTGTTGTGTATGTGTTGACTTTTTAACATCAATCTGCATTGTATTATATTTATGCCCTCCCTCGAATGCACCTGTGTATGCAGCACGAGGAGAAAAATGTAAATAAAAAATTATTTGTTCATTGTCAAAAAACCTATAGTCAAAGTGATGGAGGATAGCGGTAGCTTACGAGTTGTTTGTGGAAGATGATGGCGAGAACGATTCAATAGCTCAAGGTTGACAGTCAGGAAATATTTTGTTTCCATAAAAGGGTCTGGATCCACGGCAATACCCTATTGTGCGAGTATAACGCTTCGGGCCTTTGTTTGTTCTGAATCAAAATCTCGTTCCACCCGCATGGAAATCATCGCGTTACCAGTCATCATTAATTACTATCGTACTTACTATAAATATGTGCAATTTCCAATCTCCAGGCTATTATTAACTACAATTATTAAAGAAAAACCAGGCCTACATTATGCCCTAAACGCAATGCCTAAGCCTTGCTAAACCCAGATCAAAATCAAGGCTAACATAACTTTACTAAAGATATATTCTCCATCTGCCATTGAACACCCAAAATTACAATCAAGCAAAACAAAAACAAAAAACGCTTGATTAAAATAAATATTTTATATCATTTTGGGCAACATAAAAAATTATATGTCTCGACGCCCTGAATTATAATATGTACTATCTCTGTAACTAATACAATCAATAAAATATGATACAATAATTAATGTATCATAATAGTAGTAATAAAAAGCAAAATATTGCTCAGAGAAAATGGGGTTCCAGACATTCCGGCGGACCTTTCCAATGTCTAGTCGGGTGCTCAACCGACTGGGCTAGCCTGCACGAGTGAAACGAACTCCTCTCCACTTGTAATACATCCGATGGTCCGAAGATGTAAGCAATGTAGAACGAAAATATGATGTGAAGTTATCTCGTATTGTCAGAGTTTCCCATTCGATTTTCCTCTGCAATCATTTTCTTACTAAATTTTCTTGGGTTCCTTCCATGTTCCTTATTAGTTTCTCTGGATACTACCAATCTTTTTATTTTCTAACTGTTTTAATGCACATTAGCACTCAACACAACTATAAACAATTCATTCGGTCAAATCTCTGATCGTCCCTTTTGTTTCGGATGCACTCCATTAACACGTGCTTCTGAAACGGGATATTTCAAAAGATGGATCTCTGGTAGCCCACTGTGACATGGTATTTTCTTCTTAACTGGTTGTCGACTCCTACGGTTATAATTAATTGTAAACTCAAATCAGCTGACGGCATCACCTTTAAGAAAACCCCACCACCCGGCATAAATCTTCCTTTAAATTAGTTGAAGTGGACAGTCGAATGCATCGGTTAGAAATCAAACATTGGCCGTGGAACCGAGCCAGTTGTGGACCCCGCTCTCTGCGACAGCCTGTCACGGAAGAGGAGACTGCCATGTCACAAGTAATGAAGGACTCTCCCGGGAGAAAACCAACCAATGACCCATTTGTATTTCGGGCCGATTTTAAGGATCAATGCTTGTTTTTTTTGGAGAAAAAAATCCATCACGTTTGTCTCAAGTAAAAATTGTACAGTAACTTGGATTACGATTGACAAGCAGTCAAATGTACCTTTAAGCAGAAATAGCTTTTAATAAAACAATATTTACGATATAAAAAAGCTTTTAAAAGTCTTCTAAAAGCTACACGGTCTGCTCTATTGATAATATTGATTAAAAACACGGAGATACAATCCTGAAGAATGATTGTATCATTACTAGTTACTACAAAAAATAATTCCTTGTTTTATACACTCTAGTTATTATATTACAAATGGGTTGTCTTACCATCGCCTCTTGCCTATAATGTAAATTTTACAAACCAACTAATACTTAATTTTCGATTTCTTATAGCTTTCATGTACGTCTCAGGATTATTTCGTTAATTGTCATTTCATGAAAATGACAGAATTCAACACATTAATGGCACAATTTAAAATTACAAGAAATAGCTAAAACTGCTGAGACATGTATAATATAAAAGCTATTGTTTACAGAAGAATCAAAAAGTCCGAAAACCATTTTATGTAAATACCGAACTTTTCGTAGTGCACTTAACAAATGTGCGTGGATCACAGAGGCATTGTAGTGTCTGGAATTATGATGTAACCAGGTGTGGTACAGGCTAT
Source organism: Acanthosoma haemorrhoidale (assembly GCA_930367205.1). NCBI lineage: Eukaryota > Metazoa > Arthropoda > Insecta > Hemiptera > Acanthosomatidae > Acanthosoma > Acanthosoma haemorrhoidale. The sequence goes on along the minus strand of OV884014.1, from coordinate 20,758,281 downwards.
GCTGGCACCTAATTCTTACAATCGAAAGATACATATCAATGATTCTGACCTATCCGAAGAGGGTTAAGCCCTGATATCGATGTGGTCACATCTGATACCAGGCGTTGTCGAACAACAGTTTATGTTGGACACATCAAACTTCCATCTAATCTTTTATTTTTATTAATTTATTTGTTTGTAGATTTACCCCACGAGTTTTCTCTTTGCGCTCTTAATCCATTTCTATCTGCACTATTAATAACACTATTATACAGAAGCATCCTGTTGTATAAAATATTCACTTTATACTTATATTTATTTACTTTTTTATTTGTTGTTTTTTTTCTTCTAACTCCTGTAGTAAGTACAATGGACTACTTAGACCAATCCTCAGATATGCGCTTCGGCTATCCAAATCAGAAACACTACTTTACAAAACAAAGTCCTCCGCAACATTACCAAAGCGCCTTGGTGCAAAAGGTGCACCACGATGCATCAGGAATTAGAAGACTCCTTCATCAAAGGTTTTATCAACAAGCTGACCCGAATAAGCAATCCAACACATTCGGAGCTTCGGGAAGCAAACACTGTGTCGCCGTCCCAAACTTAGGGCATCCCAAGAAAAAAAAAACAATTATTTAATGAAAAAAACGGTTCAGAAATATAAATATATTTTCATTACAACATTTAAAGATCTGATTTATCCCCAAGATTCAGGATCAGTAAAAGACGGTTACTCAAAATTATTTTGATTGATAAACTAAAACAATAAACCAATCCAAAAATTGCTACGTCCATCGAATACCAAATGGCGTGATCATTTGAAAGATTTTTGGTCAAAACAACGCGGCACTGCTTTTACAATCATTTAAAAAACTGACTAGGAGTCTATTTATATCTCTGAATATTGTTCCTTTACTCCTAACGACCTAAATTTCGGTTTGAATGATACCAAAACAGTTAGTTTCTCTTCATAACAAAGACCTGTAGAGCTCTCCATAGTATCAGCTTCCCTTAACTTCACGTATATATTACAAAAATTTTATAACGCGGGATTTGTTTGGGGTTTGGTGTCGAATTTAAATTTATTTAAAACCTGGACTTTCATTGATTATTTAAAATAAAATGGGACATGCAATAAAAAAGGGATGTGTGTATTTTGTGTCCTACAAGTCACGGCGTCAGAAAGGATTTCCTTAAATTGCATCCGTTCACTGCAAAGAGACTTGTTCAATGTCATTGGCTACTTGTTACAACGATAATTACAACTGAAATTAAATACAAAATCATGTTAATGAATTGAAAATCCATCATTGCTTACTATCAAAAAAAAATATCTTACCCATTTAAAATTGTTGCCCACTTTCAGAGAGTTCAAACTGAAGTTGAAGCTGATCTCAAAAAATACAATATAGTTTATAATTTATGTGAACAAACCTCGGACGCTATAAAATAAATCTTTGATCTTCTTTTGTATCAAACCCCTTTGGTGGGCTTGAAGCTTTCAGAAACTTTGTACATACGTCTATATGCTCTGCTACTCGCTTCAGTTCTCTGAAGCGTATTCCTATTTTTCTGAATATTCCACAGTGATTTCTCGAGCGTTCTCTGAGAAACGTCCATCTTAAATCTGATGGAGTGGCACTTGACTATCGTGCATTTTGATTTATTTATGACTTCTTTGTTTCCAAAGAAATCAAGTGACCTATAATAAATTGTCAACCCATCATAGATTGGGCAGCCACGACCCAAAATGTGGAACCATAAATGGAAATACCCGATCCACCGCGGGGAGGTCCCGTGAGCACTCCATAAAATTCAGCTTTCTTCGGAACGACAAGGATCTCCCCTCAGCCTACATAATACAGACAGATAAGGGGATAATAGCGACGGCTGTGAAACGATATCTATCGAAGAGCCAGAGGACTGCATTCCGTTTCCAGGAACCTAACGGCCCATCGCGACCCATCATCTCCTAGCGTGATTGATGGTGGAGCCGTTCGGCTAATTTATCGGTTACATCACCGCCCATATGAGCTCCATATCCGACCCAAATCCTCACCCTCCGGTGTGGTCTTCACTTCTTCTGTCTGTCACTTATCATAATCACTTATCATAATTCGCACCGTTCAACATATAACGTAAAAGCCGATCCAATGTAACAAACAGTTTACGATCAAGAAAAATGAGAAACTATTTGACAATCAAGCAAAACGTCTGAGACTGAAATAAGTGAACTTAACTAGACAAAAATTAAGCCAACATAAAAGCGTAAAATTGAAGGAAAACCAAATTTCCGAAGCAACCAAAATAGTTTAGGCAGTGAAAAGAAACTAGCATGTTCAGAACTGGGGTGCTAACAGGATACTACGCGACTTTAATTACATGAGCTCAATTCGTTCAAAAGACAGAAATTAAATGAATATAAAAAACAAACATACACAGTACATAATTTTGATGATTGGATTTTGAAATTATTGCTATGACTTAGTAAAACAAAAAGTGTCTTACTTAACAGATTATTGAAAATTATTAAATGGTTGATGACATATGTCACTAATTCTGTGGTTTCCTATTTTATTAAAAGAATACATTTAAACTTGCTTATAATACACAGGTGGTCTGAAAAGTTTCCGACCTCAACATGAAGATGATAATAAAATAAATAAAAGCTAAAATAAAAGGTTTGTTAGGTCGGAAACTTTTCAGACTGCCCTCGTATCTAAAACAAAAGGGGAAGAAATATTTGACTAAATTATATATCCTCACAAAATACAGATTTGACTCAGCGAACTTTAGTTTTCCGTTAAGTCGATCAGAGGGATGACACGAGATTCGTAAGCAAAAATGAAACCTGCATTGAAATCAGAAGATCACAGGTTTGAGTCCTGGCCCTGGTCAGCTTATTAACACGATATATATTGTATGTATGTATATATACATACGATATATATACTTATACATATATATATTCAAACTATTTCAGAAAAATTATTTCTACCCTGAAATTACTAGGTATAGAAACAGCAGGTCAATACAACGTTACTACAGTGTAGCTACTACTGGGTTAACTGTTAACGTGAAATAATCTGTTTTTTAATGCATATAATAATTCCTTTTATGGCTTATAATAAGGTGTTATATATCGTACTGCTGGATTATGACCTTCCATGACCTTAAATAGGACAGGTAGATGCTGATTATACTTGGCAAAGGGCATAAGCCCACCAGCATCACCTTGACACCGAATCAAACCTCCTGTGACCTGAAACTGAGCAATCTATGTATGAAGAAACCTGCGAAGGACTTACCTTCAGTATCGTTGCTCAAGCTATTAGCCAATATCGCAGTTTAAAATTTGAACAATGGAAATTTTAAATTTCTGACGAAATTTTCGACATCGCTCGAAAAGTGGAACGGTGTAGTTTAACTGCCCCATGAATAGTAAGAGGCGAAACGGCACATGCTTACAATTTACAAAAAAAGAAATATTTATTATTCTATTATGTTGTTCAAACTTATCTTCGTTTAAAGGATCTTAACTACTTCATTGAAGATGCTTAATTACAAATAAGAAGATTTAACGTTCCAGATTCAAGTTTCAAAGACGGTTATATAAAAGAACTCCAAAGGTGTCCCATGAATTTGTGAGGATAAGCAATAGAATCACGCTTTACATGTCGTCCCAGTTCATTAAAATGTTAAAATATTTTGGTTATATACAATTTTTTTTTTTTAAATGCGATTCAATGACCAAGGTAACACAAATGATAAACGTTTGTTTGTTGAAAACTACCAATTTCCGATCATTTAATAAACATTTATAAAACTGACGATGAGTCTATCATACGAACCTGAGACTCTCAGACCTCTGGTCACATCTTCCAGCCTGTGCTGTCTTATATCGAACATGTGCCTTGACAATATCGATTTATTTAGCTGGGATATTGTCCCATCCTAAAGCTTCAAGTACTTAGAGAATAGTTTTCAATTTATGCAATTTAGTTTCTAATTTCTAAAAAATAATTAGCACTTTACGGTAGTAAATTTGGAAAGGATCGCGAACACATATGTATTGATGCCGCTCGTGTTTTATTTGGGATAGTTCAGTTGGGACTGGAGATCAGAAATTCCTTGGCTCAAATCCTAATCCGTCCTTTACTGAATACATAGTTTTATAAATTCTTTTTAGATGATCGTGAAAAAAAAAAAACTAGTGGTCAGTTTCTATAAAAAATACTTCATTTTTTGAACTGTCTTGGTACTGAAATTTCCTTTTCAAAAAAAATATATCGACTAAAATATTGACAGGAAAAGAAAACTGAAAACGGACTGAGTGACTTTAAGTGTGGATGTACTTAATCCATTTTTACTGAATTAAGAACCATGCTTAATTAATTATCATTCAATATACTTAACCATAAGAAATATATTTGAAGTTCATATTTGATATCAAGCATCTTTGATGAGGTACAAGAGACTCCTTCATTATTCGAAAGGCTTTCGTTTCAACCACTTTTTAGTTCATTCATTTTAATGCCGCTGGTAATTTAATTTAATTTATGAGTCATAAACATGCCCAGGTCTGTCTGTGTTGATGAGTTACGGAGAAAGGAAATGGAAATCAAATAGTCCCGGGTTCGAATCCCTCCCTACCACTATTTTTTTTCTTAGGCTAGCGAAAAAGAATCTATTATGTTTTCTAATACTTACGGTAGTATAATGATTGATTTCAGATACATTATATATGCCTTCTATCATTCTATTTTCTCAACTTGTGTTTTCTCTGCAAAGGTTCAGGATTGAAACGTGAAATGTTGATCTTAAAATTCTACACATTTTCTCAGGTAGAGGATAAAGTAACATTTTAAGCTTCTTCTCCAAACACTCAAATAATTCTTATTGTGTTAGGTTGGATATTACTCAAAGTTTTGCTCAGCTTTTGAGTTAAATCCCTATCAATTATATTACTACTTGGTTGCTTTCCCTCTATGAACCGATAGTTTTAAATAATTACTCTTCGCTTCCTCCACAATGTAGTTTATTATTCGACTTTTTTTGGAATATTTCTTTGGACAGTTCTAAGCTGTGGTTCTCACTTATTAGAATAAAAAGTCACATGTCATAAAATATTGATAGCGCATATGGAGAAAACTAAAATCATTGAAAAATTAAAACAATCAACATAACAATTTAAAAGTGCTAAACTGCAGATATTTTATGCATAATAAATTAAAAAAATAATAACGTCTTATGGCTATTCGCCCGATAAAAGGTCTACAACAAAAATATAATTTACATAAATAATAGCACGGGCTGATTTTATTTAGGTCAATATTTTTTCTTATCTAATAATATTGTCTGATATAAAGGAATCCAATTTTATCTCTATTGTTTGAAAGCTATAGGGTAATTTTAAGGTGAGAATACTCCGGCCGAATTGGGGGATGCCTTTATTGCATATATGCACTCATTGCAAAAATACGGTCCGAATAAAAGAGTAACTGTGGTATGAATGCATTTTATCACAATAATATTTGGCCCTTCAAGGGCAGATTGTCTTCGAATAAAGATTTATAGTATGATGAAGCAAGGAAACTGTCTGGCTCATCCCGATGACATTCCTCAGTGTGGCAGAACTGGTTTTTTTTTTTAATCACATCTCTTGTAATTATCGTTTTTAAATTTACGTTTTTGGAATAACCTGAATATGCGATTTCAAGACAATCATACTAAAAAAGTAATTTCTCTAGGTAATTTTTTAATTACTCGTGAAGTCTTATAGGGTCCTATGGGATTGGGAGGGTTTTTTGAGAATTTACCTTTAGAATCTTTGAAGGAGTAATTCAATTCCTCGCAATATGTTTTTCCTATTCGTGATTTCAAATCGGCTTCAAAATGAGTTCAAGATAACGGAAACCTTTCGCTAAAATTAGCTTACTAAATTTGCATGTTTTGATCTTAGTCCTGGAAAAAGATAAACTGGATAATTTTTTTTCAAATATCAGACATTTATGTTATTCTAATAGCTGAGAACCACAGCTTAGAGCTATCCAAAGAAATATTCCAAAAAAAGTCAAATAATAAACTACACTGTAGGAACCGAATATTTATTTAAACCTATCCGTTCATAGAGGGGCAGCAACCAAGTAGTAATATAATTGATAGGGATTTAACTCCAAAGCTGAGTAAAACTTTGAATAATATCAAATCTAACACTTTAAGAATTGACTGAGTGCTCGGAGAAGAAGCTTAAAATGACACTTTACTACCTGAGAAAATGTGTAGAATTTTAAGATCAACATTTCTCGTTGAGTTTGCAGAGAAAACAAACAAAATAGAATGATAGAAGATACATATATAATGTATCTGAAATCAATCATTCTACAGCCGCGAGTATTAGAAAACATAATAGATTCTTTTTCGCTAGCCTAAGAAAAAAAATAGTGGTAGGGAGGGATTCGAACCCGGGACTATTTGATTTCCATTTCCTTTCTCCGTAACTCATCAACACATACAGGCCTGGGCATGTTTATGACTCATAAATTAAATTAAATCCTAGTGGCATTAAAATGAATGTACTAAAATGTGGTTGAAACGAAAGCCTTTCGAATAATGAAGGAGTCTCTTGTACCTCATCAAAGATGCTTGATATCAAATATGAACTTCAAATATATTTCTTATGGTTTAGTATATTGAATGATAATTAATTAAGCATGGTTCTTAATTCAGTAAAAATGGATTAAGTACATCCACACTTAAAGTCACTCAGTCCGTTTTCAGTTTTCTTTTTCTGTCAATATTTTAGTCGATATTTTTTTTTTAAAAGGAAATTTCAGTACCAAGACAATTCAAAAAATGAAGTATTTTTTATAGAAACTGACCACTAGTTTTTTTTTTTTTCACGATCATCTAAAAAGAATTTATAAAACTATGATTTCAGTAAAGGACGGATTAGGATTTGAGCCAAGGAATTTCTGATCTCCAGTTCCAACTGAACTATCCTATATCAAAGTGACAAAATATAAAGATAGAAGATACATATGTAATGTATCTGAAATCAATCATGCTTGTTTTGTTTTTTTAATCAGATCTCTATTAATTATCGTTTTTTAAATTTACGCTCCTGTAATAACCTGAATATTCCGCTGTTTCCAGCCGGCAACTTTCTGCACGAACGTCCTTTTTCGTCATGCTCAGCCTATGAAGAGCAAGGCACAGCAGCGGATGAGGCGCCAGCATGGAGCCCTCATACCCGCATGCTCGGGCACAATTGCCCGAAGACCCGCGCTCTAATTGCACATTGACAGTTGCAGCACTCCGCGCCGTTGTCAAAGAGTCGCCGTGCTTTCTCCGCTATCTCGCTGATTGCATCTGCACAGCCCGGTAGCCTATCTGAGTCTCATTGTTTTATAATTGAACCTGTTTGTGCTCAATTAGAGCCCGCACGGTAGCGAGTCATTGTTCCTCGAGCCTCTTTTGGTTGCACAACTGGAGTTGCACAAATTTGTCTTCATCCCCTTAACAATGGTGGGCGCTACCGTTTGTTCCGGGCTCAACCCTCCGATCCTTTCCTGTCTTCACCATTGATAGATTATTGATTTGCCTTAGTGGGAAAATTGGATGTGAATTGCTGGCATTAATCCGTCACTGTTTACATAATCGTCATGAGAATGACAACACTATACGCTGAGTATGAAAAAAAACTTTAACATGAAAAAAGCGTTGTTAAGGTGTAGCTGGGAACTCAAATTTGACCGCGAACTTAAATGTGATTATTATTATTCATGAGAACGTCACAGTATGCAATTTCAATCACAAAAGATATTTCGGGAATGACTTCAAGATTTTTTATGAAAAAGTAATTTTCACACAATATAAATTTCAAATTTATTATTGAACGATGTTTCGACATTTCCATCGTCGTTGTGAGATGGTTAGAAGGTGTTAAGTTTTCCATTAATGGAAATCTAACACCTTTCTCTTATCGAAAAACCCTAAACTCCTGATATCCCAAAAAATAATTCACTCACAGCTATGAGTTGAGCTAAGTTAATATACAACGAATGACTTTAAAAAAACTTATACTAAAACTCATTATATTTATTTAAATAATTTATTCATTAAACTAACTTAGTCACAAAACAAAATTATTCGTTTGTTCCACTATAATACCTCTACCGTTTCATCATTGACTCTCAATGACTTGTCCTATATATTTTTTGTACATTTTTACGTCTTACATAAATTCAAATACAGTGTGGATAGCTTTTTTGTTGTCCCTGATATAGGACTACAATTCTTTTTGTTTAGGTCCGGGCATTTCAGAACTACATATGAAATTAAATCTTAACTACCATTTGTGGCGAGAAATTATGATTAGAGAAGATCGGTAACGATGGTAACGATTTAATAAATGTATCAATCTCTCTGGTCTACACAAAATTTATTTTATACCAATACAAGCGCTTTCGGAACCCACATCACCTATTTTTGTGTATTGTATATAATTTGGAGGCTGTATCACCTATCTTCACGTATCTTATATGAAACGGATGGCACATCACCTATTTTTCACCATCTTATATAATTATATATTGATAAAATAACTATAAATAACGTTATTCGTGGAAATAAAAATGAAACTTTGAATAACTCCTAATGTTATCAGTTAGATCTGTTAGTACTATAAACAGTAGATTAACTAGCAGTTAGTTCCTAAAATAAATAAAATATAATATAAAATAGATTTCCAAAGTAAAACAATAACGAATCACGCGTGAAAAAAACTTTAGTAACTAAAATTAACCAAGCTGTTAGCCAAATATATTTTTAAAATGTAAGGACCCCGATGAGTACTTTGAGTAAGCTTTTATTATACAAATCAACTAAAAAAAGTTAATAAAATTAATGATGGGTATTTCGAATGTTAAAAATATCATGGAACTAAAAAACAAAAAAAAGTACTTTTTCTATGAAGTATTTTGCATCTCAGGTTGTTTTTCTGTAATGACGGATTGGTTTTATATGAAAATTTTCAAAATTGAAGTAGCCATGTCTACTTATAAGTAGTCAACATGGACATTTCTCAAACCCCGCGACTGTCCTTCCGTTTCAAACATACGATTACATAGATGAGTCATTAACATATTCAAAACGGCTAATGAATATTTAAATGGAGCTTGCTATCAATGGAGCGGACGAGTTCCCACTATTTCTGGATCGGTCGTCTGCCGTCAGCCCTGAGACCTGGCGAGTCTCCACGGCCAGTTGTTGAAGTGTAGAGTTGTCAGTCGAGAACCCGTCACTGCAGTCAGGTAGACATAAAAGACAAGAGACGGAGAAGACAAAAAATAAGACGAGTTGAATACGTCGTGCAGCTCACCGTTCCAAGACTCTATTCTTGCCCGGTCTCTCAGCTCGATGTTGAACAAGCACAATATCCTACGCTTCAACGGTCTGCTTTTGCTGTATAATTGTCTTTGTGAATGCAGCAGTTTTGTAAATGACGACAACGTATTAACACAAGTTATATGCGATTCAGTTGATTCACCTTTAGTTCCGTTTTTTTCTTTATTGATCACTAAATTATTATATATTTTTCTACATTCTCTGCCTACCAAGTGGGCCTGTGGTACCACCGCCTGAGCACCCGTCTGTCCCGGTGAACCTTGTGGCTTTTTCTCGCTATCGTGCTTACTTGTATCCTTAAGTTCTTTAGTAAAAAACGTTGGTTAAATATTTTTTAAAGCGCTATTCGATAGCACTAAAAGTTGAATAATTAAAAAAATCGCTGTGGTAAAGCTAAAAACAAAATGGTCTCGTACATGCGAGCACCTTATGGTAGACCTGCTCTAAAAGAAACAAAAAAAAACCTTTTTCACATAAAATATAAACTGAATTGTACTTTAAAAACAGATCTAGAGATCAGAAAAGTGAAGGAAGAATATCTAGCCTAGTTAATGATCGTGACTTTGCCAAACACGAAGAATATTATTTATCTGTCAATTTAATTGTTTTTAGTATCGTTGGGATTCTTTTCGTGGAACCAACTTCAATGTGTCCCGAGTCAGTTTCCTATACGCGCTAAATAAAAATACTCATTGTTTTATTCGTCAGACCGTATCGCCTACTGAAAATTACTTTTTCAGTATATTCGAAAAAAATATTAATTAATTAAAATATCATCGGAATCGTCTTTATAGATATAAATTGATTCAATATTGATTAAATTCAAGATTGAATAGCTTAAGAAGCTTCATAAAATTTACTTGAGACGTACTCTCTTGTTGTTTTTGTACTTAAGCCAATACGCAACATTTCTGAAGAGCGGTGGAATATGCGATCTCAGACAGATTGAATCAATTCTGCAATCGCCATCATAGAACGCGCTAACCCACGGAACAAATACTGGTTCTCCTTAGCTGGATCAAAGTGGAGCCGAATAAGTTTACTTCGACGCTTTGGCCTTAATCTTCTTTTTGCGTTTATGTCATATTGATTATTATGCGTTGATTATTTTGTGTAGGTTACAACGACGCTAAGCCCAATAAAAACTTCAAATATAATCATTATTTATGACTTCATCATTAATTATCTCCACATAGAGATTACATTTAATTTTCGGCCAAAAATAATCCGATCATTTGGTTATAAAGGGTGTCCCAGAATTAACGCAAGATTTGAATTTGCCACCATTTGTGGAGTGCTGGCAACCCTAAAAAAAACAATTTGAGAGCTGACAGTTTAGGGTTAGTAAAAATGGAGTGTTACACGATAGAACAACGTGTCTTTATTGTTGTACTTTATCTGAAAAATAATGAAATTTTGGCGACTACAGTTCAAAAATTTCATACAAAATATGGTCGGAATAGTGTTTTAACTTCATCAACTGTGAAGAGATTAATTGAAAAATTTAGGGATCAGCTGAAGACACTAAAGGTCGTCCATAAACAAGCCGTTCAATATCGAAGCAGTGCGTGAGTGTTGTTGAAAATCCCAGAACATCAATTCGGCGTCATAAACACAGATCTTTGTGCCGAAATTGGATGATATTGATGTGGCCAATATGAGGTTTCAACAATATGGTCCCATATGCCATACAGCCCATGAAACAGTTCAAATACTGCATGAGACATTTCCAGGTCGTGTACTCTCTCGTTCCTGTGATCAGAATTGGCCCCCTAGATCGTGTGATTTAACACCTTTAGATTTCTTTTTATGGGGTTATTTGAAGTCAAAGGTGTATGTCAACATGCTCACATCCACCCGTGCATTAAAAGAGGAAATTCAACACTGCATCAACCACATTTATGCCAAACGGTCATGGAAAATTTCGACAAAACAGTGTGTATGTGCCGGCAAAGTCGTGGAGGCCATTTGCCCGATGTGTTATTCCATAAATAACCCTATCCTATTTACTTTATAATTCAATAAAAAAAATAGCAACAAAAATACTAAAAACTGTGTTTTCTATTTAAATCAAATCTTGTGTTAATTCTGGGACCCATTATATATAAGCGGGAAAATTTCTACGAAAAGATAAACTCAGGCACCAGACGGGAGCTAAAATCTCGAAAAAAAAACTTTTTTCTCCAGAGGTGACATTTTGGGCCACTGAGTATCAGTTAAAATATATATATTTTTTTTCATGTGGCGATAAGGTCGTGAGTTATCTCAACCTCTCAGCCCTTATCGCGGGGAAAGAAAAATCTTAGCGCCACCACTATCAGCTCGTCTTGGAAGAATTTGTGTTGACTGATTTCTCCGAAATTAAGACACGATGGAGGAGATCGATGGCCCCATCAACACGTTTTTTATTATATGAGGTGTCCGTTTTGTTTTTTTTAAAAACTTATACAGTTTGTCGTTTGCCAGGGCTAAGATCACATGCAAACATAACAAATTTAGTAAGTGTTTCCAATATTTGTTGTCACATTTTGAAACCGAGTTGAAATTACGAGTAAAAAAAAAATATTGTGTGGTACTCATGTTATCCATTGGTACACATTGATAAAATATGTTTTTATTCTAACATGAAAATTTCATGATTCAAGCCGAAATCTAGATGTCCTTCATATTGATACCAATACATTGGAAAATGTTAATCTCCTGAATTTGAATATATTCTCTTAACGATTCTGAAGGTAAATTTCAATACCAACCCTCCCAATGCGATAGTACCCTAAAAGACTTCACGAGTAATTGAAAAATTACCTAGAGAGATGAATCAAATAATTATCAATATAAAATAAAATTTTAATTTAATGCGGGTCCACCAGCATGAACATCTTCCAAAACTTTCTAAATACCCGTATTTTTTTCATTAAATATCAAGATTTTACTTATTTACTAAATTTTTAACTTCCAATTTCTCAGCTCTTTCTCTTTAAATAAATAAATAAGTAAATTTAAGTTTCGCAATATTCTTTCAGTTCCATTTTTTTTTTTCAACCTGTGAGGGAATGTTAAATAATTTTATTGTTTTCGATTAAGTGCGTTGTGAAAACAAACTGCTTGTTATAACCCTCATCCCTGGCGGTATTTAGCGGCTTAAAGCTATAAGTTTTCAATTTTACAAAATGAATACTTTAGAAATTTAAAAAAATCAATACAATTATCCATAAACAAGGTAATCAATTATTCTCCATCCATATCTAACAATTCGTTGTTTGACAGTTATGTGAACAGTTGTAAATTTCATTAACAATTAAAAAATTAAATGATATTTTTATTTATCTCTTGCAAATCAGCATAATTCCAAAAAGTTTCTTCTTTGTGTTTGTATAGTTTCTGCCAGCTCGGCTGCGCACCCACCCGACTTTGACGAGCCGCTCACTTCTATAATAAAGAGTTCGTATAACCCTCTCTTTATATCTTAGATATAACAATAATATTATATTATAACTTACAAAGAAATATAATACATACAGACATGCATAAGTTTGGCAATGCAAAAGCGTTGAGTTTATTTTCACCAGTTTCATAACTTGATACAAAGTGCAGAGGCCTTTTTACATAAAACGGAAGCAATTAAATAATTACCGATTAATAAACCAATTAAAATAATAATTTAAATATTTAGGGTGAGATCATCCAAAACGAAATTAATAACTGTAGAAAAAACTCTCTGTCAAACTGTTATAATTATTTATATCTTTCAATATAGCAAATATTACTTAATTATTTTTATCGATAAAACGTTTACTCTACTCATGTACGTATGTTTACTCTACTCATAAAGTTATATTTCCCCCCCCCCATAAGTTATTTTTCTTATAAATTAAGCAATAGTAGTATAAAAATGTACTGAAAAAACAGGAGCCAATTGCACTTTAAGGTCAAATCAATGTTATTATTGATAACCATATTTTAGTTTATGTAATTTTCAGTCAAATTATTAAACTATTACGAACGTGTGGTTTCTTCTTCAGATACCAATATAGAGTGAACGAGATCAATGATCACAACTACATAATGCACATTAGAATTTAAATAAAACAAATGTCGTAAAAAAAATTAAGTTAATTTTTAAGCTTGAAAGGCTTTAATGCGTGGTTTAAGGGGCATCTTAAATTCGTTTTAAGGCGTGTGTGACGTTTTACCTGCTAACTTTCAATCGTTCAATTGTAATAACAATGCTGGTATTATTGTTAAATTGTTTTTAAGTGATTGAATATGGTGTCATTCCTGCAATACTGTAACGCAATTGTGCTTAATAAAACGTTGGCACCGTTAGGAAAATATATTTTTTCACCTGCTCCTTGCTGCCAGGTATATTCACAAAAATAACTTTGAAAACACTCAATATACGGTATCGTGCAAAGAGGATTTTCCTACATTAAGAGTGGATTTGAATTTGCTTCATTCTATAATAAGTATTTCATATAATAATTACATGTATGTAGAAATTAATCTTTACTTATATATAATAGAAATTAAAAGCTTCTCTCAAAATATGCTCTTTCTATTGGTATACCCTTCATACCGTTCCACCTATTCAGTCACTGTCAGGACTACAATTCAGAACATGATACATACATTTATATATTTAGAAGCAACAATGACAATTCAAGAAACACAATACAATAAGAATAAACAACGATGGATAAATAAAAATTGAAAAGATATCATCCAAAGATTTGCTCTTTTTATTATTTTATAATCTCATTATTTATTAGATTAAGACTGTATAGTGTTTATTCTGTTATGTTATTGCTGCTTTCAAATATGTAAATTAATGTATCTTCTAAATTGTTGTCGTGATGATGCCTGAGCAGGCGAAATGTCGACTGGAGGATTGTATATCAATAAATTGTTTTTTTTATTTTAAATGCCCTGTGTGTTTCAAAAGGGATCTGCCATAATTTATAGGCGTATTCATTTTATCAAAAAAAAAACCCAAATCGCTTCGTTTGCGAGTTACGGTTGGCAAAATATTTCGCCAGGATTTCAGCTCCAGAAATGAGGTACTGAAATTTCTAGGATGTTAATTGGTAGTTGCTCGTGGTTTTGGACCTGTTAAATCTTAAATCGAGCAAATCAGAACTGTATGTACAGTACTTTATTTACAGAATTAAATTCTCTACGAGTTTTTTTGAAAATGTAATGTCTTTTATACCCATTTAACGAAGTTATTGTCCGTCAAACATAAAAAAACCCTGCTTGTTTTCATTTTTATCCAACATATCTAAATTTCACTTTGTATTGTAGTATGAATAACTATGTAAAACATTTTCGGTTTGAGTACGACCAGTCCAATAAAAAACTAATTTTTTTTTATTAAAGAATAAGCTTTTTTTTAAGAATGACTTGGTCATAATTAGCCATGTCATTCAGTGTTTCCGATCTCATTCGAACATGACTGGAAGCCATCGATAGACTCTTGTACCACTCTTGTTCCTCTCTTATGTTCCTGCCATCCACGTCCTGGGCATGAAGACATCATAGTCGAGTACCTCAGGTAACAGACGTGTTCGACGACTCGAGAGACCCGGTTCCAGGAAGTATCCCCCCTCCAGGCCGGAGCACACGAGCAGCCATTGTCTTTCTCCGGAGTCCTATCACGACTTCAGATGCCAATCTCCCGGCTCTGTGAGACCCGTCACGAGTTTGTATACACAATCATGCCGACGACAGGGCAGGCCGCCCGTCACGGGACCTGAAGATCTGGCGATATCGCCTCCATGGATAATCCCACTTGTCCGTCCCGACCATCTGATACTAAAGTCTAATTAATTCTGATCTTTCTTTTACCGTTACGAAATAGGGCTCTCGTACGCGGCTATCTTAGGCTGAAAAGCGGGGCGAATCCCAATTTTATTCCAATTGACGAGGTCTCATAATGTCAATCGGTTAGGGAATGTGATGGCCGACGAAGGGTGAGGTTGTACTTTAGTAAATGTCCGTTTTTGCGCGTCATCGTCTCTCAAGCCATGTATGTACACATTTAAGGATAAGACATATATCCTGAATATAATTAATTAACTTTAAGTTAATTAAATTTATAATTTAACGCTATGACCCTTGTTGTTTTCTTAGAAATATAGCACTCAAGTCAAACAGCCTTCAAAACGAAATTAATTACAATTGAAACCAATTTATTATATCATTTTACATAATTTCTGACTTAAACAAGATCTATCTCATATCGATAATCAAAACTGGAGCTTAAATTACTTTAGATAAATGAGTACTGACTTCAAGGAAAATTATATCTTAAAGAGGTGGAACATCTCGTGCGTTTCTTTTATTGATTTAAATGTACTAAAATTGAGGGATCAGCATATAACATGTGATCATCATTTGTGTTTTCATTATGAGCTCATAATAATAGCTCAATCGATCCTAAATTTCAATTGAATATCGACCAAAACTTTTTGCCTTAACTGACGATTTTGAAAAAATTCTAACCCTTGTACTATATCAACGATACTAGAATATATATGCAGTTTTGAGAAACAATTATAAAACCATTAGATGTCTAAGTATTTTTTTTTTTTTTTGATTTTTTAAACTTTTCAGCCATCCTCAGGACTGTGAATGGCAGTATTTTTAAAATCATATTCGTTTATGGTTGTTGACTATACAAAGGTTAACAGCTTGGTTTCAATTTATAAATGAATATGAATTTATAGGTCATTTGCAATCCGTCGCCTTTTGACCTATATCAATAATAAAAGATATGGGAGAGTCATTAGGCCTGTAACAGAAAACTAATTTTCACACCAAATAAATATTAATAATACAGGCACCTCCTTTTGAGATTCACTAGAATAAAATAATTACTTTTTTGGGAGGCATTTCAACCACAAGGTCATTGATGTACGCTAATTATTAGGTTTTGAAGAGAAAAATATTTCTCCTGCCTTTTCAATTTTTTTTACAAACAGCAATGAGCAACATAAACAATTTATAGTTGGTTTAAATAATTAAATTTGTTTAAACACTTTTTTTTTATTATTTAAATATTTATAAGTTAATGTTTATTGAATTACAAGCTAAGAAAGGTTGGTAATAAGAACACGTAGAACGTTATAACAAGACTCCTTTATTTAGACCAAGATACCTCTATCTATAGGTATTACCTGTAAACATATACAGATAACATATGTTTGGGGATTAAGGCTGGGCACTAGCGGCGCCTGGACTTAACTCCCCCCCACCAGTTTACGAACACCCATTCGCAAACTTTGAAGCCAAACACTCGGACGTCTTAGTCCATTCAAATAATGCTCCGCTAATGTTACAAAGGAGCAAAGGCCAGCCCCGCCCGTACACAGCCTGTAATCCCTCACATTAAGCTCTAATCCTATAAAACGTAAAAACCAACTGTCACTTGTAAACAAAAAACATAAAAGAAAACTTTGACTCTTAAAAAAAAAACAATACTTCTGTGGGAAAAATCACATAACTATAACTATTTACAATGTTCCTTGCGTGTATGCTGCGAGGACACTCCAGCTCATTCCTGATCTACAACCTCCCCCCCTGGTGGAAGCTTTAACTGTTCTATGTGGACATTTCGCCGCTTCTTAGGGGGTCGTATACTCTCAATTGTCACGACGTTGTGTTCCCTAATCACGACCACTTTAAATGGGCCCTCATATCGCACCAGCTCTTTGCTCCTATTTGACCCTAGTTTTTTATAGACGATAGTCCCGATTTTAAGTTCCCCCATTCGATCCCGGACTTTGAGGTTTTCCCGTTCCACTCGTCTCGCTTTGTCCCTCGTTATCCTTTCTCGGACTTTGTCGCATATTTTCCTCAAAGCGACAGTATTACTCGCCATTTTCTCCGCCATTCCCTTGTCTGCTACCGTCTCTGCCCCATTTCTCCGTCTTTCGCGCAGCCCAAAGAGGATCTCGAACGGGGAGAACCCCGTCGCGGTGTGGATCGAATGATTGTAAGCGGCCACCGCCTTCGGCATTGCCTCATTCGCCGGCAGACCCTTTTCCACGTGATATACCCGCAGGTGGTCACTCAGGGTGCTGTGCAATCTTTCTATCCCTCCTCTACTCTTAGGGTGCCCTGGAGTATTAAGATGCCAAGAGACATCGAGAGTCTTCATTTCTTTTCGGATGTTGGCATTGTCAAATTCTCTGCCCCCATCCGACGCGATCCGGTCTGGTACTCCGTAAAACTGGAACCAGGTATTTAATGCCAGCATTACCGCGTCTGATGACCGATCTTGCACCGGGTGCGCCATGGCCACTTTGCTAAAGCTGTCGATTGTGGTAACCCACTTATACCCCCTCCAAGTGAAGGTATCCACTTGTAAGTCACTCAACGGTGTCTCGGCGGTGGGCGATTCTTCTTGTCGCCCCCGTGGCGGGTGTCTGTCATACTTCGTAGTGAGACAAACTGCACATGCCCCTATCATTTCTTGTATGCTCTTTTTCATTCCGCACCAAAAGTACCTCCGCCGCAACGCTTGCAACGTTTCCTGAACTCCACGGTGGTTCGTTTTTCCTTGGTGATAGGCCAGCGTCACTTCCAGCTGCTGTTCTCTGTCTTTGAGTGTCTCCACCATCGACGTGCACCGAATAAATATCCTATCCACTCCAAGTTGTTCCGTTCGCCAGAGTCTACGAATTTTCTCCCAAATAGTGGCATTCCCTACAAATACATGATGGGTCTTTCCGGGTTCCGAGGCATCTTTCAATGCACGGCAAATTTGGTCGTTCCTAACCCCTGGTGGCGACCAAATCGTCGCGATTTTACTTCTCCCATAACTTTCATATGCGATCTGCAGCCGCCCTGAGGTCTTGGATTTCCAAATGATCTGCCGTCTTTTGTCGTTCACGATCCCTTCTGTTACTTCCATTTCAACAGGTCTTTCGGCGGCGGAACCTTCCTCTTCAAGGGTTTCCTCACCTTCGCTATCTCCTCGCGTACCGAGGCTTCCATCCTCCCCGGGTGTCCATTCCCGGAGAAACTGTTGGATTTCCCCGGATGGTTCCCCTTCTTCCAATGCATTCACAGTAATGGCTCTGGACAGCCAGTCTGCCACTACGTTCTCTTTCCCGGGTTTATATATGATCTCCATATTGTACTGGGACAAAAACTCTTTCCACCTCGTGACCCGCGCCGAGGACTCCTTTAACTTTCCTACCCATTGTAGGGGTCTGTGGTCGGTGTGAACACGGAATTTTCTGCCGAAGACATATGGGCGGAAATGGTCTATAGCCCAGACGATACCTAGGAGCTCTCTCTCTAGAGCACTATACCGCGCTTCCGTTTCTGTGAGCCGTCGACTAGCGTACGCCACCGGGCGCTCCCCACCGTCTCTCTCCTGCGACAACACTGCCCCCAGTGCGTATTCGCTGGCATCAGTGGTGATTGTGAAGGGATGTTGGAAATCGGGAAATGCTAATATCGGTTCCTCTTGTAAGCTAGACATACATTTCCGGATGTTCTGCTCCATGATTGGGGTAATTACCACCCTCGCTCCCTTTCGCAGTAAATTATTAATAGGCACCAGGTATGCCGCCATGTCCGGCACAAATCTTCTGTAATAATTAAGCGTCCCCAGAAGTCGACGGATCCCCTTTACATCTGTGGGCACCACCATCCTTCTAATGGCCTCGACCTTCGTAGAGTCTGGCTTAACCCCCTCCTGTGAGATAGTGTGGCCCAAAAAATTGATTTTTTTCTTCCCCAACAGAGACTTCTCCATGGACAATTTTAATCCGAATTCGCGGACTCTTTGAAATACACTTCTTAGGTGCTCAACGTGCTCTGCCTCCGTTCTGCTGAAAACTAACAGATCGTCCATGTAGACCTGGCATACCGCTTCGTCTATTCCCCTCAAAAATTCATCCATTAGGCGTTGAAAGGTAATCGGGGCGTTTTTCAGTCCAAATGGC
Organism: Acanthosoma haemorrhoidale; assembly: GCA_930367205.1. Lineage (NCBI taxonomy): Eukaryota > Metazoa > Arthropoda > Insecta > Hemiptera > Acanthosomatidae > Acanthosoma > Acanthosoma haemorrhoidale. Next base: position 20,738,935 of record OV884014.1, on the reverse strand, counting down.
ATCCTGGTAAATTGATAATGCCCCCTCTCAAATGTAAAGGCCGTTTTGTCTTGGTCGTTCGCACTCATCTTGATCTGGTGATAGCCTGCCTTTAGATCTAGGGTACTAAATATTGTCGCCCCGTTCAATCTGTCTAATATGTCCTCAAATCGGGGAATAGGATACTTCTCATCCGTCGTGTTCTCGTTTAACTTCCGATAATCGATAACTACCCTGTATTTCTCCGTCTCGTCCCCAGGTCTATTTTTCTTCCTCACTGCCCATAGAGGACTGTTATATGGCGAAGTGCTATCAATTATAATCCCTTGCCGTTTGAGACTCTCTAGCTCCTCTCTAATATGCCTACGTAGTGCCTGCGGATATCGTCTCTCTTTCACGTATGTGACGCGTTCTTTCTTTAACTGGATCTCGTGGACCGTCTTCCCAGTCGCTCCTAGCGTGTCTCCCTCTACGTAAAAAATATCCTCGAACTCCCTCTGTAGGCCTTCCCTCCAGCCCTCTATTTTATTAACCGCCCCTATCCGCGCTCTTCCGTCCCATATAGTCCCTTGACATTTATATTCCACTTTGCCCAACTTAATGTTCCATTTTTCCCCGATATTCTCCACACGCGCACCTACCTTCCCCAACATGTCGCACCCAACTATCACCTGGTACTCCCGCGGCATGTTTCCTACGATATGTATCTTTAGATCTCCCCCTTTCTTCGCCCACCTATTTAGCCCTATGACTAACTCTCCCACTACCTCGCAAGGGCCTCCCAGGGTGATTAAACTACAATTACATACCTGAATCTGGAGTGCCCTCTCTCCACCATACAGCCTCTCCAGCGCTCCGCGGGACATGATGGTGTTGGTGCTTCCCGTGTCCACCAGACACATCTCTCCTCCTTTGACCCTAATTATTGGCAACGCACACATCCTCTCCCGAATTGCATTACATCTCAGGATGCGGTCGCCTCTCTGCCGACACGCTCCTCAGGCTTCATCACGTTGCTCCCATCTACGTGACTCGACCTTCTGCCCTGTCTGTCTCCTGTTTCTGCTGCGCCTCGCTTCTTCTCCTTCAGTTCCCGAAGTCCCTGATGACTCATCTTCTGATGATCCACTCTCCCCATGTGTCATGCTCCGTCTCTCTCTTACTTCTTGAGTGTTTACCTCCATTGGTTCTGGTCGTTGGTATTCTCTCCTCCGGAAGATATACGGGCAATGCCTCGCGATGTGTCCTTCCTCGCCACACTCAAAACATTTTGTTCGAGGACACTGTGCCACTAAATGTCCTGCCTTCCTACATCCGTGGCATTTTCTTTCTTCCCTGGGCGGGGCATACCTCGGTCTCGTTCCTCTAAATCTTCTTTCTCCTGTCGTTCCCTTGTCTCTGCCAATAACGGACGTTTCTGGTCTCCTCCAGGTTGGTTTCAGGGTCCGGGTTCTTTTGTATGCAACTCGGCTCCACTCATTGTCGACGTCTTGCACCCTCACTTCTTCCTCCTTGGCACTAGTGTCGATCATTGATTGTGCACACTCCGAGAACGAGCGCTCATCAGAGAATCCTTCCTTTCTTCCTGTCTCCTTGGCCAGTTGCACTTTTAGAATTGTGGATAAGAATCCCATTCTACCCTCCACCTCTTCTACGCTAATCGACTCTCTCATCTTCTCCGTTATCTTATTGAAACGGACTACTAACCCCGCAGCATATTGCCCGTTACTTTGTCTTGGGGACTTTGTCTCCCTAAACATTTGGAATATGTCCTCCTCGGGAGTCCATCGTCCTCCTCCGTACGCCTTCTTCAATCTCATCTTAATTAATTCCCACGGGGTTTCTTCATCTGCCTGAATTTGATTCAGTATACTTCTCTTGACCCGACATATCAGGGCCGCCTTCAACGATTCCGCGTCTCTGGGATCTATTAAATTTTCTTCTGCTTTAGCTCCAATTAAAGCTGTGAGACGGTCTCCTCCTTTTAGGAAATGGTTCAGCTCACCCAGTTCCCCAGTGAATCTCTCCAGCTCCGCAACAGCCTTCCTCAGATCCTGGGTATTCATCGCTTTTACCCTCATCAGCGCGAGCGCCGTGGCATGAACTTCTGGCATAGTTCCCACTCTTCTAATATCTGCTCCCTCTACGAGATTCAAGACGGGCTGTCTCAAAATTCCTCCTTCAGTCATCTTCTCTCTTTCGCGTATAGAAGAAAAAAAAACAAAAAAAAATTACGCTCGCACTCGATAACTCTCTTTCTCCACGGTTCCCGGGTTTCGGCACCAGTTAATGTTTATTGAATTACAAGCTAAGAAAGGTTGGTAATAAGAACACGTAGAACGTTATAACAAGACTCCTTTATTTAGACCAAGATACCTCTATCTATAGGTATTACCTGTAAACATATACAGATAACATATGTTTGGGGATTAAGGCTGGGCACTAGCGGCGCCTGGACTTAACTTATATATATATATATATATTAAATATATAGTTCATATTATAAACGGGCAACATCGGCAGTACTGGGAACTAAAGAAATTTGCAATTGCAACGAACAACATAATAACAAACAATAAATAAGTTTTTTCCAAACCTATATTAATTGTTTATATTCTTTCATCTACTGGATTAAATGAGATCCCTCGCATATCGTAATCCTAAAATGACACTTATGTGTGACTGCTGTCACATAAAGGCCAAGTTGACGAGACATCAACTATCATACATAGAATGTGTAGTGATGTTGATGATCATGTTGTTGAGATTATATTTAGATGAATGACCTTATCATAAGTGATGGTATTGGTTTGTGAATGTAAAAAATAATAAAGGGCTTATCAATGGTTTCAAATACACGACAAAGCCCGCACTTTGCATATCTAATAACCAAAACATCCTGAGGGCACTATCACTATATAGAGACGTTAACGTTTTGGGATAGGTGTCGTCCATCAAGCGATCCGAATTGATCGCCGTTTGATTATTGTTCAAGATGTCAGCTTGAAGTGTTCAGGCCATTTGTTATAGCCAATTAGCGTCACAGATTTATCTCCGTAGCTGTGATCCTGTCCTGCTACTTCGGTAGCAGTCGAAATCGGATCTGATCTGATACGGTCAGGCAACGGTCGCTTGTCAGCTAACCTAATCGATATACTTTTGCTTTTCAAAATTTTAGTGGTTTAGCGCTCTGTTAAAAAAAAAAAGCTATAAATAACCTGGATTAAAAATATAAATTATCTCCCAATCGCAACTTACAACTTTTAAAAAACTTAATTAAAAATCTCTTACGTTTCAAAACTATTTCCAAGGCTTCCTTAACGTACAAGTAGAACCAAAGATAGCTTTTAAAATATTTTTTTCTAAACAATAATGAAAAGGCAAATATTAAAGTAATAAAAAAGAAACATAGTTGGTAGGAAGTTTAATAGTACAAAGTTTAATTGTCGAAGCATAATATAATAATTGACGAATAAACAGATAATAAAATTTAAAAACCTCTAACATATCGGTGTTTTCCTTTAAAGGCTCTTTAATCTTATTCTATTAAGAAAATACTTTAGATAAACTTTGAAGTAAATTAAATTATTTGCTATGCTTGGAAAATGGGACTAAACTAATTCTTCTTAATTTCCTTAATTATATTGAAAACAAAACATTTAAAGCCTAATGCTGTTTATATAGTTCAATAAACAGATATATGATGAATTACCTGTTCGATAGTATAACCTCTTCTTTCTGGCTCGACAATTAAAGATCAATAGCTACTAGCCTTTCATGCTTTAGTCGGTGTACCCAATGGCGTAATTACCTAAAAACGTCTAAATGTCAGTGGTTCAAGTTGAGCTTCTGGAGTGGGCAGTGGAACAGGCCAGCCTCCGAACAGAGCATTGTTGTGAGAGCAGGCGGAGGCTGTTCGGAATTCAGCCCGACCAGCTATTCGGGGAATCCTCCCTCCAGGACAAATAGATTAGAATTCCCTAGCTCTAGCCACCCTCGCCCTGTTGTAAGGGTAGGTTATACGGGCACACCCTTGTTCTCCTCTCGAGTAATCGAACCACCATTCCCCAGCACCAAACCAAGGGGGAATTCGTTGACCAAAAGCCATCCATCTCGTAGGGATACATCAAATGATGTATATATCTCCCTATAAATATTTGTTATATAAACTATAATACATAGTTATATATTATAAACTTTAATGTTATATAAACTTTAATAAACAAGCGATATTAGATGTAGTAGATTTAGGTTTGTAGTATGTTTTAAGATCCCATTTCTAAAAATCTGGCAATCGACTTAGATCAATAAATTCTTAGAAGTATAAATTCTTATATAGATACAATACAATATAGTTTAAATAAAACAAACGTTCGTTTCTCTTCAAAAGCAATCGCTTGCAACATGTCTGCCATCTTGAGGCGATACACAGTGATCACTCCACCATTGTCCCAAACTATGGAGAACACTATGTGGAACAAAAGGATAGAAAGACATAGGATGTTGAAAGTCCTTGCCAATTTATTAAATTTACATTCCTAATACATTCTGTTATTTTTTTTTTGTAAATGTTTTCACCGTACTCTTATGGTATTATCCGCAAAACCGGACTGTGATACACAATCATTCCGATTATTCCCGCACTTACATGACTACTCAACAAATTTGTTTTTAAGGCGACTAGAGTTTAACTCAGCAACTGCTAACGGACTGTTAACACTGTCGTGAACTACGACTGTCATCCTCAGGTGCTCCACAGCTATCAGAGCCATGTAGTGGCCAATACAAGTTGTAGTGGTGGACTGATCGCTGTGTTGTGAGGATTAAGAGGGCTTTTGCAAGCGCTTGCCAATTAAAGAAAATTGGTGTTGTTTAAAACCTAGTATATACCGTCTCTTTCAGTCTAATTGAATGTGATTTTATTGTTTGTTTCAAAAACGTTTTAGGCTATATTCCAAAACCGTTTTGCGTTACCTTCTTTAACAAATCTTGGAAGATTAATTATCTTCTCAGTTGTGACATGAGGAATCTTTAAAGTTACTGATAGCCGGACTTTTTTTGTTGTTTAAATTTTCACTAAAACCCATTCAGCACATTTTCTGCAAGTTTTAAATATACATTTCGAAAGTAAGACGCCAAAGACTTTATTTGTAACTATTAACTAAACGAACAGCATATTTCAAATTGAAATGAATTCATTTCCAGTATTTACATGATGAAAATAATCTTAATTGAATATGGAATGCATTTTGTCTAAATCAAAACTAACAACAGCACATTTTCTCATAAGCAGTGAATTAAATTTTTTTTTTTACCCCACTTATGGCGGTGTGTCCACTCAGGTAAATTCAATTTAATTTCTATTCGTCATTCATAAGGACAGACATGGACAGATAACATAATATGGAACGGCAGATGGCAGACGGTAGACTGTGATGGAGACCGCACCTCGCGCCTCGGCCCCCACCTCCGTCATCGTTGCCATTCAGCCATTAATAGAAGGGACCGGCTCTCTCAAGCCCATTGTGTAAGCGCAGGGCACGAAACATTTCCCCTTAAGCTTATTCAGTCATTAACAATGTCGGCTAACTTAAAATAATCCGATATAAGTTTCTAAGGATATAAAAATATTAGACACAAAAGCCTAGAGAACAGTACTTAATATCCCTTATTACATCAGAAACAGAACCCTTCATCTCAATATACCCTACATTCTTCAACTCATCCCTTCCAAATTCATGAAATTCCGTCGAAACCTATCCAACCACCCTAATCCCCTAGCACAGTCATTGCACTGCACCAATCATCCCTATAATCCTCCTCGGAGACTAAAACGGCCGTGGCCTCGTTACCTGCTATAAATGCAGAACAATGGGAGTCCTGGCAATGGCCAGTTTCTCCAATCATGTCCTGAGCGTCTGTGGTTCTCGCGCTCTTGGTCAACCTCCCAAGACTGGTACTTCCCAAGACTCCGCTCCCTCTTTCATATGTGAGGGAGGTGACAACCATGTGTATTTGGGAGGTCTCTGGTCTGTTTGTAGTTATTGCCCGATAAGGCAGATTGTAATTTTATCACAATAAAGAAATTTCAATTTCAATATTTGACTAACCGAGCTACACTGAGTTGCACGACGTATCCAAAGCTGATTATATTCTAAATATTTTAAAAGAGATAACCACAAAAATTATATACAAATGTTAACACTAAATACAGCTAACATAGGTGATAGACAAAACAAACAAAAATGCTTAGTGCAAAATATATTACGACGAAATATTTTCGCAACTAGTGAGTCTCTGCTGATAATTGCTCCTAGTACACTTGAATGACAGTTCTCAGTGGAAATTTACAGCTACATAAATGCCATTAATGATGATTAAAGTGTTTAATTTCATTATGTGAAATACGTATGTATGTCACTTTTTTTTATGATAACCTATTTATGTCAAGATTTTAGGAGAACTATAACATCATTAATTAAAGTTGAAATGATCAGTTTCATTATGCATGTCAGTTATCATGTTTCTTAATTGGTCGTTAAATAAAAACATCTTATTATTATTTTCTATGATTTGCTTATGTACATAGTAAATTTTACAATATAATCAAAATAAACTATGGGGGGCCGGATTGCGGTGCTCGCGGTCCGTAGTTTGGAGACCACAGATCAATATCGATGATGATAGCTGTTTTTTTAGATTAGATTCACTGAATATTAGTATAGGATTATTTCAATTATGCAAATGTATTAAAAAAAAAAAAAAACAGTCCTTAATATTAAAAAAGCTCATTTGAGAATGTGCTTGCTGTTTGGAGGTTAAACAATGCCTGCTCACAGCGCACGCTACTATTCTCATGTGCAACAACAGACGAAAATATTCAGAATACATTAACTTTGTTGGTGATCAAAAATATATAACATGATTATCAAATTAAAACTAATAAAAATGTACTAAGATAACAAAGCCTAACCCTCCCGCTCGTTCTGTATATGCATATGCACATAGACAACAAAAAAATTCTGAACTCAACAATAACAAAAAAACTCATAGAAACCAATAGAAGTATAGAGATCAAAACATAACATGTAAAAATTAAAAAATAATTTAGTAGATTAAATTATTAATTCATATAGACAAACATTAAAACGAACAATATAAATCCACAAAAAATAATAGATATAAATAATACGTCATTTTTTTTATATGTATGCAAATGTTTACAGAACATTAAGACAACTCATAAAAAAAGTATGCGCATGAGTTTGCCCCCCCCCTCCCAGTGTTATCGATGTATATATGTATGGAAATGCAAATATCATGAAGTAGAATTCGATGCCTATGTAATCATGTTTGGAACATAAGCCGTTCGAACTGTTTGTTGTTGACGTCCTCTGTCGCCCATCCATGACATGTAATCTACGGGCGGTTGAAACCTCATCAGTGGAGGTATGTGCCTCCCCAACGGCAATACTAATGCACATGCATTATTCCATGCCGATGTAAATAAACCCTCCGTTCCAATTTATATTTGTAATTAACTCAATATTCTACCCTTAACGGCTTGTTTATTAGTGTAATAAATACCGACGAAGTTAATCTTGAGGCTAGATGAACATTTCGACCTACAATTGAAAAAACAAAACGGCCAACATTGCAATTGTAACACACTGTATAAGTTTGTACTTATTCAAAAAATGTTCAGAATCGTGAACATCAATAAATAACAATTATAATAAAATTATGTATGAATTGCTGCTGCTATTCAACAACAAAACTATTCAACATTTAGTGAAAATATTTATGAATTCACATTCCGTAACATTTATCCTATACAAAGCATACTACCTTAGAACTTAAATTTTAGTAGCACCACTGAGTAACAAGTCGTTATAAGTACGCAAGTATGCTTTTTTATGACTACTTTAGGACAATCTTTAAAGAGTTTTAAAGTGAGGAAACAGGAAGTAGGAGGAAGAACGAAAAACGAACTGGACGTCATATTTTAATGTAGAAAAACTTCTTTAATATTAATTTTTATATTAAATTATATTAAAATCGGAGGAGAGGGAAACATTTTGGGTAAAATATACTGTCTAAATTTAAGGTTAGAATTTTTTTTTTCTCGCTAAAACTAGTTTTTTTTTTTTGTTTTTTTTAGAAGATCGCTTTGTAGTTTGATGTGTCTCAATAGCATAAAATGAGTAGAATGTGGAGAAAATCGAAGCAAGCTAATGTTATATTGGGTTCACCTTCCTTCAATCAGCCTCACAATGAGTAGTCGCATGTATGCAGCAGTAGTGAATCAGATTTTGAAAAAATCAAAGTTGAGAGCTAAAAGTCTCTCATGTTTATTATTTGTTGAGTTTTCCTATAGTGCTAAATTCCCTTATTCAATAAGATAAACTAATTGTTAAGCTTTTTTTTTTAAACCAAAATGCTTAACATATTATTTTTTTTGAAAAGGCGATTATATTTAAAACAGGCAAAAAGTTTAAAATGGATCCCATACTTCATTACGAGCTCCCTCGAAGTTTTGAAAGTTGACATATTTTGGAAATATAATGGTATACCTAACAACCCTCGTTTAACGGACAGATCTCGTGAAGCAGGTGAGGCAGATATAACTTATGTGCATTCAAAACAATACATTAGTTTCATGACATGTCATTACAACTGCAGATGAGGAATCGGTCGTTTCCATTTCTGCTCTTCAGCATATTCACCATGTTAGATCCTTCTTCATTTTTTGGATTGCTTCTTTTAGTAGACTCTCACATTGTTTTTCACAGCCGTGTAGCACCATTGGTAGTGTTTTTATTTTAAGCTCATAACGGATATAAAACAACATAAAAAGCACTAATCGGTCAGGACTAGATAACTGATGTCGTGTAAGCCATTTTCTTCTAAGCCCGCCAAACCACCTGGTGTAATTTTGACTAAATTAATTACTTTTATTATTTAATTTAACAACATATTAAATAATTTATTTTTTCAGCAAGAAACTGATTTCTTGTATTATGTTTCAGTTAACGGCGCCTACCAACCTGGGATGGAACCGAAACGGCAGAGGACAGCATACACAAGGCACCAAATCCTAGAATTAGAAAAGGAGTTTCATTATAACAAGTACCTGACGAGGCGACGGAGGATAGAGATCGCCCACACCCTATGCCTCTCGGAGAGACAGATCAAGATATGGTTCCAGAACCGGAGGATGAAGTGGAAGAAGGACAACAACCTGCCTAACACGAAGAACGTGCGAAGGAAGGGACAGGGTGGCCCACCGGCGGGTAAGAAGACATCTCGCTCGAGGGTACCGGACACTGCGCGGCAGCAGCGGCGGCCGCCCGATGGACTCGAAGAGCTGCCCCCTCACCTGCACGATCTACACGACTACCCGCCCCCAAGCCTGGCCGCCCTGGGGTCCCAGCTCACCCCAATGCACCCCGTGGCCTGCGGGCCTCTTCACCAGCCCCCGCTGCCTGTGAAGGCCTCGGACTACGGTCTCACGGCATTATAACCGGCCTCAGCGCCCCATGTACATAGTCCCCCGTCGACGGCTGGCTTCTCGATGTAGGACCTACAGCAATCGCAGTCTCTATTTTCAAGGGCCACTGCCCCGAGGAAACGACCAAGTGCAGGCAACTGTCAGGACAGTGTTCAAGTGTCAGCTTGTCAGACCACGCTCGTGAAGGGTTCGGGATGATGTCTTCAACAGAAGCAGAATGATGGACGGCAGTTCGCGAGCGCTCACTATTGGCGCTGAATATCAAAGAGTTGCCGAAGTAGAGATCAGACAGATATGCCATCCTCGTCAGAAGAATCGCAACAGTTACATATTCCTCTAACATTTATTTCTAATTAGAAGTTTATGTCTGCTGTATTTATCTTCTTTTACCATCTTCACTTTCAGGCCAGTTCTAGCGACAGTTGTGTAGAACAGTCAATTCTTTGTTTTTCTATTTTTTTTTTGTTAAGTTTAAGCAATCACCTGCAATAATTTATTGATTTATAAGGTGCAGTTTTTTTCTGAGAAAAATAGCTTCAATGTTGGGTGTGTTTTATACACCGTATGCGGCTTTAAAATCGATTTTTTGAAGAATATTCAGCTGTAAAAAGTGGAGTTCGGTGTAAAATTGCGCGTTTTCAATTCGATAGAACATTCTAGCGTTTGTGAAAGGTATTTGTAATGGGCCCTTTCGGCCAATCTAAAGCGGACTTGATGTACATGGTATAAGTGATTTTATTGCTGGTTATGTGTTAAGATTATGTAGACAACGTCCAATGCTGACTTCCCGCAAATTTGTATTTCGATTTTGCAAGCGCTTTCGGTGGTAATACTTCCATTATCAAGTGCTCAGAATGCTGCTTATATTCGCGGTGTCAAACTTACATCATGTAAGTTAGCATGTAATTACCTGAGTAGGAAGTCCTCGAATATTAGTAACATTCTAAGCACTTGGTAATGGCAGTATAGCCGCCGGAAGAGACAAACAGAAACACAAACTTGAGGGAAGATACAATTGGTCGTTGTTTACAAGGTATGTTAAAACGTTGTCCGATATAAACTTGATGGAAACCTAACAACCCTTTTTTATCAACCATACGAATACCTTTAACTCATTGAAAAAGCTTTTAGTATGGCAGAAAGGGCTCTTCAAAAACACTGAAAAACATCAAATGTCCAACACATACCCACTCCATACTGCAATTACTACATTAACATTTTTTTTAGTGTGATTCATCTGACTGAATCAAGCACTTTAATTTGACCTGATGCAGACATACATAGTAACTCGAAACTTGTCGCATAAACGCTAAACCACTATTTTTCATAAGCGATCTCTCCGACAAACCTTCAACTCTTTTATATAATTACGCCTTACAATGAACTAACTGGTCAAAAGATGTTTCCTTTCCATCACATTTGAGCTCTCTGTTATTTAATTGATATTGAGTCCTAGAGTCAATCATCCATAAAACTATAAAATCCCTAATAAATTAATAAAAAAAAATGACCCCAACACTGATTTCTTCATCCCTTATCGTGCCTTACACTTGCCCTGTATCTTCCGATGTATTTTTCAGACCCATGTTCGAAGACTTTACCAGTGTTATATATTCATCAGATTTTCTTGTAATTTCATTTGCATTGAGATTTCATTTTGTATGAAAAAATCATCGTTCTGAGCCTTGCGTTTATATATAGAACTGGGCGGTTTAAATTGTTTTGCATGTACCTCAAATATTTGAATGTCTATATAAATAATATTTTTTGATTGATAGTTTCATCACTGGGGAAGAATAAGTTTCCTTTTGAAACGGAGAAAGAAGTACATCAAAAAATGATTCCGTTTTTTTTTAAAGATCTCGACTTGCTTTTCGTTTCAGGAGACAGCAGTTATCATTTGTGTACATATTTGGCCATTGTCTATTGTGTCTAAAAGGACACATTATTTTTCGCGATAATGAGTATTAAATTTGTCTTTAACTTTATTAGAATAAATGCATAATGAATACTCTCATCCCAATTAATAATGATGCACAAGCAAATTGTAATTTTTTATATTTAAGTTTTCGATAAAATTAGTTAAAATTTAAAGCTTTTGTTGAATTGAAAAATCATTGTAATAATAATATCTATTTTTTTTCCTTTTAGAACTATATAAAAATTGTATCCATTTTCTACAAAGTTCATTTGCCTAAAAAATTGCAAGTGACTGATTTTACATCTGATAACTTTTTTTATATTCCAATATGGCTTCGAGTACTACTGTAGAATAAAACATCTTCTGCCTCTCCCACAGCTTTGATTTATACTAGAACGTTTTTGACAGACTGGGCCATCATCTTGAAGGGCTCGAGCTGATGGTAACTTGCCATACGTCACTTGATATCCAATCTTGTAAGTGATATAGTTACCTTCAATTCCGAACTCCTGACGACGGCATAGTCCGTCGAAAACCTTTGGGTAGAAATAAAAAACCAACATAAACTATTTCATTTCATAATATAAACACTACACCCACACCACATCAATAATTTTTATTAAGCGAGCAGTTTATTGAAAATTAAAAAAATATTTTTTACTGTTAACAATTTCCAAATTACCAAATATAATGTATTTTATTAATTTAAATAATAATCTGGACGATATTTTTTCTCCAGTCTGGTTTTCGATATAAGAAATATTCTATAAAATTAAATAGTTTTTTGGAAAGAACGAATTTCAAAGGTGGTATTTTAGTAAATTTAATGATTATCAATTTAATGTTTAATACATGTTATAATGAAATATCTACTTACATCATTAGAAACCAAATAACATTTTTATTACAAAAATTAAACAAGCTCCAATACAAGGTGTACAACTCGTCATGTCGAACAATTTTAGAAGTGAAACTAAACCATAAGTAGAAGTATTTGGACTACCTTAGATCATATCAATTAATAATGATGCACAAGCAAATTGCAATTTTTCAAATAATGATCTTATTTAAGTTTTCAATAAAATTAGTTAACATTTTTTAGAAATTAAAGGAAATGAAAAGAGGATTTTTATTGCATAAAACGTGTTTTTTCGTATTTTGGTAATGGATCTTTGACGTAGTTTTGCACGTGAATTGCGTCCGGGCGAACTAATGTTTATAATATATACGTACATCATTTTAGAAACCAAGCCAAATAACAGTCTATGGCAAAGATTCAAAAAGAGTTTTCGGTTCGTCTTGTCAAAATGTTTTAAGAGTGAAACTAAAAGAGGACTGGAGGGAAACGTCGACAACTGTGTTCGAAAAAGAAATTAATTGGAGTACCTTGAATGTGTCAGGTAAAATTAGTGAACGTTTTATTTAGAAATTCGAATTTTTCAATATCCGTTTTGGATGTTACTGCGGTTTTTATTATAAAAACCGTGGTTCCTCAAAAACTTGTTTTCAACAATGGATCGAGGTATAAAATGAGTCTAACTTCATTTTTGATAAACTGTTGCAATACACACATCCTTGCGAACCATCTGTACATCTATAAAATATTTTTATGATCTTTATTTTCTTAATTATGATTGAAAATGGATAATTGTAAACCTATGTGGTTATTATTGTAGTAATAAACGCTAAGTTGATTTTATTGTGTTTAATGTTTAAGAAACTCAAAAATACTTTAGGCCATTTGTACAAAAAAAAAAATTCCATTAATTTATTCCTTGTTCAACAAATGCTTTTAAATTGCATTTTTTTTTTAAAAATGTGTTTTAGTTTCCATCGTTGCAAAAGGTATCACATTGCTGGAAGTCAGACGGCTTAAAAACTAAACTTTTTGTTATATATTACGATTAAGTACGAACAACTATTTTTATACGAAATCTCAATTTTGTAAATATCAAGTGTGTGAAATTCTGGATTAGTTTTTAGATAAATATATATATATGTTGTTAATTTTAATTTTTTTTTTCTATATTAAGAGATAAATGAACTGTATGATAAATATATATATATATAAATAATGAAAGTGGCAAGAATTTATTATGTTAATTTGTACACTAGGACGTTGGGTTGTATCTCATTTTCTATCTCAATTTTTTTTCTATGTTTTTTGCTAAATGAACTGTAACACGCCATCTAAACAGATTTGATTACAAGCTATATTGTAAATTTCACATTAAATAGATAGAAATAGTGCCATATTTTGCATTCTGTGGTGAATATTTCATTTATGTATGACATGTAGATTGAAAAATTTACTATTGAACACTATTAAAATTGTAATTATGATATGTATTTTACTTTTATTTTATTTACCCTTTTCTTGAGAAAAAAATTTTTTTTTTTCTAAGCTCTCTAGTTAGAAGATTAGGGATGAGGGAAAAATAAGGAATATTTGGGTTGAGCGGATCCTTGTACTAGGAGTACCTGCTTGAAGGTGGTGTGAGATGTGAGAGAATTAAGGAGTGTGGGAAGCCTCGGTAGAGGTTGATTGTTGCGGTACAGTGGTGAGAGTCCACTGAAGGCTGGGCCTAGAGTCCCTCTAGGCATGTAGTGCAGTCTTATTTAGTTGGATAGCAGTGATGGGTGCCCGTTAGAGACTTGTTGTTGGTGGGCTGAATTTCAGCAAAATATATTTGGTGAAATGATGTAAAATTAATGGGTATCTACATTTCAAATTGACTACATTTAAAATTTTGTTTTTCAATTTCAAGATGATATTTATTTTAATCTTTTGAAATTACATATAGAAGTATTTTTCTATACAAGGACACTTGGATTTTGTGCAAATGCAGGCTCTAAAGGAAATTATGAGCTGGGTACATCATTAATGGAATTGCATAATTTTTGTTAGTAATAACTTGTGTTGTTTGTTGGTGAAGTGGGCGATACATTTTAAGATGATATAGATGCAATAATATGAATTGAATAATAATTATCATTTCAAAGAGGACAACGATTATTCAGTAACGTAGTAAGTGAGAACAGCATGAGAACAAGTAAGTGAGAATTTTACTTAATAATTTGATTAGAAAAGCTTAGAAACTAAAAAAAAACTAGTATTATTGAACAACTACAGAGGAAAGTTGATATAATCCAATTTAAAATTTAATAAAAAGCTTGACTTTTAATCTACCCCTGATTAGTTGGAATTATCATCTGACGGCCCTCTGGCCCTATTTTTTTGTCTTTAAACAATAATTATTAATGTTTATACCAAGCAGTTATAGTTATTGTTAATTCAATTAACTTCGCTTTGAACGCGTATGCAACAGCCATTCAGGAAATTGAACCGCAGAGGTGAACTATTTATGCTCAAAGGAGGCATCCCTGATCTTAAAAGCACAAAGAGACCTAGCATATATTAAATATATTAAGTAAATTAAAAATAATTAAATTTGTACTAAAGCTATTTATTTATCCGTCTTTTTTTCGGATACACATGTACACGTCGGGTGATTCTTTTTTTTAGAATTTTCAGCTGCATTTTAGAAAATACTGATATTACCACGTTACCAACAATTCAGACATAAATGTTGCTGATACCAACGTTGCATAACTCGGCTCATTTAAAATATTAGAATCAACAATCACAAGCCTAATACAAATTAAAAAACAAAAACAGAAAGCACAAAGAGCCTTTTTCACTTACAACGTTGTCTTCAAAACTACAATATTTTGACGGAAAAAAAAACAACAGTTTACTTATCTCATATAGCTGCTTTGTGTGAACATGTTATTATAAATGGCTTAATAAATACATTAAGGAACAGTAACAAATTAAGTTTAATTAACATAACTTTTCAATTGTACTGAATAAATGTGACCTTTGGAATGTAGAAATTATGATAAAAGAATGATTTGTCATAGCACGGAGTGTAGAATGATAGGATAAATTCAGTAGAGATAAGAAAAACATCTGGTTATTGGAAAATTGTTCCAAAAAATCCACTCCAATTATTTTTTTGGGGCAGTGTCGGCTTACTGGTCGCCTCGAGATTTGAACCAAGTACCTTCACGTAATCGAATGATTACGAAACAGCAACCCCTTTCAATATTTTTAAGTTCCATTGGCCAATCCTCGATGGTCACTATTTGATCGCGGCCACCTTTGCCACTGGACTTGGAGTGTCCAATAGTTCAAAAGCGGCCATTAGTTGATTCGTCAATGGCCATTTATTGAAGGAGAGTTGGCCGTTGTTATTCATCGAACAAAACTCTTCCGAAGCTTCATCAGCAAGACGCCGTTGGGGAGCTAAAACCCATCTCTCACGTGCCTTGCGGAACAGGCGATTTGTCAAACAGCGAATTGTCATCGGATTCGAAGATTGCCGCAGGTGAAAGCCTGAGAGAAGTACCTCACCTCTGTAGGTCAGGTGGATGAGAATTTTCGAAATCCCATCATTTGAGTTGAGTCATTCAGATATAATTTAGCTTTCGAAATTCACGCTGCAATTGTGTTTCATTAACTTTTATCGAATTAAGTTTTTCAGTTTCAGGTAATACTGGGGGTCAGTCAGCACTTGATGGCTATTTCACATAAATTCATAATTTATTTGTCTCAACTCAAAACGAATTTAGCAACGATACAATGATATCAATACAAACTTTTAGATATTTTTGTTCAAAAACTGCCTCACAGAGACAACAGGAAAATTCACAACGATTTGACAATACATAAACACAGAAACATGGCTGTATAGCAAATTTCATAATCACTATCACTCATATGGCTCTAACATGCAAACTGTACAATTCCCATACTTATAATTTCCCATAATTAAAAGGACCTGGACAAGTCCCTGTTTCTATCAAAACATAGAAAAACAATAATCAAATATTTAGAGCAAACATAAATAAAAAAGAAGAAAAAGATAATACAATGACAAAAAAAAATGCATAACCAGATGACTTATAAAGTGATATAAGAATACATGAGCAGAAATGATACTATTATAGTTAATAATTAGTCAAAAAATTGTTTAATTAAATTATGCTAAAACTGATATTAAGTTTAAGTACAGATAGTCTGTCCTAGTAATTACAGGAATAGGTTAAAATAGGACGTTTGCAGCAATTTTTATAAATAGAAGCATAAAGAGAATATGGAAGATTCTTAATTTTCATTTTTTATTTCGTTCATAGGATTTTTCTGGAAGCAATTAATAATATTTATGCTATGCCGTAATAATTGGCGATCTCCATGCTTTAGTAGAACTACTACAAACAGTAACAATTACCATTTATGTCCTGCAGTGCAATAAAGGATTCATAGCTCACAAATTTAAAACTTGCAAGTTACGGCTTGTATAAGTAAACGAATCATAAATTAAAGAAAGGAAAACTGATATAAATGAATCAAAGAAGCAGCATCTCAATTAGCATATCAATTTTTCTTTACAGTTTCGGTCATTTGAAAACGAAGCCCAATGGACTGATTGTAAGATAGGCTAAAAATCAGTATAAATATTTCGAAGGGAGAGAGAACACCTCTCAAACTTTCAAAATAATCATTATACAAATATGAGAGAAATGTTTTGTTTGGATTTTTAAGGAAAGAGGTTTACCTCCTTTTCAGTGCGATGTAGGCTATTGGTCCAGATAGGTTTTCCTAGGTCGTAGGTCTCTCTCGAGAGCGGACACCAATGGGCTTTGCCTCTAGAAATTTGTCTAGATTCTCTGTTTCCATCCATTCGATAGACATGTCTGAACCAGTTCAGTTGTCGTTCCATACTTCCTTCAGGGCAATGCAGATCTTCTCTTCTCGTTTCATCGGTGAGCCGATCCTAGACTAAGTGTTGTCCACCACATTGTAAACCGAAGGTGAGCCCCATCACCTAGTCCTGTATATTTGTATTTTGACCTTTTAACTTCAAAAATATTGTAATTGTAATTCTACCCTTTTTCGAATGCATCTGAGTATGCAGCAAGAGGAGGAATTTGTGAGACCATTTCAACTGAACCTTTGTAAAAAAACATTTCCTGAATGGGATCATGTGTAAAGTGGTCCGACATACCTCTCTCGAGAGGTTAAAGAACGCTGACCCGTTGCTTGGTGTGCCGTCGGTGGGTGAGTTCATCCGCCGGAGACAAATCAAGTTTTTTGACTCGTTGCTGCACCTAACCAACCCAGTGTTAAACACTATGACCCCACCACCCCTCCCGCATCGATGGCAACAGACTGTTGGGGAAAAATTAGGTTAAGAATTAATATGCAAGTTTGATCAAAAAGTTGAGCCCCATCACCTTTAATAGTCAGTTCAGTCCAGTCACGTATAATATGGATCATTGTAATTTCATTATATAATTTTTATAAAACGAGAAAACATGTATATAATGTTGCGGTGTTACAGGAAATACAGAAAAAAATTGTAAATAAATTCGCCTGAGGATCTATAATTATATATGTTATAATTATATAATTATCTGTAAATTTAAAGTGGCTATTAAAAAAAAAATCATTTCAACTACGCTTAATCTGCTCGTTCGTCTATCTAAATTGATCCAGCTCTCTTCTCCATACAGGAGAGTTTGAAGTTACACCACCTTAAATGTATATATATATGGAGTTTAAGTTATAAATGGGTTACAAATCTGATAACATATCTTACTACGATTTTTACCCCTGCCTACTAAAGACGAGTATGCCAGTCTATTTCACTAATGTACTAACGAAGGTATGGAGTGAGGTCTCCATTCCTTACATGAGATATGTCCCTCTTCAGGGTTCCTTTGAGATTAATTAGCATCCTCTTATCTTCCTTAAGGCTTGAGTTTTCAAGGTTTGGAAGAATTGTAGAGTTAGTCGCTATTATAGGCCTTTGCTATACTTACTAACCTTATTTTTTTGATATCAATAAAAAATCCATGAATATCTTTGCCTTAAGTAAAGTAGTCTACGCATTTTGCAATTTGCATTATTTTCTTCGGCAGAAATGATAATTTTTGTTAACACATAAATAAGGAAATAACATCCTTTGTGGTCTAACCTCCCTACGTTCCGAATACGACCTGTGCTGTTCTGAGATCTCAGTCAGCCCTTACGTTGAAGTATAGCATAATGTTTACTTCACTGTTAGTATTGTGGATTCTTGAGGGTGACTGCCTCTAGGTCCGGATAGAAATGTTTCTTATCCTTATTAGGGAAGGACTAGTATGTTTAAATATACAGAATTTCATTCGCTTAAAAATATAAAATGGATCTGATGTATAGCAAATGGTGTTCAATCAAGTTCTTTGACAAGCTGCCAAAATGTCAAGCATCACGAACGACTGGGAGACACTATCGGACAATCAGGGTCCGGCTTTCTCCTTGATATTCACCATAACAGGTCTCCCTGAATTATACCTACGGAGCTGCAAATATCTTGAGTAAGGCTGGTATATTAATACGATTCCGGAAACTAGAAAATAACGACTCATTGGATCATAAACCTCCATTTCCATCTTTCGAGTAAAAAAGAAATTCAAAGAAATGCAAATCTTCGTGAACCAAGTCAAAATAAATGAATTTGTGGAATTCCTAGTATTGGGATGAGTTTGACCGAGGTCATGGCCGTAGTTTGCATAATGATTTGACTAATGCATTATTCAGAATTCGATAAACGAATCCTCCTTAAATATCTACTTAAAAACCTAGACGTGAATTTTACGTTTAATGTAAAATAAACAACTAATAAGTACTTAATAGTAATCTGTAAGCCCTTCTTGAAGGGAACGGAAAAAAATGTACAGAACTGTTCTGTGCAACCAGGATTTATAAAATAACAGAAGCTCTTTTACTAATGAGCTGCAATAAAATTAATTTTGTCTATACTATATAAAATATATTTTAAATTGAAAACTTATATTGTGTATTATTATTACTTACTTATATTGTATTTTAAAATGGCAAATATGCCGAATTAAAAAACAGTGTTAATAAATTAGGTTAAATAATATTAAAATGTAATACTAATTCACATTATTATTGTTTGGTCCTAACAGCACAGTTTTGAATTGTTTTTGCGGAATGTCCACTCACCAACCGTGTTTTATCCATTCAATCCAGTTTTGAGGATAAATTTCTTCAATTTCAACTCCAGATGGAGCTATTCTATAACTCTCTCAACACTTGGGGTAATTTTATGATTTCCACCAAATTAATCGCATTGTTGCACGTACAAACGTTTCTATTGACCTTCTGGCCCTTAATTATAACTTTATATTCTAATTTACATCCTATAATAGTTACAATTTGGTTAGTATTATTTTCCATCTTGTTCGTCTCCCAGCACATTTAGGTGTCTCAAAACAAATCATATTATGTTCACTAGTATTTTGGGAAAACAAATGCTGAAATTGGTAAATATTTCCATTTTTGAAATTCAGCTCCTCAAAATTACATTTGCAGCCCCGCATATGTATTATATTTGTGATCAGCTAGTAGTTTGCCACAAGATTTCCCACTTTCAGACTTTTTTCCACCACCACCACCATCCACACCATTCGTCCTACGTACGGCAGGGTGTAGGGTTCTATCCACACTGTTCTAGGGTGGCATGCGAACTGGATCTTTGAGATGCTGGGATAAAGGATTTTCTTGGTGGATTTTGGGATTTTATGTAGTAAAAGAATCCACCATCTATGGATTTGGCAAGAAGTTGGCAGAAGTGGTCCTAATCATCTGAGCTCCGTAAAAGTGAAGGAGGTGCTACTTTGTGAAATAGAGATCGGGAAAAAGGAACGAGTCAGTGAGGTTGTAAAAGTCCGTCAAGGTATATGATTGAATCATAGGTTGTGTCCATTGACTATTGTTTATGAAGAAGTCCTAGACGTTAGGATTTCGGTTAGGATCAGATGGCCCTATATGATAGGTTAGTAAGACCGCGAATTTTCCTCCAGTACTCAGTCATCCCCACTTTTTTCCCTTCGTGCCGATATCGCGCAATATCAGACAAGAGTACAATGAGATCCACCCACTGAGGCACCGAACACAGAGAGCAGAGATCGCTGTCAGAGAGCAAGTCGATCCCAGATAGACACTCATTATGTCCAGCCGGTGAAATAATTAATGGATTGTCGAGGTACCCCTCCACTGGTGGTCCCCCTATCCGCCATCTTGGTGCATAAATCATCTCTAATAGCTATCTGGTCGCTTCTTCTCTGTCTGCCTGTCTCGATGTCTCTTGTGCCCTTTGTACTGGCCAGCGACTGACCGTTGCATCTTATCGAGGACTCACTTATGTACGGGGAAGTAACATTTTTAACAGTCCACCGGATGTGTTCATAAGTATTGTGTTACGTTATTGTTCGAATAACTAGAAGGGAAGCGATTTTCTTAATTTTCTTCGAGAATTACAAAACTTACTAGGTTAAATAGAACAAATGCTATTTTTTCTTCCTTTCATAGTCCCTTTAAATTTACAGATAATTATATGTAATTATAGATCCTCAGGCGAATCTGTTTACAAATTATTTTTGTATTTCCTGTAGCATCGCTACATTATATACAGGTTTTGTTGTTTTTATAAAAAATATATAATAAATAAAGAAGTATAATGATACACATTATACGTGACTGGACTAAACTGACTAATGAAGGTGATGGGGCTCACCTTTTTTGATCAAACTTAAAACTAACTTACATACTGATTCTTCACCTAATTTTTCCCCGACAGTATATTGCCATCGATGCGGGAGGGGTGGTGGGGTCATAGTGTTAAACACTGGGTTGGTTGGGTGCTGCAACGAGTCAAAAAACTTGAAGTGTCTCCAGCGAATGAACTCACCCACCGACGGCACACCAAGCAACGGGTGCGTTCTTCAACCTCTCGAAAGAGGTATGTCGGACCACTTTTCGCATGATCCCATTCTGGAAGTGTTGGAGACATTGGGGTGTATTGTCAGTCAAGTGAGTAAATAGCGGGGCACCGTACAGCAGAGCTGGCCGGAGGACACATTTATATATCACCAGTTTGAGACGAAGCGACAGGTTGGTTGAAGGTACCAAGTGCGAAGCAGGTAAGACCTGTGTCGTATTTTTTCTATTTTATTACTAAAATGAGTAGAGAAATGGAGATGCATATCCATTTTTATATCCAAATAGTGCATTGAGAAAGCTGGTGAGTTCTCTTGCCCTCCTATACGACATGATTTTGGCAAGGATTTTTTCCCCTTTTGGAGGGAGAAGATTACGCAGTCGGTCTTCCCTGCGTTTACGCTGATGTTTAACATGCCTAGTCTGTCACTGATAACGTTACAAACTGACTCGGCCTGTGTAAGAGCTCTTTGTGCACTCATGCTGCTGCTGTAAACCGCAATGTCGTCGGCGAAAGCGATTACAGTAGCTTTCTTATAGTTTGTCCCAACAATTTCAGATGTGTACATACTGAAAAGAGAACAAATGCTAGTCCGGAATATCTAAATATATAGTATTATTACCTCTTATTTCTATGAGTGGATCTTTCTTTGCAATAAAGAGTATATGTGTATAATTGAAATTATTTTTCTACTAATTTTGTCTCTCCTGATTTTTATATTCATTGATTATTCAGACGCCAGGCTTTAATTATTATTATTCCTTCCTATATCATTACTTCATATGGATATGCATATATTGAATATTGTACGGTTTAATGATAGACTAAGTGCATTGGATGGTTTGTGTTTAGGCATATCATTGTCTGAATTAGTTGCGATCATTTCCTTTCCTTGATTCCGCAACTTATCCTTCAATTATTAATTACTTTATAAATTTGAATGTTTTTGTTTACCGTGGTGCAAAAAGGACACAAAAATGTGCAGAAAGTCAATTTATTTTCGTTTTACCATCATTCTCATAAGAAGTCTAAATACTTGCCGAGCCCGACGGGTGTGGCTCTACTTGATCTGAGGTTTTTATTTTTTATCCTTGCGATAGACGTCGCAAAAATTATTAAATCGTATTTTTAAAAGATCTATTTCGTAAAACTTCTAAATATGCCACAATAGGTTTTGGGTTAAAATACAATAACTGGAATTTAAGAAAATACCTTAAAAGTAGGGCCTCTTTTGATCAAATTCGAGACTTCTCAATGCCCAGATTCTTATCTACCTTCTTATCTTAGAATACCTTCTTAGGTATCCAGGCTTGTGTTATTTAACACGTTCGAAGCCGATTTATAAGTCTTTTTTTAATGGTAGGTATTTAAAAAAAAAAAGGGCGTATGAGTTGAAAATAAGATTTTCACAGTCAAGATGGTTTAACTACTGTAGTATTTTGATCCAGAAAAACGTATAGTTTTTTTCATGTAATAGGTTTTTAAGAAACTATGTTCTAATGGAAAAGTCATATGTAGGCAGTCTTTATATCAATGGGTTTGCTTGTCTGTGCAGTTTGTCGTGGAAGTTTTTCTATAATCTTCTAATGCTGTCATGAACGTAAAGAATTTTTTCGTGTGAATAGTATGATTTTGAGCGTAAAGTGGTGCACCTGTGATAATTCTTTAAACTTTTGATTGACTAATCTGTTAAGTGTAATACATTTTAAAGATCGAACCACCTTACACGGACGAATCCCACGTCAGAAATGAATTCAGAATATGTTTAGAATGAAAATCAAGATATATAGCTCTAAGGATATTCAGGAATAACGTTTCGATGATTCACTGACAGCCGAAAGACAGGGCCTATTAGTCCGGCTGACGAGGGCCGTGAATGGGTGACGTTGATCCCAGGCAATCCGTTTTGAATATACAAACAAAGATTAGACAGAGTCAGTGCGCGTATGCGTGGGCACGTATGGACATCGATGTAGCGGGGAAGGGAGTCAGAGGCGTGGGGGAACAGCCAAAGCGGGAGCTCCATTGTACAGGAGTTGGTTACTGACCTAATTATACTCAAAAGTATTTAGTACTATTTGATCCATAGAGCAGCAGCCCGCCATTTTTTAGATTGATCAGGGACTAAATTCCATTTTTACATATAAAAATAAATAAACAGAAAAAATTAAATAAACATAACAAAAAAAAAACAAATTAGAATGTGATTATTAAATGATTTTGTATAACTCATCCCTTCCATGTTCATGAAATTCCATCAAAACCTATCCAACCACCCTAATCCTCTAGCACAGTAATTACACTGCATGACAGTAGCAATGGCCATCTCTCCAATCCTGGGCGTCTGTGGCTCTCACCCTTTTGGTCAGCCTCTACTGGCTCGTATTCGGTGCGTGGGGGACTTCCCAAGACCTCTTTCGCATGGAAGAAGGTAACAACCATGTGGATTTGGGAGTTTGGGGGATGTTTTTAAATACTTTATGAAAGAGCGTGTGAGTGAGGAATTGTATATATGGTATGAATGAGAGCATTGGACGCAATTACAATTACTTATGGCCCAATAAGTAAGTATAATAAGGGCAATAAGTGATAAAAATTCTACCACAATAAAGATTTTGTAGTTAAAAAAACATTATTGCGAAAAACTAGTAGGTATTTTTTTTTACCAAAATACTTCATTTCATTCTCCAACCCACTGTAAGTACTAAAAATTGCCTTTTAGATGAAAAGTAATCACTACTAAGTGATATAATAAATCAATAATATAAAGAAACCTAGTGTTTTCTAAATAGGGGGAGGCCCGAGTAGGTGAGAGGACGAATGATGATGAAACAATAAATGAACTATATTTGGAGAGAATCAAACAATGGCGTTTTGAATTGGCCAGAACGTATTATAAATCATAGTTTCTATTCAAACTTTATTGGCTGGAGTATAATCGAAATCCTTTTTACGTTAGAAAATTCAATATTTTCTTAACCGTGAAGAAAAAATTAGACCTTCTTAAATCTATGAGAAACGATAAAAGCGACGGATCCTCGCTCCCTAATTTTCTTTTTCCACACTTTTCGTGATTGAAATTTAATCAAAAACTAATATGCATATTTTGAGGAGTTGTGAAATTTACCTTTATAATTTTATAAATTTTTATAATTTCCAACTAAAATTATATATGACTTTTATATATTACAACTTTTGTTTTAATATTATGACTTTTGAGTCATTTTAACGACTGTTATCGTAGAACCAAAGACCGATGGATAGACAGCAGATGGTTTCTCCGCGTTTGGTCCAAATTAGAGTATCTCCCCTTGGGCTTGCCAATCATGGTTTGTCCAAACGTTCAAGATGTGATGTTTGCATGAACTGGCACAGCATGAGTTAGTTTAGCAAGTAAAATTGAATTTGATTTAGGACTCTTGTGGAATAGATTACCATTTCATCTTTGGCTAAAAACAACCCCTATATCTGCCAATTAACCTCTCTTCCTTCAATAAATTAGTTGTTCAGACGTTGCACAAACCACATAAGAGGTACGCCGGTTTGTTTGGCCAACCAGTGGTCTGGTGTGATAGATAACAATGGAAAATGCACCCAAAATCCCTTCTGTTCACGACGTAGATCTTGTTTGAAGAATTCTCCTCATATATGACCCACCAAAAAACCATAGATTTTGATTTGTGGTTCGACCAGGAGACAATATTTTAATTGAAAACTCAATGCGCACCGCATAGTCCTAAATACTCGATTTACAGAATATTCTCATCTAAAAAGCCACATCAGGACCAATTAGGTCTATGTGCTTCGACTTCGGAGTGGGGATCCGTCAAATATCGATAAGTCCATCCAATCCTTCAAAGCAAAAACAGTGTAGTGCTAATTAAATACAGCCCTGAGGTAATCCAATCGATTATTCTACTTTCCGAGGTAGTTGTTTTCCTGTACTGACTCTGAAAACTAGGTTATACAACTTATAGATAACTCTATTAGTATTTACATTGTCATTCGGCTCAGCCATATCAAAAATACAACAAACGCTTGTTTCCCTTCAACAAAAGCAGGTTTGATTTCTCCCTCTGTTTAGATTAGGTTTACGTTTCCGGAAGCTACATTGGAAGTTTTGTAAAATATTATTGCTTTCATGTACTCCTCACATTTCAAGTAAGTCCTCTATTTGCCATTCTTTCCATTACTAACAATAATCAATGCATTTTACAATGATATAAGTATTAGCGTTAATCCACTAAACTAATTCACATAATCCCGAAATTTGCAATGTTGCAAGAAAAATAATCTGGTCACTTAAATCCCATAACAAGTTCCCTATCATTAAGTAATCATACCTACTAAGTAATACGTCATCAATTTCAACTATTTTTATTCGATAGCAGTGTAGCGTAGGGATTTCTATGTTCATTATTTAGTATCCTATGAATGAGATACCAAACAAGACATGAAAAGCAATCGTCTCAATTACTAACAACCTCATTGAATTTGTAAAAACGTAAGTTGCCTAATGTTGGGTATTTAACATGAAATCGAATTGTCTACGTAATTTCAAGATGGGCCTACAAAGCCATTATCAACAAGGACGGGGATCCTTGGAAGAAACTCCAAATGTCCCTCTGATGCAAGGTCCTCTTCGCGTACGTTTCGGAGACACGTTAATTACGACGATGATTGATCATCAACAAAGACGACTCATAAATAACGCCGCTTCAGCTCATAAATTATTTATGGGCGCTGAGGTTTTCCTTGGAGGAATCGTAATTATAGGGTTAATAGTTTAAACGGAGGATGACACGGCTATTGTAATGCGATTTACAATCGTCTTCGTTTCTTTTTTCGTCTGTGACAGTCGTACACGAGCCTGCCATCTGCGATTGTTGACAAGGAGGAAACTTACAAGGCTCTTAATGATCTTACGTAAGATTTTGGCATTTACATGTAAGGATTGTACAACAAATCGACAATGGAAAAGTACGTATGGTTATTTTGTTTATATCTTGAGAGATTTCTTCGAATCTATAAGTTTTAATAAATCAATTATCGGTAGCAATGGTGAAAGCATTAGCGCCACAATTTGAGGTTATTACTACCAAAACTGTCTTAATTAGTTTTATTGTATTACATGTGTCAAAGAATTTTATATTGGCGTTCAGGTCCACATAAGTTGAACCAGAAAGGATTAAGGCTCGTTAGGAATCGTATAGGTTCAATAGGAGAGTTAAAACGTGAGATTGGCAAGGACTATATATACTCTACACAATGTATTTGGATAAATAAATATAATTTACAAAAAGAGAGAACTTAGTGCTGCTATATAAGTTGCTTCTACATGCACATTTAGCTGCTAAAAAGCAGTAACTTATTAGTTCGGAAACATTTAAACAATGAAATAGACATTTTAGCAAACTTACAGTAGAATCCATAATGTGGACTTCATTCAAGATGATACATGGTGTGAAATGATCGGTAAAACATTAATAGGGTGGATGAGGCAACTCTCCTTCTTCAAAATAGTACTTGCTCCTCTTTAACCTTCTGCGTGGGAAGGGACAGCTGGGCTCTGGTTCAGCTGAGGAAATGACGCATCTACTAATAACGAAGAGAAAGCACCGAATATAAAATGAAATAGCTGGCAGTGCCTCCATAAAAAAAACGACGTTCCCTATGCCTGCTGAATAAACCGACAACGAGACATCCAATAAAAACCGAAACACAAAAGGGTTTGTATTTTCGATAGCCCTGCTAAAGGGACGTCTTAGATTTATGTATTTTGAGTAAATAGACGGGCACGCTAAGGGAGACTGCTGAAACAATAGAACTATCTTTTGAATTTAGGCTTGAATCCACTACTATCATACCCAGCAGAGTATCTATAAATAATTACTTATTTATTATTATTACTTATACATTCAAAAACACACTGAAAGAAGTTGGTTTCAAAATTGATATATATATATATATATATAATGATATTATGAAGTGTTTCTGCTGCATGGATCATAATTCTTTGACTCGACAAGAACAAACAAAGGACTAATAACAAATGTTGATTAAAATATCAAAACGTATACTTAGTACGTAACAGCCTCGAATGTTCAGATGTTTGAAATTAATTCAACTTAAAGTTCCATACATTTAAACACATAAAAATGGGTGTGTAACTTAGTACATATAAGACTTATTAAGGAAAATACTAGTGGATAAACGCCTTTAGAGAGGCGTTAAGGTGGTGACATGTGAATATAATCGGACTTGACCAAAATCAGTTATGTCCACATAGTTTTCGGGATGAATAATTGCATGACCGGGGCAGTCCTAGTTCCACTACTTCAGCATGAAGGGTTGGAAAATAAAATGACCTAAATTACCAAGATTACTATGAAATCCTTAGTTTTGGGAGTTGGTCACTAAGACACTTGTTAGTAAGTCACTGGTAGAAGTTCCGATGGCATTCATGGCCAATTTTTGGTTGAATAGAAGGAAGTGGACTTGAGATTGGCTTGTTCTCCCACGGACAACTTTATGCAGCATAATCATAATTTTCCAATCAAAAAATTGCCATCTGAAGGCTTAGGTTGACTACGTACACAATGTATGATATTCACATGACCCGCAATCCAATTAAAATTCAGTTAAATTAATAATAAAGGACTTATTATTGGCTAGTTTTCCTTACCGCTCACCAGGCTGATGAGAAGTACTTCTCTTACCAGTGATGTAGTGTATTGACGTATCTATCCACTAAGGCATCGTCCTGCTATTTTAGATTTCTTCTAATTTATTTTTCCTCTCCATTTACATTTTTTTCCCGGCGGCAAAAACAGACTCAGTGAACTGGCCAAGGTTTTCCATTTGCTGGGAATTCATTTACTCCGCTAATGGACAAAAAGAAAGAGGCGGCGAAGGAAGGGGATTCGGGTAAGGGGGTAAGAGGGGGGTTTCTAGCCCCCCACGGAATTAGCACTCCACGCCTACACTCGAACCAGCCTCGTTTTTGCCCAACCTGCTGGCGTCGCTGTCATCGAGTTTTCCTACTCCAAGCCAAATTCTGGACTGCATTCACTCCTTTAATGGAGAACGGGCAAGACGAAAACAAGAACACCCCATACAAGCGTTATCCTTTCCCAAATTGCACATTATGACATCCTATTCCAACACCTGCTCACCATCGAGATAGATGCTTGTTAGGATCGGAATTATTCATTTATTTCTACTATCACGCTATTTAATCATATATACATGTATGTACATATATATATTTCCACTGTGCATATCCAGATGTTTTGCTAGACTTTCCGTAGTTTTTATTTATGAGTATATATTAAGTTCAAGGGTTTTATTTTAATTCTACTTTTTCTTGTCCTACACTCCCAATATTGGTTTATAATAAGCTTCATTGATAACATTTAGTAGATTATTTCACAAACCGAATGTTTAACACTATGACCCCACCACCCTTCCCGCATCGATGGCAACAGACTGTCAGGGAAAATTATGTTAAGATTTAGTTTCAGTTTTTATTGTTAGATGTAAGTTAGTTTTAAGTCTATGATAAATAAGATGAGCTCCATTACTTTTAATAAATTCAGTCCATTAATGTATAATGTACATCGTTATACTTTTGTACAATGCAGATCACTATTAGTAGAAAATACAATTTGTATATAATCTAGGCAAGCTACAGGAAATATTATGAAGCAATTGTAAATAGATTCGTTTGTAGAATCTATATTTTGTAACATATATTAATTTTGTATTAAGGGGATATAAAACAAACAATTATATATGTCTTGTATATTGTATCATGATTGTAAAATTCTATCATTCCGTACGAGCAGGCAGGATTTCAGGCTCATCTGAGTACAGAACATCCGCTTGTGAAGGTGCAGACGGAAGCCACCCTTGGTATCAACAGGAACACAGCAACTACTATGTAATGGTTATGTTAAACATCACTTTGAAAGCCGGGAAGACCGACTGCGTAATATTCTCCTTCCTAAAGGGGGAAAAAGCCTTGCCAAATCATAGTATAGGAGGGCAAGAGAACTCACCGGCTTTCTCGATTTACTATCTGGGTATAAAAATAGATAAGCATCTCCATTTCTCTATTCATTTTAGAAAAAAAATAGAAAAAGTACGACACAAGTCTTACCGGCTTCTCCACTTGCTAACTTTATTTAACTCGTCGCTGCGTCTGAAACTGATATATAAATGTCACCTCCGGCCAGCTCTACTAAATGGTGCCCCGCTATTTACCCACTTGACTGACAATACAGCTAAAAGCCTCCAGCAATTCTAGAATGGGATCATGAGAAAAGTGCACCCGTTGGTATTGGTATACCATCGGTGGATGAGTTCATCCGCCGGAGACTCATCAAGTTTTTTGACTCGTTGCAGCACCTCACAAACCCAGTATTTAACACTATGACCCCACCACCATTCCCGCACCGATAGCAACAGACTGTGTATAGAAATTAGGTTAAGATTTTGTTGTTAGATATAAGTTCTAAATCTATGATTTATAAGGTACCCCTATCACTTTTAAACATGTTTAGACAACTAATGTATAATGTACTTTATACTTTTGTAACAATCACAATTCGCAATGTAAAATTATTAAAAATTGTAAAAAATGTGGCCATGCTACATGACATATAATGACCTACTGTAAATAGATTAATTTATATTGAATCTATATTGATTCTCATAATTTATAATAACAAGGGGATATGAAGAAAAAAAAATATATATATAATTAAGTTTGAAAATTTAATCTTGACATTTATTGATCTACCTACTGAGAACTTCAGAACAAGGTAATCACTTTTTTTTTTTTATATAATCTAATGTTTCATGGTGTTGTTGAGGATAGCACGAATTTACACCTTGTTGTCTGAATATTTGATGATGTTATCAACATATCTGTGAGACGTTTCATTCTTCGCTGCGGGATTCATATCCGTGCAAAATGCCGTGCACTTAGTGCAAAATGCTAAACTCCGCCTTTTACATTTGGCTCATTAGAGCTAGGAGACTTTAATGTCCCATTTTTCCTTCCATCATTTATATCCCATCCACATTTTTAACTGTATAATCCTGTCTATAGCTGGTTACTGAATTAATCTTTTTAATGTAGAGATCTTCATCTTTTCTAGCCAAGAGGGAGGGGAATACGATCTGCCTTCTCGTACCCTTTGATATATAAGTTAATTGGATTATGGAGAGTGTCTTTTTATTCACAATGCCTATAAATTGCTTAATACTCTAGAAAAAGGGGTTTTTCTTCCTTGATAAATTCCGCGTTGTGTTGAAAAAAAAAAATAAATTAGTTGAAATGCTGCTCACAAAGTTGTTCAGGCTAATAACTGAAAAAAAAAATAAAAGACCTATTAACAATACGGAATTTATTTCATGGCAGGACACAACATTTTAGATAGAAGAGTATGGCAACCGATGGATAATCTAGCTCTTGAGGGCATCACAACGAACAAAGGGCATAGTACATGTCAACGGTACCTATGTATGAAGTTTGAAGCGTCGCTAGAGGGACAGTGACTTCAAAGGTTCATAGCACGATAGCTCGCCGTATCGATCAAACAGATACGAAATAAAAGACTGCGCAGAAAGAAAAAAATACAAAGGTGCCCGACTCCTCAACCTCCTTCCCCGTTGGCTCAGGCCCTGACTGTAACGTTTAATGTGTGACACTGAACAATAAAATTGTAATGGTTCAAGCAAGGAGTAATTAAAAGAAAAAGTGCGCATTACTACTGTTTGCAAGAATGTATTCTATTACTACAAGTACGTATATGTAACAAGTGGTTGCTTCTAGAGAAATGATGGAGCCCATACTATGCTCTAGCACAAAACTGACTAAATCATCAATTTAGGGAGAAAACTGAAGAGGATTGTAAATTTATTTAGCCATTTATCTAGGATACACTTCAAAAAAGATAGACCGAATAACATTTATTTTGAAAAATAATATTACAGAATTATGTAAAGCCCATTTTTGCTGACGTTGTTTTATTATAATTTTAAGTAATCTTTATAAAAAAGGCAAGAGTTGATTGTAATATAAGGTCGCATTCATTCCATACTTACAAATTACATTTACAGTGCAGGTATATATATTCCCTCAGCAGCCCAGGGAACTCCCATTTCACCTGCATAATTGTCACTTTCCCGGCTGCAGGTGAAGATTGGGTAGGACCCCCTGCAGCCGTATCACATCTATGCAGCAGGAGGGGCTGAAAAAGGGCGAGAGAGCCGTAGACGCTCCAGGGGCGAAACTGGCCCATGTCAAATTCCCAGAGACTCGATATTTAAAACAGTTGGCGTAAGTTTGTTATACCTCCATTTTAGTAACCATTTTACGAAGAAGTTGAAGCATACTTGCACGAAGTCTTACCGCCTTACGCATTTATTGACTTCCCCCAATCTATCACTTCGTCTCAAGCTATTGATCTGCAATAGCATACTCAGGCCTACTCTGCTGTATGGAGCACCGCTTTTTCGTTATCTGACGTATACGACAGCTCGGCGACTCCAATAATTCCAAAACGGTATACTGATGAAAGTGGTCAGAGGTACTTCGTTCGAGCTGCGGAGCAATAGTGAGCTTCACGAGATCTTTGAGCTGCCTACGGTGGATGAATTAATCCAACTGTCGCGGCTGGAACGCTTTAGTTTTAGGTTTTAGTTTGTAAGATTTTTCTCCCATATATTAAACTGAAGGTGAGACCCATCACCTAGATTTGTATTCATGTTATTTTCCTATTAACTTATCTGATTTTATGTAACCCAACCTCCAAATGCGCATAGCAGAAAGAGGAGAAAATTTGTCAATTATTTTGTTCATATTTTTACACATTGTATTAAAATTTAAAGGGGTTTAGAAAAAAAGAGTTAGTTTTCGAATTGCTGAAACATACATCGTGAGCTAACTTATTTTCTGTAAGAGGGTGTTTTTTCTGTAATTTGATCATTCTTTCATTCCGAAATGAAGGTCTTTGAGATCTTTATTGCTAGAACGGCACCATTCATAGTGGTAATTTCACGATTTTTCGATCTAAAACCGTCACATATATAAAAGTCACCCAGTATCACCAATTATATGTTTTGGTGAATGTATCGTATGGTATCTCATTAAATACACAACACTAATTTCAGCTGTCAGTCCTGGAACTGCAACCACTTTTGGTTGTCAGCTATGTTGATTTTGACATGTTACTGTCCATGTTCTCAGTAAGTAAAACACTTTTACTTCAATCCCCGAAGAGGAATGTAGGGCTGGGTGATATTGCAAGAGGATTAGGATGCTCTGATAATATAATTTTCATCAGGGAAAAATAAGTCACAAAGAAGATATTTTAAAAACGTATCTTTTACCGAATGGAAATGAATTTTACCGAATATTTCCCAAATGGAAGTCAATTCCGATTTAGCTTGTTGACAAAATTACAACTTTTGCTCGGCAAACTTGTTCTTTTTGTGTATAAGAGGGTGAGGGGTGAAGCATAATAAAATTTAAGAATAATGCGTTTTTAATTTTGATAAGATTCTACTCTATGATGTAAGACTTGCGTTATGATGAATTTAACATACTGAATTAAACGTTTCTTCAGTTTGAAAAGATTTTTCGACTACCATAATAAACGGTTGTAGTGAACCCTCACGGCGACATGTCGCCGCTTACTTTGACTGTTGTGGTAAATTGCTGCTAAAAATTATTAATTAGAAACAATATGAAATGGTATGAATTATTGAGGATAGATTGTGAGGATGAGATTCAGTAGCCTTTTAAACAGCGCAGAGAGAAGAATGTTAATGGACATTTAGCCATTGTGAGCGCCATCGGCCCCACTGTAACATTGCACGTGTCATTAATAACCAAGTGTAGGCCGCGGAGCTTATGGTCTTTTGGCGGGGTTAGCACCTGTCAGTCGTCCTCTGCGGTTTAAATGTGGAAAAAACAGTATTCCCGTACCTTTCAATCCAAGCTCACTGCTGTTTTAGAACCAAATCCTGGCATTATAATAATCAACAGAAAGTTACCTAACGCTAAAATAATTACAACATTTTCACCTGAGTATGGGTTCTAGCCTTGCTGGTATGCTTTGGCAAGGGGGCAGGACAAAAAATTTCATATAAAAAACATTAAGGTTCTGGTAAATGGACTCTACAATTAAGATGAAGGTTGGATTATAAATTGTAAGTTATCTAGTCTTTAAATTATTTACTTCATGCATACATTCAATATTATATACATACTAATTATACATTTCAAATAGGCTATAATTAATTGATTTTGATCTGATAGTTGAGGCTTTTAACTTGATTTGCTGCCTGTGGTTTGCTGGTTGCATTCCAACCTTTTCTTCATATGATATTCACATTTATCTTGCCATCGATCATGATCCCACCCCATCTACTGCTCTGTTCTTACTACATACTCTTTATTGGAAAGTGATCCAAGCTGAAAGAATCTCGATTGCTTCCAATGAAAGTTGTAAGCCTCACGCTTCAATGGTATCTTGTTTATTTTTTCAACCAGTTTGTGTGTATTCATCTGTGTTTACTATAATCAGTGTTGCCACTTTTGATAAAACATGGTGGTGGTTACAAATGTGGTCATAATAAACATTGCTCTAAAATATTGAAAATAAATAATAGTGTCATATTTTCAGAAAATGATATCTCATCAAGCATGCTTATTTGACGAAACAAGGTGATGTTGAGATGCCATAGACCAGTACATTAGTTAATAAGTGTTTTTTTTCGAGCCAAAGCTGATGTATCGTGTAATCCCTCAGCCTGAATTAGAAGTCATAAGCCTAATGACTCCACACTCGTGAGCCACTGTTTCATATTTCAGTAACTTTGTAAATATTTGATCACTTCAAAGAGACATAATCCCTTAAAACAAAACGTACATACAATCAGCTATAGTAGTAGCAATAGTTTTTTTTTTTTTTATGGCTGATAATTTAAAAAGTAACCATTGAAAATAAATTGATCGTGTTCAATCAAACATATTTCCTGAGGTTGCCTCTCTTTAGTTAGTAGAAAAACCACGAGTTTGGAGTTCGATGCAGACCAAACCCTATTTCACAACAGAACATCTAATTTTCCACAGACTGCGTAATTTTCAACAGAAGTTACAACTAATTTTATTTTCAGCTATTTAAAAAAAACTACCATATTGCTTTTATAAGAAATCGGCAATCAATAAATGAAGATGTTTAAACGTGTTTTCATGAATAAAAAATGGGTACCTTTGAAGACTAGATAAAAGCTATACAATATGTTTATCATATGGATGATAATAAAAAAACATAAAAACTTTCTCAATATGTTATGGGACCGTAACAAGATTAAAAAATCCTCGTTTAACAAGCCAGCGTAGGGTTCCTACGAGCATCCCTGGGTGACCTGCATGAACAGAACAAAACTTGGATAACAAACAGGTCCAGTTTCTAGGAGAAATTCTTTGGCCTTTTAATAACATATTTAGATATTCCTACTGCAAAAGTGAGGTCGCAATTATAAATTACATCACAATCCGGATTTTTTGTATGTTTTTTTTACAATTTTTGCTCTTTATAATGTGAACCGAATTTGAAATCGGTTGCAAACATGAAATGAAAATATACTACAAAAAAAAATTCACAAAAACTAAATTAATATATAAATTTTTTTCACTGCAGTGTGCATTATTAAATAAAGCCGAGATTAACCCAACGTTGTAAGACGTGCAATGTTGATTGAAGACAAATGATGATTGAATTCTTGACAGGAGACAAACCAGCCTGGCTTCGACAAGGCTACTCCAAGGCTAGCGACTAGGTACTAGAACCCAGCAGCCACTCCAGGCTTGCTGGATGAAGGTCTGCCAGGGAACTAAGAGAGTCCCCATAGAAGCTTCTATGTCGAAACCTCTACAAGAAGAAGGAGGAGGTTCTAGTGTTTTGGTGAGGTCCTGTTGTAAAATGCCGCCATGCCTTGGTTAGCAAAGTATTATAGTTCTCTGTTCTAGTCTGGTTTAAAAACCCAGGGTAAACTCCTTTTTTTCACAAGGTATAGGTATATCTTAGATAGTGGTATTTCTAGACAGGTAAGACCAAAAAAGGTCGCTTTTGTTAGAAGGTTCACCATCCTTTGCTCTTCTTAATATGTTCCGATAAGAAGATGGTATAATTGCTAAGATAAGATGGTATTATATACATTATAATAAATTTTGTATCACATTTGGAATATGGAACATTTATACATAGGAGCGAATATAATTCATTAATTAAATAGTGAAATAGACAGAACTGAAGTTGGGAACGAAGCATCAATGGCCCTAAAGGCTGATTTGCTTTTAAAAGCAATAATTGTAATACGACGCTTGTTACAACTGCATGTGACATTGTACAATGGGGTATTAGATTGGAACAGATGGTATAATTTAGGTTTTAAGTAACACCTTTCGGCTCTCTTCATAAGTTTTTTTTTAATTAACAAGCTCTTTCAGCATCCCTCATCAGTTTAGAATGAACTGTCATCATACAACAAGAAAAAAAAAATTAATCTTAAAAAATTTTAACTGGGTTCATCTCTAAAAGTTTGACGTTTTTAATGCTTTCCCTTGTTATATAACTGTTGTAGCCTGAGTATCGAAAGCTAAAAAAACGCTCGTGATGAGAAACGTGGTGTTATTTGAAACCTAGTAAGCTGGAAGATTACTTTGTATTTGATTAACACTCTCATTAGTTCAAGTTAGAATGAGAATGGTGGTTTACACACAGCGCTTACCACTTATCGAACTTAGCACTAGCTCACTAGTTTTGCCAGGTTCGCACGCTAACCTGCCTGCCTGCAGGTCTCAGTTAAAGGACATATAACACCTTATTCTACGGCTGTCCACTTTTTGAAAGGAAGGTAAGGTGCTGACACGGATCATACCTGTTCTGTGGGAAAAATTTACGGTTCAATTTTCGCAGACCTGTCTTTTGTCTTCGGACACGGTGTCATCTTCATCCGACCGTTCTGTCATTGTCTATGTCATTGTGGTCACGGTGGTAAAGTCTCTCATTTCTGTCTGTCAACTTTGCCCTATCCGGGAGAGATTGCATCAGGAAGTGTTCCAACGAAATATAATAGTAAAGGGACAGTATATATATATTAGTAAGCGTGTCTAAAACGATTTTTTTTTTTTTTTTTTTTTTTTTTTTTAAACATTCAGTAATGCCAACTTTACCAATCACTTAGGCAATTTGAACATGAAGCCAATGAGCTTATTGTTTGATCATTGTCTAATTAAAGGATTTGGATGTCAATGAGTATTTTAACCGAAACTGTTGACTTTTATTAGTTAATTCGCAACTGTGACTAAAATCACAATTAGACAATTCATCCCTATATTGTTGAAAACACGGTTGCAAATACCTGAGGGTTAACCGTCTCCTGAGCCGGGTTACTCACCATATATATTGTAACCAGGTAACTCAGCTGGCGACAGTCCTTGTGCCTGTAATTGTTGTTTGTTTGCAACGTTCTAACTTCGGCGTGAATTGAAAATAATTTCAGGTAAAAATGAGGGGTGATTTCGTGCGTGGTCAACTAAATACAATAGGTCTTGCAGTTTTGTTTCTTTGAAAAATTAGTTCGAAGCGTATCCGTTTTATTAATTATATAGGGTGTCCTAGAATTAACGCAATATTTGATTTAAACAGAAAACACAGTTTTTAGCATTTTTGTTGTTATTTTTTTATTTAATTATAAAGTAAATAGTATAAGGTTATTTATGGAATAACACGTCGAGCGAATGGCCTCCACGACTTTGCTGGCACATACGCAATCTTTTGTCAAAATTTTCCATGACCTTTTGGCATAAATGTGGTTGAATTTCGTTGATGCAGCGTTGAATTTCCACTTTTAATGCAGGGGTGGATGTGGGCTTGTTGA
This sequence comes from Acanthosoma haemorrhoidale, assembly GCA_930367205.1. NCBI lineage: Eukaryota > Metazoa > Arthropoda > Insecta > Hemiptera > Acanthosomatidae > Acanthosoma > Acanthosoma haemorrhoidale. The sequence goes on along the minus strand of OV884014.1, from coordinate 20,701,710 downwards.
CATACACCTTTTACTTCAAATAACCCCATGAAAAGAAATCTAAAGGTGTTAAATCACACGATCTAGGGGGCCAATTCTGATCACCGAAATGAGAGAGTACACGACCTGGAAATGTCTCATGCAGTATTTGAATTGTTTCATGGGCTGTATGGCATGTGGCACTAACTTGTTGAAACCACATATTGTTCACATCAATATCATCCAATTACGGCACAAAGAACTGTGTTTACGACGCCGAATTGATGTTCCTGGATTTTCAACATCACTCTCACGCACTGCTTCGATATTGACATTTGAACGGCTTTTTTTGGACGACCAGTGTGTTTAGTGTCTCCAACTGATCCAGTCTCCCTAAATTTTTCAATTAATCTCTTCACAGTTGATGAAGTCAAAACACTATTCCAACCATATTGTGTATGAAATTTTCGAACTGCGGCCGCCAAACTTTCATTATTTTTAAGATAATGTTCAACAATAAATACACGTTGTTCTATCGTGTAACGCTCCATTTTTACTAACCCTAAACTTTCAGCTGTCAAATTGTTTTTTTTTTAGGGTCGCTAGCACTTTCCTGCACAAATGGCGGCAAATTCAAATATTGCGTTAATTCTGGGACACCCTATATAAGTATGAAAGGTACTTTTTTAATAAATATTTTTTCAACTGGGTCGTGTGCATTTTATTTTTATGTTTGATACATGGATAAAGTGTACGTGAAAGCTATTGATTTTATGTTTTGCTGATAAGTAATAAAATAATAATGGCTATTAAAAAAAATTGTAGTTGAAAGGCAAAACCGGCTCTAAATTATTACTTTCACTATTATCATTACTTCCATAATTCTAGCCTGGTGAAAAATCATACAAGGAGATTTGAGAGGACGATTGGAACTGATTTGAGATATGACGATCACGATGACACCAGTACCGAATAAAGGAAAAAGGAACAGACAACTGGAAGCATGGAAACTCGGCCTAAATAAAATAATAAACATTTTTCATTACACTTCGTTCTAATGATCCACATATCATATAATTTTTATCATATATCATCTAACATATATCATATATATTGCACTGTATACTAACAGCGAAACTAATAAAAAAAATATAAGCAAAAAATGTGATAGAGCAGAAGATGGGAATAAGAAAAGGTTCAAAAAAATACTACAGTAGGTCAGCACAGAGCTATGAGATTTATGGTGCGGTAGAGCTACTAATGGGCAAGGGTTGGGGGTGAAGTCACGCCGGGGGTGGTGGCCACCCCCATGGGATATCCCAGATCCCACAGGTACTCCCCGCTCTTTAGCTTTCAACGCTCTCCGCGTTAATGGAAACCGTTCGTCTGTTAAGGGAGTGCCAACTGGGTGAATTTCCTTTATTTGTCCGATAAATATTAGGGTAGAGCTAAGGTATTTTTTATCTTTTGTATTTTTTTTTCTAATGAGGCTAGACACATTTGTTTATAATAATAATACTCTAAATAATAAATATTTTTTTAAAAGTTCGTGTGATCATTTTGTCTCCCCAATGGCTTTATATTGAAATGTTGATTACTTCTGTTCCCTTATACCACCATTTACGTTTTAACAAGTCATATAACAAAAATATGAGCTTCACATTGAATCAACTTAAAAAAAACTATTATTATATTTGTTACTTTTTTATTTTTTCAGTAGTTTGTAACTTATTGGAGTTGGTAGTACCCGAAGAATTTGACTTTTTTTTATTAATGATTCAATGCATTTGAAATTATATATTCCATCCTGATAAAATGTTTGGTAGGTTAATTGAGACCACCGAAAACCAAGTGGGAATATTTCCAGATTATTTATCGGTAGAGCGTGGTATTGGTACGAAAAATACTGCCATCTCCATAAACCATTAGTAAGTGTCAATAATTAATAAGAGTTCACCTTCATAATTATTATTGTGTAATGTCAGTTGTGTGTTTTGAAATATTATCGCATTCATTAAATTTGTGTTCGCAACTTCACTTACGCAACTTATTTTCATAGTAATTCAGAATTCAGTTAGAACCAAATTTTGGGACTTTAATTTTAACTAATTACAAAAAATAGTGAAAATTGTGTTCAAGCAACAATAGATTTACAAGAACGTTTTACTTCACGCCTCTAATCTGCTTAAAGGAACCAACATGAAAAATGAACGTGGACAATGAAACGACGTACAAAACAATTCATACCGATTTGTCCGACTTCCTAAACAAGAAAACTATGTCAACAGACTACTTCAAAACACAATCACTAGCTGGTCACGGGACCTTACTTCTGGAAATACAAACGATGTATTCCCTATAGACAAGTCCTCTAAACAAAGTGAGAACAAACAACGGCCCTCATTTTCACAAGCCCAGAAAAGGGTTGAAGACGCCTGTGTTCTCTAAATGGGAGAAAGCTCTCAGAAAGAAAGAACAGCAAAATTTGATAAAAGAGACCAAAAAAAACATTTATTTTGTTAATGACCTTTATACAATTTTTGACATGATATAATTAATGTAAGTTAAAATTTTAACTAAAGTAAATTATAAGAGAATACATAATTTTGTTTTTATATATGAAGAGTGAATACTTTTGAACTAAATATGTTTATTGCTTATCTATAATATATGAAACAGTTATTCAGTTCAAGTATCATTAAAAATTAGTGGGGAAGACATAATCATTTTTATTGTCATTATTTGTTTTCCAAAATGAAGTAATATTTTTATGTAGTATCTCTTCTTTAATATCGGTTAAAGTTGGGCATTTGCACTCTTGCTTCCTTCCTTCCAAGGCTTTTTTTTTTCTTAAATCCTATTGAATTCGTTCACTTCTTCTAAGTAAGTAAATAAACTGTAAAAGTGTAAAACTTCCAAAAAGGTGGATTTAAGTTTGCTGTGACAAACTGAAGTAATTAATTTCGCCTAACAAATTATTTAAAAATATCCTTTAAAGAATTATATTAAATTATTTGTATTTTATTGGACCCTGTACCCCTTTCCTTGGGATTCTTTTTGTTAATTATACAAGAGCTACGCTTTTTATGAAATACAACAATAATAATTATATCTAAATGAACACTGATTATTTTCCTGTAATACGTTGGTAACTGAGAAACTAAATCTCATAACATTTACTTGTCATTTCACCACATTTCTTAGTTAAATAGTGCTTAACTTATTTATTCCTTTAATTGAATATATTTTACATTTTCAAACTCTAAAATCATAAAGAAAAACTTTAAGTAAGTAGTGTAGTACTAAAAGTAATTGCATCTGTAATGTAACTTAATCAAAAAAATGTCCATTAGTTTTTTTATCTTCCAGGCTGTAAGGCCCTTACAATGCTTCATAAGCAATTTTTTTGATAGTCTCAGTCACTGAAAATCCCCTTAAAATAAAAATGGTAGAAAGTGCTGTCTTATCTTTCAAAGTTGAACAAGTTTTCAATTTGATTACCCATTGCGTACTTTTTAATGGATATGCTTTCATGAAATTTGTTATAATATTCGGAATTAAACCATTTCATCTATGTTCCAGTTGACTACCCAGATGGGGGAGCTGATACTTTCAAACCACGGTGTCCCAGTTGATTTCTTACAAAAATTTTTTCAGACCTTTTGGTTAGTGCCTCATTTGCAGCTCTTAGCAAGAAGTTGTGGCATCAGAGTTACTTTACGTTCAAGAGTATGGTGCATCATGAGCTCGTCTGCTCATGGGTGATTATTATCGCGCCATTCCTGGGTGAGCATCATTTACTTTTTTGTTTGTGTGATAGTTCCACTTTAATTTTCCTAAGTCTATGTTCCGAAGAGCTTTCTTCTTTGGTTCCCAAACGAGTGCCCCGTTAATTTGTATGTGAGGAATCTAGTTATGTTTTATTGCAGGAAAATGGTATAATAATGTAAGATTGTAAAAATATTTTTTTGCTAATTTATTAACTGGGCAACAAGAATAGCTTTATTTTTTATTTTTAGGTCATGTTCCTATTAAGTAAAACTAATCTTGATTGTTGGAGTGTAAGAAAAGCGAATGGCCAAGACGGTTTTGTTCCTGCCAATTACGTTAAAGAAATCGGACCAAAAATTATGTTTCCGTAAGGAACGTAGAAGTGCAAACTATGCAAAAATTTCGAAAAACGAAGTTAATTAAAACCGTCGTTCCTGTTAAGAAGAACTGTCGTCCCTAAACCAAAATGTATTTTCTTGATATAACATTTGTACATTATTGACACCTTAGTCATTGAATTCATTTAACCTAATGTTATTTTTATATTATTTGATGGTATCTCATACATATTGGCTGCTAAAACAGATGCAATAATATATAATGTTTTCTGTAAATAATTTATCTTCCTAAACGTTTTTGAGGTACTCTTAGGGTCTCCATTCCGTAAATTTGTTTATGTCATGCCTCTGCTTTGCTAATGGCTTGTGCGCTCTGTATAATGACTTACTATAGGTGTCATGAGCATGCTTAGCAATAAAGTCGTGTCAGCACAAGTTGAAAAGTGTTGGGCTTAACATTGTACATTGGAGGACACTTGAATATTCGTACCCGTTCCAATTTGTCCACTGTTTATTGCCTGAAATAACCTCTAATCATGAAAGGGACTTATGATTCCTGGCACAAATCAGTAGCAAACTAACAAGTAACAAAATCAACGTCCATTATTTGAATTAGCGTAGGTAGCTACTACACACCACGATAGCCCATGATAGTGATTTGTGCTATATGATAGTAATTTCTTTAAATATTCGACTCCATACATTTATGTATCTGTCGGCAGCTATCCCCGATCTGATAGAGAAGGGTGCAGAACCCCCTCAATGGATTCGACATTATTTCGGCGACTTGAGTGCCATTAATCGCAGACCCTTGGATAGCCGAGGGCAATCAATAGGAGCGGTGTGGAAGGGCCACCGCCGGAGCGGTGTTAATCAAATGGTAATTCTCTGGTCCTCTCCCAGGTGGCTCTGGCCATCAATTAGCTCGCGTGCCGGCGGCATCATCACTCCACATCGTTCTATCTCATCTGTCATTCGGCACGCCATCTCACTCTCTCTCTCTCTCTCTCTCTCTCTCTCTCTCTCTCTCTCTCTCTCTCTCTCTCTCTCTCTCTCTCTCTCTCTCTCTCTCTCTCTCTCTCTCTCTCTCTCTCTCTCTCTCTCTCTCTCTCTCTCTCTCTCTCTCTCTCTCTCTCTCTTTCTCACTCTCGACGGTCTGCCATTGCTGTGGGCATTAATTCAAAACGACTATATTTTCCTTTTTTTTACCCCCCCCCCCCCCATACTATTCCTTTATCTTGGAAAATATTCAATGTCGTTCCACAATAAATAGTCTTTAGAACCTAAAATAGTAGCTTGACAAACCCGGTGTTTAACACGATAACCCCCGCTCCGTTCCCCCATCGATGGCAAGACACAGTCGAGGCAGGTTTAAGTTTGTTAGTTTCCCACATTGTAAACCGAAGGTGAGTCCTGTATATAGTTTATTGACTTTTTAACTTCAAATAGAAAATTGTTTTTGTAAATATTACCTCCTTCAAATCCATCTGCGCATGCAGGAAGAGGAGAACATTGTAAATCTTGTACATTGAATTTTGTTCCTCCGTTTGTAAAAATGTTGTTAAATCAAGGTTTTTTTTTGGGGGGGGGATTGAATAGATATCCCAAATTTGTAAACCGAAGGTGAGCCCCATCACCTAGTCCGGTCCATGTGTATGTAATTTTAACTTCAAAACGATTTTTTTTGTATTTTGTACCCTGCTTAAAACGCATGTTATGCTTTGCAGAAAAAGGAGCCATTAATCACCAATTTGTTCATACTATTGTTCATATCAAGCAAAATACCATCCATCTAAAAACATCATAATTTGAGTTAAATTTGAGAACACGGTGTTAGTTGCAGTTGTAATGACTTATTGCTATTATAGTTTAAAAAAAAAAAGCGCAAATTATATCGACATCTCTTACTTGATACTCTACTCCAAATTATAGATTTTTTTTTTAAATTCAACAATCTTTATTGTGCAATAATTACAATATGCCTTTTATAAGGCAATAATAATACAGATAAATGATCTCATTCATACCATATTTACAGTCATCATTCACTCACTCATTCATACAATAGGACATGATTGGAGAAACTGGCCATTGCCAGGACTCCCACTGTCACGCGATTATAGCAGGTCACGAGGCCACTGCGTTTCAGTCTCCGAGGAGGATTATAGGGATGAGTGGCGCAGTGCAAAGACTGTGCTACAGGATTAGGGTGGTTGGAAAGGCTACTGTGGAATTTCATAAACTTGGAAGGGATGAGTTCTAGAATGTAGGGTATATTAAGGTCGTTATGAAGGGTTCTGTTGCTGACATAATAAGGGGCATTTACTATTGTTCTCAGGACTTTGGATTGAAAGGATTGGATACGCTTGATGTTCGACTTTTTTGCTGTCCCCCATAGCTCTATTCCGTATGTCCAGATTGGTTTAAGTATAACTTTTTAGATTAGTAGTTTATTTTCTATTGAGAGATGGGATGTCCTTTGAAGTAGTCTGTATAGTTGTCCAAAGCGTCTGTTTAGTTCTTGTCTTTTTAGTCTCGTATGTGGGTTCCAGGTCAGTCGTTTATCGAGATGGAAGCCTAAGTACCGTAATTTTTTTTTTTTTTTTTTTTTTAAGCATAAAGTTAATTAATGACAGTTACTCATTGGCTACAGCTCTCATTGCATTCTAATATCAAATAGGATCAGGTAAAGCCAGCCAGATAGACAGATAAATTGAAATAATGGTTTCTGATTTTGAAAAAAATCATCGAAATCCTGATAATCCAGGTCAAGTTCATTAATCATATAGTTGAGGTTTTCAAAACAGCTGTGAAACGTTTTGTTAATATTCTCCATTGAAGTCTCAATACATAATATTAATCAATGATGTCGAGGTCTTTGGTTTGATAACTACTCAATAGATGATAATTTTTAATTGCTGAATAATTAATTTACGACCCTTGATTACATTTCGTTAGGTTACTGTTATTGTTAGCACCATCAACGGTAACTAACTAACACGTGAAGTATCATGTCTCGGAATCACACTTAAGATAAACTCACTGAAACGAGTTTAATGTAAGTTTTAATAAATTGGTGTTATTACAGTCCACTAATTATGTTATTTATGTTTATGTTAGTGAGTACCCTAACCGACCTAAATACATTCACTTTTACATTGCTGTGTAATTTGATGATATGAAGACGATGAAAACTGCCTTACCCATGAAACATTATTAAGTGTCACTAATTAATTAATTACAAGCTAAATATTTTCATATTGAGTAGGGTTTCAAATTAAAAATCACGACATCAAAATTAATCATATGTAATATTTGTTTTGTATTTATGAACTATAGTGGAGTCATTAATCGTACGATCAGTATTGTACGCAACTTTATCTTTAGCTGACTTTTAGTTAAAAGAATAAAATTTTCCATGTTTGTGAAAGAATGACGCAACCCCATGAAAAATAATGATGGGTCGTTGCACAATTACTTAGTAATTAAAAATTGAGCTGTAAAGCTGATTAGTAACGTGTATCGTGTGTTGGGACTTTAATATGAGCTAATTATAAAAGTCCGTAGAACATTTTAGTTTATGTCCCTAGTCTGCTGAAATTGCTTTCCCATGAAAATTAGTTCAAACGGAGAACCTACGAAGAAATTCCTACCAATTAGTCCGACTTCCTAGACAAGAAAACTCAATAGGCCACTTCATCACCCTATTGCTGGCCGGTCACGGGGTCTTAAAGTTTTACTTGTGAAAATGTAAACAATGCACGCCCATGGGAAGGATCCCTCTCAACAACAGTGACAAACCGCTGCCCTCATTTTCACGATCATTATTTCCCGGATAATGGTGAAACGGCCAGCGGTCAATATCCCATGGAAGAGACCTGCCCGGAGAGTAATGACTGATAAAAACATAAGTCATTATTTAAAGCTGTTAGCTTTAGCTAGCTGTAGAACCCAATTCGTCACATGAAGCTCAGCGTGTTTAGCGTGTTTTCATGAAATGTCTCTTCCTTTATTGACTCGAGCCATCATGCTAGTCGGTTTATCTGTCGAACAGTTTGGAATTGAGGGCACGCAATGATGATATGATGAACGATAGCACATTTTCACACTCCTCTCAGGTTGGTCAAGCTGAGTAGAAGGTCTGCGTCTGCCTAATATGTCCTGTCCTCAAACAACGGGTAATCAACCGTCATTTCATCAACCGGGTCATTTCATAGGGTGTTAACCAATCTCTGTTTCCACACTTTATGGTTGTTTGAAAAAAGTGAAAAGTCTCTTGACAGGGGCCAAACTTCATGCCATTGTCTCAATATTTCTCATGCCAGTGTGTCGGTGTATGGATATTCTCTTTGATTCCCTTCTATATCGATCTTTTGAATCAGAATTAGCTTTTCTGGGTCCTTTATCTGCTACCTTGCTGTCATCTTATGTCATGTTCATACTACGTATGTCGTATGTCCTAATAATATAGATAGATAGAAAAACATTTTTATTCCGGGATGACTCCGATGAATAACGGAGAAATACTGATAAAAAATTCACTTCTGACAAACAAGAGGGCCTATGACAATAAAAAAAAAAATTTAAAACCCTACAACAGAAAAAAAATGATAATATAAGGATATACCCTACATTCTTGACTCATCCCTTCTAAATTCATGAAATTCCATAGTAACCTATCCAACCACCGTTATACCCTAGCACAGTCATTACACTGCACCACTCATCCCTATAATCCTCCTCGGAGACTAAAACGGCAGTGGCCTCGTGACCTGCTATAAATGCGTGACAGTGGGAGTCCTGGCAATGGCCAGTTCCTCCAATCATGTTCTGAGCGTCTGTTGCTCTCGCGATCTTGGTCAGCCTCCGCTGGCTCTTATCCAGTGACGCGGCTGACGAAGGAGCGTGGGGGGCTTCCCAAGACTCCACTTCCTCTTTCGCATGCAAGGGAGGTGACAACCATGTGGATTTGGAAGGTCTCTGGGCTGTTTATAAATACTATATGAATGAGAATGAGCGAGTGAATGACAAATTGTAAGTATGGTATGAATGAGATGATTTATCACAATTACTTACTGTCCAATAAGGCAGATTGTAATTTTATCATAATAAAGTTGTTGTTAATCAATCATAAAAGGAAATTAAAGGCTTTTTACCTGCATTCAGACAGTCAAGCCATAGATGAACCAACAAACAAACAAACGGAGGCAAAAAAGACAGAAAATACTATACAACAAACAATGAAATGAAAATATGACTACATAGAATAAAAGTATGAAAATAATATATATTGAATAAAAATTTTTCCAAACTAGCAAGCGTCATCTGTATAGTGATAAGATGTTGGAACAGGAGGGATTTAACGGGTGAAGTTCATCAGGATGAATTATGGAGAATATTTGGAGGGAGGGTGTTCCAGAGAGAAGTGGAGCCAGCGAAGAAGGAACGATCGTATATTAGAGTTTTGTGGGTAGGTGTATAAAAGTCAGATAGATAGATAAAACTTCTTTATTGTGCTAAAATTACAATCTGCCTTATTAGGCAATAAATAATTGTGATAAATGTTTACAATTTTCACTCATTCATACAGTATTTACAAACAGCCCAGAGGCCTCCCTTATCCACATGGTTGTCACCTCCCTCGCATGCGAAAGAGGAAGGGAGTCTTGGGAGGTCCCCCACGCTCCTCTGTCAGCCACGTCACCGGATACGAACCAGTGAAGGCTGACGAAGAGCGTGAGAGCCACATACGCTCAGGACATGATTGGAGAAACTGGCCATTGACAGGACTCCCACTGTCACATATTTATAGCAGGTCACGAGGCCACAGGCCGTTTCAATTTCCGAGGAGAATAGTAGGGATGAGTTTAGGTGGTTGGATTGGTTATTATGGAATTTTATGAACTTGGAAAGGATGAGTTCGAGAATGTAAGGTATATTAAGATCGTTATGAAGGGTTTTGTTAATTACGTAATAAGGGGCATTTACTTTTGTTCTCAGGACTTTTGATTGAAAGGATTGGATACGCTTGATGTTCGACTTTTTTGCTGTCCCCCATAGCTCTATTCCGCAGGTCCAGATTGCCTTATGTATAACTTTGTAGATTAGTAATATATTTTCTATTGAGAGATGGGATGTCCTTTGAAGTAGTTTATACAGTTGTCCAAAGCGTCTGTTTAGTTCTTGTCTTTTTAGCCTTGTATGTGGGTTCCAGGTCAGCCGTTTGTCGAGATGGAAGCCTAAGTACCGGTATCAGGGAGAGGAATGGAATTAAAATAAACTAATGGACAAGACTTGCGGCAGAGGGTGAAGGTAATGTGTGAACTTTTATAAAAGTCCGAGTGACGGGATCTTGTGTTCCGGGAGTAGACTTATGATTTGAACAGTAAAATGTGAAATATATAGGAATGGACATATATGATTAACATATAACATATAAGTGCAATAAAATTAGGTTGCAGAGGATAAAGTTTATTTTTAATTGTTCGCATCGTTTCGTCAAAATATTACTCCCGTTGTGTTGAATTTTTCTAATAAAATCGTTTCTGACAATTCAAGATTTTATTTTTTACCAATGTCCAGTTTTTCCAGCGAGTCGTTCCAACTGTGCGCCGGGAGATGGGAGATCATTTTTCGCCAGCACTCAGCGAGGGCAGACCATATTTCACTGGGCCTGGGAAAGAGATGAAGTTTAATGACGAGGCCCCAGCTACATGCTCGAGTGCACCATCAGTTATCTTGGTCAATCTCGCCCACCTGATCCTCTACTGCTTCTTGTCATCGGCCCGTATACCCTTTCACTCTGTTACAGTTTAATAATGTATGTCTCAGGAAGCAATATAGGTGTTTTAAAGTCTCAGTCGTTGACGAGCCACAAGAGAGAGGCGTGACTTTCGTTCAGGGATCGTCTTTTGTCCCTCTCTCTTTCTCTCTCTGTATGATGTTTGAATGAACGAATGTATAAAGGAGATTATTCCGGGACATTATCCACTCAGAATAACTATTAGGAACAAATAAGTATGTCTAGCTAACAAAAAAAGAAAGATATATATTATTACGATGATCAGATTCCCTATAAATAATAAAGTGCCTATGTGCGATGGCTACAATGAACATTAAATCAAAAAACATAAATGAGTAGTAAACGACATTCGCTGACTGTTACAATTGAGGAAATAATGAAAGTAAAGGATGTATTATAAGGGGAAAAGAGCAGGGAACTGTATTAGAATATATTAAAATAAGAAATTAATAAAACAACATAAGATTAGATGGGGGAAAAGGAACTTCTAAAGACGAAATTTAAAGATTGGGGGAGTTTATGAACGACCAATATTGATGGCAATAGAGATCCAAAGGTTTGCGGCACGGGTAAGAATTTAACGATCAAAGGCAACATATTTGTGAGATGAGAAATACTGGTCGGAAGGGCAAGATCTAATGTCACGAAATTTTATAGCTCTACGATTGGGGCAGTAAAAATCATTCAATCGATCTGAAATTTTAAAGGTGTAGTCCTCAACACTTCAAAAGTAGTTGATTTGTGAAATATAGAAAAAATAAAAACAAGTCTAGGTTCACTTTTTTTTTTCATAACACAAGTATCAGATGATAATTAACTATAAAGTTCTTATCCCCTCCCCCAACGGTTAGTGGCACACTATAGACGTTTATGCAAAATGAACTTCAAAGATAATAAAAAATATTAAAGATTTGATAATCAACTGTTATTTGTTGACAAATGAAGTATAAATATAACCCTACTCTCTCATGCAATGACATATACTTATATGACTAAACAAATAACCAAATTTTTTTTTAATAATAAGCATTTTTTTATTGCTTTGTTTAGCTAAAAGTAATCAAAGTGTGAAAAAAAAACAACAGAAAGATTATAAACCTTATAATATAAACCCACTTATAAGATATGTAGTAGCTGTTTTTGATTGTAAAGTCCCTAAACACATCAACAAAATCTCTTTCCAAGCGCTGTAAAATTATAATTAAAGTTTAAAAATTAAGCAACTTCTGTGGTAAAATCAAAACAAGAAAACGATTGTGTATATGCGGGCATTAATGACCCTTGTTGTTAACATGCGCTAAAAAACAAGAAAAATGTAATTCAGTTTATTTTGTATTTGTGAACCAATTTGATTTTTTGATTTTTTTGATTTCTACTAAAAATAACGCAATGGAAGTAGGACGAGGAATATATTGTGATGAACATCAAACAGCACAAAAAAAAAACAAGTAAAATTCCGACGTCTCGTCCTCCCGGTAATATTAATGTATGTGTAGCCGCGTTGTTCCAAGTCAAGAAACCGAAAGGCGATGGCTAGGCGGGCGGCCCTTTGAACCGGACCATTAGCGGTCGAAGGGATACCAGATACAAAAACAAAACGTAACAAGAAAAATAGCCTACCCTCTGGAGGCAGGGAACATGGCGACTGGGTGCAATTAATACCCGCCCAGCGGGGGCTGTAGGCGGCACATCTGTGGCTTCGGCCATCATAGCTTGTGGTCTCTAGGGGTGGTATGTCTGTATGTCTGCCTCATCGTTCAGGTAGCAATCAACTATTTATATCATAAAGAAAACAATAATTTTATAATTTGATTTTTAAATAAAAGTAGTTTAAGTACATTGTTTTTCGTTTCACAGAAATCAAATGTCTTCTTTTCGGATTCGTTATGTGACCAAATCCACATGCTTTTTTAAAGAACAAATGTTAGTCGGTAAACAACTCACCATGAATATTTAATTAGACATTAGAACTATAAAAAATTTCAGTAGCCATCACACCCTTTCCATCCAGCTTATCGAAGAGTTGCTACTGCTTCTCCTAGTTTTATTTATTCCAAAATTACCAATATTCAGTAATGAGCCACCTATTCGAAAGATTATTTGCTTCTGCATAACTACAGAGTATAGATGAGAGCACGCTCTTTCTAAGGATTAAGTATAAGCATTCAATAATTTAAGAGGATAAAAAAAATGAGTGCGATATCGGCTTAGGTTAGGTTTATAATAATAGGTTTAAAATGCAGCTTAGATAGATTTTTAATAGCCTTTAAGGTTTAACACCTGTGTGTACTTCACATTTCATTAGTTTTATTTTTTTATTCTTCAGGTAAAATTTTATTGTAATATTGTTTTTTCTTCTTCATATACCCTTGTTATTATAAATTATGGAAATCATTAGAGATTCTACATAAATTAATCTATTTACAGTAGGTCATTCATTATATGTCCTGTAGCTTGGCTATATTTTATACAATTTTTATTAATTTTACAATGCGATTTGTGATTGTTACAAAAGTATAATGCCCATTATACATTCATTGTCTAGACATGTTTAAAAGTGATAGGCCTCACCTTATGAATCATAGACTAACTTACATCTAACAACATAATCTTAACCTAATTTTCCCCGACAGTCTGTTGCCATCGATACGGGGAATGGAGGTGGGGTCATAGTGTTAAATACTGCGTTTGTTAGATGATGCATCGAGTCAAAAATCTTGACCACTGTTGTACTATTGTAATATTTATTTATTTTTTCCTATCCCCTTGTTACAAACGTAATAGGGTAATTATTCCTAGAATTAATCAGATGGGCAATTAATCAGAGCCAGTAGACAATTATTTCTACAGTACTCCTAAATGTCTGTTTGAAATAATAGATTTTTATAACCTGTAGAGATTGTATATTGTGTAATTCTATCCGACAATTTCCTCCAACAACTATCAGGATTGGGATGTAGTAACAGTATATGAATTTGAATGAATCATTCTGTATATGATCATATAACATGCATAGGATCCACAATATCGATTTCAAGTAAAAAAAAAGGATCAGTTAACTACATAAAAGCTGAAATGAACACGTTGAAGCAGGAGGTAATCCGGCGGATGACACGGTGGCGGGGCTAAAGAGAGTGAACAAACAACTAAGAGAAGATAGGGCTGAAGAGGATCCCCGGAGAGTGGAGGACCCCTGTTGACAATAGAGGGAACAGGATTACAGTTTAATATATCTCAGGGGGTAGCTCTTGAGGGAACGTCCTGGTCCTACCCTCATCCATAATTCTTGGGGTCTCCGCAGGGGTGCTAAACAATTTTCAGACTATCTCGGCCATTCCATCGCGCTTATTTGGAGTGGCTACTGCTACGAACTCTTATTTATTCCAAAATTATCAAGTTTTAGTAATGAGTTACCGCAAATCTTCGAATTAATAAATCTATTCACATGTATTTTTATGGCTAACTCATAGTGTCGAAGGCTAGGTAGAGTAGAGAAGATTTTTTTGGGTACCTGCTGAATGAAAACAGGTAGACGGATCAGGACAATTTAAATAACAGCCTGAATTTACAATCGGAAATTGAAACATCTGGAAATCCACACCATCTATCGGTGGGTAAAAAAAACGTCAGGTCTTAGTTTGATACCATCACATTACAGATATATTTGGGGAGAGAATGAGAGGGGATGTGTTGTGAAGTTCTTATTTTCTGTTGATGAATTCGGTAAATAGAAACATGGTGTATGTAGATTTTAAAACAAAGTGGATCCACTGTAATTTACTAGTTACATAATGTACGTAATGTTTTCTTTTTAAATCACGTGTTCGCATTTAGTTTTAATGTATATTGGTTGTGTTATTGCTCATTAGTTCTTTCAGTTTATGTGTATGTTGTAAGATTTGTCTGTAAATAGTTTTCTGTTAGGGTGTCAAATATATAAGGCTAAACAGAACTCATTTTGCTAATCCAGAGAACGAAAGTGTACAGCATTAGTATCTTTTATTTATATTATTTTATAGATTTTTCTGGAATCAAGTTTCAATTATTATTATTTTTTCATCTTTCGCTTATGAATTTGATATACTTATAATAGTTTACTAAGTGCTCTTATGGTTTCATAAGGATCTCTTTACAGCCAGTCCTGTTAATTAGTTGACTGAACAACACTGAGTTCATCTCCCTCGGTTCCATTAGTCCCGTTTCCCTTTAATTGTTAAAAAATTATTTTTTATGATTTTATTTACCTTAGTACAGAGGGGACTAAAGTGTCCGTACATCAATCCATCCACAAAAAACATTGTCCTGATCGTTGTCTGCCTCTGTGGCAACACATTGTGTCTTTGCAATAGTTTGCCCACAGCGAGTTCATTATCAATAATTATAAATTAAAACAGCGAGCCGGATAAATTTATACCGGGATAAAAATTTCTCAATATGCATTAATGCTTCCGATTTTCATTTTGCTTATAGTTCAATTGTCATGTTTACCAAAATACATTATTGGACCATCCAGCAGCTACCAAATATGTTGTTCATTAAACAAAAAAATGAAGTTTGCTGTTTTATAATTTCTTTCGACTCGTAATCATATTGTACTAGATACACATTAACAAGCCTGCCTACAAAAAGAGGTAATCAATCACTAGCATTATCAGGGACTATGCATCAAGACGACGAGGAACAAACACGGCAGCACCTACAGACTCCTGTTTTTCAGCTCACCGCCTAAGATGCTGCTCAGCGACGATAAGGGGGGACCATAAGTTAGCTCCCTCTTTGCTCCTACAATATATAATGACGGGCAATTAGTCTCGCCTCTTATTAACAGTAATTAATATGAAATATGGTGTTCTTGTGGTGTAAAACAGGCGGTGTGGGGTACGTCAGGGCCTCATCGAGATCCTGGCACTCCGTGCATCATTTTCGTCCTGCGACATTCACGGCTTAGTGTGTTAACAAATATTCGAAATGTTTCACGAGCTATCAACTACCGAACAATTTGTGATATGATGGCCCCGGCATCAAAATGAAAGGTATAAGTAAATTCATCGTCATTATTTATTTATTTGCAGCGAATCCTTACGGGAGTTTGCTTCTCAAACTGACCAAAACTCGCCTAGCTTTTATTTATTTTACATTTTCCTGATACAACATATTATTTTCTCTTTTTCAGTCATCTTACATGTTTCCCTCTATAACTGCATTGAATAAGTCTTCAGAAAGAACGGTCCTCTCATTCAAAATTATAAACTGCTTTCCACAAAAAACATGAAGATCTGGGACCAAGTCAGATCTCGAGCCACCGTTTTTTTAAATGTCATTTTTGTCCTTGAGCGTCAACTGTTTATGTATCTCATGAACTTTACTCATTTACCACTGAGTATGACTGTCTAATCCGTTGAAACAAGCCGGTATAAAACAATCGACCAATATCTCAAATTCCAGAAGAACCTCTTCTCCGGCCGAGTCCAGTTAACTGGTGACTGTGGCAGGACTCTTAGGGATTCGAAACTTTTGCTTAGCACCATGGTCAACTGAGATGAATGGACTTCATGGAATTATTTATTTCAAAGCAGGCTTGTTTTATTAAATATATAATGACGATTCTTTGACAGTGTCATCAAAGTTATCAGGGAACAATCCAAAACAAACGGCATCCTGTCAGAGATTCTACCTGTAGACGAAAGGAATCCGTAAATATTACTAAGTTATTCAAATTTTACTAAAGGTTGGGATAAACAATAAAATAAAACGCACGGTTGCTCACTCGATTTCCCCATGACAAATCTAAGCTCCAGACGATAGAACAATAGTGATTATACAGATGAAGCTATCGTAATAACGATACAAACAGAACAGGCCGGTGACTAATGATGATTAATAATATATTCGTAGACCATGCCGGAGGAGGAAGGGGGGGAGCGGAATCCCCACGAACACGCTTGGGGGCCTGATTGAATTTTCCTCTTTGGGTGCGCACCCCCGCCGAGCGCGGGACAAACCGCAGGCAAAGTAATTCGTATATGGTGTAATTGGCTGACTCACAACCGCCCTCCCTCTTCCTGAGGGTGCTCTCCGCCAAGATGGCTCCCAATTTCCGCTGGGAGCTTGTTCTATTCTTTCAAGGATCAATGATGGAGGGACCGTAATGATTGCGGTTGTTGGACGAAAACAATACCACAAAGACATTGATGTAGTAGCTAGAAATATTCCAAACAAACATAAAGATTTTGGAAAAAATCGATGAGTAGATCCATTATTTGGGCTCAGGACTATGTTGACGAAACCGTACGTTAAATTTTGATCACATCTATTTATGGACGATGCTTAAGGCTATCTAAATATGCATCAAGTCCTATTGGCATATACTCGGATAAGCTGGGCCTAGATACAGATAACAAGAAGAAAAAGTATACATAAATTTCATCCAACAATAATTTTGTTTTTAAGAGGCATAAAAGTCTGATATGTGAGCCCGTTTCTTTTAATGTGATTGCAATAATTATAAATAAAGAGACAAGGCAAACTTGCACAAGTACTGCTTAGGCTGCCAAAGGAAGTCAATCTAGGATTCATATGGAGCAAGGGACTCTTAGGATAATTTTATTTTGCTTGGTTAAAACTAATTTATAGATTAAAAACAACAGTTTTCAATTTGAAAAAAGACATCAGGAGCACGACAGTGTTATTACCTAGGATCGATTTCAGACAGACTGCCTAAAATAATTAAAAAAGCAGGAGCAAGTGTCTTAAAATCATGACTCTTTAAAAGGACGACGGTCTTAAATGGAAGACCCCAAATTAAAGATCGTTCTGTAGTAAACAGAATAAATAGTGTGTGGGCAATGCGAAGGATCGTATGTGTCATCTTCATCGTATGTTTAAGGGACCTAGGGGGATCATCGTATGTAGGGGGAAGGTATATGGATACAACCATCAATAGTTTTCTGCAGCCAAGAGCATAGGTTATAACATCAGTCTTTATGTTTTTTTACATTATTTTTTCTTTGAAATAGTATACTAGGCTAAAAAGGGAAAAACTGTTTAAATGGTTGGACCAGGTAAAAAAAAAAAAAAAATGCAAACGTCACCAAAAATTATTTTCCTTTTAGTAATTTAAAATTGTAACACAATTATTTAAATAATCAAGCATAGAAAAAAAATGTTTTTAAACGCATCAATTTTTCATTCCTTTCCGAGGTTTTACGATTCAACGCATTCCATTATTATCGAGTTGTAAATATTTTATAAATAATTGGCGTTGGCTTTAAACCTAATAAGACTTACATATTTTAATGATATAAAGTGTATTCTGGTATGTTTTTCAAATGGATTATTTTTAGGACAAATATTAATGATCGTCTCTTTGATGTACGGTACTATATCAATCATTGTTTGTTTTCCGGCATCCCTGCGAGATCCGGCCAACGCAGACAATCCCCCCTGCAACTGGATATAAACAACAAACACCACATCAATACAAAAAGAGACACAGGCAACTAACTAGAGAGCGAGGGAGCGAGAGGGAAGGAGGGGTGGGTTGCCATGGCGACGAAGGGTTGACAACATTGATTCCCCCCTCTCATTGGTACACCCCTATCACCACTCCTCTTATCAGCCACCTGGGTCTATCTATCCGGTGGGGGTTAGCCAATCAATGGTATCCTACCGACCCGTCCCGGGGGGGGGGCTGTTTTCTTATTTAGTTTTTGAGTCTGACTTGATTAACAGCTGGTCTTAGTAATCTAGAAAAATCGATCTTTGCAGAGGCCTTTCTCGAAATATAACATTGGAGGTGGCCTCAGAAAAGTCAATAAAGTTAGAATTGTATGGTTTAATTTCTGCTTGTGGGTTCAGATTAAGTAACACCCAATTTGAGAGTAGTAAGTCAGACACTGCTATCATTAGCTACATTCTGAGCACCTGCGAATGGCAGTATAACTTGTGGAAAGGGTTTGTGAAATAGAAATAAATAGCTTGAAGGACAAATAAAGATAGGACGTTATTTACATAATGTTAGAGTTTGTCTATTTATAATCATGAACCGACATGAAGTAGTTACGCTAAATTTATAGTTACGGGTAAAATAGTTCTAATTTTAAAATTATATAATTAAAGAGATGACATTCGTATTTCAAAAAGTTAAATTTCACCAAATTAATGTCGTAACATACAAATTTTTTGAGTAAAACGTCTTCATTGAAGGCTGAGGAAAATTATAATGTACAAGACATATTTAAGCATCATTAATTTTTTATAATTATTTACAAGAATCAAAACGGGATTAAATAGAAAAGAGCTCAAACAATACTAAACGAACTTCAGAATATATCTTATTATTAGTAATGAAAAAACAAAACATTTATTTAAAAGCAATTTTCTCAAGAAAAATAAAAAGTGATATTTATCCTTAACTAATCTGCCATATCAACATGGATCGACTTAGTTCCATCCAGTTTTTTAGTTTGCATAGAAAATAGTCCTTTTTTTTTTGATGCAGTACTTCAATACATTCTCTTGTTATTTGCATTAATTTGTTTCTCCATCAAACACGAACACACCATTTAGAATTCGGGACTAGTTTTCACTACAATGTATTTACAAATCCTAAGTGCTCTTATAATCCACGAAAACTTTGGTTGGGGAGTGTTGTACCGTGACTCCGTGCTGATATAATGCAACTTTTGTGCAGTATGTAACCAAACAAGTGTAAATATTAATAATTTCCGAAAGAATTCCGTGCTATATTTTTCTCTATCGTCGTTATGACTAAAATATAAACCATATGACGTTCCACGACTAATAATTATGAATATCATATCAAATCTACGTTAAATATAAGGCAGTTCAGAGCAACGTGGTCTCTGAAAAGATTATAAGATAACTACACTGTGTTCATTTATCACAGATTGTACTTTGAGGTGAAGAAATACAATGAATACATACGGATAAGCTGTTGAATTTTGGAAAAAATTTCTCACGATCCTCTTCCAAAGAATTAGGATAAATAACTGAAAAGTTTCCAGCAGATAATCAAATTAAAAATCGGACATTTAAAAAAAATATGAAAAATGATGCAACGATGGAAAAAAAAAAGGTACACCTGTATAGGAGAAGGAAATTGGCCATTGTATCTGAAGCCATTTTTAAACCGAGGGTTTGTAGGTATGCTTTCTGGTGGGGCAAAAAACGCGGCTCTGACCCTCTTAGGTAAAAAGGAGCCATTTTGTCGGCAGATGGCTTTGGCCTTGAGGGTGGGGAATATAAAAAGGTACTCATGTCCAGACTCAAAACCAACAATAAACTATATTTTTTAAATACAATAAGGTGTATTTCTTTTCCTTTAAAAACAATATAAATAAAAATTTGCAGGATAAAAAATGATTAGAATATTTCTCATATTTCAGATTACTGAAATAATGACGGATAAATACAGTTAATGTTTGTTATTGTGTCAAAAGTTCAAAGGGATCATTATCGAAATCATTACTGTTGAGCAGCGTAACTGTCGTGACGTCATTAAATTGGAGCTGGTATATGATTAGAACAGCAAAGCAATATTCGAATTTTATTTTTTTTTAATTTATTTTATGGAGAATTATTGATGATAAATATACGTTAATCAAAGTTAATGCAGTTTGTTAAGTAAATGAAGGTGCAAAATCAAGAGATGCCTGATTTCATGCCGTAGTTTTCGCGTCCACCTCAAATGGCTGTAAAAGATGTAATTTCAGAGAGAAAAAAATACTATAGTATAATAAAATAATTTTTATTTGTAACAATATTGTAAGTGAAATGTATTATTAAGTAATCCTCAGAACGGTTTAAGACCGTCTTATTGGCAACATGTTTTTATCAATCATTTATTATGTACTTATTTATTCATCGCTTTTATATTGAACCATATATTATAGTGTACTTGTTTTTAAATTTTTATGTAATTGGTTTAATTGAGTTTTTTATATTGTTGGTTGTGTATCGGAATATATACGTGGAGAGAGGTGTAGTAAGAATTGGGATTTTCGGTTAAAGCAGTAACTTTATATTAGTTTTAATTTTATAATAAAATCTTTTGTTGTTGACTAGAACTTGTAGGCAGACAATGTTGTTGTAGGAGAGTAAACGTTTTATTTTTAGTAGACAAAGAGACAGGGAGAGCAGCTAATTGTATCGGAGTAGCCATTAATTTGTAAAATTATTTTCTTTCATTAATTTTTTTTTTTGGAAAGGAGAGTTTCCATATTTTATTTTATGTAAATAGGGTTATTGCATATAGCTTCCAGAGGTCGGAAAGCCTTTAAACTAAAACCGTACAATTATGATGTAAAACTAAGGTACTTATTTATATGTCGAAAAAGGGATAATAACAAACCTACAGCTAAAAGACGAATTTATAGGGGTCCCTAAAGATAAAATGAATGTATTTGCTTCCTAGATGAAACACTTTGCACAACAATTTTTACTAAATTTATATAGTGCTTTGCTTTGCTGCGTTATGAATAAAGCCAATCGGTATCATGTAGTCGGGAGATGAATGCGTCTTCGTATTTTTACCAAAATGTTTACACATTGTTGGAACTTTTAAAAGCGTTGTTATCAATTATTTTTTTTATAGTAGTGCTTATTTATTTTTTGATATTAAGTCGCTTGTTTTTAGGTTTTTAAATTTGATATTTGACCTATGGGTATTTTTTTGTTTTAATTGAGTTTATTGCATTGTTGGTTACCGAAATAGTTTGATATTGTACATAATTAAGATTTTTTTTTTATTACCAACAAAGATTTAGTACGCCTAAGTGAACTGTTGTTCTTAGGAATGTATTCTGTATTTTCTGCAGTTTAAGTTAGTTGATAGTAAAGTTTATGCTCCAGAATGGCGAAGCATAATTTAATACAGATCTGTTAATACTATCTTAATTATTAATACTAGCTTCATATTTTACAGTTTCGCAAAGGAATAGATGGCAGCCTTCCCTTAGCTCTAATAAGCTGAGCAGGAATACAAACATGACAGAATATTTTAAGGCAGGCTGTATACTTTTAAGGTACGAGAATCATTTTTACTACCACTGTCGTGTGTGGAACGAAGGATTAGAAAAGAAACCACTTTCTGTAAAAAGCAGCAGGAGCCCAACGAGCCGGGGATAAGCCGAGATGCTCTGTTCATTAAGAGAGAGGTATTCATTAAATATAGGAGAGGAAGCAGACGACGTGTGGAGGAAAGATATGAAATATGATGCGGGAGCCGGCTGATTTATGGAAGGCTTGTGGGGGAGGGGACCTCTTCCCTCAGGAAATCTCCCGCTATATGTGTGCGTTCGTGCTAAAGGTTGGGTTTACCATAACTCAGCCTCTGCATTACCGTCCTACTGGGACTGGGTCAGCCCTTCTGGGCCACCTATCCTCGCCACCTCAGTCTGTCTTCCGCCTTGGATATTTATAGACACTGTCGGCGCCGATTGGCCCTTCATGCCGGCTAACAAGGGTGGAATGGGGGTGAGGTGCAAATTTCGCATGGCAATCATACACTGAGCAGTTTTGGGAATGGTATTTACAGAGGGAGGTTATGGTCGAGGAGTCAACGATTAACATAAAACTTTTTCTTTTGCGGCGTCAACAAATATTATACGGCTTTATAAGTGGACAGGATATTTTAAAGACTGAAACAGGTGGTGAAATATGTATAACTAACCACATAATAATTATATAATTTATGATAAAATAGAATTTAGTTAGGTAAATTGGCTGTCGACGATCGACAAAAGGGGGTTGACAGATATAAATAGAGAAGGGCGATAAACACCCTTTTTTACACGGGGTTGAAAGCGGTTCAACGCAGGGCGCTCAGAGTAAGTGAATTAAGTCTGTTTGAAGACCCATTGGCTCTATATTCGACAGGCAGGATGGGGCATTATAAAACCCCTGTTTGGTACCAGAGAGTACAGATCATAGCACATCCGGAGCATCGGTGTACGGTAAAAACAGCTGCGAAATGGTGGTGAAACGATGCCCTTAATAACAAACACCCTTCTTTACACTGGGTTGGGAGGAGTATTTGGAACGGACATAGAACTTTGAAGAAATGAGAGACTGGACGGAAACCCTGCTGAGGTACTTGGCTAAGCTGGTCCGCTTCAATAAAGATCGTCTTCAAAACACCAACCATGTGTAGAATTAATTAAAAGGAAATTTATATTAATATTTACCATATACGTATAAGGTAATCATAACCATCACTTCATTTCATCGTTTTATTCTACTTTATTTCATCTAATTTTATTCATGTAAATCCATTAATTATCATAAATTCAATTACACTATACTTTTATTCAATTTTAATATCTAAATACATTTCATTGATGAACACGAAATTTACCTTTCAATCAAATCAGTTCAATATTAATCAATTTTATTATAATATAAATATATGCCAATGTAGTACGCGAAGAGTTTGATAGATGATGTAGAACATAATCAGAAAGGATGGTAAAAAAATTGGATTTTTTTTCTAACGGATCTTAGGGCACAGTAACAAGAAAAATATTCATTTGAATCAGTTAGCCCAAGGTCGTAGAACACCTTTGTTGGTAAAACGCACACGATATCAAAACTAAACAACATGAGAAAAAAAATATTTTATATTTAGCAAAATTTCTTTAGATCGGTTATTAGCTAAATTATGTGTTTTTAAACCTATAAATGAAATTTTCAACGTTGAACGTAAAGGTGTAATAGCGAGAGATACTCACTGTAATTAATTTAGTTATTTGAAATGTCTTAAAACTTATTAACAATCACGAAGAAACTACAGGGTATTATCTTTAAAAAAATAGTAAAATTCTATTGAATTAACTCTCAAAAAATTTTTTTTTTTGATATCACATTTAACATTAAATATATTATTCGATTAGCGTTACCACCTTTAATGTATCCTGGAGAAAAATTAGAACCCCTGAGCTGAGCTTGATGTTATCATAAAACTTCGTGAAGCAAGCCAGAATTTTCTTACATTTAATCTTGATTTCCATACGTTCCGTTATTGTACTGTAATCAAAATATATCCACAATATTTGGACATTTAAACACATATAATGACAGACAGACCGGGAAATGACAGTACCTGGATGAAAATATAGCCTGTCGCTAAGTGGCCAAAAATAATACACATTTATATAAATATAGGTTCCGTCCATTACTAATTATCATCTAAAATTTTAAAATGATTGAAAAGATAGCACCAAGCATTGAGAAACCTATTAAGAGAATAAAGGAATACGTTTTTTTTAACCATGCTGTATCTGCCATTATGATGTTGATTATTGCGTACAACGGAAATCGAACAAGTCCAATAAATAGCGCTTAAGGTAATCAACACGTTACAATTGATTTCTAGTTTTCTTAGTAGTTTAGCACACGATCCACAAGCACCGCGTGGTAACAAACCCAACTGTTAACATTATTTTTTAATTGTACAAATTAATTGTATATCCTTCACTACCAAATGCTCTTTGCGACGTGTTGGATTCTATCAGACCATTAACAGGCCATATCTACACAACTGGAAGAAAAAATGTTGTTATAATTGCTATAAGTAAAAACTTTTTTCCATCTTCAACAAAAATAATTCACCAAATCTAAATCAAATACTCAAATATTGTGTCGTTTAAAAAAAAAACAATATCAAAAAATATAAATAAAGTAACATCGTACTAATATGCTGGCTCGTAAATAGTCAAGACATTTTGAATAGTCTCTGTCAATTGGTGAGTACTGTCTGAGAATAACTTGTAGCTGGAAATTATTAAATGTTATCACCAGTTCAATGTTCTGTTACAATATGTTTAATCTGATACGTCCAACTCTTGTCGAATATTGCTGTGCAAATGAATTTAAAATTTTACTTATTTATTAAGTTGCCTTTTACATCTACTCTTGGTTCTGTGAATGGATTCTAAAAGATAACGTGATCTGTTATTATATTTTTTTCCAATGATTTGTGATGTGTCTACTAGTTTTTTTTAAATTCGATTCCTCTCCCTGTGCCCGAGACAGTACCGTAGTATTTAGGCTTTCATCTACGCAAAAGACATGAAACCCACATACGAGGCTAGAAAGACAAGAACTAAACAGACGCTTTGGACTACTTCGGAAGGACATCCCATCTCTCAATAGAAATTAAACTTAGGACATACGAAACAGAGCTATGGGGGACAGCAAAAGAGTCGAACATCAAGTGCATCCAATCATTTCAATCAAAAGTCGTGAGAACAATAGTAAATGCCCCTTATTAATTCAGCAACAAAACCCTTCATAATGATCTTAATATACCCTACGTTCTTGAACTCATCCCTTCCAAGTTCATAAAATTTCATAGTAACCTATCCAACCACCCTACACATTCATTGCACTGCACCACTCATCCCTATTATCCTGCTCAGAGACTAAAACGGCAGTGGCCTCGTGACCTGCTATAAATTCGTGACAGTGGGAGTCCTGGCAATGGCCAGTTTCTCCAATCATGTCCTGAGCGTCTGTGGCTCTTATCCAGTGGCGTGGCTGACAAAGGAGCGTGAACTTCCCAAGACTCCGCTTTCTCCTTCACACGCGAGGGAGGTGACAACTATGTGGACTTGGGGAGTCTCTGGGTTGTTTGTATATACAATATGAATGAGCGAGTGAATGAAAATTGTAAATATGGTATGAATGAAAACATTTATCACAATTACTTATTGCCCAATGAGACAGATTGTAATTTTATCATAATAAAGTTGTTTTATATATATATACTCGTATATAATTTGTGATGAGTCAAAGTCAAAATAATACTATGGTGAGCTAAAGCTGTGACATTGAAATTCTTCCAATTTTGACTATTGGTTCTGTGTGTGAGACAGTCTATTCCTTTAAATTTGTGAGGTTTCGCCAAATATATCATTTGTCTTGAGCACAGTGGAAGGGCAAACAGAGCACTGACACAGATACCCAATTGTGCTCAGGCTGGGAGGCCCGTTAGCTCTATTGTTTACCAAACACACTTTCTAGAACCCTTTCGTAGAATAGTAGAGCCTGGAATGCAAACAACCTCAAAAGAACAATCCTTTTGTGCTAATATCGTCCCGGTCTAAAACAAGGTAGCTCTCCGGAACAGGCGTGACACAGAAATTAAGACAAACAAATGGAAATTAAGACAAGAATAAATACCTAAGAGAAGAAAAATAGGTACCTAAGAGAGGAAAAGGGCCTAGCAAAGGTAAGTCACTAGACTAGGTCAGTGGGACTGTTGCAAAGGGTTCAAATATGTACCTGCAGTAATTTCCCTAAAGGTCTGGAAACCCTCCGGTTTTCAAAAAGAGTTTGTGGCTGACTGAAGGTCTCTTATCCACATAAAACTACTAACGATTAAATGTCATTAACTAATAACCTGTCAATAAAACAATAAATATTTTTTATCATCCTCGTATTATTGAAAAAGTTTTGGTATTGTTTTCATTCAAGAATCTAAGTAGTATATAATATTCTTTATTGTTCTAAAATTACAATCTGCCTTATTAGGTGTAAAAACCTATTAGGTTATTAGTAAGGAATAAGTAATTGAGATAAATGTTCTCATTCATACCATATTCACAATTCATCAGTCACTCGCTCATTCATACAATATTTACAAAAACCCCAGGGGCGTCCCAAATCCACATGGTCCCCCTTCAAAGCGAATAAATTCAAGAATCTAATAATTTTTCCTGATTGGGTTGCGAGGTTCATTCAGCCGTTTATCGGTAGCAGTTATTCAGTTAAATTTGGTTGAATAAATAAATTGTGCACCTTAAATTTTGAATAATATTCCAAAAAGTTCAATAATGTTTGTTATTATCTAATTATTTAAAAAACTCAATATAATAAATTATCAGGTAGTAATTTCATTTCAATCCTTCAAAATTCCAATAGGGTGGATTTTAGAGATTTTTTAAAATTTTGTTATGTTTTCGTAAGTTATTGAGATTACGTTGGTCTGAGTAATCTTTGTTTCTTAATCATCGGTAATGAATCTGGAAGAACAGTTAATATAAAATGCATTATATAATACCAAAAATAAGCTATATAAATACATCTATGTATTGGGAAAGTCTTCTATAATTTTGAGGGTTTCCTGCTATAAATTTGTGATAATAGGAGTCCTGACAATGGCCAGTTTCTCCAATCATGTCCTGAGTGTATGTGGCTCTCCCGCTCTTGTTCAGCCTCCACTGACTCGTATCCGGTGACGCGGTTGACGGAGGAGTGTGGCGGACTTCCTAAGACTCCGATTCCTCTTTCGCATGCGAGGGAAGTGACAACCATGTGGATTTGGACCTCTCTCAGATACCGAACTTTAAATATGGTATGAATGAGAACATTGATAACAGTTACTTATTACCCAATAAAAGAAAGATTGTATTAGGATTTCCGTTTTGTTTTCCAATTCAGAAATCCTTAGGTTATCACCCGTGTGTCCGTTCGAGTTGGATTCCTAAAACTGTACTTAGGGTCTCCTAACCTAACCACTAACTATTAAATGCTGCTATACATTTTTTACAGAAAAGAAGGTTCACTTTAAATTTTAGGACTGTTATGCCTTTGGCAACCCTGATGTTTTTGATGTGCCTTTTACTTCAGCTTTAAACGCATAAATGTGCCTTATACTAACATGTTGCGGTGTATTGGAATGAGAATATTCGATTCATTTTATCGAATCAATCATCAATCAGTGTTGCTCTATTACAAACAACAGTTTTCGTTTTTTCTTCTACCGATTGCATTTGTTTTGTTTGTGTCAAAGGATACAAAAATAAAACAAAAACACAACCGTAACAATAATAGAGTTCTTATCGGCTTTTGATAAACAGACGATGGTATCGCTGGGGCAGGTCGGGGCGCAAAGATTGGAGTTATGATGGAAATTAGAGGGCATTATTCTTGATGTAATGATCCGACCGTGAGATTATTTTAATAATGATTAATGATTAACCCCCTACCCCTTCCCTACTCTCTCTCTTTCTTTCTCTCTCTCTCTTTCTCTCTCTCTTTCTCTCTCTCTCTCTCTCTCTCTCTCTCTCTCTCTCTCTCTCTCTCTCTCTCTCTCTCTCTCTCTCTCTCTCTCTCTCTCTCTCTCTCTCTCTCTCTCTCTCTCTCTCTTTCTCTGTCACCCTGGCCGAACAAAATGTAATCTAATTATAAGGCGTTGCCTGGCACTCTGCTTCCTCCCCCCTACTGTCGTCGGATCAATTACACGACCGATTGCCACATTAATTACAACGGAGCGTCATAATAAGCGGGTGGTTCGCCGGTGGTCGGAGTCATTAGCTGCTGTGCATCTCTCGTGGAGAGTGAAGGCGCTCTGGTACAAGAAGGTTAAGAACCACTACTTAACGGTATTTTCAGCTCATGAAGGGATAGGTAGGTCACATTAGGTATGATTCGCTCCTTCGTAGAAACGATCCAAGCGGTCATACATTTCAAAAGTGGTTTTGAAAATTGTTTGGAAGACGTTACCCATTATCCAATGTGTCGACCGTTGAGGTAGAGTAAGAAGAACATTAAACGTAAGACTTCTTCTCAAAGTGCTACTTGAGAAATATCAAAGTTAATTTGAACGAACCTGTTTTGTTTTTTTTTTCTTTTGTTGGTTATTCCAGTTATTTAATGTTGACCAACTTTTTCATAAAAAAAAAATTTCCACTCTGAAATCATAACCCTAAGGAGAATAGAGGAGAGAATAAAATAATGCACTCTTTTGTCGAAATTTTCCATGACCATTTGGCATAAATGTGGTTGAATTTCCTCTTTTAATGCACGGGTGGATGTGGGCTTGTTGACATACACCTTTGACTTCAAATAACCCCATAAAAAGAAACCTAAAGGTGTTAAATCACACGATCTAGGGGGCCAATTCTGATCACCAAAACGAGAGAGTACACGACCTGTCTCATGCAGTATTTGAATTGTTTAATGGGCTGTATGGAATGTGGCACCATCTTGTTGAAACCACATATTTTTCCAATTTCGGCACAAAGAACTGTGTTTAAAACGCCGAATTGATGTTCCTGGATTTTCAACAACACTCTCACGCACTGCTTCGATATTGACATTTGAACGGCTTGTATTTGGACGACCAGTGTGTTTAGTGTCTCCAACTGATCCAGTCTTCCTAAATTTTTCAATTAATCTCTTCACAGTTGATGAAGTCAAAATACTATTTCAATCATATTTTGTATGAAATTTTCGAACTTCAGCCGCCAAACTTTTATTATGTTCAACAATAAAGACAAGTTCTATCGTGTAACGCTCCATTTTTATTAACCCTAAACTGTCAGCTGTCAAATTGTTTTTTTTAGGGTTGCCAGCACTTTACTGCACAAATGGTGGCAAATTTAAATCTTGCGGTAATTCTGAGACACCAGAATAATTCAAATTAAAAAATATCATTCTGGATTTTATTTTATTTTTAAAGAAGAAAAATATATAATACATAAAAAATAATAGTAATAAAATTAAATATGTAAATATTCATAGTTAATATTTCTAAAGGTAGCCGCTATGTGTTTATCCACAGAACAGTTAAAACTTATAACAATAGAAATAGTAAAAAGTTGCAAAGATTAGAAGATAAAGTACTGCGGAATATACCCTTGAAATTTTAAACCAATCTGTAAAAATATGCCTACATATAATGAACGATTGATACCCTTCGAGTTACACTAATGGCAAATAAATCAAAAAAAAAATTTAAACAGGTAAGATACATCGAGTCTTAGTCATGTCGAAGAGACAAGATGTGATTTGAAAATAGGAAGCTATTGGAGCTGTCGTACGTCTTTATGTAGTGAAAGCGATTAATTAAATCTGAAATTCTAAACCATTTCATAAAACTTCGAAATAACTGGAACAGAATAACAATATAAAACGGGGGGAAAGGCAAATTATGTTAACTAGTAAGATTTTTCAACTCCCAGCTCTGAATCAAATTTCTGACTTTCTCCCTGTAGTTAAGTACAAATTAAAAACTGTAATGTATTTTTTGAGAATTATTTAATAAGTTACTCACATTCTCTGGAGGATTGAGGGGGGCAAATCAATCAAATTTAGTTTACATAAGATCCTCGGCTTTGTTTTGATTTTGATTTTCAAATGAAGTCTTTCATTCTTTGACTAGTAATTTATTTTATATACCATGACGCCTATTACTTATAACGAAAATGACAGTGTGGTCTCATAATAACTTAAATAATAATAATACCCTTTCCATTTTCTCCTCAAATTTCTATTCATAATCGGAATTCAAACAAATTCCTGCTTGAATACCTGAGGAAAAATACTGTGAAGATCTGTACATTCCTAAATCAAATTTAGACTTTGAATGTGACTTTGATCTCTCTTCCCCCCCCCTATAGGTTATTATAACATTTCATGTTTTATTTTTTCATATTGGTTTTGTATACATTTTTAATTCTTGAAGGATGTGTGTATTTTATTCGTATATATACAATTTTTTTTAACTGTTCTTATTTATTTTTTTTCGCTACACATTGTAAACATTAGCTGATACTGTCAAAGATCCCAACTTTATGTTTTAAATAACTGTTTGTTCTTAAGGGATACACTACCAGTATAATAAAGATATTATTATTATTATCACACAAAGGGTATACCTTCAGGTCTGGTGAAGTATTGCACTTGGCTGCCTATTAGTTAGTTGTCAAGGTATACTGTGGACTAATGCGTACCCCACTCAAGCTAAGTATACTCCTGAGAACTATTGTGCACCTCAGGGACTGTGGCAGGTCAATTTGCTAAAATATATTAATAATTGGAATTGGTGCCGGTGGTTTTTATCGCCCTGGCGGCGGTGTAGTGAAGAGAGGGGCCCCGTTGGGGCGGAGGGGGGGGGGGGGGTTGAGGGCGGGGGATTTTTCGATTAGGTTTTTAGGTTGTTTTGTTGTGGGGCGGCGGCGGGAGGGGTTTAGGTCGGAACATCATTAATCTAAAGCCCGGCACAAACACGTCAGCCGGGCCGGCATAGAAAATAAGAAACCTTCCCCCGGGTTAGAGAGAGTGTCAGATATAAAAGCCGATCCCTTGGCAAGGAGAAAGCTTGCATACACGTCAGCCCGGAGGAGCCGTCTTTTCACAAAGTCCTTTCCTATAATACCTCAGGGGGTGCCTTTCAGGCGATGTACTGCCACCGTTGGCTTCCACTCCTTCCGTCCGGACGACAATGGGAGGGTATGGGAGTCGAGGCAACTCGTCATAGCTCCAGTTCTTAGGCAATCTCCAAGAAAGGGGAATAGTCAACCCTTAACAGGATACTTAAAAGAATATGGCATTGAAAAACGGAAGCAAGTCTATTCATTAAACTTAGGCCCAAATTAATTCAGGAAATAGCGAACTTTTATGTTTTTATTTCCTTAGCAACTTACATAAATTCTATTACACCAAAAGGCTAAGATGACATCTCATTCCTTCTTCCTTTGCATACATTCCTTTGTGAAACTGCCCATAAAATATAAATCAATAGTTTAGAAAATAATTGTCAGAACTCTATTAACCTGGAGTATGAGCCTGTACTTACTTGCACTGCAGAGAATACAGAAGAAACTACCAACAATATACATAAATTCACTTATGCGTACTGCCATCTCCCGACAAAACATGCAACCAATGAAATTGCCTTTATTTATAACCTAGTAAAAGAATGCACTCGAAAAGGGAAAAAGCCCGGTCTCTACTAGTTACATTGTAGGAACGGAGGAAAATTCACCAGCCAACAACCTAGTATATCTGGGAATTAAAATGGACAGACACCTCCATTTTAGTAACCATTTTACGAAGAAGTTGAAGCATACTCGCACGAAATCTTACCGGCTTACGCATTTATTGACTTCCCCCAATCTGTCACTGCGTCTCAAGCTGTTAATCTACAAGAGCATACTCAGGCCTACTCTGCTTTATAGTGCACCGCTTTTCCGTTATCTGACGTATACGACAGCTCGGCGACTCCAACAATTCCAAAACGGTATACTGATGAAAGTGGTCAGAGGTACTTCATTCGAGCAGCGGAGCAACAGAGAGCTTCATGAGATATTTGAGCTGCCTACGGTGGATGAATTCATCCAACGTAGACATATAAAATTTTTCGACTCCTTGCAATACTTAACAAACCCGGTGTTTAACACTATAACCCCCGCTCCGTTCCCCCATCGATGGCAGGACGCTGTCGCGGCTGGAACGCTTTAGTCTTAGATTCTAGGTATAGGTTTTAATTTTTTAGTGTTTAGTGTTTTCATTGTAGTTAAAGGTGGGCCTCATCACCTAGTGTGTGTATATGACTATGAACCTGTAATCACAAAAAGAATTATTATATTTATGCACTCCTTCAAATGCATGTGAATGCAGGAAGAGGAGAAATATGTCTATCATAGATTATTTATTTTGTTCATTGTATTCTATAAATAAAGAGAGGTTTTGAAAATAAAAAAAATGCACTCAAAGCTGTTTTGAAAATTGTAAGAGAAGCAACAATAATTTTGTACAATGTGTTGTGCAAAATGTCTACCAATAAGATGATACAAATCGATTGGCTGTACCAATACATTGAGCATATAAAGACGAGACTTATCAGTCCTCTGAAAATTAGTAATATCAATATACCATAATTAACACATAAAATGAGAGAATTTATTGGCTTAGGTTGATGAATGAAACATGTACGAAATTTATTAATGGACGATTTTTCGAAATCCATATATATGCCTGCATCATGCCCTGAAGTGGGACGAAGGAAGTAAGATACGCATTCCTTGACAGATATTGGATAACTTTCGGTGAGGAAATATTACCAAGACAAAACAAATAAAGTTGATGTAAATTTAACATCTATTATTTATAAATCTAAGCCGATATCTCCTCAAATATAATAATCTATTCGTGTATAAATTATTGGCTAACTATGTAAGTCCAGCTTATCATTATACTAATAAGATATACATATACATTAGCAATAGGGAATTTCTGTTAATAATAGAATAACAATGATATGATATAAGATAATGTCGGTAGTAATGTAATATAAAATATATAAACCAAAATAAAACACGAATAAAAAATTTTAATTTATAGAGTTAATCATAGAGACATCGATTAACCCGATCGAATCGAATTCTTATTCAAAAAGACACTTGTGGTTTGGGGAATGGTCCTCTTCACTTCACTTTGGTAGCATGCAAACATCCAATTTTTCTTTAGGTAAGAGATGCATTTTTCGAAATTCCTCTTCTTTGGATTTCATTTTATCAACACACTGTCCTCTTGTTGTCTGTCAATGCGTACATCGGGTACTTAAGAGATTGGTCAAAGAGAGTTAAATCGTGAGGTACAAGGTCTCGGGTACATTGTGAACCATTTCTACATGAGTTCGCCTAAAGAATGATCATATTGGGAAGGCGGTCCACTCGTGGCAGGATCGCTTAGCTGGCATCACCATGCTCGGTATTTGCGACCCGGGTTCGTGCCTCGATCTTGCTATTATGCTTTTATTTGGCTGTTAGTTATTGATACTTATTTATAGACCGTTAGCCTAAACTAGCATCGAATGTTTAAGGAATTCAGTGAACTTGGAAATAGCAAAAATCTTAAAGATTCCTGTAAAACTTTTGCTACACTATTCATTAGGTCGTGGGGTCGAAGGACATGGACGCCAGAGGTGGCCTATCAGTAGCTGCATTCAGAACATCTGATTATCTCGCCGATAAAGGTGATTTGTACACCCTTATCTCCCATCTAGAAATCGTTAGTCTGTTACAGTCCGTGTTTAGTAGGCCACAAGACAGCGCCACTTGTCTTCGCCAGGACTAATGATCCCGAATTCTTCGACGCTCCGCCTATGGGTTCATTTAAGGGTCTTTATGGCCTCGCTGGGTTACCGAATCCAACCCATTTAGCGATTGGTCTCTTTGCTCACCTCATGAACAAAGATAAGGCCACTATCGTTGGTGAGTGTTGCCTCAGCCCGTTTAGATCCCAATACACCATAAACTCCAAATTCACCTCACTAAAATTGAGCACTAACGCACCCAATGGTGAATAAAAGTTAATGAAGGTAAGTCCAATTACCATTGCCTTACGACGTAGATCTTGCCCACCAGTCATCTTTAACGCCCTAAGCCTCCCGACATCAGACACAGTAAAGCATACCTTGGATACAGTAGACTATACATCTCGACAAAAGTATAAGTTCGAACCCACACATGCGCTTCAACAGATTAAAGCTCAATCGATGACCGCTAAGGAGACAATCTTGTCATCGAAAACAAAATACAAATTAACAAAACCATAAAACAACTCTAACATAAAAAACATCCAGCCTTCCCACGTACCCGTAAAATCCTCCATATTAATTAAAAGATACCCACTATCTATGAACATTTTTTTTTTTTTTTCAAAACCCATTTTATTTAAAAATGTTTACAACATATGCTCAAAATACAATGAAACAATATTTACAATTTTCTCCTCTTGCTGATGCATTTAAAGGAGGTAATATTTACAAGTAAAAAATGTCAATTTGAAGTTAAAATATCAATACAATATTAAACAGGACTAGGTGATGGTGCTCACCTTCGGATTACATATAAAAGGAAAATTAAAAACTAAACCCTTAAAACTAGAACTTAAGGACTAAAGCATTCCTGACTCGACAGCGTCCTGCCATCAATAGGGGAACGCAGCGGGGGTTATCGTGGTAAACGCCGGGTGTTGAAAATTTGATATGTCTACGTTGAATGAATTCAACCTCTTGAAGCTCACTGTTGCTCCGTTGCTCGAATGAATTATGTCTGACCACTTTCATCAGTATACCGTTTTGGAATTGCTGGAGTCGCCGCGCTGTCGTATCTGTCAGATGACGAAACAGCGGTGCAAAGTAGGCCTGAGTGCACTCCTGTAAATCAATAGCTTGACACGCAGTGATAGATGGGGCAGGTCAATAAATGCGTAAGCCGGTAAGACTTCATGCGAGTATGCTTCAACTTCCTCGTAAAATGGTCACTAAAACGGAGGTGTCTGCCCATTTCAATGCCCAGATATACTAGGCTGTTGGCTGGTGAGTTTTGCTGCGTTCCTACTGTGTAAGTAGTTGGCAGTGGACTTTTTCCCTTTTAGAAAGAGAAAATTAAGCAGTCAGCCTTACCCGCGTTTACAGAGATATTGAGTCTCCCCAATCTCTCACTGATCTGGTCACAGGCTACTTCAGCCTGTCTAAGAGCTACCTTGGCGCTCATGCTGCTACTGTACAGAGCTATGTCATCAGCAGTAATTGCTGTGTTTTTGTATGCAAGATTACTACTAAGCTCCACAAATCCCTTGACCTCGATATACACTATAATGCATTAGTTCGTCCTGGCACTGGCCACTATTTTCCCCTCATGTCCTGAGCGTCTGCGGCCCTCGTACTCTCTTGTACTCTGTACGGTTGCTATTTAGCAGTAATGTGGCTAAAAGAGCAGCGCAGTGGATCTCCCCGACCCTTCTTCCTTCTTTGCTGGGGTGTTAGGTGATCTAGTGGGATCCCCAGATGTTGTACGTACTCACAATGTATGTGTGTATTTAGTAAATGCATTATAAATGAGTGAGTGAATGTAATACTGTATATTTGGTAAGCATGAGATCATTTATCACAACTATATATTACTCCATTTGGGCAGATTGTAATTTTTTCTCAAAAAATAAATAAATGACAGGTGTAAAGTGAACATAATAGCATTTGAAATTGTGTGTTACGGACCATTCTTTAGAAATCTGTGTCCTCAAATTAAGAGATATTTATCATGAAAGTCTGAACTCCAATGACATGACTCTGTGGCGGTTTCAAAGAGCTTAGTGGACAGGACTCCAACCGTTCGTGGGAATCCGTCACCTCCGTGGCACCTATTGACTCCCGGACAGAGGCGGATGTCTCAATGGTAGGCGACATTAAAGGAGAGCGGATAAAAGACGGAGAGAGAAAAGGGACCACACAGCGTAAGAACTATTAGCACCTCGGTAAGGAGCAGAGCCACTAAGGGCACTACCAAAGGTAGGCTTCGTCGCTCCTAGATTCGGCCATGGGTGGGAATCGGGATCAGTATTAATGTTTGACAGTATGATTTTAGAAATGCCTAGTTATTTTTTTTTCGTTTGAGAAAAATGCAAAAATATTCATTATATCATCATTGACAAATGATGTGCCCAGCACCGCTATTTATCCATCTTACTAGAAGTACTTCATAACATCCTCAATCATTGCAGAATGTGCTTCTGAGTGAAGTGTCCAACATACGCATCAACGTTTATAGGAAGAAGATCCTGCCAGAGTTGCATGAACCCTCACTGGTCGCTTTTATTTTATTTAATCTTTAAGCATCCAGCAATACCTTAACTTTTTTTTTTTTTATATCCCCTCGTTAATACAAAATTAATTACGTAATTTAAATATAGATTCAAACAATGAATCTATTTACACAGCGTATTTATATGTATTGCAGTTGGCTACATTTTATATAATTTTGATTAACACATATTATTAATATTTTGCAATACAAGGCTCATTGAACAGGTGCTATACTAGAAAAAGGTATGAATGTGATGGGGCTCACCTTATGAATCATAACAACTTAAAAGTAACATCTAACAGACAAAATCTTAACCTAATTTTCGCAGGCAGTCTGTTCCCATCGATACGGGAAGGGTAGTAGGGTAAAATGTTTATGCTGGAGACTTAGCTGTATTCTCAGCCAAGTGAGTATATAGTGAGGAACCCTACAGCAGAGCTGGCCGGAGGGCACATTTATGCATAATCAGTTTAAGACCCAGCGACAAGTTGGACTAAAATGGACTTAACTTTTTTTTTTCTTATCCCCTATTATTAATATTTTTGCTATTTTAATTAATATGTACAATTAACATAACTTAGCTGAGGATTTCTCCTTGTACTGCATAAAATATGCGTTTTAAGGAATTCTTAAACTAACAATCTTTTTACGGTTAAAAGTATATAAGTGCAAACAGGTTATACCTAGGTGATGGAGCGCACCTTCGGATTACAATGAGGGCTTTCCTGATTGTAACGTAGTCTTTGCGAGAGTTCGACGAAAGACAATTCATATTGGGAAGGTCATCGTTCGTGTCAGGATAGCTCGGCAGGTAGACCCCCCACTATTTATTTTGGATGTCCCGAATGTTGTCAGTATGTTTTTCTTTAGCTGTTAATTATACTTGGTTAAAAATGGTTTTAGTATCCTGGCTCGGAAACAGCCACAACACATTTGTTTATTATTATTGTTTAAGTTATACACCATATACTTCTTCATGGTTCTACCCTTAAAGTAGCATTGCTAACAGTGAAATGAATGTACGATTGTCCCATAACAAGATATCATCTAATAATTTTATAAACATCATAGGTGAATTAAAACTTGGTAAGGAGCATTAAAGTAAGGCGTGGATCAATTGGACTTCAAAGCAAGAATCATTAAACAGGTCCATTAAAATTGGTGAAGAAATCTGAGTATCATATGATACTGTGGTGAAATGTAGCATTGATTGTGCATTGGTCGGTTTGTGATGTCCTATTTAAATGCGAAACGAAAACTTGAATTTTATTGATTAGAAATCACAAAGAGAAGAAATAAAATTATATTTTGAGTCAAAGCAGCCAAATTAAATTATGTCTTATACCTCATAAGAATCCCCTTATTCAGGAAGAGGTTTGGGGACAGGTTATAGAATACGGATTGCGCGTTCGTAATAGGCTAGGTCGTATGGTCCTGTGGTAAGGACTGCTAGGTATGGAATGACTGTACTGTAGGGACTCTTAGTACGAAATGACTGCGGGCACGAGATGGGACCTCTCATCAACCTCTCTCTTATTTCCAAATAGGTTTTTAGGGTATTTTCTATTTTTAGGGTATATAAGCACAGCCAAGTTCTAATAGAGGTCACCTGTTAATGATTTTTAGTTCAGATATGGGAACCTTTATGTGTTTTTTGGGTTTTTTTGGCCGATAGTCTACAGGCCTGCCTGGATTTGGAGCTTGAAGAGGTCGGTACACACTACCAGAGAGTCTCTATTTGTGGAGACCAGATAGAAGTGAGTGATAACTGGGTAACTGAGAATTATTACTTGCACAAAAAAGGATACTAATGATTGCTTGCGAATGGAGCACAAAATAAAATGTTTACTTACCTCACTTTAATGCAGAAAGTTTGAATAACTGCAATTTTTTTTTTCCAAAAACAAAGGTCATTATTTCATAGAACTAAACTCACATTCATTTTTTTTTTAAATGGTATTAAAGTAGTATGAGCACACGCACGCCAATAAGACAATCATGAAACTGACCTTCAACATATTCAATTATGGTTAATGGATGGCTCATTGATGTTCTGTTGATGGTTCGGATGTAAGCGATACTCAGTAGAAGACAACAGGCAGTGAAGAAATTAACGTTTACCGAACCATTAGCCTCACGTGTTACCGAGTGCTTCCATGTACAACGGTAGCCATCCTTAAGTGACCATGTAATCAATGAAAGAGCTCAAGCTAATCGCTGAAGAGATCAACGCTTTTTTCTTCGTCCATCTCGAAAACTGACCGTTTCGAAGTAGCCTGGGTACAATTCGCGTACTGTTTGCTTTCCGTTCCCTATAGCTGACCCCGTTTTGGTAGGATAATCTGTTTGCTGTTATTCACTGCAAGCGGCCGGACAACATATGCACTTATTATATCTCCACTGTAGGTTGCACAGTATTGCCTTGGATTCTTGGGTTACTAATTCAATCGAACCATATTTTACTAATAGATTTTCTTTGATATTCTATATATGTGACTTACATGTGGACCTCGAATTTCCGTCACATTCCACCTTTGAAAAGAGAAATAAGTAATAGTATTTTACAATAATGATATTGTACAATTGAAATTATTTGTTCGTCATTTCCCTTCTGTGGTGATTGATTTCAGTATCTAATCTATCTACCACCATTACTAGTCAATATATATATATTGCCGTGTGATATGATTCTTGACCATTATCTACTCTCTTGGTTGAATTTATTGTGATCCCTATTCGGGGTTCTTAACACGATTGTTGATCTTATTTTAGGACTCCTGTGCTCTCCGGCATAATTGTAATTAAGCTGTTAGCAAATACTAGGCACGTTTTAATACGAAACCAATTTTCAAACTTCCCACTTTCTTCAGTTTAACTCCACAAACATGTTGTATGTTCCCTTGCTTTACTCTTGTTCACATGTTTAATTTGTCAGATGTACTGACATTTGAACCTATTCAATGTGTTATATGATAGTTCGTTCTTATGGTACTGATGTTATACTGCACATATACACACATTGATTGCATAAATTTGTCTAGGTTGATTATCATTTTGAGTTTATTGTTGGCTTGCATTTAATAATGTTATGTTAAAAATGTTTGCAATTTATATTTTCAAATATTCATAATCACCACAACCGTAATATGAACCACCACTTGATGCCTATATCATTAGAAGTCATTTCACTACATTTGGATCGGATAAATTAGAGATGAGGATTTTTCAAAGGGTTGTTTCATTCAATTAAAGTTAAAGTTAAAGAATTAACTTCCGCTTATTGGTTAATGTATAGGGCATAACCGTTGGTTAATTGTAGCTTAAGCTTTTTTACCACCTCTAGCTTCGGAAGGGGCATTTACTCTTACCACCAAGGTATTACCTAGACCTTTGTTTAAGACCTTTCGACAAGTCTGTGTCGACTTCTTCAATTGGGGTACGCCTTCCCGCTAGGCAAAGGTGGCTGGACTTCGTTTGGGTGCACCCGGCTGCGGCTTTTCATGTGATATCTTTTTTGGGGGTATTTAGGAATGACTCAGATCATGTCTGAGTTTTGTCTGGTTGCACTAGTGGCGCATATGAATAATTCTTCGTTAAGAAGATGACATGAAGAAACATTTCGTAACCAATCCTTTTTTAATCCATTTTCAAATTATCCTCGTGATCCTTTCTTTTCGTTTTCAGAATAGGTATCCCTTGTATTTCCAGGTTGGAGTTGTAAAAGGTATGAGCCCTCTGTTACCCTTTTTGTTTATTTAGTCCATTTAGCTCTACCTGCTCTACTATAACTTGCCTTCATGTTTTTCTGTATTTAGACGCTAACAGTTCTTCTTTAAGATTAGTTCATTAATTTTTCTCTTGTAACCTTACGAATATATTGTATTGAAGTGTGCTACATCCACATACAGTATCTATCCTCTTCCTTCTAAGCGTAGCACCACAACCTACCCCCAGAGAAGTGGCCTATGGTGTTCTGTGCTCGGCAAGGACTATGACACTGAAATAGCTTCATAGGGACGCAAGGAGCCCCAGCATCTCGAGTAATTAATCACAGACAGGGAGTTGTGTAGCCGCCCGACATTCCCCGCTATTATACGGAAATTAATAATCATTACTGGTTATGGTCGGCCACCAACCTCTTTGTCCCATCTAATAGTTCCCGCCTGTATGTGTGGTCCCCATTCAATGAGCCAGAGGCTTTGGGCTCTTCGGTGGCAACCACCTACCAGGACGGAAACTGGTCGCTTTCGTATCTACGTACAGCCAATTCAGAAATTAAATTTTACTCCTGCGTGTGTCATTTCTTAATACCTATCTTAACTAATCTTAGAATAAATGCAAACATTGCTCTTATATTTGTCAAATGAAAGATGATTTGTTGAAATGTATATTGAATGGTTTGTTTATATAATGATGTTAATAAAGGAAGAATTCCTGACTAATAATTGCACGATTAAAAAATGTGTAATATTCTTTATGTGATTAGGAATTTCGCACTTCCTCGGAATACTCCGGGAACATTCACCTACCCAGACTATTAGTCAAGGGTTAGGCTCCACTAAAAAAAAAGTTTTATAGGATAACATAACATTACACATGCAACGTGCTATCTTTCTCTTGAAGTTCTGAAGTTCGATAGCTGTGGAGTTGTGAATTTACTGTGTGAAATAAACCTAAATATTTAACTAATTGATTAAATTTCACATCTGCAATAAGTACCTATCATTACTTTTTTCAAAAATGGTGACCATTATTTTCAACTAAAATGTGAATAAAGATCTTTAGTGTCATTTCTTAATACCTATCTTACCTAATCTTAGAATAAAATTTATAAATGCAAACACTGCTCTTATATTTGTCAAATGAAAGATGATTTGTTTGTTTATATAATGATCTAAATAAGTAAAGAATATATTTTTCTGTTAAAAAGCAGAATTTCCTATCAGTGAACAAATTTTAATTTTTTTAAAAAATAAAGAATTTGTCAAATTGTGTTTGTGTTCATGTAATATGTGGAAGCTGGAATTCCGAAGAGCTGAAATTTAAATAAAAAAAAAAACATGCATCTTACCTCTAGCCTGGAGTGATAATTGTCACCTGAAAAGAAAAAAAAAATTGTTTAATATTTATTTTACTAAAAAGAAACATATGATAATAACCAAAAGATGAAAATAAATAGTATACTTACTCCAAGCTTCTGTATTCCTTGTGATGGATGAGCAGCAACGTTGTGTTACTCGAACCGATGACAGCCAGCGGTAAAAAAAAAAAATATCAAAACGGCACTTCAACTCCGAGTACTAAACTACACAATTATAAATCATACTATTCCACCGGTACAAAACGGATTATAACTCCCGCTATTAACAGTTGAACCTGAAAACAGACCTGAAAAAAATACATAAACAAAACAAAACAAAATTAACATGCAACATTGTTTCTTCAGCTATGAAGTTCAGTAGATCGATATGTAATTATTGTCCACTGACAGAGGTGTGCAATAAAATAGAATACTGAACTATTTTATTAAATTTTACTCCTGCGACAATTACCTATCATTTATATTTCCTAATTAATGATGATTAATTTTAACCGAATTGTAAATCAAAATTGACTGATTAATTTCCCAACCATTGTCTTAGTTAATCTGACGACGAAAACTGCAAATCCCAAATCATTTTCTTATATTCGTCGAATGTATGGTGAATGGTTTGTTTATATAATGATGTTAATAAAGGAAGAATTCCTGACTAATAATTGCACGATTAAAAAATGTGTAATATTCTTTATGTGATTAGGAATTTCGCACTTCCTCGGAATACTCCGGGAACATTCACCTACCCAGACTATTAGTCAAGGGTTAGGCTCCACTAAAAAAAATGTTTTATAGGATAACGTAACATTCAACATGCAACGTGCTATCTTTCTCTTGAAGTTCTGAAGTTCGATAGCTGTGGAGTTGTGAATTTACTGTGTGAAATAAACCTAAATATTTAACTAACTTATTAAATTTCACATCTGCAATAAGTACCTATCATTACTTTTTTCAAAAATGGTGACCATTAATTTCAACTAAAATGTGAATAAAGATCT
Organism: Acanthosoma haemorrhoidale; assembly: GCA_930367205.1. Taxonomy (NCBI): domain Eukaryota; kingdom Metazoa; phylum Arthropoda; class Insecta; order Hemiptera; family Acanthosomatidae; genus Acanthosoma; species Acanthosoma haemorrhoidale. The sequence goes on along the minus strand of OV884014.1, from coordinate 20,659,351 downwards.
TTAGTGTCATTTCTTAATACCTATCTTACCTAATCTTAGAATAAAATTTATAAATGCAAACATTGCTCTTATATTTGTCAAATGAAAGATGATTTGTTTGTTTATATAATGAACTAAATAAGTAAAGAATATATTTTTCTGTTAAAAAGCAGAATTTCCTATCAGTGAACAAATTTTAATTTTTTTAAAAAATAAAGAATTTGTCAAATTGTGTTTGTGTTCATGTAATATGTGGAAGCTGGAATTCCGAAGAGCTGAAATTTAAATGAAAAAAAACATGCATCTTACCTCTAGCCTGTAGTGATAATTGTCACCTGAAAAGAAAAAAAAAATTGTTTAATATTTAATTTACTAAAAAGAAACATATGATAATAACCAAAAGATTAAAATAAATAGTATACTTACTCCAAGCTTCTGTATTCCTTGTGATGGATGAGCAGCAACGTTGTGTTACTCGAACCGATGACAGCCAGCGGTAAAAAAAAAAAATATCAAAACGGCACTTCAACTCCGAGTACTAAACTACACAATTATAAATCATACTATTCCACCGGTACAAAACGGATTATAACTCCCGCTATTAACAGTTGAACCTGAAAACAGACCTGAAAAAAATACATAAACAAAACAAAACAAAATTAACATGCAACATTGTTTCTTCAGCTATGAAGTTCAGTAGATCGATATGTAATTATTGTCCACTGACAGAGGTGTGCAATAAAATAGAATACTGAACTATTTTATTAAATTTTACTCCTGCGACAATTACCTATCATTTATATTTCCTAATTAATGATGATTAATTTTAACCGAATTGTAAATCAAAATTTACTGATTAATTTCCCAACCATTGTCTTAGTTAATCTGACGACGAAAACTCCAAATCCCAAATCATTTTCTTATATTCGTCAAATGTATGGTGAATGGTCTGTTTATATAATGATGTTAATAAAGGAAGAATTCCTGACTAATAATTGCACGATTAAAAAATGTGTAATATTCTTTATGTGATCAGGAATTTCGCACTTCCTCGGAATACTCCGGGAACATTCACCTACCCAGACTATTAGTCAAGGGTTAGGCTCCACTAAAAAAAATGTTTTATAGGATAACGTAACATTCAACATGAAACGTGCTATCTTTCTCTTGAAGTTCTGAAGTTCGATAGCTGTGGAGTTGTGAATTTACTGTGTGAAATAAACCTAAATATTTAACTAACTTATTAAATTTCACATCTGCAATAAGTACCTATCATTACTTTTTTCAAAAATGGTGACCATTATTTTCAACTAAAATGTGAATAAAGATCTTTAGTGTCATTTCTTAATACCTATCTTACCTAATCTTAGAATAAAATTTATAAATGCAAACATTGCTCTTATATTTGTCAAATGAAAGATGATTTGTTTGTTTATATAATGAACTAAATAAGTAAAGAATATATTTTTCTGTTAAAAAGCAGAATTTCCTATCAGTGAACAAATTTTAATTTTTTTAAAAAATAAAGAATTTGTCAAATTGTGTTTGTGTTCATGTAATATGTGGAAGCTGGAATTCCGAAGAGCTGAAATTTAAATGAAAAAAAACATGCATCTTACCTCTAGCCTGGAGTGATAATTGTCACCTGAAAAGAAAAAAAAAATTGTTTAGTATTTATTTTACTAAAAAGAAACATATGATAATAACCAAAAGATGAAAATAAATAGTATACTTACTCCAAGCTTCTGTATTCCTTGTGATGGATGAGCAGCAACGTTGTGTTACTCGAACCGATGACAGCCAGCGGTAAAAAAAAAAAATATCAAAACGGCACTTCAACTCCGAGTACTAAACTACACAATTATAAATCATACTATTCCACCGGTACAAAACGGATTATAACTCCCGCTATTAACAGTTGAACCTGAAAACAGACCTGAAAAAAATACATAAACAAAACAAACTTAACATGCAACATTGCTTCTTTAGCTATGAAGTTCAGTAGATCGATATGTAATTATTGTCAACTGACAGAGGTGTGCAATAAAATAGAATATTGAACTATTTTATTAAATTTTACTCCTGCGACAATTACCTATCATTTATATTTCCTAATTAATGATGATTAATTTTAACCGAATTGTAAACCAAAATTTACTGATTAATTTCCCAACCATTGTCTTAGTTAATCTGATGACGAATACTCCAAATCCCAAATCATTTTCTTATATTCGTCGAATGTATGGTGAATGGTTTGTTTATATAATGATGTTAATAAAGGAAGAATTCCTGACTAATAATTGCACGATTAAAAAATGTGTAATATTCTTTATGTGGTCAGGAATTTCGCACTTCCTCGGAATACTCCGGGAACATTCACCTACCCAGACTATTAGTCAAGGGTTAGGCTCCACTAAAAAAAATGTTTTATAGGATAACGTAACATTCAACATGCAACGTGCTATCTTTCTCTTGAAGTTCTGAAGTTCGATAGCTGTGGAGTTGTGAATTTACTGTGTGAAATAAACCTAAATATTTAACTAACTTATTAAATTTCACATCTGCAATAAGTACCTATCATTACTTTTTTCAAAAATGGTGACCATTAATTTCAACTAAAATGTGAATAAAGATCTTTAGTGTCATTTCTTAATACCTATCTTACCTAATCTTAGAATAAAATTTATAAATGCAAACATTGCTCTTATATTTGTCAAATGAAAGATGATTTGTTTGTTTATATAATGAACTAAATAAGTAAAGAATATATTTTTCTGTTAAAAAGCAGAATTTCCTATCAGTGAACAAATTTTAATTTTTTTAAAAAATAAAGAATTTGTCAAATTGTGTTTGTGTTCATGTAATATGTGGAAGCTGGAATTCCGAAGAACTGAAATTTAAATGAAAAAAAACATGCATCTTACCTCTAGCCTGGAGTGATAATTGTCACCTGAAAAGAAAAAAAAAATTGTTTAATATTTATTTTACTAAAAAGAAACATATGATAATAACCAAAAGATGAAAATAAATAGTATACTTACTCCAAGCTTCTGTATTCCTTGTGATGGATGAGCAGCAACGTTGTGTTACTCGAACCGATGACAGCCAGCGGTAAAAAAAAAAAATATCAAAACGGCACTTCAACTCCGAGTACTAAACTACACAATTATAAATCATACTATTCCACCGGTACAAAACGGATTATAACTCCCGCTATTAACAGTTGAACCTGAAAACAGACCTGAAAAAAATACATAAACAAAACAAACTTAACATGCAACATTGCTTCTTTAGCTATGAAGTTCAGTAGATCGATATGTAATTATTGTCAACTGACAGAGGTGTGCAATAAAATAGAATATTGAACTATTTTATTAAATTTTACTCCTGCGACAATTACCTATCATTTATATTTCCTAATTAATGATGATTAATTTTAACCGAATTGTAAACCAAAATTTACTGATTAATTTCCCAACCATTGTCTTAGTTAATCTGATGACGAAAACTCCAAATCCCAAATCATTTTCTTATATTCGTCGAATGTATGGTGAATGGTTTGTTTATATAATGATGTTAATAAAGGAAGAATTCCTGACTAATAATTGCACGATTAAAAAATGTGTAATATTCTTTATGTGGTCAGGAATTTCGCACTTCCTCGGAATACTCCGGGAACATTCACCTACCCAGACTATTAGTCAAGGGTTAGGCTCCACTAAAAAAAATGTTTTATAGGATAACGTAACATTCAACATGCAACGTGCTATCTTTCTCTTGAAGTTCTGAAGTTCGATAGCTGTGGAGTTGTGAATTTACTGTGTGAAATAAACCTAAATATTTAACTAACTTAGTAAATTTCACATCTGCAATAAGTACCTATCATTACTTTTTTCAAAAATGGTGACCATTAATTTCAACTAAAATGTGAATAAAGATCTTTAGTGTCATTTCTTAATACCTATCTTACCTAATCTTAGAATAAAATTTATAAATGCAAACATTGCTCTTATATTTGTCAAATGAAAGATGATTTGTTTGTTTATATAATGAACTAAATAAGTAAAGAATATATTTTTCTGTTAAAAAGCAGAATTTCCTATCAGTGAACAAATTTTAATTTTTTTAAAAAATAAAGAATTTGTCAAATTGTGTTTGTGTTCATGTAATATGTGGAAGCTGGAATTCCGAAGAGCTGAAATTTAAATGAAAAAAAACATGCATCTTACCTCTAGCCTGTAGTGATAATTGTCACCTGAAAAGAAAAAAAAAATTGTTTAATATTTAATTTACTAAAAAGAAACATATGATAATAACCAAAAGATTAAAATAAATAGTATACTTACTCCAAGCTTCTGTATTCCTTGTGATGGATGAGCAGCAACGTTGTGTTACTCGAACCGATGACAGCCAGCGGTAAAAAAAAAAAATATCAAAACGGCACTTCAACTCCGAGTACTAAACTACACAATTATAAATCATACTATTCCACCGGTACAAAACGGATTATAACTCCCGCTATTAACAGTTGAACCTGAAAACAGACCTGAAAAAAATACATAAACAAAACAAAACAAAATTAACATGCAACATTGTTTCTTCAGCTATGAAGTTCAGTAGATCGATATGTAATTATTGTCAACTGACAGAGGTGTGGAATAAAATAGAATACTGAACTATTTTATTAAATTTTACTCCTGCGACAATTACCTATCATTTATATTTCCTAATTAATGATGATTAATTTTAACCGAATTGTAAATCAAAATTTACTGATTAATTTCCCAACCATTGTCTTAGTTAATCTGACGACGAAAACTGCAAATCCCAAATCATTTTCTTATATTCGTCGAATGTATGGTGAATGGTTTGTTTATATAATGATGTTAATAAAGGAAGAATTCCTGACTAATAATTGCACGATTAAAAAATGTGTAATATTCTTTATGTGATCAGGAATTTCGCACTTCCTCGGAATACTCCGGGAACATTCACCTACCCAGACTATTAGTCAAGGGTTAGGCTCCACTAAAAAAAATGTTTTATAGGATAACGTAACATTCAACATGCAACGTGCTATCTTTCTCTTGAAGTTCTGAAGTTCGATAGCTGTGGAGTTGTGAATTTACTGTGTGAAATAAACCTAAATATTTAACTAACTTATTAAATTTCACATCTGCAATAAGTACCTATCATTACTTTTTTCAAAAATGGTGACCATTATTTTCAACTAAAATGTGAATAAAGATCTTTAGTGTCATTTCTTAATACCTATCTTACCTAATCTTAGAATAAAATTTATAAATGCAAACATTGCTCTTATATTTGTCAAATGAAAGATGATTTGTTTGTTTATATAATGAACTAAATAAGTAAAGAATATATTTTTCTGTTAAAAAGCAGAATTTCCTATCAGTGAACAAATTTTAATTTTTTTAAAAAATAAAGAATTTTGTCAAATTGTGTTTGTGTTCATGTAATATGTGGAAGCTGGAATTCCGAAGAGCTGAAATTTAAATGAAAAAAAAACATGCATCTTACCTCTAGCCTGGAGTGATAATTGTCACCTGAAAAGAAAAAAAAAATTGTTTAATATTTATTTTACTAAAAAGAAACATATGATAATAACCAAAAGATGAAAATAAATAGTATACTTACTCCAAGCTTCTGTATTCCTTGTGATGGATGAGCAGCAACGTTGTGTTACTCGAACCGATGACAGCCAGCGGTAAAAAAAAAAAATATCAAAACGGCACTTCAACTCCGAGTACTAAACTACACAATTATAAATCATACTATTCCACCGGTACAAAACGGATTATAACTCCCGCTATTAACAGTTGAACCTGAAAACAGACCTGAAAAAAATACATAAACAAAACAAACTTAACATGCAACATTGCTTCTTCAGCTATGAAGTTCAGTAGATCGATATGTAATTATTGTCCACTGACAGAGGTGTGCAATAAAATAGAATACTGAACTATTTTATTAAATTTTACTCCTGCGACAATTACCTATCATTTATATTTCCTAATTAATGATGATTAATTTTAACCGAATTGTAAATCAAAATTTACTGATTAATTTCCCAACCATTGTCTTAGTTAATCTGACGACGAAAACTGCAAATCCCAAATCATTTTCTTATATTCGTCGAATGTATGGTGAATGGTTTGTTTATATAATGATGTTAATAAAGGAAGAATTCCTGACTAATAATTGCACGATTAAAAAATGTGTAATATTCTTTATGTGATTAGGAATTTCGCACTTCCTCGGAATACTCCGGGAACATTCACCTACCCAGACTATTAGTCAAGGGTTAGGCTCCACTAAAAAAAATGTTTTATAGGATAACGTAACATTCAACATGCAACGTGCTATCTTTCTCTTGAAGTTCTGAAGTTCGATAGCTGTGGAGTTGTGAATTTACTGTGTGAAATAAACCTAAATATTTAACTAACTTATTAAATTTCACATCTGCAATAAGTACCTATCATTACTTTTTTCAAAAATGGTGACCATTAATTTCAACTAAAATGTGAATAAAGATCTTTAGTGTCATTTCTTAATACCTATCTTACCTAATCTTAGAATAAAATTTATAAATGCAAACATTGCTCTTATATTTGTCAAATGAAAGATGATTTGTTTGTTTATATAATGAACTAAATAAGTAAAGAATATATTTTTCTGTTAAAAAGCAGAATTTCCTATCAGTGAACAAATTTTAATTTTTTTAAAAAATAAAGAATTTGTCAAATTGTGTTTGTGTTCATGTAATATGTGGAAGCTGGAATTCCGAAGAGCTGAAATTTAAATGAAAAAAAACATGCATCTTACCTCTAGCCTGGAGTGATAATTGTCACCTGAAAAGAAAAAAAAAATTGTTTAATATTTATTTTACTAAAAAGAAACATATGATAATAACCAAAAGATTAAAATAAATAGTATACTTACTCCAAGCTTCTGTATTCCTTGTGATGGATGAGCAGCAACGTTGTGTTACTCGAACCGATGACAGCCAGCGGTAAAAAAAAAAAATATCAAAACGGCACTTCAACTCCGAGTACTAAACTACACAATTATAAATCATACTATTCCACCGGTACAAAACGGATTATAACTCCCGCTATTAACAGTTGAACCTGAAAACAGACCTGAAAAAAATACATAAACAAAACAAAACAAAATTAACATGCAACATTGTTTCTTCAGCTATGAAGTTCAGTAGATCGATATGTAATTATTGTCCACTGACAGAGGTGTGCAATAAAATAGAATACTGAACTATTTTATTAAATTTTACTCCTGCGACAATTACCTATCATTTATATTTCCTAATTAATGATGATTAATTTTAACCGAATTGTAAATCAAAATTTACTGATTAATTTCCCAACCATTGTCTTAGTTAATCTGACGACGAAAACTCCAAATCCAAAATCATTTTCTTATATTCGTCGAATGTATGGTGAATGGTTTGTTTATATAATGATGTTAATAAAGGAAGAATTCCTGACTAATAATTGCACGATTAAAAAATGTGTAATATTCTTTATGTGATCAGGAATTTCGCACTTCCTCGGAATACTCCGGGAACATTCACCTACCCAGACTATTAGTCAAGGGTTAGGCTCCACTAAAAAAAATGTTTTATAGGATAACGTAACATTCAACATGCAACGTGCTATCTTTCTCTTGAAGTTCTGAAGTTCGATAGCTGTGGAGTTGTGAATTTACTGTGTGAAATAAACCTAAATATTTAACTAATTGATTAAATTTCACATCTGCAATAAGTACCTATCATTACTTTTTTCAAAAATGGTGACCATTAATTTCAACTAAAATGTGAATAAAGATCTTTAGTGTCATTTCTTAATACCTATCTTACCTAATCTTAGAATAAAATTTATAAATGCAAACATTGCTCTTATATTTGTCAAATGAAAGATGATTTGTTTGTTTATATAATGAACTAAATAAGTAAAGAATATATTTTTCTGTTAAAAAGCAGAATTTCCTATCAGTGAACAAATTTTAATTTTTTTAAAAAATAAAGAATTTGTCAAATTGTGTTTGTGTTCATGTAATATGTGGAAGCTGGAATTCCGAAGAGCTGAAATTTAAATGAAAAAAAACATGCATCTTACCTCTAGCCTGGAGTGATAATTGTCACCTGAAAAGAAAAAAAAAATTGTTTAATATTTATTTTACAAAAAAGAAACATATGATAATAACCAAAAGATGAAAATAAATAGTATACTTACTCCAAGCTTCTGTATTCCTTGTGATGGATGAGCAGCAACGTTGTGTTACTCGAACCGATGACAGCCAGCGGTAAAAAAAAAAAATATCAAAACGGCACTTCAACTCCGAGTACTAAACTACACAATTATAAATCATACTATTCCACCGGTACAAAACGGATTATAACTCCCGCTATTAACAGTTGAACCTGAAAACAGACCTGAAAAAAATACATAAACAAAACAAAACAAAATTAACATGCAACATTGTTTCTTCAGCTATGAAGTTCAGTAGATCGATATGTAATTATTGTCCACTGACAGAGGTGTGCAATAAAATAGAATACTGAACTATTTTATTAAATTTTACTCCTGCGACAATTACCTATCATTTATATTTCCTAATTAATGATGATTAATTTTAACCGAATTGTAAATCAAAATTTACTGATTAATTTCCCAACCATTGTCTTAGTTAATCTGACGACGAAAACTGCAAATCCCAAATCATTTTCTTATATTCGTCGAATGTATAGTGAATGGTTTGTTTATATAATGATGCTAATAAAGGAAGAATTCCTGACTAATAATTGCACGATTAAAAAATGTGTAATATTCTTTATGTGATCAGAAATTTCGCACTTCCTCGGAATACTCCGGTAACATTCACCTACCCAGACTATTAGTCAAGGGTTAGGCTCCAATAAAAAAAATGTTTTATAGGATAACATAACATTCAACATGCAACGTGCTATCTTTCTCTTGAAGTTCTGAAGTTCGATAGCTGTGGAGTTGTGAATTTACTGTGTGAAATAAACCTAAATATTTAACTAACTTAGTAAATTTCACATCTGCAATAAGTACCTATCATTACTTTTTTCAAAAATGGTGGCCATTAATTTCAACTAAAATGTGAATAAAGATCTTTAGTGTCATTTCTTAATACCTATCTTACCTAATCTTAGAATAAAATTTATAAATGCAAACATTGCTCTTATATTTGTCAAATGAAAGATGATTTGTTTGTATATATAATGAACTAAATAAGTAAAGAATATATTTTTCTGTTAAAAAGCAGAATTTCCTATCAGTGAACAAATTTTAATTTTTTTAAAAAATAAAGAATTTGTCAAATTGTGTTTGTGATCATGTAATATGTGGAAGCTGGAATTCCGAAGAGCTGAAATTTAAATGAAAAAAAACATGCATCTTACCTCTAGCCTGGAGTGATAATTGTCACCTGAAAAGAAAAAAAAAATTGTTTAATATTTATTTTACTAAAAAGAAACATATGATAATAACCAAAAGATGAAAATAAATAGTATACTTACTCCAAGCTTCTGTATTCCTTGTGATGGATGAGCAGCAACGTTGTGTTACTCGAACCGATGACCGCCAGCGGTAAAAAAAAAATATATCAAAACGGCACTTCAACTCCGAGTACTAAACTACACAATTATAAATCATACTATTCCACCGGTACAAAACGGATTATAACTCCCGCTATTAACAGTTGAACCTGAAAACAGACCTGAAAAAAATACATAAACAAAACAAAACAAAATTAACATGCAACATTGCTTCTTCAGCTATGAAGTTCAGTAGATCGATATGTAATTATTGTCAACAGACAGAGGTGTGCAATAAAATAGAATACTGAACTATTTTATTAAATTTTACTCCTGCGACAATTACCTATCATTTATATTTCCTAATTAATGATGATTAATTTTAACCAAATTGTAAATCAAAATTTACTGATTAATTTCCCAACCATTGTCTTAGTTAATCTGACGACGAAAACTCCAAATCCCAAATCATTTTCTTATATTCGTCAAATGTATGGTGAATGGTTTGTTTATATAATGATGCTAATAAAGGAAGAATTCCTGACTAATAATTGCACGATTAAAAAATGTGTAATATTCTTTATGTGATCAGAAATTTCGCACTTCCTCGGAATACTCCGGTAACATTCACCTACCCAGACTATTAGTCAAGGGTTAGGCTCCAATAAAAAAAATGTTTTATAGGATAACATAACATTCAACATGCAACGTGCTATCTTTCTCTTGAAGTTCTGAAGTTCGATAGCTGTGGAGTTGTGAATTTACTGTGTGAAATAAACCTAAATATTTAACTAACTTAGTAAATTTTACATCTGCAATAAGTACCTATCATTACTTTTTTCAAAAATGGTGACCATTAATTTCAACTAAAATGTGAATAAAGATCTTTAGTGTCATTTCTTAATACCTATCTTACCTAATCTTAGAATAAAATTTATAAATGCAAACATTGCTCTTATATTTGTCAAATGAAAGATGATTTGTTTGTTTATATAATGAACTAAATAAGTAAAGAATATATTTTTCTGTTAAAAAGCAGAATTTCCTATCAGTGAACAAATTTTAATTTTTTTAAAAAATAAAGAATTTGTCAAATTGTGTTTGTGATCATGTAATATGTGGAAGCTGGAATTCCGAAGAGCTGAAATTTAAATGAAAAAAAACATGCATCTTACCTCTAGCCTGGAGTGATAATTGTCACCTGAAAAGAAAAAAAAAATTGTTTAATATTTATTTTACTAAAAAGAAACATATGATAATAACCAAAAGATGAAAATAAATAGTATACTTACTCCAAGCTTCTGTATTCCTTGTGATGGATGAGCAGCAACGTTGTGTTACTCGAACCGATGACCGCCAGCGGTAAAAAAAAAAATATATCAAAACGGCACTTCAACTCCGAGTACTAAACTACACAATTATAAATCATACTATTCCACCGGTACAAAACGGATTATAACTCCCGCTATTAACAGTTGAACCTGAAAACAGACCTGAAAAAAATACATAAACAAAACAAAACAAAATTAACATGCAACATTGCTTCTTCAGCTATGAAGTTCAGTAGATCGATATGTAATTATTGTCAACTGACAGAGGTGTGCAATAAAATAGAATACTGAACTATTTTATTAAATTTTACTCCTGCGACAATTACCTATCATTTATATTTCCTAATTAATGATGATTAAATTTAACCGAATTGTAAATCAAAATTTACTGATTAATTTCCCAACCATTGTCTTAGTTAATCTGACGACGAAAACTCCAAATCCCAAATCATTTTCTTATATTCGTCAAATGTATGGTGAATGGTTTGTTTATATAATGATGTTAATAAAGGAAGAATTCCTTACTAATAATTGCACGATTAAAAAATGTGTAATATTCTTTATGTGATCAGGAATTTCGCACTTCCTCGGAATACTCCGGGAACATTCACCTACCCAGACTATTAGTCAAGGGTTAGGCTCCACTAAAAAAAATGTTTTATAGGATAACATAACATTCAACATGCAACGTGCTATCTTTCTCTTGAAGTTCTGAAGTTCGATAGCTGTGGAGTTGTGAATTTACTGTGTGAAATAAACCTAAATATTTAACTAACTTAGTAAATTTCACATCTGCAATAAGTACCTATCATTACTTTTTTCAAAAATGGTGACCATTAATTTCAACTAAAATGTGAATAAAGATCTTTAGTGTCATTTCTTAATACCTATCTTACATAATCTTAGAATAAAATTTATAAATGCAAACATTGCTCTTATATTTGTCAAATGAAAGATGATTTGTTTGTATATATAATGAACTAAATAAGTAAAGAATATATTTTTCTGTTAAAAAGCAGAATTTCCTATCAGTGAACAAATTTTAATTTTTTTAAAAAATAAAGAATTTGTCAAATTGTGTTTGTGATCATGTAATATGTGGAAGCTGGAATTCCGAAGAGCTGAAATTTAAATGAAAAAAAACATGCATCTTACCTCTAGCCTGGAGTGATAATTGTCACCTGAAAAGAAAAAAAAAATTGTTTAATATTTATTTTACTAAAAAGAAACATATGATAATAACCAAAAGATGAAAATAAATAGTATACTTACTCCAAGCTTCTGTATTCCTTGTGATGGATGAGCAGCAACGTTGTGTTACTCGAACCGATGACCGCCAGCGGTAAAAAAAAAATATATCAAAACGGCACTTCAACTCCGAGTACTAAACTACACAATTATAAATCATACTATTCCACCGGTACAAAACGGATTATAACTCCCGCTATTAACAGTTGAACCTGAAAACAGACCTGAAAAAAATACATAAACAAAACAAAACAAAATTAACATGCAACATTGCTTCTTCAGCTATGAAGTTCAGTAGATCGATATGTAATTATTGTCAACAGACAGAGGTGTGCAATAAAATAGAATACTGAACTATTTTATTAAATTTTACTCCTGCGACAATTACCTATCATTTATATTTCCTAATTAATGATGATTAATTTTAACCAAATTGTAAATCAAAATTTACTGATTAATTTCCCAACCATTGTCTTAGTTAATCTGACGACGAAAACTCCAAATCCCAAATCATTTTCTTATATTCGTCAAATGTATGGTGAATGGTTTGTTTATATAATGATGTTAATAAAGGAAGAATTCCTTACTAATAATTGCACAATTAAAAAATGTGTAATATTCTTTATGTGATCAGGAATTTCGCACTTCCTCGGAATACTCCGGGAACATTCACCTACCCAGACTATTAGTCAAGGGTTAGGCTCCACTAAAAAAAATGTTTTATAGGATAACATAACATTCAACATGCAACGTGCTATCTTTCTCTTGAAGTTCTGAAGTTCGATAGCTGTGGAGTTGTGAATTTACTGTGTGAAATAAACCTAAATATTTAACTAACTTAGTAAATTTCACATCTGCAATAAGTACCTATCATTACTTTTTTCAAAAATGGTGACCATTAATTTCAACTGAAATGTGAATAAAGATCTTTAGTGTCATTTCTTAATACCTATCTTACCTAATCTTAGAATAAAATTTATAAATGCAAACATTGCTCATATATTTGTCAAATGAAAGATGATTTGTTTGTATATATAATGAACTAAATAAGTAAAGAATATATTTTTCTGTTAAAAAGCAGAATTTCCTATCAGTGAACAAATTTTAATTTTTTTAAAAAATAAAGAATTTGTCAAATTGTGTTTGTGATCATGTAATATGTGGAAGCTGGAATTCCGAAGAGCTGAAATTTAAATGAAAAAAAACATGCATCTTACCTCTAGCCTGGAGTGATAATTGTCACCTGAAAAGAAAAAAAAAATTGTTTAATATTTATTTTACTAAAAAGAAACATATGATAATAACCAAAAGATGAAAATAAATAGTATACTTACTCCAAGCTTCTGTATTCCTTGTGATGGATGAGCAGCAACGTTGTGTTACTCGAACCGATGACCGCCAGCGGTAAAAAAAAAATATATCAAAACGGCACTTCAACTCCGAGTACTAAACTACACAATTATAAATCATACTATTCCACCGGTACAAAACGGATTATAACTCCCGCTATTAACAGTTGAACCTGAAAACAGACCTGAAAAAAATACATAAACAAAACAAAACAAAATTAACATGCAACATTGCTTCTTCAGCTATGAAGTTCAGTAGATCGATATGTAATTATTGTCAACTGACAGAGGTGTGCAATAAAATGGAATACTGAACTATTTTATTAAATTTTACTCCTGCGACAATTACCTATCATTTATATTTCCTAATTAATGATGATTAATTTTAACCGAATCGTAAATCAAAATTTACTGATTAATTTCCCAACCAGTGTCTTAGTTAATCTGACGACGAAAACTCCAAATCCTAAATCATTTTCTTATATTCGTCAAATGTATGGTGAATGGTTTGTTTATATAATGATGTTAATAAAGGAAGAATTCCTTACTAATAATTGCACAATTAAAAAATGTGTAATATTCTTTATGTGATCAGGAATTTCGCACTTCCTCGGAATACTCCGGGAACATTCACCTACCCAGACTATTAGTCAAGGGTTAGGCTCCACTAAAAAAAATGTTTTATAGGATAACATAACATTCAACATGCAACGTGCTATCTTTCTCTTGAAGTTCTGAAGTTCGATAAATGTGGAGTTGTGAATTTACTGTGTGAAATAAACCTAAATATTTAACTAACTTAGTAAATTTCACATCTGCAATAAGTACCTATCATTACTTTTTTCAAAAATGGTGACCATTAATTTCAACTGAAATGTGAATAAAGATCTTTAGTGTCATTTCTTAATACCTATCTTACCTAATCTTAGAATAAAATTTATAAATGCAAACATTGCTCATATATTTGTCAAATGAAAGATGATTTGTTTGTTTATATAATGAACTAAATAAGTAAAGAATATATTTTTCTGTTAAAAAGCAGAATTTCCTATCAGTGAACAAATTTTAATTTTTTTAAAAAATAAAGAATTTGTCAAATTGTGTTTGTGATCATGTAATATGTGGAAGCTGGAATTCCGAAGAGCTGAAATTTAAATGAAAAAAAAACATGCATCTTACCTCTAGCCTGGAGTGATAATTGTCACCTGAAAAGAAAAAAAAAATTGTTTAATATTTATTTTACTAAAAAGAAACATATGATAATAACCAAAAGATGAAAATAAATAGTATACTTACTCCAAGCTTCTGTATTCCTTGTGATGGATGAGCAGCAACGTTGTGTTACTCGAACCGATGACAGCCAGCGGTAAAAAAAAAATATATCAAAACGGCACTTCAACTCCGAGTACTAAACTACACAATTATAAATCATACTATTCCACCGGTACAAAACGGATTATAACTCCCGCTATTAACAGTTGAACCTGAAAACAGACCTGAAAAAAATACATAAACAAAACAAAACAAAATTAACATGCAACATTGCTTCTTCAGCTATGAAGTTCAGTAGATCGATATGTAATTATTGTCAACAGACAGAGGTGTGCAATAAAATAGAATACTGAACTATTTTATTAAATTTTACTCCTGCGACAATTACCTATCATTTATATTTCCTAATTAATGATGATTAATTTTAACCAAATCGTAAATCAAAATTTACTGATTAATTTCCCAACCATTGTCTTAGTTAATCTGACGACGAAAACTCCAAATCCCAAATCATTTTCTTATATTCGTCAAATGTATGGTGAATGGTTTGTTTATATAATGATGCTAATAAAGGAAGAATTCCTGACTAATAATTGCACGATTAAAAAATGTGTAATATTCTTTATGTGATCAGAAATTTCGCACTTCCTCGGAATACTCCGGTAACATTCACCTACCCAGACTATTAGTCAAGGGTTAGGCTCCAATAAAAAAAATGTTTTATAGGATAACATAACATTCAACATGCAACGTGCTATCTTTCTCTTGAAGTTCTGAAGTTCGATAGCTGTGGAGTTGTGAATTTACTGTGTGAAATAAACCTAAATATTTAACTAACTTAGTAAATTTTACATCTGCAATAAGTACCTATCATTACTTTTTTCAAAAATGGTGACCATTAATTTCAACTAAAATGTGAATAAAGATCTTTAGTGTCATTTCTTAATACCTATCTTACCTAATCTTAGAATAAAATTTATAAATGCAAACATTGCTCTTATATTTGTCAAATGAAAGATGATTTGTTTGTTTATATAATGAACTAAATAAGTAAAGAATATATTTTTCTGTTAAAAAGCAGAATTTCCTATCAGTGAACAAATTTTAATTTTTTTAAAAAATAAAGAATTTGTCAAATTGTGTTTGTGATCATGTAATATGTGGAAGCTGGAATTCCGAAGAGCTGAAATTTAAATGAAAAAAAACATGCATCTTACCTCTAGCCTGGAGTGATAATTGTCACCTGAAAAGAAAAAAAAAATTGTTTAATATTTATTTTACTAAAAAGAAACATATGATAATAACCAAAAGATGAAAATAAATAGTATACTTACTCCAAGCTTCTGTATTCCTTGTGATGGATGAGCAGCAACGTTGTGTTACTCGAACCGATGACCGCCAGCGGTAAAAAAAAAAATATATCAAAACGGCACTTCAACTCCGAGTACTAAACTACACAATTATAAATCATACTATTCCACCGGTACAAAACGGATTATAACTCCCGCTATTAACAGTTGAACCTGAAAACAGACCTGAAAAAAATACATAAACAAAACAAAACAAAATTAACATGCAACATTGCTTCTTCAGCTATGAAGTTCAGTAGATCGATATGTAATTATTGTCAACTGACAGAGGTGTGCAATAAAATAGAATACTGAACTATTTTATTAAATTTTACTCCTGCGACAATTACCTATCATTTATATTTCCTAATTAATGATGATTAAATTTAACCGAATTGTAAATCAAAATTTACTGATTAATTTCCCAACCATTGTCTTAGTTAATCTGACGACGAAAACTCCAAATCCCAAATCATTTTCTTATATTCGTCAAATGTATGGTGAATGGTTTGTTTATATAATGATGTTAATAAAGGAAGAATTCCTTACTAATAATTGCACGATTAAAAAATGTGTAATATTCTTTATGTGATCAGGAATTTCGCACTTCCTCGGAATACTCCGGGAACATTCACCTACCCAGACTATTAGTCAAGGGTTAGGCTCCACTAAAAAAAATGTTTTATAGGATAACATAACATTCAACATGCAACGTGCTATCTTTCTCTTGAAGTTCTGAAGTTCGATAGCTGTGGAGTTGTGAATTTACTGTGTGAAATAAACCTAAATATTTAACTAACTTAGTAAATTTCACATCTGCAATAAGTACCTATCATTACTTTTTTCAAAAATGGTGACCATTAATTTCAACTAAAATGTGAATAAAGATCTTTAGTGTCATTTCTTAATACCTATCTTACCTAATCTTAGAATAAAATTTATAAATGCAAACATTGCTCTTATATTTGTCAAATGAAAGATGATTTGTTTGTTTATATAATGAACTAAATAAGTAAAGAATATATTTTTCTGTTAAAAAGCAGAATTTCCTATCAGTGAACAAATTTTAATTTTTTTAAAAAATAAAGAATTTGTCAAATTGTGTTTGTGATCATGTAATATGTGGAAGCTGGAATTCCGAAGAGCTGAAATTTAAATGAAAAAAAACATGCATCTTACCTCTAGCCTGGAGTGATAATTGTCACCTGAAAAGAAAAAAAAAATTGTTTAATATTTATTTTACTAAAAAGAAACATATGATAATAACCAAAAGATGAAAATAAATAGTATACTTACTCCAAGCTTCTGTATTCCTTGTGATGGATGAGCAGCAACGTTGTGTTACTCGAACCGATGACCGCCAGCGGTAAAAAAAAAATATATCAAAACGGCACTTCAACTCCGAGTACTAAACTACACAATTATAAATCATACTATTCCACCGGTACAAAACGGATTATAACTCCCGCTATTAACAGTTGAACCTGAAAACAGACCTGAAAAAAATACATAAACAAAACAAAACAAAATTAACATGCAACATTGCTTCTTCAGCTATGAAGTTCAGTAGATCGATATGTAATTATTGTCAACAGACAGAGGTGTGCAATAAAATAGAATACTGAACTATTTTATTAAATTTTACTCCTGCGACAATTACCTATCATTTATATTTCCTAATTAATGATGATTAATTTTAACCAAATTGTAAATCAAAATTTACTGATTAATTTCCCAACCATTGTCTTAGTTAATCTGACGACGAAAACTCCAAATCCCAAATCATTTTCTTATATTCGTCAAATGTATGGTGAATGGTTTGTTTATATAATGATGTTAATAAAGGAAGAATTCCTTACTAATAATTGCACAATTAAAAAATGTGTAATATTCTTTATGTGATCAGGAATTTCGCACTTCCTCGGAATACTCCGGGAACATTCACCTACCCAGACTATTAGTCAAGGGTTAGGCTCCACTAAAAAAAATGTTTTATAGGATAACATAACATTCAACATGCAACGTGCTATCTTTCTCTTGAAGTTCTGAAGTTCGATAGCTGTGGAGTTGTGAATTTACTGTGTGAAATAAACCTAAATATTTAACTAACTTAGTAAATTTCACATCTGCAATAAGTACCTATCATTACTTTTTTCAAAAATGGTGACCATTAATTTCAACTGAAATGTGAATAAAGATCTTTAGTGTCATTTCTTAATACCTATCTTACCTAATCTTAGAATAAAATTTATAAATGCAAACATTGCTCATATATTTGTCAAATGAAAGATGATTTGTTTGTATATATAATGAACTAAATAAGTAAAGAATATATTTTTCTGTTAAAAAGCAGAATTTCCTATCAGTGAACAAATTTTAATTTTTTTAAAAAATAAAGAATTTGTCAAATTGTGTTTGTGATCATGTAATATGTGGAAGCTGGAATTCCGAAGAGCTGAAATTTAAATGAAAAAAAACATGCATCTTACCTCTAGCCTGGAGTGATAATTGTCACCTGAAAAGAAAAAAAAAATTGTTTAATATTTATTTTACTAAAAAGAAACATATGATAATAACCAAAAGATGAAAATAAATAGTATACTTACTCCAAGCTTCTGTATTCCTTGTGATGGATGAGCAGCAACGTTGTGTTACTCGAACCGATGACCGCCAGCGGTAAAAAAAAAATATATCAAAACGGCACTTCAACTCCGAGTACTAAACTACACAATTATAAATCATACTATTCCACCGGTACAAAACGGATTATAACTCCCGCTATTAACAGTTGAACCTGAAAACAGACCTGAAAAAAATACATAAACAAAACAAAACAAAATTAACATGCAACATTGCTTCTTCAGCTATGAAGTTCAGTAGATCGATATGTAATTATTGTCAACTGACAGAGGTGTGCAATAAAATGGAATACTGAACTATTTTATTAAATTTTACTCCTGCGACAATTACCTATCATTTATATTTCCTAATTAATGATGATTAATTTTAACCGAATCGTAAATCAAAATTTACTGATTAATTTCCCAACCAGTGTCTTAGTTAATCTGACGACGAAAACTCCAAATCCTAAATCATTTTCTTATATTCGTCAAATGTATGGTGAATGGTTTGTTTATATAATGATGTTAATAAAGGAAGAATTCCTTACTAATAATTGCACAATTAAAAAATGTGTAATATTCTTTATGTGATCAGGAATTTCGCACTTCCTCGGAATACTCCGGGAACATTCACCTACCCAGACTATTAGTCAAGGGTTAGGCTCCACTAAAAAAAATGTTTTATAGGATAACATAACATTCAACATGCAACGTGCTATCTTTCTCTTGAAGTTCTGAAGTTCGATAAATGTGGAGTTGTGAATTTACTGTGTGAAATAAACCTAAATATTTAACTAACTTAGTAAATTTCACATCTGCAATAAGTACCTATCATTACTTTTTTCAAAAATGGTGACCATTAATTTCAACTGAAATGTGAATAAAGATCTTTAGTGTCATTTCTTAATACCTATCTTACCTAATCTTAGAATAAAATTTATAAATGCAAACATTGCTCATATATTTGTCAAATGAAAGATGATTTGTTTGTTTATATAATGAACTAAATAAGTAAAGAATATATTTTTCTGTTAAAAAGCAGAATTTCCTATCAGTGAACAAATTTTAATTTTTTTAAAAAATAAAGAATTTGTCAAATTGTGTTTGTGATCATGTAATATGTGGAAGCTGGAATTCCGAAGAGCTGAAATTTAAATGAAAAAAAAACATGCATCTTACCTCTAGCCTGGAGTGATAATTGTCACCTGAAAAGAAAAAAAAAATTGTTTAATATTTATTTTACTAAAAAGAAACATATGATAATAACCAAAAGATGAAAATAAATAGTATACTTACTCCAAGCTTCTGTATTCCTTGTGATGGATGAGCAGCAACGTTGTGTTACTCGAACCGATGACAGCCAGCGGTAAAAAAAAAATATATCAAAACGGCACTTCAACTCCGAGTACTAAACTACACAATTATAAATCATACTATTCCACCGGTACAAAACGGATTATAACTCCCGCTATTAACAGTTGAACCTGAAAACAGACCTGAAAAAAATACATAAACAAAACAAAACAAAATTAACATGCAACATTGCTTCTTCAGCTATGAAGTTCAGTAGATCGATATGTAATTATTGTCAACAGACAGAGGTGTGCAATAAAATGGAATACTGAACTATTTTATTAAATTTTACTCCTGCGACAATTACCTATCATTTATATTTCCTAATTAATGATGATTAATTTTAACCGAATTGTAAATCAAAATTTACTGATTAATTTCCCAACCATTGTCTTAGTTAATCTGACGACGAAAACTCCAAATCCCAAATCATTTTCTTATATTCGTCGAATGTATGGTGAATGGTTTGTTTATATAATGATGCTAATAAAGGAAGAATTCCTGACTAATAATTGCACGATTAAAAAATGTGTAATATTCTTTATGTGATCAGAAATTTCGCACTTCCTCGGAATACTCCGGTAACATTCACCTACCCAGACTATTAGTCAAGGGTTAGGCTCCAATAAAAAAAATGTTTTATAGGATAACATAACATTCAACATGCAACGTGCTATCTTTCTCTTGAAGTTCTGAAGTTCGATAGCTGTGGAGTTGTGAATTTACTGTGTGAAATAAACCTAAATATTTAACTAACTTAGTAAATTTTACATCTGCAATAAGTACCTATCATTACTTTTTTCAAAAATGGTGACCATTAATTTCAACTGAAATGTGAATAAAGATCTTTAGTGTCATTTCTTAATACCTATCTTACCTAATCTTAGAATAAAATTTATAAATGCAAACATTGCTCTTATATTTGTCAAATGAAAGATGATTTGTTTGTATATATAATGAACTAAATAAGTAAAGAATATATTTTTCTGTTAAAAAGCAGAATTTCCTATCAGTGAACAAATTTTAATTTTTTTAAAAAATAAAGAATTTGTCAAATTGTGTTTGTGATCATGTAATATGTGGAAGCTGGAATTCCGAAGAGCTGAAATTTAAATGAAAAAAAACATGCATCTTACCTCTAGCCTGGAGTGATAATTGTCACCTGAAAAGAAAAAAAAAATTGTTTAATATTTATTTTACTAAAAAGAAACATATGATAATAACCAAAAGATGAAAATAAATAGTATACTTACTCCAAGCTTCTGTATTCCTTGTGATGGATGAGCAGCAACGTTGTGTTACTCGAACCGATGACCGCCAGCGGTAAAAAAAAAAATATATCAAAACGGCACTTCAACTCCGAGTACTAAACTACACAATTATAAATCATACTATTCCACCGGTACAAAACGGATTATAACTCCCGCTATTAACAGTTGAACCTGAAAACAGACCTGAAAAAAATACATAAACAAAACAAAACAAAATTAACATGCAACATTGCTTCTTCAGCTATGAAGTTCAGTAGATCGATATGTAATTATTGTCAACTGACAGAGGTGTGCAATAAAATAGAATACTGAACTATTTTATTAAATTTTACTCCTGCGACAATTACCTATCATTTATATTTCCTAATTAATGATGATTAAATTTAACCGAATTGTAAATCAAAATTTACTGATTAATTTCCCAACCATTGTCTTAGTTAATCTGACGACGAAAACTCCAAATCCCAAATCATTTTCTTATATTCGTCAAATGTATGGTGAATGGTTTGTTTATATAATGATGTTAATAAAGGAAGAATTCCTTACTAATAATTGCACGATTAAAAAATGTGTAATATTCTTTATGTGATCAGGAATTTCGCACTTCCTCGGAATACTCCGGGAACATTCACCTACCCAGACTATTAGTCAAGGGTTAGGCTCCACTAAAAAAAATGTTTTATAGGATAACATAACATTCAACATGCAACGTGCTATCTTTCTCTTGAAGTTCTGAAGTTCGATAGCTGTGGAGTTGTGAATTTACTGTGTGAAATAAACCTAAATATTTAACTAACTTAGTAAATTTCACATCTGCAATAAGTACCTATCATTACTTTTTTCAAAAATGGTGACCATTAATTTCAACTGAAATGTGAATAAAGATCTTTAGTGTCATTTCTTAATACCTATCTTACATAATCTTAGAATAAAATTTATAAATGCAAACATTGCTCTTATATTTGTCAAATGAAAGATGATTTGTTTGTATATATAATGAACTAAATAAGTAAAGAATATATTTTTCTGTTAAAAAGCAGAATTTCCTATCAGTGAACAAATTTTAATTTTTTTAAAAAATAAAGAATTTGTCAAATTGTGTTTGTGATCATGTAATATGTGGAAGCTGGAATTCCGAAGAGCTGAAATTTAAATGAAAAAAAACATGCATCTTACCTCTAGCCTGGAGTGATAATTGTCACCTGAAAAGAAAAAAAAAATTGTTTAATATTTATTTTACTAAAAAGAAACATATGATAATAACCAAAAGATGAAAATAAATAGTATACTTACTCCAAGCTTCTGTATTCCTTGTGATGGATGAGCAGCAACGTTGTGTTACTCGAACCGATGACCGCCAGCGGTAAAAAAAAAATATATCAAAACGGCACTTCAACTCCGAGTACTAAACTACACAATTATAAATCATACTATTCCACCGGTACAAAACGGATTATAACTCCCGCTATTAACAGTTGAACCTGAAAACAGACCTGAAAAAAATACATAAACAAAACAAAACAAAATTAACATGCAACATTGCTTCTTCAGCTATGAAGTTCAGTAGATCGATATGTAATTATTGTCAACAGACAGAGGTGTGCAATAAAATGGAATACTGAACTATTTTATTAAATTTTACTCCTGCGACAATTACCTATCATTTATATTTCCTAATTAATGATGATTAATTTTAACCGAATTGTAAATCAAAATTTACTGATTAATTTCCCAACCATTGTCTTAGTTAATCTGACGACGAAAACTCCAAATCCCAAATCATTTTCTTATATTCGTCAAATGTATGGTGAATGGTTTGTTTATATAATGATGTTAATAAAGGAAGAATTCCTTACTAATAATTGCACAATTAAAAAATGTGTAATATTCTTTATGTGATCAGGAATTTCGCACTTCCTCGGAATACTCCGGGAACATTCACCTACCCAGACTATTAGTCAAGGGTTAGGCTCCACTAAAAAAAATGTTTTATAGGATAACATAACATTCAACATGCAACGTGCTATCTTTCTCTTGAAGTTCTGAAGTTCGATAGCTGTGGAGTTGTGAATTTACTGTGTGAAATAAACCTAAATATTTAACTAACTTAGTAAATTTCACATCTGCAATAAGTACCTATCATTACTTTTTTCAAAAATGGTGACCATTAATTTCAACTGAAATGTGAATAAAGATCTTTAGTGTCATTTCTTAATACCTATCTTACCTAATCTTAGAATAAAATTTATAAATGCAAACATTGCTCATATATTTGTCAAATGAAAGATGATTTGTTTGTATATATAATGAACTAAATAAGTAAAGAATATATTTTTCTGTTAAAAAGCAGAATTTCCTATCAGTGAACAAATTTTAATTTTTTTAAAAAATAAAGAATTTGTCAAATTGTGTTTGTGATCATGTAATATGTGGAAGCTGGAATTCCGAAGAGCTGAAATTTAAATGAAAAAAAACATGCATCTTACCTCTAGCCTGGAGTGATAATTGTCACCTGAAAAGAAAAAAAAAATTGTTTAATATTTATTTTACTAAAAAGAAACATATGATAATAACCAAAAGATGAAAATAAATAGTATACTTACTCCAAGCTTCTGTATTCCTTGTGATGGATGAGCAGCAACGTTGTGTTACTCGAACCGATGACCGCCAGCGGTAAAAAAAAAATATATCAAAACGGCACTTCAACTCCGAGTACTAAACTACACAATTATAAATCATACTATTCCACCGGTACAAAACGGATTATAACTCCCGCTATTAACAGTTGAACCTGAAAACAGACCTGAAAAAAATACATAAACAAAACAAAACAAAATTAACATGCAACATTGCTTCTTCAGCTATGAAGTTCAGTAGATCGATATGTAATTATTGTCAACTGACAGAGGTGTGCAATAAAATGGAATACTGAACTATTTTATTAAATTTTACTCCTGCGACAATTACCTATCATTTATATTTCCTAATTAATGATGATTAATTTTAACCGAATCGTAAATCAAAATTTACTGATTAATTTCCCAACCAGTGTCTTAGTTAATCTGACGACGAAAACTCCAAATCCTAAATCATTTTCTTATATTCGTCAAATGTATGGTGAATGGTTTGTTTATATAATGATGTTAATAAAGGAAGAATTCCTTACTAATAATTGCACAATTAAAAAATGTGTAATATTCTTTATGTGATCAGGAATTTCGCACTTCCTCGGAATACTCCGGGAACATTCACCTACCCAGACTATTAGTCAAGGGTTAGGCTCCACTAAAAAAAATGTTTTATAGGATAACATAACATTCAACATGCAACGTGCTATCTTTCTCTTGAAGTTCTGAAGTTCGATAGCTGTGGAGTTGTGAATTTACTGTGTGAAATAAACCTAAATATTTAACTAACTTAGTAAATTTCACATCTGCAATAAGTACCTATCATTACTTTTTTCAAAAATGGTGACCATTAATTTCAACTGAAATGTGAATAAAGATCTTTAGTGTCATTTCTTAATACCTATCTTACCTAATCTTAGAATAAAATTTATAAATGCAAACATTGCTCATATATTTGTCAAATGAAAGATGATTTGTTTGTTTATATAATGAACTAAATAAGTAAAGAATATATTTTTCTGTTAAAAAGCAGAATTTCCTATCAGTGAACAAATTTTAATTTTTTTAAAAAATAAAGAATTTGTCAAATTGTGTTTGTGATCATGCAATATGTGGAAGCTGGAATTCCGAAGAGCTGAAATTTAAATGAAAAAAAAACATGCATCTTACCTCTAGCCTGGAGTGATAATTGTCACCTGAAAAGAAAAAAAAAATTGTTTAATATTTATTTTACTAAAAAGAAACATATGATAATAACCAAAAGATGAAAATAAATAGTATACTTACTCCAAGCTTCTGTATTCCTTGTGATGGATGAGCAGCAACGTTGTGTTACTCGAACCGATGACAGCCAGCGGTAAAAAAAAAATATATCAAAACGGCACTTCAACTCCGAGTACTAAACTACACAATTATAAATCATACTATTCCACCGGTACAAAACGGATTATAACTCCCGCTATTAACAGTTGAACCTGAAAACAGACCTGAAAAAAATACATAAACAAAACAAAACAAAATTAACATGCAACATTGCTTCTTCAGCTATGAAGTTCAGTAGATCGATATGTAATTATTGTCAACTGACAGAGGTGTGCAATAAAATGGAATACTGAACTATTTTATTAAATTTTACTCCTGCGACAATTACCTATCATTTATATTTCCTAATTAATGATGATTAATTTTAACCGAATCGTAAATCAAAATTTACTGATTAATTTCCCAACCAGTGTCTTAGTTAATCTGACGACGAAAACTCCAAAACCTAAATCATTTTCTTATATTCGTCGAATGTATGGTGAATGGTTTGTTTATATAATGATGTTAATAAAGGAAGAATTCCTTACTAATAATTGCACGATTAAAAAATGTGTAATATTTTTTATGTGATCAAGAATTTCGCACTTCCTCGGAATACTCCGGTAACATTCACCTACCCAGACTATTAGTCAAGGGTTAGGCTCCAATAAAAAAAATGTTTTATAGGATAACATAACATTCAACATGCAACGTGCTATCTTTCTCTTGAAGTTCTGAAGTTCGATAGCTGTGGAGTTGTGAATTTACTGTGTGAAATAAACCTAAATATTTAACTAACTTATTAAATTTCACATCTGCAATAAGTACCTATCATTACTTTTTTCAAAAATGGTGACCATTAATTTCAACTGAAATGTGAATAAAGATCTTTAGTGTCATTTCTTAATACCTATCTTACCTAATCTTAGAATAAAATTTATAAATGCAAACATTGCTCTTATATTTGTCAAATGAAAGATGATTTGTTTGTATATATAATGAACTAAATAAGTAAAGAATATATTTTTCTGTTAAAAAGCAGAATTTCCTATCAGTGAACAAATTTTAATTTTTTTAAAAAATAAAGAATTTGTCAAATTGTGTTTGTGATCATGTAATATGTGGAAGCCTGGAATTCCGAAGAGCTGAAATTTAAATGAAAAAAAACATGCATCTTACCTCTAGCCTGGAGTGATAATTGTCACCTGAAAAGAAAAAAAAAATTGTTTAATATTTATTTTACTATAAAGAAACATATGATAATAACCAAAAGATGAAAATAAATAGTATACTTACTCCAAGCTTCTGTATTCCTTGTGATGGATGAGCAGCAACGTTGTGTTACTCGAACCGATGACAGCCAGCGGTAAAAAAAAAATATATCAAAACGGCACTTCAACTCCGAGTACTAAACTACACAATTATAAATCATACTATTCCACCGGTACAAAACGGATTATAACTCCCGCTATTAACAGTTGAACCTGAAAACAGACCTGAAAAAAACACATAAACAACAAAATTAACATGCAACATTGCTTCTTCAGCTATGAAGTTCAGTAGATCGATATGTAATTATTGTCAACTGTCAGAGGTGTGCAATAAAATAGAATACTGAACTATTTTACTAATTTTACTCCTGCGACAATTACCTATCATTTATATTTCCTAATTAATGAAGATTAATTTTAACCAAATTGTAAATCAAAATTTACTGATTAATTTCCCAACCATTGTCTTAGTTAATCTGACGACGAAAACTCCAAATCCCAAATCATTTTCTTATATTCGTCAAATGTATGGTGAATGGTTTGTTTATATAATGATGTTAATAAAGGAAGAATTCCTTACTAATAATTGCACGATTAAAAAATGTGTAATATTCTTTATGTGATCAGGAATTTCGCACTTCCTCGGAATACTCCGGGAACATTCACCTACCCAGACTATTAGTCAAGGGTTAGGCTCCAATAAAAAAAATGTTTTATAGGATAACATAACATTCAACATGCAACGTGCTATCTTTCTCTTGAAGTTCTGAAGTTCGATAGCTGTGGAGTTGTGAATTTACTGTGTGAAATAAACCTAAATATTTAACTAACTTATTAAATTTCACATCTGCAATAAGTACCTATCATTACTTTTTTCAAAAATGGTGACCATTAATTTCAACTGAAATGTGAATAAAGATCTTTAGTGTCATTTCTTAATACCTATCTTACCTAATCTTAGAATAAAATTTATAAATGCAAACATTGCTCTTATATTTGTCAAATGAAAGATGATTTGTTTGTATATATAATGAACTAAATAAGTAAAGAATATATTTTTCTGTTAAAAAGCAGAATTTCCTATCAGTGAACAAATTTTAATTTTTTTAAAAAATAAAGAATTTGTCAAATTGTGTTTGTGATCATGTAATATGTGGAAGCTGGAATTCCGAAGAGCTGAAATTTAAATGAAAAAAAACATGCATCTTACCTCTAGCCTGGAGTGATAATTGTCACCTGAAAAGAAAAAAAAAATTGTTTAATATTTATTTTACTATAAAGAAACATATGATAATAACCAAAAGATGAAAATAAATAGTATACTTACTCCAAGCTTCTGTATTCCTTGTGATGGATGAGCAGCAACGTTGTGTTACTCGAACCGATGACAGCCAGCGGTAAAAAAAAAATATATCAAAACGGCACTTCAACTCCGAGTACTAAACTACACAATTATAAATCATACTATTCCACCGGTACAAAACGGATTATAACTCCCGCTATTAACAGTTGAACCTGAAAACAGACCTGAAAAAAATACATAAACAACAAAATTAACATGCAACATTGCTTCTTCAGCTATGAAGTTCAGTAGATCGATATGTAATTATTGTCAACTGACAGAGGTGTGCAATAAAATGGAATACTGAACTATTTTATTAAATTTTACTCCTGCGACAATTACCTATCATTTATATTTCCTAATTAATGATGATTAATTTTAACCGAATTGTAAATCAAAATTTACTGATTAATTTCCCAACCAGTGTCTTAGTTAATCTGACGACGAAAACTCTAAATCCTAAATCATTTTCTTATATTCGTCGAATGTATGGTGAATGGTTTGTTTATATAATGATGTTAATAAAGGAAGAATTCCTTACTAATAATTGCACGATTAAAAAATGTGTAATATTTTTTATGTGATCAAGAATTTCGCACTTCCTCGGAATACTCCGGTAACATTCACCTACCCAGACTATTAGTCAAGGGTTAGGCTCCAATAAAAAAAATGTTTTATAGGATAACATGACATTCAACATGCAACGTGCTATCTTTCTCTTGAAGTTCTGAAGTTCGATAGCTGTGGAGTTGTGAATTTACTGTGTGAAATAAACCTAAATATTTAACTAACTTATTAAATTTCACATCTGCAATAAGTACCTATCATTACTTTTTTCAAAAATGGTGACCATTAATTTCAACTGAAATGTGAATAAAGATCTTTAGTGTCATTTCTTAATACCTATCTTACCTAATCTTAGAATAAAATTTATAAATGCAAACATTGCTCTTATATTTGTCAAATGAAAGATGATTTGTTTGTATATATAATGAACTAAATAAGTAAAGAATATATTTTTCTGTTAAAAAGCAGAATTTCCTATCAGTGAACAAATTTTAATTTTTTTAAAAAATAAAGAATTTGTCAAATTGTATTTGTGATCATGTAATATGTGGAAGCTGGAATTCCGAAGAGCTGAAATTTAAATGAAAAAAAACATGCATC
Organism: Acanthosoma haemorrhoidale; assembly: GCA_930367205.1. Lineage (NCBI taxonomy): Eukaryota > Metazoa > Arthropoda > Insecta > Hemiptera > Acanthosomatidae > Acanthosoma > Acanthosoma haemorrhoidale. Next base: position 20,630,268 of record OV884014.1, on the reverse strand, counting down.
TTACCTCTAGCCTGGAGTGATAATTGTCACCTGAAAAGAAAAAAAAAATTGTTTAATATTTATTTTACTATAAAGAAACATATGATAATAACCAAAAGATGAAAATAAATAGTATACTTACTCCAAGCTTCTGTATTCCTTGTGATGGATGAGCAGCAACGTTGTGTTACTCGAACCGATGACAGCCAGCGGTAAAAAAAAATATATATCAAAACGGCACTTCAACTCCGAGTACTAAACTACACAATTATAAATCATACTATTCCACCGGTACAAAACGGATTATAACTCCCGCTATTAACAGTTGAACCTGAAAACAGACCTGAAAAAAATACATAAACAACAAAATTAACATGCAACATTGCTTCTTCAGCTATGAACTTCAGTAGATCGATATGTAATTATTGTCAACTGACAGAGGTGTGCAATAAAATGGAATACTGAACTATTTTATTAAATTTTACTCCTGCGAAAATTACCTATCATTTATATTTCCTAATTAATGATGATTAATTTTAACTGAATCGTAAATCAAAATTTACTGATTAATTTCCCAACCAGTGTCTTAGTTAATCTGACGACGAAAACTCCAAATCCTAAATCATTTTCTTATATTCGTCGAATGTATGGTGAATGGTTTGTTTATATAATGATGTTAATAAAGGAAGAATTCCTGACTAATAATAGCACGATTAAAAAATGTGTAATATTTTTTATGTGATCAAGAATTTCGCACTTCCTCGGAATACTCCGGTAACATTCACCTACCCAGACTATTAGTCAAGGGTTAGGCTCAAATAAAAAAAATGTTTTATAGGATAACATAACATTCAACATGCAACGTGCTATCTTTCTCTTGAAGTTCTGAAGTTCGATAGCTGTGGAGTTGTGAATTTACTGTGTGAAATAAACCTAAATATTTAACTAACTTATTAAATTTCACATCTGCAATAAGTACCTATCATTACTTTTTTCAAAAATGGTGACCATTATTTTCAACTAAAATGTGAATAAAGATCTTTAGTGTCATTTCTTAATACCTATCTTACCTAATCTTAGAATAAAATTTATAAATGCAAACATTGCTCTTATATTTGTCAAATGAAAGATGATTTGTTTGTTTATATAATGAACTAAATAAGTAAAGAATATATTTTTCTGTTAAAAAGCAGAATTTCCTATCAGTGAACAAATTTTAATTTTTTTAAAAAATAAAGAATTTGTCAAATTGTATTTGTGATCATGTAATATGTGGAAGCTGGAATTCCGAAGAGCTGAAATTTAAATGAAAAAAAACATGCATCTTACCTCTAGCCTGGAGTGATAATTGTCACCTGAAAAGAAAAAAAAAATTGTTTAATATTTATTTTACTATAAAGAAACATATGATAATAACCAAAAGATGAAAATAAATAGTATACTTACTCCAAGCTTCTGTATTCCTTGTGATGGATGAGCAGCAACGTTGTGTTACTCGAACCGATGACAGCCAGCGGTAAAAAAAAAATATATCAAAACGGCACTTCAACTCCGAGTACTAAACTACACAATTATAAATCATACTATTCCACCGGTACAAAACGGATTATAACTCCCGCTATTAACAGTTGAACCTGAAAACAGACCTGAAAAAAATACATAAACAACAAAATTAACATGCAACATTGCTTCTTCAGCTATGAAGTTCAGTAGATCGATATGTAATTATTGTCAACTGTCAGAGGTGTGCAATAAAATAGAATACTGAACTATTTTACTAATTTTACTCCTGCGACAATTACCTATCATTTATATTTCCTAATTAATGATGATTAATTTTAACCAAATTGTAAATCAAAATTTACTGATTAATTTCCCAACCATTGTCTTAGTTAATCTGACGACGAAAACTCCAAATCCCAAATCATTTTCTTATATTCGTCAAATGTATGGTGAATGGTTTGTTTATATAATGATGTTAATAAAGGAAGAATTCCTTACTAATAATTGCACGATTAAAAAATGTGTAATATTCTTTATGTGATCAGGAATTTCGCACTTCCTCGGAATACTCCGGGAACATTCACCTACCCAGACTATTAGTCAAGGGTTAGGCTCCACTAAAAAAAATGTTTTATAGGATAACATAACATTCAACATGCAACGTGCTATCTTTCTCTTGAAGTTCTGAAGTTCGATAGCTGTGGAGTTGTGAATTTACTGTGTGAAATAAACCTAAATATTTAACTAACTTAGTAAATTTTACATCTGCAATAAGTACCTATCATTACTTTTTTCAAAAATGGTGACCATTAATTTCAACTAAAATGTGAATAAAGATCTTTAGTGTCATTTCTTAATACCTATCTTACCTAATCTTAGAATAAAATTTATAAATGCAAACATTGCTCTTATATTTGTCAAATGAAAGATGATTTGTTTGTATATATAATGAACTAAATAAGTAAAGAATATATTTTTCTGTTAAAAAGCAGAATTTCCTATCAGTGAACAAATTTTAATTTTTTTAAAAAATAAAGAATTTGTCAAATTGTGTTTGTGATCATGTAATATGTGGAAGCTGGAATTCCGAAGAGCTGAAATTTAAATGAAAAAAAACATGCATCTTACCTCTAGCCTGGAGTGATAATTGTCACCTGAAAAGAAAAAAAAAATTGTTTAATATTTATTTTACTATAAAGAAACATATGATAATAACCAAAAGATGAAAATAAATAGTATACTTACTCCAAGCTTCTGTATTCCTTGTGATGGATGAGCAGCAACGTTGTGTTACTCGAACCGATGACAGCCAGCGGTAAAAAAAAAATATATCAAAACGGCACTTCAACTCCGAGTACTAAACTACACAATTATAAATCATACTATTCCACCGGTACAAAACGGATTATAACTCCCGCTATTAACAGTTGAACCTGAAAACAGACCTGAAAAAAATACATAAACAACAAAATTAACATGCAACATTGCTTCTTCAGCTATGAAGTTCAGTAGATCGATATGTAATTATTGTCAACTGACAGAGGTGTGCAATAAAATGGAATACTGAACTATTTTATTAAATTTTACTCCTGCGACAATTACCTATCATTTATATTTCCTAATTAATGATGATTAATTTTAACCGAATTGTAAATCAAAATTTACTGATTAATTTCCCAACCAGTGTCTTAGTTAATCTGACGACGAAAACTCCAAATCCTAAATCATTTTCTTATATTCGTCGAATGTATGGTGAATGGTTTGTTTATATAATGATGTTAATAAAGGAAGAATTCCTTACTAATAATTGCACGATTAAAAAATGTGTAATATTCTTTATGTGATCAGGAATTTCGCACTTCCTCGGAATACTCCGGGAACATTCACCTACCCAGACTATTAGTCAAGGGTTAGGCTCCAATAAAAAAAATGTTTTATAGGATAACATAACATTCAACATGCAACGTGCTATCTTTCTCTTGAAGTTCTGAAGTTCGATAGCTGTGGAGTTGTGAATTTACTGTGTGAAATAAACCTAAATATTTAACTAACTTATTAAATTTCACATCTGCAATAAGTACCTATCATTACTTTTTTCAAAAATGGTGACCATTAATTTCAACTGAAATGTGAATAAAGATCTTTAGTGTCATTTCTTAATACCTATCTTACCTAATCTTAGAATAAAATTTATAAATGCAAACATTGCTCTTATATTTGTCAAATGAAAGATGATTTGTTTGTATATATAATGAACTAAATAAGTAAAGAATATATTTTTCTGTTAAAAAGCAGAATTTCCTATCAGTGAACAAATTTTAATTTTTTTAAAAAATAAAGAATTTGTCAAATTGTGTTTGTGATCATGTAATATGTGGAAGCTGGAATTCCGAAGAGCTGAAATTTAAATGAAAAAAAACATGCATCTTACCTCTAGCCTGGAGTGATAATTGTCACCTGAAAAGAAAAAAAAAATTGTTTAATATTTATTTTACTATAAAGAAACATATGATAATAACCAAAAGATGAAAATAAATAGTATACTTACTCCAAGCTTCTGTATTCCTTGTGATGGATGAGCAGCAACGTTGTGTTACTCGAACCGATGACAGCCAGCGGTAAAAAAAAAATATATCAAAACGGCACTTCAACTCCGAGTACTAAACTACACAATTATAAATCATACTATTCCACCGGTACAAAACGGATTATAACTCCCGCTATTAACAGTTGAACCTGAAAACAGACCTTACATTGTACGTTGTACATTGTTTAAATATGACCCTTAGTAGTCCAGAATGTTTCATAATCTGACATAGTGTCAGAAATATATTTGACAGACAATTAAGATTGGACTGTATTGCAAAATGTACTTAAATTGTTAGTAGTAAATTTACTTGTAAATTCATTATGTTTAAATTTTATAAATTTTCTTAATTAGTATATAAATTACTATCAATTAAGTTAATTTGGCTCATGATAGTTTTTCCTTTCATATTAAAAACAAAAAAAAATTAATTAATTTATTTGGATATTTGTATGTTGTATAAATTATGGATTTCATTACTTTTAGAACCAAATGCAACACTTCTCGTTTGTAAAATAATAAAAAATACTTATTTATTTATTATAAATCATCCCTTCCAGATTTAGGTTTTGTCCTTTCAGACCGGATAATTACGGCTGGATAATCTTTATTTATTCTCTTGATTACAAAGATTTTGTCTAATGCGCACTCATTTTAAAAGATTTAAGTGTAAAAAAGGAAAATACGCTCCGGAAATTGTTAAGAACTGAGAAGAAATAGTGGGAAAAGGAGGGAGGTTCCAAAGTGTTTATGTCGCTATGCAAAAATAAACCAAAAAAACTGTTTTACTAAGAACTCCATTGTGTAAATATAACTTCCGGAAATTCGAACTTCCAGCATAGAGAGTCTTTGGTCCATCGACAGGATATAGAGGGTTTTTCAAAGGACGCAATTTTTCTTCGTAAAACATTGAATTTAATTTCATCTAATTCAGCCCAAATAGAACAACAACCATGTTCAAATACTGAGGAAAGAATAAACATTATTTATTTGAATCGATCTATCATTTTTGTTCAGTAGAAGGAAATATTCTTCTCCTCACTACATTATGTACTTAATGACGAATAAGGGAATGCTACATTATGGGGGACAGTCATTTTTTTCTTCAATTTATTCATGCCCCCCTTTTCATTGTAAAATAGTTGGTGGTCACCTTATAAATAATAAACTGGGTACTTATTAGACTAAATAAGTAAACTTTGAGAATATTAGGGTTATATTATTAATTTAATGAACTAATAGTTCCGGTTGAGACAAAATAAATGGTGCCAGAAAATGTTTTAAAGTGTCACAATATCCTTTAACGCCTCACACATTGTCCTTTAATAAATGTGACAAAACATAACGACTTTCTTTTATCAACCTAAGCCGATCTTCCTAGAAACTCTTTTTCTCATTTGTATATGCACATACATGGGCTTGCTATGAAAAAAGTTTAAATATAGTATATATCTATCTAATTTTTAATTAATTAATTAAAAACTAGTGATACTAACATTTGTTATCATGATAATTATGTATATTTTAACTTCATAATGTATCGTATATAATGTTACATTGTTAACTCAGTCACACCTTAATTCCACAAATGTTTATGATTTTTCATTCATTTAAAATTAATTAAATCGCTGTTCTAGCAAAGAGTTCAGTGAGATTTTTACTTGTTACAGTACAACCTTCTATCAATTAACACATTCGGTAATTTTGGCGACTTAAAACAGAAATTGTGTAAAACTTCATTTTAACACTAAGATTTTGGCCTACGTGGTCGAATTTGTACTTTCCCATTATCGCGGACTTCAATGCTCCATTCAGACCGAAAATTCTCTCACCGTATGATTTTTCAATACATACAGCATGTAGAATAATTGGTAATTTATAGCTAAGGCTCTGAATCACGCTTAAGTGAGAACAACAATATGCAAAAATAGCATCCCTATAAAATATTTGGTGATTTTTTTTTACTTTTCAATGTCTTTACGACAATATAGGACAACTATGTACAGCTCTAAGTACTCCATTAGTTCAAACTTTCATCTTTATATGATGCGTAATTCGACTTTGAGACCAATTCCTTGTTAACATGGCGTAAAAAAACGATATAAACCTGATTAAATTAAACATAAATTTGGAATAATGGCCATCTTAAAGCTCGAGAAAATTGTTGCCCACTGCGCTGCAATATTAGCAAAAATGTATGCGTTAATTAACTATAGCAGTTATCGTGAAAATAATAAGCTCATGATGTAACATGCACACATACCATTAATAAATTGAAAATGTACTTACATTTCTGTCTTTTTGAGAAACAGTAAGAATATTCAGTGGTGGTCGACGTGAGTTTCAACGTTATAGGCTTTAAAACAGTTACTTGCAAACACGAGATAAGTTTTAGGTAGAATATTCAACAAATCTAACGAAAAAACTAGCTTAAATCCGACGAAATCCGTACAGTGCGATGTGGCAGTGAGAAATGTCCGCCCTGTGCCCGAAGGTACGAAGTTCAACTTATCCTACCTGTCTCAACTTGTACTCTCAGCTGTTTGTCTACGTTTTAGAAAATACCGTATTTTTAAGCAATTAATACCACTATGCTATAACAATAGCAAAAATATATCTTTTTATTAATTATAATACGTACAGGTAATACAATAAGATAAATATGTTAAACTTTTTTTTTAACAACTAAGCTCTTATGTGCTTTATACTTGTTATTTTTTCTTGGATTGCTCACGAATAAATAAGTTTATATGTAAATGGTTCAGAACTTTTCTATAGCGATTTAGTTTACATATATTTCTCAAACAACTCTGCTAACACACATTATCTCTTTGCAATGTAGTATAAATTACGAAAGAAATTTGCCCTAAATCAACAAAATACATTTTATAACAGTATATACTTAGGGTTTTAAGTATCAAGTGAACAAAATTGCTTTAATAAAAATAAGTACAAAAGTAGGTAATCTACATTTGTATTTTAGCTTTTTATTCTTATATTTTTTTTGAAAAGCAAATCGATTTCAATAAAAATTTGCTTTCTCGAATTTTTTTTTATAAAATTCCCTACAGGTTTAGTCACCGACTTTTACCACGACTATATAGAGTCCATCAAGGAAAAATACCATCGACGGGTAATGTTTAACAGAGACAAAACATTTCGCAAATAGTTTATAAATTCATAATTTCCTAAACCTTACTGGTCACATTTCACAACTGACCAGAACCAACGGCCGTAAAACTAGTACTGTGCCGATAAAAGCAGTACGTATGTTACCACCCTTAGTTGTAAGATGCTTTTTTTCAAAAACCACTCCTCTCCATGATGTAACATGCATAATTACGGATAAATATCATTTATAAATTAGAGAATCTACTTACGTTTCGATGTTTTTGAGAAACAGCTAGGAGCCGACGTGAGTTTCAACGTTATACGGCTTTGAAACAGTTACTTGCAAACACGAGATAAGTTTTAGGTAGAATATTCAACAAATCTAACGAAGAAACTAGTTTAAATCCGACGAAATCCGTACAGTGCGATGTGGCAGTGAGAAATGTCCGCCCTGTGCCCGAAGGTACGAAGTTCAACTTACCCTACCTGTCCCAACTTGACTCTCAGCTGTTTGTCTACGTCTTAGAAAATACCGGATTTATAAGCAATTAATACCACTATGCTATAACATTAGCAAAAATATATGTATTAATTATAATTCCTATAGATAATATAATAAGATGAATATGTATTTAAGCTATAATAGTAATAACCATTTGTTTCGGATATTTGTTCTGGTCTTGAAGTTGTGGTTCATGATGAAATGAAATTTAAAAAAAAATAATTTAAAAAACTGAATTCTAAAAAATAACTAAAGGATTTATTTTCGAGTTAACTTTTTACAAAAGTTGCATGGAAATAAAAAAAAAACAGTTCTCTTATTACTAATACTAGTTGGTATTTCCTATAAGAAATGTTGTTTAGTGTCCTGAAAAAGTGTATCCTATTCTATAATGAAAATAATTTATTATTGTTTATCAAATTTAAAAATTATAATTTCCTAAAAATAGTATCTACTACTCATTAATATGCAAATGAAAATCAATTACAATAATTAATTAAATAAAATTATCACAATTTTCCAATTGCAGCTAATGTTTGTTGAGTGTCCAAAAATAAGTGCAATCAAAACTCAATAAGTGGACTTTTACTTTGAATTGTTTATTTTTCAAGTTATTAGGACCTAAGGAGGGCTTGTATTTTCTAACTTTTTTGGTCAGCAATAAATAAACAGATAATATAACCAACCTAAGCGTATGTCGACTCCAGTAATAAGTATCAGTACTGGCGAAGACATATGTCCATGCTGCTTTCCTTCAATGTGGGAAAAACACGTAATTACGAAACGGTTTTATAACACACAAAGTGATGTTCACCATCCACATCCATAAAAAAAAATCAAGTCAAGTATGATGCATTACACAATCAAGGGTTTTGTAACAGTTGCGAAAACGATTTTATTAACTTTTTGTAATTATAATTCGCATTAGCCAAAGCATATAAATGGTGTCCCAGAATTAACGCAAGATTTGATTTAAATAGAAAACACAGTTGTTAGTATTTTTGTTGTTATTTTTTTATTGAATTATAAAGTAAATAGGATAGGGTTATTTATGGAATAACGCATCGAGCAAATGGCCTCCACGACTTTGCTGGAACATACGCACTCTTTTGTCGAAATTTTCCATGACCATTTGGCATAAATGTGGTTTAATTTTGTTGATGCAGCGTTGAATTTCCTCTTTGAATGCACGGGTGGTTGTGGGCTTGTTGTCATACACCTTTGGCTTCAAATAACCCCATAAAAAGAAATCTAAAGGTGTTAAATCACACGATCTAGGGGGCCAATTCTGATCACCGAAACGAGAGAGTACACGACCTGGAAATGTCTCATGCAGTATTTGAATTGTTTCCTGGACTGTATGGCATGTGGCACTATCTTGTTGAAACAACATGTTGACCACATCAATATCATCCAATTTCGGCACAAAGAAGTGTGTTTACGACGCCGAATAGATGTTCCTGGATTTTCAACAACACTCTCACGCACTGCTTCGATATTGACATTTGAACGGCTTGTTTTTGGACGACCAGTGTGTTTAGTGTCTCCAACTGATCCAGTCTCCCTAAATTTTTCAATTAATCTCTTGTGCAGTTGATGAAGTCAAAACACTATTCCGACCATATTTTGTATGAAATTTTCGAACTGCGGCCGCCAAACTTTCATTATTTTTGAGACAATGGTCAACAATAAAGACACGTTGTTTATCGTATAATGCTCCATTTTTACTAACCCTACACTGTCAGCTGTCAAATTGTTTTTTTTTAGGGTTGCCAGCACTTTACTGCACAAATGGCGTCAAATTCAATTCTTGCGTTAATTCTGGGACACCCATTATTACATATTATTAACCATGTTGTTTAATTTGATACCTTACCCTGAAAAATAAATATTTATCCGTAAATATCTGAGGTTGGTTAAGTGCTAAATGTTGACAGCAAAATTTCTTTTTTTTAAAGGGCTCTTTAAACATAATGAGCAAATTTTGGGTAGTCAATCTTTAAATAATAATTCTTCGCGTGATCTGTAATTAGTACATCAATGACCCTAGTGTTTTGAACTGTCTTTAAAACAAAAAAATAAACGAATAATTTTCTCTAATATTTATCATATTCGCTTATTTGAAACTTTTTCGTTCGTCTTATAATTTAAAAACTTTCAACACATTCATATTATAATTGTTTATTTTGGTATTGGTCCAAATAATGTTTATAATTATAATTACATAATAATTGAGCTATGTATTATAAAACGTAAGGCCTCTAACGGAAACCAAATTTTGATCTGTCAATCACAAGGTTTCTATTTCCTCTAGTCAATATTGGGGTAGCCAATGAGAGTTGGCTGGGCCATTTGTTTTCCTTTCGATTAAAGAGAAAGAAGAATAGCAAGCTCCCAATGAAAATCAACTGTTAACATTCAAATTGTTAACTTTTACTAACATTATACCATTAATGTAAAATCCAGTTTTATTTGCACCTGTCTGTTGTTCAGGTGTATTCGCTGTCGACCGAATTTAAGGTTCACGTGCTCATGTTTCCCGAAACAGAACCAGAAAATCTAAAATTATTATTACGTTTAAGCTGGTACCTCACGACTCACACTTTTGATAGGAATGGGTTACAACTTATAGATAGCGTGTCCTGCGTTTCATTGCTGCTGTGGCGAAGTTTCATGTGTTTTCTCCCAAAATTGCTTGGGCCTTTTCTTTCCCCTCCAAGGGTCTATATGTGTTTCTATATGACCATGCATGGGTGTTACTTATACGCTATAAGTGTATACGTGGTATCATCCCTATAATCCTCCTCGGAGACTAAAACGGATATGGCCTTCGGACCTGCTGTAAATGCGTAACATTGGAAGTCCTGGCATTGGCCAGTTTCTCCAAACATGTCCTGAGCGTCTGTGGCTCTAGCGCTCTTGCTCAGCCTCCGCTGGCTCGTATCCGGTAACGCGGCTGACGCAGGAGCGTGGAGGACTTCCCAAGACTCCGCTTCTTCTTTCGCATGCGAGGGAGGTGATAACCTGTGGATTTGGGAGGTCTCTGGGCTGTTTGTAAATAGTGTATGAATGAGCGAGTGAATGAAAAATTGTAAATATAGTATGAATGAGATCATTTATCACAAATACTTATTGCCCAATAAGGCAGATTGTAATTTTATCAGAATAAAGCTGTTTAATAATAAATGCATTATGTGAACCTAATTAACATAAATTATCTGGTCTAAGTAATGATGTAAACTTGAGACAACTATCCCTCTAGTGAATTGCTATAATTAAGGATGGAATACCAAAATAGTGGACAACAGAAATTATATATTTATCTATTATAATTTCATTACTCTAGAATATATCCCCAAGGAAAATTTCAGAACCACCCCCAGGAAAAAAACCCAAAATAACCCTTTGCTTGTAATTGATGTCCATAGTTGTTGTTTTTTTTAGCTGCATCTCAGCTCTTAAGTAACCCATCCAAGACAGAGGAGAGTTATTTCTAGAGTCTTCAGAAAGGATACGGATAATCACCTGGTGACAGCATACTCCAGCGAATGGGCTAAATCCAGTGGAAGGATTAGGCTGGAGATTGAGTGCGGTGTACAACCCCTGGTGCTGAAAACCTATCAGGGCCACCCCACAGCCCGTGCAGACTGCTATCAATAATACCTTTGTCGGCCTCACTTCCCTGAAACCGATTTAGGCGGAGCGGAATTCAGCAAGCTCCGAATGAAATTCATACTGTTAACATTCAAATTATTCATACATTACAACATTGCTGTAAAATTCAGTTTTATTTCTGGTGTTCAGTTGTATTCGCTTACGTGCTTATGTTTCCCCATACACGGAATAGGATAATCTAAAAATATTAATACGTTTTAGCTAGTATCTCACGACTCACACTTTTGATAGGAATGGGTTATAACTTATAGATAGCGTGTCCTGCATCCCATTTACAGTGTTTAATACAAGTTACAAGTGTTTTCTTTAGATTACTAACCGACATTTTAAATCTGTCAAGAAGTTGCATTAGTGACTGTAGATGCTATCAAACCATGCGAAGACGTGCTCAAGAAGTAATATGGGACACGAAGCACCCACTTTACCTGCTAGATACGAACAGGTTAAAGAAAACATCCCTCCATAACAGTAACGTTTTGTTTTTCTTATAAGGTATAAAAATAATGTTTTCCATGCTAAATTATTCAAATAAATTTTTCATATTCCTTAGGTTTGTAAATGGTTTTTGTGATAACAGAATTATTTTTTGATGTAATATTGATTTACGCGTTTAAAATTTTGAATTATATTTCTATTGCGCTATATATAACAATAAATTAATTAGAATTTAAAGATAGTACCATTATCGGGTTGTTGTTTTTTTTTTTTTATTGTTGTCAATCTTATTATTTATTAAGTGCTTGTATGTGATTGTCTTCTAAAAATGTAAATTGATGTTACTGGACTGAATCTAGTCCTGGGGATACCTCGTCGATTGATAATGTAATATCAATAAAAAAAGATATTTTGGGAGAGCCTTCTAGCTTTTTTTTTATAAAAAAAACTAATTTTAAAACAATGTAAATATTGATTGCATTCTTGACATATATTGCTTGGCGAATTAGCCCGATGTAAAGGCAATGGCCTCTCCAATTTTAGCTGAAGAGATTGAATGCTATGTTTGCTAGTGATTTCCCATTTACAAGCGCCAGCAATACCTTGTTCAATGAACCCCCCACCTCAAATGAGGAGGTTTGTACCTTTCAACGTCTTCTTCCAACAATGTCTACATTCCTTTTCTTCTAGTTCTTTCTTATTTTTCGACTATCAGTTGCTATGGATTTGCAATAACAAGGTGTACAACTAAATATCCGAAAGCCTGCAGAGCCAAATACTTGCTTTTAATCGACTTATTATCAACTTTATATTAGAATATTTGAGTCCGTATGAATGATTTTTATTTATCCGTCATTGGCTGGTGTTAGTTAGTGTTTCTTCAACCTAGTCATCAAAATATTTGTTGACTATTACAGGATTTAGTAAGAACTTACTCTTTAGTTTAGTAGAGTAGGTGTTTTGTTGAGAATCGATCTAGCTTGATAAAAAACTGGAGTTCGGATTGGCATCACAATTGTAAATAAGGGACGTTTAGTATCAAAGCCACCTCAATCTACTTTTTACTAGTACTTCTATTTCTAGTAACATTTCAATCAGTTTTTTTTTTTTCAAATATTGGCCCTATTCTATAACCTTGAGTGAGTCGGTTGAAAACCAGTCCAATCCCGCTAAATAAAGAGTTTAAAAGTGCATTTTCGTATCAAACTCAGATCTCGAGTAAAATTGCTGAAAATGGATTGAGATGTTTTTGAAACTAAAAACCTCATAACGAATCAATATTCACGATCTACGATATTGTTAGACCATCCGTGAATATTTCTTTTTCGTTTTCATTAAGCTTGTGCTATTTTTTCACTCATACTTCGATTTCCCATCTTAACTAAATTATACCTTATTTATTAACTTGATATAAGTTATTTAATGAACTATTAGCAGTATATCTACCTCTTATTATTGAATTTTGCTTACAGTTTTACATTTTTTCATGGAAAGTTTCCTTTTTATTTTGTTGTAATCATGAACTGACGTAGATTTGCATTAATAAAGATATACAAAAAAAAAAAAAAAATGATCAAGCCGATACCAGACGGTTCAGAGTCTAGTTACTGTCTGCTAATTATGATAGTAATTTGTAGACGAATTATGAAAATACTAACATAATTACATCATAAGCATGACATAATACTATTATACAGTTATAATATAATATACTAATATTAATAATATAGACCATCTGTGAATACTTCTTTTTCGTTTTCATTAAGCTTGTACTATTTTCTCACATCTACTTCGATAAATTATTCCTTATTTATTAACTTGATATAAGTTATTTAATGAACTATTAGCAGTATATCTACCTCTTATTATTGAATTTTGCTTACAGTTTTACATTTTTTCATGGAAAGTTTCCTTTTTATTTTGTTGTAATCATGAACTGACGTAGATTTGCATTAATAAAGATATACAAAAAAAAAAAAAAAAAATGATCAAGCCGATACCAGACGGTTCAGAGTCTAGTTACTGTCTGCTAATTATGATAGTAATTTGTAGACGAATTATGAAAATACTAACATAATTACATCATAAGCATGACATAATACTATTATACAGTTATAATATACTATACTAATATTAATAATATAGACCATCTGTGAATACTTCTTTTTCGTTTTCATTAACATTGTACTATTTTCTCACATCTACTTTAATTTCCCATCTTCACTAAATTATTAGGTGTACATCTAAATATCCACCAACCTGCAGAGCCAAATACTTGCTGTTAATCTGCTTATTATAAACTTTGAATTAGAATATTTGGGTTCAGATGAATAGTTTTTATTTATCCGTCATTGGCTGTTAGTGTAGTAATATAATGTATTAATACTATTATATGACAATATTAACATAATGACATAATAGGTGATCATCAGAAGCAATCATTAATCAGTTTAATATGGGGTCAAATCTGTTATGCTGAAAACAACTGCAGTGACACAAAGTGACACTACTGATAAAAGTGACACTTTCATTACTTAAGAAAGAAAAACTTGAAAGAAAAATAAATTGATGTAGCTATTCGTTTACTGTGTGTTCATTTGTATCGTGCCTGGTTATTAAATTTTTTATTACATAACATAAATAATAAACACCTCCCTTACATCATCCAACCTGATGCAGACATGCGTAGGCTACTATCTACTATATACTGACAAATAACAACGTTCCGTCATTAAATATTTTTAAAACTTGAATGCTTTTTTTTTAATTATTTTTTTTTTTTAATATTTTTTGCTTCTTTCCATTTATTTTATGAGTACATCTGGTATAATATAATAAGTTATATTTATTTGTATATTATATTATTTTATTTGAATGCACATTGTAAATTTTAGAGGTGACTGAAACTGTCAAAAAGTGAAAAATCAATTGTTGTTCTTGAGGGACGTAGTCCCCACCCAAATAGTAAAGGTCATTATGATGTCGAAATGTTGTCTAATTAGTAAATATGTAAATCCCTTTCATCAAGCAAATCCCCCCCCCCTAAAATCATTTACTCATTCATTCATTATTGGTTTAAAATGATCTCTAGTAGAGGTCTTTAAAGGCGTATAAAGCGAAGTGGAATTGAGACATTCCATTAATGACTTGATAGTTAGGGCAGTTAATAACAGTTGGAGCACGAAACCACAATTAGGCCCGGACAAAAAACATCTGGCCTAAAGAGGCAGAGCTGGCATCTAGCGGCCACCGGGAGTACCAGCTCCCGAGGGACCTCACTTAATATTCCCATTCCGTGATTCAGTCTTATCTGGAACAAGTGAGTGTCGGCCACTCTGTTTATAAAGGATCAATAAGCAGTCTGCACTAGGGGTAGTCTTCCAAGCAAATCCCTTATAAGTACAATCACGGTCATTTCAACAACTTCATTTTGGTTTTTCCGAAAACTGTGAACTTTGTCAAACTCGCTATTTTAAAAACTCTGTCACAAATTGTCTAAAAACTATGAAAATTACACATAGCAGTATGGACAGTAAGTAACCTCCATTCTAGTAACCATTTTACGAAGAAGTTGAAGCAAACTCGCACGAAGTCTTACCGGCTTACGCATTTATTGACTTCCCCCAATCTATCACTGCGTCTCAAGCTATTGATTTACAAGAGCATACTCAGGCCTACTCTGCTGTTTGGTGCACCACTTTTTCGTTATCTGACGTATACGACAGCTCGGAAACTCCAACAATTCCAAAACGGTATACTGATGAAAGTGGTCAGAGGTACTTCATTCGAGCTGTGGAGCACGAGATCTTTGAGCTGCCTACGGTGTATGAATTCATCCAACGTAGACATATCAAATTTTTCGACTCCCTGAAATACTTGACAAACCCGGTGTTTAACACGATAACCCCCGCTCCGTTCCCCCATCGATGGCAGGACGCTGTCGATGCAGGAACGCTTTAGTCTTAGGTTTAGGTTTAGGTTTTAGTTTGTAAGTTTTTTCTCCCACTTTTTCAAACTGAAGGTGAGCTCCAATCACCTAGCATGGTATTTACCTATTAACTTCAATCTGATTGTATGTAACCCAACCTCCTTCAAATGCATCTGCGCATGGCAGAAAGAGGAGAAATTATTTTGTTCATTGATTTTGTCATATTTTCACATTGTATAATTAAAAGGGGTTTAGAAAAAAAATACACTTAGTAGTAAAAAAAAAAAGACACATCAACTATAAAACTGTCAGGAACAACTTGAAGCTAGTTTAAAAAAAAAAAAATAGAAAATGAGTCGATACAGAAATAAGCTTATAACCAATAAAAAAAGAAAGAAAAAAAACTCCGATGCACATTGAAATGTTTAAGAAATAATTGGCTCTGCGTTACAATATTGCCAAGTTCCAAAACAAGGAAATTATCTAGTCTTCAAACTTATCCTCTTTATAAAGAAAATTTAAATAATAAAAAAATTAAAAGAATATGTTATGTAACATTAAATGGAGAACAATCTTATTTTAGAAAATTTTGGTGCCAAAGTTACGACAATTTTTACCCAATGTGCAATAGTCACCCCATTTGATGCCCCCCTTTTGTATCCGTTGACTCATTGTTCATTAAAAGTTACACACTATACACCACAAACCGTGCAATGTACAATACACAGTCCTGGCAATGGCCAGTTTCTCTAATCGTGTCCTGAGCGTCTGTGGCCCTCGCGCTCTTGGTCAGCCTCCACTGGCTCTTACCCAGTGACGCGGCTGACGTAGGAGCGTGGGGGACTTCTGAAGACTCCGCTACCTCCTTCGCACGCAAGACAACCATGTGGACTTGGGGGTGATTGTGGACTGTTTGTATATATATAGTATGAATGAGCGAGTGAATGAAAATTGTCAATTGGTATGAACGAGATCATATAGCACAATTACTTTTGAATGAGCACAAACACGCTTTGAATCGTCCGATTCAATCATTCACCTTATGATCTAAAACTTGGAACGGAAGTTGAAGGAAAAAGGGCTACGAAGACAAAGATCAATACGAAGTGGAGCGATAGGCACGGTACGTATTATCCCAGGGCTGCCAACGGTTGTGTCCAGGAAAGTGTCATTAATCACAGTCCGGCCTGCGTCGCCAGCTGCCGCCCTCCAAGTTGGGCTGGCAGCACTGACACCGCGGGCCCGGCCCTTGATAAACCCGCGGGGATTCTTTCCACGAGATAGGCACAGATGAAAAATAACTCACCCTTATCTGCAATTCTGTCCCTCCCCCGTCTTAGTATTTCATATCTGACAGAAGGGCTGCCGTGTCATGACATGGGTAAGTACAGGGGGTTGGAATACACCTGTCACCTCAGAAATAGAAGGATACACGACAAATTCCTACACTTCCTGTTGGAAAGAACTTCAATTAACATACTGATCTAAATATCATTTAATCTATGATTAAACCACAAGGTATAGAATGGCTACGAGGGATTTTCGCCTAGTAGTCAACTATACGCTTATTCTTACATGAAGTCACATACACTTCATTCGAGGAGACATTCTTTCCACCTAGCCGGAACAGGTTTTTTTTTTTTTTTTATTCAAAACCTCTTTATTGATAAGTTTTACAATGAACAAAAAATTTTGGGATACAATTTTCTCCTCTTTCTGCGATGCGTTGATGTATTTGAAGGAGAGCACAAATATAATACAATTTCAGATTGATGTTAAAAAGTCAACACATACACAACACTAGGTGATGAGGCTCACCTTCAGCTTACAACCGGGAAAAAAACTAAAAACTAAACCTATATCTAGAACCTAAGACTAAAGCGTTCCTGCCGCGACAGTGTCCTTCCATTGATAAGGGAACGGAGCGGGGGTTATCGTGTTAAACACCGGATTTGTCAAGTACTGTAGGGAGTCGAAAAATTTGATATGTCTACGTTGGATGAAATAACAGGTAACAACAAAGATTTGCTTGGCATAAAGCATTGGACAGTTGTCATTCCACGAGCAATGCCGAATAGTCCGATTGAGTTGAGATGTGCCAATTTATGCAGCTTGAGCTAAACGTAGGTGACATGTTTCGAGAAATTTTTTCCAGAAGTTTTTGTTACTTGTTCACAAGGGCTTTCAGCAGCCAGTACTGTAATTCTCAGTTGCACTCGCTACACTAATACACGTAATACAGGCATCGATATCATTAACAAGATTGAGAACTTGATAATAACAATACGGGCTTCTCAAAACGAATAGAAAATAAAAACTTGTGAGAACTTGTACTTAACAGATTGGCAAACTGCTATGACCTAAGACCTAGCTGGAATAGAGATGCCTCCAGAGGCTATTTTTGTGCATTGTTTTCCATCGTTGATTATTATCGTTAATACTCCAGTTTTCCGTCACATATATTTATCATGATTTGCACCTATTCTGTTTTGTAAATTAATATCAGGTCGAGTCAAAAGTAACTTCCGATGCAGCGAAGTAGAATCTATTGTTCGTATCTACCCGCTATGAGTTACCATGACAACTTTTTGTTATCACTATATAGAGGAGGCTTCCGTTAGTCTTTTGTCAACTGTTTTGTGTGATACAAATTAAGTTAAACTGTTTTTTTTAACCTCTGAAATGGAGGGTAAAAAGTACATATTCGTCATGTAATGCTTTGGGAATTTAAACAAGGCAATAGTGCTAGATCGACAGCTGAAAAAATATGCAGTGTATATGGTGAAGGACTGATAACTGATCGGGCAGTTAGAAATTGGTTTATAAAATTCCGTTCTGGAGATACGACCTTAAGAGACAAACCGAGGGCGGGACGTCCTTCCGACTTTGACCTTTTAAACCTTTTAAAGGCAATATTGAAGCAAACTCCACGTCAATCAACAAGAGGTACAGCAGAAAGGTTAAATACATCACAATCAACTGTTAACCGCCACCTGGAGAAATTAGGGAAAGTCAGCAAGTTAGGAGTGTGAATAAAGAAGATCGCATGTCAATCACCACAAGTCTGCTCTCACGGGTAAAAATTGAGCCTTTTTTAAACAGGATTGTGACAGGCGATGAAAAATGGGTTACCTATGACAATATAGTCCACAAAAGACAGTGGCTTGATAAGGATCAACCAACCCTACCAGATCCAAAAGCAAACATCCATGGCAAAAACATTTCATGGTGTGGATTGTCAAGGAATAATTCACCACGAGTTGTTGAAGTCAAATTTAACGATTACTGCGGATAGATACGTTCATCAGTTGCAAAGAGTGCAAGTGAAAATCGTCCTGCTCTCGTCAAAATTAATACAATTTTGTTATTTAATGACAGCAAATTAAATGTCTGATAAAAAAACGGAAGTTACTTATGACTTGACCTAAATATTTTAATCTATGTTAGTTTGTGTATTTAACATAGAGATTTTCTCCCGTAGATCTCAGGCTCATAGAAATCATTATCGATTTTTCAGATTGTGTACAACATCTAATAAATACATAAATACTACCCTATCCCAAGAACGTTAGTACAAACAGAATCCATGGAAACAGGAGGTTACTGTTTACCTAGTAAATTAAATTAATTCTGAAACTCCCCCCACCCCCCAAAAAAATACACTACATTAAAGTATGTCATTAACCTGGAAATATGTCTTTATGTTCTGTAAACTTAGCTACCACTATAGAGGTGCAACACGTCGAAATGGCTCAGCTAATAATTAAAGTGGGTGTGCTTTAGCCTGTGAGTGTGTTCGAACAAGACAGAACAACGGATAAGTTCCAAATACTAGATCTCTTAATTTTATTTTAAGGAAATTGATACAATTCAACTGATTTTAAATGTTAATATTGGAACTACCTTATTATACTAACCTTTGTACTAATTTTAAAACAGAAAGATGTGAATCACGGGAAAATGGAGGAAAAATAAATGAAGTATTGCTTCAGTGACAAATACCTAAAATAGACATCTGCGGTCCCACAAGCACTATTTAGTGAATTTCCCGAGTTTTCCTTACAGCCCTCCCCCAACTTTAGCGGGACTGATATTTCATTAAGCTCTTGCATTCTTACGGTCTCCTCTAAGACATTTAATGTGTTGGGATCCCGCTCAGTCCCTTCTCCAGTTGGAAACATAAAACTACGCTCCCGAACCGAGCCACGATACCAGTTTGTGTCAGCCGCCATGAACTAATTATATGTCAGAAAGAACTTATTATAATGATTTGAATACAAATTATAGATAAACAAATCTATACAAATTGTAAATAGCATACATTATATAAGAAAATCTCTGATGCTAAATATAAATTTAAATTATTTTTGCGTACTGATGAGTGATTTCATAGAAATTAAATTGTCTCAATGGCTAACTGATAACGTATTTCCAAACCTATTTTGAGTTTCTTGCTTTATGTCATATATTACCCAAATGAAAAAGTGCAACTGCACTTTAAAAAATTAATTACTTCAATGAACTTATATGTGAATAAAAAGTAATGTGTTTTATGAAAATAAAAACTTTACTTTTAACATACCTAAATTGTATTTTTCTGCTTAATGCAGTACTCATGTGAAACAGAAAAATATATATTACGAACGAATGATATCAGAAAGACCGAGAAACTCATGAATGCACGAATGATGGAATCAAACACCAACCACACATAAGCGAACTTCAAGTGAAACCTGGTTAAATGCCAATTCAAAATGCCAGGAAGAGCCTCGGTTCCAATCCAGATCCAGTCAAATAATTTGTTTAAAAGCATAAGTTTCTTAAAGAACTAATTAAATTGATTCGAATACAAATTATACATAAACAAATCTATACAAATTGTAAATAACATGCAACATGTAAGACATCTCCAGCAGCTCTGATGTCAACACCTAGGAGTGTTACCAATGATTTCTATAAAATATAAATTGAAATTACTTTTTGCGTATTGGTACGTGATTTTCTAGAAATCAAATTTCCTCAATGACAACAAAGGATATTCAAAAATTACCAATTATCATTAAATGATCAAAACCTATTTTGAGTTTCTTACTTCTTGTCATATATTAGCCAAATAAAAAAAAACATTAAAATTGAAAGTATTATCACTGCAAAAATTGTTGAGATAACACTTTAAAAGATTCATATTTAGAAACTTTGCTTATTAGAGCCTAAATTTATAATTTATTTTAATGAAAATAATATGTGAATAAAATGTGTTGTGCGTGAAGAGCTGCTGTTCGTAGAACATTTATGGAAATAAAAAAATATACTTTTGGCATACCATAGATTGTTATTTTCTCTAGCATGCAGTATACATCTGAAACAGAAACACAAAATATAAGTTACATTTGGTAAACAAACATTTCACTTAAAAAAGTAAGTACTTAAGGACTTTTACTTTTTTTATAAAGAATTTCGGGTAAGTAGAAAAAGATGCATTGTAAACTTAAGACATAGATACTTCTAAATTACTTTTTAATTGTAATAGTATATGGTGTAGCATAGATATAGAATATTTAGGCAGTCCACTCACATTTTAGAATCTTTTGAAAATGTGCACCGCTCGTCTTCACATGCAGCACTTAGTAGACCCTTAGCAGACTTTAGTTCAAAATCTGATGGTTGATTTATGTGAAATACGGCAGTAAAACAATCACTTGTTAACGCGGGATAAGTCACCCGTACAATAATAGACAAATTGCACTAAGGAACTAGAACAAAACTAATAAAATCTAACCGGACCGATTTCGGAACTAGGCGCACCTTGGCCGGTGGTCCAAAGTTCAACTTCGCGAACATGTACGTGCAGGCAACCCCAGCTGTTTCCCTAATTCCTGAAGCAATGCCTAATATAAAGGGAATTATGCCAATCCTTCTATCACATTGTTATTTTAATTATATTAACTCATGAATTAAATATACATGAAATAATAATATACACCTAAATTGAATTCAAAGACATGAGTCCAAAAAAGTCGATTCACCTTGAATTTTATTTACAAGCTCCATATTTAAGAAATATTGGTTTGAAGCAATAATAATCTATATAGTGAAGGTTAATAGGGACTATGTTTTAGAAATCCTCTATATGATTAACAATGCCTGTAGATCAGTTTGCCTTCAGCAGGGGCACACGGAGAATATTTTTCGTAGGAGGGGGAATTTAATATGAAGAAGGTAGGTAAGCACCGCTGCTTATGACAGTTCTATCTATTGAATTTGAAAACGGTTTAGGGTTCAGAATACCCCCACAAGTGTATAATCGCCAAATTTTGAGTAAGTTTTATAAGAAAAAGCATGATCAAAAACTATAAATATAATACTCATCAAAATTTTAAGTTATTTTTTAGTAAAAATCCATTTTTAAAATATTGCACACTGCATTAGTGATTGAATTATCACGGAAGGTAAATTGAGACTCGAAAGAGCTGCCATCTGTTGGTTCTAATACACCTTACATTTTTCCTGCCTTTCACCTATCAAATACGAAAGTTTGTTAATGAAATGTGCGTAAATGGGAGTTTCTCCTGCATTACTGGATATTGGGAGGATTAATAAAAATTAAATAAATACAAACCTTATGTTGGAGGGATATAAAAACATATTTTTTCAAAATATTCTGGGGGATATATCCCCCCTTGTTTATGCCACTGACTTTCAATTCTCTAAGCGGGTAATAACTATGATAAAGAATATATAAAATCAAGCACCGAAATAAGAATGATTCCACAAAACAAAGTTGTAACTGTTTAAGATTCTTTATCTATTTATATGCTTCGCTAATCTTAAATTAAATTTTTCAATAAATTTTCAAAATAGATTTTCAAAAGATTCAAATTTTTATGTGAATTTCTTCTAGTCAAAGTTTTATTAAGTCTTATTTATTGTATTTCCAAGTATCATTTTAATTCAAATTAAAAATCTCTAATAGCCATATCATATCAGTACATTTTGTATAAAACAGGTGTGAACATCAGTGACAAATCCCAATACTCAGCGCCAATCAATGAAGTGTGTTAGACAAGCTACTCTTAATTGGATATACGAGTAAGAATAATTCTTTAAAGCTTAGGAAATCAATCTAGGGGGAGTAATTAGTAATATCGTCAAAACTCTTATGTGATATCTAACTTTTTAAACATATAGATTCAGTCAATAAAACCGTATTTATGTTATAGAGTATCATTTTACCTCACTAATTATTTTGATGCACATTGTGAAATTTTTACGTTTGTTGTAGCCACACAAAGATGAGAGTCGCACCATCAAAAGTGATAGTGAAAAAATACAGAATAGAGTGGGCAGACACCCAGTTTATTTATCTATATTCTCTTCTTATCTAATAAAGCATACTTTTTGCTTTAATATAAATGCAATGTTATTAGATTTTAACTGGCAGGCAAACTAGCTGAAAAAAGGATATAACATCTAAGTACTACAAAATATTAATAATACATGATTTAAAAGGGAAACAATTTAAACAACATTCTAGAAAGTTCCTCAATAAAACTCCCCGTCTATTTATTTAAAGAAGAATATGCTTTTAAAGCATATATTAAGAGTTTCAAGAGCTTTCAAACTTGATCAAAGTACTTTCATCACACCATCATTGAGCTATAAAATTAACTATTTATATAATTTAGGTAGTAGTAAGCTTTAGTCTCCCCAATTAATCTTTTTATTGACAAAACATCTTCTATTATCACCATTTTGCCTATTCAGGCATCATCAGGATTACAATTAGAACAATATATATAAAAAAATGTATAACAAGAAATAAAATGCATTGAGATTTAATTTAATGAATAATAAGATTCGGAAAACAATAACAATAGTATTACAACAAAACTGTGAAATACCATTCTAAATTATCTAAGTATGTTTATATACCACGCATTAAATAGTTTTTTGTTTTGATAAAGTTCCTTTTTATTCAATTGATTCACTATTTAACATATTTTAATTTATTTTACAGTAGAGTTGCCAATTCGGTATACACAAAAATATATCAACATATATTGAAATAGAAAAGTTATTTTTGTTATCCTCTTTTAATTGTTTTCCAGTGTTTTTTAATCTTTAAATTAAATCTCATTGCACTATATTTATTTTGTTATATTGCAGTAGCTTTAAACAGATAAAATTTGTTCTTGTTCAAAATGGCATTTTTTATTTATCTTGTTCTAAATTATAGTCCTGATGACACTTGAAGAAGATATTAATTGTAGATGTTTTTTCAATAAAAATATTAATTAGAGATACTGAAGCTTACTATCTAAAAGATGAACCTATGTAAATGTCTCTTTTTTGAGTATCAATACTCTGAAAAATAAAATTAAATTTATTACATTAAAACCTGACTATTGAGAACTGTGTTTTTGTTATAATTAATAATGGGCTGACCAGAAATAATAATAATGAAATAATATTTCAGGCTGAGGGTCATAAGCTTAAAATAAGAAGTCTAAATTTAGAAAAACAAAGTTTAATCAATCAAATAGGCTCCATTACAATTAATGCGCCTAATATGCTTTCAAACAATCATCCATATAATATGCCTTATACAGGAATTTGTTTAAACCAATGTAGATAGTTTATATAAATGAGTGTTTAGATGTTAATTAATTAATGTGTATTTTGTTAGAACCATGACTTTGCTTGTTGTTTTTTTTCGAATAACATCATTAACGAAAAATCTTCATACAAATCTCAAGTAACAAAACAGGAGGAATGTCACTTATTTTTTATAGTACCAAAAGAGAAATTAACAGAAAGCTTCATTGGCAAATACATTTGAAGAACTTACCTTAACACTGCATTTCCTTTACCTACCTTTTCGCAAAATACTGTCTATTGAATAATTTACTCTTACAATTGGAATTATTGGCTCATAAATTGTTTTCAGGTATGCTTAAATATTTAAGTATGATTTTGTTGTTTGGGATTTATTTAAAGTTAACTTTTTAAAATCAAGGGAATTATGTTTTTTAAAGACTTTCCATTCGGACTGGCAGGATGAGTGGTGAGAATTGATATTTTATACTTGGTGGTATACCGATTCTTCCATACTTACTCTAGTGATCCAAATAAACTCTTTTGTTTTACCCATTGTACAAAATTGTCTATAACTTGGAAAAGTGACATTTTCAACAGTAATGGTGAGATTTTAAGTACAGGCTGGTACTTGGATATTTCATGCACCAGTACGAACTAAAGCCCTGTGGAGTAAGAGTGTAGACATCATTTTAAATGCGCAGTGTAATCATTGATGACATGCACAGTTGATTGATGCATAAATGTTTATAGTTATTCAATAATACAATTAAACAGACTCACAATTGGAATTTACCAATATGGCTCTTGAAATTAAGAGGGATATATGTGTTGGGGAATAAAATAAAAAATAAAAAAGGAAAATGAAAGAAACAATTAAATGAAACATAGATTAAATTCAAACATTTTATTTGTTTTAAAATAGCAGCAGCTCTTTATTTCAAAGTTAATAGAATTGTCAAACTTTTAAGAAAAATCCAATTGATGTTAACTGTCAGTAAGCAAATTAAAAAGAATCAAAATTGATTAAAGAACTCATAACCTTACTAATATGCATTGGTACTTATGAAAATCTATAAGTAAAATCGTCTTTAAATACAAATACATACCTGCAGTGTGTATCTTCTTGTATCTTCCAGCTTACAACGAATGATACATAAAAGTCTTTATTTATTATAAAATTAACAATCAAACATTTTCACATTCAAGGTGACATCTATTAGATCAAAACAATATTATAACTAAAAATAATATTCCTCATATTTAAAACCACAACAGATAAACACCTCATGATAATTTGAGTACACTATGCATTTTCTTTAACAATTTACATATACAAATCATATCATACACCAAAATATAGTTGGTCATTGTCAAATAACAGCCAATTTCACAGGGCTAATTTTTCAAAAACTTGACTAGACTCTAAAAATACAGAAAAATTCTGTGTACTTCATGGTTTGATTCTAGATATTTAGAAACAATCATCATCATAGAACGAGAAAGCACAACTCAGAAGCATTAAATTATCATGACCATGGAAGTTATAATGTCATTCATGATAGTTACACTATCTTCCATGTAATATTAAGTAAAGTAATGCCTATTTATAGGCAGACTTAACTTCCAACTAGCAATTAGGCATTAAATTGGTCGAGCACATAATTTACTTAGTACAAATTACAACCTTAGAAAAATACAGGGGCTCGGTGGGAATCTAAACCACAATGATTGGCTTATCATGAAGACAGAACATCCAATGTTATCAGCGTAATGTAATATTGTAAAAGAGTAAAGCATAAATTTATAAAAAACCAAAGGCAATAAAAAATCAAAATAACATTGTACAAGTTCACCAGGTTTCATGGGGCAGAGGTATCAATACTCCAAAAATATAATAAATTAATAAAAAAATTTAATATAAATTTAGAATATTAAATTAACTATATTTTATTTATTAAAAAATCAACATATTCAAACTCTTCAATTGCCAGGAATCACCTAAAAATGGGAACAGGTTTTCGTTTTTTTTTTTTAAGTTTATATAGAATTCCCCAAGTTTCAAATTTCTGGCCATCAACTTGTGAAGGCCAGAAGAAATTATTAGGTCCACTGCCTCGTGTCATAACGTTTACCAACACTTCAGCATGACTTTTGGCTTCTACAGTTCCTAAAAAATAAGAACAGTTTTCATGATGAAAATTGATGTTTAGAAAACTTAAATTTGTCTAACAAAAATATAGTTACCTGACGTTCTTACCGTGTGGAGATTCTTTGGATGATAGAAGTGCTAAAATTTTTAAGTCAGGGATTCATGATTTTATTTTTTCAAATTTTAGACAATAATATGTCTTTATATTTTTCCAATCATCTGTTCATATTTATGATTTCTTCCTCTCTCTTTTTCAATAATCTGTAGACCTTTGTATTCCGTTTTTCAGCAGTTTTTTCCCAATTGCTTTTCTGCTAGGCCCTGGCTAAGGTTGCCATTCCTTTTGAGGATGTGTGAATTGTGGACGGTCATTTTCTTAGCAAGCCTGCATTTTCTAACTCTTTCACTAATTTCCTTTTTTCCTTCTGGGAGACAAATCGTTTTTCCCATTTAAGAGCTCCTCCCATCCCGAAATGTGAAAAAAAAAGTCACACAGTATTGTGCCTTGTTTTTTTTTTGTTTGTTTTTTTAATCGGTGTGAGTAGCTCCCATGGATAAAATTGTAACTACCGTGTCATCGGCCAAACCATGGTAGTTACACGATTTTTGGCGAGGTAGTTATATTTACAAACCCAAGTTAATTTTTTTCGTAAGATAATTAAATTAAATTAGCTCATTGTACGCAATAACGTCGTTTAGAATGGAAAAACTTAGAACATAGTCTGATTATTTTGTTTACTTACATGCTAGTTTGAAACCTTTAAAAACTTACGATGGCGCTTCTGGAGGCCAATAGACAAGTCACTAGAACACTTGTTGATTGAGACCAGGTAGATGCCATCCTTCTTGGCTCCCAGCGTTGCCATTATCATAAAAATAACTCACATCCTGAAATTTCCCTACCACATCTCCTAAACCACTCTTTCAATATATTGCACGGTAGTTACTTTTTTTTAACGGACACTACTTAAACATTCCCCTGCAAATATTGATTGACTCATTATATCTATACTTAAAGAGTAAACGAACCTGAACATTGACATTATAGGAGGAGGGGGAGGGAATTAATACCCAGTAATTACTTCAATCTTTTGTTCATCCATTAAAATTATATATTTTCAATTCCAAATTCGGTTTTTTGGAGTTAACAGTTGTAAACCCTGGATGGAAACATTTAAATCCGACGATATTGCTAATTAATCTAAAATTATGTAATCTTATTTTATTTGTAATTTGTTCCAAAAAATATCCGTTTTTCTCGGCCTTTTGATGGTAGATAAACACGAAATTATAGGCTGGTTAACTTCAGTAATATTTCAAGGCACTACTCTTATATCAAAAATTAGTTGGGAGTATATTTCTATCATCGTTCATCTTCGATGTATACTTGTTATGAAACAAATGAAGATCTACCCTTATCATTTTTCTTCTACTCTTCATCATGATCGGCTCCTGAAGAAATTACTGGCCTTCCTATTCTCCGTTCAAGAACATCAAATAAACACCACGCGTATAATCATTAGTTACTGATTAAGAACAAAGTACATTTTCACACACATATATATAAGTGCAAAGTGTAAAGTGAAAAGCTCTCCTTCATTACAATACTGTGGTAGAGTTAGTAAAATAAACCGGATTATCGGAAATTTCGAGTTATATCGATAAAAAAGAGATATCCCACAACACCTCAAAAATAGGTTTCGGTTAAAATTCAACGGGGAGAAGAGTTGAAAGACTAAGATTCTCCAATAACGGCTCAGAAGCTATTGATGATTTATTGTTTTCATTTTCCCCATCGTTAAGAGCACGTTAAAGATGGTAACCCAAACAATAACGTGAAAAAAGTTAAGTGTGTAAAAATAAACAAAATCAGGTAAAAGTGTGATCCCCACGAACGAGGGTTCCGGTAGCGAAAACGATTTTATTGCCTCTTTTAATGACCACTATCATTGAACACAAGAACTTACAGTAGACTGCTCTTTATTGTTTTGAAAGTAAAGCCTCTCGAGGCTTGTGTAATTTCCGCCAAAAACTTTTTTTTTCTCATATTAACGTAAAACGTTAAAATATGATAAAAGGTGTCCCAGAATTAACGCAAGATTTGAATTTGCCACCATTTGTGCAGTAAAGTGCTGGCAACCCTAAAAAAAAAAACAATTTGACAGCTGACAGTTTAGGGTTAGTAAAAATGGAGCGTTTCACGATAAAACAACGTGTCTTTATTGTTGAACATAATCTCAAAAATAATAAAAGTTTGGTGGCCACAGTTTAAAAATTTCATACAAAATATGGTCGGAATAGTGTTTTGACTTCATCAACTGTGAGATTAATTGAAAAATTTATGGATCAGTTGAAGAGACTAAACACACTGGTCGTCCATAAACAACCTGTTCAAATGTCAATATTGAAGCAGTGCGTGAGTGTGTTGTTGAAAATCCAGGAACATCAATTTGGCGTCGTAAACACAGTTCTTTGTGCCGAAATTGGATGATATTGATGTGGTTAGGCCAATATGTGGTTTCAACAAAATGGTGCCACATGCCATAAAGCCAATGAAACAATTCAAATACTGCATGAGACATTTTCAGGTCGTGTACTCCCTCGTTTCGGTGATCAGAATTGGCCCCCTAGGTCGTGTGATTTAACACCTTTAGATTTCTTTTTATGGGGTTATTTGAAGTCAAAGGTGTATGTCAACAAGCGCACATCCACCCGTGCATTAAAAGTGGAAATTCAACCACATTTATGCCAAATGGTCATGGAAAAGTTCGACAAAAGAGTGCGTATGTGCCAGCTAAGTCGTGTAGGCCATTTGCCCGATGTGTTATTCCATAAATAACCCTATCCTATTTACTTTATAATTCAATAAAAAAATAACAAAAATACTAAAAACTGTATTTTTTATTTAAATCAAATCTTGCTTTATTTCTGGGACACCCTTTATATGAGCAATTTTAAGATAAGAGTTGATTTTTTTATATTTTAAACAGTTCATATTTCTCCAATATATAAATTACCTGTAAGTTTTAATTGTTAAAATGGATCTCCTAGCTGTATCTAGATTGGTCCATGGTATTTTTACAGCATAGGTGCATTATTAACGTCAATTAATTCTGTATAAATTATCACAAGGTTCTCTGTTTAGGCGAAAAGGGTAGATGTCATAAGAGTAAGAGAGAGAAGAAATTTGGACACCCTGAAAGCCCTGGATGGCTTCTGGTTTGCTTATATAGATATTAGATTTATTTGTTCTCATTATATATGTTTACTTTATATTTTATTTATATTTATATTATACATTATATATTATATATATATGTTGGTTTTGGACCCTGAAAACTATTCCTAATTTATTTAAACTAATTTATTATTACTAACATTATTTTTTTTGTACTATTAATATAATTGTTATTTTTTTGTTAGCGCGGGACCTGTTAGTTGTTTTGAGTCGCCTATATCAAGCAGAGAAGCCAGACGCACGGATGCCTAATTAAGTTAGAGTGGTGGAACCGAAGAAGAAAAAAATGTTTCCTGATTCAATTACTAGGAACAACGGATTTGGTGGCCTCTGGCAAATATTCAGTCTATCGCGAGTGTCCGCGTGTGTATGTTGTGTAGTGAAGTTCTCTCGATGTGATTTTGTTAAAACATTATCTTTGAGTAATTACTTCGTGTTCACTATTACCAAGTACGGAGATGGAGGCTATACTTTCAAACAGCTACGATCGCCTTGTATTTCGCCTGTCTGTCTACAGTTGTTCTACCGTACTGGTTTTAACAATTATCTTGCCGATCCAATCTAATGTAATTTTATAATGATAATCACTAAAGTCATTCAAAGGAACTATTTCGTTTAGCAGCCGTAACAAAACCATCACACTTGACTTGATTTTTTTATTTCTATAATTTTTTTTGAGGAGAGGGGATATAAGACTACGATTTAAATATAACATAAATAAAAGTTTTAATTTATAGAATAAACATTTAGTAGTTAAAGTCGTATATTTGGTTCAATACTTTGTTAAGTATAATGCTAGAATAACAATCTAGTTAATAGTACCAATTAACCGATTGTATGCTAAGGTAAAATAATCGCAATAATTATAAATAAGCTATTTGAAAAACTATAAAAAGTAAATGAAAAAAATATCTAGAGTTAAATAATCTTTGTAGAGGAGAGTCTTTTAAAAGAAAAGAAAGAAAAGCTTTATTATGAAGTACGAGCAAAACACTGCTATATACAAATATTAAGAGTTACGTTACTACATACTGGGTGGGATGTGTGGGAACAAGTGGGGTCTGGGGCTAAAGCCGAGGGTAGTTCTTGGAATTGGGAGGGAGGAGGGGATGTGGTTGCTTACTTAAAAATATCAGTGACTTCCATGAAGTCACGAGGCAGGTATACACTATAAGGGGCTTGCTTCTACTTTTAGCATTACAATATTCTTAGCATTATATAACTTAGGATACTTCATTAGTTTGTATATCCACCGCTTGGGTATATGATTTTGTCGTGACATTTGTCAAAAGTAGCAGTTTTTTTTAAATGAATTCCCACTCAAAATTTTAAACGGAGTAATCCATCTCATTGATACTTACCATATTTGAACAATTTGTTGTGAAATGAATAGGAATAAATTTTGTAAAATTACGTAATTTTGATTTATATGGATATGTTATTTATCACTATCATAATTAGGTCACTCACTGCGTGATGGATGATACAAATTTACTTATGTTTAATTGTAATACTATATTTTCAGAGTGATGTAGTTAATTTGAGAATTAAAACTTATTGCAGTATAACCTGTTATAATTAAAACAAAAGTGAATAAGTGTGGATACTAAAACTTTTCGTTTCATGAGTTCATTATAAAGCGTATTGGACTAAAATATAGTTTATTTATTATATTCATTAGGAAATTGCGAAGTTCACTTAATTCCGTTATTAGTGAAAAACAATGATAGGACTAGTTAATTCACATGCAAATAAATTGTATGATGAATTAAAAATTTACTGCTCTGCTGAAGCTGACTATTGACACATTTATTGAATACTAATATGTTTAAAATATGCCCTTATTTAGGGCGTAGCTAAGAATGTTTTCCGGGGTGATATAAGTACTTTTTTCATGCGAGAAACAGAAACAAATTGAATTAGTCAGCGATATTTATTTTACATTTATAATATTTTCGGTAACTGAACATTAGGCATATAAACCAAACTATAATAGATACGAAGATATTTCTGTATTTTTAAAATAAAATTTCGGGGGCTTTATCCTACCTCTTCAAGGTCACCGATGTTTTAATCTACAAAAATTTATGGTGAAATTAGAGTTCGCATAGTTTTTAAATCTTGCCCATTACTATAAAATAAAATAGTGAGATTGTCTTCTTATGTAAATATTCACGTTTCAAATTAATTAATGTATATAAATTCATAAATACCTGGTTGACGCAGTAAACTCGTAATGGCAAATATTCTTGTCCTTCGTGAATAAGTACTGAAAAGAAATGGCGGTCGGATAGTTCTGTCAGTTAAAAACATCAGCTTCTTGGACTTCAATGAAAACTTAATCTATAATGAAGAGCGATGATATTCGTCTTTTGTTTTTAAACTTGGTGCATTCCGAATTAACATAACATTATTTTACTATGTAAATATTGGCAATAAATTGATTTGAATTTGAATTTGAGAAGATCCTCGAAAAATTTGAAGCAGTAATAGTTATTCTAGGAAGATTCCAGAAGCAGCAGCTCCCACCACTACTGGTGTGACGTCACTTCTCTGCAAACTGTCAACTATTCCAAATCAAACCAAATCTATTTCCTAATTTTCAGGTGTTAATAAACCAAAGTAAATGAATATAAAGGTACTTTTAACTTCAATAATACTTTTGAAACATATCCTTAAAGGCTTTTGTCCTTAAATTAGTTAGGTCCAGTATGAATTTAACTTCATATGTCTCTAGGCAAGAACTTAAAGCTTCAAAACTTACTTAAATAGATTTAAAATCTTTACCCTTATTACAAAACGAAAATAGCTATACTCAAATAGACCACATTCTTCTATAAATCATAATATGAATGAAAATATAAAATAATTTTTTCTAAAATATATAGTTATGACTATACAGGGGAAAATCTGTAAATCTAAACTAAATCAGCAAATACAAGTATATACTTTTTGCTTTTGCATTCAAAAATTTCCATAATAAGGGTCATTAAATCTTTTTTTCATTTTACCAAGATAGCTCACTATTTATTTTAAAAAGTAAATAAATTATACTCTCTATTACAAAACTATAAACAATAACTTAAGCGTTTTAAATAATAACTTATAATCACTCTTCCAATCAATACAATGAATCGCTTGAGAAAAATCTGTCATAAATTTTAAATACATACAGTAATTGTGATTTATTCATTAGCTATGAATAGATTTTATTGCCTAAAGTGGTTGGCAAATTTATAGATATTGACAATTTATAAGTATATTTTTACTGTTTGTATATTTTTTACTATTTTTTTGTTTCTAACTGAAATAATACCATTCAGTTGTTACCCAAATATACATTACCCAATATTTCTTACATTAATCAGAAATTTCTGAATAATACTTAATCGGTTGATTATTAAATAATTTATTCCTGTCTTATTGTTCGAAAAATATTCAAAAGCTACTAGTATAACTCTGCTATTATCCCTAATAATTTGTCGGTAGTCGAATCAATTCTATAAACTATAAGTTCTTTATGAACATACTGTTTGATGCAATTGTGATTACTTCTGAAAATAAATAAAATAACAAATTTTTCACAGAAATGAGAACATATTATTTTTTTGTTTCTGTTTACCAATATTCAACTCTTATTAGGTATACATTTTCATATCTCATCCAAATCAAGGAGAGGGGAAATTTTCTTTTTTTTTTTGTCTGGACACTCCCTATCCTAGTGGGTTTAGCATGCTCACACCTAACTGCAGAAACTTGAGATTGATTCCTTCCTGACTACCTTGTAGATTTTTTCGCTGAGAATGGGTTCATTCATCGTTTACTCTGCTAGATGAGGTCAAGATAGTGTATACTTAAATAAAGAAGCAGTAAATTCCGATTGAGAAAACCAAAATTAACACTGACACTAACACTAGCTCCTCTCCACAACTTATTAACTAAGGAAACAACCTTGGTCAGGCTTACCTCTTCATGAGATAGTGCACTATGAATTTATTATTGTTTCATGTCATAAATAACGCCATGATTTTTTCTTGATAAGATACATATATTTACTTTACCACATTTCCTTATGTCCACTTATTTAGATATTTTGTTAGGACCAGGTATTACTTTCAGGAGTTTTGATTAACTCACCTGCTGTATTCTTATACACTTTTTTGGAGATTCTGATGTTTAGTCTTCAGGAGATTCCCAACTATTGAGGTTTTGTTGTTGCTAGGTATCTAAGATGTATAATATTGTATTTAGTTCTATTACATCAACAGTTATCTTCGGACATTGTACATAAGCACCTTCTTCTTTATCCTTTCTGACAGAGTAATAGTCAGTTTCTTGTTATTCCTGCTTTAAGTGCTCATGAACAACGTTTAATATTATTTTTAAATATTTTATTGGCTCTTATATGAATATAATGCAAAATGTTTTTAGTCCTCTGGTGATCCCTTCCCTTGTTTGTTGTATTATGGTTTCACTGTTTGGCTGTCTATGTCTTCACCTACAAGATTGTATTACTTTATTGACACAAACCTAATCTAAACTATTCCTGTTAACTTGCACTCAAATTCTGCTTTCATCTACCCTTAACATGTTTCCTAACATCCTTCCTTCGTAAACATGCTAATATTCTTATCAGTCTCTACTCTGCGGGAGGTAAAGCGGGATTAGTAAGACCGGAGTTAATGCAGTGTTTTTAATTTTGGGAGTGCCAGTGGTTCGAGAAAAGACCTGCTAAATGACATCTATGTTGGAGAAACTTGGTAAGTTAATTTAAGATTTACTAAACCTTTTCATTACTATGTAAGTATTTCCACATCTGCATAAATCCTTCTTTCAAAAGTTATCTCCAAGATTCATTAGATTTGTTTATGCATTAAATTATCCTCCAAATGGTCCCATAACTATTCAAACATACATTATTTTAAATGCAGCATTATTTTTCTTTAAAACCATAAGCAGAATTTAGATTATAACAGGTTAATTTATATTTTGAATTTACTTTTTCATAATTTTTAAATACTTTTATTTATGAACTAAGCCAGTTTTGAAACTAGATGATTCATACTTATTTTAATTACTGTAAGTACTATTGAATATTGTTTGATTTTCTTGGTTTCCTTTTGATAACAATTGTTTCCTAATAAAGATAAGTTTATTTTTTTTTATTCAGCCAAATCATTTCACATACAAATCTAATGAATAAATCAGTTGAATTACATCTTATTATTGTTCATCAAATCAGAACAGTGGAGTCTTCTAATACAATGATGATTAATGATAATACCTGTCTCTTAATGAAATTGTATCAATTTATTAATTATTAGAGTTTTCATAATTTATAACACTTACCAAGAAATATTGGACAAATAGAGCTACATATCTTTTCTTTAATATATGCTCTGATTTCATTGAACTGGTGAAAAATACTGATGGGTAATTTTAGCCTTTAAAGTTATCTTCAAACCTAAACTACCAATGTTGCAGGATTTATTTAGTTTTTATAAGCTTACTCTATTTCTATTGGGATGTTCATCTTAGTAGTCAGGCATGCTTACCACCATACTATGGAGAAGGGAAAATATAGATAGACTGGCGGATAGAAAAATAACTTTATTCTGAAATCACATCCCCTATGAATAACATATGGTACAGATTAATGAATTCATTGCCTAGCAGAAAATAAATAGTACAACACAAAGAGGAAAAACAAAAAAAAAACTTATGTAAATTGATTTGTAATTGAATTGGGCATTGAGTCAAATCTAGGAAACAGCAATTCGAGTACAATCTTGCTAATCCAAAATTTGATAATCCAAACACTCCAATTATCTGAGCTACCAAGCTGTATCTATTTTATTAGCTGTTTTAATATGTATTACGGACTTTTTTTAAATATTTTAATATACATTTGTACTTTTTTTAAAATGATTCAGTATAAATTTTGACTGTTTTAAATATTTGAATATACTTTTTGTATTACATATTGTAAAACGTAAGTCTATTGTTTATCTTTCCCCAACCTCTATAATCTGAATTTTTCACTGATTCAAACACCCTCTAGCAACCATTAGTTCAAATTAGCAAGATTGGACTGTATATATTAAAAGTTTTTAGTAAAATACTAAAGGAATTCAATATGATGAGCAGGCAAGCTAACATAACTTCCTTAAATAAGGTTGACAGGTAGGTGGTCAAAACATTAAATATATTGAAGAGGAGTGTTGGAAAATATTGACAGAGAGGGAAGACCCTACGACAATTGTGTTATTTATAATAATTTACGTATATACGAGAAAATAGAATAAAATAAATGTTTATATGAATAAATGAAATAATATTAATCATATGAAATAAATATTGAAATATGCGAAAGAGATGTAGACATCGAGGTTGTGAAAATGCAAGAGGTAAATTCTGAAACAGAGCTCCATAGGTCATGCGAAGACTTCCAAGTCT
This sequence comes from Acanthosoma haemorrhoidale, assembly GCA_930367205.1. Classification (NCBI taxonomy): domain Eukaryota; kingdom Metazoa; phylum Arthropoda; class Insecta; order Hemiptera; family Acanthosomatidae; genus Acanthosoma; species Acanthosoma haemorrhoidale. The sequence goes on along the minus strand of OV884014.1, from coordinate 20,594,107 downwards.
TAAGATTTGTTGATAAAGATAATGGGGAGGCCATTGTTGCACAGACACCTAACTTGGCCCCCAACGAACCAAATGTATCTCATCTTGCCCACTATCCTCTTCTGCCTTGCAAACTAGTACAAATACGAAATGTTATGGGCTAATATCAGTTATTCTTGTAACCTAATTAGTATATTATTTAAATATACCTTTAATTTTATGAAATATTTATAGAACAATGTATCATTTATATTAATTATTTTAATTTTTAGGTGAGAACCAGAGTTTTGCTGTGTGGTAAGTTGCATTTTTTTTCCCGGTTTTGGTTTTGGCTAGTAATATTTTTTTCAAGATCTCATACATAAAATAGTAGAGATTTGTAACTAAGAATTTATATTTAATTGAGATATAGAAGGCACTGCCCAATTACATTAGATTGATTAGTATGCAGTACAATATAGTTGATTTAATAATATAATACTCTATAGGTTGATCTGGAGTTGAAATAAAAGAGGAACTTCTGTGTGGTTGTGAGGGGGGATTTTGGTTAGCTTATACAGTTTGTTTCTGGACAGTGCTAGAATTGAGAGCTAACTAGTTCTCTCTTCTTTAGGAAGGCATCCTAGTCTTAGATAGCATTAGGGTAGGTAGTCTCCGGGAGATTTCAGGGGTGGTTGCCATCTCCAGATCAGCTTATTAATATTATTTTAAACAGCTGAAACCAAAATATATATTTTAGTAGTTTTGGATTTTCAGAGCAGATCTTCAAAATAGCAGAGTACATATAAACTACACAAACATTTATCATTCTTTATTCCTAAACAGATTTAATTTATTTATTAAGATCTGTAGTAGTCAAAACTTAATAACTTGATCTTTAATTTGGCTTACCAATTTCTCTTTTGATATAATAATAATAATCATCCCAGTTGGTGCTACAGCCTAGTAATGTGCCCTTGTTTCTTCTATGAATTTCCTCAGTTCATTTCAGTTCTATGCTGCGGTTCTCCCGAATCAGAAGAATGTTTTTGGCAACTCAGTCACTCCACGTGATCAGTGCACTTTATGACTTTTTCAATTTTCTGTCCATCATCAACCCTTTTGTCTAGAACTTTTTGGGGGGATCTCACCATCACTCATCTTTCATCATCCTTGTTATGTCTCTATTATTTTTAAAATGTCAGGTTCCTAGAAAAGTATATAGACCTCAGGATTACTTTATCTTCTCTATACTTATCTTTCCATAATGGGTCTAAATCTTTTCATATAAAGGTTCCCTCAAACATTCCATGAATTGAAATGAAAATCCATTCGAAGGATGATTTTAGACTCATAAGTCTTTAGCTCAATTGTTGAGAAGAGAGACTCTTCATTTCAGTATTTGTTTGGAATTAACTGGTGCTTGTCTGTCAATTCATGGTTTCTTTTTGAAATGACATCTTATAATCAAAACTTATTATACTTTATATTTGGCATTATAGGTTATCAAATAATTTGCCGCCTGCCCATTGATGATTGGCCTTCAATTAGTGTGCCGGCAATCTAATATTTATCGGGGGTTTATTGCTGGTTGTAAGCTGCAATTGAATAATTAAACCAATCAAGTTTGTCTTCCCACAAATAAGTGTTTTTTCATGTGTAAAGTACTGAATTAAATATAATTAAAATAAAAGAGAACAATTATACCTTTATACTGCTATATAATGGCATTAATGATCATGTAATAAAATAAACGACATGTGTTAAAAAAAAATGCAATGGATTATTTTGACGACAAAGTAAACCAAAAGTTGCACTGTGCAAATGACTCGTTAAGCAACACCAAGCCTCAACACTTGGAAATGAGCTAGTGAATCAAACTGATTCATAATAGGCAAAAATAGGAATGAAACTTCCAAATGGGACTCTACCTCATTCCCTTCTTTGGTAAACTATAGATCATAACAAGAACCTCCTCAGGCTAAAACTGCACAAAAACATGCACATACTATATAACTTTGAAGGGGTTGTGCATTCATTTCCAGAAGACATAAATACATGAAACTAATAACAAAAATCAACAACTTTCAAAACCCTTAAAAATACCGAACAGTATTTGTCGGTAGATGAAATCGATTGACCTAATATTTATCATTTTTCTCATTATTTATCACTGAGCAAAAACGTCTGAGAAGACAAGCCCTCCTAAATTTCTGATCAAACTTAAACTAAAAGGTAATTCTGTTCAACTTCCACTTATTGAGTTTTGACTGCACTTGTTTAAGGCTATTCAACAGTAGCTGTTATAAGAGATTGCACTACTTTAATTAATTTTCATTGACATATTTTGGAGTATTATATACTATTTTTAGGACACCAAACAACATTTATTGTAGGAAAATACAGTTTTTAATTTTATAAACAATGATAAACATTTTTCATTTAGGTAAACATTAAATAATAGGATATACTTTTTTAGGACACCAAACAACATTTATTGTAGGAAAATACAGTTTTTTAATTTGATAAACAATAATAAACTTTTTTTATTTAGGTAGTCATTGCAGAATAGGATATACTTTTTTAGGACACCAAACAACATTTATTGTAGGAAAATACAGTTTTTTAATTTGATAAACAATAATAAACTTTTTTCATTTAGGTAGTCATTGCAGAATAGGGTATACTTTTTTAGGACACCAAACAACATTTATTGTAGGAAAATACAGTTTTTTAATTTGATAAACAATAATAAACTTTTTACATTTAAGTAGTCATTGCAGAATAGGATATACTTTTTTAGGACACCAAACAACATTTATTGTAGGAAAATACAGTTTTTTAATTTGATAAACAATAATAAACTTTTTTCATTTAGGTAGTCATTGCAGAATAGGGTATACTTTTTTAGGACACCAAACAACATTTATTGTAGGAAAATACAGTTTTTTAATTTGATAAACAATAATAAACTTTTTTCATTTAGGTAGTCATTGCAGAATAGGGTATACTTTTTTAGGACACCAAACAACATTTATTGTAGGAAAATACAGTTTTTTAATTTGATAAACAATAATAAACTTTTTACATTTAAGTAGTCATTGCAGAATAGGATATACTTTTTTAGGACACCAAACAACATTTATTGTAGGAAAATACAGTTTTTTAATTTGATAAACAATAATAAACTTTTTACATTTAAGTAGTCATTGCAGAATAGGATATACTTTTTTAGGACACCAAACAACATTTATTGTAGGAAAATACAGTTTTTTAATTTGATAAACAATAATAAACTTTTTACATTTAGGTAGTCATTGCAGAGTAGGGTATACTTTTTTAGGACACTGAACAACATCTCTTGTTATTTTAAATTTTAATGAAACTTTTGTAAAAAGTTAACTTCATAAAAAAATTTATAAATTCTTTTAAATTCCTTTAGTTGTTTTTTAAAATTATATAGCTAATATTTTTAAAAATAATTTCATTTCAAGAACAATAAATTTATAACATGGTTTAAATTTAAACAAATAACACAAAACACTTGAACTTCAGAGGACTGGACTACGTCAGATCTGGAGCAGAGAAATCATATTTAACATCTTTTTTATTTTCATGTACTATTATTTTATTATGAATATCATATATTTATGTGTTAAACATAATTAATACTATTCAATATTTTAATTTTTTTTGTCTGAGTATAATCATAAATAATTTTGCGGTTCAATATTATTGGTTATACCTTGAAAAATAAATAAGTTTTAGAACATGGTTATTCAGGTAGGCTAATTCTTTCTGCATAAAATTTCGTATTTACAATTTATAGACAGACGTATAGAGTATTAGTACACGGATTAGGATGGCCAGGGAAGTAGAGGTAGGTGGTAATGGTCTAGGTCTTGAATGAATGGGCTGTTGAGATCAGCATAAAGGGTACAGGGAGCCATTACCTATCTTGCAGACGATTCTGCAAAGAAGATTCCCCGAAGCAGGGATTGAATGCAATGAATATTGCAGGGCTTGGTACTCCCCCTATCCCCCCCCCCCCTATTATTTAGATGTCTATTCAACCAGGTTTCTCTTATTTTCTATAGTTATTTTTGAATGATTATCCAAGAGGCGAAGAAGTAGTTTAAATCGTCTGTTGGTTTCTTGTAGTTTGGACATAATGTGGTGCCACAAGTGTTGTGTGCAAAGGAACACTGTCCATACCAGTTTTTTTCCCCATTTTCAAGAGCAAGCAATGAACTTAAAATTTTGTGTTTGGCAGGTGGATTGCCACATCTTTATAGCTATTCACATCTAATTGACATTTTCCTCTGCTGCCTCTGGGAATCTTCTTCTTTGTTATTTTATTCCTCTCCCCCTCCCTTTTGTCTATTTAAGATCTCTCTAATATGTTCCTTCAATCTTCTTAGCTATTTCTCAGTTGTTGCTTAAAAATATAATTTTTTTGCTTTTTACAAAGCGATTCCTCACAAAATTTTTCTTGCCTGGCTTATGGAAAATTATGTAGGGATTTCTGTTGTTTCCTCTCTGCACACTCTCTTCAGGCACCTCTGCCAAATTTCTCTCCCCAGATCCTGTTTTCCCTCACTCCTATAAATAGGTTTCTGTAACTATGCAGGACTCGATAATTATATTCTCTTCTCTTCGTAACATTAATCCCTTCTTTTGCCACCCAATTTCCTCATCTGTCTCATCCATTATTCATGTTTTTCTTTGAGATTTTCGAAAGCCTATCAACTACTTGCCGGTTTCCAGGAAGGCTGCCTTAACTTTTCAATCTGAATTTAATTTGAAAGTTTAAACAGAACTCATCTTGTATCTGATGAAATAAAATTCAGCTCCTTTCTCTTCCTACAATAACAGTTATTACAATTAAATTGATTTTAAGAAAGTAATTTTTGGTTGAAATCATCTTTATACAGGAAATGTTTTGGACTTTGCCACCGAGACCAGGTAGCAAGGCTTCTGAGGTATGAAGCTTCTGCCTTTAGGAGGCAGAAAATTCTTCATAGAAAAGAAACAACACAAAAACAAAACAGATGAGTTTTCTTTATCCAAACAGTCAGTGAGTTAAGTCGGGCAACAGCCATGAAACTGGGTTCTGAACAGGGGCCACGTGTTCGGTACCAGAAAATAGAAGAAAACTAGGATTGAAGACAATCCACCGCATAGCATCAAAGAATATCCATGTTATTATTGATTTTTTTTAGTAATTATTTTTTTCACTGTATGAAACACTCTAGACAATTATGTAGATAAGAAACATTTGAAATAAGCATTATGCACTAGGACCATATTGAACCCTGAGATTGTAATTGTTTAAACATTATAAAATAAACTATTGCCATTTATAATTTTTTATTAATGTCTTTTTACACTTTATAAATAAGAAAGTAATAATAATTTAACTAAGACAAAAATCCAGAGCAATATAATATATTATAATACATGAGCGCTTTCGCCAGCACACACTGTCATTTTCAAGAACTGATTATTTTTCTTACCTGGGCAGTGTCGGACCTGTTATTCCGTAGTAATAGGTTCATTAATCCATAGAAGAGTGGGAAAGGAGTTGTATTTTAGTTTATTGATTAAAACATACAACCAGCAGTAATATCTGATCATCCTGTTTTTCTTCTTCCTTCAAATTGTCAAGTTTTAAAAATTATACTCCATTATTGATTTTGATTCTTATAATGCTAATTGACAAATAGATTGCTTTATTATTTTTCTACGATTTTCTTTTTAAATTTTATGGAATGGGTTTTCAGAAAAAAAAAGATTTTTTCTCCTAATGCCCACCCTTTTTAAGGCATTTGGCCTTTATTCAGACAAATTATTATTTTAAAAAAGTTTCAAGATTGAGCTCTTGATAATATTAATATGAAAGCTAAGTCCTGAATTAGATCTAAATTTTATTAAAAGCAAATCACTTTCATAACTAAATAATGCCTTTTTAGATGAAGAAACATATGTTGTTGTTTTTTAAAACTGAAGTCATTAAAATATTATTACTCAGCAGAAATGCAAAGAGTAACATTTGTAAACTAATTTTAAAACTTTTAAAAATTAACCAAATTTACTACTGAATGAAAGATTAACAGCAAATGCGCATAACCATTGTAGGTCACATTAAACAAATTTGCACAGGTGACAATATTAATTAGGTATACAATTAAATCATATGCCCTTAGGCCAGTAGTAAACTCTATTAGTGTAATATATAAAACAAATCAAACAAGGTTTTGTTCAAAGAAATTGTTCATTTCTAAAAAATAAATTTGTTAAAATATTCATTTTGTTTGAATTGGTTTTGAATTTTTTTTATCTCCTGTTTACACACTTAAGTACTGCACACAAGTGTGCTTCGGACCTCCACATTTGTTAAAATAGTCATTAAATTAATGAATACATGATTGTATTTAAGAAAAATAACTGCTAATTAGATGTTTTAAAGAAATGGTTATTCTGCAATGGAGACGCTAAATAATGTACCAATTGATATACTTCATAAGTAATCTGTGAGTTTGTGGAACAAGTATAATACACTAAAGTTTAAACATCAAGAATCATCATACTCCTTTAAATATAAATAGACAGCAGTATTTTAAATAAAGGTAGCAAACAAATGTTATTCTTCCTGATCTAGTGACGTGTTCAATTCGACAAGTGCAAATTAATTTTTCCATTGTAGTTGCATCAAGAGAATGAGGAGAAATCTAGGAATCAAGATGAATAGAAAAGTAATGAATCTAGTTCAGAAAACAAAAATGAAGGTTATACTGTTATATGCCTAGAGTTGATATTAACTTGGTGCCAGATACCACCTGCAGTGAGCAACCACTACAATTTACCATCAGGAGTGACATGTCATCGACATATTTATCTTTCTTACAACTTAAAGCCGCCAGGAGCAAATATTCACTTGCATTTTAAATCATCGTTATGATGTTTTAATAATTATTAGCAAAAAAAACAAAAAAACAAAGTACCAAGGACATCCTGGATAGGCTTTCCCTAAGCTATCACAAACCTGTCTGCCATGTCAACATCTGATATCTTTAATGTGTCTTGCTTATTTTCTGAAAACATTGTCAGTGCGATATATTTCTGAGCAGAATTGCAATGTAGTCTACTTAAATTTTTCCATCTCTTGTTTTAATTTTAAGGCATTATATTTACCATAGTTTGATTCTGAATTATTTTACCGAGAGATTACAGACAACTAATAATTAAATGTAGTAAATATTTATCATATATTGATTATGTGATATATTATAAAGTATACATACAGTTGGATTACAGACAAATAATAATTATTTACATAAGTATGATGGTTCATAAACAGAACGGACCTTTCAGAATTTCCGTTCTTTTCAAATCTATGATGTGATCCAAGTTTTAGATGAGGGTATAAGCATTTTTTGGGAGTGCGTTACGTATGGTTTGGCAATCTAGTTTTATAACATTTTAGCATCCATGAAAGAGGAAAATGACCTCAGAAAAGCGTTTCATCATACACAGCCCACCCTTGACCCACACGAACCCAGCCCTTCAACACCATCTGCCAACTAAAGTGACAATCTCGATTGGTCTTATTTCTTCATGGACTGTTGGGGCACAAATTCATTTTTAATGTTTCTACATTATGATTTATTTTAAGACGTTTAATTTTCGAGATCCTTAAGAAATAATATCTTGTTCATTTTTCAGAGTTTTGCTTGAAGGTAAATATATTGATCACAATTATGAAGAAGATAATGATTTCAATGACATTGAACCATTTAACAGACAAGATTACTTTGAAAAACTTAATTATGAAGCACATTCCCACTACACAGGAAAATATGGATCATTAGAAAAGCCGTATGACATAAGAAATGTCCAAGAGACAGCATCTCCAGTTAATTTCTGGAGGAGGGTCATAGAGAATTTGCCAGACAACATTGATTATAAAACAAAGTCTACTCTAAATCACGCTTCTTTCTACAAACCAAATTATTATGGAATTAGAAGCAATGAGTATAATTATGGATACCTATCATTTCCTAAGAAACAAGCTAAAAGAAATTTATTTGGTTCTCGTAGATTAGTTACGAGGTACATAAAACAGTTTAGAACATCTCCCCAAACTACACAAATGACTGTCAAAGTAGAAATTTTAGAGCACAGCAAAGGCAAGCAGAAAAAATACAGTAAATACGTTTATGTTAATGACTATGAATCAAGATCACGCACTGTTCATGACACATCTGATGATGAACCAACGTCCAAAACCACATTAACCACTCAAAGCACCAGTGAAACCTCAAAACACACCAGTGAAACCTCAGGGTACATTAGTGAAACCTCAAAACACACCAGTGAAACCTCAGGACACATTAGTGAAACCTCAGATTGCATAAAATGCACCAGTGAAACCTCAGGACACATTAGTGAAACCTCAGATTGCATAGATTGCACCAGTGAAACCACAGAATACATCTCTTCAACAACAGCTTACTCTACAGTAAAAAAGAAATTTTTAACAGTTCCATGGAAAAAACATAATCCTAGTACTACCACAACCACCATCAATTTTACAGATGAACTGCACTATACAAAATATCGGATAACAAAAGAGACAATCGAGAAAGCAAAACCTACAAGACATAAAATTAAAACAACTTGCAAATCAATTATAGAGCGTTTAAATGAAATGTCTTCAAAACAGAAAGAAACAAGCACAAAGCATTTTAAAGAAAAAGAAAAACCGTCAGAAAATTCTGCACAACATCTCAACTTAACGGAAAGCTATTGTGGATTGATTAATTGTCCTTATTGTAGTAAGAAAATCAAGTTCAACATGGACATAATAAGTAAAACATCATCCCAAGCTACCTCAGATTATGAATGATATTTTTTATGGAACAACTTATGCAGTCTTGCAATAATAAATAATACCAGAGACCAGTGTTCATTATATAAAATTTTAAAAATAAATATTACTTTACAGTAATTGAAAACATGATTTAATTTATACATTGTCAATAAATTATTCTTTCTATAGCCCTCTAGTGACTTTCAGTGTAAGGTTCTACTTGCCTAGGTCCGTCGTCTTCACTGGCCATGGCTATTATTTTCATTTGTGGCAGTGATTTTCCACGTAGTCTTCCAAACCTTCCCAGTACATAAGCCTAGTTCTTCCTCGTAGTCTCTTTTCCTCTAGTCTTACCATTAAGTACCACTTAGCTTTTCATTCTTCAGGCATCAGGCACACACAGCTAAACCACCGCAGTTTTCTTTCTTTTATTTAAGCTATGATGGGCTGCACTCCTAGATCCTCTCTAATGTTCCTCTAAGGAATCTCATCTCTGCTGTAATAATTATACTAATATGTTTATCAAGAACACTGCCAAAGCAATTTCAGCCCCAACAGCATGGGTGTTGCGAAGGAGTGAAAAATAAAATGTAATTATTAATTTTACTGTATAGATATAATTCATTCCTTTTTGCTATCTAATGGAAGATTGGGATAAATAAACATTTGTTGGTCATTAAGTGATAAACTTTTTTTTCTTAGATTGTCCATTAACATATTGGCTATTTGTCTTCACACTAATTATTTTACCAGTTGGGTAGACCAGCAACTAATTGTTGTACCAGTAGTGGAAAATATGGGTGCAATGAAATAGTTTTATTGTGTTGTGCCTATTCCTTCAGGCTGTCTGGAAAATAGGAAAGTACCAATAAGGTTTAAATAGTCGTTCTTGAGGAAAGCATTAAATATAACCAGAATTACCACAGCTAATGAATAGCCCAATAATTATGTGTATATCAATGAAGTTGATATAAATCTTTGAAATCTTGATTCTGTTACAGAGAATATTAAGGGTGTACAATTCAACAAGTCAACTAAAAGTTCCACAGCAACTAGGGTGTAACTATTAGGGAGCAAGTATGCAATCTGCTATACTTTAACGTGACTAATGCTAGGAGTTTTCAATCTAAAAAAAACAACAAACAAACAGTGAGTTTTTGTAAGAGGTAAATAACCTAAATCAATTAACATTTATATACTCATGTTTTTAGAAGCTGGTCTTTGAAAATAGAACTTTGATCTTTGATCGCCAGGTCTCTTGTCTCTTATCAATGGTTGAAATATATAATTTTATCCATAAATGAGATTTCTGTCAGCAAAGTCTTTGGGATTAGAGACCAAACAAATAAATATTCAAAAATTATACGCATGGCTAGAATCCCTAAATTATGAATTGGTGTCAAATGTTATAGCCATCTGTGAGCTAGCAAACCTCATTACATATAAGTTTATTTACATTATTATTATTTGGTTAGTACTCTGGTGATCAGTTTACCACATCTTATAAAATATTGTAATTTTATATATCTATTATTCGACTAAAAACGTAAGTTAATTTTAATTAATAAAAAAGGAAAAATGGATGGGTGTACTGTTAAAATAAATCCATACATAACAGATTCTTAAATGGATGCAAAAATTTATTTATAAAATATAAACATATTTTGATAAAACAATAATATTTTATTTACAAAAACAATAGATAGTCCAACTATGTAGATTCAGGTGAAATCTTGGCAATAGTTTCAAGAAGTTCCTGTATATCATCTTCCGTAAATCTTTCATCATAATTGGTGATCAACTAAAACAACAAAGTACCATAAATTAATTAACAATAAAATCCGCAGGTGTCATATTGACCCTTTGGCCTCACTATGAATTCTAACTAAATGCGAATAAGTCTACGATGACTTATGAATTGCCATACTTTCTAGGGTCTTACACCATTTCCATCTTCCACCAAAATCAGTTTATTTAAAGATGTTCGGTATTGCTGAACGTAACCAATGGTATCCTACATATTTTAAATTTGAGTGTGTTTTCACACTGCAATACATTTTAACGTCTAGATGAAAATGGAGTAATATAAGTGAAATACACAATAGAAAGTAGTGTGATTTTTATTTTCTGTTTCTGCCTTGAGTTTAATATTTTTTATTGACACTATTCAAATACTTCATTAACATATTTATTTTATTTTCCTGTGAAATAAATTGGCTCATCATTTACATATATGATCCAGTTTCTTTTTACTAAGTAAGTTGTTATTAATAGATTAAGTTGGATATGATGAGTTTACTTTCTAATTTGTCAAAATAAATTTCTACCTTCGAGCCCATTGCTAATCGCTATGTTGTGTCAATCTCTTTATCACGAATAATTAGAAGCTCCCCTCTTCTCGGCACAAAAAAAATCCACCTACGTTTCCATATTTTAATAATAAAAGCCTTAAAGCGACAGTTAAGAGAAGGGGAAACTAGTGGACGAAACAGCCGAAGACACTAGGTGGTGCGTCGGAGGCAACGCCTTACCGCTGGCCTGCCTATATAAGCGGCCAGATTTGGGGCATTAGCCAGACTCTCAAAACCCGGAACCTGAGGAACACTGTTCTCTCTCTCTGCGATGGCACTTGCTGCTCTACTCAAGCCATGGCTTTTTTATTCAACAACATCTGCATCTTTCTTTCCTAACCTCGCTATGTTTTAGTCCGGCGTAGTCAGACCCCACACCTTCCTATTGTGATTCTCTGCCTTCGTCTTGCTAAAACTAGCACCTGCTTGGAAGAGACCTCTTCCTCGCGGACGACGGTCACCATGGCCTTACAAACTTTACCTCCCACCTTGCGTCTCCCACGGTGATCCAGTCTGCCTTTCTCTGGTTCACACTCGCCTTTGGGGTCCGGACAGTTTTCGCCTACCCTTAGATACTGAGTGTGAATTCATGGTCATTCGAAGACCACATAAACTACCTATCAAATCTACCCTGTTTCTCTCCTCCTGAACATAGTGCTTTGTCGGGCCACACCTTTTAAGATCTTATGGAGTCAGATCAATACGAATAAAGCTGCCCGCCGATTAGGCCGCCACATTTTATCTCTTTCTTGACGCTCGCCGGACAGCGGCCGGGTCGTAGTCACTCTGGCCCATGGCGGGCGCCCTCCCCCTTGGGGACACAATTCTCGACACCCTACTTTTGTCCATTTAGGGAAAACAATGATAAAATGATTCATCCAAAATTTGAACAATTTCTACTACCTTGGAAAAGAAAAATATTGTGAGGTTCACTGTAACAACATTTTAACCCTTCCTTACTTTTTCAGTACATATTTAGTGTCAAACTTGTTCTAAATTAGACTTCAATACTGTTTTGCATCGTACAAAAAATACTGTAGTGGTATAGCCCCCTTCTGAATTTTTATTTACCTTATAATTCACAACACCAAATTTTGCAAAAATACAAATCTGTAACTAAACTTACAAAAAGTACACACAGTTAGCACCCTCAAGATTAATAAACGCAGAATATTCAATATTTGAACATTACAATGAAGGTAAAAACATTTTTAAAGAAAATTCACTTACCAAAGAAAGTTCTAAAGATGTTCTTGGAAGAGTATTTACAATCATTAACTTTTCATTGTAGGTCAATTGCACTTTGAAATGAAGTAAAGCGGTTAATAGATCTCGGACCATCTGCTCTGTTTGACCATTTTTCAAATTTTGTAGGTATTGTGATGCCTATAAATAAAAAAATATTTGACTCAATGCGGGAAATGTTAATGAAATTGATGTCAAAACTTTCACATCATACCAAAACTTTATACTATACCTCATAAACTACAGTGGCTAAATGGTTCCCTGATTTGACATTTTGTTTTGTTGAAGTCTTCAACTCATCAAGAAGAGTTAGCACCTAATAAATAATGGTTTTGATATTAAATAAAATTAATTATATTTATTTATCTATATGAAAAAAATTATGCTGGTACAGTGGAGTTCCAATTATTCCAAGTCACATAATCCGGTCCCAATCAATGATATTAAAAAAAAATAAATACATAGATACGTATGAAATTCAATAACTTATGTTGATTGGTTGCTAAAATTGAGAAGAAATATGTTCCCACGACTGATGGCATTAATAATAATTAAATTCAATTTGTGATTTTTTAAAATATAAATACAGTTAACATTAAATTTGAATTTGCAGATTGTTTTAATACATTTGTTCATGCATATAGGGTTGCATATTGATGCTCATTTAATTATATCAACGATCAGCTGATAAATAATATGTTGCTTTTAAACTGCAAAATCTCTCTATCCGCCAGCATTCAACCTTAACTACTGCAGGTAATCGGGACTTGACTATGAAATATATATGTTTTGCTGGTAAGATATGACATTGTACCCACTTCACTAGGTATGAAATTTTTAACAATGGGTTAAATAGTAAATTAGATAAAGAAATTCATCCAGTGTTGTATGTGAACAATTAAAAGTTGATTTGAGTATGGAAATGAGTTTAATGGATTTATTTAATTATAGTATATTTAAGTCCCATCATGCAATATATATTATAAATTAGGACATCTTTATGCATTTAATTTAATGTAGTACTTAATAAGGCAGGAAAATATTTCTTTTTTAATATCCAAGTAATTTATTAATGATACTTCATTATTTTTTGTAGGGTTCGTTTTATTTTAAATATAACTTGGCAGTCACACTTATGGTACTGCATAAAAAGTGATAAATTGATTTTCTCTGTAATTAAAAAAAAAAAGGCGCATAACCAATCAGTCTTTTTTTGACATCAGACAAAAAAATACAAGTCAGTTGCAAAAAATCATACCAAAATATTTTCTTAATAGTTTTATTAATATATAAATGATTGATGCCATACCTCAATGTTACATAATGAAGCTACTTTTTTTGATATTCTGAAAAATAAGAAAATTACTGATTATTTTTTTTAAAAAGCTTACCCTATACTAATTGTAAAACATATAAATTATCTCTAAATTAACAATAGTAATGTACAGTAAGAAAAGTAGGAAAAGTGACATGTGATGGTTATTTTGAATTCAAATGAAGATATACAAATTAATTTATGTAAAAAAACTGAATTTGATTTTGCTTCAAGCGCGAGAATGCATTAGGTGTGAAAAGATGATTTCGGAGACAATTTCACATTGATCTGCCAAATAGACGAATTAGAAATAAGTTTAAAGCAGATGAAACTGTTAAGAATGTTCAGAAACAACATTCTGGAAGACAAGTTTCACGTATTGACGCAGACACACACACTACAGCCAACAACATTGTTTCACCACACTGCTCGTAAAAAAAGAATGAAATGTACAGCGTACATGCATTTTGAAGCAACTTAAGTTGAAAAGTCGGATACTGACATTAGTATCAGTTTAGTACAGGCTCTCAATGAAGATGAACTAGATAAAAATGATAAAGCATGCTAACATTATTCTGCGACGCCCTGGAGTATAACAAGAAACCTTAATTCAATTTATATTATCATAATAAAAATAAACCTTTTCTAAAGGAATCAGATTAATGACTTATGGATATTTCAGGATTAAATATTATTAAAGGTTGTGTGCTGACCAAGTTTTCTCAGAATAAGTACCAAGGTCTGAAGCATTTAAAAAAACATGGCTAATAAACTATAGGAGCAAATATTGAGATTAAAATTAATTATCTACCAGAACATCTCCTGAAGAGTTGGGGCAGAGATTGTCCTGGTAGTCGGTATACATACAAAAAAAAAAATCAGAGATCTTGGAATAGAGGGAGTAAATAATGAAGTGAATATTAATTTCTAATAGTATGCATAAAACTTAATAGGTGAGTTCAGCAGACAATATTATGAACCAAATATCTTATTAATAACATAATACACAAAACTGATTAAGAAAAACTTACATTTCCATGACGAAATTACTAACAAGAAGATCCAAATAATTCGACGTATTACAGACAGAAGACCAACCGGTGGATAAACAATCAAAACAACAGAACCTCCTAGTTTGTTTTTAAAAAGTAAATCAATGAACAAAACTGCCAAAGAGTTAATACTGGGTACTGTGGCCAACACTAGCGCATTCTACAGATCAGCTCACGTAAAGAATCACAAACCAATTTATTGACCGCTAATAAATTTTAAATGAGTAATTTAGGAGCTTATAAAGGGTCGGTACCTTACAAACAAAGTCCGTTTATTTCATTCACAATGCCTTTCGACAACTCACACCGCCATTACCAAGGGCCCTAGAAAATGACCGTGCGGTACAAAACAGTTCAAACAATAAATATTTGATGATATTCAAGAAAAAAGAATTATTCGAAGATATAATTGACTAAGATAAAACACGATCAATTAATTACTTGGTATTAAGATAATACATTTCCATCATAGTGAGTTGGATATATTAATTAATTACGTGTATTTTCTATTTTTGAACTGCAGTTATACAAATTTGTCAACACTGTCAGATAAACCCTGTTCTTAATTTTATATAAACTAGTATTTTTATTTGTCGTTATGTCGCCCCCAGTTAATAATTAGTGATCACGGATTCAGACGTCTGTCGGAACTCATTTCCCCCCATTTCGGATTGTTCACATTAGCTACTAACTTATTAGGTTATCTTCCGGTATGTCAAGAGGGCTAAACTTTACTTTTGGTGTCATTCGTGTAAAAACGTCTTTGCCCATATTAGAACTGACAGAGCGTGTCAACTGAACAACACAGAACTACATGCGGCAATGGGCATATTTACAAGCCTGGCAAAATTTTTGATTTGCTATTAGTGTTCACTTTCTTTAATATAATAAGAATATCTGTATGATCGTCTCCTTAATGTTACATACTAAGTGGCCACATACCATACTTGGAAAATTAAAATTAAAAACGAGTTTAAACTTGATCTGTCTTGCTTTTACGACAAACTCCAAACATCCTTATCTTTCGAATTTAGCTTTGACATCCGATATAGATAATGAAGAAACCGATGATTAAATGACTGTAAGAATTGTTGTAACATTTTTTTTCCACCTGTCGAACTTTTCTTTTGTTAATAAACTTTTGTTACTCGAGGAATTGTCGTCAAGTCCCTTAAGCACCAGGCTATGTACATTTCAAATTAATATTTTTTTTTTTTTTTTTTTTTTTTATTATTTGTTCCGGCATTTGTGCACCGCGGCCTCAGTGAGACCTATTGTGCGCCGTCCATGTCCCTGTCCTATATATGTGACAGGCCCACGGCCTTTGCAAATCTGAGGATACTGAATGGATCGATCAGTTCACATAGTTTGGGGTCTACAATGCGATCACTACCAAAGTGAAGGTATCGCCTTCTAGCTAGGTTATCACAGTCACATATTATATGACGTGCCGTTTCTCCCTCTTTCTTGCAGAATCTGCAGATTGGTGATCCAACTATCCCCAAATTAAAGAGGTGTTTGTTTAACCAACAGTGACCTGTATAGAGTCCTGTCACACTTTTGAGTGTCCACCTGTCCATTGATAAGTGCTGAGCTTCTTCTCTTACAGGGTCCATCAAGAAACAGTTTCGAGTGTTCCTGTTTCTTAGTTTCTCTCCAAGAGAGTCTTGCCCTGTCTTCTAAAGCTAATTTTATACGCCTTTTAGCGTAGCTGAGGCTGATACCACATATGGGTTCAGGTGCAAGAGGTGTCCGTTCTGAGCCCACCCTTGCAAGGCCATCTGCCTTCTTATTGCCTGTGATGCCTGTGTGTCCTGGCACCCAGTCGATTCTAATCTTATTGGCTAGCGAGAGTGTGTTTAGGTTGTTTTTTTAAATTAATATTTAATAGTTTGCACGAATTATTATTAATTAGTTTGCGAATTTGAATGTTTGTTTTCTTCATATTCCAGCTATAATAATAAAGGCAATCGTAATAAATGATCTACTATTACTGTCCTATATTGCCAAATGCGATTTTGGCATTTCCTCATCTCTTCGCCAGTGGTCCTGGGGGTCAGTTTAGTTTGCTTAATAACTGAGCACTGCAAAAGTAGGCTTGATAGTTGAGACGAGAGTCCTTTACACGATCGTGTTCGCTGAGTATTTAAATAAACTTGTGTTGAAGTGATTTTATGAATGTATGGTCAAAGCCTTAATGAGGTTTTGTGGTGGGCCCACAGCGTAAGCCAACTACCTGTCTATAAATTTAATTCATTTTTAGATAAATAAAGGGTGTCCCAGAATTAACGCAACATTTGATTTAAATAGAAAACAGTTTATAGTAGTTTTATTGAATTATAAAGTAAATAGGATAGGGTTATTTATGGAATAACACATCGGGCAAATGGCCACCACGACTTTGCTGGCACATACGCACTCTTTTGTCAAAATTTTCCATGATCATTTGGCATAAATATGGTTGAATTTCGTTGATGCACCGTTTAATTTCCTCTTTTAATGCACGGGTGGATGTGGGCTTGTTGTCATACACCTTTGACTTCAAATTACCCCATAAAAAGAAATCTAAAGGTGTTAAATCACACGATCTAGGGGGCCAATTCTGATCACCGAAACGAGAGAGTACACGACCTGGAAATGTCTCATGCAGTATTTGAATTGTTTAATGGGCTGTATGGCATGTGGCACCATCTTGTTGAAACCACATATTGGCCACATCAATATCATCCAATTTCGGCACAAAGAACTGTGTTCCTGGATTTTCAACAACACTCTCACGCACTGCTTCGATATTGACATTTGAACGGCTTGTTTTTGTACGACCAGTTTGTTTAGTGTCTCCAACTGATCCAGTCTCCCTAAATTTTTCAATTAATCTCTTCACAGTTGATGAAGTCAAAACACTATTCCGACCAATTTTTTGGATGAAATTTTCGAACTGCGGCCGCCAAACTTTCATTATTTTTGAGATAATGTTCAACAATAAAGACACGTTCTATCGTGTAACGTTCCATTTTTACTAACCCTGAACTATCAGCTGTCAAATAGTTTTTTTTTAGGGTTTCCAGCACTTTACTGCACAAATGGCGGCAAATTAAAATCTTGCGTTAATACTGGGACACCCTTTACTAATCTTCCGGTATGTCAAGAGGGCTAAACTTTACTTTGGGTGTCGTTCGTGTAAAGACGCCTGTGCCTATATTAGAACTGAGAGCGTGTCAACTGAACAACACAGGACTCCACGCGGCAGTGGACATATTTACAACCCTAGCAAAAGTTTTGATTTGCTATTAGTGTTCACCTTTCTAATCCTAACCAGAATATGATCGTCTCCTTAATGTTGAACACTAAGTGGGCACAAACCATACTTGGACTCTAGATGCCTACCTGACAAGAAAATATTTCTCGTTACACTAATGAGAGACACTCGGGCCGTTTCCCTGTTATTAATAATTGTTTACCAATAGTTAGGTAAAAGCGATATTCGAGGGCCTATTCCCGCGGTGTTAGCCTCTGATCCATGGTTGGATATACATTAAATGGATATATGTGGACCTTGAATGTATTATTTCGAAAATTGTTGGAACCCAAACTTAGCTTGATAGCTGCACTGCTGTATTTATTGCATGTAAACATATCAATATATCAAGTATGCCATTGGTAGAGAACCATATAGTAAAATTTCAGTGGACGCATTAACATTGTATGTAGTTTATGCGATGATGTTTGAAGCGGTAGGTTAGATTTTCACTATACCAAAGATGGCGTGGAGATCATTTGCTTGTGTAGAACCTTCCTTGCTCTGCCTTAGAAAGAGGTTAATTGTGTCTCGGAAGGTTATATAGCTATACCTCTTTTTAAATTAGTGGAATATGGTTTAGATTATTTGATTTTGTCTCAAATTTTCTGTCCTTTCTATTAAAAATGTCTTTTTCTAGAAGTATATTTCTTTTAAAAAAGGTAAAAAAATCGAATTAATAAAAGATTAGCATACTATATTTAAACCAATATTCTTTTTGATATGCTTATGGATTTATTTTAGAATCCAAACAATTTTCATCTTGAATTGCCTGCTAATGTGAGGTGCTTACATATTACTGATGTTAATCACAAAAAACAGGCTGGGCGCTACAGAAAATCTTTGAAAGGGGATAAACCCCTCACTTATGAGATGGCTTATGGGCCTCATAGAATAGCACATTACAAATCATGGAATTCCTGGAATACAGGTATTTTGTGTTTTATAAATAACAATTTTCACTGATCACGTAGTAGATTTCAATCCTTGTTGGAACATCTAAATCAGTTCTACACTTCTGTTCCGTAAATTTACCCTGTAAATTAACGGTCTGCTCTGTTAAACGAAACAGCAACTACCCTCACCTGATTTTTGTTATGGTATAAACCACACTATAATTATTAATTAGCAGAAGAAAAAATATACTGGCACGATTGGGCTTTGAACCCTAGGACCTCCCGGATACCTGGTCAGCACTCATGCTAAACTAGCTCAGTTGTTGGAGATGAACAATTTTACAAAACTGGAATCAATGAGAAGATCACTAGTTCTTGTTATGCTCAAACTAATTGCACTCATTTATATCACTGAGGAACGTTTATTCCATTCCCCTGTTTACAATCGGAATAGTTCACATTTTGTCTAGCTTAGCCAATATATTTAGAAGTACATATTATATTTGTTTGTTGTGCCCGAGGGCTAAATAAGATTTAGGGAAACGAAATGGCAGATGAAGCTGCAAAGTTGTCTACAGGCCTCCTAATAAATACTTTCCCGACATGTCAGTAGAAGACACACTCAGTATATTTCAAGAAAAAATATTGGAAAATTGGCAACGGGACTAGCAATCCACCCTAGGAAATTAAATACACAGTAGAGCCATATAGGACTGGCTCAAGCACGCCTATTCCCAAACAGGAGCCTATCCATCGGAAATACTTAACACACACCACTAACTCTTGATAATTATACTACCAGACTGCTGATTAATACTATTTCTCAGACTTCCTAATAGCTTATAAGACATAACTAAAGACTGGGTAGTTTCATAACAAGGTTGTGAAAAAACAAAACAAAAAAAAACTGTATAATTATATTGCTTTATTTATTTTTTGTTATATCTCATCTATTGAGTCATTTCGATTATCTTTTGATCTCACACTTGAAAAACAGCCCAAAGCCAGTACAGCCTTGCATTGTATCTGATAGATAAAGGGTGTCCCAGAATTAACGCAAGATTTGATTTAAATAGAAAACAGTTTTTAGTAGTTTTGTTGTTTTATTGAATTATAAAATAAATAGGATAGGATTATTTATGGAATAACACATCAGGCAAATGGCCTCCACGACTTTGCTGGCACATACGCACTCTTTTGTCGAAATTTTCCATGATCATTTGGCATAAATGTGGTTGAATTTCGTTGATGCACCGTTGAATTCCCTCTTTTAATGAACGGGTGGATGTGGGCTTGTTGGCATACACCTTTGACTTCAAATAACCCTATAAAAAGAAATCTAAAGGTGTTAAATCACTCGATCTAGGGGGCCAATTCTGATCACCGAAACGAGAGAGTACATGACCTGGAAATGTCTCATGCAGTATTTGAATTGTTTCATGGGCTGTATGGCATGTGGCGCCATCTTGTTGAAACCACATATTGACCACATCAATATCATCCAATTTCGGCACAAAGAACTGTGTTCCTGGATTTTCAACAACACTCTCACGCACTGCTTCGATATTGACATTTGAACGGCTTGTTTTTGTACGACCAGTTTGTTTCGTGTCTCCAACTGATCCAGTCTCCCTAAAATTTTCAATTAATCTCTTCACAGTTGATGAAGTCAAAACATTATTCCGACCATATTTTGTATGAAGTGTTAGAACTGCGGCCGCCAAACTTTCATTATTTTTGAGATAATGTTCAACAATAAAGACACGTTGTTCTATCGTGTAACGCTCGATTTTTACTATCCCTAAACTGTCAGCTGTTGAATTGTTTTTTTTTTAGGGTTGCCAGCACTTTACTGCACAAATGGCGGCAAATTCAAATCTGGCGTTAATTCTGGGACACCCTTTATAACACCTCCTGTATGAAATAGTGACAAATTAAAACAGAAGTAGAGCATGCCTAACTATCTAGTGGTTAGTAATATAGTTTTGCTGAATAGAAATTATGTAAACCAAAATTTTCTTTCAAAATCGACTTGGATGCCAAATTTTACATGAATGTGTTGAATTTTCAGATATGATTGTTAATTGCACGTTCCAATATCACTTATCAATCTTTATATTTCAGCCAATTTGCTAGATGGTTTACGGCCTGCCGAAACACTTCAAGAAGATGCTTTTATTAGAAAATTTTTGACAGGTACTTGGCATAGAATTTTTGTTTCTGAAATAATCATTAAAAGGCAGCATAACCTTATAAGAATAGCAGGGGTCATCCAGCAATCGCTTCCTCCAAGGAAGTATTATTTTCTTATTGGTTATACCGAAGAACTTCTTAGTTATTGGTTACAGTGTCCAATTAAATTAGAATTACAGACAGTGGCCAATAAAAATGATGTTACATTTAAATTTATTTAGTCATTTGAATTTTCTATAGTTGTAATTTTATGACCTCGATTGTTTGTGTACTATATAATATATTCATTGTACAGATTCTTGTTTTCAATAAAAAGAAAAATATTTCAGAAGGTATTTTCCTATAGTATTTTCATTTTTTGCAATGCTAACATGTCTAACAGTTTAACAAAACAATTCATAGTAGTTAGTAGGATGAACCAAAAGTAGTGAACTCCCTAACATTCCTCTACTGTCCACCTACTTTTGGTTCGACGTGTATATGAATACATCACATTAATGCAGTCCGTATTTATATTAGTATAAGACGAGTTATTATTATTTGTTTAAAATAATATATTTGAGTGACCAATATTCCATGATTATTAAATTTTATTTTTAGAACTGCCACCTTTTGAATATTTCACCATTAGTTTGGTGAAACTTTTTCTTTGTACCATTTAGGCTGACTCGTTTGCCCAGGGGTTGGCTATTTACAGATTAATACCCTTGTCAGAACAATTTTCATGCAAAATCCATGGCTCTGGCAATCGGACCTGACCTGCCAGTAAGGGAGTTGTACGCTCAACCCCTGTTAGTAGCCCTAGGATCGGAGAATGAAAATATGTTATACCCTAAAAATTTAATGTATTCTGAACATACTATTCGATTTCATAAATTGCCAATTCTAATTTTTTGTGTGTGTTGGGTATATCTAATCTGTACTGTGTTTAATCAACAAGAATGTTCTATACCGAAGTCTGTTTATAAAATAGGTTTTTTAAAAATAAAACCATGATGTCTAGCCACAGCTTTCTTTAATATAGTAAACATTTGGACAGCTGGATTGACACCTTCAATGCACTAAAAAATTAATATAAAATACTCCAATAAAACAGTAGAAGTCAACTAAATGTACAATATATAAAATCATTAACAGTTTTCATTGTACAATGAAAACCTGGTGTCAAGACGTGTAAAAATAATGTTTACACTTACAGAAATTAAAATTAATATCTACCAATTTGAAAATAGGTCACAATGATTGAAACAAATACAAAGGTAAAATCATTAACCATTAAATTGCTTAAAATACATAGAAAAGATAAAATTCTCAATCAATAATGGGAAGGAAAACTTTCACATTAAACTTATAAGTAGAATTTTCATTGCCAGGATTTAATTAAGGTATATTAGTTATTGGGAAGTGTGAAACATTGCTGACTGGATTAGTAAAAATGTTGTGAGGTGGGTTCCTAGAATAGGCATATTTTTGAAATCCTTCTCTTTTCAAATTAATTGATATGCAGTGTCTATTCTGCTCTTCATGTTCTCTATTTTATTGATTGTATTTTGATGGTTTCCACAATACTGGTTTTTTTTATCTATATGGTGTGGATCCTCCCCTCCAAGATTTATATGTTGATAGAACAGACTTTCATATCTGTTCTGTAAATAATCTGTAATGATTGCTATTGGAAATCATGAAAAAAATTTTACATCTCAGACAATAAAAATACTAATTAAAATTTTTGTTATATTGGGTGGTATAATTTGAAAGTTTGCTGTCAGACTATTAATTGAGAATTTTTTATGTATTGTAACTATTTGTAAGATTTTACCTGTTTGTGTGTTTTGATTTATTTTATTTTTTTAATCCTGTACAGTAAATTAATGGATTTGAATTTATACCAGGGAGATCGCATATCAAATCGTAATAATTATTATTAGTTTACTAATTTTAAAAGTAATTTCTACACTTTAGTATGTGAAAATAGTAAATTCAATTTTACTGAGAAAACATTAATCCTTTTAGTTTACAATAATAGGATATTTGACTGTAGTTCTAAAACATTTTTCTCATTTTTCCTGTGTCTATTAATTTCACTCTTTACTTTTCACTTATTATTACCATAAAAACACGCAAAAGATTTGCAGGATTGAAAGCATAGTTGTATAAATAAGTAGGTAATTCATTATTGTTTTTTAAATAGTTCATTTGGTTTTTGAAGTTGACTTTGTAACTTCCCCACATTTTAGTCTCTTTGTATGCAAATACTTCTCATAGAAAGTCTGCAGTTTTATTTATTTGCTGTTTAAATATAGCTGACCTGTTAATTCTTGCTAATGAGTCTGTTGTCTTGCATGCGAGTTAACTCCAACTTTGTTTTAAAAATGTTATTTAACTGTAATAATTTTTTTTTTTTTATATTTGTTTTTTTTTACAATCTGCCTAGTGCCCATAAACTTTAGATTGAAGGTGATAAAATGAGATTAGTCTAACAAATGTTTCTGTTGTTCATGTTTTTATGATTTTCCCCTTTTTAAACAGAGGGGTAGGACTAGTGTCTCATTCAAATTCTTTAGGTTCACCCCCTGGTTACAGAGTGCCCGAGGGTTAGGGTAGTGGCCTGAATACCAATGTGACTGTCTACGCCCAACTCCTTCTTTAATATTGATTTAGCTCTCCATTTTATCTGAAGCTTTATTTTTTTTATTTCTTTTGTACGAGTCTGCAGTTACAGTAAATATTAGCATCGCTGCCTTTTACCTCAAACTTAATTGTTTCAATAATTCTCTTTGGATTTTTTATTACTTTTTTACTTTGATATTATTCTGTATGTTTTTTTTTTAAGCCTTAAAACTGTATTGACAATCTAACAATAAAAATTGAAGTAGTTTATTAATTTGTTAAGCTTGCGATTAGCTTAATAGTTATTTTCTCATCATATTACCATAATCCTTATTTCATGACAGTCTGAATGATAGCTGGATGATAAATGAAATAAATAAAGTTCTCTGGAAAGTATTTTACTTTCAAAACTTTTTTTACTGATCAGTAGTCAACCTCGGTGATCGACTTATCAATTTAATCAAATAAAAATTAATTAAAGGTATTGTGAGAAGAGGGTTTGATTTGGATGACTTTTAGCTATCTCCTTTCTGATTTTATTTCATAAGCCAATACTGTTTAAATTTAATAGAATTATTTTATTTTGAAATTTATTTGTTATTTGTCTGTGGTTGAAAAAGGTTCTTAATATTACAAATGAATGAAATGTATTCTAAATTATTTTTATTTTAAGCTAAAATAAAATGTTCTTATTTCTTGTAAAAATAAGTTAAAAACCTAAAAATAAAAATAAAACATTTGTATTTAACCATTTTTATATAATACAAACTTATACTGATCATAGAAGTTCACTATTTGTTATTTTTTTCCAATACACTGTTTTATATTTATGTTTGAAACAAATATTATGATAAGAAATCATATTTGTTTGAAATATTTCCTGTTACTAATTTCTTATGATTTTATTATAAGGAATATCTTATTTATTTATTATTTTTTACAAAAGGGATGGTTTAAGGTTCTTGAACAGGAAAGGAACAGAACTCATAAAAATCTTTCTCATAAATTTTTTTTTTGATTTCTCTCAATTGTTATTGGTAACACCCAACAACCAAAGGTTGTAACTACCTTGGGTTAGTAAGAAAGCTTATTGTTATTTTGATGTTTCTGGATATCCTCCTATCTTCTAAAATTTTTTTTTTAAGGTATTGCTCCCCTTAGTCCTTACACTTTTGTGAATGATAGAGAACACAGATAAGATAAGATAAACTTTATTTCACCACTGTCGAAAGTGTTTGTTCCATGTTTTGTTCATACTAATATTTTAAAAGTTAAACAAATAAATAAATCCATGGCATAAGGTCTCTTGAAGAGTTAGGGGTGGTCAAAGTTTATCGCTGTAGTTGGTAGTGCTTTGAAGTGCTAGTGGCTAATGCTAGTGCTAATACTTTAGGCGTTACCTCTCAAGGTTAAATTTAGTTTTGTAATTGGACTTGCTACTTTTTTGCCTACTCATTTATCCTCAGAAGGCTGAGTTTACCGCAAAGAAAATATCCATGGTGAGCCAAGGATTGAACCTGGGTCTCCGAAGCTAGTAGTCAGTGTGTTAACCACTGAACAAACAGGGATGGTCCATTTTTATTTTAGGGACTATAATGAGTTCATTTATGTCACCCACTGTTGGGTACCTCAAGCGCTTTCAGCAATTTGCAATGCTATTTTTAAGACGAGCCAAAATTACATACGAGATATTATCATCATGGGATTTAAACTCTGAATACTCAGATACTGACTAACATAACTTTCAAAGAATATTGAAAAAAACATATTTAATTATTGAAGAGATTTTTATTACATTAATTATTAACCGATTCAATTACATTAATGAATATTACAGCGATTCCACTTTTATTTAAAATATATTTTTATACTTTTGTTTTATAAAAAGTTTATTTAAAAGTTACAAATTATACTATCTCAGTGTTGAATTTGGTCGTAGTGCATAACTTTATTATTTTTAATGTTTCATATTAAAAATTTTCTAGAGAGTTTATATACTTAAATTAAAAGTGCTTACTACAATTAATAATATGGATTTTCATCAATTTTGGGATCTTTCCTTGGTCTATCCTCGGTTCTCCCTTCAAGAAGCTACCTTATGGCCACTGACTAACTTAACGCACCGACTGTCTGAACTGTTTGAATGTAAAGAGAAAGAAAAAGACCTAAGGATCTAGCTCTCTCCTAAATGCTGGTATTTATGGGCACCCTACC
This sequence comes from Acanthosoma haemorrhoidale, assembly GCA_930367205.1. Classification (NCBI taxonomy): domain Eukaryota; kingdom Metazoa; phylum Arthropoda; class Insecta; order Hemiptera; family Acanthosomatidae; genus Acanthosoma; species Acanthosoma haemorrhoidale. The sequence goes on along the minus strand of OV884014.1, from coordinate 20,568,103 downwards.
CCGCTATACAAAAGGTGGCTTTCCCAAAGGGCCACAGTTAATTCCCCGGCTTTATTTCCAAATACCTGGCCAAGTCTCCCAGTGGAATAACTGTCTCCCAGGGGACTTTCCCTGGTCACGTCACACGGGTCAGGCCAAACATTTATTCAAATTATCTCCAAAGAAAATAACAGTTCTTCAAATAAATGTGTTTCTAATAAAAAAATAATTGCAATATGAATATTTGTTTTCTCATAGTAAGCACTTTATTACCGGTTAATAGTTTTTTTCTCTATTATATGAGATTAATTTTATTTAGTTTTCTAATTTTTTACTGATTGATTTTAATTTTTAATGACTAAATGTTACACCTGCTACAAACTAAATTTTATCTTTTAGTGGTTAGTTGATTTTTTTCAAAATCATAAACCCCTGTGTTTCAAATTTAAATAAATATCTTTATAATAATAATCTAATATAATTATATCTATTCAATGTTTTATATTGCATATACCCATTGGCAATATTAATAGTTGATCAGAAACTGGTGTATATTCCTGGTTGGTTGAGGAACTAGTGCCTCGCTAACAGACAGCGTTTTCACAGTGTGAGTTCTTTGCCATTGAATTGGATACAACTGTGCTGAATTTATGGTTTTGGAGATTTTGACAGTTTACAAGTCCACTTAAGAGTTCTGATTCAATCAAAGATTTCTTCTCTCTTTGCAGCTTGTGCTGGATACGTAACAGCCAACTCCTCCAAAAATTTACTGGTCTCTGGAAGAACTTTGTACTTCTTTCCCGTTCCTGAAGTTATGATAGTGTAGACTGTTCTAGAGGGTGATTTTGGGTGTATTTAAAGTTTTTATTATCATGTTGCTGGGTAACCAGTCGCAGGTTCCTATGAGCCTATTTAGGAAAACTTCATGTCGGGCATCCTCAACATTTTGTCGGTACTATTTTTAAAAGTTTTTTTTTCTTATTGACTGTTGTATTATTTTGGGAATGTAATTCGGTGTAGGAGGAGTGTTCTGGGTATGTTTTCCTAGGTAGAAGTAATGGCTCATCTGAGATAAGATATTCTAAGATTGCACCCAGTCAGCAAAAGTCTGGTTACTTCCCCAGTTGCAGTTGTTGAGAGCTTAGTGTTGCATTTGTAAAAAATCTTTGAGGCTCACTAATCTATCTATGGTATCATTCCATTTATAGACTTAAACATTTTGTAGTAATTTCCTTGTTAAATTGAGTGTTATTCAGATGAAGAGTAGGCTAACTGTTGTAACATCTTTTGCAGTAATAGGCGACACTTGATTTGACTCCTCAAAATTTGATCAAAGATTTCCAAGAACATATTTCTAGCCTGGTCAATGGTTTTTTGCAGATTCCAGCCAGCAAAATTCAAGAGAAGTGCTCCCAACATAAATAGAAAATTCATTAGCAAATAGGGTGGATGTAACAATCGTTCAGCTCATAATGGGTGTCCCAGAATTAACGCAAGATTTGATTTAAATAGAAAACACACTTTTGGTATTTTTGTTGTTATTTTTTTTATTGAATTATAAATTAAATAGGATAGGGTTATTTATAGTATAACACATCGGGCAAATGGCCTCCACGACTTTGCTGGCACATACGCACTCTTTTGTCGAAATTTTCCATGACCATTTGGCATAAATGTGCTTGAATTTCCTTGATGCAGCGTTGAATTTCCTCTTTTAATGCACGGGTAGATGTGGGCTTGTGTGCATACACCTTTGACTTCAAATAACCCCATAAAAAGAAATCTAAAGGTGTTAAATCACACGATCTAGGGGGCCAATTTTGATCACAGAAACGAGATAGTACACGACATGGAAATGTCTCATGCAGTATTTGAATGGCATGTGGCACCATCTTGTTGAAACCACATATTGGCCACATCAATATCATCCAATATCGGCACAAAGAACTGTGTTTACGACGCCGAATTGATGTTCCTGGATTTTCAACAACACTCTCACGCACTGCTTCGATATTGACATTTGAACGGCTTGTTTTTGGACGACCAGTGTGTTTAGTGTCTAAAACTGATCCAGTCTCCCTAAATTTTTCAATTAATCTCTTCACAGTTGATGAAGTCAAAACACTATTTTGTATGAAATTATCGAACTGCGGCCGCCAAACTTTCATTATTTTTGAGATAATGTTCAACAATAAACCCTAAACTGTCAGCTTTCAAATTGTTTTTTTTTAGGGTTGCCTTTACTGCACAAATGGCGTTAAATTCAAATCTTGCGTTAATTCTGGGACACCCTTTAGTTACATTGATATCACTAATTGATACAATAAACAATGTAGTTCTTAAGGCCTGGCTCTAGAGGTGTCCCACTTTTTAGCTGAAATTTCGTTGATATCATGCTTCCAACATTCACCTAGACAATTCTCTCTTTGAGAAAATGTTTCAAGAATTTTTATAGATATCCCATCGTCTTCCGATTTAAAAGCGTCTCTTAAGCTTTAGTTCTCCAGACCATATCGAATGCCTTTCCAATATCTTAAAATCATGTGTTACGCTTATCCTGTGTTGATTGCTCTTAAATACTCTGTATCTCTTATGGTAATACCGAATTTTGAACTCTGTATGGTGTGGTGGTTTCAACAGACGCTTGGTAGCGTTGTAAAGCCGTATCGTAATTTGGTTTGCTTAAGGACTGCTCATGTGTTCCTAGCGAATTGGATTTGACCCTTCATAACGGTGTCCGAGAAATGCCTTTTTTTCTCTGTTTTATGCCGAGTTCTATCCAAACTAAACGGCTTTGGAATTTATGTATTATATCCCTGAGCTTCCATTACTTTCTTTAATAAATTTATTCCTTAGCAAATTTAACGCGTCAGCACTTCGAAGTCTATTGCATCGGAATAGGGGGGGGGGGAGGGGGTCCGGAATTTATTTATGGCCACGTTACCTAGGGCTGTGTGAGCACTCTAATATTAATTAAATGTTAGTTAATAAACTTTTTTAGGTCAAAACTTGGTTTTGTTTCTTAAACCAGAGCTTAATATTGTCATTACTATTATTAAAATTGGCCCAGGCGAACAGAGCGACGTTTGGCATTCAAAACGAATAGTTTTAATTTTATATTTTAATTACCGTCTTTGATGTGAAATTAAACACAGACAAAAGTCAGAACTTTAAATCATAAATAGCTATTGACTATTTGACTTAAAGCATAAATAGTAATTGAGGCTTTATACATAAAGAAACTGAACCGATTTTTTTTTCTCGCTTACTCCATAGTATTAAGGAATTATTTGGCATAATTAACAACTTTGCCTGTAAATGTGACGGACTAAACAAGACTGTGACCATTTAGTTTTCAATTGTGCATGTCTGACGGACCTAGGAACAAGCTGATAAAATCGACACTACTACAAGTTACTTGGCCATCAAATGGAGGGGACTTACTGACTATTGTTGGCAGCATATCATTTACTTGGCTGCAGTAAAAATATAAGGAAACAATCCTTAAAGACTTTTTCGCCGTTATAATTAATTTCGTATCATTTATTTTATTTTGTGTCCTTCATAAATAATATTTGGACTTATTTTATTTTTGTAATTTGAGTTATTAATTATTTATCCTGTTTTGATGTTTGATGAATGTTTGTTTATGTTATTATTATCACATGAAATACTGCTAATATCGTATGACAACTGTCTATTAATATCGTGTATAATTTTAATTATATATAGTAACCAATTTATACCTATGCTGGAGGGATCACTACAACGTGGAAAACAATTTTTAAAAGACACAGTATATATCGCGTATTTAATATCACCCAAGCACATTTGAATAATTTTTTTTTGTTGTAAATTTGAAACGATCGAGATGGTTTAACATGTAAAAAGTAATGCATTGGTAAAAAATATCAAGTAGGTTTTTCAAAAATGTTCAATAGAACGTATTTTGAAACTTCCTAACAAATAAATATAATTTAGTTGACTATTTATGTGACCTAATGTCTGTCCATTAACATGAACCCTTGGTAGACTCTCACTACCTTCCTGATTCCATCCGCCTTTTTAAGCATTCCACACCCTATATCCTTCTCATACATCCTTCAAATGGGGGACTCCCCTTAGTGAAAGGTACTCATTAGCCCAAAATAATTTTTCTTTATTTTTCCCACATCCTATTTTTATAAGTTTGAGAGCTAAGGAAAAAAAAAAAAAAAAGTCCATTAACATTAAATATAAGAAAAACAATCTTTGATTTAATAAAGAAAAAAAATGGTGAGGATGCTGATTCATTTATCAATTAATTATTTAATTTTTTATCACGACTTATTTATTGCCTCACCTTTTGAGAATTTTTTCATGAATATATCAGACATCCTCTGCTCCGAATCGGTTCGGAGCCTAGGTTTTGTTCTGAAGTACGAGAGTTCTTGAGCCTGCTGTCCTTCTGAAGGGTTGTTAGGGTGGCTCTAGATGTGAAGTGCCCGTTGCGGGGTCCCTATTCCAATTAGACCTGGACTGGCCAAATTTAAAACTGCAATGGCGGAAGGGCACATGTCGTTAAGCATGAAAAAATAAATTGGGTCGCCCCCTTAAAAAAAGACAATTTGACTTTCTATTCCTTTTAATATGACAAAAAAATGATTTTCTGAGTAATATCATCACTAGAAACATTATTTAATTAGTCAGTGTACAATACATCTTTACCATTTATCAATAAGTAAACAAAACATAGCATTTGATTTGAAATTAACAATCATCTAGTTGTGATATGTGATCCCACTGTTGTAATAATTATTAACCAAAGAAAAAAAATACTAAGCTCGATCTCCTGTTGTTCTATCTACTGAAGCTACTTTATGTAATACTTTTATTACATTCTTATTATGTTATGTATGGTACTGTTATGTATGGTACTGTTATGGACTGAGTACACATCTACTTAGGCCATATTTTTATCGGCGTATTTAGGAATGCAGCAATTTACTTATGTATTTACAAGTAAATGCCCTATTGTCAATTAATGTGTCCATTTCTTTAGGTATTTTATTTTTCAAGGAAGTTCTTGAACATAATTCCTTCGTATTGTTTTTATGTACATTTATGTCATGTTTTGTTCTTGAATAAAATGTGTCTATAATAAGTGTGTATAACTTCTTTTATTATCTCTTTTCTTATTTCTTGTTATTTTATTTCTCTGGACATTGTCAAAGAACCCACTTTATGTTAAGTCAAAGTTCGAGCACGTATATTTTTTTTATTTGGCTAATAATAGTGTTTGATATTTCTATAATAATGTTATGAGTGACTATAGTTTAGTATTGAGTTGCTCGCAGGGGGTCGAGAGTCGCTCGTGGACACACAGAAAACGGGGTTGTTGCGTATGTCTTCCATCCGTAAGATACCTGTAGAGACGAGCTTCTGATACATTACAATATCTACAAAAGCCCGGATCTACAGGGTAGATCACGAATGTGCTGTTGTACAGTTTTCTGTGTGCTTTTCTTATCCATCTTCTGCGCTGTTGTTGTTTCGTGGCGATGTCTCGTAAATGCTTCTGTCCTGAAAATAAATTAATTTCTTAGTTATAAATTTATTTTTTATAATAACGTTAATTCTTGTCTAAGAGTTAACCTATTATATTTTAAAACCGGGATGTAAGACTTCATTCAATGTTTCATTTTACCACTTTAAAAAACTTTCAAGATACAAATTAACTGTAGAAGAAAATTTTTACTTAAGTTTTTTCTTATTATAGTTTATTCGAACCTTACATAATATTATATGTATATATTTTGAAAAAATCTTCAGAAAGAGTTTTATTATCAATAAGTGTAATTGGAAATGATTTGCAATTTATTTCTCAACTTACATTGAAAATTGTCACTGCTGCCTCAATTATGTTCTTCATATACGTGCTAACACTTCTGGTTTTCAGCTACTCGTATTAACATATAAATATATGTTAAACCTCTGAACGTAAGGTGGCTTAATTTCTAGACCTGAAAAATGTTTAATCTGTTTTGAAACTGCGCTCGCTTGCAAAAGTTAATTAAAATATATAAGTAGTATTTACTAAAAACTGTCGATGGAAAATAACCGTAAAAATATGTTAGAACTTTTTTAATAATTAAATAAACTTAATAGGCACAAATGTCCAAAAAAATTAAAAACGAGGGAGACGCTACATTTATATCTCCTAAACTGTACGATTAATCCAGATATTTGTTTGTTAATAATTACAGAAAACTCTAATCACCAATTTCCACCCGAGTAATTTAAAGATTAACTCTACTATAGTATGATAATTTTTTTTATTAAACAAACATAGCTTCTTTTATCGCTAGAGTTTCTTACTATTTGTCTGATGCTCATTAGGTGAACATGTTGATGATCCCATGTTGAAATAATCATAATAGAGAAAAATGTTTACATTACCGGTTCCGAAGTTGAGCCAAATCAAAAATACTCATAATTCAGGCAATACTTCATATCATTGTACATCTGTCTTCAGAATCTCCTTCGCGTTGTTACCCTGAGGTAGGTAATGTAGTATGTTTTAAATGTCATCCTGTCCATTAAGTACCAGTGATTTCATCTAGATAACTTCAGATTAGTTTGAACCACTACCGTTTATTTTAGCCTTTCCAAAAACTCCTAAAAAATAAAATAATACCAAATTATCACAGACAAAATGTTATTGAAATTCTGTAGTCTACAACACCTAATGCGACTATAACATTTTAATTTGTTTATAACAAAAACTATCCATGAGTCTTTATTGAAATAATACGGCCTATTCCGGTTTATGGTGTAAGATCTTACACTTCATTCAAGAATCCGTAACACTAGTTATGATAAGATTTATTAAGTTATTTATACAAGAAATGTAGCCTTGCTTCTTAAACAGCATCAGCCGTAAATGCCTTATGAAAGCCACTCGAATAAATCATAAGTTAGTTTTAACAATAATAAAATATGCTAACGTAGCCATGAAACTGATACTTCTTAAACTGCATCAGCCGTAAATGTCTTATGAAAGCCACTCAAAAACATCATAAGTTAGTTTTAACAATAATAAAATATGCTAACGTAGCCATGAAACTGATGCTTCTTAAACAGCATCAGCCGTAAATGCCTTATGAAAGCCACTCGAAAACATCATAAGTAAGTTTTAACAATAATAAAAATATGCCGTGATATTTTTTAACATCTGCAAATGTGGCGACAATTGACAAAGGTTTCTTTTATTACGAAACTACTTAATGGAGCTTTAATGTTTATGAATTTTATTGATTTTCAAAATTAGTGTCTAAGATTAGAGGCATTGTAATAATTGCTAACCATGCGAATCGTGCTGTAGACATTGTATGTATGTACAAGGTAGAACACTCTTGATTAATTAAACGTACGGTTAATATTTCAATGCTTTCCTGGAACAGTGGAAAACCTCTGAGCACTATGCTTATTACAAATAGCTTCGGGACACGGAGTGAAAGGGAGGAAACTGCTTTTCAGACGATAAACGCGCACAAAGTAGTTGAGCGCTTTTCCGAACTTTCAATGATTAAATTTGGCTGGAGAATATTTCCTTTTCAATGTTTTTTTTTTTAATCTTTATAACTCGTTCTAAAGTAAAAAAAAAATATCCAAAGCCAATTTTTTTTTAATTGGGTTCGATCGGAGCTGTTTTCTCAGCGGATATACTTTTTACCTGTTGTTTATTTTTAATTTGCGACGATTCTCGCCCGGTAAACATGCAAACCAGAGACTGCCACGGAAAATTTTTTTTTTTAAGTCCCATGTTAGAGGGTTCTTTGATTCAAACCTCTTGGCGTACAATCAATTTTTTTAATCTCTCAAAAGTTTTACCCTTTCACAAAAAAAAAAAAAAAAATACAAAAATACTTTTAATTTTTTTATTATTAATAAGATTGCAATTATTAAAAATTATATGCCATAAATTGTTTAACTTAAGTAAATAGATTTTATTATTATTAACTTATCATTGGGTGTTTATATTTATAGTAAAGTAGAAAAGGTTTTGATAACATTCTTTTTTTAAAGCGTAATCTTTTGGAACACGAACACAACCGCAGTATGTTTAAAACACCCAAAGAGCTCTAAATCGAGCATACAAATTGAATTTAGCGTAACATATTTAATTATTAATTAATAATTTAATATTAATTGTATTCGGTGGATAGCCGTTTGAATGAAATTTGTCGAAAAAAAATCAATCGGCACTGACTTTAAATTTTCAGCTACGCGACTAAAGAAATATAAAATAAAATTTTAACCAATGATTTTATTTATAATCTTAATACTTTTTGTATGACTATATTGGTTTAAATCTATAGCCCGATTATATAATTTCTGATTCTTTTTATTTTATCGATGTATAGAGTATCGTGGCGTTTTCTTTAGATAAAACTTTGTTTTAATAACTATAGCTCATATATTTTTTAATTTATTCTTATATTTCATGCCTAACTTCTGTGTTAGTAAATCGTTAATTAGCTCTATACCAATTGTTAGCTAGAGTTTACAATAATTATTAAACTGTTAGTTATTAATAAACAATATTTGTTTTTCAAAATTAAATAATAACGATAAAATTTATGGAATATCCATACCCAAGTATTCCAGTAGCTGCTTCTCACCAGTGTTGCCAACCGTCTGCATTGACCACGCCCGGATTGTGGCAGCATCCCTGTCCTAGTGATCACATTCGCCGCTGGAGGATCCTGCTAGTTTCCAGATTTTCCGCTCCTCTACTCCTGAAAATAATTTGTCATAATTTGATCTTATCATTTAAAAAAATAAAATAATTATTGCAAATTGCCTCCTGCTATTCTGTGATTCGCTTAAGTAGCTTACATCAAGGCTACTTTAACATATCATAAATGTAAATCTAATATTCTATGTTTTTAGAGAATTTCGCTAATTCTTGCAAAGAATTCCAGAAAATTTGAATTAAGGGTCTGGATACTGTGAAGAATTAAATTTAATCTAAAAATGTGCGTATAAATGTATATATGATTTGAAGTATCCTGACAGGGTTTGGAGATGCGGGGTACTATCGTCGTCGGAGGGTGCAGTTAGCTGACGGGGATGAAGGGAGGAAATAAGCCAAGATGGGGGGGGGGGCGGAAGAGGAGTATGTAAAACCAAAGGAGTTGGGGGAAAGTCCGCCAGGGGGCTCTGCTCTGCGTCGCTGGTGCCCCCCGCTGCCGTCAGATATCAGGACCGCGCCATAACGGAGTATTATCGACGGAGATGGAGTTAGGGATTTGCCTCACGTAGCCTCTCCTGCTACGTGACTTACAGCCGCCCCCTCTCGCCAATCAATTCATTCCCTTCTCTAATTCAGTTTCTATATCGATTCCATCCCAGCACTCCTTCAGCGGGTGATAAACCCTTCCCGATCCGCCATTTATTATATCTGTGTTGTTGATAATGAAATGACGCGGAAGAGCGCGCAAAGCGCTTTCAACGGAAGTGAAATTGCGCGGTATAATTGGTTTTTGAATCGCGGAGGCGTGTCCGAGCGTAACTTTTTCCCTCCCCGAAATTTCGTCTTGAACGAGGCGATTTGATCGCTCTCGTATGTTTGGGGTGACTTAAGAACTGTCTGAAAATACAACACGGCATGAGATGGTACCGAAACGACTTCCACGTAACACAACACAACTCAACAAGCCCTAGGAGGGAACACATGCTCAAATTGCAAATAGATAATTGTCCTACCTTGACTAAGATGAGATGAGAGCCGCTCAGCGCCGACCTTCCACCAGGACCCATGAGACACGACTGGCCGCCGAAGCCCGGGGGGCCGGGGGCATGCGCCACTGCCACACCCGGTCCCTCGCCGAAAACTACCCCTCTGAGTCACACGTCTCAATGACACGTTTCGGCGGATCCACAGCCCACAGCATCACGTACTCGTGCTGATCAATCTTCTTCCGGCAGGCCCACTCATTCATGATGAGAGACGTACCTGTAATTGTCCGTCGTAAGAGATTGTTGGACTAATTGTAACCCTGTTAGCCAGGAAAATCCCGCATTAAACAGAAAAACAGATAAATTGGCTGATTCGAGTTTAAATGATGGATCTTAAATCTATGAATTTATTTTTGGGTCTTCAATGTGCCATTAACCGTGAGGAAATAATTAGAACCTTTCGAAATCTTAAACATACCTTTCATAATTCGGGCGAAGACTGACTTCGAACCCTCATACAATATTTATGAGACAAGAGTTTAAACAGAAGTTTTAGACAACTTTACAGACTGCTTAATAGACATCCCTGCATCACTCTTTAAAACTCCTCATATACAAGCAGTTATTAAAACCTATTTGGACATAAGAACTACAGTGTGGGGTACAGCCAAATCTCCTTACATCAAACGATTCCAAACATCCCAATGCATAGTTCTCATAAATATTACAAGTCTTGAAAAATTTCTGAGCTGTGTTTTTAGAAAGCTTAAAAGTGAAAAGCTCTTTTCCACTTTTGTCTACTGAGAATGAATTAGCATGTTATTTTTGTAAATAGAAAATATATTTAAAAAAAAAAAAGAACAGATTGATCAATATTAAATTCACAATTGCTTGCTCTCAAAACATTATTCTTTGAATTTCTTAGGCTAACCGTTGGGCAAAAACTGAGAACTTTAAATCTTGGCAGTTGTTTAGCTTGGGTTTTCGAAAAAAACAAAACAATTATATAGAACCCTACTAAACATACTGAGTGAAAATTAGTTTTTCCCAAAAAAAAAATAAGATGGAATTCTCTCCCAAAATATCTTTTATTGTTGATATTACATTTACAGTCGACGTTTATCATATTTAGGGATCCTAGGGAGTACAATTCAGACAAAATACATAGAAAACAATTAAATTTACACACATACGAAACACTTAAACTAATAAAATTGGCAACAATTTGAAGAATAAAACCACGCACCTTTGAGTGATAAAATCTTCGAGTTGTATTGTTTATAGCACAAATTGTTTTTGTGGAGTGTTACTCTCGAGTATTTGATGATACAGAATAGTTTTTTTACCCACATTTATATAATTTACAATTTTGTTCAGAAGCATAATAAAATAATAATGCTTTGGTCACAATAACTGACCATACATTTGTGCGCTGAATTCTTTTTTACTGCTGTTGTGATGTGACAGATTAAACAGTAGGAAAAACCTACATATAAAAGACAAAAATAAATAATTACAATATTAAATATAATTTAAAACAATATTTATTAACCCTGTTCAAAATTCAATTTGGTTAATGTTATTGATACAACAATATATGTTTTGTGCGTTTATCGGTGTATCTTTTGAGAGTATATTTACCGTAATTGCCTATTTCTCTTATTTGGATATTAGAAAAGATAAATTCTCTGTCTGGGGGTGATCATACTGCTGGATTGTGTTAGCATGGTGGTTATCTTGGGGTTTCGAGGGTAGTTATTAATTATGGACCTACTGATGTTTTGTAAGAGTTTCAAAACCAGCAAAATGGTTGAAAATGAGGTGGAGTTTGGATGGTGGTTGGAGTTCCGTGAGAAGGAAGATGTGTGCAAGACTGGAGAAGTAGCAGATGTACACCCTTCGCCTCACCCCTCCCCTCGAGGGAATAGGGTCATGCAATAATATCCTTCTGTCACTTACCATTTGCATATTCCCATCATAACTTATTTTTCTTCGGCAAGAAAAGAAAAACAAAAAAACTTCTGTTTCAAATATACCATATGTAGCCAATAATACAAAAGGCGTAATGTTATAGGGTTTCGTGGCTTTTTATAAAAAGTAAGTTTCCACCCGTGTGTGTCTTTGTGGGGTTCTGTTGATTTGATGTGAAAAAAAAAAACATGTTCTCACAACCCCTTAAAACATGATTGCATTTAATCACCATTTCATCAATCATTTTTCTACTATTTTGAGTAGGGCATCAAATTGAAAATCCAACTACAAAACTCATTCAGACTGTCACTAACATCGCAATATTAACTCAGTGTTTTTTGTTTATAACACTAATAGTTCTTGTGGGGGTTACTTTGAAGCTCCTCCCCCAACGATACAGAAAATAACATCAGTGAAAAATAATTCTTTTTTCTATCATATCAAGAAACGTTTCAATTTAAAAAAAACAAACTCGAAGTTCTCATTTATAATATGTAATATATTTAGGGGCTCAAGTTAACTATATAGTAGCAAAAAGTTATAAAGTCTTTAAAACTATCAACTAAACTATATACCTCTTGTTTTCGCAAACTCAGTTAATTTGCAGGGATCATATTTTGCATGTATGTTTTATTTGATACACCAGAAATGCTATAAATTAAGTAACCATGGCAAATAATATCCCTTGAATCATTAATCAGTTATTTTTAATGAAAAATAAATATTAAAATATAATAAACTAGAGTATCAACTTTAAAGCCATGATTATTAATATGTATTGGGATTTTATGGGCCATTCTTACAAATAGTCATTGAATGTGTCAATAAAATTGTTTTTCGGCATTAATGACATACTTAATTATTAATTTAAGTTGAATACAGTTATAAGTTTAGTACATAATTTTAATTTTGTTCAGCTGGCTTATATTTTTTTTTCTCTAAAGACTTGCTTAATTTTTTTTTTCAAACCCCGTAACCTTTATATTTACATTATTTTTAGTATTGATTAATTGTCGATACTAAGTCTTTATAAGTACAATATTTAATATTCGATACATATTTATAATAAATAGACAAACAACTACAACACTACAACTCGACATAATTAAAAAATTGGTACTTTCTCAATCTGAGTCATATTTTAACAAAACAGTTATTTCTGGAAATCCATTAATAAGGGATATTAGTTATAGTTGCAGTAAAAGTTCTCTCAAACGATGCACTCGCAAAAAAACAAAACTTGGTGTTGTTAAATTGTAGTTTTATGATTTTATGTTGTCATAAAAAGCACAATTCATGTTTAAAATATTGTACCTTCACAATGATCTGAATATACCCTACATTCTTGAACTCATCCCTTCCAAGTTCATAAAATTCCATAGTAACCTATCCAACCACCCTTATTCCCTAGCACAGTAATTGCACTGCACCACTCATCCCTATAATCCTCCTCGGAGACTAAAACGGCAGTGGCCTCGTGACCTGCTATAAATAAGTGACAGTGGGAGTCCTGGCAATGGCCAGTTTCTCTAATCCTGTCCTGAGCGTCCGTGGCTCTCGCGCTCTTGGTCAGCCTCCGCTGGCTCTTATCCAGTGACGCGGCTGACGTAGGAGCGTGGGGGACTTCCCAAGACTTTGTTGACTTGGGGGGCCTCTGGGCTGTTTGTATATATAGTAAATTGGTATGAACGAGATCATATAGCACAATTACTTATAGCCCGATCAGGCAGATCGTAATTTTATTATAATAAAGTTGTTTTATAATAAAATATTGTTAATGATAAGCATAAAAATCTCTTACTCTAATTATTTAAATTATTAAGTTGAATTAATTAGTTTATACTTTTATCTTATTATGAATATAAACCATAACTCAAACAATATTACATTGTTGAAAAATTACATTTAAGACTGCTTTATGTAATATATATTTATTTATGTCAGAAGGATGTTATATTTTACTTAACCAGCGGTTGTTTCTGGGAAAGTAGACAGTATCACGTTCCAAACCACGGCGGAGGACCAGTTATCAAGTTAATGAAGTTGAGGCTTTACCCGGCCCGCCCTAACTATCCAGGGATTTTAGAATCGGGGTGAGTTATTCTGTCGGGCAATCGCAAGGGAACATGTCCTCTTTTAGTTGGCTATAAAATACATTAATTCACTTTAATATAGGCTATTTAAAGCGAGAGGATGATTTCTGATGAAACATGATGCTCAAAGTTGAGGCTCATTTGAATTGGTCTAAAATATAAATCGAAAAAGTACGCATACGCTCAAGTTGAATAATTTGTCTATACCTTCTAACAGGCATGAGAACATTCCCGTTTTTTCTGTCTGTGTGTAAGTTTTATACGTTAGCAGTCGTAGTAATTAGCCGATCCCGAATGCTATATTTAAAAATGCCCTGAATTTTGCAAGATTTATATCAACTTAACACAAAAAATATTGTTTTGTGTTCACTAATTCTTGTGGAAAAGTTTAAAACCAAGGGAAAAACAAGGATTTTCTTCTTTATTTAAAATTTTTTTTTTTTAAATTGGCTACTCTGGTGGACGAATTAAGGCCCATACGTTCTATAATGTGTTAAATTTTAGATATGGTACTTTAGATGTTTTTTTTTCATCGTACAAATAAAGACGTTTAAATATATGTCAAGCTTGAAAACAAGAATTAGGAGTATCTCTAACTTACTCAGAATCATAGCTCGGAAGGATTTTAATTATAGTAAGGCAATAATTGAAACAAATATATATTCCAAATAGTTTTGAGAGCCATCGAATTAAATAGAATATTTAATATCCCCCGGACCAGTTATTATTTCATTAGTTCTGTAAATATTTCGGCTGTGTAATTTTTTTTTAAAGCGATTTCCCATGTGACCAAGACAGTCCTACATCTAAAATGGCCTGGATATAAATTGATTTGAATTTTAGCCTGAATAGAGCAATAGGACAGACAGACTGACTCTTTGGTGAAATCATATGGTTTCATGATTTCCAAATGATATTTACGAATTCATAAAAATTTAGAAAAAAATAGCTATGATCCTTGGCTCAACTGATAATCTAATTTTAACAAATAACCGCTCTTCTGTATCAATACAACATTGTTCATTTAAACAAATTAACGTTTTCGACAGCTCTGAGCTGTCGTCTTCAGTTGCTATATTACGTAACATTTATAGGGCTGGATATTGTGGAGGGGTGGAAAATTGTTTATTTGATTTATATCCTTTCACTAACAATATAGAATCTAATCTTAGTCGAGCAGAAGGCATTTCTGTACAGTAAATTAAGTATCGACTTCCTTTCTGTTTTGTGGCCTCTAGTCTGCATTGTGCTAAAGATGGCGCCAGCCCTTAAGGGCTAGTGAGCGGGTATGACCCCCTTCGGTGTTATCGACGAAAACCTTGGGACACTTATCCGGAGAGTGCTCTTATTCCACCTAACGCATTACTCCTAGGCAAGGGCACTTTATTTTCAGCTGTAACTCACTGCCTGATAGTCATCCAACGGTAAATAATGTAAATAAAAATAAGGAACAATAAAAAAAAATAAACAAATTAAAAAAATTTTAATGAATTATATATAATATATATTGTTGTGATATTTGATATTATAAACTTTATATATCAAGAAGGCGATAAAAACAAGGGAGCGAAGGTTACGAAAAACAAGGGAGCGATAGCGTTAGCGTCATTCTAGTTTTGGGATCAGCCCGTGATACATGTTACCTTTAATTTGTGAATAAGAAAAACTTAAAAACTTCTTTTAGTTAATGGTTGTTGGACTTAAATACAGAACAGAAGAGAACCATCACGAAAAGAAGAAGTATTAATTTGATTGAAGATGAATAATGAGCATTACATAAGAAGAGGAAGCAAATTTATAAATAAGTATTTATATAATTAATTAAAATTTTTTTTATTTGTAATATTAAATTTACCTTTTTGCCAGAATTATTTATTTATTAGCAGATAATGTACATCATTATACTTTTGTACAATACAGATCACTATTAGTACAATACAGAATTTGTATAAAATGTAGCTAAGCTACAGGAAATATAATGATGCAATTGTAAATAGATTCGTTTGTAAAATATATATTTTGTAACATATATTAGTTTTTAACAAGGGTCATGAATAAAAAAGAAAAAAAGTTATATAAATAAGGTGAGCCCATCACTTTTTAAGATGTTCAATAAATTAATGTATAATGTACATCATTATACTTTTGTACAAGCGCAGATCACAATGTATGTAGATGTAGATAGATTCATCTGTAGAATCTTTATTGAATTCCGTAATGATTTTGTAACAAAGGATAGGGGGGGGGGGCTTAGTTATACGCCGCAATATATACGAAACTTAATCTCTTTTTCATCCACCCAAGTTTTCAACTCATTGTTATACTCAAGGGAGACAATGAACCCCAAGTATATGTGACAGTATATTTATATAATAATTATACAACAGTAAAGGTTTGTTCCGGAGCCCTGGAAGGTTTTACTATCAAACACGAAAGGTTCCATCCATCGTCTTTGGTCTGTCCAGATGTTGGCTCAACGTAGGAAATGCTGAAAGCAATCAAATCCATATGGTTTATACAACATGACCTTGGAAATGTTATGATGACAATGTTTGGATGGAAGCATTGTTGGAGACGTTTTTTATAATTTAGGGTGCCGAATATTATAGCTATTTATAATAAGAAATTTTCAGCGAAATGGTATAAAAAACAATAATATGTTTCTGTTCAAAATACCAAGTAGACATTTATTTCGCTTTTATATTTATTTTAAAGAGGGGTTTTATTAATTGTTAAAAAATAGGATTTTTGGAAGGACTTGTGTGCTAACATTGTATCGTTTTACTGGTTGCATGTTCGTTATTTATGTTTGGCATGAGGACAAGTCTACTTTAAATACTACTACAAAAATATTCTGTAACCGATTAAATCATTGTACGTGACAATACCACTTACTAGCGATCGGTTTTTGCTGTTTTATATTATAAATGGTGTTCCAGAATTAACGCAAGATTTGATTTAAATATAAAATGCAGTTTGTAGTATTTTTATTGAATTATAAAGTAAATAGGATAGGATTATTTATAGAATAACACATCGGGCAAATGGCATCCACGACTTTGCTTGCATTTACGCACTCTTTTGTCGAAATTTTCCATGACCATTTGGCATAAATATGGTTGAATTTCGTTGATGCAGCGTTGAATTTCCTCTTTTAATGCACGGGTGGATGTGGGCTTGTTTACATACACATTTGATTTAAAATAACCACATAAAAAGAAATCTAAAGGTGTTAAATCACACGATCTAGGGGGCCAATTCTGATAACTGAAACGAGAGAGTACACGACCTGGGAATGTCTCATGCAGTTGTTTCATGGGCTGTATGGCATGTGGCACCATCTTGTTGAAACCACATATTGGCCACATCAATATCATCCAATTTCGGCACCAAGAACTGTGTTTACTTAATTGATGTTACTGGATTTTCAACAACACTCACGCACTGCTTCGATATTGACATTTGAACGGCTCGTTATTGGACGACCAGTGTGTTTAGTTTCTCCAACTGATCCAGTCTCCCTAAATTTTTCTATTAATCTCTTCACAGTTGATGAAGTCAAAACACTATGACCATATTTTGTATGAAATTTTCGAACTGAGGCCGCCAAACTTTTATTATTTTTGAGATAATGTTCAACAATAAAGACACTTTCTGTCGGTTAACGCTCCATTTTTACTAACCCTAAACTGTTGGCTGTCAAATTGTTTTTTTTAGGGTTGCCAGCACTTTACTGCACAAATGGCTGCAAATTCAAATCTTGTGATAATTCTGGGACACCCTTTATTATACAGGAAAATTAGGTAGGCCGTGTTAAAACGGAACAGGAACGAACTAAATAATCCCTTAAAACTAATTGTGGATTAAGGGGGTATTATAATGGAAATCCTACGGCGGGAAAACAATGTTTGCGCGGCAACGAAGTTGTTATAATCGATTGGCCTGATGGTTCCACGGGCCGTGACAGATTCCGTGATTAGCATTAACGTGACTTACGGGCTGGGGCCGGCTTAGACAAACAGTCTGTCTTATATCAACATGTCTTCCGTTAATAGCACTTCGCTATTATATCGAGTTTTCTTTCATTGTCGTACTGTTATGGAAGATTAAGCATTCGTCAATTCTTCAGGAGACGAGATTTATCAGAAAAGCCACATCCATGTTCAATACGTGCCAGTAGCAATGGCCTTAATTAGCAATTATGAAAACACGGTTCCGGTGAGATGGGCAAGGGACTAGGTCCATTCAACCTCATGAGAACTGTTTCTTTTTCTATCAGTCGGTATGACAGGCCGCATCAAAGGTGACATTTGGCAATTATCATCGCTACAACCTCTAGCCGCCGTTCGGTGAGCGCCAAGAAAGAGATAAAATGGGTGGGACATGTAGTCATTTCCCTTTGCTGGCGGCCTAGTCGGCGGGTAGCTTAATTCGTTTTTATCTGACTCCATAAGATCTTAGAAGGTGTGTCCCGACAGTGCACTATGTTCAGGAGAAGAGGTATAGGGTAGGTTTATAGTTAGTTTATGTGGTCTTGGAATGACCACGAATTCACACTCGGTATCTAAGGGTAGGCGAAAACCGTCCGGATCCAAAAGGCGAGTGTGAACCGGAGAGAAGCAGTCTCGATTGCCGTGGGAGACGCTACTAGGTAAATTTTGTAGGGCCACGGCAACTGTCGTCCGCGAGGGAAAGGTCTCTCCCAAGGTGGTGCTAGTTTTAGCGAGACGAAGGCAGAGATTTTTACTAGGAAGATGTGGGGTCAGACAACGCCGGACTAAAACATAGCGAGGAATGCTAGGAGAGGTAGTAGAACAAGAAGGCCATGGTTTGAGTAGAGCAAGCGCCAGTGCAGAGAGAGAGAGAGTAGTGTTCCAAGTGCCGGTTCTGTACGTTCTGGCGACTGCCCCAAGACGGCCCGGTTATATAGGCAGGTCAGCCGTGGAGGGGGGGGGGGTTCCCCCACCTGTAGCTATTTTCCCCACTAGCTTCTACCCCTCTTACTGACGTCTTAAATTTTATTATTAAAATATGGAAATATAAGTGGATATTTCCTGGACCGAGAAGAGGGGAACTTCTAATTATTTGTAATTAAGAGGTTGAAACAACAATCATTTAATGCCTATTGTAATTTAAATTAATATTTTTAATATTCTTAAGAGTAACACTCCAAAAAGAGACACCTATGTATTAATATTCGTTCTCAGACAAGTGTTCAGCCTTTCCATATCTCTTTTGTTTAAGATATAACAATAGCAGATGACGTTCCATTATTGTTTAAGCTGAAATATGCTGTTTACCTTTTTGTTATTATTTTATTTGATCCCTCGCCCTATGATGTATTGTTTCTTTTCTTTTGGATTGAGTTGGATTTATGTATTTCATAGGGTATATGGTTCTATACTGCCGGAATATTCTTTTTATTTCAATTAGTCGCTCAAAAATGTGGAAATACTTTCTCTTTAATTTGAGAATATACTTAATTTTTTCAGTAAGTATAGAGAGAGAGATCTTTGTCAGTGGCCGGAGAGGTAGGAAGTGGGGCTCACTGTTGTGGCGTTAGGGGTTAGCTTAATCCAACAAACCATGACAAATCGTCGCCACTAGGGGGACCATCAGAGATCAATACTAAGATAAAATCTAGCAATGGGAAAAAGTTAAACAAAGGATTACCATTATACTACAGCCAATTACGGTTTTAATGGGATTACAATTTTTAGGGCTTTAGTGGTTCTCAGTTCTAATAAAGGTGTTTCCTGATTATAGTTAAAACATCAAAATGCTCGTTTTTTTTTTTATATCACTATATATATAGTATCACGATATAATATATACCGTTTTATTTTTATTTCACTGTTTTAATAATTAATGCTTTTTATGCCGCAGCATATTTATTGTGATGATATTTTTATGTTCAAATTAAATTTATTTATTCGAATTAGGTTGAGTTTAAGGGAGTGAGTTTTTGGCAGAAATAATTTAGGACCTGGTACAGTACTAAGGTCTTTTTGTCCTCACTTTTTTGGAACCATTTTTATTCTAGGAGGGGGGGGGATGTTACCAGTAGCAGTTTGGCGAAACAAAGGCAGAGTTGTCGGACCTTCACCAAAGCAACTCGTGGTGTCTCCTATCGGTTCCTAATACCCTTTTAATACTCATCTCCTTGCTTTGTAAGACATCCTTTCTAATCAATGATTACTACAGGTAGGAGATTAAGCTAGAGAGCATCAGCCATTGAGTTAAGCTAGTTAATTTTCTTATTGTCTGACTGTTTTATTGTTGCGTCTTGTTATTGAATATTGAAAAATTAGCACCTATATATAGAGTGTCATCTAGCGCATACAAGTGCTAAATATAAAAAAAATAGAATTGAACCCGAAAACTCCGAATTTAATTGATTTCTGTTGATCGCCCTGATAGCCTAGATCTCATGTCGAACGACAGTCGTGGAAATATGGCAATTGGTCTTATTTGTTTTCCGAAAACCAATTTTTTAAAATTTGTACTAAATTTTCTCTTGAAATAACATACAAAGCGATTTAGCATTTGGGTTTTTTTCCCTCAGATAGACTCGCTCATACTTACAATACTCAAGCACTAAATTTTATTCTTTAGAGGATTGCCTGATTAGATTGGGGAAGGTGATTTAGTGACCACTCTTCAAACACACCTCTGTAGTGTAGAATATGACGAGGTTGGAAAGAAGCGTTAGACGAACAGACGCTCAGCAAATAAGTGGGAGAAACCCAGTAAGCATTGATGTTATATAAGTATATAATAATTAATTTTGTTTTTTGACTATACTTACATACTATTAGAGATATTTTGATAATGCCCTTTTGAATTATTGATCCAGCAGCAGATTCTTAGTATTTTTTCCGTGACTTCGATGAATATATATTCTAAAAAAAAGAAAATTTGAAATGAACTTTGGAACTAAAATTCAATTCAATTCAAAACTATATCTAGTTAACAATTATAAATAGTAAAAGCATAAAAAATAAATAATAAAAACTAAGTATGTACATCAATTTGCACACAAGATTGAAGATTGGTTATCAAAATTATTAGTGAACAATAGTTCTATTCAAGTTTCCTCATTAGGGACTTTGCGGCCGATTGCTAATACTGTTTAGCAGTTGTGGAAGTACTTAGATAAAGTTCGCCGAACAACTGAAGAATGCAATGCGAACCTACTGTTTGCTTATTTAAAGGAGGTTAGTTCATTAAATGAATTGAATTTTAGATTAGATTCTACTAGGAAAAGAGTTTATTGCCAATTTTATTTTACAACTCAATTATTTCTTTTCTCTTTCCCGGCAGAATCATTAAGTCTCACTTCGCTCTCCGTCTCGACGATAATTGAGTTTCCACAAATGTATCTGACAGGCCGAGAATATGGCTTCGTTTTCTTTTTTCCGTTTCTATTGAGACGGGCGAGACAAAAGGGTGCGGGGAATTCAGGTAGATGAAGAAAGTATGGAAGAATTTGAGGAATATTGCAGCAAGAAGAACAACCGTCTTCAACAAGCCTTCAGACCGTGTAACTAATAGTATCCTATTATATCCACTGTGGAGGTTTTTATCTCATCGGATTGGGGTAAGGTATAGGGCGTTAGTAACTTTAGTACTACGTTAGTAACTCCACTTATAAAGGGGGTGGTAATCCGGATTGGCTTTCATCAGTCCCTAGATAAATATTTAGCTGGGTAGTGTAAGGTTTTTTGCAGTGTATTTATAAGTGATTGAGTTCGTTGTTTTCCATTTCTCAGTTGTCGGAAATATAATCGCCTAGTCCGAAGGGAGAGCACTTTTTTTAAGTAGTTGATACGTTGTAATTTGTGATGTTTCGCGACAATATTTAGCGCTTGAAAATTGCAGGGTTAAATAAAAACTTCACAGTTACAGTTTGTTGTTACAGTTACACCAGAAACTTTAAACCATGTACTCATTACAGTACTGATCAGGTATTTTTTTGTTTTTGTCTCGATGTTTTAGCTGTCAACATTTTCAATACATAATCCTCTGCTGACTTCGCTATAGGGCTCAGTAAAAAATTTTTTAAACCGTTCAGTCACTCATATAAATAATATGTTTTCAAAATCTTTGACTTTTAATTGGCAACTGAGGAACACAGCTGTTGAATAATAAACTATAATGTTGAAAGATCACCGAGTACTTATTTCAATATGTCCATCCACAACCGCCTCCAACCACATAATATTCTCCACATAATATTTTATAGTGGATTAGATAGTTTCACAAATAATACGAAGTTATTTTTGCTAAAAATTCCTATTAGTTTTTCTTTGAAGCTGATGCGAAGACTTATATATATATAAGTTATTGCTTACCGGCTTTAGAATTCAAAAACAAAGGGAAAAAAGGTACAGAGAAACAACACGTTTGAAAGTTAGAACTAGACTGTTTATTTCGAGTCTATAACCCTGTATATTTACATTCGGGATGTTTACATCCCGACGTTCGGGGATTAAGGTTGAGTACTGATGCTGCCCGGAGCTTAACTTATATATAAATGTTTATATATATTGATGTGTTCAACCCCCTCTTCTCGGGATATTATATTAAATAGAAATATTAAAGAGTAGATACAATTATTTTATATATACAAAGAATTGTGGACCATATAACACAAATGACAAAGAGAGATCTTATTTTATGGTTCATTTTATGGTATATATTATCAATATACTCTTATATTTTATGGCAAGTGGTGTACTTAACTAAGCGCACTGACTTTTAGATCAAGGACAATCTCTTTAGATAAACCTGCATAAAAGCGTTTAGGAGCGTGAATACTCTAGTATATTTTGAAAAACTTAATTTTAAACAAAATTTGGTCCCAAACAAACATCGGTGTGATGGGAGAAAGATCTTGTATCTTTTAGTTGTCACTTTGTTCAGTTGTTAGTCACAGAAGTTGTCACTTACTTAGTGTGTGGTCATTAGATATGATCCTGCAGATTTTGCTTAGGTTTATGTAATTACAATTGTAATGTAAGTGTGCCAACTTCGTTATACTTTTCCCTTCCGGTTTATTTGATAATGTCATTTGATTCATTCTCGGTATAACAGTATCTTTACCTTTAGTAGGCAATTTTTACATCTCATCTCATCACAAGCCCGGCCATATCCCTTCGGCTGAAACTGTTAATATATAAGAGCGTCCTGAGGCCAGCTCTACTGTTTGGGACACCACTCTTCCGATTTCTACACACTAGCACAATAACTCGACTCCAGAGCTTCCAGAACAAAATCCAGCGCACGGCACTATGGCATACCCCTTTTCGTGATATGAAAGCTCCCGACATCCACGAAAAGTTCGAGGTCCCCACCATCATCGAAGCCATCCAAAGAAGACACACATCAAGTTCTTTGACTCGATGAAACATAGCCAAAACCCTCTGTTCAGAGACATGACACCCCCACCGCTACCTGCAAGATGGCAACTCTCAACATCTGGTAAAGCAGACCAAATGGTGGACATCACGGTGCTTGGCCCACCAACGACAAGCCTCTAATGGGCACCCATCACTGCTATCCAACTAAATAAGACTGCACTACATGCCAAGAGAGACTCTAGGCCCAACCACCAGTGGACTCTCACCACTGTACCACAACTCTACCGAGGCTTCTCACACTCCTTAATTCCCTCACACCACCTTCAAGCAGGTACTCCTAGTACAAGGATCCGCACAACCCAAATATTCCTTTATTTTTCCCACATCCTTAATCTTATAATTAGAGAGCTAAGAAAAAAAAAAAAAATTTTACTTCAAAAAGTTTGTCTTTCACCCCTTATTTTAATTTTATTTTTTAATGGTGCAGATTTTCGAACCAAATCACATAAAAATCGTCTTTCTTCCCTCTATTTTAATATGCCAAAGCTATGCGTGATCAATGTTTTCTATCTTTAGAATAGTGACTATGAGAACTATTGTGCTGCTGAGTACGTTATTTCAAAACTGAAATTATCGGGTGGTGTTACAATTGTATATGCATGACGTGAAGTGGATTCAAATACCAGAAGTTAAACGCATTCTTAGAATAATAAAGGGTAATAACAAACATTGGTGTCAATAGCGTTTTCTGGGAAGTGTTTTGATCAAAAGTTTTATATCTATATGGAACTGATTAATTAGTGTTTCGAGTTGTTGTTGTTTTACTATGGATTCTGAAGTTGGCTTACTTTCACACTACGTAGAAACCATATTTGGTGAACCGAGTAATCAGCTATATCACTACCCTTCCCACATATTTATAGGTATTCTAAACTTAATTTTTAGACAAAATTACTCATTTACAATGTGTTAGTAAAGCCCTCTTTTACTTACAATGCACCAAGCTCAGCCAGTCCAGAATGACGTTTTAAGAACAATATTTGACAAAACAAGGTACACTGCAATAGTTACGTTGCAAGACTTATACAAATTTGATTATATTCTAGATATTTTAAAAGAATTAACAACAATATTTATATAAGAAATTTTATTTGATAAATGTAATTTCTAAAATGTGTACATTACCCTAACCAAACAATAATTTAATAATAATAATATAATAATTTAATTAATTGAAAGCAGGCTCCAGTTATACACAAGGGAACTATATTTTCCGCATGTGTGATTTTATGTTATCAACAACTCATAACGTGAGTTATGTCTTCTCGCATAAAACTTCTCCATCAAGCTAGAGAGGCAAGTTCTCCAAAACTGCCCAGAGGACCCAAGGGACTCCTCGTGGCTTCATCAACCCCATCCTCCCATCTACTCCTAGGCCATCCCAGGGGTGCTCCTACCTTAACTTGGGCTCAGAGCAGCTCTTCGTGGGTGTCTTGTGTATCTTTCACGTCTATCTTTTAAACTAGCAAAATTGAAATAGCTCAAAATAGTTAAATGGTTCTAGAAGGTATATGATTATTGCAATAATAGTTCCGTTATTAAGTGGGTAGACAAAATATCGCGTTGTTTGTATAAAACGATAACTTTCTGAAATAATGTGTTACAACCTTAACAGATCTCAGCTGAGAGTTTTTTGTTTTTCTTTGCATTGATATAATTTCGTCCTATTGCATTATTTTTTTTATTAAAGGTTTCAAGCTTTTATATAAACCAAATTACTTCTGATTACCGGAGCCTTCAGTTTAAGAAAACGTCTCAGATTTTAACGCTAACCGATCTTATGCCATTCGATTTCCGGCCGGTCTAACCTCTTTGTTTTCATTATGCTCCTATACTATCGTAGAATATGCAAAATGGCTATTGGGAATATGTCATAAAAAAAGTGACATTTGAAATGCATGCGCAGATAGTTTTTGTTGGAAGGTGAATACAGACCTACTTTAGAGGGTTTCAGTGTTCGATGCGCTTCCAATGGGTGCTTTACCGTCGGATTAGGATACAAATAAAAGTTTTGTTTTCCTTACTTCAAAATATCCCTCAAATTACGCATCGTACGAAACCTAAAAAATAAAACGCATTCTATTCAGTGGAAACGCCGAAAGCAATCGTTTAAACATCTGACATACAGTTCGGAAAATATTATCATTTTTATGCCCGCTTTGGCGATAAATGTGCTGACTGCGCTGCCCTTATGCTAAAATATTACAATATACACAATACCACAATATTGAAAAACTAACATTGGATAAATCGATCTTATCGTTCGCTCATCGGTAAATTATCTCTTATTTACAATGAGCCATCCCCTCCTTACCAGTATATTTTTTTTGTGATCGGTTCCGGGCTTTGCGTTTTAAGCAATGAACCATACAGATGGGTTTTAATCCAATTTGTCTTTGGTGGTGGTGTATGTACACGACGTGTAAATGTATACAGGTGGCCCTGTATGTATTTGATTTCTGCTGGCATTGTAAGAATCTAGATGTCGTTTTTGGAGCTATGGCATCTCTTGATGAGCTGTGATTGCCAACTGGCTGTGGATATGTCACTGAAAATTTTCTTCCTAGTAGTTACCATCCAAAAGTTTGCAGCCGACACTTTCTTTAGCAAATGGTCTGAAAGTCTACTTGTTAGTGTGAATCCGGTGTGATAATGAAAAAAATATAGATTTGATTTACTTAGCTCACGGAGCAGGCAGGATCTTCAAGGGATCGAACACCAGTTCATCAATCATCAAACATCAATACCAATTGATTTTACTACTTGCTTTAGTCTCAAGCTCTGGGGTCTACGAGGGCGTGCCCAAAAGAAACCGAACTATTTTTCTACAAAGTGATCTATTTAATTCTTGTACTAATAACCTATAATCTCCCTCATAGTACTCGCCATTGGAGTCAATACACTTGGTGAACTCTTTTATTCTACTGTTCGAAACAGTTGTTAAATTGCTCTTATGTGATGCCAGACAGCGCCCCTGTCGATGTTGTGTTTAGTTCTTCAACGTCTGCAAAACGCTTTCCTTTCATGTCCCGTTTCATTCGGGGGAATAAAAATAATTCGAAGGTGGCTCGGGTGAATACCTAAAATCGGCGCTGTGTGAGCGGGAGATTTTGCAGCTACCATTCTCATCCGAAAATCTTCACTTAAAATTCACTGCACTGAACTCCAAGTCACTCCACATTTCTCCACAACTTCTTCATATGCTCCGCCGTCGATCTTCCAAGACGATTTTGCGAATTTTGTGGATATTCTCGTTGGTTGGGGCCGTTGAAGGACGCCCAGAGCGAGGTTGATCATTAATTGACATTATCCCCCTTTTAAAACGGGAAAACCATTCAAACACTAGAGTTTTTTCCATAGCTTCATCCTCGTAGGCACCTTTTAACATTTCAAGAGTTTTTGTTCCAGTTTTCCCAAACAGGAAGCAAAACTTCACGGCCGCGCGCTGTTCACGAAAATCAGCTATCACCACGACGAGCGTGCAAAACAGCTGTTATAAATAAATTAACGCAAGCGATTCGGATCTCCTATGGCGGCACATGGCATGCTGGCTGGTGAAAATTTGTTTTACGCGCTCCTACCGCCACGTACATCAGTTCGGTTTCTTTTGGGTACGCCCTCGAATATTAGATAGTAAGCCAGCCGAAACGTTAATTTTAACTGTTAATAATCCAATTTAAAAAAATAAATACACAAACTGACAAATAATGTAGAGGTGAATTATTGTTGTGATGACTGTCTTATTTGCGTTTAAATAAAATTAATTACCTTTATGAAAATTTCAGTTAAGTTTCTTTTTCAACATGAAATTGGCGAATAATTAAAATTATTCAGTTTGATTTGAAAACTTCTCACGTTGGTAGTACTGCAGCATGAAAACGTTTGTGTGGAAGAAACAGAAATATACTTACTGCTCTGGTTTTGTAGCGGAATCGCTTATGTGGATCTCAACGGAGACGACCGAAAAGGAGAAAAGTAGGCATCATTGCTAAAAATATTCTGAAATATCTGACTGTAGACGTGAACAGAGTCACACAGGAATGGTGTTTTTTTGGGGATGTTGGGGTTGACAAAAAGCAATAGTCCCTGTTAGCCCGGGAAAAAGTGGCGGGGTGGCCTAAGGAAACACGACACCTCGGGTTCAGTTCAAACACACAATGTTTGTCTTGGTCCTCAATAAACTGAGGGGGGAGAGTAAAAGATAATGATGCTTTATTTCTTTTAACATATTCTGCTAATAATTCATTGCCTGGTCATGATCGATAATGATTTAGTATTTCATTGCCGATGGCTTTACTTTGAAATAGCTTTGGTAGAATCGCTTGTTTGTCTGTCTCTTTGCTTGTAATACGGCGGAACAATGATTGTAAAACTGATATAAAATTTTAATTGTAGATTATATAACGCGTAGAGAAGTGTGCTGATAAGGCATTAACATACTGCAGCAAGAAAAATGAAAATAAAAAACATTCATGAACAAATTGCTTCCGTTTTCCTAACATTTATTAGTCTTCGCAAAAAAAATGTATTTTTTTATTATTTTTTCATCCATGTAGCTGCATGTTTACCCTGAAGATAAGCACTTCCCTCTTTGACCTATAAACATGCAATTTTACATGGAGCTCCCGCTTGATTATCCGACGACATGGACATATTTTTTAACCCAATAAAACACAATTAAAGGATATTAATAAATTAAATCGTTGGTAATTAAAACATATTTATTTTTCTATCCTATTAAAAATGGGTATCAAATTATAGATCTGGACTCCATAAAACACAATTAGAGGATATTAATAAATTGAATCGTTGGTAATTAAAACATTTTTATTTTTCTATCATATTATAAAATGGGTATCAAATTATAGATCTGGACATCCTGATTTTATAGGGCTGGACTCCATAAAACACAATTAAAGGATATTTATAAATTGACCCCTTGGTAATTAAAAAATATTTATTGTCCTATCGAATTAAAAAATGGGTATCAAATTATAGATCTGGACATCCTAATCTAATGAGTGTTGGAGCTTTAGTGAGCTATTATTCCAAAAAAAAATCATTTAAATTCCATAAAACCTTTTCGTAGATTTAGACTTTTAGACATTTTGTAGAACGAGACATTTAGATTTTTTTTATGAAGGCCACATAGTAAATAAATTCAGCATTCCCCGCTGCAGTTGTATAATGGTGAAACTCATAATCAAATTTATGATGGAAACTTTGTGATATTGAGAATTTTTATGCAACTAACTTTTTTAAATTATTTATAGCATCAAATGTATTTGAATACAAACCATTATTAAGTATTCTATTGATCCAAAGGTTCTGCACATCAAAATAATTGAGCCAATGTTTCCTTTATATATTAGATCTAAAACAAAAAAAAAATATGGAATTAAAGAAAATATCCGAAATATTGATAATTAAGACAATCATGCAATTTTTCTTAGTGGACATTGGTTACATGAAGTCAGGATCTATGCATTTATCTGAGACTCTGGCTACTCTCAAGCCTCAAAAGGAGTTGTAAAAGTCATAGTCTATAATGATACTAGTAGAGTTAATTATTATTAAACATATAATTGTCAGAAATATATTTCCTGTGTTTTTAGACTTAACTATTGTCATATGTTCAACCCCCAACAGGGGGGAGTGTATTAGGCCGACTGTCGGCATTTCATAAACCCCTCTTTTGATTTGCTATACCGTTAAATTGTTTTTTCTGCTAACTTATATAAATAGCAAATATATATATTTATGCATCCTGTTCCTTTATTTTTCCCTTATCCATAATCTTAAAAATTTGAGAGCTAAGGGGGAAAAAACAAAAAAATTATGTATCATTGGCGTGGTATGACTGATTTGTGATTTACAATTCATTCTTAACATTTTTTTTTCTCCCGTACAGTAGCTAGGATGCAGCTAGGTTTAGATCTTACAGTGGTTTAACATTGTAATAACTGTATTTTTGTGGTTGAGTTATCGTATCTTACAGCTTATGTAAACGAGGCAAATAGTGTTCTTTATTTCGAAAATAATGCTATAATAATAAAATTATAATATTTTTTTGAGGTCATTAATTTTGATGAGTTAGTCTGTTAGCAAATGTAATTATGTATCTATGTAGTACTCTCTATACATGTAATATTATACTGTTATTTATAAAGTTATTAATAAAGGAAAAATATTGTTCATAATGATATTAGTTGTTTATAATTGATGGCTCCAGGTGCTATTTGCAAAGGGATTTTACCCTGGAAGCAAATTATATATTAAATATGTAAATAACGTGTCTTTAAAATGTGAATCGAGAAATCGTTAAAACTAAAGAGAAAAGGACTGATTTTTTCACATTTATTTTTTTTTTTATAACAACTTTATTCTAATAAAATTACAATCTGCCAGATTGGGCTATAAGTAATTGTGCTATATGATCTCATACCAATTTACAATTTTCATTCACTCGCTCATTCATGCTATATATACAAACTGCCCAGAGGCCCCCAAGTTCACATGGTTGTCACTTCCCTTGCGTGCGAAGGAGGAAGCGGAGTCTTGGGAAGTCCCCCACGCTCCTACGTCAGCCGCGTCACTGTATAAGAGCCAGCGGAGGCTGACCAAGAGCGCGAGAGCCACAGACGCTCAGGACATGATTAGAGAAACTGGCCATTTCCAGGACTCCCACTGTCACTTATTTATAGCAGGTCACGAGGCCACTGCCGTTTTAGTCTCCGAGGAGGATTATAGGGTTGAGTGGTGCAGGGGAATGACTGTGCTAGGGAATTAGGGTGGTTGGATAGGTTAATATGGAATTTTATGAACTTGGAAGGGATGAGTTCGAGAATGTAGGGTATATTCAGATCATTATGAAGGGGTTTGTTGCTGACGTAATAAGGGGCATTTCTATTGTTCTCAGGATTGAAAGGATTGGATGCGCTTTCACATTTTTCTGGAATTATTTTTACATTTATTTCAGTAGTTTACTTGAGCTCGCTGAGAAGAGACAAAGGTAGAGTGGGAATATCCTAACGTAAAAGAGGATCGCATTTACTTTTTAACGATTTTCTCTAAACGTGGGTAGTCCGGGTTATAACCTCGGTATTACAAGGTCCTAAAAGGGCCATCACCATGAAAAGTTACTGCCCTTAGATGGGCATCGTTAAAGGATTAGGTGTTCTTACTCACTTCTTCAGCTATCAACTTCATATTCTAGCAACAGTTCTATTCTTCAAGTTTTAGCTCTAACGGATATAGACAACTGGTTGGCTTTAATGTTTTAATAAAATAACAATACATTTAAACCGAGAATATAAAAACCATTAAAATGACAGCGTTTTTATGTACGGTCACATAAAAAGAGTGATCGATCAGAAGTTTATTTTCTCGAAACCATATTGTACACAGTGTACCTTCAAGCGTTCTACCACAACTTCAGTTCTTTAATTCGTAGGCTCATCGTAGTTTTCACTAATATATTAGGTTTTAAAATTGAAATGATTATACCAGGAAGGGTATATTTATGACTTTTTGTAGTTATAGTCCATCAAAGTCCGAACATATATTACTTATTTTTAATCGTTATTTTGATATATTACATTTATTACAAGTAATCGATTGACGACCCTTCATTATTTTTCAACGGTTTTAACAAGAATGTATCGTCAAATTATTATCCATACAAAAAACAGAGTTTAATTATTAAAAAACAGAGGGAATTATGAGTTTATGATTGTTTTAGTATTAAAAGCCTAAAAACACCCGTAACCATACCAGTCCCTTGTGTTATTTTAAAATAAAATGCGACAAAGGGGTAAATTATAAGGACATAAACCAAATATGTATTATACAGTAGACCGTAACGTGGTCATTGATTAAACCGTGTTTCCAAACTTTGGAACTTTTTGATATCATGGTTTTATTATTATTAGATTGTTGCCGTTTGTGGATAATATTATGCAAATAAAAACTCCACAGTCAGTATAGATAGCTTGTTGAAAAAGTTTTTTTCTCACGTTTTTACTTAAGTTGGTTTTTTTTTGTTTCGTTTATTGGGTGGTCGGAATTCTGCAATGAAATAATAAATGGTCTGTTCTGAACTGTTGCCTACTAAGCATCTGTTATGTCCAGTCAGTATAAATCTAAACCAGTAGATTTTGCTAATATATAATAATTACCGATCAAATCAAAATATCTATTAACCAAATATAACCAATTATTAACTCCTCAACTCCAGGGAGTGTACCCGAAGAAGCAAGGGGGGACTCTCACAGGACTATGATCCTATGTATAATGGCAATAGCTAAATTGATCAATTGGCTCTGTCATCTCCTCTCATTAAATACGCGCCAACTCCTGGTTCTCTCACTTCCCACATCTTCGACTACGGTGGTGTGGTATACGGAAGCCTCTCTGAGGATTCCGAGGCTCGGTTAAAGTGCCTGATGAATTGTTTTCTTAGATTTATAAACGGGATCACCAGAGACTTGCATTTCGCAGTTTTACTCCGGGTTGGGATGGCTGTAGCCTTCCACCCGTCGCCAATACTTCCTTGGACTCCTCGTCTTCATGACTGGAAAGCTATCTTAACTTCCCAACTTCCTTCAATTCAAATCAATTCTGGATCACGCCCTTTCGACATGCATTTCCCTTCTCATAAATCTGCTTCCTTTGACACTAATTTTCTTATTCGTGCCGCAAACCTTCGGAACTCTATTCCCATCGATATTCGTAGCTCTTCTCAATACGCAATTCATCATTTTTCTCCTCATCATTCATGCTATTTTCCTCCTTGTTAAAAATTCCTTTGTTTTTTTTTCACCTCTTGTTTTTTTGTTACAATCTCTTACTGTTGACTCTTTGTTGTCATCTCATATGCCCATAGTCCTTTTATTACCTCTAAGCTTATCTGTGAAATGTTAAGTATTCTTTAGATAGACATTCCTATTATTGTTTTATTCCTTAGGGGGCAATGTCCAAAAATTTTCTTTCATTTAATTTTAAATATCTTGACCACTTGAGACTGGCAGTTACCCATTATCTTAGGCCACAGTACTGATCTATGTATATTTTTTAATGCAAAAACACTATTTTTGTATATAAAGATAACAAAAAGTGGGTAATAGCCTGGATGAGATAACTGTTTGTAGACCGCAGGGACAATCCCAATGACATTTCAGACTCAATCTGATGAATTAGCCGATTGAACTGTGTTTGGTCGCAGTAGTCAGCCCACGAAAACAAACCTCGCAACTGGAGCTATATGTTATCGGAGTTAGGAGGCGTTGGCACTTGCGACAGGTTATGGTTTATACGGGGTTGTGAGCAGGAATTTACTGCCGAGGTTGTGAACCGACTTTTATTCAAGCACCTTACCGTCTAACGTCCACCTGGCAGTCCGCGTGTTCTACGATAGCGATAGAAAAAAATTAGTCATTCGCTGTGAAATTTCAAAAGTATATTTCACAACACCTGAAAGTATGCTGATTAGTCTTTATTTAAACTTTTCTTTTCTGTTATTTTAGTTTGGGGTGAAATAATAAAAAGTGGGAAATATAACCTGGATAACATAACTGCTAGAAAACCGCAGGGAGATTCAATGACATTCCAGACTCTATCTGTTGGATCGTCCCCTTGAACTGTGTTCGGTCGCAATTATCGGCCCACGAGAAATAACTTGGCACCTGGAGCTATATATTACCGGATATAGGAGGCGTTGGCACTTGCGAGAGGCAGTGCTTTTATACGGGACTGTTAGTAGGCATTTACTGCTGAAGCCGACGGTGGAGTGCCTACTTTCATTCATGCCACCTCACCGACTTACGTCCGCTCGCCAGTCAATGTTCTACTTATTTATTTTTTCTTAATCCCTATTAATTTATTAATAACTAAAAAAAATGTATAAAAATACATATTGGATTAAACTGGCTCTTTGTACTCCATCAGAGATGCATTTTAAGTTACCTTTACGAGCTAAACAATCCAAACAGGACCACGTGATGGAGCTCAACTTTGGATTACAGATTGATTGAGCTAAGTTCTACTTATGACTAACTTACAATCTAACTTAAACCTAGAGTATCCCCGCTTCGACCGCCTGCAGCCATCGATAAGGAACGGAAGTGGGGATGTCTTCTTGAATACGGGGTTGGTCATGAATTGTAGAGAATTGAAGGGTTTCAAAAGAACTCTTCCTCCGTCGAATAGTTTTCTATTATTAAGAGTTAGGGGATGTAGGGAATAAACTGGATTTGTCGGACCACTTTCATGGGTATCGTATGTTATACTATAGCGGTCGAAAAAATTGTTTAATCAGTGTGTAGTTTTAAAGGTAGATATACATATATATATAAAAGAAAAATTGATACTGACTAGACAATTCAATTTTTTTTTTAATTTTTCTTTTCTCGTTTCTCATGATTTGTTTGTTACAATACTTCATTAGCAAACCACTCAATAAAATGTAATAATAAAAAGTTATCCAAAAAAAAAAATATCCCTACACAATAAAATAAAAGTTCTGGAATAATTTAATTTAATATTGTTTCAGCCATTTTTATGCTGTGTTTTTTTTCAAAGAGAATATGTAAGCTATTTACATTTTTTTTAAAGAAATTTTCTTTACCCGAAATAATTTAACCAAGAAAATAAAGAATTCGTGGTCATAAATAATCGTTAGATAACGCACCCTAGCTATCTCATGACATACGATTTTTATTCCCACTTTCGACTTATTATATTTTGTTCAAAAATATTTTTAAAAAAGCATAATTACTAGGCAAAGAATAAATATATTGGGCAGATTGGGACTTGAACCCTGGACCCTACTCAATATCCAGTAGGGATTCTGCCAATATTTTTTCTTTGACTGATAGTTATTAATAATAGTTGGATATACACCACAACGAAAATTGATTATTAAAAAAATAGTTCATATTTATGCTCTGTCTTATTTATTGCTTTGCTCTCATTGCTGTAATATATTTGGTAAAAAGTATATCATTTGATTGCAAATCGGTCTAATAAATATTCATGCAACTGAATTTGTTCAAACGTATAAAAACTAATAATTCTGAAAAGTTAAAAAAAATATATATATATATATATATGATGATTTATTTTAATTTACTTATTTCTCAGTATAAATTAATTGATGTTGTCATCATAAATTTTCATCTTATATTTGGTGTACTTACATCATTCATTTTATTATTAGTTATTTTCTCTGAGTATAATGTAGCACTTTATTTTCAGTTTTAAAGCGACCATACACAATTTGTATGTTGCGTTCGATTAAAAATGTATTCTTTTTGAATCGGGATCTCTATAATTGTTTGTCATTCGACTAAGTGTATCTGTTAAATATAATTACTGAAGTGGATGACTCTCGATCTGAAAGAGGCGCGTAATGTAAATATTGTTATTTATTCCGTTGATTGTTTGTCTATAAATTATTTTATCAGCTGCTGCTTCCAGGGCACTCTGACATCCATAGTAACGTCCTGCTTAACATGAGCACTGGCTTACGTGCTTGGAGTCCGGGTCCCGCGTCACAATGAACCATAGGCGGAGAAATCCAAGGGACAACAAGCTAAGTATGACTGGGACCAATTGGCAGCTCAAGATGGAAGGATTACAACCTGACTTGAAGATAGGAAGTAATTTGAGCTCACCTGAGGACAGGACACACTCACCGTAGCCCTCCGCCGATGTCAGAACTGAATTTCGTTGACACCGACCACACGGGGAACATCTTGACTTCCCACCGCAATGACTATTTTAATTTTTAATGGGCTCCAAAATTTGGGTTGTAAATCTTTAAATAAACATTCGTCATGTTGGATTGTAATTGTAACTAGATCATCCTGTTTATGTAAAAACCTCCAAAAGTATGATGATATTCTAAAGAGCAAACACTACAGAAAGATACACCATTATTTTAATATTAGCACTGTGTGAAAATCAAATTTTTCCAAAAATCATTCGGAGTATCTTTAAAAATCTTTTATTTATTGCTATATCGCCATTCGACGTTTCGCCTATTCAGTCATCCTCAGGACTATAAATTATATTATTTATCGTTGGGTTTCAAGTAAAAAAACACTAAGTAAAAAAAAAACGTGGCAAAAAAAGAGATACTTTTTTTTTAACTTCTTTGGTAATAACATTATTACTTATGAGTATGAAATTAAATTTAGCATTGGCGTTGTTTTAGAGAGCCTAACCAAGAGCCAATGTTAGCTCGCGTATGCTTATTTTATGTTTATTATACCTGTACATACAAATAGGCCAGAGTACACAAGGGGATTACAACAATTAAAAAAAATAAATATATATATATGACCACCAGTCAAAATGTCTCCATTTTGTAGCCAAGAAAACCTGAAAATCCGAAAAATGATAATTTTGGGTTTGAGTTTTACTTGTAACTAACTATACGAGTTATGTGATTGTCAGTACTGATGCCCTACTTAACAGCCTAAGTATTACAACTTCCCCTTTCACGATGTGTGAAATATTTTGTGAAAATTTGATTTTCACGCACTTTAAATATTAAGATAATGGTGTATCGTTTTGTAGTGTTTACTCTTTAGAATATCATCATAGTTTTGGAGGTTTCTAAATAAACAGGATGATCTAGTTACGAAGTGTATACAACTTCATCTTAGTGCTTGTTTTCTTGTAATCTGTACTTGTTTTTATATGGCAAGTTTTTAGATAAATTTGAATGCATCATGGACTTCGTAATACGTTATGCAATGGTGGAAGGATGAAATAATGCATTCGAAGATAATATAGTCCTCAGGATGACTGAATGTGCGAAACGTCCATCGCCTGGTGCTGCAATGATAAATAAAAGATTTATGAATTGACTCTAAAGAATTTTTGAAAAAATCATTTTCGCACAATTATGATTTATGCATTATCTTGTGTACGTTTATTTACCTAACAGAGTAAAGTATTGATCTCTTGCTGACATTTTCATCGGCTCTTCACCCTTATTGTTGTTTGCGGAAAAAACTATGCTGTTGAGGCTACCGATCCAAGGACCAAGTATTGTAGTTGGAGGTAGGGAGTACACGGCCTGGTCCGGAGTTTGCATAATGAACCGCCTGTATCAGGCCCGGCCACTCCCACCAGATCAATACAGCAGCAGCCACCTCCTGCGCCCGCTCCGCTGCGGCTCGTGTAATTAGCCTACATGTTTAAATATGTAAGCAGGACGGGATAAATGCTTACATAAAATACATAAATAGATACGAAAAAGTTAAAAGAGACGAGCTGAACAGAAATCGAGCCTGACCTACTCATCAATCACTGCCAAAAACTAAAATACCTTTCCGACTTTAATGCGCATTGTAAAACAAGATTTCAAACTATATGATCACCGTACCTAAAATGTTTCTACTTAACTACTTGATCCGTGAATTGACCACATTTACATAAATAGTATATTTTTCATAAACTAAATTAAAGGCACAAACAATTTGAGAGCTGTCAGTGTTTCTTGAATGATTGTGAAAAATTTACTGTTTTATGTTCAAAAATAGTCTATTTTATTTTTGAAACCATCGCTAATAGCTGAAAATCTACAATGCAAGAAATGAAAAAAACGTTTTCTTCGCGGTATTTTTTGTAGTTCTGTCCATCTCCATAATATAGATGGGAATCAGAACATTAAATTTTATGTTGACAATGAGCTGGGATTTTTGAAATCTTGAATTCAGTGAAACTAGCCAGAGTTTTTTCCAGTTAAATTTTGTTTTTGAAACCAACCGTCACTATATTTTAACAAATATCTATATTTTATTAATATAAAAAAATTGGAAAGAAATAGTTTATAGTTGAAACGTCTCAAATATTAAATAGCACAAAAACATTTAAGTGTCCCAAAAACACAGCCGTAGTACAAAAAAATTAGCATTAATTAAGTTTTGGCGTTAATGTAAAATATATACCGGTATAAAAGTAATACTGGATACAAACAGGGCAAAAAAATATATATATTGAAAACACTGTAAATTTCTAGACCTGTCTTTATTATTTAAAGAATTTTGATACTTTTAGGCTATTTCATTTAATATTTGCTCGCGAGGAATTGGCATTAACATATTTTTTCCCTCAGATTTTATAAAATCCACAGTGAAACCATAGCCAAATAGAAAACAAAGAAAAAACAACAACACTCAAAACAATGCTTCGATCCGTAATCGAAGCTTTATGATGATGAAAAACATTTATGTAGATGTTCGAAACGAATCACACACAAGCGTGTTCGATTTTATGGATCCATGCGAAATCGCGTGTCCCCAATTTTTCTCTAATTTTTGAGTAACCAATAAATTCGGTAAAATATAATAAAAATACGCTATAATAATAAAATAAAATAATAATCCACACATCCGTTTTGGACAAATCGGAGATTATTTGAAAATGATGACTTAGCAAATGATTTCAAGATAGGCGACAAATACAAGATAACTAAGGTAAGATAAGATGACTGATAGAATTGTAGCCCGTTGATAGTCGTCGATACTGAGCTGTCCAAGGATAACAGTTTAAAATGCCTCACCACGAACGGACACTGATCGCCTACTCATCCATCAAATCTGTCATCCCGCGAAGCTATAAAAAAGATTAATTATTTTAATGAATAGCCGTTTTTGCATCTGTTCTGACAAGTTTTACTGACAGGTGTTTATATTATGGGCAGTGTTTCCGTCGCCTTATGGTCGATTTATTTTATCCAGCTTTAAATTTTCATATTATGTTTAATATATTTTTTATAATCACACGACTTAAAGTCAACTATAGACCACCACTATATCCAAATGTTTAGCATGTTGTATTTAAACTCCATACGAGACCCGTAGTCTATTGTCCTAGGATTTTTCTTTAGGGATGGGTCTACTCAGCCTCGCGAGGATAAATGAGTAGCCACTTGAACAGTTGAAAATCCTAAGAAAACCAAATTTAAGGTTGAGAGGAATCGCCTCGTGCTTATCACACTTGGGCCTCTGCTGCTCCTGTGAACTACGGTTCTTCCCTACCTCTTCATTGGATATTATGCCATGACTATTTATAGGCAAGTAAACATTTTAGAATGTTTGGATTTTACTGTATTCAGAAGCGATTCATTCGGAAGTAAATCATTATTTAATCATTGTCATGTTTAATGTAAAATTCGTATGAAATACTATTGTTATGTTTAGACAGGAAGCACAATAAGGGGCATTATTTGAGGGTTACCATAGAAATAAATAAATATAAATATGAAAAAGATCCCCCTATTAAAATCTATTGATGGGCGATGTATGATTTTTTTTTTTTGTAATAAAAATCGCTTTTCTATATTAAAACTACAATTAATCTACCGTGCATATTTTTTATCCAATTATGCTCCTAGGGAAATTCGTCCTTTGTTCTACTTCAGGACCCATTGGATTAAACACCCGGGCGATTTTCAGATATTTGACGACCTCGTGTAGCCAACAAACCCATGATGGCCAGCGTGGTACTACTTTTACCCTTGACAGTTGATAAGTAGCATCTTTTTCAATCAATGTTCTTTGAATCTCCCTCAATATTTGTCCTGATTCTGTGAGCAACCATTCTGTCTTGATTCAATAGTTTTTTAGTGTTTTTATGATTTGATTTTTTTACTGATGATGAATTCACTCTAAATAGTAGTGATACAGATGTGAATTTCTGCCAACTATGCCGTTTTTGTGGTATTGCCTTCAGTAGATCCCTTCCATTTTGTCGCCACTGGATGGCGAACAGCTTGTCGAAAAATCCCCGGAGGGTGATAAGGAGAGTCACCCCTCGGCGAGAAGCTCCCCTCCCGCAGCAACCCTTGCAGTGGCGGCCATCTTTGCTCACCCTCTGCCACTCTCCACTGTCGACACTTAAGCTGCTCCCGGTCCCCTTTATGGGCCACATTTCCTCGGATTAGCAATATTACCGGGGCCGTTACACGCCTCCCTCTGGTGTAATTGCTCCGAGATACGGGGACTTCTCCGAGAGAAGCGCCGATGTTTACCGAGCTACTTGCTGGGTATTTATCGATGTTTCATTCATAAGTGTCAGAGCTTAATGCTCATATAGAAGACTAGCACTCGTACTAGTTTATATTTATACTACTAAAGTTAGTTGAGGTTTTAAATAACACTGTTCAGCAAAGTAGATTTTAGTAGTTGCGTAGTTGCAACTGCACTGATGGCGCCAACTATCTGTGGTTTTGCTGAACTGAGTCACAAAAGGGTTAGAACTGGCTAGTGGGTGGTTGATGTCAGAAAAATTTCGTTTGTTATCAAGAATCACCACTATCCCATGATCATATCATCTGCCCTTTCACCATTTCTCTGTCGCTTATTCGCAAGGTGAGTAGCGAGGCTCTTTGCTTCCCCGAACAACATGAACATAAGACACCTCCATTTTAGTAACCATTTTACGAAGAAGTTATAGCAAACTCGCACGAAGTCTTACAGGCTTACGCACTTATTGACTTCCCCCAATCTATCACTGCGTCTCAAGCTATTTATTTACAAGAGTGTACTAAGGCCTACTCTGCTGTATGGTGCACCGCTTTTTCGTTATCTGTCGTATACGACAGCTCGGCGACTCCAACAATTCCAAAACGGTATACTGATGAAAGTGGTCAGAGGTACTTCATTCGAGCAGTGGAGCAACAGTGAGCTTCACGAGATCTTTGAGCTACCTACGGTGGATGAATTCATCCAACGTAGACATATAAAATTTTTCGACTCCCTGCGATACCTGACAAATCCAGTGTTTAACACTATAATCCCCGCTCCGTTCCCCCATCGATGGCAGGACGCTGTCGCAGCTGGAACGCTTTAATCTTAGGCTCTAGTCATAGGTTTTAGTTTGTAAGTTTTTCTCCCATATTTTCAAACTGAAGGTGAGCCCCATCACCTTGTAATGTATTCATATTATTTTCCTTTTAACTTCAATCTGATTTATGTAGCCCAACCTCCTTCAAATGCATCTGCGTATAGCATAAAGAGGAGAAAAATTTGCTAATTCTTGTTCATCGATTTGTTCATCGATTTGTTCATATTTTTACATTGTATAATTCAAAGGCGTTAAGGGAGAAAAAAAATTGATAAATAGGTTCACTTCATCTAATCACCTAACATCGAACACCAATGATTGATCGCACGTAGAAGCGAGGTAGCAATGCCATCCAATAATAGACAATACCATTTGCCCACCAAATGCAGTGCAAGAATAGCTTCAATTTGGTTGTATATATACTATAATTTATTTTTTATTTTCTAATTTCATTAACCTGATTGTATACTTATAATACTTTAACATATAAGTATATCTTATATAATTATATACAATAACCTTATTGTAATATATTATCACTTGTATACTAATGATGAATTGACTATAAATAGTAGTACTCTTTTCGGCCTTTATATGCCCTTGGAAGACCCATAACACAAGACGAAAAAGTGGAATTTTACAAGAGGAGCGTTTGTAGTTTGACATTTTCGGCTTATCGTTGTTCTGGATCGTTGTTCTGTCACGATTGCTCTTTAGCGGTAAATATTGAAACTAAAAATCTGACATTTTTCCTCAAAGAAATATACGTAAATGGAAGGAAGATTTCCAAACGAAAAAAGGAAAAACAAAAATACTGTCTTACTCTTCCATCCAAATGAACGTTATGTATATATGTACATGCTTTATCTTATTAAAGATACGTTAAACTAACTTAGCATGTATGATGTTCTAATAGCACAGTTGATGTAAATTCAGATTCACCATTCGACTTGATAAGCGATTCTTTAATTTGGCAAGCGAATTAAAAATCTCATATTATCCTCAGACGGTATACTCTAGCGATTAAATCACACGCTTCAACATAACTGAATTAGTATTCATACATAATGGAACATATATATGCTATTCATATTTTTATATAATATCGCATCATTAACGACTGCAGTGCCGGCATTTAGTTTTCTGTGATAATGGGTCATCGAGCAAAGTTGAGATTACCTAAAAAGGATTTGTCTTGATTCATCCTAGTCTTAATCCTCTTCGTTGCCTTACAGTTTAGAACTTAAGGCTTAAAAAAAGATGCTACATATGGACCTATATAGCGTATAGGAAACGGGAAATCGCCTGTGGCTGTTTTGGCGTCGTTTGTGCTGCATTGTCATAGTTTCACGGCTTATCAGCATGCCACTATGTCCGGATAGGCACGGATGTTCACGAACGTGGCCTGCATGTCAGAAGCTCCTTCATTGATCTCGTTACTATGGGCCGTCCATTTTGGGACGTAAACCAAGATTTTAGGATTACTTTTTCATAAGTCAAGATGGTTTTGTTAATATCGTTTGGTTTGGGGTTCAGGAGAGGTAAGAGGACAGAAATGTTTTATCGGTTAAAATATTTGTATCACCGCAACCACAGTATTTTGATCGAATTCCAAACCGAAAACTAAATTGAGATATGATAGATTTTACTATCAAATTTAATAATAACCTAAGGATATGCTATCACAATATAAAATGTAAATGCATTTAAAACATTGGGAGATAAAAGTGATTAAACAAAACTAATGGGGCTTCATTTCTTGCACTCTTTTCATTTTTATTTTTGAAGGAATTCATCTTACCTTAAATTCATAAACCTAAATTATAAATTACACCCAACTATTTTCAAGTAACTGGCCAAACAAGACCTAAACTAGCGATTATTCTTTGTATTATAATATTAAAAAGAAAGTATTTAAATACAAAAGTAAAGCAATAATTCATTCATAATGATATGAAAGGTTTATGCTCAATTCTTTAAACTGAAAAAAGGGTTGTTCTTTCATTGAAATGTGTGTGAATCAGAAGTTTATTGTCCCAGGTTACCCTGCCCTGTCGTAGGGCATAAGGGCGCATGACCCTAACAAATAATAAACAAAAAAAAATGATAGCTTATAACTTACTTAAAATATTTTATCGAAATAGGGCCTCGTATTGTTATTTTCGATTATAGAATATGCTCCCTAACAATAGATTTTTCAGCCTTTATCCTGCATAATGCCATTTTCTTGTTCGTTCCGTGGTCCCTATAAGGGTTCCTTTCAGCCCTACTTCACTTTCCCTTGAATTATGGCAGAGTGGAGACAGCCTTTTTAAACAAGAAGGAGGAAACTTTAAGTGCATAATTATGTCCTTCCCGATTTTTTTTTTGACTTCCCTCACTGTTCAGGATAAATAGAGCATGGGGCTTTTGAAATAAAATAAGGGGACTGTAAAATAAAATACTCACCGAAGGGGAATAAGAGGTTTTTCCAGCCGAACGGTAACCGGTTTCGTTTACGGTTTTATTGTTGTTGTCCGTGTTTCAATTTTATTCCATCGGGCGGATACCGGAGTCGGCCTGACGGAACGGTGGAGTGGAGGGGAGGGGGTGGCTAGAGAGAACGGGGGCGGCTAGAGAGAACGGGGGCGGATTTATGTGTTTTCGCCACCGGCCTATTTGTAAACCGTTCTCCTTTATTTCAGAAATATATGTCACGCTCCTGATTAATTGTGTACCCTTTCGGGGTTCGGTTGGGACCCGACCCTATTCACAACCCTTCACTAAATATCAACCTCTGGTACATCTCAGTGTAATATCATGAATCTTTAGAACTAATGGTTTGCTCGTTGTGGCAGTTAG
Source organism: Acanthosoma haemorrhoidale (assembly GCA_930367205.1). NCBI lineage: Eukaryota > Metazoa > Arthropoda > Insecta > Hemiptera > Acanthosomatidae > Acanthosoma > Acanthosoma haemorrhoidale. Next base: position 20,525,217 of record OV884014.1, on the reverse strand, counting down.
CAAGATTTCCCCCGCAATAATCATTTTCACGCCGTTAAATGATTGATCTGTTGGTAAAAAAAAAAAAATATGCTCGAAGATCTAGATGAAATATAGAAAGTATACCTCAAATAAATGGTTATGGATACAGCAACACCTTTTTTTTCAGAACCTCACGAACAAACATTTATTCTTATAAATAACACATATTTATAATATATAACTGTATGAATGAGCGAGTGAATGAAAATGGTATTAACCTTATCTATTTCAAATATTTTGGATAGACTGAACCTTGAACTAACCGAAATTTAAAATATATATATTTTTAAGTAATAATTCTCTGAAAAATAATAAATTATTTAGATAAAGTCCAGGTCTAATGACCGAACTAATACTTAATAATAATAATATAATGCCTAATAGTTTATTTTAGGTGTCATGTGAAGATAAAAAGGGCGTGTAATCAGTTCAGAATAGAGAGATTAATCGAAAATTATTCAAATTTACTTATGTAAGAATGAGATCATTTAAACTCAATTGCTTATTTCCCAATAAGGCAGATTGTAATTTTATCATAATCAAGTTATTTAATTAGAATATATAGCATAATCTATTTCAAAATTGTCAATATTTTAATTCTTGCTAGTTCGTTTATTTATCAACTCCCGTATTGTTTAGTCCCTAGGGATTGGGAGGTAAAGAATTAAGCAAATAATACTGTAGATTACGCTGTTTACGTTTTGGTCCAGTTAGAAACGTATGCAAAAATAAATCAAAAAGGTTAATCATGTTCTGTTAACTTCTACGCCCCCAAAGGCATATTTGAGAAGCTATTTTAGATTTTGAAGTTATATTTTCCTATTTTATTTTATATTTTACACGATAGAACAACGTTTCTTTATTGTTGACCATTATCTCAAAAATAATGAAAGTTGGGCGGCCGCAGTTCGAAAATTTCATACAAAATATGGTCGGAATGGTGTTTTGACTTCATCAACTGTGAAGAGATTAATTGAAAAATTTAGGGAGACTGGATCAGTTGTAGTCACTAAACACACTGTTCGTCCAAAAATAAGCCGTTCAAATGTCAATATCGAAGCAGTGCGTGAGAGTGTTGTTGAAAATCCATAACACAGTTCTTTGTACCGAAATTGGATGATATTGATGTGGCCAATATGTGGTTTCAACAAGATGGTGCCACATGCCATACAGCCCATGAAACAATTCAAATACTGCATGAGACATTTCCAGGTCGTATACCTCTCGTTTCGGTGATCAGAATTGGCCTCCTAGATCGTGTGATTTAACATCTTTAGATTTCTTTTTATGGGGTTATTTGAAGTCAAAGGTGTATGTCAACAAGCCCGCATCCACCCGTGCATTAAAAGAGGAAATTCAACGCTGCACCAAGAAAATTCAACCACATTTATGCCAAATGGTCTAGAAAAATTTCGACAAAAGAGTGCGTATGTGCGTATCAAATCTTGCGTTAATTCTGGGACACCCTTTATATGTATACTCGTGTGTCTCTAACGCAAAAAACACCTTGACATAATATTTTGGGACCCAACTATAATAACAGCAAATTAAATATCATTAGATCCGATTACAATAATTCTTCAATTTTTAGCTTTCAAAGCAACTTTCTGTGACAGTTTCTGTTGCATAATTGAAGCAAAAGTAAGCGCATCTTTGAACATGATTTGAACTTATAACACTAATAAAATTTTTTAAATATATCATACAGTTCATGATAGACTCTGTAATTTTTAATGATAAGTAAATTTCCATAATTATTTTCGATTTGTAACTCTATTCTGAACTTTTATCTTCACATGACACCTAAAATAAACTATTAGGCAAACATGTTATTATTATTAATTATTAGTTTGGTCATTAGACCAGGACTTTATCCAAATAATTTATCATTTTTCAGAGAATTATTACTTAAAAATATATATTTACATGTGTATTTTTTAAATTTCGGTTAGTTCAAGGTTCAGTCTATCCAAAATATTTGAAATAGATAAGGTTAATATTTCTCAGGCTAGTCGTTACTATTTTTCCAATTGTTTTATTCAGTAAATTATATCTCATTTCATTCTATTCTTGTACTATGTTACTTTTAAAGACATAAAACTATCATATACATTTGTCTTAAATGTAATTTGTATGTATTGTGTTATAAATTTTAGTCCTTTGATTCGCCTTTGGATTGTTTATTCTCAATAAAAAGAACGTTTTGTAGAAACTGATGAATCAACAACACAAAATACGAATCTTTTATTTTATCATTGGGCGCGTGATATACTCTGCCCGCAATGCGTGAAGGAAGCTACGGAGTAGTATTTTACGCCTGATATATCTTTTGAGCTATGGTCAAGCTACAATGTTTCAATCAATTAAATGCCTAGGAATGATGTCATGTTACTGATACATACAGAAAGTTAAATTGACCAAAGGTGATTCGAGTTGTCAAAGGGAGATTGCTATCTTTCATACGGGGAGAAATAAAATTTACAATGTATATTCTTTTGCCGATTAAGAAAGTAGGATTCCACGTTTGTCATGGGAGTTACAGGGCATATAGCCTCAAATCGTTGAAAGCACACAATGCACAATGAGATGCCCGAAATAGCTCGACCCCAGCTGGTATTGAAAGAGGGGACGAGCAGGTAGCCTTTTGATTAATGACACCCTTCCTACCGGCGGGCCCAGGTAAGCCGCAACAACACAGGAACAACATGGAATACGTACAACTTGCTGTACAACGCGCCGTTTCGCTGCTGTGTAGTACACATGGGTGTGGTCGGCCTGGGGGTGGGGCGTGCCTGCTCGCCCGGGACCTCCAACCCTCGATATTCTTGTTTCTTTTTATGAACATATTAATTTCACAGTTTTGTTATAGTACGTCGATTAACGAGCCTGGATGAAATATTATTAAAAACAAAAAACTGAATAAATTCTTTGTACCTCCTCAATTTAATTTATTAAAAACAAAAGGTTTTTTACAACTCTAAGCTGCCGCCTTCAGCATAAAAAATATATGTATAAACAGTCATTTTAAAAAAAATTTGAGTGCGCATTTAAAGACGAGAAAATAATCAGTTAAAAAAGTTTTTAAAACATCCTCTATGTTATGTTATTATTGTTATTATACATAAGAGACATGGTTGTTTTTTTAACTCAACAATGTAAATGTGCAGTTGTGCACTTTTAAATTGTTAGATCTGATGTTATTATTTAAAATTTTAACTTCTGTCGATTAGTTTTGTTTGTCTCCAAATCCACATAATATTTTTTATCATATCACTTTTTAAATTTATTTTAGTTTCTGAAAATGAAAGCTAAGAGCTCTCAAAAATTTTCTGGTAATAAATAGTACTTTAGACACACAGAGGAGTATTTATATAGACTGTTTTTTGTTTATATTAGCAATTAAACGACGCTTGTTTATTGATTTCTAAAAACAACTTCGGAAATTGCCTATAAAAAGAAACATAACTATCGAAGGTTACTGGCGAAAACATTCTGGTAATAAATAATATTGTGGAGATATTATATCCACCCGCAGCCGGCACCCACTAAATAAATTAATAAATAGAATACTTCTTTATTAAAAAACCTGCTCACAAATTAAACTAATAATTTGTATAGTGTTAAAAGTTGCTTAGGAATTTCCCTGAAATTAAATTCTCTTTCTTGGTAACCTGAGCTCCGATAGTACGATGGAGGAGAAATGCAACCATATAAGTTTGATTCCATAACGATTTATTTGGAATTTTCGTGTCATATAGACACAGATGTTTCAAAATAAAATAATAAAAAAAAACTCATTGAGCGTCTGTGGCTCTCGCGCTCTTGGTCAGCCTCCACTGGCTCGTATCCGGTGATGCGGCTGATGGAGGAGCGTGGGGTACTTCCCAAGACTCCGCTTCCTCTTTCGTATACGACGGAGGTGACAAACAAGGTGGATTTGGGAGGACTCTGGGCTGTCTGTAAATATTGTATAAATGAGTGAGTGAATGATGAATTGTATATATGGTATGAATGAGAGCGTTTAAACTCAATTACTTATTTTCCAATAAGGCAGATTGTAATTTTATCATAATAAAGGAAAGGTCCCTCGATGGCGTAATAATCAGAAACATTGGTAGTGGGTAGTTTAGTTTAGTGTATCAAGTTATCTTTGGATAGAACAACATTCTCTTCGATTGTACTAAATTAAATTATTAAATGCCTCAGAACCAGATTTTTTCTTTTTTATATTTTAACTAGCTTTAATCAATAACCTATTGTTTTAAACACAAATTATGGGGTGGGAAAAGGTTAAAAAAGAGTACTTTTAATTATGTTTACAAAGAGGCATCTGAATCCAAAGTTGGAAATTACAAACAACTTTACTACTTTTATAGACCATTGATGTTATAGTTACATTAGCTAATACTATACGCCAGCTAAAGTTTTTACCTGAATGAAAATTTGACTTAATCAATTTTAAAGCGTGCTGAATTTTTATTGTAGTGTATTTTTATAACTGAGGGGAAATCCTATAAAATAAAATAGAGAGGGGATTGTCGAAAGTATTTCTACGAAAATAAGACATGTAACAGTAAAAGATGTAATAACAGTAAACTTGGGCTGCATTTAGGACAAGAAAAAGACAATACAAGACACGAAAAAGTGCATCATAACAATAACCGCTTCGAAAGATACAATTATTATCTTGGACTATGTTCTCCCTCTCTTTTCCCCTCTGGAAAGAAATTAGAAGGGAATTTTTTCCTCAGGGACCAGTAATTTTCTCGCATTTCATTTTTTTTCTTTCTTCATCACAAAATTAAAACAGTCATGCATATGTAAAGGCCGGGGTGGTCTCGCTTTTATTTTAAATTAAATTTACATCCCTATCTGCTCCTTCTCACCCGACGGGGTTTTCTTTTCTCTAAGCAAAAAAAAAAAAAAAAGAAAAAGTAAGAAGAAAAATATCATGATTTGCCGGTCCTGTGGGAATTAGTCTGCTTGATATAATTTTCAAATACCTCAGTGAGCTGGAGAAATTGTTGCTTATAAGGACTCCAGTGTCTTGTTTCTTTAGCGCTATTTTATACTCAATTTCAGTTTCATGTATCAACGTATGGCCTTCATGATATCATGTTAGGGGCTCCAGCTGTTAGGTATTTTTGTTTGATTTTCTCAAATTTCCACGGTGAAAAACAATTTATTTTCGAAAACTATAGAAATAGTATAAAGGCTTTTATTTATTTATTTACGTTATTTTAATTGTCTTGTACTGCTAACAAAGCTTGATCAATTCTGAGTTGAGAAAACAAAGTTTACAAGTTACATTTAATACAATTTAAAAAAAACAATGATTCATGATATTACAATTAAAATGTTCACCGAATCAACGCGATTTTTACATGAAATATTTCAGCACTTAGTATTGATAATTAAAGATGAAGATATTACCAAGGATTCATTTTTTAATATTATAAGATCCATGTCATGATTTACAAATATAGTTTCTCTTCGTGGACTTACAAATCAGAAAAAAAAAGTACTGTCGGCTCAGGGATTTATACTTAAAACTTGGAATGAGGGAGTTACGGAAATCACTACACCATTTGTGAGCTTAGTATTTGAAGGAATGAGACATTATGTTGTTAAACCTTGAATTTATAAATGCAAAGGCGTGCATGTAACTACAATTCATGAAAAAAAATCTATTCAAGTTTATTTTGGAACGTTGTTGATGATCACACAATTTTCAACGCTACAAAAATGTCTTAAATGACAGTTTTAATGAATTTTTGAAATTATAGTCCTAAAACAGGTTGTATATTATTGACTATGATTGCGTATCATCAACATACATGTATACAAAAGCTCACGTATTTCAACAAAATAAGCCGGTATGTCCCACAAACGAACATTTTGTTGAATTCAATTCTTCCGCCAATGATGTGAGATATATAAGTTTTTTCTGTATTTTATGCCTGTTTATTTTTTTTTTTTTTGATAATATTAATTGGGCTTAATTTTTTTTTTAGTAATAGAACAGAGTATATTAGTATAGTATAGTGTGTATGTTACCGGTGTTCGATTCGGCGGGCAACATAGAAAGTGTGTATTTTCATGTTTGTTTTCGCAATATGTGATGTGATAATAAAACTTGGTTATTGTTTTGGATAGTATTATTTGTGAGTGATTACCATCATGGTTATTTCAATAATTAATCTTCAATACTTGTTCTCTACAAATCAGTCACCCAAAAACTCATAACCTATGCCTCACCAGTATGGAGCTCCACTTGGAAGACTAACTGCAGTAAACCTGAAAGAATCCAAAACCTTGGAATAGGTACTATCAATAACCACCCAAAAATGACCGCCACACTCAACGACTTACAACTCCTTACAATTCAAGAATTTGTTCGATCTCAAACAGAAACATATTTCAAAACGATTGCTTCTGAAAATCCACAAATCCATAGGGGATTGGTACCTACTGGAAAAATTCTCTGGTTTTTTTGTTGCATTGAAAGCGGGGATTCCACAATCCAAGTATGAAATATGTTAAATATACTCTGCCCACGAAAAAAAAAATCCTTCTGATCTGTAAATTAAAATCTTGATTACTATTACCGTATGATAATAATGATAATAAAATAATAAGGGTGTTTATCGTATTGAAAATTGTCTTATCTTACTTTAAAACATTTTTATTTGATTTGTAAATAAGGTTTTCTTGAGCTGGTTTTATTTTATTATTGAACAGGACGATGAGATCTGTGCTTTGATACCCTGCTTAATACATCAGTATGTTTCAACTACAGATAATTGATTTAACCTTCAATATTTTTGACTGTGTTGCTTACAGTTTAACATGATTGGGCCAACAAATGGAATCATCTCGCCAAAAATTGAACGAGCAATAACAGGAAAGAAAATATAAATATATAAAAAAGTATGATAACTTATGATATTCGAGGGGTTATAAAATTCTAATTTCGTTTAGGGTTATTATCTCACTGTTGAGGTAAATTTTATACGACCATAGTGAATTTCACCTGATTATTTTTGGTCTGTACTATATTTATTACTGTTGGAAAAGGTATACAGCAAATAAACTTTAAAAAAATAGTCAGTAAATAGATACAAGTTCATTTCATCCGACAGGTGAGCAAAACTGTCTCAGAAAACTATAAAGTTGGCCTATCAAAGCCTGATATTTTGATGTCTTATTGGGTTTTTTTTTCTTCTCCAATCCCACTCTATAGTACAGCAAGAAAACCTTATAACTCAATTGAAGGACCTTCGCCGTAAAGAATTCTTATGGCAAGATCCTGTGACTGCACTAAATCTGTTATTACTGGTTTTATTGGACCCGTAAATTGTTTGTTACAGGGCAATGCGCCTCCGCTGCGAATCTTTTTATAGCTTGCGATATATTGGTGGAATCAATTTTTAGTTGAGTATATTTATTACAAAATATCACAAACTAAAAAAAAAATATGTGTTTGTTTCTTTATTTGCAGCGTTCCGTTCGGGGCTCTCTATTTAGATTAACCTACCGGGAGCCACTTATATTTATTGAAATGAAATACATTTAAAAAAAACAACAAAAAACCTTCACATCATAAAGCAGTTAACCGTTATATGACACCAAAAAAAAACGGTGATAATTGTGAAGAAAATAATTCATGTTGTTAGTTTTTTTGATCTAGTGAAACGAATTTTAAAAGCTTATTGAGTTACATTTCACCTACATTTACTAAGTTCCGAAATTCGCTGAGCATTTTCATTTATTACATTAAAATGATTGTCTGTGATTTGTGACACGAACCATGATTGTGAACATTTAAGTTAAAACGGTTCAAATAAAATATTTCAAATGATAAATAATAAAATTTTTAACCAGAGTAACCAGGAAGCGTCGCCGAAAAGAAATATACGTAGACATTTGCAATATTTTGTGTTTTAGAGCTAGAAAATGTTATATAAACTAATTGGCCTTTTATTTATTTAAAAATATATTTTTTATCACTCTGAAAATAATTATTGTAATTACTTGTTCCCCAGTACGAAGACATGTACTTAATGAATTTAATGGACCCCATATTACAATCTTTATCTGGTTTTAAAATTTGTTTGGTTGTCTTCCCGAAACGCCGTGTCTACTTCCCAGCCCTCTGAAGGGTTTACAAGTATCATGGTTGATCGATGAACCCAGGCGATTTTTGTGACCTCAGAGCTTACAAGGGACAACTGACAGAAAATAAAATCCATAGGCTGACATACACATGTACCTTATTGACAGATCAGACAAGTAGACTTATTGACAGTTCGAAATCAAACATAAGTATATGGATATTTATAACTTGGAAAAATTAAATTCATATACATTCATTGCTGTGTATCGAATCTTAACCTTTCTACTTCCATTCCACTCTAAATCATATAAATTTTAGCTTTTTCATATACCAGATACCAATTTGGTATAGAACAATGAATGAATATGAATATAAAGTAAATATCAGTCAGAGTTTGTATCATAGTCAAAACGTCGACTGTTGATGTAATATGAAATAACAAAAGTTATTTTGAGACTTCAAGATTTTTTTTTTAAAACTATTTCTAACACAATATAAATATCAATACGCAGGTATCTCGTTTTGAGTGTTACTCTTAAGAATAATATTACATAAGTATAAGGCAAATTATTTCGTTAAGAACAGGCTTTCTAGCTAGTGATGGGAATGTTGGTTTTTCTAGTTGAAAAAAAAAATGGTTTACCTGCTTAGATCCCTCTTAAAATGCAGCAATGGTTCAAGTAGGTGTCACAGACCTTTGAAATTGGCTAGCCAGGTGAAGCTTACTAACAGATTCCATGCTGTTTCTGGTTCCATCCTGTGCTTAGAAGTTGGAGCGGTTTCGTTGCTAACTTCAGATAAGCCCCAACCACACCGAACTACCTTGATCGGGGGTCCAATCTAGAAAGTTGAACGGCAAGGCACTAAGCCATTACGACGAACTCCCAGGACAAACTGAAAAGCCTTATCGCAAGCCAAGTTGAAATTGTTGAAGCCGCCGATCGTGATATTTTTATCTAAGCTAACTAGGTTGGAGGGAGGGGCTGCCGGACGTGTCATTTAGGGAGTTTTGGAATATATTAAAACTTATGCATCCTTCCGTTCTCAACAGGTCCTCAGCTCTTGGAATCATAAATTAAATTTTTTAAAACTTATACCACCTCACTCATGTTCGTAATTTTTTAACAAAAAAACGGCACTATTGTGTTACCTCAGCTACCGTATTTGCCGGAAATGTCTCCCTGCGACTTCTTTTTGTCCCCAAAGTTGAATAAAAACCTTGAAAGGATGAGATTTTGGCACCATTGATGAGATAAAAGAAGAATCGCTGAAAGAACTATATCGAAAAGTGCTTCGAAGATTGTAAAAAGCACTGGCACAAGTGTATTATATCTGAGGGGGATTAGTTTGAAGGGGACAAATTTGCTATTGAAGAATAAATAAAAACTTTTTAAGATAAACAAAAATTCTCGTTACTTTTTGATCAAACCTGGTATATCAATTGGTAGTCTGAGTCCTTTTTTTCTTCATTTACACAGATATATAATGCAAAACATGAGAATCTCAAGCGAATCTATTACAATTTGTTTTTGTATTTCCTGTAGCTTGGCTAGATTATATACAGGTTCTAATATATAAAATGATAATGCTCTGCATTCTACAAAGTATAATGATGTATATTATGCATAAATGGACTGAACTGAATTTACTAAAGGTGATGGGGCTCACATTTGTTTTATAGCCTGGACGCGATCTTGTATCACAATTGTGTATTGCGCATAGTCTAACAGCTAACTACGAAACCTGGATTATATTATATTACGAATTTTTCCCGATCGGTTAATTGAGCCCATGCTTTCAGAGAGGGTACTTCAAGAGTACTGGCCAGTTATAGATAAATGTACACTTCTAGTGGAGCCACAATGTATTTTATACTTCGAACAAAAGCTTTCAGCAGCTACACCATCATTCTCAGGTGTCTTATAATTAAATAAATAGAATAAGAGATGAAAATGAAAAGTTAAATGATTTCTCTTGTTCTCGCGCAGACAGAGTTTCTTTAATTCGATGGAGTATTTAATTTGTTTTAAATTTGATACTTCAAAATAGATGCGCGTAAACTAATTGCGGATAGACAAGAGAGAGGTGTACATTCATTTATGTGCCTAGCCCACAACCAGACTTCCAACATAACAACATAGATAGGCCCACAAATATTCTCAGGGCATATCTATTGCAATTATTTGCTGAAATAACATTTTTGCCTTTTTAAATTGGAAAGAGAGCACAGAGATGTAGAATAATGCACACATAAATGACAATTTAACATGTTTTTTGTAAGAATTCTCGCTAACATTAATTGGAATAAGCAATCTGCATAGAGCAAAAAAGCGAGCAGGGAGGGGTGTACTTTTCACCCCTTGGAGGATCAGTACTGTGTAACGATGAACTATTTATCGAGCTAAGATTGTGTGGGGTGTCTTGCTTCAATAGTCAGGTTTCGAAAATCTGAATATTGAGTGACCGTTGGAAAATCATCGAGATAACACTCCTATCTAAATTGTATTTAGATATTTAGATTGTATTTAGTCAAATACAATTTCTCCTTGATAAATTGTATTTGACAATTTTATAGCCATTGAAAATAATTGTGGGTCGAAAGCGTTTGTGCTCCGATAGTGTATGGATATAGAACGTATCGATTCATTCACAAATCAATCCACCACCCATCAGATAAGAATTGAATTCGCTTCATCCTTAAGTGGAACTGTCATCTCGCTTCGTTAATGAGTTCAGTTTATAAATATTTTCTTCCATCTGTATGAGAAAGAATATTCTAAACGTCCACTATTAAGTAGAAAACTCCAGCTATTCCACCCTTTTTGACGTAAGTTGTTGCAACGTGTAGACTCATAAACCCTAAACTCAAATTTCCTTTCTTTGAAGAAAGACAATAAACAGAAAAGATAGTTCCGAAATTACTTGGTAACAATTCATTAAAATCTGCTCAATAGAGACAGTATTCAGTAGTAACCAAATTGTATTTTATTATTTTTATTGAATGGTTAAGGTGTTAGATTAATGTATGTAGACCATAAGGTTTTACTGCTAAATGTTCAGATGTTCCCAAAAAATTGATCTCCTTATGACACTTATTAAGTCGTCATTCTAAGTAGAACACTGCCATTGATTAGTGTTCAGTGAATATGACTCCTCTAAAAACTTGAGATCTGTTTCCAATTCTCCTAGGGACATTTTTCCAATCGATATAGATCTGAACTCCAGCCCCTTGGAGGGAACCTGAATATCTGGATCTTGACTTAATAAGTAGTGAATTGGGTCAAGAATACTGAAATGAAACCTAGCGAGCGTACTTCAACTTTCAACCGTTGGGACTTCTGCAGTTGTCGGCCACTGATTGAATGTAACATAACATAAGACATGTAACTACTATCATGAATAAAATATACGAGACCACCTAACAGAAACAGTTATTGTCCTGAAAGTGTTTGTTTTTTATATTTAATATTTCATAGCTTGTCATGGCTTTTTGGAGACTTATCGTTCGTCTTTAATGTTTTGTATTAAACTATTATGTACTTAAATTGACGTTTAACTGAAGAGTGAAATAATTTGTTTGAAGATAAATACGAAATGATTTTTACTTTAATATTTTGATTTCTTTATCATATTTAGGGTGGGCTGCGAGCCAGGTTGAGATCATTAAATACTTGGGTGGGTAACCACTCTCCTGTAAATGATCTAGATGGGCAAGATGGGACCCTAAAAGAAACAACAACCTAGCCTAATAGGTACATAAAATGGGCCGCCTATTCTCTGAAAGTGCCCATTGGTGAAATTACCTTAAATTCTTTCTGTGCCTTAATATTAAATCTTTGTTCATTTACTTGCGCCCTTATAAATAGGACAGTCCTATACGTGAAACCACTTATTTTAGCTTGTACTAGTTTTTTTTACTTTCTGCCCTCAAAAATTTAATCAACTCCAATACAGCCTTTTTAAAGGTCTGGTTTTAATCTGCAGAGGTCGAGGGTACTAAACATTTTTTCTTATTAAACGATATTAGCCCTCATTAATTACTCTGCCTACCTACCCTTTCTACCTCTTCCAATTAGATTTTTTTATATATTTTCTCCCTCTGTTAATAAAAAGATTTTAATAATAAAAAAAAATGAACTTATAAAAAAAGTGTGTCAGTTGGAAATTTCCCATTAATTAATAAGTTAATCCAACGTTATATGCCCCTACATAGGCAAGAAAATGAATATTAAAAAATATATATATTCCTATAACATAAAATAAAGCTATTGCACCATAAAATAAACCAGTGCTATATTTTAATCTTAAAACTTATCCTATTTAAAAGAATGTATACATTTTTCTGTGAAGACCACCCAAAACATTTTTATTGATGATTGCGCTCTATTCCTATGAGTTTTCTCATATAAATTGTTATTATACCTTATTGGTATAATAATAATCTATAATATAGTAATATCTTTTGTTTGGTATATTCATAGGCTATTTGTAACTAACTTATACTCGTAATGCAAAATAGTGGAGCCAGAAAAAATAGCTTACTAATTTTATTCGTGGTTGTTGCAGGAAAAAATCAAATTGCGAAACTATAGCTACTCAAATTGTACATTATTATGTATGGGAATAGTAAAATTTTGCTAGGTGACATATATTATTTCCTCAGAGGAGATTGTAGGTAAAAAAATTTTATTGTTTCCATTTTTACTTGATTTTCGAAGTAAACTGAATGTTATGATGAACAGAAACGATCACAAAAAAAAATGGAGATGGATAAATAATAGGTTATCAATTCTTTATTTGATTCTTTCAATATCAATAATAATCCCGAGCACTTCCTAACCCCTTGTCTTTTTCAGATTCTTCATCTAAACCAAATTCAATAAACATTGTCAGTGGTTTTTCTCATTGATTTCAATCGTTTTCTATTAATTTTCAAAATAAATTTACTTATAGAGTTCATATAAACAAAATTTGTATATTTCAATATAGTAAAAAAGCAATCAACGTTAAATTTTTTTGAAATAGGTGGTTATAATTTGGCTGTAAGTGTTTATGTTCGTTGTTTACGAATCCTGTGAGGTAGTACGAGAACTCCTCATACATTTATATGAATTAGTTAAATAAATATTCATAATTACCAGTGATGCCGCCAGTTATACAAGATAAATAAGGCATGGGCCCATGTATTAGCTGGTAAAGTGCCTGGCAGGTTCCCCGCTGAGTGCGAAATGGCTGGAAGGGCGGGCCGAGAGGGTAGCGGCCATCTTGTCCATGGGGGTGATAAACTCCACCCTCTAGTTTAAGGTTCAACACAATGCTCACAGATCTCAGCACCTACTGGTTCTTGGCGCAAGGTGCTGGTAAAAATATAAACATCCTTAAATGTACTTAACCCAAGGGGTGGTTAATATTAACGCACAAATATCCAGCACAAATGCTCTGAGTGCACAATAAACATCCTTAAATGTATTTAATCACCCCTTGTTAACGCACAAATATCCAGCACAAATGCTCTGAGTGCACAATAAACATCCTTAAATATATTTAATCACCCCTTGTTAACGCACAAATATCCAGCACAAATGCTCTGAGTGCACAATAAACATCCTTAAATGTATTTAACCACCCCTTGTTAACGCACAAATATCCAGCACAAATGCTCTGAGTGCACAATAAACATCCTTAAATGTATCTAACCACCCCTTGTTAACGCATAAATATCCAGCACAAATGCTCTGAGTGCACAATAAACATCCTTAAATGTATTTAACCGCCCCTTGTTAACGCACAAATATCCAGCACAAATGCTCTGAGTGCACAATAAACATCCTTAAATGTATTTAACCACCCCTTGTTAACGAACAAATGTTCAGTATAAATGCTCTGAGTGCACAATAAACATCCTTAAATGTATTTAACCACCCCTTGTTAACGCACAAATATCCAGCACAAATGCTCTGAGTGCACAATAAACATCCTTAAATGTATTTAACCACCCCTTGTTAACGAACAAATGTTCAGTATAAATGCTCTGAGTGCACAATAAACATCCTTAAATGTATCTAACCACCCCTTGTTAACGTACAAATATCCAGCACAAATGCTCTGAGTGCACAATAAACATCCTTAAATGTATTTAACCACCCCTTGTTAACGAACAAATGTTCAGTATAAATGCTCTGAGTGCACAATAAACATCCTTAAATGTATCTAACCACCCCTTGTTAACGCATAAATATCCAGCACAAATGCTCTGAGTGCACAATAAACATCCTTAAATGTATTTAACCACCTCTTGTTAACGAACAAATGTTCAGTATAAATGCTCTGAGTGCACAATAAACATCCTTAAATGTATTTAACCGCCCCTTGTTAACGCACAAATATCCAGCACAAATGCTCTGAGTGCACAATAAACATCCTTAAATGTATCTAACAACCCCTTGTTAACGAACAAATGTTCAGTATAAATGCTCTGAGTGCACAATAAACATCCTTAAATGTATCTAACCACCCCTTGTTAACGCATAAATATCCAGCACAAATGCTCTGAGTGCACAATAAACATCCTTAAATGTATTTAACCACCTCTTGTTAACGAACAAATGTTCAGTATAAATGCTCTGAGTGCACAATAAACATCCTTAAATGTATTTAACCGCCCCTTGTTAACGCACAAATATCCAGCACAAATGCTCTGAGTGCACAATAAACATCCTTAAATGTATCTAACAACCCCTTGTTAACGAACAAATGTTCAGTATAAATGCTCTGAGTGCACAATAAACATCCTTAAATGTATCTAACAACCCCTTGTTAACGAACAAATGTTCAGTATAAATGCTCTGAGTGCACAATAAACATCCTTAAATGTACTTAACCACCCCTTGTTAACGCACAAATATCCAGCACAAATGCTCTGAGTGCACAATAAACATCCTTAAATGTATTTAATCACCCCTTGTTAACGCACAAATATCCAGCACAAATGCTCTGAGTGCACAATAAACATCCTTAACTATATTTAATCACTCCTTGTTAACGCACAAATATCCAGCACAAATGCTCTGAGTGCACAATAAACATCCTTAAATGTATTTAACAACCCCTTGTTAACGCACAAATATCCAGCACAAATGCTCTGAGTGCACAATAAACATCCTTAAATGTATTTAACCACCCCTTGTTAACGAACAAATGTTCAGTATAAATGCTCTGAGTGCACAATAAACATCCTTAAATGTATTTAACCACCCCTTGTTAACGCACAAATATCCAGCACAAATGCTCTGAGTGCACAATAAACATCCTTAAATGTATTTAACCACCCCTTGTTAACGCACAAATATCCAGCACAAATGCTCTGAGTGCACAATAAACATCCTTAAATGTATTTAATCACCCCTTGTTAACGCACAAATATCCAGCACAAATGCTCTGAGTGCACAATAAACATCCTTAAATGTATTTAACCACCCCTTGTTAACGAACAAATGTTCAGTATAAATGCTCTGAGTGCACAATAAACATCCTTAAATGTATTTAACCACCCCTTGTTAACGCACAAATATCCAGCACAAATGCTCTGAGTGCACAATAAACATCCTTAAATGTATTTAACCACCCCTTGTTAACGAACAAATGTTCAGTATAAATGCTCTGAGTGCACAATAAACATCCTTAAATGTATCTAACCACCCCTTGTTAACGTACAAATATCCAGCACAAATGCTCTGAGTGCACAATAAACATCCTTAAATGTATTTAACCACCCCTTGTTAACGAACAAATGTTCAGTATAAATGCTCTGAGTGCACAATAAACATCCTTAAATGTATCTAACCACCCCTTGTTAACGCATAAATATCCAGCACAAATGCTCTGAGTGCACAATAAACATTCTTAAATGTATTTAACCGCCCCTTGTTAACGCACAAATATCCAGCACAAATGCTCTGAGTGCACAATAAACATCCTTAAATGTATCTAACCACCCCTTGTTAACGTACAAATATCCAGCACAAATGCTCTGAGTGCACAATAAACATCCTTAAATGTATTTAACCACCTCTTGTTAACGAACAAATGTTCAGCACAAATGCTCTGAGTGCACAATAAACATCCTTAAATGTATTTAACCACCTCTTGTTAACGAACAAATGTTCAGTATAAATGCTCTGAGTGCACAATAAACATCCTTAAATGTATTTAACCACCCCTTGTTAACGCACAAATATCCAGCACAAATGCTCTGAGTGCACAATAAACATCCTTAAATGTATTTAACCACCCCTTGTTAACGAACAAATGTTCAGTATAAATGCTCTGAGTGCACAATAAACATCCTTAAATGTATCTAACCACCCCTTGTTAACGTACAAATATCCAGCACAAATGCTCTGAGTGCACAATAAACATCCTTAAATGTATTTAACCACCCCTTGTTAACGAACAAATGTTCAGTATAAATGCTCTGAGTGCACAATAAACATCCTTAAATGTATCTAACCACCCCTTGTTAACGCATAAATATCCAGCACAAATGCTCTGAGTGCACAATAAACATCCTTAAATGTATTTAACCGCCCCTTGTTAACGCACAAATATCCAGCACAAATGCTCTGAGTGCACAATAAACATCCTTAAATGTATCTAACCACCCCTTGTTAACGTACAAATATCCAGCACAAATGCTCTGAGTGCACAATAAACATCCTTAAATGTATTTAACTATCTCTTGTTAACGAACAAATGTTCAGTATAAATGCTCTGAGTGCACAATAAACATCCTTAAATGTATTTCACCGCCCCTTGTTAACGCACAAATATCCAGCACAAATGCTCTGAGTGCACAATAAACATCCTTAAATGTATCTAACAACCCCTTGTTAACGAACAAATGTTCAGTATAAATGCTCTGAGTGCACAATAAACATCCTTAAATGTATCTAACAACCCCTTGTTAACGAACAAATATCCAGCACAAATGCTCTGAGTGCACAATAAACATCCTTAAATATATTTAATCACCCCTTGTTAACGCACAAATATCCAGCACAAATGCTCTGAGTGCACAATAAACATCCTTAAATGTATTTAACCACCCCTTGTTAACGCACAAATATCCAGCACAAATGCTCTGAGTGCACAATAAACATCCTTAAATGTATCTAACCACCCCTTGTTAACGCATAAATATCCAGCACAAATGCTCTGAGTGCACAATAAACATCCTTAAATGTATTTAACCGCCCCTTGTTAACGCACAAATATCCAGCACAAATGCTCTGAGTGCACAATAAACATCCTTAAATGTATTTAACCACCCCTTGTTAACGAACAAATGTTCAGTATAAATGCTCTGAGTGCACAATAAACATCCTTAAATGTATTTAACCACCCCTTGTTAACGCACAAATATCCAGCACAAATGCTCTGAGTGCACAATAAACATCCTTAAATGTATTTAACCACCCCTTGTTAACGAACAAATGTTCAGTATAAATGCTCTGAGTGCACAATAAACATCCTTAAATGTATCTAACCACCCCTTGTTAACGTACAAATATCCAGCACAAATGCTCTGAGTGCACAATAAACATCCTTAAATGTATTGAACCACCCCTTGTTAACGAACAAATGTTCAGTATAAATGCTCTGAGTGCACAATAAACATCCTTAAATGTATCTAACCACCCCTTGTTAACGCATAAATATCCAGCACAAATGCTCTGAGTGCACAATAAACATCCTTAAATGTATTTAACCACCTCTTGTTAACGAACAAATGTTCAGTATAAATGCTCTGAGTGCACAATAAACATCCTTAAATGTATTTAACCGCCCCTTGTTAACGCACAAATATCCAGCACAAATGCTCTGAGTGCACAATAAACATCCTTAAATGTATCTAACAACCCCTTGTTAACGAACAAATGTTCAGTATAAATGCTCTGAGTGCACAATAAACATCCTTAAATGTATCTAACAACCCCTTGTTAACGCACAAATATCCAGCACAAATGCTCTGAGTGCACAATAAACATCCTTAAATGTATTTAATCACCCCTTGTTAACGCACAAATATCCAGCACAAATGCTCTGAGTGCACAATAAACATCCTTAACTATATTTAATCACCCCTTGTTAACGCACAAATATCCAGCACAAATGCTCTGAGTGCACAATAAACATCCTTAAATGTATTTAACAACCCCTTGTTAACGCACAAATATCCAGCACAAATGCTCTGAGTGCACAATAAACATCCTTAAATGTATTTAACCACCCCCTGTTAACGAACAAATGTTCAGTATAAATGCTCTGAGTGCACAATAAACATCCTTAAATGTATTTAACCACCCCTTGTTAACGCACAAATATCCAGCACAAATGCTCTGAGTGCACAATAAACATCCTTAAATGTATTTAACCACCCCTTGTTAACGCACAAATATCCAGCACAAATGCTCTGAGTGCACAATAAACATCCTTAAATGTATTTAAGCACCCCTTGTTAACGCACAAATATCCAGCACAAATGCTCTGAGTGCACAATAAACATCCTTAAATGTATTTAACCACCCCTTGTTAACGAACAAATGTTCAGTATAAATGCTCTGAGTGCACAATAAACATCCTTAAATGTATTTAACCACCCCTTGTTAACGCACAAATATCCAGCACAAATGCTCTGAGTGCACAATAAACATCCTTAAATGTATTTAACCACCCCTTGTTAACGAACAAATGTTCAGTATAAATGCTCTGAGTGCACAATAAACATCCTTAAATGTATCTAACCACCCCTTGTTAACGTACAAATATCCAGCACAAATGCTCTGAGTGCACAATAAACATCCTTAAATGTATTTAACCACCCCTTGTTAACGAACAAATGTTCAGTATAAATGCTCTGAGTGCACAATAAACATCCTTAAATGTATCTAACCACCCCTTGTTAACGCATAAATATCCAGCACAAATGCTCTGAGTGCACAATAAACATTCTTAAATGTATTTAACCGCCCCTTGTTAACGCACAAATATCCAGCACAAATGCTCTGAGTGCACAATAAACATCCTTAAATGTATCTAACCACCCCTTGTTAACGTACAAATATCCAGCACAAATGCTCTGAGTGCACAATAAACATCCTTAAATGTATTTAACCACCTCTTGTTAACGAACAAATGTTCAGCACAAATGCTCTGAGTGCACAATAAACATCCTTAAATGTATTTAACCACCTCTTGTTAACGAACAAATGTTCAGTATAAATGCTCTGAGTGCACAATAAACATCCTTAAATGTATTTAACCACCCCTTGTTAACGCATAAATATCCAGCACAAATGCTCTGAGTGCACAATAAACATCCTTAAATGTATTTAACCGCCCCTTGTTAACGCACAAATATCCAGCACAAATGCTCTGAGTGCACAATAAACATCCTTAAATGTATTTAACCACCCCTTGTTAACGAACAAATGTTCAGTATAAATGCTCTGAGTGCACAATAAACATCCTTAAATGTATTTAACAACCCCTTGTTAACGCACAAATATCCAGCACAAATGCTCTGAGTGCACAATAAACATCCTTAAATGTATTTAACCACCCCTTGTTAACGAACAAATGTTCAGTATAAATGCTCTGAGTGCACAATAAACATCCTTAAATGTATCTAACCACCCCTTGTTAACGTACAAATATCCAGCACAAATGCTCTGAGTGCACAATAAACATCCTTAAATGTATTTAACCACCCCTTGTTAACGAACAAATGTTCAGTATAAATGCTCTGAGTGCACAATAAACATCCTTAAATGTATCTAACCACCCCTTGTTAACGCATAAATATCCAGCACAAATGCTCTGAGTGCACAATAAACATCCTTAAATGTATTTAACCACCTCTTGTTAACGAACAAATGTTCAGTATAAATGCTCTGAGTGCACAATAAACATCCTTAAATGTATTTAACCGCCCCTTGTTAACGCACAAATATCCAGCACAAATGCTCTGAGTGCACAATAAACATCCTTAAATGTATCTAACAACCCCTTGTTAACGAACAAATGTTCAGTATAAATGCTCTGAGTGCACAATAAACATCCTTAAATGTATCTAACAACCCCTTGTTAACGAACAAATGTTCAGTATAAATGCTCTGAGTGCACAATAAACATCCTTAAATGTACTTAACCACCCCTTGTTAACGCACAAATATCCAGCACAAATGCTCTGAGTGCACAATAAACATCCTTAAATGTATTTAATCACCCCTTGTTAACGCACAAATATCCAGCACGAATGCTCTGAGTGCACAATAAACATCCTTAAATGTATCTAACAACCCCTTGTTAACGAACAAATGTTCAGTATAAATGCTCTGAGTGCACAATAAACATCCTTAAATGTACTTAACCACCCCTTGTTAACGCACAAATATCCAGCACAAATGCTCTGAGTGCACAATAAACATCCTTAAATGTATTTAATCACCCCTTGTTAACGCACAAATATCCAGCACAAATGCTCTGAGTGCACAATAAACATCCTTAAATGTATTTAATCACCCCTTGTTAACGCACAAATATCCAGCACAAATGCTCTGAGTGCACAATAAACATCCTTAAATGTATTTACCCACCCCTTGTTAACGCATAAATATCCAGCACAAATGCTCTGAGTGCACAATAAACATCCTTAAATGTATTTAACCGCCCCTTGTTAACGCACAAATATCCAGCACAAATGCTCTGAGTGCACAATAAACATCCTTAAATGTATTTAACCACCCCTTGTTAACGAACAAATTTTCAGTATAAATGCTCTGAGTGCACAATAAACATCCTTAAATGTATTTAACCACCCCTTGTTAACGCACAAATATCCAGCACAAATGCTCTGAGTGCACAATAAACATCCTTAAATGTATTTAACCACCCCTTGTTAACGAACAAATGTTCAGTATAAATGCTCTGAGTGCACAATAAACATCCTTAAATGTATCTAACCACCCCTTGTTAACGTACAAATATCCAGCACAAATGCTCTGAGTGCACAATAAACATCCTTAAATGTATTTAACCACCCCTTGTTAACGAACAAATGTTCAGTATAAATGCTCTGAGTGCACAATAAACATCCTTAAATGTATCTAACCACCCCTTGTTAACGCATAAATATCCAGCACAAATGCTCTGAGTGCACAATAAACATCCTTAAATGTATTTAACCACCTCTTGTTAACGAACAAATGTTCAGTATAAATGCTCTGAGTGCACAATAAACATCCTTAAATGTATTTAACCGCCCCTTGTTAACGCACAAATATCCAGCACAAATGCTCTGAGTGCACAATAAACATCCTTAAATGTATCTAACAACCCCTTGTTAACGAACAAATGTTCAGTATAAATGCTCTGAGTGCACAATAAACATCCTTAAATGTATCTAACAACCCCTTGTTAACGAACAAATGTTCAGTATAAATGCTCTGAGTGCACAATAAACATCCTTAAATGTACTTAACCACCCCTTGTTAACGCACAAATATCCAGCACAAATGCTCTGAGTGCACAATAAACATCCTTAAATGTATTTAATCACCCCTTGTTAACGCACAAATATCCAGCACGAATGCTCTGAGTGCACAATAAACATCCTTAAATGTATCTAACAACCCCTTGTTAACGAACAAATGTTCAGTATAAATGCTCTGAGTGCACAATAAACATCCTTAAATGTACTTAACCACCCCTTGTTAACGCACAAATATCCAGCACAAATGCTCTGAGTGCACAATAAACATCCTTAAATGTATTTAATCACCCCTTGTTAACGCACAAATATCCAGCACAAATGCTCTGAGTGCACAATAAACATCCTTAAATGTATTTAACCACCCCTTGTTAACGCACAAATATCCAGCACAAATGCTCTGAGTGCACAATAAACATCCTTAAATGTATTTAATTACCCCTTGTTAACGCACAAATATCCAGCACAAATGCTCTGAGTGCACAATAAACATCCTTAAATGTATTTAACCACCCCTTGTTAACGCTCAAATATCCAGCACAAATGCTCTGAGTGCACAATAAACATCCTTAAATGTATTTAACCACCCCTTGTTAACGCTTAAATATCCAGCACAAATGCTCTGAGTGCACAATAAACATCCTTAAATGTATTTAACCACCCCTTGTTAACGCTCAAATATCCAGCACAAATGCTCTGAGTGCACAATAAACATCCTTAAATGTATTTAATTACCCCTTGTTAACGCACAAATATCCAGCACAAATGCTCTGAGTGCACAATAAACATCCTTAAATGTATTTAACCACCCCTTGTTAAAGCACAAATATCCATCACAAATGCTCTGAGTGCACAATAAACATCCTTAAATGTATTTAACCACCCCTTGTTAACGCACAAATATCCAGCACAAATGCTCTGAGTGCACAATAAACATCCTTAAATGTATTTAACCACCCCTTGTTAACGCACAAATATCCAGCATAAATGCTTCGAATGAATAATAAACAGTTATAAATTTATCAAAAAAACCGTTAATTTGTGTGTGGTACAGTTTTGTTTTTCCTCCTTATAAGGAAAAGAATCTACGAAAATAATATTTGTATTTTTTTATAAACAATATAAAACAGATAAAAAATTAAAAGAATGGTCTCATAATATTTTTCAATATGAAATAGTAGCATAATAAAACCACATAGACATGTTTTGTAAAAACATACTTCTCCGTCCTGCTATCTATTCTGTATATTACGAGTATATATCGTCTATTAATTTGAGTCTTTCATTTTCAAACTTCATTGTAGAAAAATCAGAGGTTTCGACAGATGTCTGTTGCGCCTATTGCTGTGTGATTTTTTCGTATCGATGCAGTGCCTACGTACACTTTAAGGTATTGGTTAATATCTCACTCAATTAAACTTTAATGGAAACTGGGATTGTAGTTATAAACTTAGATTGTAGTTGTAAAAGTTTAAGTAAAGCGTTCATTGTAATCGAAGATGTAACAGTAAAATATTATAAAGTAACTTAATGAGTTACTTATTTGGTCTTTGGGAATATCATTTGATATATGTAATTACTTTTAAATGGAAGTAAGTTATTTGCTTTTTTTTTAAGGAGGAAGTAATTTTTTGTGATTATTTCTCTTGAAGAACAATCTTTATCCTAGCCCATCTTTTGATGTAGATTTAATAAGTATAGCATTTGGCTTTGATAGAAATAAATACTATTTTCACATAAAATTGGTTGTTATAAGCATAATATGTCCCTCTTCAACCGTCGTATGTATACAACCGTAGACAAAATTTAACAGACATTTAATATACAGAAATAGAATTTCACCCTAGCATCGCATTCTGAATATTTCACTTTCCGAGTGCGAATGAAAATGTTAACATTTACTAGGGATTTACTGGTCCCTGTCCTGGGAAGTTTTGGCTCCACTCTCGTATTTAAACTCTCTCAGGCTCACACCAGATGTTTAAGTATACAAACATGAGCGCTGATGACTCCTGGGTTTTACACCGATATAAATCCCCAAAGACTAACTTTTTCATTTAAGATACTAATTAGCGCTACCTGGCAGATGCCTGATGATGAATGAACCTATAAATACCCCACTATCGGCTTTCACAGACAAACATAGCGGACAGCTGTGATGCAGAGGTCTAGGTCAGGAGGAGCAAGTCATCAATCAACGTCCTATAGTGAGTTCATCAGTCCAGTGAGGGGCGAGGGGCAGGTAAGTTTTAGTCCGGGACCAGCGACTTGCTGTGAACATCATTGATGCCGTCAGAGTACAACCAAAATTTGATTCCTAGGAAATAAATCGCGCATTTTCCTCCATTTTAGTAACCATTTTGCGAAGAAGTTGAAGCATACTCGCACGAAGTCTTACCGGCTTACGCATTTATTGACTTCCCCCAATCTATCATTGCGTCTCAACCTATTGATCTACAAGAGTATATTCAGACCTATTTTGCTGTATCGTGCACCGCTTTTTCGTTATCTAACGTATACAACAGCTAAGAAACTCCAACAATTCCAAAAAGGTGTACTGATGAAAGTGGTCAGAGGTACTTCATTCGAGCAGCGGAGTAACAGTGAGCTTCACGAGATATTTGAGCTGCCTACGGTGAAGGAATTCATCCAACGTAGACATATCAAATTTTTCGACTCCTTGCAATACTTGACAAATCCGGTGTTTAACACGATAACCCCCGCTCCGTTCCCCCATCAATGGCAGGACGCTGTCGCGGCTGGAACGCTTTAGTCTTAGGTTAGGTACATTCTCAAACTGAAGGTGAGCCCCATCACCTAGCATTATATTCATGGTATTGACCTATTAACTTCGATCTGATTGTATGTAACCGAACCTCCTTCAAATGCATCTGCGCATAGCAGAAAGAGGAGAAATTATTTTGTTCATTGATTTTGTCATATTCACATTGTGTAATTGAAGAAAAAAAAAATAAATAAAAAAAACTCGGGCATTTATGCTTTACTTTTATTCAGGTCATAGTGTATTTCAAAGCTGTTGTCTATACATATGTTCTTCGATGGAAAGGAAGTTGCTCACAAAACAGGAGTTTATAAATATTTCTTGTTTGTTGGCGGAATATCAGACGCTGTCTGTCCTGTCAAAGAAGTACGCGTATTTATACTCACATGTAGCTTGACAGAAAAAACAAATGTCAAGTAAATTACAACAAATTTCTGTACAACACAGCATTTATTTTCAAGAGTAAGGGCATCAGGATGCCCAACATAGAGTTTTACTACACCATACGAATGACAAAAAATTAATCAACAGTCCTCTAAGCGTATAAATAAAATTAGATTCCCTAGCACAGCACTCACTATATTAATAAATAAGAGGACACAGTGAATGCACGATAGCTAGGACCCCCTCCTTCCTCCATATCTCCTTAATAAAGCCAGTCGTAAAGGAAATGAGACCCACTGAAAACCATTTAATAACGTCCTATTATTTATATAAATGCTCTTAAAATTTGAGACCATTAATTAGGTAAGATGTCATAAAATTAATAAGTTATTGTCTTAGTATTATTCATTTTATCATGCACAAAATAGAGGGGCTTTATTGATTTATTAAACTTTACAACCTTTGATTGTTATTTATTGCTTTGCTTTCACCGATTAATTTTATTTGTCTCCAAATGAACGATCAGTATTTTTTTTATTTTAGTAATTGAGGATGATAACTTAAAGCTGTCGAAAACATTCTCGAGTAATAAACTGTATTGTGGAGAGACCGTGAAGTATTTATTTACATATATCCTTCCAAAACATGACAATCAGTTCAGGAACCCAATGAGCTTCACTTAGGCCA
This sequence comes from Acanthosoma haemorrhoidale, assembly GCA_930367205.1. Lineage (NCBI taxonomy): Eukaryota > Metazoa > Arthropoda > Insecta > Hemiptera > Acanthosomatidae > Acanthosoma > Acanthosoma haemorrhoidale. Next base: position 20,499,678 of record OV884014.1, on the reverse strand, counting down.
TTCGAAACATTTTGTCATATAGCGAAGTACAGAGGTAAAGCAGACGCCCAAGAATTGAGAAATGAAGATGACAAATACAAAATAAGGACTTATGTATTTTCAATAGATCACCAGGCCCTTACTGTTTGATTATTTTAGACGAATAGGTTTCCATGAAATATTTATAGGTCGAGGGTGGCAGGAATGTTGATATAATTATGTAGAAATATGCTTAAGATGTGGTTCTGGGTACTTAGAATTAACGTATTTGGATCCTTTTTATTTTATTTTTTGTTTTTATTTTTTTTAATGTTTTGCACTCCCCCATAGTTCAAGTACGTAAGTCAATATTGGATCTAGGTTGTTTTCCAACCCAAGTTTGTGCTGAATCGTTTATTAAGCCGTTCTAAGCGGCTGTTTAATTCGTGTCTTTTGAGTGTTCCATTTTTGTGTTTTGTCTAGATATGAGACAAGACGTATTTGAAACTGGTAAAAAGGTATTTGGATGATCCGCAAGAAGTCAGAATTAATTTCTCGGCAGAACTAATACTGTATGTAATGGTTAATTACTAGTTTTGGATTAAGTTCCGTTAAAAAAGTCCAGTTTTGTCTTCCCTCATGTTTGTATTTATATTTTACAAACGCTTTTGGCAGCAATACTGTCACTATTAAGTGCTTATAATGTTGTTTAAATTCGCAGGCTCACTTTTCCGTGTCAGACTAGCAAGAGTAGAGAGTCCGTAGTAACTACAAGATGGTCTGACTCAGCCCGGATCGTAGCGACAGATAAACCAATAATTATAATAGTATTTATAATATTCCTTTATTGTGTTAAAATTACAATCTGCCTTATTAGGCAATAAGTAATTAAGATAAATGCTCTCATTTATACCATATTTACAATTCATCGTTCACTCGCTCATTCATACAATATTTACAGACAGCCCAGAGGCCTCCCAAATCCACATGTCTGTCACTTCCCTCGCATACGAAAGAGGAAGCGGAGTCTTGGGAAGTCCCCCACACTCCTCTGTCAGCCGCGTCAGTGGATACGAGCCAGTGGAGGCTGATCAAGAGCGCTAGAGCCACAGACGCTCAGGACATGATTTGAGAAACTGGCCATTGCCAGGACTCCCCCTGTCACGCATTTGTAGCAGGTCACGAGGCCACTGCCGTTTCAGTCTCCGAGGAGGATTATAGGGATGAGTGGTGCAGTGCAATGACTGTGGACTACGGGATTATGGTGGTTGGAAAGGCTACTGTGGAATTTCATAAACTTGGTAGGGATGAGTTCGAGAATGTAAGGTATATTAAAATCGTTAAACCAATAATTATATGAGGTAGCCATCTTTATTTCAGCTGGTGAATTGTGCTCTTTGCAAACATCCACGTGTATGTTACATGATCATCATGAGCCCTAATACTCCGATAGGACCCGACATAAGACAAAGCCTGGAAGCTGCTGGAGAACAGTGTAGCTATCCCTCCTTTGGAATTCTCATTAATTACCGTGGCTACGTGTGTAGCGTGCCTGGTGGCAGTTATAATGAGCTGACCGTGCCTTTGTGGTACAACAATAGCAGGCTCACAATACCGCGCGAGGCTTTGTGCTCCCACTCTCTATCTTGTCGTGGAGTTGCCCAGGCCTGACTCGGAATCATCTCACCTACGGCCTGGGTGTCGCCATAGATATTTAGTTATATTTATACATAAATAATGTTAGTTATTAACACCAAACAAAATACAGTAAGAATTATACTACGACTGGAATTCTGGGGTCATGTCCCCTAGGAACGACTAAAATTTACTCAAATTCCAAAGAAAAAGGAACAATATAATACATCACAGGGAGCGAAACAAATAAAAAAATAAATGGGCTACCACACATTGAAAAATATCACCAAAGAATGTGTTTAAATACAAAACAAAAGTATAAGTATAATATAAATTAAAAGAAGAGGGTATAATAATAATAACATTAAACAAACAAATATCAGTGATTACTCTTCTAAAAGTTTGCAAGTGGTGGGTCTATTAACAGAAAAGTTAAATTATATTCATCGTATATATTCAAAATAACAAAATAAGATGATATTAATAGTAAAGATATAATAATACGAAAATGCGTGTTTGCAGTACAATGAGCCCTATTTGGCTCAATGTATATTGTTTTGTGTATATTTATTTTTAATAAATAACGATGAGAGGTTAAGGGGAAAAAAAACTGTTAACATTCCTAAAGCGGACTGTAGGATTGAACACTGCTCTCTCTCTCTCTCTCTCTCTCTCTCTCTCTCTCTCTCTCTCTCTCTCTCTCTCTCTCTCTCTCTCTCTCTCTCTCTCTCTCTCTCTCTCTGCGCTAATGCATGCCACTCTACTCGAACCAGGATTTTTTTATTTACATACCTCTGCACTTCTATATAGAATGGAATGCCCGCTAGATCTAATCTCGGTTTAGCAACTCCTTGCTTCATGCAGATCTTCATATTCCATGCAGATGAAGGTTCTAGGGCCCTACAAACATATCTAGTAACGTCTACCACAACAAACAATCAATCAAGGTCCCCACCGACTAGTCCACCAGCAAAGATCAAAGACCACAACTTTACCTCTTTCTCTCGATCACCAGGTCGACGAGACTTCCGTCCAGTGGCTTAGCTGACAACGGAATATTGTGCCCGCGTAGTAGACTGAGGATTTAAATTGTACGATATTGTAAATAAAAGGGGGGTTATGAGACTGGATACTTTAGAAAATATATGAGCATGGAATTATTGTATACGAAAGGAGGAGAAAAAACAACCTTAACTCGCCTTTTCATTGGCAAACTAACTAGTTGAAAATTAAATTATTGGTTATATTGTGCTCCTGCTCTTAGCCCTTCGTCCGTAATGTATGGAGCTTATAGTCATTGGGCAAGCTTTATATTGGTAAGAAAATTCTAATTGGTAAGATAGTTCATGCAGGTCAGCTAAGTTGGTAAAGCCCTCGACTAGACTGGAGAGGTACAGGGTTCAAATCCCGATCCTGAAAATATATTTTTCCTTTAGCTGATATTAACAATATTATATAATACACGCTATATCAGTATGTAATTTGCGAGTGATGTATAAACTCAAATTTCAAACGTATATTCAACGACCGATTTACAGTGTATATAAGTTGGTGTATATAAGTTGGTATAAGAGATATAATAACATGGGATATGTGGGAACTATCCAACTCTCCCTGATTTTTCCCTGGGGTTTAAGACAAATTAATGGTGTTAATGCAACAAGAACTTTAAGTATATTCTGAAATAAAAACTTATTGCGTCGATAGAAATCGCACATTTAATCTTATCATTCATCGTTTTAATTTTTTTTCGTGTCAATATTTTGACTATTTGATTTTTTTGAATAGGAAATATGTAAACAGTTTACAGTATTAAATATACCTAGTTGTCTTTTTTACAATCATTAAATAAATATAAAATAAAAACTTAGGTTTCGAATTTTGGCCAAACTCATCATGCCTCAGGATACCGTTTTATTGGATTATTTATTTCTATAATATTGTTCTATATGTTTTGGAAACTACAATTTAGACTACAATGGCCATGTGTGAGGATGCGATACGCCAAGAATCGCTGTGATGCGTAAATATATCAAAGCTCCGCCAATACAAAGTAATACACACACAAAAAAACAAAGTTAAAGTTTGAAACTTAAATTATTAAGATAAGTAAAGGAGGTTAATGAAATAACTTTCTCATCAAATCTTTTTCTGTTATTTATAAATGTGAGATAATATTGTATCCTCGATGAATATTATTTAGCTAACCCGTGGATCAGCAGGATCGCTATTATTAAACAATATTTAAATTTTTTTTTTTTTTTTCTTTTTAGTTCGATTATGCTTCTCATTTTTGAGTTGAGTAACCTCCTGAAACCTAAATTTTTTTCGTATAGTTCCTGATATTGTATCTTACTCAAAAAAAGACTAATCGAAATTATTCGCGCTAAATTTTTTTTGCCTGCCTCGACCGTTACTTGCCTTCACGAAGAAACAGTTGGTAATTATTAAGAAGTCAACAAGTTATCGAATCCGAAGGTAAGACACCAGGTTCATTGAGGAACAGGATAGTGAGCGTGTCACGTTCGTCTGTATGTTTGCTCGTAAAAATGATTCAGCCCATGTGAAATTTTAAAGTTATATTTAACAACATTTGAAAATATATTAGTTTTGACTATAATATATAAAGGGGAGTTTGTAAAAAATGTTAAATGTAGCGTGCGTTAAGTATAGAGCGTCCTACATCTATGATTCCTAAGTCCAATACTCTTAGACCCGACTTCAAACAGTTTTTCCTAGGAAAAGGCTATTATCATCGAAATTCGTTTTTCCTTTTCCTTAATTTCAAATCTGAAGGGTTCGGGGAAGAAAAAACCTAGGATTTTTCAAGTACCTGTGCAGGTGCTGAGGAGTTTAAAAGTTTTAATTTTTCCTCATTGTTAATTATGAATGTTTTCAGAGCTAACAAAAATTGTAACACTAAATAAATTCGAAGCCAGTCACTTAAATTTGTTGTGATTTTTTTTTTAATATTGAAAAGGTGATTTTTAGAGTATCTGATGGGTTAAGAAATAACATTTTATTTTTGGTCGAAAGTAGTGAGTGGTTTATAATAACAATCATTCATAGGGTTTATTCTCATTCTGGGACCTTTATTTCATTTATTGTTGTTTCAGTTAAAGTTGTACGTATATATACCATCGTATGTATTCACATGGCTGGAGAGTTTCTTCACATTGATTTGTTTATAGGAGCACTCACGGGATAGTTTTCAGATCACACATTTACTTAATCCATTTTAATGATTTAAATAATTAAAAAAAATCCAGCATGTTTCTTGGGATGCACAGGGATATTCATTTTAAAAATTAAACTTATTATTAAACTTGCAATTAAATAATGAATAGCGAGAAAACAATTTTTTCTGTAATTAAAAAAAAAAAAACGAAGAAATAAAGATGGTGAAGTTACTACTGATCCTTGGAAAAACTAGTTGCTATGAAAAAACTAAGTTTAAAGGTGATCAGTTTCTACGTTCTTACTATATGTAATAAACTACAACTTACTTTACAATGACACTAAGTTGTACTCCATTGCTGTCCTCGGTTCCAGCCTGCGCTTCGGTCTCTCCCTAAGAACTAACGTAATCACTAGCACGCTCGCAGCACGTTAGGTGAGTCACTGATCGGACACCTCCATCATGACGATCAGATTGATGGCCCTGTCCTCCATGGTGGGGTCACCGGGAGGGTGTGTTCCCCCCCTGCTGGGGTCGGCAGGATGGGGGTTCGGAAGCGGGGTCCCCCAAGGTTGTCAGTCGGACCATTGTTACTCAAATGTCGGGAAGGAGGATGTTTATATATAGCATGTATGTTGAACGTATATATACATATCGTATGTATTCACATGGTTTGAGGGGTTCTCCACATTAATTTGTTTATAGGAGCACTCACGGGGTAGTTTTCAGACCATTTTAATGATTCAAATATATAAAAAAATCCAGTATGTTCTTGGAATGCTATAAAAGCATTAAAACCCACATCATCAAGAGACTCCAAGCTCCCCGGAGTCTCTAACCGACATAAACCTAGCCTCGTGTTGGTTAGGCTGGGCGATCGGAGTTTTTTTTTTTTAAATTACAATCTGCCTTATTAGGCAATAAGTAATTGAGATAAATGCTCTCATGCATACCATATTTACAATTCATCATTCACTCGCTCATTCATACAATATATATAGAGGAAGCGAAGTCTTGGGAAGTCCCCCACGCTCTTCCGTCAGCCGAGTCACCGGATACGGGCCAGTGGAGGCCGACGAAGAGCGCGAGAGCCACAGACGCTCAGGACATGATTGGAGAAACTGGCCATTGCCAGGACTCCCACTGTCACGCATTTATATTGTTGGAGTTTAACGCTTAATTTTACATTGTCGTTTTTTGTTAGTGATGTAAGCCTCTTTTTATTTGCCAGATATGAATTAGTCATATGTAAATTGTTGTTATTCATAGGAGACTTTGACGTGGAATATTTATTTTTTATTCTATTCCAATCTTTCCTATTGCACAAGAACTAGGTCATTCTCGACTGGCTAGGTATGGAAAATTGCAGGAGCGAGCAGGAAGAACAAAATTAGTAAATTAGTGATTAGTAAATATTTTACTAAACTACTACTACGTTGAACTCACATGTTTTGTTTCAGTAGTGCTACCAAAATGATTTCAATGACATTCTTATTGACTTTTATAACTATATTCCACCCCGAAGAAGAACGTCAAGATCTTTAATTTGATACTCTACTCCGCGTGATAAGAAAAAATGATTTTTTACTAATATATAACAGCCATAGACACAAAGACCTCAACTGGGTATAAAAATGGATAGGCATCTCCATTTCTCTACTCATTTTAGTAGTAAAATAGAAAAAGTACGACAAAGGTCTTACCGGCTATCGCACTTGCTAACTTTACCCAACCTGTCGCTTCGTCTTAAATTGATGATATATAAATGTGTCCTCCGGCCAGCTCTGCTGTACGGTGCCCCGTTATTTACCGACTTTACTAACAATACAGCCAAATGTCTCCAGCATTTCTAGAATGGTATCATGCGAAAAGTGGTACGACATACCTCTCGAGAGAGGTTGAAGAACGCTGACCTGCACCCGTTGCTTGGTGTGCCGTCGGTGGGTGAGTTCATCCGCCGGAGACACATCAAGTTTTTTGACTCGTTTCAGCACCTAACCAACCAAGTGTTTAACACTATGACACTAACACTAACCAACACTATGACCCCACCACCCCTCCCGCATCGATGGCAACAGACTGCCGGGGAAAAATTAGGTTAAGAATTAGTATGTAAGTTAGTTTTAAGGTTGATCAAAAAGGTGAGCCCCATCACCTTTATTAGTCAGTTCAGTCCAGTCACGTATAATGTATATCAATATACTTGTTTATTCATTATATAAATTTTATAAAATAACAAAACCTGTATATAATGTAGCGATGCTACAGGAAATACAAAAATAATTTGTAAATAGATTCGCCTGAGAAATCTGAGGGAAAAAAAAAAAAAAAAAAAAAAGACCTCAAACTAGAACTCAAAGATTCTCCCAGATCTCATAACAGAGCTTCCACCTTCGAATTTGGCGCTTGTTTTAGTCGAACGAATTGTACTTTTTTTGGAGTATTCACCGATTGTATGTTGAACCTTGATAGTGAACGGAAGTCCAGCCATAGATTGTTAATGTTTTGGACCACAATCGTGTTCTAAACGTTCATTATCGTAAGCATATCTCCAAGAGCGTGAACGACGGATGTGTCTGGGCTGAGGCACACTTACGCACTGAGGCACACCGTGACCAGCCGATCCCACACAATATCCTGGCAACCGCGTCCAATGCGCCACTGTGAAAAAACCTTCCACGTACATTAGGCCCATTATCACCGTGACCGACTTCCCTCATTGTCTCACAGCCTGTGGAATTTGTTTTTCCCACCTTCAGCCCTCCGGTAGTTTTTTTTATGTTCGTGTGGATGTGTTTGTCGAACAGCTGTTATCCCTAATTCGATTTTATTATTCCAAACATTGTCGTTAGTATAGTTGTCGGCAGGTTGGCATAGCGAGTTTATATGAACAAGTGTTGGTTCAATGATCATTATAGTGATTTTTGGAATTTAAGTCACTAAAACTACCATCAACTCATTTTTGAAAAAAAAAAAAAGAGGTTACAGCATCGATAACTAAGGGTTACATTGCAGCGGCGAAAATGATTTATTGTAATCATATTCCACCAAATAAATATTATCATTCATAACGTCAAGATCTTTAATTTGATACTCTACTCCGTTTGATAAGAAAAAAATAATTTTCTGCTAATCAATAACAGATTAGGAAAAAAATATGATCGAGACTGGAATTCGACACCTCTCCCAATATCCAGTTCAGGCTCTGCAAAGTGAGCCATCCGCAATAATAATGTCAATATTAATTCTTCAACTACGAAGTAATTTATTGAACGCATGAAGATTTCCATGTGAAATGACATACCTCTAGGCAATACTGGTTGTTTCCTTGTAAGTCGGGTCAACAAGGGTATAAGAGTATTGTATCAAAAAGAATATTTTATTGATTCTTCCCCCAAATAGTTCTTATTAAAACATGTTTACCTATCATATAGAGTAGGGTATTAAATTTTACTGGATAGTTTGATTAATAGTAGGTGATATTTTCTATTACTTAAATAAAACAAGCCTCTAAACTCTCATCAAACGTGTACTCCGAACACCCCATTCATAAAGGTGGTTCATATTCCTCCAGGTCCAGTCCCAATGATACTAAAAATGGAAGTGACAATGTAAAATGATATGAATCAATCGTAACATTTGTTTTGAAAATTTTTCACATGATTCATTATGATTTATTTCTTACTTATTAATTCACCCACTCGGGAGAAAATGAAAAAAAAAAACATTCACTGATATTATTTATTAATTTTTATAATTTCTTCTTTACATTCTTATGTAAAAAATTACTAATAGATTCCTTTCAATTCTGTTAATTCTCAATCCTATTGTGATTAAAAAACAAATATATTTAATTATTTAAAGTTTAAATTAAACCAGCATGAATTCTTCGAAGATTTTTGGAATTTAAGTCACTAAAACTGCCATCAACTCATTTTGAAAAAAATAAGTAAAATAAATAGCCTGAATTTACATTTCAAAAGTTTACTGCATCAATAACTAAGGGTTACATTGCAGCTACGAAAATTATGACAATCTTAATGATATTTTGTAACCTTATTCCATCAAAGTCTAAATAAATATTACCATTCATAGCGTCTAATTTGTTACCCTACTCCGCATTATAAGAAAAAAAAAAAATTTTCTGCTAATTAATAACAGATTAAAAAAAACAGGTATGATCGAGACTGGAATTCGACACCTCTCCCAATATCCAGTCCGGGGGCTCTACCAAATGAGCCAACCACAGTAATAATGTCTATATTAATTCTTCAACTACGAAGTAATTTATTGAATGCATGAAGATTACCCTGTGAAATGTCATACCTCTAGGAAAGTACTGGTTATTTTCTTGTATGTCGAGTCAAAAAGTATTTAGTTTTTGTAATTAAAGAAAAAGAAAATTAACTATTGTTAATTCGAGATGTTTAATTTGATACTCAAAGTCCATGATCTACGACCGTCTCCGTTGTTTAGTGGTTAGTTGCTGACTCCTAACTGCAGAGACCCTGTAAATACCCAAACGTAGAAGACGACTCATGCTTGCTCTAAGATTTTCGCTTTGAGCGATGGTCACTGAACTCTGTCTTGTGAGGACAAATAATAACAAATAAATGAGCCACTTGAATAAAAAAGTTGCTAGTCCAGTTAAGAAAACCGAATTACACCCACTTAGCGGCTATGGGTGATAATTGTCTAAGGCATGCCCTTACCTTCTTTATGAGATATCACGCCATGCTTTTATTTTAGTTTTAATAATGTTTTATGGATATGTCTTTCCAATATCAAACAGGACCTAGATGTAAAATTTTTCAAAAGCTTGAACACGGTACGTCCAAAAACCAAAACATGCAATCTAACAAATGGTTGTTATAGTAAGTGCTTCTGAATTAGAAAAAAAAACTAACATAACCCCATAATGAAGACTCATTTATAATAATTGCAAGTAGAACCCCCACGTAAATATAGGGACCATCTCTGGATGTGGTTCAGTCACTCTTTATGCCCCTGATACTAATTTTCGGTCAATAAATAAGTCTTTGATCTTACGAAAAATGAAAAATATTTCCTTGATCCTTTCATTAACTATAATTGAAAACAGAACACATTCGATACCAGTGAGGCATACAAATATTATAAAATATACTATAAGTTTTAATTCTTTTCAAGAATTTTAAGAGGCGAGAGATATTTTCCTCCTGTTAAACTTTTGGGCTTGAATTGTTGATCATTGGACCCGACTCCATCAAAAATTGGTCAATCTACCGATTTATTTCTCACATTATATGTTACTCATAAATTTAAGCCATTCTTCCAAATTTGGTAAGACATATTTCATAATATAATTTTTGGGCACAGGGATACTCTTACGCTGTCTAGTGCCTCCCTCTGTTCCCAACAACACATAACGCTCCCTGAAAAATAAATTATTTATTTTCTAAAGCTACTAAAAATTTTTCAAGTATCATTTTTTTTTCAATTTGAGCTTCAGTTAATGCGTGATAAACCGTCTCATCAAGGGATGTGATAACTACTGTGTTTGTTTAGGCTTTTCTGCGAATAAGTAAGAGGATATTTTTGGTTTTTACTTATTGGTTTTTAGTTTTAGTTTAGAGGTACTCTGGTGTCGAGCATCTGTATGTAATGAGCCCATGTACATGTAACATAACCCTATAATGGAGGCTCATTTATAATAATTGCAAGTAGAACCGCCACGTAAATATAGAGACCATCTCTGGATGTGGTTCAGTCACTCTTTATGCCCCTGATACTGAAGATATGGCATTCGTATTTAATTGATAACAGATAAGACAAATTATCGGTCAATAAATAAGTCTTTGATCTTAACAAAGAATATTATCTTGATCCTGTGATTAACTGTTACTGAAAACAGAACATATTTGATGTCAGTGAAACCTAACAATATTATATAGTATATTTATGTATGATTTAAATATTTTAAAGAATTTTCAGATGTGAAATAAAGAGTCTCTCTCCTACAGAAGCATTACGATATCTAATTTTCTAAACAAAGAATTAAGAACAGAGAAAATAATTGCAAGCAACTATATTTGACACTTATAACCTATCTTTGAGCTTATTTAATGAATACTAATGTGCTAATCCCAAAACACCATACTTACCAGTGCTAAGATGCTGTCTTGGAACGGCAATGCCTGTGAGCTTGGAACGCTGGAGACCTAAGCTCGCCCGCGGGGATCCAGTCACACACTGACCCGGCTGCTGGCTGGGGTGAGAGTGTCAAGTGGGATATTTATTACCTTGGCACAATGAAGGATCCCCACCTGGCCTAACCGACCATTCTTCTGGACGGAATCAGTTACGAGCTAGTTCTCTGCCAGTCACTCACCTGAACCGGATATCTGGTAAGTTAGCTTCTTAGCTAATAACGCGGGGTGGGGGAAAAGCACCAGAGGGTCATGAAATATTGTAGGTATTATACAAAGTCACAATTGAGGAAAAATACTAGTTTATAACGGTATCGTCGGTTTCTGAAAAATTATATATAAGAGTATTGTATCAAAAGAATATTGTATTGATTTGTTCCCCCAAATAGTTCTTTAATAAAACATGTTTTCCTATCATATAGAGTAGAGTATTAAATTCCACAACTCGATAGTTTGATTAATAGTAGGTGATATTTTCTATTACTTAAATAAAACAAGCCTCCAAACTCTCATCAAACGTGTACTCCAAACACTCCATTCATAAAGGTGGTTCATATTCCTCCAGGTCAAGTCCCAATGATACTAAAAATGGAAGTGACAATGTAAAATGATATGAATCAATCGTAACATTTGTTTTGAAAAATTTTTCACATGATTCCTTATGGTTTATTTCATACTTATTAATTCACCCACTCGAGAGAAAATGAAAAAAAAAAAACATTCACTGATATTATTTATTAATTTTTATAATTTCTTTTTTACATTGTTATGTAAAAAATTACTAATAGATTCCTTTCAATTCTGTTAATTCTCAAATCCAATTGTGATAAAAAAACAAATATATTAAATTATTTAAAGTTCAAATTAAACCTGCATGAATTCTTCGAAGATTTTAAAATACAAAATCACATTTTTAAAATATGAGTTTTTGGTAGTTTAGGACGAATTACGAACATTGTATTCGCCAATTCTCTCATAATTTTTTTTTCTAAATTAAAGGCGGTCTTCTTGTCTTGTAGCAAGTAATTTGAATTGAAGTGACAACTCTATTCGCACCTTTCGCAGACACGACCTGACTCGGCCCGATCTGCTATTGCGTATTTGATTATTACTACTCTCCTTCCTTCTACCCCTTAAAGAGTTTTTACTGTGTCTTCAACTCGAACTGTTTCCTAATATTTATACTCGGGATCCCCAAAGACTGACGCATTTCACAGCATTACTCCAACTTGGATATAGATAAATGGCATTCGCAAACAACAACTAGGAACATAAAGAAAAAAAATATTGATGGGAATAGAATCCCATAAGTTTGCTTATATAAGATAATTTATATAAGAACGGTCAATGGAAGCAGATTTGTAGGATGGGGTCCCCCGATCCAACGTGTGGGATCTATCTAGTATTGCAACATTTCATAGCTGATTTGAAATGGGAGAGGTTGTAACGGTAAGGAGGGTTTTTAGTAATGGGAGTTTAGAGATTTATATGGTTGGACCCCGTAGTCAATCCTTAGATCCCTCCTCATTAGTACTCCCATTACTAAAAACCCTCCTTACCGTTACAACCTCTTCCATTTCAAATCAGCTATGAAATGTTGCAATACTAGATAGATCGCACACGTTGGATCGGGGGACCCCATCCTACAAATCTGCTTCCATTGACCGTTCTCTTATCTTATATAAGCAAACTTATGGGATTCTATTCCCATCAATATTTTTTTTCTTTATGTTCCTAGTTGTTGTTTGCGAATGTCATTTATCTATATTCATGTTTTTTTTTTCAATACTATGCTGTTGTTTCATTGAGGTCACCACGTATGTGCATAGGCCTATATATTTGCAAGCTAACCGCAGAAGAGTAATTTATGTTACATTTTTTTCTTTCAAGTAGACACACTTATCTGTACCTTATTGTTATTCCCAAAAATTTGGATATTATCTTAGAATGAAGTGTTTTTCCATTGATTATTGAAGTTAGACATTGCGGACAGGCTGAAGAACCGTATGTGATGGCTATTATGAAGTGCCCCTTGCCTAGACTGCGACTGCAGGGCACACGAGGATCGCCGGCTGGGCTATCCATCACTCCCTGTCCTCCAGGCCAGCTGCACTTTAGTCTTTTTAAATCTCCATTCGTTTCCTGTCTCCGTCACAATCTTTGCCCAATCACCGCCTCTTTTTTGCAACCTACCCTCTCTAGCTATGTCATTTTCGAATTTTTTTTTTTATTGCTATTTGCACGCATCAAAAATGGTGGTGATGCATAAGTGTTTATATTAAAATAAATTTACATAATAAAACTAATAATATAGAAATTTGCAATACATCTAGGCTAAAAAAAAAGAAACTAACATCACCGCTCTTGATTATGACCAGCACTTTTTAAGAAGAGGCCATGATCGATAACGTCTTCAATATGATATGAACGCACTTATCGCAGGTCACGAGGCCACTGCCGTTTTAGTCTCCGAGGAGGATTATAGGGATGAGTGGTGCAGTGCAATGACTGTGCTAGGGGATTAGGGTGGTTGGATAGGCTACTATGGAATTTCATAAACTTGGAAGGGATGAGTTCTAGAATGTAGGGTATATTAAGGTCGTTATGAAGGGTTTTGTTGCTGACATAATAAGGGGCATTTACTATTGTTCTCAGGACTTTGGATTGAAAGGATTGGATACGCTTGATGTTTGACTTTTTGGCTGTCCCTCATAGCTCTATTTCGTATGTCCGGATTGGCTTAAGTATAACTTTGTGATGTCCTTTGAAGTACTCTGTACAATTGTCCAAATATGATATGAACATATTTATTTGTTAATTAATTGATTACACTTTATCACTTTTTCTGGAGGCAGTATATTTTATGTCGTTGCAACATCAAATGGGCCCCCCATGTTCAATTTCATGTATCTGCTTTAAACCGGGGACTCACAAAGGCTAGAACAAGTGGTGAGAACAATGAGTGTTTTACTTTGATATCTACTCAATACGATAGATTTTTTTTTCATTACCAAGTAATTAAATAATTAATAATCCTTAATTAGATTTTTTTGTGAGTTGAAAATATTTGTCGTGTCGTCAGGTAAACAAATGGAATATCGATTTAAATTTTCATTCGCCAGGGTAGACAGACAAACACACAAATATAAACATAAGGGTTTCCGATTTAGAAGAATATCAACGAAACCTTATGTCGGTCACGCCCGCCGGGGTAGGTCTCGTCGACCTATCCACTACCCGGTAAGCGAGAGAAAGATATAGACCTGTGGTATTTCACCTATGCTAGTGGCCTAGTAGGCGCCTAATTCGTGTTTTTTTATTGATCTTATTCTATAATACCTTTGAAGGTGTGACCCGACATCAGGAGAAGGGGTACATGCTAGGTATTGTAGGTAGTCTATGTAAGACATTGGCTGACAGCACCAAGTGCAGAGCAGTGTTCAAGTGTCCGGTTCCGATTGAATAGAATTTTTTTTTTTTTTCTCTCTTTCAAAACCTCTTCATTGATAATATATATATACAATGACAAAAATAAATAAATAAATTTGGAATCACAGCTGCCTCCTCGTGCTGCATTCGCAGATGCATATTAAGGAGTGCCTAAAATATAATACTTTCAGATTGTTGTTAATAAGTCCTATACACATACACTCACTAGGTGATGAGGCTCACCTTCAGCCATTGAATAGAAAATATCAGAATTTCTGCCTTAAAAGACCGGAGGATGTCTACGCGCACCCAATCAGGAAGTCCGTTATTCTGACCAATAAGGTTTGGGTACCCTGCTCCTACTGAGAGCTCGGAGTGTCTGATTCTGTAAAATTCGTTAAACGTTTTTGAAAGGGTATACTAGGAAATTGTTTAATAATGCTAATGTGAACATTGTCGAGATCTGGTGACTTCTGTAAGTTACTTGGAATTAAGTGAAGAAAAGTGTAAGGTTTTAAGAGCTGGGAAAAGTCCAATTGAAAATATGTTCAATGTTTGGAAGTAGGATGAGGATGAGCTAGATATTCTACGAAAGTGTTTGGCTAGACTTTCTGGAACGTTTTTCAAAACATTTTTCTAGATAATGTGCCTAGTATAGAACCTAGCCCTAATATATGCCTGAAGAGTAATGGTGGATGGTTTGATTTTGAATATTACGCTTTCTTTGGCTTGTTAATTGCTTCGAGGTGGGTCTGGTCAGGGTCTGCTCAGCCTCGCGAGGATAAATGGACTCATCTCAGCGACTCGAATAAAAAAGTAGCGAATGCGAATGGACGTAACGAGCCCTGATTGCTAAACTGTGTCGGAAACGTTCGGTCGGGCCTTCATGAGCTGTGATGCATGAATGTCCACGGCATGGACTTACTTCGTTTGAAGCGTCCGTATTTATGTTTTAATTCCATTAACGTTCAATTGGAGTTCACTCATGAATTAGAGTTAAGTGATAATGCAGAAGACACAAGAGAGATATAAAACAAAAAACAATGATAGAGGCTTTACTGTATATGAGTGGTAAAATATGTATTTACCATATTGGTTTGTCGAGTCAGTTTGTGTAGGATAAATTACAGTTCCTACTGTATTCTTCTTTTGGCTAGATTTGTTACTATAATATCCAGGACAGGGGAAGTTGAAGTTTACAAACAATCATGCATTTATTGTCGAATTAGGGATTTGTCACAATCTTGTTTGGTGTTCCTATGGTAACTGTTGGCCGTAACTTTCGAACTAGAAATAGTGGGAATAGTAGCTCGTAACTGTATTATTTTATCCAATTAAGAACTAATACCCATTTAGGTATAAGGTAATCTAATTGTGAATTCATAAAGAGACCACTATTAATTTATGGTAATTATTATTACCTTCAAATTTAGAAGAAATGGTACCTTTTGAGTTATATTTCCTTCCAGTCTGATAAGTTTTTCCAATAATTATTGGTGCAATCATTCAACATTGGGCCTGACACTAAACTACTTCTTACATATGAATATTTTTCTAGGTCCCTTTTAAAATATCAGTATTATAATTTCTAGTGTGAGAATACTCACATTTAATTGCACTAACAATATTTTAACAAAAAAATTCAGTGACGATATAATTATAGAAAAAAGTATAATTTTATCCCTTAAAAATAATCGTCATTAATGGTAGTATTTTTTATTTATTTATTTTATTTTTTTCAAAACCCCTTTCTATTTAACATTTTTTACAATATGTGATCGAAATAAAATGAACAATATAATAACTCCTCGTGCTGCATACTTAGATGCATTTGAAGGAGGGCAGATTTACAAATACAACATTTCTTTTTATAGTGATCAATTTACAAATAAACAGGACTAGGTGATGGGGCTCACCTTTGGATTACAACAAAGTATTTTTTATGAACAACTATACGAATGAATGTTTATATTTCTGAGTAACTTTTGCCTGAATACACAGTAATAATTAATCGAGGAAAGCAAGTGCTACAATAATAAACAACAAACTTAGCGTTCTATAACATTGTAAATAATAAGATAGATGATTTTAGTATCTATAATAATATTATATATTTTTTTTTTTATTTCAAAACCACAAAAAGTAATGCAATGAACAAATAATATAATAAAATAATTGAAAAACAGATTTCTCCTCGTACTGCGATGCATTGATGCATTCGAAGGAGTGCATAAATATAATACATTTTGTTTGTGGTAGAAAGTTCATAGTCTCATATTCAACACTAGGTGATGAGGCTCACCACTAGGCTTCTGCTTGTTACCGACACTTTATATTATTTTTTTCAAAGCGAATAACAAAATAACAATAACAACAAAATCTTTCGCCTTTTACTAAAGATATTATATTCTCTATTATCTTAGATATATATTATATCTCGGACAAAATATATCTTCTTGAGCGATGTAGGCAGCCTCAGACGATAGACGTAGGAAGCTTCTGCCTGGCCAGTTCACCGCTAGAGTGCAGCAACTCCTCGTTTTCCTTGAGAAGGTCCTTGTTAAGGGTACTTTCCGTAATTATTGTTTATTAATAAATAGTTATTTATTCTTTAAATTAACAACAACAATTTGTCACATTTTGTTATTACAGTCAACGCTCATTTCCATAATATTTTTATAGTAAAATATTTTTATAATTATTGATTGACATTTTAGAGTGTGCTTATTATGATTTATTACTAAGTAAATAAATGAGAGCGTTGTTAATATAAGTAACACGAATACCCACAAGTTTTTGAAGTGAATGTCAGTCCAAAAATAAAAATTCTCGTCATAGGATATTTCAGAATTGAAATTTTAAAAGTAAATGCTCGATTTCAGAATATCAATGAGCAAAAAACTGAAAGCTATTTTATTGATGAAATGAAAAAAAAAATTAACATATATAACTAAAATATATATATATATAAGTAATATATGCCGTCTTTCACAAATTCGTTTACACCATCTTATAATTTATGCGTTTTGATAATTTATATCATTAACTCCATCTGGGAGAAATGTTTAATAGTATAAATATTATTAAAACATAAATAATATTAATCTATTATAAATAAATTATTTATTAAAAGAATTATAAAATTTTAGATAGATGTTTTAAGATTTTGTTTTAATGTGATCATAATGGTAAAAAATAAACACTATCACAACTAACTAGTGGTAATTTATTTATTATTTGACTATATATAAATAAAAATTTTCCCTAACTATTTAAATTTTGATCTTCACACTTTCTCGCGAACCCTGAAGAGAAAGAGGCTATACAGTCATTCTAGTAGTGGAGTAGATCGTTTCTCGTTTGTTTCTCTTTCTCCGACTCACTTTTAATATTTCAAGATGGTGGTACTGAAAATGATTTTATTGATCTGAAATTATAATACAGGAAAACGCCACGAAACTTACAGGTGATGTTTTTGCTATAATACAATAACGGAAAGTATGCAAACAAAAATTAAACGTGAAAATTATCGTGCACGTTTCACCGAGACTCATAAGAGCTTCAAACCCTTTCCCCAAAACTATTTAAAAGTGTAAAGTTCTGTTTTCTTCCGATGGTTGAGGCTATATTATTGACAGCAAAAAGAATAGATATCTCAAAATAAATTATCAAATTGAAAAATAGAGTAGTAATTTTATTTAAATATTAAAAAAGTTATTTTCAGTAACTGAGCTGGTTTAACAAAATCACATTTGTTTTTTTAGGTAGAAAATCATTTAATAAGTTTATAAGTAAATAGTGTTTAGAATCTGGCATTAGCTTTTGACAATATACATTATTTTTCCATGACATTGATTACTTTATCCTCCCCAAAAGAAAAAAAAATTGTTTATAATCGATCTGTACAAATTAAAAAAAGCCTATACAGACTATAAGGAATAAAAGATCTGATTTAACTGGCGAAAATGACTCTGGAATCAATACTCAATTGTTAGAACATTTAATTAATTTACACATTGAAAGGCACTGAGATGGCCTTAGTTAAAGCTGCCGTCACCTTTAAGTTACCAGGAACGCAGGTGCTGTCACAATGGTTAACCTGACCCGAGAGGTGCACCCTGGGATAGGAAACCGCCGGGTGCAAAAACAGTCACTCAGTGAAGGGGTCCCTTCTTGGCAACACGTTCAAACTTTCAACGAGAATACCACGACGGTTCTGTCCGGTGAAAGTTCAAGTGCGGTTATAAAAACCGACGACTTCTTAGGATGGACAGTTCTCTAACCGGTTTTTGAAAAGTTTTTATCCAAAAAGTATTAATACTAATTTCATTTTGAGACAGTTGAGCCTTCTTTATATGTATACCCAAATTTTAGAAAACACATTTTCATAATGTGCTTCTGGTCTCGCTTCGATTATTTTCTATTCAAGCATTCATATTATTCATGTCAACGTTATTCGCGCCTTTGGACAACTCCCGGAGATATTGACATCTTTTGTACCTAAATTGGATAAACTATAAATAATATATAAATATATGAAATTTCTCTCCGAACAGCTACTACTAAAACCTTTGAATGTTAAAATTATTGATTTTACTTGTCTAATATCTAATTTAATTTACTTTCAAATGTGTGTATTTAAAGTTCTTTACTGTTCTCTTCCTATAGTGTTCAAACCTTTTTTTTAATGATAATTAAAGTAATGAATATTAACACATTCAAGAAAATAATTTTTAATGATTATCGAGGAATCGAATAAATAAATACTACCTAATCACATAAATCTAACTCAAAAGCCTTCACACCAATCAACTAAGAACCTGCGTATGAGCCAGTTAACTTCCATTGATTATTTTATTATTGATTATTTATATTTTGTTATCCATTATCTTATGGGCTAGAAGCTTTATTTGAAATTCCGTTGCAGCTCTTTTATTTCTGGTGGCTGTCTACTATTAAACGTTAGTCATGGTTACTAAGGTATGTATATAATATTTTATTGTTATATGGTCTTTTGATTGGAAAAGGTTTTCAATTCAGTCCGAACTTTTTTTTTTATATTGAAACTTCTTTATTGCGATAAAATTATAATCGGCCTTATTGGGCAATAAGTAATTCTGATAAATGTTATCATTCATACCATATTTACAATTTTCATTCATACAGTATTTACAAACAGCCCACAGACCTCCCAAATCCAGATGGTTGTCCCTCGCATGCGAGGGGGAAAGCGGAGTCTTAGGAAGTCCATCACGCTCCTCCGTCAGCCGCGTCACTGGATACGAGCCAGCGGATGCTGGCCAAGAGCGCGAGAGCCACAGACACTCAGGACATGATTGGAGAAACTGGCCATGGCCAGGATTCCCACTGTCACGCATTTATAGCAAGTCACGAGGCCACTGCCGTCCGAACTTTTCAGTAAGTTTTATGAATTTTGAAATATTAATCGGGGCGTTGTACGAGAACTTGGGAATGATTTCTCACCGGAGTTTGATTGATGGAATGTTTGTAAGGCTTTAATGATTTTTGCTAATTTAAATTACGAGCCTAAAATGTTTGTCTTTGGTCATATTTAGACACTGATTACACAGAGCACATTGCAAGTTCTCTTATTGATTTATTGACACGAAAATCTATATGATTTTTATTATTCTGCTTGCTGTGGGAGTTTCCTATTGTTAGAATATGCGAAGAGTTGATGTAACCCACATTAAATGTGGACCTCACGAAGAGCTTTCAGCAGAAAGTGGTCATTTTCAGAAAATCAATTCTCGTGATAACAGATACAATGGAAGGCTGGTTGTAGACTACTTATATCCATAAATATACACCTCTCTTTACCAAAGATTTATTTTGCACTGACACAAGCGCTTTCGGAAGTTATACCACCATTTTCAATTATGCTATATTCAAATTGATAGAACTGGAAATTAAACTGTTATTATGTCTCCTATTCTTAAGCGATCAAATCACTTGAGAAACTTGTATCGGTAAAAAATAAATTGTGTACCTGAGAGAGAGATGTACATTTATTACTATAAATACATGTCTAAATAGCAGGTTTTTTAAAGCCAATTAAAGGTGAAAATTTAAATAAGGTCTTTAAAATAGGATATGAGGTAATCAATTAAGAACATTTTTATAGTATGGAAATGTGCATAAATAGTTCAGTACATTTAATTAAAACTGTCTCTTTTCGAAGGGCATTGTCTTTACTGTACAGAGATCTTCTTTTTTCCCTCGGTTTTACAACAGGTTTAGTTTATTATTATTTATGGAGTAAAGTAGGTAGAGCGTAGTGCTGTTGTCAGTGGTCCTCTATGTTAATGTATTGTTAAATAAAGTGCAGTTATTCCAGGTCACGAGGCCACTGCCGTTTTAGTCTCCGAGGAAAGCGATTTGTTGCGGAGTGTAATTACTGTGTTAGGGGATTAGGGTGGTTGGATAGGTTTCGATGGATTTTCATAAACTTGGAAGGGATGAGTTTAAGAATGTAAGGTATATTAAGATCGTTAGGAAGGGTTTTGTTGCTGAAGTAATAAGGGGCATTTACTTTTGTTTTTAGGACTTTTGATTGAAAGGATTGGATGTGCTTGATGTTAGACTTTTTTGCTGTCCCCTATAACTCTATTCCGTATGTCTAAATTGCCTTAAGTATAACTTTGTAGATTAGTAATTTATTTTCGTCTGAGAGATGGGGTGTCCTTTGAAGTAGTAAGTACAGTTGTCCAAAGCGTCTGTTTAGTTCTTGTCTTTTTAGCCTCGTATGTGGGTTCCAGGTCAGTCGTTTGTCGAAATGGAAGCCTAAGTACCGATATAAAATCTTTTCTTGAAACATGACCTAGGCCTCTTTTGGAAGGCCGGGGCATATTTGAGGTTTTGCAAACACCATATCCCATTCTATTTACTCCCGAGTGGTCGAAAACGGGTACTAGATCATTTGTTTTTGATATTTGTGGGTTTATACTGAGCTGAGACACCTGTGCATTAGATTTTCTCAAGAGTTTTTTCAACTTTACCAGCTGCTGGTGCCCATGAATGACATTTTGCCCTAAAAATAAGTACTCGCTGTAAGGTTCTTAGCACATTAGATTACCGAAGGACATAACTACATCTACTTGACAAATAATCAATTACTTTAACTTTTCGAAACCGTTGAACAACTTTAAATCATGATATATTATTAAGATAAAAAAAAATTGTCAAAAACTGTATAAATAGTTAGATTGCAATACAATTACTCACAAATGTTTCATGTAATAACAATGTATTTATTATTTATGTAATGTATTTGGTAGCCAATAAGGTTTTTACCAACATACTCTGGCCCTTGTTGCCTTACAGCTAAAACCTTTCAATGAATGGTCTAACTACTGCACTCCTGATCCTATAATATTAGAAAACTGCACATTCAGGTTTTTTTTTTTCGACTCTCAGTATTTTACTATAAGACTATAATAGATAATAACCGAGGTAATTAAAATTAAAAATTTACCCATTTGAAGTGGTTTATGTACAAAATAGATGAATAAATGTAGCGCTGTTAATGACTTGTGTATTTTTTAAATATAAATGTTTTTAAGTTCCGTCGAGTGCGACACTAATTGTTTTCAAAACTAGAATTATTTTGATGGGTACCAAACATTTTCAAGCTATTATCAGCCATTTGTGTGGGGGGGGGTGAGGTTAACCGATTTTGGTAAATTTGCCCTAAATATAAAAAAAAAGATAAAGCGAGTGGTAGTCTTTTTTCGCCCGGGAATATCCACAACGTTAATAAACCTCTTGACGTGAGTCAGTGGTCTATGGACTACCTGGGTCGAAGAAGATGAATTGAAGTTTGTCATGGACTTAGGGTCAAATCCGCTGGACCTTTAGCACGTCACGGACCCTCTATCGGCGCACATTATTATTCACATTGGTCAAGGGGGTAGTTGGGGAAGAGTTTAATTAGGTTTCTTTCCGGGAGGGGGCAGCCTGCGAAGTTATATCGGCTGTAATGTTTTTTTTTGTTTTTTAGAGATGGGGGAAGTATTTAATATAAAAAGCCTAAATTAAATGAATATCCAGTTCAGATCGTTACCCCACAACTATATTTGCATTCGCCAGGGCACTCTGTCATCTTCATAGCACTTCATTCAGAAATTTATCCTCTATGTTTATGACACTATATATAAAATAGGCATTGCAGTAGAATATTATGAAGTTAACATATATATGGCTCAGCCAGAAAATGAAATCTTGAAACATTCCAATTTAATGTTTCACGCCTTATCGCTTACGTTTCACTATACAATGATTAAAAGGTTACAATATATGAACGTGTACTGGCTGACAAACTACAGAAGTGTGTAAAACAAATTTTCTGATGGCATTAACTCCCAAATATCTTCAATGCATATAACATATCCCAATAGTTTCGAACCTAAAGGTAAATTATCGTCGGAATCGATAGAAAAAATTTAGATAAAGAAATAGACTTTACACGAGATATGTTTTTAGTTACATAACTGAAATTATTAAATGATATAAAAATATAACCAATTCCAGTGATGGATGATTACAATACTTATAAACGAAACGTTAAAATCTATTTCTCACAATTACTTCGGTGTCTTCATTACAGGACGGTACAATCTAGAACTCAGCTCTTCCGAGCCCGTCCTCTCCACTCTTCTATCTGCGTCCTTCCTCATCTCCTGCTTTACCACTTCATCCTCCGTATTTTAAAGGAAGTGCTCCAATTTATCTGATCCTGGCACCTACTGCGTTGCCTTCTGAGCGGTATTTTCTTTTATTACTTCGAAAACAAAAAGGTTTTTCTTAACAACTCCTTTAACCAAGTGAGCATGTAAAACTAACAAGGGCTTTCTTTTATCTCACTCTCCGGTTCCTCAAAGGGTATGCTGATTTCAACCTTTTGCAAGGGGTGTTTATCGCTAGTCTGTCAAACCCTTTTTGATGCCTTTCGACCAAACTCATTTATAGTCATTTTATTTCTATTGTTTTCTACAGTTTAACTATGTGGCTGGTTATATATATATAGATCAAAGGAGAGGCTACATAATCTCGATGAACGAAGCTATATATTAAATATAAGGCCTGTCTCAAAAATTAAAAAGTATATAAACAGCAAAGATACAAAATAATTACATTTGGAAAATCTTTAAAATATTCATAATACACATGTCGATAACTACGCTCAATAAAGAAACGACGTTTTCGCCCCGCAATTAATTATCGGAGTGGTCTCTGGCTTGATTTCTTTTGGCTAGTAAGTGGTGGTGGGGAAGGTTCCCCAAGTATTGGTTTCCAGTTCATGTTGTTTTACTTGATAATCGAATCCATTTAAATCTATCAAAATAAATCTTTTCTATGTGGTTCATTTTGTAATTTGTAGAAATTTCAGAGTATGTTACCAGAATTTGTTTAATGTACTAATCTTAAGATTTTTTTGGTTCTTTCTCATTTTTAGCAACGCGCCACTACAACATACCTACGTTTATATCCACAGTTATTTCCTTAATTCATTGTAAAATATTCATGTCCATTTGTGTACGTTGTATTTGTAAAAATGCCCAAGAAGGATAGTCCTATGCAACTACGCAACCTCTAAGAATACAATTGCTCATATTTTTTTCATAGAGTCAATATTAAAAAGATGAATAGAAAATGAGGCGGAGATAACCCTACGTTGGCTTAGGTAATGCTACGGCACCATAAAGCTGAAGAAGATGGTTGGGTTTCCAGAAACTAGAACTCTGCCAAACAATTGCAACTTCCCAACCTACATAAAGAACAGCTTTGCGGTGCTTGTGCGCTCTACCTGTGGTGCGGAGGCTCACCAGCCTTTCAACGACGCCGAAGAAACCCCCGCCAATCGTCCCATGAAAGACTGTGAAGACCGCAGTGAGTAAAAAACTTCTAGGAGCAGCTATCACCAAGTTCGCCCTGAGGAAGTCAAAGGAAGACTGCTACGTTTTTTAAATATATGCATAGTTACTTTATCGATTTGTGTTTATAACCTAATATCATCCTTATTTCTACCTTAAATTCACATGTCGGAGTTTAAACATATAACAGGGAATAACTATTTACACTGATGAGGAGTTTGGAGATACTTGATACCATAAAGACGTAGCAGATTCCTTCACCCCAAGAGAGGAAGGGAGAAACAAGAAGGAACTTGATATCCAGGAGGACCAGCCCCTTCATGGAAGCTGTACATGGAGTCGATGCAAAAAAGGCGTTGCAGGACAGAAAAGATAAATTTGAAAGAAGAGAAAGAGCTCTAGAAGCTCAGGTGCAAATGGCAGAAGGTTGAAAAGAAAAAGCTACCCAAGAACCGAAAACCGAAGCATGGACGAAACCTCTTGACCTGGAAAGATCCTAGGATGAATCCACGGAACATGATGCAGTCTCTAGAACATCAAAAGATCCTCAGTATGGTACGACATTTCCTTCATCTCCTATCCCAGCAGAGCAATGCAATGAAACAAATGCATTTCATTTAGAGACGAATTCAGCTGAATTGATTGAAGTTTGGAATTTTTTCTTGAAGCCGAGTTGAAACTCTATAACAATGTAGAATCATTGAAATATTCTTGAATTGGTATATCGAACCTTTGCATTTGAGATGTGTATCTGAATATGACATACTCCAAATCCTAGTATGTCCGATTTGTTTTTTTTTCGTCATTTAATTGTAGCTAATAATTTTAAAATATTGATATAGCGTTTTCTAATATATGTTTACATGTCTTAATTTTTTTTGTAAAATTTGAGTTATAACCTATTCTGCACACTGGAGAACACATAATATCTAAGGAGGGTTGCAACGGACATGCCTAGGATATGGTGGGATGCAAATTTCCTTTGTGGCTGACCGGAAGCCCACTCCGAGGCACGACCCCCCCAGAAGGCACCATACCCTTGTTTTCAGCCCCAGCCTGTGGGTAGATTTATTTTCTTCTGCCAGCTTCTTTTTCTTCTCCACCCCGGAGACAAATCTCTCGAGGACTTGTTTTGCAGCTTGATTCTGATCCCTTTTTAATTGTGATCTATTACCCTTGTTCGTTCATTTGTCTAAAGGCCGTCGATAATCGCTCTTCACTGACTATCATATTTAATTCTCTTGTTTTCCTCTTTTTAAAATACTCGATTAAATTAATTAATTCGAAAACAAATATGTTTAACTCGAATATTGATCTTCCAGTAGTTTTTTTTTATCAATTTACAAATAATAATGTAATTTATAACTGTAATATGCCTGTTTTTGTAACTTTAGTTCCGATTCAGGACTTTCTTTCCATTTAGTGGCCTTGATAAAGATATCAAATTATCATCGATTTAATCGATATCCATTCCAAATAGTAATGACAATATTATTTTTGTGGATCTCGCAATAAACTGTTTGAGCAACAGTAACGAATTGTCAATAAATATGTTATTGCATATTCACTACGATTGTAAAGGTTTCACTTGACGAACGTTTTTCTGTCCATGTTTCGAACCACTTAAACCCATTACGTTCTTCCCACATCCCCTTTAAGGCGAGGATTTGAATACCAGTTTTTTTTCCTTAATGTAATATAATAACAGTAATATCTTTACTTTTTTGGTATACGTACATTACTTATATAATTTACACTACCCCGCAAAAAATAATTTTATTCGTTTTCAATATTAAGGTGCCATAAATATGAAGGAAAAATCGAATAAATATTGAAAAAATGTATTTAAAAAAAATATGCAAAAATGTCTACTTTCATTTCTGGTAATTGGTCTCTAAAAATTAAGCAAAAGGTTTTTTTTTTTAATTTTAATTTAATAAATAGTTGGTTCGCGCAAGTAGCCATTAGTAGCAAGCTCCGGCTCTCCTCCGTCTCTTCTTAATTAAGTCTACATGAATTATCACTTATCGTTTTTATATATGTTATGAAGGGATTGAAATTAGTAAATACGTCACAGTAAAACATAGTTCCTAAATCCATTTACAAGCGTTTCAACAGCAAGATCACATCACACGATGTGTACAATGGGTTTACGTAAAACTAACTACTGTTCGGAGAGAAATCACACGTCACCGTGAGCCAGGTTTTTGCAATCCCTGACCCCGATCAGGTCTGCCGAGTGACAATCTCAAGAGATGACCGGTTTATTGAACTGTACACGCTTCGGAATCGGTTTTTAACTGCGACTGAGTCTGCTCAACTTCTTCGTATAACTCGGGGTGTAGCAATATTTTCCGAGACCGTCAGAAGACGACTTGCTGAAGTGAATTTAAACCCTCAGAGACCAGCATTGTTAACCAGAGAACATCAAGAGTTCGTTTGAAATTCGCTCGGGAACACGTTATGGGGACTGAAAACGAATAGAGCAACGTGCTGTTTTCTGATAAGTAACAGTTATTTTTTCATACACCAGATTGACTGGGAGATTTTGGTGTGAGGTGGAATTTCTTCAACGGTGAACACAGAGTTTCGACCATTAAAACCATTTTTTAAAATAAAAATTAAAAAACTACTTAAAAACCTTTTGTTAATTTTTTAGAGATAAGTTACACAAGAAACCAAAATAGAAATTTCTGTATAATTTATTTAAAATAAAGTTTTGGAATTTGGCGGGTTACTTTATATTTATAGCTCCTTATCACTGATAAGTTTAATATTAATTAAAAAAGAATTGAAATCCGAAATAATCCTATTAGGAAGCAAACATTGGAACTTTTCAGAGTCCACTACATTTTTGGTGGGTAAACTGTCGTTATCATGAAGATGATCAGCATCACCCTTATTTCTTGAATTGGTTTTTGTCATTCTTATAGGACCATCATACTGTAATAAAGTTAATCTTTAATACGTAAAGAAATAGCAAACATGGCCATGCTAAGAAACCCTCTCCCTCCATACTTCCTGGACAAAGACAGTCGTAAAGTGAGGAGCGTGGATGTAGTAGCCCTTTTTAAAATATATTAGTGTTTTAGATGAGTTATATATCACACATAACTATAGGGGTGAGTCGCCATAAGATTGATATATAGTTGTGTTTTAAGTAGGTTTTTATAATTTTATGTTGAAACAATTTTTTAATCATTTTTGATGAATTTATAATTTATCTCATAATTTTAAAATTTTAGTTTTTGCTACATAGGTGTTGTATTTTTTTAATTTTAAGAATTTTTAATTCTAGTAGAATAGAAGGATAATTTCAAACTGAGTACAGCTCAGCACTGTTATTGGAATATAATTTATATATTACTTAATGATTATGACGATTGTTACGTATAATAATGGTATTTAGTTTGTCTCCATATGCGCAAGTAAAAGTTGTTTTTTAATTTGATTATATTTTAGAGACAACTAAAGGTAACAGCTGTCAAAAGTGCTATTTCCATAAAGAGGAAATTATCAGTTGTGGAAAGACAATAGGGCTGTTTTATAAAAGTTAATCTTTGTTTCATTTCAGGTAACTAGTTAGGTAACCCCCTGGAACATGTGATATACGTATGAATTGTTTCTTTATGTCTGTTTCGACATTCCGAAAATACCTTATCCGTGACCTTCCTAGACCTTATCAACTGATAGTACCTTTAGTGGAAACTGTTAGTTAGGGTCGTGTTGTTACTCATTATCAAACCGTTGTTATAGTGACTGGGGTTCTACCGCTGAAGAGAAAGTGACCTTGTCCATTAGGTTTGTGTGTAATTTTGTGTTGAGGTCATTGACAGTGTTTGTGTTAAGCCGATATTGCCTTATATGGGTTGTCAGGTGGCTTCGTTTCTAATAGTAAACCCCTCTATCCTATTCTGCCGAGTCACGATCCCGAAATAACCCCAAACAACATGTGACTTCGTGAAATAGAACACTGTAATAATAAGTGAACGTGCGTTTTGTAATGAGTGTTTTGTCACACTTATGACTCATTCAGTAATATGGTATACTATTCAAAAACTTTTTACAGGATTCGTATTTTATTTAGAAGAGCCCACCGATCAGCATTTGTTTTAGTAAATAGTACGGAGATATGATTTGGTAATTTTATGATCGTGTAAATCGACACCCCTATAAAAACCTGTTATCTCAACATGCCAAAAAAACGCCCCTGAGAATCCCAAGAACGGATGAAAACACTGTTTGAATTTTTGAACGTATATGCCTAGTGTGTTGGAAATTAAATTACATTGTCTCGTAAAAAACAATTGGACTATGTATAGAGAATGTTCATATATTTAAAAAAATAAAAATAAAGAAAGTTATTTCATGAGAAATCTGAAGGGAAAAGTACAAATTTCACCTCCCTATGTAGAGCCTCAATGGGAGTGAAATTAAATAATCCATACAGAGATGATTAAAAAAAAAAAAGAATTATGAATCGTTTGCTGATGGGATTTGATCGACTTAACCGTGGAACTCTTTCAAAGAACGGACATGGCTAAGTAGAGACCTCGCCCCCTATAAATAAGACCCGACGACCCAGATTGACAAGGAGTACAAGA
Source organism: Acanthosoma haemorrhoidale (assembly GCA_930367205.1). Taxonomy (NCBI): domain Eukaryota; kingdom Metazoa; phylum Arthropoda; class Insecta; order Hemiptera; family Acanthosomatidae; genus Acanthosoma; species Acanthosoma haemorrhoidale. The sequence goes on along the minus strand of OV884014.1, from coordinate 20,470,793 downwards.
TGTTGCCGGATCCATAGCGGCTCCCCCCCAACTTGGAAGGGAGCGCTGTAAAAACTCCATTGACGGGTGGGGGCCGTCAGCCATCTTGAATGATATATGGCTGGTGTCACTCAGCCCCTCCCCCGCCCCCTAACATCCCTGTCAATAGCTGTCAGCTCCGGCTCTCCTCCGCCTCTTCTTAATTAAGTCTACATGAATTATCACTTATTGTTTTTATATATTTATTTATATATCTTTTGAAAGGATTGTAATTAGTAAATACGTCACAGTAAAATAGAGTCCCTGAATCCATTTACAAGCGTTTCAACAGCAAGATCTCATCACACGACAGTAGGCTGCTATGACGTAGCTTCTGAATTCGACACCGTCTGAATATTGTTTTCTATAACTATACCTCCAATCTATCTTCGCAACGTTGTAAGATCTTTTCTGTTTTTGAACTTGTATCGTACTTTATCTGTTGTGATAACTAATACCTCATAAATAATAGTAATACCTCAGGAAGAGTAGGGGTGGACCGAAAGTTGTTGCCGTAGTTAGTAGGCAGCGCTGAGGTGCTAATGTGGTTAGCTTAAGGCGTTTATGTCTCTAGAGAATATAATCGATTTTAATGATTGTTGTTGTTGTGTAGGATCCACTACCATGGGTAATAATTAATTTGAGTTTTATTTTTACAGGCATTTCAGCGTGCCTTTGGAACCACTTTTTTAACTAGATCTATGCATTCTGAAATAGTTCCGTTTCAACCGGAAAGCTCATATTTAGAGAATCTTTGAGCTTATATTTGTAGCATTCAGAACCTAGAGAAAGCTTTGTTAACTTGCTCTGAGGGTTTGTGTTCTAAGTGGTGCCTGTAGAGGATTATAAATAAGCTTTCTCACTGTCATCTGTCAGTCTACATGCGAGGGTGTTTCCAGGTTAAATCCCTTCCTATTTTCTTTATAAATTGGCTCATATTTGATTAACTAATAAAATAAAAGGAAAACTTGAACTCCAGAGAGATAAAAACCTTCAGCCACATCCTACAGAAGAAAAAATCAACTTTCCCAACATCACCTCATCAACAACAGACACAACAGCAGAGGCCTTGGAGACGGCCACGACAAAAGACTTCTAGCTTAATATAATTAATTTAATAATAATATATAGCTAAGATTAATTCAGCTTTCGAACATATCACTCCACAACTCACCAGTCATCGGGGGATCTATTGTCATAGAACAAACTTTTGGACATGGTCTGACATTCAAAACTTCTATACAAGCTAAGGCAAATTCTTCCTGAGGTGTAATAATTAACACTATAATCATTGGTACTATTAGGCAGCTTGTTCAGTGTCCGAGAGTGATCTTTTCCTACCATCTCATTACTGCAGGCGTCCCTCAGGGATCTAGTCTATTTGTATCTTTCGTGCATTTTGTGACAGTCACTAAGTAATTATTTTCATTACATAAATTACGATAAAATGAACACTGAATGTTAGTTATGTAATGCATTTAACAAATTATCACTTAATTCTGAATAATATTGATGAATAAGGCGTAACACTTTTTTGAGTTGTATTGAACTTAATAGAAAACTCAAACTTGTTTATTGTGCTAAAATTACAATCTGTCTTATTAGGCAATAAGTAATTGAGATAAATGCTCTCACTCATACCATATTTACAATTCATCATTCACTCGCTCATTCATACAATATATACAGACACCCCAGAGGTCTCCCAAATCCACATGTTTGTCACCTCCCTCGTATACGATAGTCTTGGGAAGTCCCCCACGCTCCTCCGTCAGCCGCGTCACCGGATACGAGCCAGTGGAGGCTGACCAAGAGCGCGAGAGCCACAAACGTTCAGGACATGATTTAATAGAAAACTAGAAAAATTTACTTAAACGTTATGTTAATTACGGATAGCAAAACTGGAAGACATGATATTAATTACAATCATTTTATAGTTATTGGCATTTTTCCTCTCCAGAAGTGGAAGAATTTCTGGAGACCGCTGCAGCATGAGCAGCTGTGATCACGGGGAAGCTCAACAAGAAGACATCAAGATGGAGTGTGGATAGACACTGTATCAAAATAACTTAGTTTATATAAATTGTATATAACAAGTTATAAATAGCTCAAGAAATTTGTAGTTAGTGTTGTTTCTTCATTCAAAAAATAAGACGATTCAAGAAGGAACAAATCAAGTTGTGCATATGTGCACCACACGCGACGAAAAACTCCATTTGTTCGTTATTCGAACCCATGAGGAAACCAAGTATGGGATACTAATCCAAGGAAGGGTTAATGCTATTGTTAATTAGTTATTAATGACATTGTGATCCAATGGAGTCTCAAAAAATGTTGGTATATATATTATTGATAATGGACTTTAAGGACTTCACGGACCCCAACTGACTGGAAAACCCTGCCCAAGGGATTTGCTATTTCAAAGACATGCTTTCAGCACCAGAGAACGCAATTATGCTTAACACATCTTGAAGATTTGCTTTCAAACTGGCGCCTATAGGGGATTACATGTCTGTCTGTCTGTCTACATGCAAGGCTGTTTCCAGGTTAGTTAGTCCTTAGTTTTTACTCTTAAAATATTTATAAATTGGCAGAAATTCAACCAGTAAAGAAAACGAAAAGTCGAAGGTAAGGAGGTAGTGGTCTGTAAAAAGTTCAACACGTTCTAGGTGTATTTGAAGTTACGAGCTATTGGGTGTTTCAGTCGACTTGGATGTACAACCATTCACCATTAGCAAATTGACCCACAATCTGTCGATACATTTCTTGGCTAAATAATTCACGAAATCACTAAAATAAATTTTAGTTTTTTTTTGGGCAATGAAATTTTAAATGTATGGTTCTATTGTTGTCATGGTAAATATCATCATTTCATTTTATGGCCAAAACTATGAACAATTTATTTTCAATAAGTAGGGTTTATGTGTACCCTATCGATAACGTGGCTTGATCGTTCTTTACAAGGAAATAATGCATATATTCTTTTGTTCTTTGAAAAAACAAGAATATGATACTAGCTTTAGGGAAAAATCCCTCCCTGAAATACATGGTAATTAATCGTAGCCACAGGCTGACCACACCCCGGACAGGTGAAAATTCAGAATACCGGATTGGAACGCAATCCTGGTCAATAAGTGGTTAGGCCCTTAACAAAAACACGAAACCTCCTTTTATCATTACAAATGATGTGTCAAATTACGAGGGGTTGAAAGGTCGAAAAATTACCTGGTTGACACAACAACTTATTACTCAAAAATGTAATAATATATCGACACTCTAGTGACATAGAGGGGCATGTTGAATTAGCTTGAAAACGCAATAGGTGATTTCCCTACGTATCAGCTGCTCAAGGGAAGTGCGTGGTAGCAAATAGGATATTATCGATGAGCTACGAGCGAAGTGACTATAGTCAGAAATATAGTCAGCGATTTGTCGTATAATAACTATCTTATTTGCGGACAATATGTACAAATACAATATTTTCGACATAAATCGAACAATCTATACTCCCACAAAAATTGAAAGCCTCGTAAAAAGCAAGCCATTATTACGTCCACGCGACATCAGGCCATAGGGTCCATTCACGTATAATGTATATCATTATACTTGTTTATTCATTATATAATTTTTATAAAATAACTGTAAATAATGTAGCGATGCTACATATACATACAAAATAATTTGTAAATAGATTCGCCTGAGGATCTATAATTATATATAATTATCTGTAAATTTAAAGGGGCTATGAAGGGGAAAAAAAAAAAAAATAAATAAAAAAAAAAAAAAATAAAATAAAAAAAAAAAAGCGATGCTACAGGAAATACAAAAATAATATGTAAATAGATTCGCCTGAGGATCTATAATTGTATATAATTATCTGTAAATTTAAAGATGCTATAGAAAAAAAAAAGGCCATAGGGCCATACAAAGACCTACTGTCGCCACCAACACCGAATATTCGTTGTTATGAATACCACATCTGACATGGTTCGAGGACATGGTATGGACAACACGAGGTCCTGGGGGAGGGTTAGAGTTATAAAAACTAATACACAGAACCTGTGACAAAAGGTATTATATGTTATTAGTTCCTTCAATTCCTTAAGTGGAACAGGGTGCCCCCGTAGAAATACCTGCCAACAACCCTTTCTCATTAAGTTCTGTAGAGCACTTCTCATTCAACCTCCCCACACCCCACAGGAGGGGACCCCTAACTATAGATATTGAAATAAAACAGAATATGTAGATTGAAATGGGCTTCTTCCAAAAAAATCAGATCATGTAGAAGATCTTGAGTTGTTCCATAGTTATGAAAATGTGCCAAGGGTCAAGCTCGGGTCTCTAGTGTTTTTTGCCCAATCGTTTGTTCTAGTTCGGGGGGGGGGGGGGTCGATGTAGGGTGTAGGGGGTTGATCGGCTGACTCCTCTCTCTGCCGGTGGTGGTTTCCCTCTGCTGTTCTGGCTACTGGACATGTCTGCATGGAAGCTCATGTACGGGCAGTTCGAACACATTAACTGCATTGTGAGAGTATTAGACAGAATCATAGTTTTGCGAGCATCTTACCCACTGCTGAAGCTTGTCGCATTGGTTGTGGGTGCACCCGAACTCCTAGCACCGGTGGCATTTAGGTATTCTCCTCTACTCCGTGAATACAAATCACTTGGTTTACCACCCAGACTTTCTTCAGAGCTTTAGTTAGCTATTGCGTCTGGAGCAGTGGTGGCCCAATATCTCCGTCTTGCAGCTACCTGCATTTTCCCCTCAAAGAATGAGAGACAAGCAGATGTAAGGATGCTTGTTTGCAGGGTCGCACAGTGGCAAGCAATGCCAGGTATGCATTGGTCTCTCACATGGGATGATCCAACAAAAAATGTTTTGTATTTAAATTGTAGTTCCGGACTATAATTGGATGATGCCAAACATGATATTTCACAATTCCATCATCCTAGGGTATAACGTTTAAAACGCCAATTAAAATAATACAATTTGAGCCACGAGTCGAGGTACTTTTAATTTGAGATTAGGCAATTTGATAAGCAGTGAAATTAATCGTCCTTTTTCCGTTCTCATTCTTGGAGTTTAAACTTAACAATAGTTTCTTGATATTTGAGATCTTTACTAACATATAAGCCATCCAAGTATCCATAAGCATAAGCGTATAACCCTCCAACCAAACTTTACGTCACATTTTGGGCAGTCTTCGATGCATTTTTCCACGATTTCATTCAGTGCAACCTTTTTATCATCATGCGCTAATTCAGTTGGAGCATGAACACTTATGGTCATCATATCATGTCATTGTTTTTTTTAACATATCAAGTCTTTATTGTGATAAAATTATAATCTGCCTTATTGGTCAATAAATAATAATTGTGTTCAATGTTTTCATTACAATTCTTCATTCACTCGCACATTCTTGCAGTATTTATAAACAGTCTTCTTAAATCCACATGGTTGTCTACTCCCTCGCATGCGAAAGAGGAAGTGAAATCTTGGGAAGTCCCCCCCCCGTTCCTCCATCAGCCGCGTCACCTGATACAAGCCAGTGGAGTCTGACGAAGAGCGCTAGAGCCACAGCCGCTCAGAGCATGATTTCATTGTCAAACGTCCCTTTTAAGAGAGTTGAGTTTAAACTCTATCATTAGATGTGCGAACTTACATTCAACGACAAATCCTGTACCCAACATATGGAGGGGGTCATCACAACTGTAATATGCAGTGAATTTTGCTTATGCTATCTTGTTCGGTCTGCCTGATTTCTTGACGGTAATAATTATCATTTGTAGTGGTCCTGGTCTGTACTGGGATAAAACATTTCATGAACCTAAAGAGTAGTTCAAACCACGGATTCTAAATAGTTTCCTTTGTATCAGCTCATCTAATCTGTAGAGCTTCCGTGATCAAAATGGTTTGTTGAGGGGTTTATCGGCCTATTGCCCCAGAGTCAAGTGGAAGGGCTCCCTCCTCCAAGTCACCTGCCACGCTCCCTCTTCGGGAGGCAACCTAGGAAAGGTTTCTAGTAAGTGTGGTGCGCAGTTTTGGTGAGTTTGTGCTGTGTAGTGTACTCAGTAGCTGGTTTAGGAAATAGAATCTCGATATAGAAGTTCATGTGTGTAACACGGGACTCAGTTATCAACACATACGAAAACATATAGGTTTCTCATTTGGAAAAAAAATATCAATCATTTTCTGAAAAAGTAATACTTTTTCTTATTGTAAAGTAAAACGTTAGTGGGCATCAAAGAATATTTTTACTGACAAATTTCTATTTCAAAATGACTATTGTACATTGCACGACCGCTGCTTCAGAATCTTCACGAACAAACAACAATGGCCATCCAGTGAAAGCTCGACATCGGACCGTAGATCCAAGGTTAAAAAACAACCAGCACGATCCATCACCATGGCGAGCTGCAAAATATTTACATTCTGGTAAATAGTACTTCTAGACTAGCCTAGGCACAGCTAATGTATCATAGTTTAATAAATAATAAATATATATAAAAAATATCAAATATATAAAGTATCCGACCGCAGGACAACCTTTAGGAAAATATCAAGTATTACTGAAACGTTTTACGAGCGCTTGTCATTTGGAATTAAAAATACCTTCGCTTTGTTAAACTAGATCGGATTGTAATACAAAAGTAATATATCGTGAACAACTATTCGTATTCGCCGAAAAAAATGATTCAACAGAAGACAAGATTCCCTTAAGAATCGTGTTGGCTCGTCTAAGGATTGTCCAAACCAGGTTTACGGCTGGCTTCTTAATGACTTATGAAACCCTCCTTACTTGTGGATCTGAGCTTGCAGTCAAGCATATTTTGGTAAAATGTTTTGAGAGTGAGGAGGAGCGGAGATCATATGTCAAAATCTGAAATACTCAATTTCCTAAACCCCAGAAGAAGATTTAAACATACTTAATTAATGTTCATTCAAGCTACTTTTAACTTGCTATTTTATTTACTTTTCTTTTTGTACTCACATACAGTACCATTATTCCAATTATTTTCAAGTCTACGATTTTTTTTAATTTATTATGTTTGTTCTTGTTTTTATTTGAAATATTTTTTCCCCTTTTCTCTAGGAAAGGAGAGCTATAAAAGTACAGTAAATTATACCGAAGTGAAGGGGAGAGACTTCAAGACTCGGGGCTCCAAAGATTTGGGAGGGTTTGGCCTTTTCCTGTACTGTCCTGATGTATGAAATGTATGTAGGCATCATGGTTTTTACCTACATCCTCAAATCAGTAATTGTGTCCTTAAATTGAGAATACATGTCTTGCCTACCAGGCAGGTGAGACTGGGGCGCCCCCTGCCTCCAGTCGGCCTACATAGCTGCTGTGTTAAATATTATAAAAGCCCCATAAGTCGTAAACAAATCTCATTCTAAGCAATCTAAAAATTCTAAAATTTAAGATAATTAAAAAATCGCTATTGTAAAACTAAAATCAGGAAAATTATCGTATATATGCGGATATAAATGACCCTTGTGCTCGAAATTCCTGAATACAAACAAACAAAAAAAAATTATAATATTGGCTCTGTACACATTTTGGGTTCAGATTCAATGTTTTTGTGTTTCAAAGTGTACACATTCAAATTATCTGGCCTTTTCAACATTTTAATGTAAGATATAATGTTTTGTAATTCTACCCTCCTTCAAATGCATGTTGTGCTATGCAGCAAGAGGAGCCATTATTCTGTCAATTTGTTCATGTTATTGTGTTCATATGTTAGTAAAAAATGTTTGAATAAAGGAGTTCTGGGAAAAAAAAAATTAATGTTATGAGTACAAGTTAGATGCTACAACAGTTTGTGTAATTAATTTCGCTTTATAACTTGAGAAACCATAGCAAAATTATTTAATAGCCGCATTCCACCAGCTTTTAGTTTATTTAACTAATTTCTCAGGTAAAAAACAAAATACATAGTAACAATCTCCACTGTTATTGGTGACGAATAAGAAATAATTGTTTTTATCCAAAACGACACATTGTCAAAAATTTTTAATTTTGGTTTTTTTTTTTAAGTTTTCTGACATAAATAAGTAAAAAGTTTTTAATTTAGTATGTATTGAGCCCGTGAACATAAAATTAAATAAAGGTTTCTCTCTCAAGAGAAAAGGTTTATTTTTGTTTCTAGGTAGCACTGACCTTTTAGTGGTCAGTTGTTCCATCGCTCTTACCTGAACACTTTCTCCGGTTTTTAAGCTGCACCTCTTCTAATTCTTCTTTTAAGCCCTTCTTTCTTGTCAGTTCAGTTTCTGCAGAATTCATAGCCTTAGCTGGAGTAAATAAGGGTTAAAAAAAAAATATCTAAGAAACAAAATTCCTGACTAATTTACGTTTGTTAATTTTTACTCATCTATACGTTTACTACCCAATGTTTGTATATGTATTGTAAGGGGTTGATGACCAGGAGTTATACCATTCGAAATTTTTATATACACCGACTCACACATATTATTAACAGTTGGTATAGATTTGACGCATGCGTGTATGTAAAACAACACACAATAAACATGCTTGCAAATGGGCATAGGTTAATAATCATGCACTCACGTAATCTACGTTATTGGATCATTCTAAGAGCTATATTGAACATTTATTTATTTTTTTAAGGGTGTACGCTACTTATAAATAGATACTTTCGAAAATAGTCGATGATACCTAAAGAAAATATGTAAATAGTAAATACCCCACAATTGCAATTGTCAAAGTAATCAGATAAGAATCAATTATTAGATGTGTTTTGTGAGCATCGAATTACTTTTTTTAATCGCCATCAATTAATTTTTGCTTCAAAATAATATTCGTTATTATTGCAATTATTTTCTACAGTTAACTTATCATTATGAGGGCTTTTTATTGAGTCAATAAGTAGGCATTGGTTTATTACATTATTTGCATTTTGTAGATTATCTTTTGCAAAAATATTAATTATACTTCAGTAGTGTAGGTACGTTATCCTGGTCAGAAAAACATTCTACGTACCTGTTCCTAAATGGCAGTCCAAAGAGGGTTCTACTGTCCTCTTGTTGCCTGGGCATTTTCGAACTTTGAGTCTAAGTAGATTATCTCCATGACCCCTCTCAGCTTGGAAGGTAAATATAATCTGCAGGTACATTTTTTTGGGGGGGGGTTGTTGTCGATATATATATATGCGTGTCTATAATGTATGTTTGTAGATACTGTATGAATGAGAGAGAGAAAATGTAATAATAATGAATGTAACTACGTATACTTTTCTCACAATTATTCGTTTTTTAAGGCAAGTCGTAATTTTTTAAATAAAAATTTTCCATTGCACCTCTACCAAAAAAAGAATCTGTTTATTACAGTTATAGACAAAACTATTAACGGTGTGGAATGTGTATATTAAAAAATAAAATCCTTCTGTCTCTCCGAAGCTTTTCAGAGCTGTTAAACTTGACATCGATGAGGTTTACTATCCTTGGGTAACACTCACAACACTTGCAATAAAACAGTTTGGTTTGAAGCCAGTTTACGCAATTTATACTCGATGCTTATGAGTGAACTGATCCCTTCCATGGAGTTGTCAAGCACGGAAAGCTCTATTGTATTTGTATTTATCTCTAGTTATAACCTACACCGATGGACAAAATTAAAGCACCACTCAATTTAAAATTAAATAAATTATCTTCCGCTTTTATTTTGATTAACTATTGGTATTTAAGTGATATCAGTGTAAATATAAACCGTGATTAATGGTTTGTTTACTCTTAAATCCCTTTTTCACAAACAGTAGCATTTGATCCGTCCAATCTACACAATCATAAAATTCTTTCTCTTTATAAACGTTTTTAATTTTGTTCAATGGCCCCAGTAAGACATTCAAGTGAATTCGATTGCGTTCGGGCTTTGACATTGATAGAGTAAGGATACTGCCAGCGTGGCTTATATGACTCGTCCTTAGGCCGGATCCTTAGAAAAGCGATTTGGGGGTACACAGTGTCCCTCAAGAAGAAAGGGTGGTTTGAACAGTTGGACCAAAGGAAATGAGGTAAAAAGTCTCAAAAGACAAGTCCGAAATGATTGCATTTCCAGCAAGACATGTATGTTAAAATTGGAATTTGACTTTGGAAAACTGGAAGAGAGTTCGCTTTATCGATGAGAGTCTTCAGTGAGGTCTCAAGTCTTGAGATTGCCGTAATTTTACATGGTGATGGCCAGGGGAGAGGTACGATCCATCCTCAAGTTGCATTTCATGTGGTTCACAGATGTTCTAGTATGGCATTTTCTTCGACGCTCGTATTGAATTGGTTGGGAAAAAGGTACCTAACATCTCAAAGGTACTTAGGAGACACAACACAGCAAGAATGGTTGATGATTAACTGATTATGGTTAGTATTGAGGTGGTGTGGACACCACGTAATCTAGAGTTAAATCCTATTGAAGACGTTGGGGGCCAACTGAAGCGAAGAGTACGACGTCGGAATCCATGTCCTAGCAATCTTAAGGAATTACAAGGGGTTGAAGAGTGAGACAATATTTCTCAGGACATCATTGAAAACCTCATCCAATCTATGCCAAGGAGTTTAAGAGACGTGATTCGTGCCAGAGGCGGAAATACCCGTTATTGAGTACGTTTTCTTTACATTTTTTTTTAAAAGTTTATCTTTTTTATTTTACTCATTATGTACGTCGATTGTCTATACAAATACAAAAATACAATTTCGTTTTCAAATGACTTATTTTTTTAATCGAAAATATTTTTGAAGCCTAAAATTTGCCCAAATTGGAATTTTTTTAAAAAATAAGGGCGGTGCGTCCAACTTTTTCTATTGGTGAATAAAAATCTCCTACTCGTTTCTATATAACATTCATTGCTGTCCCTGGCTCTAAACCACCTTTTAAACTCATTTTCAATTATGATGGTTTTAATCTGATTAAATAGGCTGATTGTTCACGCAGTTTACGTGGCTTGTCTTTACTGTCACAACCATTTTCATTCATTGAAAGTATTTCATTTCATGAATGGACGTGGTTATATTAATTCCACAGACAAACCTTTGTTAGTAATCTCAGGTTTGCTGTTAGACAAATCTCAGGCCAATAGTTTGACTTGACAAAAAACTCTGCCGGTCTCCTAATATTTAGTTCCAGGTCCCATAGAAAACTTATCAGAACTGTTGCTAGATCATAATGCCCACGTGAAATACGTAGCTGCCAAGGATGCGGTGGCTGGGGGACTCTTGAGATAAGAAACCCTCAAAGGCTGTGAAAAGGGAAAAACCAGCCACTTCCGGTGATAACTCCAAGCTGCTCACTGTTTATTAACAGATAATTTAATAAATAAGTGTGGGGTGGCTCCTATCTCCGCGAGGACTCTATCTGCGAGCTAGTCGTCTCATTTCCTCAGCCCGCCTCTGCCAGGATTTATTCTTCCTCCTCCACTCTTTGTCGCTTCAATTATCTACTGGAGGGTCCAAGCTGTAGGGGTGCTCTACTCTTTAAGGGGTCTTTAAATACTAGTAGTAGTAGTAGTAGTAGGGATATATGATCTTAGGGTTAAAATTAAGATCATTTCAGTAGATTACCTTTGTTGAAAGTAAATAATTATGAGCGAATAGCGTAGAGACTACACCCAGTAAACAAAGCAGTCAGACTGCTGCATATTTTTCTGAACCTTTAAGATGAGCAGCAACAGTAAGAAGTTCAGTTTACTGCGAGTAACCGTCATGTGTGGAACGAGTGAACGCTTATCGCAGATTGTGAGCTGATTCATTATTTCACTGACGATGACACATGAATCTTCCAGTACAATCCTGAAACCAAATGGCAGGAAAGGGCATCCCCAACAACCTCTCCAAGAGTAAAAAAAGCTCGTTACACAAAGAAATTTTGCGTTCTTTTCTTTTAATTCAAGGGTGTAATTTAGAAAAAATTGATTTCAGAAGGCACAGCAGTACAGGGAAATTTGTAAAAGTTGATTCAAAGTGACAGAAAGAAACGGTCGGGACTGTGGAAAATAGTTGTTATGCTTCACATGATAGTTAAAGAAGTTTTCGACAGATAGACTTTTTACAAGAAGAGTGATTTCACAAGTTTTTTTTTTTTTTTTTTTTTTTTTTCCTTATTAGCTCTCAAACTTATAAAAATAGGATGTGGGGAAAATAAAAGAAAATTATTTTGGGCTAATGAGTGCCTTTCACTAAGGGGAGTCCCCCATTTGAAGGATGTATGAGAAGGATATAGGTTGTGGAATGCCTAAAGGAGGCAGGTGGAATCGGGAAGGTAGTGAGAGTCTACCGAGGATTGAGCCGAGGGGCACCTAGGCAATGGATTGTAGTCGGCCAGGCGTAATCCTGGCCCGCCCCGGCAGGGGTCTGTCCTAGGTATTCACAAGTTTTTTTTTTTTTTTTTTTTTTTCCTAAGCTCTCAAACTTATAAAAATAGGAATGTGGGAAAAATAAGGAAAATTATTTTTGGCTGGAAAGTGCCTTTCACTAAGGGGAGACCCCTATTTGAAGGATGTATGAGAAGGATATGGGGTGTGGAATGCCTAGAAAGGCGGATGGAGTCAGGAAGGTAGTGAGAGTCTACCAAGTATTCACAAGTACAACGAGGTAACGGTTTTACTAACTACTGTCTTACGTCTAGTCGGGAAGAAAGAGTGTTACTGCGTGAGGTGAGTCTGACTGAGTGAGAGGGAGGAGAATTTAGAGAAGGTATATATGGAGAGGGAAATGGATCATGCCTTCTGCTAGCGTGGGGAAATAGTTGAATATTTCCTCACACGGGTGGTCGTCATCGGTGCCAAGCAGTCACCGGGAAGGCAGTTTATTGTTTGCAAAACAATCCCCGGGTCAGTACTAAATAGGTCTCGTCTCAGCTGGTTAAGTGTTATCCGGGTCAGGCCGCCGGCTGACTTGCATTCCATAATTTGACACTTTTTGTGAAGCATTTATTTTGGCTGGTAGTAACAATACTACCACAACAATACTTGAGCATACTATGTACTCGCCCAATAATATCAATATCAATTAACTCTTCAGTGCTTTGATGTGCACATTTTATATCAAGTTAATTCTGAAAAAAATACTGCAGATATGTTGATATAACTGTCAGAAAGTTCTTTGACTAGTGGAAAACAAGACTGCATCGATTTATTGGTGCAAATGGGGATAACAGAAAGGGACAAACATGTAATTTGTAATTATTGTCTGATTGTTTAATAAGCATATCTATCAGACTGCAGACTACTCTGTTCAGAGATAGAATATCTATTGTTGCCAATAATTTTAAGTGGGTGTATTTCTAAAAGATGGTCTGATGAAAGAAAGCTGTTGGAGTTTCATCATATTTACTTACAAAAGAGTTAACATGATCTAATATGAACGTTACGAGTTAATTTACATGAATTTATCAGGCCTGGAATGATTAGCGGAAGAAGGTAATATGGGTTCTAAGAATTAGATCCTGATGCAGATGCACGTTATGTCAATTCAGAAATAAATTTGATATAATCTCCATTCGCTCAAATCCTAATCAAAGTCATGAGCTCCCCTTGCCAGTAGGGTTTCAATTTTTTATTGTACGAAATATCATGGACTCAAAGCACCCCAAAACCTGTGTGTAGATGACATTAGTATTTTCTGTAGTAATAAGGATTTTGAAACAGATAGAAGTCAACACATAGAAGGTGAAAAAGAACACATGAAGCCCAACTGTTCAAACTAACTCAGAAAGTTATATAATACCTAATACTCTGATTCCGTGTAAGAAAAAAGAAAAGTTAATTAAGTGAAAATTTTCTTGAATTATTTTTAGCAGCATAAGCCGTTTGTCTAATACAGAATTTGATTGACACTTTACTTGAGAATTTTTAACCATGGCAACAGCTGTTTTATATAAATTTTCGAACAAATATTGAAAATACGTTTTTTTTTAATTAGATTAATAATTATATGCATTCAAAAGGATTTTTATCTAACACCCAAGTTCGTTCCATTTATGTAAATTATGTAACTGGAAAAATAAAACCAGCCTTAAAATTGCGTTTCATAATTAATTATTATGAGTAAATACTCCTATCACTATCGAGTATGGTATTAAATTCAATATCTCGACGTACTGTTCAAAAATATGTATAATATGTTAAGCGGTGTACAAAAAATCATTATTGACTTTTCAAAAATTTAAATAAAACAGGTGTGGCAAATTCCCAGGTACAGTGTCAACCAATCAATCCGGCATGTCAGAGAATCTGCTTTGGATGAATGATAATTCAATAAAACTTTAATCTATCAAGAGGGAGTATTTAGAGAGAGCATTGAAAACCTTAATTGGCTGATAATGCACACTTAACTACCTTTTTTGATATTACTGTAGTGGATCAAATTTGGCTTGAATTTCGTATATTTTTTATGCAGACTTAAATTTTTATTTACTGAACTAAAATGTCGGCTAATTCAAATTTGGTTTTATTTCCATAATACATTTTTTTAATGTTTTTAAAGTAATTGAATTTGAAAATTTCAATGAACTATTCCTTTTTATTTTGTGGGTTTTTAATTGCCTGTTGTTTTTATTATTGTTCAAATTTAATGAATATTTTGAAGTGTATACAAAAATTATAGTCATTCTAATTTAAAGAAGCAAAACACTGAGGTGACCGAACCTTGGATTGATTTTATCAGTAGACTACTTCCTCATACATAAGAAAGTACGATAAAATGGAGGTGATAAACCTCTGGCGATTTGAAAAAGACTGGAGCGAGGTATAAAAAAAAAGGCTTTAGGACGTTAGAGGGGGTGCTATAAGTGGGGTGGGGGGAGAAAGGACGCAGGTAAGGGCTGACAGGTCTCCAAGCCCTCAGTTAGTATGACACATGACCATGTCTTACTACCAGGACAATAACTGCGAGTGGTCTTACGAGTGGCAAGCGGACCACGAAGCCATGGAGCCCACCCAGGTGAACCAGAACTCTGTACACGAGGTGTACCATCAGCAGCTCAAGGATATGTCGGGAGCCCAGGGAACCGTCAGGCAAGGTAAGCAATTATAAGTATAGTTGGTTCACGAAATAATCATTGCTGAAACTTTTTCTTTACCGTCCAAATCACATTAAGTCAATTCTGTGGCTTTGGTTGAGTAAGGAAGTTCAAACCGTGAAGAAACGTACTTGCATAGTGCATTCGGCTCGTAATGGTTCAAAAAGAGTTCATTTTTTATCAAGCACATATTTTGCAAGAAGGTCTATAAATGTGGACTTGAAAAATGTATGTTAGCTGTAAAAATGTACCCATTTCTTTTAGCTCCAAAATTATTTAGGGTGAAAGATTCTTAAAAGCTTCTGAGTCGTGTTTTAAGCAATCTCAAAAGCTTAGTTTATTTTACCAACACCCAATTACCATATTTCGACGATTGCGTAGAACGTACAGATACGAGAAATACGAAATCACCCGTTAAATAACTATAAAAGGGCAATTTTATGTCGCGCTTTTGTATTTTAATATTTCAATCACTGCCAAGAAAAAACTTGCACAATTTTTGTTTTATCATTTATACAATCGTTCTTCTAGTATTTATCGTACATGTCCGAATGAAAAAACCTGATTTTCTTTATGGTATTATATTTAATAAAAACAGATAGTTTTTCCTAAATTATGATTTATTTGTACTTTTATGAGGACTTTATTCACAATTAAGAAAAGAGGATCCTTTGTTTTACATTAGATGCATTGCCTATTAGCATTACATAGAGTATTAATATGTAAATATTACATTTGGTTTGACATTGAAATACGAGTATAACTTAATTTTTGAAGTATTACAATAAATGGTGGTTACATTGAAAATTATTTCTATACTAAATATTTCCTATTTACTATTATTACGGAAATAAGGGAAGAATGGTTATATTATATTACTTAACGTGGTTCAAGCAAATTTCTAACAATTTCCGGCTTTACACTTTTTTTTTTTCCAAAGCCCCTCATAATTTACAGATAACTAAATACAATTATAGATCCTCGGGCGAATATATTTACAAATTAGTATTATATTTCCTATAGCGTCGCTACAAATTATACAAGTTTTGTTGTTTTTTATAAAACTAATATCATATAGTGGAATAAACAAGTATAACGATACACATTATACGTGACTGGACTAAACTGACTGTTAAAGGTGATGGGGCTCACCTTTTTGATCAAACTTAATACCCAGTTACTAATTCTTAATCTAAGTTTTCCCCGACAGTCAGTTGCCATCGATGCGGGAAGGGTGGTGGGTCGTAGTGTTAAACACTGGGTTGGTTAGGTGCTGCAACGAGTCAAACAACTTGATGTGTCTCCGGCGGATGAACTCACCCACCGACGGCACACCAAGCAACGGGTGCAGGTCAGCGTTCTTTAACCCCTCGAGAGAGGTATGTCAGACCACTTTTCGCATGATCCCATTCTAGAAATGTTGGAGACATTAGGCTGTATTGTCAGTCAAGTGAGTAAATAGCGGGGCACCGTACAGAAGAGCTGGCCGGAGGACACATTTATAGATCATCAGTTTGAGACGAAGCGACAGGTTGGGTGAAGTTAGCAAATGGTGAAGCCGGTAAGACCTGTGTCGTACTTTTTCTATTTTATTATTATATTGATAGAGTGAGTCTCAGTCGTCAAGTCGTTAGACTCTCTTTTTTCTGAGACGTAGGTTTAATGCTAAATAAATCATTTAGTATAGTAGGACAGGACCCCATGAACGCCAATTTTCCTACCCATGGATTAGACTAAGGATTCTCATCGTTTAATTTCGCGTGTCTTCTAGTACAAGAACATAGCCCCTTCGCGTATTAACTTAATGACGCAAAATTTTCAAAGGTTGTTCAATATTTTCGAACTATTTTTATAACTGACTCCCTTCCTCAAGGTCTGAAAAACATGTTATTCTTCGCGGAACACAATACGCACTTTTACGTTATGCAATAATATTAGTTAACCATTTGAAACGGGGTTATAAAAGGAAGTGAAATTTATTCATTAGTCTTGGTCTACTCTACTCCCCGGAGTAGTTTCGCATTCGGTTTCAACTCTTTGGAGTTTAGAAAATCTCTATTTCCTTCCAATTATACCTCTATCATCTCCTCAATCCCATTATCAAGTCAAGGAATTGTCTGTTACTTAATCTTAGTTACGGAAGGGTCTCTAGCCAAGTGTGCGGGTTAATCAGTGTTCTCGTATCCTCCTCAGTCGCTTTGGTGAGCAAGTACCGTTTGTCCCTAGCGTACTACGTAAGTCCACCATAGGTTTTCAATGCCCTGGTTCATGTTAACTCTCAATTTCCATGTATATATGCTATGTATGATATGTAAAAAATAGAAAAATAATCTTTTAAACAAATAAATGGATCAATTAGCACAAAATGTGATATATATTGTAAATGTATCATACTGTATGATATGGAAACAAACAGACTTTATGCATTAGATAGAATGTTTAGTAACCTATCCAATCACCCTAATTCGCTAGCAGTCATTGCACTGCACCACTCATCCCTATAATCCTGTTCGGAGACTTACCTGCTATAAATACGTGACGGAGTCCTGGCAATGGCTAATTTCTCTAATCATGTCCTGAGCGTCTGTGGCTCTCGTGCTCTTGGTCAGCCTCCGCC
Organism: Acanthosoma haemorrhoidale; assembly: GCA_930367205.1. Classification (NCBI taxonomy): domain Eukaryota; kingdom Metazoa; phylum Arthropoda; class Insecta; order Hemiptera; family Acanthosomatidae; genus Acanthosoma; species Acanthosoma haemorrhoidale. The sequence continues at coordinate 20,453,135 of OV884014.1, read as the reverse complement.
GGCTCTTATCCAGTGACGCGGCTGAGGGAGGAGCGTGGAGGACTTCCGAAGACTCCGCTTCCTCCTTCGCACGCGAGGACAATCATGTGGATTTGGGCCGTTTGTAAATACTGTATGAATGAGCGAGTAAATGCACATTTTAAATTATGAATGAGATCGTTTATCACAATTACTTATAGCCCAATCAGGCAGATTGTAATTTTATCATAATAAAGTTGTAAATCTGGAGATAGAATGTTACATTCGAATGTCTTTATTTCCTTTTGTAGTGAGAACATTTATTGTGACTATATGCTTGAATTGTAATAAAAACACGGCACATTTGAGAAATGACGGCCTTTGTGAGTCCATGTGTCAATGGCAATAATAGCACTTAGCGAGGCTTTCTACGTTTAATTCGTCTGGGACGTTTACCGACGTCGGTTTGGACAGGGCGAATATTAAACGTCGAAGGGAAGTGACGCCATACATCACTACTTGTTGCCCCCTAAAACACCCCTCTCAATTCGGATAATGTATGGGCGTCAATCCATGGGCGCGATAATCGGAAAGGCTTTTGTTTAGTTTATTTTGGTTTTGTAATTCGTGAAACGTCAAATGTCAAACCTACGCCCATTTCTATTGGTTAACGGTTTTATCAACCTAATTGAAGTGCTTTTGTGTGCACGTGCTATGTCAGGGGGTTAGGGGCCTTGTGAAACATTTTATTACCTAACTAAAATTAAAATCCCAAATACCTTTACAAAGCGCGTACTTTGATAGGTCAAGGACCTGTTAAAATTAAACTTGATTCAATCATGAGTATGATAGAGGTGAGAGTGTTAGAAATATTGAGCAAGTCCCTAAAAATAAATGATTGTGTATGGAGAACAAAATACCCAACGATGGACTTCAAAATTTTGATTAATCTCTAAAAAGTCGTTTTTTTTAAGTTTCTTTTGCAATTTATTCTAATCTAGACTTAAAAAAATCGACAGCAAAGTCACGTTAGCACGTATTTCTTAACGAGACGGATAAACATGCCTATGTACCGAACACTAGCCAAACCTCAGAATAACTTCGCCTTCAAAAGATACCACTTTAGTTTTTAATTTTCTGTGAGTTATGTATGTCTGGCCCAACAGTTATGTATCAAATAGTTACATATTGCACATATACTGGATTTAAATCAATGATTACTAGTACTTTACCAAACCTCCTCAGCCAAGCTATTATTTATTTATAAATAGTAATTATAAATTTTTCTTAGTTTCATAGCTCTTTAGCTATGAGAGAGCTGACGAAACACGATTATAGAAAGAGAATTTTCCGATACCCATTCTCGACTGTCCCTAAATTTAATTCAGCTCAGCACTTTCTAAGTTAATAAAAATTGAATGTTTTCATAAAAAATTATTTAGCATAAATAAATGTTTTCTTTTTTGTCTGATATAGCGTAAAATTGTTGAAGTCGAGTCTGGGCTAAGCACGCATTCTGGTTAAATGTCTTACTTATCATATTCCTTGACTCTGTTGTTTACAGCATCATTATTATATTATTTATTTTTATGTAATAAAGACAAAAATTAAAAAAAAAAAAAAAAATGTTGCCCCAAAATATGTGAGACCCTGAGACAGTGACTATTTTTGGGACCGAGTAGACAAAGCTACTTAACTAAGCTGAAAGGGGGCAAAGTAAGAGGATTTGCGAAGATGATGGAATCCCCGGCATTCACTGGCTGTCCGTCCAGGAGTTGGCAAACCACCTTACCATCCCTTGCCCACATTCTTCAGTTCGATCACGTCTGGAGTACAGCGGTAGTGGGGCTGCTCTCTGCTGAATAGCAATTGGCCCAATAGTGCACCGATTTCTTCTCTGTCTTTCCGGCTCAGGTTAAAACATAAAATCGTGGCTTAATAGACAGGCACAAAGTCGTAACTTGTAACTAATCTATAAAAAGGTATTTTTGCTGAAAAATGCCTTAGGTCGCTGGAAAAATAGTAGATTTTCTTCACATTTATAGTCGTAGTTTTGATACTATGATACTTTATTTTTGTTAAAATATTTTTGTGATAATTAATAAAAAGAACGTTGAATAAATTGTATGAGAAAGAACACATGTCAACATCCACACACAAACGTCGCCCATAACAAAATTTAAGGAATCCAAAACCTTTTTTTTCATCGTCCTGAATCAATTCCCAAAAAAAGCACAAACATAGTTTGTGGAAAGGGTTAGATTAAACTCAAACATTAACAATTTCCTACTAATTTCAGTGAGTAATAAGTTGTCTAGTGATTTTCATATTGCTAGCTATGCAATATATCATTTCGATACACGCTATATGATACAATACAGTACAAAAAGATAGACAAACTGGCTTACTACTGTGCCATCTGGAACTTAACAGTAAATGTAAAAGATATAAAGTGATGATCTTTAGAAATGGTGGAAAACATGACCTAGGGACCTACACTGGCGAGTTGACAGAAATTTTGCCTGAATACGAATAATTAGGGATAATCATAGCACCACAAGCGTCTTTAAGTAAGCTCTTTGTAAAGAAAGTTCCGATTGCAGGAGTAGTTTCCTAATAAAGGAAGTAATTTCTTTCTCAACAGGGCGGTTCCGGTGCCCAGGTGCGAGGTGGAAACGCTTATGACAAAATTGAGCAAAGGTGAAAAAGAAGCTTTATTAAAAGAATACCCTGCCTCCCCAGGATTACGCGCGAAATATGCATTGTACCTCAAAACAAGCAGATCATCTATTTATACTCGAGCTCTGAAGCTCAACATGAATTACAAGTATTTAAAAAGTTTTAAGTGCTGCAGAAACGAGAGTCGGTAAGCGGCTTGCTGATAAAGTGGGAAGAAGCATGGTACAGATATGTTACCGAAGTTACATCAACAACAACAAGGTAAAGCAACAGCAACAAGATTTCCCACAGCAGGAGTCCAGTGGTTGGTAAAATAGTTAACATCGAATAGCAGGAGAGGCTGAAGCTAGTAGATAAATTGCCAAACGTGCAATTTAACTCAACCTAGAAAATACTTTGAGTGTAAGGAACTCAATGTCAACGACTTAAACAGCGTGCATATAGTAAGGACAATTATGAGAAGCTCAACCTGAACAGGAAACCACGTAGTTTTGACGATAGTGCTATCTTTGCAACGTGGACCAGCCAGAAGATGTCATTCATTTTCTTCCGGCTTGTCCTATTTTATCCAAAATAAGGCTAAATACAAATTATTCAATTAAGAGAGGTAATGTAGCTATGGAATGTCTGAATAATATGCACTATATGAAATTGTATGTGTATATAAAAGAAGCTGTGTCATTCAATTTTGATGAATACTGAATAATGAAGAATTCATGCTTATATTTATTTATTATTATTGTATTGAAGTCACTTGACTGATGGATTATATCCAAATCTATGTAAAGTTATTGTAAATATACAAAGTTTGTATTAATTGTGTTTGTATATAATTAAATTTACTTTACTACTACTAATGTATTACATAAACGTGCACAACGAGTTCTGGATTGGGAGATATGGTATAATTTATGTAACAACTATGTTTGTTTCCCTTCACAAACTTTTTCTCACAATGCTCTCCATTGGTTGTAGAGCTCGACTGATCATTGTGTAAAGCCTTGTTTTTATTTGAGCTAAATTCGATTATTTATCTTGATTGGCTATTCTACTACCGAAACAAAGTAATATCAATAAATATTCAGATCTTAACGTACCGACTACAGCTAAACACCGATTAAAATAGGCCTTGAAAATATTTCTAAAATGGCTTTTTAGTTGTAACTTGAATAAGTTTATAAGTCAGAAAAAAATGTTTGATTGAAGGGGAAATTAATTTTTTCTTGTTTTTTTTTTTGCGTGCTTCTTATTATATCGTAAACATTACATTTCTATCGTAAATATACATTATTATAGTTTTACTATTCGTACTGCTTAAAGATGAAAGATGTTTTTTTTCGTAAAAAATTACTTTCTGCCCTGTTTCCCGAAATCGTTGTATACCTGCCATAGTTTTCTGATACATCCTGAACAATATTGTGGTTCTAACAGTTTTGCGTTACAGTCGTGTTAAGAAGGGACGTAAAATCTGTATTAGTCACCCCAAAAAAACGATTGGAATACCATTTCCACATCTGTAGTACCACCAAAATTAAATCCTTTATTGAATTGTTTCGTTTTGTCAGTAGTACATTTTCAAGAGACAGTGCTTCGAACGGAAAAAGAGAATCTCTCAATGTGAGTTTTGGTGTTGAAAATGTCTTCAAGAAGAAAGATACCGACAAAATTTCCCTTCTTATAGCGAGTTGAAGTTCTCCTGATTCACAGAGTAAACTAGTAGATGAAGTGGAATTAAAAACACCAGTGGCTTCGTACGACACGAACCTCCATTGTGTAAGGTGTCTAGATTCTTTGGGATAGCTCGACTTGCAGAGTTATACGCTACCCGACCCTAGTCAAGCTTGGACCTTATTCTATAAATCATGAGTGAGCATCATTTGTCTGCAACCCAAAAAAGTATTGGTCGCATTATTATTACATTGGGTTTTGTGATGTCCAACTGAGGTAAGTTGGTTTCATGTAAAGAGCATTTGACAGTACTTTACTTTCACGGATGACTAACCTGGGACAACTCAAACTATAGGGGACATTACTCGTGAAATAATATATAACATACTCGTAGTTAGTTCCCTATTGATATTATTTAGATGGATGTGGGAGTGGGCCGGTACCCTCTGTGCTGAGGGTAAAACCTGCCACTCCAGACAAACCTCCAGCAGGTGTTTGCGACCGGGAGTGGCCCACTCGAATGGCAAAGAGTTTTGACAGTACACTCATAAAAGACACCAGGAGTTTTTACTGTGCTGCAATGAGTAAGTAAAGTAAATTTTTTTTTTGTTTCAAACCCCTTTATTCAATATACATAGAGTGAGTTACAGATTCCACAATATGGAATCTTTACATAAATGCACGTCGTCCTGATTTTATTTGCTGTAGCGTAGCTACATTTTATATAATGTGTAAGGTTTAAAGAATTTTTCCATGGTAGGCTGCTGTATAGTACATTCCATCCAATGCGTGTGAACACAGAAAGTGAACTTTGAAAGCAAAAAGATAGGCCTCACCTTAAGAATGAGTTTTGCTAATACTAACCTAAATCTATCTAATCTAACCTAGTTTTCCCGGACAGCCTGTTGCCATCGATACGGGAATGGGGGCGGGATCATAGTGTTAAACACTGGGTTGGTTAGGTGCTGCAACGAGTCAAAAAACTTGATGTATCTCCGGCGAATGAACCTACCCACCGTCGGCACACCAAGCAACGGGGAGAGAGACTGACCGACCACGTTTCTCGTGATACCGTTCTGAAATTGTTGGAGATTTTCAGTTAATTGAGTATATAGGGAATTAAAGTTAATGGTTTTTTCCCCCTTAGCTCTCAAATTTTTAAGATTATGGATAAGGGAAAAATAAAGGAATTTATTTGGGGTGAGCGGATCCTTGTACTAGGAGTACCTGTTTGAAGGTGGAGTGAGGGAATTAAGGAGTGTGGGAAGCCTCGGTAGAGGTGGAAATGTTGCGGTGCAGTGGTGAGAGTCTGAAGACTGAGCCTAGATTATCACTAGGCATGTAGTGCAAGATCAAAGTAAAGTTAATGAAAAAAAACGTATTTATAAATTAATTTAACTGATTTGTTGTAAAGAAAGTTAAACAATTATACAAGTTAGATATCGATTAAATAAACTAAAAATTAAATTAAATGAATGGAGACTTCAAGGAGATTCAAACATCGAAATTACAGCAGGAGAAATCAGGTGCAACACAGCGAAAGGGAAAAAAAATCATCCTTCCTTAAGCAACACCTATAATAGGCAATGTGTCATTTTTACAAATAACATTTGCATGCATCTGAGTATAAATTTGACCAGGTTGAATGTTCAACCTCCTTTCCAACAAATCAGTTAAATTAATTTTCATAAATATGTTCTTTTTTCATTAACTTTACTTCTCTATATACATACATACTAACAGTATGAATTTGGTGATGGTATTATCCAAGATTTGTTTGACAACTGATGAGATATCCCTGCCTGGTGCTCCTCTTGCCTTAGCAAGGGCCCTCAAGGGTGAAATCTCAAGGGTGAAATTTTAAAACCCCCCTCGGTAGAAAGCTAAGATCGTACTGGTGATAATAATAGAAAATAGTCTATAAGTAGCTGTGCCGTTCGCTGTGCAGAAACGCACTATGACTAACGAGATGTTATTGTCAGCTAGGGCAGACGACGAAGACACGCAATCAGCAGACTGCCGGGTTATTAAAATATTAACCCCTACCGCAGAGCGTGCTGACAAAAAGATATTGTTAGTCCAATGTTGCGGTAGGTTCTTGTCTATTATTTAACGATCCGTTCGTTATTCATCGCTCGTAATTGGTATTCATTAATGTTTGTGAGAGGGGATGGCAAAGTTTACATTGGATTAATATGTCAGCATTTATTTTGTTATAAGAAACAAAAATCATGCATTGAGCACATAAGGACAAATGCCAAGGACTCTATAAACGTTCAAGATTTTAAAGGCGCATTTTGATATTTTGTAGCCAAAAAGACAGCTTATAATTGTTAGAATACTCAGATAAATCATTAATGTTTGTTTTGTATTTTGGGATTTATTTCTTCGTAAAACCCTCAGGTCATTAACGCCGATGATTGTTTATTTAAACTCATTTGGAGATCCCAGCGATGGGAACCCGAGATAGTACTAACACGAGGGCATACACAGGCTCCCTGGAACAGATCGGGCAGGGAGGCACCCCAGCCCTAGATCTCAGGCAGGTTGTAAATCGGGCTTTATAGGCACGAGGTATGATTGGTGGATGAATATAAAAACCAGGTAAACCACGTAACATAGATACGTCAATACTATCCATCAATTTACATTTTCGTAATCATGGACTAGGCCATATCCAACGACAATTAACAAGTAATTGCATATATATGTATTATTGGTGACATATATTACGGAGTAAATTAGTTTTGTAGAGAAAATTTATGATGGTATTTATGGTCGGTTCGTCATTTCATAATGCTGCTGGCAATCTTAATGACATTTTTAGGCTATTTAAAATATATCTATAATTGTAGCACTCCTCAAAAAAGTGAACGATAAATTAATTTTTTGTTGCATTTTTGAGGCGCTTCTTAGGTAAGGATATATACCTAGAGATGTGTCTCTATCCTTAGGCGCGTAAGCACTGTTCGTCATTTGACTTCTCAACATTTGTAGAAATCATAAAGTAAAAGACATTTGTAATTTGGAAAGCAGCAAAACCTTAACAGTGCTTCAAAAATTCTAAGCGTGGAATCAATAATGAACCAAAAATTTTATAATCGGTTTGTAGTAGTAATAATAATATAGTATAATAATATATCAGATGTTCAAAAGAACACATTTAATTTTCATTGCCAATGAATTTGTTATTATAAAAGTATGTTTTAATCATTATAAATAAAAGCACCCGTGCATGGTTAATGCCAATATTTATTTGTTCATCCACAGACCATTGAATTGAATATATTCAGCACGGCCTGAAGAAGCAGCAAAAATACTCACGAGATGTTCCAGTTCCCAGAAGCGAACCTTCCCCGTTTTAGCGGTTTATTCCCCGCTTTAAGTTGGCCGACGGCGGAGCTTTGAATAAATTACATATCTCTATACCGGAGGGAAGCGGCGAATCAATCTTTTACCATTCTTCACAGGGGCCCATTTTCCTACGTTCTTCAGGGGTCGGATTTTTCCTCTCTCTCTCTCTCTCTCCCTGCTCCAGCGACTATATCAGGGCACTTTTGTTTTATTCATAAAGTTCCGTAAGTCTCTTCTCTTCCCGAACACACAGGGAGATGTGCGGGAGTGTGCACCCACGGGATGAGTAAGAGCGGATCTGCTATAAAGAGCCCATAGATCTTCCCTGCGCAAACCCTATCGGTATTCACCCTCCTCTGCAACCGGTGACCGGGATCCGGGGACCATGGCCATGTACGAGGAGGATAACCGTCGATCAATCAGGCACTTTTCAGTAAAAAGGCCTATTTATCGAATAAAGTAATTAATGCAGAAACGCAAACGAATTGCGGAATGCAATCCTTGAAACAAACTCCAGCGCCTCTTCATTAGTCCTTTCTTATTTCTTTACAATCTTTAACAAGCGTACTTTACTTGGATAGGTTTTGTGATCCTTTAAAGCTCATTCAAGATTAATGTAGGTTTTAAATAATAACAATATCCGTTTCTCTTCGTTTCTTTTCTTTAATTAGCATGCGCTTTGAACAGTCCACGTCATTCTAAGGCGCTAAACAGCCATTGGACCGCAACCATCAGACAGCCATCCTGTACAACCTATGGGGAGCTAAGTTATGGAGTCAAACATTGGTGTTATTTAACATTAACAACAATCTTAATTGCGATAAAATTACAATCTGCATTATTGGGCAATAAGTAGTTGGTATCAATGTTCTCATTCAAACCATATTTACAATTTTCATTCACTCGCTTATTCATACAGTATTTACAAATGGCCCAGAGATCTCCCAAATCCACATGATTGTCCGCGCCTGCGAAAGAGGAAGCAGATTCTAGGGAAGTCTCACACGCTCCTCCATCAGCCGCTTCACCGGATACAAGCCATTGGACGCTGGCCAAGAGCGCGAGAGCCACAGACGCTCAGGACATGAATGGAGAAACTGGTCATTACCAGGACTCCCACTGTCACGCATTTATAGCATGTCACCAGGCCATTGCTGCTTTAGTCTCCAACGAGGATTATAGGGATGTGTGGTGATGGCTATACTAGGGGATTAGGGTACTTGGGTAGATTTTGATAGAATTTCAAAACTTGGAAGGAATGAGTTCAAGTATGGATGGATATATTAAAATTGTTATGAAGGGTCCTCCCGACTTTGGATTAAAAGTATTTGGTATCCTTGATGTTCGACTTTTTCTTAGTGCCCCCCACAGCGTTAGTCTGTAAGTCCAGAACTAAATTAGTTTTATATTTATTCTATCGAGAGATGGGATGCCCTTCGAGGTTACCTGTACAGCTGTTCAAAGCGTCTGTTCAGTTCTTGCCTGTTTATTGGAGGTTTTGTAAAATGCTACCAGGATGTCAAACTGGAAAGAGCTGATGGCAATTTTTGACTGTCCTTATATTTATTATCCGTTAGCGCTCATTATTGAATTTTTACCTGACCACTGCTATTGTACTAACATGAGGTAAGACGTCTAGGAACAGCAGGACAGGGTGGGCACATACGAATTTCATAATATGGCATTATTGGCGTATATTATAACTCCCGCACCTGATCTGTTTATTCTAGAAACTGTTGAAAAAAATAACAAAGTCCTCTAATAATCAATATATACTCTAATCTGACTAAAGCATGACATAGATATAACTATTGTTAAACCTTATATCGGAGTACGGGGACTTCATGATGCCCAACAACCGGAGCAGTGATACGATATTTACGAGCTGAGATAGAAGATGAACATATTTCAAATCGGGGAAACCCCAAGGTACAACATTTTAAGATTTCACTATCTTGAAGGAAACCTTTTAAAAGAGGACGACAGTTGATGCCAACTTTTCTTTAATAAATCACAGATAAGTGGGGCTATCCGAACCCGGGGGGGGGGGTCAGATCCCCCAGAGATCTGCAGCCTCCTTCGAATCTCACGGTTTCCCATATCTGCCGGCTTAGCGGAATTCATCAATCTCAAACCGAGTGGGGATCGATGCAAACGCATTTTCAATACTATTAGTTGTATTTTAATATGCAAATGATATGTAGGCTCACACCGTATAAAGAATAATATTTTCCTTTGCTTATTCCATATAGTTATTAATCATTTTCCAATTTCTTGGGTACCTTAGAATTTTTATACTATTTTTGTATTTGTTGAAAAGGCAATTTTCAATAACGGAGATGTTTTAACAAAATACCTCATTTTACTTTTGGACAATATAACCAGGTTGTTTTGACAAAGATTTAACAAATTTTTTAAAAATTGAAAGCGATACTTTGTCCCTGAACGCCAAAATCTCCTAGTGATTTTCATTCCTTGTCTTTAATTTATTTGATTTATGTTTCTAACAACTTTATTGTGCTAAAATTACAATCTGCCTTGCTAGGCAATAAGTAATTAAGATGTACTATCATTCATACCATATTTACATTTCATCATTCATTCGCTCATTCATTCAGGACATGATTGGAGAAACTGGCCATTGCCAGGACTCCCACTGTCACTTGATTATAGCAGGTCACGAGGCCACTGCTGTTTCAGTCTTCGAGGTGGATTATAGGGATGAGTGACGCAGTGCAATGACTGTGCTACAGGATTAGGGTGGTTGGAAAGGCTACTGTGGAATTTCATAAACTTGGAAGGGATGAGTTCTAGAATGTAGGGTATATTAAGGTCGTTATGAAGGGTTTTGTTGCTGACATAATAAGGGGCAATTACTATTGTTCACTTTTGATTGAAAGGATTGGATACGCTTGATGTTCGACTTTTTTGCTGTCCCCCATAGCTCTATTCCGTATGTCCCGATTAGTTTAAGTATAACTTTGTAGATTAGTAGTTTATTTTCTATTGAGAGATGGGATGTCCTTTGAAGTAGCATACTAAGCATCGCTGTAGCTCATTTTGTTTAAACTTTATGTCAAATAAAATTTGTTTTGGTGTTATGAAATAATAAAATCAAATAATTCGATCAAAAACTGAATGAATGAAGATTTATTCAAATGTCTTCTAGCTTATAAAATAAACTGTCTCTCGGCAGATTTATAACCGAGCGTTCTCGATGGACTATGCCGCAGCTCAAAGGTTTGTTCGCTATAATACTTTCCAGGGGTAGTTTGGCCAAACGGCGATTGATTGCCAATCCGTGAGGGTGACTCGACTCCGAAAGGACGAGGGCCTAGTCCGTCAAACGTTTAGATGTAGAGAAATAAAACAGTGGAGAGAGGGATTGTTTATTTCATAATATGCATACCCCACCTAGTTATGTTATTATATGATATATGAGAAATCTTTCAACAGTTTTTGTGCGTGAATCTGGCTCATCCCATATGATGCCCGCTAAACAAAGGAAATGATGCGCGACTTAAAGAAGCGTTCCCCCCTTGTCCCTTCACCTTTCACTGGACAATGTTTCTCGTCTAACGTATTTGCACTGAATTTATATTATTTTTTTTCCAGTAGTGTCCTAAAAGACAGCGAACAAGTATTTTTTAGTCATTCTCGTTCAAATTTGTAATGGCCTTGGTCAGACCCGTGAACAGGAGACAATGACTCCTGTTTTTATCCTGAATTCCTGCGGTGACAAGCTTCAGCTAGCTATCTGCGGTGCTACTCCTGTCAGCTCCTCTACCTGTTGATAAGGCTGACGTCCAGTCAACAAGATTAGACAAACAGGAGAGGCAAACAACTTTCGTTGTCTTTCGTCTTCCTACTTTTAATGTAGTATTTTTATTTTGGATTCGAAAGATACTGAAGACTCAGTGTAGAACAATCTGTTCATAAAAAAAAGCTTTACAATCTATAACAAGTTAAAATTCCTCAACATTGCTGTGAGTGTAGTTGTGTCAGCAACAACTGCTAAAAATATTTCTGATTTTAAATACTGGTTTAATACAAGACAATAAAATAATTAAAATGTAAAAAGTTTATTGAAAACATTGTTTATTACTAAAATATACCACACATAATCAACTACAAATCGGTTTAAAATTATCATAGTTACCTTCGATTTTTTTTTTCCCCCTCTTTCATAGCTCCCTTTTTTTTTTTATAATTTACAGATAATTATAGATCCTTAGGGGAATCTATTTACAAATTATTTTTGTATTTCCTGTAGCATCGTTACATTATATACAGGTTTTGTTATTTTATAAAAATTATATAATGAATAAACAAGTATAATGATATACATTATACGTGACTGGACTAAACTGACTAATAAAGGAAATGGGGCTCACCTTTTTGATCAACCTAAAAACTATCTTACATAGTAATTCTTAACCTAATTTTTCTCCGACAGTCTGTTGCCATCGATGTGGGAGGGGTGGTGGGTCATAGTGTTAAACACTGGGTTGGTTAGGTGCTGCAACGAGTCAAAAAACTTAATGTGTCTCCGGCGGATGAACTCACCCACCGACGGCAAACCAAGCAACGGGTTGAAGAACGCTGCAACCTCTCGAAAGAGACATATCGGACCACTTTTGACATGATCCCATTCTGGAAATGTTGGAGACATTTGGCTGTATTGTCAGGCAGGTGGCTAAATAGCGGGGCACCTTAGAATTAAATATAATAGGACATTATAAAGTTTAAATCAATAATAATTAAAACGAAAGGTTGTAATAGAGTCTTCTATTCTTCAGTAACATTTGTTACTCCACTGCCGTTTTAGATATGAACTTCAAACTAATAAGTAATGTAGTAAAATTGTGGGTAGACTGGAGAGAGGTGTACATTTATTAGTTTACAGCGTACACCAAAGCGTCTATTATTTTTTTTGTGGTAATTTGCATTTATGCAAATTATGTAAATGATAAACTTTAAAAAAATTATGAAATACGTCAACGTCTGGTTGCGCAAGTGCTAAAGAATGGAGAGCTTCAAAAGCGCTTTTGCATAATACAACCAGCTATTAAGGACACGATAAATGTTTTTGGCAAACATTCGGCCTCTTTGCAAGGTGTGATCTGTGGCAAATCGTTCACTGGTTTAATTGGCGTAATCTGTTAAATTTAGTTTTGAACAGTTCATTATTTTTTAAGATTTTCATCTTTTTGGCACTTTCAAACCTGAATTTCGGTCATAAAAGTGCATCATATATAATCAAAATTGTAATTAATGACAAATAACGTTACGCTGCAAACTTCTAGTGTCTCCAGAAACAGCCGTACCAAGCAAGACTAACAAACGAGCGAGGACGGCCTACACAAGCACACAACTCGTCGAGTTGGAGAAGGAGTTCCACTACAACAGGTACCTGTCGAGACCAAGGAGGATAGAGATGGCGGCCCTCCTGAGGCTGACCGAGCGGCAAATCAAGATCTGGTTCCAGAACAGAAGGATGAAGGATAAGAAGGAGCAAAGGGCCAAAGGCATCCTTCCTGGTGAGTGACAATCTCCTGCGAAACTAAACCAAATTTAAGCGAGACATTTTCACCAGACCATAAGTCTTCTATTTTTGTAGTCTCGACTGTTATTTTTATCTTTCCTCTTCTAATTATAGGGAAAATATAATTACGCTCTGATTTGTAACAAATTTACAAAATTAAAAAAAAAAATCATATTTCTACTCATTTATCTGTATTATTATTGCCTTATAAAAGGCAGATTGTAATTATTGCACAATAAAGAATTGATTATCATCATATCATTTCTACTATTTGGTTGCTATCTATTTTTATTACTGTATATATATATATATATATATATCTGGTTTTGATGGCACCTTCTTTATTTTGTTGCTATGGTTTATTTATCTGGTATGTTATCTCGTATGTAATAATTTTAAGTTTTTCTTTTAATCTCTTTACTGAATTTCTTGTATTGTCTTCTACTTCTGTAATTTTTAAAATATAAATAAATTAAGAATACCAAGGGCCTAAAATACAATTACCATTGATATGGTACTGCTGATATGAAAGCAGATATGTCGTGAGTGGCGAAGCGGCGGGCCAGGTGGACTCGAGAACGCCAGGTGGCGTGTAGCTACGTGTCTGCGACTTGTATTATCTGCGCCCCTGCCATTGTCGTCGCCCTGTTTAACTCATCGTGTCCGTCTCCTGAGACATATTTATTGGTTGGGAAGATTCTGGTGCATAAAGCGACCAATATAAATAAAGTCACATGCCCGCTATTGTGGGATGTCTGCACTAAGGGGCTGTTCGGTTCATAATGGGGTAGAATCAATAAAGTTAAGGAAATACGACATGGCATGCCAAAAGACACAAAGCAGCGGGATTTCTATTTTCCTGCGACATGATTCTATTTTATACTTGGAAATCTATAGGAAGGTTCACAATAGGTATCGTTTGGCATATACTATGCAGTGTATATAATCTTTTTTGGCATACAAGAGTTCACAAATACAATTTATTTAAATCAAAAACATCTCTTTTTAGGTTTTGTCCATTGTTTTTTTACACGAGTATTCCTGACTGCTTTGGTGATTTTATTCTACTTATTAAGAGGAGGAATTCAAAAAATATATCAAAACTTGTTCGGAACGAAATGCATCTTGGTAGCTTGCATAATTTTTTAGAAATATTTGTTAATATTCCGATTTCAGTGGGCTCTTACCATGGTGGAAAAAAATAATAGCATCGAATCTTAAATAGCTTTGACTAGAGAGAAGTAGCAAATTCTAGAAGTATAGTGTAAACCACCTTTTTTGGACCTGATAAACTAAATTAGTACTGAAGCAATATATTGGGAATGCATAAATCACTACATAAATTATTCTCTTAACATATACGCTGCATCAGTGGTCACCAATTATTTTTCCCGGAGGTCCGTTTCAAAATATCTTCAACCTATCGAGGCCCAGAAAAAGTTAGCCTCCTCACAACTCACTACACCACGCTACCAACTACTCTACCTACTATACTGACATAGGCTACATGTTTTCCTTAGTAAAAATTCAAAATAAAAAATCTGTTTTTATCTTACGTGCAAAATATGTGGATGTCAGTACCTATATAAATACTAAATCAATAGTTTTTAGTATGATATTCAATAAACAAAAAAACAATAAGCATTGCATATTTATTCAAAAAGTTCATCTAATGTCCAGGGGGAAAAATGGCACGTTTTATTTTGAACAACCTGTATGAAATTTGGGTTCAAATTGGTGTAGCTGATTCTCATCAAGCTGTTAAGTTGGTCAGATCTGTACCGGTACTCGAATGAAGTTCATTTTTGAGAATGCATATTGATTATAATAATTCATACAGGGCCAAACTTATCATTATGAAGTTTAAGCGTTTCTTGGGATATCGGCCGTTAATGAAAACATAACATCTCTTTTCATCAACCACAGCTGATCTCCCAACAAACGTTTCAACTCATTTATGTACGGTTAGTAATAAACTCACAGTATAAACCATAATTATGATATTTCAGAAAAAAAAATTATTATTTATCCGTGTAAATAAACAATTGTTAAGTTAAACATTGGGACAAGTAAGTCTGATAACACAGATCCTTGTATCGGAATATGAAATGCTTATCATGCCTCTGATTACAGATCATTCAGAAATAAGCTCGACGATGGACCAGCAGCAGCACTTGGTCGAGCCGAGCTCCGCGTCTTTGTCATCTTGTCCGTACGATTCTTCGCCACCCCCGATGTTGGCCGCAGCACCACCCCCTCAATACCAACCTCCCCTGTACTGGGACTACCAGGAATGCCAGCAATACCAAGAATACAACAACAACGTGGTCTTCCCATCTGCGGCGTGGCAGGAGCAGGACCTCGGTCATCGTCAGGAGTTGGGGCAAGAACAGTACTCCTGGACCCCTCAGGAACACGGGCTGCCACAGGGGAGCTTAACGCAGCTGTAGTTAGTGGCAACAGTCCGAAGTGTGCGGAGTAATACGTCTGAGGTAATTGTATATTGTGTTCTAAAAGGAGCAGTCACCAACAACATTGTTGGTGTAAGAACAATGTTGCTGTCAAAAACTGTAAATTCTAAAAAAAAAATTATTATCATTATTATCGGTTTATTATTTATTTTTTACAATATTTGTAGTCAGCAATAGTGTTGACTCAGTTCACTTAGCTCAACAAACTACTTGAGTTATATTAATAAGGAAACTTATTTATCTCATTTTTTTTAACCCTTGCCTTTAGTCCGTGGGCTCGTTCTGGGTTCAGTTAATGTGAGTAACAATTTTACAGCGATAGGAAAAGTATTCGTTTACATTTCGATGTGTAGAAATGAACCAAACCTTCCGATTCGTTTATTTGTTCACAAAGAGGGGTAAGGCCCTATAAAGTTGCATAGCCCTGTGCCCGCTGTCAGTTGAGCGCTGGCCAGTGGTGGAAGGCAGGACAGAGAGCCCTCCTGCATCCTTTTCCCTTTTTTTTATTTTTTTGATTATTTCCAGTTTTAAGAAAAAAAATCTAAATGCAACTGACTGGTTGGGATCGCTTCATTTATAATGCGAGCACCAGCGTGTGAAAAAAAAATCCACATTGTGCCTATATATTTCGAGGAAAATGCATTTGAATAGTACATTTTGATGTGGCATACTTAAGCCTTTGAAAGTTGCATAGAAAGGGGAGAGGCTGCCCGAAGACGCCTGAGACGCGCAAGCCTTGTTTATGACCATCACGCGTTTAGAGTACTCCGCAATTCTGCGCAGGTCACAGTCCGGTGGTGAAGTCTAAGTACTTTCATGAAACCCTCTTCTCTTCTGATTCCAAATCTAAATGGCAACTCTCCCTCTGTGAGACCTCTGGTGCGTCCTCCTCAGAGGTATTTCCAGGTTCACCGGATGAATAAAAACATATTTTGTATCTGCATGCTCAATCATTCCCTGAACCTATAGTTCTTGTGAGCCCTCATTCAATGGCAATGATTTATATTTAAACTATGTCTTTCCCACTGATCGTGGAGCTGCCATAGTTAACTGGGTTTTATAGACCAAAATCTTAGTATAGTGTGCTAAAATTAGTGTGGATTTGGAGATTGAATGTTGGCGCAGGTATTTGCTACATACGGCATTTGTCATTGGGCGTAATTGCTATCAGTTGTCAATTAATTAAGAGTGTAGTAACTAAAGTGGTATTATTTTTGTTTTTTGTATTAGTAATTAGTACAAACTTTAGTTATTGAATCACTACATATATAGATACAGTAGTCCCGAATTTATCTTATTATTATATGGATTCATGTTAGAGATATGATTCAAAAGTGTGATCACTGGCCTGATCAATCCAAAATAATGTTTTAATTCATTTTATTAAATTCAGTGACGAAAGTTGATGGATTAACCCCCTTACCCATTTTTCAGAATCAGATGGACATGGTCCGATCGTGTTGAGGTCTTCTGATGCACTACCAAATGGAAATCAGATGAAGTGATCTGATTCAGGATGGACCAAGAATGAATACTGAATCAACAATCTAGTTACAACATTCTTTTCGTTGTACAACGTTGTTGTTCTTTTTGGCGCCACGTGGATTCATTGGGAATGGTTTGCTTGACTTATTGTACATTATATCTTTTATACCTTCACTGACTCTACTAACGACTACTTAACTACCGATTGTATATATTATTAAAATTTGGTTCGCTTTGCTCAGTACGAGCAGTCAACTGACCATCACAATGTCTCAAACACCAATTGACTCCAACTACATACGTCCTTGCATTCCTCCCACATGCACGCCATCTGTAAACACGGGTGGAATAATCTAGAACCCAAAGCATCTCCTCCATCTTTCTATTATTTTATTCTACTATGAAATGTTATGCATTGGAATAGTATTCATTTATTAACTATATGCCATGAATCCAAAACTAGATGCCAAATAGTTCGGAAGATCCCAGCGCTTCAAGCAAGACCTCGAGTAAAATAAATAGATTTGAATATTTTTAATTTGTTTATCTTGCAATTCACTTTATCTGATACTAGATGAAAACCGTCTTCAATTCTCTTTATTTTGATAAAACGTGGATTGATAAAAATGGGTTCAGGCTTTTAATTATAATTGTGGTGATTATTGTTCATTATTAATATCATGTAATAATGTCGCTACCGCTTTTTCTTGTCGATATTTTAAATTATTTTCTAATGCTCGGGTGATAATTATTTATAGTATTCATAACATCATGTGAGTTAATCATATACGGTATAATGCCTACTCAGGGACAAGAACTGTGCAATATTAATGTATGTTTAAATTAAAGTTTTTATTTTGTAAATATATGATTTCTGCATAGTTTTAGTAATATAACAATATAGTTTTTTTTTTATTTGCAATAGTTAACCAAAGAGAAATGTATATAAAAATGCTATTTTAATTTCTAATTTGCCATTAAGGAATAATATGATATTGTTTTATATTAATAAGTGTACATATAAATTTTGATGTAAATATTTGATGCTCAAAGAGAAAAAATAGCGATGGGGTTAGTATTCGAACCCCGGATTTTTCTAAATAAACATTAAAGTTTAGTGTTAGTTTTTGTCAACCCAAATTACTCCAAACCATAGATTAATTGACAATTGATCGATCATGAGAGAGCTTCTGTTTTATAAATAAATGGTATGTAATTTGTCTTCCTGTTGTATTCTATTGTAGTTCTACATTAGATAGAAAAATGACGTAATCTATAAGAAATTGTTCAAACTTATTTCAAAACTCTACGGGCTATAACGGATTTTTTGGTTAAGATAAAATAACGAGAACTAAGCGAAACACAAATTAAAAAAAAAAAAAAGATTTCATATCTTTTAATTTACCAACATTTCACCAAAAATTAAGATTTTCCTAGACTGTTTATGTTTAAGATATAACGTGCTGATATGTTTCCTATGGTCGAAGAGACAGCTCAGTCACCAACACAAGTTAGTTTCATTCTCGAGTCATCGCCAAGACATGCACCAATGGGTCTAGAACACACTAGAATACTAGACAATTACCAGACGATGTCTTGTATGGACAAGCTTGGCACTACTGGTGAGATCATGAAATGTGAGAAGTTTTATCAAAGGGTTGAAATGAAATGTCATTTATAGCTGTTTGCTAACAAACCCAGTTTGTTTTACGCACGAGCTTTCGGCAGCAATTAGAGACGTCAGTAACTAGTTTTTAACTAGGCGTGAACTGGTCATCTTGTCACTTGATTATGGTGGTGTGAGTTGAGTGTAAAATAAACAGAATTTGTACGTAGACACCTGTAAGGACGTTTCTCTTTTTGAAGAACGGCCCATAACCATCATTGCATCCAAGAACTTTAATCAGAGCGTGAAATCGTCTATTTCCATTCAAATGTTTTTGAAACCAAAAAACTCCCTGTAAACTCCCACAAAACTTTAAATACATCAATCAGGGATAATTTGTAGCTTATCATATCGGTTATCGATAGATACTTTTTAATTTTCAGTCAAAACCGTTTAAGTAAATAGCTTGTTATTTTTTTTTGACATTTACAAATTTTTTAATAATAAAATGTTGCGCACCGGGAGGAAATAAGGTGTTTTAATAAAATGTAAAAATTGTAGAGGCACTGCCTCAACTAGTTTCCGATTGGCTGCCCTCTCGAAAGTTCTCGACGTGTGAATGACAAACGAATCGTCAGTTATATATTCAGTTATCCATTGAGTGATATTTTCCTTCAATATTTGATGTGCCAACTATTTACAATGCGGCTGGTATGCATCCAAACCCCTTTCCCTTCTTTCCTGATCCCTTGTTTCCCCCCAAAAGCATCATTTCAGCCCTTATACCATCACTTTTACCAGATTCATCAAGGTAATCATTAACACTTTATAAATTTGGTCTTCTTATCTGAGCTTACCAGAAAACCCATACCTTCCGTTTTCTAATTTAGAGAAATCTCACATAAATTTTAAGGAACTCTCACGCAGTTCCGTAAATGACTCTCATTGTTGCTTCTCTCGATCGTGCTTTATTTTCTTTTTGTTTATTAAAAAAATATGTAAACAGTTCATAATTAATGTTAGCAGAAAGTATTAGGGGGACCGGAAAGTAATGTGAGTTATCACGTCGAGTCATAAGTAACTTCCGATGCAGCTAAGTAGAATCTATTGTTCGTATCTACCCGCTACGAGTTACCATGACAACAAGTTTTTGTTTTCATTATATAGACGAGGCTTCAGTTAGTCTTTTGTCAACTTTTTTGTGTGATACGCGTACGTCAAAATGTTTTTTTTAACCTCTGAAATGGAAAGTCAAAAAGTACATATTCGTCATGTAATGCTTTGGGAATTTAAACAAGGCAATAGTGCCAAGGCGACAGCTGAAAAAATATGCAGTGTATATGGTGAAGGACTAATAACTGATCGGGCAGTTAGAAATTGGTTTATAAAATTCCGTTCTGGAGATACGACCTTAAAAGACGAAACGAGGACGGGACGTCCTTCCGACTTTGATGACAACCTTTTAAAGGCAATATTGGAGTAAAATCCACGTTAATCACCGAGAGGTATAGCACGAAAGGTTGAATACATCACAATCAACTGTTAACCGCCACTTGGAGAAATTAGGGAAAGTCAGCAAGTTAGGAGTGTTGGCACCTCACAATCTCAGTGAACGGAATAAAGAAGATCGCATGTCAATCGCCACAAGTCTGCTCACACGGGTAAAAATTGAGCCTTTTTGAAACAGGATTGTAACAGGCGATGAAAAATGGGTTGCCTATGACAATATAGTCCGCAAAAGACAGTGGCTTGATAAGAATCAACCACCCCCACCAGATCCGAAAGCAAACATCCATGGCTAAAAGATTTTATTGTGTGTATGGTGGGATTGTCAAGGAATAATTCACCACGAGTTGAAGTCAAATTTAACGATTACTGCGGATAGATACGTTCAGCAGTTCCAAAGAAAATCCATGATCCATGATCCAAAATGCCATCTCCAGATATTTTGCTCCAAAACCAACTGATTTTTATGAATCCGGGATTGAAAATTGGCACACTAGATGGCAAAAGGCTGCTGATAACAAGGGTGATTACATCATTGATTAAAAATAAAAATTGTTAAAAATTTATCTGTTTGAATTTAATGTCCAAAAAAATCGTTACTTTCTTGTCCCTCTATTACATAAATAATTTAAAAAATGAGGTGATAATGAGATGAACTAGTTATAAGCCAATCAATGGGCAGCCTATGACCTAGACAAGGAGTCTGCTGACGACCAGCCACAGAAATGGGTCAGTATGTCGGCGATGATACCCAACGACAGACGGACGGACATACTGGCAGATAAAAACAATTGACCCTGAGGGTGTAAGACCCTTCGTCCATTATACACACTCACGAGAGGGGAGCCTGCAAGATGGATGGCCGCGCACCCTTCTAGCTTTGGAGCTTGGGGGGAGGGGTATGCTTGCTTCCTCTTCATTTGTAGCGCTGCCGATTACTTACTTAGTATGGAAATCTCGTAAAATATTTGCTAACCCTATCAGGCGTCGTGAAAACAAATATACTAGCCAATCATTGGCCTCGTCATTTTTGCTCCGTCATAATTTTTATTTTTTTTACAAACTTTAAAAGTAATTCCCAAATCTTTCTTGGGAATTTATTCTTTATAATTGAATTTAAGTTTAAATTAAAGATGAAATGGAAAAAAAAAACTTTATTCTGGGGCATTTCTCTTTAAGAATAACAAGGAGAAACAAAAGACGAATGTCCAGCTGACAAAAAAAAAACACATAACATTGCACAAATTCGATAAGCTTATATAAGGTTATTTACTCATGGGATGATTACAAAGAACCAACAGCAAGAGATCGTAACAAAAAACACAATTGAGTAAAGATGAAATAAAATAAAGAGGACATAGGAATTATTACAAGGGGGAAAGAGCGTTGCTTGGATGAATGGAGAATAAAATATAATAACGAAGAATTATAAATTGTTAATATAGAGTGTCCCAAAATTAACGCAAGATTTGATTTAAATAGAAAACACAGTTTTTAGTATTTTTGTTGTTATTTTTTTATTGAATTGTAAAGTAAATAGGATAGGGTCATTTATGGAATAACCCATCGGGCAAATGGCCTCCACGACTTTGCTGGCCCATACGCACTCTTTTGTCGAAATTTTCCATGACCATTTGGCATAAATGTGGTTGAATTTCGTTGATGCAGCGTTGAATATCCTCTTTTAATGCACGGGTGAATGTGGGCTTGTTGACATACACCTTTGACTTGAAATAACCCCATAATAAGAAATCTAAAGGTGTTAAATCACACGATCTACGGGGGAAATTCTGATCACCGAAACAAGAGAGGCTTCAATTGTTGTGTTAACTGAATTTTGTAACTTTGTTGGAGACCCATATCTTTAGAGAGTATACGCTGTAGAGAGCTTCTTGAAATTCGCAATTCTTGTCTACGACGCCGAATTGATGCTCCTGGATTTTCAACAACACTCTCACGCACTGCTTCGATATTGACATTTGAACGGCTTGTTTTTGGACGACCAGTGTGTTTAAGTGTCTCCAACTGATCAAGTCTCCCTAAATTTTTCAATCAATCTCTTCACAGTTGATGAAGTCAAAACACTATTCCGACCATATTTTGTATGAAATTTTCAAACTGCGGCCGCCAAACTTTCATTATTTTTGAGATAATGTTCAACAATAAAGACACGTTGTTTTATCGTGTAACGCTCCATTTTTACTAACCCTAGACTGTCAGCTGTCAAATTGTTTTTTTTATAGGATTGCTACAAATGCAAATGCACAAATGGCGGCAAATTCAAATGTTGCGTTAATTCTGGGACACCCTTAAATACGTTAAATGTTTAATATGTTTTCATCAGCCCAAGGTCCACAATTAGAAATTATGTCTATATATTAGCTCAATTAGATTATATTTAATATTTATAGCAATCGTGACAAGCAGTTCAACAGCATGTATGTATGTATGTATAAGCATGTAGGTTGCAGCATGTACAAAAATAAAAATGGCAACGTTTGGAACAATAAAAATAAGAAATGAGGAATTGTTGGAAGAGAAAGGAAAATACGGGCGACAGCTGTAGAGAGGTGGGCATACGTAAGGAGGGCTGCGGCTATATAAAAACAATTAGGAGGAGCACAAATGCTTGAATTGAGGTGCCGCACACGTTTGTGGTCGGGGCACCTGTGGGCTCGCCTAAGGTCCATTTCCATTTTTATACCCCCTCGTACGAGCCCACACCGACAGAGGAAGGGTTCGCGAATATAAAAACCCTACAAGAAGAAAAATTAGTAAGGGCCGTAGCGAGCAGGTGGGGGTAAGTTGGCCCCTCCTACGTGACTGGGGGTTAACTTGGAGAACAGGGCCCTAAGTTGTGCCAATATGTTAGCCGGGCGCTTTCCTCGCCGTACAGTTTGACGTTCACTGGTGTGTATTTACATGCTAAGCAGGTCTCCCAGTCTTGCTTACAGGGCCAACTATTTGATTGATTATGTCTTGGCCTCTCGGCAACACTTCCTTCAATGGACGCCCCCCCTTCTCTCCCCTGAGTTGTCAAGAACACACCTCTGCCAACTCTCCCAGCCGTGGTAACAATAATTCTTCATTACATTACTCTTGAGCGAACGATATTTATTGATAAATTATTCAAATCTGTTTATGGCTTCGTGCGGTCAAGTGTATTGATGCTTTCAAAATGTGAACAAGTCCTGAAGAAGGGAGTATCTACAAGAGGTCACCTGTCATCTTTTAAACTTAAACCTGACTATTAATAATTAAAAGGCAAAATATACCAGACTGACACCCGGGACCTTACCTGGACGGGGGATGTACTAACATAGCGACCCTATCACGATTGGACGACCTTCCCAATATGAATTATCTATACCCACATAATAGTGGACCCAATTCCACGATAAATGTATCTAATTATGTACTATGTAAGAGAGATCGAAGGCATTTGTCCCATCACCTAGTCTTGTATATATGTCATTTGACCTTTTAGGTTCAAAAAGATATTGTGTTGTAATTCTACCCTCCTTCGAATGCATCTGTGCATGCATTAAGTAAGAGTAGAAAGTTGTAAATCATGTACATTAAATTTTGTTCATCTATTTGTAATTATGTTAATAAATATAGGGGTTATGAGAAAACAAAAAAAAACTATGTAAGAGTGGAATCAAGATTTGTTATTATTGAAGAATGTTCGTCCTGATTACATCACGCTACGCCTTGAGTTGTGGCTGAAATTTAAATGCATAACATGGTAATAGGCTTTAAGAACGATAGAATAGGTAATCCTTTAAGAACGATAGAACAGGTAATATAACGATAGGTAACGATAAGAACGATTTGTATTTTTACACTTTGATCCCAGCAAACATAAGCAACAGAATGTCTGCCCTAACATGACATTTAATTATAAATTTCCACCTGGCACTGTGAGCCATAAAATATTGTAAGAAGACGAGAGCAATAATAATGCTAATTATTGTAATGGTACAAATGTTCCATGCATGGTGCTGACTTGCTGACACACTATTTCAAATTTATAGACAATTTCCAAGCCGGGAATTGTAATGATGATTTTAAATTAGTTATATTTTTTAATATTCATTATTATTTTATTGTTGGAACAACACGATATAGGTTGCCTAAAAACGGACTAATTAAGTCCGAAATGTCGCAACAAGAAATTAATACAAAATATAGATATTTTATTTATAAAAATATTATGCACAATTTGTGAAGATTATTATAGATACGTTACTCGTGAGTGTATGCCAACAGATTGTTCTGTGACTACATAGCGAATCAAACAGAGGCTACCTACGAAATGCAACCTTAAGTATGTTTAATTTTTTTAATAACTTACTTTCATGCACAATAATGTTTGCAGCAACCCAGCACATTAGTATGAGGATGACTATTTATCACAAAGGACAGCACTTAGCACATCAAGTGACAGTCATATCCCAATATAATAATGGTTCATATCAGATTATAAAAACACGTTTAATTTCAAAACTGATTGATTCATAGCTACAAATCTCGCCAAAAAATTATTTTGGCCACATTCAATTGCAAGGAAGTTCTCCGAAAACCAAATGTGAATTCGTCTTCTAAAATTTCCTTTACCAAGTGCTGTCGACAGTCCACTTGTGTCATCCGCAGTCACCACGCAAGGGTATCACTCCATTGAGGACATTACCTGTTATAACTGATCATTGTTGTTTCATAAAACTCACATTGTGCCATCTTTACTTCATTGCATAATCATACTCCTGTCGGAGGTTATGTATTTGAAAATGATTTTTATTCTTTATCTTATAAGCTTCATATTCTGTAGAGAAAACGTCTCCCGCCCGCTAAGACAGGGTATGTGGGCTTTGAAGAAGCAGCCACTACTGCATGACCAAGTAGCTGGATAGCTCCGCAGTAGCCAGCTCAAGTATTCAGGAGCTCTCCCGGACCCTGTAAGACAATTAGCCTAAGAATACGAGGCTGCGGTCTACCTAATAACCCAATAAAGTAGCCTTCCTTGGGGGATACAATTAGTGCGCGTGTTTAAATTATATTAAGTCCGGGGAAGGACGGTTTTAATTTCAAATTGTCCTCCTCCTCCCCGGAGGCTGTAATTAAATCAATATTCATGAGATTAAAAAGAATTAACTATGCAAATGTTTTAGCCCGAGGGCATAAGTTAGACCTCTCAGCGACTCACTTAGTGGCAGTCTTTTCCCATCTTAAGAGTATGTTAATCTGGCTATAAGAATTTGTTAAGTCGCAACATAATGCCGTCCTGTGGGTCTTATCCCTTAAACCTCACCCCCTCTCTCAGCCTGTGAGTACACGGTCTTGCAGCGTAATGTGTCCCACCCACTTTAGAAAGTTGACAGACGGTTTTGGAAAGATTACTCACTTATATAACATATCGAGGACCTATAATACCGTACTATTTTGTAAATAACATAAATGCTAAGGAAACATGGGATTATCTACAGTAGTCTTCTTTACAATCTTTAGTAACTTCTTTACAATAATTCGACAATTATTATAACGTCTCTTTTTGAAATACAATTCCAGTCTATTCTGTAATAAATAGTTGTATCCATCGATATCTATCATCCCATTTTCTTTCAAATAAAATCTTTCTCTCTCTTTTTTTTTCTTTAAATTCTTATTAATTATCTTTTGTCAGGCTGAGCTCAACAATAATTAGTTCGTGGGACGACTTGCGTCTGAGATGTTCTCTTTTGGACATGCCCTTTTTAATTCCACCATACGATGAGCCACCCACTCGCTCTGAAGAATGTTCAATGATTATTTGTTTGTTTTTACGAAATATTCATGAAGCATCCTTGATATTCTAGTATTAAACAATTATTTAATCAAGATATAAATTTGATCATCCCAAATTAATGTGATTGTTTGTGACTTATGGGAAAAGTAGTCAGAATTCCTCTCGAGAGAGTTCATCCACCGGATACACACCAAGTTGTTTGACTCGTATCAGCACCTAACAAACCCAGTATTTAACACTATTACTCCACCGCCCTTCCCGCATCGATGGCAACAGACTGTTGGGGAAAATCAGGTAAAGATTTTGTTGTTAGATGTAAGTACCAATCTGGACATACGGAATAGAGCTATAGGGGACAGCAAACAAGTCGAACATCAAGCGTATCCAATCCTTTCAATCAAAAGTCCTGAGAACAATAGTAAATGCCCCTTATTATGTCAGCAACAAAACCCTTCATAACGACCTTAATATACCCTACATTCTAGAACTCATCCCTTCCAAGTTTACGAAATTCCACAGTAGCCTTTCCTATCCTGTAGCACAGTCACTGCACTGCGTCACTCATCCCTATAATCCTCCTCGGAGACTGAAACGGCAGTGGCCTCGTGACCTGCTATAATCAAGTGACAGTGGGAGCCCTGGCAATGGCCAGTTTCTCCAATCATGTCCTGAATGAATGAGCGAGTGAATGATGAAATGTAAATATGGTATGAATGATCGTATATCTTAATTACTTATTGCCTAGCAAGGCAGATTGTAATTTTAGCACAATAAAGGAATTATATATATAGATGTAAGTTTTAAGTCTATGATTCATAAGGTGACCCCCATAACTTTTAAATATTTTTAAACAATGAATGTATAATGTGCATTATACTTTTGTAACAATCACAAATCGCAATGTAACATTATTAAAGATTGTATAAAAGCTATTGGACATACAATGGCCTACTGTAAAAATATTCATGTATGTAGAATCTATACTGATTTCCATAATTTATAACAACAAAGGGATATGATTAAAAAAAAAAATTTTGATTGTTACTTGAAATATTATTTGTACAATAATTGACCATTATTGTTTTATCACTAATATATATGTTCTATTCTCATGAGATAATTATTGTTATTGATGGTTTGAGGTTTTCCGGCGAGTTCTCTGGACAGGTCCTCTTTCTTAGCATCCTCCATCCCCTAAGTATTCTTCTCATTCGCGACCAGTAACTGACACGACTACTTCTGCTTAGACGAACCGTGACTGTCTTACGACTCTGCAAGCATGACTGCCCATAAACACAATTAATCCTCATCAGCCATCACAGACATAAATCTCCCTGGCTTATAGTTCAAAAACCATGACCAACTGCATTAGGTAAATTATTAATATATACCCTTGCCATGGGATCGTTTTAAACACTGTCGGAAGTTCTGATTGGACGGTTGTAGAAGTAAATGAATTATCCAGCAAACTCAGGATAAAGCGAAAGAAACTGGAAAAGTGCCCAGAGGTAGGTAAGGAACAATACGAAATATAAAACTCTTTCTCGTGGTAGCTGTAATGGATAGGGTTGGTTTGTTCGGGGGTTTAGGGGGGGGGGAGAAAAACCACGGACCCCCCTTACCAAGTCAGCTGCCAGAAATTATTCTGATTATGCTAATACCCAAGGGCTCAGAACATCTTTCCAGCGCCGCTTCGTCCGCAGATTTATTCAGTCTCTCGGGGAAAGATTTAATAAAAAAAAAGAAAAACAAAAAAAAAATGGAAAAGATTAAAAAATTAAGCTCTCGTGGTATTTCCGAAAATGAAGACTACTGTTTCATATTTTTTTTTTTTTTAACATTGAGAAAATACGAAATTTTTTAACTAGACCCGACATAAGTTAATAAAGATTTGATAAACTGGATACATTAATGAAATTTGCTTTAAAGATTTTCATGTTTGTTAATTATGCGTTGAGATTTCTCGTGTAAGATGGGCTGATGGAAAAAGATAATGGCCAATTAGTCTAAATAGTAAATAATGGTAAATTTTATCATATAGCCTGGACCGACGTTTCGCCATCCTATCTGGCTTTTTCAAGTTCATAGGTCCGGCAGCATCAAAGTCAAAAGAAAATAAATAATTTATATTGAGCTGCTGGCATTATTAAAAAAACTTTAAAGATTTTTTGTTTATTTTCTTTTTTAGTACAAAATATAAAGCTGATAAGATATATATATTCCAATTGATAATGTTTAATTAAATAACAATTCCAATGTCTCTCCACAATAGAGTTTATTCAACAAAAATATTCAATTTCTAAAATAAAATAGTCATTTGGTAAAAACATCGATCGAGTATTTAGACATTAAATATTAAAAGTAATAATAACTAAAAATTAATTAATAAATCATGTATGACAATTTTAAAATGAATAGTTACTGAAATCAAATGAACAAAGTCAAGTTTCCTTAAACTTCACATTGGGAATTCTTCCTGATGCAACGGAGTCAGACTTATTGATTGTATAAGACAGAATAAAAAATACCTGAAGGTGCGGTTCCAGATAACTCTACTTATCTACTTTTTCATGACCACTAAAGAAAAAACAGTGGATTGATTTGTTGAGATATCGACTTGAGCTGGCGAATGAGTGATTTTCTTCTAATTTATTAATGGACAAAGTTTTGACAATGAATGCATGTCATTATTCGTCTGTCCTTGCGTTCACAAAAATGTTTTAAACTGTTATATGTTCAACCCCCGAGAAGGGAAATGTATAAAATTACAAAGTAATGTTAAGGGACAAATATTGTAAATATGGGACAAAGACCGATTGTCATAAACCCCTGCTTTGGGTGTGGGCCGATTTGCCCGACGGAAGGCAAGGATGTCCCATCTGTCGCGTAGTGTCGTTTAAGGGCTGCAAGATTTGACAGTTTACAAATCATCATTTTTACCTGCCATGAAAGTAAGTTGCAGAAGAGATGCGGTATGAGAATAGTGTGCGTAAGCCAATCTCAAGAAGGTGTGAAAAGGCATACACGAACGCAAAGGGCCATAAGGAAAAAAGCCTTCTGTTGAAGAGAGAGAGGTACGGTCCAAGACCAGAGGATATTCGAGTATATTTCGGTACAAGACAGTGGAGAGAGGACTTCCTTAGCAGCTGCTTACTATTGAGGACTTGGTCTTGGGCAACTGCCCGGAGAGGGTCTACTGCTTGCTCTGCTGAGGACTGGTCTCGGGCAGACCTCTGCGACGCTGAGGTTTTCACTTGGGCTCACATCGATGTATTTCAGTAAGAGATAAGTTTTATAGCTAAGCTAGCAAGATCTCTGTAATCTTACTATCGTTTAAAGTCAATCAAAGTACATATTCTTTCTTACGGATTTAGGTATTCAGATACAGCTGATAATATCAGATAGATTTGTGATTTGATGTAGTATCCGAGCATATATTCAAAGAAAAACCCGCAGTTTGTGCAACGTAGCAAAACAGTCATAATACATTACTATATCATAATAGAAACTGATGGTGACAGGCATAGTATGTTGAAACGTTGCCCATTCTAACAATTTAACAACCCCTCTTCATCGACCCAATCCCTAAAAAATTCATCCACTTAGTTACTCATAAAACGGTTAGCAATAAAATGATCAACTACTATTACTCCCGTTTATTGTCTAATTTACTTCTGCCGAGTTTTCGATATATTGTAGCTAACATATACACTAAAACAGTAAGCAGTTTGGCGAAGGTACCTCCTTCAGACGCAAGACGGTGGAAGACCCTTACCGGGCATGGTTCCAATACCTTTGTCCCTTACTACCCTAAAGGGGGTGAGTTTTTAAAAATTATCTCCCGATAAATCCTTTCCCTTCCATAATAAAGGTCCCCTTCCACCCTCCATCTTGTGGTCCCCCTCTGCCCATCTTCTCCTCCCCGCTAAGATATCCATTTTAATACCGATTATATAAATCAGTTCGATATTATCCTCACAAATCTTCATTTCGCCGTTTAGGGCTGTTTACATTGCTTAATCAAGAGAAATTGATTCCATTTCGAGCCATTCATTATTCTTTTTATTATCTTTGGTATCCTTTAGACAATCAAGTCACACTTTCTGTTAATTTGATGTCTGCTTTTGGGCGCCGTCAGTATTCGAAACCAATTTTTCTGATATACCGTAAATTAAATGACGTTTATTTAAAACTTATTTAATTATTATTTTAACTGCGCTATACGACATACAAAAGAGGGTGTGTATGTTTAGTGCTAATATACAATGAAAAATTATTATATTATAGGATTTTTAGGGTATATTATCATTATTATTATATTATAGGACACTGGAAAGATTGATAGCTTCACTGTTAGAGATGAGCAATGGTTACAAACTCGCACATAGACAAAGAGATCATGGGTACGAATCCTGACTGTGTCCCTAATTTCCTCTTACATCAAACATTACTAATGTTCAATGAGGAATATTTTTGAAGATTAATTTTTAAATACCGAGTTAATTTTTCATTGGATTCGCTATAGGATCCAAATGAAATGGAGGACAACCGAAATTAGCTTTGCGAATTGTCGTTAATCCAACCATCACCGCGCAACCCCTGCTTGAGATGTCAAGGCTTAAATGGTGTTTGAAGATACCACAACTGACTTCCTTCCATTCATCGATGAAGAAAAATTTTAATAGTTGAGTGCTGTACCAACTGAAGAACCTGAAGAACCTTTATTTTTATTTTTCAAATCACTCGTCACTAGCTCGGAAATCTTCTTTCTTGGTAATTCAGTATAAAAAAATTATGCTACTTTTTTTTAAATGTCAGATATTGGAGTCTTCCGGTTACTTTCTTGTTCAGGAATTTAATACTTCTTCAACTTTCGAGAATTCGACACCCGCAGTTCATATACGACAGATTTTGCAACTTTTCAATTTCGTCTTTATTTTTCACTACGTAAAATACAATAGCCCTCCTAAACACGCTGGTTTTTCACCACGATAGTACCATGGAATTATGGCACATTTAGCGTGAGTGTTGTTATGTTTTTTGTTATGTTATGTTATGTTCAAATGGGCGCCATCACTAAACTAAACAAACAACAAAATCCCAACACGAAATGTATTATCAAAAGCTAAAAAATAAAATTAGCAGCACTGTCTTAATAAGCGAGAAAACTGTGGTTCTTTAACGACACTCAACGAACATGTGACAGGAAAATTACCCCTTCCACTTCCCCGATTGTGGCTGGTTAAAATGTCTACCTTAGACGTCACAAGTTTGTCGGACTATCAAGATTATCGTCACAAGTTTGTCGGACTATCAAGATTATAGTCACAAGTTTGTCGGACTATCAAGATTATCGTCACAAGTTTGTCGGACTATCAAGATTATCGTCACAAGTTTGTCGGACTATCAAGATTATCGTCACAAGTTTGTCGGACTCTCAAGATTATAGTTACAAGTTTGTCGGACTATCAAGATTATAGTCACAAGTTTGTCGGACTATCAACATTATAGCCACAAAAAAAAGTAGTTTTAACCAACATGTTACTATAACAATGCTTAGAAACAAACATTTTACGAATTGGTGCGTGTAACCAAATAATCCACAGCATGCCCATTGGTGATAAATTGATTCCGAATGAGCCCGAAATGACGGTCAGTAATCGACTCTCATTTTTTTTTGTCTAAATGAAAAATATCTTTTCGCTCCCTGCTGTACCAGTTGTAGTTTATGTACCGCTTAGTATAAATGTCTAATATTCTTTCCTATATTAGTTTTTATTCAATTTAGTTTTTTTTAATAATAGTAATATTAGATACAATTTTTAAATTGTATGCTTAACTAAAGTTTACGCTTGGCTTGCTCTTTGTAAATGGCACTACATTTACTCATCGTTCTAAAGGATACTGAAGAGCACGGCTTAAGAAAAGAAAGCAGAAATTTAATCATTCAGAATGACCGTGATGCTCTTCCCTTGTTCAATTTATCCTGTTGCCGACTAAAGAATCCACCAGTATGATATCTCGAGGGTTTTCACTCAGTTAGAAGCGGCCTTTTCTTCTTGGAGGACGCTATCTCGTCCTGATGAAGCCGTGTGAATCCAGACGAAAAAAGACAGATAGGTCTTCTCCTTGTGGATTACAGCCTACTTAGAAAACGGGACGACCCCTTGGCCGATTGTGTAGTTACACAAGGAATCTAAGGTGTTCTTATAATAATGATGTGCCACGTGATGATTACAATCTGCCTTATTGGGCAATAAGTAATTGTGATAAAGGTTATCATTCATACCATATTTACAATTTTCATTCACTCACTCATTCTTGCAGTTTTTATAAACAGCCCAGAGATCTTCCAAATCCACATGGTTGTCACCTCCCTCGCGTGCGAAAGAGCTGCTCCGTCAGCCGCGCCACCGAATACGAGCTAGTGGAGACTGGCCAAGAGCGTGAGAGCCACAGACGCTCAGGACATGTGTGGAGAAGCTGGCCATTGCCAGGACGCATTTATAGCAGGTCACGAGGCCTCTGCTACTTTAGTCTCCAAGGAGGATTATAGGGATGATTGGCGTACTGCAATGACTGTGCTAGGGGATTAGCGTGGTTGGATGGATTACTATGGAATTCATGAACTTGGAAGGGTTAATATGTATGCAAGAACAAATAGTTATATGAAAAAAAGCTCAATTATACAAATAGTTTTGGAGGTAGAAAGATAATGTCTCCTCTTTGGAACAATAATCCATGTCAAACTTTTTAACCCGACTGTACGTGGGGGGGGTCCTTCCTTGTATCCATGGCGCCCGGTAAACATTTCACATGTTTTTAATAAAATGTTACGTGGGTTATTCCACCAAAACGGTCCATTTCAACTTCATATATTTTTATTCATGTAAAGTGCTTGGAAAATTAAGAAAAAAAAAGCATCTTTCATGAAACCAAAGTGACAGCAGCTCACGATTATTATAGATGAAATATGTAAATTTACATATAAAAATATTAATGTAAATAGTATGTTTAAATGTTGCAGTAGATGTGTTAGATGGAACGATTTATTATTTAGACAATAAAGAACAGAACAAAGCAAAAATATTTGTGAGCCAATATTCTATGAGAAAAAAAATACAATAACAAAATTAAACCAATGTAAAAATAATCAAGCGGGACAATTAATTGAGTTAAAGAGCCTCAATGAGAAACAGCCTTTACTGCAATTTGGTTTAAAATTCGTCGGGGTATGGTTTTTTTTTTTTTAAATCTTCTAAAAAAATTACCAAGGAGTGTTCTTCATTCTTCCTTTTCAGTTGTAGGTATCATTTGTACACCCATAATTATGGGTTCTCTAAAATGAGCGTGTCTACATTAATTTAATTTACAATTTTATTTGAAAAAATGAGCATTTATCGATATTTGACAAAATTGTTTTCTATGTTAAAGGTACGAGCCATATTGCATTCATTAACGAGCGTTGTCTTGCAGTGGGCTACTGTATACTACATTTCCTTTTTGTTACTTTTATAAATCTTTATTTGAAGAAAATTAGAATTGGGCCTGTAGCGACCGCTAACTACATAAGATAAATCACCCTATACTCTATTGTATATATATTGTTAATTAGTTATAATATGTGGTAAGTTAATGTAAATAATATCACCAAACCATAAAACATATCAGTGTAAATATTGTAAACAATAAAAGACGCAGCTGCAAAAAACTAGTCAGAGGCCCTTGCAGAGGGAGTCGGGTAACTCCACTCCAGTGGTTGGGTGGGTCCTGGTCTAGGACATTCAAGCGTCAACCAACCCTGCAATTCGGTTGGTCAGTAATAAAACCTCGCCCTATTGGCTGAACGCGATTGGCCAGAATAAAGGCCCAGCCCGTTGGCTACTTGGGGCTACCCCCTAGTTTTAGCCGATAAGTCATTCTAACTACTTGTATCTCTGGACTGGTACTTGCAGCTGCACTGATGTTTCCCTCATTTCGTCACTAGGGCAGGGTAACTAGGCACCTCCTCGTGACAACCCGACAGGCCCTAATAGGGAATTGTGATAAATGATCTCAACCATTCGATATGAGTTATAATAACTTTGTATTGTTAACATGCATATGTCATGTGTCTTGTACGGTGGTGGGCAGTATATACTGCTGTGCTGTAGGGGTACTTTCGTAGAAAAGGGTCATTGGTTTGCCATGATATCTTACCAAATAGTGTTATATTATTAATAATACCAGTATATCTGGAATGAATGAAATAAGTAAGATCATCGATAATTTTGGTTTGACATGTTGTACTAACATATTAAAATAGGTTTAGTCCTCTTATATATGAAGTTATTATATATTCAATATTATCAACCCAATAATTTTACCTAGCAAAAACGTGATAAGTTAATGTTGAAAATAATGAAAATATAAAGTAGATATACGTAAATGTCTTCTTTTTTTTTAAGTATTAATACTCTGGAAAATATAAATGTAATGCCACTGGTCTTTTAGCCTGCAAGTAATTTTTTTTTATTGATATAAAAGACGATTGCAAGAAATATATTTAGCTCTTGTGATAATTTAATGATGTGCAGGTTTCATAGTCTTTGATGACTAAGCTGTATTATATTACACAATAACCCAAGGTCCGGTTGAGCTGATTGCCAAGGAGCGGATTCCCCCGAATCTTGTTATCTCCGGATCCTCCTCGTCATCTCCGCAACATTTTTCACAAAGAGCGGGGGGAGAGTGAGAGAGGGGATGACGTAGGCTACAACGTCGAGGACTAGGGTCCGCACATTTGTCAAGTTTTCGGCCCCAACGAAGATCTCCCCCGTGCTAAAACATTGTTAATTTAACCGGTGGTGTACGTCAGAGCGCAGCAACAACAGGTTTCCACCCCAGGCGTGTAATTAATACTGGAATTATGAAAAATGGCGCTTCGTCAAAAACTCTATTTAAAAAAGAATTTTTCAACTATCATTTTTCTCTTGTTGGGCTGACAACAGCCGGTGAGTGTTTCACAACGGGATAGTAAATCCTTGGTCAAGGTAGCTAATTTATGTTTGCGTCAATAATTGTTTCTGAGCTTCAGTGAGACTTCAGCTAACTCAAAACAAGTACTTAAGATTGGTAACTGATCCCATGGGGCACGCCAAAATCAGTATACTACACGAGTACCTGCCATTAGGTAAAAAAAAAAAAAAAAAAAAAAAAATTGTAAACCGATTTCGAATTAAGGCTTCGCCTGGCCGACTACAATCCTTTGCCTAGGTGCCCCTAGGCTCAACTCTTGGTAGACTCTCACTACCTTCCTGATTCCATCTGCCTTTTTAGGCATTCCACACCCCATATCCTTCTCATACATCCTTCAAATGGGGGTCTCCCCTTAGAGAAAGGCACTCATCAGTCCTAAATAATTTTCCTTTATTTTTCCCACATCCTATTTTTATAAGTTTGAGAGCTTAGAAAAAAAAAAAAAAAAAAAAAAAAAAAATTGTAAACCGAAGGTGAGACCCATTACCTAGTCCTGTATATTTGTTTATTGACTTTTTAACCTCCAAAAGAAGTTGTATTTGTAAATCTTACCTCCTTCAAATGCATCTGCGTATGCTGCACGAGGAGAAAATTATAAATCTTGTTCATTGAATTTCGAATCTGTTGTAAGAAATGTATAAAATAAAATGGGTTTTGGAAAAAAAAAAATCAGTCATCCATTGGTGTGGATGTAAGAGCAGCGTGGGTGGGGTGGGGGTGACCGTTTTCCTTTGCTGAGGAATTGACATTTTTTGACAGTAATATATATTTAATGTAATGAATGAGCGAGTGAATGAAAATTGTAAATATGGTATGAATGAAAACATTTATTACAATTACCCACTGCCCTATGAGGCAAATAAAAATACCTATTTAGGGTTATTTGTTAAGTTTAAGTTAATATTTGACAACTTTTGAAATTAATTTAGAATGATATATATGGACGTTATTATTTGTGATAAGTAACAACTTTAAGACTGCAGTGGCTATGTGCACGTAAATTAGTTGGATCACTTGAGTTTTTATTGGAAATCAACCAAGTTATACTTATTCAAGATCCGCTATACAATTCCCACCTTTTGTGAGGACTGGATATGGGTTGTTAGGGAGGTGCTCCATGTGTACGGTACGGCATAGGGCCAATTAGTCGGTAGCGAGGAAGTGATAATTGTCGACCAAATGCATCAACGACAGCCGGGACCGAAGACGGTGGTGAAGAAGAAGCAGAGAGAACAATTCGGCCGCGAGCACGGATATGCCAACACTAATGAGAGCTGAGATGACCGCACTGATGGGGACGCCAAGTGTCGCTAATGCCGCACGGGCTATCGCGGCCATTACCTGTAAGTGCGGCAGGCCGCCCGTCCGGCAGATTATCCGCTCGGATAATTGCACTGGACGCCCACTTGGGACCCTTCACAGGCACAAGTTTTATTGAAAGTTTGCATGAATAAGGCAATTACAGAGCAGTGCGTTTGGTTGTACACTCCGCTTGGTGATTTAAAGTTGGCATACGTTATAAGTTGTATAGATATTGTTATTAGTTGAAGCAAACTCGCACGAAGTCCTACTGGCTTACACATTTATTGACTTCCCCCAATCTATCACTGCGTCTAAAGCTCATGATATATAAAATTGTACTCAGTCCTGCTCTGCTGTATGGCGCACCGCTGTTTCATCATCTGATGAATACGACAGCTCGGCGACTGCAACTATTTCGGAACTGATGAATATACTGATGAAAGTGGTCAGAAATACTTCATTCGAGCAGCGGAACAACAGTGAACTTCACCAGATCTTTGATTTGCCTACGGTTGATGAATTCATTCAACGTAGACATATAAAATTTTGACAAACCCGGAGTTTAACACGATAACCCCCGCTTCGTTCCCCTATCGATCGCAGGACGCTGTCGAGGCAGGAACGCTTTAGTCTTAGGTTTTAGTTTATAGTTCCCTCATTGTAATCTGAAGGTGAGCCCTATCACCTAGTCCTGTACACATTGCATTCTAATTTTAACTTCAAATAGAAAATTTTGTTATAAATATTACCTCCTTCAAATGCATCTGTGCATGGAGCACGAGGAGAACATTGTAACTATTGTTCATAAATTGTAAAAATGTTGTTGAATAAAGGGGCTTTGAAATTTAAAAAAAACTTATTAATATATGTATACCGGGAGTGCCTGGTTAATAGGTCAGAGTCTCGTTCGTTATCGGAATTAGCGAGACAAAGCAGCCCACAGACTAAAAACGCCCGTGCTCCTGCAGCACGAGGAGTATTATATTGTCAATCTTGTTCATTGTATTTTTGATCATATATCGTAAAAAGTTTGTATAAAAAGGGTTTTGGAGGAAAAAAAAAATTACTAATATAGCTCTTTGTGATTCGAAAGTGAGCCTCATCACCTAGTCCTGCATATTTGTATATTGATCTTTTAACTTCAAAAAGAAATGTTGACTTTGTAATTCTACCCTCCTTCAAATGCTTCTGCGTATGCAGCTCGAGAATAAATTTATGTAAATATTCTTCATTGTATTTGATCATCTGTTCGCAAAAAATGTTATAAATAAAAAGGGGTTTTGAAAGAAAAAAAAATATTAATATAGTAATAATAATAATAATTTTAGTATAATATTATCTGGGTACTTAATATTTGTAGTACATTACATTGTTTTTGAAAAACGAAATCTGTATTTTAAAAAAAAGTAAAATCTGTCCTAATAGTCTTATTTAAACATATACATCACCGAGGCAATGTAAAAGGAT
This sequence comes from Acanthosoma haemorrhoidale, assembly GCA_930367205.1. Classification (NCBI taxonomy): domain Eukaryota; kingdom Metazoa; phylum Arthropoda; class Insecta; order Hemiptera; family Acanthosomatidae; genus Acanthosoma; species Acanthosoma haemorrhoidale. The sequence goes on along the minus strand of OV884014.1, from coordinate 20,415,291 downwards.
GCAGGGGGTGAATGAATGGGGGGCCATGCAGCTCCTTAAGCTACATTACTACTAGGTTGTAGGGCTACTGACTAAAATAGAGGAGAGCCGCAGACGCTCTGGACATGAGGTCGGTGTCAGGATCCTAATAACGGGTTAACTATCGGATATTTTTAGGCCATTACCGCGTCTCCGGGGAACATTGTAGAGTTGTGTGGAGCTAGCGATGTATCAGTAGGATTAGGATGTTTTATAATTTTGGAGGGAATATTAAAAACTTAGAGGTGATATGTTCAAGGATAGTTAATATATATGCATATGAACGGTTTTATTGGTGACGTAGAATGAGGCATTTACAAACGTACATTGCATTCAAGTCATAAAACGTGAAGGTTTATTCAATTTCTTTTAAATTGATTTAATGAAAATTCCCCATTAAACCCGTACAAAATATGATCTTCATTTCTTCTGGTAACTGTTGGGCATCATATGCAATGAAGAGATTCTGGCCTTGACAGTTTTTCGTTAGCATAGAAGGGCTGGTGCTGATGACAGACAGAATGATTGTGACAACAACCTCAACACCCCAAAGATCTGAGTAGAATGTGGTGGCATACAACTTGAGAATGCGTATAAAAAGCAGTGGGTAAATGAGTTGAAAAAAAATACTAAGCTGTAAGTGTTAACTGTTCTTACAATTGAACTTGTCAATAGAGCCCAAACAAACAATAATGATGATTAAAATCGTATAGGCTATGGTTACTTCTAGGTCATCCTCAGTTTTAGAAAAGTATTGGAGTGATAGTGTCGATGAGATGTTATAAGAGGCGCGTTCAGTAAGAGGCCCCTGCCCTAGAAGTGCTTAAAAGTGAAGTGCTTATTTCCCGCTTGAAGAGCTTAAAAGCTGTTTGCCCAACGGATTTTATGTTTAGGCTCAGCCTTAGCACAGATTTCTCCGGAGAGGATAATGAAGCACAGAGAGTTAGACATGGCGATAAGACGAGCTCACCGCCATAAAGGTGGCCCGTATAGGTGAGATAAGGCTTCGATCAGCTGGCGAGGGGGCGGCTCATCATTACTCATTTACCCCCTCCACCTCTCATCAACCCCCCTCCCCTCTGCTATCTTATCTCTCTGCCATGTATTCCTCGTTAAATTATACAACCGGCGACACGAGAGCCAGTAATGTATGTTCCAAGGCGGGGCCTACTTAGCGCAGTGCTGATAAGGAGTTGCCGCGCGCGCGGGAACTCGCTGCCTTATCAGCGGCCGGCCCCTGCGCTCTGACACCTGTTCCCGCCCATCACTTCTGTCTACCCTTTCCTTTCTGGCCCAGCATCCTTCTAATATTCAACTTTCAGAAGGTCTTGCTCTTGTATTGAGTTCATTTTCATTCATTTTTAGAAATATTGATAAAATTTTAGTTGTATAGCAGCTTTTGCTATTGGACGTAGCCCGAGACTTCCTATAGATCCTATAGAACTTTTTCCAACCTATTAAATACAATTTTAAAATGTAATTTCGTATGAATTTGATAAAGAATAGCAATTAAGAGTTAGCATAGAAGGGGAACCATCTCTAGCTGCGACTCCGGTATTTTGCTTTGTTGTTTCGTATTTCTCAATCTAATTTCGGTGCGAAGGACTAAACTCGACAAGAGTTTAAGGATGTACGGGACAATATTTTTGACACAAATATAGCAGTCAAGCAGGTTGATGAGAGAGTATGATTATTTCTCAAACAACCCTCATTTGATAAGAAACCGAAAATAAATCAGAATTAAGGGTGGTGGCAGGTAAAAGGATTAAAATCACAATCCACACAACTTTTTTAAAAGGTATAGTATTATGTCCTAATAGTGTTGTTACTATATATATGTTAGTGGTAGTTTCGCGAAATTTAGGTGTTATCTGGGCTTCACGAGGCTTCTGATTGATTAAGAACACGTCAAAGAATGGAATTTTAAAGATATTCCAAAAAAATAAAGTTATGTGAGTATACAATAGAAATTGCGTTGTCAATAAGTCCTAGTTGTTTTTTAAATTCATTTTTTTTATTGTTTTAAAAGCGATTTTCCATTTAAAAAATACAACAAAGTATTTTTTTCACTTGTAATTTGTATGTATTTTAAGAAAAAAAACAAAAACACGAGCAAACGTGTCCCACTAGAATCAGTCAATATTTTTTTTCATTTACAGGTCCTTTATTTGTTGCATATTTATACGTATTGTACAATCGGTAAAAAAATGTAAAGATGTATGATCAATCTAAAAAGATTAGAAATATCATTTAAATAATTGAACGTATGGTGAAGTTACTTATCTTTGAATCAACTAATATCAGAGTCCGAAGAGGGAGGTTCTAGTTTTTTACACATTGGTCTAATTGTCTTTCGTCTGTTAGTATGTATGTTCTACGATACTGGTTACTCAGGATATAGAATACACGTTAAAATTTAGGACAATCACGTAAAACACGTGAAAATTTTCAGATGCTAACTATGATGTTTTCAGTACTGAATTGTTTGCATGATGATATCAAAGATAGCTGAAATATCTTTATATTATTCTTTCACTTTCTACATCGTTAAGTTTCTTTGTAACTTAGATTGAGAGTACGAGCGCCTTGCCAAGAACTGTCCACTCTATTTAAACGCCCCTAGCTGGGTAATTATATCTTCACTGTTCCAGAAAACTGTCTATTTAAATATAAACATTGGTGGTTCTGCCTGTCACGGTTAAAGAAAACACAGGTGACTGAAGCTTGACTGACAGGCCGGGCTTGACACAGCCGAACTAGAGACAGAAGGTGTCTGGGCTCGAGCCAAGTACGTGACCGGTCCGGATGAATGATGCGTTTTTAATATTCTGTAGAAAACGGTTCTTTGTCAGCGGCCGTGTTGGCAGTATCGCGCATCTTTTGGTTCGTTTGTCACCGGAGTCAGCCTAGTGCGCGGATTAATTCTCGGCTGTGAGGCTCACATTAGCTGAAAGAGTTTGGGCCCGAACAGGTAAATAAATATGTTTGGAAGGATGCCAAACTTCGGAATTCTTTATGAATTCGTTAAGGAACTTCAGACCTAAACTTCTGAAGATCTCAATGCCACACTCCAATTTACAAGGTTATACTAAAGCCAATCTGGGACATACGGAATAGAGCTATGGGGGACAGCAAAAAAGCCGAACATCAAGCGCATACAATCCTTTCAATCAAAAGTCCTAAGAACAATAGTAAATGCCCCTTATTACGTCAGCAACAAAACCCTTCATAATGCTCTGAACATACCCTATATTCTTGAACTCATCCCTTCCAAGTTCATAAAATTCCTAAAAGTAACCTATCCAACCACCCTAATTCCCTAGCACAGTCATTGCACTGCACCACTCACCCCTATAATCCTCTTCGGAGATTAAAACGGCAGTGGCCTCGTGACCTGCTATAACTAAGTGATAGTGGGAGTTCTGGCAATGGCCAGTTCCTCTAATCATGTCCTGAGCGTCTGTGGCTCTCGCGCTCTTGGTCAACCTCCTCTTATCCAATGACGCGGCTGACGTAGGAGCGTGGTGGACTCCCCTAGACTCCGCTTCCTCCTTCGCATGCGAGGGAGGTGACAACCTTGTGGACTTGGGGGGCCTCTGGGCTGTTTGTAAATATTGTATGAATGAGCGAGTGAATGATGAATTGTAAATATGGTATGAATGATAACATTTATCTCAATTACTCAGTGCCTAATAAAAGGCAGATAAAATAACTAAAAAATATTTAAAAAAAAAAAAAAAAATTTCAGATGTTTATTCGAAGTGAAATGGGCATAGTATCTGGCAGAAATTTGAGTTTTAATATACATAATACCTACCAGCTATCAACTTTATAATTAGCTTATATAGTGTTGCAGTTATTAGCATAAATTGTTATTTAAAACAATAAATTCAGATGACGGTCACTAATTTCTTATAATAATTTGCAATATAAGTAAATTACTTATTTTATCAATTTAAAAAATTAAAGAGGGATGTATCACACAATTATGGTATTTAAGATATTTATTTGAAAAATTAGTTTGTTTGTACAGCTTTATTAATGGCGATTTAATGATTCATTCATACTTATGTACAATTTGCCTTCATATAATATAATATACGCACATTAGTACATTATATGCACACAAGTGTACCCCACCCACTCCCAAGGCAATCCCCTCAGGATGAAGTGGATATGGCCATCCAGGGCGAGTCAGAACCCAATGACGTATCTATTTACAATTGATCTCGGAGTTTTAGGTGACAAGTAGGATTTTAAGGATGAGTTTTACTGGATAAAGGGGTTGGCTAGAGAATTGGGATGATTAGATGGAATGATGGAAAAGGTTGTAAGGTCAAGGACAGTTGGCGCATGGCTACACTATTATAAGGGTTTCGTTAAGGTTGAAAAAACGATTTGATTGCCTTTTGTAATAATAGTTAAATGATGCCGTCCAAATCAGGATGTAGAGATCATTAAGTTGATAACCTATTGATATTGTGGGAGAATAATATTTATTTATTGTTTTAATACAAGTAGTTTATTATTAATTGACTGTTCATTATTGTCCATTAGGTAGCTCTCATTTTTGAGGCATCAATCGAAACTTTCTTGTGTAAAATCATCTCTCAGAATTAGAATTCTAATGCTTCGGCTTAACCGCGACCCTAAAAATTCAAAATTAAATCCAAGGGAGAGAAATCTCACCAATTTCCAACAGTTGTAAAAATTACAGATACATCTCTCGGAAAGTTATTGCCTCAATCCATCATCCGACAAGAGAGCCACAGTCCGGCCAGCTCCTCTTCAAGAAGAGAGTTTTATTAATGACCCTACCGACAATTAGACTTTTATTAATTTCCGCGAGGGCCGAACACTAAATGAATCCTCCCCCGGTCCAATAAGGACCTGGAAGAAGAAAGAATAAGGGTGGCTAGGGCGGCAGTCGAGCGTGGCTACGAGATTGCCCCGGCATTCTCTTCTTCCACAGGATTGGCGGAGGGGATGGGGGTGGAAGGGCTTTGGTTCAATCCGAGATAAAAACTTTCCCTTCTTAGGGGGCAGTCTTGGCCTTATTTTAAATACCTTTGTCAATTCGGCGTCATTAATAGCCACCAGCCGGGAAAGAAGGAAGGGAGGAGGCCCGAGGGCGGTCTGGATGAAAGGGAGTTTAATGGCGGATAAAGGGAAGATAAAAAGTGTGCCAGTATCACCTCTCCTCGCTACGGGAATCGATTCTCGAGCTATATCTTTTTTATATCCCCAATAACAAACATCTTATGATTCGGTCTTCATGAGTTGTCAACGGTCCCCTGCTTACAGAAACGGCAAACGAGTGTTTATTAATGAAATAAAACACATGTCTCTCCCCTGGGTTATTAATTTATATCCAAACGTTTTCGACGGATTAGGGCTCGGGCTGTAACGTTATGAGACCCAGAAACCACGCCATCACATTCAAGAACAAAATTACATGAATAATATTAAAGAACTGTTATAGCTGAGGTCTGAATGAAAACCTCAACAATGGACTAGCCACAAATAGATAAAATATTAATAAAAAGGTCTAAATATATACTAAACCTTAAAAAGGTGTAAATATATACTAAACCTTAAAAAGGTGTAAATATATACTAAACCTTAAAAAGGTCTAAATATATACTAAACCTTAAAAAGGTGTAAATATATACTAAAACTTAAAAAGGTGTAAATATATACTAAACCTTAAAAAGTTCTAAATATATACTAAACCTTAAAAAGGTGTAAATATATACTAAACCTTAAAAAGGTCTAAATATATACTAAACCTTAAAAAGGTGTAAATATATACTAAACCTTAAAAAGGTGTAAATATATACTAAACCTTAAAAAGGTCTAAATATATACTAAACCTTAAAAAGGTCTAAATATATACTAAACCTTAAAAAGGTGTAAATATATACTAAACCTTAAAAAGGTGTAAATATATACTAAACCTTAAAAAGGTCTAAATATATACTAAACCTTAAAAAGGTCTAAATATATACTAAACCTTAAAAAGGTGTAAATATATACTAAACCTTAAAAAGGTGTAAATATATACTAAACCTTAAAAAGGTGTAAATATATACTAAACCTTAAAAAGGTCTAAATATATACTAAACCTTAAAAAGGTGTAAATATATACTAAACCTTAAAAAGGTGTAAATATATACTAAACCTTAAAAAGGTCTAAATATATACTAAACCTTAAAAAGGTCTAAATATATACTAAACCTTAAAAAGGTGTAAATATATACTAAACCTTAAAAAGGTGTAAATATATACTAAACCTTAAAAAGGTCTAAATATATACTAAACCTTAAAAAGGTCTAAATATATACTAAACCTTAAAAAGGTGTAAATATATACTAAACCTTAAAAAGGTGTAAATATATACTAAACCTTAAAAAGGTGTAAATATATACTAAACCTTAAAAAGGTCTAAATATATACTAAACCTTAAAAAGGTGTAAATATATACTAAACCTTAAAAAGGTGTAAATATATACTAAACCTTAAAAAGGTCTAAATATATACTAAACCTTAAAAAGGTCTAAATATATACTAAACCTTAAAAAGGTGTAAATATATACTAAACTTAAAAAAGGTCTAAATATATACTAAACCTTAAAAAGGTGTAAATATATACTAAACCTTAAAAAAAAATGTAAAAATAAATAAATCAGCAGGTAAAATCTAGAATATTTTATTTATTTATAATATAGTAATATTTTTATGTTTTATTTAGACATTACATTTTTAGCTATTTTAATCATTCTGACTTCAGAAATGACATTGCACCTTTGAACATGATCATTTATTAAATTAATATTATTTATCTGTGACTGGTCTGTCGATTTTGTCTATATTTTCATTTTTTATTTCTGTATGCTTTCATTTGTATATTAGATTTTTATTGTGATAATAGTTTTTTAACGATCGTCAAGACAGTTTGCACTTGAATGGAATCACTTGGCTATTTTGTCTGACCTAGAACCCTTCAGAATCCCTCGAAAACTTTCGGGTATACATTAATGCAGCTGAGGAGAAGAACAGTGTTTTATTTCAAAATGTACACACTCCGAACTATTTATAAAAAGAATTTTGTTAAGCTAATCCTTTACAAATTTGGCACACTTCAAATGAAGCGTAAATTATGGTGTTAGTGGTTACGATTGTTACTTCGGATACGAACAGTGTGGGTTATCATTGGGGTTGAAACGTGGTTTTGTAGGCAGAGGCACATTTTACAACCTGCTTTTGTTAGCTCTTATTAAACATCTTATCATCCCTTTACACTCACCTCTTCGTTCGGACATCATGGACATTATAACTGGCTGGAATTTTATGGCGAGGTGCCGGTTTTGGGTGTGTATATTAGGAAATAAAATAAAACAGCTTTTATTTCGCCATAGTTTTGGTGATATGTACCCGAATGTTTTTGAAAGACTAGGCACTCATCCTCAAGGTTCCAAGCTGTAACATTCATGCATGACATGCTTGAACAATTTGATTGCGTTGAGGAAAAAATGTCACGATACATGTTAAAAACTGATATAACAATCAAATCCTAACATCTAAATAAAGCTATGAATAAATAGATTAAATCATCAGACCATTCAACAATAAATAAATTAAAATAAAAATTGTAGAAAATATGCACCACGTAACATTACACTCCTAGTGAATGCATCGCCCAATCATTCAGTAGTAATAAACAATTTTATTGTGCTAAAATTACAATCTGCCTCATTAGGCAATAAGTAATTGAGATAAATGTTCTCATTCATACCATATTTACAATTCATCATTAACTCGCTCATTCATACATTATTTACAAACAGCCCAGAGACCTCCCAAATCCACATGGTTGTCACCTCCCTCGCTTGCGAAAGAAGAAGCGGAGTCTTGGGAAGTCCCGCACGGTCCTCAGTCAGCCGCGTCACCGGATATGATCCAGTGGAGGCTGACGAAGAGCGCGAGAGCCACATACGCCAGGACATGATTGGAGAAACTGGCCATTGCCAGGACTCCCACTATCACGCATTTATAGCAGGTCACGAGGCCACTGCCGTTTTATTCTCCGAGGAGGATTATAGGATATATTATACGATTATAAGATGAGTGGTGCAGTGCAATGACTATAGAATTTCATAAACTTGGAAGGGATGAGTTCAAGAATCTTGAGTATCTTAAGATCGTTGTGAAGGGTTTTGTTGCTGACATAATAAGGGGCATTTACTATTGTTCTCAGGACTTTTGATTGAAAGGATTGTATGGACTTGATGTTCGACTCTTTTGCTGTCCCCCATAGCTCTATTCCGTATGTCCAGATTGGCTTAAGTATAACTTTGTAGATTAGTAATTTATTTTCCTTTGAGAGATGGGATGTCCTTTGAAGTAGTCTGTACAGTTGTCCACAGTGTCTGTTTAGTTCTTGTCTTTTTAGTCTCGTATGTGGGTTCCAGGTCAGTCGTTTGTCAAGATGGAAGCCTAAGTACCGTACTGTCTCGGATACAGGGAGAGGAATAGAATTAAAATAAACTAGTGGACCAGACTTGCGACACTTAATCATTAACAACGTGAAAGGTATCGAGACAAAACAAATAATGTCTACTGGAAATTGAACCTAAAAGAGGAGGACAGAGATTCGGCGCACTATCGGATCCACCACCGCCTTCTTAGGACCATACGTCGTTTGATAGCTAACCCAATAATAATAATAATAATAAGTAATATTGGTACGATCAATTGAGGTATCATTCACATTACCAACATGTAATGTGGGAGCATTTTGCTTCATTAACTTTGATCCGCCATTGATTGCACCAATACTCGATCTCGTCAAGGTGTTTTTGAAGGTTATGGGATGCTATGTCGGGGTCTGGATGGGATGACAAGACTGCAGTGTCATCTGCAAATGTGGCCAAGAAGGTATTGGGAGTAGAGGGGACATCAGCGGTGTATAGGTTATAGAGGATAGGGCCTAGGACACTGCCCTGTGGAACTCCTGCACTTATGGGATAGTAGTTAGAGTATTCTAAGCCACAGCGGACCTGGAAGAAGCGGTTTGAAAAGTAGGACTGTAGGATTAGGAAAAGGGTCTGTGGTAAATATCTTTTGAGCTTGTAGAGCAAACCTGCGTGCCAAACCCTGTCAAAAGCTTGAGCTATATCGAGAAAGGCAGCAGTGCAATACTGTTTGGTTTCAAGGGCTGAGGAGATGTGATCAACAACGCGAAGGCCTTGTTGAGCAGTGGAATGTCGTTGGCGGAAACCAAACTGGTGTGTGGGAAAAAGGTTTTTGGATTCAACAATGGGAAGTAGGCGTTTTAGTAGGAGTTTCTCAAATATTTTTGAGAGGATAGGGAGTAGGCTAATTGGACGATAAGATGAGGCGTCATTGGGTGGTTTACCGGGTTTGGCGAATAGGACAATAATGGAATGTTTCCAGAGGAGAGGAAAGTGCGTCGTTCGAATTATGCAATTATATATGTAGGTTAGGAAGATTATGGCTTTAGGAGGAAGTTGTTTGAGAATTTGAGGAGTAAGGAGATCATATCCAGGGGATTTTCGGTAAGGTGAGTTTTTCAGAAGGTATTTAACCTCAGAGGGGTTAACGGCTTTTGGTGGAAGAGAGAGAGGAATAGGTGAAGTGAGGAAATCTTCCACAGTTGTGCTGTGAGTATGGCTTTGATGAGAAAGGTGAGGTGTGAAAGTATGGGTAAGATGCAGAGCAAATTCCTCCGACCTATCCCCATCCGAAGCCGCCCAGGACCCATCATCATGACGGAGTGGGTGTGAAACAGGTTGATACTTTAGGATTTTTTTGGTTACGTTCCACAAGGAGTTATCCCTGGTGGACAGAGAGGAGAGGTAGGAATTGAAAGAATCGGAACGGAAGAATGCCAATTCTTCGCTTTACCAATCGGCAGTACTGATTGTACGTGCGACGATCAATAGGATGCCGGGATCTTTGCCACACTGTTCTGGAGCGGCGTTTGGATTGGATTAGATCTTTGAGATGCTGAGGTAAACGATTATGATGTCGATTTTTGTGTGACGATGGGGTGACGATGCCTCCCAAGCCGACCTCTGGACCAGAGTAGTGAAAGAATGCACTGCATCGTGTAAGTCTTGGGATGTTTTCAGGGATAATTTGAGGTTTACGGACTCTGTAAGAAGCTGACGGAAGTGGTCCCAGTCAACTGGGCCCCTAATAAATGAAGGAGGAGGCAGTTTGTGAATTGGTCTTAGGGAAATGGTTAATAATAAAGGGCTATGATCGGAGGAAAGGTCATCGAGGCGCTTGAGTGAATAGTTTAGTGTTCCTAAACTATTGTAAAAAAAGAAGTCAAGGAGATCAGGATTTCGGTTGGGATCTGATGGCCAATAGGTGGCTGTGTCAGGAGTGATAGTGGAGCAATGTTTCCGTGTGAGTGCAGACAGCAAAGCACGTCCTCGTGTATTTGTGGATCTTGACCCCCAGTGTTGGTGCTTCGCATTAAAGTCCCCACCCACAAGGAAACGATGTCCGATGGAGTCTAGAAAGGAGGTGAATTGGGAGTCGGAAATGGATTTATTGGGAGGGCAGTACGTTGATGCAAGTGTAAGAGGAAAAGTGGAGGTGGTGATTGACACTGCAGTGGATTGAAGGAAATCATGTGATACCAAAGGAACTATGTGGTGGGATATGGAGTTATGGACAATGACAGCGGTACCTGCATGAGCTGTTCCATCTGGGTGAATAGTACGATAAGTCTGGTACTGTCGAACGGTAAATGGTCGTTTGCTCGTAAGTCTTGTTTCAGTAATAAGAGAATAAATAAATTAAAATTAAAATTGTAGAAAATATGCACCACGTAACATTACACTCCTAGTGAATGCATCACCCAATCATTCAGTAGTAATAAACAATTTTACTGTGCTAAAATTACAATCTTCCTCATTAGGCAATAAGTAATTGAGATAAATGTTCTCATTCATACCATATTTACAATTCATCATTAACTCGCTCATTCATACAGTATTTACAAACAGCCCAGGGGCCTCCCAAGTCCACATGTTTGTCACCTCTCTCGCTTGCGAAAGAAGAAGCGGAGTCTTGGGAAGTCCCGCACGGTCCTCAGTCAGCCGCGTCAGTGGATACGAGCCAGTGGAGGCTGATCAAGAGCGCTAGAGCCACAGACGCTCAGGACATGATTTGAGAAACTGGCCATTGCCAGGACTCCCCCTGTCACGCATTTATAGCAGGTCACGAGGCCACTGCCATTTCAGTCTCCGAGGAGGATTATAGGGATGAGTGGTGCAGTGCAATGACTGTTTGTCATTGAAATTATTGGAATTTAATAAACTTGGAAGGGATGAGTTCAAGAATCTTGAGTATCTTAAGATCGTTGTGAAGGGCTTTGTTGCTGACATAATAAGGGGCATTTACTATTTTTCTCAGGACTTTTGATTGAAAGTATTGGATACGGTTGATGTTCGACTCTTTTGGTGTCCCCCATAGCTCTATTCCGTATGTCCAGATTGGCTTAAGTATAACTTTGTAGATTAGTAATTTATTTTCTGTTGAGAGATGGGATGTCCTTTGAAGTAGTCTGTACAGTTGTCCACAGCGTCTGTTTAGTTCTTGTCTTTTTAGCCTCGTATGTGGGTTCCAGGTCAGTCGTTTGTCGAGATGGAAGCCTAAGTACGAGTCTCGGATACTGGGAGAGGAATAAAATTGAAATAAACTAGTGCACAAGACTTGCGACACTTAATCATTAACAACGTGAAAGGTATCGAGACAAAACAAATAATGTCTACTGGAAATTGAACCTAAAAGAGGAGGACAGAGATTCGGCGCACTATCGGACCCACCACCGCCTTCTTAGGACCATACGTCGTTTGATAGCTAACCCAATAATAATAATAATAATAAGTAATATTGGTACGATCAATTGAGGTATCATTCACATTACCAACATATTATTTTATCATTTATCGACATTCATGGGGTACGCATTCTTTCGCACACTGACGCATCTAAAAATCCGCAGCATACAATACACGAATGTGATTTCGGAATAGATTGTACAGCGATGACATTAATAAAAAATAAAAAAAAGATCAAATATAGCAAAAGGCATACTAAAAATATAAATGTAAAACAAAGCGATATAAGTATATGACGTGATGTTTGTAAGCGAGAGTGGGGAGGTTTTGATATTAATAGTGTGTCTGCCCGTGTCATAAGCATTTAGGAGCGGGGTTAGGGGATGAAAAATGGCCGGGGCACAACCCCCTGACAAGACTTGATTCATCAAATCCGGTCTTTTTCCTATCACTCTTTCTCTCTTCACTACCTTCCAATGTCTGCACATAGATAGATATTTATGAAATTGAATCGGGCCAAACATCACCTAAAGTTTAAGTCAAAGTTGATCCCTTTAATTTATTGTTAACAGATTAACAGGTTTTGTTACCTAAGCTGTGTTAAATCAGTGAGAATGACATATGAAGCTCGGAAAAAAAACACATGCACTTATTTTATTAGCATGGAAGTGTGTTTATTTAACATTAGTCAGCGCCTATTTGTCTATATAGGTTAATGTCTACCATAAAATGTACCTAATTTCCAACACAATTTAAGTTATTTATATAACAACACAATCTATGTTAATAATTTAATCGATACTACCATGTACATAATAAAGAATAGGATTATATTAATCTATTAATTGTATGTTAGAATTACAACAAGAAACACAATAGGAATGTCTAGCTGACAGATTTCAGAAGCTTCTGAATAAAACTTGTACAAATGTGTAATACTTAAAATGTATAATTGTTCAATTGAAACAAAAAACAAAAATGAATAAAGATGAAAAAATAAATAAATAAAACAGAAATTATCACAAGGGGGGAGAGAGCATGAAACGTTTGCTGCTTAAATGAATGAAAAATACATAAACAGAATAATAACGATGAATTGAAGCGTGGGAATGCAGGGTTTAAGTGCCAACAAATAGCAAATTCGTTTTTTCATCTTTTATGGATTTTTGCGACACGGCCCTCCTAAGGTACCGATTAGTCGAAGAAATAGCTTTAAGAACAGAATAGAAATTGATGAATTAAACCTTGCAAGTTTTTTGGTGATAATAAACTATGAACTGACATTAAATTCTGGTCCTGAAAATTTGTTATCGATAGCACTTGGGCATTTCCATGCTTCAATGATGAATTTTTAGATTAGAGGGAGATAAGAAACTGGTAACGTCTCGAAGTATTGACGGATTTGATCGCTGATTTCGAGGAAGTTAAGGAGGCTTTTTAGTCATGTTGGTATTGAAGAGGAGGGATCCAAGGAAGTATTGACGACCGGCTGAAGGTGTTCATGAATGGAGCGGGGGTTATCTTGTTAAACACTGGGTTTGTCAATTACTGTGGGGAGTCAAAACATTTGATATGTCTTGTAGGCAAATCAAAGATCTCTTGAAGTTCACTGTTGCCCCGCTGCTCGAATGAAGTACCTCTGACCACTTTCATCAGTATACCGTTTTGGAATTGTTGGAGTCGCCGAGCTGTCGTATACGTAAGATGATGAAAAAGCAGTGCACCATACAGCAGAGTAGGCCTGAGTATACTTTAGTAGATCAATAGCTTTAGACGCAGTGATAGATTGGGGGAAGTCAATAAATGCGTATAAGCCGGAATACCTCGTGCGAGTCTGCTTCAACTTCCTCGCTAAATGGTTACTAAAATGGAGGTGTCTGTCCCGTTTAATCCCCAGATATACTAGGTTGTTGGCTGGTGAGTTTTGCTGCGTTCCTACTGTGTAACTTGTAGGCAGCGGACTTTTTCCCTTTTGGAAAGAGAAAATGACGCAGTCAAAGTACAAAGGTACAGCCATCCTAACACGTGAGTAGTGGCGTGAAATGCGACAGTCCTTGGGGATCCCGAGTATAAATCTAAGGAAACAATACATCACCCGTTTTTCCCTAGCCTCATGATTCCCATCAAGGGCACCACACACCACGCAACAGTAATTGAAAAGAAGGAAGACTAAAGAGGAACCTAGGAGTCAGGGTGTATGTCATGGGAGATGTCGGGATCGATTGAGGGGATTATTGTGATGACACATTAATGATACATTAATGGATTACCTCGCGTCTTATTGAGATTATTCATGTTGGAGCACATTTAAACAGCAATTCCTAAATTTCGCGTTTCTTAGGGAATTAGTGGAACGCCGACCAGAACACAAGAGTAAAAACAAATGGTACAGAAAATACCATCGAAACCCTGAAAAGATATTCCCGGTAGCCTAGTGCTGTTCCTTCTTCAGATCCGTTGTCTTTCAAGCACTGCTTTTAAAAAAAATAAAATTTAGGATCTGAATGAAGTCTGCTTGCTCTCGTAGGTAGACAAAAAGAACTTTGGTTGGAAATCTCCCCACCACCGCCATCTACCGACAACACCGGAAACCATCTCAAGATTGGTTACGCCCTGGATTTGTTCACAACTTTTGTGAGTTCGGTTTAGGTCCCCCATTTTGTGATCAGAAGGTGAGCCCCATCACCTGTTTATGTTTACATTTTCGCATTAGCGCAGCTATGATGGACTAAGAGGAACACATCTCAAAAATATACATGCTCCATATATTTGACCTATATAATGCAAATGTTGGGTTTTACATTTTTTTCTATTTATAAATATGCTGATACATTCAATTTCAAAAATGAAATTTTAAACAAAAATAAAAGTTAGTATAAAAAAAAAATATATCAATATCAAATGTAAATTTTAGAAAATATAATGGCATCGTCAGTCGACGGTTTGCCAGTTCAGTCATCCTGGTGGCTATTGAGACAAGAAACATACATTTATAGAGGACAATTACAAACAAGACAATTTGAAAAAAAACAACTTATTTATTCATTGTTATTTATACTGAATTGGTGATATAACTGCAAAAATAAATTAGAATTTTTAAAAGCTAAATCAATGTTACAATAAAAAGTAACTAGATAAGTTAATATAAAAATGTACTATACAAAAGTAAACCGTATGACATACCTAAGGTATATGAAACCATTCTCAATTATTAGATGACTTTTTCTTAGATCTTTGGATTTAGTCTAATTCTAACACATTATAAATATCAATATACGAGGGACTCTGAGTTTTAATCTGAAGAATAATTCAATGTCGGTAAACATAAATAAATGTAATCCAAGTAAAAAAACTGGCACCTTTTGGTTTGCTAAGAGATATCCCCCTTTCCCTGATATTATCCTGGAGCGACTAGGCCTCTCCCTTTATTTGAAGAAGCCGAGCAACACGAGATTAATGACCCGAAAAACTTGGAGAGCATAAAATGTTTTTATATTTGCCCTGCTCTCCTTTCCTCACCATCCGGGGGCTTTTTGTCTACTGCTCTTGGACCGCGTCTCGAATCCTGCCTCACGATTGGACTCTTCTCTTGGTCGTGATGAGGAAATATCGGCTCCTCTGGGAAACTGAAATGTTTTCTTCTAACGGATAAGCTCATTTTTGAAGTTTCGAAATATAAGAGCACGATTTCGCTCTAAAACTGTTCCCAAAAATCATTGATAGAACTGCCACTTCGTGAATTCCTATTTACTAGTCACTCCTTATGAATGAAACGCTGTTTACTACTTTAAATAATTTACACTAGAAAATGAAGAGGTGGCTGCAAGAAGAGCACATATTAAAAAATTGATTTAGCGTTGTGTATCTAGCTATTATTAATGACACAAGGTTAGAGTTTTTTGTGTTTATTATTGAAGTTCAATGTTCGTTAAGAGTCGTGAAAAAACAAATTGTTCGCATAAAAGTTTATATATGTCCGCCTTGTGGTACAAGTTTTTGATGGAATGGTCTGGACAGAATCATTATCAGCTGATTTTATACAGCCTACAGTTCTTAGCATGCAAATTAGAAACAAAATACACTTATAATATACAGAGGGCTGTCCCAAACCGGCTCTCCCATATCCGGACAGCCAAAAAAAAAAAAAAAAATCACTTTCGTAATTATTAAAATGAAAATTACGGACCTAAGAAGACGAAAATATAGTAGCACTACTCATTTTATTAATTTAAACGGACTTCTTGCTCATAAGGCACTGGCAAGACATCGCTATATAACAACTTTAAACAAATCTTTTGATGTAAAATTGTAAAGTTAATTCTATTTTTATCATTAAACAGCTTTATTATGATAAAATTACAATCTACCTTATTGGACAGTAAGTAATTGTGATAAATGTTTTCATTCATACCATACTTACAATTTTTCATTCATACAGTATTTACAAACAGCCCAGAAACCTCCCAAATCCACATGGTTGTCACCTCCCTCGCATGCGAAAGAGGAAGCGGGGTCTTGGGAATTCCCCCACGCTCCTCCGTCAACCGGATACAAGCCAGCTGAGGCTGACCAAGAGCGCGAGAGCCACATACGCTCAGGACATGATTGGAGAAACTGGCCATTGCCAGGACTCCCACTGTTACGCATTTATAGCAGTTCACGAGGCCACTGCCGTTTTAGTCTCCGAGGAGGATTATAGGATATATTATACGATTATAAGATGAGTGGTGCAGTTCAATGACTATGGAATTTCATGAACTTGGAAGGGACCAGTTCGAGAATGTAGGTATATTAAGATCGTTATGAAGGATTGTGCTGCTTACATTATAAGGGGAATTTACTATTGTTCTCAGCACATTTGGTTGAAAGGATTGGATACGCTTGATCTTCAACTTTTTTGCTGTCCCCCATAGCTATGTCCAGATTGGCTTAAGTATAACTTTGTAAATTAGTAATTTATTTTCTGTTGAGAGATGGGATGTCCTTTGAAGTAGTCTGTACAGTTGTCCACAGCGTCTGTTTAGTTCTTGTCTTTTTAGCCTCGTATGTGGGTTCCAGGTCAGCCGTTTGTCGAGATGGAAGCCTGAGTACCGTACTAACTCGGATACAGGAAAAGTATCCTATAAATAAAAAGTATAATTACTTACATTTTCTTTATTTCGTATATATCCTAGTTACTCTACCATATCCGGATTTTTTTATATCCAGATCACCCCCGCCCACATTAATTCGCATATGGGAGATAGTCTACTATCTACAAACAAAATATGGTGAACTGATTCACATTACGTTCCAGGTGGGATTCTGAGTCGAATTCACATTACTTGCTTTGACGGTATATTTTGACTTAACAAGAATAAAGGTCAGCGAGGGAAGAAGACCAAGAAGAAGAGCTGTGTGGTGGAGATTAAAAGCGAGCCAATCGCGAACTGTCCGAGATAGGGTCGCTGCGGGATTGAAGCCTTGATCTGTTTTCAGATAGAGAGCTTGGAGAGCGGCTTAGGTTTCTAGATCCATTTTCTGAACATTCTCGTACCGTCTGTACCTTTCAAAAACCTGGTATTTATTTTGTTGTTTATTTTCGATAACTATGAGTATAAGGTTATGGGTGCTGTATGCGCGAAGATTAATCGTTCTTTATACATATATGCATGTACTAATTAATAGACTAATTAACTTACTATACAATAGATCTTCGAAGCTTAATACTGCTAAATATGTCTAAATTGGTTAATTGTAATAATGCAGCGCAAATAGCTGGACCTTCGTTTGTCATCATCCCGATATCAGCTAACTTCAAATAATTCAAAATAATTTTCTAAAAACACCATTTGACAAACTGACGTACTTTACAATATTTAAGTACCACAAAATTCATAGACAAATGTAAACGTAGTGAGAATTCGTTACTTCAAAATTTTGCTAACATAATTATTTACAGACAAAAAAGAGCTTAGCACATAATAACAAACACATGTTTTTTTCTATTAGCATTTTTTTTAATTTATTTGTGTTTGATTTTACCTATCTTTTATGTTCTTATAATCCTTAGTTAAAAAGTTAAGTGCACATCAATGAAGACTTCATTCCTTTCGTAGAAGTATATTATTTTTTTCACTTGATCGATTGTATATTAGCATAAGATTATTTTTATTATTTGAATATTGGAAAAAAAATAATTTGAAAAAAGAATGGCATAGACGGGAAGAGTACAAAATATGCACAAAATTGTATTTCTGTAAATAAGTACGTCAGTGGAGAGTAACTGGGGCTGGTAAGATTAAGTTTACAAGGAACAACTCATTACCTAAATTTACGAGCAGAGATTGAACGTTCATTGAAAAATCAAAACCAAAACCACCTCAAGAGTTTGCCTAGCCCGCAACAAGCTATGTGGCTACAGTTACAGAAAGTCAATATAACTCACAAAAAGAAATCGCGTTTTACATTTTTTAGTTTTATTTAGAATATTGTGTATACTTTTTGGCAACAGTGATCTTCCTAGTCTACCCAAAAACTATTGTATACTGATGCAAGCGCTTTTGGTGGCTTTAGCACAATTCTCAGGTGTTTTATACTTGAAATGAATTGGGCATGAAGTTAAAATGAAAAATTTAAATGATGTCTTCTATTCTGACTCAGTCAGATCCTACTCGCCCAGGGAGAAGAGTACATTTCGCAGGCTGTAAACATGAATAGCCCATAACCAGCCTTCCAAGATAACGCTCACACCTTGTGCACCGTATGCACGACGAGCATGAACATGTACCCAGGAAATCCTGACAAGTGTCTTATACTTAAAAAGAATATGACATGAAAATATGGTGAAAAGCTTACATAATGTATCCTATTCTAACTAAGTCAGATGGTACTCGTCGAGAGAGAGGAGTACATTTACTAACACGTTTAGCCCATAAACAGTCTTTCAACATAATACCTAGTGTACCGTATGGACGAAGTGCCATCCTGCCGAAGGGGTCCCTGGTATCAGACGACCTTCCAGAGGATTAAACATGTACCCTCGAAATCCTGACAAGTGACCTCACAGCTGGCAGACATCCCCGTTCGTATTCAAAACGCCACCCGAGGACAGACTCGACCAACGACATGAACCGAACGTGCGACCCTTGAGCCATCGACTGTCGCCATTCCGGTCACGGAGAGCGACCCTAGGACATATACAGGACATAAAGCCTCTTCCTACATGCAGCCGAGTATTTTTAAATCCGGATCATGGCAGCCACCCGTGCCCTGCATCAGTACGGATGGGGGGGGGGGGAGAGAAAAAATTCAAAACGGGAGTTGTGTACTCGCGATTTTTTATTTCTTGGTCGCGTCGGTGGTAGATCGCCCGTTTTCATATTTTTTTTTTTTATCACTTTTTTTTTTTGTTATTCTGATACGGTTTTATGAATTCAGTTTGTGAGGGGGCGCTGTTTCCATTAGGTGTCTCAGGGAGCGGCGGTGAATACATAACTGAGGTTCCTCTTGATCCGATTATAATAGCCCCATCCCCGCCAGCCCGCGGAATATAAAGAGTTCCCGTCTTATATTACACTCGCCCTTAGACCATTCTCTGACCTACAAAAACCAACCCCGCCAGTTACTGCTCTTCTTATGGCTACGACAGTTGCTAACGTTTTGTCGGCACGTTTATAGGCATGTAAAAATAAATATTATTTTGTCATCAAGTTTTTATCATTTTTGGAACCAGAACCAAATTCAGAAGTCCTATGAGGATCAAAATCAACCACAATATCTCTCTCTATATATAAGTCTCTATGTACAGGGAGGCTTCAGCTCCAGTAGAAAATGCTATCTGAGGTTAAAACCACTGAATTACTCACTAAATGATATTACGGTCTAAGGGGTCAGCCATAGAAGAAAAAAGCAAGATTCTAATATTATAAAATAGATTTCTAATCTTCTTTATAAAATAGCCCTTTCGACAGATCTGAGCTGTTATCTTCAATTATCTGTACAATAAAATAAAAATCTTAGTAAAAACTTTTACCTGCGCGTATGGAGACAAACTAATCACTATTATTATACCTCACAGTCATTAAGTTACATATAAACACTAACAGTGCTGCACTGTGCTTAGTTTGAAATTGTCTTTCTATTCTACTATACAATTAAAAAATCAGGAATACAATATGGTAAATAATTAACATTTAAAAACTATGAGAAAAACATTAAAACCGTCAAAAATTTAATATGAACCCGCATTCTAACTATGTCTTATCTGAATGAAATTTACGGATGACTATATTTATCAGGAAAAGAACTCTAACGGACAAGGACATCGGAAATTTACTTCAATTATTGTTGAAAAAGTATTGACCTGGGTTCAACTTACTGCAGTTCTTCAGATTGAATTTTCGAAAAATTCAGTTAGGAAGAATTTCCAACGGATTTATAGTTAAGAGTAGTAGTAATTACTCGCATCAGTTCATCCAATAGTATAAGAGAATCCATTCTTAGCAAAATTTATTTATTAGCTGTTTATTTGTTTATTTTATTTCATTTTTTTAACCCTTGTTCTATCGTATACCATCACTTACAAATTCGTTCACACTACCTTATAATTTATGATTATTTATATAATGGAAATAATACCTTTTTTTCACTATGCTTAATAGTCTTAAAGATATTAAAACATAAATAATTATTTTTTTACATTTATACATTATTTATTAAAGGAATTATCAAATTTATTTATCTGAACAATTTATGTATCATGTAAGTAGATGCAATTTTTTTTTTTTTGATTTGCCACTAATGAAAAGAGTTAAAACTAACCAAAAATCAGCTATAGAATCTTCACTCACAAAACTGTTCACATGAATAATTTAATAAGCCTACCTTCAGTTTAAAGAAATGAACTCATAAACTAGTATTATAATTATCTTTACAAAAAGGTTGATAAACTTTTCCATTTTGCTATTTGGATGGATCAATAAATGAGATGTTATTTTTGAAAGGCGTACAAGTCCATTTTTCATGTATCGAGATATTTAAGGGTTTGCATTTAATACGCTAGCACTAGCTGAGTAATATCTGCTAAAGCGCAGTGTTCACTCAAGTTGTAATAATCAATAATAATTGCAATAAGAAAGTTGTTTTAATTATAATAATTAGGAATGGAAAAATTTTGCGATAGCATTTTATAGCCAAAATCCTTTTGTTAATTTTATGAGAAAAACATACTCCATTGCATGTATGATTATTAATATGGAGAGAAGATGTCTATATCTTACTAAAGTTACTCATTTTTCAAGTAACCGTTAACTCATTTTTTTTTAAAAGTGGACTTATAACACTTTCAAAAATAACATCTCAAATACTACTGACATTTTGACTGTGTAAATATTGAAAATGTTTCATTGGTTTGAACGGATTTTTGAGTCATGTATGTCAATAGACCTAATATTGTATATATGCTAAACAAAAACAATTGTATCTGCTTTTCTAGAAATATTTTTTTTAAATTGAATTTGGGGAACGATTATTATAATCTGTAGAAGTAGCGTTCACCTATAATTTCCTTATGTTTGAAAATATGCTTTGGGAGAAAACCAGGTGAGGTGCAGGAAGTGTAATAACCAGTTTTGGAGTTATTATTTTCTCTTTACCGGGACCCATGCACCCTCTGTTTAGCCAGTATTAATCTTCTCTTTTCTCAAACCTTTTTCTTTCTTCATTTCCTATTTTTTTCCGATTCATTTTTTGTATGTTCTCCTTGGTTCCCTTCTGGGGCCGCCCGTGTTCCATGTTTATAATTTTCGATTCCCCATCCAGCGCTTTGTGATTAGGCCATCTCTACTCATTTGTCAGTTGTCCACTCTCCGGCCGGGCAGGTACTCCGTCCGCGGCCCTCCGGGTCTCTGCACTAATGGGGTGCCCCAAGGGTTCCTTATTCGGCCCTTCTTAGTCACAATTTTCAATTTCCTAAAACGGGGCCTCTCTGCTGTTGTCTGGCCATATTGTATTTGTCTTTGTCTTCTGCTAAGGAGTAACCGGTCATTACCCGAAACCAGGAGAATACTTTCTGAGCCACGACCGGCAACCGGACGGAGCAAAAAAACTTAAATAATTCTTATTGGGTTGTGATCTTTAACAATTGTTGCTTCTAACTATTACTACAAAGAGACTAATAAAAATATTATCCGACTTTATGTATCAGGAACACTGCTATGAAAAAATCATTTCTTCACAACGCAATTAAATGTTTCACTACGGCTTCGACAACAATGTTCAGGCCAAAGCAAGGATTTTTTTCCTTTCTTTATATTATTGTTGTTGGGGGGTCTCTTGAAAGGCTTGGGTGGTTTATCGTCTGCCCCTTTCCCAACCATGGGAGTTATTGCTAACAAAAGAGCATTACAGACAACTTCTCAGTGTACTTTACAATTTACAGTTATTAAAGTGATGTTGGATTTGGATTACAGCTGTTTTTTTATCTTCCTCCATCATCCCCACCTCATCTCCTAAACATTATTTACAACCCTTGACTACCAGAAGCATTGAGGTAAGTCCTTTACTAAAACCAATAGTTTTCACTGTTGTATCAGTTGATTCATGAACTAGTACATGAAGTCTATCTAGGCTTTAATGAAGTTTTGTAATTACAGCTAAAATTAAAATTTCCATATTTTAGAGGATATTAAGGAGGATATTTTAGTACTAATTAAAAACAAAAGCCTACGACTAAAAAACTAGGACATCAGGCATCGGAAATTCACTTCAACTAGTGTTGAAAAAATATTGACCTGGGTTCTACTTATTGCAGTTCTTCAGATTGAATTTTCGAAAACTCAGTTAGATAGAATTTCAAACGGAGTTAAGAGTTATAGTTAAGAGTAGTAGTAAGTACCCGCATCAGTTCATCCAATAGTATAAGAGAATTCATTTCTTTTTATCTTTCTTATAGATTTTAACTTGAACTAGGACAAATACTAAAAAAAGATCCATCACGTCAAGTTTATTTGTAAAACTAAACTCTTTAATTCCACCTAGCGTGGAATTTTTATTTGAAAGAGTCTCTATATTCTATTCTAATAGTTCCTATCACCATAAAGACATGGCGTCTCACATTGATTTAATCAAAGTTTACTGTGCTCGTGTTTTTATTTCTGAATTATGGCTCCAAGAGGTGTTATTTCTCCTGACAATTATTTCGTAGTGAATAGACAATAAAAGAAATAAGTGATTTTGTCAAGAAAGTTTTTTTCTCTCACTTCAAATTTCAACTTGGGACCATGGCAAACCATGGGCTCCTCATAAACTGTTCAGAAGACCTTTGTTTGTGGTTTAAGGGTAAAAAAACCTCATTTCGTTTTGGCATTCCTATGATATGGCGTGAACAATGATACCAGAATATTGACTGATATTTCTATTCGGTAGCTGTAAAAGGATTTAATACATAAAATATAAATACAATATTTTACCCTAACCTTCATTCAAATCATGGTGTAAATGCCGCCAAGGCCGACTGCGTAATCTTCTCCCTCCAAAAGGGGAAACAATCCTTGCCAAAATCATATAGTATAGGAGGGCAAGAAAACTCACCAGTTTTCTCAATGCACTATTTAGGTATAAAAATGGATAGACATCTCCATTTCTCTACTCATTTTAGTAATAAAATAGAAAAAGTACGACAAAGGTCTTACCGGCTATCGCACTTGCTAACTTCACCCAACCTGTCGCTTCGTCTAAAATTGATGATCTATAAATGTGTCCTCCGGCCAGCTCTGCTGTACGGTGCCCCGCTATTTACCCACTTGACTGACAATACAGCCTAATGTCTCCAACATTTCCAGAATGGGATCATGCGAAAAGTGGTCCCACATACCTCTCTCGAAAGGTTAAAGAACGCTGACCTGCACCCGTTGCTTGGTGTGCCGTCGGTGGGTGAGTTCATCCGCCGGAGACACATTAAGTTTTTTGACTCGTTGCAGCACCTGACAAACCCAGTGTTTAACACTATGGCCCCACCACCCCTCCCGCATCGATGGCAACAGACTGTCGGGGAAAAATTAGGTTAACAATAAGTATTTAATTTAGTTATAAGGTTGATCAAAAAGGTGAGCCCCATCACCTTTATTAGTCAGTTTAGTCCAGTCACGTATAATGTATACCATCATACTTGTTTATTCATTACATAATTTTTATAAAATTACAAAACCTGTATATAATGTAGTGATGCTACAGGAAATACAAAAATAATTAGTAAATAGATTTGCCTGAGGATCTATAATTATCTGTAAATTTAAAGGGGCTATGAAAGAAAAAAAAAACCTTCATTGAGCTATTTGCCCAATCCAATGTAGCTCAGGTTTTTTCGTTCCAATAATTCTGTTTTTTTTTCACTGTACAACTTTTCTACATTATTATATTCGAGTTTCACTGAGTATGAAAAAGCGATTACCGAGCTCTGGTAATGGTGTGAAATCAAATATTTTGCGGGCAGACAAAAGTTATATTCATTTGGTGAACTTTGGCGAAGCGTCGAGGCCACCGTGCTGTAGCACTTCACCTGAACAGGCAAGCGAACAATATATATAAAAGTTCTAACGGATTCCCATCGATGTTGCTGTTAAGAAGAACAAGGAGCGCTTAATGTAGCGGAACGGTGGCTCATAACAGAAAGTATTAGAGCGGGGGTGGGACAGGGAGAAGAAAAAAAAACTCCCTCTGGGGTGGCTTCGATTGTTTTTAATCCGGAGGAAGGAGAACATTAGTGTCTTCCTTCTTACTGTCTCTCAGAGGAGCCCAGATTGGGGGCTGTGTGGGGGGGGGGGTGTTCTGTGGTCCTCGTGCAGAAATGGAGTTGGTCCTTAAATCAGCGTTAGCCGTCTAACGTTACTTCCACCTCACATTTATCAGTGAATATTAAAATAATACAATAAGTTTGTGTGGTGTAGAAATTAGTAATTTTCCCATACTAAATAAAGGTCTGCATAGTATAAAAGGTTATTATAATTGTAATAATTTTATTAATTTTCAGGCACATATCATTGGGTCTCTACACTTTTTTTTCTTCATAGCCCCTTGTGATTATAAATTATGGAAATCAGCATAGGGTGCATAAATGAATCTATTTACAGTAGGTCATTATATGTCCTGTAGCTTGGCTACATTTTACACAATTTTTATTAATTATACATTGCGATTTGTGAATCTTACAAAAGTATTATGCATATTATACAATCATTGTCTAAACATTTTTAAAAGTGATGGGCCCCACCTTATGAATCATAGACTTAAAACTAATATCTAACAATGAAATCTTAACCTAATTTTCCTGTCAGTCTGTTGCCATCGATGCGGGAAAGGTGGTTGGGCCATAATGTTAAGCACTGGGTTTGTTAGGGGCTGCAACGAGTCAAAAACTTGATGTGTCTTCGGTGGATGAACTCTACACGTTATCAACAATCACACATAACATAGAAGTAAATGAAAACACAAGTTACAGTTGTCTACGCCAAGTTTTAAGTGTTTATTACGTACAAGAGCTTTTGGTAGCTCAAGCTGATATTCTCAACTGCTAACAACAACAACACTAGTAATCAAAGGGATATCTACTGGCCTGTTTTTAATCATCTTAGGACTTGAGAATTATAGTGCGCAATACGGCGAAAAGCGCTTGCGCGTAATAAAATAAGTTGAAATTTTTGTTTTGACGCCTGAAAATTGAACAATAGCCCACAACCAATTTAACATCTTAATTTGAACTCTAACTCTCTACTTGAGTTTATACATTAGTAGTCAATTGAACTGTTTGTACTGCTCGATTTCGTTTTATTTTTTTTAAATGATAAAGTCTCTTTGTACTCGGAATAAATGCATTTTTTTTTTTTTTTTAATGGACGGTTTTTAATTGTTGCTAATAAAATGAATTAAATTTTAACACAGAATTCCGTTTTTTTTGGATTCACGCACCTCGTGACAATGAATTTTGGACTTTTCCCAATTACTTTTTTTGTTTTCTTTTTTTTTTTCTTAGTTCTCTAATTATAAGATAAAGGATGAGGGAAAATTAAAAGAATATTTGGGTTGAGCGGATCCTTGTATTAGGAGTACCTGCTTGAAGGTGGTGTGAGGGAATTAAGGAGTGTGGGAAGCCTCGGTAGAGGTGGAAATGTTGCGGTACAGTGGTGAGAGTCCACAGGTGGCTGGGCCTAGAGTACCTCTAGGCATGTAGTGCAGTCTTATATAGTCAGATAGCAGTGATGGGTGCCCGTTAGAGGATTGGTGTTGGTGGGCCAAGCGCCGTGATGTCCACCATTTGATCTGCTTTACCAGATCTTGAGAGTTGCCATCTTGCCGCTAGCGGTGGGGGTGTCATGTCTCAGAATAGAGGGTTTTGGCTATGTTTCATCGAGTCAAAGAACTTGATGTGTCTTCTTTGGATGGCTTCGGTGATGGTGGGGACCTCGAACTTTTCCTCGAAAAGGGGTATGCCATAGTGCCGTGCGCAGGATGTTGTTCTGGAAGCTCTGGAGTCGAGTTATTGTGCTGGTATGTAGGAATCGGAAGACTGGTGTCCCAAACAGTAGAGCTGGCCTCAGGACGCTCTTATATATTAACAGTTTCAGCCTCAGGGATATAGCCGGGCTTGTGATGAGATGCTGGAGAGAGTAGTAAGTCCTACGTACTCTTTTCAACTTCTTCTGCAGGTGTGTGCCGAGCGTCATGTGTCTGCCTAGGTTGATGCTTAGGTAGCATATTCTGTTGGAAAGTTTGCATTAAGTCCCGTCTATGGTGTTGCTGGGTGATATTTAGAATGGAATATAAATATAAACATTATTTCGGAACGATACGTTAAATGAATATAAAAATAGTAACTAAGTCAATGAATGGGGTGTAAGAATAACGAAGCTAAATTAAACCAACTTTGGTTGGCCCAACTTTTCATTGACATATGATGGATTTAATTTAGCAGCAATGCACAATCAATAATGGGGTTAATTTGGAGGTCACTACCATCAC
Source organism: Acanthosoma haemorrhoidale (assembly GCA_930367205.1). Classification (NCBI taxonomy): domain Eukaryota; kingdom Metazoa; phylum Arthropoda; class Insecta; order Hemiptera; family Acanthosomatidae; genus Acanthosoma; species Acanthosoma haemorrhoidale. Next base: position 20,388,400 of record OV884014.1, on the reverse strand, counting down.
TGTGTTTTCCCTGATGTTTTTGCCGATTGCTGAAGTGTGCTTCGAAAGGGTTAATGAGTATAAGCTCAAGGTTTCGACCGCCACACAATTTTTGTTAAAGTACTGAACACCCTAATGGTGCCTGAACCAATAGCGTAGTCTGCCGATAAATCCTACTACATACTGGAAAAATAATTTGAAAATGCAAACAAAGTATACAAAATAATGTGTTATACTTCTTTCCTGGTAACACTCAAAGAGAGGTCCTTGATTATTGATATTTGTATTGTGTTAGAATACTTTTTCAACTCCCCTCCCCCTAATGCTTGACGTCTCTTCCAAAGTATGTATGTATTTTTTTACCGACATGATATCAGTTGACTGCGTCATTTCTTCTTCTCAAAATGGAAAAAGCCCACTACCTACTAGTTACATAGTAGGGACGGAGGAAAGCCAACAACCTAGTATATCTGGAAATTAAAATGGACAGACACCTCCATTTTAGTAACCATTTTACGAAGAAGTTGAAGCAAACACGCACGAAGTCTTACCGGCTTACGCACTAATTGACTTCCCTCAATCTATCACTTCGTCTAAAGCTACTGATATACAAGAGTATACTCAGGCCTACACTGCTGTATGGTGCACCGCTTTTTCGTTATCTGACGCATACGACAGCTCAGCGACTCCAGCAATTCCAAAACGGTATACTGATGAAAGTGGTCAGAGGTACTACATTCGAGCTGCGGAGTAACAGTGAGCTTCACGAGATATTTGAGCTGCCAATGGTGGATGAATTCATCCAACGTAGACATATCAAATTTTTCGACTCCCTGCAATACTTGACAAACCCGGTGTTTACCACGATAACCCCCGCTCCGTTCCCCCATCGATGGCAGGACGCTGTCGTGGCTGGAACGCTTTAGTCTTTGAATGCATCTGCGTATGCAGCACGAGGAAAAAGAATTTTTTTCATTGTACATATATTATCAATAAAGAGGTTTTGAAAGAAAAAAAAACATGATATCATTTTATGTAGGTGTAAATTAAAACAAGATAATGTGGGAGAAACCTCTTTTGAAAAACTTAATCTAACATAATGTAAATATTAAAATAACATTTCCAGGCCTAGTCAGTATGTAATATATCGCATTATGATTATTATTGACTGCGTGAGTATATATATAAATTTAGGATCTCTTTTACATACCCATCCTCAAAAATTGAAATCCATGGAAAGACATTCCTTTTCTTACCCCGGAGTTAAATTAGGAAATAATTAGTTAGGAAGTTAGTTTTAAAACAGAAAATTTAACTTTTCATTCTCTTTAAATGAATGCCGGGGCATAAACGTTTCTCCCACTGCAGAGATCAGAGAGTTTTAAAATTATTACTTCGCTTTCAGGCATAAATTCCGAGTTAAACACTGTATGAAAAATTCCTCGACGGAAGTTTAAACAAACAGAAAAAAAAAAACCGTTCCGGTAGGGAGGGATATATGATCGAGGAGGCAACTAGTGGAAATAGCTCGTCCCTGAAAATTCATTTCCTTTTTGGCAAACTCCCTTTTCCGCACTCCCCTGGTCTACAATTTCATTTTGAATTATTCCCACAATTCATATGCGCACTGTCGCCCCTTTTCATCTCAGATATCTTCAAGTATCACCGGCTGGCTGTACATTACAGTTGATGAATAAACATGCCAGTCCTGTCAAATTTACAAATTGAAATGATTAAGTCCTATTCACTAATTTAACATTAGCTTATTAAGTTAGTAAATGCCCCTTATTACGTAAGCAACAAAACCCTTCATAATGATCTGAACATACCCTACAGTCTTGAACTCATCCCTTACAAGTTCATAAAATTCCATAGTAACCTAACCACCCTCATTCCCTAGCACAGTCATTGCACTGCACCACTCATCCCTATAATCCTCCTCGGAGACTAAAACAGCAGTGGCCTCGTGACCTGCTATAAACAAGTGACAGTGGGAGTCCTGGCAATGGCCAGTTTCTCTAATCATGTCCTGAGCGTATGTGGCTCTCGCGCTCTTGGTCAGCCTCCGCTGGCTCTTATGCAGTGTCGCGGCTCACGTAGGAGCGTGGGAGACTTCCCGAGACTCCGCTTCCTCTTTTACATGCGAGGGAGGTGACAACCATGTGGACTTGGGGGCCTCTGGGATGTTTGTATATATAGTATGAATGAGCGAGTGAATGAAAATTGTAAATTAGTATGAACGAGATCGTATAGCACAATTACTTATATCCCAATCAGGCAATTTTATCATAGTATAGTTGTAATAAAAAAAAAAAGCTTATTAAGTAATATGCATCAGCAATAAGAAAAAAATCACTTAATGACAAGTTTAAGGTCATATCGAATTTAGTTATTTGAATTTATTCCAGAAGTCCCTCACAAAGTGTTTTAGGTGTAATTCTGCGTCCTAGATATCTACTTCGAGGAATGAAAAAAAAACAACGTTTAAATCTTAAAGTATAAAACTTTTCATTTTGTGGTTCTTTTATAAATTTACCCCTATCCTGGTATGGTCCACACATTTCCTTCTTTACCCCCCCCCCCAAAAAAAAAAATCAATTCACTACAAAGCACAGTGGGCGGAAATTCAAATCTTGGTTGGCAAAAGTCGGTTTTAAAGTCATAAAAAAAAACAAGTTGATATTTATCACAAAGAATTGTTAATTATTTGGGTAGGCAGATGCAAACTGTTTAATTTTCGTGCTTGGCTGGCCTACCCTTCAATGGAGTCATATTTGTCATTTGACAATGAACTGTTTTTTCAAGATGGTAATAAACTCGAATAATGAATGCCCCCAGTTCAGGTAAGTTAGTTAATACTTTTTGGAAACAAAGCAGGTACACGTAACATAAAGCTTAATTTGTACTAAACGATTTGAGTAAAAGTGACCTAAAAAATAGGTTTGTTAATTAAAATATACTCAAAAATGTCCACTAATGTCCCATAAACAAATTAATTATAACCAGCTGCATAAATCTGCACGAATATTTTGTGACAGATGCACAATTGGTGGATTCAAAAATGTAGGTGGATAAAAGTAGTACCTCTTTTGAAAACAGTCCGATTGATACAAAAATTGGGCGATTTATATTTAAGGGGTGTACATTACAAAAGTCAAGTTTGAAGTTCAGTAAATATTAGTGTGTAGAATCGAGAATCGAGCCCCATCACCTGGTCCTATTTTAGTTTGAATAATTTTCACTACAATTGTTTATTGTTTTTTAAGTACCTCTTTACAATACAGCTTTGATACAGTACGGAGCTGGACAGTAAGGAGCCCATTTAAATGTCTATATTCCTTTTCTATAAATTATTTATGGGGTTCAGGAATTTTTTCAGAAATATTTTTCACAATCTCATTATTCGTGACTGCTGGCAATTGTAAGACAGTTCTCCCAGGGTCGTAGGGGTCGTAGCTATAAACAATTAAGCATCCCCTGAGACAGACTAATGGATTCGATCCCAGACGGTCGGAGGACATCTATTAATTTTTGAATCTCCTGGGACTGTCCTGCGTCAGGAAGGTTATCCGGTCATTACGGTTTGTTCCCATGTGTGCAGTCAGGTCTCTGGAAAGTTGTTTATTTTGTTACCGTTCCTCAATGTTCTTGAATGGCATTATCGCTTAGAGCATCCAATGAAGAAATAGAAAGTTTTCTTTGTTGTAAAATTATCAGAAATTAGACGCCAGTTCGTTTCCATCCTAACGTTTTTAAATAGTATATTTCAATTTACTCTCAGAGGTGCATTTTTTTTGTATATCTCTTAGATCTTGAGTTATTGATCATTCCATTAAATCAAAAAATCAATGCAAGTGTGACACACCACACAACTAAGGGTTTTATAACTTGCGAAATTGGTGTTAATGGGTTTAAAGACTTTTTGTAATAATAGTACGCATAAATCCCGATTATTATTAATTATGATATTTAAAACTTTAGTGTTTTAATATTTAATGTCTTAATAATTACCCTACTTTATATTATAGAAAAATATTAATATTTATTAATAACTAACAGCCAATGAAACAAATACTGAGGAGATCGAGACTCGACTTGCATAAATCTCATACATAAGACAGACATGAGGTTTATGCAAGCTCTCAACAGCCTGTCCTCCAGAAAAGATATAGGGGAGAAGGGTTTTCGATTTTGAAAGGAATCATAGAAATCTTAAAAAAAAAGAGAAAAGTTGGCTGTTGGAATCAAGTATTAAATCACGCTTGGTCAGATGTACTCCAAAATGTTGGCAGAAACTTATACCATTAAAATAACTTTAGAACACATAAAGTAGTGCCAACAGATCGCCAACATTGACTACTGCTCTGTGCTACGACATACATCAGTGGTAATACCAATAGTTTCCAATAATTTTTCTTTTCAAGTGCATACGAAACAGATGAAATGATAAGATACAAATTAAATTTAAAAAATAGCCAATGAAATAAAATGCGCCTTAAAGAAATTAGGGCTTTCATACTAAGCCTCGAGAGTTAGAAATCAGCCAAATTGTTTGTGTGTAGTTATCAGGTCGAGTCGTAAGTAGCTTCCGATGCAGCTAAATAGAATCTATTGTTCGTATCTACCCGCTAAGAGTTGCCATGACAACAAGTTTTTGTTTTCACTATATAGACGAGGCTTCAGTTAGTCTTTTGTAAACTGTTTTGTGTGATACACGTTACGTTAAACGGGTTTTTTTAACCTCTGAAATGGAGAGTCAAAAAGTACATATTCTTCATGTAATGCTTTGGGAATTTAAACAAGGCAATAGTGCTAGGGCGATAGCTGAAAAAAAAAATGCAGTGTATATGGTGAAGGACTAATAACTGATCGGGCAGTTAGAAATTGGTTTATAAAATTCCGTTCTGGAGAAAAGACGAAGGGCGGGACGTCTTTTCGACTTTGACGGCAACCTTTTAAAGGCAATATTGGACCAAAATCCACGTCAATCAACAAGAGGTATAGCAGAAAGGTTAAATACATCACAATCAAGTGTTAACCACCACCTGGAGAAATTAGGGAAAGTCAGCAAGTTAGGAGTGTGGGTACCTCACAATCTCAGTGAACGGAATAAAGAAGATCCCATGTCAATCGCCACAAGTCTGCTCTCACAGGTAAAAATTGAGCATTTTTTAAACAGGATTGTAACAGGCGATGAAAAATGGGTTACCTATAACAATATAGTCCGCAAAAGACAGTGGCTTGATAAGGATCAGCCACCCCTACCAGATCCGAAAGCAAACATCCATGGCAAAAAGATTTTATTGTGTGGATTGTCAAGGAATAATTCACCACGAGTTCTTGAAGTCAAATTTAAGGATTACTGCGGATAGATACGTTCAGCAGTTGCAAAGAGTGCAAGAGAAACTCCATGGAAAGCGTCCTGCACTCGTCAAACTTAATATAATTTTGTTATTTAATGAGAGCAAAATAAATGTCTGATAAAAGAACGGAAGTTACTTTTGACTCGACCTAAATAAAAGCAATAATGACATCGTGATATTGACATTGAATGAAACTGGGGCAACTAAGATGTAAAAATTATGGTCGATGCCTTGGCGTGAATGTCTGTAAGACTTATTATATTAGTGTGAACAAAAAAAAAACGGTTGTTTCAGCCGAAAGACTTCCGTTTATTTGCTGAACCACACTGATAATCACATTTCCAACAAATAAACAAAATTTATAAATCTAAGTCTAGTCCATTTTAAAATTCTTTCGCACTAGTATCCTTTGTGTGTCCTTGCTACCGTAAAGAAATCAGAATTAAATCTAATAATGCAACAATGCTGGTTGCAGCTTGGAAAAATTTGGTTAAAAGTTTACAAAATGGACTCGAATTGTTTTTCTCATTTTAAACGAAATTCTATCAGCATATGATATGGTGATTTAGAGCATACCTTTAAAATTTCATAATCATTTCCACTAACAGACTCCTAAAAGATGAACCTTTCATGGAGTTAAGAAATCATTGAGAGAGAAATAGAGAAAGATATTTATTGCAATTTGAATGTATTATTATACATTTATGTATAATGGTAAGAACAGATTTAATAATTCATGTCCTTCTTATTAGATTTTACAAAATAAAGGTAATTGAATAATTTAAATTTAGAGGAAAAACAAACAAAACTAAAAAAAAACAATGCGTCATACCACACCAAATCAACCAGTAAAAAAATAATTTTAGACTCAAGGAATACCATCATGAAATTCGTCCCAGACATCCTAATAACATGTACGTGTAACATATTTTTTCGGAAAAATTCAAATTTCGTAATTGTGTTTTTAAAAAAAAATAACTTTTTGAAAATATTGAAACATTTTAAGATTGGTTTATGTGGATCTGTGGATCGAGAGGTTAAAGAACCCTGACCTGCACCCGTTGCTTGGTGTGCCGTCGGTAGGTGAGTTCATCTGCCGGAGACAAATCAAGTTTTTTGACTTTTTGCAGCACCTAACCAACCCAGTGTTTAACACTATGACCCCCACCGCCCCTCCCGCATTGATGGCAACAGACTGTCGGGGAAAAATTAGGTTAAGAATTAGTATGTAAGTTAGTTTTAAGGTTGATCAAAAAGGTGAGCCCCATCACCTTTCTTAGTCAGTTTAGTCCAGTCACGTATAATGTATATCATTATACTTGTTTATTCATTATATAACTTTTATAAAATAACAAAACCTGTATATAATGTAGGGATACTACAGGAAATACAAAAATAATAATAGATTCGCCTGAGGATCTATAATTATCTATAAATTTAAAGGGGCTAAGAAAGAAAAAAAAAGATTGGTTTGGTAAAGTCAAGTAGGAAGCCAAATTAAAGCCATTAAAATACTAAAAAGAATGGCACTATTTTGAGCTTTCTAGAGCAAACAGTTTTGGAGCTATAAGTATTTGAATGTTTCAAAACAATTTTTAAAAAAATCAATTTTTGTATATTTAAAATTTTATAACATAAATACCAAAAATGGGAGAAATCTTAAATTTTGGTTTTTTTTTTTTATCCTAACCGATAGTACTACATATGTACAAAAAATCATTGATTTCTGAAACTTCAATTTCCAGACCATTGGTTCATTTGATATGGAATGACTTTATCGTGATGATGATATACACACTATTTTTTAATGGCTTTATCTTCCCTAGTAGTACAATATATAGTCGGGCTTAGCTTGTAATAAATATTTACTTGTTAGATATTATGTTTATTATAATTAAAATAATATAGTTTTTGTCGTTTGGGAACATTCCCCTATTTTGATAATAAGAGGGTTTGCATAGTGGGGAAATTTAAAAAAATAAAAATTTGCCTTCAAAAATCTTTAAAATTTCTGATCATTTGAATCATTTCTAGGACCGCTGACGCAGAACTCGCCCACAACCATACAGACATGCAAAAGATGACCATCTCGCGTCGAGCTCGGAAATCATTAAATGCCATTGGTCATCAAAACACATATCAATATGAAATCGTCAGGAAATATATGTACTATTTATATATATGTACAATGTATGTGGCGTACAAGTGAGACATATAAAGAGTTTTTGTAAGAGAGCGGTAGACTGCGGCAATTAGTTTCCTCCCTCCGAACTGGGTGATGGATGTCCTGTCTCTGCTTCTGTCAATCCACTCTTTGTCGCATTCCACTCTCCGTCCGCAGTCCCCGTCTCCTCCTCTCTTGGCTGTCTGTATGTCTTATATCCCCCACTGTCCTATATTATAAATCTTATCAAGGGGTATCGTTATTTTCAAGTTCCAAAAGCATCTTTTCCATCCGAAAAACCGCCTTCCTCATAAATTAATATACTTTTGAATTATCACATCCCCTCGCAGTCGTACATTACTTTATTAATGATTCATAAAACGTTCATTCGTGAACATAGTTAGCTGTGTTTCTTAAAATAGGAATAAATTAACGTTGACACATTCAGGTCAATTCATTCTTTGCTACATAAAACTAGAAATTCCTGCTTATTCTTGTATGATAGGGGGACCTAGTAAGTAATAAAGTCAACAAATAATTTTTAATTTTTGATTTTAATCAATGATGTAATCATCCTCGTTATCAGCAACCTTTTGTCATCTAGTGTGCAAATTTTCAATGCCGAATCAATAAAAATCAATTGGTGTTTGTGCAAAATATCTGGAGATGGCATTTTGGACATCATCCGAATTTCCAAATTTTTAGCGATCTGAATTATTAGAAATCCGATGGCGCAATATTGGGAGAGGCTCGAGATGAAAAATGGGTCCTCTATGATAATCCAAAAATCTCTCTCCGCATGAATTGGCACGAAGTACAGCTAAGCCAGGTTACCAATCCAAAAAGGCGATTTTGTGTGTTTAGTGGAGTATTCGCGGGGTCGTTCATCTCTGATACCTGCAAAAACTGTGAATGCAGATCTTTACAGTGAACAATTGGTTCGAGTAAATCAATCTTTAATTGAAAATTGACCAGCGATTGTCAATAAAAAAGGCGTTATTCTGCACGATAATGCAAGACCCCACTGCGCCTATTTTTTCCGCAAGAACCCTGAAAAAAATTAATGAATTGGGGTGTGAGGTATTGCCTCAACCACCATACTAGCCCCATATCGGATTTCCATTTATTCCGATCCCTACATTTTGTAAGTAAATCAAAAACAAAGACTTGTTAGAAATTTATCTGTTTGAATTTAATGTAAAAATAAAACGAAGTTACTTTCCGGTCCCCCTAATATTATATTTGCTTATTTTAAACAAATTGTAATAAATTAATTCCCGTTACAATATGTATACAATCGTTGTTTTAAAAATTTTACTTCTATGAATTAAGGGCGTTATGTTAATTTAACCACTCTTTTTTCAGTAGTACCACCGAGTCTACTTTTTATTTTTTTTTTGATTGAATTTGCCCAGTAACATACATACTAACATAATATTTGTTCGAAACCAAAACATTATTTCAAAAAGTGTAAAGATTTTCGAGAGATCTTCTTGACGAATGATTGATAGTTTTCATTTATTGCTTAACATTTTCTGATCTCGATAACATTCTCCAATAATTGCATGTCAACTTCGTACGACAAAAAAGGTCCGATGATTCCATTTTTTGTTTAATTCACTTCAAATTATTTTTGCTCGTAATTAGATATGTACGTTATATTAAATTTAGATGCTATCCTAAGGAATAATTATCTAAACAAAGCCAAAAATAGTTAGCACAAGAAGGAAAATTGATGTTCAGTTTAGAGTACAAAGCAGAAAAAAAAAGTAGCCTCATTTTTTTTGCAATGTGAATAATTTAATTTTGTATGAAATTCAATTGATATTTCTGTTCTATTGCAATAGATAAATTGCTTATCGAACAGACACCATTGTGTAGAATTTAGAGTAATTGCGTCAAATATTCAAACCACTAGGTATGTTCTACAATGGTGATTATAAATATAGTCCTATCGATCAAACATGTTAAAGGTATGATCTAAACAACCTTGAAATACACTGTCTAGTGTTTACTTAAAAAAAAAAACTAATAAATTACAGAAATAGTAAACAAAAAAGTTAACTTGGGAAATAAATGCTCGTCTCGCTAAATTTTGTTATTTTTAAATTCATATCCAGAAGCTATTGCATATTGAAATTTATGTTTTTTCATATCACGTTGAAGTATGCGACGATGACACGAAGAGAATCGCAAGAAATAATTTTTATAAAGTCAACAACAGAAATTTCGCATCTAATTTGTTCTGAAACTGTTTTAGTGTGTTTTTTTTATCATTGTACAGTTACTTCCATTTTATTCTTAGCTGAAAAAGGCTTTATTATGTGAACTAAGTGATTTAAAAAATAAATTGGACTGGATCGATCTGACTGAATTGCTATTCCAATTATTATTTAATATTTTCATAAGAAAATCAAATAATGAACTCCTACTAGAACAATACTAGTTATTGCACATTCACTGTCATTATTAATTCATTTCGCTCGTAAATATGTCAATACAATTTAGTTTAAAATTAATCTAAACAAAAATTGTCCAGTAAAAGAAAAATCTTCTGGGAGTAAAATGGCGAAGTAACAAATCCTTACTAGCTTTCGTTCAGCGATTTGAGGATTATTTTCCTGAAAAAAAAACAGATTATAATTTTGAGCCGGATCGGATAAGAGAACCGTAGGAGTTGTTAGTATTCTTCTTACTTCTTACTGAGGTGTCAAACCAAGGATTTTTTTTTTTTTTTATTCAGAACAAAAGGAGCTTACAAATTAATTTCAACGATGACAATTAAATTTAATGTGATGAAGAAATGAAACATGGAGAAGGAACAAGCTCATGTTGAGCCAGGGAGTTCAAGGGACAACCTAGGAGCTAAAAACAATTAGCCGAGTGGATAGGAAATGTGGGGTCAGTGGGAGATGGATGTCCCTTGCCGGCCACTCTGGCACCTACTGATCCCCACTGAGTCCTCTATTGGGGGTTACTTCTGTCCTAGTGCTTCGATTGTGGGGTTGGTGGTCCTTGGATACAGAGGGGCTAACATCCCTGTTCAAACAACCGGCATTGTAGTTGATGCTGGGAAAATTGCCTTCACCGTAATATGGATATTATAAATCTGTTCGTTATATCAAATAAATAAGAGATGAACTTTTAATTTCAAACATAATACGGATATACGGAATAGAGCTATGGGGGACATCAAGCGTGTCCAATCCTTTCAATCAAAAGTCCTGAGAACAATAGTAAATGCCCCTTATTGCGTCAGCAACGAAACCCTCCATAATGATCGTAATATACCCTACAATCTTGAACTCATCCATTCCAATTTCATAAAATTCCATAGTGACCTAGCCAACTCCCCTAATCCTGTATCACAGTCATTGCACTGCACCACTCATCCCTATAATCCTCCTCGGAGACTGAAACGGCAGTGGCCTCGTGACCTGCTATAAACGCGTGACAGTGGGAGTCCTGGCAATGGCCAGTCTCTCCAATCATGTCCTGAGCGTCTGTGGCTCTCACGCTCTTGGTCAGCCTCCACTGGCTAGTATCCGGTGACGCGGCTGACGGAGGAGCGTGGGGGACTTCCCAAGTCCCGCTTTCTCTTCGCGGTGGATTTGGGGGGTCTCTGGGCTGTCTGTAAATATTGTATGAATGAGCGAGTGAATGATGAACTGTAAATATTGTATGAATGAGAGCATATATCTTAATTACTTATTGCCTTATAAAAGGCAGATTGTAATTATTGCTCAATAAAGGAAATTTAACATACAATGAGAGCAAAATAAATGTCTGATAAAAAAACGGAAGTTACTTATGACTCGACCTAAATACTTAAATTCATACAGTTACATTTTTGACAAGTTTTTGTTTTTAATCAATGATGTAATCACCCTCGTTATCAAAACCCTTTTGCCCTCTACCGTGCTAATTTTCAATGACGGATCGATAGAAATCTATTGTTTTTTTGAGCAAAATATCTGAAGATATTTGGATACAATTTTGGATATCACCTGAGTTTTCAAATTCATTCCCTTTGTGTAAATTTATTAGTGATCGGAATCAATGGAAATCCGTTGGCTTTGGCAATACCTCCCATTTATTAATTTTTCAAATGATGAATGGTGTGAACACTCCTGTGTTAAAGCAGCAGCACCGTTGAGGAATTGCGAGAGAATTTCCCTAAATTTTACCACTTTTCATTTTTTGAAATAATAGTCAATCAAAATGTTTCACCGGACTACCATGTTTATTGTTAGTTTAGTTTACATTATTCTCATTAGCACTGTTTAAATATACTGTCTGACCATTCTCTATTTAATGAAAAAGTCCCCACTAGTCACAGTCTGTTTTGTTGAAATTGAGTGCAATTAAGATCAGTTTGGTTGTTTGGACCTCCTCTGATAAATGGGAGAACTGATCATCCACAAAATGTTCCAATGAGGTGTAGTGATTAAATCATATTCCCCAAACTGTCGCTGGGTAGGGGATCTTGTACCTCCGGTGAATATGTGGTTAATCCAAAAAGTCAATATTTTCAGGAAACCAGTTTGTAAGTTTGAGTAACTTTCAAAAATTATTCACATCGTAATATCTCCCCACAATAGATAGACGTAATTCATATTTTTTTATAAGTCGAGTTATTCACCGAATATACAGATTTTCAGAACACATTCTAAGTATTCGCACTTCAACAACTGTGAACTGTACTGTGTATTGGGTATTAGAACGTCATGTCAGGGCTGAATGAAACAAAGTATAAATAGGAAATTATTGGTCGAATGTCTAATTTTTCACTCAATTCGGCATTGACTTAAACGCTTTTCTATTCCTTTCAATTGCACAGCTAAAAACAGCTAGTAGCAAGGATCTGCACTTCAAATTTGAAGAAAACTTTCTTTCCGAAACAATAAGCCTTAGTATAATGTAACTTTTGCTGAAGTTTGCACATAGACAAAAAACATGAAAATTTAATCGCCTTATTTTTGACGATGGCGTTATGTAAATAAGAGCGCTCTTATATCACTGAAAAAATACTCATAAAGTACTCTAAACAAACATTCATTTCGATTTTTGGAGTGTACACAAATAATTTAATTTTTGTATTTACCTAAAAACTAAAAACTTTTTGTAAAACCTAAAAATGTGGGGCTGTGTACTACCGAAACATTTTGTTAAAAAATTGCAGACGGGCAAGCATTGTATGGTTAATATACTCCCAGTTATATTGTATGGTTATACTCCCCCCCCCCAACCAGCACGACTGAGGGTTGGATTATAAACACTTACATATTTACGGCAATGCTGTCTTATAAACAATTTGTGGTCCTATTTGAGTCTGGAGCCTCTACTTATTAATAATTATAATAATTACAGGTATAAGAATTCAATAAACAAAACCATGACAGACCTGCCAACTTCGGTGGCTAGTATTACCACTAGACTAGTTACCTCACGATCTTTGGATTTGCTAATGTTGCCGCTCATTTACCCAGACGAGGATGAGTGTCCCCGATGACCGCTATCCCTCAAAGTGAAAATCCTTACGGGAGCCGTGGGACGAACCCGGTTCTCCGCGTCTACGGTCTACGAGAAGAGCCAAGCAACTATACTATACTAAATATTTCCGCCTATCATTTATATCTAATTATTCTTATTTACTTTGGTTTTAAAAAATGTTTATGACTTCCAAGGATACCCGTCACGTATATCAAATAACACTCATTAGAAGGTTATTAGGAAAATAATAATAATTAGATCCAACAATTACATCATGAAAGGAGATTATTCCTTTTAGTAGCTCAAATTGCTAAATCATAGTGCGATTGATAACACAGAATCGGCGAGTATTATTCTCATATCCCTTTCCATTGTTCCCCAAAGAATATTTTATTGAATAAAAAACATTTTAATTTGCATGTAAAAACTTTATGAATACAAATGAAAACCGTTTCTTGCTAAAAACATACAATGGTATAACACGAAAGGTTTTTCCACATTTTCTGGGAAAAGCTTTAAATAATTTCATGCTTTGCGAACGTTAAGTAAAAACCAGGTTGGATGTGGTCAGGCACCCGCAGAAGAACGACAATTATAGTCAGATTAAACGGCGCGAGCCGGGAAAAAAAGAAAAAAGAAAAAAAAATAGAAAAACTTCTAGCGGTCGGCGGGTGGAGAGGCCAGGGACTCACGGAACCCGCAGTATCGCCGTGGAAAATCAAAATGGTGGCTCGAACCTACCATTAGCCTGCGAGCAATTGCTCTTGTCGGAATTTCCCAGCCAATCAAAACACCATCATGGCAACCAATAGGAGGCCGCTCCGCTGTAAACAGCTATAATGACAGATGATTGGTCGGCCTGTCTGGTCCTAGGTCTACTACATACGGGCAGACCGGCACGATATTACGCCTGTTATCGGCTACCTGTATCTGCTTGGAGAACAGCTGGAGGAAGTGGTGGGTAATGTGACTTTAATGATGGATGCAACTGGCCCGGGCGCCATGTTCCTTGTAATAACAGGGCGCTCCATGTAACAATTGGGTTTTTGGTCGGGCCTCGGCGTCAGCTCGGAAGGTCTTTATCAAAGCGGCCTAGGTTCATTACGGTCCGAATTAGTCTTCAACCTTCCGTCTTGCGGGAGGGAGGGATAGAAAACCGGATTAGACTTTATCAAGGAGTGTAAAATAAAAATCGGATGAAGAATTTTAAGATATATTCACCGTAAAGACGGTTAAAAAAAAGAAATTCGTGATGGTTGATTCCTAGAGAATCAAGAACTATCGTTTCTGCAAGAGCTCCTATTCCTTCAGGAACTCCAAGTACTTTTTGGAATAGTCCATCTGTCCGAGGACGATTACAGGATATTTCTCCTCTTTATTCACGAATGGAAGAAGTACTACAACCGGCTCATTTTAACATACCCAGAAGAACAGAAAAGACCCCAAGAGACAGAGGAATAGGAAGCTAACGGGTGCATTTAGAACTAGACTTTTGCGATGATATGTAATTGCTGGAGTTGCCTTTTAGGGAAAGAACAAAAATGAAAAAAAGCTCCTCTGGCACTAAACCACAGACCTCTGAAGGGGAACTGTCATTCACCAAAAACCATAAAACTTGCGTAGGAAAGAGAAACACTTTTCAAATATCTTCCCCCACTTGTACCCATACTCTCTGTATCTCTAAGTAATCAAATTGTGCCTCTTTTGAGAGGCGAGCGTTTTTCACAGGTAGTTTTAGCCTCATCAATTTGATGTTTTTTAAAGCATCTTAATTAGATGCTAGCACATTAGTTGATAAAAACGTTATGTATAATGTTTCTCACAGTGAATGAGATTGATTAGAGGATGTCAACAATTTTTCCTTTTTCACATTTCATTTTAACATTGTTTTATCAAAAAGGAAAAGCGAAAAAAAGTAAGTAATGATATATATCAGCTAACTTTCTGATTTTTTCACCCTCTCAAAGTGATTAGGGAGATGTGCAATTTTTTTAATGCTTTTTAATTCAGGCAGAATGAAGCTAATACACCACTGTAAAGTGTTAAATGGACCCCTTTTAGGGCCTATACCTTCCCGGCTTATTAAAGGGTCGTTTTTAAAACAATGAGGCTTGGCCCTTCCATCGCTCGCGCTTCCTGTGGTCTTTTGTGAGACGGCGGCCTGACCGTAAATACGCTTTAAGCTCAGATAAAAGGTTGGTTTTGGGGGGGGGGGTGCACTCTATTGAATTATAAAATAAAACACAGCTTAGAGGAGATGTGCTGGGGTTAGGTTTTTTTTTTTTTTCCCCACCCGCCAAACCCTGTCTAGAGTACAAAAGTTTCCGCGGGTTTTTAATTCTCCTGCCGCCCGGGGGAAAAACCCCAAAGCCCCAGAGAGGGACTTAATTGGTAACATTTACTCCCGCGGAGCTTCCCTCTTCAGGTTAAACTGGAGGTTAGGACGCCGTCCTGAAGATATTTCACCCCTCGACTAACTCAGGAATTACAGAGGTGGGGGGGGGTGAATTTTTTAAATAGCGCCCCCACCTAACCGCGCCCCTTACCCCCTTCACAAATTGGTTGTTGAATGGAATGGCCCCTATTATTTTTTCGCCAGTTTCTCCACCCCTTTATTAAAAATATTGCTCTGGATGAAAAGGGAGCTAAAAGTCGCCCCTGGAGCATTTAACAGATAACCAAATGTTAATAGCAGACCCGTATAATTTTTTATTAAAACAAATATATTTAGAATAAAATCTTAAATTTATTATACCTTTATAAAAATTAAAACTCAAGTTGTTTTCAGACTTCATGAAATAAGACAATAGTCTTTAAAACGAAAGTGTTATGTCCTTTCTTTAACTAACGTTGAGTTCTATTTAAAGTGAATACAATTTTCGGATCTCGTGGGAAATTAAATTCTAAACCGAAAAAATCTTATAAGCACAAGTTTGGAAATACATTCTAATTAAGAAAATTCAAAAAAAATTCATGCTTTTAATTTTTTACTGATTGAGACAATGACAGTGTTGATTGTATTTATGATAACATCACGATCAATTTTAGAATTTATAGAACACAAAAATAAGTAGTAGAAGATAGAATGTAAAATAAAATAATATTATTATTAATCCTAACTAACTATAGAATTTCCGGTTTACACAACCCCTTGATGGGAGATACCTCTGTATAAATGTTAACGGAGGTTAATTGTTTCAGCTTGCAAATCAATTTTCATATTCATGAACCGTTATACTTTTGTCAAGTCCAACTTTGTTTCAAAAGTCCTATTTTTTCATTAACGAAATTAAGAAAGGCTAGCCTGCTTATTGTACACAGTAGGTAATTTAGAAAAAAACATATACAACCTGGGGAAACCCTGGGGGGGCAACGGTTTGTTGTGATAAATAATCTTTTCACGTCATGTATACAATATTGCATTCAATCTCCCATTCTTACTATTTTTACAATATACACTTATACAGTATAACGCATTCCTCTCCAGCAAATGAGAAGATTAATGAATAATGTACATCATGCTTTTGTAACAATCACAAATCATAAAATTATTAAAAATTAAAAATGACCTACTGCAAATCGATTAAATTATCAGAATCTATACTGATTTCAATAATTTTATTAATTCTCTATTTTCAATGTTTACTTATGATGAATTATCCTTAAGTTTTGTTTTAATAGAAAAAATATGAATTATATTGAAGCAATAGATACCATGACATAAGGTTTCAGCAGAGAGTTTTCAATACTCAAAAAGGGAGATAGGAGTTGGAGAGGTATTTTGGAGAACACATATCAATAAGTTTATGACGGCTAGGGGGGGTTGGTAGAGAAGAAACGACAACTGGGGCCGATAGAGCATTGCTTCGATATCAAGCGCTAAGGGAGCAGGAAGATACCGCGAGGTGGAATACACACCGTATCTCAGCATTTGGGTTCGAGTCCCTCCTGTAGCCCTGATAGTGCTATCTTGCCCAATGTTACTTTTGTGTGCTCGGTCCCCATTGGAGTGGCAAGAAATAAGTTGTATTTTATGTAAATATATCGGGCAGAATTCTTCAATTCTCCAATAGTAGATGATATTCCTTTAAAAAAAAAAAAAAAATGTGAAAATGTACTTCAGAAAAAAAAAAAAATCAATATCAGAGTAGCCTCAAGATAAAGCTGCAATTGTGGTGGATTGAGAGAAAGGAAAAAAAATTATAATAACGGGATTTGAAAACTGGGAAGGAAATCAAATGACGGATGGGCGGAATAAAACCAAAACAATTTATTTCCAATACACAATAAAAATAATCTCGTGCTAATCTTCAATGGATCTGTTCTAAAAATAAATAAAATAACATCATCGCTTTTGTTCATGAATAAAGTTTTCATTGAATTTTAATTTAAGTAAAAATATAAATCAATAGCCTAAAATTATAAACGGATCAGTGAACACAGGGTATGGATTGTTGCAGTTTTGTTCGCCCCATGAAGAAGAGTTATTGATCCTCAGGTCATTTATTCTCAACACATAACTAGCCTGGATTTTGCCCTGGAAATATAGATTGTTAGACTTACCAACGTATTTCCCGTAACCAGACAATTTATAGAACATGGAGCTGTCAAATGGAAAATATTATAGAATAAACTATAATTACTTCTGTATTTTCCACGACGATAAGCAGGTTAAGCAGGAAGATCTAGGACTTCTTCCTGAGGGTTTATAGGGCCCCGTGATCAGCACAATCACAGAGACAGATGACCACCTGGAGCGGACTCCAACTCCCAAGAGTGCCCTACGTCGTCGAGTAATGGCCTTCCGTGCCCTGGGGGCTCCGCGGAGTCTATCTCCTGCAGGCGGACCTTCCGATCCGGCCAATATGTGGAGGAACTTCTACTGTACAGGGGTTCTGCAAAAACATGTTGAGAAATAGCAAGACATAAGTTGACGTATTTAAGTTCATTGTTAGTTGTGAATTCCTCAAAATGTTTTAAACATTCAAAATCTCACGTTAGGGCTTGATCCAGTCATGTACATGCTCGGTACGTTGTCACTATATCAACTTAATAAAACTTTCTCTTTGATCAACTTTATCCGATTCCTGAATAAAATTGTCTACACATTTATAAATATATTAAATTTCCAAAACCATTCAATTTTAATGCTCGTCTGATTTTATAGCGTTTCAATCTATTCAATTATTCCAATATATGGCTCGACCAACGTTACAATCCTGGATTACTTTGATGTCACAGTCTTAGTCTCTTTAGAAACTCTCTTTGTTTATAGTTGGAGGATACGAGTCATTTTAAAAAAAATAAGCAGTTTACAGTATCCTTACAGTCATTCTTCTAATGACAATGATCCCACATGTATATTTCATTAATGAAGTGGTTCTTACGAGTATTATGGCCTCTGCTTTGACACAAGTCCGACTTGTGCTGTACACCCACTCATAAAGTGATAGTGAATTCGGAATACAAATAGCGATTATGATTTCTTAACTAGAAGCCATACTTAACAGCAAGCAAACTATACAATTATCAAGGCAAGTTAGGGCTTTATGCAAATTCGCAAAGAGAATCCGGGGAGAATCACAAATTTTACTTCATTTGAAAGTATAATGAAGTCAAACAAATTTTTTTTTTGGGGATATATCAATACTCCTTTAGTTGTTTATTTGCCTTCTTTCACTATTCCCGAGAACCCAGATCGAAGAGTCAGAAGACTTAGCATTTTATACCTTGCCAATTTTGTTACATATCACTACTGATCAAGGACAAGCTACGTACAAACCTCTATCTGCCTTTCCAACTGCTCTAAAATACAGCCTGATGAACTTAAAACTGTTCAAGCCATAAGTTGAAGTATTCAAGGTAAATAAGTTTCTGTTCATTGTTAGTAGTAAATTCCTCAAAATGTTTTAAACATTCAACATCTCACGTTAGGGCTTGATCCAGTCATGTACATGCTCGGTACGTTGTCACTATATCAACTTAATAAAACTTTCTCTTTGATCAACTTTATCCGATTCCCGAATGGTACCTAAAGGTCCCGATTACCGTAAGGTAGGTCTGCTTCATAATAACACTTGAGAAAAAAAAAAACTAGAACTATGTGCCTTTGTTTACTTTTTTCAAAAGATTTTTGAATTCAAAGTAAAAAAGCTGTTTTAGGTTTAAAGTTTAGATTTTTAATAGCCAGTAATTACTTTATTTATAAATTTCCCACGCTCAAATTTTGTAGACAGTTTCGAAAATCTCTCCCTGTGAGGTAGGTCCCGGAGGATGACAGGGATGTGTCATATGGTTCTGACACAGGGATGGCACTTCGGTAGGAAATCTGCGCTCCATATGCCGTCCTAATTACAGTTCCGTCGTCCAGGTGGCTCCAGACTTCCATCTTTGAGAAATGTATTCATAGAAATATAATCATAGAAAATATGTCTGGGTATAGTACAGTGTATTCTCGGTAAGACTCAAGAGATTACCGACAGATAACCAAAACTGTGAAGCCAGATTTAAAAGATTTGGGGCGGGAGGGGCTAAACCTAAACCTAAGAGTTTCCCAAAATTTCCGGTCACACTTAATGAAGGTTTTCTTCGACTGTGAATACGCGAATTATAATGCAACTGAAGAGTTATTTTAATAACCCTCAGAGGAAAAAATTGTTCTCTTGTCATTATCTGCCATCAAGCTTACAGACATTTACAATTTAAACACACATGTTTATTGTTCATTAGTTACTTTACAAAATAATAACATAATCATTAAACTCAAGATATTTGGACCAGGAGTTGTGAATATTTCCAGAATCAGATTATGCCCTAGCAATTTAATTTACACATAAACAATTTGTATGTACATTGTAAAAAATTACTGCCGGATTGTAAAACGGTATGATTATAAAACAGTTTTAATGTCTTTTCACAACTGATAATTTATTTTTTATTGAAATAGCGCTTTCGACAGCTCTATGCTGACATCTTTGGTTATCTGCAATTGATTATGTGGGATGTCCAACTCTAAATTCAAGAGTCTTAGAGTGAGGAGCGTGGATGTGGCAGCCCTGATAAAATAGATAAACATATACTGCAGCTTAAACCTGACCAAAGTGCTATTACAATAAAGAAGAGGTCATCAGTTGTGGAAATACAATAAAGCTGTTTATAAATATAATAGTTATCAAATCTTTTTTGGTAGGCCTTAAATTATACATGACCTGTAACGAACTGTGTAACCACATGTCCTAGAAACACCTAATTTTATTCCAATATCTCCCCTTCTAACTAGTTTCCAGACGCTAAAAATTTACTATTTATAAATAATGATGTGCATGTTAAAAATGGCCGAACAGCCCCCGAATGCAAATGACTCGATCGTGAATGATCTAACAACTCCGCCAGCCATGAACGAACCCAGTAGCTGCAATTACAGCGATAATTGCAGAGATATCTATTTAATTATAGCCACTTCTGAAGCGGGCAGCTTCCGTTGTATCGTAGATTACAATAATTGTGCCCACACGGCATTTTGGTCTGGGTCTTATTAACTGCCGGCCTTTCATTAGTCGTGTTCCTGTCTTAATAGCGGCCTACGATCAAATCGTCTGAAAAAGTGTAGTCTGTCAATCTTGAAAGTCATCGTAAGGAATACATTTACGGAATAAAACAATTATCAGTAATCACTGAACAGAATGCCAAAAGCTAGCTTACACGGCCGCTCTATTGGAGTTTTGTGTTATTTTGTTGTTTTTCCAACATCCTACATGTACCAGACCCAATGGCTCTAAAGTTCCGGAGAATAAGTACGCTAAATATAAAAACATATATTTTCAGTGCTACGTTTTTTAACCTTGCAACATTAAGGACGGAACTTATAACCAATACGCTTTCACATTTTCTCACCGGGCGAACAACGTTTACTAAACATAGTACGCTTATCTCGTTTTAAAGTTAATCAGACTCACCTACTTATTGCGATGGTCTAAATATACGTACCTAGAGATGTTACAGCGTACCATTTACAACTAGCGTGTAGTAAAACATGGACACGTGGATAAACGTCAGCATAGGTGTGTCACTCAGCCAACATCGAAATTCTTGATAATATTTGCAAAAACAAGACATCATAACGTGATTGTAACAAATGCCTCCAAACCACTCATTCAACTGTTCTATATTTTATTATGAGTCTGCACCCAAACCAACTCTCATCTCAAAGATTCTTGGAGTTTACGAATTTTCGAAATTTGACACGGATTACATGTTTATGTTGTAAAATAAAAAAGTTTTTTTGAATGATCTTGATCGAAATAGTTCAAAACTAGCGTACGGTTGACAATTTTGTATTATGATCCTTCCTGTCAGTCTCTCCATTTAAATGTTTTTGTTCTCCCGAACAACCCCTACGGCTCTGGAATTACCACAAATAGCCGACTAGAGAGTAGGATGTATCTTATAAATAAGGAATTATGTTTATTACATATGAGCTCTGAAAATTATATGAATGCTAGTATTTAATACATAGACCGAGATATCGTTACAAAACCTAATTATTTGATTAATCTTGGTGTGCGTTAGCCACCAAAAAACGTTCAAAAGGATCATAAAATGTTTGGAGTTGACGAATTTTCGAAATTTGACACGGATTACATGCTTATATTGTAACTGAGTGACCTTAACTCATAAAGGACATATATCATCTGAGACAACTGAGGGGCGATAAGTAGGTGTTTTTGGTTTCGATAAAACCAGCAAAGCCCATAATACGGTAAACTAGAGGCAGACACATTTCATGTAAAATTCAGCAGACCCTTAATCTCTGGGATCCACCCCGCACGCCGAGGTAAATTATTAAAACGAACTTGAGCCAAGGGTAGTTCCGAAGAGCTAAAGGGTTGAAAAAAAAAATAAACTTACTTATTCTGAAAAGGGCTAAATTGATTAGTGGCCGATGCGAGCTGCGCTGACCGCAAACACTGGACCCTGTGAAGCAGCATTAGGCGAATGAAGAATTCATACGATGTCCGGCCGCCGGGGCCGAAGAATTCTTAATGTAATTGTAATCCAGTAATTGTTAGTGTGGCTCATGAAGTATTACCGAGGGTAGAGTATGACATCGGCGAGGGTGTTATTAGGCGTAAACACAGGGCTCCACTCGCTGTTTCGGCAGCACCGTGGCTGTAAAACTTTCAACGATGACTGTTGTCTTCGTCGCAGTGCTTATTGGATTTAAATTGCTATTTTCATAGCCGTTTAGCAGTAATTATCCACTTACCCTTAACATCGGCAATGTTTCCGCCATATAACTTGAACTCTGGTGACAGTTAATAATGCACTGTAATATAATTTTCTTTTTATTGTGATAAAATTATAATCTGCCTTATTGGGCAATAATTAATTGTGATAAATGTTCTCATTCATATCATATTTACAATTCTCATTCACTCGCTCATTCATACAGTATATATACAAACAGCACGGATGCCCCCCCCCAAGTCCACATGGTTGTCACCTCCCTCGCGAGCGAAAGAGCAAGCGGAGTCTTTGAAAGTCCCCTACGCTCGTTCGTCAGCCGCGTCACTGGATAAGAGCCAGCGGAGGCTGACCAAGAGCGCGAGAGCGACATACGCACAGGACATCATTGGGAAAACTGGCCGTTGCCAATATTTCCCCCTCCCCTTAGCTTTCTAATTATAAGATTAAGGATGAGGGAGAAGTGAAGGAATATTTGGGTTGAGCGGATCCTTGTACTAGGAGTACCCGCTTGAAGGTGGTGTGAGGGAATTAAGGAGTGTGGGAAGCCTCGGTAGAGGTTGATCGTTGCGGTACAGTGGTGAGAGTACTCTGGTGGCTGGGCCTAGAGTCTCTTTAGGCATTTTAGTGCAGTCTTATTTAGTTGGATAGCAGTGATGGGTGCCCATTAGAGGCTGGTCATTGCCGGTACTCGCACTGTCAGGTATTTATAGCAGGCCACATAGCAACTGCCGCGTTAGACTTCGAGGATGAGGAATGAGTGGCCCAGTGTAATATATTATTAGTGAAATACCCTAATAATGGGTAATGTATACATATTTTTTATTACTAATAAAATTAAAGGCATTTTATCACTTTTTATGACTATGCCCCAATTACAGTTACAGAAAAATTTCTAGAAAGAGGTTACTTAAACCCGGGAGTAAGAATAGAAGTTCATATTCATAAGACTAACCAGGTCCTATTACATGGTTAATTTTTGATACAGGTGCTTTTTTTTGTACAAGTAAACATTCCCCTCTATCAAGTCTGTTCTGGTTTGCTTTGTCTTATGGAGTATCTGCCCAGTTTCGGATACTTGGGAAACTCCTAGGGTCTGCGGACGCACTCTCTAGCTATCATGGCTTGATCCCTCCAGGTTTTCACTTCTTTCAGGATCTAGTGACACGACAGACCCATCAAATAACTTTATTAACTTGACCAAATTAACATTATACTGTTCATAGATATCAGCAATCTTCCTACTCCTCGTCTGACTGTGTGATTGAAATGACCCTGTTAAACGTAAGGAGTTTCTGAGAACCTCCAAATAATGGTTAATTAATCACTACTAAAAGGTGTTGATAATTGATGTTCTCTTCGTAAGAAACATCCCAAGGTAACTAGGTAATTGATGCACGTAACGAAGACATACCGGAGCTTGGACGCGGGGAGCCTAATCCAGTAATAAATTCGCGAGAGCAGAGACAATAGGCGCATCAACAAGTGGCTCACCTCTGCACTGATAAACAGCAAGCTCTCGTGATTAATCTAAACGTCAACGATTAACCCTTCTGCGGCTATTTGGTTTCAGTTTTTAGCCCCCCCCCCTCCTGTGCAAACACAAAGCCTCAAACAGTGGGGCCACTCGGCAAATATCTGTCATCCCTTATGTTTGGTCAGTGTTGTGTTCCGGCAGCCACTCGCTTTTCATTAACTCCGCTTTTGAATTAATGGACTCAGTCACCGTGGACTGTGTGTTTGTGTCCTCGATTGCACATAACTCATTACTCATTCCACCCCAGATTCAGATGACGTCTCCATCATCCCTTGTTGGTCTCCTTTCAGGCAATTAAACAATCCTTAACTATAATTGGAGGGTTGATAATTGATCGTTCACCAATTTTCCAGTTTAGATCAAAGTTTGTTTTTAGCTAGGTAAGTTATAAGCTAAATAATATTTTTGGAACGAGTATAGACATCATGGACTTGTAAAGTGGAGGAACACAATCCACAGATGTTCTTTGATTTTTCTCAGTCAGAAACTCTTACATTTTCTCCCTTTGTCTGTCTGTTTTGTCTGAGTCATAGATTTATGATATGTAAGTCCAAATCGATTTCTTGTATCTATGTATAAATAAATGTCAATTTGGGTGTGTAATGAGTGTAGCAATTTGAATCTAATGTTGAAAGTCTGTTTTATTACTTATTTGTGTGGGATTAGATATGTCTGATCAAACGTAATTAAATAAGACATTTATATGTGTTGTAATATAATCTTAACCATGAGGAATAAAATAGAACTCTAAATACGAACGAATAACTTATGAGCTGGGATGGGACCTGGGAAATCTTAAGAGTGAAAAACGGTTCCGATTTTTTTATTGTTTAAATTACGCCCCTTCCAATCAGGTAGAAGGACTGTAAGATTATCACGAAAGGAAAAAAATACTATTTAGATATCAAACTGTGTAGAAGAAGGCAGCAATATAAATGTCTTATTTAATTACGTTTGAACAGACATACCTAACCCCACACAAATCACTAATAAAACAGACTTTCAATATATTCAATCATTCAGACATTCAAATTGCTACACTCATTACACCACCAAATTGACATTTATTTATACATAGATACAAGAAATCGATTTGGACTTACATATCATAAATCTATGACTCAGACAAAACAGACAGACAAAGGGAGAAAATGTAAGAGTTTCTGACTGAGACAAATCATTAAAATTCAATTTAGGGACGATACGAAGGACTATACATGTTTTATGTTATCAAAACTTAACACTGCTTAAGCAAATTGCCATTTAGTTTAATAATGAATAGTCACTAAAATAAGTTATTGAATCATAAGACATAAAATGGCTGTATATTTATACGGGACTTGACCCCAAGGAGGGCTGAGGAGAGAGATGGCATACGGAGAGGGCTGGCAGTGATATTAGGCTCAGATCCGCTAAGATCATTTATCACTCCCCCAGCTTGGACATATTGCCTCTTCTCAGATCTGGCCAATATCTTCTTCTCACAGGCTCAGCTTCTCCTGTGTCTCTTTCATCATCGGCCCCAAGTTGTCATCCTGCTTACGACTCGAATGGAAAATCATATAAATTTTAATTATGACTAATTATAATATCTGTTGTCGTCCAAAAACGGTTTTATGAAGTCGATATCGCCCTTTTTTTTACAGCTTTTAAGGTTTCGTTGGTTTCCACTTAACCAGAAACTTTTACGTTTCCATCCGTTTTTCAATTAATTAAACTAGATTTATAAAATTTTGCATGAAAATTTCATTTCGTTCAAAGAAAGACATTATCTCCAAATGATTGATAAGTTATCATTAGAATTGAATTTAATCATCAATTCATTTCATTAGTATCAAATTAAAGATACTGATGTTTATATTTATAAAATGTTATTCGTAAAAAGGCATAGTAAGATAAATATCGATACAGAAGGCAGTGTCAGAGGTTAGACGCTTCCACCAAATCATCAAAATAAAGAAAAATTTTTATAGATTATAAGATTAAGGATGAGGGAAAAATAAAGGAATATTTGGGTTGAGCGGATCCTTGTACTAGGAGTACCTGCTTGAAGGTGGTGTGAGAGAATTAAAGAGAGTGGGAAGCCTCGATAGAGGTTGATTGTTGCGGTACAGAGGTGAGAGTCCACTGGTGGCTAGGCCTAGAGTCCCTCTAGGCATGTAGTGCTTATTTAGTTAGATAGCAGTGATGGGTGCCCGTTAGAGGCTTGTTGTTGGTGGGCCAAGCGCTGTGATGTCCACCATTTGGTCTGCTTTACCAGATCTTGAGAGTTGCCATCTTGCCGGTAGCGGTGGGGGTGCCATGTCTTGGAACAGAGGGATTTGACTATGTTTCATCGAGTCAAAGAACTTGATGTGTCTTCTTTGGATGACAAAATAAAGAAGAACTCTGAAAGGAGAATAGATATTAGATGGACTAGATCAGGTGTCACCTGAGTAGATATTATAGTTGTTTTGAACTAAAAGAAGATCAAGTAGGTTTTGATAATTACAGCTCACCAGGCATTATAATTTACCCTTGAGATAGCAAGAGTTAGACAGCTCTTATTAGGAGCAATCATGTCCAAGAGGGAAACCATTGGACAAAGAAATGTTGGCAGGCGTACAAAGGTTAAGGGAACGGCAGAAAATTTTGGGGGTTAATGAATTTTGTGAGGTTTCTGATTGCATTGAAGTATTAGATTGGAGGAATTGGCAGTGATGGTTAGGAGCTAAGATAGGGAATTAATAATTGAATGGGCATCAACTATGTTTAAAAAAAAATTTTTTATTTGAAAGAGAAATGTTTAAAAATATGTGACCCCTTCCGCTGTGACCAACAGCGTAGGGGGTCCACAGCTGCTAAGAGCTCTGTTCGCAATAAAACGCCGCCACCCCCGCCCCCGCCGGCTGAGGGTTAATCCAGAACTAATTAGGAAATACAGCGCTATAGGTGACTGGAGGTATATATCTCTTGGGACCGCAGGGTCCGGCCAGCAGGCGAGAGGGTCACGAAGACAAAAATGATAATTAGCATTAACAGTGTGTAGCTCTGACCATTCCGACCAGCTGGCCACCCTGCACCGCTATTTTTGTCCAACCCTTCCTGGGTCGTTCCTTACATGTGCACTCCATAAGTCAGCAGGTTATTGCTGTTAAATAGCCGACTCTTTGGATAAATCACACCTCCTTACGAGGGAGGGGGAGTCGGAGGCAATTCAAAGTTTTAACATACTTCACTGTACGCTCCTGTAATACTTGTATTACTCAAGAATAGGAGGGATGTGGAAGAATAGCTGCGCACAGTTTTTAGTTTAAGTAATAAAGGGTGTCCCAGAAATAACGCAAGATTTGATTGTACACAGTTTTTAGTATATTTGTTGTTATTTTTTTATTGAATTATAAAGTAAATAAGATGGGTTATTTATGGAATAACACATCGGGCAAATGGCCTCCACGACTTTGCTAGCACATACACACTCTTTTGCCGAAATTTTCCATGACCATTTGGCATAAATGTGGTTGAATTTCGTTGATGCAGCGTTGAATTTCCTCTTTTAATGCACGGGTGGTTGTGTGCTTGTTGACATACACCTTTGACTTGAAATAACCCCATAAAAAGAAATCTAAAGGTGTTAAATCACACGATCTAGGGGGCCAATTCTTATCACCGAAACGAGAGAGTACACGACCTGGATGTGTCTCATGCAGTATTTGAATTGTTTCATGGGCTGTATGGCATGTGGTACCATCTTGTTGAAACCACATATTGGCCACATCAATATCATCCAATTTTGGCACAAAGAACTGTGTTTACGACGCCGAATTGATGTTCCTGCATTTTCAACTACACAATCACGCACTGCTTCTATTTGAACGGCTTGTTTTTGACTGACCAGTGTGTTTAGTGTCTCCAACTGATCCAGTCCCCTAAATTTTTCCATTAATCTCTTCACAGTTGATGAAGTCAAAACACTATCACGACTGCGGCCGCCAAACTTTCATTATTTTTGAGATAATGTTCAACAATAAATACACGTTGTTCTATCGTGTAACGCTCCATTTTTACTAACCCTTATGTCAATATGTCTATTGACCCCTATGCGAGGTCACTTTACTGCACAAATGGCGGCAAATTCAAACCTTGCGTTAATTCTGGGGCACCCTTTACTAAATTACATTTGTTGACTATCTCAAGGATAACCCGGCAAACGGGTTTTTACTGAGAAACATAATATAAATAGTACATCGAGTTAAGGTGGCATTTGTCTCTGGTCCACTTCAACGTGTACACGTTGGACATGGTTGGGACAAACTACAAGAAAGCTACTGTAATCGGTTATGCTGACGACATTCCGACATACACCAGAAGCATGAGTGCAAAAACAGCTCTTCTAGCCGTGTCAGCTTGTAACGTAATCAGTATCACACTGGGTAGGTAAAACAAGAGTGACCGACTGTGTAATCTTCACCCCCCCCCCAAACCCAAACAGGGAAAAGGCTTGCCGAAATCCTATATTATAGGAGAGCAAGAGAGCACACCAACATTCTCAATGAACTATCTGGGTGTAAAAATGGACAGACAATTCCATTTCTCTACCAATTTTAGATATAAAGTACGCTACAATTCTAACTGGCTGTCGCACTTTGTGGCTTCACCCAACTAGTCACTGTGTCTTAAAACTGATATCTATAAACGTGACCTCCGGCCAGCTCTGCTTTACGGTGCCCTGCAACTGGACTGACAATGCAGCTAAACGTCTCCAACATTTCCAGAACGGAAGTGGACAGACATACTTCTCTCCAGAGGTTAAAGAAAGCCGACATGCACCCGTTGCTTGGTGTGCCGTCGGTGGATGAGTTCATCCGCCGGAGACAAATCAAGTTTTTTGACTCATTGCATCACCTCAAAAACCCGGTGTTTAACACTATGACCCCACCACCCTTCCTGCATCTTCAGCAACAGACTGTCGGGGAAATTAGGTTGTCAGTTGAACGGTGAACCCGATCAGCTTTTCAATTCCATCAAACGATGTATCATGCATACCATAAAATATTGTTATATGTCAGAGAATATATGAACGCTGACCTGCACCCCTTGGTGATTATGGTGTGCCGTCGGTGGGTGAGTTCCTCATTGACGCATCAAGGTGCACCTAACCAACCCAGTGTTTAATGGCCCCACCACCCCTCCCGCATCGATGGCAACAGACTGTCGGGGAAACGTTGGGTTAAGAATCAGTATGTAAGTTAGTTTATGTTTGATCAAAAAGGTGAGCCCCATCATCTTTATTAGTCAGTTTAGTCCAGTCCCGTAATATAATGTGTATCATTATACTTGTTTGTTCATTATATAATTTTTATAAAATAACAAAACTCGTATATAATGTAGCAATGCTTCAGGAAATACAAAAATAATTTGTAAATAGATTCTCCTGAGGATCTAAATTATATATAATTATCTGTAAATTCAAAGGGGCTATGAAAGAAAAAATAAAAAAAAATGGAAAAGAGAATATCTAAAATGTGGGCATTCTACGGTAATATATTGAGCACGAACTGTAGTTTTTAAATAGATTCAAATTTTTTTAAGAATATATATTCTGATAGAATGTAAATTTTGTAATAAAGGGGTTATGAAAAAAAAATGCAAATCCTACAATTTAAATCCTCACTCTACTCCCGGAAAACTAGATCCAGTATTTGAGACTTTTACACCCCTTCCCACAGAACTACAGCATTCGACTGTGCCGTTCTAGTTCGCTCCACCACTCTCTGAAATTCTCTCTTAGTATCCACTATGGTTCATCCTTACATTCGTTTAGAGCCCTCCTAGTCCATCCTCCTAACTATTCAGACAGATGCTTGCTAGTTTGGGAACTATTCATCCCACTATTTGGCTTTTTTTTTTATTGTTCTTATGAAGATGATTGGCATGCAACGTTCATAGTGTTTATAGTGTTTATAGTGTTCATAGTGTTTATAGTGTTTATAGTGTTTATAGGCGTTTAAGTTGTAGAGGGATAGAAGTCTTGGTCAGAAAGATGGGTTCTTGTCTGTGTTGAATTTATATTTGTGGGTTATTGTGAATATAAGGGGGATTTTGAGATTGAATATTTGGAAAAGGTTCATGGATATTCTTCATGCGTATGTGTAAGAGATGAGGAAAGGCAGCTGTATTTATTGCTTTATTAACCATGAAGGTATCAGATACATAACTCGTTTCCCTTATGTTTAAAATATCCCCTTAATAGTACTGATAAGACATTTACTAATGGTGTAGAGCTTTCCCTACCTCGAAGTAAGGAGGAACAGTGCATTTTCCTTCTAAATCGCTTCTTCTTCTCTACGAACGTCCTGGGTAATAACACGGCATACACGAATGACATCCAGTCAGGGACAAGATAGAAACATTGAAGGAGCAAACCTTAGTATTAGTAAAAATTATCCGATTATGATTGCTAAGCTCATTTTATGTGTTGGTTTTGAGTTTAATGATATTCATAAACAACACTACCTTTCCCGCTAAATTGATATTTTATCGTTATTATTCATATGCTATATTCATACACTCGAGCATTAATGGTAGTCACACTGCCATTTTCAAGTGCAGTAACAAGTCAAACATCTGATAGCTTTTTAAAAGTGACTGCAGAAAGCTCTGTGTAAATACATGCACCGATTTGCGGGTAGACAATTTATGTACAAAAACAAAAATTATATATAGACAAGCTTTCAAATCTCATGTTGGCACAGATCCGTTGACGGGACTTAGAATAGGAACAAATACTCTTTTAACGAGAGCGAAGGAATGCCTGGGTTACTAATGTATATCTGCCTGGTGTGAATTTCATCCTGCCTTGTTTTAATAACGGATCCATATACTGGAATAGCTTAGATTTGCTCCTCTGTAAATTAGAAATGACTATAAATAATGGCCACCCCTAATTATACTAAATAAGCAATGCTACTATTCCCTCCAATTGCGTTAAAAACCAAATAAAAACTTTTCTGCAAATTTGTATTATTCTTAAGAATAACACCCAATAATAGACACCAGAAAAATTATATTTATATCGTGTTAGAATTAGATTTTCAATAAAGATTTAATATCTTTTATTATTGCATCAACAGTCGACGCTTCGTCTATTCAGGTCATTGTAAATGGTAGTATATTTAAATTCATATTCATTCATTATTGCATACCGAAGCGGTATATGAAAAACTTTAGACTTAGAATGCAAAACGTTTTTTGTATACTTCATAAGAAAAGTTAATCTTCTTGTGTTGGGGGAGGTTATATTATACAAATTTTGAAAACAAAAACAATCAATGAATTTGAATTTAAAAATACTACCATTCACAGTCCTGATGATACTTGATTAGTATATCTTGACGATATAACAGTAATAAAAGACATATTGGAAGAGACAAGGTTTTTTTTTGAAAAAACTAATTATCATGCAATCAAAATAATAAAAATTTTTATCGTAAATCCTTTTTTGTTTTTGACCCTGGGTATGAATCTAGCACAATCAAAAGCACATAGACTAATAGTAACCATGTTGAATTTGTTTATATTAAAGAAATTTACAACTAGATTTTTATCAGGCCAAAGTTCGTGAAAGTACTTTAATTATTGTTTACCTCACCTTGGTTTTTATTATTGTCCTTGTTGGATAATCCGAAATCAAGGCTTCCCTAATGAGGGAAGTGGTGGAGTTCGGCCAAGGTTCTGGCACCGACCGTCACGTTTATCAAGTTTGGTCTTTTGTATACATCGTCATCATTATACTACTTTCAATAATTATAGAATTGTAGAGTCGTTTTTAGAAAGTACACCGACAGGGAAACCGCCAGCAGTTTTAGATCAAAGAATTAAAACTGCTAAATGTGGATTTTATAACAATTACAATATGCAGTCTCGATGCAGTAAAGTTACAGATATATACAACTATAACATATATTCTCAAGATAATGAAATCAAAAAAAATTTTCCATAGACTAAAGAATAGTAAATATTATTATACTTATGTGATCAATACTTACCGGGTTTTAGGTTTAGGTTAAGAATCGTTTGACATTCTTCGCTAGAACAGTTCACATCTCATGGTATTACAGATTAAGGCAGTTATTCTAATTGTAAATGTAATTCTAATTGAGTGCATAATTGTTTAATCTATACCGAACAGGTAGAGGCTGCGAAATGTTGTCTATTTAGGAAAATATTTATTCTTTGATTTTCAATCATTTCAATGTTTGATGACACTTATTTGTATCACTTTCTGCAGAAACCCCATAAGTGACAAAAAATTTTAAAACTATATTTTTTTAGTTTTTTGCATTTTGATCGGTTTGGTTTTAATATAATCCACATTATTCTGACTTGTACAATGCCATTTTGAGTTGCTGACATCAGTTGAAAAGGAATGATATATATGAAGGAGGAATATATGAAAAAACTTAAAGCATAATACGCTTTAAAAAAAACAAATGCTAAATTCTTTTTTAGCAAAAATATTTTACTAAAAATAAATTTTTACCAGTTCTCAAAAAGCATGCTTTGTTGATTTATACCCTTAACTAAACTTAATTTTACCATAAATAAGTAAAAAAGTGTTGAAACTTCATTTTATAGCCCATAACTGCACATTCACACACATTAGGGGATTCAGATTCATTGCACATTCAGGGATTCGATAGAAAACTATTTACCATTCATGAACAAGTAATGAATTATTGACAGTTTTGTAGTATTAATCATTGAAATGTTTGAAATTTGTTATCTCCAGGACAAAGACGGTTGATTAAACAAACATAGACAAAAAAATATGGGTTGTCTGCTGTTGAAAAACTAAAAAAATTGAGATACTTAATGATTTCAATCCAAGCTTATAGAAAGCATTATCATTATAAAATATATGCAATTTTAAGGAATAGAGATACAATAGAATTTAGAGAGAGGGATTTCTTTATAAAATAAAGCTTACAATAAATAAATTTTAAGGACATAATTTATCAGGATAAAATCAAATCAATAATCATTCCTTTATCCAGTCCAACAAGCTTATTGATAATGTTTGTTTGCATTTCTATAGCAGCAGAATGGTTCAGGCTAAACTTCTGTTATTTCATGTTGTTGAATATAAAAACCTAGATTATTTTTCCGTTAGTCTGGGAAGAGGCCGTAACCTAGGCAAAATATATATTCTGGTCAAAAGTACTGATTAAACAACTTTATAAAATTACAATCTGCCTTATTGGGCAATAATTAATTGTGATAAATGATATCATTCATAACATATTTACAATTTCCATTCACTCGCTCATTCATACCGTATATACAAACAGCCCAGAGACCTACCAAGTCCATATGGTTGTCACTTCCCTCGCATGTAAAAGAGGAAGCGGAGTCTTGGGAAGTCCCCCACGCTCCTCCGTCAGCCACGTCACTGGATAAGAGCCAGCGGAGGCTGACCAAGAGCGCGAGAGCCACAGACGCTCAGGACATGATTGGAGAAACTGACCATTGTCAGGGCTCCCACTGTATTTATAGCAGGTCACGAGGCCACTGCTGTTTCAGTCTCCAGAGGATTGTAGGGATGAGTGGTGCCTTGGAAGGGATGAGTTCAAGAATGTAAGGTATATTAAGATCGTTATGAAGGGTTTTGTTGCTGTTCTCAGGTCTTATGATTGAAAGGATTGGATACAGTTGATGTTCGCTTTTTTTGCTATTCCGTATGTGCAGATTGGCTTAAGTATGATTTTGTAGATTAGTAATTTATTTTCTATTGAGAGAAGGGAGGTTAACATTTTTTTTTATAACTAATCATAATATGAACCCTACCAATTCCAGTCTCCCGTAAGAATATCCCGACCCCCAATTTAGTGTTCGTCGGTTGTTTTAACTTCTAAAATCATGTTTGTCAAATCGCTCTTTTCTCTTCCTCCTCAAACATCCACCTATCTGATCGAATCCAATAAGGTTGTGGGCTAACCCCAACAATCTTTCCCAATTAGCTATTGGAACAAAATTTTACTATTTATTAAACTACAAAATTATGTTTGTTTGCTCTTATTAATGATTAGATAATATATATTTGCTATAAACTATTAGGGTTCCCCTGGAGAGAGCCATACAGACGGATCGGTGCTAATTAGAGAAAGGGGGAGGGCAGCCGCAGATAAAGGGGAACTATGCGGATGCTGCCAGGGGGAGCTGAGAATTTATCTCGACCGCTCGACTCGCCACCAAGACGTTGATTAATTCTATTACAAATAACTCAAGTTTAGTATATCGCCTCCTAATGGGTCTACTCAAATCCTGATTACAGTACTCACTGTGCGGGTTAGTTCGCGCCCGCCTTGGATAATTATGCTTTAACTAGGAGAACAAACTTACATCTCAACGGGCCCCATGATTAATACTGCCGGAGCAACTCTTCGAAGGAGAGGTCATTTGTGGAGGGTCCCGGAGGGTCGCGGCCGATAGCTGAATGAAAACTTGGACTGGAGAACTTCCAACAAGTGCAGGGCTACTCCAAGGATACGCTGTAGGTCCTCTCCTACTGGGTGTTGTTCTCTTGATAGCTCTCCCCTTAGCCCGTAGGGGTAACAAATGTTTTCTTAGGTGATGCCCACCCTCACTCAGCAGGGTTTTATTGCTCAATGGAAAACTTGATTGTGGGTGCTTAATCATGTTTACTCTATCCTACCTAGAAGAGACTGGGCGAAGCCTTGTGAAATATATGCTCCAGCTCTGTAAACAATCGCACTTTTTCTTTTAGTCTTTTCTTGTACAGGTACTATTGAGATTTTCCGTTCTCGGAAGACTGCCTTGATCCTCCCCCCCCCCCGTAAACCCCTTGAATTTAATACAATGTAAAAATATGAACAAGAGAAATGAAAAATTTTCTCCGCATTTGAAGCAGGTTGGGTTACATAAAATCAGATTGAAGTTAATAGGAAATAACATGAATACAAATCTAGGTGATGGGGCTCACCTTTAGTTTAAAAAATGGGAGAAAAACCTACAAACTAAAACCTAAACCTAGAACCTAAAACTAAACCGTTCCAGCCGCGACAGCGTCCTGCTATTAATGGGGGAACGGAGCGGGGGTTATCGTGTTAAACACCGGGTTTGTCAGGTATTGCAAGGAGTCGAAAAATTTGATATGTCTACGTTGGATGAATTCATCCACCGTAGGCAGCTCAAATATATCGTGAAGCTCACTGTTGCTCCGCTGCTCGAGTACCTCTGACCACTTTCATGAGTACACCGTTTTGGGATTGTTGGGGTCGCCGAGCATTCACTTTGCCTTGATCCAAAACGATGCATGGCTCTTTATAACTTCTCACAGAATATCTTAGGTTTATTTAGCCGTAATCAATATCACTTACACAGTAGTTCTCATCGAGTACCGTGTATTGTTTTGAAAACTCGTACGAGGGTGTAATTGTGCTACTAACATGGCAAATTTTCAATTGAGCAACTATTTTCATCCTCTCCTGATTGTCGTTCCTTAGTCTCGTCAAAATTCACATTAGAATGTCCGAAGATGGCTTCTTGTAATGCCGTCGGATAATACGTAATGCCTATCACAAACCTTCTCTCTCTTCGTACAAAACATAAAATCCTGTTCGTCGTTGAATTTCGATCCTCTTTTATAATGCTTAGGTTGAAGAAACTGTCTCTTAGTTTACTACTGCGAGAAAGCCAAGTCTTTGCCTATGTACAGTCCGAAATCTAAACCATGTTTACAATTTATGACAAATAATAATTTATACTCAAGACTATTATCAGAGGAGGGGGGGGGGACTGTGTAAAATGAGACAGTTAAGTGCTGTTGAGAAAAATAAGCTCCTGTTTTGTTTTTTTCATTATCAAACAGCTTTATTATGATAAAATTACAATCTGCCTTATTGGGCAATAAATAATACATATAAGTGACAAATGATCTCATTCATACCATATTTACAATTTTTCATTCACGCGCTCATTCATACAGTATTTACAAACAGCCCAGAGACCTCCCAAATCTACACGGTTGTCACCTCCCTCGCATGCGACAGAGGAAGTGGAGTCTTGGTAAGTCCACCATGCTCCTGCGTCAGCCGCGTTACCGGATACGAGCCAGCGGAGGCTGAGCAAGAGCGCTAGGGCCACAGACGCTCAGGACATGATTGGAGAAGCTGACCATTGCCAGGGCTCCCACTGTCACGAATTTATAGCAGGTCGCGAGGCCACGGCCGCTTTAGTCTCCCAGGAGAATTATAGGGATGAGTGATACAGTGCAATGTATGTGCTAGGGGATTAGGGTTGTTGGATAGATTACTATGGAATTTCATGAACTTGAAATGGATGATTTCGAGAATTTATGGGATATTAAGAGAGCTCCTGTTTAGTGCCTAGAGATTTTATATAGGCCTGCTTGAGTTTGCCTGCCTACCTTGAGTGGGTAGGTATACTGCATAAGCACTTAACTCCTGTAGTAGTCGGACTTGATACCTGGATAAAGGTAGTCAAGGCTTTTTAAGTCCCGCTAGTATCAGGTGATTGTGCGAGGATCCCCCAAAGCTATAATAAAATAAATTAATTGTACAAATATTTTTTCTGTGAAAATGTAAAAGTTTTTTTTTCTTAGCAAATTTTAATTGTTTCGATTTTTCAATTTTGGATATTAGTGTTGAATGCTCTCTTGTTTTCAGTCTGCCCTCGGCCATTGGTCTGAATGGTGACAACAACAAGTATGGTAAATTAACATTCTTGGCAACTGAGTCTAGTACAGTAGATTTTCAGGTATAGTAACTATTGGTGAGTAATGATCCGTTTTTTTCTTCAATAATTACTATAACTCCAGAAAATGCGGCAAATGTTTCAGGATCTTTCAAGAATTTTTTATGTTACGTTTATAGTAGACATATAAATATGTATGTGTTCCCTTAGCACTCAGCTATATAGAAAGGGTTTTTTTTACCACTGGATACGAATGAATTTATTTAAAATTTAAATTTATTAGACGCCTTTTAATAATATTGAAATGTGTTTTAGGAACATCTCTTCTGCACTTTTGCACTAGGCTATCACACCTAAAAAAATAATAAATTCTATCAACGCCTTATCACTCCTATCATCCTTAAAAATCTTCCCTAAAAAGCCATCATATTGTTTAGTATTTATGTTTATATTTATTTCTGTTCTCAGAACAACCCGTTTTCTGATACTTTGGAAATTTGCTTACAGCATAATCAAATAAAGCCAAGTGAACCATTCTACTCGTAGAACACCAGAACGTAGCTTTAGAGGAAATCATTCAACAATACCAACTGTTCAGAATTGTTGATTACTAATCTGACAGTCTTGAGCTTTTTCTTGATATCAGCCAGGCATTAATTGGTATTGTGGAAACTCAAGCTAGCTCTCTAGTTTTAAAATAATTTTTGTCAAATCGCTTTTTTCACGTTCTCCTTGACTCTTCTCAGTCCTTAGCCTACCAACAATCAGCTGGAGTAATTAAGTTTAATTCTTTAATGCATTTTTACCGTTCAAATCCTTACCCAGTCTTTGTGCTCCACTTTTCCCAAACGAGGAACTCACTTGTCCTCCTAGAGCAGCTTCATCTGTTAGAACTTGAGAACAGAAGCTCAGAAAATGAGGAATTAAAGTGAATGAGAACAGATGCACACATATCACGTTAATTTTCAACAGATCTTAGTGAATCCAAGTTACCCTTAAGGTAGTCAAGTGGGTTGAGAAACCTTGATAGTCAAGAGGAAGCTTCCGCAAGTTAATCAGGCCAGACTTTTCTTATCACTGTTTAAATATTTGCCTTTAATGTTTGATATCCTCAGTTTTAATCTAAGTCTAATACATTCAAGGGTCTGAAATCATACTTGAGCCTTAGCTATCGAGTCTTTTTATAAGTGAAGTATATTTTTTTTTATTCTCTCTATTTTGAAGTGGTAAAAATGATCCTATTGATCTGAAATTTCAAAGGTAAAAACTCGAGAAATTTTGTATTAGTCTGAACAAATTTTGATTGTACAAGATTGTAGGTGGTTTATTCCTCTTCATAACACAGTTCATTGTTAGGCGTAATTTTTTTGTTTTATATATAGTGTTTGTCGGGAGATCGGTTTGGGTTGATGAAAAAGAAAAGTTTTCATCAAGTTTATGATGTACAACATTTTAACGTACAAGTCTTTTTTGTTTTTTTTTTTCTATTAGTGCCGAAGTGATGTCACTAATTATTACCAGCCATGTTTAACCTCCATATTTTTGTTCTGGTCCGGATGACCTTGTCTGCAACGGCGAAACGTTGTAATGAATAAACTTGATACTTAACATCTCTTTTTTATCAAACCAAGCCGATCTCCGAAAAATAATTTTACTCATTTACATAAATTATCTATATAGCAAATATTTACATTATAAGTACAACTTTACTTCACAATAGTGAAAATATTTTACTTTGAAAAATTAAAATTCCTTTAATTGTTCAAGGTTTGAGATTTAATTTGGATATAATATGCTGATATTGCTGCTTGAATAAACTAAACTATTCGTTTGTCATCGGAATGAGCTAGGATTGGACTCACAACTTGGAACACAACCTGTTGAAAAGACATAAGATTTCGTGAGGCCCCACGCCCTCGCAGTAACCCCGAGAAGGTCCTATATTCCGGAGCGGAGCTTTCTCATGGTAATGCCCCGATGACAGAATGTTGCCAGTTTATGCCGTGGGGGGTGGCGGTCTCCACCCGCTGAATACGTTATCCGCGATCAATCCCCCAGCCCTCGTATCGTCGTCTAATCAAATAGTCCCCCTCCAGTGGGGAAAACATTGACCGTCCCTGATGTATACTCTCTTTGGAGGGTATTGAAAAATTCTTGATTTTTAAATTGATAGAATTGAAAAAAAAAAACATATTGGATCGATGTCAATTTTAAGAGCCTTGAGATACATCAAGACCATGAAAATATTACACTGGGCCACTCATCCCTCATCCTCGAAGTCTAACGCGGCAGTGGCCTCGTGACCTGCTATAAATGCGTGACAGTGGGAGTCCTGGCAATGGTCAGTTTCTCCAATCATGTCTTGAGAGTCTGTGGCTCTCGCGCTCTTGGTCAGCCTCCGTTAGCTCTTATCCAGTGACGCGGCTGACAAAGGAGCGTGGGGGACTTCCCAAGACCTCCTTCACACGCGAGGGGGGTGACAATCATGTGAATTTGGGAGGTCTCTGGGCTGTTTGTATATATAGTATGAATGAGCGAGTGAATGAAAACTGTAAATTGGTACGAATGAGATCATTTATCACAATTACTTATTGTCCAATCAGGCAGATTGTAATTTTATCATAATAAAATTGTTGTTAAATTATTATGCAGCAGTTGGGGAATATGCTAAATCAATCAGCTAACGAATCTACACATTAATTTTACAGAACCGAAAATATTATTCTTCCAAAGGATATGTCTGTTTGCGAACATCTTGATTGTAAGGACAACAAATTCTATAAATTTTGTACATCGAGATCTGAAGTCCGAATACAATATGTTCCTCATTAATTAACATTTCTACCTGTGTATATTCCTATAAACAGATCTGGGTGATGGAGTAGAATAAATTACCAAACGTATCTATAGAACCCATTAGACAGCATACTTGACTTTTATTTGCTTTTAGCATAAATGTGATAAGAGCTCCCTATAGCCACTTCGTCATAACATTTCCGTCTCTCACGTGTGGATTAGAACTTGAAATGCTTACTACCTTGTTCTCTGTGGCTTGAAAAATCGAATATAGATTTGGCAAAACAGGACCACTATCAACACATATACCAAAGACTTGCGTGTACATCTTATGGGAACTCTGTACAGGTTCAACAGGAATACTTGCATACATTTTGTTTATGTGATGGATCTAAGGACCTTTGAAGAATATTGAAGATAAGCTACATCATTAGACCATGTGCCATCTCCAGGAGGTACAACGCAACATGGAGTGGAGTATTTTTTTAAACATGTAAATATAGGTTTAGATTCATGTTAGAGGAGAAGATTGTAAATTTTTATAAGGTCTTAACAGTAGTAAATAGAATAAATTTTATTTTTATTCATATTTTGTATTTTCTTTTATCGGATAACGACTGTTTCGTTATAGAAACATAGAATTCAACTTAGAACATTATAGAATTGGTGCATCTAAAATAACATAATTAACACCCCATAAGCCAGTTATGCGGACATATGGGGGAAAGCCCGTTATGGAGTACCGAAGCCATGAAAGATGAAAAAAAAGTTTAGCATCAAAAATTAAAAAAACCAAAATTGTTTCCACTATTTTAATATAATGTGTTTTTTTTATATCAGTTCATATATGCTCCGTAAGTCGATGAATTAAGTATATACTATTAGACATTGACTGTTATTACGAGTTACTCCAGGTTTTTTTCTTTTTTAGTTATTATTGTTATTTGTATTTGTTTTACTACCTGTAATAGGACTTGTCCCTGCTTGTAGAATACATAAACCAAATATAGCATTAAGAAGTGAAATGATGACTACATTCTACGCCTTATCATCTCATGTACTAAGGCTGACTGTAACTGATGTGTTAAAAGATAGAATTGTTTCAATACCGCCATAAAAAAAAAGATTTAATTTCCAGCAGTGCCCCGGGTTACTTTTTGAAACTTGATAACTGACTGTAAGATGATTCAAGCCCCCTCCAATTTCACAGCACTTAATCTCGGCAGAAAAAGCGATAAAAACCGACATAAGCCCGGAGCGGCACAAGACTATCCTACCAACATTGTCAGTGGTTTATACAGACGTAAAAATTTTGTTTATTGTTTATCTTCTTGCGTGGAAGGGTCGTAAAGAGTGGAATAAAATGTCACTTGTTTGTCCTCCGACTTTGAATGGAGAGAGAGAGAGAGAGACGGTGGGAGAGTGGAAATGTTGCGGAGGGAGTAAGCGGTAAGGGTTGGGGGGGGGGGTTTACGAGGGTGTAAAGAGGCGCGGGTTCTACGCTGTCCCAGTAAACACGGCGTAAAACCAACAGCTTGCGGCCTTAATACACGGATTATGGAAAAAAGGGCGTTCTGCCCGCGGGAGCTTGCGTCGGTCTAAAGCTCCTCGAGAGAACTGTGCCAACCGCTTAATTCTCAATTGCTGAGGCAACCTCCGTTTCAGTGTTGGAAGTAAATCTTCCTGGGCATTATATTGAACGAATCAAATAAGTTTTTTGATCTCATGAACTACTCGAGTACTAAACCTACAAACTCTGTAATTAATATAATTGAGATGTGGGGCTCCTTGTACTGCATAAATGCATTTTAAGCAGGTTTCTGTAAGATATACTGTTTGTTGATTATTGTTAAAATTCATAAAACGAAAACGTGACTATGGCTCACCTTCAGATTACAAAAAGGGACTTACAAACTATATTAAAACTAATCTTACATAATAATTTAAAACTAGAACGTCGACTGCCTTCTGCCATCGGGACGGGGTAAATCGTCTTAAACACGGGGTTTGTCATACATTACAGCGAATCGAAGAATTAGTTTGTAAAATATGTCTACGACGAATGAATTCATCCACCATAGGCAGCTCAAAATCTTTGTGGAGCTCACTGTTTCTCCGCTACTGGAATGTAGTATGTCCGACCATTTTCATAAGTATACCGTTTTGAAATTGTATGAGTCGCTTTGCTATCAGGATCGATCTCTCGATTTATTTTTTTTTCAAAACCCCTTTATTTATCAAAATTTTTACAATTTACAAATTTCTCCTCTTACTGCATACGCAGATGCATTCGAAGGAGGGTAGAATTACAATAACAATATTCTATTTGAAGTTAAAATTACAATGCACTGGGTACAGGACTAGGTGATGGGGCTCACCTTCAGATTACAATGTGGGAACTACAAACTAGCACCTAAAACCAGAACCTAAGACTAAAGCGTTCCAGCCTCGACTGCGTCTTGCCATCGATGGGGGAACGGAGCGGGGGTTATCGTGTTAAACACCGGGTTCGTCAAGTATTGTAGGGAGTCGAGGAATTTAATATGTCTACGGCGAATAATTGATCCACCGTAGGCAGATCAAAGATCTCGTGAAGCTCACTGTTGCTCCGCTGTTCGAATGTACTGTGTCTGACCACTTTCATCAGCGGTGGGCCATACAGCAGAGCAGGTCTGAGTACACACTTATATATCATGAGCTTTAGGCGCAGTGATAGATTAAGGGAAGTCAACAATAGCCGGTAAGACTTCGTGCGGGTTTGCTTCAACTTCCTCGCAAAATAGTTACTAAAACGGAGGTGTCTATCCATTTTATTCCCCAGATATACTAGGTTGTTTGCTGGTGTGATCTCTTGATATGAATACTGTAAGAATTTTAAAGAAAAAACCCTCCTTTGCCAGGTAAGTCCGAGGTAAGACTTACAAGGTGCCTTATTAAGGCCAAATGAGCCCGCAGAACTGAAAGCATATTGCGGAGAGCTGTTGCTTTATTATGAAGACTCTGCGGTTGGCCTACAGACTGGTTATGAGCTCAACCAACGAGATAGAAATGTTTAATTAAACCGGAGAAGGGCGCCTTCTATCTTATATCGTGGGCCGCTCCTAGCGCAATCTGTCTCCACTCCAAGCAATTAGTGTCCCCGTGCTTCCACGAGCTTATCTCCTTTTTCCTTTTACTTTTCTCCTTACAACAAGGAAATAAGTTTTTTATTTTTTTTTATTACAACTTTCCACCGTGGTTACCTTATTTAATAAATATTTTCTCTACAAAGAATCTTAAACTAATGGATCTACTTCAGCAACTGCTTACGCATAAAGTGACAACAATGACAATTCTTGGGTATTTGATATTGTTAAACATGTTCATCA
The DNA here is from genome assembly GCA_930367205.1 of Acanthosoma haemorrhoidale. Classification (NCBI taxonomy): domain Eukaryota; kingdom Metazoa; phylum Arthropoda; class Insecta; order Hemiptera; family Acanthosomatidae; genus Acanthosoma; species Acanthosoma haemorrhoidale. The sequence continues at coordinate 20,345,743 of OV884014.1, read as the reverse complement.
GAGGATGTTAGTTTGTCTTTTTTTGGATGAGTTTATTTCGGTGTTAAACCCTCAGGCCGTCAACGTCGTTATTTAAATATTTTAACCTATTTGGCGAGCCCACCGATGAAAGCTTACAAGGAAGAGAGAAAAACCCAGGCTCCCCTGAGGATCAGGAGGCGCCTCAGTCCCACATATGTGGTGGTGGTTATTGATATTGTTTAACTAGACACGAAGAAAGATTGGTTGGCATTATTCGCGTCAAATCTTAAGGAGGGGAATTTGGTTTCGAGAGAAAATCCATGCTGGCTGGATATCGTTTTCTACTAATGCTACTGGCAATCTTAATGGAAGTATTGGGCTGTCAAACATTGGGTAAGTCTTGGTTATATTATTGACAATTTGGATCTAGGATTTTCGACTAGTTCCGCTTAGAGTAGTAGTGTAACAATATTCGATATATTGAAAGGGGATGCCTCATTTGGGTTCGATCAGATACGTAATGTAGATCATTTCCGGTAAACGCTTGTGGGGAGCTATTTGATTTCCCGGATGTACTCCACAAATAAAGCTACATTTAAACTTGTGGTTTTCCACGTGATATTCTAACTTTGCCATACAGTTAGTTTTCCTTCCCAATTATTATATTGCTTAGATTATTCAATCTTACAGTGTGGAGGCAAAAAAAAAAATCATTTTCCGAATCTGAAATTAATGATAGCTGGTACTTGTTTTCGACACTTAATGACCCATAGGATTTTGGTATAATAATGGTTTATTATGGTGTAAGATTAAAAAAAAAAAAAAATTTATGATGTGTAAACACCAATTGAATGGGAGAATTCGTATATTTTGTTAATGTTACGTCAATTTTTCGAAAATTTTAGAGATTCGTTTCTAAAATTATCTACCGTAATATTGTTTTTTTTATAAGTAATTGAGTAAATTCAATAAATCGTATTGAAATGACATTTTGAGCATACACTTACTATTTTCTGTGATTATTCTTTGAACCTGCAAATAAGTTCTGGCTTCCTTATCCTACGAAATGGTTTATTTACATTTAGCATAATGTCATTTAACAAACCTGTAAATTTTAGCTACATTTTCCTGCCTTTCTGGCCATAACACCGTTTTAAAGAACACATATAAATAATAACAATAATAGGAGATTGCCTACGTGTAGGATTGTCATTGACAGTACAGGTCATTTACGGTCGGTGTGTATCCGAAATGGATTCCATCACAAAAAAAATATAGTAATCTCTGTGAATGTTTATTGATAAAAGAATCGTTGGGGACTTTAATTTAGAAAACGTTTCCTAACATTGATGAACTCTATTAATATATTTGTGGTATTAGTTACCGTATGATCGGAATGAACTTATCTCTTCCCAGTTTATGAAATTCCATAGTAACCTATCCACTCACCCTAATCCCCTAGTACAGACATTGCACTGCACCACTCATCCCTATAATCCTCCTTGGAGACTGAAGTGGCAGTGTCCACGTGGCCTCCTATAAATACGTCACAGTGGGAGTCCTTGCAATGCCCTGTTTCTCCAATCGTGTCCTGAGCATATGTAGCTCTCGCGCTCCTGGTCAGCCCCTACTGGCTCGAATCCGGTAATGCGACTGATGGAGGAGTGCACCGCTTTTTCGTTATCTGACGTATACGACAGCTCGGCGACTACAACAATTCTAAAACGGTATACTGATGAAAGTGGTCAGACATACTTCATTCGAGCAGCGCAGCAACAGTGAGCTTCACGAGGTATTTGAGCTGCCTACGGTGGATGAATTCATCGGACGTAGACATATCAAATTTTTCGACTCCCTGCAATACCTGACAAACCCGGTGTTTAACACTACAACCCCCGCTCCGTTCCCCCAGCGATGGCAGGACGCTGTCGCGGCTTTAGTCTTAGGCTCTAGGTTTAGGTTTTACTTTGTAAGTTTTTTCTCCCACTTTTTTAAACTGAAGGTGAGCCCCAACACCTTGTAATGTATTTATGTCTTTTCCTTTTAACTTCAATCTTATATATGTAACCCAACCTCCTTCAAATGCATCTGCGCATAGCAGAATGAGGAGAAAAAATTGTTAATTCTTGTTCATTGATTGTTCTTATTTTCACATTGTAAAATTCAAAGGGGTTAAGAAAAAAAAAAATGGAGAACGTGGGGGAGTTCTTAAGACTCCACTAACCTCTTTCGCAAGGGAGGAGGGTGACAATCATGCGGATTTGAGAGGTCTATGGGCTGTTTGTAAATACTGTATCAATGTGCGATTTAATGAAGAATTGTTAATATGGTATGAATGAAAACATTGAACAGAATTGCTTATTGCTCGATAAGACAGATTGTAATTTTATCACAATAAAGATTTAAACTTAAAAAAAAAAAAAGAATCATGATAAAGTATTGTTATTAAAAAAGTTTGCATTTTCTTTGGTGTATGTCATTAGGCCGTAGCGAGTATCTCAAGGTAAGGTATTAATTTTAATCGAAAATTAATTAATATAAATCTATTAATCTATCTTTGTTTTGTTTTTTCATTATCAAAATTTAGGATATTGAATCGTGCATTCATCATGGTGCCCAAAAAGTCGTGAGATTAGTTTAGGTTAGATTGTTATTCTATAAAAAAAATCCTTTGTTGCCAATATCAGGCATTATGCCAATTACTTTTGATTGCATCAAGTTTGACAAACTCTTTTTTGGTTTTATCACTACTGAGCAAATTATCTCCCACTGGCAGATGTTAATCACCTTATTTTATAATAAAAAAAACATTATACAATAAACCAGCAGATTATATCATGCCTGTTTTTAACTATTATCTATATTTCTTTATAATTAAAATCTATCAACTGTTACTTAATAATATCAGTTCGTGTGCTACCCAACACTGCAATTATACCTACCTAATTTTGTTTTGTATTGTACAGAAACTAACTATTGTTAGTAAGTTTTACCAATCATGTTTAATGCATACATTCTTTTCTTGCCGTGCCCCCCCCCTCCGATAGTTACAAACTTTGTCGAAACGTTGTCCATTAAGAAAATTTGAAATTGAAATTTCTTCATTGTTAAAATTACAATCTGCCTTGTCCATTTTGAAATTTGATTAAAATCCAACCTACCAACTCCTCTCCCGACCTGCAAATCTCTACCTCCCTTCAATGATTCTTCATCAACATGCTATTTAATGTTATGCTTTATGTTTTTGTAATTAAATTCTTTAATAGGGAATCTGCTCAGTTTGTTGATTGGAATTTTTTTATTTTCTGTTTAGATAATATCAGATTAAACATAAAAATCAAATTTCTCATACTATATCAGCGTACGTATGTGTGTTGCCACGTAGATAACATGTTGGGCACCCCTGAATCAGTGAGTGATGCCCGTGCCTTGACCGGCCCAGCCGCAGTTAGTGGAGAGAGCTCTGAAGAAATACCTTCGAGCACAGTAGTAGAGGACCGGGCCGGCAAAAAATCAAATGGATTTTCCTTCCCACCCTGGCTGGCTCCTCGAGTAATGGATCTTTCTTGGATTAATCCTTCATCCTCTTGGCCACTTCACTCTCGCTCTATGTCAGTACGGCTGAGCGTACGATGGGTGAGGGCTCTACTTTTGGCGAAGCCGATTTAGGAATCCCAACATATACAACACCACTCCTGTGGGCATAAGATATTTTTTTTATACCACATATGTAGTGCTAAAGGAAAGGGGATAAGAACCTTTTTTATCATTTTCGGAAAACGCACTATGTTTTACAAAGTATTCAAAAAAGCACTTATTCCCTTTTTACTCTACCACCACAGATACATCTTTAATTAATGGTTGTTAAAATAACTAAAGAGATGAAAGAAACCAAAGAACGTTTTTGGTGTAAATCGCATTCTGTCCAGATTATAGAGTATACAGGGGGGAAAGACCGGGGTTGATCCCTCCTGATATTTTCAAAAAAGTAAAAAATATATATGTTTTAGGAGACATAAAACATGACTTTGGCGTAAAATATCTTGCTATACCTTAAGGCATTTTGGTCTGTTGATAGTTTTAAGTTTTAAGTACTCTCAATAGATTTATATGATGATAAATTGGACAATTAGCTAACGTGGTGTAGGGTAAATTCTTTGCTTTCGATTGTTAAGAGCTGTAATTTTTTTTTAGCTATTAACATTGTATTATCATATACCATCCAATTTAAATCTGTGCATTTGTATATCTTATTTGTTTTTAATTAAATGTGTTTGTGGCCCTCAATTTGCTAATATTTAGTTAATACTCTGTCTTGACCTTTAATGTCAACACAAGGCTCATTGATGTTTTTATATACATAGTAATCTTAATAATTTTACAGTAGTAATATAATTTTTATTATTGTTTTATATGACTAAGTGAGAGTATAATTCGTTGAACTGAGCTTTAAGTTTCCTAGAGATAAGTTGGCATTTGTGTATAATAAGAGCGAAAGGAGGAGTAACAAGGTGTCAGTTAATCATATTTATTTTTATGTGTGCTCATAAATATTAATTTCCAGTGTGTACCTGATTATTTTCTGGCTGGGTACTACAATATAATATAATATAAAAATATATAATAAATAAATGACTACTTCTCCCTACAAATTAGAATTTTCAAGGTATGGTAAAAAAATTTCACCTTATAAGAAAATAATTTTTCGGTGCCTCAACCCTCATTGCAACCCAGCAAAATTATTGATACTCTGTTTGCCTGCTCAAAGGAAATATGGACATCAGCTGAAAATTTCCTTTTAAATTAATGAAATCATTAAATATTCATTCAAAATAATAACGGATAATATGTTACTGAGGGTTACAACAAATTAGAGGTGAGTGCCCCGTTTGATAAAATGGGATTCGTCAGCGTACAGGAGACCACCCATCATTGTAGTGTGGCTTACCCATTTAATGGGTGTCCAAATTAAGTACAATTTGTCCTTTGAAAAGCCAAAATGGTGTAGAAAAAAAAAAAGAATCTGTTTACTGCCTGTGCTGTTGTCAATTGCAAGACCAACGTTGTCCATATGCCGTAGGGCAAAAATAACAAGAGAACTTCAGTACCAGTAATGGCAAAAAATTACCATCGTGTAGAGTTGCATTCTGAATCAGTGATGGCTTAAATATAGTATAGAATAAAACAGCCATTAGTCATTAGTCATGTCCTAGATTTTTTATTAAAGTTCAACAAACAATGAGCTGATAAGCAGCATAGACATATGCGTTGATTGTAATATATTATATTAGACTTCGATTATATAATGTATGACTTCGTTACATAAGGGGATCTTTTACTTATGTAGTTTGAAAATATCACCTCATATAGAAACAATCAAATGGTAATTGATGTATAGTAAATAATTAGTGGGAAAAATTAACGGTTTATTTTACTTGATAACAATATAACTCACCCAGCACTCACTATGGAGCCTAGGATTATCCTCAGTGAAACCATTTAATTGCCTTTAAATAATTATTTAATAACAATAAAATATAATGTGGTGAAGCTAATTCAATAAAACCATAATTTATATAGCCATGGACGAATAAGAAAACATTGACTACGGAAAAAAATAATAATAAGCAGGGTATAAACACAAAGCTGCCTTAGTGATAGTTTAAATTCCTCCTCGTTCTCCTACCCTCGCATACATTATTCTAAAAAGTCACCCTAAGGGGCAGAAGGGTGAGAGCGCCCCCCCCCCTACCCTTAGGAAAAAGTTTTTAATAAATTTTTGCCGATATATAGATCGATAGGGCAAGATGACGCTCCGATATTAAAGACAAAATGCGCTGGGGGACGAGACAGTCAGCGGCAGCAGGTATGGATTGGGAAATTAGGGATCTCATCCCTGAACCCACCCCTCGGATCACACCAGTCCTGTATCAGCTCCATCATATGGCTAGATTGATTTATTTCACCCTTCCATTTCATCCCTTCTTGATATCACTGTTGCTGTTTTACTCCAATATGAGTCTGCTTATTAGATCGTTGTCATTATGTTAAAGTTATATATAACAAATTTTCTCTACATAATAATTGCTGACCAAAAATCTTTGCATCCTAGGGGTGCATTAATACAACTTATTTGGCAAACATGTACAGCTTAGATTCTCCAGCTCTACGCAGAAGGGATAGTCAATTTTGCCATTATGTAGACAGTGATTGACAATCATCCATTAATATAAAACCTCTGTATAATAGCACCAGTCAAAAAACAATTCATGATTCAAATCGATAATGATGATACCAATTTGATTTTGAGTAATAGCCTCAGTAGCATACCTAAGGCTTTACACATGGGCGGTTCCAATTTGCCACCGAGTAAATCAAAACCAGGAGTAGTTATTTACACTACAAGTTCAGTAACTTGTAAATATTTCTTTTGTTTAAATAGCTTGTACACATAATGTTAAAATATAAGTACTTTTATGTACTTATTTATCTTATTTTTTGATTAAAAAAGTCTTGAATGCCACCGTCAAAATTTATATCATTTGTTGGCTACTTTGACTATGAAAACTATCGCTAGATTTCATAATCTTAAATAATTCATTGTGGAAGGCATATTATTTTTAATTTGGAAAAGCTCCGTTTATAATTTTCAATTTTTCTTTAACATTTTTGCAGTATTCATATCAAGAGATCGATCCTAATAGCAAAGCGACTCATACAATTTCAAAACGGTATACTTATGAAATTGATCGGGCATACTAAATTCCAGTAGCGGAGAAACAGTGAGCTCCACAAAGAATTTGAGCTGCCTATGGTGGATGAATTCATTCGTCGTAGACATATTTTACAAACTAATTCTTCGATCCGCTGTAATGTATGACAAACCCCGTGTTTAAGACGATTTACCCCGTCACGATGGCAGAAGGCAGTCGACGTTCTAGTTTTAAATTATTATGTAAGATTATATTTAATATAATTTGTAAATCCCTTTTTGTAATCCAATGGTGAGCCTTAGTCCCGTTTTCATTGTATGAATTTTAAACAAAATCAGAAAACCTGCTTAAAATGCATTTAGGCAGTACAAAGAGCCAACACATCTCAATTATATTAATTACAGAGTTTGTAGGTTTAGTACTCGAGTAGTTCTTGAGATCAAAAAACTTATTTGATTCGTTCAATATAATGCCCAGTAAGATTTACCGCCAACACTGAAACTTTTGGGTTCAATTTTGGGTTTTCCAAAGGTTTTCAGCCTTTGAGTAAATGTTTAAAGAGATCCTTGCCCGTTTTTCTACCGTTTTGCTTGTTCTTGTCAACCAGTTCCAGACATAGAATCCTGGATTCTTTTCTTGTCAATATGGAGCTGTTCTTCGTCAATGTCATCAAATCATTGACATTCAAATTCAGAAAGCCTCAATCACCCCCCCCCCCCAATGTCCGATACTGGGCACGATTGCCTGTCGACATTGTTTTGATTACAGCACCAGTACTTTAAACTCATGTAAAGGGTGCTGCCCCAGCATTAACGCAAGATTTCATTATCTTGAAAATAATGAAAGTTTGGCGGCCGCATTTTGAAAATTTCATACAAAATATGGTCGGAATAGTGTTTTGACTTCATTAACTGTGAAGAGATTAATTAAAAAATGCATGAGAGTGCTGTTGAAAATCCAGGAACATCAATTCGGCGTCGTAGACAATAATTGCAAATTTCAAGAAGCTCTCTACAGCGTATACTAACTAAAGATATGGGTCTCCTACAAAGTTACAAAATTCAGTTAACACAACAATTGAAGCCTCTCTCGTTTTGGTGATCAGAATTGGGCCCCTAGATCGTGTGATTTAACACCATTCGATTTCTTATTATGGGGTTATTTCAAGTCAAAGGTGTATGTCAACAAGCCCACAGCCACCTGTGTATTAAAAGAGGAAATTCAACGCTGCATCAACGAAATTCAACCACATTTATACCAAATGGTCATGGAAAATTTCGACAAAAGAGTGCGTGTGTGTCAGCAAAGTCGTGGAGGCCATTTGCCCGATGTGTTATTCCATAAATAACCCTGTATAAATAAAAAAATAACAATAAAAATACTAAAAGCTGTGTTTATTATTTAAATCAAATCTTGCGTTAATTCTGGGACACCCTTTACTAGGCTCTATGGAGTCGCATTCAGCCTTAGAAGAGTCGAGTTAAGAACTCTATTTAAAGACAGCTAAAATTGTTATTTTTTGTATTAACTTATCCTCACCATTAATTTGTTGACCACCTGAACGGCATTACCAGTCAAAAGTATCAGTAATCTAATAAAAAATAGTGTGTGCAGACAAGCCTTTTACTCAAAATGCGTCCAACCCAGCCCGGCCAATAAATCGTTAATTCGGACAGTCCTTTCTTTGCTGATAGAATTTAGACAATTTAAAAATGTCGGCCCACTGGGTAAGGTCATCGAAGATGCTCCTTTATACCACCACATTCTGCAACCCCTGGACGTTTCCCGTAACGTCTATTTTGCGTTGCAACTAACCTTTCCTTATGATAATATTGCACTGAATTCCAAATTTAAGCTTACTTTGGACTTTTTGTAAAACGAATATATTGTTGGAATTTCAAAGTTGTATAATTTATTATGACTAGGTTAAAAATTAAGGGTAAATTCAGGCCCACCATTGAAGCCACCTTTAAAGGTGCCGTTAAGATCTTGGTTCCCACTTAGGACTTTTCTCATATTCTTTATTCAGGTATTTTGCGTTGTTTTCCCTAATCCTCTTTTATAACTATTATATTACTTTATATAGTACTAAAATAACTATTATATTACTTTATATAGTACTAAAATAACTATTATATTGCATTTATTGCAGTAAGTGACAGCCCTTGATTTGCACTATTCTGCCTTTCATTTTCTTTGTTCATCTCTTATTTGAAGGTAATGTCCCTTTTCGTCAAAGCTCAGTGACGAAGACGCCGATGTCACGTGTGCTTTCTCCACTGGTCTTCGCCGATAACTACAAACTTTTGGTAATTTAAATAGCTGAGTGTGATTTCCCTAAAAAATAAAAGATTTAGTTTATTTTGTGGATTTGCAATGTTATATAATGCATTTACTAATATCTATTATCCTTGTCAAAATGCACCAGTACCACGATACTTTATCTTGTATTGCGATGTCATCCAATCACACAAGTCTGCACCACTTCTTATTATAATTTGTTATAACATTGTGCTGTTAATATTGTTTTTTCACAATACCTCCAAGTACTTGTAAGTGGCTTCATTTTATCTTGATTAGTAACTAAAGTTACAATGCTGTTGTCCAACCACATACAAAATAATAAATTGTTAGAAGCATATATGTGTACAAACATACATCAGCAGCTACACAATCTCTCTTAAGAGGCTCAGAAGGCCTCGTTTGAACACTTATTAAGAAAATTAAAAATTCCGCTGAACTTTTCCTTCCGATCGTGTTCTTTAGCACCTTTTGCGTGTGACACTGTAGAATATATGGAATGGGGAGTCGGGTATTAACTAACGGTACGGAAGATTTGTGATATTTCTTTTTTAACTACCACGTATGCTTTAGGGGAGGGGGTCGTAAGTCAGCACCACTACCCACATAGGGAACTGAAAATATGAATTTACCTCCGTTTCATCTTTTTATATCATATTAAAAATCTGAAATTTCTTATTTTATCTCGTCACAGCAACAAACGGACGTAAAATTTCGTAAATTTACTTCAATTCGATCTAACATATCATATTTAAGATCCTATGTTTGGAATTAATCGGGGTTCAGGAAGTGATGAAATCATACCACAATAATCAAAGAGGTTTACCCCTCTCAAGAGCAGGAGGGATGGAAGAAAAGTGTACTTACGGATTCAAATATGGAGAAGTCACTACAACTCCTAGATGAGAGCACCCTTATATTTTGTTATTATAGTTCTGTCAATGTCTAACAAAACTTAATGATAGTTCCGTTTGAGAATCGGTTTTTGATAGTTCTACAAGAATAAATGGTCAGTATCATTGCTAATATTCACTGTTGGAAGAGTGTTTTTTTCATAAAATTTTGCTTTAAACTTGAATTAAACAGGTGCAAAATACAGTGGGTATTTAAAATCGAGGTCATTTTATGGAAGTTTAGCAACCTTCATAAATTCAAGGAATTTTGTTCTATAAAATTTGTTTGTTGATATACAATGACTGATGGTAATAAGATGATTTACATATGTCTAGGCCATGCAAAATGATTTGCGAAATCACTACCAAAATTTATATTTAATCTCTTCTGGCCGTATTGCAATGTAAATTTTAAGTGGCCTTTAATCTGACGCAGACTCGGTGACGTATTTTCCTCCGTTGTAGGCCTTCCATCTCCAATCTTGGCCAAGTTCATTATTTTTTTTTGTTCTTTCAAATGTACATATTTTGATTTAAAAATAAAATCTTCATTTTCAGTTATTCGCTTTGGGGACAATAAATCAATTAAATTTTCTGAAATTTGATTTATTTTTAATCAAGGATAATAAGGAGGATAATAATTATAAATTTCAGACTAAGTGTGGCCTTGTGTCTGTTCCTTTTTTAATTAACTCCTTTTTATTCACTAGAAACACACGCTATCAAGAGACACTCATTACCATTTATGAAAGTGAAATAAATTCATCTACAGATAAGCACACTTCATTTCTCGAACATAAACAAGTAACAATTCCTTAAACCAGCTTTAATAACCTAAGTGATTGCAAAACACATAATTAATACCATGGCAATGCAGCAATGAGTTGGAATTTGTTTAACCATATCGGTTGAATTGTCTTCCAATTGAAGCTCAGCTTCCAGCCTGGACTATTGAATGACGCTCTAGCAATGTTCATATAACTAAATTCAATAAAACCATCATAGGAACGTATTTTCCCCACTTTAATTTATTCTTACTGACCACCAAAGATTTAACAAACCAGATTATCAAAATAGTATTGTTCTAGAACCAATCAATCTCTCCGACGAAAAAAACGGGAATAATACATCACATATTCGGAGAAAATAAAGGGTATACCTCAAATTAAATTGTTATCCAAGAATTTGTTTGATTTCAAAATAAAAATAATACTTTAAATTAACAAATCAGTTAAATCAGTGCTGTAATTACGGGTACGTACTTACATACGTATGATATAAATGTGTAGTGCACACGTAGCGAAGTATCGGTGCTATACGTCCATCTTGTGGTAGTTTTTTCTAACCATTTTCTATAAATGGATATACTCTGTACCGTGTATTCTGTTTTAAAATTTTTTGTACAATAGGTAAGTAAAAACAATTCGTTTTCTTCGATGCACATCCATCGGTGGCAGCCGAATGCCTACTGGCGTCATTTGCGATCACGTGTGTATTTAATTACCACTGTCACACAGTTACGTTTAAAAACCGTATGTGTGCAACGGGCCTAAATATTAGTTGTTACTCTGTTACAAGGTTGCAGCTATGGTTCAGAAAAGTGTACAGATTGTTTTTAAGATATCTCTAAACCCTAGCCAAAGTAGAGCTTCTCCCTTCGGGCTCGGCAATAATCGTGTATGTTACAGAGTCATTTAATTCCCTGCTTAAGTTTATTCTGTCCCAGCCCTTGTCGGCGACTGGGCAAAGGCAGTCGGGAACCCATAGGCAGATGAAGACGGTACAGCACGGTCTGTCACCCGATGACAGGCGACCCTGACTGATGGCCGAGGAGGTAAAACAAGAGGCCGGGGTGTGCTTTGTGTCCGCCGGTGATCCATCTTGCCCGCTGTGTGTACCGCTGTGCACGCCAGACGTGAGAAAATGGAGCCGATCAACCGTTACATTATATCGCAGAGAGAACCAGTTCTTCTGCTCGTCGACCCTCTGCCAATTTGTGACCATTTTGTCGTCTCTTTCCAGTTACAGGGGGGAAGCCGTCGCTAGTGGGCAAATCCTGAGGGTGATCTTAGGAAGTCGAGTCTGTAGTGGCAGTTAGAGGTTCAATACTCTACCGGCTTCACTGGGGAAATCCTCAGGTTCATATGAGCTCCCAACCTTACAGGCAGACTTTGTATATGTACTATTGTCCGAATCTTGGTACTTGAACCACGGCATAATTGTGTATTATAAAGTATTAAAAAGCTCTTAAATCACAACAATTAATGCTAGATAAACAAATTGTAATTTTACAAATACAGAACTTTTACGTTCTATCTGCGGGACTAATATATTTCTCATAATGAATAAATATAAATAATTATAGATCATCTATTATTTATTTTTATCTATCCACGCTTAAGTCGAATAATTAAAATTATGTATTTAATTGATTTCAGGTGCCATTGAATTATTCAAACAAGTGAATTTAATTACTATATCAAAATCTGAGCGTACTACTGAGCATTGGCGTAAAGTTATAATAAAATAAAATTGATCCACTTGATTTTTTATACCTAATAATTCTTTTCCGAAAGTAAATTGCGTGTTGAACAATAAATTTGAACCTTGTAACTGAATAAAGGTACTGGCATAATTGAATTTAAGATAAGATAAGTAAAGTATTTACATGAATAAAGATTAGATGCAATAAAATATAATGAAATGCTTACATTAGAGTTATATGTTAAATATTAATGTGGATTGTCTCTTACATAATTCTACACATGGTTGGTGTCTTAAAGCGGATTTCTCTTGAAGCAAGCCTGCCAACCTAGCCTAGTAACATGTAAGAGTTTACTGAAGCCTCTCTTCTCCTAATCATCCTTTTTTTAGTTTGTTTTAAGGAATATCACTAGTCACGATGTCCCTTGTTTTTCGTGTTACAATAGCGATTTTTTAATTATTTGTATTGCACTTTGTTAGCGGCTTTTTTTTTTCTTTATCGTGCTAAACACAGCAACTATTAAATACAGGGCGTAGGCGGCACCACAGTCCCACCTGTATGGTAGGCAGGGTGTATCCTCACATTAAGGACACAAGGGCTGGTCGGAGCATATGGGCAAAAACGATGTTCCCTACTAATATTTATATTGGGATCATGCGAAAAGTGGTCCGACATACCTCTTTCGAAAGGTTGAAGAACGCTGACCTGCACCCGTTGCTTGGTGTGCCGTCGGTGGGTGAGTTCATCCGCCGGAGACACATTAAGTTTTTTGACTCGTTGCAGCACCTGACAAACCCAGTGTTTAACACCATGACCCCACCACCCCTCCCGCATCGATGGCAACAGACTGTCGGGGAAAAATTAGGTTAAGAATTAGTATGTAAGTTAGTTTTAAGGTTGATCAAAAAGGTGAGCCCTATCACCTTTATTAGTCAGTTTAGTCCAGTCAGGTATAATGTATATCTTGCAGGAAATACAAAAATAATTTGTAAATAGACTCCCCAGAGGATCTATAATTATCTGTAAATTTGAAGGGGCTATGAAAAAAAAAAAAAAAAATTATATTGACATTACATATGACAAACTTTGAGCAAACAAATTGCGATAAGCACCAAAACTTCGGTAATCCTTATGTTTCAAGATGTTGTTATATTTACGACGAATAACCACTGAAGCCATCACATTGGAGTCCTCTCTCAATAGTTGAAGTGTAGTGTGGCCATGAAATAGACAAATCGCTATCGATATTTCACCTGTGATTCCTCCATCATACGACCTTTCGCGACGGAATGTGGACATTAGGGCACAAATCACAGAGGGAGCCTTTCTCTCATTGTCTCCTTGAGCAGTGGCAATTGGATACCTCATCTGACGAGATGGCTTATAGATGCGAAAATTGCTCAAATTTTCTATATTTATCGAAATATTCTGTGGAACTTCTAAAATAACAAGCTTGTCAGTTCAAAAATGGCAAACATTACCTGGTATAATGGAGGTTTATTATAGTATAATTGACAAGTGCTCTACACTAGAGTACACGTAAGAAGCATAAATCGATTTTATGTGTTTATGTATGTAATTATTGTTAAAAAAATTTTTTTTTAATAACTAGCACCTAATTATTCTCTATATGAAAAAGTTCAAGACTAGAGATAATTTCTGCCTACCACACTGGGGGACTAGGGTGCCACCTGCTCTCCGGTCGGCCTCAGTGGTCCACGCGATTCATAGATTCACAAAAGATACAATTAAAAAGGTAATTAAAGTAAAAAAAAAACCGTCATAATAAAAATACGAGCCTACTTATCTACGGCTCAACTATTTGTCATACCATCGATTTTAACCATTGATATAAGGAGGCATCAATGGTTATCTTTTCGGCGAGTGAGTCATTGCCACTGAACCATCTCATTCGCTGATTGTAACTTAATATATACTCATTTGAATAAAAAATAATATGCAAATAAAAAATTATTATGTATATGAGAATACGACAGTGGATTCCTAAAAAAATATTTTAAGGTATTTGAAAAATTTATAATATATAAGATTTTACTATTTTTTTTATTTGATAAATGAACAACCTGTGGCATTGGCTATTTATTTGCAACATACATGCATAAGCTTGATAATTAAATCGCTTTGTAGATCCACGCGTGAACAGCCAGAGAGTATACTAATAAGACATTTGTTACAAATGAAAAAAAAACAACTAGACTCACCGGAACCGGACCACTTCACCCCGATGATTGGCTGACAGCCCCCAGTGAAGTGGACCAATGAGAACGCCCGACAGAGAAGAACATGCAGACATACATGGAGAGGCGGCGAAGGAGAAGACACAATGACTGCGGCCTGACTGAGAGGTATCAGAGACAGCAGATAGGGGCGGCCCGGGGGTTGCCTTCATCAACTGCCACATAATGAGTTAGGGGGGGTGAGGAGGGGTAAATGGCCCCCACACACAAATTGTTATCTAATGGTCTTTTACATTAAGATAGGTTATGATAGCGGGGACCTAGTGAAATACTTTGCCGCTCGGGAGTGGGCTCCCATTGCATTGGTCGGGTGGTTGCTTCAGATCAAGTCATCAGAGGTGGCGTTTCCGGCGCAAATTTTGAGGTACAAGAAATGGTTTAGTGGCTAAAGTCAACTTATTCTGAGCCCTTGGTAAGACACGCCTGCAGAAGTTGTGGTACGAAACCTCAATGCTAAGAAAAAAAAATTTCCGGAATTCGAGTAAGAGACAATAAAATGTAATAAAATCTCGGCGAAAATATAAAATCGACAACATTTCAATCAACTCTTAAAACACAAAATCTCATTTTGCGATCACCTTTGATTTGACCAGAGAGCGAGAAGATTTAACTGTATGCACTCTAAGGGATTGATAAAGCCACTCTTTGAAATTTCCCACTGCAATGAACCAAAAATAAAATTGAAACCCCATACCAACATGATTAAAATAATTATTAACTATATTATTATATCAATTTTCAAAATTCTATACTTTTTCAAAAATTATAATACCTAATGTTCAACCATCCCACTTGGAGTATGTGAGAAAACAGCTTAAGCGAATTTCTAACGACTCTCACATGGATTAGTTTATCATTGCTGCATCTTGGTATGAAGGTTCTGGGTCCGAATCCCTGAGTGGACAGAGCATTTATTTTACGTCCGTAAATAGGTGTGAGTTTCTCCCGAAAGGAATCTCCACCTTTCATCCCCTTTCTATGGATTTATGGATAAGTGGCAAGAGGTTGCAGAACTCACCAGCAAACAGCCTCGTATATTAGCGCATACAAATGGACCCACACCTCAGTTTTAGTGACCATTTTGTGAGGAAGTTAAAACAAAGTCGCACAAAGTGTTACCGATTCAGACACTTGCTGACTTCCCCCAATCTATATCTGCACCTCAAGCAGATTATTTACAAGAGCTCACAGGCTCTGCTCTACAGCAGTGGAGGAACAGTGAGCTCCACTAAAATTTAGAGCTCCCTACAGTGGATTCGTTCGCTTCGAGAAAATTCATTGAGTCCCTGTAATATTTGAACAAACCCCGTGTTTAACATGATTTCCTCCTTTCCGGTTTCCCCATCGATGGCAGCAGGCAATCGAGGTGGGAACGCTCTAGGCTTAAGTTGGTTTGTAATTACGTTTCAGGTCCCATATGTAGTCCAAAGGTGAGCCCCATCAAGAACCTGTGAGCTCTTGTAAATCATCTGCTTGAGGTGCAGATATAGATAGGGGGAAGTCAGCAAGTGTCTGAATCGGTAACACTTTGTGCGTCTTTGTTTTAACTTCCTCACAAAATGGTCACTAAAACTGAGGTGTGGCTCCATTTGTATGCGCTAATATACGAGGCTGTTTGCTGGTGAGTTCTGCAACCTCTTGCCACTTATCCATAAACCCATAGAAAGGGGATGAAAGGTGGGGATTCCTTTCGGGAGACACTCAAACCTATTTACGGACGTAAAATAAATGCACTGTCCACTCAGGGATTCGGATCCAGAACCTTCATACCAAGATGCAGCAATGATAAACTAATCCATGTGAGAGTCCTTAGAAATTCGCTTAAGCGGTTTTCTCACATACTCCAAGTGGGATGGTTGAACATTAGGTATTCTAATTTTTGAAAAAGTATAGAATTTTGAAAATTAATATAATAATATTATAATTAATAATATAGTTAATAATTATTTTAATTATGTTGCTATGGGGTTTCAATTTTATTTTAGGTTCATTGCAGTGGGAACCTAATCCTTTTGCATTATAGAGAGTTTTAACAATAAAAAGGTAGATGTTAGGTTACAAAAAAATGTCATTGTTTATAGTTTAAGTGTTATCGAATAACACTTTAATTTGACTTATTGGTTGTCATTACGACCACCTAACAATTGATTGTTATTATTAACCGACTTTGCAGAATGTTCAATATTTAAAAAGATAAATGAATAGTAAGATTTTGATCTAAAATCTTAAATTATAATTTTTGACTTACACTCCTTTTACCAAACTATCTAAATAAATTACTTACTGGTTGCAAAAATGTCACATCGAGCATTCTATAATTATGCTATTTACGATTCCAGCTCATTGATGTAATCGACGACTATCTAAGTATAATCTTTATTATTGAACCTACGACAACTGTTATCCAGGCTCATTACAGGCGATGATATTCCAGTTATTTTTGTCCACATTGAATGCACTTTCCCTTATCCGGGGCGAATCCGCCGGTTTTGAACTGGATGATGAATCGAGTGAAAGGAGGAAGTCGGGAATTTTCTCCAGCTCCACAATTATAGTTTTTCCTCAGGCGGGAGAGTTTACGTTACCTATTCGTTATCCTAAAGAAACTTTCATCTTCACCATGTTTCCAGGCAACTATGTGACTCAGGGGAATAAGTGGGTCAGTCGAATATACCTCAAAAATAAATAAGTATAGGTCAAAATGTGTTTTTTTTTTTTTTTAAATAAGATCAAAATCAAAAAAGATTTACACACCAGCATACCTGCAAATGATATCTTTAAATTATTAATAATTTAATGTTGTACGAATTGGTAACTTTTCTGCAAAATTAGATTGAAATTGTAAATCTGTAATAAAAGTAGCTATGTAAAAAAAAAAACAATTCTATCACTCACACTTTTTTATTTTTTTATTGGCAATCTTATTACTTATTAAACTATGTGTTTTCTTCTGCAATTGTAAATTTATGTTCCTAATTTAAATCGTAGTCTGAGGATTCTGAAATAGGTGCAATGACGACTTTCTGATGTTATAACAGCAATAAAAGATATTTTTGAGACTTTTTTATGCACCAATCAATATACAAATGTCTTTGTTTGCGTGCTATTTGCAAGAATAATATTAGATAAGTATAGATGCACAACTTTGTGGGGTATGCTAACCCCTAAAAGAGATGATTATTATTGATTTTGAGTGTATTTTACCTTTACAGGTGCAAAAATGGTTTTCAAAGAACACATAGTTTGCAGGCGTGTTGCATTGTTAAAAATATTGCCTCGAAAATACATATTTTTAGGGTTTACTCCTTCACCGGGAACACAGAACATATTTGAACACTTGGTACCATAATAACGATCTTTGAGAACACAACAACAGAACAGTTGAGAGGGATTATCACTCTCAATGCAAACACAACAATGCACGATAAAAACAACATCAATAGACCATTTGTCGTATATTTATCGTACCTATAAATATTCTGTACCGAGGCAAGAATCGTTAAATGCCTTAGTTCAACTAAACTCTTGAAATTAATTACATTTTTCGGTGAAATTACCATCAAACGTTAGAAAAAGACACATTCGTTAATATTGTTCAACTAAATCGTGGGAAAATATTTTATATTAGTTTCTTTTTAACTTTAGCGTATACCTTTTTATACGGGTAATTTGTAACTGCCTTTGTAATCGGGTTTTATTACGAGAATGTGTTACTTATAAGTGATGATTACTTTTATTTTTTGGGTAGTTAAATACTGTTATAATATATCCTCCCCTTTAATTTGTTTTTACTTAAAGGATATTAGGCTTTTTATGGAACTTAAGTGAGAAGAATTATTTTATTCATTGATTTGGAACTCTGTCTAGTACCACAGCCAGCGAATGTGCAAAGTATGACAAAATGTCATTCTGACTCGTATACAGAGAACACTCAGTGACAACTTCTATTCCAACCTCTCCTCAATCGTCACCTGCTATGTCAGGTGTTGAGTCTTAGCATCAATGGGTTTGGTTGCCCAAGCAGTTTGTCGCGAACTTTTCTGTATAATGTTCTAACGCACTTATGTGAGCAATACGCCGTACTTCAAATGTTGCACCCTTCATAATTCGTTGATTTTTTTATTCAAAAATCTGTATACTCTTACTTTTTTTAGCGTATCCGTTACTTTGAAAGTGTATAATGCGAAAATGCAGGAACCCCCTCGCGACCCACATCATCAGAATTATCCTTGGAATGTTCTTCTTCCCGGAATATTAGTTAATGGTTTGGCTTAGATTATTTATTTAGACCATTTATCACAATTACTTATTGCTCAATGAGGCAGATTGTAATATTATCATAATAAAGTAAAATAATATCACTTGATTATTTAGTTTTGCTGGGTTTTCGAACTATGTGGGCAAGGCTACTACTTCGAACTAAGTGTTGCTTACTGAACGCTGAGTATTTTTTTTCGTCAGCTCTCAAGATAGATTCCAGCGAGTCCTCTGGGTTCGAATCAGTTCAGGAAATGATGACGGGAGAAATCCCTCATTTACATATTTTACCTTAATTCTTCAGCTAAATCCTGTGTATTTTCTCTTATTTTCAGCCACTACCTTCAGCAAATTGTGATCCACAGGTAATTTCCTGATCCAAGTAAACGGTGGTATTATTAGCCTGAGACAATTACCTGGTGGTGGTGGTAGTAGATGAATTGGTTGCTTAACTTCATCTCTGTTGCCATGGCGAGGATGTGGGCTACGAGGAGGTTCCTCCATTTTCACACTATACACTTACGCTAACAAAAGAATAAAATAAAATGAAAATAAAAAATTGTCATTAAATGGCCAGTACGTTTGCGCTTTGTGTATTGATGAAGGCACACATGCACATCGTCTGCTGCATTAGACTGTACTTTGAAGATTTACGGCCTCGCCGACAGAAAGACGTTCGCAGACCCGTGGGAACGGGCCGGTAGCCAGTACATAAATCAGGCGGCACACACAGGTAATTAAACATTTAATAGACAGGCTCGCACAAGTCTATAAAGGAGCACCACCTATGATGTATAAAGAAAGCCCGGGAGGGGGGAGATATGTGTTTGTAAAACAAATTAGTCGCCGTGTGTGTATAGGTGTGTATATATAAAGTGTGTATACGGGAACAGGGGGCCGGTGGGTCATTACATGGCCATAAATTTGCGGGGTCCCGGGGGGGCTGGCATTTCACACCCCCTTACAGTGGGGTCTTATCCACTTGTGGGGCGGTCAACTATCTCTTATGGCCGTTTAGGATCTGTGGTCTCTTTGCCTGCCCTCCTATTTTTGAAAATCCTTTCCAAAAAAAAAAAAATGGGTTTAAGTACGTGATCTATCTCCGGTGTGGCCGTTGTTGGTAACATTTTGATTAATATACAATTGTTTTCTATACTTAATAAGGTTTAAATTAATTTTTTTCAATCAGTTCGCACTTTAGCAATTTTTGCTATAAAAATCAAGTATACTTAGTTTTACCTTTAAATTTCAAAAATGCATTTACTAGATTTATTCATTTGAATGTTCGGGATCGGATAGAATTATTCTCCTGGGATAGTCAATCAATAAATCTGTCCACCTATCAATACATGGTTATTTTAAACAAATCTATATAAGAATACAATAAAATAATAAATTTAAAAAAAAATCCATGGTACACCTCACGAATTTGGCCAAAGCTTGCTGGTTGGTGGTCCTGAAGTGCTTATGACATCAGCTGTAGGATCATAAATAAAAATGAGGAAGGAATCTGGTTTAGAAAACCAAATTTAGAGGTCACGACCTCTCAACTATTTTTTTGAACGTTCATCATGAACGGGTTTGGGTCAACCCCGACCAGATCCATTCCCCAACGTAGCATTCCCTGGGCAAGCCAGGTTTTGAACCTGGGTATCGTCGCCTGGAAGTGAGCATTTGGGACTGTCTTAATAAAAAAAATTTATTGTAGATTTTTGGTACAAACTTGGTTTGAATTTCGACTGGAAAGAAGACCGTCTTAGCCGAAAATTGCACAGGAATGCTGCAGAATCTCTTCTATTTGTTGAGTTGAGATATTGGTAACAGAATTTGATGAGCTAGTGTTGGTTTTGAATGGTGGTGAGAATTTGGGAGTTTCGAAATATCCGGGTCGAGCCAACTATTGACTGATTTCGTTCAGCTCCAAGGACGTGATTAGTTGATTTAAACATAATAAGATTTCTTTCTCACATTAATATAGTTTATTTACCCACGATTTTCAATTGGAAGTTTGTTTTTTTTATTTCCGTAATGTAAAGCAAGTTTGTTATGCAAGATTGGCTGGAGATTAGTGGAGAGATTCCCTGTTTTCTGATTGGCTTATTTGTATAGGATACATCAGCCAGTTCCGTTTACCGAGGGTTCACGTTTGGTCGTGGCATCACCTGCAAACTTGAAGCATATGTTGAAGTGTAGTACTAGGAATTTATGCTCTACATAAACAAAAGAACATAGTCGTTCCATGTACACAGTTGAACAACATAACCAGAACTATGACAGGAACAATCGGAGGTCATCTGCTAGAACGTGTTGTATTGAGTACGCTGTGCCAAGCCTAAAGCTAAAAATAATTACATTGATAAACGCTGTTTGCGCGTTTACGCTCTTTGGTTAGGTTGTCCAGCCTTTCAGATCAATATTATTTGATACTGATGAGGAAAATTTTCATCGCAAATTTTCGTAGTACCTAAAATTGTCTCCATCACAAATGTAATATTGACTATCGCTACGGAATGTCAAAGTGCCTTCTAGGGGTCAAGAATTATTTTATTGTCAACGTTTTTCAATTTCTAAAGTTGTCAGAGAGAGGGATTGAATGTAAAAATATTTAAAATGTAAAAGTCTCAGATGTCAGGCTTTTTTTTTTGGCAGAGCATTACGCTGATGGTACTTTGTTAGGTCTTTTTTGTCCAAGGGAGTCTAAATCGCGATTCTTCATTTAATTTTAATACTTTATTAGCGTAATTAATATTTGGGCGAGTCATTGCTTCTTTGGAGATCGGCTTAGGCTGAAAATAAAAATGTTCATCGCGTTTGTTAGTGGTCAACGTTTCAACGTCTAACTCATGTCTGCATCAGATCCTTCGTTGTATGAGCGAGGGGACGATCCCCTCATGTCACAGTAGCTTCTGAATCCTCCCTTCGTATCAACGATCTGATGTATACAAATCGAACCATTGCCCACTAATAAATGCAATATTTGTCGACCGAAGCAGATTCACCGGTAATGAATTCACTGACACACATATGTAGCATTGCATTCAATAGTGATGAATATGTTGATGGAGAATCATTGTAGATAGAGAGTTGCAGGTCAGACTTTTGATGATGAATGAATGTTGTTAGGTTTTTATCAAATTTATTATTAGATAAATTTAATATATTTGATGAGATGATGAATGCCTAACAACTCTCTTTCATTAACCAAAGTCTTTACCAATCCATTTATATTATATTTACGTCTGCCAATAAACTCCTAGTTTAATCATAGTAGATGTTTTACAAGACAAATTCCAGGACAAAACACAAAATATCTTTAAAATAATTTTCACCTCAACGTTTCTCAATAATGGAACAGTATTACATTCATTACTGTCATTAATATTTTAGATATTATTATTTTTTTTTTAATAATTAACAACAATTTTTATTAGGATAAAATTACAATCTGCCTTATTAGGCAATAAGTAATTGAGATAAGTGTTCTCATTCATACCATATTTCATCATTCACTCGCTCATTCATACATTATTTACAAACAGCCCAGAGGCCCCCCAAGTCCACATGGTTGTCACCTCCCTCGCGTGCGAAGGAGGAAGCGGAGTCTTGGGAAGTCCCCCACGCTCCCTCGTCAGCCGCGTCACTGGATAAGAGCCAGCGGAGGCTGACCAAGAGCGCGAGAGCCACATACGCTCAGGACATGATTAGAGAAACTGGCCATTGCCAGGACTCCCACTATCACTTAATTATAGCAGGTCACGAGGCCACTGCCGTTTTAGTCTCCGAGGAGGATTATAGGGATGAGTGGAGCAGTGCAAT
Source organism: Acanthosoma haemorrhoidale (assembly GCA_930367205.1). NCBI lineage: Eukaryota > Metazoa > Arthropoda > Insecta > Hemiptera > Acanthosomatidae > Acanthosoma > Acanthosoma haemorrhoidale. The sequence continues at coordinate 20,323,059 of OV884014.1, read as the reverse complement.
GACTGTGCTAGGGAATTAGGGTGGTTGGATAGGTTACTATGGAATTTTATGAACTATTAGATATTATTGAATAAATTTTGGGGCTCCTTTAAAGTGTCTATAAATGAGTATTTTTTTTTCAAATACGTCATCATGAGCAGGCGGTATAAATTGACATGTTAGTGAGAAAATAATTGGTAACCATCTGACCAGTATCTAGTTCTAAGTAGCTACATGGATTCACAGCTCTAATTATTATTGTGAATGCAAACTATTTATATATTTAGATATTTGTAGAATCTTGAATAATAATAAAGTGTCTTTTAGGAATTGTAATGTATTTTAGTGAGGGCTAGTCCTGTTTTGTCGTAGATCGAGTTCTCACCCTGTAAGTCACCCTGGATCCTGGTGCACTCCAGTATGAGATACTTTGCGGTCAAAGGGTTGGGATTTGGTGGAAATGGTTTCTTTTGTAAACGTAAATAAGTTATCTTTTCCAGTAGATGAACATATCCATTCGGATGAAAATCTGGAAGTCCCTATGACACTTATGGGACACAGCGTCCCACGAGTACGACAACCGTAAATATTCCGAGTCATCTAGCATGACGTGACAGGACAATGAAAAAAAAACGACATAAAGTACACGTCTAACAATAAAACGTCATTGGTCGGTCGCGTGTCTGTAGGATGGGGGGTGGGGAGGAGGTGGGGCGAAAAAACCCACCCCCGTAGCTGCGAGGCCGGCCGCCAGGGGCGCTGCTCCTAGTCCACTCCAGGCCTAGCTCCACAGTGCTCCCACCCTCCACACTACACGTGAGCTCTGTCCCTCTGTGTACATACACTTGGTCCACAATACAGTTTTGTTTATTATATATCTGTCGTATATATTCGGTTCGGTTTTAAGTTTATTTATCGATCGGCGAATCGCGGTCATCGGTCAATTTGTGCTGCCAGTTTGGACTCTACCATCGCACAAGGTAAATATATATACATTTTATTTTCTATTGAAAACCGTGACATATAAATTGATTTCCGCTGCACTCATGCTGAGTATCATGAGAAATAAAATTTCAACATAGGGTTCGCCCAAAACCAGTGAAACCGAGGAACGTTGCTGTATCAGTACCTGTGATAAGAGAATTCAAAATTTTAAATCAGGTTTTGCGTAAATAATTTTCTTGATTTAAATCAAAACTAGCTTATGGAAGTTACAGTTGCCTGTACTGTCGTTTCTCCTTTGTTATACGACCTTTTTTTTTTTTTGACGTGCCCCAATGTAAGATCTTGTTAACTGCCTTTTCAACAAATCAAAAGAAAAAATTGACGGCTCGTATTACTTTAATTTTCGGATTGTCATCTTTGAAATTACTTTTACAATGCCTAATTTTATGTGACTTTCTCCGTACCACCGTCGGGTACCCATAGATGAAAGTAGAACCTCTCCCTTCGGATTCAGAAAACGTTCAATTCCTAATATAAAAGATAGAATAAGAATAAACATACCATTTCATATACAAATTAACAATTATCACGAAAAAAACGATCACCGAAGTAATTGTTTCCACCCGTGAAACACAATAAAATTGCCGTTAACTAATTTTTGTATTATGAAAAAAAATTGGCAGGTGTCTTTTTATATGCATATCAGAGCGGAAATCGGCCAACAATATCTTCTGTTGAAAAAAAAAATGACAAGTGATGGGCGCCTTCATTCCGAGAAAAACTCAACAATACTGAACAGATTTACTTTTTAACAATCCATTTTTTTTTCTTCTATTGTTTTGATTCTTTTTCCACTCTAAGAAATAAAAACTTCTTGTACTAACGGGTTTTTTTTTTTATTTAATCATTGTCGGTTTGTTGATTGTGTTCAAAACGCCTCTAAATCGAAAGACTTAAATAAAACACAACTGAAAACTTCTCCACGAAATATGTAACCGCCTGACAATGGACACTGCCCAGTAATTTTTAGTAGTTGCAAATAATACAATTCATGAAAGCAGAATCAAATCATATTATAATTTAATTATACGCGTTATTATGTTGTTGTTCTTGTACACTTTGTCGTATCGGACAAGAGGAACCGGTGGTCAAATTGCCGTGCCCGGGAGAGTTGAACGAAGTTCGCTGGGTCTCCCTTTCCATATCTCCGCCGGTACAAGTCGTTTCCTGTGCTCGAATACATGGCCCGTTTTTTGGCGATTGTTTGAAAAACGTCTGAAATTAATATCCTATATAATTTTACCGAGCTACTATAAAACAATGGAATGTGTTCACTGGCAATTTGTATTGATTCTCAAATTACTTGAAATTTCTCACAAATACAAATAATATGATACAATATCTATTTAAAAGTTAAAAGCTGCTTTGAACAGTTTTTACCAACGTTCGTCCTGTCAATAAATTATAAAAATAAATTTAAAATGATCGAATTGTTTAAAATTATATACTTATGTATAGTATATCTAAAATAAGTTTAAATAGGTAAGGGAAATTCTCGGATTGAAATATTTTTTGCGACTGAGAGGGTGAAATTTCTTTGTTGCCGACATCATTAATAATCCTTTAAGGCGGCTATTGATTTATTTAAGCTTGCATTCAATTTGTTTTAATAACACTTAGAAAGGGGGGGGGGAAGGTGGCGAAAAAAAACTCACTAAGAAGCGACACAGAGGCTTAAGGTGGGCTTGATTTTATTAATCGTGACTCAAACTGATTTTTTCGAAATGATCAATCCTGTTTCATTTATAAAAATGTTGAGTATATCGTATAATTTAAAAAAAATTCGTTATAAGTTGTCAGTGTACATGTCATTATCAATTACAGATAAATTCGATGCAAAATGGAAAACTTGCCAACCCTCCAGACAGCTTTTAATATTAATAACATTTTATAATATTAGTAATGTACTAGTAATAATTAATTTTGTTTTTATTGCGGTTAATGTGTCAAATATATTTTAATGAATCTTTGGCTGATGACTATTATAATATATTAGAATTGACTAAGTCAGTATTTAGTTTACTAATAAGCCAATTGTTTTTATAAAATTTTATGTATTTCAATATGAATCTACTGCCAATTGCCACAATTATGTCAAACCAATACTTAAAAAATTAAAATTCATTTAAACTATTAAGTATTAATATATATATTACCAAGTACAGGACTATGTGCTAAGAACTAAAATTAATTAATTGACGGGAGATGAAGGAAGTTGCGATTCATCTAACATATCCACACGTTTTTCATCATCATTCATTTTTCTAATTTCATAAATGAACATCAAAAGCTCTAAAATATTAATCTTTTGTTCTTCCAAAATATAATAATTTAAAATTTACCTAATTATCTGTGGTTTTACGGATATGATTACTAATTTGACGTTTATAAACATAAGTTAAAGACAGCCTTTGAATATATTGGCTGAACACAAAAATTTCTAATAACGGAACACAATTAAATACATAATGTCTCTAATCTAGGATTAACCATAAAAATAGCTTCGGCTTTGTTAACATAAAAACTTTTTTGTGCAACTAATAAATCTTTTATCATTCATCAATTATGCAGCTGGTATTTCACTATCGCAGTTTTTAACGATATTATTTTTATGATGTTATTATGATAGAATTTTCAAACATAATCATGTTTTGTTGGTTTAAATCAAGTGACCCGGTAAAATATTAATATGTAAATTGCTTACTTTTTAGTCATGTCTTTTCTCAAGGAAAGACAGTTACCAGTCATAAAATCAAACAAAAAATGATATAGGATAATTACTTTAAAACATAGTTTAGTTTTGTGAATATATATTAGAAAGTATGAGATTTTTACATTAGTAGTCTGGGAATATAAAATGCGTTGTTTCTAGCCATTGAAGTGGCAAGAGACATTATAATTTTAACATATTAAAATTAAAATTAAATTGATTTTAAATAAATTTTATATTATTTGGGTAAATCTAAAAGTGAATAAACTGTTCACATTGCAAGCAATAGTTAAAGTTATACTATAGTCAGATTTGAATACTTGTAATAATATATGACAAATATAAAAAACTGTGATTATTATATAGCCATATTTTAGACTAATTATTATTTCTAGTTTCTAATAAAAAAGAACGTTTCGTTAATTTGAAGAAAAAAAACAGTTATAACACACAACAGATATTAAGTAAATAATAAACATTTTTTAATTGACTAGTGTCCTGAGAAATTGGCATGAGCTATTGAATAATAGTTACAAGGTTTTTATCAGGTTTATTCATGGATAATTTTTGACTTTCTAGATTTGTTCCCTTGTACATTGCAAGGTCCTTGTGTGAGAAGGAGGTGGGTTTCGACTGTTAAAGACTTATAGGCCGAATCATGGTGAATTCAGTATAATAAATGTTTATATATTTTTTACCTTATTAAGTGAACCCCAAAGGGAACCATCTGAACAAGTTTAATTCAAATCGATTCAGGATTGTGGTTTAGTTATTGAGACTTGTACACACATAAAATATCCTTAAGTGTTTCATATTGTAGTGTTGATGAATCTAAATTACATAAGTTTTAGATAAATTAATGTTTTCCCCTCACAGAATTACTCGGTATTTTCAGTAGCTTTTAGTTCAAAGTGTTGCTACTTAATAATTTCCTAGCATATTATCTTGATCGTCTAACAAAAAAATCTTATGTAGGAAAATTACAAGGTAACTAGAATCAACCAGTATGTTCTATCACCAAATATATTCTACTCCTGTACACTTATGACTGTTTCAGCTGAAGCATTGAATAGCTCTCCTGATTAAATATGAACACATGCCAACGGAGTTCTAACCTTACTCCCGACGAAAAATACTTTTGAAATTAACTACCGACGCTTTTGCATTAATTAGCAGCGCGACCACCTAACGAAGTATGCATAATTTAAGATCCGTACCATCTCTTAATTCAATTAAATAAGAATGACTTTGATTCTGACGGATCGCATGCGACGCTTTCTGGTCGGATTCATTCATTAATACCACCCGACCGCAACCGCCCTCCGCCGCTCTTCAAACAAATGCCCGTTCTCTTGTCAATTGTTAAACTGCCCTCAAACCACTGTCAACTGTTATTTTCCATTTTAATGTTTAATTAACGGCCCTTGATGAAATTTTGATAGTTTTGATTGGAGATTATTAAGAGATCCCGCTTAAGCCTGTGCTTCCGAATAGCAACAGGGCATTCTCCGTTCCCAGCCCTGTGTGTAAGTTCTGCGATAGTTTTAGAAATAATTCAATAAAATTTTAAATTAATACTTCTGAATGAATGGAAGTATACTGATTAGTTTATGGTAAAAATACAATAACAAGAACCAACTAAAAAAAACAAATTAAACCTGAAAAAAAGATTTTCAAACAAGATTATTAGCCAAGACTAGAAACTGGTATTTTATGCCGTTCAAGCCGATTTTAATAGGTCATTTTTTGGTTCGTACCCCCCCCCCCCCCCCAAAAACTGCCAATTTTATTTAAAACTGAGTTAATAACGTTATTTTCCAAGGGCTCTAAACACATTTGTTTTTTTCTACGATTGAAAAGTAACAGAGCAGTAGGGAAGAATTTTACTAGCAGAATGAAATACAATGATAAACACATAGTGACAAAACAAAGGGCATAAATATACTTTATCCTATACAACCAAATTTAGTTGTAATATGTTATATGTAATTAGAAAAAAATTTTCAAAAAAAAAAATCATAGCACCTGATTAATCTAAGTGAATGCTATATTAACTCATATATATTATTATTTATTAGTATTATTTCTAACTAATTATAATGTTCTTAAATATAAAATCTTAATACTTTACTTAACTAAAATGAAATATACAATTTATATTTTAAAAATATATACTGCATCAGTTATTGGAAGTTGATGATTATTATATTGAACCGCCATTACTCTGATTTTGTTTTAAAACTAAATTTTACTGATAATTGCATGTAGATTTTACATTGATGAATTTCCTCTTGATCCGTTGCAATTTATTACAACGGTTCAAAAATAATTTATGTAGCTACATAAACGAGTAAGAAATTATTTGCTTGAAATTTTATGACACGTTGGGTCAAGCGAAACCGCTAAATTGAACAGTTAAATTATAACTTATTAAAATTATTTAATAATTTCAAATCACAATTTTTTTCCCCTTGGATTTCTACAATTCCGCACCTTGAACTACAACTCATCATTTGATCAACTCGTTTTAGTTGAAGCCCGACTCAGATCATAAATTTGACATTTAGAAGATTTATGACTACTAAAAATAAAATAAATTGCGTTGAATGATAAGGTCTTCGTGCTGACATGAGCTTCTCAAATACTTGTTGAATGATTAGAAAAATAATTTGAGTCAAAAACGCTAGATTTTATTTGTCTAACCCTTCTCCAAAATATTTTTAAAAAATAAGAGCCTATCGATTTTGGCGATATTAAATTAAACAGCGTACTTTTTCATTTTTAGGTTCTAAGACTTTATTTTAGTAATACTTTTAAGCTTCTCTTTGACTGCTAATATATGTCGAATAAAAGAAAAATGACTTTAAATCACCACGTAGCCATGAGCTGTGGATTGAGAAATGATAATATTCAAAAAGAATTGGGCCAGTTTAAAAAATATGGAGCCAACATTTTTTTATATGTACTTCTAGTTATCGTATTTAAAAAAAATACATCTACATTATGCTGCAAGTATTAAATATGGCTTTGAAGCCTCAGATAAATTGGTTCATTTCAAGGCCTCTAGCGTAAAACACACTATTCGCTGGTAGTGGAGTTACAAAAACCGTTTTCGATTGTCAACAGTTCACTCAGTGCTTAAAAATCAAAGAATGGTTGTTAGTAAGTAAACTTCCTCGTCTAGTAGACTAATTTCAACATTTCACTTAAATTGAGTTAAGAAAACGTCCTCATCTAGTAGACTATTTTCAACATTTCATTTAAATTGAGTTAAGAAAACTTCCTCATCTAGTAGACTAATTCCAACATTTCATTTAAATTGAGTTAAGAAAACGTCCTCATCTAGTAGACTAATTCCAACATTTCATTTAAATTGAGCTAAAAAAACTTCCTCGTCTAGTAGACTAATTCCAACATTTCATTTAAAGTGAGGTATGAATACTTCCTCATCTAGTAGACTAATTCCAACATTTCATTTAAATTGAGTTAATAAAACGTCCTCATCTAGTAGACTATTTTCAACATTTCATTAAAATTGAGTTAAGAAAACTTCCTCATCTAGTAGGCTATTTCCAACATTTCATTTAAATTGAGTTAATAAAACGTCCTCATCTAGTAGACTAATTTCAACATTTCACTTAAATTGAGTTAAGAAAACGTCCTCATCTAGTAGACTATTTTCAACATTTCATTTAAATTGAGTTAAGAAAACTTCCTCATCTAGTAGACTAATTCCAACATTTCATTTAAATTGAGTTAAGAAAACGTCCTCATCTAGTAGACTAATTCCAACATTTCATTTAAATTGAGCTAAAAAAACTTCCTCGTCTAGTAGACTAATTCCAACATTTCATTTAAAATGAGGTAAGAATACTTCCTCATCTAGTAGACTAATTCCAACATTTCATTTAAATTGAGTTAAGAAAACGTCCTCATCTAGTAGACTAATTCCAACATTTCATTTAAAGTGAGGTAAGAATACTTCCTCGTCTAGTAGACTAATTCCAACATTTCATTTAAATTGAGTTAATAAAACGTCCTCATCTAGTAGACTAATTCCAACATTTCATTTAAATTGAGCTAAAAAAACTTCCTCGTCTAGTAGACTAATTCCAACATTTCATTTAAATTGAGTTAAGAAAACTTCCTCATCTAGTAGGCTATTTCCAACATTTCATTTAAATTGAGCTAAAAAAACTTCCTCATCTAGTAGGCTATTTCCAACATTTCATTTAAATTGAGTTAATAAAACGTCCTCATCTAGTAGACTAATTTCAACATTTCACTTAAATTGAGTTAAGAAAACGTCCTCATCTAGTAGACTATTTTCAACATTTCATTTAAATTGAGTTAAGAAAACTTCCTCATCTAGTAGACTAATTCCAACATTTCATTTAAATTGAGTTAAGAAAACGTCCTCATCTAGTAGACTAATTCCAACATTTCATTTAAATTGAGCTAAAAAAACTTCCTCGTCTAGTAGACTAATTCCAACATTTCATTTAAAATGAGGTAAGAATACTTCCTCATCTAGTAGACTAATTCCAACATTTCATTTAAATTGAGTTAAGAAAACGTCCTCATCTAGTAGACTAATTCCAACATTTCATTTAAAGTGAGGTAAGAATACTTCCTCGTCTAGTAGACTAATTCCAACATTTCATTTAAATTGAGTTAATAAAACGTCCTCATCTAGTAGACTAATTCCAACATTTCATTTAAATTGAGCTAAAAAAACTTCCTCGTCTAGTAGACTAATTCCAACATTTCATTTAAATTGAGTTAAGAAAACTTCCTCATCTAGTAGGCTATTTCCAACATTTCATTTAAATTGAGCTAAAAAAACTTCCTCGTCTAGTAGACTAATTCCAACATTTCACTTAAATTGAGTTAAGAAAACGTCCTCATCTAGTAGATTAATTCCAACATTTCATTTAAATTGAGTTAAGAAAACTTCCTCATCTAGTAGACTATTTCCAACATTTCATTTAAATTGAGCTAAGAAAACTTCCTCATCTAGTAGACTAATTCCAACATTTCATTAAATTGAGCTAAGAAAACTTCCTCGTCTAGTAGACTAATTCCAACATTTCACTTAAATTGAGTTAAGAAAACGTCCTCATCTAGTAGACTAATTCCAACATTTCATTAAAATTGAGCTAAGAAAACTTCCTCATCTAGTAGGCTAATTCTAACATTTCATTTAAATTGAGTAACAATGAGTTTTTATTTGATTAATTTAAACAATGAGTATGTCTGGCAGTTTAAAGCTCTTTTGGATGGACAGGACGTTTTACTTCTTCAAACTTGAACAAACAGACTTATAAAAGACGGTCATTCAGTATCTGTTTGGAATTGTAGACATTTGGGTCTAAAAATTAGAGACCAAGCGATCGACAAATGTGATCAACCTTGATTTTGGGAATCGGAATTGGGAATAATAAAGTTTTTATAATAAAATTTTTTTCTGTAAATAATTATCCGCGATTCATTTTCCACCGCATTTTATCGTTCAAACCATTAAAAAAAAAACTGTCGAAAAAACCGTACGAACATCTGTGGGTTCGAGTCCCGCCGGTTTTCCGAACCGCTATTGAAAAATCCCTCCGCTGGCTCTGAGTCAGGTTGGCGATCAATCAATTGCTGTCCTCCGTACATCTCCCATGTCTCATTGATTACTTCTGTCTGTAACGGCTCTGTCTATTTTTGTTTATATTTGTATTTATATGTTTATATTTGTGTATATGTGCTATATAAGTAATCTCAAGTCGGTGTTTATACATGCCTCCAGCATGTACACCGTACCTTATATCCATTCATAATTACAAATAACATATCCAAACACAAAAATTGTTTGTTTTTTTTGTATTAGATATAGTTTAATATGATTTCAGTGTTTACACCTGCGTTTATACATTCAAGCATGTACAACGTACGTTGTACTACTAGTTAATTTATAAGCTATCCTTTATAATTTTTCGCGAGTCTGATTTTATTTTTAGTTCTAAGGGAGTATCAAATGATACTGCAATGCAAATAGAATGAATGCTTAAGTTAGGGGCAAACTCGATGATTTTTTCCTCGTTTTTTTATAGATAAATCTTTATTTGAAGAAAACTACAATCTGGCCTAAAAAGAAAATAGATATTATGATAAATGATCTAATTCATGCTATATTTACATATTTCCATATACTGCCTTATCCGTACGGTAGTTGTAATATATTACATTTTAATTAAAGTACAATGGAATAAAATACTTTAAAATGAATAGATATTACATTCGTGATATTTTTGTTTATATAGTTTAAATGCCTACTATGTTACGCTAAATTTTGTAATGATGGTACCAAACACATATAAAAATAATTTAAAATAACCCTGGTATAAATTAATAAATCATAAAAATACTTCATAAAAACGTGACATATCATTGCTCATCCATGGGTCGATCCTTGCGAGCCCCTTCAAATTGATCTTGTACTGATCTCATAATTATAATTACCCGTTTCAAATATAAACACGAACATTTATTCGTTACATCAACTGTGTTTATAGTCAACATTTTGTTTTAGACCGCGAATATTATATGTTAATTCGGTTATATGCACTTTGGGTTCTTTGTCACGCTTTAGTCCCTCTGAAATATTATTTTATTGACAATTCAGGTATAGCATTTAACAATTGATGTTTTGCCTGGTAAGGCATCAACAGGACTGAGAAAACCACTTTTGATGATAACATGTTTAACCTATTTATGTATGCACCAAATCGGAATGGTGCCTATTTTAGTTAATTTTGAAAAAAATATGCGAGTGTTTTCGGATAAACAAACAAATCTAGTACTTGAAATGGTTTGTTGTAGAGGAAATGGTATATATTAATTTGTTTGAAATGTATGTGTTTTATCGAAGTGTTGGTTTGCTAAGTATATAACGTTAGAATAAAATTGGCTCACCCTCATATATATGGAGAACATGGCTCGTCTTAAATTGAAAGAATTGTATACCATGTTGGGTCTCGATATTTACTGGTGGAAACATTACCAAATCACTTTTAGTAAACGCCCTTAAGCTATCATAAATACGATTAATTTCCTGAGTTTCAAACTAGTGTGCCATTGGATTGTCGGCATATCTTCTATCGTTTCTAACCTCGAATATGTCAGTTACCCTCTCCAGAAGTGAATCCAGAATTATATCCATTTGGAATTCACTGTCTTTGAATAAGCTTTGCGGTGACAGTTTGAATGTAGAGAACGTCACTGACATTATCGAAGTAATGTTACTCACATACTTCCCATTTTGTACAACTAAATGCGCTCTGGTGCTGTGGAATATTTATACAAAGTTTAATTTTTTTAAATATGTACAAAACGAAATAAAAGACCATGCATGAGTGTCTCTTTTAAATTTTATAAATTGATTTTAAGGCAGTCGTCATTTTTTTTTTTTTTGAATAATTCTAAATCAAATTTGTTAATATTATGTGTCAACTTGAAAGAAATATATACACAAATGTGTCCTTAAAGGATAATGTGGTATAGGAAAGACGGTCAATTTATATTCAAGATTGTCTTCTTTTTTAAATTTATTATTTTTTTAAACATAGTTCATAAGCTATATATACAGCTTATGAACAATTAAAAAAAAAATAAGTAACTAACTAATTCAATACATAAGTCTCTCCTCTAACATCTGTTCTTGAAAGATGATTCTAATTTTCACATAAAATGATAAAAAAAATTTATATAATAATTACAACTTTATTTAATAGCTTCCGCGCATTGACTTGAAATGCTTGAAACTTGTCGACACGGGACCGATGTTTTCCAAGCATTTTTTATCAAAACCTTTGTTAGTAAGTTTTTGTACTTTAACCAAGTGCTGTGGAACATGGCCAAGTTAGAAAATGTGTTGACCATTTTGAAAACGTTACAACCACCCTTTATAATTTCAGACCTATAACTATCATTAGACGCACATACCATAGTGGTTTTTATAATTAGCCAATTTGTTCGCTCAGACTACCAGGCGATAGCAGATTGCAGACATATAGCCGTTACTTCCACATCATTTCACCGAGCGGGCACAGATGTGAACTCTAGGCACGCGTGCAGTTGTCTTGAATCGTGTGAGGTCTCTATTAAAACACCTGTCTCTTAATTTTTGTCCATTGGCTGGTTTTTAAAAAAGTTACAAGTAAACATTTTATAAAATACCCAACGTCAGATTCTATAGTTATATATATAGCATTCAACACATCAACATACAATGCAGCTTTTCCTACTTCGTTTAATTTATTTTCAACATGAAGTATTACCGTGGTGGCTCCTATCAACAAAACGCATAAATAAGTTTTGCCTTAATTCAACCGCCGATTGCTTAGAAACGTAAAAAAGTACTACTTAACCCAACGATCATTCCAAAGCCTGACCATTTTTTTGTACCTATCGTTAAATAAATTTGTATATATTTATATCTCGAAAATATATTTATATTAACTTTTAACGTCCTTAATTTCTTTACATTAGTTATGAACTGCATTTCATTTTTGTAAATGCGTATAAATGAAATAAAGGGCCTGAATTTCTGTTTTGATTTCATTCAATTTATTTTTGCGCTGTATCCCTCCCTATTTTCTCGTATTTTTCAGGGGAATCTATGTGCTATGTGCCAAGATGAATAAAATGTACAAATGTTCCCAAAAGGATATTTCAAAACCATAAACGCATATTTTCAAACAAGTCTTATTGGAATTTAAAACTAAGGCTTATAATTAAAAAAAATTATTTTTTTAAACAATCAATAGGTCTTTTATTAGTTTTTTTGAAATAATAAATTATGCACCCGCTTATATGTGTACTGTATGTAACAAATTAGATCAATAAATAAACCATTACTGTAATTCCTACTGTTATTAATGATCCTATGATCATCCTGATGATAAAAAAAACTTTTTCAAATACTATTTATGTCAAATACCCTAAGTCCATTTTCCGCCAGAAAATGTGTAAGGGTAGTTTTAGATATTTCAATTATAATAGCAAGTTATTAAAACATCGACATAGTCATGCTTGAAACATCTATTATATCGGTAAATATTTTGAAGAACATTTATTTGTTTTTTTTCCACGTTCAAAAAAATATTAGAAACGGGCCAAAAATCAGTTGTGGGCACTTATTCCCACGTGATAGAAAATTGAATAAATTATTATTTCCTAGTTTCGACATAACGAAGGGATAGAGGAAAAATGTACTGTAGGTTAATGAAAATCAATGACTTGCCAAATTAAACGAGGGCTAGAGATTTATACCTAAAAGGGTGGAAAAAGAACCCTACGCACGGGGAAACTACCACCCTACCTTGAAGGTTAGTTGTTCCAAAAGAAATGTTAGCACGCTTATTATACGTTAGTATTGAAAAACCTCAACATGGTACCAGGCCGCATTTTAATGGCTCCGAAACTTTTTTAACCTTCATTCCGTTTATATAAATATCTCTTAATTACTGTACATATCATAAATTATAAAAAAAATAATCGAATAGCTCCGTCTTACTTTATTTATTTCATAAATCTTTCGTTAAAGAATCATTCGCTCACAACTGCAGTTAATTTATAAAAAATGCCAACAGTCAGAATTAGAAGCTAGTTGATTGAGTCAAAATTACATCCGTTATATTGATCAATCCTATTGATATTTTTATATTACCTTATTGTCCAATCCTAAAATACCTCAATAAGAAATTTATATTTCCATTGATCATTAATCTGATTTCTAACGTGTCTGTATAAAATATGTTGATTCTTCTCAACAAGGATTCGTTAAAGCGTTTTTAAGTAGTTCATTCCAAGAATGATCATTTCCATGTTCAAAAAAAATATTTATAGGATAAATAAGTTTATAGGATTTATAGGATAAATATCTTAAAATTTTAACCTTTTTTGTGTACTTTCAAAGATGAAAAAACAACTGAAAATAGGTAAAAAATAACCGTTGAAGTTTGCATGCTGGGCATATATATTGATTCCTATAATAATTCGAATATATTTTCAAATTTAATTTAGTAGCATAAAAAAAAATAAAGACATTTCAATGAAAAATTAAAGCAACATTAACTTCATTAAAAGGGATGGGATTTTTGAGCAACAATTTTTATGTTCTATTTTTACTTAATTTTGCTACACTGATTATGAACTAAATTCAAAAGGTAAGATGGTCTTCTCTATGGGAAATGTTAAACTTTGGTATGGGCCAGACTTGTTTCACGTTTCTCTTGTATTTTGGAACATACCATCAAAATTATATGCTTTTAAATATCGATTAATGATTACAACTATCATATAAAATACACAGGCGCAATAGATGGCCCCGTGGCTGAGTGAAAGTAGAGTTTCTCAGTTTGGGCTCTGTAATTATCTTAAGCTATAACTAATAACAGCCAAGGTAAAATGGTCGGGACTCAAGCTCAGGCCCTTCTAGTCTAGTCGGGGGCTTTACCTACGTCATGTCTACATTCGTAGTCATATTGGGGAATGATGAAATGCTGAAAGGATAAAGAAAGGTTTTTCATTGGTTCTTAATTATTACATTTATTTTATTGGTTCTTATTTATTACTAGTGGAATCAATACCACTATAAAAATTTCCCATAAATTTAAAAACTCCATATGGGACATACAAAGGATATTTTTTAAGGGATAGTATTTTTATATATATTTTACTAACCTACTAGATTCTCGACCTTACAGTGTAAAACAAGCGGGAATAATTCACTGGGAAATCGTTACAAAGGAGTTTAAAATAGGTTTAAGCCGGACGCAGATGATGAGGCTAGGCCCGCAGAGACAGTAAAGAGTTTATGTACTTTTCGAAAAGAGAGGAAGAACAAAAAAAAAAAAAATGAAAAAAGAAAAAAGAAAATAAAAGAGGTGGCACGGTAGGGCGGGAGAGCCGCGGCCTGGGATTGGTCGTTTCACGCGGGTCCCCCATCATTCTTCTCTCTCTCTCTCTCACACACTCTCTCTCTCTCTCTCTCTCTCTCTCTCTCTCTCTCTCTCTCTCTCTCTCTCTCTCTCTCTCTCTCTCTCTCGCTCGCTCTACCGCTTTCTGTGAGTTTTTTTCCTGTTCTTTCTCTTTTTTCTATTTTTTTCTCCTGTTCCCTCCCGCCGAATGTATCTGTTTTCCGTGACCATGGGGGGTGGTGGGGGGAGTTCGCCTCAGAACCGGGCCAGTCACTGGCGCAGTCGCACCGCGATCGTACATCACGCGTTAGGACGAACGTTTTCGGATAACATATCAACAGGTAAGTCATAAGTAATATCGTACCTACGTAACAGCATGGTGTTTGCATGTTTGTCAACTGCCCCTAAAAATGTACCGGGAAAAAAGTTACTCTCCCTCAAAAGTTATTATATTATAAATTAAAAATTTTAACGCCTCCTTTTTTGTGTACTTTCAAAGCTGAAAAAACAACTGAAAATAATTGTTGAAATTTTCATGCTGGACATATATATTTCTACAATTATAATGATTCGAATATATTTTCAAATTCAATTAAAATTGAATAGCGTAAATAAATAAAAACATTGCAATAAAAAGTGAAAGCAACATTAACTTCATTAAAAGGGAAGGAATTTTTGATTATACATAGATCTACAATAATGTAACACCATTTTAGAGCATGACCTGTGCTAGTAACTTCAATAAACCGTAGAGAATACAGAATAAATTCCTAAGAATAATAACAAATTGACTGCCTACTACAATCTCCAGACTACATGAAGCTGCTGACATTGGCTTTATTTATAACTTAGTGAACAAAAGCACTTAAAGGTTTTTTGAAAATAATTAAGAGTAGTGGCAATAGTTTGAAAAAAAAAATTAATTCTTCTAGGATACATAAAGGCATTAATTTCGTTCTTCAGGACCACTGCACATTTAGTATTTTATTTGTAGATTTTATTACTTTGGTTTTAGTGTATAGTTTACTAATTTGTATTAGTATTAATTATAATTTAGTTTGATTTTTGAGGCAATTCGGTATCTGGCAACTATTCGTAATGTGCCCATGTTTGTGAATCATTTTCTACGGAAGAAAAAATGTTTAGATCAAATATCATTTAGTTAAATTTTAGTGAATATTTAGTTAAATATTCACATGTCACCAGGGCAACCAGTGCCAACATTTGGATTTGGAATGTGTAATTAAAAATCAACAAGATTCTATAAATCCCTTTTGAATTTTGAACAAAATCAAGATTCGTTGCCTAACATCAAGAGTTCATAGTTAGCATGAATATGAGTGAATCATTTGTTGTGTTATTGACTTTGATGCGGTTGATAAAAGAAATATGTTGGATTTTCATCATATTCATCGCCAGTCATGTCTTCATCACGTATGAGACAGTTATAGTGTTGAAGATTTTTGTCCATTTACGAATTTAAGAACAGTAATAACAAAAATGAAGAACCTAAGTCCCAACAAACATTTCCTCCATAGAATACCTCACAATTAAGTTCTATGCTAAGAATTTCGGGAATGAAAAGTTCCGCTTTTTGAAATGCAATAAACTAAAAATAACTGATACATATATATAACAAATAACCATTGCAATAACTACAATAGCTTTTATGCCAAAGACCCGGTAGTCATTAAAAATCTCAATTTAAATAATTCCACCCGTCTTATATGCTAAAATATTCAGGTAAAACTATAGCTGAAATAATGATACAATATCTTAATATGCTGTGGCAAGGCATGACATACAGATAAATTAATTTAAAGCAATAATTAGCATACTAAACAAATAATTACTTTCGAATCGAATGTCATACAAAATCTACTTTTGAGAATAATAAAAACATACCCTTGAAATCTAAAGATTGTTTTTTTTAAACAATTATAATAACTATATGTGATTAGATATTTTTAGTTATTAAGTAGATAATTTAAAAATTTTCGTTATAGATATCACACGATTTTCACACTTCGGTTTCGACAATCCCAAAACTGTTTAGGGAATTCGTAACATTATAATATTATACTCAAAAATAGTGTATCAAAAGAAGAGAATTATGTTATATATTGTATCGACCAAATAAATAAGATTTTAATATGTGATATATTTTCACCGACAATGTACTTTTTGTGAAAAAAGTCCCGTTTTTTTTTAGTATTTAGTTATTATGAATGAACTTTACAAATAAACGTTAAATAAGTACTGCCCTATGACATTTAATTACACTTAAAATGGAATAAAACTCCTTTTTTTCATAGCTACAGATACTTGAAGAACTAAATATGATTATAAAAACATCACTTTAACAAACTCATGTTAGGTGCACAATCAAACCAACAGGTAATTCAATCAGCGTTTCATGAATTTTGTTCTTTATAATTGTAATAATTTCAGTTAAAATAATTATTGAAAGTAATAATTGTTATAAATATACTTCTCTGATGACTAAAACAACAGATCGAATTTTATTTCTGTACATACATTAATTTTTTGTTTGATAGATGCGATGCGCCCATATGTTATGCCCCAACAATTTTTTACCCCACCAGCTGCCGTCTGAGCACGCCAATAATTATACTTTTATGATCAAACATCCATTGTTTCCATCCCACTTTTGTGTTATTTGTCTCAATAAATATGTGAAAAGCTCTACGATTAATTATTTTATGTTCGAGGTTGCTCAAATTTTATTAAAAACCTCGGGCCGCTAAGCATTGTTTTTCTTTACTTGGGCTTTTATTGATAAACGTTAGTCGGTTATATTCATTCAAGCTTTAGGAAAAATTTTCTATGCATAATCGACTTTTTTATTTTAAAAATTATTCAGTGCTTATTGGTCGAAGGATGTAGTATGAACAGTAATCCTAGATGTCACTCGGTATCAAACGCTTTTTGAAAATCCATAAAACCACCTCCCAATATGTTATTGCTTGATGGCAATAAAATCAACAGCTCTGTTACACGGAGTACGTCGAAAGGTCTTTGAATAATATTTTTTTATCGAATTTGAATTTAAAAACATATACTAATGATTATATTCTCCATTCAAACAAGTTTTGTTATGACAAGTTATTTAGTTATGTTTTTATTTACATCGGGTTCAAAAAAATCATTCAACTAACGGTTATTGTGAAATTAATTTTTATCTGGCATTTGAATTTCAGTGGATTTTATTGAACTGGTTATTACTAAATGTATTTTATCTTCCAGGTTTGTCTTTTAGCAAAAGCACTTGTTAGTAACAAGTAAAAAATTAACTCGTTTATTGAATAACAAGCGTGATTAGAGCAGGTACCGAGTAAAATGTGTAGAGGTTCGATGATCAGTTTTAAATATATAATTTGTTGCATTTGTACATCATATGGTACAATGGTATTACCAATGTTTCGACTTAAGCAACCAAATTAGGTTATACAAATTCAAAAGTGGTTATGTCCTCCTGGACTACCTTCTACATAAACTTTACGAAGAACTGTTTTTGTCATTGATTTATTGTCTGAATTTTAAAATGAATATTTAGTTTTTACTTTGAAAGAGTACCTATGAACCTACTAAATGATTAAAATAATCAATCGAACCAATATAATAAATATTCTGCAGTCAAAAATTACTTATAGACGTCCCTGAAAGCTCTAAGCCATTTTCAGTTAGTTACTAAAATAAAAAGTCATAACATGAAAAATATTGTGCCTTTCCAGACTAACAAAATTAATCAGTGAACAACAAGAAAATAAACAATAATCACAATTAATAAAACTAACATAAAATTTAAAAGTGCACAACTGCACATAAAATTTGTTTAGTTTATAAAATAGCCTCTATAATATATATATATATATATATATTATACCATAGGTTGTGGTTTTAATCAATCATTTGATGATTAAATAAAAATAAAAGCCTTTTGAACAGTAATTAATTACTTGGAAATTAAAACATTCTTTTGCTAACATATAGAGTAGGGTATATAATTGAAGACCTTGAAGTGCGTATGAACAATACTGTAAATTGTGAAATAAATATATATATATAAATATATTATATATTATATCATATCGATATAATATATACAGTCTATAGTACAAAAAAATACTACTCACGTAATTAATGGTCTGTGATTTCAAAATCATGCTAACTAATGTAATCCCAACTTCATAAACGCAACTTGTTCCTTGATTATGTAAATATTTTTCTTTTTTCTCATTCAGTTGTTAACAGTGATGGAAAATTCTTCATGGTCTGCTAATATATTAAACAAGATATGTATAAAAAAAAACACATGAAAAATAAAAAACGCCCTACGAAAGATTCGAAACGTGACTATTTCATATCGCCGACAGTATTCTCAATTTTCTCTCAGTCAAGCTATAAGCAGTACACAGGCGGAGTTGAGCTTTTTAACTGACTAACTGGTTCTCTTCTATCAGTTATAATTACCTACTAGAAAGTCATTAGACCCTTTGCCAGTTATAAATAGTCAGTCCTCCCACCACGGCAGTTAGATAAAATTGAGTTAACTCATAACCCGTGGGTGAGTTATAATAACAATTCTTATAATTAGTATTACTCCTTCTCAAGGTGGGACTATTTCCAGAAAGTTTTTTTTTTTTTTTGACTGGTAATCATTTAAAAAATAATACTCTGTTACAAAAAAAACGACATAATTGTTAATATACCGATATTTTTTTTTTTATGGTTATAATATTTATAATGTTAACCGACAATAATACATTTTTGGAAAATAAATAAGCAAGCTCCAAGAAATTGTTTTGAATGGCATTATATCTGTTATAAGTTCAAATAAATTATTAGTTCCTAACCAAAAGTTTAATCTCTAATATCAAGGATTTATATCAATCGATAACTTTTATTTAGTTTGTACTTGTATTTTTGTTCCTTGAGAAATAGTGATTATTACATAATGGCTGATATGGGTTTAAGAAATATAGTCATTTTCTTACTTATAGATAGTAGTTAAAATAACTAATATGGTTATAAGTAAATAGTATTATAACTGTTATTTCAAAATTGTTAAAGGAAAAGACTCAAAAAATCCTTTATCGCTTTTTTGTATTTGCTTTAAAGTTAATTCATAAATTACATAGAAAATACCAACAATTTGACAAAAGAAAAATATACGATCCCCAACCTTTTCCTTCAAGGTAATTTTAAGGAACAAAATCAACTTAAAATCATTTATTCTTGTAAATTAGTTTAATGTTAGAATTGACGTTTTTTATAAATCATCATATACCAATTTGTCGTACAATCCTCCACATTAGCTGAACTTGTGTTTCAGGTTGCGGTTTTAATCAATGCTTCGATGATGCCAAAATAAAAGCCCCATGAACAGTAATTAATTACTTGGAAGTAAAGCATAAGTTTGTTAACATATAGAGTAGGGTATACAATAGAAGAACTTGAAGTGCGTACGAACAATACTGTAAATTAAGTAATAAAACACTTTCTGTCTCTCCACTTCTTTATTGCTTTTTACCCTTACATTTTCGATGGACTAGGGCGTTATCCTCAAGGGTTCAAGTCATGAGGTGACAGAAGGTGTTTCATTTAACACACTTCGCATACTTCGTAATATGCTTTCAGACGTCATTACACTGTCGTTAAATTAATTTCGCCATCAATTAAATTTAGATTATAAATGATTTTAAGTTGATTTTGTTCCTTAAAATTACCTTGAAGGAAAAGGTTGGGGATCGTATATTTTTCTTTTGTCAAATTGTTGGTATTTTCTATGTAATTTATGAATTATCTTCAAACCAAATACAAAAAAGGGCTAAAGGATTTTTCGATTTTTTTTTTTTTTTTTTTTTTTTCAGCAGCAACAGAACCGTTTATTGTCAAATACGTCACATTTTTGAATTTTTAATATTTAAATCATGAGTTTTAAACAGAGCCCTAAGTTGATTTTGTCATGTTGCAGATGATAGTTCGACGGCTGACATAGACCAGCGGGCAAGCGAACTGTAAATGTGAAAAGGCCGATGTGCGACATGCGTGGGAAGCAGCAGATCGACGAGGTGGAAGGAGGTGAGGAGGAGGAGGAGGATGAAGAGTACCGGAGAGGCGGCGATGGGAGCGGAGGGTTCTGGATGTCGGCGGTCAGTGCCGCTTCCGGCATGGACATGCTTCCCGAGTCGGGCTTCATATCCAGCCAGCCGTCGATGGCCGAGTTTATCCTTCCCCACCACATGACGGGCGGTGAGCCCAGTCCGGGACCCTACCCCCAGCAACTCGACCCGCAGCAGCCCGTCCAGGAGTACCCGTGGATGAAGGAAAAGAAGACGGCGAGGAAGAGCAACCAGCAAGGTGAGTCGGAATAAACTTACTTTTAGAGGTGGGTCAAAACTTGTATCTTGCGGTTCCATCCGTCAAGAGAACATTCTAGGGTGGGCTATGAATGAAACTACATGGCCCACCGTGAAACTGTCTTTCCCGATATTTTCAACATTGTTTCATCCCTGTTGTTGTTTCATCTACAAATACTCCTCAAAGGTTGTAGGCTTTAATTAAAGTCACAAAACGAAAAATTAGGTAGTTATTTGTAGTGAGGGTTTCGCTAACATACAGGCACTGCTAAATCATCAACAAATGATAAAAGTGCCCTGTACAAACGAATCGATCTTCTGTATATTATTACAGTTGGTATACAACACGGATTGTGCAGTAGGTCAAGTGTGCAGAGTAATAGTATTATAGAGTCTTATAAAACCGGATACACTCAAGTGTGTGAGCTCAATGTATATGCAAAACTTTAAGATACAATTCCATACGTTGTTGATGGTACTGTTATTTATACCAATAAACAGTTAACTTACTGTCTTGTTGGTGATACCTGAGAAAATTTTCTATTAGAACGTCTCTTTTGATCTCTTCAATAATTATTAGTGGCTTGAACATACTGCTCCACATGAAATCCCTACTTTTGGCTTACGGGTGGTCTGAAAAGTTTCCGACCTAAAAAAGCTTTTATTTATTTTATACTCATCTTCATGTTGAGGTCGGAAACTTTTCAGACCACCTGTGTATGTGGTGGGAAAGGACTAGGTTTATTTCGGCGTAAACCTCTCAGGTTATCATCCCCTAGTTTGAATATTTAAACTCATTTAGGACGTCCACAGATGCGAGACCTAGAGAGCTTTTAGAGAGGCATACTGACAACTATGATGCAAGAGTTGTATCATTCATGCATCGGTGCACTCAAACTAATGTAACGGTGCTGTAAAAGTGACCAAGTATATAGTCAGCTTAGTGTACGTCGATTAAACTATATAACTGTATGTGGATTTAAATTAATGGTAATAATTTATTGTATGGCACCAATATTACGAATATCGTCATTTAAGCTCATACAATGTTGCTCAGCGCTCGGCTTTTTTAGAAAGTATTTAAATATCTCATCTTTTTCGTCGCTTTACTCGTTTGGCAGGACGACTTGGCAGGGCCTGAAACCGTGACAGAATCTATGTTTACACGTGTCCAACGCCCAATTATGTTTTTGCATATTCTCAATTTGACAAAGTGTGGGGACTCGAGAAGTTACTAACCGGTTTTTCTCTGCCGAAATATCTATGGTCGCTTGAAAGTTCAACACGGCCTTACGTGATGTCAGCAGGTAGTTATTGAAAACGTTATACGGTTCGACAGTTGCATTAATAATTTGTTATTATAAATGTTATCGTGATATGATCGTTTTGAAATTATTCAATAAGCAGTGCAATCTATAGCGGGCTGAGTAGCTCATTATTCATAGACACGGCCTAGCTAACAGCTGTTATGGAGACTTCAGCCAACTTCGTCCATAAAATGCTAATGAAGCCCTCACAGTTTCTCTGATAGTCCGCTACAATAGTTCCTTTAAGTTTTTGTCTTAGTGGGTGAAGCTTAAGTCGTCCACACAAAAGCGAATATGTGAGATCGCATTCCGTCGTTTAAGGTCTAATGGTGGTTATTTATTATATTGATAATAATATGATGAATGTTTATTAGGCCATTCATTGCTTTTTTTATTTTATATATTTAAGGCACGGTGAGAGGTTAGCTTATACGAATAAACCCGTAAAAAATCCCGACACTTCTTTCTGATCGTTTGTTCTTATTTAGATTATAAAGGATGTCCCAGAACTAACGCAAGATTTAAATAGAAAATACACTGTTTAGTATTTTTGTTGTTATTATTTTTCATTTAATTATAAAGTAAATAAAATAGAGTTATTTATGGAATAACACATCGGGCAAATGGCCTCCACGACTTTGCTGGCAAATACGCACTCGTTTGTCGAAATTTTCTATGACCATTTGACATAAATGTGGTTTGAATTTCGTTGATGCAGCGTTGCATTTCCTCTTTTAATGCACGAGTGGGTGTGGGCTTGTTACCATATAACTTTGAATTCAAATAACCCCATAAAAAGAAATCTAAAGGTGTTCACACAATCTAGGGGGCCAATTCTGATCACCGAAACGAGAGAGTACACGACCTGAAAATGTCTCTTGCAGTATTTGAATTGTTTCATGGCCTGTACGGCATGTGGCACCATCTTGTTGAAACCACATATTGGCCACATCAATATCATCCAATTTCGGCAAAAAGAACTGTGTTTACGATGCCGAATTGATGTTCCTGGATTTTCAACAGTACTCTCATGCACTGCTTCAATATTGACATTTGAACGGCTTGTTTTTGGACGACCAGTGTGTTTAGTGTCTCCAACTGATCCAGTCTCCCTAAATTTTTCAATTAATCTCTTCACAGTTGATGAAGTCAAAATACTATTCCGACCATATTTCGTATGCAATTTTTGAACTGCGGCCGTCATACTTTCATTATTTTTGAGATAATGTTCAACAATAAAGACACGTTGTTCTATCGTGTAACGCTCCATTTTTACTAACCCTAAACTGTCAGCTGTCAAATTGTTTTTTTTTTTTTTAGGATTGCCACAAATGCAAATGCACAAATGGCGGTAAATTCAAAGCTTGCATTAATTCTGGGAAACCCTTTACTAACAATATTTCAGACTTTTATTTAAGAGAAAAGTAATGGGCAGTGAATAGCTTTTTATTGTGACTGTTTCAGTATGGGTTCATTCAGTCTCTCAGTGTAAATTCGAAATAAAGGATTTGAGGAATAACTACAATTTCCTTGTAGGAGGGTAAGGCTTTACCTTTAAATTGGTGTAGGGAATTTCGTTTATCTGACAGCCTGCAGTATATTATGTATATAATTTTGTAGTGGTCATAATAATAATCCGATTTGAGAAACTGTAAATAATCGTTACGCAACATCTGGAGACATGGTGTTTTAACCTTGTTTACAATCATGGGGAGTATTTAAAAAAGTTATTAAAATTGTTTAGCGGTGTAAGTAATAATTTACAGGTCCTGGTCCATTCCTCTGAACCCCGGATAGCGTTAACAGAAATGGGAAAAGTGCAGTGCCTTGCACAATCCCGTCAAGAGCGTTCAGGTCAATTCTCACGGCAGGAGTAAATGCCTGTACTCGCGTTACCTGCGCCAGCTGCTGCTAACACTGGCCATTGCCGCAGGCAGTCTTCAATTATATCCACAGCTCAGATTCAATTAATGAAATCTTGGTGCAGTCTGTCACTTCCTCTAACAGTCCCCCGGGATAGCTGTACTCTGCGGTCGGGAAGCGTCATTCCCGCTGCCTCACCACAGTAATCAGTTCACTGGAGTCAGCTGTTCCAGGTTACCCACCCTGTCAAAGTTGTACAGTTATCTTTCTTGTAAAGGGTACTCTTTAAGGTAATCATTGATTAAGCTCAGTTTCCGAATAGGCCAAGTGCCACCCTTTGATAGTAACGTTTTAGAGAATGTTTTCTTAGACCCTCCAGTGGTCTACAATGAAATACGGTCGAATGACGGTTCTTACTGTTGTCACAATGGGATTCGTTCTTACCAGTTACTTTAAGCCGGGGCAAATAACTTACATTTCCTCCGTACCAGTTGGGCCATTTTGTGATTCGGACTGAAGGTATCCGTAGCAACTTCATCCATTCCGAGATTATGCCCACTGTCGCTTCCATTTTTCGGTCTATTCCCACAGATTGTCAATTACTTTTGCCACAGGTATTTTACTATGCGATACAGGGAGTATCTGCACGTCCCCAATGATACCGCAGAGAGAACCCACGAAATATAGAAACGATGTTAGATTCGTATCTAGGACATCTCATCTGTCAACAGAAAATAAATTACTAATCTACAAGGTTATACTTAAGCCAATCTGGACAAACGGAATAGAGCCTGCTATAAATGCGTACTGTTACAGTGGGAGTCCTGACAATGGCCAGTTTCTCCAATGTCCTGAGTGTCTGTGGCTCTCGCGCTCTTGGTTACCCTCTACTGGCTCGTATCCGCTGACGCGGCTGACGGATGGGGGACTTCCCAAGACTCCGCTTCCTCTTTCGTATGCGAGGGAGGTGACACACATGTGGATTTGGGAGGCCTCTGGGCTGTCTGTAAATATTGTATGAATGAGAGCATTTATCTCAATTATTGCCTAATAAGGCAGATTGTAATTTTAGAACAATAAAGAAGTTTTGTATAAAGAATAGATTTGTATCCACCTTTTTTTAGTTAAAGTACTTGCATTCAACAGTTGCTTCGAACGTCCAGTGAGGAGTAGAGTTTCACCCCGTACGGCTCAACCCAAATCTCAGTCCCAGACCTGGAATGCTCGTACAGAAACAACAAAAACAAATAAACCGGTGGTAGCAGTATAGTTTGTCCCCTTTGTTGAGCGTATCAACACACAGTGGGAGAGCAGGTAGCCACGGTGGCAGGGCCTAGGACCATACATCACCCAAGGGCCGCTCACTTATTAGCACAGTCAGAGAGAAATCGCTACCTGAAATTACATCGGCACTTATCGAGTCGGCGGGTCGGCCCTTTTCATCGTTTAATGCCCCCCCATCATTCGAGCTGTCCCTTTTTGCGTCTGTGTCGCGTTCAAGCTTTTTTTTCTTTTAGCACCATCTCCTCAACAAGTTGTGCAGTAAATTCTACCCTGCTACATAAATCACGCGTATATTGGAGTTTTATAACAATCCCTTCGATGAAGTGTAGCTATTGAAAAGCGTGAATGGGCGGACAAACGTTGGGTGCCTCCCTATCCCGTAAAGGGAAGGGCGAGCCTCGGTCGTTTGTTTGTTTTTGGGATTTATTTTGGCGTAAATCCCGCTTGTCATCAACTTCTTTGGATAGCCCACTGATTACAAGGATGAGAACAGAGCCCAGACACCCGGAATCAGCCTCTGGCCCGGGAGGAACCCCAGTCCCACATTATGGGGGGAGGGATTTTTCTTCTAACTTGAAATGTACTGGTTATTTTTCGGTTAGAGCACAATACTGTGAAGCAAAAAAAGTCGGGAAAAAAGCTATGAATCATTTCTGTCACATTTTCGTCCTTAATTTCGTTTTTTTTTTTTAATCAATAGTTACGATCTGCCTTATTGGGCAATAAGTAATAGTGATAAATGTTCTCATTCATATCACATTTACAATTCTTCATTCACTCGCACATTCGTACAGTATTTACAAACAGCACAGAGCCCTCCCAAATCACTTGGTTGTCACCAGCCTCGCATGTGAAAGAGGAAGCGGAGTCTTGGGAAGCACCTACGTCAGCTGCGTCACCGGATACGAGCCATCGCCGGCTGACCAAGAGTGCCTCAAAGTTAGTTTTAAGTTTTTGATCAAAAAGGTTTAGCCCCATCACCTTAGAGTCTTTTCAAACAAGAGAAGTATAATGTGTATCATTGTACTTGTATTGAATTAAATAATTTTATACGGAATTTAAACCTTGTATATAATGTAGTGACGTTAGTAGTTGAATTGAATTTGGAATTGAATGGAAATAATCATTTTGTAATTTTTAAGGGGCTATGAAAAAAAAAAAAAAAGTATGTATGGTCGTATGTACAGATGACGAAAATGGCCCTTGTTCGAATCCCACCAAGTTTTTTTTTCATCAATAATTATAATAAGGTCTAATTATTTGTGTACTGTTTCATTAATGAGCTGCTTATTTTTAGATTTATTAGTCTAAAAGCAGTCCCATAAGGTGTAACCTCCGGTAACTACACTGTTGCAAGTAGAAATAATATTAGTTTCTTAAATTATGTTAGGAATGCATACTACTTGTTGGAAAACACTAATAAATTGTGAACAGTTTTATTTTATTTGCTGTTTATAACTTAGTAAAGTAAACCTAAGTAAAAAAAAAGTAGTGTACGATAATTAAACGTGCTTATCACCACCACTTTATAAACGGGGAATAATAGACTTAACAGAGTGAGCCTATAAATATAAAGATGAAGGATATTAAACAGTGGAGAAAAAGGGGTAGTAACCAAGGAGAATTTTCCAATGAAGTGGAAATTGCAGGTACCGGGCCCTCCTAGGGTAGGAAAGAAAACTGCTAATTACTAACCCCCGCACTAAACCACCCCTCCTAAAGCTTGATAGCTTTTGATAGGGATGATGCAGTTAGTAATATATATATAGGACTTACTAAGGGTTGTAAATAAACGCTGTAAAACTGGGGTTGCCTCTAATCCCCACTGCTTGCGGCAGGAGACAACGTCTTGTGCACCGTCGGGGTTGGGGCTGTAAAAGGATTTTTATGGGCTCCTGTAACATCTTCCCTGTCTGGTCTCTCCTCTCTTTACCACCGGCAGAGTTATGTCTCTGCCCGCTTCTTTCTTCCTGTGCGATTCAGTTATTTTTATGAATATACAGATTTATTATAAAAGATTTATAATAACCATTTGTCAATAAAAAGATGTATTTTACTGACAGGCCTGATATGTGACAGTTCTTCCCAATGAAGAATCCTCTACCTTATAACAGTCTGAAATTCTCTCTTTCTCTGAAATTATTGTTCGTCAGCTTTATTATGATAAAATTACAATCTGCCTCATTGGGCAATAAGTAATTGTAATAAATGTTTTCATTCATACCACATTTACAATTTTCATTCATTCGCTCTTTCATACAGTATTTACAAACAGCCCCCAGAACTCCCAAGTCCACATGGTTGTCACCTCCCTCGCATGCGAAAGAGGAAGCGGAGTCTAGGGAAGTCCCCCACGCTCCTCCGTCAGCCGCGTCACAACCCACCGTATGCTGACCAAGAGCGCGAGTTCTGAAAATATAACAGTTGAAAAATTCTCTACAGTGTGACGTCTTAAAAATAATCCAACCAACCTAAAAGTGCAGATACATATTTCAAAACCCAAATTATTGTGTAAATCTCGGTAAAGATCAGACGTTCCGCCGGGACTGTATAGTTTTTATATCAATATTTCAACAATTCAATGATATTTTTACCCGAACAATCTTGTGTAAGTGTTCATTTATAATAAAGTTACATAAATTACAAAATTTATTTCAAAAATTCTAGTCTGTATAATGAGTTGATAAAACTGTAAAAATATTCTTCGAAATAATGAAAAAATAATAATATACCATGTGTCTTTTCAGACATTGTCGAATTTATTTTAACTATTGGTCATTCATTATGCGTTTTTATTTTTACTCTATTATTTGTTAATTTGTCTTCCATTTAAACATGTCCAGGAGTCACTCTCCTCAGATGAACAGGAAAAGTTAGTGCAGTTATTTCACAATGTTCCACTATTCCTTATCATCCCATATTTTTGCAGAAAATTCATTTATGATTGATTAATTAAGCAATTAATGATATCCTAATTATATAACCTGGTGCTTATACTAATATTAGTCAAAAGTCATAAACTGTTATTGGACTAAAGGCTTCTAATGATACCATGAAAATGTACAGAAGTACCTGGTGCAAGGTCGTTTCACAGATTATCAAGCATTAGAGATTTAAATTTAACTAGTTTTGAGTAAGAATTCTAAATTGTATTAATGTACTGTAGTGAAGATGATTCGTAAAATGAGACAGTTATTTTAAACTGTTCCAATATTTCCCCTCGCACATCATTCCAATACTCGATTTATTGACCGTATAAATTGCAAATCAACCCTCCAACCGAGAGTCCCGCTCGTGATATCGACGAAGCAGATGTGAAAAAGCAGTTTTCACGGATTAGGTAATGCGGAAGTAGAAACTGAAAAGAAAAAGGAAACGTGTTTATGACGGCTATAAAGTAGCTTTATTGGGGGTGGCTCACCCTCGACATATGGCTAGAAGGGTTGGCAACCCTGCTCAATAGCTGTTCTTCAAATTGGCCATTGTGAGCGCCCTGACTTATGGCGGCCTGGGTCGTTTCCATATCCAGTCACCTCAACTATATCTTTTTATTGGAGCACCTCCGAGGCATTCCACAGATTTTTTTTCATAGATACCGGTGAAATAGTACCCCCTCTACCCCCAGCAGCTTTATGTAGGTTTGATATTGCTGTTATTTTTCACTAGATATTGCGTCCTTTTGTGGCGTTTCAGGCCTCGTTTAAGGGCCTTCTCGGAGGGTTTCTACTCTTGTCTGAAACATATTTTGTAAAGGGTGAAAACATATGTGTTTTGAAAACGCAGCATGGTCGTCGTGTATGATAGACTGCTGTTGCGTCCAGGAGTAAGTTTTCCAGCCATTTCACCCGTATTAGATCAGAGATTTTTTTATGTGCATGGAAAAGTTACATAAGTTTTCAGATTAATTGTTTAAATATTCAGTTCACTTAAAATTGCTATTTTAACATATAAAATATATTTTAAGTAAAATATTCACTAAAGAACTTAACAATTGTCTCTCTTCACTTGGAATATTTTTGAAAACCACTTTTGCTTTAGGAATGTGTTTTTTTCTCAGTTCTTAAACCAAGAAAATGAAGGATAAGGGAAAAATATAAGAAATTTTGTTTGGGGTGAACGGATCCTATTACTAGGAGGAGCTATGTGAAGGAATTAAGGAGTGTGGGAGATATACATATATTAATTAATAATATATTCATATATTGTGTTTATTCAAACCGAAAACAAATAAGCACATTTTTAGGTGTTGTGGTCTTATTTTTTTTTATATTTCCATGATAGACATACAGGCTAACAAAACATGATTGCTCCACTAAGTACCGAATATCAATGCTTTGGGGTGATCGACAAATTATTTTGAAGTCTCGAAAAGTCCAAAATACCTTGGTTTTTTCAAATATAAAAAGCGAATTTAAAAAGTAACACACGAACATTTTTCTTATGTGGCAAAATCCATTTTTAATGCTGGATTGGGAGAATGAGGCCACTTGGATTACTTTCGAGATTTGTGTCAAGAGTTGGAAATGTATGAACCACATCTGGGCAGCACTTGTCGACAACTTTCCACTTTTCACAAATACTGTTGAAAACTGAAAACTATTTTTTACTTTGCCTAGACAGTATTGAAGAAAAAGGAGTGTCATTATGTTAGCCCTTAACTCATCCCTTCCAAGTTCATAAAATTGCATAGTAACCTATCCAACCACCCAATTACAGTCATTACACCGCACCTCCTTATAATCCTCCTCGGAGACTAAAGTGGCAGTGGCCTCGTGACCTGCTATAAATACGTGACAGTGGGAGTCCTGGCAATGGCCAGTTTCTCCAATCATGTACTGAGCGTCTGAGGCTCTCAAGCTCTTGGTCAGCCTCCCCTGGCATCAGGTGACGCTGCTGACGGAGGGGCGTGGGGGACTTGCCAAGACTCCGCTTCCGCTTTCGCATGGGAGGGAGGTGACAACCATAAGTTTGGGTGGTCTTTGGGCTGTTTGTAAATAATGTATGAATGAATAGCGAGTGAATGAAAATTGTAAATGCGGCAGATTGTAATTTTATCACATTGTAATTTATATTATGTTAGCTTAGTTTGTTACAGTTTTTTTCGGCTTGTCACTTGAAGGATATTATGTCTTAGTAGCCTTATAATTATTCAAGGGAAAAATGTTAAAGATTCTTTCTTGTTCACAAGCGCTTTCTGCTGCCTTGTTAAGAATATTGTTAATGACAGGGCTGTTTGGCCTGTTTACTCCAAGTCACGAACAACATTTTAGACATCGCTATCGTGAACAATATTCTGAGACTAGCAGGCTGCTGAAAGTGCTCGTGATTATAAAAAAAAAAATTGTTGGAATACAAAAAAGGACGTTATTCACTTAATATGTTCATTTCAACTTTGATTTTATTTACCGGTTTATTATTGGTAGTTTTTTTTCAGCTGAGTACAAACTTGACTCAGTTTGGTAAAATGTAACATTTATTTTTGATACTTTGGAACAATCCAACTCAATAACTTCTATAAAAAATAAATAGACAGCATTTTTATTCTTATTCAAACTGCCGGCGGATCCGGAACTACTCCTGCCTTCGTGGTCTTGATGTCTTACACACGAAGCCCATCCGACCCCGAGGCACGGGCATTATGTAGATGAAGCAATACTGACAGGCGATATCTCTTGGCCTCAATATAGGCAGTCAATGAATGGGAGCTGGTCAATGATCAGGACCCATTGAGCCCTGTAAATATTGAGCCCCCCTCAGAGCCCATTGATCAAGAGGATGGGGCATTGTAGCTGTTGCGGGTCAAGACGGATGACCTCTTCCCCTCGCAATAATCCGATCTACGCAGATCGGGGGGTTGTGCTTCGCCCTATAACTCAGCTGCTCCTGACCTTTTTAACGGTATATATCCCTGCTTCTGAGCAAATATCTGATTTTACGATTATCACGGGGTATCTCATATATCATACCATCGTTGTGGGTGTTTAAAATCATTTGTTCTATGGGTACGATTCACGAAAATAAATCTACAAAGACTGTTGTGAAACTTTGAATGAATTTATTAGCCGGTGGAGCGATATGGTAGAATCACGTATCCTTTGATACACTGTTCTGAAGATGAAAGTAATATGTGTACAGATCAGAACTATAGAGAAATTGACTGAAAGTGCCATTGAAACTTAGTAATATATGTGGAAAATCTTTTTACTCGGTCCAAGATCACCAATAAAATAAAATAAATTTATTTCTATAATAGACTAACATCTAGTCTATTGATAGCTCTTGATTATGAACCCTGTTGGTCAATTTGGTTTGTCAAATATTTTTCTTACTAACTTATTTAGGATTGTATGTTGATTGTGGTGTGATTAACTACGTGCTCCGTAAGTTTGGGCACCGCTAAAAAATTGTAAATGAGTAGTCTAGTCTCCGTGTTAAGCTTAGAATTGTTTAATAGGAAATGGACAGATACACCTGATTTTCAGGTTGTCATAAATGGTTTATATGGTAAGAAAGTGAGCATTGGGTCTAGATAATCCCCAACTCACTTTACAAAATCAGCTTTGTCATCACAAGTAACCTCCAATTAGCCCAACATTCTTCAAATAGGTCACCACCGATCCACCATACCTATGGAACATGGTTTTTTACAGTTGCAATTAGGATTCCTTCAGAAATCTGGTCTGCTATGCCCTTTGGGTTTCCTCTGACTGACACTGTGAACCAGGGATTAGGTTTTTTTTTTTGACAGCCATAGATGCCCAAAGTGTTCGACGCCTTAAATACCTAGAAACCAATCAACCAAGAGATCTCAAAGCCTATGTTTATGTGTTAAACTGTTCATACCTTAATTCCATCCGATCTTGCAGAATATTTCCACTTAAGGATCTGATTGAGATATTCATACCATCCCCTACACACAGTTCTTCACAACTCATATCATGTTGGACCGAATGTATTTAGTTCGTTTAAACGTTCAAGTGATATCAGTATTTTGTTTAGTAGCGAAGTAGAGGCCTAGTAGCACCCGTAATTTTTCCATACAACATTTTATAGACGCCGATTTTCTAGAGTGATTTCTTACTGTAATCGGTTCGTTGTTATTTGAACTTTAATGAAGAGTTTTTCCAAAAATGTGTGTGTGAGATAGAGAGATAGAGAGAGTGAGGGAGAGTGTTCACTGCCTATTAAAATCTCACTGTAAGAGTAAGAAGGGAGAGCGAGTAAGGAGATTGGAGGGAGGGGGCTGTTGAGGATAATAGCCGTTGAATGGGGGCTGAGGGGCCCCCGGGGGCGGCTAGGAAGACGAAGTGGTTTGTGGGCGCGGGGGTGGCGGAGTAGGTTAAATATATGGTGCCGCCACCCATGGGTGGTGTGGGGTGCACCCACTTGAGTGCGGTTAGATTCAGTTAGCTGTTTCCTGATGAGATAGGCCCCATAACTCACGGCTTCACTGGCTCTGGATTAGTTCATTACGTTGAGGAAAGGAGCCATGTCCGGTATCGGTGGGGCTCCGATAACGTTAATAGCTACAAAATGTATTGAGTTATTTTCAATAAGAGAAATACTAAGTAAATACAACAGTATAAATAAAGTCAGGTATGTTATGTACTCAAAAAAGGAACAGTTCTATAGCATAAAAACCTTTTTACCTTCAGGCTTTCCTAAAAATCCGCCTCTAAACATCGAAGAATTTTTAAATACGTTTTAGCGCGTTGACTCCCTTTTGTGATATTTAATCACTCTACATATCTGTGAAACGATATTTACTGGGCTTGCATAGCAAACTAACAAAGCATGCTCAGCAGTACTGAATTGAACATATTTTACGAATCACAGCCATACAACACATATTTTCAGTCAGTTTTTTCGGGTAATACGTATACCAGTCTTAGTAGCCTGGTGATTAATGCTCCTGACGAGTGTTCGATTCTCGAATATCTTTGGAAAACTGATTTACCTTAGGAACATGTGTTAAAAAGAATATTAAACTTATTGTTTTAAAATTGTTTAGAATATTCAGGGTCTTGTATTCAAAGCTACTTACAGATCCACTACGATTTTTATTGTACATCGTACTCAGCTAGGTTCCTCATTCTCTTGAATGACTTATTAACACATTAGGATGTCGATAAAGGCCACGTCTATTCCGGTATTTGAGGTCAAGAGAAGGCAATATCCGCTGCTGATGTGGAACGATCGCTTAATTATTAACAGCCATGACAGATCCCTTCTGTTGATTGCTAGCGGTAGAATAATTGATACAGACGACAATATAATAGGGGGGCTGGTCCGCAGTGGACACCGGACGTTAATTCTTCGAGTAAATATTTGGGCGAACTACAAAGCGCTGGCTGGGAATTATCCTCAAAGGGCGGGCCGCAAAATACTGGTTCTTCTGCATAACGGGATAAAGAGGGGGGGCGTCATTAGCGTCGGGGGAGGAACGTACAATTTACCTTTTCAATCTTTAATATGGGGGGACGGGATCAGGCCGTATCAACAGATCGACTTCTTCTTGTTCAATGAAACCGATTCTCAATTCCGCTCATCATAGGCTCAAAGTATTTCAAACTGGTAATGAACAATAGTTTTTGTAAAACTGCTTAAATTTATCTGAGTTTCCAACAATATTTTCTATAATTGACCAAGTGACCCCCCCAACCATCTGGTATATCATAAGCAAAAGACTTAAAAAAACTATTGAAAGAAATGAAGTTTTTACTAGCATTCTAGTCGAGTAAATAAATACAAAAATTAAAATAATAAGTATTATACTCATAATTATTATATTATATTTAAAAAAATATATTAGTTGTTACTTCTTTATAAATTATAAATAAATGTATAAATAGACAAATTTAAAGATAATTAAAATCACAGATATGGTTTATAATTAAAAATCTAATGAAAACATTATTCGTCGACAAAATATTAAATGTAAACTAAAATTTTCAAAATATAATGGAAAAACAAATAATTTATTTTTGCTTTTTTTTTTTCTTCATAGCCCCTTTAAATTTACAGATAATTATATATCGTCAGGCGAATCTATTTACAAATTATTTTTGTATTTCCTGTAGCATCGCTACATTATATACAGGTTTTGTTATTTTATAAAAATTATATAATGAATAAACAAGTATAATGATACACATTATACGTGACTGGACTAAACTGACTAATAAAGGTGATGGGGCTCACCTTTTTGATCAACCTTAAAACTAACTTACATACCTAATTTTCTTTATTTTAATTCTTGACCTAATTTTTCCCCGACAGTCTGTTGCCATCGATGCGGGAGAGATGGTGGGGTAATAGTGTTAAACACTGGGTTTGCCAGGGGCTGCAACGAGTCAAAAAACTTAATGTGTCTCCGGCGGATGAATTTTTTTTTTTTTTTTTCTAAGCTCTCTAGTTAGAATTTTCGGATGAGGGATAAATATAAAATATTTAGGGTGATCGGATCCTTGTACTAGGAGGACCTGCTTGAAGGTGGTGTGAGAGGAGTAAGGAGTGCGGGAATCCTCGATGGAGGTTGGTTGTTGCGGTACAGTGGTGAGAGTCCACTGGTGGCTAAGGCGGATGAATTTTTTTTTTTTTTTTTCTTCATAGCCCCTTTAAATTTACAGATAATTATATATAATTATAGATCCTCAGGCGAATCTATGGCGGATGAATAAATAGTTAGACACAATTTAAAATGGAACAGAGGAGTTTTTTTTTCGAGAAACTGGGAAGACTCCATAGAAGGGAAAATTCCACATATACTCAGTGACAGGCGGGATTTCGGACCATGACTTTATGTCCCACCGAACGTGTGTGGTAAGTTGACTGCGGCCGCCCTTCCCACATTTGTACCACCACTAACATACTGGCAAGGCCTGCAGGCATTCCTGTTTATCCTAGGAAAATCCGGGGTCCAAAGGAAGAACTTGTTCGTGTGCAGCTAAGTGGAAGTGGAAGGCCCACATGTCCACTTGGACTGTGGAGAAACGGAACATCCAACGGGCTTCACCGTTAAAACTGAGTTTTTCCCTACGATTATAGATACGTGGATCTCTACAGGTTGCTGGATTATACCCGTACTGACAGACCATGGCGGATGCATGATTTTCTCCTTTTTGTCTACAGTTAAATAATCTTTGTAGAGGAGAATATTTTAAAAGAAAAGCTTTATTATGAACTACAAGCAAAACAGTGGTATATACAAATATAAGAGTTATGTTACTACATTCTAGTTGGGGTGTTTAGGGACGAGTGTCGATGAACAAGTGGGGACTGGGGCTAAATCTGAGACATATGTGTATAAGAGAGGGTAGTTCCGGGAATAGGGAGGGATGAGGTCGCTTACTTAAAAAATAACAGGAAACACTAGTGACTTCCATGAAGTCACGAGGCAAGTATACACTAGAAGGGGCTTGCTTCTACTTTTAGCATTATTTATAATATTACCATTGCAATGTTCTTAGCATTATATAACCTACGAATAAAAGATACAAGTGGATAGGGCTCATTATAGCTTTTCTAGAAGAGCAATAGACAGTCCAAGAGTAACAGGAGAAGGAAGGTGACAAGGAATTGAGAACTATAATATTCTGGAGAGTTGTTGAGAGCCTCTATAGACCTAATGTACAGGTTGTGTGGAAGTTTGGACACACCACGTTTTGGATATCGAGCATTGGTAGGAGACGAATAAAGAAATGCAAAACAAAACAATAAAATTGCGGTATATTCCAATGTCATAAATAGGCCGATGTGTTATTAATATTGCAGCATCTTTAATTATGAATATAAAGTAGACATCCACTGCTCAACTAGTGTAACTCAAAGAAGTACAAAATACAATAAAGTATAAAACGATTCCATTTTGCTTTATAAAGTTTTTGTATATAAAGCTGTTTCTGGTGCTGCTAGTGTGCTGGAGCTGATTGCTGGGGCTTGTAATCGACAGACGGTAATCGATAGCGAGCGGTGTCTGTTGAAGAGGGAGCCGGCACATTTCAACACACAAATTCCAGCCACTTTTCCGATTAGGTGCACCGTAACTTCACAAAACAGTAATAAACTAAATAAAAGTTAGCCTTAACTGCTGTTCCCATCACAAGACCTTTTTTCAAGAACATTTATTTTACTTTATTGTTGCAATGCCCAATCACATTGAAAAATGTAAGGTTAATTTGAAAAATAATTTTGAAACTCTTAGGGTGGTATGTAAAGTTATTAACCTCTAACAAGACTGGCGAATACAGTAGTTCCCTAAACGAGTAATGGGGAAAACGAAAAAAACGAAGGGAAAAAAATGCTACTCTTTTGGAGAATTATATTACTACCATACTTCTTTTTTTTTTATTATTAAACAGCTTTATTATGATAAAATTACAATCTGCCTTATTTTTCATTCTCTCACTCATTCATACAGTATTTACAAACAGCCCAGAGACCTCACATCCACATGGTTGTCACCTCCCTTGCATGCGAGAGAGGAAGTGGAGTCTTGGGAAGTCCCCCACGATCCTCCATCAGTCGCGTCACCGGATACGAACGAGCCTGTGCAGGCTGACCAATAGTCTTTTTTTTCTTAAAAATACAAAAATATCTCAACATTTTCTGCCTATGGTGTGTTACCACCGTTTTAATGATTCAGGATCTTAATGATTCTGATCTCCGTTCAGAGTCACGTCTACATGAGCCCTTATAGAGTACAGCCAAGCCATCTGTTCTCCCCCAGCTTCGCTGGAGTAGTCCTCAGGAGCAGATTTGGTACGGGCATGTCACATGAATGAGCTCTTAAAGCACCATTGATCATGCATAATAAGAAAATTGTAGTTTTACAAATAAATAATTTACTAATTAAAATACAATTTGCTATGTGATCCCGTTGGCTCCAAAGATTATGGAGCTGTTATGTGCTCCAGTAACTACATTAGGTTTTTGGCTATATAATACAAATATCTCATTTACCATTGAAGGAGTGATTACCAGTGGAAATGTATCTGGAACAATCGAAGCCTAAACAGTAGCAGAAGTTCATTAGTCTTGACTGCATTGACTCCGAAGATAGAACAGCACAAGGAGATAATGAACGGTAATTGAGTGTGCCCCGCTTCTCCTGAATACTCCGGGTCACACATACGTACTTACACAAAGAGCAGGGCTCACGAAGACTGAGGAGTGAGGAGAGAGAGAGGCCAACAGGTTGTGTCGATCCCCAGCAGTGGATTTATCGCCGGTAATCAGTGGGGGCTTTGTCGCTCTGTTAATTTGATTACGTCTCGTTACTCTAATGAGAGGTGAACTGTAGCGAGAAACAGAGCCACCTTCCACTTCTTCATCTTCTTCTGCTTCTTCGGACTCATCGCTTTTTCCCATTCCTTTCCTCCCTATTCGTCTTTTTTCCCATTTTCTCTTCTGGTCTCATCTCGTTAACGACCGTCCATGTTTTTCTCCTACATCGACAACTTTGTCCTGTCTCCATTCTAGAGAGAAAAAAAACCTATTCCGGCCTACAGGAACCGTCGTGAGTTGTCAACTGAACGAGGTACACTCGGAATAGTTCACATTAATTCCTTCGTCGTACTGCAATGCTTGGAAAATTCCACCTCTTGAAATATAAAATGAGCATATCCTACTGTAGAACATATCGCCTGCTCAAAAAAGCAGTTTTGAAGTCACATTTTCAATTCTACATTGTGAATTGATCGTTCACGATTGGTCTCGAATTTTGTAACTGTTGACACAATTTCTGCAATAAGTATCTCATATTAATCAACGACAAACTTCAATCACTGCTGCTTGTTAGTTTGGAAGATCCATTTCCATCCACATCCAAATAAAGACTAGTGCATTCAGAAATTTATTATGAGCTTCGCTCCCGTGCACGATAAACCTTTGGCGTGCATAACTCGTTTTCGACAGTTTCGGAATCGAAATTTTTTAAGAAAAAAAGAACAAAAAACAAAAAAAAACGGAATCGAGTCGGTACTGTTCTCAGCAAGCGAAATTGTGTTTGAGCACCTTGAGAGGAGCGTATGGATATTCCTGAATGTCATTTCATAGTCATTGTGCTTACAGCTGTATAATTTATTTTATTCGTTACTCATAATTTGATTCCTATTTAAACTATATTTTATGATGAATACTCTAATGACATTGTATACAATTTTTATTAAGATAAAATTACAATATGCCTTATTAGGCAATAAGTAATTGAGATAAATGTTCTCATTCATACCATATTTACAATTAATCATTCACTCGCTCATTCATACAATATTTACAAACAGCCCAGAAGCCCCCCAAGTCCACATGGTTGTCACCTCCCTCTGGTTCGAAGGAGGAAGCGGAGTCTTGGGAAGTCCCCGCGCTCCTACGTCAGCCGCGTCACTGGATAAGAGCCAGCGGAGGCTGACCAAGATCCGGGGAGCCTCAGACGCTCAGGGCATGTAATACTCTAATGAAAAAAAGGAAAATATAAATGTAGAAGAAGGCATTTAATTAGCTTATTAACTGCTGAAAGCGAGATGAATGAAAGATTGCTAAAATACCAAGAAGCTGTAGAAATACGCAATACCAAAAATCTAGAATTGAAGAAATATTTTGGTCATGGTCTTATAGCAAACTGTACCAATATTTCTGTTGTTCTTGTCATGTATAATTCAGTACGCATCATTAATTCATATATTCAGTCATATTCAGTCATACATGAAGCTATAACTTTAGACAGCCCAGGAACCAAACAGCCCCGTCTTTCACAACTAAAGAGGAAGTGGTTATATTCAGTAATAATACAGTCTTCCGAATTCCAAATAAGCTCTACGATTTTCAATAGTCAACAATGGCCCTGATGCTGATCTCTAAGGGTTTAAGTCCACTTCAGCAAGTCTTCTTCAGACAGTTTCTGCTCGTATTGCTACTCCCCGAGTTGTACGAAGAAGTTGAGCAGTCTGAGTATCAGTTGAAAACCGATTCCGAAGCGTGTGCAGTTCAAAAAACCGGTCATCGCTTGTCTCTGTCTCTCGCTGCCGACCTGATTCGGGTCTGCTATTGCACAAACATGTCTCTCGATGACCTGTGATTTCTCTCCGAAGAGTATTTTCAAGTAAACCAAATGCACGGACTTACCTTTGGCGTTGACCGTCTTCCACTCAAGCAACAACACAGACTACTTGCTAGATCGTCAAAACACTTTTCAAAAAAAACCTTTTGCCAAACTTTTCAATATCAATTATACAAGAAACCAAAAAAAAAATTTCTATATTGTTTTTTAAAACATTTTTTGGGATTTACCTTTATATTTACAGCCCCTTATCAATGAAAACGTTTAATATCAATTAAAAAAGAATTGAAAGCCGAAATAATTCTATCAGGAAGCAAATATTAGATTTTTTCTAATACTTTTTTTTGTGGGGGGGTGCAGTGCGTTATAGAATAAATATAAATTTAATAAATTAGGCAGTGATTCAACTTATTGTCCTGTGTAGGCTTTGCAGGTCGAGGTACTGTGAAAACGCACGCGAATAAATAATGTTAATGAGACATCAGACATGTACAAATCACCTATTTGTGCATCTAGGGCCATTTACCACTTGTCAGAACTACCATGTGTTTTGTAGCTAAAAGGGAATTCATAAATGTTAAATGTTTACTATCAAACAGCTCATTTAAATGTTAAGTAATTTAAAAATTACCTCCTTCACTTCTCATAAATATTCAAATTGAAATTTGAATTGAATAGAAAGATAAGAGGTCCGAAGTGGGTTGCGCCGCTTCGGCAATGAATCGTCTGTTTTTGTTTCGACTATTTCACCTTTTTTCACATTATTAAAATGTAACTTATTGTAATTTTTTGAAAACCTTTCGATTCCGCTGGTCACGAAATCATTCGTATTCGTATTTCGTATTAAATATGTTTGTTTTTCAGCGAGCATTGTGAGTAGCGCGGATCCGACGCTGAGTCCCTGTTATAAATTAGCCGTTCGCAATCGCCAGGAAGGGGACAAGACAAATTAAAACCAATTTATCATTTGAGAGTATTATTTAAAACAATAATCCCCTACATATGCATAGCCCGCTCGTTCATGAATATGTATGTAGTCAGTATAGAGGATTTGGTGATTATCCCACAAGAGGCAACTATGTTCCCTTCTATGGGCCACGAATAGGACTTTTTTAATTTGTTTTTTTGTCTTGTATGATTGCCTGGATTATGTTATGACCATATGTTTATGATTGAGTTCCGTAGAAATTTTTTTTTTTTTTGTACAATAATTTATAAATATCCCATGTTGTTCAGTTTATCTCCTTGTACGTTCTCTTTTGAGATAATTTTCTATCGCCTTGATAGTTTTCTTTTTGACTTATGGCCAATTCACCGGTCGTCATACCAAGGTGAACAACTGAGCAATCATAATTTTTTTTTATGACTTCACGTACACCTGGAGAGAAATGACTGTTGTCTGAAGAAAAAAAACAAAACAAGGAAGGGTGCATTTGTCATTAGAGGTACGGTTAGAACAGGAAATTCTGGGTAGGAAAGAATTTGTCCATTTTTTGTTGCGATTGCAGTTAATTTTTTTTTTAGTTTCTTGCAGATTATAGTTTGTTGATTTTGATAGTATTGGTGTACCGTCTCCGATCTTTTTCTTTTTTATGTATTTTGGTGAGAGATTATGTATATCAATATGTTGCCCCAGAAAAGTTTAGTGAGTTATTTTGAAATTTGAGCTGCTTCAATTAATTGATTGGTTTTATTTCAAAAGAAAAGTTTATACACACTAAAAAACTGAAATACATAAATAAGGTGATGGTAAATAAATACTTATTATATTTTTGGAAAAAAAAAAACACTATATTTCTGCAACAAATTTAGTTTCGTTCTTATTATATTGCATCCTTTATTTTGTTTATCACTATACATTTATTGACCGTCTGTCATTTATCTACTGCTGTATAATTTATCGTTTCCTTATTCATCCCTTTATTTCCCTCTTTATAATATATTTATATATTATCAGTGAATATAATTGATTGAGTACTATAATCCAGCTTAGCGAAGTTAAGTTAAACGTATCCACAGCAGCCTTTCTCACTACTTTCAAACAATTGAAAAAGAAATTAAAATTACTGCTGGATTGTGGAATGGTGTAATTATAAAACAGCTTTATTTTCTTTCCACAACTGATAATCTTATCTTTAATGAACTCTTTCGACAGCTCTAAGATGTCATCTTAAGCTATGTCTAATAGGTTATGTGGGATATGTAAATCATGTAAAACCCTAGTGTATTTTTATTTAAATAACCAGGGCTGTTACATACACATTCTACTCGTATTACGTTAAAGAAGAGGTTATCAGTATGGAAAGACAATAAAGCTGTTCTGTAATTGTAATAAATATATTCACTCTGTTGTGGTTTCACATTTCTGTTGTGATGAGTTTTCGTTCTGATTTGTTTATTCGACAGTTGAATAAATGAGAGCTGTTGATATGGTTTGAGTGTTGAGGTCCGCAATAAATCTTGTCAGAAAACTCAGGAATTCCTTACAATAACCCCAGTGCTCTGCAGCGCCCCCAGGGGAGCTCCCTCCTGCATTGCGAGGAGGATGTGGAAGAGGACGCAGACAGTGATGGTATTAGATTGAAGCTGTCTAAGTCCGCCAGCGGGTACGCCCATTCATTTTTCTTCGCTTCCTCTCTGCGTCGGCTAATTGTTCCCCGGGTACAGTCTCGTCACTGGGAAACTGTTACCGGTTTGAGCGTGGCAGGCATAGCGACCAGACTAGCTGGAGTTGAGACCACGAAGAGACCGCATTGTAGTTTTGAACCGTACTCTGTTGTAGGTCATTAGTTACAATATAACACAGCTCGCGAAATGTCTTAAGGTACATTATTAGATAGCACCCTTCTCGACCCACAGATCTGTAGCAGAGATATACAGTATGTCGAAACGTTGTCCATGAGTAATCTTTCATCAACCCAAGCCAATCTCTTGACGAAACCTTCCACTCATTCATAACAGATGGACTCGTATTTTGTTTCTGTGACTACTTTATTGTGATAAAATTACAATCTGCCTTATTGTGCAATAAGCAATTGTAAAAAATGTTATCGTTCATACCATATTCACTAGCTCATTCATACAGTATTTACAAACAGCCCAGAGACCTCCCATATACACATGGTTGTCACCTCCCTCGCATGCGAAAGAGGAAGCTATTCCCCTTATTTGATTAAGTGTGAAAGAGAGGGTTTGCTAAGTGGGGACGTTTTTGAAAAATTAAAAATGATAAAAATTGTAGTTTTTATTGGGTGTATATCTGAAATTTAAAATTTCATCTATAATCAGTTTATTTAAACTACTATTAGGATAAATCAATGGACATTATCCCTTAGGGAGCACATCGAAGTCTTGGGAAGTCGCCACGCTGGCCATCGAAGCATAGCCATGATACGTATTTAAATACTTTCGTGGAGTTCAATAAGTATCTCTCAATAGTATTTCTACGTACTAGCGATCAGCTGTGTCAATAGGATGCGCTTGCTAATTACAGGAAAGCTTATGAACAGAAACAAAAAATATTTAAAGCCTAAATTATTTGTTCACATTATACGTTCTTTTAGGTATAATTAAAGTAATAAAATTTAGCTCGTCTATGATAAGCAAGCAATGGTAAAGCTCTGATCATCGGATCGTGCAGTTTATAACTCACTCTGTTGAGTTGTATGCGGTCATCTGTTCGCTTACTTAATACTGCAGGGTAACTCGATTGTGGTATATCAGTTAATTCTGTCGGATGATTTGCAATGAACCCTGCTCAATTTGGATACGGTTCTACTTTGTACAGAGCGGTTCGGCGCTGGCATATACGCGAGACCCCGTGAGAAAAAACTAATAATAGTTCACGGGAGGTGATCAATCTCGCCCAGACCTCACTCATAGGACGGCGGGCCAATAAAGACATCCAGCGTGAGTAATTGAAACACTGACACGACGGCAGCCGACAAAAGCAACGGATTATAATATTATTGTAATTATAATTTGAGCGGCGCAGTTGACGTTCGGCTCTTGTCAAGGCACTGTTCCAGATCGGCGTTGATAAATGAATTGCGGTAGAAGCCGATCTCAACTTCTTTAATTAAAGGAGCATCGGCGTCTCTAGGAGAAATTAAAATGGA
Source organism: Acanthosoma haemorrhoidale (assembly GCA_930367205.1). Taxonomy (NCBI): domain Eukaryota; kingdom Metazoa; phylum Arthropoda; class Insecta; order Hemiptera; family Acanthosomatidae; genus Acanthosoma; species Acanthosoma haemorrhoidale. Next base: position 20,279,390 of record OV884014.1, on the reverse strand, counting down.
GCGAAAGAAGAAGAAATAAAAAAAAAAATAGAAATAAATGAGAGACGAAAGACAAAATGAACAAAAATTTTTCCATTCCAGGGCTCCCTTATCTCCGCGGCGTGGAAAGGCTGAAAAATTATTTTCCGTCTCGGTTAGGGCCTTATCTTCCATTTCCTCTCAATTGACAACTCCTCCCACTCCCCTCAGATTCATGGCCAATCCTCCGCTCTTGGGGAAAAAAAAAGGTGTAATATTTTCTATTTTTACGGCCTCTTACGCTCGAGAGCTATTTGTGCCGCCTAGGTAGGGATGACAAGCGTCCCCGGCATGTAAGAAATAAAGTTAAACCAAAGTTTCAAAATGATCGCTTCTTTGATTATAAGTGAAATAGAGGGTTTGCTAAGTGAGGACGTTTTTGTCGGTATCCTAAAAATTGTGGTATCCTAAAAAGATATTGTTGGTATATAAGAAAAAGTCCAGTGACTCGGAGTCTACGCAAACGACACTACTTCAAACAATCTACCACGAGAACTGCGCATACTGTTCATAATTTTTCTTAGTACCCTTCGCGAAAATTGTTTTCTTCGGTCTGGATCATGTTCATTGATAGCAAGTACCATTTTTCGGAACGTGGTCTATAAACATCTTGAACAGTTCCATTCGTTGCAAGTGGCGTAGATGGATCTGCCGAGACTTCATGTGAAATTGTTTTTGTACTTTATATAATAAATTTTCGTTTTTAATAAGTTAATCTTGGTCCACTGATTATTTCCAATTAATTACACTATGAAAAATGATAATGACTCGTTAAACAGTGAATTCACGTTTTTTTGGCCATCCTGTATAAGGCCTTTTCTATCTCGTTGGATAGACCCGACTCCAACGAACTTGAAGCAATTAAAAATGATAAAAGTTGTCGTTTTTAATGGTGTATATCTGAAATTTTATTTGTCAATGTTGCTTGTTGTCCTCACACAGTGGTTTTGGAAAACTATAATTTTTATTGCTCTTTAAGCTCCAAACGGGGCACGGTAATCAGTTATTTCATTTATAATCAGTTTATTTAAACTACTATTAGGATAAATCAATGGACATTATCCCTTAGGGAGCACATCACAACCAGTCCTCTAGGAGAAATCTAACTAATGAAATTCCTTGAAGACAATGCTGGAGTACTAGCCCTCAATAATGGCGTAAGCTCGAATTTATGATGGACAACTTATTCATTTTCATCGTTTCTATGGCAACAGCTTAGCCAACAAATGGCGGCGGAGAGTGCTTCCGAATCATTTCTTGTCTCTGGGAAGTGGACTCAAAGAAAACGCAAAGATACTCTCTAAAAGTGAAATTATAATAAATACCTGAATGGAAAATGGACTACCAAAGAATCCTTTGGTACATCCTATATATGTATGACCTATACACAGTAAGTAAACGAACAAGTAAATTTTCTTGAGGAGGCCATACAGAAAGAATGAGACACAAAAACAAAAGCACCTGATTTTAAAGTGAAGGTTACCCCGTCGAATGAGGATTGCAAAAATAAAAACAGTTATATCCGAAAAAAAATTTATTTACGAATATAATTCAGGTCTGCATAAAATCTGTTTAAAAAAAAAATTGCAAGCCCAATGAACACCTCAAGTCTGCTAACAGCTGTTTGAACTGTAGCGAAGAAAATAATGAGGTAAAACCCCCAAACAACCTATAAATGGATTTTCACCAAGCAGGATGGTATACCTAGATACCTAGGTATAAAAAAAAATTACTGGGTAATAAGGAACTTCTAAAATCTTCTAAGCGATGAAGAAAATCAATGTAACTGATACTCCACAATCTTTACAAAAGTTCATGCATTGTCTCAACTATAAAACAGTTCGACCTACACGTTGATATATCCCTCACTCCTGTTGACTGAAGCCCCGGAGATGGGTTCCCAGAGAATGAGAGAGGGAGAGAGAGAGGTCATTGATTGATCGCGGACCGGAGCAGGTAATTATAAAGGAGATGAAGCATTAATAAGGAGCGGCCTCGCATCCAGCCGATTTGTCAGTGCTCGTGGGGGTGGGGCCATGGGTACGCTCATTGTAGGGGCTCCATTTCATCTGCTCTGTGCAGGCAAGAGGAGGGCAGTCCTCTTGGCTTGTATCTTATATAAAGGGTGTCCCAGAATTAACGCAAGATTTGATTTAAATGGAAAACACAGTTTTTAGTGTTTTTGTTATTTTTTATTGAATTATAAAATAAATAGGATAGGGTTATTTATGGAATAACACATCGGGCAAATGGCCTCCACGACTTTGCTGGCACATAATCACTCTTGATTAATTGTCGAAATTTTCCGTGACCATCTGACATAAATGTGGTTGAATTTCCTCTTTTAATGCACGAGTAAATGTGGGCATATTGACATACACCTTTGACTTCAAATAACCCCGTAAAAATAAATCTAAAGGTGTTAAATCACACGATCTAGGGGGGCCAATTCTGATCACCGAAACGAGAGAGTACACGACCTGGAAATGTCTCATGCAGTATTTGAATTGTTTCATGGGCTGTATGGCATGTGGCACCATCTTGTTGAAACCACATATTGGCCACACCAATATCGTCCAATTTCGGCACAAAGAACTGTGTTTACGACGCCGAATTGATGTTCCTGGATTTTCAACAACATTCTCACGCACCACTTCGATATTGACATTTGAACGGCTTGTTTTTGGACGACCAGTGTGTTCAGTGACTCCAACTGATCCAGTCTCCCTAAAATTTTCAATTAATCTCTTCAGAGTTGATGAAGTCAAAATACTATTCCGACCATATTTTGTATGAAATATTCGAACTGCGGCCGCCAAACTTCCATTATTTTTGAGATAATGTTCAACAATAAAGACATGCTGTTCTATCGTTTAACGCTCATTATTTAATAACCCTAAACTATCAGGTGTCAAATTGTTTTTTTTTAGGGTTTCCAGCACTTTACTGCACTAAGCGGCAAATTCAAATCTTGCGTTAATTCTGGGTCACCCTATATATCTTATACACTGACTCAATACATCCACAAATTGTAATTTTATTATACATCAGTAACAACCATAGTTATTCCAACATCTTCCATACATCCATACTACAAACATCTCTTAAGAGTTAATAACTTAATCCTCAATTCGGTGGACCTATAATTCCTACGCTAAACACACGATAAACAATATTACATCTTGACTAAATAAATTGTTATCTTCGCATAAAATTTATTAAACCGCAACGTCCTCAATGCAATAATTTTCAAGTGCTAAGTATAATGTAGAATGTATGAAGAACAACATGGATACTTTTGAAAACATCACTAATTAATATAGAACACAAATGAGTTAATAAAATTACTGCCGGATTGTGGAATGGTATAATTATAAAACAGTTTTATTGCCTTTCCTCGACTGATAATTTATTTTTTATTAAAATAGTGCTTTCGACCGCTTTAAACTGTCATCTTCACTTATCTCTACAATAAAATAAAACAAATACAATACAAAAGATACTATTGTTTTAAAGATGATTTATATATCCCACATAACTAATTGGGTGAGTAGCCATTAGATTGATATGTAGGTGTGTTTTAAGTAGGTTTTTGTAATTATATGACTTGTTGAAAAAAAAAAATTCTTGATGGTTATTTTATAGTTTTTAATTTTCTTATTTGAATCTGAGTTATTTACTACATAGGTGTTGTATTTCTGGATTGTTAAGATTTTTCAATTGTAGTAGAATCGAAGGACAATTTTAAACTAAGCACAGTTCAGCACTCTTAGTGGAATATAATTTACTTAATGGCAGTGGCCATTGTTGTGTATAATAATAGTTATTATTTTGTATCTATATGCGCAGGTAAAAGCTTTTTATCATTTGACTTTTTAGTTTATTGTAGAGATAACTGAAGATGGCAGCTTAGAGTCTGTTCAGTAAATAAGAGGTTATCAGTTGTGGAAATTGTACATTAATATAAACTTTTAATATCTAATAACATAACTAGTCAGAATTTACAAATCACAATAATCGACTAAAAATTATTTAGCGAAATCATACAAAACACCCATAATTAACGATTAAATATAATTGCATTAGTGTCTAATTGAATATTATGATGAGGATTCATTTTAAAAATTCTTTACTTAGTTCTATCACCAACAGTATTATTATATTAAGTTGAGAGAAAGATCGGTAGTCTTCACGTTTTTCTTGTTGTCTTGCTTTTGAATAAATATTATATTTTATGATGAAAATCGAATTTTAGAAACCAGTTTGGTCCGAAATTCCTGTATGAACTTATTTATGCTTATTTCCTTCTCGTATACTGGCAGATCCTATTCATTTTTTTTGTACACTTTACTTGTATATTAGTGTGTAATATTATTGTATATTATATTCATTTTGAAGTGTATTCCCGTGGTATGTTATAGGTATGTGAGACTATTATATTATCACAACATATAGGGAATTATATCCTCCGGCCAGCTCTGCTGTACGGTACCCCGCTATTTACCCACTTGACTGACAATGCAGCCAAATGTCTGCAACATTTCCAGAATGGAATCATGCGAAAAGTGGTCCGACATACATCTCTCGAGAGGTTAAAGAACGCTGACCTGCACCCGTTGCTTGGTGTGCCGTCTCCTGGTGAGTTCATCTGCTGTAGACATATCAAGTTTTTTGACTCGTTGCAGCACCTAACCAACCCAGTGTTTAACACTATGGCCCCACCACCCCTCCCGCATCGATGGCAACATACTGTCGGGTAAAAATTAAGAATTGGTATCTAAGTTAGTTTTAAGTTTGATCAAAAAGGTGATCACCTTTATTAGTCAGTTCAGTCCAGTCACGTATAATGTGTATCATCATACTTGTTTATTCCATTATATATTTTTTATAAAATAACGAAACCTGTATATAATGTAGCGATGCTACAGGAAATACAAAAATAATTTGTTAATAGATTCGCCTGAGGATCTATAATCAATCTGTAAATTTAAAGGGGCTATGAAGAGAGAAAAAAAAAAGGGAATTATATATAAAATGCGAAGAATATATTTTACAGAATATGAGTAAACTTTGCATATAGAAAACAAACGATGCAGATCTTGAATTTTGTTCATGTAAGCTTTGTAGCATATGCACTTTACAAACCTCCTCTACCCATCTTCGCCGATGAGGAAAGGTGATGCTGGAATCTGTTTCTTCGCCTGATGCTCGAATCTGTTTCTTCACCTGATGCTGTCGGAGTGAAAGCGAGAAAAAAATCGCCCCCAATTTTTCTTTGGTTACGTGGCCGACATATTTCGTCACGGTCCCCTTTGACATTTTATCCCTGCTAAAAATCGTGTGCCTACCCCATTCGCTCCGAGTTTATTTTGGTAAATATAGAAGGAAAGTAGTTTTTGAAATTATAATTTTTTTTATTCCCCAACCTTAACCATTATTATTCATTTATTTTTTTAAAATCTACATTATACAATGAAATATAATTAATACAATGAAATGAGGGTGGCTTCTTGTAATGCCTAAATGCTTTTTAAGCAGTTGTTATACTAAATACTAACATTATCTTTTTATTGTTAAACGTTTATAGTTTATGAAATTCCACAGTAGCCTTTCCAACCACCCTAATCCCGTAGCACAGTCATTGCACTGCACCACTCATCCCTATATTCCTCCTCGGTGACTGAAACGGCAGTGGCTTCGTGACCGGCTATAAATGCGCTCAGTGGGAGTCCTGGCAATGGCCAGTTTCTCCAATCATGTCCTGAGCGTCTGTGGCTCTCGCGCTCTTGGTCAGCCTCCACTGGCTCGTATCCGGCGACGCGGCTGACGGAGGAGCGTGGGGGACTTCCCAAGACTCCGCTTCCTTTTTCGTTTGTGAGGGAGGTGACAGACATGTGGATTTGGGAGGCCTCTGGGGTGTCTGTAAATATTGTATGAATGAGCGAGTGAATGATGAATTGTAAATATTGAGATCCCTTATTGGAATGAGAGCATTTATCTTAATTATTTATTGCCCTAATAAGGCAAATTGTAATTTTTTTCACAATAAAGGATTACTAATGAAAAAAAAAAAAAAAAAAAGTTAATACAAATGAAAATTGGGACCAGGTGATGGGGCTCACCTTCGGATTACAAAAGGGACTGGCGAACTATATTGAAACTAATCTTACTTACTTACTTACTTACTTACTTAAAACTAGGTCGTTCCTGCCTCAACTGCCAGTAAGTAAAACCTATAAAGGTCTCGATGTATTCCTCAATTCCTATTTTGAACCCATTTTGACAAATAAAAAGTCAATTAATTTTTTTTTTGCATTATTTTAGCCCTATCCTAACAGGCAAAAATTAATAAAAACCTTATTCATTATTATAATTTAAAAACATTATTATTTAAGCACTTATACTATTTTATAAAAAAAGAAATTGAAGTCTCTCCCAGTAAATTATTGTCATAAAAAACCCCCTTTCAACGTTTCACCTTTTCAAGTATTCTCAGTACTATAATTTGGAATAGAAAATATAAATTTACATATTTAGAAAAACCATGTCTTACAACACTTAATTTAATAAATAATAAGATTGGAGACAATAAAATTAGTATAGGAACACAATTTTTTGTACGCAGGCAGATTTGTAAAACGGTTTTTGTTTTGACAGAGTTACTCGTTGAATTACTATTTTAATATTTATTTTTGCATCAATACCAATTCGATATGTATAACAATAAATTAATAAAAATTGAAAAGGTAATGTCATAAGAGTTTTTTTTTACTTTTATTATTGTTTCCATTATTATTTATTAAATTAGATGTTCTTCTAATGCAGAATTTATGTCTTGTTCTAAATTGTAGTCCTGAAGATGCCTGATTAGGTGAAAGCTGAATGAGGATCGTATATCACCATATTTACAATAACACAGATTGGGCAAGATTCCAAGTTTTTTTTTTTTTTTATAACTTATAAATAAAAACTTATAAGTTACTAAGTACAAGTACTCCAAAGAATAACTTTATTTAAGTTTATAAGTTTTGATTATATATTTTGCGCCTAACGTTTGCAGAAATATACTACGCACAATATTATTATTATTGGGGAGGGATGAGGATTAATTTCTAAAAAATAGTCTTACTTTACTTAGTAGTATTGACAACATTAAATATTATTAGGAAACATCGCTAGTCTTCACGTTTTTCTTGTAGTCTACCTTTTGTTTCATCTTTAACTTACTTCATTTTGAATTAAACTAAAAATCTAGAAAGCGCAAAAATCCGAACCGAAACCCTAAAGCAAAGAAAATATCACTTCTTTGGATACGGTAAGTCCTGTTTAGTTTTATGGGTTGAGAATAGCTTCGATCGATATAATTATTCTTCCTCTTTCTATGAAGAAGTTTTAGTGCGGGAAGTTATAGAGCATTTGCCTGCCGCCAAATGTCATTCTCAACTGAGATTTAATTGCATCATAATTATAATTTAATTAATTATAATAATTAAATTATAATATCAATAAATAGTTAAAAGCGCGTTCATTCTAAGATCTTATACCCTTCATATATATATATATTTTTTCTTAGAAAACTTTTTTATTGAAATAAAATTACAATCTGCTCTTTTCTGAGCAATAATTAACTGTGAGCATTGATATCATTCATTACATATTTACAGAACAGCATTCACTAACTCATTCAAACGATGTGTACAAATACACATTGTCAACTCTTTAGCACGCGAAAGAAAAAAAGGAACGATTCATACATGAGATGTTAAAGAAATTGTTTTAAAACAATACATATATCTAAAAGTTCAATTTTGAGTTAAGTTATAGTGAGGTATTTATTTGGAGAAAGAACAATATTTAAAATAAAGGCTTTAAATGTCGTTTCTTATGTTTACAGAGAAAAAATCATTATATACATCAAGTGGTTATCCTGATAGATAAAATCGTAATATATATCTTGGAACTATAGAAATCTTGACGTGCAGTGAGCATATATATAATATTATTTTATCCATTTGCATAAGCAATATAATATTTGACTGAAGAAAAGATTAAAGCATTAAAAAAAATGCAATTCCTTCCTTTAAACAGACACGCTAGCTAGATGTGTGAATAATTGCTGTGTCATGGATTACCATCATATTTTTTGTAGGACAATTAATCCTGCCTCGTATTTTTATCATTCTTCAAACTTTGTAATCTATGCTCCATATTATAAACAATTTTTTTTTTTTAAACCATTTATAAGCGAATATATATCATGCCGTCACGAAATAGCCCTACATACTTTCATAAATTAGAGTAGAAAATAAATGCAGGCAACAAGACAAATTGGATATCGACCACCTTCCGTGTGCTGTCGGATATGAATTCCACAGGCGACTACAAAAATATGCTAAATCTAAACAGCGAATTAAACCGTCGTTAATTTTAGTATTCTTTGTTTTGTTTATGATTAACGCCGTTCCGAGTAGAAAAAAATGCTAATAATTATATTGTTGATAATTAAATAGAAACTATTGAAAAGGTTTATTTTTGCCTTTTCCGCCCTTTTAGAACAACCACTAAGGGAAAAACGGTAACGTGATATTACAACAAAGAACGATAATATCTTGCAGTGGTTAAGTTACAGCGACTAAACAAATTATTTAACCCTGAAAAGTTGTTATGGTGTCCCATCAGCATCAAAAACATACCAGACATCCACTTTAATCCTCTTTAAAAAAAACGCTAAATCGATTTATTGAGATTGGATGTTTTGAACACCAGTCAATCAATTTTTAATGCGCTTCGACTGATGAGCAGACGTTCGTCGTAAATATCCGGTTTCAGTGTTGGTTTATGTATTGCATCAAATTCATGGTCGACATTCTATCATATTCCCTTGATGGTGATGGTATTGCCCATAGGAATGACTTATGTTGTAAGCTTTTCCAATTGCACTTCACAATTCCTGGTTATACGTCAACGGGAAAAACAAGAAATATTAACGTTGTGAATGCTTTGAGAAGAATCTCAAAGATTATTCGAAATGGGCGTTTAAGAAGGTTCTTGGTTTCAATGCTTTGAAAAGTACTAATTGGCTTGTTTTACACTTTAAATAATTATTAGTCATATATAGGAAGAAAAATGGGGAGATTTTTCGTTTTTTCAATGTAATATTCATTTTTCTGTTTTTGGAAGGATTCACGGTTAGTTAAGATTTGCGTTATTCTTCACTTCCAGTCTCTGATTTCCACAATACTACTCAAGATAGCAGAGTGGTTATATATCAACAAGCGCACCATTCTTGCTCATTTCAACATCTCATTCGTTCTAGATCCACCTTCCGCTTAACTTCTACTTCGGTCTCCCTGTCCATCCTAATCCATATGCTAATGCTCTCCACTCCATTTCACACCCGTCAACCTAGAGGGACTCTATGGCTGAGGTTGCACCGTGACCTTCCTCCAAACCAACTAGCATTATGTTTATAGTGAGCTCTGTGGCTCTGAAGTGACAAGCTAAGGGATTTTGGCTAATGAGCCCGTTTCCCCAATACACTTTGAGCCCTTTCCTCAAAACGATCTCTCCGTTCTTTCTCCAAAGTAACTAACTGGAGGAATCTGAAGAACAGAGATTATCCCTAGTAGCTTGAGGTGGTAACATTATTGTCTCTTGCTACTCCTCGTACGTGATGTATCGTACCCTGGGAATAGTTTGCCAGGAGGCCTAGGCCTCGCGCTGGCATCAGAACAAGACCAAATAGAAGACTGGAAGCCAGGTCCCCATTGAGACAGCTCGACACGGCAGTAATGAGCGCGGTCCAGTGAAAGAGGCCGAGGACTCGGGAGATATTAATGGACATGGCTTTGTCGGCGATGGACTGTCATCAATCATCACCTGTGTTCGTTCTCCGCGATCATGCAGGTCTGCTACCTGTTCGACACGGGTAAACACCGCAGCCTCGATTCTTTGATGGCGGTCGGTAGCGCTTGTTGTGTCTCTGCTTCTGAATCCGCCTTTAATTGTCTCAACGCTTGTATGTTCCTACATCCCAGAGGTAGTCAAATAACGTTTTTATGTAAAGTGAAGCTAACGTATCCAGATCCAATTTTTTTTTCTGTTTCACAATGTTATTCAGTTAGTAAGTCGCTTGAGAATGGCAGTGTAAGCTGCTGAAAGCGCTTGTAAAATAGCAATAAAATCTTTTAGGAAGGGGATATTTGACGTTATTTACCGCATTTAAAACCATAAAATGAATAACTTGGTTATCCACAATGTCTATTTATAATTGCTGACTTAAGGAGGTCGCTTTGTATTGTGCCAGAATACCTAACATTAAGGATCCTGACATAAACTTGACTTGACTGTTGAAAATCATCGAGCGTTGGTGTAAATTTGAATGTTCTCATGGGATCCAATGTAGACAAGTTCAGTAATAACGTTTCGCAGTTACCAAATTCTCTTCTGGCCTTCTGAGTAGCTCGGTGTTCCAGATTGAGATAGGAACTGTTTTAATGATCAGGCTCTTAATAATGCCCTTTAAAAATAAATACATTATACACATAGCTGTTAACAACATTCGACAAAGTTTTTATTTGGCGCTAAGGTCCACTCGTTACAACCTTACAAACTTTTTGTTGAGCTTCCCGAATGATTTTTGATATACAAATTTGGGCGTTGATTACTTGAGGTGGTTTACGCCGAAATAAATGCTAAGAAACAAACGTTTCTTTCTTTGACGAACCAGGCTCACATAGCAGAATGGTTCTTTGACTGATTTATTCTTTGGAAAGTTTATAATTTACTTTTTCCAGCTTGAATAACGGAAAAGTATGATTCGACTACCCCTCAAAAAGAAAGAAAAAGAAAATCTCGACGGAATAATTTAACACACAACATACAAACCGACGAAAGCCCGGATAATATAAAACCGTATCGGAAGAGTAACGGAGGTATAAAAGATAAAATATTCCCTGTTTAGAATTTCCTATGCGGGGGGGGGGGTCGAGGAAATATAAAAGATAACGCGTATTTCCATACATCGGGGATCCGGTGGTGGCAGGATGCGATCGCAGCCCGGGCCTTGGATCTGTCGACGGTTTTGTAGGTTTTTGTTCAGAAATCTGTTTCATCTACTGCGGGAACTCACCCAGAAATCCTACCGTTTTTTTTCGTATAAAACTGCTTCTGATAACTATCAAAAACGATACGGGTCGGATATCATAATGACAAAATAGCTGCGTCTAAAACAAAGTGGTGGGGGGGGCGGCTTGGATTGATAAAAAAAAGATGTTAGGCTTTCGTCATGTTTACTAACCTAGAACGTTTCGACAGACTATACTCATCTGCATCAGGTCATAGATATAGAAGGTGTCGACTGTTTCGACAAGCGATCTGATTTCAGTTTTACCCAAGCCGATCTCCCAAAAAACACTTCAAACTTATTCATATAACACTCACCAGTTTAGAAGTCATTGTTTCAATTGTATAACAATTACTATTAGCAAGTAAAAGTTTTTTAGCCTATCGGTGGGGGGGGGGATGACACGAAATCCAAATTAATTTACTTTTTATTATACTTTTTAAAGATTGAACAAAATTTGGCCAAAATGCTAAAACAAGCAAACAAAAGATAAAACAGTTCGAATTCAGGTAATGAAAAATAAATAAAAAAAAAAAACTATGTATTATTATAAAATATTTTTATGAATACGCTAAAAATTATAAAATCATCAATAAGAAAGAAAAAAATGTAACGTTTAAACATAAACATTCTGCCAAAGAAATTTACATTAAATGTGAATAACATAAAATACCTATACAAGTTGTTATGCAAGACTAACTTGTCAATGGCTTCCAGTTGTATATGTAGCGAGGGGTTTATGGATTAGCATGACCATATTTTTTGATCACAGTGAAAATTCTTACATATATCAATTACAATTTTCGGTTCGTTACGTGCTTGATGTTTTAGTTTAATTTACTTGCTCTCAACAAGAAATACAAACATTTTTGAAATACGTAGGATTTATGAAAATTCTACATAGAATACATGTAACCGACAGCCGTCAAGATGAAGTAGCTAGTTGCTAGTCCTTGAATAGGAAATTGTAGATTCGCCCACGTTTTCCTTATTACCCGAGAATAAGAGAAAATGTTAAGAATGTAACAATGAGGCAACCATGCTTCATTTATTTGAGGAGCGCCATTACTACAGATCCATTTAAATTAGCCTGAAAATTCCACCAAGATCGCCTGCAGCAATAGGAAATAATGAACAGACTGTTAGAATCATAATTAGTTTTATCTCTAAAACCAATTCACTCGACAATATTTGACACTATACCCAATTTATATAATTAAATAACTTAGTTGTGTACAATGGAAATAGTAGAAATTAGATAGATCTTTTAAACCTCATTTCTTGTCTTGCTCAATTCTATAATCTCAATCAGACCTAGCTCGTTCAGAGGCACCCACTAGGGAGCAGCATTACGTGAAAATAGTGCCTACTTTTGTGGGTGCGGGATAGACGGGTTCTTCACGGTCAGGTTCCTGTACGTCCTGGTCCCGTTTCCCGAGACAGTGGGGGAACGCTGGTCTCACAGACTCCTGTTAGCTACGAGGTGCTAGGAGGATTCGGACTTTTCCATGTTTATGAAATGTACTATACTATGCAGTTAAATGGTTTAAATGGTGTTTATCCACATCCTACGATCACACCTTGTGTCCCATAAAACGCTATGTACGACCACCGCCTGACATATGGGGCTGGGGTGCCTCGTGGGCTATGGCAGGTTCATGGGTCTGCTCTCGTCCATCGGGGGCCTGTCAAAATTAGTTTAAATACCCAAAACAACGGCGATGACGACCTAGTGGTTTTTCACCCAAGTCAAACCCACCTGAAACAACCGTCCAACCAACTTGAAAAATCCCTTCCACAGATTACATTGACCTAAATATTTACAGACTGGGCAGTTAACAGGAATTCAGAATTTATATAAACGGCTAACAATTTTGTCATTTATAGCACCTCGCTTCACCCCATTAAACATAAATTATCTGCATTTTATTTTATTTTTTTATCAACATCCTCATAAACTCATTTAGTTAAATTATATTTACCATGTAGCCTAAAACAACGGATATACCACCTGGACCATTAATTAAACAATGAACTAGTCAATGACAGGTGAGGTTTTAAAACATTCTCCCCTTCTGATAAAGACTCGAAAAATGGATCACTTTGCTCAACCATGGCGTATCAAGAATTATGATTATTTCGTTTTAATGTGATGCATCATGTGAAATATAGAATGTATGCATTTTGGGACATTTCTTTTTTTTGTTTTCCGGTGGTTTTCTTCAACCATGACACTCCCACATTCCTTCCCTGTCATTGTTCTCAGGAGTTTTCTCTCCTCTTGGAGTTCATGGCCACACATCGCTTCCTCTCTTTCTTCGAACTTCTGGGACCCATAGCCTTCCCGACTTTGACATGGTCTTACCATTTGAGTATTATGCTTGTGATAACACCAGCTAGGATAACTTTGATCACCCTATTTTTTCATAGTGCTTTAATATTTTTTTTTCTCTCAAGATGCTCTTGCTGACCTAAAGAAGTCCGCTTCCGTAAAGGAACGTTTTCCCTTTTTTGTTCATCAATTGCACTGAATTGCTCACACTAATATGCTAACCTCTTGGTTTTTATTAGTTTATTGGATATAAAAGTATCTCATAAATATTAACTCGTTTATATAAAGTTCCTGATATCCTAACCAGTGTAAAAATTAGGAAACTATGAGATGATAGAATGCGATAAAGAATCATGCACCTAAAAAGATCTTGGTTAAAGATCTTTGCAGATGGGAATGGAGTGGGTTGGGCACACGCTTCAACCCACCAACTGGCTTCTAACGAAGTGTAAATAGCCAATATGCTAACCTAAGGTAGATTAAGAAACTTTACTGGGCAAAAAAGTTCTAGTTTCAGGCTAGATGCTCTTATGTCTGAATTGTCAAATTGTGAGGTAACAGCCGAGTTTAGCTGAGTTAAAGAGATTCCAGATTTCAATCCATGCCCATTCGTTACCTTGTTTGTTTGATTAATAAAACATCTTTATTACATACCGCACTTATTAGTCATAAATAACAATATTATTATAGTTCATTCTTGTTGGAAGTTAGGCCGAGTCCGTGGGTTTAAGTAAAAGCGAATCCTTTATTGAAGGTCCACTCTTTGTGGGTTCCTGAAGAAAGCACTCCCTGGAAAGTAGGGAGAGAGGAGGGAAATCCCATCGCAAATTAGGAGCAGCTTCAGTCCTTAATCCCAGGGTATCCGGGATAATTCGGCTGTGAGGGGTTCCTTTCGCCAATCCAGTCCTGGCGGATTTAGAACGTGGTCTCTTAAACTGGCGGAGTTTTTACTGCTGTTGCCTACTCTATTCAAATTGGGAGCATTAGGATCACATATCTTAGCGACGCCTTAGGCTTGATCAGAAAATTTGAAGGCCCCCCTTCCCACCGGTGGAGTAATTTTGGCAATCTTATGATTTTGTTACTATTTCTAGCTGGAAATCATAGTGCCTTTATACTAAAACTAAGGTACAATTACTACGTATAACTAAAATCTCCACAAAACTAAACAACCGATTTGTAATGGCCCTTAAGGGTATTTAAATAATATTCTTTATTATGATATAATTATAATCTGCCTTATTGGGCAATATGTAATTGAGATAAATGATCTCAATCATACCATATTTACAATTCATCATTCACTCGCTCACTCATACAATATTTACAGACACCCCAGAGGCCTCCCAAATCCACATGTCTGTCACCTCCCTCACAAACGAAAAAGGAAGCGGAGTCTTGGGAAGTCCCCCACGTTCCTCCGTCAGCCGCGTCACCGTAATCGAGCCAGTGGAGGCTGACGAAGAGCGTGAGAGCCACAGACGCTCAGGACATGATTGGAGAAACCTTAAGGATAAAATGAATATCTTTATGTGATTCCAAGCAAACCGTTAAAAGCATTATTTCAACACGTTATAAATAAATCTTTATCAAGTATGAAATGTAATAAGTAAAACCAGTCGGCATCACTGTATAAAATTATTAATGTTACTAAAAGATGTATAAGAAATCCTGTCCCTGCTATAGTAATTAGTAATCTATATTCTTCATTGATCAGGAAATTTGTACTTTATCGGGAAGTGCCTAGGCAATGAAATGACAGAAATATCAAAAAATTATAAGGTTTGAAGGTTCCGGAAGTAAGTTGAGTACTGCCAACTTTCTCATTAGCTAGTCGGTGATGCTGCTAAGAACAGAGATAAGGAATATTAGCAAAATCCCGATTAAGGATTGCATTCAAGAGGATAATCTATATTAGCTTATGGTTTTATATCTATGTTAATGACCTGAAGTGCTTAAAAAAGTTAAACAAAATAGGTCGTTCTTTGCGGGGTGGACTCAAACTGTAAGGGGGAGTACAGGCGGAAGGGAAGTGAAGACGTCAAATGAGCAATTGCTGTAACATTTACTCAAGTGTGATTTCTCGCTTGTGTGCGTGGATCCAGCAAATGTGAGTAGCGTCTACACTGCCGCAGGCTCCATCATTACTTCAGCACCGCAGCTAATGATTCGAAACCGAGTCCGCCACTTCTGATAAAAAAGCGTACACAATAAACATGACAGTCGGAGGGATAGGGTACATGGCTCTCGGGGATGACAAACCTCCCGTGCCTGGGCTAAGGAAATATGAGTATCTCGGATACCATGTGGATAATACCAGCGCCGTGGAGAATTAGAAAGTCAGATGTAGCGGGGGCGGTCCTTTATGGTCATCTATTTATCACGGGCCTCTAAGTGAATCTTATCACAGCCTTGACGCTCTCTTGTCATTTTTTACCCGCCTCCCGACCGCCCCCAGCACATTTTCCTGCCAAGCGAGGGGGGGGGCGCATCCCGGGGGCTCATTTTTTAGCCGGGGAAAATGAGGCGGAAGGCCCGCTGTCCGTACCCCCGTCCCTGGGTAATGAAGGGGAAAAGACGGAAGAAAGGGGATATCTTAATTATATATTCCCGGATCTTTCTATTATGGCAGGATTTATGGTTAGGGATGGACGCAGACATTGAGGAAATCACTTGCTCGTCACTAGGGACAGTGCCATAGGTTACCAACCTCCTTGATGGAATTGTTAGCTTATTGCTCTTGTTAATTTTTCAACAGATGAAAAAATATATTGTGGAAGAAAAAACAGCATAAAACTTTATGGCCTTATGTTTCTTATCCTATGCCTGTGGGCGACCGTCTCGACTTCTCGGCCGCCGTGAAAAGGAATAAATACAACAGACAATTGTATGACCTATGACTGTTGGATTAAACCAACGTTTGTGAGCCCGTCCATTTGTGGTGAATTGGAACATTAATGGTCTTACGTTATGTGCGATTCTCCAATGACTTCCACTATTGTGGCACTGTAGTATGCTCAATGCGTTTGTTAAATATAAATAAAAACCTTGTGGGAAGATGAAATTTACTCAATTTATTCATTGGTTGTCACAAGTGTTTCATAAAACAACAATATGTATTAATATCCCGATACCATAGCTTCGCTGTATAAAAAAAAAAAATTACAACCCTTATGACAATCAAAGGTGATTCAGAAGGAGAGACACAACAAGCGATCCCAACCACCACCAAGGAGATAAGACTATTCCTACTACAATTAAAATTAATAGAGTAGTGATTCTCTCTATAATGCTCTATAATCTCTATAATCACAATCTATAATGCTGTACAGACACATTTCAATTTACCTGATAAAGCTATTAGACGCCTATTATTAGACAGCTATTAGATTATTAAAATATTTATGCCAAGGGTTATTTCAAGTCCACAATGAAACTATATTCAATTTTAAAGTTAATGCGTATTATCATAATCACAAGTACAATAGTGGCTTTTACGAGACCATGAAAGTGATGCATAAGAAAAATTTCATAACAAAAACCTGGAATTACATATCGTGTATCCTCTATTAATCGTGTATTATGATTGACTATCACATCAAACGATCGGTTGTTGGCAATTTGGAGGCCACCTGCCTGTTTCTCGTTTATATAGCCATTTTCTACTGAGATGAGCTAGAACTTTTTCGAAAAGACTTACCGGCGCCGAGTTCGTACAACGGAATTGGCCTATTCGCACCCCGTCAGCTGGTTGACGTCAAGACGTGATGTGTCGATCTGAGACCATCGCCAACTTACCCCCCACGGGGCACTCATTTTCTCATATACACACTCATTTAAGTTTTACTGGGGCCATTATTTTTGATTTTAACTAAAAAGGCATTATTGTTTTGTTTGTATCTGGACAGCATTGACAAAATAATTTACATTACAAGATTTTTGTTTCTTTATATTTGTGCCATTGAAAGACAATAGCATTTTTTTTCTCATTTTATCAAATTTTAGGGTTAGTAAAAATGGAGCGTTACACGATAGAACAACGTGTCTTTATTGTTGAACATTATCTCAAAAAAAATTAAAGTTTGGCGGCCACAGTTCGAAAATTTCATACAAAATATGGTCGGAATAGTGTTTGGACTTCATTAACTGTGAATAAATTAATTGAAAAATTTAGGGATCAGTTGGAGACACTAAACACACTGGTCGTCAGTGCGTGAGAGTGTTGTTGAAAACCCAGGAACAACAATTCGGCGTCGTAAACACAGTTCTTTGTACCGAAATTGGATGATACTGATGTGGCCAATGGGTTTCAACAAGATGGTGCCACATGCCATACAGCCCATGAAACAATTCAAATACTGCATGAGACATTTCCAGGTCCTGTACTTTCTCGTTTCGTTGATCAGAATTGGCCCCCTAGATCGCGTGATTTCACACCTTTAGATTTCTTTTTATGGGGTTATTTGAAGTCAAAGGTGTGTCAACAAGCCCACATCCACCCGTGCATAAAAGATGAAATTCAACGCTGCATTAACAAAATTCAACCACATTTATGCCAGATGGTCATGGAAAATTTCGACAAAAGAGTGCGTATGTGCTAGCAAAGTAGTGGAGGCCATTTGCCCGATGTGTTATTCCATAAATAACCCTATCCTATTTACTTTATAATTCAATAAAAAATAACAAAAATACTAAAAACTGTATTCTATTTAAATCAAATCTTGCGTTAATTCTGGGACACCCTTTACTTGTCACATAAGCCTTTAGTTTACAGCGACTACGACGGTTAATGGATTATTAATTTGTATTCATTTAATTATTATACGTTATATTTTATGAAAAAAAAAAACTTATACATTTTATATAAGCGGTGCGAAAATGTTTTTGTGCTGATCGGAATTAAGGTTTATGAATAAACTTCATCCGAAATTGCCCGGATCGGCATCGCTGTAATGCATACGGATATATTGAAATACAAGCCGAATATATATGAAACAGGATCCCGGGCGGTAGTGGGGCTTAAAACAATTTGTTGGGTGCCGGTTGCCGCCTGTACACGAACGGGATTGTGTATGGAGATGAGGATTAGGGTGCGCACCCCTAACGACATAATAATAACACTGGTCGAGTGGGGAGGATAATGCTGCGATCCAGGTGTAAGCCAGCCGGGATCCCGGCACTCTAGCGCGCGGAGGGGGATCGGCTCTGAAGTAGTGGGAGTAGCACTCACTAACAGGGTCAAGTCTTAAGTCCTTTTTTAGGAACCAGAGTATGCAAAAAAATATTCCAAGCTCAAACGTAAAGTACACTAACTGACACGAAGATCTGTTACTTAGTCGGTTTTTCCTCTTTAGATCTCAAGATTTAATATTATTCTAAAAAGCAAACACTCCCAAAATATAATATTTACACAGTTCCAAAATCACTATTCTCAACAAAACTTTTGGTGATATCACAAGACAAAGTTTCGCCTGATTAGGCATCCTCAGTACTCAAAACTCAAACAAATTACATATAAAACAAACTATAAATATAAGAATTATTAATTTATTTATTGTTGTTTTTAATTAATAGATAATAAAATTGATATCAATCCAAAGAATAAAAAAACAGTCCTGCGAATGATATTAACTTAAATTGATTATTCAATTCTTCCTTCCACTAATGCACACCGAATATGTGACTATTATGCAAAACCTAATGACAATTGAAAATAGTCACTCTGCACAAGCATTACAGGACTATACAACCACAATATGGAAACCATTTTTAAATAATTAAGCTCAAGCTATCATACAGGCTCACGTATCAAAAATGTACTTAATCTTGCATCTTTAATTTTTTTTTAAGTTTAATTCCATTCCTCTCCCTGTGTCCGAGTTAGTACGGTACTTTGGCTTTCATCTCGACAAAAGACTGACATGGAACCAACACACGAGACTAAAAAGACAAGAACTAAACAGACGGTTTGAACAACTGTACAGACTACTTCAAAGTACATCCCATCTCTCAATAGAAAACAAATTACTAATTTACAAAGTTACACATAAGCCAATCTGGACATACGGAATAGAGCTATGAGGGACAGCAAAAAAGACGAACATCAAGCGTAACCTTTCAATCTTAAGTCCTGAGAACAATAGTAAATGCCCCTTATTACGTCAGCAACAAAACCCTTCATAATGATCTTAATACACCCTACATTCTTGAACTCATCCCTTCCAAGTTCATAAAATTCCATAGTAACCTATCGAACCACCCTAATCCCCTAGCACAGTCATTGTACCACTCATCCCTATAATCCTCCCCTGAGACTAAAACGGCAGTGGCTTCGTGGCCTGCTATAAATGCGTAACAGTGGGAGTCCTGGCAATGGCCAGTTTCTCCAATCATCTCCTGAGCGTATGTGGCTCTCGTGCTCTTGGTCAGCCTCCGTTGGCTCATATCCGATGACGCGGGTTCATTGAAAAATATTTCATTGAAACATAACTTCATTAAATACAATAATCATTTACAAACAAGATTTATTCACATTTTTTTTAAAAAATTGTGTCGGGTCGTCACTAGGGAGGTGCCTGATCACCCTAGCCCTGGTGACAAATGCGGATTGTTCGAGTTTATTACATGGACAATCGTTCCATGACGGCGTTACTATCTGACTCCATTTATGATAGGTATGTGCCCCGACAACGCACTGTGTTCAAGAGAAGAGGTACAGAGGTTTCATAAAGAATTAGTCAAGTTTTCAGAGTTCGAGCGGAAACCAAGCAAGTGTCACGAGTAAAGGCCACGGGAGAGTCGCGAGAGAGACTCGCGAGGAGACTGGCGAGGAGACTAAGAGACTGACTAAGAGGGCCAGTAGCCCTGCCTTAAGTACCCTCTAAAGGGTGTTAAGTTTATGACTCCCAGCTGGTGACCCTTTCTCGTTTTTAGGACTTAGTTGGCTTCCGCCTTTTATTGCTTAACACTTTTACAATGATTTACATTTGTTTATAATACATTTAGTTCATGTTATTTTACTTTTGCTTACAATATATATGCAATAGAGTATAGGGTGATTTATCTTATGTAGTTAGCAGTCGATACAGCTTGTGCCAGAAAAACACTTCTATTCATCATCCCACAAGAACAAAACCTCCTCTGTATTTGAGGAGAATGTATAGGCCTAGGAAGGAATATTCCCCGTTACTCCTGGGCAGTGAATATCCAAAAATAAAAAGCCACCTAGAAGAAAACTTTCACAATAACTCCTCAAAAAAACAAAAAATAATGATAATAAAGAAAAAGGAAATATAAATAGAAAATCATAGATGTAAATTTATTCTTTTTTCTTTTTTTTTTTTATGATGAAATGAATTTTAGTCCTTAGGAGGCCTGAAAAAGTTATAAATCGACTAAGTGATGTAACAATAAATAAAATAGTTCCTGAGAGAATCAAAAGCTTTTTAAAAAAAAAAAAAATGATTTTCATGCGGTGTAAATATTAAAAATTTTTCTACCGAATAAAATTTCTTAAATTGAAAACTAAATTGTGTTTACGAAAGTATAAAGAAACGAAATCGAAGAGATTCAAAGTAAAAGAGCATTTCGGAAGGTGTTCAAATGTTGAGTCTCTGAGCATTTTTCTTAAAATCTTGCGAAAGAAATATTCGTTGTATGCTACAAAGAAGCTTCATATAAATAAAGTATATATATACATAAATATGCTTTATCGACAATACCTCCTTCGTCTAATCCTAAATCGAAGTCAGTTGTTGTATTTAAATCATAAATAAATGTAAACCTAATCGTTCCATGTTATATCTACATACTTTACTTTACATATTATACATTATGCATCATCTTATTTTAGATGTAAATCTAGCAGCTTTCTGAGCATTTACAAATTTATGCGTGAATATCTAATAGTGGATAGTGTGTTGTGTGTGTGTAGACATTCGTTCCTGTTTTTCGAGAAAATTTCTTGTTTAATTCTCTTCGTATTTTTTAAATTTATTTTATTTTGTATTTTCAGTACTTATAGTATAAATATGTACTTTTTATGTTCGTATGTATATTTTTTTAAAATATTTTCTTTCGTCGCACGTTGTAAAATTTAGCGGGGACTGATACCGTAAAAGAACCCACTTTATGTTAAATATATGTTTATTCTTAAGGTGCATAGGCCTAGGAGAATAAATGATATCTTTATCTACCTAAATGAGCTATTGATTAAATTGTTGGTTCAATTCAGTTTTGTCCATCTTGCTTGAACAGATGTTCCTGAACAGTAAACTATATAAACAGTCAACAGTAAAATATATGAATCTACTGATCACAAAACTATATTCAGGCAAATGTAGATGTATCAAGTCAGCACAATTTGTCCCATTGAACACCTCTATGCAATGACCATAAAGTATCCTGCACTTAATTCAAAACAATCGTGGGATAAAACACAGTTTTATAAAATTCTGTTTATGCCCTACACTTAAGAATGAACTCTGTAAAGAGTTAAAATTTCACAAAGTTAAGAAAGTTGAAGGATGACTGGCAGTTTTTAACTTTGTTTCCAACTTACTTTGGACAGCTTTTAAGTTATGGAGTAACATGTTTAGAAAGAAGTGCAAAGGATTTTTCCCCTCTCTTTTATCAAGTCAGTTAATAATTTAGTTTTTTTTCACCGGTCGGATTACGATTAGAACTTAGATTTATTTTCAAAAATTTAAACCTTCTATATCAAGAGAGTCAAGTGCTTTTTATGCTAACCTACGTTAAAGTTAGTTGGTTTCTCATCCAAGCTCACATAGAGCTTGTTCTTAAAGTTTGCGGCATCGGGTCAGCAACAGCCGGAAAAAACTCTACAATCATGTTGTCTTACGAAAATAGTAATAATCGATTTAGCACAGGGTCCCAAAAATAAAAATTCGCGTAGAAATGAAAATCTCATCGAACGAATAAAAAAACGTTTCGTCAATTTTTAATTTATGCTGTATTAAATGCATTTCTTCTGTTCACTATTGGTACAGTTGCGATAATTTCATTGTTATAGATTGACTTCCTTCTTTATTAGAGTGGTGATTATTTTATCGATACAAATAGTACCGTCAAGTAGGATGAAAACCATTCCAAAAGCGTTGTGGCTGTTCACAAGGTCCTTGAGTAATCCCTAAATGTCAAATGTTTACTAAAGTTTCTGTTTGTACCTACGTAAAAACTGAAAGAAAAAAATGAGACGAATCGCAAGTTTAAAACCAATAAAAAGAGAAAGAATACCACTCTTCTGCACATTAAACTAAATTGCTCAAAAAATAAATCTACCAAGTGCCGCAATATTGTCATGATCGAAAATTAGTTAATTATGTTGTTCCCAAAATCTCTTTGAAGTTCATCCATTCTCAGTTACCACTCTTACAAGATTTGTGTATTATTTCCTGATAAGGCCACATAAAGACAGAAATAATGCCCTCTGAAAGGTAAACGGTTTCATATTTTTCACTGCGTGAAAACCAAAATATTCCAAAAAAGCTTTGGAGTCCCTCCAAAAATATTATTTTTATTATAAAACAGTTTTATTGTCTTTCCACAACACGTTTTCTTTAATGTGTGATAAAAGCCCTTTCGACAGCTCCAAGCTGTCATCTTCAGTTATCTCTAAAAACAAAAAAAAAAAATGTCAAACGATAAAAAACTTTCATCTGCTCATACGGAGACAAACTAATTACTATTTAATGTACTTAAGTAACGAATTAACAATGTGCACTTATTTTGAAATTCTTTCTTTTCTACAATAAAAAATTCTTAAAATTCAAACAGAACACGTTTGTAGTAAATAATTAAAATCCAAAAACTAAATTAAAACAATCAATTGTCATAAAATTATAAAAACCTACTTAAAACACAACCACACATCAAGCCTATTGCTACTCGCCCGATTGGTGATGTGGGATATATACCTCCATCTAAAACACTACTATATTTGTTTATCTACTCGTATTTAACTAAGGTTGCTACCTCCACGCTCCTTACTTTACGACTAATTTGGTTCAGGAGGTATGGGGGGGGGGGTAAAAAGTTTTTTATCATTTGAATTTTTTTTATTATTTTTATTGCTATATCATCATTTCTCGTGACGTTTCACCTATTCCTCAGGACTTGCTGCCGAGCCGAGATAAGTGCTTGAAATTGGTGTATAACTATAGTTTTTTCTATCTCTGGTTGTTTAAATAGTTAATATATACCTTGGAAAAGTCACCGATTCGGTATGTAATAGTGGAAAAATGTAATTATTCAATTGAAAGATAAGATTAAGTCCTTAAGATAAGGTAGTCCTGATAATACCCGAATAGACGAAATGTTGACTGGTTGGACAATAAATAAATTTTGGAAAAATTCAAAAAATCCAAATTAACTATTGCTAAAATTGTATCGGCAGTTTAAAGGTATGGAAAATCTTACTAAATCATTATTCGGTGCAGTATTGTCGCCGCCTAATACTGTACGCGGTCTATAACCTGTACAAAACTAGTTTGGTAGAGTCTTATAGGTTAGGTGGGCGGGAGGTGGGGCCAGGTAACGCCCATCGCTATTAATATAATTACAGCTGTTTCTCCTCTATTATCTAGCATGGCCGCCGCACCGGCCATTTTTTACTTATCCTTCGGGGTTTCTTCCGCCGGCGATGCGTCCATCTCAATCTGTCACCGAACCAGGAACGCAAGACTACCGCGGCGTCCTACGCGGGGCAATGCATCATCGTTTCGGATGATTGACGTGGAAGGCTCAATACTTTGAAGAACGAGTAGGGTTGATAGATTTCTATTTGTTTACGTAGGCAGACCTTCTCGAGTTGTCAGTTTACTGTTAGCTCGAGTCATTTCAAAATGAGAACGAAGAGCCGGTTCATTAGCTAATCTTGTCTTTTGTAACGACCACACGTGAGTAGGATGATGAATTCTGTGTTGAATTAATCATGATTTATGCTATGAATATAGACGTTAATCATTGTTCAAAATCTAAAATGCTCCGAAAAAAACATGTTGCAAAATTGTCTTTTATTCTGTTTATCAGTAGGATGCCGAGTGTACCACAATAAGATATGTTCGAATAAAACTGAAAAATACAAAAAAACAATAGGAAATTGTGGAGCTGCTTGTCCTCATTAAATATATATATTTACTTAAAAACGTCCACCTTACTACTATCAATCAAATCTATCCTGAGCATAATTGATTAAGTTTCATTCAACGCTGCATCAACGAAATTCAACCACATTTATGACAAATGGTCATGGAAAATTTCGACAAAAGAGTGTGTATGTGCCAGCAAAGTGGTGGAGGCCATTTGCCCGATGTGTTATTCCATATATAACCCTATCCTATTTACTTTATAATTCAATAAAAAAAAAAATAGCAAAAATACTAAAAACTGTGTTTTCTATTTAAATCAAATCTTGCGTTAATTCTATGACACCCTTTAGTAAATTACAATGAAGATTCTGATATATCTAATTATTTAACATTGATTAAGCATGATTTATGCCATGAATATAGACGTTAATCATTGTTCAAGACCTAAAATGCTCCGAAAAAAACATGTTGCAAAAATAGTAGAAGTCGCAGTCTTGATACGTTTGCCTAAGACATTAAATTAAAGAAATTTCTGGGTTCTAAACCAGCTATCCAATCTTTTATCTGAAGCACCATCAGTAGGATGCCGAGTGTACCACAATAAGATATGTTTGAGCAAAATTGAAAAATACAAAAAAAAAATAGAAAATTGTGGAGCTGCTTGTCTTCATTAAATATATATATTTACTTTGCTTAAAAACGTCCACCTTACTACTACCAATCAAATCTATCCTGAATATAATTAAATAAGTTTACTATAACAATAAAAGGACTAATAGGATCACAATTCAGGATACATTCTAACAACCTGTTTGTTTTAGACTTTTCGACAGTATAATTGCTAAAAATGTGTTTTTTAATAATAACAATTTTTAGCTCGAGGATTTATTTTATATTTTCACAGCTACCTTTTGGATAGTCCAATGGTTGAGTGCTAACAGAAAGCTAAGAAAGAAAAAACATCTACACTTTTTCAGAGGCTAAAAGTTATACTGTTCAATCAACATTCAATTATCCTGTTCAAAACCATTGATCTGAAAATTGATTATGTTCAATATAATGCGCTCTAATACTGAACTATTTCTGCATCGCGTTTAACAATAGATACGCTTTGATTTAAGTTTTATTCATAATTACGTTTGCCTATAATGTTCCATAGCTCGAGGAAAAGCATTAATCCGATACATAGAATAATTTTGATTAAACTAAAACGCATATTATCCGTTAAAAAGTAGATTTTGTCTAAACAAACTTGGCAAATTCGAATGGGGGCTCGAGTAAACCAAGAATAGATTTTACCGGATTTTTAATAGTCGGAGAATTTTCATTTTCGATAGCTTTAAAATTGTTTATGATTAACTTTATTATATGATAGTGTAGACTTGACGTTTATTTGGTAAAATCCAATAATTTATTTTCTATAACTATCACTGCCAACATACTATATAACATGTACGGTGTTACAATAAGCAATATAGTATAATGAAGATTCTGATATCTCTAATTATATAACATTTATGTTTTAATGCATTAGAAGTTTAGGGACATAAAACATATGGGTTTCATACCTAGGAATTAGGGGAATGTCTTTAATCATCTATGCAGCATTGTTAAGATTGCGGATATATTATTATACTTTCAGCGTTATCCATGGTTGACAAATATCATTATTTTATAATTGTCAACAATAAAAAAAAAAAAAATAGTACAGAAACCGGAAGAGGTAGGTTAGTTACGCTTGTAAGAGAGGGTGTTGCACGGCTTGATATGTATCTCGTACTTTGGTTGACGGGAAACAAGATCTCCAAGCAACGGTGTCAACCACAGATCTTATCTAGCCACTTATTTCTCCACAGCGACTAGCGAAACATTTCCTCGCTGTTGGCCAAGCTTTTGCGAGAGCGTACAATATCCTTTTTGAGTTGAAATGAGTCAGCGACTTCTGGCTTTTTGATCATTAGCAAATTGTGAAATGAAGGAGCTTTCAAGAGGGGGAATATTTCAGGTTCATTTACAATCGTGGCTACTATGATTTTTCGCCCATATTTCTTAAGTAGACAAAAAGAACGAAAAATGTGGCGAATATAAAAGAGCTTAGAATTATGTTATTATAACAATTGTGTACGAAATAAATTATTTAAAATATAGCTCATGGCGTGGATGAAATACTACTGCGTATTTATTTACATATATTTTGAAGAACGGTACCTTCAGGTTGCTCTAAAAAGAAATTCCTTGTAATTTTGTTTACAACCGTCAGTTTACGGTCTGTTTTAACATGGAGTGTAAAAATAAGCATTTTCGACACATTTTACTTTTTTATTTTCATAAAGGCAAGAAAGTGGCCGAGGCTCACAAAGAGATATGTGAGGTTCATGGTGTTGATTGTTTGGCACGTGTCAGAATTGATTTAAAAATTTCGTTCTGGAAAGATGACCAACGTTCTGGTCGACCTTCTGAAGTTGATGATGACAAAATGAAAGCCATAAATGAATCGAATCGTCATTTAACTGTGCGAGAGATTGCAGTACAGTCAAATGTATTACACACAACAATTGAAAATCACACAAGACGTCTTGGACTTGTTAAGAAGCTCGATATTTGGGTTCCGCCACAGCAATGCGAGGCAACACATCTTTAGCAACACGTACGAAACTATTGGAGCTTGGTTGGGATGTCGCATCCCCCATACAGCCCAAACCTTGCACAATCGGATTATTATTTATTTCGAAGTGTACAAATTTCTTAAATGGTAAAAATTTCAGTAATAACGATGACCTCAAAGGTCCTTTCTCCAAAGATACCAGAAAGATGGCAATTATTAATCAATATTGCATTCATACATATTTAAGCTTTTGGTGTACATGTTAAAAACATTCTTTTAGGCTTTTTAAAATAAGGGTTTTCCTTGTTTCTACTTCACCCTTATCCCTAATCTCGTGGAGTTTAGTCTGGAAACCTAGGTTCTTGTTTCAGTTGAATGGAATAACTACTTTTTCGTCAAATCGGCTGTACAATGTATTGTTTTTAGGCTTTAGATATATAACTTAATGACTGCGTTTGAAGTTCGGTTATTTACATATTTCGCTGCTGCTGTGATGAGACTTTGGAATGATTAATTTCAACGAACCTTTCGAATCATGCAGTCTTTTGTGTTGTCCTGTCAAAAAAAAAAAAGTTGTGTGATAATTTAATTTTTCATCTTCGTATAGTGGATCCGTGTGAGTTTTTAGTTCGGATTACCTCCAAGATATTTTACAGGTTTGTTCAACACTTGGAGGGCTAAATTACATTAAGGGATATTTTGTTTTATTTTTAATATTATGAATCATTGATGTTTTAGTGTTTTGATTATGCGTAACGTTCGTAGGCAGTTACTTTGCGAAAACTGCTGTTTCATCGATGTCATAGTACCCTTGATAGACACCAGTTTTTACCAGGTGGAAGGATAAAATAAAAGACTCGCTTTTCGATCGTGAAAAATATGCCAAGACTAACATTATGAAGTCATACAATTGTTTAGGCCGTATGGCTTTAAATTATTTGTGTATCTTTCACTGCCTTACACAAATTCGAATTGAAACGGAGAGTATTTCATCCCTGCGTCCGTGGCCTTTGAGCTTATGCAGAGATTTCGTGCGGTATGGGAAGATTATCGATACCTTTGTATATTTTCATATCAGACGGAGGTAGACAGGGGGATCGATTACTGTCTTTAGCCGGCGAACAGGAGGGAAGGAGCCCAGGACTAATGGCCAGGAGCACGGAAACTTCTCGTTTTCCTTTATCTGGCTCCGGAGGGAGGCAACGGATTGGTCGGCCGCTCCACCAATCAGCTGCCGTCTAATCTAACTCGGCCCCACCTACCGATTACAGGTAGGCCCTATTATTTTTTTCCGATTCATTTTTTTATTTATTGCTTTGTTTTTTTTTTCATATTTCCTTTCGTTTCTCACGGTATCCTCTGCGGGCAGTGGCCCAGCTGTGGGGCGTGGACTCGATTGTGGAACCAATCAAATTTATTATTTCCATTTCCTCCTGTGATCATTTTCAGTTGTCTTTTTATTACTCACGACATTAAAACAGTTGGATCGTGTTCAAATAACATACGTTACGTAGTTCGCGTAATTATTTTTCTCATTTAATCAAGTTTGTGTTATTAGCAAATCCCAGAAATGGCCCCATCCTGATAAGTCACTTGTAATAATAGTGTCTATTTTTCACAAACTATTAGGTTGGCAAGAAAGTGATTTCGGTTTGCACCAGTAGATAGCGTTATTTTTGTTTTGTTATTCCTTTGTCAATGTTAAAATTTTTTTCTTTTAAGATTCAGTAATCGATACCTTAAGGTTACTATAGAAAGAAATTCCGTGTAATTTTGTTTACAACTGTCAGTTTACGGTCAAGTTTAACAGTGCAAAAATAAGCATTTTCGACACATTTGACTTTTTATTTTTATAAAGGCAAGAAAGCGGCTGAGGCTCACAAAGATATATGTTAAGTTTATGGTGTTGATTGTTTAACAGAACGCACGTGTCAGAATTGGTTTAAAAAATTTCGTTCTAGAGATTTTTCACTGAAAGATGACCAACGTTCTTGACCTTCTGAGGTTGATGATAACGAAATGAAAGCCATAATTGAATCGAATCTTCATATAACCGTGAGAGAGATTGCAAAACAGCTAAATGTATCACATACGACAATTGAAAATCAAATAAGACGTTTTGGACTTGTTAAGAAGGTCAATATTTGGGTTACGCCACGACAATGCGAGGCCTCACACATCCTTAGCAACACGTACGAAACTATTGGAGCTTGGTTGGGAAGTGAAGCCGCACCCCCCAAACAGCCCCAACTTTGCACCATCGGATTATCATTTATTTTGAAGTTTACAAAACTTTCAAAATTTCATAAATAACGATGACCTCAAATCGCAATTGGTTGAGTTTTTCGCTAAGGACCAGAAGTTTTATGAGCGCGGGATCATCAAGTTACCAGAATGATAGCAAAAGGTCATCGAACAGAATGGAAGATATTCTGCTGATTAAAGTTCATTTTTTGTATAGAAAAAATTGAGTTTTAATTCACACTAAAGAACCGAAATTACTTTCTTGGCAGCCTCAATATTTTCCTGCTTATTCCAATTTTCAGCAGGTCACGAGGATGCCGTTTTAGTCTACGAGGAGGATTATAGGGATAAGTGGCGTAGTTTAATGACTGTGCTACGGGCTTTGGGTGGTTGGGTAGGCTACCATGGAATTCATGAACTTGGAAGGGATGAATTCGAGAACCTAAGGTATATTGAGATCGTTATGCAGGGTTTACCAAAATTAGAGAACTATATTTATTTCTAGTCTCAAAAATGTGGATTTCTGATACAAATAAATATTAGACATGTAAATCATGTGCTTTTTGAAGCTTTGGTAATATTTCAGTTGTATATTGCTGATGAATTCTTACACAGCTATTTTACTTTTTTTGAATTATGTTATCATTTTGGACTGCATTAGGGGTGCGATGTGGAGAAATTTTTAGTAAAATAATTATAATGTTTTGTTTTTTAGTGGTTATTTAGTTTTTGTTTGGTTTTTTTCATCCTAATTTTCATTTAGGTTAAAAGAATACACTAAATTGTTTTAATTAAAGTTCCCAATATCATAATAATAACAAACAGACGTGTGTATGATGTAAAATTTGTCTCGGCCGGTTGCGTAAAATGAAAATGTTGACGAACATGAGGTTCGTAATTGATCGATGTTAACAGAATATATATAGTCAATATACCATTTTACATTTTCATTAATTTCGTTAAGTATCGTTAAGTTAAGTATTTCTAGAATAGATAAGCTATGCTAAATTTTACATCATACGTGTTTGTTTTTATTCATTGGATTGTTACAAATTTTATTAATTATTTATATATTGTGTTGCATGTAATTGGTTCAAGTTTTGTACCGTACATGTATTGTATCTATAAAATACAAAATTGGATAGATAAATCCAACCAGTCAAAAAATTATGTTTTATATCATGCAGTTGTTATTTCGAGTCTTTTTATACAAGGAGGAGTCAGATTGACAGGGATGGTATGATTTAGGATTTAAATAACTCCCATTCTCGTTTCTCATCAATATTCTGCAATCAAGAAAGCCTAGACGAGGGCTCTATAGTTCCATCGAACTATAGGGTGTGGTGGTCAGCTGATTGCTGCGTGATGCTAAGGAATCTTTAGAATAAGCACCAATATAGGAGAGCAGCATGATGAACCACCAAAAAGTGTTTGATGTGGGTGCGGGATGGTAGGGACGACCAGGGACGAGGGAATCGCAGGTCTCACAGAGCATTCTCGGAGGTACTGGGAAGATTTGTACTTTTCCATGTTTATGAAGTGTGAACATTTGTGAAATGTACTTCTGTATTTAAGATTGCTTACATAGTTTTTTTTGTGTCTTTGTGTCCTTCAAGACACTATCAACTACATGACTGGGGTGGCTGATGAGCTCTGGCTGGTTCTTGGGCCCTAGGCTCTGCTCTCGTACTAGGGCCCTCTCGAGCTCGCATCGGCGGACTGTCCCAATTACTTTAAATAGACCAAGGGGGTTGACAAACTAGTGGTTTTATGCCGAAATAAACCAAAGTTTAACCAACCAAAAGATTTGTAGAGAAACGAATATTGGTATTACTTAAAACCAAGAGTATTTTGAGTCACATAACCTGTGCTTAATGTCACGTAGTTAATATTATAAAAAATAAGTAAGATTTTAGGGCCAACTCCCCTCCCGGCCCTCCCTTAATCCTTGAATAACCCCTACGCCCACAATCGCCCGACCTTAGTGTCACTTACTAGAGGACTATGGGTACCCTCCCTCAGTGTCACCCTGCACCCTTGACCTTTGGGGTACCTCTTACACAGCCTGAGAAGAGGTGCCCATCGATGACACTGTAGCCGCCCTAAGACACCAGGAATATATAGCATGGACTATAAAAAAGTAAATGGTAAAAAAGAGGCTACGAAGAAGGCCCCCGGTAGATTGGCCTGTGTCCAGGTGCCCCAGGACTGGCTGGGAGCCAGAGGACTCCTTATCACCTCCTTCATATTTCTAAGGCCACCAAAAAACAGAGCTCCCTTATCTCTGTTTACTATTTCCTCTAATTCCGTGACCCTCGTTATTAATGGCCGAGTGGCTGTAATTTTTTTCTCTTCATTTCTTTTTATTCCTACCCCGCTTGTGTGCGCTGGGCCCTATGTTTATGGGAGTCGCGGGATTAAAAACTTTTCTAAACTGTTTATTTCTCCCGAGATGATGAAATGGCGGGAAACGGTGGACATATTTCATTAGAACGGTTTGTTGGTGTAATATTTGATAGTAAAAAGATTTCTAGCTTTTTTTTTTTGTTTAAACTAATTTTAACGCAGTGTGAACATCAATTATGCTGGTTGCCCTTTTTTAGAGTTATTCTCTGAAGAACAGCTACGCTGGTTTGCTACAAGCGCAATCATATGCAACATTACCGATTCTATGACAGACGATGAGGTTTCTATTGTTTAATTACTTGGTAATGGTTGAATTACAATATAAGTATATTTATAACAGAATGAGTGGTAAATACAAAGTCTTAAGTAACAACTATGATGCTAGGACCGGCTCATTAACCATTGACTTATCGTGGCTTAAAATACAGGAACCTTGCCGATCTATGAAACACGATTAGGTTTCGACTGATTAATTACTTGGTAATGGTTGAATTACAATATATGTATATTTATAACGAAATGAGTGGTACATGCAAAGCCTCAACAATTGACTTACTCGTGGCTTAAAAGACATCCAAATCCTTTTCGCAAGATCAATTTCAAGTCTCACCCATCCCTACAATCCTCCTTGGAAATGGAAGCGGAATTGGTCCCTTGATATTTGTAAATATTGAATCACTGGAAGTTATGGTTGGCCAGTAACCACCACTTATCGTAAGCGTCTGCGGCTCTTGCGCTGTCTCCTAGGTTGTGGTGATTTGCTGGAGTAATAACGTGG
This sequence comes from Acanthosoma haemorrhoidale, assembly GCA_930367205.1. Taxonomy (NCBI): domain Eukaryota; kingdom Metazoa; phylum Arthropoda; class Insecta; order Hemiptera; family Acanthosomatidae; genus Acanthosoma; species Acanthosoma haemorrhoidale. Next base: position 20,246,774 of record OV884014.1, on the reverse strand, counting down.
TGAATGTCCCGATCTTTAGTTCCATAGCCGAAAAACTGACAATTCTGCTGGCGAATAGGGATCCCAGTACATTGTATTTATGCTTTGTATTTTATGTTACAGAATGAGAGCGTGATTATAATATTGTAAATGAATGAGATCATTTATCAGAATAATCTATTTCCCATAAAAGGGCAAATTGTAATTTGATTCAAATAAATATTTTAAAAACAACAACTATACCGTACATTTTTCTGTTTCAGGTGAGAGTCCAGTACCTTTTGGATGTGAGGTACTTTGAATTACCTCTTGTGATAAGAAGCTATCCTTTATCAAAAGTGCACTGCGGCGAGCCGGTAACGAGAATCTAATTGTAATTAATTATAGAAGCATCAAGTACAATTATTGTAATAGGCCTATTAGTCCGTAGAGTCCTTGGAGCTACTGTTCGGGCCTAATCTCCTAAGGCTGCCTTTTTTTCTTGTCCTCCCTGCAATAAAAGGATACAGGCAATAAAGCTTGAAAAAAAACCTGACAGTTGGAAAAATTGGATTTCTTATTCTTACGGATCATTCCGTTTCTTCGCCTGGAGGTTGCCGCTAGTCTATCATTTGTTTTTTTGTCTATTTTTTTTTAATATGGATGGATACATGTTTTTTTTTTGGTGCATTACACTTTGTCTACGAACGTCAAAGTTGTTTATATGTTTCGGCGTAATGTATCACATACTGTATTATTTATTATAATCACAACTTTTGAAGATTGTGACATAGTAACTGTTGATAAATAATTTTAAATTATTCAACTTTTTGGCTGTCATATATATACTAGATGTTTACATGTTTAATTACAATAATTCTATTGAACTATGGAGTATGTGCGACAGAATTGGTCGACAACAATTCATTAGTTCAATGGCGTGCTACTGTATCTGGCCACCACTAAGCCGCTAGCAAAGGTCAAAGACCACAGGTTTACCCATTTTATCTCTTTCTTAACGGGCAGAGGCCGGGTCAGAAATACCCTAGCCCGCGGGGGGGGGCTTCACCCGACAAGGGCAAATCTCATAATTCCAGTTAAGCGCAATTTCCTTAACGGTTAAATAATCATGACATGCTCGAAGGAATACTAAAATGAAGTTATGCATGTAGACTATTAGATATAACGAATACTGACAAATAATTTGGCTCAAAACGATATCAGCATTAAATATGGTACATTTTATATTCTTCTGTTCATAAAAATCTGCAAGATATGACAGATATGCCTCCGTTAAACCGGGGACAGATGCACGTCCCCGATCCCCGGCTATGGCTCCTGTTCCTAAGTATCCCTGGCCACTAGGGGTGGTATCGGCAAGAAGAAGGATGGCTAGGGCGGGGGATGAGTGGTGATATTCCCAGGATCCACGGGCATCAATATCCCCTCAGGACCCTCGCTACTTCTTATATTCCGCTCGTAAACCGCACGTCCGCAGGGGCATCGCCAACCGATATCAAACCCCGTCAGACAATGTGTGTGCTTAGGAGTGTTTTAGAGAATAGCCTCTCGGATGAATGCTATCTAAATAATCAATCCCCCAGGTAAGGCCGCCATCAAAATTTAGGCATTACTTAAATCCAAAATCATCTGTATGATATAATAGGGGCTATACATTGAATTGTGTAAGAGATCGTAAAACTTATGTTCGAAATAACACCAATTTTCGTTTCATTAAAACATTTTATGTAGAGAAACGAAAATTGGTGTTGTTTTAAACTCAAACAGTATGGACTTTTATCAAATCAAATGACATTAATTCATAATTTCTTAGTATAGTCGATAAAGAGCTCGGAATACGTCAATTTATATCAGAAAGCTATTATGTCAAGATCACTAGATTTTTTCTAGTTGTTTTTTCCTTAGCCTGGTTTTTTTTTTCTTTGTTTTATAACTCAACATATGATTTTTTATCTGTAATATCCACTACATGAATACGTCGATCGTTAAATCACATAAAGCATTAAGTCGTAAAGAAATCGAGACAGTTGAGCTCACAAAAACATTATGGCACCTCTAATACAAGTTATTGTTATACATCGTTTGTAAGATTACTATTACTGCAGTCAATTTGATTACAAAAGAAATGTATTATTCCTTTTGACTGATCGAGATACAGGTAAAAATCTTTAAATTTTACTTTAGATGTACCTAATGTTCACGGACTTAAAGAACTCAATTTCACTCAATGAAAATATTTCTTACGTTCCAGGAATCGGTAAAAAAGGATTAAAAAGCATGATTCTTGATCATGTTAAGTAATCGTATTTTTTCCAAATAATCAGCATTGAGTTATAAATAAAAGTAGGAATGATTAAGTCAGCGATAACAAAATGTGATTCGTAAAGTATTTAAGCTTCGATGAATGAAAATCAAATGCATTAGTGCAACTTTGGAAATCATTTTTAAAATTTAAGTAACGGTTTTGTGCGACTCTGGACGGAGAGGGTAGCATGGTCTTCTGCTTCATAACAATAGCGAGGACCGCAAGGAATATTGATCGTTATATCAAATCTTTCGAGTATGTTTACAATATACTCAAACGTGTAAATATTTAGGCTCAATGTGTGATTACACTGTACAAATTTTTGAAAACAATCAACAGAATCTAACCGCAGTTTTCACGATTCTCGACAATTGATCATTTGTCGAGGTATCGGCTTAAGCTATGATGAAAATCTAACCTAATCATTCTTTCATGAACTGACGCGGATGTACCAATAAATTATCTACTCATATCAGATTCTATTGTAAATACTCCGCGAACGCTATGAGCTCACGTCGTAAACAATAACGACACGAACAAATTCAGCAGACGAAGGTGTGAGAGAGATTGTCTACCGAGAAGTCAACCAGAGCCTGACGCCTGTACAGCTTTGACAATCAATAAGCTCCCATTCATTCGGACCAGGATCAAGATTGATGATGACTGACCGGTGGTTCTCCAGCTCCAGCCGGCCGGAAAAACCCCCATCACCGGAGCTGGAGCCTCCGCTCTGGAAGGAGTTAATATCCTCCACACTGGCTGCGGAAACCGCTCCATTGTATCGGTACCGTTGCCTCGTTTGTCTTTTTCTTTTATTTTCGCATTTCTCTCCAGAGAGTACAGCCCTGACCTTTCCGGATGGCTCAGTGCTTTTTGATGGGCTATTTATTGTTCTGAAAGACACGGTTTTTGATGTCCAATTTCTACTTAACATGGAGATAGTGTAACGTTTCTTAAAAAGAGAAGTTGCCTTACTTTGAATTAAGACACGGAATACAGCATGGATGAAGTAAATAGGTTTGCTGTTTATTCCCTAAAATAAATAATTTACTTAAAACCATCCTGAAAAAACCCTGAGGCTACGAACATTCAAGCTATTTAACCGTTCACTATTATTGCATCTATAAAAACTAGACTCCTCCGTAGACAGTATATTGCAAATGTGTAAAGTGTCCACAGTTTCCGAAAAAATAATTTGCTAATCTGAATAAAACAGTAACAGCAGTAACATTCATACCCATCTGCTATGAATTATAACCCATTTATTATGTCCTCTTACAATAACATTAACCTCTGCCATAAAATTGCTGTCAAGTCCTGTGTCAATGATTTGGTGTTCTCCACTAATTTTTAATGAATTTTAGGAGGCTAAGAAACCGTTACGTCTTCTGTTTCAGTCGATGAAGATGATCCATAGTCCGTCCCAATGTCAGTGTGTGGCATGGATTTGTGTATATTAGTGCTTAAGGTTAAGGGTAATAAAATTACTTGAATCAATTAGTTTCCAATAATTACATATTAAAAATATTCTTATCCTAATATGCACTGCATCTGTTCTAAATACATCAATGATCTTAGTTATGAATAGTCTTCATTGAAATACGGATCAATTTTAATTAAGGAAAAAATATTTATAAAAAATATATGACCTAGCGACAGTAAAATAATTCATAAGTACTTGAAGCTCCATGGTTTCACTTCTTTCATCTTCAGTTGATCTATTCGATTTTCGATATTGGGGACTACATCAAGTCGCTACGTTGGAATAATTTTGTAATGTTACGTATTAGTTTACAAAGTTTCTAGGTCATCGTCCATTGATTTGTACGTCGCCATCTTCTAGAACCAATTTCAAACACGTAATGAAATGTGGTCAGTCGCAATGAGGAAGGTTATTAAAAATACTTATTTTTCCTTCTTTTATTATTATCACGTTTATTATTTATTCTGTTATGAGCGTCTTAAATGATTCATATTCCGTTAGGTCAGACCGCACAGTTTAATGTTTGAAGAGAGCTGGGATCGTCAGAGTATCATAACTTGGGTTCATACTTGTCGACCGTTTAAAAAATTTAAATCTTCGCATTGATTTAGAGAGTGTGTTAATCTGCTTGCATGCAAGATAAGTACACAATTTCGTTCAATCATCGCTTAAGGTTAGCAATTTTTTTTTCCATATCCCCTTGTTATTATAAATTATGGAAAACAGTATAGATTCTACATAAATGAATATACATAGATTATACATTCATTGTCTAAACATGTTAAAAGCGACGAGGCTCACCTTATGAAAATAGATTAAAAATTAACTTACATATAAGATCGAAATCTTAACCTAATTTTCCCCGAAAGTCTGTTGCCATCGACACGGGGAATGGAAGTGGGGTCATAGTGTTAAACACTGGGTTGGTTAGGTGCTGTAACGAGTCAAAAAACTTGACGTGTCTCCCCCCGACGGCAATCCAAGCAGCGGGTGCAGGTCGGCGTTCTTTAACCTCTCGAGAGAAGTATGTCTGACCACTGAAATTGATGAAAGAGCTGGCCGAAGGACACATTTTATGTATCATCAGTTTTAGGCGAAGCGACAGGTTGGGTGAATTTAGCAGTGGGAAAGCCGGTAAGACCTGTGTCATACTTTCTCTATTTTGTTCCTAAAATGGGTCGAAAGAAATGGAGATCCCTATCTATTGTTATAGCCAGATAGTACTAGGTTAACAAAATAAATGCAATTGCATGTTCTCCTATCACATTCAACCGTCTTTTACGAGATGATAACTTCTGACTCCTTGTTTGATAAAAATATTTTTTTTGTATCAAACTTCTCTATTGTGCTAAAATTACAATCTGCCTTATTAGGAAATAAGTAATTGACATAAATTCTCTCATTCATACCATATTTACAATTTATCATTCACTCGCTCATTCATACAGCCCAGAAACCTCCCAAATCTACAAGTCTCCCACGCTCCTCCGTCAGCCGTGTCACCAGATACGAGCCAGTGGAAGCTGACGAAGAGCGCGAGAGCCACAGACGCTCAGGACATGATTGGAGAAACTGGCCATTGCCAGGACTCCCGCTGTCACGCGTTTATAGCAGGTCACGAGGCCACCGCCGTTTCTGTCTCCGAGGAGGATTATAGGGATGAGTGGTGCAGTGCAATGACTGTGCTAGGGGATTAGGGTGGTTGGATAGGCTACTATGGAATTTCAGACATACCTCATAAATACGAAATTCCGTTCAAATTTTGCTTATTGTAGGCGAAATAAAAGCACTTGTATGTTGCCGTTCTCCAATGCCGAGAAGAAAGCGCTAAGTGGCATGTTAAATACCGGCGATGGGCACTGTATAGGGACGAATCCATTACTGGAGCACAGGATAAGGCAAGGGGATGACTGACAAGCCGCAGACCGAGTACTGCCTGTAGATTAGATAGGATTCAGGGTTTGCCATAATTACCGACGATGCGGGCTGCAAGGGGCGGAGTGGAGCTTTCTGCAGAATCACTCTCACTTCAACAGGAGATTAATGTTCTTCAGCGGGGGCTTACCATACACTCTTTCACTCTTCTCTTCTTCTGGTAAGCCTTCTCGAACATTGTTAGTAAGTAGAAAGAGAATACGGAAAGTAATTAAATCAACTGGAAATTGTTTAGTTGAAGTTTCTTTCTGGGTGATAGACTTTCATCAAGCTTATTCATGGACAACGTTTCGACCATTTATTGTAATCAGCTCCGTGTGTGGAGGAGGTTTTGATATGGACTGTTTATTAAGACATAATCTCTCAAGAAAACCATTAACTCACTTATATACTCACGGTTATCAATGAACTCAAAAATGTAGTTTTATTTATATTATCATTATTATTATTGTGGCATAGTTCTCCCCTGGGCACCGAACATTATTTTTTCTAGTTCGAAGCTAAAAAAAATATATTTTTTATATCCTGTTTTATCTTTCAATTTTGTATTACTGATCATTAAAAAAATTCATGTGTACATCAAAACAAAGGTTTTTTGAAAAGTTGTGAAAACAATACAATGGACGTTTTAATGACATAATTGTAGTCCACTAAAGCCACTGTGAGATCTCCGATTTATTATCCTACTTGACATGATACAAAAATTAACTTTTTATTACACATATATAATAAAACACGCTTCAATATAATTCATAGAGTTACTTTTATTTTGAGCTTCCATGTAGCATCACACATAAAATATCATGACTAAGTGAAACACAGGTTGAGGTTTTTAACGGAAGAAGAGGAAGTAGGGATTCGTAGGAGGTGGTCGGGAGGGGGGGGGGGGTTGAGATAATGGATTTGGACTTTTCAGGATTTGAGTTTATTGATCTAGGTCCAGGAACTGACTTGGTGAAGGCCTTTATGGAGTTTAAGGAAAGCCGTTTGAAGCTTTGAAGGACGTAAAGAGCTGATGTACCTTAATCATTACTTTTTTTTTTTCTAATTAATCAAATCTTTATTGTGGTAAAATTGCAATTTGCCATATTGGGGAATAAGTAATTGTGATCAATAATTTCATTCATACCATATTTACAAATCTTCATTCACTCGCTCATTCATAAAGTATTTACAAACAACCCAGAGACCTCTCAAATCCACATGTTTGTCACCCTCTTCTATGCGAAAGAGGAAGCGGAGTCTTTGGAAGTCCCCCACGCTCCTCCATCAGCCACCTCACCGGATACAAGCCATTGGAGGCTAACAAAGAGCGTGAGAGCCACAGGCGCTCCGCACATGATTGGAGAAACTAGCCATATAATTACTATCGTTACTTTTCAATGTTTTGCCTGTTTTTATGATGCACGAGACACAGAAAATTGTGTGGAAGTTACTAAACTCAAATGATAACAATAAACTACAGTAGTTTATTAATCAATTGTGATACCTTCTAACGTGTTGCAGCACAGCAAGAGGTTAACTACAGTAACTTTAAAGTTGCCTAGATCTTTTTAATTAGACAGTACAATACACTTCGTGTATTGACAGAAATACAAAAAAAAAATATTGAACTAAATATGATTGTTGACAAAGTTACAAAACGGCATTCTGTACTTTCTGCCAGCGTGGCACACAAGGAGAACTTTACCTGACGACTCTCCTAATCGAGGAATCACGATTAATATATTTCCCTTCTGCTCTGAAGGCGTAATTTTTTTTGTAGGAAGCCCCCCAGCACGTAGACACGGTGAGGATTACCGCATGTGACACAGCAGCGATGACAGACACAGAGTCAGAGTGATGAGCCGCAAGATGACTGGGATGACTCGACCGAAACTTTTGTGTCCTCGAGCTACCAGTCTTCAGCTAATGGGATCGGACGGCGTTCGTCCTCCCCGACAAAGGAGTCGGTCCGCTTTGGGTGCAGGCCAATCAGTCTCATTCAACTCTTCTTCGGCTTTTGCATAGACCGCCGATGAATGGAGCCCGTAGGAGAATACGTGGGAGAGGAAATAAAAACAAAATAAAAGAAATAGGCGGGATATCAAACATGCCAGAGGAATAAATAAATCACTCGAATGATAGTAAATTAAGGATGGTGATAATTTTAGGAGGCTTATCTTGAAGATTGTTGATATTCAATGGACACCAGTACAGAAACCGGCGATTCAGCCTTGAATTGTTTCACGCCAAGTGGCCCCTTCCGCTTTAATCTTCGAGAGGGATTATAGGTAAAGCTGTACACTAACTGTAAGAAATTAACAGTTAGAAGCAGTGACTTTGGGAATGCAAGACCTACGATCGTTCATTAAAAATGACATCCAAGTCGTCTTCAAGGATATAAAAATCTTCACGAGTACGTACAACCTCCAGAATATTTTTATGTGGCAGGAGAGTTCTGGAACCCCATTTGAAACTATAAGGCCAATTGATTTGTAAGATTCATTTTAAAATTTATTAAAAAAGGAATATTAATATTCTTAGTAGAAAAGATATCTTTCCATAAGTCTTTAAGAATTTTTGTATATAATGTAAAACATACATATTAAGAAGGCTAATTTGAACAAAGAAAAAGGCTTTAAAAACAACAGTGATGGATTTTGATTATTAATTTTGTTTTAAAAATTATTAATGAGGTAGAACAGATGGAGAAGATTATCGAAACCACGGTTCCAGGACATGAATGACATTTATAGTTGATGAAGGCCTGCAAACATTGTTAATAAATTCCTCGATGTGTTTATTCATCGGTGTTAAATTATGTTGCAATTTTCAACTTTTATGGGTCATTCCTTCATTGGGAGAATTTTCTAAGCGAAATTTATTTTTGTACATTGAAATATGTCATCGACAGTAAGATAGGATTATGAATGGATAGTTCAATTATTAAATAAATGCTTAGCTAATGAACTTTAATAAATATTAAAATGTTCCATCTGGTCGAGGTCCTGGTTACAGCGACTTGTTGACATTACAATAAAAAATATCGACACTTGTATTACAATAAATGTCATGTTTTATCTAGAAAAATAGCCAGAAATACGGTGCGTCCGAAAACAAATTTTCATCGACTTTGTTTGTTTTTTTCGTATCGTAAATAATTATAATTATGAATTCATACAGAATCGTAAGACATGCTACTTTTTTAACTGCTAATTCAGAACGCTCCGACCCTGAGGTAAGCTGAGTCCGGTTATTTTTTTTTTTTTTGTAAAACTGTCTTAATATTCACTAAAAAAGTCACTTTGGTGACTTTTGATGCATAGTTACTCTTCTAAAACCAGTTAAAAGATAAATTCAGTTGGGGCAAGCAACCTTTTGCTGGTTTTACGCACTGTTGTCGATTGACAGCTATAAATACAAGGGATAAGGGATGTATGGCCTTATAAAGTCAGCAAGGTTTAAGGTTAACCCCCCGCGAGTCTAGACACCCCTTATGGATCTACAGGGCCCTGTGAACTATAGGACGTTGTATAATTAGAAGAGGCTTCTTTAAAACCTCGCAGCTAAAAATGTCAAGGGAGGCCATGGCTTATTAAAAAGCAGGGGTAGGGTTGGGGGGGGGGTTCGCGATTATCAAGAACAGTTTTTTCCTGTCCTTTTACCCCTCCCCCCCCCCCAACAGGCCCCGAAGAGAAAAAAAGGTTAAGATCGGTCTCAGAGGAGACATTTATTAAATATCCCTCCAGGCATCAAACTTTAGCCCTTATCCATGTTCCTTTTCCCGTTAAATCATCTTGTGGTCTGCTGGGGCTTTTGCTCCAAGAATAATACTATTCTTATTATCGTATTGCCCTCAGAAAAACGATCGGATTACAACCGAAAAAATGGGGACTATATTTAAAACTGTACAAAAACCACAGCACTAGTAACCCTATCTCCATAAATTAACCGTCTACATTATTGTTTTAAGTCCTTGCTTAGAAATAATATTCTTAAGAATAGCTCTCAAAAAGAAACGCTGCTGATACATATATTTATTAGTTTTTTATAAAAAGGTATGAAGTATCTCCCAAAGCCCAATATTTGACCTGTTGCCCCTTAAGGCATTCCTAGAACAAAAAACATACAAACCAATCAAATTTACCTACCTAGGAAACTATTAAATAATAAACACCTAAAATAATAAGACTGCATGAATGAGCTAGCGAATGAAAATTGTAAATATGGTATGAATGATATCATTTATCACGATTACTTATTGCCCAATAAGGCAGATTGTAATTTTATCAGAATAAAGTTGTATATGTATAAAATAATAAGATAACATTCCAAATAATAAAATGACATATCTGTGAACGAATTGATAACTAAAGTCCAAAACCTCGTAATGGGCATAAGCCAAACCATTCTCATTGGGTATAAACTAATGTTATGAATTTTTTTGTTAAATTATTGTTATTTTTTTCTTTCACGGAAAGGCCTTAAAGACCACGCAAATATCATTACTTTCAGTCCTTTTCTTGTTTTTGTTTTTCCTGTGCTTCCATTTTTCCCTCATCATCTCTAGGTGGTTTTGTTTTCTTTCTTCTGTCCACGCGACTCCCTTTTTCGATTTTTTCTTTCCCACAAGAACCTTGATTTCCTTCAGTCTTTTCCTATATCTTTCTCCGTCCTGACAATCCTGGTCCGTTATTCCTAGTCTTTCAGTTTCTTCCTTCATCTGCTTGGTGTATCCCCTTGAGCTTTTGTTTCCTCGGATTTTAAATTATTGTTTGTTTTAAAGTAATGCATTGTTGTTGTTTTTTAAACATGAAGCAGAAGCTTGCAATAAAAATGGTTGAAATTCGAGACAGTTATGGTTTTGGTTTTCGGGTGTCGAAATGGTGAACCAGTTGATTGTCGTGTATAAACATCAAAGACCCAGAAAAGGAGCTTTCAATAGGGACTTTTAGTGCTGGTATGAATTCATTTTACTAAATTGTTTAAAAAATCGGTTAGAAAGATATACGAGGGTGGTCTGAAAAGTTTCCGACCAAAAAAAGCTTTTATTTCACTAGCGTTTATTTATTTTATTACCATCTTCATGTTGAGGTCGGAAACTTTTCAGACCACCTGTGTAGATTACTCATGCAATATTCACAATGTATATACATACAACACATCTCTAGTCCGCCCATCCTCTGTTTTGCCTTCCTATTTCGTGCCTTACACGTCTCCTCGGTAGAAGACAACTGAGATGAGAACTTAAAGAATCACCCTTCTATACACAATCAGTTACTTCACTTGCTCGAGGATTTGGGTGGATAAGCAACTTCTCGATTTTAAGGATTTTCGGGGCGACTGATCTTAGATAGGCAGTATACCAAAGACAGTATGGAATGTTTTGTTACAGCCTTAAGAAAGGTCAAATAACAGTTACTCTCAGATATTGGTTATCAAAGGATGTGCTGTAATCTTATTCAAACACCGTGATTGCTCTAGTTGTCAGAAGCTATTGATCTACAAGAGCATACTCAGGCCCACTCTGCTGTATGGTGCACCGCTTTTTCGTTATCTGACGTATACGACAGCTCGGCGACTCCAACAATTCCAAAACGGTATACTCATGAAAGTGGTCAGAGGTACTTCCATTCGAGCAGCGGAGCAACAGTGAGCCTCACGAGATCTTTGAGCTGCCTACGGTGGATGAATTTATCCAACGTAGACATATCAAATTTTTTGACTCTCTGCAATACTTGACAAACCTGGTGTTTAACAAGATAACCCCCGCTCCGTTCCCCCATCGATGGCAGGATGCTGTCGCGGCTGGAACGCTTTAGTCTTAGGTTCTAGGTTTAGGTTTTAGTGATTTAGTGTTTCCGCGGTTGTAAGCTGAAGGTGAGCCTCGTCACCTAGTGTGCGTATGTGTTTTATTAAACTTTTAACTTAAAAAAGGAAATGTATTATATTTTATGCACTACTTCGAATGCATCTGTATATGCAGCACGAGGAGAAAGATGTAAAGCCAAATTTATTTATTTATTTTTTGTTCATTGTATACTTTTTAATATTAAATAAAGAGGTTTAGAAAAAAAAAAAAAATAGTTGTCAGTACAATCAATAAATGATTTTTGACATCATTGAATCAAAGTAAAATAATACCTTAGAAATCTTCCGCTATTTCGTGAGGGTGGTGAAATAAAATTCGTTAATTTTAAAACATGTTTAAATTGATATATTATATGTATATAATATTCTTTATTATGATAAAATTATAATCTGCCTTATTGGGCAATAAGTAATTAGGATAAATGTTCTCATTCATACCATATTTACAATTCATCATTCACTCGCTCATTCATATAGTATTTACAAACAGCCCAGAGGCCTCCCAAATCCTCATGGTTGTCACCTCCCTCGTATGCGAAAGAGGAAGCGGAGTCTTGGCAAGTCCCCCACACTCCTCCGTCAGCCGCGTCACCGGTATTTTTATATTATATATAAAACAAATATTAGTGGAAAAAAAAATTTGAAGCGTCAACAAGCAAAGGCAATAATTAAAAATCCCTCAAGTTTTCAACGTGAACTTCTACCAAAAATCCATTGCCGAAAGTTTTTTTCTACTGTATAACAGCATGCATGTTTAATTTGAGCTGCTTTGGCTAAAACGTTTTCTCAATTTCTTGATGACAAATAATTCATGGTTTGTGACTAAAATGGTATAATTTGGAAAAAAAAATATACCAGTAACATATATCTGAATTGCGTTGATAAAAACCACAGGTACCTTACTGTTGGTTTTTATTTTTGAAAGTATGAATTATAAAAAACCTGTGAAGAAGTGCGGCTTTGCCTGATGGAAACGACCCAAGGGTGCTGTTACAAGAGAAACTTTTCTCTACTTAATTCTGAAGAATCGTGTGTCCGAAGTAAGTGTTGAAAAATATCCCTCAAAGCTCATTTGAGTGCGGAAAAGCCAAGACTGAACGAGCACATAGCTCTCGCTTACAAGAATTCTATTTCTTTCGACCAATTTGTGAATTATACTCCACCGTTTTCTCTCATCATTTTGGGTGATAAAGATTTCCATGACTGCAAGTATTTGTTATATTTTATCTTTTGTGACTGTTTAGAGCTTCGTTAGTTGTTAATGTGTTCTATTAGACACAAAGATGTCTAAATTTATATAAACTTTATACGTAACTATTTCACAAATTTTCACAGTTTTTTGTTTTTTTTTAAGTTTTTTTTAAATTTCCCTTTTAATGAAACTGGCTCGAAGGAACATGATTTATTTTTTCTAGTGGTGAGGCACATATTATAAGATCGGTATAAAAAAATTTCGTTGTTTATTACTTGCTGAAACATTTCTTTCGGACGCAATAACAGCTCGTTTCGTTTTATTCAAAGTTTCGCTAGTTGTGTCACAAGTCTCGTCCGATAAGACGCATAGCATGAATACTCCTTAAACAATTTCGTAAGAAGCTAATTCGATAAGACCGCTCCATCAATCTTGAGGAATTAGCCAGTCGGAGGAGAGCGAGAGAAAGAGGGAGATAAGGGATAACTGTAAATTCGGCGAAGGAAGTCTCAGTACCCGAGTGCCGAGTGGGCGCTATCGACACAGTTGCCAGATTAGATAGGCCTTGATTAAGGCTGTGTAAATCTGAGTGCGGGATTTAGCCTCGCAGAATATATTCATTCCTGATTATTCACAATCTGCGGCGACTCGGAGAATGGGGAGTAAGGGAGGAGGGAAAAAGAGTAAAAGAAAAAGAGAAAAAAAAAACTTGGGAGGAATCCCAGCCCATTAAACTTTTCCTCTATCTCTTAGGACAGTTTAATACTTCGTTTGGGGAGGAAACATTCAAATTATCAAGAAATTAGTAAAGGCCTTGGGAACACAAGGAACTTTCTTCCGTGGTCTAAGAAGATCAATATCTTTGCTGGGAAGCATCAGGTGCGATTCAAGCTTTTAATCCACCAACTTTTGGGATATTATTACTGTTGCTAGTTCATAAATATTGCTCACTCGTACTTTCTACCGAGGATGTATAATTTTCTAAATCAGTTTAAAAGACAGCCTCTTTGTTCTTTCCCATTTGAAATATTCTTTAGGATACTACTGATTGAACCCTACATAGTGTCAGCCATAAATCAAACCGACTGAAATTGACATTTTGTGTTTCGTGCAGTCATCAAAGAAAAACCTGTTTAAGATTTAAAGGTTCCAGATTCAATGTTGAAGATGGGCAATCAATTTTCCTAAACTCAAAAGTCCTTAATTACAATCGAAGAGGATTAAGGTTTTACATTGCACCAATGTCCGTTTCTCTTCGTGAGAATTTCTCCCATTTGAGTTCATGTCATCCTCAAGGGGCTGCACAGTAATCAGTCCACCACTACTATGGAAAATTATCAGAAAAAATACCGATTTATTTCTAACTTGTGCAGTAGATTTATTTACATTTATCAGGTCGAGTCATAAGTAACTTCCGATGCTGCTAAGTAGAATCTATTGTTCGTATCTACCCGCTATGAGTTATCATGACAAGTTTTTGTTTTCACTATATAGACGAGGCTTCAGTTAGTCTTTTGTCAACTGTTTTGTATAATACACGTTACGTAAAACTGTTTTTTAACCTCTGAAATGGAGAGTACATATTTGTCATGTAATGCTTTGGGAATTTAAACAATATGCAGTGTATATGGTGAAGGACTAATAACTGATGGGGCAGTTAGAAATTGGTTTATAAAATTCCGTTCTGGAGATACGACCTATATGACGAACCGAGGGCAGGACGTCCTTCCGACTTTGACGACAATCTTTTAAAGGAAATATTGGAGCAAAATCCACGTCAGTCAACAAGAAGTATAGCAGAAAGGTTGAATACATCACAATCAACTGTTAACCGCCACCTGGAGAAATTAGGGAAAGTGGGCAAGTTAGGAGTGTGGGTACCTCACAATCTCAGTGAATGGTATAAAGAAGATCGCATCTCAATCGCCACAAGTCTGCTCTTGAGCCTTTTTTTAAACAGGATTGTAACAGACGATGAAAAATGGGTTACCTATAACAATATAGTCCGCAAAAGACAGTGGCTTGATAAGGATCAACCACCTCTACCAGATCTGAAAGCAAGCATCCATGGCAAAAATATTTTATTGTGTGTGTATGGTGAGATTGTCAAGGAATAATTCACCACGAGTTGTTGAAGTCAAATTTAACAATACTGCGGATAGATACGTTCAGCAGTTGCAAAGAGTGCAAGAGAAACTCCATGAAAAGCGTCTTGCACTCGTCAAAATTAATATAATTTTGTTATTTAATGAAAGCAAAATAAATGTCTGATAAAAAAACGGAAGTTACTTATGACTCGACTCAAATACATACAAAATAGAGTAATAATAGGGTTGAGTTTTTAAATAATCTGAAATGCGAAGTATACCGTACTTATGTTGATTTGAAAGTGACAATCACGACAGGACGTATCTCACAGAGGCTCTATTAGCTTGCACAGACGTCAAAGACTGTCAGAGGCTGTCAAGCGTGGACTACAGCCGTCAAAGACGAGTCAGGTTCCCGCGGTAGTCAGGTTGAGCGACCTCGCTCACCTGATCAAAGCGAACCGCGGCGCCTTTCGGAACACCACGAACATCTATTGTGAAGCTCCGTGCTCGCGATCGAAAGTAGCGAAAGTGTTCGTACCATAAAATCTATATTCATTCATCAAAAGACGAGTAATGATCGCGGCCGAATTCTTTGCTGAGGATGGAACTCCGCGTAGGAAAATTTTCCCCATTGAAATATAGCGTGTCCCAGAATTAACGCAAGATTTGTTTTAAATAGACACAGTTTGTAGTTTTTTTTTATTGAATTATAAAGTAAATAGGATAGGGTTATTTATGGAATAACACATCGGGCAAATGACCTCCACGACTTTGCTGGCACATAAGCACTCTTTTGTCAAAACTTTCCATGACCATTTGGCATAAATGTGGTTGAATTTCGTTGACACAGCGTTGAATTTCCTCTTTTAATGCACGGGTGGTTGTGTGCTTGTTGACATACACCTTTGACTTCAAATAACCCCATAAAAAGAAATCTAAAGGTATTAAATCACACGATCTAGGGAGCCGATTCTGATCACCGAAACGAGAGAGTACACGACCTAGAAATGTCTCATGCAGTATTTGAATTGTTTCATGGGCTGTATGGCATGTGGCACCATCTTGTTGAAACCACAAATTGGCCACATCAATATCATCCAATTTCTGCACAAAGAACTACGTAATCATGTCACGATATCGAGCACCAGTAACAGTCACTGCTTGACCAGCTTCATTTTCAAAAACGTATGCTCCAACCCAAAATCAACACCAAACAGTGACACGTTGTGGATGCATTTGTTTTTCGACAATCACATGTGGGTTCTACGAACCCCAAATGCGACAATTTTGTCGATTAACAAAGCCATCAAGATGAAAATGTGCTTCATCGCTTAGGATAATTTTTCTCGAAAAATCAGTATCACTTGTTGATGTTCAATGATCCATTTTTACTGACCCTAAACTGTCAGCTGTCAACAATGTTTTTTTTTTTTGGGTTGCCAGCACTTTACTGCACAAATGGCGACAAATTCAAACCTTGCGTTAATTCTGGGACACCCTTTATTATATCGGGCACTTTTAGCTCAGAGAAGATAATCACCTGATATTACAGCTGCTATTCGCTTTCATGCGGACACCTGTTGCTCGCCGAGCTATGAAAGTACGCATAAACGGCTCGGCAGTAAAATAAAACGCCATCCCGCAATATCTTTTACTGCGGCACGAACGTTCGAGTGCCGACGCGGCTTAACAGACCCTAAAACAGGGTACAGGGGGGGGGGGGGGGCTCGGTGATGAACCCGCCATAAAACGGCTCATCTGTATTCGGAGCTGTGATTGTGTTATTTCGCTCTAATTAAACATCTGTTTTAGTGGAGTCGCCCCCCTAATTACGCCATTGTCGCTTGCTTTTGTCTCTTTTCAGACCGCACGCAGTGTAACTCCGCTTTGTCACTTCCTTTCCAGTCATGTCCAGCTTTATTTCAATTTTCATTTTACTGTCTTTGTCCTTATCTTTATCTGCTGCATTACTGCCTTTATAATAAGGAATACAGTATCATTTCTGAATTATTTTAAACCTTGTACTCTGTTTCAGTGGTGCTTACTTTAACCTCTTTTTTATGCTTCTGTTTGTAAGCTAGTTCACCTTTTAATATTATAATAAAAAAACATCATACTGTTTGAGCCAATGACCAGTAGCTTTAAGGGCATTAAATCTCTAATAGCTTCTTATAAAAACATAAAAGTCAAAGAGGAGGGGGTAATTTTATTTATTCGGGAATGAATTGTTTCACGTTTAATTGATTTTCGTCAACTGTTTTGGCAATGGATTTTGGGCAGATGTTCACGTTGAAAAATTGTGAGGGATTTTTAATTGCCTTTGCTTGTTGACGTTTTAATTTTTTTTTCCACTAATATATATATAATATAAAAATACCGGTGACGCGGCTGACGGAGGAGCCTGGGGGACTTCCCAAGACTCCGCTTACTCTTTCGCATGCGAGGGAGGTGACAAACATATGGATTTGGGAGGTCTCTGGGCTTTTTGTAAATACTGTATGAATGAGTGAGTGAATGATGAATTGTAAATATGAATGAGAACATTTATCTCAATTACTTATTGCCTACTAAGTACATACTTCCGTCAGTATATAACAACCGATGATATTCATCTTATGGTTTAATTGCCGGCTGTGGGTTTAGATCAAGTACATAAAATTCAATTTAGTCTTCCCACAAGTTCTTATTTATATTTCCTAATTGCTTTCTATGTCTATTCTACATAGATATGTATTCAAGTCTATTCTGCATAGATATGTATTCAAGTCGCAAATCAAGTAACAGCTGGTACCGCTTAGTTAGTAATGGTACCTTACTAACATTCTGAGAAGTCTGTATAGGCTTAGTATACTTAGCGTAGTATAGCTTTTGAAAGCGCTTGTGACTAAGGAATAAAACAAATTGTGGAAAGAACAAATTGGACATTATTTACTTAAATGTTATTCATCTTTGTGCACGGAACTGATGAATATACCTTTCAAATATCTGATGGATTGTATCAAAATTTGCATCCATCATCGAAAAAGACAATAAGATACTAAAGTCCTTTTCTCTATACCAATGAAAATAGAACATATTTGACTTTGGGCTCCGCAATAATTTTGAATATTTTTATGTCAAAAGCGCTTATCGCACAGTCACGGTCATTAAAGATCGAAGTACGCATCCCTTTGTACTTTATGTACCAAGAACATTTCGTTTCTCGACGTGTGCTCGATATGACTCTTCAAAACATGATTCATTTTGTCGACAGGGTGCCACACTTATTTGCGAAATGGAATGAAAAATTCATTTGGTGAAAACAAGTTTTTATTATTACACTAGAGTTTAAAATTTGTTTTTAATTGAATTAATTTTTTTTTCTAAATTCCATTTGAGAATATTAGCTGCTTTCTATTGTGCCATGTTGGTCTAGATGAAGAATCCTACACTGGTTTATCTCCTTCACTTCATTGATATTCTATTTTCTCAGCCGAGAAAATATTGGATGCATAAATTCTGAATTCCCTACCGACTAACCTATTAAAATCACCCATTGGTTTTCTCGATTGAAACACTTCCGTTAAGTTGCGTTCACAACCATCGCTGATTCGCCGAATATAATGTGAACTACTTAAATCGGGTAGAATTGCAGTTGTTTCGAATCCAAGTCATTATTTTTCGGATTATCACTTTACCGACTTTATGTTTCCTCAACTATAGAAAAAGAAGCAGACCATTAAATCTTCATTTCTCTTACTCTCTCATCAGTGACTTGAGAAAGCTTGAACGCCTGGGAGAAACGTGTATGTAAAATAGTGATTTTTTTTTTTTTGGTTCACGTATTTCAATTATATCTTAACCAAATTTTGCTTTTAAAAGCAGACCGAACAAAATTTCTCTGCGCCTACTGGAAACTAGAGCCCTCAGACCCGGCAAAAGTGATGGATTATTGACACTGAATAATAAAATACAGAGCTTTATTAAATCAAACTCCATCATAAAATTAGTATGATTTTTTTTTTCCTTTTTTTAAATAAATATTTGTCGTGCTCATAAGCGCATAGTGTTATATGGGTAGATATTCTTCATTTTGTAAATCTAGAATTAAATAATTCAGACATAACTGCCTGAGATAGAGGGGATGTAAAACCGGCCTCTTCCTACGGAAGTCGCAGCCTCCGAGATTGCGGTGCCTCCGAATTTCCGCCTGCCCCCTCCCCCATTCCCTTAAATATCCCCCTTCCCCCAAGACCAATCTCCAAAATATACACACCGGGTGTCAGGAAGGAGAATGTTGAAGCGTATAAACACCATTTTTTTTTCCGCCTCACTCTCTCTCTCTTCTTTGAGAAACATTTTCTTCATTACTCTCCAGCCAGAGAATCTGCATATTCAAGAGTTGTGAAGCAGAGGGGGTGGAATAGGGGGGCGGTCGACCCCCTTTTCCTGATGGAATGTCTTCTGCAGCCTCTTGGAGATTATTAAAAGCTTCTTTTCTCCATTCACCAGCACAGACTTCCAGACCAAACCGCTTAATAGCGGGATTCCAACCTTCTCTGAGTTTCAAAGAATTTCTCCATATATGAAAACTGTATGATAAGCCCATGAAACCATGGACAGTTTGAACTTTTACAAAAAACAGTACAATTTGGATCGAGCAAAATTATACTCTCAAGGGATAAAACCAATCTTTTTTCATGCACAAATCTCTTTCAATAAATTCTGTCGTAGAGAAGAAATAAATGACTCTGAAAGGACCCCATCTTACCTTGTTGAGTACCTGAGAAAAACTTCGCTTGAAACATACAATGTCTATTATATTATTCCTCACTCACACCACTTAAGAAATTTTAAATAACAGTATAACAATATAAATTATATATAAATTAAATAATATAAAACAGATATTTATTGAAATAACATTAAAAGGCATAGGAATAAAAGTTCTCCTTTATTATTTTGCTGACAGTTTTATTTATCGTTGAATCTGTACAATAATGCTTAGTATATTAGTCGAACCCTTTAACTTTTTACATTTGAAATTAGCAGGCAAAGAACCATTTACTGGCAAGATCGCTGCTTGAACCCTACCCAATATTTAGTCGGGCGATCTGCCAAATGAGCTATCCAGTCAATTGTGAGCCCAGCCAATTGTCTTCGTCCAAACATTGGTCTCTTTCGCACTTGGACTTTCCCGCCCACGTATTGGAGAGGTCCCGGTTAGGTGTATAGGGTTCTTCTATCTTTAGCTATGAATCATCGTTAATTATAAATATCCTGAGCGTCTGTGGCTTTCGTGCTCTTGGTCAGCCTCCACTGGCTCGTATCCGGTGACGTGGCTGACGGAGGAGCGTGGGGGACTTCCCAAGACTCCGCTTTCTCTTTCGTATACATGTGGATTTGGGAGGCCTCTGGGGTATCTGTAAATATTGTATGAATGAGCGAGTGAATGATGAATTGTAAATATGGTATGAATGAGCGAGTGAATGATGAATTGTAAATATGGTATGAATGAGAGCATTTATCTTAATTATTTATTACCTAATAAGGCAGATTGTAATTTTAGCACAATAAAGGAATTATAAATAATTGCAGGACCAATAAAATGATAAAAATTTCTCATTTGCAAATCCAGTTAAGACTGTCAAGTCCAGGGCTTGCGACACCGTAAAAGTGTCACTGACACAAGTCACTCTATCGCCTATATTGATGATATTCTTGATTCGTCCTTCCATGCCGGGCTTTTACTGCAGCTTAGGATCTTTACTCATTAAACAAGTTTGACGTTTCGAAAAAAAAAACCATCAACCACCAGCTTAAATCGCATTAATTTCATGTCATTAATGGCGTTATTGATTATATCCACAGAATTAAGAAACATTAACATAGGTTAGCATGGAAATATTTAGAGCATTCCTGCAATGCTCAGTGTACGGCCTGTGCAGACAATGTGGTGAATCATATGAGCATTTATAGGGAAATCTGTGTGAATTACCACAGACCAAATAATTAGTTCATAATAAATATAATCTACGACGTGCTTAAGAATGCGACGTCTGAGTAAATTACTGAGTGTGGGTGGAACTGTTAAATAAACTTGGTTGCGCAGTCCGATCTGTGCGACGTACTGTTTCAACATTGTAACAATATGTAGTATTATGAATTTATTTACTAATGTCATACAATAGAGTGGGACGGTATAACAATACCTACAGTTGTCGTTGGAGATAAATCAGCTGGGGGTGGCACTATGCAGGGAATGTCCACTATTGGCGATTCAGAACCCCTACCACAAGGGTGCTCTCCGTAAGCATAAATTACACTAGCCCGCAGGAGACGCATAGAAATGAGAAAAGGGCGGTGAATTAACATTGTAAAGAGCACGGGAGGGTCGGCCGAAGAGGAGGCGTGTGTGAGGAGGGAATGATTAAAGTTGAGACCAAGTAAACCATAAGGGCGTCCCTAGGACAATGTCTACTCCGGCAATTAGGGCATTGTCCACTCCAGGGCATAAATCCAGTCTAATTGTCTGTCCTCCAGAGGGCGGGCGGTAATGCCCTTCTTGCTACCACCGGAGAAAAAGCGGGCCTTCCAGCTCTTTGTGTCAAGCCCCGACGCTTCTCAGGCTTCATTTAAAATTCTTTTTTCCTCCCTCTTCTAATGGTTCTCTCCTAGATTTAATCAATTCTTACATTCAACTTCTGGAGGGAGAGGGTTCACAAGAAAAACGTTTGACAACTTAGAGTATTGGAGTTTAGACCTCGCAACATAGAGCGATCAAACTACAATTTGTTTAAATGTCCCTGAAATATATTTAATTTAATAATAAATGCCTTATTTTGGAAGATTTCGCATTGAGGTAATTTTGGTTTGTAGTTTGGCTGTTCTATAGGACTGTAACTTTCTATTATTTAAGTATTAAAATATATTTTTTTCGTTTGGACTGTAGAAATGCAATACTTGGGAGGATGTGAGCTTTTCCTTATGCATAAAAATATAAACATTAATGAATTTTATTTAAGTATAGTTTTTATTATTATACTATATACTCCTTTAT
This sequence comes from Acanthosoma haemorrhoidale, assembly GCA_930367205.1. Classification (NCBI taxonomy): domain Eukaryota; kingdom Metazoa; phylum Arthropoda; class Insecta; order Hemiptera; family Acanthosomatidae; genus Acanthosoma; species Acanthosoma haemorrhoidale. Next base: position 20,224,898 of record OV884014.1, on the reverse strand, counting down.
TATGATGAAATTACAATTTGCCTTATTGGGCAATAAGTAATTGCGTAATTCATACCATATTTACAGTTTTCATTCACTCGCTCATTCATACAGTATATACAAACAGCCCAGAGAGACCTCCAAAGTCCACCTTCCCTCGCATGCGAAAGAGGAACCGGACTCTTGGGAAGACCCCACGCTCCTCCTGCACGCTAGCCTGCCGAATAGCGCGAGAGTTACTTACGCATAGTTAGCTGTTTTTTTTATTTACATTCTACGATTTCACGTCGAGTCTTTTAAAAAACTATGTTTTACTACCCCCTGATATGCGGGGCTGGGGTTCCGTGGAGTCAAGAATCTGCTCTCGTCCCCGGGCTCACATCGGTTGGTTCTTTAGATGTGTTTGAATACAAAAACATAGGTGTTGATGACCTAAGGGTAAATAAATCCCAAAAAAATAATCGAAATAATAAACCCAATACCAATTGAAATCCTTGATTGACAATTCGTCACTCGTTTAAATTCTTAAACGTTACAGACATGACAAAGTTTTTACTGTATAAGTATATGTTGATGAAATCATGATTATCAAAACCATATATGTTACATATAGAGCCTGCCATGTAAAATTAGTCAGGTGCAGATGTGTCCCCTTTACCGAGCGTCGGATTGGATTGACAGGCAATAAACCTTTAGTGGTCCACAGAAGCATCGATGAGGTGCTAGGATCCCGTCCCAGATTGGTTCGAAGTAGGTGTTAAAAAACACTTTTTAACGCAAAGAAATAAAAAAACTTGAAAGAAACAAGGGTGCGCGTGGGTAAAGGAGTTCGAGATATAAGAGATAGTGGAATGAAGTGCAGCTCTTTTTCATTTCTTTCGTAGACCACTGGTGTCACTGACTAGTCTCAGGGTGGAGACCTAGGACGGAAGACTTGCTTGAGACGCTGAGGAGATTGGTCTCGAGATTGCACCGAAGGCAAGTTATGCTGTAAGAATAGATTTTCATAGTTAGTATTTATCTATTTTTGAACAAAAACAAATCGTAGTATACATTCTATTTTATAATAAAAGGGTCTCCTCCTTCCAACGATTCCTACCTCAATTTATAAAGATTAATTACTTTGGGTTAGAAGCGGTAGGGGCAATATCAAATTAATTAAATACTATCGAGCAATTTTAGTATCGTTTTACGTTAATGGAATGCGCTCAGAATTTGGTATAGGAATCTAACCTGTTAGTAGTTTAATAGTTAAATGGCATTCATTTAAATAAAATATTTTAATTATACAGCTTGAGCGTATAGGCGTGCGTGGGTTTGAGGGTATTTGAGATAAATATAAAAAGGGTATGGGTCCGTAGAAAGATACATTATTTATATATTTCCTTATGTTTTATGTATTTGGATACAGTCGGATATATTTGCATACCCTCAAAGATTGATATGCAAACCCTCTCATTCGCCGAACGTTAGTATCGCACTCATTCACTCTTTACACATACAGTTGCTCATTCACTCTGTTCGCATGTATTAGTAAAAATTGTCGTGAACTTGGCCTTGAAACCATTGAGAATTTATCTGAATACCTCAAGGTATCCATGAAGGAGATGTATGGAGCTCAAGGCAGCAGCTAGTGCCAAAGTGTTACCTAACTATGGAGGTGAACCAAAGTCTGATCCACAAGACTGTTTTTGGGGCTATCGTTGGAAATATGTTTTGGTAACCTCGAAATTATTATACAGTAGTGTGAAAGGATGAAATGGATTAAGGACGATCTTCGGTCGTTCATGTAGAAACATTGAACGGTGAAGTTGAGAAACCAAGATTTACACTCATTGGTTGCTCATTCACTCTGTTAGCATGCATTAGGAAAACTTGTCGTGAACTTGGCCTTGAAACCTTTCAGTCATATTACGAGGTTGATATTTATTTGTAATAGGTAGTATGGATGATAGTAATGAATCAAATAGGTAGCTCTAATTGTTATAATGAAATCCAATACACAGGTTGTCCCAAGAAATACACAGCTTGAATGATTCATATTGAACGCATTCGGCAGGGCTTTAGTGTAGACGGATTCTATTTCCAACAGGACGGAGCACTTCCACACTATCATTGCGATTGAGCCCATAAGTTTAAATCTGTGGGTTTTGAAGTATTATGTCCTTTAAAGCAGACAATTCTTAAAAAGGGGAAAACCATTTATAAAAAGTGCGATCATATCTGATACATCTGTACGTACTAAATCTGATATTATCACGGGTAATTACGAACGTTTAAATGGGGGAAGGGAGGCACGGACACTAATAAAAACAGGAAAGCAGAGAGCGGTGGTGAGTGGGTCCATAATTAACGGAAACTGTTCTTCATAGGTCCGAGGCATTAGGGCTACTCAGATAAGGGGCAAAAACCTAGTGTGCGGTCGGGGACATTTGTTTATCGCACTCGGGGCGGTGTAATTGAAAGAAGAGTCCTTCTGGGCCAGGAAGGGTCCTTTTTGCCCTTCCTGCACCTCCTCCTGGACCCTGTTTATCAGGCCGAGGTCCAAATGGCCCCCGGACTTCCTGACCTCCTGGCCGTCCTACTGGGGACTTTTCCTTTTTTTTCCAACCTGTGCTTAGCTCTTTCTCCAGTATCTCCCCTCTCCGGCCACCTTATTAATATGGGACTTTTAATTAGGAACATTTATTTATGCGGGATTGTCCCTTAGGGCTTATCTTTAGCCGGAGGGGACTCCAAGATTTATAAGGGTTAGGAGAATCCTATAATTACGCAAGTATTCTTCAACTATTAAATACTTTAATTTTTTTTTTGTTATATGAATTTATTAACAGCCAGAAGGTATTTCAGCTTGTAAACCTAAGTGATGTCAGACCCGTTTTGTGAACTTTGTGTAATATTTCCCCCTGATAATGACAGGAAATACATTTAAAGATAAATTGTATTTTAAAGTTAATTTTAAATCACCAAGTAGACTCAATGACACAAAAACAAAGAACATATTTTCTTGAAAATATCGACTAGCTTTTTCTTAATTATTTAACAAGTATTTTAAGTATATTTTAGCATTCATTTCTACGTCCTTCATACTGCACATCTTCATTTACCAATTAGAGTTTTTCTCAATGCGCCCGAGCGTTTTTACGCACGAAACATTCTACGTTTGGCCGTCCAATTTAAAATAAATTTGCATTCAACCAGTGAAGCTTCTGCAGCCTGGTCAATCCCGCTCTGAGGACACTCAGCTGAATAACCTAGAACAGTGCTCCTAATAGGGTCTGGTGGAAGCAGGCAATCTTGGCGGAGTGGAAATGAAGAGAACTCCATCATCATCGGGGCCCAGACGAGAGCAGCTGGCCAGCAGCCGAAGACGTCCCCCGCAGATGATGGAAGCACGTAGTCTTTGATGGCTACGTGTCCCGTCTGTCTAATGGCGGAGGAGTTTATTCAGACGGAGGAAGGAGTCTGTCTGGATATAAATCAGCCGGCATGGACACTGTGTAATAAATCAATAAAGCTCCAAGGAGGGGGGGGGAGGCAGTGTTGAGTCCCTCCCCCCGCACCGACTTATTATTAAAATATGCTAATTCCTCCTTCGCCGGTTTCTGCCAATCCCTCCTCCTCGACCCGTCAATACTGACGTCTTAATGGCACATTGATGCCTTTGGGGCTGCCACCTCACTGTCTACTCTGTGCCCTCTTCGGCTTGCGTTGTGATCCTTCGCCAAAACTAAATGTTACTCCAAGCGTTTACAACAATCGAACTTAATTATTAAATTGTATATAATTGTCTGTAAGTTTAAAGGGGCTATGAAGAAAAAAAAAAAAATTAAATCCATGGATCTGTCATCTCATCGTTATTTAATTATTTTTCACAACTAAATTTCATTTATCACAATTACTTATTGCCCAATAAGGCAGATTGTAATTTTATCATAATAAAGTTTTATATATGTACAAAAAAAAACAACTAAATTTTAATTTAATTAATCATGAAATATATTAATTAATTGAATCAGCTTTTGTCTACCTAGAGTTTTTGATTATTTTTTATATTGGTTCAATGGCCTAAACCATATTCTTCAGGTGCTTTGTCGCAGGGTGACAGTCCTGGAGATAGCATCTCTTTTCTAAGCACCTGAAGATGATGTTATAAGCCATAGAAAGTGCTTGGAATATTATAAACAATACAAAATTATAGGGAGACAAAAATATTTCAATTAATCATCAAGTTTTAACAAACAAATACTCCAAAGAAAACTATTTTATATAATGAAAAGTTTTTTGTTTGTTTTTTTTGGCAGGAAAGACGATACACTTTTCCTGTTTTTAGCTCCAAAATGTTTATTTAGGAGCATTTTTTAATTTCTATTGAGTTACAGTCTGTAGTGTATTAAACAAAGAAGAAGGACTTGAAATCTTAAATAGCTTGAGGGCTGTTTTTTCTAGACTTGAACAAGTTTTGTGATAATTATGTTTTGCTCTAAGTTTAATAAAACACTAGTTTGTACTATGATATAAACTGGTACTTTCCACTATTGTGTTGTCTCTTATTTTTTAACCTGAGTTCTAACGAAAGGTACTCAAGACAAATTAACTTCTCACAGTTCGCGCATTAACAACGGTCTCTATTTCAGAATATGGCTACCAACGAATTTATAACTAAAAAACAACAGTGATGGAAAAAAAATTTCAATTTCCTTTAAAAAGATTAGAATATTATTATTGTAATAAACTTTTTGATGTGGATGACAGCTGTATATTATATATTTAAACCTGCCAACTTTATTACTTTTCGGGTCATTTGTAACTGTGGACTCTGCCCCCTCCTCCCCCTACCTCACTCGTGAACAGACAATGGTTCACGCCCTGAAGCACTTTCAGGACTTGCATACTATTTATGCGTATTTAGCACTCTACTATAAAAATGGTTAATTATTACGGTATATAAGCATATAACGTAGATTTATGTATTAAAAAGTAAACTTTATCCTTATACATGAAAACTTGTAGGATGAGAGTTGAAAAAAAGACATGGAATTACTGTCAGATTTAACGTAGCTGACAACGCAGGCCTGCGGTGTGTTTAAAAATGGAGGCCCTGATGGGATCAGTATTCCGGGTAGGTTGAGCTGTCAATCAAACGCCCCTCCACCAGCCCCCGACCGACCCCCCACCTTTTCCCGCCAAACCCCTACACTACCCCTCCAGTCGAGAGGGGAGCATCTAATTAAAAATATGTGGAATATTTCGGGGATCCTCCATATCGCAGGGCATTCGTCGTCTGAGGCGTCCATAGGTCCGCAGTATTATCATGTCAAGTAGAACAATTTCATCTGTATGATAATGAATGGATTGCCATTTCGATTACACGCGCCGTCACCCACTGTCAGGTTAGCCCTTGTTCCCATGGCGTGTGGAGAAACAAACCTTGAGGTGTTCGAGAATCGGACTTGTGGTCGGTCGAATCCCGAAAGTGCGCCGTGTTCACATTTGGTTCTTTGACAAATCGCAAGGTGTGCCCTTCTTCGCGTCGACACGCCTTTGCCAGACTTTCCTTCTTCTTTTTCATTTGTTTCATAGCTAGAAATGAATAAAGTTGAGGAATCTAATAGTTACGACGATATGCTTTGGTACTGTTGAGTGGTGAGTTGACGAAAACAAAATAGGTCATTTATACAAATTGTAGGCAAACTAACACCGATTTGTAATAGGTTCTTCTGCGTACCAATCCAAAAACTCCATTATAACTTTATTATTCCACTCCATAATGAGAAACGTAAATATTATTTCTAGAAAATCAATGCACTATCCTTTGATGTCCGAAGCATATACCAACATTTCACGGGAAAACACCCCGAACCACTTCCAGCAATGAGAAGTCTTTACGTCCCCAAGGCGCTGCGTATGACAAGGCTCGCCAAACCACACGCCGTAGGAACAAGGCTTTAGACCGTCGGCCATAGAGAGAAGAAATTTCCATATCGTGGCACTTTCATCGCTAGAATAATCGTCGTGATGACGATATGAGGGGTGTAGTCGTATAATATCCTGAAAATCGTCCTCAATCTGGTGCAAATATCGTCTCAGAAGACGACATAAATATCATTTGTTTAGCTTTTATAGGGTGTCCCAGAATTAACGCAAGATTTGATTTAAATAGAAAACACAGTTTTAGTATTTTTGTTGTTATTTTTTATTGTATTATAAAGTAAATAGGATAGGGTTATTTAAGGAATAACATATCGGGCAAATGGCATCCACGACTTTGCTGGCACATACGCACTCTTTTGTCGAAATTTTCCATGAACTGGCATAAATGTGGTTCAATTTCCTCTTTTAACGCACGGGTGGATGTGGGCTTGTTCCTGGATTTTCAACAACACTCTCACGCACTGCTTCGATATTGACATTTGAACGGCTTGTTTTTGGATGACCAGTATGTTTAGTGTCTCCAACTGATCCAGTCTTCCTAAATTTTTCAATTAATCTCTTCACAGTTGATGAAGTCAAAACACTATTCCGACCATATTTTGTATGAAATTTCCGAACTGCGGCCGCCAAACTTTGATCATTTTTGAGATAATGTTGAACAATAAAGACACGTTGTTCTATCGTGTAACGCTCAATTTTTACTAACCCTAAACTGTCAGCTGTCAAATTGTTTTTTTTTAGTGTTGCCAGCACTTTACTGCACAAATGGCGGCAAATTCAAATCTTGCGTTAATTCTGGGACACCCTGTACCTGTGAAAGTGTAAATCGCTGCTATTTATAATTTTTGATTTAATGTTAAAATGTTTTAATGTAATTTGCTATCCATCAACAACAACGTCTACTCACAAATTCTACAGCAGTTGCATGGGTCAATTCGTACAATGATATAGCCATCTGTGGAGCTGGACATTGTATGTATGAATATGATCTTAACCTCTTAACGAGGAAACGAATCCTAATTTGTAATATTTAAATGTTTTCGCAAGGAATTTGCACCCCTGGTCATGGTAGCTCCACGTAGAACCTCCAGTCAAATAAATGGAATATATTTTTCATTAATATTTAAATTATTAATAATTAAAGGTGAAATAAAACTTACTGGCAACTGACTGCCACCAGCTGAGCTACCCTGCCACGATTGGCGATCTCTCCATTATGAATTAGCTTTGGCCGAACTCTCGCAAAGAGTGTACCCGAAGGCCATAGAGCCAGGCAGTTAGATCAAACTGCCCGTTAATTTTCATAAAGCTGGCTGGCTAATATATGCAAATATTAGAAATATTTTACTTCACAGTATCTAAATGAGAGTGTTATTAATCCCACTATTATTCTTAATTAATCAGTATATTGCGTGCATTATTTAGTATGTAGTATAACATTCGCGGATGGTAGTCCTGACTAGATCATTGGGATGTCTGGGGTTGGTTATAAATTATTAATAAAGAGTTCTAATACCACAATACGAAATTCCTCGTTCAGTCAAGTTTTAGTTTTGTTATTAATCATATTGTTGTTCCACTATATAACAACCATACTGAATATAGAAGCCACTGAGTGAAGGATCTGGCCCCAAATCTTCGGACGGGCAGTGGCTTCAAAATGGTAGACCTCCCTGACCCCGTCGACTGGAGTACCCTAAAGCTTATGTCTCTTTTAGATCGTATCCGTCCTCGCGAATTCTTTTTCCTTACTTGAGACTTACTTAAGTTAACGATTTAACTGAGAGTCAATCCTGCCGGCCAAGGAGGTGGGGGTGGAGTAGTGACTGGGCCAGTGGGCGGAGTCCATTTATCACTCCAGCTGGAGCTGGAGCTGGGTAATAAGAGAGAGAGGGAGAGAGAGAGAGAGAGAGAGAGAGAGAGAGAGAGAGAGAGCGAGAGAGAGAGAGAGAGTGAGAATAAGGGTGGGAGAAAGAGGGACCACTCTCCGCCTTTGTCTCCTAGCGGCGGTTGAGTAATGAAGTTGCTCTCGGGCTCAGCCGAGGCAGTCCTGATGAAAACACAGTCTCTGAATATCAACTACTTAAAATAATACAAGGAGTATCAGAACTCTTAGCTTGCAGACTCCTCCCAAGATGGATTACAGTTTGCTCTTCTCGTTCCTCGAGACAGAACTTTTTTTCAGAAAGGCACAATATCAATTTTTTAAATTATTTTTAACAGTCCAAAACCCCTTGACAAACTTTTTAAAAAAATAGTTCAATTCCATCTTAAGACTGTTTACACTGTTTAAAGATCCTTTATGGATAACAAAGAAGTGCACATAACAAATTCACTTCTGGCAAATAAAAAGATCTATAATGTTTTATAAAAAAAAAAGTAAAGAAAAAGACAAAGTAAAAAAGTCTCAACCGCTATCACAGAAAAAAATAAAATAAAAATTCGTTTGTCTGCACTCAGGCTATCATGTACATAAAACTAACAAAAGACAAAAACATATGAAGTCATAAATACGATACAGCAAATAGTGAAATGAAAATAGAAATCCAAAGAATAAAATAAACTCAATCAATGAAATCATAATAAAATAAAAGGTTGTTTATTTGCACTGAGTCTATCAAGTTATAGATGAACCGACATATGTACATAAAACAAACAAAAGACAAGCAAACATATGAAGTCAGAATACCATACAGCAAACAGTGAAATGAAAATATAAATCCAAAGAATAAAAGTATGAAAAGAATGAATCGTTCCCAAACGATGAAGATTCTGTCTGGATGCTGATGAAATAGGAGGGGTTCAAAGGTTCATTAGGTCGGTGCACATTTACATTGGCGGATATTTGGAGGGAGGGAGTTCCAGAGAGTAGCGGGGGAAATCAGGAAGGGACGATTGTAATTTAACATTATAAAATTTTATTCGTGATGAATAATTTCGTTTTAACCACTGACGGTTGGAGGATTCGTCAACTCCCCTGGACCCTGGGAAAAATTGAACAACTGCTTCTTCCTTCAATCTTGAATTTTTTCAGAAAGTTCTGCGTTGTTGCTCGTGGTGTGGCAACTCGGTATGTCGTTTGTTTCTGCATTGCGCTTGAATATAACAACTCTGTTGCATTAAGATGTGAGCCATTTGAATTTGAGGAATATGCCTTTGCAACGTACTCAAATTTAATATAAACCTTTTTATCACCCACCCCTACCTGAAATCGTTATCCCGAAATTCCGCGTGGCCCACGGGGCACCATATTTGGGCACATATGGCTCAAACCATGCACGTTCCACGAGTAAATCATAAACCATCTGAAATCTGCTGCAAAAAAAATGAAGTGTTAGATTGGAAGATAATTTAGGGGTTTAAATGATACTAATGCTCATTTCTATTCAAAAACTTTCCTCATTGCACTTAAGGAGAACTTTAAATGTATTATGGCCGGTAAATATGTTATGTGGAACTAATTAGCCCAAATCACAACGAAATAAGGGAAGCTGGAAGTATGTTTGAAGAATCCTTCAACAAAATATGTCAAATAAAGTGGAACGAATGTTTGAAAATGAGCGGGTCGCCGAGGAGAGCACGTAGGGAAGAATTAGTCATAATTCCCATGAGACAAGGTGCACAGTGAGGACAAACCCTTCAGTGTCAGGTCACTCAGGCCCTTATTCCAGGGATGCTCTTGACACAAAAGATCTTCCCAGTTCTAAAGCGTTGAAAGGTTATGAAGGTTTCCTGTCTCAAAAGAGGGAACTACGGACCTAGGGTCAACGATGTTAATGAAACAGTTTTTAGTGATAATAGAAAATATTTTTTGGAGCGTTATTACGAACGCACCGAAAGAAAAAGAATAATGTAAAAACTCTATTTTATCATCATCGTTTCCTGATTTCTGCGATTCGAGGATCGAGACAGTAATATTTCGTTGGGTGTTAATTATTTATAATTATAAATAATAGTGGGACCAAGACCACAACCAAATATTGTTATATTGGTATCATACATCATCCAATTTGGTTTTGTACGTAGCATATGAAAAAAACTGGGTTATATGAAATGAGCATAGTGGTTTGAAAAACAAAATCTTTACGGAAAAAAAAAATCGTAATTGTCTTCATCATCTCTAAAAACCAATAAATAAGAGTTTTTGGGACAATAAAAAAATAAAACTTTTTTATTCAGCTACCCCTCATTTAGATTGCCTTTTCGTATTAAAACTTTTTTATTGTGATAAAATTACAATAAGAAATATCAAGTGGTGGATTATGGCAAATTAAAAATCCAAAACATCTCAATATGTATGTAATAAAATTATGAAAAATCTGTTTGGCTATATCATTTCCAAATTTTTTTTTTAATTTCAGTCAATATCAAATGTTTATATTTATTAATTAGAAATGCTACTAGGTTGCCACTTTTTGTTAGTAATAAGTTTGGAATAGAATGTTTCGTGCTCAAATAGAACGGTCCTCGTATCGATAAATTAAATGTTTCATAAAATGAAACGGTTTTAATTTAACCAGCTCTTCTGAAGTAGCAGAAAAAACGATTTTTCTATGTACTTTTTAACTATCTATTTGTCCTTTAATAATATTTGATAAATATATAATAAGTAATTGTGATAAATGTCCTCATTCATACCATATTTAGAATTTTCGTTAACTCGCTCATTCATACAGTATTTACAAACAGGCCAAAAAAATACAGAATACAGAAAAAAAAAAAATTTGACAGCATGGTTGTATAGGGAACTGACGAAACAGAGTAGGTGAAAATATTTTTTTAGTAAGAAACAAAGCTGATAATCGTTTTGTGCTCCTCAAAAATGCATGAATAAAAATTTTTGAGATTTTTTGTTGTTTGGACAAAAAAATTGAATTTCATCCAATTAATCGTCATGTTTCGATTTGTTTTGGAATACTCCTTTATAATCTCGGATAAGTTGAACCATTTTTACGACAAGGTTTATTAAATCAGTGGAGGAACGTCCCCCAGAAGACACGCAACGGCTCCGGTAAAGTGGATGAACCACCCCCTGCTTTAAATAAAGAAACAGCGGACATTAAAAATATGCCCATCCGACCGCAACCCTCCTCTGGCCCATTAGCCTCCCATTGGAGAAATTTATGTGTTCCCTCGGGAGGGGTAAGGAGCTAACCCTGTTTAACAGTTCATGAAGCTTAACTGTTCGGGCCTCGTCTACTCAGATATAAAGTCTGTTAACAGCTCTTTGTCGGCCTTATTGTCGCTGGTAGCACCTATGATAATCAAGTCTTTCGAATCAATTTATTTTCAATTTTACGCAATATCAATACTATCTTGCAAATTGATTGTGAATTGCATATTGACTGTAGTATAAAGCTAACAAGAAAAAATATCATTACGAATATAGTCTTCATTGAAGTACACATACATTTCAATCTAAGAAAAAAATATAAAACTTACTGGTTTTCTTTCTCGCAGGAATGCAGCAGACTAATTTCTATTTTTGTTGATACCAGGTTGGGTTTATCCGTGTCTGCAGTTCTTACCAATGCGCCCAAGATAAATTTTAAGTTAAAATAAATCCATTTTATTACTAATGTATCTCTCTATTTTCAACATATAATACATTCATGCATAGTCAAATTTGTTTTTGTTTTTTTTGTTGAATATGAAAACTTATAACAATATTTTGGATTATATAAAATGAGCATAGCTTATTGAAAAGTTATAAAAAAAATTCAAGTAATGTTAAAGAAATATTAATGAAAAAAAACATGTTATTGTTTTTAATCCAGTTTTCAGGACCCTTACAAATTTTAAATACGAACGTTTTTTGCAGTCGAAGGACAATTTATTTTTGGCTAGCACATCCCACTAAAAGCTACTTGTGATTGTCTCTAAACATATACATTCCTTTACTTAAAGTATAGACCACCTTTTACACACCCTGAATATAACAAATTGAAGTTTCGGTAATAAAATAAAAAGACTAACGTGATGTCAATTTAGTCATACAACAGTTTGAGTTTGCTGATCTGTCGTTTTCTTATTGTTACTAGGTCTTATTTATCACAACATTGTGATCTTTATTTATTTAATCGACAATATTTTGACCTGCAGTGTACCATGCCGAGTGCCCAAAATGGTGAGTTCGTTCGAAACATTCAACGTACTCATTCCGCTAATGATAAGTGATAATGTCTTCCTCTATTGTAATAAATATTATGTTGGTTAATGACATTCCTACGAAACGAGCTTCATCTATACATGTATTGAGCGATAAAGTTGATGTGCCTTTCGGCATCATTTCTGATAGGCGCTGAATAGGTGTCCGTAGTTCAGTTAACAGTTAAAGGTTTTCGTGCAAAAATATCCCGAGAGCCGAGGGCTCTGTCGTGACCTGGGCCGTTTGGCATTTACTTAAATAAAAACAAATAAACTATAGTTGTTATAGCTATGCTCTTTCTTGAAGAGGTGGAAAGTTTCGTATACTTACTTAATCGATTCAAAGGTATGAATATGTGAGATCCATATTCGACAGAAAATTAAGACTAGTTATATAATGCTTATAATAGCTTACAGAAGAAATTTTAGAAACGTGTGCCACAGTTGAGACTTATGGTCCCCTTTTTTTTTGTAAGTACCATTTCTCAAAAATTTCCTACCCTTTGGGCTGCTCCCTCATCCTACAAGACACCCCACTCGTGCCTTAGCCTTCACATATTTACCCACTTGACTGACGCTACAGCCACAAGTACCCAACGTTTCCAGAATGGGATCATGCGAAAAGTGGTCCGACATACCTCTCTCGAGAGGTTAAAGAACGCCGACCTGCACCCGTTGCTTGGTGTGCCGTCGGTGGATGAGTTCATCCGCCGGAGACACATCAAGTTTTTTGACTCGTTGCAGCACCTAACCAGCCCAGTGTTTAACGCTATGGCCCCACCACCCCTCCCGCATCGATGGCAACAGACTGTCGGGGAAAATTTAGGTTAAGAATTAGTATGTAAGTTAGTTTTTAAGTTTTGTTTTATTGTGATCAAAAGGTGAGCCCCATCACCTTGTAGAGTTTTGTCAATGAAGCCAAGTACATTGCGTATCATTGTACTTGCATTGATTATATAACTTCTATACCGATTCAGACCTTGTATAGAGTGTACCGACGGTACAGGACATATAAAATGTAGTATGTAAATAGATTCGCCTAAGAATCTATAGTACATAAAAGTTTTGTCTTTTTTTTTTAAGGGGATTGGGGGAAAAAAAAATTAGCCTTCACAAAAGTATAACTGATTCATAGTTGTACTTTATATATACCAGTGTTTTGATTGTTATTCTAAATAAAGTTTTTTAAAAGACTCTCCTCGATAAGATTATTTAACTGACTGGTCAGACGAAAACCAATCGCCCGTAGATCGAATATGCTTAAAAAAAAATTTTTTTGGCCGTTTGATAAAAGTACGGATCCTATAGCAACTGCAAAGCCTGAGACTTTCATCAAGGAAATAAGACGCGGGCTAAGGTAAGTTTGTCACATTAAATAAACATCGGCGTCAGCCCCACTGCAGTGGAACTGTAATTAGGGAAGATCTTCAGCCAGCTCCAGCTTGGGGACTTATTGGATAAGTTTTCAGCGGGGAGAGACAGGGACTTTGCCGGAAGGAGAGACATATAGAAAGCATAAGACCGTCAAAATATGATTCCATCTGTCATATGACCCCCCACTCCGGGCCAACTGACGCAGGTGAATTTAATATAAAGGAAGGAGAGAGAGAAGCAGAAGCGTTGTCTAATACACAGGGCATCAATCCGGGGCACAGAGGAGGAATCGGTTTTTGCATGATCTCTCCTCCATCCTCCACTCGCGCAAACATTGCTTTCAATATCCAGGCCCTTGGCATTCGGTGCCGGAGGTTAAAAATGATTTGACTTCCCTCCAGATTTCTCCTCTCTCGGGGTGGATGGAGCGGGGGGGGGGGCGGTGGAAGACGGGCATTTTTTGACAAATGGAGTCTTGGGGATTTCCTTTCCCCTAAGTCCGCAGGCTTTTCTCTTCAGGTCCTGCCGCTTGAACATACGACACCCGCTCATTATTCATTCTTTCTTCCTCCTCTTGGACGTCTGTGACGTTCTTGTAGATAGATCTATGCAGACGGCGATATTAAAATATTTTCATATTCAATACTTCACAGACAGGCTTTCACAGATAGGCATCTCCCTCCGAGCAGCGAAAACACTTGCGATGCGCAATCCTACGACGCACTACAGGAATTTATTTTCATTTGTAAAAATCCTACCCCAACAAAGTATTACAAGATATCAAACTGATAGAAAAGGTTTTTTCTATTCTTATCCAGGTAAAAATTAAATTTTGATACATATTGTACCAATCCGGAATATGTATTTTTAGAATAATGGGAATAGGGTGGTTTAAACCGCCGTAAACCATCCTTTGATAAAAATTGTATATTTTTTTCATTGAGTTGGCTTTTAGATATACAACTTTCTCTGTATTTGAGTCCTTCCTCGTTATATTATATTATTTACACTGTGTTATGAAATTAATTTAAAAAAAAAAAAAATCTCTTATTTATGTAATATCTGATTTTTGATAAGAAAAATTTTTATGACAAGCATTGTTTTAGTGTGTTGAGGGTTAAGATTCCTTCCTAAGCATATATAGGACCCCCCCCCCCCAGCCACCAATACTTTTTTTCTTATAGAGTATACAAATAGTGTTATTTATTGAACTATGTGTTTCATATACCTTAGGTTTGGAAAAGGTTTTCTGAATATAATATCGATTTTTAATTTAATTTATTTTTGCAGTGAGGTTACCTATTCCGGTAACAACGAATACTAACTGTTTTAAATAATTGTCATCGATGTATGTTTTTCTTTAAATTGTAGTCCTGAGGGTGCCTAAAAACGTGAAAGGTTGACTGAAAACGTCACAACAATTAAAAATATATTTTGGGAAAGAATTCAAACTTTTTTTTAAACTAATGATAACACTATATAAATATCAAAATACAAGTGCCTCTGCTTGAGTGTTACTCTGCGGAATTGAATTATTTTTTATAACGCCTATGTATTTAAAAGATCTTTCTTATAAAGGGTGTCCCAGAATTAACGCAAGATATGAATTTGCCGCCTTCCATTTGTGCAGTAAAGTGCTGGCAACCGTAAAAAAAAATTTGACAGCTGACAGTTTAGGGTTAGTAAAAATGGAGCGTTACACTTTAGAACGTGTCTTTATTGTTGAAGATTATCTCAAAAATAATGAAAGTTTGGCGACCGCAGTTCGAAAATTTTATACAAAATATGGTCGGAATAGTGTTTTGACTTCATCAACTGAGAAGAGATTAATTGAAAAATTTAGGGAGACTGGATCAGTTGAGACACTAAACACACTGGTCGTCCAAAAACAAGCCGTTCAAATGTCAATTTCGCAGTGCGCGAGAGTGTTTCATCAATTCGGCGTCGTAAACGCAGTTCTTTGTGCCGAAATTGGATGATATTGATGTAGCCAATATGTAGTTTTAACAAGATGGTGCCACATGCCATACAGCCCATGAAACAATTCAAATACTGCATGAGACATTTCCAGGTCGTGTACTCTCTCGTTTTGGTGATCAGAATTGGCCCCCTAGATCGTGTGATTGAGCACCTTTAGATTTCTTTTTATGGGGTTATTTGAAGTCAAAGGTGTATGTCAACAAGCCCACATCCAATCGTTCATTAAAAGAGGAAATTCAACGCTGCATCAACGAAATTCAACCACATTTATGCCAAATGGTCATGGAAAATTTCGACAAAAGAGTGCGTATGTGCCAGCAAAGTCGTGGAGGCCATTTGCCCGATGTGTTATTCCATAAATAACCCTATCCTATTCACTTTATAATTCAATACAAAAATAACAACAAAAATACTAACAACTGTGTTTTCTATTTAAATCAAATCTTGCGTTAATTCTAGGACACCCTTAAGTAGTAATGTCATGGATCATGAAATCCACAGAACAGTTAACAGTGGGCTGTTATATATAAACAAATTATAACTATTTACTTATATGGAAATTAAACCGTTTGATTCAGGGCTTGTCTAAACCCATTGGTCTCGGACCAGATGGCGAGACTGAGTGACTAGCGCTGTCAAAGAGTCGATCCACCGAGGATGATGGATCAGGCTCTCCCGATACTCTTTGTGCACCTCATTCAATATTGATCTTGTGCGGGACAAGATTGAACCGGTAGATAATGCACTGATTAGTCTTTCCAAAGCAATCATTTCCGATTTTGTACCGAATACAATGAATTGTCAATTTGATCCTGTGTCGTCGTGAACATTATAACACGCATTGTATCATTCATTAGGACCTATATTGTTTTCTTAATACACTATTCAAAACATCGATTTAACCTTAATTAATTATTATTGGTGTGTGATCCCACTATTTTAATAATTATATTATATTCCTTTATTGTGCTATAATTACAATCTGCCTTTTATAAGGCATTTTGATAATTAATAGCCAAATAAACATGTCGAACCCGTGAACCCCTGGTCTCTGGCCATGCCATATAGCCTAGGCAACATCAAATACATTTCTCTCGTAAATATCGCAACATCGTGCCACAGTCCTACATAGGGATCTACAACGAAGTCTGCGCGGTAACTCTTTAACAGTTTAAGAACATAGGGGAGAAAAATTAAATTAAGAGTTTTGTAGAAGGCTCAGATATGGAGAAAAAATGGATGAAAGTAATAAGCATTGTTTAGCTGGTAAAAGAGCTAAAATGTATTTTTGAAAGGAAAAAGGAAAATCCGTAGGCTGTATACAAACCGGTATCGTAAACTAATGGGGGGGGGGGCACCCAAAGAAAATTTTGGATTAACTCTAAACTAGAGATGTTTCCACTCAGCAGGTCAAAGAGGAACAGACTTGTTCACGGCCTGAAGAGTGGGAAAAAAAGCCAGAAAGCAGGCACCCAATCAGAACTAACAGAGTGTACGGCTTATGCATTAATATTATTCAGGTTTGATTGCCAGTGCGCATCATTAAAATTTTTATTATTATTAAAAATTCCTTTATTGTGCTATAATTACAATCTGCCTTTTATAAGGCACATTCAAATTTTAAAATAACGAGCTATGTCGTGACTTTTGGTTTGTAGTCATCCGAAACATCCCCTCTTTGGCAAATATTTGCGAGGTTTGCTATTTGCTTGACTCGCTCTTGATCCGGATGAGCCATGTTGGAAGTGTATCTATCCAGATATCGGGATATCCCATTGGGATAGGGTCTTATCCTTTCACAATCCCATTTCTTCAGCTAATTATAATCTTTTTTAACCAGTTTATTGTGAATTTCTCTAGTAACTATAATAAAAAAAAAAGAACTTAGTGACTAAACAGGCTTACATTGATCAGAATCTGAGAACTAATAAAAAACGAATTTATTCACAGACAAATGCCAGGGGACTAGGCACTTAAAAGAGCGATGCCCTGTTCATATATTTCGCCAAGTTTAAATCTTGTTTACTTATATACTGATATATTCATGCTCTGGCATCAAAACAATCATATTTTCTTGTAGCATTCGGTCACAAAACCTACCTATGCAACTTATAGAACTGAAGTTTCACCAAGAACAATGCTTTAATACATTTCTGTAGATTATGTTTCTAACTGAGAGATGAATAAAACCTTAACTTGATAAGCTATAATACTATGGTATGTTTATGACTGCCTATGGACCGCAATCAATTGTATTGAATGTCGTCTGACTTTTTGTTATGGTCGCTTATGAGCTAGAGTTTACTTTTCAAAATTTAAGTTTTCTAAACGGAATCGCAACTTCTTTATTCAAGTAGCTTCTCTTTCTTTCTCACAATACTGAGTCAAGTACGACCTGATATTCTCAAAGATAAAATCATTGTGGAGGAAGTTAGGAATGTTGAATTCGGAGCTCGAGTAGTCATGAATTTTGAGTTTAGGCGTGACCTGAATAACGATTTCACTCGACCTGGTTACTTGAGATTATTGTATATTTGGTCGCATTGTTCTTTTCTGGTCATTGTAAAATTTAGACATTTAGAGAATCCATGCTGAATGTAATTCCTCTTTAGATAGTATTTTTTTTATTTGCACACAACAATTTAATGTGTTCTGACAATATTTATCGTAGAGTTAAATAATATTTGTAGAGGAGAGTCTTTTAAAAGAAAAGCTTTATTATGAAGTACAAGCAAAACACTGGTATATACAAATATTAAGAGTTACGTTACTACATACTAGGTGGAAGGTCTAGGCACAAGTGGGGTCTGGGGTTTTTTTTTTTTTTTTTCTTAGCTGTCAAATTTTAAAAATATGGAGAAGGGAAAAATTAAAAAAAAAATTATTTGGGCTGAGCGGATCCTTTTACTAGGAGTGCCTGTTTCAACGAGGAGTGAGGGAATTAAGGAGTGTGTACTCGGTAGATGTTGCGGTACAGTGGTGAAAGTCCACTGGAGGCAGAGCTGAGACATATATGTATAAGAAAAGGATAAGATTCTGGGAAGTAGGGAGTAAGGAACTAAGGAGGGTTGCTTACTTAAAAATAACAGGAACCACCGGTGACTTCCATGAAGTCACGAGGCAGGTATACAGTTCTGCTCAGGCCCATCCTACTAGTTCTTAGCAAGATTATAAATGTTATATATTAAGCAAGCATTATAAAACTGTAGGACCCATCACTTTATCGGAAAATGTATTGAGCTAATCATGCCCTGCTGCAGCATCAATCACATCATTAATGACCTATGCTAACAAGAGTTCTCACCCTGAAAGTTCAGGGAATTGCGAAAGCTGGAATTCATCAGAAGCCAGCATGTATCAAATGTCCCATCTGAAGGTTTGCCGTTCACTTTTATTAATTCCATCTCTGGCACTAATTTTCCAAACTTGCGCAACAGGACCGTTGCGCAATCGTTACAGACCATGTCCATAACCAGAGATGAAAAAAACGAACTATTTAAACGTTTTCTGAGAACGGATTCGATTTGACATTAATTGTGTGGAATTGCTCTCACGAATGTTTCACCGTAAGAAAAGAAAAAACAAGTTTGGCTACGCTTGATCTTGTAGGTTTGTTAAAATTAAATTCAAAACTACAATATTACTTATTTCTTTTAAGTCTCCTGTTCTCCTTTAAGTTGTGTTTTTTACTCTCAGGTTTGATTTTGTTAAGTACTGTTATGCTTCTTAAAACTTTCCCATATTCAGAATTTCTTCTTACAAGAACTAAACAGACGCTTTGGACAACTGTACAGACTACTTCAAGGGACATCCCATCTCTCAATAGAAAATAAACTACTAATCTACAAAGTTATACTTAAACCAATCTGGACATACGGAATAGAGCTATGGGGGACAGCAAAAAAGTCGAACATCAAGCGTATCCAATCCTTTCAATCAAAAGTCCTGAGAACAATAGTAAATGCCCCTTATTATGTCAGCAACAAAACCCTTCATAACGACCTTAACATACCCTACATTCTAGAACTCATCCCTTCCAAGTTTATGAAATTCCACAGTAGCCTTTCCAACCACCCTAATCCTGTAGCACAGTCATTGCACTGCGCCACTCATCCCTATAATCCTCCTCGGAGACTGAAACGGCAGTGGCCTCGTGACCTGCTATAAACGCGTGACAGTGGGAGTCCTGGCAATGGCCAGTTTCTCTAATCATGTCCTGAGCGTCTGTGGCTCTCGCGCTCTTAGTCAGCCTCCACTGGCTAGTATCCGGTGACGCGGCTGACGGAGGAGCGTGGGGGACTTCCCAAGACTCCGCTTTCTCTTCGCGGTGGATTTGGGGGGTCTCTGGGCTGTCTGTAAATATTGTATGAATGAGCGAGTGAATGATGAACTGTAAATATGGTATGAATGAGAGCATTTATCTTAATTACTTATTGCCTTATAAAAGGCAGATT
Source organism: Acanthosoma haemorrhoidale (assembly GCA_930367205.1). Taxonomy (NCBI): domain Eukaryota; kingdom Metazoa; phylum Arthropoda; class Insecta; order Hemiptera; family Acanthosomatidae; genus Acanthosoma; species Acanthosoma haemorrhoidale. The sequence continues at coordinate 20,205,030 of OV884014.1, read as the reverse complement.
GTAATTTTAGCACAATAAAGGAATTTAATAAAAAAAAAAAAAAAAATAGAATTTCTTGTTAATAAAAAGCTAGTCAACCGCTTCTAGTGCTTCTTCTGTAGTCACGTTTTCTATGGTCAAATCAAATGAATCTGCCCTAATCTCCAAAACATTGCTTTGTGAAGTGAAACCTTGCTTCGCGAATGAATGTTAATTATTTTGTCACCAGTGAGCTGTTTGTACCCGTTTTCATTCATGCCACTTTCCGTTCACCGAACCATGTCGTCTTTGTCTACTGTATTGAAAACAGAAATGGTTTCTACCATCTCAAGACACGTTTCAATCTGGTTTTGTTCATCATCATGTTGTGGAATTTCCTCCAACTTCCGCAACGACTTCTAAAATTTTTCATCCGGGTATTTTCCTGTTGCGCTTTTTTTGAAGACAAATTTTCCCATGCTTTACCGCGAAAATCACAATATCTTATCGTCAAAATTTTTTAAGAAATCCTTTATGAATTTCGCATCCTTTGAGAATAAAACAAAGAAGCCTTCCCTTACCTTCTTTTAAAACTGGTCATCATACCCTGATCAATGGGGCTCAATTATCGAAGTAACATTAGGTAGTAGTTAGTAGACTTTAGTTCATCCAAAAAAACAAAACGGATAACCTAAGCCTGGATAGTCGAGGTTGAGTACAACATTTTGTCTACGAACTGTAGTCCTATGTAGTGAAACGTTGAGTTTAAATGATATATTGTCGGTACAAAGAATTTTTGGGATTGAAGCTTAAGCAAAAATACATTTTTATTCTTACTTTGTTTTTTTTTTTCCGTAATTTAGATGAGATCTATCCTCTCCTCCTTGATTAGTGATTTGTAGTTATTTATGGGTATTATAGCGTTTATTATTTTTTTTCTAAGTCAGATCAATTTATTACAAACCATATCACAATAAAAATAATATTATGCTAATAAGTAAATCGTCTATTCTAAAAACAAAGGAATACAGACATTGCTCTTCATTATAAATGGACGTCACTGGAGCACTTAGAAGTTTTAGTTTATGAACAAATATATATATAAAAAAAACGACAAATTATGTGTTTTAATAACGATCAGTCCCCGGGTGTAATCATGCCTTTTATATTATAACGAGCCTAATATTTTCTGTATAAACACAAGGAATATCAATGCTGCAGTTTCTCATAAATAGACTAAGGAAACTTCTTTATTGTGTTAAAATTACAATCTGTCTCATTGGGCAATACGCAATTGTGATAAATGTTCATACCATGTTTACAATTTTTATTCACTCGCTCATTCATGCAGTATTTACAAACAGCCCAGAGACCTCCCAAATCGACATGGCTGTCACCTTCCCCACATGCGAAAGAGGAAGCGGAGTCTTGGGAAGTCCCCCAAGCTTCTCCGTTAGCCACGTCATCGGATACGAGCCAGTGAAGGCTGACGAAGAGCGTGAGAGCCACATACGCTCAGGACATGATTGGAGAAACTGGCCATTGCCAGGACTCCCACTTCCCCTCATAAATAAGAGAATTTTTTCGATTGAAAATTAATAGGTTGCGAGCTGTCCACATTCAAGTGAACCCAGCCAAGACTCAGGGTATCATCTTCTCTTTCCAGCATGGGAAAAGAAAGCGTCCACCCAGCTTCACCATAGACGGGACTCAATGCAAACTTGCCAACAGCATCTGCTACCTAGGCAGACACATGACTTTCGGCACACATTTGCAGAAGAAATTGAAACGAGTACGCAGAACTTACTACTCTCTCCAGCATCTCATCAGCAATAAAGTAATTAATTAACACATACGATTTTCCGGAATGGTAATTCAAGTCATTTCCTGATAAATGTCGTTCAAAAAGTGAGCAATAAATATTTTTCTTCTGTAATTGATCATATTAAACACCCTTTAGCACTCCTGGGATCCCATTAAGTATTGTGCTGCAGGTTTAATTAAATTAGGTTCAATATTATTAAATCGATCGACGTTCAAGCGTACATATTGTTATATGTTATTGTTATCTTATATTTATACTCGGGATAACCACAGACTGTTGCATCTCGGGGCACTACTCATGTGTTGGAATGACTGTACCCTCAAGCCCGTCGTCAATACTTCCTTGGGTCCCTCCTCTTCAGTACTATAATGACTAAAAACCCCCCTTACCTTCAAAAACTCCTCCACTTAAAATCAGTTATAAAATCCCTTAATACTTGATCCCGCCATTCCGAACTGTACTTCCCTTCTCACAAATATGCTTTCTTTGGCCGTTCTTGTCCGTGCTACTAAACTTTGAAACTCTATTCCCATTGAGATTCGTCATTCATCAACTCTCCCAATCTTTAGATCCAGACTTTACCAGTTCCTTATCTCCCTCCAATCTAACAATTCATAATTCGTCATTCTGTTTGTTTATTTTTCATTCATCCCAGCAGCCTTCCATGCTCTTTTTCCCCTTGTGATAATTCCTATGTTTTATTTATTTATTGTTTTTGTATCTCTACTCATTTATGTTATTTGTACTGATCTCATATGTACCTAGCCTAAAAATCTGTGTAATGTTATATATTTTTTCTTTGTTTGTCAGCTAGGCATTCCTATTTTGTTCCTTCTTGTTATTCTTAGGGGACTATGTCCCAGAATAAAGTGTCTTTTTTCATTTCATACCCCCCCCATACATAGAAGATTGTTACATAACTCTACATGGAAAATATACGTCATGTACTAGCGTACGTCCGGACGCTGGTGATAAATAGGAGAGCGGATGATATAGCAAGGGCAAACGAATTAGGTACAATTTGTCTCCCGTCTGCGCAGGTTGCCGTGGTTTCTGCTCGTCATTCCCAATATCATTATTGATGCAGTAACAGTGGATGAAACGCATATTATAAGTCGTTTGCATTTGGAATTAGATTAGTTTGATGGGGCGATCCCTTAATTAACAGAAGAAGAAAATCCTTTTTAATTTTAAGTAGTTTAAATATCGAGCTAGGACTTATACTTGATGCAAGACTGACTTGGAAACTGCACATGAAAAGACATGACACAATGAGTTATCGGCTAAAACTATTGTAGCATTTGCCGGACCAACGTCCCAATCATTGTTTCTCACAGAAGTGTCTGCGTGATAATAATAATAATACTTAGCATCAAAACTATACAGATTTTTCAATCAAAAGCTATAAAACTTATCAAAGGTACACCATTGTACTTACGAAATTATTACTGTCGGGCTCACAGATATGTGAGTCCTCAAGGTGGGGCGGAGACGCCCGCCGCGGGCTAAGGTTACTACAACCTCTAGCCGCCGTCGGCGAGAGCCAAGAAAAAGATTAGGTGGGCGGACCTGTGGTCTTTCACCCTGGCTGCCGGCCTAGTCGGCGGGCAGCCTAGTTCGTTTGGATCTGACTCCATAAGATCTTAGAAGGTGTGCCCCGACAAAGCACTATGTTCAGGAGAAGAGGTACAGGGTAGGTTTATAGGTAGTTTATGTGGTCTTGGAATGACCACGAATTCACACTCGGTGTCTAAGGGTAGGCGAAAACCGTCCGGATCCTAAGGCGAGTGTGTACCGGAGAGAGGCAGACTGGATTGCCATGGGAGACGCTACTTGGTAAGTTTGTAGGGCCACGACAACTGTCGTCCGCGAGGGAGAGGTCTCTCCCAAGGTGGTGCTAGTTTTAGCGAGACGAAGGTAGAGATTCCCACTAGGAAGGTGTGGGGTCTGACAACGCCAGAATAAAACATAGCGAGGTTAGGAGAGAGAGATGCAGAGGTAGTTGAATGAGAAGACCATGGTTTTGAGTAGAGCAGCAAGCGCCAGTGCAGAGGGAGAGAGAGAGAAAGAGAGAGAGAAGTGTTTAAGGTGCCGGTTTGTTTTTTTCTGATTATCGCCCTATGGGGCTCTAGTTATATACGCAGGCTAGCCGTGGTGGGGATGGCTCCCCAACAGCGGCTGTTCCCCCCACTCCAACTGACGTCATAATCTTTGTTTGTAAAAATATGGAAATAGATATTTTCTGGGCCGAGATGAGGGTAACTTTTAATTATTCGTAATTAAGAGGTGGCCACAACAATTACATTCACACTGACCTAAAAAATTCTTACGTTCACAGCTGCATTAGACCATTGATTACAGTAACTTTCCCCAAAACTAGACTTACACCCAAATCCACTGATACAAGTCTACACCTGATGTACCTGTTAACATTCATCGACAATTGGAGATAGGTTAGAATATAGATCTTCTCAACTAATAACAATGGGCTATTCTTAGCTTCATCAATATAGGGGAGACATCGCTAGATGCACTCTCCTTTCATGTCAGACATGCCATTTTGTTATGTTATATATTACACTCACTGGTTTTGATGATAGTCACAGTTTTGAAACAATAAATAATGTAAAAAAAGAATAAAAAAACTTATTGAGTTGAAACTCTTCGAGGCTTAATGGTTCTTGCCTTGGAGGCCCGCGTTCAATTCCTTGCTTCCCCTAAGCGTTTTTCCTTTAGAATATTGATCTTGCCGAGTAAAATGAGTAGCAAAATAATAAATCTTCAGTGAATCCTCTTTGACAAATTGTGACCTTTCTCCAAACAACATATACAAACTCCAGTTGACAACTTCCGTTGGACTTATTTTCTTAAAAGTTGATCGCAGAAATGTCTTTGTTTTAAAAGGACACTCGGTGGAATGAAATTTTTCGATCCGTCCTACCATTTAATTTTTTTAATTTTTTTTTTTTTTTTCCCTTAGCTCTCAAACTTATAAAATAGGATGTGGGAAAAATAAAGGAAAATTATTTTGGGCTAATGAGTGCCTTTCACTAAGGGAAGTCCCCCATTTGAAGGATGTATGAGAAGGATATAGGATGTGGAATGCCTAAAGGAGGCGGGTGGAATCGGGAAGGTAGTGAGAGTCTACCGAGGGTGTACCACTTCTTCATTCACTTCTTAATTCACCATTTAAATAAACCATGGACGATAGAGCTCTGTTGGGATATTGTCAAAATCATTGGGAATGGACGGTATTGAAATTTTGCTTCCGTTTCATGGGTCCAAACATAATTGCACCTTTCCGTGTACAGAAACTTGAACCATGACAGTAGATGGAGAGGTTCGTCAAAGGTACTGGCTACTGTATCTTGATCAATAGTCATACCAAGGAGGGGACGTGCACTCAATCTCGCCGCAATCACAAGCTCTTAATCAGCTTCGTGAATCATATTATTTTGGTTAATACAAAATTTTCAAGTTTTTTTTTCCAAGTTGTCATCTCCGCTTTCTTCATTCAGTACGAAATTGAGTTTTGTATTTATGTTCTTATGTACTTGCAAATAACGTGAATAAATCTTAAATCCTTAAATGTATCTGTATGCCCTTTTTTTGAAGAACTAAATTAATTTTTGAATTGTCATAACATGATTTGGAGCATAACTCTAAACTTCGAGCTAACAAGCTTTTATGTTCTAGGAGGAACCTAGGAACGGCGGACGAATGCAAATTTTCTATACTGTTCAGAAAACTCAAAATGTAACCATAACTATTAATTTAGAAACTTTCGTATTATCTAAACGTGACCTAAGACAGACTTGCCAACTTATTATTTAAAAAAAAACAACGTAATTTACATTTTAGGTTTTACATTTGGTTTGTCAAATATTATTCTTAGAACGTTATTTTGGATTATTTAAAGTATGCTCAAATTGATATGACTGGCTAAGCTCCAACTAGTTAATATGGGCTGTTATATGTATGGTTACTAATACATTGTAAATGAGTAGTCTAGATATTAAGTCAAAGAACTTCTAATGATAGATAGATAAATGATAGATACAGTTGATTGCCCGGTTGTGCATATATCGTCTATATGTGTGAAAGTGAGTCTAAGGTCCTAGCTAGATAAACCCCAAAGTACTCTGCAATATGCTCCCACTACTAATTCGCTAATACTTAATATTTAAATATAGTTGAGTTGAGACTACACGACAGTAAACTAAATTTGTAAACTACAATCGCAACCTTAACTCAATGTGTTCATCCGTCGTAGTTCCATTTGATACACCAATGCACATGTTAAAAGTAACCCCACTTCAAATTTGTAGGTATTGGTTGATTTCAAATTCGGCTAAGTGAATTTTCACGGGATCAAAAACGCATTCTCCATAAGAAAAAAAACTACAGCAAGTCTGACATGACCATCATTGACGTTAATCACTTAAGAATGGCAATATAGGCTGATGAATGCGCTTGCAAATAACAAATAGATAACTTGTGGGAACATTTACGTACAATGTAGTTTTTTCCCGGCTGCCGCCTCACTCACTTTCTCTTTAACTCTTTAACTCACTCACTCACCCATTGCTCGTTTATTGTATGCTGTGTTAGTTTATAAACCATTATGAAAACTCATAAAAATTAATAATTATTATTAATTAAAAGTCGAAGAAAATATGACTGGCGAGATCAGGACGGAAGAGAGTTCCTATTAGGAATCCTTTGTGACGTGGCTTGTTATAGGTTAGCTCAGCTGCTCGTTAAACCGACCAGATATATATATATATATATATATCCCCCCTAAACCCCTTTAATTAATTATAACATTATTTAACAATTTACAGCGATGCGCAGATGCATTCAAAGGAGGTTGGGTCACTTAACAATCTGATTGAAGTTAAAAAGTTTGTTTGTATATATACAATTCTAGGTGATGGGGCTCACCTTCAGTTTACAAATGTGGGGGAAAAACTTAAAAACTAAAACCTATACCTTGAACCTAAGACTAAAGCGTTCCTCCCTCGACAGCGTCCTGCCATCGATGGGGGAACGGAGCGGGGGTTATCGTGGTAAACACCGGATTTGTCAAGTATTGCAGGGAGTCGAAAAATTTGATATGTCTCCGCTGCTCGAATGAAGTACCTCTGACCACTTTCATCAGTATACCTTTTTAGAATTGTTGGTGTTGCCGAGCTTTCGTATACTTCAGATGACGAAAACGCGGTGCACCATACAGCAGAGTAGGCCTGAGTACACTCTTGTAAATCAATAGCTTTAGACGCAGTGATAGATTGGGGGAAGTCAATAAATGTGTAAGCCGGTAAGGCTTCGTGTGAGTTTGCTTCAACTTCCTCGTAAAATGGTTACTAAAATGGAGATGTCTGTCCATTTTAATGCCCAGATTTACTAGGTTGTTGGCTGGTGAGGTATGCTGCGTTCCTACAGTGTAAGTAGTAGGTAGTGGACTTTTTCCCTCTTGAAAAGAGAAAATTACGCAGTCAGTGACCAGATCTTAAGGAGGTCCCGGGTGATAAATAATAATTGGTCCAATACGACAATAAAAATCTCTGATTGGTGGACTTTTATATTTTCCAATGTTGGTATTAGTTATATGAGATGAAACAGGTTACTAGTACCTGCATACCTAGTACCTACATCAGAAGTGTTTTTTTTGTTTTTAATTTGTATTCACTTGTATATTTTAACTAGTTAACTTTTTATAATATACTTGGTGTGTGCCTGGCCCCCGCCGACCCAAGACTGGCTGGTCTGGTGGGCGGGGCCTCGAGCAGCGACTAACTCTCCGCTCATGTCCACAGAGAACGGGCTCCCCCGGAGACTGCGCACCGCCTACACCAACACCCAACTACTGGAGCTGGAGAAGGAGTTCCACTTCAACAAGTACCTCTGCAGGCCAAGGAGGATAGAGATTGCCGCCTCCCTCGACCTCACCGAGCGGCAGGTAAACAATAAAAAACATAAATAATCATAACAATTAATATAATATGACACTATATAACTGACAATAACAAGGACTAGGTATCGGAGAAAAATCAAGATTCGAATCCTATTGGGAACCTCAGATATATGAACCAACTATTTTCTGTAAGTAAATAAAAAAAACCTCTATGGAAACCTAACCACCCTTTCCATAATGATGTCATATGCATAAAGGAATTTATTCAATAATTGCATGTTAATGTGCAACCTCAATGAGATAATAACTTTAATAAAATAGGAAAAAAATTAAAATATATTTTGACATATATGAGTCTGTAAAATTATATAAAACCTATCGTTTGTTAGGTTATGGAGATTAAAGAAAAACTGACCTAACGTTGGCTAAAGAGACAATGCACAATTAGATCTTAATCATTGGAAGAACTCTATTGTTAAATGGTCTTAATTCAATATAATAAATAGAATATTGAGCATTATTTTGACTTTGTAAAGTAAAATATTTTGAAACATCCAAGGTATTGAAACATGAAGGTATCTAATTTTTGTTAGTTGAGGCGTTTAGTTTCAAAACCAACTCAATCCATTTGTAGAAATTGTACAGTTTTTTTGTTTTTTTTTTCCCCTTTATAGCCATTTTAAATTTACAGATAATTATATACAACTAAAGATCCTCAGGTGAATCTATTTACAAATTATTTATATTTCCTGTAGCTTCGCTACATTATACATAGGGTTTGTTATTTTATAAAAATTATATAATGGAATAAACAAGTTTAATGATAAACATTATACGTGCCTGGGCTGAACTGACTCCAATAAAGATGATGGGGCTCACCTTTTTGATCAAACTTAAAACTAAACTATATACAATTTTGTATGTATTGTTATGTTTTGTATTTTATATGTTTGATTTACTAAACTAAATCTTGACCTATTTTTTCCCTGACAATCTGTTGCCATCAATGCGGGGGGGGGGGTGTCATAGTGTTAAATACTGGGTTTGTTAGGTGCTGCAGCGAGTCAAAAAACTTGTCTCCGGCGTATGAACTCACCCACCGACAGCACACCAAGCAACGGGTCAGCGTAGAGCGTGGAGAGAGGTATGTCGGACCACTTTTCGAATGATTCCATTCTGAAAATGTTGGAGACATTTGGCTGTGTTGTCAGTCAAGTGGGTAAATTGTGGGGCACCGTACAGCAGAGCTGGCCGGAGGACACATTTATAGATCATCAGTTTGAGACGAAGCGACAGGTTGGGTGAAGTTAGCAAGTGCGAAAGCCGGTAAGACCTGTGTCGTACTTTTTCTATTTTATTCCTCAAATGAGGAGAGATTCCCAGATAGTGCATTAAGAAAGCTGGTGATTTCTCTTGTCCTCCTATAGTATAAGATTTTGGCAAGGCTTTTTCCCCCTGATTGTACAAAGACACTCTGAGCAGGATTTGATACGAGAATGCGCTTTTGAATTCAACGGGGAACTGGTTTTGAGACTAAACGCCACAGTCATATGGATACTAGTTACTTTTAGAGCACCCCGTTCCTTAATTTTATGTCTTCGCAAACCGTCCACGAGTGTTGTCGCATACAAACAGGGGTGCCAATCGCAAAAGGTCTTCAGAGGTCGCGGTTTGCCTTGCTATTTCATACAAAATGCTCGGCTGCGATGTGGGGTTATAAAACTTTTCTAGAATGATAGCTGAGAGGGAAGAGTCTCCTCTACCTCTGTGCAGACAATAACTGCACAAGCGAACCCTGGACATTTGGAAGCCGTAGTAGTAATAATTTAACGCTGCCTGATTCACTAATAATTTAATAAGTAATTTGAAAATTAGAGACTATAATTCTGCAAAGAGGAGCAAAATGCCAAAATTTTGGAAATCAAGACCATTCTTGGAACATAAACCAAATAACAGTGTTATTGCCTTGTTGTTGGCTGAACTTATTTTTACCTTTGATATATCAAAACAAATGTTATGAAATAAAAGAGCTTTATACACGTTTGTGTAAAAAAATGTATGTGTTAACATCAACCCAATCATCACACAATGGGAACGAATAAGAAGGAAATAGAAACGGCCTTGTTAATTGGCTGCAGGTGAGGAAAGCCTGCAATAAGACGGTGGAAGAAGATGAAGTATGGAAGATGGCGGAATTGCTGGGAAAAGTACTTTACAACGTTGATAAGAAATGGCAAATTTAACGCGCTGGAGAAAATCAAGAAAAGAAGATGTGATGATTTGTCCAATTGGTCTCCTCGAACACCTATTGCTGTTACACTGCACCACCCTACTTGCACCCCCTGCAACGGAAGTGTCTAACTCAATCTGTACCAATTCTTAATAAAAAGCCCAGCCTACATCAGCATCAAGTACTTGGTCGTCACAAAAAATTAAACTGCTTAGAAGAAAAAGAAGAATGTTTGAAAAAGATATTGAATCTTTTTGTAATTTTTCCTGTTTGTTAACAATGTAATAACTAAATGTTACTTTTTCTTCAAGACTTTCTTTGACTATTGACCCATCATCAATCAGTTTAATGAATTCAACTGAACCATCAGGTCATGCGTGTTATTCTCAATGTCGAAAATCTGTTAAAGTTACGTTAGTGGAAAATGGAAAGAAATTACTTCAACATGTCTGGTCAATTTCGGCGACCAACTATTGATACAGAGGGCACTGATAAGTACTCATGACTTACACTTGATAAAAAGCAGCGCCAAACCCACCAAACATTTACTGGACTAACCATCAAACTACCCTTCAAACTTCAGTAAGAGCTTTCCTTCCAGTAAGGCCTCTTCCGATACCTATAGAAGTAAAGTTTTCCAAACTTATTTCAGCTGCTCTGGCAGGCTACGATGTTGTCGCGACAGGGGTTGGATTTACTGGCTCACTCCTGACTTGGCAGTTTGCTAACTCACTTGCGCACCGATCCGTAGGTCATCAGCCGTAAAGATGTTGTGTGAGTGCTGCTATGCCTACAACATTACAGTCCTGCATAAACTCATATAGACAATTTAGCTTATTATTCTGAATTCTTCTTTGTGGAAAAGTAATATGATAAATAAATCCAGATTAGGATGAAGAGCTGTTGTAATCTCTCCTTATTCACAGGCGTTTATTTTATTACTTTTAACACATAACGAACGGCTAGTTCACTTCTCGGCAAGCCTGCTGCAATTGTAAATCTATTTTAGCTGTGTAAGGTCTCAATGAGATTGTCATGAAGGACTATGAAATGTTTAGACAGAACTTTAAGTAGATAAAATACTCTTAGACTGGGGATGTCCATGGTCACAACTAGGACATCACCCTATCGAGAGTCACACCTTTCTAGTTAAAGACAAAAAAATAAAATTTACTATCTTTCTAGGGAGTTGAGCCCGGGACCTATGTGATTACATAGTTATATAGTTATGCTAACATATACCTCCATGTATCAGGTCGAGTCATAAGTAACTTCCGATGCAGCTAAGTAGAATCTATTGTTCGTATCTACCCGCTATGAGTTGCCATGACAACAAGTTTTTGTTTTCACTATATAGACGAGGCTTCAGTTAGTGTTTTGTCAACTGTTTTGTGTGATACATGTTACGTTAAACTGTTCCTTTTAACCTCTCTGATATGGAGAGTCAAAAAGTACATATTCGTCATATAATGCTTTGGGAATTTAAACAAGGCAATAGTGCTATGGCGACAGCTGAAAAAATATGCAGTGTATACGGTGAAGGACTAATAACTGACCGGGCAGTTAGAAATTGGTTTATAAAATTCCTTTCTGGAGATACGACCTTAAAAGACGAACCGACGGCGGGACGTCCTTCCGACTTTGACGACAACCTTTTAAAGGCAATATTGGAGCAAAATCCACGTTAATCAACGAGAGGTATAGCACAAAAGGTTGAATACATCACAATCAACTGTTAACCGCCTCCTGCAGAAATTAGGGAAAGTCAGCAAGTTAGGAGTGTGGGTACCTCACAATCTCAGCGAATGGTATAAAAAAGATCGCATGTCAATCGCCACACGTCTGCTCTCACGGGTAAAAATTGAGCCTTTTTTAAACAGGATTGTAACAGGCGATGAAAAATGGGTTGCCTATAACAATATAGTCCGCAAAAGACAGTGGCTTGACAAGGATCAACCACCCCTACCAGATCCGAAAGCAAACATCCATGGCAAAAAGATTTTATTGTGTGTATGGTGGGATTGTCAAGGAATAATTCACCACGAGTTGTTGAATTCAAATTTAACGATTACTGCGGATAGATACGTTCAGCAGTTGCAAAGAGTGCTAGAGAAACTCCATAAAAAGCGTCCTGCACTCGTCAAAATTAATATAATTTTGTTATTTAATGAGAGCAAAATAAATGTCTGATAAAAAAAAAAAACGGAAGTTACTTATGACTTGACCTAAATAATAGCCATCACAACATTTTACTAACCGAACTTTAATCATTTGTAGTAACAAAGGGAGCGACTGATATACCTTTGGCTTAAGTGATTATAACTTAAATTTTATGTATTTCAAAATATTTCTCTAGACTGGAATGAAGTTTAGTTCCAAATCAACCGAAGGATGGGGGACTTGTACATCCTACAATTACTTTGACTTAAAATGATAATGATCATTAATCACAGGTCATTTATCACTGCAAGCAAATTCACCGTTCCTCAACGAGCCCTATCACTTAAATATTTCATAATTGTTTCGTCGAAGTCTTAGCAGTAGGAATTATCGTCTGTCATTCACAGCCACCGTGTCGTTATAAAAGTTTTCTTTTTATGCTTTTTTTTATTAAAAAAAAAGTAAATTGTTGGCCATCAAAATGATTCATTTAAACCATCCGTTGGTTTTAGGCATTTATATACGTCAATTCAAGGTAGAGAAATGATGAGGTACATAAATGTTACCAAATTGTACTTCTATGGTCAGAAACTAAATTTAATCTGATTTCGTAGACGTTAACCAAACTCACATTTCATTTCGGAACCAGCGAGTTATAAAAACCCTAAATCCATTTAGTTAGAAAGAAAAATACGTTATCTTAATAAAAAAATTCAAAATGCAATACATTTCATAAATAAGTTAATAAATCGATACAATATAACTTAGCAAATTAATTGTGACTATAGTGTAATCTAGATTAAATAATTTTAAAAAATCTCTAATAAAAGCTGTGCAGCAGCTTATTCATTTATTTTTTTGCATTATAAGTTGTATTTAATAAATATAATTGAAGTTATTAATAAATTAATTAATGGTTATATAATTATGGTTACACTTTTGTTACATTTAAGGTACGCTAAATATTTATATACCTTGAATTCAACTAAAACCTCTACCATGAAAACATAAGATTTTAATTATTACCTTATAATAATCTTGAACAAGGTCAAATTTAATTCCATGGCTAAATTTATAATACCAGTCTTAAACGCTTTGGTGTATTGCGGAGCGGTTACCTTACACCGTGTCAGGCGCAAGTTAATATCTGCTACATCCCTACTGACCAAAGATGGTTCCAGTCACCCCAGCCAAACTGTGTACCAACTCCTTCCTACGTTTGATTGCCAAATCTTAGCACAACCACGTACAGTGACATTTATAGATTTGAAAATGGCTCATTGAAATTGGAATTTTTCTTTCTATGGATTTAAATTTTTTTTTGGCTTAGTGTCTCCCTATGTAAATTTTATAAAAATTTTCAATAAATTAACTATTAGAATGCTTCCTCCCCTCCCTTGGCTTGTAATTAAATACGCTTGGTCCAAATACTCTTGGACGTTACAATATGCACACACTAAGAAGTTAATAAAAATTATTTCATTTACTTTGGACTAAAAAAACAAATGGTCTTTTATTTGTTGTCTAAGCTCATAAAACCTTTGTGCATAAATTAATACTAATCTAAAAATACAATTTATTTATTATAATCATTCAAATGGGGGACTCCCCTTGGTGAAAGGCACTCATTAGCCCAAAATAATTTTCTCACATCCTATTTTATAAGTTTGAGAGCTAAGAAAAAAAAAAATTTATTGGCATCATCTGCCGGAGACACATCAAGTTTTTTGACTCGTTGCAGCACCTAACCAACCCAGTGTTTAACACTATGACCTCACCACCCCTCCCGCATCGATGGCAACAGACTGTCGGGGAAAAATTAGGTTAAGAATTAGTATGTAAGTTTTAAGTTTGATCAAAAAGGTGAGCCCCATCACCTTTATTAGTCTTTTAGTCCAGTCACGTATAATGTGTATCATTATACTTGTTTATTCATTATATTATTTTTATAAAATAACAAAACCTGTATATAATGTAGCGGTGCTACAGGAAATAAAAAAATAATTTGTAAATAGATTCGCCTGAGGATCTATAATTATCTATAAATTTAAAGGGGCTATGAAAGGAAAAAGAAAATTTATGTTTAAGGTTTGCATAACTTCTTAAACGTTCATCTCACTACAGAAATAGAAAATGTTATAAAAAAATTCTTGGCTCTTAATAGTGTAATCCACGCCATGAATAATGATTGATAAAAAATATTACGTAGCATATTTAAAGTTTTACCTAAACATTTTATAATCTCTTGTAACTGCTCATTGACACCTTACACAACTAAAATAGATTTATAATTACATGAATAATTTAACACTATAGGCAACACAATGAAATTATTATTAGTGCAGCTAAAACCATTAATTAATCAAGTGTTAATTGTCTACATAGACGTATAATTACTGTAATTTCGTTAATTATGACCTGTCATTATTTATTATTCATGTAAATTAAGGGTTATTTATTTTAATTTTTTAATTAGTGAGTTAATGTTAGTTAAGAATATTAAATAAGCACGTCATTGCAATTATTACTTGTAGATATTGTCGTTGATACTTTAATTAAGGGGTAACTGGACCTTAGTTTGGAGTTTTCTCAGTTGGGAGTATTACAAGTATGATTATCACCCCTGGGGAGCAGATTTCATTTATAGCAGACCGATAAAATAAATTTGGCAAGAAAAATGTAGAAATATATAGATCAGGCTTTGTGTACATAAAGTAATACATAGTAAATAGTAAATGTGACGAAAAAGTACAAACAATTTCTGATAGAAACCGCCCAAATGTAGTCATTAGAGTGTCATCAGTGCCGAAGAGTCGGAATGGGAGCGTAGGATGGATTCGGTGCCCATATTGTACCATAGCATTGTGCTGTGGCAGATAAAAGTGGAATACATATCGTAGGGGGGTTGTTGCCCCGCCCCCCGCCCACTGCTGTCCCCACCCACCAGGTCCACCCACCTTGTGTCCTGCTCGCCCTCTCGCTGAAAAACCGGACAGGTGACTCTCAAGGCTCAAATCTCAGGCCCATAACGTACAGATTGTCAGCCACAGGCCTCGTAGTCGGCTTTCTCGAAGTGCTTTCGAACTGCTTTCTTTTTACTTTCTTTATTCAAGCTCGGGTCCATGTTTTAGTTTTATTATAATTAAATGGGCGTAGAAGTTGAACATGAAAGTTAATATTTTTAAAATGAAATAAAAAAGACTTTGTATTCTGGGACATTGTCCACTTAGATTAACAAAACATATCACAAATTAGACTGATATGATTAGGTTATAAATAATGAAGGACTATGCACAAATGTGGCGAGTTCAATGAACCAACAGAAGGTGATTATAATTTGATTGATTCCCTGACATTTGTAATTAAAACATAGGATTAGTAAAAAGGGGGAAAAGGGCGTCAAAGTTTTCAGGAATGGATTAATAGCAAAATTAAAAAAAAAATGATCGAAATGAAAAAATAAATAAAAATAGTATTGATGAATTGTGAAATGTTCGATAGGATTTATGGATATGGATAGACCGTTAAAGATTTTTGGCACGGATAAGAAAAGTGCTTTCAAAGGACGCAGATTTGTAAGAAGGGCAATACAGGTTGGAAGATCTAATAATTCAGGATGATTGATTTGAATTTGTGGAAATTGTAAGGTTAAGGAGGCGTTGTAGTCATTATAGAGGGTCTTTCATTAAGCACTTACTATCTTTAAATTTAAATAAAACAAAGTGTGTGTGAGATATCATTGAAATCTTTTATTCGTTTGAAAGGCCTATCGATGCCATTATGTATGGAATATAACATCGTGCAAATGTCCGCCACGGCTTAGATAGGTGGCGCGCATCCGAAATGTCCAATTTATTATAGATTATTCTAAATATCTAGGCAATATCCTGGAAAATGGCGAAGAATCGAAAAGTGAAAAATTTAATACAGCAGTAGTGGAAATCCTTCATTTATATAGATTTGAGACCTCGACTCCTGGATCTGGAAAATTACAGGATAACTTAAATGGTCTTTTGTATAATATCAGGTGAGCCCCATCACCTTATAGAGTCTTATCAAAGAAGTCAAGTATAATGTATATGATTGTACTTGTACTAAATTTATTAAATTATATAACTTTTATAAAAACAACCGAACTTGTATATAATGTAGCGTCGATACAGGAAACATAAAACTAATATTTGAATAGTTCGAATGAGAATCTATAATGAAAATAATCATTTTGTCATTTTAAGGGGATTCGAAAAAAAATAAAATAAATAAATCAGTGCTTAAATCAAGGCTAGATATAATAATGGAAGAACTAACAGTGTACGAAAGTAATCAATATTCTCTTTAAAGTGTCTTAGAAGCTACCGGGATGGTCTGCCATGCAGTTGGGATGAAGGATATCCGAATGCGGGAAGGCATTATGGAATGGGATCCCGATGGAAGTACAAAGGAAGGAAGGAAGAACGAAGCAAACTGAAGAAAAACATACAAGATACATATACAAGCAATATAATATAAAAAAGATAAATATACAAGCATACAAGAATATACAAGTTACAAAAGAACCGTTAGGGCAAAGAAATGTCGAGAGAAAAGCCGTAATAAATGCATTTATTACATCATATATTATTTTATATAACTGACATTGCAAGTAGCCACTGTGGAACATACCATCAAAATATCAGATCGTTTTTACGAACAAAAAACGATTTCCTATACATGTCTTAATGTTAGCATGTTCTTGCTTATTAATTACTTTTAATTCCACATGAAAAGTATAATATTTAACGACCGTTTTGGAACGTTCAAAGCCATTTGGTGGAGTTGATTTTATATCATCGCGTAATTAACATAATGGTGTAACATCAACGAGTGTCGTTAGATAATTCACCCCCTCCAATTGTTGCCTAAAACCTTTTAAACGAACAATTTATGTTACAATCGTCGACCATCTCATGTAGTTCAATGGTCAATGAGGTTTAGGAGAAAGCACTTGACTATACGATAAGGGGAATTCCAATCTCAATGAGTAATGCATTTTGATCTTATCTAATATATTATTAAAAAAAAGTTATACGGAGTAATAAGATTACGTTGTTGTAAACGAAAATTTAATAATACTGACAGCTTAATCAAGATTGTACACAATACCTCAAAACCTCTTCTGTTAGTAAATAGACAACCATCAAATCAATGAGGCAAGATAGAATAATTATTTCCAATCTTTACTTTGATTTATTTAAATAATTTTATTCTAACATACACTGTATTTAGTCTAAAAGAAAGACTAACGTTACCGCTCTTGGTTATGCATAAAGTCTTTGTTGGGTCACGCATAAAGTTTAACTTAAGAAAAAATAAATATAAAAACATTTTTTCATAGAATATAATGGCTCAAGCTGAATATGCTGTTTAGATAATTCCGTTTGACGCCGCTATGTTAGGGAAGAAATGGCGATTTATCTACGGATTGCCACCCTTTCTTTTTAGCGTTTTAGAGCTTTTAAGAAAATAAAACTTGCCATCGCAGGTTAAAAACTTCCCAGACTAGAATTACCGTTCCGATCGATAGCAACAATAAGCTTCGGAATGGAGCCACGCTTACTTAACATATAAAATATTGGGGAGACAATATTCTAAAAAATAGTTTATTTTTTTTCTCGAAAAATCATTATTTGAAAAAATTACATTCTCCCGTAAATGTGCGATGTCAATTGCAATAAAAGTCTCATTTATACTATAGGGTGTCCCAGAATTAACGCAAGATTTGAATATTCCGCCATTTGTGCAGTAAAGTGCTGGCAGCCCTAAAAAAAAAAAACAATTTGACAGCTGACAGTTTAGGGTTAGCAAAAATAGAGCGTTACACGATAGAACAACGTGTCTTTATTGTTGAACATTATCTCAAAAATAATGAAAGTTTGGCGGCCGCAGTTCGAAAATTTCATACAAAATATGGTCGGCACATTTTCATCTTGATGGCTTTGTTAATCGACAAAATTGTCGCATTTGAGGTTCGGAGAACCCACATGTGATTGTCGAAAAACAAATGCATCCACAACGTGTCACTGTTTGGTGTGGATTTTGGGTTGGAGGCATCATTGGATCATACATTTATGAAAATGAGGCTGGTCAAGTAGTGAATGTTACTGGTGCTCGATATCGCGACATGATAACACAGTTCTTTGTGCCGAAATTGGATGATATTGATGTGGCCAATATGTGGTTTCAATAAGATGGTGCCACATGCCATACAGCCCGTGAAACAATTCAAATACTGCATGAGACATTTCTAGGTTGTGTACTCTCTCGTTTCGGTGATCAGAATTGGCCCCCTAGATCATGTGATTTAACACCTTTAGATTTCTTTTTATGGGGTTATTTGAAGTCAAAGGTGTAAGTCAACAAGCCCACAACCACCCGTGCAATAAAAGAGGAAATTCAACGCTGCATCAACGAAATTCAGCCACATTTATGCCAAATGGTCATGGAAAATTTCGACAAAAGAGTGGGTATGTACCAGAAAAGTGGTAGAGGCCATTTGCCCGATGTGTTATTCCATAAATAACCCTATCCTATTTACTTTATAATTCAATAAAAAAATAACAAAAATACTAAAAACTGTGTTTTCTATTTAAATCAAATCTTAAGTTAATTCTGGGGCATCCTTATAAATAAATTTGTTAACGGTTTTACGGAACAATCGGCTTAGGTAGATAAAAAAGGGGGGAAAAAAGTATTACGGGAAGAAGTATAACGACAATGTGACAGGTGACAAATTCAGATCTGGCAAATAAAAAGAACTATGTCAAATTGGTTTATAAAATTCCTTTCTGGAGATACGACCTTAAAAGACGAACCGACGGCGGGATGTCCTTCCGACTTTGACGACAACCTTTTAAAGGCAATATTGGAGCGAAATCCACGTTAATCAACGAGAGGTATAGCACAAAAAGTTGAATACATCACAATCGACTGTTAACCGCCACCTGCAGAAATTAGAAACATAGAGGCCATTTGCCCGATGTGTTATTCCATAAATAACCCTATCCTATTTACTTTATAATTCAATAAAAAAATAACAACAAAATTACTAAAAACTGTGCTTTCTATTTAAATCAAATCTTGCGTTAATTCTGGGGCACCCTTTATAAATACGAAATTGCGTGCACTCTCATTCATATTATATTTTCAGTATGTACACTTACAATACAGAGAACTCCTGAAATCATCTGTCACTCCTAAGCAAAAGAAAAGGAAGGACTGTGGGAGGTCCCCCCCCCCCGCTGCTCCTAAACCGAAAAAGAGCGAGAGAGCCGCAGACGCTCTTGACGGGAGGGGAGGATATTTTCCAGTGCCAGGACTCCCAGTAACGGACGAAGAGGCCATTGCCGAGGATTGTAGGGATGTGTGGAACAACAGATCAACCTTGCAGTATGGCTGGGATGTGTAGATAATTTTGTTTGAAATTTCAAAAATTTAGCTGGCACATGTTCAAATATAGTGGGCATTTTATTATCAGCAATAGTAGTTTTTTTTTACGTGGAGTAATTACTCTAACCTGTATTTAATCATTTGTAATCTGTGTGCATGTAGTGTCACCAAATTATGTCATGTGTACCGGAGACATCCCGGCTGCCAAGTAACATCTAATGGCCACAAGTAATGAAGTAATCTTTCTCTGCACAGAACGAACTTTAAAAAATAACAAGAGATGTGTAGATAAAACGTCACGTGAGCCGACTGATTTACAAAGTTTAATAACAGAAATGTACATTTTACACAACACCCTACCTTCCCGCAATCTTCATTAGCGCAGCGGGTCAGGCCAGATATTTTTAATTTTTTAAAAGGTGAATTAGTTAATTAAACCGCTCGACACGTGAATATTTTATTAAAAACAGCGTGTAGCCACATCACCCCTAACCGGCTCGAATTACAAGGGGTGGTTTTAATCTGTCTAATGAGATTAGTAAGTGGCCGATGCCGGTGGGAGTAAAGTGTGTAGAGCGCTCTTTGGTATTCCTTCGGGCTCTTTGTAAACAGGTTATCTATATGAATGTCAGACGGATAGTCAGTCATGTGATGGAGTTGAATTAAACCATAAATTATAAAGTAAATTAAGGTATAATTATAAAACAGTTTTATTGTCTTTCTACAACTTATAACTTCTTCTATCGCGCGTTCTACCAGGGCTGCTACATACAGGCTCTTCACTTTATGACTCACGACGAAATCAAACCTGTTCTATATATATATATGCAAAGAAAGTATACTATTTTTCAAGGTGAGCTCCGTCACCTTTATTAGTCAGTTCAGTCCAGTCACGTATAATGTATAGCATTATACTTGTTTATTCCATTATATAATTTTTATAAAATAACAAAACCTGTCTATAATGCAGCGATGATACAGGAAGTACAAAAATAATTAGTAAATAGATTTGCCTGGGGATCTATAATTATATATAATTATCTGTAAATTTAAAGGGGCTACGAAAGAAAGAAAAAATACTATCTTTAATTTGAATTTGCCGCGCTGCTTCTACTGGCCTCCACTAGACGGAGCTATCAGCAGTATTCTAAAAAGTGAGGTGATATAGAGAACGTTATATTAAGTAATAAAAGTTGTGAATAGAGAAGTGATAGTTATAAACTGTAATTGTCGTTTCTTTGTTCAAAGGTAAGATTGTGTAAATTATATGAATAATTGTCACAATCCGTCAGTAATTTTATTGATTCATTTGTGTTCTACATTAATTAGTTATGTTTTCAAAAGTATCCATGTTGTTCTTCATACATTGTACATCGTACTTAGCACTTGAAAGTTATTGCATTGAAAACGCTGCGGTTTAATAAAGTTTATGTGAAGATAACAATTTATTTAGTCAAGATGTAATATTGTTTATCGTGTGTTTAGCGTAGGAATTATAGGTCCACCGAATTAAGGATTAAGTTATAAGGGTTAGAGTATGGATCTATGGAAGATGTCGGAGGAACTACGGTTGTTACCGATGTATAATAAAAGTACAATGTGTGGATGTATTATGTCAGTATATAAGATATAGATAGTGAATAAAATTGCTTACTTTGTTTACGGATCTGTTCACCCCGCCTTTAATAATTGTCTTACATAAATGTATATTAATGTTTTTGATGAGTTATATATCTCACATAACCAATTGGAAATAACTGAAGGTGACAGCTTAGAGCTGCCGAAAGCGCTATTAAATTAAAGAAGAATGTCAGTTGTGGAAAGATAATAAAACATAGATTGTATCATGGCTTAGGTAAAAGAGTATGAATTATAGGAGCAGAGCATCGGTCACAAAAAAGTGTATTTCAGTTTAATTGACTGTAATGGTCCTTAGTAATTTAATTAAACCAGTTTTATTATTAACAGTTAATGTTTTTTCTTATTGGTGTGATCTTAGCTAGGCCATTCACATCCCGATGACCCTTGTGACTCCAAACACTGACGGACTCCACGAACTCCCGCCGTGACTGTCCTGGTTGAGGGCAAGGCCACATCTTTTTCAGATCCTTGCTTAGATGCAGACCAATTGCGAGCAATTAGGGTCGTGGGATGAGATGATATCTCCTCTGCTTACCGAGAAGCAGGTTTTATTTTAAATTTCAAATATGTTTGCAGTTCACTCCTCTGTTCGGATATCTCGGCTAGACATCTCCATTAACATGCTTTCTCGTGGGATCTCCATCCGGAATAACAGTGCCATGACGGATGCGGTAGGCTGAAGGGAGCGGAATATCATCTGAGAGTGAATAAGTGTTTGCAAAATCTACATAGAATGAATGCACACTGCTACGGTATTCATAGGCCTCAAGATCTGTTCCTAGCAAATAATAATTGATTTGTACTGTGAGCTTCGTGCTAGCCATCCTTGAACCTAAGTCATATAAAGGGTGTCCCAGAATTAACCCAAGATTTGAATTTGCCCCCATTTGTGCAGGCACCCTAATTAAAAACAATTTGACATCTGACAGTTTAGGGTTAGTAAAAATTGAGCGTTACACGATAGAACAACGTGTCTTTATTGTTGAGCATTATCTCAAAAATAATGAAAGTTTGGCGGCCGCAGTTCGAAAATTTCATACAAAATATGGTCGGAATAGTGCTTTGACTAGTTGGAGACACTAAACACACTGGTCGTCCAAAAACAATTCAAATGTCAATATCGAAGCCGTGCGTATGAGTGTTGTTGAAAATCCAGGAACATCAATTCGGCGTCGTAAACACAGTTCTTTGTGCCGATATTGGATGATATTGATGTGGCCAATATGTGGTTTCAACAAGATGGTGCCATATGCCATACAACCCATGAAACAACTCAAATACTGCATGAGACATTTCCAGGCCGTGTACTCTCTCGTTTCGGTGATCAGAATTGGCCTCCTAGTCGTGTAATTTAACACCTTTAGATTTCTTTTTATGGGGTTATTTGAAGTCAAAGGTGTGTGTCAACAAGCCCACATCCACCCGTGCATTAAAAGAGGAAATTCAACGCTGCATCAACGAAATTCAACCACATTTATGCCAAATGGTCATGGAAAATTTCAACAAAACAGTGCGTATCTGCCAAGTCGTGGAGGCCATTTGCCCGATGTTTTATTCCATAAATAACCCTATCCTATTTACTTTATAATTCAATAAAAAAATAACAACAAAAATACTAAAACTGTGTTTTCTATTAAATCAAATCTTACGCTAATTCTGGGGAATCCTTATAAATAAATTTGTTAACGGTTTTACGGAACAATCGGCTTAGGTAGATAAAAAAGGGGGAAAAAAAGTATTACGGGAAGAAGTATAACGACAATGTGACAGGTGACAAATTCAGATCTGGCAAATAAAAAGAACTATGTCATCAAAAAAAAATAATATAAAATAAATCTTGATCCACTGTAAGAAATAATAATATAAGATTATTTATCTCAATTTAGGAAAGAAAGTCATAGATGGATCCACATAAAAACTAACAATACGAAGAAGTATATTAAATAAAAACCATTAAATGAATATAAAAAAAAAATTAAAACTCAAGCTAAATGTACAATGGTAAAACCCAAGGAAGATGCCGTCTAGACTTAAGTGGTCATATATATACTAGATACTATGAGATAAAAATAAAATTAACAAGTCGTGCTCAAACTAGCATGCGTCTTACTCGATGGTGAGGTGTTGGAATAGGAGGGTTTCGAAGGGATGAAGCATGGTTATTAAGATATTAGGAAGCAGAGAATTCCAAAGGGTCGTAGAGCAATCAAGGAAGGACTGATCGTATGCTGCGCTTAGGGCAGGAGTATTAAGGTCAGAGAGACAGGATCTTGTGTTCCGGGAGTGTACTGAGGATTTGAACGGTAGAATATTTTACATACGGGTGGGGGTAAGGAGGGGTGTATAGAATTGATGGTTTTGAAAAGGAAGGAATCGAGGGTTGATGAAAAAAAAGTTTTGTTCATAAGGAAAATTTCGACATACGAAGGAAAACTACATAGCTCAAATATTTCTATTTTTCATAAATTTTGTTGTGATTTTAACACTGTAGGGTCTTTTTTTAAGATACAAGCCTTACAACTTGTTACAGTGCAATTCAGCAGGGTTAAATGTATAAACTTATTTAGTATTCAACGGTGGTTGCCTCGTGCCGAATGTTTCCTTAGATTATCTAAGGTGTTTATCTCTTCAAAAGTCTAAAAATTTGTGACCACATGTCAATTTTATGTTTCCAAACATTCCACACAGAGCAAATATATTGCATGTCGAATTGTTTCCCTTGAATAAACCTCATAAAAACTCTTTTACAACCTTCAAGTAAATAACTGGTTCGTTTTTGGTATATAACTTACCAACTCAAAATATGCCAATTTTAGCAATTATTGCCAACAACTTTCAAATCATCGCTACGTATTCAATGAAGCCGCATTATAATGACAGTACTTCTGAAATTGAGTTTATATTGAGTTGAACTTTATAACAGGTAGAAACACATTACTATAAGATTACTCGATCAAGAGAAACTTATTTAATGCTACAAAGAAAAATACATACAACATTAAAACATAAGTTTGTTATTCATTGGTAGCCACTTTCTTGCATCAAGATGGATTATATTTTATTTGATAATTAAATTTTCATTAATCAGACTAATATATCTATACTTATCAAGATCTATGAAGAAATAATTTTGTATAGGATTTTTCGCCGATTATGATATAAAGAAAATCTCAGTGTACCAATATGTGTCCACAGTCAAAAGATAAGTTTATTATTCGCAGTGCTTTCTGCTGATCACACTGCTATTCTAAAATACATATTTTGGTATTGAACAACTCATTGTCAGATCTTTTACACTAAGTACGCAGGTGGTCTGAAAAGTCTCCGACCTCAACATGAAGATAATAAAATAAATAAAAGCTAGTGAAATAAAAGCTTTGTTAGGTCGGAAACTTTTCAGACCACAATGATTAATAATCGTTAATAACTTCAGTTTAACACAGCTAAAATAATCAATACTCGAAATAGTCCTATGTTTTAACTGTTAGTCTGCTCTCTAGATAATTGATTTTTTTCTTTGAATCATAATAAGCGAAAGTATGATTAATTCTGGTTTGAAAAGTCGAACTATCAAAATTAGTACATTGAATATATATTTACTCTCTAAAATAAATATATAAATTTATAATTAGTTTTCAAAAAGTTTTTCCTGTTTACAGGTGAAGGTGTGGTTCCAGAATCGACGAATGAAACATAAGAGGCAGACGTTAAGCAAGCAGGGAGAAGATGGTGAAGAAAAAGAAGGTGGTGGTAAGACGAAATCAGAGAAAGGTCTGCTGCTCCATGACGAGAACAGCAAGAAAAGCTGCCAGAGCTGCGAATTACCACCCGGTATGCTCGGGGACCATCTCAACTCGAGGAACAATAACAACAACAGCACCAGCTTCAACAACAACAGCAACGCAAGCAGTGGGGCGTCCAGCGTCACCAGCACGGCGAGCTCCTTCGAGAAGCTGGAGGAGGACTCCAGGTCTAACGAGAGCAGGGTACTTACCTCGCCAGGACTGGTACCCAAGAGGCCGGGGGATGTAGTCGTCAAGACGGAAGGCCTTAGCCTTTGCAACTCTCCAGGCAAGAAGCTGGTCAAGGATGCGAGACTGATATCTCCAGAGATCGCGGTGAAGTCTCTGACTCCAGTGTCTACTCCAGGCACCCCGATGGGCCAACAGACCAGCCCGCTGGAGATCCCTGGACCGTACGCTAGACCCAGGGGCTCCCCGACCGCGGCCACTGCTATAGCGACTGCCACGGCCTCGGTCACCACAATCCTGCCCAACTCGACAACAGTAAACCCATCGCTAGTGCAGATCGTGAGGTGCGGTGGGCCGGGTACTTTCCAGCGTCACGACTACAGGCAGCAGTACCGGCAGGGCTACCCGAGGGAGTACACCCAGCGGTACCCGGAGTACAGGCAGCAGAGCCCCAGGCCGAACGGAATGCAGGCAGCCGCCCGCCCGCGAGGGTTCAACCAGTACCAATATCAGGGTATGTACAACGGCTACAGCCAGGAGTACAACAATTATCAGCGGCAGTACGGCTATGACGAGTACCAGAACTACGGCTATCATCACGAGTCACAGCAACAACACCAGCAGCAACAACAACAACAACAGCAGCAACAGCAATCACAGCAACAGCCTCTGCCGCAGCAGCAGGAGTACTACCAGGAAGCTTACCAGGAGTACACTAAGGCCGGCCAGGTGGCAGGGTACTATGAGAACCCAATTGGCCACCAAGGGGGCGAAGCCTCCGCAGTACCCAACCACTACATCTCCTCACCAGACCCGTTCCCCGTGAATCCTCCTTCAGGAACCAGCGTTATGACACCCCCCAACAGCGTTCGGACCGAGTCCTCGGACCATTACACCTCCTTTCACCACTTCTACGGCGAACAGCACCAGCAGCAGCAGTCAGAGAACAGCAACAGCTCTTCCGACTTCAACTTCCTCACGAACTTGGCTAACGACTTCGCGCCTGAGTACTACCAGCTAAGCTGAGATATGTTTGTTAACTGAACCCAATCTTATAGTTAATTGTCTGTCTCTTTTAAGAATTTTTTTTTTCAAATCGCCCATCTTTACTATTATAATTTCATCAAACTGACAATAGTCCCAATATGATATTTTTCATTATACTACAATGGATAAATAGTTAAAATAGATTAATTCTTATACATGCCTCTGGTAATACGAATTGGTTTGTGAGGAATTTGTTTCTATTTCTGTGAAAGGCTTACATGAAATACTGGTATAGAACACATGTCAATCAGAAAAATGTTTGTAGGTGCTAAAACTGTCAATGAGGCATTGCCAACATGTATGTCCACTTGTAAGTGAAAATTGGCGGAACTGAAAATTGTATGCAGATTCTTTAATTCATTCATTTTTCCCCTCCATCTTTTTTTTTTTTACACCGCCAGGGTAACGTTCTTTTGTTCTTCCCAATAATTCACTATGTGTGTATTCTTCCCAAGTATTTTTATCGATGAACATCAATGATTTTTATGTTACGTCGTTTGCTCTAAGCACGTGTTTTCTAAATTTTTTTTTTTTTTTCAACTGTAATTTCTTACCTGTATTTGATAACTAACTATTCTTCATTTTTTGCCATAGGGGTCATAAGGGAACACAGAGAGACATTCCTTTATAAATGATGATTACTCTATAATTATAGGTGTGCTTTGATCGCCTGGTAAGAAAGGTTCCTATAAAAAAAATAACAGGCCAACCATTATTATAAAAAAATAGTTACATGTTTTTCTGTATTGAGAAGAACCTTTGTTACTGCTATGTCATCTGATAAGGCACAATCTCTTATAAGCTAAGAGAAAATGATTATAATAAACCTTAATTGCGCTAGGCTAAGTTTATGCGGCGAATGATGCAGAGTGAAATTGTTTTTTTGTTGAGTTATTTTTTTACTGTTGATTGGCTAGAGAATAAGGAAGGGATTGGGTGCAATAATTCGATCTTACGTTTTTGCTAATTTATTCAATATATTTATTACTTTCTCGAGTTTTATCGCGTGACTAAGAAAGATGGAAATAAAAGACTTATTGTGATACTTTACTGGGATCGAAAACAAAATGTTAAATTCGTTTCAACTTATCCTAATAAAATAATTAATAAAAAAAAATATATATATAGTTATATTGCTCTTGTAACATTTCAATGTAAAATATAATTGTTATTGTATAATACTGTGTAATGTAAATGTTTTAAATGTGAATAACCGTTTCTTATGAATTTTATGCTTTAAGAGGTTAACTATAATTAATAATGTACTTAGAGAAAAACTTTAAATAAAAAATAGAAAAACTTTGAAGAATATAAATGTTAATTATTATTATTATTATTACTAATTATAATTGTTAATTTCTTCAGTTTTTCGATAATTATGTATTGTTTACGTTTGTATATAGTTGTATTAAAAAAGAAGAAAAAAAAAGCTTTGCATATTTTTTTTTGATTTATTTAAGTTAATGTTTTGTATATTTTATGTAATGTACGAAGTATTTTGTATATTTATGTCACTGCAAAGAGTGTACAGATAATTTTAGTGTACGTATAGATTTAAATTACACCTTGTAATAAGATTCTTGGCATTAAATCCTAGGCAACTACAAACCTGTCTAAATTACTAACCTTTAATCCATTGGAATGAATTTTGGTATGTAGTAAAACCGATTTCATAATTATTAGTAAAATATCTGTTAGATTGAGAGATGCTGGCTTCGAATCCTTGTCAATAAATTTTTCTTTTGCTAATAATCATGGAAATCAATTTTTGTAGGCTCGTCGGGCAAAGGAGAATCTACAAGTCAATGGGTGTTCATTACAAGAAACGATTCCATATTAAAACCTTGGGTTGAAAATCGTCAACCATTGAGTGTCATGATAACATCACACGCTCTAGTCGTATGTGAATTGTGATAACATTCATAGCTAATGGAATCTATCATTATTCAGAGAATGTACTCTGATGGAAGTAAACATTTATGTATAGACAGGAATTTTTTGTTGTTTCTAAGCGCTTAGAACAATAAGTTGTTATTTTCAAAGACTGAGGAACGTAGGCATCCAGAAAGCAGGATTTTAATTTTTTTTAAATGCTACATCTTGTATTAAAATTTAAAATGTATTGTTTGGGATTGATATTTATCAAAATAACCTCATTTGTTAGAAATGATTTGGAGAGGTTTCTTTATGTTTTTTTCAAAACCTTATGTTTTCGCCTTGGGTTGTCTTTCTTGCCATTAGATGTCGACATGAACAGTACTGTTGTCAAAATAGCACAGAAATTATAGGGCTTAACGGACGATTCATCATATCGAGTAACAAATCTTTATGCCTATGAAAACATTATAAGTACTGATGAATATAAGCTAGATGGTTCGTTATATCGTGTTATCTACATTATCCGAACCTATAAAAGTCTATCTATAACCACTAACTGTTATGTGGGCCTGGGGTGCCTCCTGGGCCCCGGCTGGCTACCATACACTCGTCCAAGTACGATCTCAAGCTCAAATCGGTCGGCTCCCCAGATAATTTTGAATACACAACCAATGGCGTAGATGACAAGAGACTTTCATAAACAAATAAATCCCTTAAATATAATTACAGAAGGTACTATATTAAGCGGGTTCCCCCCCCCAAAAAAAAAATACCTTTATTCATCAACATTATTTACAAACAGATGAACGGAATTCAATGTGCAAGATTTACAAACTTCTCTTGCTGCATACGCAGATGCATTCGAAGGAGGGTAGTTACAATAACAATATTTTTGAAGTTAAAAGGTCAAAATACAAATATACAGGACTAGGTGATGGGGCACACCTTCGGTATATTGAGTGTTTTTTTCTTTCATAGCCCCTTTAAATTTACAGATAATTATATAACATTATAGATCCTCAGGCGAATCTATTTACAAATTATTTTTGTATTTCCTGTAGCATCGCTACATTATATACAGGTTTTCTTATTTTATAAAAATTATATAATGAATAAACAAGTATAATGATATTATACCTTTTTGATCAAACTTAAAACTAACTTACATACTAATTCTTAACCTAATTTTTCCCCGACGGTCTGTTGCCATCGATGCGGGAGGGGTGGTGGGGCCATAGCGTTAAACACTGGGCTGGTTAGGTGCTGCAACGAGTCAAAAAACTTGATGTGTCTCCGGCGGATGAACTCACCCACCGACGGCACACCAAGAAAGGGTGCAGGTCAGCGTTCTTCAACCTCTCGAGAGTTGGTTGTCTCCGGTGAGAATAAATATCTTGTGATCGTGGATGAGTTAAATAGGAGTGGACAAATTAATTAAATTGGAGGAGTATATTTAGGGTGGTAGCGGGTAGGCTCTACCCTACCCTTTAAATTTACTTTAATCCTCTGGAATGCTTGGAAAACAGAATGATCTATGGTATTGTATAACTTGGTAGAAGAACACTAGGAAATTCTGGCAGTGATAAGCAGGATGTAGCCACTTTATCTCAGAACATGACAAATCCCAGGCAACCCTGAAGATAAAGTTTATCCATCACTTTATGGTCAGGAATGACGTTACCAAACACAGCACAGCAATAGTCAAAGTGCAGAAAAGTTATGGAAATAAATAAAATGTAGACGGGGAAAGAGAAAGGGAGTAATTAAAGCGTTTAACGTGGAAAAGGTAGGAAGGAGAATGATAAAACGCCTGTCCGCCAGGAAAGTGAAGCAAGTCTAAAGCCCTGGCCTAGGAGCGTCATTTTAATTAGGTAGGTAGTGAAGTGCTCCCGTAAGTGGAGTACACCTGTACATAAAAACTAACAAACGATAATGCCATTCCTCTACCCCCGCAGCCACACACGAGGCTAAAAAGACAAGTAC
This sequence comes from Acanthosoma haemorrhoidale, assembly GCA_930367205.1. NCBI lineage: Eukaryota > Metazoa > Arthropoda > Insecta > Hemiptera > Acanthosomatidae > Acanthosoma > Acanthosoma haemorrhoidale. Next base: position 20,174,995 of record OV884014.1, on the reverse strand, counting down.
TAAACCGCTTTGGACAACTGTGCAGACTACTTCGAAGGACATCCCATCTCTCAATAGAAAATAAATTACTAATCTACAAAGTTATACTTAAGCCAATCTGGACTTTCAATCAAAAGTCCTGAGAACAATAGTAAATGCCCTTTATTACATCAGAAACAAAACCCTTCATAACGAACTTAATATACCTTACATTCTTGAACTCATCCCTTCCTAGTTCATGAAATTCCATAGTGGCCTAAAGAAGTTGTTTAAAAGATAATATAACTATTCCTTAGACCAATGGATGCTCTGATCGAATCTTAAACTTTTCTACAGTCGTCTAACATCTTTCCCCATAGTAAAAAATTACGTTAGCAATTCAACTAGAACGCATCCCATAAGCGCTGAATATCATAACCCTTGGGCAGTGGTTAAAAACCACTATTAGACGAGGGAGAGGTAAACACCCTAACAAAAAAAAGAAACGCAGGAGACCGACCGCTGTTCCAGATGGCGCCTGGCCCAATATCGCACACATGAGGGGTGGCGCAGTCGCTAATCATTAATCAAACAAATTGGACTGATCCCCTCGATCGTGTCTGTTCGGTTGATTGATTGACTGTATTCGGCGGTGACGTCACTACGATCAACCGTTGCTTTCTTACTCAATTAATGTAGGTATCCAATAAAAAAAATGTAAAAAATTTCACTGAATATCGGTAGCTATCTGTCAGGCAAAAGCGAGTACTAATCATGCAGCGAAACCGACTCTTCATTCACTTTTTACCTCCTTATTTCATGTACATTGTATTTTTTTGTTGTTTTGAGAGAGAGAGAGAGCGAGAGAGAGAGAGAGAGAGAGAGAGAGAGAACGGATGAGGTACATAGTTAGTTTAGAAATAGCAGGTGTAACTAACAAGGCCACGAATAGTACATCAGGTAAATATTCATTTTTTTTTTAATTAATTATGTTCTTATTTAATTCTATAAAAAAATAAATAAACTCCTCATGATATTTTCTGAGTATTGAGAAATATATGACCTGTAAGAAACTTTTGACCAGTCATACATATACATATTTTGGTGCAACCATTGATATAAAAGTCATAAAAGAAAATATTTCCTCGCCAGGAAATCAACATGTCAGTTGAAAATAATTCATGTTATACAGCTGAAATGATCCAACATATATTGCCTTAAATTGGGCTGATATCAATACGAAATGTTGCAACAAACTGGTAATTGATAACATTTGGATTGATATTGTTCACTCACATTTTTTTAATCATTAGCAATATTTTCATCTTTTTCACGAGCCTCAAAACAAATAAATAAATTCTACAATTTATGAATTTGTAGAATAAAGTGTGGTAGTGCAGCATTGCCCAAAGTATAATACATGAAAATACACTTTATATATAGCGTGTTCGTAGTCCATCAAAATACTGAATCAATTATTGTCGAATTTTATGGATGTTATGTGATCTTTGTATATTGATTGGATTGACTGCCATTGTTAGCCCGTACGGGACAAACGAGCACAGGGATCAATCTCGTCCCGAGCTGATGGAAGATATTCGTGAGATAGCTCTATCTCATTCAGGGCTTAGTGGTGAATAGCTGGCGTGCCTTCTACCGGCACTGATTATCCTAATTACACACAAAGCCACACAAAACCATAAGTTCATTCATCCGAGGATTTATTCAAAAAAAATACAACTTGTAGTTATAATTGCTAACCCTTTTCTTTTTTTCCTAATTGCTATGTATTGTGTAAAGATCAATTCCGAACCGAGCCCTCTCAATTGGCAAGATCGACGGCACCAAGCGCTCTCAAACACAAAGATAATAAAGCCACAACTGACTAAATACTTATAAAAATGCTATGTACCTAAATACAAAGTATATAATTAATGCATAATACATATGTCAGCGTGCATATTAATTTATTAAGATTTTCCTTTGCTTATTTTCTTTAACTTTAAAGAAGAACGTCTTGAAATGGAGAAACCATTTTGAAATTTGTTTAATTTATTTATTATTTTATTAATTTAATTTATTTATTATTGATATGGTATTTATGAAAATGACTTCTTGATTGGCATTTAATAATAAAATTATTGATTATGCTACAGTCATTTTCAGGCAGTGAAATGAAAGTAAATTTAATTCACAACAAACTTTACCAAAACCAGGAAACCTGAAAGATACATAATTGCAGTATTTAATAATATAAAAACCCAAACACACATTTACAAATCTCTTACGAATTAAAATTGTAATAAAATTTAAATAAGTTTAATAATCCCTGTGGAAAGCGGTGGAGTAGTAAGGGTTAGCACAGATTTATACATTGTCAGTTATTTATACATGTTGAACATGTCGTTCGTCAGGTGCTGCAACGAGTCAAAAGACTTGATGAGTTCTTCCACCGGAGACACAGCACCTGACGAACCCAGTGTTTAACATTATGACCCCACCACCATTTCCGTATTTATGGAAACAGGCAGTCCGGAAAACTAGGTTAAGTTAGATAGATTTAGGTTAGTGTTAGCACAAATCATTCTTAAGGTGAGCCTTGTATTCTGTACATCACCCTACCATGGAAAAATTCTTTCAAGCTAACACACTATATAAAATTGCTAGGCTACAGTAAATATAATTAGCATTTATGCAAAGATCTATATTGTGAAATCTGTAAATCAATCTGTACATATATATATATATATATATATAAAGAAAATGATGTGGGTATCAAAAAAAAAATCTAGCCAACAAATTCATTCTAAAAAAAATAAACGTTTAATATAAAACATAAAATCTACATAGACGTGGCGAAGTTCACAATTAGTCCAAAACTTTGCGACGACACCGGATGGGGGACCGTTGTCTCTCTGATGAACTCAATGAGAAAATGGTGCTCAGTGTCTGAGACTGGAAGAATCTAGCGATGGAGCCTTATGATTCTTGTTGGTTTACACTGACCTAAAAATAGGTTGCAATAAATAATTAATAAATAAATAAAAATAAAAATAAAATAAAAATAAAATAAAAATTAATAAAAAAAACAGTTTAACACTCATCGTGTGTAGTAGTCTGAGGGAAGGGATATTGTCCATATATTGAGATATTGTCCATTATATCAGCCACATTGGTGATTAAATATTGAAACGTAAACTATCGCAAAAGTTTAGCATACATCTTACTTGGCATAATTACATTAACTTATTTTTAATACATAAACTCTGTAGAGCAGTTCTCTAGCACCATTGATTGGCTCTGTGTTTAAAATATTTTCATCAGGGCCACAGCTGTTTTATAGAAATACTATCTTTGTTTCCCACCACAAGCACTGTTTATATTGTGGTCATCTTTAAGTTTGAGTTCACTACCTAATCCATAAAACAAGTAGCGTGATTATACTTAGCAGACATGTTAGTCTTAGGAACGAATCAAATGTGTTCAACAGTTCCCGACTCCTACAAACAAACGTTCTTTACCGTATTTATTTGTTTTTAGTATAATTATTTGATGTATGAATAGTCAACTACAAATCTGAACAGTCACTTGGGTAGTCCGTAATGTTCGCTGTGTCCTTTCCTCAAACGAGCCTAAATTATTTCCCTCTTCCGGGCAGGTTGTAATTATTTCATCTTCAAGTAACAAGTCGTTTTTATATTTCTTCTATAAAGATATTCATACAAAAAAAAGCTAGCTTGGATTGACGATCCCTTTCCCTGTACCATTTACTTACATGATTGTTGCCTTGCCCAATAATTTGAAGAATGTGATCTGGTTGCGACTGCAGATTGCAGCTAAGCTTTGGGATGGTGGTGTAAGCAGTGTCTACTATCATCTCATCCTCTTCTTCCTTCCAGTGGAAAACTGGCACTGTATACAAGCAGTGGAGAGTTTAATAAGGATCAGGTATCATTATCTTTTTTGATGGAGTTCCCAGTCTTCCCGACCGTAGTCGCACTTAGTAGCATAACTGTCCACTGAATACAGGACTGGCATGCCATTGCGCGGTTGAGCGGTTTGCCCTCCGTCGAAAGGTTCAGGTCTTAGGGTATATGTCAGAAAAGGGTCTTTTAACAAAGTGCCTACGAGTTTCAACCACTCGTACCATGCGATGGTATGCGTAAGTGTTTGGTGTGCAAGGGTTCGGCAACAACTTGGTTGGTGATCATCCAACAGAATTCCTCCACAGCCAGTTAGTCTCTCGATGACCGCCCACGTTCTGGTGTGAGATCCTCTTGTCCATAGTGACATCTAGAGTTATAACGTATGTATCGTTCAAACAGGGGCACATTAATGAAAAATAACAATTATTATTAAGAGAGGCACATTTAGGAAATATTCAAGTTCATCAATTTTATCGGGCATTTTCATATGTGATCACGATAATTTATCGCCTCTGGTAGGAGTACATATCTCTATCCTTCTACAAACTTCTTATAGTGTAATTGTTGTGTCATTTGTTTGTTTTTTTTAGATCTGTGTGTATGCCTGAAAGCAGTCTCACCGTTCGTTTGAAGGTAATATAAAGACGGTCATCATGAATGGTTTTTACTGCCAAGATTTTTAAAGTCCTCCAAAACAGTGGCCTTGATCGACAGTAAGCCAACTTCAAGTAGCTTAGAGATACGTCCAAAACTGTCAAGCTGTAGTGAATAGACCACTAACAGAAAAAAAACAGAATTTGAACTTAAAGTTTTTAGTTAAGAAGAAGTATCCAAACATTAGTAATATCCTAAATCCCCGATTTTTTAATGTAATCCCTAATTCTAAATGTAACGATCTGCAATAAATAAACTTTAATAGCACGATTGTACTTAACCCAATATTTGATTATTATATAGTGTTCTTTCAAATCCTATTGCAGATGATACTGTAAAATCAGTTGTTTTCGAAAACACTTCCAGCGTTTATATGGGGACTAAAAATGGAACAAACACTTTTCAACTATAAAAATAAAGAAGGATGATATCTGAGAGGGGAAGAATCGGGGTTTGTTGATACAAAATAAATCCTCCTTTTCGGGGCAGGAGAGCCCAGTGCCAGGTCTTGGCCCTTTTATATGTATATAAAGAAAAAATCCTTTAACCCCCTTTCTTCGTTTCTCTCCCTTCGCCCTCCCCTTCTCATCTCTCTCTCTCTCACTCACTCGCTCTCTGTCATTTACATAATGGTCTTACGGCCTCCTCCTTGCAGCACATCGATCAGTCGATAAAATTGTGACTCCAAGTCACAAAAACCTCTCTCGCCCTCTTTCTCTTTGTCGTCACGGTACAGTTTCACTGATGCTCCAAGGATCACAGATTAATTAAACACCTGTCAGATTTATAAACTGTAAACCTCCTCAGGCGCATGGTGTAGCGACTGTAGTTGTCAGTCAAGCCGCTTTATCTCAGCAATGGTTGGCTTGGAATAAAACAAAGAAGTATACATTGGGCGATATGGAAGTTTCTTACTCTGCACGTTGATAAGCAAGGTATTTTTTACCTATAAGCCTCTAGTAAAGAGTCTACTTCATGTAGAACCTGGAGCCATTGAAACTGAAACAAACGTTCTTTACTAAAGTAGAATCGAGCGTTCCCATTTTAACTAGAGCCCTGATCTGAAGCTCATTCCTCTTCCTCTCGTCTACACCCCGTACCTGTCCCCTTTCCTTCTGTATAAAATTCTAACTGTGCACGTTGATAAGCATGGTATTTTTTACCTATAAGCCTCTAGTAAAGAGTCTACTTCATGTAGAACCTGGAGCCATTCAAACTGAAACAAACGTTCTTTACTAAAGTAGAATCGAGCATTCCCATTTTAACTAGAGCCCTGATCTGAAGCTCATTCCTCTTCCTCTCGTCTACACCCCGTACCTGTCCCCTTTCCTTCTGTATAAAATTCTAACTGTGCACGTTGATAAGCATGGTATTTTTTACCTATAAGCCTCTAGTAAAGAGTCTACTTCATGTAGAACCTGGAGCCATTCAAACTGAAACAAACGTTCTTTACTAAAGTAGAATCGAGCATTCCCATTTTAACTAGAGCCCTGATCTGAAGCTCATTCCTCTTCCTCTCGTCTACACCCCGTACCTGTCCCCTTTCCTTCTGTATAAAATTCTAACTGTGCACGTTGATAAGCATGGTATTTTTTACCTATAAGCCTCTAGTAAAGAGTCTACTTCATGTAGAACCTGGAGCCATTCAAACTGAAACAAACGTTCTTTACTAAAGTAGAATCGAGCATTCCCATTTTAACTAGAGCCCTGATCTGAAGCTCATTCCTCTTCCTCTGGTCTACACCCCGTACCTGTCCCCTTTCCTTCTGTATAAAATTCTAACTGTGCACGTTGATAAGCATGGTATTTTTTACCTATAAGCCTCTAGTAAAGAGTCTACTTCATGTAGAACCTGGAGCCATTCAAACTGAAACAAACGTTCTTTACTAAAGTAGAATCGAGCATTCCCATTTTAACTAGAGCCCTGATCTGAAGCTCATTCCTCTTCCTCTCGTCTACACCCCGTACCTGTCCCCTTTCCTTCTGTATAAAATTCTAACTGTGCACGTTGATAAGCATGGTATTTTTTACCTATAAGCCTCTAGTAAAGAGTCTACTTCATGTAGAACCTGGAGCCATTCAAACTGAAACAAACGTTCTTTACTAAAGTAGAATCGAGCATTCCCATTTTAACTAGAGCCCTGATCTGAAGCTCATTCCTCTTCCTCTCGTCTACACCCCGTACCTGTCCCCTTTCCTTCTGTATAAAATTCTAACTGTGCACGTTGATAAGCATGGTATTTTTTACCTATAAGCCTCTAGTAAAGAGTCTACTTCATGTAGAACCTGGAGCCATTCAAACTGAAACAAACGTTCTTTACTAAAGTAGAATCGAGCATTCCCATTTTAACTAGAGCCCTGATCTGAAGCTCATTCCTCTTCCTCTCGTCTACACCCCGTACCTGTCCCCTTTCCTTCTGTATAAAATTCTAACTGTGCACGTTGATAAGCATGGTATTTTTTACCTATAAGCCTCTAGTAAAGAGTCTACTTCATGTAGAACCTGGAGCCATTCAAACTGAAACAAACGTTCTTTACTAAAGTAGAATCGAGCATTCCCATTTTAACTAGAGCCCTGATCTGAAGCTCATTCCTCTTCCTCTCGTCTACACCCCGTACCTGTCCCCTTTCCTTCTGTATAAAATTCTAACTGTGCACGTTGATAAGCATGGTATTTTTTACCTATAAGCCTCTAGTAAAGAGTCTACTTCATGTAGAACCTGGAGCCATTCAAACTGAAACAAACGTTCTTTACTAAAGTAGAATCGAGCATTCCCATTTTAACTAGAGCCCTGATCTGAAGCTCATTCCTCTTCCTCTCGTCTACACCCCGTACCTGTCCCCTTTCCTTCTGTATAAAATTCTAACTGTGCACGTTGATAAGCATGGTATTTTTTACCTATAAGCCTCTAGTAAAGAGTCTACTTCATGTAGAACCTGGAGCCATTCAAACTGAAACAAACGTTCTTTACTAAAGTAGAATCGAGCATTCCCATTTTAACTAGAGCCCTGATCTGAAGCTCATTCCTCTTCCTCTGGTCTACACCCCGTACCTGTCCCCTTTCCTTCTGTATAAAATTCTAACTGTGCACGTTGATAAGCATGGTATTTTTTACCTATAAGCCTCTAGTAAAGAGTCTACTTCATGTAGAACCTGGAGCCATTCAAACTGAAACAAACGTTCTTTACTAAAGTAGAATCGAGCATTCCCATTTTAACTAGAGCCCTGATCTGAAGCTCATTCCTCTTCCTCTCGTCTACACCCCGTACCTGTCCCCTTTCCTTCTGTATAAAATTCTAACTGTGCACGTTGATAAGCATGGTATTTTTTACCTATAAGCCTCTAGTAAAGAGTCTACTTCATGTAGAACCTGGAGCCATTCAAACTGAAACAAACGTTCTTTACTAAAGTAGAATCGAGCATTCCCATTTTAACTAGAGCCCTGATCTGAAGCTCATTCCTCTTCCTCTCGTCTACACCCCGTACCTGTCCCCTTTCCTTCTGTATAAAATTCTAACTGTGCACGTTGATAAGCATGGTATTTTTTACCTATAAGCCTCTAGTAAAGAGTCTACTTCATGTAGAACCTGGAGCCATTCAAACTGAAACAAACGTTCTTTACTAAAGTAGAATCGAGCATTCCCATTTTAACTAGAGCCCTGATCTGAAGCTCATTCCTCTTCCTCTCGTCTACACCCCGTACCTGTCCCCTTTCCTTCTGTATAAAATTCTAACTGTGCACGTTGATAAGCATGGTATTTTTTACCTATAAGCCTCTAGTAAAGAGTCTACTTCATGTAGAACCTGGAGCCATTCAAACTGAAACAAACGTTCTTTACTAAAGTAGAATCGAGCATTCCCATTTTAACTAGAGCCCTGATCTGAAGCTCATTCCTCTTCCTCTCGTCTACACCCCGTACCTGTCCCCTTTCCTTCTGTATAAAATTCTAACTGTGCACGTTGATAAGCATGGTATTTTTTACCTATAAGCCTCTAGTAAAGAGTCTACTTCATGTAGAACCTGGAGCCATTCAAACTGAAACAAACGTTCTTTACTAAAGTAGAATCGAGCATTCCCATTTTAACTAGAGCCCTGATCTGAAGCTCATTCCTCTTCCTCTCGTCTACACCCCGTACCTGTCCCCTTTCCTTCTGTATAAAATTCTAACTGTGCACGTTGATAAGCATGGTATTTTTTACCTATAAGCCTCTAGTAAAGAGTCTACTTCATGTAGAACCTGGAGCCATTCAAACTGAAACAAACGTTCTTTACTAAAGTAGAATCGAGCATTCCCATTTTAACTAGAGCCCTGATCTGAAGCTCATTCCTCTTCCTCTCGTCTACACCCCGTACCTGTCCCCTTTCCTTCTGTATAAAATTCTAACTGTGCACGTTGATAAGCATGGTATTTTTTACCTATAAGCCTCTAGTAAAGAGTCTACTTCATGTAGAACCTGGAGCCATTCAAACTGAAACAAACGTTCTTTACTAAAGTAGAATCGAGCATTCCCATTTTAACTAGAGCCCTGATCTGAAGCTCATTCCTCTTCCTCTCGTCTACACCCCGTACCTGTCCCCTTTCCTTCTGTATAAAATTCTAACTGTGCACGTTGATAAGCATGGTATTTTTTACCTATAAGCCTCTAGTAAAGAGTCTACTTCATGTAGAACCTGGAGCCATTCAAACTGAAACAAACGTTCTTTACTAAAGTAGAATCGAGCATTCCCATTTTAACTAGAGCCCTGATCTGAAGCTCATTCCTCTTCCTCTCGTCTACACCCCGTACCTGTCCCCTTTCCTTCTGTATAAAATTCTAACTGTGCACGTTGATAAGCATGGTATTTTTTACCTATAAGCCTCTAGTAAAGAGTCTACTTCATGTAGAACCTGGAGCCATTCAAACTGAAACAAACGTTCTTTACTAAAGTAGAATCGAGCATTCCCATTTTAACTAGAGCCCTGATCTGAAGCTCATTCCTCTTCCTCTCGTCTACACCCCGTACCTGTCCCCTTTCCTTCTGTATAAAATTCTAACTGTGCACGTTGATAAGCATGGTATTTTTTACCTATAAGCCTCTAGTAAAGAGTCTACTTCATGTAGAACCTGGAGCCATTCAAACTGAAACAAACGTTCTTTACTAAAGTAGAATCGAGCATTCCCATTTTAACTAGAGCCCTGATCTGAAGCTCATTCCTCTTCCTCTCGTCTACACCCCGTACCTGTCCCCTTTCCTTCTGTATAAAATTCTAACTGTGCACGTTGATAAGCATGGTATTTTTTACCTATAAGCCTCTAGTAAAGAGTCTACTTCATGTAGAACCTGGAGCCATTGAAACTGAAACAAACGTTCTTTACTAAAGTAGAATCGAGCATTCCCATTTTAACTAGAGCCCTGATCTGAAGCTCATTCCTCTTCCTCTCGTCTACACCCCGTACCTGTCCCCTTTCCTTCTGTATAAAATTCTAACTGTGCACGTTGATAAGCATGGTATTTTTTACCTATAAGCCTCTAGTAAAGAGTCTACTTCATGTAGAACCTGGAGCCATTCAAACTGAAACAAACGTTCTTTACTAAAGTAGAATCGAGCATTCCCATTTTAACTAGAGCCCTGATCTGAAGCTCATTCCTCTTCCTCTCGTCTACACCCCGTACCTGTCCCCTTTCCTTCTGTATAAAATTCTAACTGTGCACGTTGATAAGCATGGTATTTTTTACCTATAAGCCTCTAGTAAAGAGTCTACTTCATGTAGAACCTGGAGCCATTCAAACTGAAACAAACGTTCTTTACTAAAGTAGAATCGAGCATTCCCATTTTAACTAGAGCCCTGATCTGAAGCTCATTCCTCTTCCTCTCGTCTACACCCCGTACCTGTCCCCTTTCCTTCTGTATAAAATTCTAACTGTGCACGTTGATAAGCATGGTATTTTTTACCTATAAGCCTCTAGTAAAGAGTCTACTTCATGTAGAACCTGGAGCCATTGAAACTGAAACAAACGTTCTTTACTAAAGTAGAATCGAGCATTCCCATTTTAACTAGAGCCCTGATCTGAAGCTCATTCCTCTTCCTCTCGTCTACACCCCGTACCTGTCCCCTTTCCTTCTGTATAAAATTCTAACTGTGCACGTTGATAAGCATGGTATTTTTTACCTATAAGCCTCTAGTAAAGAGTCTACTTCATGTAGAACCTGGAGCCATTCAAACTGAAACAAACGTTCTTTACTAAAGTAGAATCGAGCATTCCCATTTTAACTAGAGCCCTGATCTGAAGCTCATTCCTCTTCCTCTCGTCTACACCCCGTACCTGTCCCCTTTCCTTCTGTATAAAATTCTAACTGTGCACGTTGATAAGCATGGTATTTTTTACCTATAAGCCTCTAGTAAAGAGTCTACTTCATGTAGAACCTGGAGCCATTGAAACTGAAACAAACGTTCTTTACTAAAGTAGAATCGAGCATTCCCATTTTAACTAGAGCCCTGATCTGAAGCTCATTCCTCTTCCTCTCGTCTACACCCCGTACCTGTCCCCTTTCCTTCTGTATAAAATTCTAACTGTGCACGTTGATAAGCATGGTATTTTTTACCTATAAGCCTCTAGTAAAGAGTCTACTTCATGTAGAACCTGGAGCCATTCAAACTGAAACAAACGTTCTTTACTAAAGTAGAATCGAGCATTCCCATTTTAACTAGAGCCCTGATCTGAAGCTCATTCCTCTTCCTCTCGTCTACACCCCGTACCTGTCCCCTTTCCTTCTGTATAAAATTCTAACTGTGCACGTTGATAAGCATGGTATTTTTTACCTATAAGCCTCTAGTAAAGAGTCTACTTCATGTAGAACCTGGAGCCATTCAAACTGAAACAAACGTTCTTTACTAAAGTAGAATCGAGCATTCCCATTTTAACTAGAGCCCTGATCTGAAGCTCATTCCTCTTCCTCTCGTCTACACCCCGTACCTGTCCCCTTTCCTTCTGTATAAAATTCTAACTGTGCACGTTGATAAGCATGGTATTTTTTACCTATAAGCCTCTAGTAAAGAGTCTACTTCATGTAGAACCTGGAGCCATTCAAACTGAAACAAACGTTCTTTACTAAAGTAGAATCGAGCATTCCCATTTTAACTAGAGCCCTGATCTGAAGCTCATTCCTCTTCCTCTCGTCTACACCCCGTACCTGTCCCCTTTCCTTCTGTATAAAATTCTAACTGTGCACGTTGATAAGCATGGTATTTTTTACCTATAAGCCTCTAGTAAAGAGTCTACTTCATGTAGAACCTGGAGCCATTGAAACTGAAACAAACGTTCTTTACTAAAGTAGAATCGAGCATTCCCATTTTAACTAGAGCCCTGATCTGAAGAAGCTCATTCCTCTTCCTCTCGTCTACACCCCGTACCTGTCCCCTTTCCTTCTGTATAAAATTCTAACTGTGCACGTTGATAAGCATGGTATTTTTTACCTATAAGCCTCTAGTAAAGAGTCTACTTCATGTAGAACCTGGAGCCATTCAAACTGAAACAAACGTTTCTTTACTAAAGTAGAATCGAGCATTCCCATTTTAACTAGAGCCCTGATCTGAAGCTCATTCCTCTTCCTCTCGTCTACACCCCGTACCTGTCCCCTTTCCTTCTGTATAAAATTCTAACTGTGCACGTTGATAAGCATGGTATTTTTTACCTATAAGCCTCTAGTAAAGAGTCTACTTCATGTAGAACCTGGAGCCATTCAAACTGAAACAAACGTTCTTTACTAAAGTAGAATCGAGCATTCCCATTTTAACTAGAGCCCTGATCTGAAGCTCATTCCTCTTCCTCTCGTCTACACCCCGTACCTGTCCCCTTTCCTTCTGTATAAAATTCTAACTGTGCACGTTGATAAGCATGGTATTTTTTACCTATAAGCCTCTAGTAAAGAGTCTACTTCATGTAGAACCTGGAGCCATTCAAACTGAAACAAACGTTCTTTACTAAAGTAGAATCGAGCATTCCCATTTTAACTAGAGCCCTGATCTGAAGCTCATTCCTCTTCCTCTCGTCTACACCCCGTACCTGTCCCCTTTCCTTCTGTATAAAATTCTAACTGTGCCCGTTGATAAGCATGGTATTTTTTACCTATAAGCCTCTAGTAAAGAGTCTACTTCATGTAGAACCTGGAGCCATTCAAACTGAAACAAACGTTCTTTACTAAAGTAGAATCGAGCATTCCCATTTTAACTAGAGCCCTGATCTGAAGCTCATTCCTCTTCCTCTCGTCTACACCCCGTACCTGTCCCCTTTCCTTCTGTATAAAATTCTAACTGTGCACGTTGATAAGCATGGTATTTTTTACCTATAAGCCTCTAGTAAAGAGTCTACTTCATGTAGAACCTGGAGCCATTCAAACTGAAACAAACGTTCTTTACTAAAGTAGAATCGAGCATTCCCATTTTAACTAGAGCCCTGATCTGAAGCTCATTCCTCTTCCTCTCGTCTACACCCCGTACCTGTCCCCTTTCCTTCTGTATAAAATTCTAACTGTGCACGTTGATAAGCATGGTATTTTTTACATATAAGCCTCTAGTAAAGAGTCTACTTCATGTAGAACCTGGAGCCATTGAAACTGAAACAAACGTTCTTTACTAAAGTAGAATCGAGCATTCCCATTTTAACTAGAGCCCTGATCTGAAGCTCATTCCTCTTCCTCTCGTCTACACCCCGTACCTGTCCCCTTTCCTTCTGTATAAAATTCTAACTGTGCACGTTGATAAGCATGGTATTTTTTACCTATAAGCCTCTAGTAAAGAGTCTACTTCATGTAGAACCTGGAGCCATTCAAACTGAAACAAACGTTCTTTACTAAAGTAGAATCGAGCATTCCCATTTTAACTAGAGCCCTGATCTGAAGCTCATTCCTCTTCCTCTCGTCTACACCCCGTACCTGTCCCCTTTCCTTCTGTATAAAATTCTAACTGTGCACGTTGATAAGCATGGTATTTTTTACCTATAAGCCTCTAGTAAAGAGTCTACTTCATGTAGAACCTGGAGCCATTCAAAACTGAAACAAACGTTCTTTACTAAAGTAGAATCGAGCATTCCCATTTTAACTAGAGCCCTGATCTGAAGCTCATTCCTCTTCCTCTCGTCTACACCCCGTACCTGTCCCCTTTCCTTCTGTATAAAATTCTAACTGTGCACGTTGATAAGCATGGTATTTTTTACCTATAAGCCTCTAGTAAAGAGTCTACTTCATGTAGAACCTGGAGCCATTCAAACTGAAACAAACGTTCTTTACTAAAGTAGAATCGAGCATTCCCATTTTAACTAGAGCCCTGATCTGAAGCTCATTCCTCTTCCTCTCGTCTACACCCCGTACCTGTCCCCTTTCCTTCTGTATAAAATTCTAACTGTGCACGTTGATAAGCATGGTATTTTTTACCTATAAGCCTCTAGTAAAGAGTCTACTTCATGTAGAACCTGGAGCCATTGAAACTGAAACAAACGTTCTTTACTAAAGTAGAATCGAGCATTCCCATTTTAACTAGAGCCCTGATCTGAAGCTCATTCCTCTTCCTCTCGTCTACACCCCGTACCTGTCCCCTTTCCTTCTGTATAAAATTCTAACTGTGCACGTTGATAAGCATGGTATTTTTTACCTATAAGCCTCTAGTAAAGAGTCTACTTCATGTAGAACCTGGAGCCATTCAAACTGAAACAAACGTTCTTTACTAAAGTAGAATCGAGCATTCCCATTTTAACTAGAGCCCTGATCTGAAGCTCATTCCTCTTCCTCTCGTCTACACCCCCGTACCTGTCCCCTTTCCTTCTGTATAAAATTCTAACTGTGCACGTTGATAAGCATGGTATTTTTTACCTATAAGCCTCTAGTAAAGAGTCTACTTCATGTAGAACCTGGAGCCATTCAAACTGAAACAAACGTTCTTTACTAAAGTAGAATCGAGCATTCCCATTTTAACTAGAGCCCTGATCTGAAGCTCATTCCTCTTCCTCTCGTCTACACCCCGTACCTGTCCCCTTTCCTTCTGTATAAAATTCTAACTGTGCACGTTGATAAGCATGGTATTTTTTACCTATAAGCCTCTAGTAAAGAGTCTACTTCATGTAGAACCTGGAGCCATTCAAACTGAAACAAACGTTCTTTACTAAAGTAGAATCGAGCATTCCCATTTTAACTAGAGCCCTGATCTGAAGCTCATTCCTCTTCCTCTCGTCTACACCCCGTACCTGTCCCCTTTCCTTCTGTATAAAATTCTAACTGTGCACGTTGATAAGCATGGTATTTTTTACCTATAAGCCTCTAGTAAAGAGTCTACTTCATGTAGAACCTGGAGCCATTCAAACTGAAACAAACGTTCTTTACTAAAGTAGAATCGAGCATTCCCATTTTAACTAGAGCCCTGATCTGAAGCTCATTCCTCTTCCTCTCGTCTACACCCCGTACCTGTCCCCTTTCCTTCTGTATAAAATTCTAACTGTGCACGTTGATAAGCATGGTATTTTTTACCTATAAGCCTCTAGTAAAGAGTCTACTTCATGTAGAACCTGGAGCCATTGAAACTGAAACAAACGTTCTTTACTAAAGTAGAATCGAGCATTCCCATTTTAACTAGAGCCCTGATCTGAAGCTCATTCCTCTTCCTCTCGTCTACACCCCGTACCTGTCCCCTTTCCTTCTGTATAAAATTCTAACTGTGCACGTTGATAAGCATGGTATTTTTTACCTATAAGCCTCTAGTAAAGATTCTACTCCATGTAGAACCTGGAGCCATTCAAACTGAAACAAACGTTCTTTACTAAAGTAGAATCGAGCATTCCCATTTTAACTAGAGCCCTGATCTGAAGCTCATTCCTCTTCCTCTCGTCTACACCCCGTACCTGTCCCCTTTCCTTCTGTATAAAATTCTAACTGTGCACGTTGATAAGCATGGTATTTTTTACCTATAAGCCTCTAGTAAAGAGTCTACTTCATGTAGAACCTGGAGCCATTCAAACTGAAACAAACGTTCTTTACTAAAGTAGAATCGAGCATTCCCATTTTAACTAGAGCCCTGATCTGAAGCTCATTCCTCTTCCTCTCGTCTACACCCCGTACCTGTCCCCTTTCCTTCTGTATAAAATTCTAACTGTGCACGTTGATAAGCATGGTATTTTTTACCTATAAGCCTCTAGTAAAGAGTCTACTTCATGTAGAACCTGGAGCCATTCAAACTGAAACAAACGTTCTTTACTAAAGTAGAATCGAGCATTCCCATTTTAACTAGAGCCCTGATCTGAAGCTCATTCCTCTTCCTCTCGTCTACACCCCGTACCTGTCCCCTTTCCTTCTGTATAAAATTCTAACTGTGCACGTTGATAAGCATGGTATTTTTTACCTATAAGCCTCTAGTAAAGAGTCTACTTCATGTAGAACCTGGAGCCATTCAAACTGAAACAAACGTTCTTTACTAAAGTAGAATCGAGCATTCCCATTTTAACTAGAGCCCTGATCTGAAGCTCATTCCTCTTCCTCTCGTCTACACCCCGTACCTGTCCCCTTTCCTTCTGTATAAAATTCTAACTGTGCACGTTGATAAGCATGGTATTTTTTACCTATAAGCCTCTAGTAAAGAGTCTACTTCATGTAGAACCTGGAGCCATTGAAACTGAAACAAACGTTCTTTACTAAAGTAGAATCGAGCATTCCCATTTTAACTAGAGCCCTGATCTGAAGCTCATTCCTCTTCCTCTCGTCTACACCCCG
Source organism: Acanthosoma haemorrhoidale (assembly GCA_930367205.1). Lineage (NCBI taxonomy): Eukaryota > Metazoa > Arthropoda > Insecta > Hemiptera > Acanthosomatidae > Acanthosoma > Acanthosoma haemorrhoidale. The sequence continues at coordinate 20,158,721 of OV884014.1, read as the reverse complement.
TACCTGTCCCCTTTCCTTCTGTATAAAATTCTAACTGTGCACGTTGATAAGCATGGTATTTTTTACCTATAAGCCTCTAGTAAAGATTCTACTCCATGTAGAACCTGGAGCCATTCAAACTGAAACAAACGTTCTTTACTAAAGTAGAATCGAGCATTCCCATTTTAACTAGAGCCCTGATCTGAAGCTCATTCCTCTTCCTCTCGTCTACACCCCGTACCTGTCCCCTTTCCTTCTGTATAAAATTCTAACTGTGCACGTTGATAAGCATGGTATTTTTTACCTATAAGCCTCTAGTAAAGAGTCTACTTCATGTAGAACCTGGAGCCATTCAAACTGAAACAAACGTTCTTTACTAAAGTAGAATCGAGCATTCCCATTTTAACTAGAGCCCTGATCTGAAGCTCATTCCTCTTCCTCTCGTCTACACCCCGTACCTGTCCCCTTTCCTTCTGTATAAAATTCTAACTGTGCACGTTGATAAGCATGGTATTTTTTACCTATAAGCCTCTAGTAAAGAGTCTACTTCATGTAGAACCTGGAGCCATTCAAACTGAAACAAACGTTCTTTACTAAAGTAGAATCGAGCATTCCCATTTTAACTAGAGCCCTGATCTGAAGCTCATTCCTCTTCCTCTCGTCTACACCCCGTACCTGTCCCCTTTCCTTCTGTATAAAATTCTAACTGTGCACGTTGATAAGCATGGTATTTTTTACATATAAGCCTCTAGTAAAGAGTCTACTTCATGTAGAACCTGGAGCCATTGAAACTGAAACAAACGTTCTTTACTAAAGTAGAATCGAGCGTTCCCATTTTAACTAGAGCCCTGATCTGAAGCTCATTCCTCTTCCTCTCGTCTACACCCCGTACCTGTCCCCTTTCCTTCTGTATAAAATTCTAACTGTGCACGTTGATAAGCATGGTATTTTTTACCTATAAGCCTCTAGTAAAGAGTCTACTTCATGTAGAACCTGGAGCCATTGAAACTGAAACAAACGTTCTTTACTAAAGTAGAATCGAGCGTTCCCATTTTAACTAGAGCCCTGATCTGAAGCTCATTCCTCTTCCTCTCGTCTACACCCCGTACCTGTCCCCTTTCCTTCTGTATAAAATTCTAACTGTGCACGTTGATAAGCATGGTATTTTTTACCTATAAGCCTCTAGTAAAGAGTCTACTTCATGTAGAACCTGGAGCCATTGAAACTGAAACAAACGTTCTTTACTAAAGTAGAATCGAGCGTTCCCATTTTAACTAGAGCCCTGATCTGAAGCTCATTCCTCTTCCTCTCGTCTACACCCCGTACCTGTCCCCTTTCCTTCTGTATAAAATTCTAACTGTGCACGTTGATAAGCATGGTATTTTTTACCTATAAGCCTCTAGTAAAGAGTCTACTTCATGTAGAACCTGGAGCCATTGAAACTGAAACAAACGTTCTTTACTAAAGTAGAATCGAGCGTTCCCATTTTAACTAGAGCCCTGATCTGAAGCTCATTCCTCTTCCTCTCGTCTACACCCCGTACCTGTCCCCTTTCCTTCTGTATAAAATTCTAACTGTGCACGTTGATAAGCATGGTATTTTTTACCTATAAGCCTCTAGTAAAGAGTCTACTTCATGTAGAACCTGGAGCCATTGAAACTGAAACAAACGTTCTTTACTAAAGTAGAATCGAGCATTCCCATTTTAACTAGAGCCCTGATCTGAAGCTCATTCCTCTTCCTCTCGTCTACACCCCGTACCTGTCCCCTTTCCTTCTGTATAAAATTCTAACTGTGCACGTTGATAAGCATGGTATTTTTTACCTATAAGCCTCTAGTAAAGAGTCTACTTCATGTAGAACCTGGAGCCATTGAAACTGAAACAAACGTTCTTTACTAAAGTAGAATCGAGCGTTCCCATTTTAACTAGAGCCCTGATCTGAAGCTCATTCCTCTTCCTCTCGTCTACACCCCGTACCTGTCCCCTTTCCTTCTGTATAAAATTCTAACTGTGCACGTTGATAAGCATGGTATTTTTTACCTATAAGCCTCTAGTAAAGAGTCTACTTCATGTAGAACCTGGAGCCATTCAAACTGAAACAAACGTTCTTTACTAAAGTAGAATCGAGCATTCCCATTTTAACTAGAGCCCTGATCTGAAGCTCATTCCTCTTCCTCTCGTCTACACCCCGTACCTGTCCCCTTTCCTTCTGTATAAAATTCTAACTGTGCACGTTGATAAGCATGGTATTTTTTACCTATAAGCCTCTAGTAAAGAGTCTACTTCATGTAGAACCTGGAGCCATTCAAACTGAAACAAACGTTCTTTACTAAAGTAGAATCGAGCATTCCCATTTTAACTAGAGCCCTGATCTGAAGCTCATTCCTCTTCCTCTCGTCTACACCCCGTACCTGTCCCCTTTCCTTCTGTATAAAATTCTAACTGTGCACGTTGATAAGCATGGTATTTTTTACCTATAAGCCTCTAGTAAAGAGTCTACTTCATGTAGAACCTGGAGCCATTCAAACTGAAACAAACGTTCTTTACTAAAGTAGAATCGAGCATTCCCATTTTAACTAGAGCCCTGATCTGAAGCTCATTCCTCTTCCTCTCGTCTACACCCCGTACCTGTCCCCTTTCCTTCTGTATAAAATTCTAACTGTGCACGTTGATAAGCATGGTATTTTTTACCTATAAGCCTCTAGTAAAGAGTCTACTTCATGTAGAACCTGGAGCCATTCAAACTGAAACAAACGTTCTTTACTAAAGTAGAATCGAGCATTCCCATTTTAACTAGAGCCCTGATCTGAAGCTCATTCCTCTTCCTCTCGTCTTCACCCCGTACCTGTCCCCTTTCCTTCTGTATAAAATTCTAACTGTGCACGTTGATAAGCATGGTATTTTTTACCTATAAGCCTCTAGTAAAGAGTCTACTTCATGTAGAACCTGGAGCCATTCAAACTGAAACAAACGTTCTTTACTAAAGTAGAATCGAGCGTTCCCATTTTAACTAGAGCCCTGATCTGAAGCTCATTCCTCTTCCTCTCGTCTACACCCCGTACCTGTCCCCTTTCCTTCTGTATAAAATTCTAACTGTGCACGTTGATAAGCATGGTATTTTTTACCTATAAGCCTCTAGTAAAGAGTCTACTTCATGTAGAACCTGGAGCCATTGAAACTGAAACAAACGTTCTTTACTAAAGTAGAATCGAGCGTTCCCATTTTAACTAGAGCCCTGATCTGAAGCTCATTCTTCTTCCTCTCGTCTACACCCCGTACCTGTCCCCTTTCCTTCTGTATAAAATTCTAACTGTGCACGTTGATAAGCATGGTATTTTTTACCTATAAGCCTCTAGTAAAGAGTCTACTTCATGTAGAACCTGGAGCCATTCAAACTGAAACAAACGTTCTTTACTAAAGTAGAATCGAGCATTCCCATTTTAACTAGAGCCCTGATCTGAAGCTCATTCCTCTTCCTCTCGTCTACACCCCGTACCTGTCCCCTTTCCTTCTGTATAAAATTCTAACTGTGCACGTTGATAAGCATGGTATTTTTTACCTATAAGCCTCTAGTAAAGAGTCTACTTCATGTAGAACCTGGAGCCATTCAAACTGAAACAAACGTTCTTTACTAAAGTAGAATCGAGCGTTCCCATTTTAACTAGAGCCCTGATCTGAAGCTCATTCCTCTTCCTCTCGTCTACACCCCGTACCTGTCCCCTTTCCTTCTGTATAAAATTCTAACTGTGCACGTTGATAAGCATGGTATTTTTTACCTATAAGCCTCTAGTAAAGAGTCTACTTCATGTAGAACCTGGAGCCATTCAAACTGAAACAAACGTTCTTTACTAAAGTAGAATCGAGCATTCCCATTTTAACTAGAGCCCTGATCTGAAGCTCATTCCTCTTCCTCTCGTCTACACCCCGTACCTGTCCCCTTTCCTTCTGTATAAAATTCTAACTGTGCACGTTGATAAGCATGGTATTTTTTACCTATAAGCCTCTAGTAAAGAGTCTACTTCATGTAGAACCTGGAGCCATTCAAACTGAAACAAACGTTCTTTACTAAAGTAGAATCGAGCATTCCCATTTTAACTAGAGCCCTGATCTGAAGCTCATTCCTCTTCCTCTCGTCTACACCCCGTACCTGTCCCCTTTCCTTCTGTATAAAATTCTAACTGTGCACGTTGATAAGCATGGTATTTTTTACCTATAAGCCTCTAGTAAAGAGTCTACTTCATGTAGAACCTGGAGCCATTCAAACTGAAACAAACGTTCTTTACTAAAGTAGAATCGAGCATTCCCATTTTAACTAGAGCCCTGATCTGAAGCTCATTCCTCTTCCTCTCGTCTACACCCCGTACCTGTCCCCTTTCCTTCTGTATAAAATTCTAACTGTGCACGTTGATAAGCATGGTATTTTTTACCTATAAGCCTCTAGTAAAGAGTCTACTTCATGTAGAACCTGGAGCCATTCAAACTGAAACAAACGTTCTTTACTAAAGTAGAATCGAGCATTCCCATTTTAACTAGAGCCCTGATCTGAAGCTCATTCCTCTTCCTCTCGTCTTCACCCCGTACCTGTCCCCTTTCCTTCTGTATAAAATTCTAACTGTGCACGTTGATAAGCATGGTATTTTTTACCTATAAGCCTCTAGTAAAGAGTCTACTTCATGTAGAACCTGGAGCCATTCAAACTGAAACAAACGTTCTTTACTAAAGTAGAATCGAGCGTTCCCATTTTAACTAGAGCCCTGATCTGAAGCTCATTCCTCTTCCTCTCGTCTACACCCCGTACCTGTCCCCTTTCCTTCTGTATAAAATTCTAACTGTGCACGTTGATAAGCATGGTATTTTTTACCTATAAGCCTCTAGTAAAGAGTCTACTTCATGTAGAACCTGGAGCCATTGAAACTGAAACAAACGTTCTTTACTAAAGTAGAATCGAGCGTTCCCATTTTAACTAGAGCCCTGATCTGAAGCTCATTCTTCTTCCTCTCGTCTACACCCCGTACCTGTCCCCTTTCCTTCTGTATAAAATTCTAACTGTGCACGTTGATAAGCATGGTATTTTTTACCTATAAGCCTCTAGTAAAGAGTCTACTTCATGTAGAACCTGGAGCCATTCAAACTGAAACAAACGTTCTTTACTAAAGTAGAATCGAGCATTCCCATTTTAACTAGAGCCCTGATCTGAAGCTCATTCCTCTTCCTCTCGTCTACACCCTTTCCTTCACTATAAAGTTATACTGTATACAATGCCGTTATGGATTGTTTAATTATTTGTCAACTCGTTTATTCTACAATAACTGAAATCAATGAGGCGGGCTCGATTTCCATGCGAGTTCATTTAATTTAAAACGGTACTTTACTGATAAATGTATGGTTGCTTGATATCGACTAAATATAAACGTAGTGGTATCACTGGTAAAATGAGATCCACCAGGCTATGAACAAGCGAGACCTGATCAATTAATGGGCAGCTTACTTATATACTTCTATTTACACGGTGCTTTAAAGAGTAAACGACATTGAATGAAATAATCATTCAAGTATAATTTGGAAGAAAATATTTTAGGATGAAATATTTTAGTTTGGGCATTATTCCATTACTCCCTTTCATGTCTTATTGCCTTTGCCTATGTCTTTGCTTGTTTCCGAGGGAGAAGTTATCTAATTAAGAGTCTTTTGATATATATGAATATAATTGAATGACATTTAAAGGCTTTATAAGTAAACTGCTGTTAACTGACTTATCATGAAAATCGAATTCTTTTCAGTTAGATTTGAATGTTATCTTTCAATAATTTACTGTGATAAAAGTTCAATCTGCCTTATGAGCTCTCATTCATACTATATTTATGTATAAAAAATTGTCATCCAGTCACTAGCTCATTCATACATTATTTACAAACAGGCCAGAGGAAGTTTTGGCAAGTCCCCCACGCTCCTCCGTCAACCGCGTCACCAAGTACGAGCCAGTGGAGGCTGGCCAAGAGTGCGAGAGCCACAGACGCTCAGGACAAGATTAGAGACACTGGCCATTGCCAGGACTCCCACTGTCACGCATTTATAGCAGGTCACGAGGCCACCACCGCTTTAGTCTCCGAGGAGGATTATAGGGATGACTGGCACTGTTTAATGACTGTGCAAGGCCATTAGGGTGGTTGGATAGGTTACTATGGAATTGCATATGAATCTAATGACGTTTTATAGTTCATAAAAATACCATTTATGTTGAGGTTGATTAGAATTTTATCAAATCAATATCTGAATTTATACCACTTGCACCTGATTTAAATGGGAAATATAAATAAATACAAATATATAACTCTAAATACTAGGAATTTGAATGAACTGTAATAGGGACTTGAATTGCTTATTTTCTCCTTGGTTTGGATATCAATATTTCCTGTTAAAAAAACAAAAAATATATATTAATCTAAAAGTAATAAAAACTCAGAACATGATATAAATATTTGATTTCCTATTTTGTGGATATATTTAATTAATATTGCAACTTTTATTAAGTAATTTTCATTATATTATAACCAGGAAAAGTCTTGCAAAGACGTGAAAATGCTTTAATGGTAGTAGGTACTAGACTCCCACCTAATATTACAATTATCATTAACTACTTAATTACATGAAGTACATGAAAACTAACTGTTCTAGGTATTGAATATGTATTCAACTTTCGGTGTAATATTAGGACAATAAAATGAGATCATGAGACTGGCCATATAGACCGATTTTAGTAATGGTGCGAAATATGCACAATACTAGAGATGCACAATATGCACAATACTCATAGGAGAAATGAGGGATATGTAGCTTAAGGACCACAGAAATATTCACACAAATATGAAGAATTAAAAAAAAATACCTGGTGAAAGTGTGGTAAGATGGGGAAGAGGGAGAGGACCAAATTGAGTTTTGCTATTTTGCTGAAACCTAATCCAAAGGTGTCACAAATCCAAAATAATTCAACAGAGAATGTGAAGTATGAAAAAGTAACGGCATATTAGATGATTAGTTAACCATGAAATTCCACATTTATGGTGTAATTTTCAAACGTTGAATCGGTAGGTTAGTTTTATTATTTAAATGAATTTTGAAAATTGCACCCGGTCAAAAAGGAAAATAGTGAACTTATTATGAGGTTTTGAAAATAAAATGAAAACCTATAAATATTTTAATACAAAACATTTTGAAGGTAATGAAATCTAAACAAACCTACTTACTTATAAACGTGTATTATATCGTAGCAGCTTTATCTTAGAAATTTGCAACAAAGTGAAAAAAACGAACAAATATCGTAAGAAATTATCAACAATCTATGAAAGAAGCGTTCATTGAAAATACATATATGAGAATTAAAAATAATGATAATGCAACAATGTAAATTTGAAGATTGCTCATAATAATCATATTCCATAAAACCTTTTACCTTTTGCTCTTCCCTTTCATGCACTCGTCAACAGCCTCGTACAACATTTTAGGTGTCAACTTCTTTGGAAGGTTTGTAAGGCCCATAGTTGGGAATATTTCCAAATTAAACTCTGGCCTGTCTACCAGGTAGCCATACTGTTAAACAAATTATTGGCGGTAAAATATAAAAAAATATTTTATAATTAGTTAATAATAATAATATAATCTTTATTTGAATAAAATTACAATCTGCACTAGGATGTCAATAGATAATTGGTAATACAAGATCCCACATCATATTTACAAAAAGTATATTTATAAAATTACAATTGTATAGAAAGTATGGCCGAAAATAAATATTAATACCAGTTAACAACTACTAGTGTCGATTTAAGAAGCTGCATACTGTAGTAAATGAGCATTACTAGAACTTCTGATGAAATACATTTAAAAAAAATTATATTATATATTTATATACTAAGTTGCCCACAAAATGTATTTCTTTCAGAGCCGTAATACCTTGTTTTCAAATGAAAATACTTTATTATAATTGGCTAAGTCGGTTTCAAAACCGTCCGTACATTTACACCCACACTGGAAGTGCACAAAATATAGTCACTCTTGTGGTTTTGGTCTATATGCGGTTTTTTTTTTTGTCAATGCAATGATATCGGTGGATGTTTTCTTAAAGTAAAAGATTTTGGTTTTGGCTCAATACCATTTGACGCAAATGATTCAGAATTTGACAAAACGCCGTTGTGCACGTATATGAAACAGTTTTCGAACCAACCCTTGAGGCGTCAAATTTGACATGACAAAAGACAGTTATCATAATGATAAAATGATATGTGCTTTGGATTGATAAAGGGACATAGTTGTCACCCTTTTGATTTTCTGATACTCTTGCTTTGAATGTTATGTTGCATATATTTTCAATTGAGCCTATAAATTTATTGAACTCATTCTGTTTGTGTCACACAAAAAGGTTTCTGAATGATGGGTCTAGTAACTGGGGATGCCAAGGTTTGGTCTTAGCAAAGATCTATACATTTAACTTTGAAATTAAAGGGATCAGGTCTTCACGGGTCTTTATAAAAAATGTACTCGGTATTTAATATTGAAGATGGTACTGGGAAGACGAAGAGTTTGCAGGTTTTTTAGGGCCTAGAGAGATGGGGAGAAAGAGGAGTAGGTGAAAATTAAATAATTTTTAGGAAGAGAGCGGGGTGAGAATATCGTGGTGTTGAACGTTATTGTTGGGGGATAGGTTGCTCAGTATTTAGAGGGTATAAAAGAGGTTATAAAATACAAGAAAAACACTCATGCATACTGTTTCTCGAAATACACTCTTTCATACGTTCTCTACACTACTTATTTATGTTTTCTGCATTTTCTACATACGGTATCCAAATGACTTCTTATATTTTCTTCGATACCAAGAGGCTTTTCAAAAACCCTTCTTTGACTTCATCGTTTCACCAACTTATCTTTTTCCAATGATACGACTACTTGTTACTTTTACAACCACACTGGAAGTGCACAAATTTTAGTCACTCTTGTGGTTTTTGTCTATAGGTTTTGGTAAACACTTTGGTTTTGGTTCAAAGCGAGTAACTCATTTAGTTGCTGCTCTCAAATGAGTTGCCCTTTAGCACTAAACTATAACATTAAATCTGCGAGACACAAATTAAAATAAATAATATGAATATACTTGTATCATACCATATGTCCTTCTGTCTCAGGGAGTGGAGGCGGGACCATGGTGTCTGGTTCTTCAGTTACATCCTCTTCTTCAAAAGTTCTTTTTGATTTCAGCTCTGCCAACTCCTCATTTATCTTTCTGCTCAATTTAAATAACATCAAATTTATGAATAATTTTTTTTTTTTTTTTGATAAAAAATCTGATCATTAATTTTGTGTATATTCGTACTTATTTCAGTAGCGAACGCGGTTCTATGCCCCCCCCCCCAAAAAAAAAAAACACGAAACAGCGCTCCTAAAATAAATCACTTAGGATTACAATGAGCTCTTTGCTTAGCAATAGGCATTATGAAATAATCGTCTGTTTGTCCATATATTCTGTAACAGTACTTGTAGCGACAGCTAAACTACATAACATAAATCACTGAGCTGGGGCACCAGCTGCCAGTAGCAGGTACTAAGCGACCAAACTGCCGAGAGACCCTTACCCGGCTCACGTATCGGCGACGTATCTCTTTGTCAGAGAACAAAGAAAACCACTTACTCAACTGGCATTGGGTACAATAAAACCAGAGCTGATTGGCTACTGAAGAAGCCAGCTGGGTATTTAAGACCGGCGGTTTGGGGCCTGTATATCCCGGTTGTAAGCTGAAGGTGAACCTCATCACCTAGTGTGTGTATGTGTTTTTATTGGACTTTTAACTTCAAAAAGAATTTATTTATGCACTCCTTTGAATGCATCTGTGTATGCAGCATGAGGAGAAAGATGTAAATTAAAATTTATTAATTTATTTTTGTTCATTGTATACTTATCAATAAAGAGGATTAAGAAAAAAAAAAAAAAAAAAACCCTGTATATCACCCCTCTGACAACTGACTGGCTCGTGGCTGCTCTGATGTAAACTCTGAAACTTGGTTTCTTCATTATGAAAACCTCTGCATCTCTCTCTCCTCACCTCGCTACGTTTTAGTCCGGCGTTGTCAGACCCCACACTCTCCTAGTGGGATCCTCTGCCTTCGTCTCGCTAAATCTAGCACCTCCTTGGAAGAGACCTCTCCCTAGTGGACTACGGTTGTCGCGGCCCTGCAGCTTACCAAGCAGTGTCTCCCGTGACAATTCAGTCTGCCTCTCTCCGGTTCACACTCGCCTTTGGGATCTGGACGGATTTCAGCTACCCTCAGATACCGAGTGTGAATTCGTGGTCATTCCAAGACCGCACAAACTACCCACCTACCTACCTATTACCTCTTCTCCTGAACATAGTGCACTGTCAGGGCACATACCTTTCAAAAAAATGGAGTCAGATAGTAAAGCCGTCATGAAACGATTGTCCAGGTTATAAACTTAATCAACCCTCACTTCGTCACCAGAGCTAGGGTAACTAGGCACCCCCCTTATGACGACCCGACAGTACTCTTATCAATCTATTAGTAATTCGGGTTTAAGCACTCCTCAACACACCCAGGGTCAATTACATATCGGTTAAGGCACAGAACACTAAGTATAAACGTAAAGTAAATGACTACTAGTGGCGGTATCCCATTGGTTTTATAATAATTAGATAAAGAATATATTAACAGGGTAGTTGATTCTGAGGACTCCGGCCAAGAGCTGTGCCAAATGAGCCATCTCTTCGAACCCATAAGCCTAGTCAATTTCTGACCTCGCATAACCTCTGAAAAAACAAGGAGTTGATAATGTATCCTTAAAATTACCGCTAATTTTTTGCTTTGGGCGAAAAGGGAAATTTTGGCCTATTCTTCTATTTAATAAGCTATCTTGTCTATTAGATCAGAATATACAGGTTCCAAAGATAAGAAAAAATTGAAAACATCAGAAATCTAGGTAGATTGTCATGTACTTAGCACCCTCATCTCTCCCCCCCCCCACATCTACCGGTGTTTAATCAACTACGTTTCTAACAGCTCACCAACAATCCTAACTTACCTATACTCATCCACGATCCATCCCCATCTGGAGACCCATAACATCCTCGCTCTCTGTTCCGACTCTATGGCCGCTCTGAAATTCTTCGCACCTTCCACGGTGATGCTGTACATGTCGGGTAAGCCCATTGTGTGATGTTTGTCCTCAACGTCCTAATCTACTTGAATCTTCGCCAGAGCTACGGTTTAATCAACACAACGGAACGATATACTTCTAAAACACATGATTTTACATACTCGGTAACATAAAGAAATTTTAATTAAAACCACTAACGTAGCATGCTGATAAATATTGGGATCAATTTTTTATGTATTTTTTTATACGCCTCTTTCCTAAACACAAATATCACGCGGGGCCATCTTTGAGCTACTCTGCATGGCGAGAACTCGACTCAACTCGGCCTAAACCTCAACTCTAGTCGATTCGTTGAAATCCACTTAAGTTACCAGATGCTTACTTCAACTGGTGGATTTTCGTGGGACTTACTAGACAACGGACTGAGTATAGGGCAAATATATAGGATCCAATCCTTGTATTTGTAATTTAGAACTGCACGTTCCAAACATTTATTTCATATTTAGATTCAGCGCCCCAAATATAGCTGAAATCAGTTCTAAAATTCTAGGCTCCAAAACAATCTTTTTTATAAACCCTGTTATCTGTATTGTAGTAGATGTTTGTAGCTATAGGTCAATCGGTTCAATAACCTAACCTTAACCTGGTAGCTATAGTTCACTGCTAAAAGTATAACGGGGACTATTCTTCTTATTTTTTCTGCTAAATAAGATTAATATCAAAAAATTAAATATGTGAAAATTAGCATTATATTATTTTTTTTTATGTATCATTAAATTTTATGTATCTATTATTTCTTGACTCTCTTTTTAATTTTTTTCTTTCAATAACATACATTTAATATGTATTCAATTTAATATTTTTTTTTTGACCTTTTAACTTCAAAAAGATGTTGTAATTCTACCCTCCTTCGAATGCATCTGCGCATGCAGTAAGAGGAGAAATTTGTAAATATTTGTTCACATATTGTAAAAAATGATAAACAAAGGGGTTATGGAAAAAATCAAATAAAAATAAACTGGTTTTTTATGTGTATATTAATAAAACTATTCGATAAATTTAAGAATTCAATGAAGAGGAAGTAATCAGTGAGATCATCAAAATCCTTAATTGTATGATACCGCGCACTTAAGTAACTTTTTTTATTGCTATTTATCAAAGATTACATCAAGACATTGAAGGAATTACTTTACTGCTCAAACTCGATTAGATTTAAATTAAAACTGATAGCACGAAGAAAATATTAATATATATATATTAATTAATCTTATAAATATTTACGGTCATCTCACAGGCAATTATATATTGATTTAAAAAAGTTTGCTCTAAGAACATGGTAGTAATTTGTCTCCATAAACTTACAGTAGTACGGCAAAAATAAATTTTATAATTTTTTTTGATAGAGAAATTGTACTATTCTATGCTGTAATGATATCGGTGGATGTTTTCTTAAAGTAAAAGATTTTGGTTTTGGCTCAATACCATTTGACGCAAATGATTCAGAATTTGACAAAACGCCGTTGTGCACGTATATGAAACAGTTTTCGAACCAACCCTTGAGGCGTCAAATTTGACATGACAAAAGACAGTTATCATAATGATAAAATGATATGTGCTTTGGATTGATAAAGGGACATAGTTGTCACCCTTTTGATTTTCTGATACTCTTGCTTTGAATGTTATGTTGCATATATTTTCAATTGAGCCTATAAATTTATTGAACTCATTCTGTTTGTGTCACACAAAAAGGTTTCTGAATGATGGGTCTAGTAACTGGGGATGCCAAGGTTTGGTCTTAGCAAAGATCTATACATTTAACTTTGAAATTAAAGGGATCAGGTCTTCACGGGTCTTTATAAAAAATGTACTCGGTATTTAATATTGAAGATGGTACTGGGAAGACGAAGAGTTTGCAGGTTTTTTAGGGCCTAGAGAGATGGGGAGAAAGAGGAGTAGGTGAAAATTAAATAATTTTTAGGAAGAGAGCGGGGTGAGAATATCGTGGTGTTGAACGTTATTGTTGGGGGATAGGTTGCTCAGTATTTAGAGGGTATAAAAGAGGTTATAAAATACAAGAAAAACACTCATGCATACTGTTTCTCGAAATACACTCTTTCATACGTTCTCTACACTACTTATTTATGTTTTCTGCATTTTCTACATACGGTATCCAAATGACTTCTTATATTTTCTTCGATACCAAGAGGCTTTTCAAAAACCCTTCTTTGACTTCATCGTTTCACCAACTTATCTTTTTCCAATGATACGACTACTTGTTACTTTTACAACCACACTGGAAGTGCACAAATTTTAGTCACTCTTGTGGTTTTTGTCTATAGGTTTTGGTAAACACTTTGGTTTTGGTTCAAAGCGAGTAACTCATTTAGTTGCTGCTCTCAAATGAGTTGCCCTTTAGCACTAAACTATAACATTAAATCTGCGAGACACAAATTAAAATAAATAATATGAATATACTTGTATCATACCATATGTCCTTCTGTCTCAGGGAGTGGAGGCGGGACCATGGTGTCTGGTTCTTCAGTTACATCCTCTTCTTCAAAAGTTCTTTTTGATTTCAGCTCTGCCAACTCCTCATTTATCTTTCTGCTCAATTTAAATAACATCAAATTTATGAATAATTTTTTTTTTTTTTTGATAAAAAATCTGATCATTAATTTTGTGTATATTCGTACTTATTTCAGTAGCGAACGCGGTTCTATGCCCCCCCCCCCAAAAAAAAAAACACGAAACAGCGCTCCTAAAATAAATCACTTAGGATTACAATGAGCTCTTTGCTTAGCAATAGGCATTATGAAATAATCGTCTGTTTGTCCATATATTCTGTAACAGTACTTGTAGCGACAGCTAAACTACATAACATAAATCACTGAGCTGGGGCACCAGCTGCCAGTAGCAGGTACTAAGCGACCAAACTGCCGAGAGACCCTTACCCGGCTCACGTATCGGCGACGTATCTCTTTGTCAGAGAACAAAGAAAACCACTTACTCAACTGGCATTGGGTACAATAAAACCAGAGCTGATTGGCTACTGAAGAAGCCAGCTGGGTATTTAAGACCGGCGGTTTGGGGCCTGTATATCCCGGTTGTAAGCTGAAGGTGAACCTCATCACCTAGTGTGTGTATGTGTTTTTATTGGACTTTTAACTTCAAAAAGAATTTATTTATGCACTCCTTTGAATGCATCTGTGTATGCAGCATGAGGAGAAAGATGTAAATTAAAATTTATTAATTTATTTTTGTTCATTGTATACTTATCAATAAAGAGGATTAAGAAAAAAAAAAAAAAAAAAACCCTGTATATCACCCCTCTGACAACTGACTGGCTCGTGGCTGCTCTGATGTAAACTCTGAAACTTGGTTTCTTCATTATGAAAACCTCTGCATCTCTCTCTCCTCACCTCGCTACGTTTTAGTCCGGCGTTGTCAGACCCCACACTCTCCTAGTGGGATCCTCTGCCTTCGTCTCGCTAAATCTAGCACCTCCTTGGAAGAGACCTCTCCCTAGTGGACTACGGTTGTCGCGGCCCTGCAGCTTACCAAGCAGTGTCTCCCGTGACAATTCAGTCTGCCTCTCTCCGGTTCACACTCGCCTTTGGGATCTGGACGGATTTCAGCTACCCTCAGATACCGAGTGTGAATTCGTGGTCATTCCAAGACCGCACAAACTACCCACCTACCTACCTATTACCTCTTCTCCTGAACATAGTGCACTGTCAGGGCACATACCTTTCAAAAAAATGGAGTCAGATAGTAAAGCCGTCATGAAACGATTGTCCAGGTTATAAACTTAATCAACCCTCACTTCGTCACCAGAGCTAGGGTAACTAGGCACCCCCCTTATGACGACCCGACAGTACTCTTATCAATCTATTAGTAATTCGGGTTTAAGCACTCCTCAACACACCCAGGGTCAATTACATATCGGTTAAGGCACAGAACACTAAGTATAAACGTAAAGTAAATGACTACTAGTGGCGGTATCCCATTGGTTTTATAATAATTAGATAAAGAATATATTAACAGGGTAGTTGATTCTGAGGACTCCGGCCAAGAGCTGTGCCAAATGAGCCATCTCTTCGAACCCATAAGCCTAGTCAATTTCTGACCTCGCATAACCTCTGAAAAAACAAGGAGTTGATAATGTATCCTTAAAATTACCGCTAATTTTTTGCTTTGGGCGAAAAGGGAAATTTTGGCCTATTCTTCTATTTAATAAGCTATCTTGTCTATTAGATCAGAATATACAGGTTCCAAAGATAAGAAAAAATTGAAAACATCAGAAATCTAGGTAGATTGTCATGTACTTAGCACCCTCATCTCTCCCCCCCCCCACATCTACCGGTGTTTAATCAACTACGTTTCTAACAGCTCACCAACAATCCTAACTTACCTATACTCATCCACGATCCATCCCCATCTGGAGACCCATAACATCCTCGCTCTCTGTTCCGACTCTATGGCCGCTCTGAAATTCTTCGCACCTTCCACGGTGATGCTGTACATGTCGGGTAAGCCCATTGTGTGATGTTTGTCCTCAACGTCCTAATCTACTTGAATCTTCGCCAGAGCTACGGTTTAATCAACACAACGGAACGATATACTTCTAAAACACATGATTTTACATACTCGGTAACATAAAGAAATTTTAATTAAAACCACTAACGTAGCATGCTGATAAATATTGGGATCAATTTTTTATGTATTTTTTTATACGCCTCTTTCCTAAACACAAATATCACGCGGGGCCATCTTTGAGCTACTCTGCATGGCGAGAACTCGACTCAACTCGGCCTAAACCTCAACTCTAGTCGATTCGTTGAAATCCACTTAAGTTACCAGATGCTTACTTCAACTGGTGGATTTTCGTGGGACTTACTAGACAACGGACTGAGTATAGGGCAAATATATAGGATCCAATCCTTGTATTTGTAATTTAGAACTGCACGTTCCAAACATTTATTTCATATTTAGATTCAGCGCCCCAAATATAGCTGAAATCAGTTCTAAAATTCTAGGCTCCAAAACAATCTTTTTTATAAACCCTGTTATCTGTATTGTAGTAGATGTTTGTAGCTATAGGTCAATCGGTTCAATAACCTAACCTTAACCTGGTAGCTATAGTTCACTGCTAAAAGTATAACGGGGACTATTCTTCTTATTTTTTCTGCTAAATAAGATTAATATCAAAAAATTAAATATGTGAAAATTAGCATTATATTATTTTTTTTTATGTATCATTAAATTTTATGTATCTATTATTTCTTGACTCTCTTTTTAATTTTTTTCTTTCAATAACATACATTTAATATGTATTCAATTTAATATTTTTTTTTTGACCTTTTAACTTCAAAAAGATGTTGTAATTCTACCCTCCTTCGAATGCATCTGCGCATGCAGTAAGAGGAGAAATTTGTAAATATTTGTTCACATATTGTAAAAAATGATAAACAAAGGGGTTATGGAAAAAATCAAATAAAAATAAACTGGTTTTTTATGTGTATATTAATAAAACTATTCGATAAATTTAAGAATTCAATGAAGAGGAAGTAATCAGTGAGATCATCAAAATCCTTAATTGTATGATACCGCGCACTTAAGTAACTTTTTTTATTGCTATTTATCAAAGATTACATCAAGACATTGAAGGAATTACTTTACTGCTCAAACTCGATTAGATTTAAATTAAAACTGATAGCACGAAGAAAATATTAATATATATATATTAATTAATCTTATAAATATTTACGGTCATCTCACAGGCAATTATATATTGATTTAAAAAAGTTTGCTCTAAGAACATGGTAGTAATTTGTCTCCATAAACTTACAGTAGTACGGCAAAAATAAATTTTATAATTTTTTTTGATAGAGAAATTGTACTATTCTATGCTGTACTTCTTTTTTTTTTTTTTTTTTTTTTTAAATTTCAAAACCTCTTTATTATAGCATGAACAAAATAAATAATAATTAATAATTGATATACAAATTTCTCCTCTTCCTGCCATTCACAGATGCATTTGAAGGAGTGCATAAATATAATACTTTCTTTTTGTAGTTAAAAGTTAAGTCTCATATACAACACTAGGTGAGGAGGCTCACCTTCAGCTCGTTACCGTGAAAACACCAAACACTAAAACAAAACAAAAACAAACTAAAACCCAAACCTAGAACCTAAGACTAAAGCGTTCCAGCCGCGACAGCGTCCTGCCATCGATGGGGGAACGGAGCGGGGGTTATCGTGTTAAACACCGGGTTTGTCAAGTATTGCAGGGAGTCGATAAATTTGATATGTCTACGTTGGATGAATTCATCCACCGTAGGCAGCTCAAAGATATCGTGAAGCTCACTGTTGCTCCGCTGCTCGAATGAAGTACCTCTGACCACTTTCATCAGTATACCGTTTTGGAATTGTTGGAGTTTCTTAGCTGTCGTATACGTCAGATAACGAAATAGCGGTGCACAATACAGCAGGGTAAGCCTGAGTATGTTCTTGTATATCAGTGACTGCTGTACTTCAGCATAAGTTCTTCGACCCCACAAACATGTTGCAAATCAATTTATCACGAACCATTAAGGTTCATGCGACGTTTCTTAAAATTAATTAAAACATAAAAAAAACGATTCTTCTTTGTCATCGCGCTATCAGTGATAATCTAAATCTGTTTGTGATGTAAGTAGTAAAATGGAATACCCAAGAGCGTTTAAAGTAAATTAAACAAATAACTGATTCTGATATTAATCAAGTGGCTTACGTCAATGGTCAAGTACTGCACAGTGGTGTATGAGTTTGGAGTGCAATCCTGGGACAAAATACTCCGAAGAACGTTAAATCATATATGGTCTATGGCCTGTACCATTAAAAAGGCTAAAAATGATTTTCTTTATCATAATAATAATGATTAAAAAAATTATCAATGAATTTTCCCGATATTAGAAGGAAGGGTTCTTATTGGTCCAAGCTCTAACGTCTTTTTGTCAACTATAGCATGGTACCTTGAAAGCTTTATAGACAGAAAAAAACAAAGAACTTTAATAGTGATAAGCTGAAAGTCCCTGAATTCTTCTTCTATTCCTGAATGTAAGAGAAAATACAAGAAAAATTGCGGATGGAACGCTGGCCTGAGAGAAGATACCTCATAGCCTCATTATAATAATGTGTTCATGGACGAAGGTCGTTGGTCCACCCGACAAAACTTATGGGAAACGGAAAAAGTTCAGCCTAATACAGGTCTAAACAATAGAGCAAAAAACATACCAGGCTTATAATGAACCTGGATCCAAATGTGTCTGATTGATTTTTATTCGATTATCTGTGGTCATCAAATTTTGATGAATTTCCAAAATCCCCTTGTCCAATGAACGAAATGAAGAAGCCAAATACAAATGTGAAAAGAAAGAATATAATTAAACCATAAAGTAGATATGCTGACGTTTTAAATGTATCACTCTTAGTTGGCGCTGGCTTTATTCGATATTTTTCTGGTAATTTCGAAAAGCACATCAAATATGTTTTGTGTACCGGAATGTTGAATTTGGATCGTTCTCAAAGGCTTGAAAGATAATGTTTCTTTCCAGAGCATTAATTCTCTAACAGAGGTAAATGACTCTTCATTTACCTACTTTAGGTACTAAGCTACAGTCTCTCCAAATAATATATTTAATTAAAAAACATCTACAATTAACATTTCGCCAGATCATCAGGACTACAATTTAGAAATTAGAACAAGATATATAAATATTTAATTTGTTTAAAAGTAACAATAATATAATACATGAAAAAGAATGTTATGAGATTTAATTTTTCTAAATAAACAAGTTCGAAAAACAATTTATTATTTATTAACTTTATTAAAAAAAAAGACTATGTTATTAGTTTGTGATATATAAAGTTATTTAGATAAATTATAAAAGAGATTTGCAAGTTGTTGAGTAAATTAGAGTGATTAATAATACTAAAAAAAAAAGCATATCAAAAATCGAAAATATCTAGCAATTTCATTAAATATTTTATTATTAAAAACAACACACTCTAAAACATTGTCCACGTAAAGCAAAGTTATCTCCAAACATTTGCATTTGATCAAACTGTTTAAAATTTCAGCACTGAAAATACTAAAGTTCCCACAATCAGGTTTGTAGTTAACCAATTTATTTAAATTTTGTATAATATTGAGCGCTTCCTGGAGAGATCGAAGCTTAATATTTGAAACAGGAATAGTTACTTTGAGGTATATTATGTTTATTCAACGCACAGCGATTTCGGCATCTCATGTGCTAGAGAATGACAAAAAATAAAATTATATATCGCAAACGATGTTACTCAAAATATCGGAATCAATTATTTTATTATTATCACACTGGTGTATATTACAGTAACGTTTAATTTAAAGAGATCAAAAAAACGATTGAAATGGACAGGATTCGAACCCGGGATCCATTCGATTACCATTCAGATCCTGTTTGATTTTGATGTTTTTTCTCATTAACCAATAAATAATAAAACCTTTCTAATATAACACTTGTGATAATGCTATGATAGTCAGAGGAAACCGTGCGATAATCAACTGGCCGATGACCAAACGTTAATAGGATATTACACAATTACATTGTTAGCGTAATAAACTCTATAGGCCGATAATTGTTTATTTGACATTTGAATCCTTGACATAGATAAATTTTATTTTTCATCTGGTAGAGTTATCCTGTCCAAACAGATAACGTATCACTGTTGGATTGATAACTCGTGAAGTGGCTAGTTTTAATTATTTTTAACAATCCCGTGTCTTCGTCGTCACGCAGGCTATGAAGCCATATTCCAATATATCCATGACTAATATTATTGTTAATATTTTATATTTGTCGAGTAATGTAATCAAATAAATCTAATACGTATCAGACATACTCAGTAAATTTCGGATATATTTGCATACAAATACAATTTAAAAAATTATACAAACATTAGGATGTGGATTTTGTAACATATGTAGAAGGCTAATATTACCAGTAATGTCAATTGGGGAACAGAAGGAAATCATAAAACTTAATTGACATGTATTTTAAAACTTAGTACTGATGTAAATAAAATCATAGACTATTTCGACAACACCTCCTCATGGTCATAAATCTTAAATCTTTATTTGCATAGTAATATGCTAATATTACTACATAATACTTAAAATATTCGGTTGTTTATCTGAAATCTTTTCAAGGCTTAAAGCTAAACATGGAACCTAAAAAAATTTTAATATCGTTTTCTTTCCAACATTATCTTTGACTAATAAGAAAGTAGGGTTATTCTAAAATAAAAATTGGTTTTATATCATTACTTGTCATATGAATACCTATCTATGAACAATATAAAGGTATTATATAACAGTTTTATTCAAGAATAAACTCGGATTTTAAGATGACTCACTTCTGTGAGTTTTTTTAATCATTTCATGTCACTTGACTTAGTCAGGTGATGGTAGAGTATTTACACTCAAGAAAGAAAAAAAAAAAATTTGTCAGTTTTAATTGTGGTGATAATATTTCTTTTATCATTATTCCTTATTTAGTCCAGTGGTCAAGTGGTCCATATTTTTCGGAGTTCCGGGTCTGATGCTCCCACGTAAAGGGTATTTTTATTAATCAATAAAATTTTTGAAAATCTAACCCGCTTCATGACAAGATCTCAAGACCGCCTAGTAGACAGTTAATATGGACGAACTTGGATCGACGAATCATACAATCTTGGGTAGTTAACTATGGGTGGATGATTTTAAACTTAGAATGTATACACCAAGCAAAATTGTTGGCTATGATAAGACGGCTTAATCTATAGTTCTGGATAAGGGGAACCCTTGTGGAAACCAAAAAAATCACATGTTCATTCACAGGCAAAGAACTGCATTTCAGCTACTTTGCAACATATACAAAAACATATACAAAACTACAACGGATAATTAAATATAAAAAATCATAGTACTCTATATAAATTCAATCTGACATAATTGTAAGCTTGCTTAGGTGACTTCCAATCCGAACAGACATACGCACGCATAAGATTGCCAATATTTAGTAGGAAAAGACTTTTGTCAATTACAATTATAGATAGAAAATCGGTAAGGGTAGATCTTATGAAAAAGATAATTCAAAGTTCTTTGTAATAAATTCTGCCATAAAGAGTTTAAAAGTTGAATGAAAGAGAGCTTCATAATGCATTGAAATTACAGATTAACAAGCATGTTTTTACTTATTGCTGAAGGAGATTAGTAGATAAAGTGACTGCATCTTTTGGTGAAGTATGAATTTATTTATTCCTATCGTAATGAACATTTACAATAATAATTGTAACAAGTTTGGTTGTAATAATAATCGTTACATAAAAGTTATATTGAATAGAAGTAAAAGTAAGCTTTGAACTAGTGAATAATAAAACTATATCTCAGTGCGCCTTGACCCCTACGAATTATCTACTAGTAATCTTGCAACATGACTCATTGTGTTAACGTACACTGGAACAGAACAATTGTCCTTCAGTCTTCTTGACACAACTCAAGGATATGGTTCGCCTGTTGCTTCTGTGTTCGGCTCTTTGCGGTGTCTTCTGCTCCGGCGAGAACTTGATCGGGACAGTGAGGTCTGTCGTCGCTAACACGAACAGCTACATAGCAGAGCACAACCTCAATCAGCTACCGCTACCGGACTTCACCGACCAAGGAACTCTTCACCTGCTCCACATCACCAATAGCAAGATAGGGAACTTCTCCACGACCGAAGTGAAGGATATCCAGTTCGTCAACAGCACTGACTTGACGAATGGGACGAAACTCTACACCTTCGACGTAGTGCTGGGCCTCAACCCGGCGGAGATCGCATACGACTTCCTCCTGACCGTCGAAGGACTCTTCCCGATGTTCGGAAATCTGAGGGTGTCCGCTCACTCCAATTCCTACCAAGTGCGTGGTAGGATCCTGGTGGAAGAAGACGACTCCTGCCAGGCCTTCCTCGAAAGCTGTAGATTCATTAAGCTCAAGGACTTCAAGGTACACATCCACCCCAAGTCCGTGTCTTACATCAGCATCGCGAAGAAGCACCTGTTGGACGTCATCACGCCTCACTACATACCCAGGATCAACAAAGGGCTTGACAACATTGTTCACAAACCGAAATTTCAAGAAGTGTTTTCCACCATTGTGTGCAAGAATATCAAGAAATAGTGCCAAGTATGTTTAATGAAACGTTGAACCGTAACACATGATGGATCAGAACTAAGATAAATACTGCAGTTGCACAATCTTATATTCACAGTTTCAATTTGAAAGTTGATAAATTTCACAAAATATATTTATAAACTTTTAAATTTAATCTATGAACATAATTAGTGTGAATTAAACTGCACTAGCTAACATTTCCCATTTGTGCCTTAATTTAAGAACGTTGTTTATAAAATACAAATCTTTGCGCGTTCATTGCATAGAAAACCGTGTATGATTTGTAATATGAAGTATATATTAATGAGAACAACATTTATAATCTTTTAAAAACCACACAATAAATCCATAACATGGAAGATTTACGTTTAATTTTTTGGGTCAATCAAAGTTTTTTCATGTTGATCAATAAAGATTGCTTTCCGGTCTAATTGTTTTTATATTGTTGAGACGTAGTATCGCATGACATCAGTTAGCCTTCTTTCTTTGTTGATAAAAACAATTGTTTTCGACATTCCTTTTCAACATTAATTGATTTCGAGGCAACATCAATTTATAAAGGTATTAGTTATTAAATCAAAGAGGTGTTTGACATTCCACTACCTTATAATTACCATTTGCCTCTATTCTGAGAACTGAAAAAAAAAAAGTTTGATGTATGTAAAAATATAGATTCATAAAAAAAATACTATTTCTGATTTTTACTAACCATTCGATTCTTGATAACAGCCAAATGATAATAGGTATGGTAATATTTTTAAAAGTTAGTCAGGGCTGTTTGTAAATACTGTATGAATGAACGTGTTAATGAAAATTGTAAATATGGTATGAATGAGAACATTGAAAACAATTACTTATTGCCCAATAAGGCAGATTGTAATTCTTTAACAATAAAGAAGTGCCCATAAATCTGTTGAAACTTCAACATACTTTTCCTCTCAATCCTAATCTAATTGATTAACTAACGGAGATCAGAGAAATATGATTTTCAAATAAAAAAAAAGTAAACAAATCAAATACACTTCTTATGAAGGGGAATCAACGAATGTATGTTTAAACATTAACATTACAACTGAACTAATGCAACTATAATATGTAGTAAATGTTCTCTAATTAACCAATTATGAAAACTATAAAAAAGGATAACAGATTTATTATTTAATATTATGAATTTACTTATTATTTTTACCTCGGGGTAATTATATTTATACCGTGAACAGATACTAATGACGCAATTGAACTGCATTAGTCAAATTCACACCATTAGGATTACATAGCGCAATATATTTCTGATATATGTGAAATATTTAATTCACAGATTTCTGTTTAAAGCAAACACGGGCATCAGTGGTTGTGGTTGACCTGTGGATGCCTTTCAAAAAAGAAAAGAAAGTTTAATAATTAAATGAATAACCTACACTCAAGACATGTTTACCCAGGCCCTGTCAGCTATACAGTCCCTAAGCGTGCTTGACTGATAACCCTTTTGAATTCTTATCACCTTCCTCAATGCGAGAAAACAAACTTGTACGTCACTGGTTCTTCCCGTACTGTGCTATCTTTATTTCTTCTAGATTTTGTTACAGATGGTGACTGCTCTTTGACTTCACAGGGAAACTACCCAATTTTCATGAAAAGCGCTAATTCAATGGTACATTTTTGATTTGTATTCAGAACAATGATAAAATAGTTAGTACCTTTCTAACATTTGACTTTATCTTTGACAGTTACGAAGTGTTCTTCAACTGAACGCGTGTCGTTTAAAACTAACATAAGATTACACCAAAAAACAAATCATTGAGTCAATTAAATTACGAATATTTACTACTAAATTGTTATTTTGTTTATGAATACTAATTTATTGGCCAGTTATGCAGACTACTAACAAACATATAACAGTTGCTCTGACCAATTTGAACGGACTAGAACTTTGGTGGACAGCCAAACCTTCTGGCATCCAAAGTTATATAATTCTAAGAATATTGTAATGCTAATATTATATATAATGCTAATAGTAGAAGCTAATGAGTACCTGCCTCGTGACTTCATGGAAGTCACTGATGTTTTTAAGTAAGCAACCGCATTCCTTCCAAGACCTCCATCCCAATTCCCACAACTACCCTTCTCTTATACACATACGTCTCAGCTTTAGCCCCAGTCCCCACTTGTTCACCGACACTCGCCCCTATACATCCGCTTAATATTTGTATATACCAGTGTTTTGCTTGTAGTTTATAATAAAGCTTTTCTTTATTTTCTTTTAAAATACTCTCCTCTACAAACATTATTTAAATGTAAGATTCCCAACTCAAGTCCTCAGAACTGTTGTCAGCACATTAACACAAACTCATCGCTTCCCTGAGATCTGTGAGCAGAGAACAGAGGTCTCATGGCCCATGTTCCAACAGTCCTTGCCCCTATACCCTCAAGGTTTTTCAAATTCCACAAAAAAATATCCCTTCCCCCGTCATCTTGTCAACTCCTTAACCTATAACACTCTCCCTTAGTCTTCTAATCGTCGCCTAAAATGGTGATGGATTAGCGATCTATTGTAAATAGAAATGTAAGTCATGGGGTCCCCCGGCACTGGTCATCGACCCCAGTCATGTCATGAGCGTCTGTGGCGCTCATTCGGCTTGGCCACATGAGATGCTTGGAGAGCGAGGAGGGGAGAGCTCTGCTGCCTTGGGCCCTACCATCAACTTGCTCAAACTATTGGTACACAAATTATACATAAAATGAATGAATTCTTACTTCCCTACTAATAATGCTTAACATGCAAATGGTAATTATTCAAAAGAAGACCTTATAATAAAAAATATTGTATTTGAAAGTAGCTTTACTAAAACATAAATACGTCCAAAAATCCTATTTTGCTGTTCCTTCTGGTCAGAAGGAACTTGATCATTTCTTAGAAGTTATATAATGCTAAGAATATTGTAATGCTAATATTATAATCTAATATTAACGCTAATAGTAGAAGCTAGTGTATACCTGCCTCATGACTTCATGGCTGTCACTGATATTTTTAAGTAAGCAACCGAACTAGCTGCCTATTCCCGGAACTACCCTATCCTTCCCTTATACATGTGTCTCGGCTTTAGCCCCAGACGCCACTTATCCCTAAACACCCGACCCAGTATGTAGTAACATAACTCTTAATATTTGTACATACTAGTGTTTTGCTTGTACTGCATAATAAAGCTTTTCTTTCATTTCTTTTAAAATACTCTCCTCTACAAAGATTATTTAACTGTCGATAGCTTAAAAAAACATTACGCTCCTTTTGTATATTATAAGGTCTTCTTTTGAATAATTACCATTTACATGTTAACCAAACCAAGAATTCATTCATTTTACAATTTACATTTATACACATGTACATTCAAGCAACAATAGTGGGACCTGTACCATAACAACATTCAAATTATTTATCTACTACTCGTCATGTATATTGGTAGTATATACCCCCTTTAAAAGCTATGGTATATATATACAGGAATATTTACTCCGTATTAAACATTAAACTAACCGACGGAATATTCAACACATTTACACTTTTAACGGGAGGCATGTCGGACAAGTACTCTAAAAACTCTCTTGTTGTAACAGGTGCGAGGTACTTCAAGAGGAGATTGTTTGATTTGAAATAAATTGATTTGATCTTATCAGGCTTGTGAGACAAGTGAATCTCAATTGTTGTTTTCGCAATGGGCTGTCCAAACACGACTCACGCACGCTATACGTTTACGTAAGTGGAGACACTCATTGCAGAGGACATATATAAACATCTCAGAAGGCCACCATCTTCAGTTCAAAAAATGCTCCCGTTGTGTGCTGTACTTCTGTTTGCTGCTCTGGTCGGCGCCGTACCAGCAGTCAGCGATGACCCTATCGTGTCGCTGATAAAAGAGGTGATATACGAGGCAGACCAGTACATCGAGAAGAACCATCTGGACACCCTCCCGATGCCCGACATTGGCAAGCATTCATGGGAGCCTCTTCACCTGAGGAACGGCCGCTTAAGCAACTTCTCGTCTCTCCAACTGGTGGGAACTCCTACCGTCGAGGAAACCGAGAACCCGGACGGCTCGACCCTCTACACCTTCAAGCTCCTCCTTAGTTTGGACAAGGTCGCCATTGACTACGACTACAGCATGACACTACTTTTGATAAAACGTGAAGGTGTCGCGACCATCTCGACGACCTATGACTCGGCAAAGGTGGATGTGGAGATCCTCGAATCTAAGGACAAATGTAACGCCACCCTCAACAATGT
Organism: Acanthosoma haemorrhoidale; assembly: GCA_930367205.1. Taxonomy (NCBI): domain Eukaryota; kingdom Metazoa; phylum Arthropoda; class Insecta; order Hemiptera; family Acanthosomatidae; genus Acanthosoma; species Acanthosoma haemorrhoidale. Next base: position 20,132,093 of record OV884014.1, on the reverse strand, counting down.
CGTTATCGAGGACTTCGGAAAGTTCACCATCTCAATAGTGCCCGATGACATCCCAGAAGTGACTGCGATCAACCAGGCCATCCTCAATTTGGTCACTCCTAACCTTTTGCCAATTACTAATGCTGCTATAAACAAGGTCATATCGTCTAATTTGTTTCAGAGGCTGTTTTCACAGGTAGTTTGTAAAAATGTACCTTTGTAAATATATCAATGTATAATTAAGAAAATGTGTGTTTTGTAAACCTATTTCTTTTAATAACGTTTTTAATGAAGCTTTGAAAAATGTCTAATTATATCTATGTAAGATTGTGTAAGTGGAATTGAAATCCTGCCACCAAGAAATTCTACTTATCCACCCAAGTAAGACTGCAATTATAATTAATTAGAAGGGTAGATTTAAATAAGAATAAAAGAGGTGACAACTAGAATAGAAAATACTAAAGCCGTAGATATGAGGACAGAATAAACACAGCCCAACGTTCTGTACCTTCAGCTTCTCTACTGCAATATAATTCCATGTCATTCTCTCTCTTGCGAAGCATAACTTGTGTTATATTATATATTATAGTATGTGAAGAAAACCGAGGAAATTATTATAAAAAATATTCAAAATTAATGAAAGTTTAATATATCCTTACAGAAACCACCAAGATGAATACACAATTTGCTATGATGATTTGATAGTTAATCCTACAGACCAGAGATCCTCTTGCAGACGAGTTCAGAAAATTTTTGCTGGAAGACTGTGCTATAGACAACACCACCGATTGCAAAGTGGATGGACGGCAGAAGACTTGAAGAGACCAAGTTAAGGATGGCTTGTGAAGAGTTGCTCAATCCAGGAATGTCGTCTGGGCTGATGGTGAGCTTTAGTTTTCCGAGCTGGTCGATTGACATCCTCATCAAGCTAGCACTGCAGGTACCATCCTTGGCCACCCTAACGGCTCCGTGGTATTTGAATACATTATTGGCGGGAGTTAGCGTAACCATGCCGACCCGTTCAAACGAGCCTGCCACGTTCACGTGGAATCTGTTCATGAAGATTTCACTGAGACCAACACGAACATCGTAGAAATATATAGTCATTCCATCGCCTTCTTCAGTCTATGATTGGTGTCCCTTTGAGTTCGTTAGTGTTGAACTCACCCATCTTGCCGTCGGTAAGCTTGACGATGTCTGTAGGCAGGTACCCTCCGATGTTCAGGAGATGGAACTCAGTCAGTCTGCTGTCCTCGACGTACTTGTTGGCATCGGTGATGAGGTTCATGATGGTCTGGACTTCCGGAGAGTCTCCAGGGAGTGGTTGGCCAACGGCTAGGCCCGAGACGAAGAGGAGAGACAACGCCAAACGAGACGCCATGTTTGAACTGAATTAGCCAGAGAAACTCTGACTTTTTATGTACCGTTTTTACGCTATTTTCCGTCTCATAGTGGTAGGTCATATTACATTAGCAATCATATTGAAGTGTGTACAGATCTTAATGCTTAACATTGGCAATTAATTCATGTTCACTGTCGCTTTTTCACCTATTGAGGCATTTTCAAGAAGTATAATTATGAAAAAAAAGATTTATATAATTACAATAATGGAAAACAATATACAATATATATATATATATAAGTTAATGTTTATTGAATTACAAGCTAAGAAAGGTTGGTAATAAGAACACGTAGAACGTTATAACAAGACTGCTTTATTTAGACCAAGATACCTCTATCTATAGGTATTACCTGTAAACATATACAGATAACATATGTTTGGGGATTAAGGCTGGGCACTAGCGGCGCCTGGACTTAACTCCCCCCCACCAGTTTACGAACACCCATTCGCAAACTTTGAAGTCCAACACTCGGACGTCTTAGTCCATTCAAATAATGCTCCGCTAATGTTACAAAGGAGCAAAGGCCAGCCCCGCCCGTACACAGCCTGTAATCCCTCACATTAAGCTCTAATCCTATAAAACGTAAAAACCAACTGTCACTTGTAAACAAAAAACATAAAAGAAAACTTTGACTTTTAAAAAAAAACAATACTTCTGTGGGAAAAATCACATAACTATAACTATTTACAATGTTCCTTGCGTGTATGCTGCGAGGACACTCCAGCTCATTCCTGATCTACAACCTCCCCCCCTGGTGGAAGCTTTAACTGTTCTATGTGGACATTTCGCCGCTTCTTAGGGGGTCGTATACTCTCAATTGTCACGACGTTGTGTTCCCTAATCACGACCACTTTAAATGGGCCCTCATATCGCACCAGCTCTTTGCTCCTATTTGACCCTAGTTTTTTATAGACGATAGTCCCGATTTTAAGTTCCCCCATTCGATCCCGGACTTTGAGGTTTTCCCGTTCCACTCGTCTCGCTTTGTCCCTCGTTATCCTTTCTCTGACTTTGTCGCATATTTTCCTCAAAGCGACAGTATTACTCGCCATTTTCTCCGCCATTCCCTTGTCTGCTACCGTCTCTGCCCCATTTCTCCGTCTTTCGCGCAGCCCAAAGAGGATCTCGAACGGGGAGAACCCCGTCGCGGTGTGGATCGAATGATTGTAAGCGGCCACCGCCTTCGGCATTGCCTCATTCGCCGGCAGACCCTTTTCCGCGTGATATACCCGCAGGTGGTCACTCAGGGTGCTGTGCAATCTTTCTATCCCTCCTCTACTCTTAGGGTGCCCTGGGGTATTAAGATGCCAAGAGACATCGAGAGTCTTCATTTCTTTTCGGATGTTGGCATTGTCAAATTCTCTGCCCCCATCCGACGCGATCCGGTCTGGTACTCCGTAAAACTGGAACCAGGTATTTAATGCCAGCATTACCGCGTCTGATGACCGATCTTGCACCGGGTGCGCCATGGCCACTTTGCTAAAGCTGTCGATTGTGGTAACCCACTTATACCCCCTCCAAGTGAAGGTATCTACTTGTAAGTCACTCAACGGTGTCTCGGCGGTGGGCGATTCTTCTTGTCGCCCCCGTGGCGGATGTCTGTCATACTTCGTAGTGAGACAAACTGCACATGCCCCTATCATTTCTTGTATGCTCTTTTTCATTCCCCACCAAAAGTACCTCCGCCGCAACGCTTGCAACGTTTCCTGAACTCCACGGTGGTTCGTTTTTCCTTGGTGATAGGCCAGCGTCACTTCCAGCTGCTGTTCTCTGTCTTTGAGTGTCTCCACCATCGACGTGCACCGAATAAATATCCTATCCACTCCAAGTTGTTCCGTTCGCCAGAGTCTACGAATTTTCTCCCAAATAGTGGCATTCCCTACAAATACATGATGGGTCTTTCCGGGTTCCGAGGCATCTTTCAATGCACGGCAAATTTGGTCGTTCCTAACCCCTGGTGGCGACCAAATCGTCGCGATTTTACTTCTCCCATAACTTTCGTATGCGATCTGCAGCCGCCCTGAGGTCTTGGATTTCCAAATGATCTGCCGTCTTTTGTCGTTCACGATCCCTTCTGTTACTTCCATTTCAACAGGTCTTTCGGCGGCGGAACCTTCCTCTTCAAGGGTTTCCTCACCTTCGCTATCTCCTCGCGTACCGAGGCTTCCATCCTCCCTGGGTGTCCATTCCCGGAGAAACTGTTGGATTTCCCCGGATGGTTCCCCTTCTTCCAATGCATTCACAGTAATGGCTCTGGACAGCCAGTCTGCCACTACGTTCTCTTTCCCGGGTTTATATATGATCTCCATATTGTACTGGGACAAAAACTCTTTCCACCTCGTGACCCGCGCCGAGGACTCCTTTAACTTTCCTACCCATTGTAGGGGTCTGTGGTCGGTGTGAACACGGAATTTTCTGCCGAAGACATATGGGCGGAAATGGTCTATAGCCCAGACGATACCTAGGAGCTCTCTCTCTAGAGCACTATACCGCGCTTCCGTTTCTGTGAGCCGTCGACTAGCGTACGCCACCGGGCGCTCCCCACCGTCTCTCTCCTGCGACAACACTGCCCCCAGTGCGTATTCGCTGGCATCAGTGGTGATTGTGAAGGGATGTTGGAAATCGGGAAATGCTAATATCGGTTCCTCTTGTAAGCTAGACATACATTTCCGGATGTTCTGCTCCATGATTGGGGTAATTACCATCCTCGCTCCCTTTCGCAGTAAATTATTAATAGGCACCAGGTATGCCGCCATGTCCGGCACAAATCTTCTGTAATAATTAAGCGTCCCCAGAAGTCGACGGATCCCCTTTACATCTGTGGGCACCACCATCCTTCTAATGGCCTCGACCTTCGTAGAGTCTGGCTTAACCCCCTCCTGTGAGATAGTGTGGCCCAAAAAATTGATTTTTTTCTTCCCCAACAGAGACTTCTCCATGGACAATTTTAATCCGAATTCGCGGACTCTTTGAAATACACTTCTTAGGTGCTCAACGTGCTCTGCCTCCGTTCTGCTGAAAACTAACAGATCGTCCATGTAGACCTGGCATACCGCTTCGTCTATTCCCCTCAAAAATTCATCCATTAGGCGTTGAAAGGTAATCGGGGCGTTTTTCAGTCCAAATGGCATCCTGGTAAATTGATAATGCCCCCTCTCAAATGTAAAGGCCGTTTTGTCTTGGTCGTTCGCACTCATCTTGATCTGGTGATAGCCTGCCTTTAGATCTAGGGTACTAAATATTGTCGCCCCGTTCAATCTGTCTAATATGTCCTCAAATCGGGGAATAGGATACTTCTCATCCGTCGTGTTCTCGTTTAACTTCCGATAATCGATAACTACCCTGTATTTCTCCGTCTCATCCCCAGGTCTATTTTTCTTCCTCACTGCCCATAGAGGACTGTTATATGGCGAAGTGCTATCAATTATAATCCCTTGCCGTTTGAGACTCTCTAGCTCCTCTCTAATATGCCTACGTAGTGCCTGCGGATATCGTCTCTCTTTCACGTATGTGACGCGTTCTTTCTTTAACTGGATCTCGTGGACCGTCTTCCCAGTCGCTCCTAGCGTGTCTCCCTCTACGTAAAAAATATCCTCAAACTCCCTATGTAGGCCTTCCCTCCAGCCCTCTATTTTATTAACCGCCCCTATCCGCGCTCTTCCGTCCCATATAGTCCCTTGACATTTATATTCCACTTTGCCCAACTTAATGTTCCATTTTTCCCCGATATTCTCCACACGCGCACCTACCTTCCCCAACATGTCGCACCCAACTATCACCTGGTACTCCCGCGGCATGTTTCCTACGATATGTATCTTTAGATCTCCCCCTCTCTTCGCCCACCTATTTAGCCCTATGACTAACTCTCCCACTACCTCGCAAGGGCCTCCCAGGGTGATTAAACTACAATTACATACCTGAATCTGGAGTGCCCTCTCTCCACCATACAGCCTCTCCAGCGCTCCGCGGGACATGATGGTGTTGGTGCTTCCCGTGTCCACCAGACACATCTCTCCTCCTTTGACCCTAATTATTGGCAACGCACACATCCTCTCCCGAATTGCATTACATCTCAGGATGCGGTCGCCTCTCTGCCGATACGCTCCTCAGGCTTCATCACGTTGCTCCCATCTACGTGACTCGACCTTCTGCCCTGTCTGTCTCCTGTTTCTGCTGCGCCTCGCTTCTTCTCCTTCAGTTCCCGAAGTCCCTGATGACTCATCTTCTGATGATCCACTCTCCCCATGTGTCATGCTCCGTCTCTCTCTTACTTCTTGAGTGTTTACCTCCATTGGTTCTGGTCGTTGGTATTCTCTCCTCCGGAAGATATACGGGCAATGCCTCGCGATGTGTCCTTCCTCGCCACACTCAAAACATTTTGTTCGAGGACACTGTGCCACTAAATGTCCTGCCTTCCTACATCCGTGGCATTTTCTTTCTTCCCTGGGCGGGGCATACCTCGGTCTCGTTCCTCTAAATCTTCTTTCTCCTGTCGTTCCCTTGTCTCTGCCAATAACGGACGTTTCTGGTCTCCTCCAGGTTGGTTTCAGGGTCCGGGTTCTTTTGTATGCAACTCGGCTCCACTCATTGTCGACGTCTTGCACCCTCACTTCTTCCTCCTTGGCACTAGTGTCGATCATTGATTGTGCACACTCCGAGAACGAGCGCTCATCAGAGAATCCTTCCTTTCTTCCTGTCTCCTTGGCCAGTTGCACTTTTAGAATTGTGGATAAGAATCCCATTCTACCCTCCACCTCTTCTACGCTAATCGACTCTCTCATCTTCTCCGTTATCTTATTGAAACGGACTACTAACCCCGCAGCATATTGCCCGTTACTTTGTCTTGGGGACTTTGTCTCCCTAAACATTTGGAATATGTCCTCCTCGGGAGTCCATCGTCCTCCTCCGTACGCCTTCTTCAATCTCATCTTAATTAATTCCCACGGGGTTTCTTCATCTGCCTGAATTTGATTCAGTATACTTCTCTTGACCCGACATATCAGGGCCGCCTTCAACGATTCCGCGTCTCTGGGATCTATTAAATTTTCTTCTGCTTTAGCTCCAATTAAAGCTGTGAGACGGTCTCCTCCTTTTAGGAAATGGTTCAGCTCACCCAGTTCCCCAGTGAATCTCTCCAGCTCCGCAACAGCCTTCCTCAGATCCTGGGTATTCATCGCTTTTACCCTCATCAGCGCGAGCGCCGTGGCATGAACTTCTGGCATAGTTCCCACTCTTCTAATATCTGCTCCCTCTACGAGATTCAAGACGGGCTGTCTCAAAATTCCTCCTTCAGTCATCTTCTCTCTTTCGCGTATAGAAGAAAAAAAAACAAAAAAAAAATTACGCTCGCACTCGATAACTCTCTTTCTCCACGGTTCCCGGGTTTCGGCACCAGTTAATGTTTATTGAATTACAAGCTAAGAAAGGTTGGTAATAAGAACACGTAGAACGTTATAACAAGACTGCTTTATTTAGACCAAGATACCTCTATCTATAGGTATTACCTGTAAACATATACAGATAACATATGTTTGGGGATTAAGGCTGGGCACTAGCGGCGCCTGGACTTAACTTATATATATATATATAAATTATGTGTGTTGAAATATAACACAATACCAAAAAAAAAAATTAACTAATAATTATTGAATGTTGTGAGATGCATTATATCAAATATAAGTATTTGTGATAAATGTTCTGATTCATATCATATTTGCAATTTTCAATCACCCAATTATTCATACAGTATTTAGACCTCCCCAGGGACCTCCCAAATCCACATTGTTGTTACCTCCCTCGCATGCCAAAGAGGAAGTGAAGTCTTGGGAAGCCCCCACACTTTTCCTCCAGCCACATCACTGGATACGTGCCAATGGAGGATGACTAAAGGTGTGAGGGCCACAGACGTTGAGGACATGATTGGAGAAACTAGCCATTACCAGGACTCCCACTGTCAAGAAATTTATAGGAGGTCACGAGCCCACTACCACTTTATCCTCCAAGGAGGATTATAGGGATAAGTGGCACAGTTCAATGCCTGTGCTAGGGGATTAGGGTGGTTGTATAGGTGACTATGAAATTTCATAAACTTGGAAGGGATTAGTTCAACAATGTAAGGTATATTTAGATCGTTATGAACAGTTTTGTTGCTGACGTAATAAGGGGCATTTACTATTTTTCTCCGAACTTTTGATTGAAAGGACTTAATACGCTTGAAGTTCAACCTTTTTGCTGTCACCCATAACTCTATACCGTATGTCCAGATTGGCTTAAGTATAACTTTGTATATTAGTAATTTATTTTCTATTGAGAGATGGGTATCCGTTGAAGTAGTCTACACAGTTGTCCAAAGCGTGTTTTTAGTTCTAATCTTTTTAGCACTCTCGGGTACAGGAAGAGGAATAGAATTTTAAAAAATCTAGTGGACAAGACTTGCGGAAGAGGGTGAAGGTAATGTGTAATGGGAACATTTTGCTTCATTAACTTTGATCCGCCATTGGTTGCACCAATACTCGATTTCATCAAGGTGTTTTTGAAGTTTATGGGATGCAATATCGCGTTCTGGGTGGAATGACAGGACTGCAGTGTCTTCTGCAAATATTGCCAAGACGGTATTGGGGGTAGTAGGGACAACAGCGGTTTATAGGTTGTAGAGGATGGGACCCAGGACAGTGCCCTAGGGAACTCCTGCGTTTATGAGATAGTAGTGCATTACTATTTGCTTTCAAGGGCGGAGGATATGTGATCAACAACACGAAGGCCTTGTTGAGTAGTGGAATGTCGTAGATGGAAACCAAACTGGTGGATCGGAAAAAGGTTTTTGGATTCAACAATTCGAAGTAGACGTTTGAATTGGCGGTTTCCAAAAATGTTTGCAAGGATAGGAAGTCACGTCACCTATCCCTCTCTTACTTCACCAAAAGCCGCTAAACCTTATGAATTCAAATACCTTATCAAAAACTTACCTTACCAGAACTCTCCCGGAGATTTACTCCTCAAATTCTCCAAAAACTTCCTCCTAGGGCCATAATCTTCCTAACTTATAAATTATCATAACGAGGCACTTTCCTCTCCTCTGGAAAAATTCCATTATTGTCTTATTCGCTAAACTTAGTAAACCACCCAATGACGCCTCATCTTGCCTTCTGCAAATATATGAATTACCTACACCTCTCCCTTCCCTCCTCATCCTCTACATCCATCCTTCAAACAGGACCCTCCTAGTACAAGGATCCACACAAATCAAATAAATTTCTCCTTTTATTTTTCCCTTATCGTTATTTTTCAAAGCCTGAGAGTTAGGGGGAAAAAAAGGAAAAAATATATATATATAATGTTATCTATATGCTGTAATACATTTCTGTTCTCATTGGATTGGTCTCACAGGATTGGTGCCATAACTGCAGATTTTTTTAAATTATAAGATAGTGGATATTTTAAAAATAACTAAACAATAATTATAATTAAAATTGTTAGTAAATTTGGTTTATATAGATTCACTCAGATATTGTGAGACAAATGTATAACATGTTCCAAAACAAAACAAGCCATTATGGGAAGGTTTAAAAGTCAGCTGGGTAAGGAAGGGATAATAACCTCCTCTATCTGTTTTCAAATAAACCAGAATCCTGGTATTCATTTAGGTATGCTATTAATTAATAAAAATAAAATCTAAAATGTTATTTAGCAGACGTAAAATCTGTCACGTCAACATGATTTTTAAATTGTTTAAAATTTTGGCATAAAAAGTATATTAAGGTTCTCACAATCAGTTTTACAACATTTCAAACTTTTTCCTAAATTGTAAATGTCGATAGATCAAGTTTATTAACTAGATTTTATTTCAATTATATCTAACATATCCACTATCTTATAATTGCCAAAATGTCAATATTAAACATTATTAACATATATCTCAGGTTTGTTAATTTAATATGGTTATTTTATGAGCTATGATATTATATCACGATTGGGAAAATTATTGTTCAGCAACCAATTAATCTGTAATTCCGTAGTTAACCCCACATAGTAATTTTTTAGAACAGCTTTTATGTGTATGAGGAGTTAATTGTGAATTTAAATCTGGCTCAACATAAAATAAAATTGTTATTTCAGGTTATTTTTATAAAAAATACGAATCACTTGGACCGATTGGACACAAGACCGTTCGTTTCAAGAATAAAGAAACTTCACCGACTTAAAGACTCATCAATCTTAATTTTCGTCTTTATTTCACATTGTATGTGTAACAGTGTGTTCTAAAGAAAATATCGCTAGCAATTATGAAAAGTGGCAATTATTAAAGAGGAAATGATGAAGACCTAAAGTAATCAAAACTCTCCTTTTTGATAAAACATTATTCTTCCTAATGTACAGATTATTGATCTGCAATCAGATTTTCAATATCGCTCTCTTTTTCTTTTTTTTTTCGGACAAAAAATCATTTCTTGTGATCTATGAGTTCTTTTTTTACCACCAGTAACACATCCATGATATTCAACATTATTACACTTTGAACTGGCAGAAATACGACCAAGTGCTCTTCACACAACTCCAACTGAAAACTGTCTTATTGGAACAGGTGTTTAGTACTTCAAGATGTGATGTTTTGATTTTGAATGAACATCGACCTAATAAACTGTGTGTACAAAAAAAAATAATTGTATAATCATATATAAAGACCTGAGCCAGCCAGAGTCTTCAGTTAGAAAGATGCTCGCATTGTGTGCTATACTTCTGTCTGCAGCTCTGGTCGGTGCCGTACCAGCAGTCAGTGGTGACCCTATCGTGTCGCTGATAAAAGAGGTGATATCCAAAGCCAACCAGTACATCGAGGAGAACCAACTGGACACCCTCCCGATGCCCGACATTGGCAAGTATTTTTGGGAGCCTCTTCACCTGAGGAACGGTCGCTTAAGCAACTTCTCGTCTCTCCAACTGGTGGGAACTCCTACCGTCAGGGAAACCGATAACCCGGACGGCTCGACCCTCTACACCTTAATGCTCCCCCTTGGTTTGGACAAGGTCGCCATTGACTACGACTACAGCATGACACTATTGTATGTGAGAAGACGCGAAGGTGTCGCGACCATCTCGACGACCTATGACTCCGCAAAGGTCGAAGTAGAGATCCTCATATCTAAGGACAAATGTAACGCCACCCTCAACAATGTCGTAGTGGAGAACTTGGGAGAGTTCGCCATTTCGATTGTGCCAGATAACTTCCCAGAAGTGAGAGAAGTCAGCCAGACCATCCTCAATATCATCACTCCTAACCTTTTGCCATTTACTGATATTGCTATAAGCAATGCCATATCCTCTGATTTGTTTCAGAAGATATTTTCACAAGAAGTTTGTGACAATATACCTTTGTAAAGAAAGTCTGGTAACTTATAAATGAAATGCGAGTTTTTATCTATATATTACCTATTAACTGGACCTATTTGTTTTACTGGCATTTTTAATCAAGCCTCACAAAAATTGTTAGTTTAAGACCTAGCACGGGCAAGATATCATATTTAGTTTGCTTTTTCTTAAATTAAACTTAACTATTAAACTATTTCAGATTTTATTGTTTTTTTAAAAATGAATTTAATTTGTATATAAAACATACAATTATAAATCAGGATACTAACTATTATTTCAATTTTTTTTAGTATTGCAGCTATAGGTAGGGTGTTTAAAAACGATGAACCGTCTTATCTAAGCTTCTTTCACTTAAAATGATGGAGCATAGAAAAATATATTGTCTAATGTTCCAAATTACAAATATTCTTCAAACGATTAATTAAAACATTGTAAGATGCAGGAAAGGTTACCTAATTCTAGATGGCATTGATAATGTGATGGCAAACATTATAAGAAACTGTATTTCGTACAATAAGCTAAGAACATATGCCAAGAGTACCCATGCGATACGCCAGTGTACTCTTAATGCAAGTAGATCATTTGGGACCTTTCACATAAATCTATTGGTGGACTCCAACAACCATCCAAGTGGCCTATTGTAGCCCTGTGACTCCTATATCTACGAGAGACAAACTTTCAATTGTAGTGGCTGCTGAGATTTTTAATATAGTGGCTTTTAGTAATCCACTATATTAAAAATGAAGACCTGGATGTTGTCGAATAAAAGTACCAAATATAAGCCAATTACAATTAACCACCGCAGCTGGACAATTAATCGAATTCAGCTCATCTCGATTATATTATATTTGTAAGTTGGCAGCTTAACCATTGTACAGATAATGGTTAATATGAGTATACCATTATATTTGTAAGTTGGCAGCTTAACCATTGTACAGATAATGGTTAATATGAGTATACCATTATATTTGTAATTTGGCAGCTTAACCATTGTACAGATAATGGTTAATATGAGTATACCATTATATTTGTAATTTGGCAGCTTAACCATTGTACAGAAGATAATGGTTAATATGAGTATACCATTATATTTGTAATTTGGCAGCTTAACCATTGTACAGATAATGGTTAATATGAGTATACCATTATATTTGTAAGTTGGCAGCTTAACCATTGTACAGATAATGGTTAATATGAGTATACCATTATATTTGTAAGTTGGCAGCTTAACCATTGTACAGATAATGGTTAATATGAGTATACCATTATATTTGTAATTTGACAGCTTAACCATTGTACAGATAATGGTTAATATGAGTATACCATTATATTTGTAAGTTGGCAGCTTAACCATTGTACAGATAATGGTTAATATGAGTATACCATTATATTTGTAAGTTGGCAGCTTAACCATTGTACAGATAATGGTTAATATGAGTATACCATTATATTTGTAATTTGGCAGCTTAACCATTGTACAGATAATGGTTAATATGAGTATACCATTATATTTAGAATAGTAGTATTTTGATCTCCGTTATACATTTTCCAGTGGTGGCACTCGATTTATCATTATTTCATTTACATAAAGTTAATCTTTTGTCTCTCGGATAGTTAGAAAAGAAAAAGCAAAATTGTCTGCAAGGTAAGTGAAGTTTATTGATTAATATAAGTATACACGCTGGCATCACACAGTGTCATGTGAGACGGATGCAATCTCTTAAGTGAGTCTCCTAAATCTACTCTAGTAGTATATACTATCAATAAAATATTTATAATTAAGTAAAAGAAGCCTTATTATGAAAAAAAAAAAAATATATATATATAAGTATATAACCTCTTTTTATTCTTAAAATAACAGTTTTTATAGAGGAAACTGTTGGCAAGCAAAATCAGAAAATGCTTTCTTGAATAAGGCAGTGTCAACTACTCCGTTTACCAGCTTGTTTATTAGAGGCAAAAACTTTGGAGAGATGAAGTCAACAATGAGCTGGTTGACGGCAGTGAGTCCTGGTAAATCATCCGGGTCAATGGTGATGTCGAAGTGACCGAACTCAACGACCTGGACACTGTGTAATCTAGCCTCGCATTTGCGGTCGTCGCCAATGACATAGGTGCCCTGAACCTGCGCAGTGGTCTTGTTGCTCAGGATGGAAGCGTTCCCGGCCTTGGTGTGGAACCAGTTGGTGATTGAGAAGTCGTAGTGGATGCCCACCTTGCGCAAGCCGACGGCGAGGTCGAAGGTGACCACCATCCCACCGCCCGGGGTCTCTACCGAATCCACGTCGGGGTCGCCTTGCAGCTCCATTGAAGAGAAGTCGAGGAGTTTCCCATGCCTCATCTTCAACGGGTCCCATGGGAAGAGCCCTATGTCGGGCATCGGCAGCACATCCAGGTGGTTCTGCGCGATGATAAGGTCGGCTTGGTAGATGGTTTCTTTTAGCATGTTGACGAGTGGTCTGTCTTCCCCCAGGCGCTCTGCAGAGGCTAGACCGACCAGCAGGAGTACAGAAACTGTGGGCAGTACAGACATCTTCGGAACTGAATGATCAGGCACTCAGGATCTTATATAGTTACGATCCTCTTCATAGTTTTGATTTCTATCTCCTAGTATTTAGGCCAACACTTAAATATCCAATAGAAACCACTTGTTATTATCTATAATAGATCGCATTGTGTGGCTCGAAGCCAAACAATATAGACATTTTTGAAGAATTCCATTAATTTAGACCATCATAATTCCAACAGTTCATTTTTGGTTAAAATACTTAGCTTATAAGATTTACATTGTGCAGTAAATGTAAGGTTAACCATCTAAAGTACGAAGTTAAAGTCCCGTGTGGTGCATATTATTAGGGATTCAAAATCATTAACTTTATTCCCTACTAAATGAAAAAGGGAAATATTTATTTTTGAATAAGCAAGTAAATTGACTTATATTCCTCTTCCACTGCTACCTTTCTGGTAGGTTTTTGCGTCATTGGGGCCTCAAATGGGATAACCATTCGAAATTGCTCAGGATGCGTTTAAGTTGCGCACACGATATTAATTCCAATTTCAAAGACTTTTTCCAATTATAAATTATTATTTATTGTAGGTATCGCCAACCATATATGTAAATTACCCTATACTCTGGTGCAAATAATGTATTATAATATAAATGTAAATCTTTGTAAGCTTCTAGTAATAAACCAGGTGGGTCCATGCGGTAGTGTAGCAAGGCAGGTAAATGAGGGGTCACCGTCATAAACGGCACCTGACTGTCATAAAACAGACCCATGCAGACCTAGGGGCACCTCTAGGCGGTCATAAAACCTAAGTGGGTGAGTTCCTAGCAGCCATAAAACACACCCTTTTAGGCCAACAGTCATAAACCTAAGGGGGATTGGCCACCTGGGCATCATAAAACATACCCCTTTCAGCCGACTCCACCTTCCACTAGGAAGGGGGAATAGTATTTAAACCAGGAAATTAGGCCCTGTAGGTCTACTCTCTCTCTCTGCCACACCTCTGCGCCGTCACCCTGTCTGACAACCTTGCAGACCTTCTGACGCCTCGCTCCTGTTACACTGCCATGCTCCGCTCGAACTTTGAAAACAGGTCTTATTCTTTATGAAACCTCTGTACCTCTTCTCTTGAACATAGTGTGTTGTCGGGACACATACCTATCATAAATGGAGTCAGATATTAACGCCGACATGGAACAATGGTTCATGTTAGAAACTACAACAATCCGCACTTGTCACCAGGGCTAGAGTGATTAGGCACTCCCCTAGTGGCAACCCGACATTTATTATTTATGTGCTACATCTATAAATGGAATCCCTCTGTAAGTGGAACAAGCTTGTAGTCCCATAATTTTTGACTCAAGTAACTTCTTCAATTAGAGTATTTTGACCTCTAACAGCGGAATCAATTTTTGTGGATATTGCCTGTGTACGCAAGGCAGACATTTCTAAGAAATCTCTTTCAATGAGTGAAAAACTAAAATGTACGCCTAAGTTTGAGAGGAGTATTCAAGGGACGAAATCTCAAAACAGTTTGGTGTACCAAAAGCAAAATTGGCCGTATACTACGTATTAGAAAAAAGATTGAATGTCTGTGTTCAGAAGGGCATGGAAAGATGAAAATATTTCGTGTTTGCGAATATTATGAGCTAGAAAAAATGCCTCATAACATGGCTAACAACTGCACAGCACACTTTAATTAATCTGATTTCTTAAAGTTTTATATCTATCATTACATTGCACTCTGTTGCGAAGCACTTATGCAGCCAGGTTTGACAATAATTATAATTAATTAAAAATGTAGAATTAAATAGGAATAAAAGAGTTAATAACTAGGCCAAATACAAATAGAAAATACTAAATCCATAGAGATGAGGGAAGAATAAACAAAACCAAGCAAGGCATGTTATTTCATCCGCTATGTTCAGTACCTTCAGCTTCTCTACTGCAATATAATTCCATGTCATTCTCTCTCTCTTTCGAAGCATAACTTGTGTTATATTATATGTTATAATATTATATTATGTGAGGAAAACCAAGGAAATTATTATAAAAAACATTCAAAATTAACGAAAGTTTAATTTATCCTTACAGAAACCACCAAGATGAATATACAATTTGCTATGATGATTTGGTAGTTAATCCTACAGACCAGAGATCCTCTTGCAGACGAGTTCAGAAAATATTTGCTGGAAGACTGTGCTATAGACAACTGCACTTGAAGACTGGAAGACTTGAAGAGACCAAGTTAAGGATGGCTTGTGAAACTTTGCTCAATCCAGGAATGTCGTCTGGGCTGATGGTTGATGGTGAGCTTTAGTTTTCCGAGCTGGTCGATTGATATCCTCATCAAGCTAGCACTGGAAGTACCATCCTTGGCCACCCTAACGGCTCCCTGGTATTTGAATACATTATTGGCGGGAGTTAGCGTAACCATGCCGACCCGTTCAAACAAGCCTGCCACGTTCACGTGGAATGTGTAGTTCATGAAGATTTCACTGAGACCAACACGAACATCGAAGACATACTCAGTCGATCCATCGCTTTTTTAAATCTTGTAAATGATTGGTGTTCCTTTGAGTTCGTTGGTGTTGAACTCACCCATCTTGCCGTCAGTAAGCTTGACGATGTCTGTAGGCAGGTATTCTCCGATGTTCAGGAGATGGAACTTAGTCAGTCTGCTGTCCTCGATGTACTGTACTGTACGATAAATTTATATTAATTATAGATATATTTTTTTTATCATTACAGAAATGGCGCCATAACGGCAGTTATAAGTTAGCGTATATTTTATATAATTATATAAACTAAACAATAATTAAAATTAAAATTGTTAATAAATTTGATTTATATAGTCTTACTCAGAAATTTTAGCATACGTGTAAAATCCTTCTAAAGAAATCAAAGTATTTTGAATAGGTAAGGGATAATAATCTATAACTGTTTGTAAATCCTGGTAATTTATTTAAGTATGCAATTAATTAATAAAAATTAAATCTAAAAATGCTATTTACCAAACATAAAAATTAAATTTCAAGATTAACCGTAACATGTATTATAATTTGTACCATTTATTTTAAATTTCTGCATAAAAAAGTAGATTAAGGTTACTACAATCTGTTTTACAACATTTAAAACCTTTACCAAAATTTCTAGATAAGAGTAAGTCTAGATAAGTCAAGTTTATTAAATAATTTTTATTTTAATTATTGCTCAATTATATCTAATATATCCACTATCTTATAATTTAAAAAATGTTTACTTCTGACTGCAGCTCTGGTCGGCGCCGTACCAGCAGTCAGCGATGACCCTATCGTGTCGCTGATAAAAGAGGTGATATACGAGGCAGACCAGTACATCGAGAAGAACCATCTGGACACCCTCCCGATGTCCACATAGGCAAGTATTTCTCGGAGCCTCTTCACCTTAGGAACGGTCGCTTAAGCAACTTATCTTCTCTCCAACTGGTGGGAACTCCTGGAAACCGAGAACCCTGGCAACTCGACCCTCTACACCTTCAAGCTCCTCCTTGGTTTGGACAAGGTCGCCATTGACTACGACTACAGCATGACACTACTTGTGATAAAACGTGAAGGTGTCGCGACCATCTCGACGACCTATGACTCGGCAAAGGTGGATGTGGAGATCCTCGAATCTAAAGACAAATGTAACGCCACCCTCAACAATGTCGTTATCGAGGACTTCGGAGAGTTCACCATCTCAATAGTGCCCGATGACATCCCAGAAGTGACTGCGATCAACCAGGCCATTCTGAATTGGGTCACTCCTAACCTTTTGCCAATTACTAATGCTGCTATAAACAAGGTCATATCATCTAATTTGTTTCAGAGGCTGTTTTCACAAGTAGTTTGTAAAAATGTACCTTTGTAAATATATCAATGCATTATGAAGAAAATGTAAGTAAACAGCCCACGTGCTAGGCGAGATATCAAACTTAGTTTGCTCTTTCTAAATTTAACAACAGTAAAACCAATTAAGGTTGATTAACTAATTAATTTAAGCACCATGAAACTTAAGAGATCCATACCTTCCTATCATATTGAATCAAAGGTCTCGTCGGCCTAATTAATATGTGATTCTTTTATTTTATATTGAGCTGTAATAACACAAAGTCATATTATTGCTATTTAAATGTTTGGAATTACTACTCAATCAGATTGTACGGTGGATACCCAGGTCAAATTCCTGGCTGTTTTAAAAAATATAATAGAAAATATAAATTTAAACTACTAAACTAAATTTAAACTACTAAGGCTTTCGATAATCTTTCTCATTACTTCTTCTTGATTGATATCCTAAGTTTTATATTGAATTATATTTATTTGTATTCACATTCAAAAGCAGTTATTTTAACACGCCCCATTGATCAGCACACTACATAAGAATTTAATCCAAGGTCACAGCTGTTTTATTAAAAAACATACATATATGAAAAAGAAATTGTCATTAATGTTTCTTTTTAATTATAATCAACTAAACCTCTAGCATTTTATTTGATACGGTATTCACTTTTATAGGAAACTATTTTTTTTTATTGCCTGGTAATTAATTAATATATAATTATATTTTAAGGGATTTAAATATTTTTCGTGTCATTGGGTAATCAAATGTAATCTTGACATTTCATTTTTATAGATCAACTGAACTCATCCCTTCTAAGTTCTTAAAATTGCATAGTAACCTATTCAACCACCCTAATCCCCTAGCACAGTCATTACACTGCACCACTTATCCATATAATCCTCCTCGGAGACTAAAACGGCAGTGGCCTCGTGACCTGCTATAAATACGTGACAGTAGAAGTCCTGGCTCTACTGTTTGGGACACCACTCTTCCGATTCCTACACACTAGCACAATAACTCGACTCCGGAGCTTCCAGAACAACATCCTGCCACGGCACTATGGCATACCCCTTTTCGTGATATGAAGGCTCCCGACATCGACGAAAAGTTCGAGGTCCCCACCATCACCGAAGCCATCCAAAGAAGACACATCAAGTTCTTTGACTCGATGAAACATAGCCAAAACCCTCTATTCCGAGACATGACACCCCCACCGCTAACGGCAAGATGGCAATTCTCAAGATCTGGTAAAGCAGACCAAATGGTGGACATCACGGCGCTTGGCCCACCAACAACAATCCTCTAACGGGCACCCATCACTGATAAGACTGCACTACATGCCTAGAGGGACTCTAGGCCCAGCCACCAGTGGACTCTCACCACTGTACTGCAACTATCAACCTCTACTGAGGCTTCCCACACTCCTTAATTCCCTGACACCAGCTTCAAGCGAGTGCTCCTGGTACAGGGATCCGCTCAACCTGGCCAGTTTCTCTAATCATGTCCTGAGCGTCTGTGACTCTCGCGCTCTTGGTCAGCTTCCGCTGGCTCTTATCCAGTGACGCGGCTGACGAAGGAGCGTGGGGGACTTCCCTAGCCTCCGCTTCCTCCTTCGCACACGAGGGAAGTGACGACCATGGACTTGGGGGGCCTCTGGGTTGTTTGTATATATAGTATGAATGAGCAAGTGAATGAAGATTGTAAATATGGTATGAATGAGATCATTTATCATAATTACTTATAGCCCGATCAGGCAGATTGTAATTTTATCATAATAAAGTTGTTAATCATATCAACTAGGGAACTGTCAATAGCCAGGAGAGGCAGACACACAGGTGCGAACATTTTGTCTCCTAGATGTTTATATCTAACTACAACAGCTGTGGCGTGGTTACCAATAATCGTGTACTGATGTCAGATATATAATGTTTATAATAAAGTACAATCCCATTGTACAAGCCCTCCAAGGGAAGCCATTAAATGCAAACATTATACTACTGTTATGAGAAAGCTAAAATTAATTAACTTAATAAAAGTGGGAATGAAGGGTAAATTTTAGCAGCCTGTCATATTCATACCTTAAGGTATCTATAAACATGAAATGTCAAGATTACATTTGATTACCCAATGACACGAGAAATATTTAAATCCCTTAAGATATAACCATATGGCTATGATAACCTGTCATATTCAACATATAAATAGTAAATAAATTATGCTAATTATCCTCTTACAGGAATTTCGTCTCGATCGATGAAAAGTTGTATGGATATTGAAAAATAAGAGATTATATAAATCTGATACATAAGAACCATTATTTGTTTCAAAGAAAATTATTTTTATATAACTAGAGGTAATTGATACTTTACAAAAAAATCCAAAATGACTTGAATGAAATGAAGAGAAGGAGTAATTAGTAAAATCATTAAAACCCTTAATTGTGTGATATTGCACACTTAACTATTTTATTATTATTTTTTCTTGATGTTACTGATTGCTATGACTATTCAAACAGGAATGTAAATAAACTGGGAACAAGAAGATAAAAAAACATGAAATGACTGATCCGTCGCGGCTATTAGATGGTCGAGTCATTACAGAGGCCCTGGTCATGGTTGAACGCCGGGTTGGGACTGCTACAAATGTTGCCATCCCCCACGGCATGGAGCAATTTTTCAAAAAACGTCTCGGATTAATAAAAAAAAAAAAAAAAGGACAAAGAAAATTGTTAATAACAGGGAACAATGCGGCATTAAGGGTTTCAATCATAACCAACGTCATTAATTAAAGCAGCCAACCTACCTTTTATTCCTTTCAATCTTTTTCTTTTTTCTTTTTTTATTATTATATGCATGCCTTTCTGCCCTTCTTTAAACACAACAACTGATAAGTCGGCATATCGAAGAATAAAATGTACTGTTAAGTATTTTTATTTTTTTATTAATTGAGATTGAAGAGCTCATTCACAACATACAGAATCCATTCACTCAATGTGTACAGTTC
Source organism: Acanthosoma haemorrhoidale (assembly GCA_930367205.1). Classification (NCBI taxonomy): domain Eukaryota; kingdom Metazoa; phylum Arthropoda; class Insecta; order Hemiptera; family Acanthosomatidae; genus Acanthosoma; species Acanthosoma haemorrhoidale. The sequence goes on along the minus strand of OV884014.1, from coordinate 20,111,971 downwards.
ACACCCGTGCTGATATTTCCTGGCTCTCAGACCGTCTAGTCTCGACGACCAGTGAGGTGTGGGTGAGAGAACCACAGACGCTCAGGGGTGGGTAGCCACTAGGAATTTACTATGGGATTTCCATGAGTGGAAATGTTTTCGAATGATTCGGTTAATCTTGAGGTTGTCACATAACGAGCTGTGGGTACGTGAAGATCATTGTGGAGGGTATGAGATCACTAATGTAGAGGGGTGCGTTGAATACATTTTGGATTTTGGAATCGGTTTGGATGTACCCCACAGTTCATATGTTCAAATCGGTTTTAAAACCTTTCTGAATATGTGGTATGTTTTCAAGCGTGAGATTATAATTCCTACAAATCAGTCTATAAAGTTCTCCAAAACTCATTTCTAATACGATTCGTTCAAAACTTTAATTGATTTGTGTTTAAATGAACCTGTCGGTAGTAGTTTTTATTCCGAAATGAATAAAAAAAAAAAAAAATGGTATTAACATTGCTGCCGTCTATTTTCAATAACCTTGATTTGAAAAGTTGATACTCATCACAACAGGTCGCGCTGCCATGCATGTTTTAAATTATACAATATATTTTATGTTAATAAACAATATCTAGTATGCCAAAATAAATTGATTCTTTTTTTTTATTATTATTAAACACCTTTACTATGATAATATTACAATCTACTCATTGGGTAATAAGTAATTGTGATAAATGATCTCATTTATATCATATTTACAATTTTTCATTCACGCGCTCATTCATGTAGTATTTACAAACAGCCTACAGACCTCCGAAATCCACATGGTTTCCACCTCCCTCGCATGCGAGAGAGGAAGCGGAGGAGACTTGGGAAGTCCCCCACGCTCCTCCGTCAGCCGCGTCACTGGATACGAGCCAGCGGAGGCTGACCAAGAGCGCGAGAGCCACAGACGCTCAGGACATGTGTGGAGAAAATGGCCATTGCCAGGACGCATTTATAGCAGGTCACGAGGCCACGGCCATTTAAGTCTCCGAGGAGGATTATAGGGATGAGTGGTGCAGTCCAATGACTGTGCTAGGGGATTAGGGTGGATAGTAGTAAGGATAGGTTACTATGGAGATTCAGCCGAATATGTGGTATGTATGAAATAAGCCTGTGACACAAAATAGACTTTCAAAGATTTTAGAAAAACAATATATTTATTGTTAAAAAATTATCAATTTTTTGGCGAACAAGATGAAAATAAAGTTTTCTTCAAAAATTCATAACTGTTCTATTTAAAACTATTTATCAGACCTGTTTAGATTATTACAAAAATCGCTCGAGACTATTTCTGCAATTTATACGGCCTTTATTTTGATTATATAGATCATAAAATTTGATTAATAATTGATGGTATTTTAGTTTACCATTATTATATTAATTGAAGTTTAACCAATACGGTAATAATTAAAGATTTACTTTGTAAGTAATTGGAAAAAAATGGTCATGCTGATGTTATATTTACTAAGTTTTTTAGCTATAAAAACTAATGAGTAGATGCTTAAAGTCTTAATTAATGTTAGAGGGATAACTTTATGCATAAGTATTCGTATCAGGGATCTTTTATGTGCGTATATAAAGGATGTCACATAGTTGACGCAAGATTTGATTTAAACAGAAAACACAGTTTTTCGTATTTTTGTTGCTATTTTTTTTTATTGAATTATAAAGTAAATAGGATAGGGTTATTTATGGAATAACACATCGGGCAAATGGCCTCCACGACTTTGCTGGCACATACGCACTCTTTTGTCGACATTTTCCATGACCATTTGGCATAATTTCCTCTTTTAATGCACGGGTGGATGTGGGCTTGTTGACATACACCTTTGACTTCAAATAACCCCATAAAAAGAAATCTAAAGGTGTTAAATCACACGATCTAGGGGGCCAATTTTGATCACCGAAACGAGAGAGTACAGGACCTAGAAATGTCTCACCACATATTGGTCACATCAATATCATCCAATTTCGGTACAAATAACTGTGTTTACGACGCCGAATTGATGTTCCTTGATTTTCAACAACACTCTCACGGTTTGTTTTTGGACGACCAGTGTGTTTAGTGTCTCCAACTGATCCAGTCTTTCTAAATTTTTCAATTAATATCTTCTCAGTTGATGAAGTCAAAACACTATTCCGACCATATTTTAATATTTATAAATAACTTTCATTATTTTTGAGATATTGTTGAACAATAAAGACACGTTGTTCTATCGTGTAACGCTCCATTTTTACCAACCCTAAACTGTCAGCTGTCAAATTGTTTTTTTTTTAGGGTCGCCAGCACTTTACTGTACAAATGGCGGCAAATTCAAATCTTGCGTTAATTCTGGGACACCCTTTATATACATTTTTTATTTTTTCATTTCTCTGCACATTGCAAATATTAGGGGGGACCGAAACTGTCAAAGATGCCTCTTCATGTTAAATGAATGTTTGTTCTTAAAGGGCATGGTCCCAATATAATAAAGATATTATTACCATACTATATACTGCGTCAACTAGTATAGTATTAAAGCGACCGTCTCGCATTCGCAACAGCATATTCCACAAACCTGCTGCATTTCAGGTACCTTCGGACTCACCTCCTAAAAAACTACCCCCTCCCCACCCCGGCTAGCCGTGGAAGAAGGATAACGATCTACGAGATGGGAGCTGAGGCCTTGTTTCGAACGGCTCCTGGAGAGAGGGTCTTAAAGACGCTTTGAAACATTTATACAGGGCTGGTGTGGCGCAGGAGGGGTTGACAGTGATGGATTGCCCTGAGTCACCCCGCACACCACACCGGCTATTTAGATGTCTCCGCGCTCCGTGCGGCATTTTTGCAATTTATATCACACGGCGGATATCCCATGTACACAAGCACTGGGGTAAGGTAAAAAACACACTTGACCGATCCATGACCAGACAGAATGTTTCAAAAATATATATTTTCGTACGAGCATAGAGTTCATACACTTCGTATAAGAACGACATCAGTTCTGTACATCTGAAGCCAGATATTTAGGCCATATGTGCCTATCTCTGTAAATGCGGGTAAGACTGACTGCTTTTTTTTTCTCTTTCCAAAACGGAAAAAGTCCGCTGCCTACTAGTTACATAGTAGGAACGCACCAAAATTCACCAGCCAACAACCTAGTATATTTGTGGATTAAAATGGACAGACACCGCATTTATTGACTTCCCCCAATCTATCACTGCGCCTAAAGCTCATGATATATAAGGGTGTCCTCAGACCTGCTCTGCTGTATGGTGCACCGCTTTTTCGTCATCTGAAGTATCCGACAGCTCGGCGACTCCAACAATTCCAAAACGGCTTACTGATGAAAGTGGTCAGACATACTTCATTCGAGCAGCGAAGCAACAGTGAGCTTCACGAGATCTTTGAGCTGCCTACAGTGGATGAATTTATCCAACGTAGACATACCAAATTTTTCGACTCCCTACAATACTTGACAAACCCGGTGTTTAACACGATAACTCCCGCTCCGTTCCACCACCGATGGCAAGACGTAGTCGAGGCAGGAACGCTTTAGTCTTAGGTTCTAGTTTTGGATTTAGTTTTTAGTTTCCCACAATGCAAACTGAAGGTGAGCACCATCACCTAGTATTGTATATATATTATTGACCTTTTAACTTCAAAGCGATATTGTTATTGTAATTCTACCCTCCTTCGAATGCATCTGCGTATGCAGCACGAGGAGAACATTGTAAATAGAATATAGTATATTGTAAAAAATGTTAATAAATAAAGGGGTTTTGAAAAAAAGAAAAAAAAACATCTGAAGCACCTGTGAGGCCTTCAATGTGAAATGTAGAAATTCGCACTTCTATGGCGCTACAGAAACAGCAGCAACCGACCTTTCTAACCACGAACAAAGAGGTAGCTAATTTTCAATTTCGGAATATCAGGATTAGCCAAATTACGTTAGACGCTCAATGTAAATAACTGATTGTAACTCACGAAATCAGCAAGAATATTAATCATGAAAGGTTAAACTCAGCTCGCAGAGGGTACCAATCGGGTATCTACCTGATGCTCAAGCATACCTACTAACTAAACTACCGATTAAGCGGAAAAATTATCCTCAAAAAACTTCTGTTAATGAAATTTATCAAGAAGATGAGTAAGAAGACACTCAATTATAAGACCAAATTTTAATTATTAGGATTCAAGAGGATAGGAGAAATATACTCCTCGGTGCCATAATTTTGTCCACGAATCGAGTTTGTAATAATACTAACTCCTCACTGGTTATACTCCCTCAAGCATATACATAACGGTTATGAATTACAGTCAGGGAAACAACAAAATTAAAATTGAGTTTATTAGTAATAAAAAGGCAAACATTCTTACCAATCCTACCTGTAACATAAATGTTGCGACCGCTAACAACATAAGATAAATCACCCTATACTCTATTGTATATATATTGTAAATAAATGTAAATAATTTTACCAAAATATAAATCATTGTAAATGTGGTAAACAATAAACATGCAGCTGGGAGGCACTTAGTTATATGACTGGGGCACCAGCTGCCAGTAGCAGGTACTAAGCGACCCAACCCGTCGAGAGACCCTTACCCAGGTCACGTATCAAGAAAGAAAACCACGTACTCAACGGGCATTGGGTACTACAAAACCAGAGCTGATTGGCTACTGACGAAGCCAGCTGGGTATTTAAGACCGGCGGTTTGGGGCCTATATATCATTCTCCTGACAACTGACTGGCTTGTGGCTGCTCTGATGTAAACTCTGAAACTTGACTTCTTCGTCGTGAAAACCTCTGCATCTCTCATTCCTCACCTCGCTACGTTTTAGTCCGGCGTTGTCAGACCCCGCACCTTCCTAGTGGGAATCTCTGCCTTCATCTCACTAAATCTAGCACCTCCTTGGGAGAGACCTCTCCCTAGTGGACTACGGCTGTCGCGGCCCTGCAGCTTACCAGGCAGTGTCTGCTGTGACAATTCAGTCTGCCTCTCTCCGGTTCACACTCGCCTTTGGGATCTGGACGGATTTCACCTACCCTCAGATACCGAGTGTGAATTCGTGGTCATTCCAAGACCGCACAAACTACCTACCTACCTACCTATTACCTCTTCTCCTGAACATAGTGCATTGTCGGGGCACATACCTATCAAAAAATGGAGTCTAATAGTAAAGCCGTCATGAAACGATTGTCTAGGTTATAAACTCAAACGACCCTCACTTCGTCACCGGGCTAGGGTAACTAGGCACCCCCGTTGTGTCGACAATACATTTGAAGAAATACATTTTCTTTGTAAAATTATATAAATTACCCGATTCCAGGCTCAACTTTGACTGTATTATGGCGAAGACAGGGGCGTTTCTTTACACAGAAGACATACATCTATGAGTTCCTGAGACTATTATGTAATGCATAGAAATACATCGCAGACATCCTCAAAGAATAGGTTACCTTTTAATTGTCCTTTAAAGGTACGATTACCTTTTTATGCCTGGACGAGATACAATAGGGTGACTAGCTTGCAGGCCGGACGTCGATCCCAGTCCGTTGAAGCCCGTTCCATCCGTCGGCAATCGAACCTTGTTGAAATGCCGTACATCCACCTTGCGGTCGTTTTTTTGTAATAATTGGTTAGGAAAGAGAGATGCAGAGGTAGTTGAAAGAGAAGGCCATGGTTTGAGTAGAGCAGAAAGCGCCAGTGCAGAGAAAGAGGAGAGAGTAGTGTTTCAAGTGCCGGTCCTGTCTGTTCTGCCGTCTCTCCTAAGACAGCCGGGTTATATAGGCATGCCAGCCGTGGTGGGGATGGCTCCCCCACCTGCGGTTGTTTCCCCCACTAGCTTCTCTCTCTCTGACTGACGTCATAACCTTTATTATAAAAATATGGAATTATAGAAGGATATTTTCTGGGCCGAGAAGAGGGGAACTTCTAATTATTCGTAATTAAGAGGTGGCCACAACATAAGCTAGTAAATTAATAATATGTAAATGATACAAAATAGTTCATAAAAGAATTAGAAAAATGACAAAGCTACTTATCGTTTGACCAAACAGTTTCACTGTAACCAGTTTTGTAACGTTATTAGGTTTTTATGGATGTTTTCGTATCTCATTTATTATTTTCTATATAATTTTGAGAAGAAAGACCTATTGCTCAGTTATTATAAGTATAATATCACTAGCGAGGGCAGGTGAAAACAGCCATAGTCCGTGGACTAGCCTGGTCGATATTGCTACAATATCTGTTATTGCCCTTTCGCGTTCTCAAAAGAGCCGTACACTTAACGGAAGGTGAGGGGAGGTTTTAGTTTGATATCTAAAGTGTTCCAGGCACGCTAGCGGCCAACAGTCACCTCCGAAAGTAATGTCTTAGCACTTTGTGTAGTATTCAACCTCTCGGAAAAATATTTTATTTATATCAGAAGACAAAATTCTAACGAAACATAGTTTTTGGACTGCCATAAATGTTGATTTTATTTTTTAGTTCTTTAGACCACTCACTTTTCAAAATGATAATTACATTTGAGGCAATGCAGTCCTAAGGCATTTCCCGCTTTCTAGAAAACCAAAACGGAGGGTGAAAAGTGCCATTTCAGTTCGGTTGAATCGGCATCACCAGGATTGCATGTACTTACTCTCTATATGTAAAAAGAGCACAAATCTGTTGTTTTATATTCTACTTAAATGTAACCTATACACATTCTTTTCAGAAAATACAAAAAAAAACAATATATGCTGTTGGATTTTCAAATTCCATTTCAGCTTCAAAAATTATTAGCCAAAAATATCACCGGAGCCGAAGCTATCATTTTTATTTATTTCGTTTTATTACATTAAAATTAAGCCATTTAATAAAAAATTTAATTTAGTAAAAAATAAATCTGGTCAATATTTTTTTATTATTATAACAACCTAATCGAATTGTTGTTATAACCTGTTGAATTGTTCGAATGAATTGTAATCGAAAGTTTCCGGTTGTCATGTCCTTTCAAAATTTGGCTACCATGGATGACCTCTGTAATTTTTCACGTTTTCGTATTCATTTAAACGTTAGATTGCGGAAGCATTTGATTTCTGATTAAAAAAAAAAAAAAAAAAAAAAAAATTACTGGCGATCATGACAGAGAAGTTGTTTTTCTTCGACAAATTAAAAATTTAAGAAAATATTTAACCCTGCTGTTAAGAACACATTTAAGGTTACACGAAAATAAATCTTTTCAAGATATTCTAAAAAAATGAAGTTTTGAAAACCGACTGGATGAATGGGTTAGATCTTAGGCTCGGTTTTGATTGGTCTATTTGTGTCAGTACTGTAGCTATATCAGTGAACACACACATATATATATATATACATATATTAACAAAGAAATTATAAATTCTTTGGATGAAAATGCCGTATTTTTTTTAGTCATTTTTAAATAAATTGAAACGGAGACCCTGAGTATCTTTAGTTTTACCTTAGAGAAGATTTCAGCTATATTTAAACATGTAGGTACCAAATAGAACTACAATTTATAAAATCATGTCTCTATAACAAACATTGCTTCCTTAAAAAAAAAAAAAAAAAAAAAAAAAAATACTATATACAACTTATATATTTCTACATTGAAGACGACTGAAGAGTATAAAGGTCTGGTCTGAAAAGTGAATAACATAAATTTAATTTAAACATATTTTATTGTCGTGTATAAAAAAGCAGAACATATTTAAATTATTTTGACGGTTTAACTGATGGAGAGAGTCTCTTGCAGGCAAAGTCTGAGAACATTTGCTGAGTATCTGCTTGCAATACTAAGCCATCGAGAGCTATGTTTGAAACAGGTATTAGATTTAAAGCGCCGAAGTTCATGATGGCTTGTGAGATGACGCTCAGTCCGGGGATATCGTCTGGGGCGATCACAAGCTTCAGAGAACTGATCCGTTCGAGGGTTACACTGTTTACCATAGCCAAGCACGTCCCGTCTTTCTTCAATAATGCGAATCCCTGGACTCTCCAAGAATTTAACGCTGGGGTCAGAGTTACGTTCCGTCCCTAGCTAGCATCAAACGATGTTGACCTGGTAATTGTAGCTCCACACCAACTCTCTGAAATTCAAAAAAACGTCGAAATCGTACTGGTTCGAGCCAAGCTCGGTCTGTCTCTGGGTGACTGTAGGTGGTCCAGAAAGTTCCAAGGATTTGAACTTTCCCAGTTTGCCGTCGGTCAGCTGGACGATGTCAGTGGGAAGGTAGCCTCCGATGTTTGGTAGTTTTATCTCTGCCAGGTTGTAGTCCTCCAGGGCGTTGTCGGCGTCGGTGATGATGTTCTGGATAGTCCGCATCTCCGGGGAGTGGTTGGCCAACGGCTAGGGCGGAGACGAAGAGGAGAGACAACGCTAAACGAGAAGCCATGATTCGAACTGTATTAACCAGCGAAACTCTGCCTTTGTTATATGAGTCCGTTTCATCAGATAAGAACAACCAGTAAGTGTCAAAGTACATCTGATTATTGTTTCACATCACCGCACTATTCGCAAATCATCTTGAAACAATGAGTGACCAAATATAATTTAGAATTATGACATAAGGTTTATTCTACATAAATTTAAATTTGTGCACTAAGTTCTCTCCAGCTCAGGGCATAAATTCTGTATCATAAAAAAGGGCCTTTTTTTAATTGACATATAAATTTAAGTACCATGCACGATACCTAGTGATGATTATGATCGTGCTCTTTAATTTCCTTAAGACCTTTTATGATAGAGATTGAAATGAAAAACAGTAAATTCGTTATTTGACTGTATATTATACAATTTATTTATACCAGGCAATTTTTAATATGTTTGATTTGAATGTATTTGGTAGATTTTACTTCCAGTTATTTCATGGAGCTTTGGATTTTCTAAAAGGATACAAACGAATTTGATATATAAATGGATCCCTCACAAAATTAAAAAACAAAAATAAAGAGGTGAGCTGACTTTTGTTCTAACAGGGTAATTCCTTGTCATATTGTTGACCAAATATCAAAAGATCTTCTCAATCATGAAAACAAACTAAACATATACAAACAGTTATCAAAACCGATTTGGATATACGTACTAGAGCTACGGGCTACAGCCAAACGTTCTAACATCATACGAATTCAAACATTCCAATCAAAAGTCCTCAGAACAGTAGTCAACGCACCCTTCTACAATCACAAACTCACCCCTTCACAGCGATATCGATGTACCTACTGTCCTCGATTTAATGACCAAAAGGTTTATTTATCCCTGCAATCCTCTTCGTCGCCTGAAACGGTGGTGGCCTCGCGATCTATTGTAAATAAGTACGTCATGGGGTCTTGACACAGGCTATCATCCCCACTTATGTCTGAGCGTCTGTGGCTTTTTCGCCCTGTTTCTGTCCACACAAAGAAATGGTTGCAGAGTGAGTCGTGGGGGGGCTTCGTAGCCTCCGATTTCTCTCCAGCTTCACTGGCTTGGGAGGAGGGGCTCCTAGGGAGATTTTGTATGTACATGTTGCCTGAAGGTTGGTGTGAGTTCGAACTGTACATATTGAGTGAAAACAAATTGTACTTGTACAATTAAAAAACTCTCTGAAAAAAAAAGAAAATTAGCTTAAAATATCGAAACGGTAAAGGTAACGGTAATTACTGACCCTTTCAGTCCCTTGAAAACGTTCATGAGGAAGGAAGAGGATTTATGGAGTTTTCCATCAGTTTCTGAGCTAAGCCCGAATTCGGAGACCAGATTACCACATCAGCGGTCTCATATGACTGATAGCATTCCTTTCTTGGCTGTGAACATCTCACGAGAAATTTCCTAAGCCATTAGGGAATCGGCATTCCTCTTACTGCACCGTTAAGTTCGTGGCGCCGGTTTGCACATGATTCCTCGGTGTCTTGGAGATTTCCTGGCGAATCTATTCTCTGCTATAAAGTTCAAAACCTTTTCAAATAGTTAATAATAGTTAAAAGTTTTGTATCTATTCAAGACTAGCAACAAGAAATACAAATATTTCTTATGTAGAGTTGCCTTCCTACACCAGACGAATTGAATCAACTGCCAGAAAGCATGGAAATAAAATTAGATTCCCTAACCAATCTTAGAGTGAACTCATATTTTAAAATGCTATACCATTAATTAGGTCAGTAGCCAAATGATTAATGCGTCATTGTCTTTTCATTTATTTGCCAATTTCTTAATGTACTATACATAAAATATATTGACTATATACACTGACAGGTAAAAAATCCCACCCACTTGTAAAAAAATTGTATTTGTATATAATGCATAGTAATTGTATATAATACTTATTATTTATTGAATTTATAAAATCCTTGTGTCCTTTAATAAGGTTTTTAACGTTTATTAAATGAGTCTTTGTTTAAAAATTTAACATTCCATTTATAAACAACTGCCTACAGATCCTTTAAAGTACAAAGAATCTGCTATTTAGGGATTATACCAAATCTAGGATTTGGCTATTTTTATTTTTTAGGATTAAGTTGTTTACCGCTTAAGAATTAAAAGTCAAAGCATTGCACTCCTCGAGGATCAAACAAGGTGCTGCTTAAGCCTTTACATCTAATCAGCTTTTTGAAGTTAAATATTTACTCTTAGTTTAAAGGCCGTATCTGACTATCCATCGTTTAAACTTCAGTCACATACAAGGTACTTACACTGAAGGATTATTATCTAAGTCAACAGCTATTAAACATGGAACTAATTGTTAATTGTTTGTTCTTCATATAATCTAACTATATTAAAAGAATAATTATCCATATTTATAATCAGGTAAGAGCTCTTAAGCATAAGTTGAAAACCTTTCCATCACAATGTAACCTATGAAATATTTCTAGAATGCATTTTGAACAACGTGATAACTTGTAATTAATATTTTATTTATGTGTGAAAAAAACTTGTAAATATCTCCTATAGTTTTCAACCTGTTAACGAGATATAATTGAGAAACTAATAATTTTAATTATTCTCGCTCGCAAGATTAGAGAGTACATATTGTTTATATTCTGCACGAACCACGTATAAATGATTGAAGGATTAATAGAGTTCTTTTCTAGTATTTAAGCGTTTACCCATGTGATAAAAACAAAGCATACTAATATTGATTTAATAAGAAAATGTTATTTTAATTTGTATTTATAATTTTGATTCATTAAAAAACTACGGACTGATAATAGTAATTTTCATTTCATAGTGCCATTTACTAGACTTATGATACATTTTATATAAGAGAGTTTCTTTAATACTTTATCAAATCCAGGAACCAATAATAATACTATGTTAGGTATAATTTTCCTCTTACATTTTTAAGTTATTTTTGATGAAATATTATGTTCGCTTTATGCACTTTTATAAAAATGATTGTACCTCTGGAACTATACGCATACTGCAAACCTGAATTTACGTGCTATAATGATTATTATTAATTAAGAATTAATAATGCTAGAGCAATGTTATTTCTTCAACACTTCAAGTGTGGTATTCATTTAAAATTTACTTATTATTAATAGTTTCAACTAATGTTACTCTGTAAGAACAACTATGAATGCTCTGAGTGTGTCTAATATCTTAGTAAGTAAGATTAGATTCTTTTTTTTTTTGCACATTCCCGGAGTAATGCTTAATCTTCGGGAGGGAGGAGTTACATGACGACAGTAACTACAAAACATTGGCTAATCCATGTTGAGACTTCCCCCTATATATAGGCTGAGCCTACGGCTCTCGGTCTCGTTCATTCTCTTATAGTCACGCGGCTCATTTCAGTACACATTCATAGTAGTTCAGTTATTTTTATATTTTTTCAACCCAGTGTGTTGTACTTCAAATAAAGTGCTTTTTAAAAAGATCTATAACTCGTGGCTTGATTTAATTATATGTTCATTAATATTTTACTATCGTCCACAATCGACACGTACCAAATGGTATTCAACGTTTTCGTTACTGCTTAAAAAAAAAGTGGTGGTCACGATTTCTATGGCCTTCCGAATAATGTAATAATATTCCTCCAAGTCACAACGAACGTTACACAGTACTAAACAGGACGTCGTTATCTTCCACTGGATACCACTACAAAATATGACAGAAAAATATTTACAATATTAGCTCCAATTAAATAAATAAAACCCTTTTATGATTTTTCTAGAGTCGTTTTATTTTTAGCATCGGCGGGGCATCAAATGGAACTGTCGCAAAAAATTTAATACCTCCGGCATAATTATTGGCCATAGATAAAAGTATAATAATTGTTGGCGAATAATAATTATTGAAACTTCTTTATTGTGCTAAAATTGCAATCTGCCTTATTAGGCAATAAGTAATTGTGATAAATGTTCTCATTCATACCATATTTACAATTTTCATTCACTCTTTTATTCATACAATATTTACAAACAGCCCAGTGGCCTCCTAAATCCACATGGTTGTCACCTCCCTCGCATGAGAAAGAGGAAGTGGAGTCTCGGGAAATATCCCACGCTCTTCCGTCAGTCGTGTCCCCGGATACAGCGAATAATTAATAATGATAGTTAAAACCTCTACACAGAATTATATAATAGCAGTTTAGAATTATCGCAGATTTCAAAATTCTTACAAAATAATTAAACAATTTATAAAGAAATAGTTTATAACGACTCGACAAAAATTACGAATTGGGAAGTCTAAATCTTTAATTGGATATCCTACGTAAATATATTTTTTTTATCTTAAGCTAAACCATCATGTCAAATTGTTTATTATAAGTCAGACAAGGGACTCACTAGAGTAGAGAGGTGAGGAAATAAGGTTTTATGATTTCACCCAAAAAAAAAAAAAAAAATTCACTTAAAATTATAAAGCCGTTGTAAATTATAGTCGATTTATTTTTTTCCAAGCCGATTTTTAACTTGGATCCCTAATCTTTTTAATTTATTTTTGTTCATATCCCAAACTGCACAATACAATTTCACAAGAAAAAAAAAAGATAATGAAAGTGTTACATTTACGTTTAGTGTAAACAAAAAATTATAAGAAACATCGGAGATCTTCGTTTCCCCTGCCGTTTGTAAATGTAGTATAAACGTTGGGATGAGTTATTACATTGAAGTTATTATAATAAACGTTATTATGAGTTATTAGTTATTGTCCAAATAAAGCTGATTGTAGATTATTAATTTAAATAAGCTATTATAAGTAATGAATGTTACAACTCGGGAAAATCGGGTATTCAATCAATATTTATAGCGTATATAAATACTCCAATAATAATAATGATAATATTATCCGATAAAAGGCACATAACTTTAACATATGCTTTAATTTATACTTGGAAAAAAATTTTGCTCGAGAAAAAAATAAACCATCGGATCTTCTAAATGATATTACCCTAAGGAAGGAAAAAGCTACAGGATGTTCTCATGGAAAGTTTATGGTCATCATCATCATATTTCTAGAAACTCCTACTTGACCACAAGTATCAAAAACTAATATTTGCTCTGTTTTTCATCCAGTCACTCTTTTTAATTGTAGAAATGTGTTTGTTTTTTTTATTTTATTATTTGAGTTGAACTTTGTCTACACTGCCAAAAATCTAATTTTAAATCAAGTCCGATATGGCTGTGTATGGAGTCGAAATTTGGTAAAATTACATTGAACCCAGTGATGGTTAAGAACGCTTACTTTTTTTGCTTTTAAAACATTTTAATTTACATGTGATATCCTGCTTAAAATTAAAGATATTTTTTTTACTACAATTAATTGATATAAATTTCATTATTTTTCTCAAGGTTAATTCTATTTTTTGCATAACTTCCTAGATAAACATAAAACTCCCAATATAGCATGATGCTTCTGTGTGTGTGTGTGTGTGTGTGTGTGTGTGTGAAACTGAGTTACATGACATTTTGAAAACTCTTTTTATGACATTTTAAATTACTTTTCATAATTATAGTTCATATTAGCTCCAATATATACTATTATTGTTAATAACATATTACATATTATTAATAAGGATGTTAAGATATTTAATTGTATACCTTACTCAATTTGATCAATGGCTATTAATTAATATATTAATAAACCCTCATAGTTTTATTTTTAGCATCATCCAGACATAAAAAATAAGCACTATGAAAAATATCATGCCTCTTACAGTTTTTGATATAGGGTGTCCCAGAATTAATGCAAATAGAAAACACAGTTTTTAGTATATTTGTTGTTATTTTTTTATTGAGTTATAAAATAAATAGGATAGGGTTATTAAATGGCCTCCACGACTTTGCTGGCCCATACGCACTCTTTTGTCGAAATTTTCCATGACCATTTGGCATAAATGTGGTTGAAATTCGTTGATGCAGCGTTTAATTTCCTCTTTTAATGCACGGGTGGATGTGTGCTTGTTGACATACACCTTCGACTTCAAATAACCCAATAAAAAGAAATCTAAAGGTGTTAAATCACAGGATCTAGGGGGCCAATTCTGATCACCGAAACGAGAGAGTACACGACCTGGAAATGTCTCCTGCAGTATTTGAATTGTTTCATGGGCTGTACGGCATGTGGCACCATCTTGTTGAAACCACATATTGGCCACATCAATATCGGCACAAAGAAGTGTGTCTACGACGCCGAATTTATGTTCCTGGATTTTTAACAACACTCTCACACACTGCTTATATATTGACATTTGAACGGCTTGTTTTTGGATGACCAGTGTGTTTAGTGTCTGCAACTGATCCAGCCTCCCTAAATTTTTCAATTAATCTCTTCACAGTTGATGAAGTCAAAACACTATTCCGTCCATATTTTATATGAAATTTTCGAACCGTGGCCGCCAAACTTCCATTATTTTTGAGATAATGTTCAACAATAAAGACACGCTGTTCTATCGTGTAACGCTCCATTTTTAATAACCCTAAACTGTCAGCCGCCATTTTGATTTTTTTTTAGTGTTGCCAGCACTTTACTGCACAAATGAAAGTGGCTAGGTAACTGCTACTTGAATCTACGCCTTATAGAATGTGGGGGGGGTCTCAATATCCGAATATGTTCTTAGAGGAAACGCAGAGGACGGGTCTAATATGAAGGCTGCCAGACGCCAACTCCCCAGCCTGCCATAACTTCACTATTTAATAATTAGCCAACTTCCAGCTTCGGCGGGGCGGTGATGGAAGAAACAGGCATCTGTCTGTCTCGACTGTACCCGATACTTAACGGAAGTTTCAGCCCTTCTCCTCACTGTATTAATTGTTTGACAATTTTTCGCTGTCGGTTGGCAATATTAATGGATTAGATGTATCTCGGGAGGAAGGGTTAAGGAGCCACGTTGCGCAGTTCTTGTCTCAAGAAATTTTCTTTTCTGCTTAACCCTCCCCCCCCCCCTTCACAGGCCTCGATAAACTTTATGGTTAGCTGAATTGGGGCCGTATCACAATCCTAGCACATACAACAAAAATAGATTTTAATGGCATTTTTTTGTTCTCCCATGGTCGCTGGTTGTATATGTAACCTTTGATAATAAAACAAAAATGGGTCTACTCATCGCTTATTATATTAGTTCTCAGCTGTTCTACCTGCCGTCTTCAGGTACTATTGAATGATATAAAATAAGCAAATAGAACTATTGAAGTCATAGTAACGTACCTAATCGATTAAAATATTTCTTCCCCTACATACCCAAAATCTCATAATTTACTTTAGGTTAAACTTTTTTTTTTTTATTCCCCTTTTCTGAGGTGTGAACCAATGAAAGCCCGTGAAAGCGAGCTCATGGGGTTACGTAGCCTATGGTGCGCGTATTCCTACAATGGGATTGTTGCACCGGTCAGCGCACCTTATATTATTCAGTTTTTCATTCTTTATTTCAAAAATCAAACACATATAGAAAAGAAACAAAAAACACTTTTACCTATCATACTATACAAATCCTAAATACTAGCTATACATAATTTTTTTTTTGTCCTTATAGTATCCTTAACCTATTATCTACTTACAATATTTACAGATCCATTAACCTAATATCTTACAACTATACTTAAACTATATTTACAAGGGGTGTGCATCCTCTATCCCCTTATAACTAAATTTATACCTAACCATATTCTTCTAAGCCCTAACTTATATCTATATTTACAAGGGGTGTGCATCCTCTATCCCCTTATAACTAAATTTATACCTAACCATATTCTTCTAAGCCCTAACTTATATCTATATTTACAAGGGGTGTGCATCCTCTATCCCCTTATAACTAAACCTATATCTAACCATATTCTTCTAAGCCCTAACTTATATCTATATTTACAAGGGGTGTGCATCCTCTATCCCCTTATAACTAAACCTATATCTAACCATATTCTTCTAAGCCATAACTTATATCTATATTTACAAGGGGTGTGCATCCTCTATCCCCTTATAACTAAACCTATATCTAACCATATTGTTCTAAGCCCTAACTTATATCTATATTTACAAGGGGTGTGCATCCTCTATCCCCTTATAACTAAATTTATACCTAACCATATTCTTCTAAGCCCTAACTTATATCTATATTTACAAATTTACAAAGACTCCACAGGAACCGCCGATACATCGTTGGCTTCGGGTGAGCCTTCCCGACTTTAGGTTAAACCAGATCATGTGGGCTGGTTGAGCATTTTCTTTTCTCTTGGTTTGCGCCCTAACCATGGGACAACTTCTTCTCCAAAGAGTCTCCTCCACTTACTGGCCATCCAGAAGTTCATCATTGACCAGCATGATGGAGATGGGAGATATCAAAAATTTGAGGGGGTTTTTTCCCTTAACCCCTTGGGTAATTATTTTTAAAAATTAAATTGATTTTTAATTCACAATGTGGATTTCTCCTTATGATGCATTGCGTACATTTTAAGCAGTTATTATCTCAAAAAAACAAACAAATCTTTATATGGTTAAAATTATACAAAGTGAAATGGCTTATACAAATTATACAATTTTCTCCTCGTGCTGCATACACAGATGCATTTGAAGGAGGTAAGATATACAAATACAATTTCTTTTTGAAGTTAAAAAGTCAATAAACAGATATACAGGACTAGGTGACGGGGCTCACCTTCAGTTCACAATGTGGGAAACTTACAAACTAAACTTAAAAACTATAACTTAAAGACTAAACCGTTCTTGCCTCGACAGCGTCCTGCCGTCGATGGGGGAACGGAGCAGGGGTTACCGTGTTAAACACCGGGTTTGTCAAGTATTGCAGGGAGTCGACAAATTTGATATGTCTACGTTGAATGAATTCATCCACCGTAGGCAGATCAAAGACCTCGTGAAGCTCACTGTCGCTCCGCTGCTCGAATGAAGTATGTCTGACCACTTTCATCAGTATACTGTTTTGGAATTGTTGGAGTCACCGAGCAGGTCTGAGTTCACTCTTGTATATCATGAGCTTTAGGCGCAGTGAGGGATGGTACCCAGCAGTCATAATGGCAAAGCAGGGCCCGAAGTAGATTCACAAACATGAATAAGTGTTTGTTTTTGTGTCCCCCCCCCCTAAACCCCTTGAGTTTAATACAATGTGAAAAATATGAACAAAAGAATTGGCTAATTTTCTCATTTTTCTGCTATGCGCAGATGCATTTGAAGGAGGTTGGGTTACATAAAATCAGATTGAAGTTAATCTAGGTGATGGGGCTCACCTTCAGTTTAATATGTGGGTGAGCCCCATCACCTAGATTTGTGATGACCTAGACTAAGTGTGAAAAACTCAACCAAATTCGAATGTCTATTGTAGTCGCCAAGAGGTAGGAAAATCCTAATGTGATTTATGGGATCTTTGAAGATTGGCGCCATCCCAGATCGTACACTTTGAGGACTTCTAAGAGGATTGGCCTGAGACGAAGTGGCTCAGACCCGAGTAGATGAAATATAGATAGAGCATTAGCGCCGCGGGTCAAACGCAAACGCCTCGGTGAGCCGCTCCATGGTAATTATTGATTGGTCCGTGGTCACGACCTTTCGTGTCGGCCGCCCAATAGGCATCAGTTAGGACTAATCAGTGGGCGGGTCTCCCTTTATTTATTCATGGCCACCTACCCCGGTAGACAAATTGTCTGCCAGTATATCTCCAGTCCACCTTCGGCCGTAATGGCCGATTCATATTAATCGTACGTAATAAAAGAAAATTATGGAGTAGGAGTAAAGAAGATGTAACAGAAAAATAGAACGAAAATTTCTAAACTGCAATATATCATTATTAATTTTATTTTTCCAAGAATTTGAGAAGCTTACAGCGTTGTATGAGGCTTGAAAAAATGTAGCCAGGTGAGGAGTCTACTAGGATGTTCTGGCAAATATCTTTTAGTCAAAGATGCCTCGACGAAGGTTCTTCTCCTACCCGCCCTGCGTAGGGCTGCTAGCTCATATTAGCTAGGTCGTTGGAATTCTCCAGCGTAACACCCTCCCTCTACCTCCCTCCCTTTTTATGGAGTTTGTGGAACGGTTATTTTATGCATCTCCAAATTATCTTTGAACAAGTCCACATCCAATATAATGAGTAAGGCTAAAGGGGTTATGAAAAAAACAACTACTTATAACTACATCATGGCCCCAAAAACAAATTCACAATTATTTATTGTGTTTATACATAGCGACAAAATTGAATTTCAACGAACGGAAGTCAAAATAAAATCATCTAGGGAGAAAAAAGTGGGAAAGGTTTCTAGCACGAATTGTTAGATAAACCAAAACCAATTAGAAATCGAACATGTATTTTTTCATATTATTTCCAAAACGGTCACTTATTCCCTTGGTTATGTGACCTGCTCATCTGGACTTGGACAAACTGCTCACCACTTTAGGAAGATTATAATAATAAGATATTATGAAATATTTATAATGTGGTAGTGAGCCATGCTTCTTATGTGGGGAATTAGTCCTTAAAGGGTATCGTCAACATAAATTCTTTTCCTCAAATGATGGTAATTGTCATTAATAAGTTTAAATCAATTGTAATTTCCTCTATTTTTGGTTTGTACAGCATTCAAAATAATGAAGCAATTGAGAAAAGCGGGCTGTTTTTTTGTTTGGTGACCAACTCCCTACTATTTATACTCTCAATATTTATTATTGCCAGGCATTCATAAAAATTGGAATTATAAAATATGGCATGGCTTAGATTTTGGGTTTAAATTTATGTCTGATGAATGAAACATGCCTCCTTTGTCTTCCCCCAAAAGTGCACTTCATCAAAAATATTTTTGGCTGAAATAATAAGTTATTTGAAAAAGAAATTGTATTTAACAGAGATAATTGAAGGTACGTAATGAGTAAAAGAAAAAATATTGTAACAAAAAGATAAACTTGGATACTGTTTGATGAAATGATTTAATTAAATTAGGTTACTGCTGATTTTGGATGGAGTGTTAATTATAGGATTTATTCATATTTTAGAATCCAGAGTTTTTCAAAACTTTCAAAAAATCTGCGTCTTAAAACACGAATTTACTTGTTTTTGGATAAGTGGGTAATTGTGAATCTATTCGGAAAACAACAGGGTTGTGATCTGAGCTCCAACAGGGCAATGCTATAAGTGGTGATATATATTTTATGTTTCCAAAGAAAGCTAGGTTTATTATTATGTAGGGATATGGGTTGGTTTGAAGGGGTTGTGTAACTGTATCTGGTTATTTACTATAGTGTTTAATATGAATTTGCCACTTTTGTTGGTACTGTGACAATTCCATTGATATTTTTAACAATTAGACTACCACTGCATCCTTCTTCTATTACACAATTTATCACACACAAACAAAAAGTAAGAAAAATTTTGCAGCAAACAGGAAGACAAATTGACCGTCAACTAACTAAACAATACACTAAAAATGCAGATTAGAAATTACAAAGAACACACTAAGGATAAATAATTACTTATCATTCCTCTCTACTGAGGACAGAAGGCTGTGGAAGTCAAGCCTTGTTGATGCGCCAAACAGTGTCTCACAGCCATTGAGGGTCTCATCAAACACTGGTTATGACACAACAGATGACCAAAAGACTGAGTGCTTTCAAGATAATCTGACTGAAATATTTACTCCTCATTAACGCCTTACGTACCAACAACACCACCAGCTAATTCAAACAACACTAGGCTTACCTAGAACTTTCTATTCCACTGAAAATGTTCAAAACCCTAGAAGTCTTGGATGAAATCAAATACCTGCCTAAATGTGAATCACAAGGCATGATCTAATCACCCGTGAAATACGTCAATTTGTGCCCTGGGAGGCATTGGTGCTCCTCAACAAACTTTATAATTCACTTCTGTGCACCACCCATTTCCCTATTCAATGGAAGTATGCCATTATTACAATGATTTTAAAACACAAAGAGCCATCTATCTCACTTACCTTCTTCTTTTCTTCTATCAATTTTCTTTAAACTTTCTCCAAATTATTTAAAAAATTACTTCATCTTCTAGCTTTCATTATACAACACAACAAACTTCCACAGCATCAATTCAGCTTTTGAACGCATCTCCACAACTCACCAGTTACATTGGATAGTTGATATCACTTTAGCTTTAAAACAATATGTAATATGTCTCTGGAGTATTTATTTATGTACTCATAGAGCATGCTTTCAAAAGGGAATTCAGGATTTCAATACAAACTAAGACAAATTCTATCTCACATGTATTACTTAATACTAAAATCATATTTATAAGACCATTTTTTTCAATATCCATGAGCACTCAAAGATATATTCCTACCTTCTACCCACTGCAGGCCCAGGGATCTGTTCTATCCCCTCTACTTTACATAATCTACTCTTTGAACAAACCCACATGTAGGAACGCACTCCCAACTAAGAATTCAGATGGCACAACCATTCTTATAGGAAATAAAGACCCAATACAGGCCTCAGTTATATTTCAAAACTACTTAACACATATGTAAATGCCGTTTTACAAGGAAAACTCAACATCACAAAATCATTATGCTTAACATTTGTGCTCTTTCATGGGCATTCCTTCCCTTTTTTTTTACAGATAACATCCTCTACCTCAAACAGAGACAGTAAATTACCTTGGGCTGACACTGATAAATAACCAACCAGTAATAAAGAACCAATAAATGGTTAATGTGGAACCTATAAACACGATTAAAAAGAGAAACTTGGAACCAAAGACTAAAACTGTTGCTAAAACGACAATTGTGGCTTCCGCCACCTTTGGAAGACATTCACTCATTAAGACCCATGGATCACAGATTTCGAGGGCAACACAAATACCATACCTAGCAACAATAGAAAGATTTCAATCAAAACTAATGCGACTTCACAAAATCACTCCACCTCAATATGTCAAAAATACAATCTTCCACAAAGAACTACCAATTCTACATGAATACACATACCTACATCCAGACTCTGTAGAAGTAATTCCATCAAAAACTGTTCTTGGACTGGCAACACAAAATTTACAGAGCAATGATGACTGTAGGAACTGCAGTAAGAATTAATTTAAAATTAACTTCAGCCAACATAATCTTTCGTGTTGGGAGGTATCACTGGATGTTCTTTGTTGCATGTCATTCATACCTATTCACTCATCATCTGATTCACTGGTTGAATAATTTGTTTTCTGTATACAGTTTCGAATAAAGGAATGTGAAAAAAAAAAATTTAGTTTAATGTTTTTTTACAAAGTAAGTACTGAAGCATTTTAAGTATAGATTAAATAAAACTGGTTATAAGGTTTTATTAAATATGTAATATGTCTAAATATTAATTGACCACCTATATTGACATTATATTTAATATGAAAGCTACTTCAACTAAAGGAATAAGAATCAATTATTAATTATGTGTATAATTGAACTTAATAACTTTAATTATTCTGATATCTTAAGTGCTTGTGATTTATTATATTCTGAAATAAGTTCTATTACTAATCAATTTTACTGCATTATTCTTTATGTCCCACTAAAAATGAGTTCGGTTTGAGACCTTTAAGTCACTGTTCTTATTAAAATCAATTATTGCTTACATTCAAAGAGTGTGATTGGCTTGTAAATATTTCTTTGTATGCTCACAGAAATTCTGTGGATGCAAATTTAACTCCCTCCATATTATAGAAAAACCGATTTATTTCAAAATGTTAAAGATTTATAGCACTTTGAAAACATTTATTTTCCCACAATATACTAAAAATAAAACACTAATTACCCAATATATTACATTATATAAAAATTTTGGTTAGATTTTTGTATTTTATTCAATGCAAAGTTTGCTGCTCTTCATTGAATGGTGAATGAACAGTTCAATTTCCAGGTACAAATTTTTTTTTTTTTTTATTATTTAACTTTTTAACTATATCTAAAGTAAACTAGTAATTTGTTTTATTACTTTGTATTAATATGTTATTATTTCAAGAATTTCTATAAATGTTTATTAAGATTTATATCTCTTAATAGTTACATGCTGGTATATAAATTAAAAAATATGAAGAAAGTTATTAGTTAAATGAGGCCTCATTTACCTGTCATATAATAGTATAGGAAGTAACTCACAAAGTACAATAACTAACACTTAAACAAAACTAAAAGGAAAATATGCAGAATAAGAGAAACATAATTGTCAGAACATTGTTGTGTTCATCTTTTAAAAAATGAAAATAGTTTATCATATAAACTGCAAGATGCATAATATGCAAATATTGGACATTTGATGATACAATAAATTTTTATTTGTAATGAGGACACTAGTCTGTTGGAGTGGAAATGTTTTTTTTTTTCTTATTCTTATAATAAGAAAAAGTCACATAACTATCTCTAATACTACTTCTTGATAGCTGATTTAGTACAATATTTCTCCTCTAATAAAAGCTCAATTATACTGAGTATTGTTATTCAGTAATTAATGACTGAATAAGTTTCTTCAACACATAATAGATATATCATATAAAGTTTGATACTTTAGTTATGTAGAAGAATATTACCGTACAATTTTACATATTGTTAACCTTTTGCATATTACCATATTAAGATTACATACATTTATTTTATTGGTTCTCTCCTAGCATTTATCATATAAGGAGGGAGTCTATAGGTTTACATGTTTCCATAATGTACATTACTACATATTACAGCTTATTATTTTTTTTTTTTTCTACAAGTTTAATTCAATTCTCAACTGAAACAGTGACGTAGCGGTCATATCCGATATGAGTGTTGTCTGCAATACTGGTTTCTCTTATTTTCCTGGCGCAACATGTGGCATCTTTTACACACCTTGTTCATGTCTACTGTAACTTAACTCGCTGACTCCTTGAATGAAAAATAAAAGGCCTCTCTCCTAAATAGTATTATTTACGGCAAGAAATCCTCACTCAAAAGCCAGGGTGCAGCTGGACCTTTGTCTTGGTGGTCTTGGCAAATTATACAAACAGTAAAATCCTTTCTTAAAATCAATCTAATTCCAATAAATAACTTTAATACTCTGGTAAAAAAAATAGTTATACGTATAGACATATATGTGTGCGATTGACAAAGATAATGAGCATCATGAAAGGATCCTAAGGAATATAATTAACTCACCTGGCTAGATATTTAGATTATGCTTACAATACCAATTTCAGTCTGACACCTACAAAAATTTTCCATATATGTGTGTTGTTTATTAATTGGCAATATAACAATAATTTACTAGCTGGTTTGTTACATTTTTATTAAATTTAATTTATTTGAGATTTACAATCTGTATGACACATGAGAATAAGGCTTGTAGTTTTATCCTTATCATATATGGTAAATTTTTGCACAGCTAACAGCTAATAAACTTAATAATAATGACAATATTAAAAATATGAAAGAACATGGTAGTGTGTGGTTTATTATATATTTAAAGACCAGCCTACAAAGTGGATCATTAGTGCCTTCGGTTGTTTCGTACACTAGCTTCCCCCTCTCTCAACTGACGCTTTAAGGTTTTTATTATTAAAATATGGAAACATACGTTGATATTTTCAGGGACCGAGAAGAGGGGAACTTCTAATTATTTGTGATAAAGAGGTTGACACAACAGTTCCCTTATTCGTTTTTGTTTTGTTAACATAATACCTCTTCTAGACTCCTTCTATTGAAATATATCTTATTCTTTCCCTCCTTCTTCTTAGCCCTCTTCATAGGGTTCTATCATTTCATAAAGAATGAATTGATACTTTCTGTTAACAATCCTCAAACCTGGAATGAGTATGATTTTCCTTTATTTGAGTTTTATCGAGTTAATTTATTCAGTATCTTGCTATAAATTAGTATAGACCATACTACTTATGGTACTACTGATGCTTCAGTGTGATCCCCGATTGACAAGCATTTTGAGGTTTTGCCTAGGATGATATATTTGTGAATTGCCAAGGAGGCTATAGTTGTCTGGATTGACAGAGAAGCCAGGTGAAACATTCAAGGAAGAATTCAAAATATCAACAAACCTTTAAAAATTACAGTAAACTTGCATTGAATTTTCTCAAGGCCAGATTGTTATGCAGGGTAGACTCTTTAAACTTTTTGGAGTCACTGTAAGTCTTGAGCGTTTTTCCTTTATTGTTTAACGTCGTTAAAAAATATTATGAGGGGTGCTGAAGATCAATGGATGCCTCAATAAAGTTATTGCTGACAATCTTGTAATCTTGGATGGAAAAGTATATTTGCCTTAAAGCTTGAAGATTTCACAATGAGAAATGAAATAAAAATAGGCTGTAAATGTTACCCAAACGTATACTCTTTTAGCTATTTTGGTTACACTGTATTATCCCTTAATAACGTAGCTGAAGTTGAACAGACAATGTACCCACAGAACATATTTCTGCGTGAATAAATTACTAAGGTTTTGACCACTTAACTAAGGTTTTGGTGAGGTCAAGAAAAATTAAGCTAATGCTGTATACTGTTATGGTCCGACCTACGTGTATGTCAGAACAGGTCTTTATAAGGCTTCCAAATGTTGAAGACAAAGTTCTCAGGAGGATAGTGGGGAAAATAAGAGATGAGAGAACAAGAGATTAGCACAACAGGATTAACAGAAAGCTCGAAGAAATATCATCGGTGATACAAATGGAAGAATGATATGGTTTGTAAGTACCCACGAGATCCATCATAACGGAATTATCTTTAAAGTGGTACTCATTGACTATCTTTATCATTTTATGCAAAAAATAAAACCGAAATGTAAGCCTGAATAATGAGCCGCCTTGTTATGGCAAGCAGCTGCCCTTATAAACTTTTCAGACGGTATTTGTTATTTGATTATTTTATTGAGGTTTTTTCATCAATTACACAAGTTGAAAAACAAATTATCTTTCCAAATTTTGCGATATTACCACTCGATAATGAGCACTTGAACTTTCTGTTTGTATGTCATCCCGACAGAGGCGATAAACGAGACTGTTGTGTCAGAGACCTTGGCACCATGGACGGCAGCACCAGCTTCGTGCTAGAGGACGAGAAACCGTCTCACCTGAGGGCTTATCTTGCTGTGATGGCCAGTAAGTGTTGTTTATATTTGTACGAGTATGATCAACCGACCATCTTTTTACTTTTATCTAGCAGTGGTTTAATACCCCGGGAATTAAATCAGATTCCGAGTAAATTCTTTTCTTTTGATGGTTTCAATCCTCTTTCAGAGCCAAAACCATTTCGAAACCTCTTTGTTCAGAAGAAGTCCTACATTTTATGTACAAGGCCTATTTCCTTAGTTTCCAATTGATAACCCATCGGTAGAAAGTATACTACCAACCTCATAATATATATTTTAAGTTTATTATTTAACCAATCACTTGTTCGTTAGTGATTAGTTGGACATTTAGCACGCTGTGTATAAAAGTTACAAAAAACTGTCACTTGTGTAGGCTTAATATGGTACATGACTCAAGTATTGGTAGGTTTTGTGTGTGGGCTGTAGGGCACAAAAGAATTATGTCTGAAGTATCCATAATGTAAACAAGATGTATATACGAGAATATTTCAATAAATTACCAGATAATCAATTTATTAATTAAAATTCGTTCGAACATTAATGAGAATGTTATGTTTGTTAACAATTAAGCGTATTACAATTACAAAAACTGCCAAAACTATCTCTTAACGGAACGATGATCCATTAGACCATAAATTTTCTCTATCGCAGAAAAGACTCCTTTATTGTCTCCTGGCAGCTCATTATATCTTTTGGTTTTCAGTTTTCAAGATGAACAAGTAGTTGGATCACTCCCAAACGTTAAACTTACTTCTACGATGATCACTTCGTCTCATTCTTTAAAATACTAAATTATTCTTCCATTAGTACAACGTAAATGTAATTGACAATAGAATGAAAATACTATGTTATGTCGAATTTCATTACAGCTAGCACCCTCCACCTCTCTACAGGAGCAGTGATGGGCTGGACATCGCCGATGCTGCCTAAGTTGAACCTGACCGCGACCGAGCAGACGTTCGTGGGCTCGGTGTCCGCGCTGGGAGCCGCACCAGGACCTTTCGTTGTGACCTTCTGCTTGGACACCATAGGCAGGAAGGGCATGGCGTACGTGCTCTGGTCGACTTTCATGGTCTCATGGATCCTTCTGCTGACGACACAGAATGTCATCGTGATTTACATAGCGAGGCTCATCGGGGGCATTGGAATCGGAGGATGCTGCTCTGGACTTTCAGTGTTTGTCGCTGAACTGGCTGTTGTAAGTGCCTTTAACCCTCTTTTCTTCCCAGTAGCAATAATCTGTGCAGTTAACGCTAATTTCGCACCTTAACTCAATGTTTAACTATACCCCCATATTAACTAATTCCTAATTTTTAATTTTTTTTTTCATGATGCTACAAGATGAAGTTTTGTTCACAATTTGATATTCATTAGTATTTCAAGCTTGGACAACGTTGGTTCGGTTTTAAATTTCCACAATTGATGTTGTTTTCTTACACCATAATGTGATCAGAAGCACATCATAATTATATTATTACCACTAACTTTTGCATTTGCCCTGGCAAGTGCTGAGCAAGAGCGGGTTGAGGTCCAGAGGGGAGAATCCTTTTAGCTTGTTTTTTGTTTTTTTAAGTAGGCAAGTATTGAGAAAATGTGATGAAGGCAGAAAATTGTGGATGTGAAAGCAGACACCAGGGCAAATATTGTGCTTTGGATTACATACAATTCTGAAGCTTCTGTAGAAATGCAAATCAAGGTTTAAATTTAAAACAGTAGTATGTTAAGAACAACATGTAGGATTGGAGCTTGGGTCTGACTGTGAAGAGCAAGAAAGTTTAGCGGGTTTTAACAGAAAGTCTTCAGACATATATATGGTCCTGGTAATGGTTACCACTGGAGAATAAGAAATAGCTGAGAGCTCCAGGATCTGTACAGTGATCCAGAGTTTGTTGCTAACATCCATTGTGGAGAGGTTGAGTCTTAAGAGTCTTGCTAGAAAACTAATCTATGCCAAAGGAAGAAGATAAGTTGAGAAAACTCCACTTTGATGGCTGATTGAGTTGGAGAGTGATCTGAAGGCAATAGGACTGCACCTTTGGAGACATTTTCTGAATGGAATAAGTTGCTAGTAAAGTCCCAGGTTCTTCATAGACTGTTGTTTGTTCCTAGACACAATCATAGAAATTTGGTGAATTAGAGAACACTTTACAAATACAGGAAACCAGACAAACATGGAAAACTTGCAGCACAAGGTCAAGGCATATCATATTGATACTGTACAATTGACTAAAATATTTACTACGACAACAATTATTGCACAATTGATAGACAATAGACAATAATGACTGAATAACTACATGATTATATTCCAAATATTGATACAAGTGAGAAATTAAGATTTTATCTAAATCCAAAGTATTGACAACCAACAGTTACCTACACTGATTTGGACTACTTGTCAATCCAAATTGTACTTTTCACAGAACTGAAAAAAACTGACAGGCACCTTATATACATGTTTTGGACGCCCCAAGAAATAGATTAATCCCTAAATTTACATTGACATACGCCTTGTACCAAGTGTGAAGTACTTGACAAATATAGAACAGACATCAGCAAATTCATTGACTCAATTCAGTATCCAAATTTGACCTAGCTCAGTCAAAGGTAAAGTTTACACGGTACAGAAAAAATATGAGGAATGGTTAAAGGAATCTTTTCTTTTATTATTCTTTCTTTTTGTTGTGTTATATTTTTAAAATTGTATACATTATTTCTAAATAAAGTTATACAAGTAGTGTTCTTGTCGAATTGAGTATGCATATTCCAATAAAATATACTGTACTATGGAAAAAAAAAAAAAAAAGTCATTCTTCCTCTAGAGCCTGATAATGAGCCAAATAATAAGCTTAGTCTCGGAACTAATGATCATATTTGGAAGATCATGTTTACAACTTCCAAATAATGCTAAATATTAAAATTGTTAGTAGCTTAGGATATTCTAAGATTGTTTTATTCTTAAATTAAATGTACCCAAAGCTAAAATCTAATAACACAAGTGTTAAATCATTATGCGTAAATGAAAGTTACTTGTTCATCATTCAGTTTTAAATAGTGAGGCATATAGGATAAGCTCGTATTGTTGGTAGTTTTCCATAAAGTTCACTAACAGGTTAATCTTATTTATTTTTCAGACTGAGATACGAGGACAGCTGGGCTCACTTAGCTTCACATTTGTCGGGATAGGATCACTGATAGTCTTTGGGATAGGACCCTACACAAGCTACTACAGCCTCTCTGTCTACGGGCTGGCTGTGGGGATTGCATTCCTCATACCCTTCTACTTCGTGCCTGAATCTCCGTACTACTACTTTAGAAAGGGAAGGAAGCTGGAGGCCAAGGAATCTCTGAGGAAGTTGAGAGGATACAGCTCGTACAAAGCACTGGATAAAGAGGTGGCAGAGATAGAGGTGATATACTTTAGGTAGTACCTACTTTTCTTTTACTTCATATCCAGAAAAATAATGCATATTTAACCAAAAATTATTAGAAGTATTTGGAAAAATCATTAATTAGCCTTCAAATACATTTAATTTTTTTTTTTTTATGCCAATTGTTTAGTATGAATGATCAGATCACTGAACCATATTGGATTTCTGACTGGAGATCTGGAAATATTATTGTACAAATCTTACTTTTCCAAACAAAATATTTCAGCCATATAAGTACGCCTCAAGTGTACTTCTATCACACAATTAAGGGTTCTGATGATCTTACTAATGACTCTCTCTTGACCAATTTCCTAATTTTTATCAACATACATATTCAAAAGCAATTTCTTTAATATACCCCATTGATTGATACTGAACATGGGGCTTTTTAACTCCCAACATAGTAAGTATGTTATTAAACAACATGTCAAGATTGTTTAATCAACAATGTCCTATGCATAAATAGGGAAAATAGTTGATTAAAGATAAAATTTATATTTTATATCGAGTGGAATTTGAAACTATAGATCTCATAGTCCTGGTTAATAAAATTCATTTATTTTATTTTTTTGGACTGTAAACATACAAAATGAATAAAAACTTGTTTCACACCAGTACTATACTATCTTTATCGAGTACTATTCCCTTAGCATTCTAATACCCCTGGCTAATGATACATTTCTGTTTATATTACTTACAAACAATTTTTTTCCCTACAAAATATACTTATTTTTATTTCAGAGAGCAGTATTCCAAGATAATCAGAAGGCTGTTGGTTTCTGGGAATCTATTCGAACAAAAGCTGGTTTGAAAGGTATCGGAATTGGGATTTTCTTAGTGTTGATGCAGCAGTTTTCGGGCGGGAGCCCAATTGGTGCTTTTTGCCAACAGATATTCGAGACAGCGCACCTCAACTTTCCTGCCACAATCGTGCCAGTAGTTTTCACATTGTCAAGTTTATTTGGACTATTGTCAGTTTTTATAGTTAATAGATGTCTTACTATGAAACTTGCTCTAGTCATTTCCAGTCTGGGTGTTACAATCTTTTCAGTAAGTAAACCAATATATATGGATTCATATACTTCATAACTCAAATACTTCATAACTTTAAATTATTTCTGTCCCAATCATACTCCTCCCTGTTTTATGAAAAATTCTTTAACATTTGCATTTGAATCTTCTCAATTCTGAATTATCAGAAGAATACCCACCATAATCAATTTGGTTTCATTTAACAGAAAGAACTCACATTTTTTTGAAGATGGGTGGCCCGAACAACTGCTATGTCAATTAAAACCAATATTACCTTGGGTGGTTTAAACCCATCCGTTGATATCTCTACCCATCCATTGATATCTCTACCCATCCCTTGAGTTAAAATTTTTCTCTAGGCGAAGGCACATCTTCTCTTAGCTCCGATTCAAAGCCAAATGATAACTCCAGAATTTAACAGCACCTACATCTATTTGAGTATGGTGCAGGAAATATAGAATTGAACTAAATCAGTTGAAATTGGCCCATGTCATATTCATTTTAAACAGACCCCATCCTCCCTTATGTTATTAAAGATTTGTTATTATCGACAAATTGTTTCTTAATATTCTTATGGAAACCATATACTCTTCTAAATACTATGAATTTAAAGATGATTTTTAGCAATGTAAAATAGAAATAAAATTAGTAAATACTATTCCGAATTTATAATGCCAATTTTTCAGGGTTTGCTCGGGTTGTATTTTTATCTGGTTAGTCAAGGCGTTGATTTATACAAATACAGTTACATTTCAGTAGTCCTACTATTTGTGTACAACCTGTTTGCTGGGCTAGGTAAGTAGAAAAATATATATTAAATATATTATCACAGTTTTTCCTCTAATTTTTACTTTCTTATTCATAAGGTTTCATGGAACATTTATAAAAAGTCTATGAATAATAATGTTTAATTAATATGATCTTAGAGCTCTGTATGGTTCTAGTTCATAATTTTGTCTATTTCAAATATTTCTGAATTTTATATAATTAAAATAATAGTTACCTAATACAAACAATGATTTACAATACCAATACTAAATTATCCGGTACTGGGTGTTGGTTGGTTGTCTCTATCTTCTTCCTTCCATGGTGGCTTCCACCCTATCAGGTTTAAAACATAAGTTTCTTCTTCTGCACTCGGCTTAATAACTAACTGAACACAACTGGCTGAATAAATGAGGAATGACAATATAATGACCCTCTATCTCCTACCAACTGCTACCTACCCTGACTCGATAAATGTGGTAATTCTAGAAGGCACCCCTTGGTTAAAGTATTTTATACCTAAGGTTTTAACAATACATATTCCAGCTTTTCCAACTACCAGACATGCATTTAATAATAAAACTTCATAGGTCCATAATTATATTATGTATAATGTAATTGTGGCCAATCCTAGTTCCAGGTGATGAAATATTTTACCTATATATGAGAATAGTATCACACAAGACATTTAGAATAAGGAATAAGTATGTTTTCAGTATTTCAATGTTTATATAATGTTGTGTTATATGAGTATTCCTTTAATTTTACCTAAATTATGTATGGTTCATTAAGCTTTATTGAAAGTTGCTATTCCCAGTAGATATGACTTCATTATGAAAATAAACAGTTGATATCTCAAAGAAGCAGTTGCTATCAATAGCTTTATTTGTAAACAAATTTTTACTTATCACTCTTTGAACCAATCCCTAAACATCCATGAATTCTTCTGAAAATTTTTTTGAAATGTTCACACCACTTTACAGTTTCACTACTGTGCTATCAACCAATCTATAAATGAGTGGTTTTACTGTCTAAACACATTGTTTAAAATTAAAATATTATTTATTATCCCACAATCATGGATAAATTAGCATAGCTAAAATTGAACTTTTTTATTTATAGGTATTGGGCCACTAATATGGCCAATGGTAGCTGAAATAATGCCCCCTGCACTAAAAGGTGTCGGGTCTGGAATATGTGGATTCATAAGCTCTCTGGCAGCATTTGTACTAATCACTTTGTTCTCAGAGATAGCTAACGCATTTGGTGGATATTCAACTTCTTTTTTCGGGTTTGTTAAATAATTTCACTTTGGTATATTTTCATCCATAATATAATTTTTGTAATTAGTAATGAACACTAATCAAACAATAAGAACCATTAAACGTTAACAATGTTTCTTCGTTCAATGTTCTGAGAATTTTTTTTTATCTTTTTAAATGAGTAATTCAATAGCGCTATTCTGATTATAGACTTGCTGTAATGATGGCTGCAACAACAATTGCATCAATTTTTGTTATACCAGAAACTTCAGGAAAGAGTCTACAAGAAATTCAAGAACTTCTTTCCAAATAAACAATTCAGATCTTAAAAATCTGAAAAAAATTGTGATTTAACTTGTATATAATGTTATATGGAAATGAAATAAGTATATTAATAATATAAATGCTGTTTTCTTATTATTTGACTGAACTGAAAATTTGTCTAAGTCAATCTATCAAATCTTATTCACTTTTCAATTTTTTACCTAGGGTACAGATAATCCAACAAATTAAAGAACCTAGAAATTAAATTGAACAGGAGAAAACCAATTACTACTAAGCGGAAATAAGAAGCCGTGAGAACAAGAGTTTCACAAAAGATTGTGATAAATTACATCTAGGCTTTTATTTACTACACCAATACTAAACACTAACTAATTTTGTAGTTTAACACTCAACTTTTATCATAAATATTTATTTTAACATCACTTTCCTAGATATTATTTATTGATTTGTAATTAATATTAATAATAATCAATCAATAATTATTATATCAATAATTAATCATTATTTCCTATTGTTTTAAAATTATTTTAAATATTTATCTTCTGATTGTTTTTCTATTGACTAGAAAATATTTATTATTGATTTTATTTGTATTTTCTTATTACCTGGATTCTTAACATTAAATATGTACTGCAGACTGAGTCAATTATATAGTGAGACCTTCTCTGACCAATTTTAGTACTTCCTAATCCCTTCAAACTCAACAGAAGTTCTTTAAATTTTGCAAACCAAACTCATATGGCCAAATCCAGGTCATTAATACTTCAGAGGTCATGATACCTGTGACACTAAAAACTTATTTTTGATCAGTTTTGAACTCAGTGCAATGTAATTTTGCTTTAAGTTGCCCCTAAATGGTCCTGATCCTTTAGTCCTGATGCTATACTATTTTGTTAAAAAAACAATTTTACTAAATAATGTGTTGATTACTATGGTCTATTTATTATTGTTACTTTTCATGATATTAAATTTGTTACATGGTCACTATTCTAGACCCGTGACCATAACCAAGGCATAGTGGCTGGCTACACCTTGTATTACTATATTATACTGTTAACTCTGGAAAAGTTAAAGGACTACAAGGTTGCACCAATGCCTGTTAATTCTTCTAAATTTATGATAAAGGGTTATGTATGCTGCACTTGTGTGCAAGTTATTGCAGGAGTTCAGCCAAAGAGAGTTAATATTGGCAAGGTCTTCCTTCAATCATGCAGAATCTGTTTGTAGGGCAAAAATGAGTGATGCAAAAAAACAATAATTGTTCTTTCAGGCTTGAGGGAATATTCCCAGAATTGTTGTTATTTACTCCCTACTCCAGCTGTTTGGTTTTAACAATTAGTAGCAAAGATCACACCTACAGGCACATATTGTGGCATTGAACTACTTCTGGTGTTATCTTTGAAGGATTTTTAATGCTTTTTAGTGTCTGGTGGTTCCAGTCCCTTATTTTACCTAGTGGCATAGTAACTACTAAATACTGTCCATTTATCGACTTATAATAAAAAATAAAACTCATGACATGTTGAGTGCAGTGCCGATGAATAAGAAAGTATATTTGCCATGTTTAGTTGTTGTTTTTTTCATAATTAGATACCCTTCTTTTTAGACTTGTCTATGTTTTCTCATGTCTGTGTATCCTGGTGATTGTGAGTCCCCTCTCCTTTGACCTAGAAACATCAAATTTGTATCGAGATTCCATTTAACTACCCAATGACATGAAAAATATTTTCAATTCCATGAAACATGATAAAGGGTGATTAATTAATTAGTCAGTATAAAAAAAAGTAGATGTTTTTCTAATTGAGTAGGGTACCCAATAAAAGATCTTGTTGCCCTAATTAGTAATAAATAATTTATTTTTTCTAATTACACAAATTTTGTTTTGCTTTTCTATAATTATGGAGCCATATTCGGCTTTGCTCCTGGATTGAATGGTTTTCAGCCTTTATTAATTATTTGCAAGAAGCTTCTGGTGTTTTGTTTTCCACGTAGATATGTCAGGTATAAATAGAGAAACTGCATATAATGCAATACAAGGAGCCATAAACAGCTCATTATAAATGTTACTGTATTTATTTAATTTTAATCAATATAAGGAAAAGAAGAATTGGCATTTTTCTTTGTCTAGGATAGTTTTATTTTTTCTTCTGTCTCTTTTTTTTCCCTTGTGTGGGCATATTTCTCATGTCTCCTTGTGCTTCTGTGCTCTAATGAGGTATATAATGAAAAAAAAACTCAGATTAATGACAATTTTTTTTAATATTATTGGGGTGTGTTAGAGAGAAACACTTGCGTATACTGATTGTAGCAATTTTTCAGGCTTGGATGCATTCACTATCTATATCAAGCTGATATACAAGCACCTAGTGAGTGTATGTGTATTGGACTTATTAACAACAATCTGAAAGTATTATATTTTAGGCACTCCTTAATATGCATCTGCGAATGCAGCACGAGGAGGCAGCTGTGATTCCAAATTTATTTATTTATTTTTGTCATTGTATATATATTATCAATAAAGAGGTTTTGAAAAAAAATACTATCTTATACTAAAAATACTAACTCAGCCTGGTCTAGTAGCTAGCACACCCGATCTGTTCAACGGAGGATTGCAGTTCGAAACTCACGGTCGTCACTTTATTTTTTATTTACTATTTCATCTTAACAGCACCGGCTATATTCTAAACGTCTTTCAATTCAGTCCTAAATACGATAACTATATATATAATAGGGAAAAAAATTACAATTCTTACGATGGCGTGTTTTGTGTTGATAAATAGTAATACTTGTGTTTCGATTGACAACCGGGTAACAATTCGACGTGAGAGAAAAGATCCGAGTCGAGGGCAAAAACCCGTGCTGGAGCGTCTATCGGTGCAAAATGTAGCCTGCCTATCATTTATACTGATATGCACCAACCGCCGGCGGTGTCGGTTTAGCTCACGATTGAACATAACTGCAAAATGTAGTAGAATATGAGCACAATGAAAAGTTTTGCAATAGAGTAAAGGGTGAAGACAACACTAGCGCCTATGTAGGAGATCAAATGTACTGTTGTTGGTAGATCACTTCCTACGACGGTTTTAATATAGTATAAGACGAGAAACAAAGAATATGCAATTTTTCGAGGAAAATGATAGCCATTCTTGTGTTTATTCACGCTACTTTAATGCTATAACAAAAGGGATGGACTATCTACTGAAACATCAAAGTGATAGGGAAAAGATAGCAGAAGCATTAATAGAAGAAATTCAATTAAAAGGAATTCGTATTCCAGTCACACGATTGGCGGAAGCGTTTCGAAAGAGCCTACAGTATCTATTCCTTCGAGCTAATAAGAAAAATAATGAAGAAATACAATATCTGAAAGAATTATTGCATTCTAGGTACAGCGACCTTAAAAAACAAGATACTGTTTCACAACAGAGCAGTGTTGAATACTTGATAAAACTGATAGGGGCTATTGAAACTCTCTGCGATGATTTTCATATAGTGGGCATTGAAAACGATGCCGATTACCATCACTGGGTCCCTCCCGCGAAGCGTATTTCGATACGTGATCTGGTGGAAGGGACATATAATGGAAACATCGAAACAGGCGCATTACGAATATTCACAGACGGGAGTAAGAAAGAGGGGGGAGTAGGGTGCGCGTTTGTTGTATATAATCAGCATAACTCGGTCGAACATGTAGGAAAACAACGCCTTGGGCCAAATTGTACCAGTAACCAGGCAGAAACTATGGCCATTATCGACTCGTGT
The DNA here is from genome assembly GCA_930367205.1 of Acanthosoma haemorrhoidale. Taxonomy (NCBI): domain Eukaryota; kingdom Metazoa; phylum Arthropoda; class Insecta; order Hemiptera; family Acanthosomatidae; genus Acanthosoma; species Acanthosoma haemorrhoidale. The sequence continues at coordinate 20,075,932 of OV884014.1, read as the reverse complement.
AAATATGTACTAGCCACTTCTCAACATTATGAGAAATGGCATATAATTACAGATAGCCAAGGCACTCTCAATCGCATTAAAAACATAAACGTGCACGATTCCCTGATAGAGGAATTGTGTTGGCTCCTGTTAGAGATCATTGAGAGAAAAATTGAAATAAAGCTGATTCATGTTAAGGCCCACAAAGGGAATGAAGGGAACGAAACCGCTGACAGAAATGCCAAACTAGCAGCATCCGACAAAACCTTAAAGATCAGCTTCGCACCACCGACGAAGCCGTCAGATCTTTATCCAATCCCTAGGGACCACAAGCGTTGCAGATTTGTCACGACCTTTGTTAACTTTTTACTAAAACGCAAAATTAAAAGAAAAAATTGATAAATAACTCTGAAGTGACAATTACGTCCTGTGGTTGACTATACGCACTCTTCTCGGAAGCATCGTATCGTGACTATAAACTTTTTTCATTATTTATATATACTAACAATCAGGGCTGGCTAAATTAACTGTTAAATTGCTGATCAGTTATTTTTTTTTTGTTTTGAATAAAATGAATGGTTATTTATACATTTTTGTGGGGTACTTTGTTTACTTTTTATGGCTTACTGTTGGCAATTTTGTAACGATGACCGACTCAATCCAACATCCAGCTTCTCACGACGTAATCGGTGCAATTTCCTGGCGTTTGGGGAATTCTTGATTCTTAAGAGCCCTAGCGCGAACGGCGTAAGGTAAGAGAGGGGGAAACTAGTCCTACTAACTAGTGCTGAGTATGCAGCACGAGGAGGACATTGTAAATGGTAAATTGTAAAAAATGATAATAAATAAAGGGGCTTTGAAAAAACAAAACGGAGATCACCCAGCCCACTGCCACCCGAACAGCTTATTACCGCTAATGGGGAAAATTGTAGAGAAAATTCTGTTGAACTATCTCAAAAATTACTGTGTGGAAAATGACATCATTCCGCCAGAACAGACTGGATTTCAATGCACACAACATCCCCTTATAAAGCTACAGTCAGAAGCTAGCCAAGATTTGAATAGAAACATAGTCACGGCTATGATTTCGATAGGCTGCACTCAAACATTCGACTCGGTGTCCCACGGGACACTGTATCTAATGCTCTGAGACCGGAAATGTCCTCCTAATGCTTCCTGAACAACAGATCGATGCGGGTGCGGGTGGGCGAAAGCTTTTCCGAAGCTGTGCCACTGACCTGTGGAGTACCCCAAGGAGCCATTTTATCTCTAGTACTTTTCAACTTGTACACGTCTGAAATTGTTGGAGCCCGATATAAAACACAGCAATTACTGCTGATGACATGTATGACTGATGACAGTAGCAGCATGAGCGTCAAGGTAGCTCTTATACAGGCTGAAGTAGCCTTAACCAGATCAGCGAGAGATTGGGGAGACTTAATATCTCTGTAAACGCGGGTAAGACTGACTGCGTAATTTTCTCTTTCCAAAAGAGAAAAAGTCCGCTGCCCACTAGTTACACAGTAGGAACGCAGCAAACCTCACCAGCCAACAAGTATATCTGGGCATTGAAATGGGCAGACACCTCCGTTTTAGTAACCATTTTGCGAGGAAGTTGAAGCAAATTCGCACGATCTCGGGTTTTATAGCACATACAATATAGAAAAGCCTTATTATGGCAAATGTTTCGACTGAGCACTATTAAAAAAAATAGTCTAGTACGAAATAGATTTAATGAAATAACTGCCACCGTGTAAAGTAATTGACAGCTTTTAAAAGAGAGTGCTGCTAGCAGAACTCCTGCTATAGTAACTCTACCGTGGCAAGTTAAAAATTAAGTAGTAAGGTCTCTAGATCGCCATTTGAATGATGAATGACATAAATAACAAAACTCACAAACAACTCTTTCATTAAATCTATATTCTATTTTATTTTTCAAATGTGTTTAAATCGTATCATCCGCCATCAAGCTTCTCTATCTTATGTTTATACCGTTTTAAGTTTATACTGTTTTATATTTATTCCTTGTACACTACAAAACGGAATCAACACATCACTTTTACCGGACGAAAAAGTGTTTTTTTGTCACTCAGCTATTTAAATACAGAGCGAATTATTGAGCTCAAGATACAGGTGCTCGTAAGACCTTAGCCCTGAGCAGTGACATACCTAGACGATTTGCAAACTGAGGCTGACTCCAATTTGCCTTCCTTTCAATCAAGTCAATCAAAATCACGTAAAAATGTTCATGTCGAGTCGGACCTCTGGAGTCAACAAGCATTTTTATTTAATTTCATACTGATTATAATAATTGATTCTCTTGACTATAACGTTACTATATTATTTATTTTTATATAATTTGGGCAAAAATATTTTTAAAAAATACCATCCCAAACTAAGGTTTTGTCAGATGCTGCTAGTTTGGCATTTCTGTCAGCGGTTTATTCTCTTCATTCCCTTTGTGGGCCTTAACATGAGTCAGCTTTATTTTAATATTTCTCTCAATGATCTCTAGCAGGAGCCGACACAATTCCTCTATAAGGGAATCGCGCACGTTTATGTTTTTAATGCAATTTAGAACTCCAAACCCTCGAAATGCATTCCATCAGTTACATTTCGGATTAATTACCAGATCCGAAAACAGTTCCGCTCTGGAACGAAATATAATATTAAAAAATCTTCAACAGGAAGGGCTAAATGCATCACTTAAGAATAATTTCTATAGATGCCGCTACAGTGGAAGATCCTAATAGCCCAATAGTATAGCTAAAGTAATTGGGTTGGTTTGGAAAAGGTGGAGTAATTTTGATTTTAAGCTGTACTGCATTTATTGAACCCCTCGTTTCCGACCTTCTCATCGTGCGTTATCCTCCATCTTGAAAACCCTGCTAAGAAAAGGCACATTTTTCAACTAATTTTAAATAGCACTAAATGTCCTGTATCTTTTATAACTGACACTTTCGAAAATTTACAATCGTTGGTTTTACCTGAATAACTTTTTTTTTAGAACAAAATTTACAATGACCATGCAAGTAGAGGATTGAATTTTCTACAAGTTCTATACAAGTGTCATTTAACGTCTTCACCTCCAATCACTCCATTACTTATTGGCGTTATGTGTGAGGGCTTAAATGGCCTATAGTTTCGCAAAAATCATTAAACTATTATGACAAACTCAACTTATGTTAGGCTTAGAGCCATGATATTTGGTGTGGTATTTGATTGTGATAATAAGGTAAGCAGTAACATGATATAATAAAGCCTCATAATTTAATCAATTGCCAGATAATTTTAAAAAATATTACAATTTTAAGTCCAGAATTAAATTAATTAATCGAATGATCTTCATGCACTAATCAATAATATCCTGTTACTACTTTTGTGGAAAATAATTGCTTAAGTCTTTACTACTTTATTAAACCGTGTAGACAATCATCTTACGCATCATTAACACATAAAGGTATATTTTTTATGGAAGTTCCATTTAATGCCCCCCAACAAAGCTAAAACTTAAACCACCTCAGAAAATAATAAAGGGGCTTTATAAAAAATTACTTATTACTTGAAAAATAAATAATTTTTTATCATGCTAAAGAAGGAATCAAATTAAAGATCTTGGCACCCTGATTAATAGTATGTATAACTTTTTGGGATTTTAGAGGACAAAAATCTCAAAAAGTCATTAAAATCTTGTTTGTAACATTGCATCATTAAGTAAATGATTTGAAATTAAAAACTAAGTAACATAAAGTTCAAAAAATAGTTGTCCCCAACATAGTATTCACTTTCAGAAGAAAAAGAAAAACCAATAATTACACATTAATAATCAGAGCAATGAGGTCTTTAATTTGATACCCAACTCAATATGATAGCAAAGTATTTATTTTTAAAAAATAAGTAAAAAAAAAAATTAATTAACAGCTATTATTTACGGTTTATGAAATTGAAAATATTTGTCACGTCCTCAAGTAATCAAATAAATACACGATTTAAAATTTATGTTTATAGATCAATCAAGGGACTCACAATCACAAGGACAGGTGTGCCAAGACATGCACACAGGTGAAAACATTAAAAGTTAAACTATAAATATCATTGTTCAATATTAATTAAGCACTATACGCTTAAATTTTTAAACATTAATTCTTCATTATAGTTTAATTTAATTTCAGGGTTTTCTTGGGTTTTACTTTTATCTTATAAACAATGGAATCATTATGTGTGATTCTGTTGTGATAGCAGTTGCTGGTAATCTCTTTATTGTCTTCAGTAAGTAAATGAATCTATTTTGGTTCATCTATTTTTTGGAAAGCTCTGGCTTTAGCATGTTGTGTGCTGGCAAATAGCTGGATTTCTATCCCCCTTAGAATCACGGGCAATGGCCATGAAAATGTCTCAAATATGCATGCTTTTTCTAATTCTACTACACTATCCGAATATCGAATAGTTATTTTTATGCAAAAAATGAGTCAAGTACAGTGTTTCTCTATGACAGACATATACAAAAACTTGATGATAAAAACTTTTTACTGATTCTCCAACAATGTTGATATTTTCTGTTAAAAATTGAAGTAAACGATTGTTTCTCTTTAAATGCATTTCATAAATCTGACTTGTAAGTAGATATTTACAATGCACTCCTTTAACTATACAAAAGTATAAAAATTACTCAAAATAATACAATAAATAGTAAAATATAGTGTGCCTCCACACACATTTACATTAGAGGTATAAGGATATACACACTGAGTGTTAGTGATGTTCAGAGAAAGAATGGTTTTTAAGCAGTGAAAACTAATGCATGGATTTATACTTTGGGCATGTGAGGATAATATAAAAAAGGTCTTTTGCCTTCCTTAAAGTACATATTGTACGAATCCCATTTGGCTTAATGTAATTGACGATATTACCAATGAATAGTTTTATTTAGTATTTGCATGAGGTTTTTAGCTGAGCAAGTGTTTTCAATAAACATAAAGACACTTTGCTATTTATATCAATAAAATGGATCTGTTCATCACACTAGAAAATAACATTGAATGATAGAACTTTTCACCTATATAAAAACCAGATACTGATAATGTAACCTAGTTTGCATCAGCTGATCTCACCAATAATTCATTTCAATCAAACAGTGTAAAATTTCAATGTTTTAAATTAAGTATTTCAGTTTTAAATTTTATAATCCTCTAAAAGAGAACGTTAATGGGAAGTTCATATTTGAACAGAATTCTCGAACAATGCTATTCTGATTTCAGATTTTCTGTACTAATGATGACAGTTTGGAATGACAATTGTATCCTACTTCATAGTACCTGACACAACTAGGAAGGCGTTTCAATAAATTCTTGCAAACTGATAATTAACTGTAGAAGTGATGTAATAATTGTGTGAATGTTTTCTATTGTTGAATGCCTGGCACCTTAAATTCTATTATGTACACATTTGTATTTATAGCGGTTGATTGTGGTATGAAATTTTATTTTCACATTGGTCTGTCAACTGTGATTGCAACAAGCTGCTATTTAGCTGTATTTGACCCTTCGATGGATTGTGGAAAAATTGAATAGTTGTAATGTGAAACTGACCGCTTCTCCTCTTCAGTAGTAACATAAATCAAGAAATATTCTTGAATTGAATTGAATTGAAATAGTCTTCATATATGATTGTACATTTGTATCTCCATTGAATTTAATGTTAGTATAAGTTAAAATGTGAATGTATTTATTAATCATTATTCAAATTTATCATTGATGTTTGTACATAGAACAATAAATTTAACGGTTACTTACTTACTATTCCTTTTAAGTATAATACAAAAAGGTTTCAATAATTTATTGAGCTAACGGTTGCCTTAACAGATATTATTTATTACTTAGTTTAATGTATTCCAATGATTAATATAAAACTCAATAAATATATAAGCAAAAGATTTAAAATACAGAAACATGGTTAATCATGAACTTATGAAAATATAATACGAGTCTAAGAGTGTATTGAAGTCCAGCGGTCGATGAACCTAGCAAGCAGACCATATGTTGAATTGTTTGAATAATTGATACATTGAAAAAAATAGCAAATCTTTACTATATTATTCATTGATGTTAAGTAAGGTCGGAGAAGAGGTGGTGAGTAGAATTATGAGTAATAAGCAAGCATACTTTATAACATGAAGTTATTCAAGCCCAGACTAATCATGAAGAATACAAAAATAACTCATAAACTCCTGGATTCTTTATGAGCAGCTACATCTACTTGTAGTGGCTGGAGCAGGAAATTGAGAATTTAAGGGAGTTAGAACAAATGTGCTCATAGCATGTTTATTACCTTTTACACTTCAGAGTTTCCCCTCAGTTAATGTTAACATAATTAAGTTTTGTAATTGAGGACAAATCATTTCTTGATATTCTTATCGAAAGACAAATCTTCTAAATATTATGAAATTAAATATAATTTTTAGCAATTTAAAATCAACAAAAAAAGTAATAAATACTCTTTTTAATTCATGATGGATAATTTTCAGAGATTGATCGAGTTCTAGTTTTATTTGGTAAATCAAACAGTAGATTTATACAACTGCAGTTACATACATTTCACAGTAGTAACTTAGTACTTTGTAATAATTGTACTACTAAGTTGTGGGCAACCTGTTTCCTGGTCTTAGGTCTATGTTTTTAAATGCATGAAAAGTGAAATTTTGGCTGATTCCTCTGGCTAAAATACTATGTATTCAATGTGAGAACAGTGCTGTACAAGCTGTATAAAGTAATAAACCTGTTATCTAATATTATTTAGGATGTTTGAGTCATAGTGGGGTGAGTACTTAAAAAAAAAAATTATTGGCCTTAGACTGATTTAATAAATTGATTTTAATCAATCAACTGATGATTAAGTCTTATTTCAAGTTAGTGCCCTTGTGAAATATTACTTCATTATGAAACCAATCAGTTTATCTCAAAGAAATACTTGTTCTATCAATACCAATATTGATTACTGAGAGAAGGAAAAAAAACAAGATTTTTAAGGTAAACCTTAACAATACCTACAATTCCACACACTCTACAAAATATGGGGAGGGACACACAATTTCCTCAAACTAGCAGGGGTGCAGCCTCAAAAATACTGCTGTAACTAACTACCCACAGTTCTATTTTTAGTACAAATACTAGGAGACTACCAAGTAGGATTCAGGAAGGGAATTAGTACAATATAGTGTGTATTTATACTTAGATATAACTGATGTTCAATTAAAGATTATTACTGATTGGTTTCCATAGGGCTTCAGTTGATGCCAGGTGCAGCCACTTGTTGGATTCAGTGAGGCGGTACCAATCCACAGGTGACTAAGCTTCGGTCTGGACCGCTTCTAAGCATGATTTGGAAAACTGACCAGACAGATTTGAAACTATACAGAGAACGGCACATTTACCTTATAGACAACCAGCTCATGCTGCTGTTTGAGAAATATATCCTGAATATTAGATTAATGTTATGATAATGAAAATTACTAATGGTATTCCAATTCAGGACAAATGATGACAGCCTGAGCTTGTTTATTTGTCATGCTCACCATAAGGCATTCAATTAGATTAAAAAAAAAATACTCAGCCTCAATTCTTTCTCACAAAGAAATATTTTGAACCGGTATTGAACAATGACAATAAGCCATAAATGTGATATAATGAAGAACTTTATTAGTCTCAAAGAAATTATAATTAATACAAATTAAATGAAATTTGTAATAAACTCTCTTTCTGTCTTGCTAATCGATTAGTGTAAAAATTTTAATAATGAAAGTGTGAGATAAAAATAATATGGCAGAAGTCAAGCCATCTCTCAACTCTTTAAAAAAAAAAATTCATTTTGAATTCCGCGGTCATAAAGGATTAAAGAGAGAGAGATAATATTTTATGAAATAAATTGACATGCAGCATATTCTGTTGGTACGTAGTTAAAACAAAACATCAACATAAGGTCGATTTATTGCACCGTGGCGCTACCTGTTGAGCTGTGAAAGAACTAACAACTAGTTTTACCTGGATATTTTCCGTAAATAATTGACATGCAGCGCATTCTGTTGGTAGATAGTTGAAACAAAACACCAGAAAACTACCTTTTTATTGCATCGTAGCGTTGTCTGTTGAGCGGCGGAAGAACTAACTAATCCAGCTGGACCGCCCGCTATTTCACGTCAGAAAATTTTCATTTAGTATTAGGTCTTCAGGATCTCACAGGAGCTCAAGTCTTCAGGCAGTACCAGGCAAGGGCAGTAGTTCTCCTGTCACTGGATAGGCAGCGCCACGGTACTGACTCGAAGTAGTTAGCTCCTACGGGACCCTGAAGACCTAATACTAAATGAAAATTTTCTAGAGGTAAAGAACGATCCAGGCGCACAGTTAGTTCTTCCACCGCTCAATAGATAGCGCCACGGTGAAATAAAAAGCTTATTTTTTCGGTGTTTAGTTTTACTAAAGCCAACAGAATGCGCTTTATGTCAATTATTTACGGAAAATATTCCGGCAAGACTATAACCGGTTAGTTCTTTTGTTGCTCAATAGATAGCGAAATGGTGCAATTAATAGACCATTTTTCCTATTTTGTTTTGGTTTTTTTGGAGGCTGAAGTAGCCTGTAACCAGATCAGTGAGAGATTGGGGAGACTCAATATCTCTGTAAACGCGGGTAAGACTGACTGTGTAATTTTCTATTTCCAAAAGGGAAAAAGTCCGCTGCCTACTACTTACACAGTAGCAACGCAGCAAAACTCAACAGCCTAGTATATCTGGGAATTGAAATGGACAGACACCTCCGTTTTAGTAACCATTTTGCGAGGAAGTTGAAGCAAACTCGCACGAGGTCTTCCCGGCTCACGCATTTATTGACTTCCCCTAATATGTCACTGCGTCTCAAGCTGTTGATATACAAGAGCATACTCAGGCCTACTCTGCTGTATGGTGCACCGCTTTTTCGTCATCTGACGTATACGACAGCTCGGCAATTCCAAAATGGGGTCAGACATACTTCATTCGATCAGCGGAGCAACAGTGAGCTTCACGAGATCTTTGATTTGCCCACTGCGGATGAATTCATCCAACATAGACATATCAAATTTTTCCGACTCACTTCAGTACTTGACAAACCCGGTGTGACCCCCCGCTCCGTTCCCCCATCGATGGCAGGACGTAGTTCTAGTTTTAGGTTTTAGTTTGTAGTTCCCACATTGTAATCTGAAGGTGAGCCCCTGTACCCAGTGATTTGTAATTTTAACTTCAAATAAAAAAATGTTATTGTAATTCTACCCTCCTTCGAATGCTTACGCAGATAGGCAGTAAGAGGAGAAAACTGTAAATCGAGAATTTGTAAATTGTAAAACTTTTGATCAATAAAGGGGTTTGAAATAAAAAAAAAACTTGTTTTGGACAGCGCTTTATGTCAATGAAATATTTCCCTTTTATTCTAAATATCTCTAATACCTCTATGTCTCTTGCCAGTCTGTACTGGAGCTTAATTAATTCGCTATTTTTGTTTAAAAAAATAGTTTGAATTTTAACTAATAGGTCCTGCTGCATTCCAATAATTTACATGAAATAATCTTCACTATTTTATGGACATTTCTTCAGGAGACTCATCTGATTTCCTTAATATATTCTAGAAACGATCCATCTATTTGAAATAGCTGTTTCTGTTTATATAGTGATTACTATTAATGTAATGTAATTCTATATAAATGGATGTATGGGTATTCCAACATAATCTCAGGAGAAATTTACACCAAACTCGGTTCACATTCAACTTACAATCTCAAAAAAAAATACTCTGTGAGTAATAGACATCCAGCGACGACCCTAAGAGGGAGGAGGATGTAAAAATAATTGAAAACGGCCGATATTAGAGTTGAAAATATAGTTTTGGGGGGTAGCTGAGGTGGATAATAACACTCCTGCTGTTGTTTAAGTCAAAATTCACCCCCATTAACATTAGGGAGAGGATCTCCCTTTTAATGTGTTAATTAAACAGTGATTTCAGTAGATGCCACTACATTGGTAGTTCCTAAGTTTACTGACAGATATCAACTTGAAACCAATTAAACATCATTTCAAATTGATCATATAACATGATTTATCCCAATAATATAAAATCAATAACCTATTTTGATCAACCTACTGTTCAATGAAATGTGCACAATACAGATTATTTTATTATCAGAGTATAATAAAGTATCAGAGTAGCATAAGTTTTAAGATATTTCAGTGATAATTGCCTCTATGAAGGCATTTAGGATTCGCTCAGGTTTTTAATCAGCTCGACTCTTATCAGCCTGTAAATGATGCCATTACAGATTACTACTGCGTGGTTTTCATACAGTTTGAGTCATTACAAAGTGCTTCTTGTATTGAGTGAGGCGATACAGTTCCACTATATAGAAACGGGTAACAAAGGCCACTTGATGGTTTAGAAAAATGACCAAAAAGACAAATGGGCAGATGTATTGGTATTCCAACACAGGAGAAATCCTTGTAATCTCAGGAGAAATTTACGCCAAACTCGGTTCACATACAACTTACAATCTCAAAAAAAATACTCTGTGGGTAATAGACATCTAGCAACCCTGAGAGGGAGGAGGATGTAAAAATAATTGAAAACAGCTGATATTAGAGTTGAAAATATAGTTTTGGGGGGTAGCTGAGGTGGATAGGTGCTAAAAATCTCAATGAGGTTGTCAAGATCTTTGATTTTAACCTTACTCACAAACATGCTGTTCACAACAGCTTCGAGTTTCTTCTTCTCCAATGGTCCCTCTCCCTTTCATGCACTGGCCAAAAAGTCAATTGAAGGAGCTTTCATTCAAAGCCCTAGAGACCATAAGCATCTTGGTTTTTAAGGACACGGTGAATTAGGCTCCTGCAGATGATATTGTTGTTTTTCTCAACAACTGATTCCCTCTCATTAAATTTTGATAGACCAAAGTAGCAGTCATTTGCTACCACCAGTGGTGTAACTACAAGGTGGCAGGGCTGGCAAAATGCCACGGGCCCCCGACCCAAGAGGGCCCCGGCTCAAGTGGCCGCGAGCTCAGAAATATTGTTTTATTATTGTACCTATTTATAAAAATATTAAAATATATATACCATAATACAAATTCAAGTTAATCATTAATGATTTGTGATTAAGTATAATAAAGCTTAATGATAGGGCCCCCATTAAAGGGATTTGCCACGGGCCCCAGATGATATAGTTACGCCACTGGCTACCATGATTATCTTCTGGGCTGGGTGTCGTTTTCACAGAAGTGGGATCCAAGGTAGACTAAACTTTAGACTCTTTCAAAATCCAGCACCTCCATGTGTATCGATGTGACATTAAATAAACTAAATTATTGAAATACACCACACCTTTGAGCAATTGTACATTTTTGCTCTTCAAGCATCCCCAAATGTTTGCTACAATGGTGTCGGTTTTCTTCTAATATTGACGCGATTACCTTATTCTTCAGACTAGCTTTTGTATATGTTTGCTATTGTGATTTAATTGTCACTAATAAGGGCTGCGGAAGTTAGTTTATAGGCCAGAACTCAGTTGTTTTTATGAGATTTTCAGTGTCTATGCAACAGTCAGGCCATGCCAAGTATTTATTCAAGTAAACTTCTGCATGAAATTATTCAAAGGATTAACATAATTTTGACCTCCAGAAACATATTTTATAAATAAATAAAGCTAAGCACAATTTTATATCTGTTTTCATAACCTCGCACTGGTTGGTTGTTAATTTTCAGCAGTTTGTATAACATGTAAAAATAAAAATTAATAACTTTACCTTAACTACCTTACTTAATTAACTTTAAAAGTTATAAAGCATATAAAAATCGGTAAGGACTTATGAAAATAAGATGTACTCCTTAATTCAGCAGGCCATTGTAGTGGTTTTCCTCAATAGCATAGTTACATCACTAATTTGCCGGCTAAATGGCACAAGACCTGACATATTTTAAATTGATCGATTAAGTTAAGAACAAACATTTTAATTATTAAGGCAACTGAAGAATAATGTGATGTACCTATAAGTTTTTGGTTTTTTTAAAATAAATACTGTAATGCAATAGTTATACAACAAACATATTAGAAAATAAAAAAAGGTATCATAAATAAACAATACAATATTAATTTTCACTAACATCTTTATTCATTTAATAACTTAAATCACTGGATGATTTTTTTTTAAATATATTTTTTATTCGATTGAAAAATAACGACAATACAACTTAATGCAGAGATCACAGCCCAAGAAACTCTCTGAACTATTTACAAAGTTTAACGATACATAAAAAAGAAAATAGAAGTTGGGTTTTAATGCAGACTATCATGTCACACAAAACAAACATCTACTAGTTACAATTTTTTATCTTCTATGTACATATAATTAGAATAAGGAATAAGTATGTTTTCAGTATTTCAATGTTTATATAATGTTGTGTTATATGAGTATTCCTTTAATTTTACCTAAATTATGTATGGTTCATTAAGCTTTATTGAAAGTTGCTATTCCCAGTAGATATGACTTCATTATGAAAATAAACAGTTGATATCTCAAAGAAGCAGTTGCTATCAATAGCTTTATTTGTAAACAAATTTTTACTTATCACTCTTTGAACCAATCCCTAAACATCCATGAATTCTTCTGAAAATTTTTTTGAAATGTTCACACCACTTTACAGTTTCACTACTGTGCTATCAACCAATCTATAAATGAGTGGTTTTACTGTCTAAACACATTGTTTAAAATTAAAATATTATTTATTATCCCACAATCATGGATAAATTAGCATAGCTAAAATTGAACTTTTTTATTTATAGGTATTGGGCCACTAATATGGCCAATGGTAGCTGAAATAATGCCCCCTGCACTAAAAGGTGTCGGGTCTGGAATATGTGGATTCATAAGCTCTCTGGCAGCATTTGTACTAATCACTTTGTTCTCAGAGATAGCTAACGCATTTGGTGGATATTCAACTTCTTTTTTCAGGTTTGTTAAATAATTTCACTTTGGTATATTTTCATCCATAATATAATTTTTGTAATTAGTAATGAACACTAATCAAACAATAAGAACCATTAAACGTTAACAATGTTTCTTCGTTCAATGTTCTGAGAATTTTTTTTTATCTTTTTAAATGAGTAATTCAATAGCGCTATTCTGATTATAGACTTGCTGTAATGATGGCTGCAACAACAATTGCATCAATTTTTGTTATACCAGAAACTTCAGGAAAGAGTCTACAAGAAATTCAAGAACTTCTTTCCAAATAAACAATTCAGATCTTAAAAATCTGAAAAAAATTGTGATTTAACTTGTATATAATGTTATATGGAAATGAAATAAGTATATTAATAATATAAATGCTGTTTTCTTATTATTTGACTGAACTGAAAATTTGTCTAAGTCAATCTATCAAATCTTATTCACTTTTCAATTTTTTACCTAGGGTACAGATAATCCAACAAATTAAAGAACCTAGAAATTAAATTGAACAGGAGAAAACCAATTACTACTAAGCGGAAATAAGAAGCCGTGAGAACAAGAGTTTCACAAAAGATTGTGATAAATTACATCTAGGCTTTTATTTACTACACCAATACTAAACACTAACTAATTTTGTAGTTTAACACTCAACTTTTATCATAAATATTTATTTTAACATCACTTTCCTAGATATTATTTATTGATTTGTAATTAATATTAATAATAATCAATCAATAATTATTATATCAATAATTAATCATTATTTCCTATTGTTTTAAAATTATTTTAAATATTTATCTTCTGATTGTTTTTCTATTGACTAGAAAATATTTATTATTGATTTTATTTGTATTTTCTTATTACCTGGATTCTTAACATTAAATATGTACTGCAGACTGAGTCAATTATATAGTGAGACCTTCTCTGACCAATTTTAGTACTTCCTAATCCCTTCAAACTCAACAGAAGTTCTTTAAATTTTGCAAACCAAACTCATATGGCCAAATCCAGGTCATTAATACTTCAGAGGTCATGATACCTGTGACACTAAAAACTTATTTTTGATCAGTTTTGAACTCAGTGCAATGTAATTTTGCTTTAAGTTGCCCCTAAATGGTCCTGATCCTTTAGTCCTGATGCTATACTATTTTGTTAAAAAAACAATTTTACTAAATAATGTGTTGATTACTATGGTCTATTTATTATTGTTACTTTTCATGATATTAAATTTGTTACATGGTCACTATTCTAGACCCGTGACCATAACCAAGGCATAGTGGCTGGCTACACCTTGTATTACTATATTATACTGTTAACTCTGGAAAAGTTAAAGGACTACAAGGTTGCACCAATGCCTGTTAATTCTTCTAAATTTATGATAAAGGGTTATGTATGCTGCACTTGTGTGCAAGTTATTGCAGGAGTTCAGCCAAAGAGAGTTAATATTGGCAAGGTCTTCCTTCAATCATGCAGAATCTGTTTGTAGGGCAAAAATGAGTGATGCAAAAAAACAATAATTGTTCTTTCAGGCTTGAGGGAATATTCCCAGAATTGTTGTTATTTACTCCCTACTCCAGCTGTTTGGTTTTAACAATTAGTAGCAAAGATCACACCTACAGGCACATATTGTGGCATTGAACTACTTCTGGTGTTATCTTTGAAGGATTTTTAATGCTTTTTAGTGTCTGGTGGTTCCAGTCCCTTATTTTACCTAGTGGCATAGTAACTACTAAATACTGTCCATTTATCGACTTATAATAAAAAATAAAACTCATGACATGTTGAGTGCAGTGCCGATGAATAAGAAAGTATATTTGCCATGTTTAGTTGTTGTTTTTTTCATAATTAGATACCCTTCTTTTTAGACTTGTCTATGTTTTCTCATGTCTGTGTATCCTGGTGATTGTGAGTCCCCTCTCCTTTGACCTAGAAACATCAAATTTGTATCGAGATTCCATTTAACTACCCAATGACATGAAAAATATTTTCAATTCCATGAAACACGATAAAGGGTGATTAATTAATTAGTCAGTATAAAAAAAAGTAGATGTTTTTCTAATTGAGTAGGGTACCCAATAAAAGATCTTGTTGCCCTAATTAGTAATAAATAATTTATTTTTTCTAATTACACAAATTTTGTTTTGCTTTTCTATAATTATGGAGCCATATTCGGCTTTGCTCCTGGATTGAATGGTTTTCAGCCTTTATTAATTATTTGCAAGAAGCTTCTGGTGTTTTGTTTTCCACGTAGATATGTCAGGTATAAATAGAGAAACTGCATATAATGCAATACAAGGAGCCATAAACAGCTCATTATAAATGTTACTGTATTTATTTAATTTTAATCAATATAAGGAAAAGAAGAATTGGCATTTTTCTTTGTCTAGGATAGTTTTATTTTTTCTTCTGTCTCTTTTTTTTCCCTTGTGTGGGCATATTTCTCATGTCTCCTTGTGCTTCTGTGCTCTAATGAGGTATATAATGAAAAAAAAACTCAGATTAATGACAATTTTTTTTAATATTATTGGGGTGTGTTAGAGAGAAACACTTGCGTATACTGATTGTAGCAATTTTTCAGGCTTGGATGCATTCACTATCTATATCAAGCTGATATACAAGCACCTAGTGAGTGTATGTGTATTGGACTTATTAACAACAATCTGAAAGTATTATATTTTAGGCACTCCTTAATATGCATCTGCGAATGCAGCACGAGGAGGCAGCTGTGATTCCAAATTTATTTATTTATTTTTGTCATTGTATATATATTATCAATAAAGAGGTTTTGAAAAAAAATACTATCTTATACTAAAAATACTAACTCAGCCTGGTCTAGTAGCTAGCACACCCGATCTGTTCAACGGAGGATTGCAGTTCGAAACTCACGGTCGTCACTTTATTTTTTATTTACTATTTCATCTTAACAGCACCGGCTATATTCTAAACGTCTTTCAATTCAGTCCTAAATACGATAACTATATATATAATAGGGAAAAAAATTACAATTCTTACGATGGCGTGTTTTGTGTTGATAAATAGTAATACTTGTGTTTCGATTGACAACCGGGTAACAATTCGACGTGAGAGAAAAGATCCGAGTCGAGGGCAAAAACCCGTGCTGGAGCGTCTATCGGTGCAAAATGTAGCCTGCCTATCATTTATACTGATATGCACCAACCGCCGGCGGTGTCGGTTTAGCTCACGATTGAACATAACTGCAAAATGTAGTAGAATATGAGCACAATGAAAAGTTTTGCAATAGAGTAAAGGGTGAAGACAACACTAGCGCCTATGTAGGAGATCAAATGTACTGTTGTTGGTAGATCACTTCCTACGACGGTTTTAATATAGTATAAGACGAGAAACAAAGAATATGCAATTTTTCGAGGAAAATGATAGCCATTCTTGTGTTTATTCACGCTACTTTAATGCTATAACAAAAGGGATGGACTATCTACTGAAACATCAAAGTGATAGGGAAAAGATAGCAGAAGCATTAATAGAAGAAATTCAATTAAAAGGAATTCGTATTCCAGTCACACGATTGGCGGAAGCGTTTCGAAAGAGCCTACAGTATCTATTCCTTCGAGCTAATAAGAAAAATAATGAAGAAATACAATATCTGAAAGAATTATTGCATTCTAGGTACAGCGACCTTAAAAAACAAGATACTGTTTCACAACAGAGCAGTGTTGAATACTTGATAAAACTGATAGGGGCTATTGAAACTCTCTGCGATGATTTTCATATAGTGGGCATTGAAAACGATGCCGATTACCATCACTGGGTCCCTCCCGCGAAGCGTATTTCGATACGTGATCTGGTGGAAGGGACATATAATGGAAACATCGAAACAGGCGCATTACGAATATTCACAGACGGGAGTAAGAAAGAGGGGGGAGTAGGGTGCGCGTTTGTTGTATATAATCAGCATAACTCGGTCGAACATGTAGGAAAACAACGCCTTGGGCCAAATTGTACCAGTAACCAGGCAGAAACTATGGCCATTATCGACTCGTGTAAATATGTACTAGCCACTTCTCAACATTATGAGAAATGGCATATAATTACAGATAGCCAAGGCACTCTCAATCGCATTAAAAACATAAACGTGCACGATTCCCTGATAGAGGAATTGTGTTGGCTCCTGTTAGAGATCATTGAGAGAAAAATTGAAATAAAGCTGATTCATGTTAAGGCCCACAAAGGGAATGAAGGGAACGAAACCGCTGACAGAAATGCCAAACTAGCAGCATCCGACAAAACCTTAAAGATCAGCTTCGCACCACCGACGAAGCCGTCAGATCTTTATCCAATCCCTAGGGACCACAAGCGTTGCAGATTTGTCACGACCTTTGTTAACTTTTTACTAAAACGCAAAATTAAAAGAAAAAATTGATAAATAACTCTGAAGTGACAATTACGTCCTGTGGTTGACTATACGCACTCTTCTCGGAAGCATCGTATCGTGACTATAAACTTTTTTCATTATTTATATATACTAACAATCAGGGCTGGCTAAATTAACTGTTAAATTGCTGATCAGTTATTTTTTTTTTGTTTTGAATAAAATGAATGGTTATTTATACATTTTTGTGGGGTACTTTGTTTACTTTTTATGGCTTACTGTTGGCAATTTTGTAACGATGACCGACTCAATCCAACATCCAGCTTCTCACGACGTAATAATCGGTGCAATTTCCTGGCGTTTGGGGAATTCTTGATTCTTAAGAGCCCTAGCGCGAACAGCGTAAGGTAAGAGAGGGGGAAACTAGTCCTACTAACTAGTGCTGAGTATGCAGCACGAGGAGGACATTGTAAATGGTAAATTGTAAAAAATGATAATAAATAAAGGGGCTTTGAAAAAACAAAACGGAGATCACCCAGCCCACTGCCACCCGGACAGCTTATTACCGCTAATGGGGAAAATTGTAGAGAAAATTCTGTTGAACTATCTCAAAAATTACTGCGTGGAAAATGACATCATTCCGCCAGAACAGACTGGATTTCAATGCACACAACATCCCCTTATAAAGCTACAGTCAGAAGCTAGCCAAGATTTGAATAGAAACATAGCCACGGCTATGATTTCGATAGGCTGCACTCAAACATTCGACTCGGTGTCCCACGGGACACTGTATCAAATGCTCTGAGACCGGAAATGTCCTCCTAATGCTTCCTGAACAACAGATCGATGCGGGTGCGGGTGGGTGAAAGCTTTTCCGAAGCTGTGCCACTGACCTGTGGAGTACCCCAAGGAGCCATTTTATCTCTAGTACTTTTCAACTTGTACACGTCTGAAATTGTTGGAGCCCGATATAAAACACAGCAATTACTGCTGATGACATGTATGACTGATGACAGTAGCAGCATGAGCGTCAAGGTAGCTCTTATACAGGCTGAAGTAGCCTTAACCAGATCAGCGAGAGATTGGGGAGACTTAATATCTCTGTAAACGCGGGTAAGACTGACTGCGTAATTTTCTCTTTCCAAAAGAGAAAAAGTCCGCTGCCCACTAGTTACACAGTAGGAACGCAGCAAACCTCACCAGCCAACAAGTATATCTGGGCATTGAAATGGGCAGACACCTCCGTTTTAGTAACCATTTTGCGAGGAAGTTAAAGCAAATTCGCACGATCTCGGGTTTTATAGCACATACAATATAGAAAAGCCTTATGGCAAATGTTTCGACTGAACACTATTAAAAAAAATAGTCTAGTACGAAATAGATGTAATGAAATAACTGCCACCGTGTAAAGTAATTGACAGCTTTTAAAAGAGAGTGCTGCTAGCAGAACTCCTGCTATAGTAACTCTACCGTGGCAAGTTAAAAATTAAGTAGTAAGGTCTCTAGATCGCCATTTGAATGATGAATGACATAAATAACAAAACTCACAAACAACTCTTTCATTAAATCTATATTCTATTTTATTTTTCAAATGTGTTTAAATCGTATCATCCGCCATCAAGCTTCTCTATCTTATGTTTATACCGTTTTAAGTTTATACTGTTTTATATTTATTCCTTGTACACTACAAAACGGAATCATCACATCACTTTTTCCGAACGAAAAAGTGGTTTTTTGTCACTCAGCTATTTAAATACAGAGCGAATTATTGAGCTCAAGATACAGGTGCTCGTAAGACCTTAGCCCTGAGCAGTGACATACCTAGAGGATTTGCAAACTGAGGCTGACTCCAATTTGCCTTCCTTTCAATCAAGTCAATCAAAATCACGTAAAAATGTTCATGTCGAATCGGACCTCTGGAGTCAACAAGCATTTTTGTTTAATTTCATACTGATTATAATAATTGATTCTCTTGACTATAACGTTACTATATTATTTATTTTTATATAATTTGGGCAAAAATATTTTTAAAAATTACCATCCCAAATTAAGGTTTTGTCGGATGCTGCTAGTTTGGCATTTCTGTCAGCAGTTTATTCTCTTCATTCCCTTTGTGGGCCTTAACATGAGTCAGCTTTATTTTAATATTTATCTCAATGATCTCTAGCAGGAGCCGACACAATTCCTCTATAAGGGAATCGCGCACGTTTATGTTTTTAATGCAATTTAGAATTCCAAACCCTCGAAATGCATTCCATCAGTTACATTTCGGATTAATTACCAGGTCCGAAAACAGTTCCGCTCTGGAACGAAATATAATATTAAAAAATCTTCAACAGGAAGGGCTAAATGCATCACTTAAGAATAATTTCTATAGATGCCGCTACAGTGGAAGATCCTAATAGCCCAATAGTATAGCTAAAGTAATTGGGTTGGTTTGGAAAAGGTGGAGTAATTTTGATTTTAAGCTGTACTGCATTTATTGAACCCCTCGTTTCCGACCTTCTCATCGTGCGTTATCCTCCATCTTGAAAACCCTGCTAAGAAAAGGCACATTTTTCAACTAATTTTAAAGAGCACTAAATGTCCTGTATCTTTTATACCTGACACTTTCGAAAATTTACAATCGTTGGTTTTACCTGAATAACTTTTTTTTTAGAACAAAATTTACAATGACCATGCAAGTAGAGGATTGAATTTTCTACAAGTTCTATACAAGTGTCATTTAACGTCTTCACCTCCAATCACTCCATTACTTATTGGCGTTATGTGTGAGGGCTTAAATGGCCTATAGTTTCGCAAAAATCATTAAACTATTATGACAAACTCAACTTATGTTAGGCTTAGAGCCATGATATTTGGTGTGGTATTTGATTGTGATAATAAGGTAAGCAGTAACATGATATAATAAAGCCTCATAATTTAATCAATTGCCAGATAATTTTAAAAAATATTACAATTTTAAGTCCAGAATTAAATTAATTAATCGAATGATCTTCATGCACTAATCAATAATATCCTGTTACTACTTTTGTGGAAAATAATTGCTTAAGTCTTTACTACTTTATTAAACCGTGTAGACAATCATCTTACGCATCATTAACACATAAAGGTATATTTTTTATGGAAGTTCCATTTAATGCCCCCCAACAAAGCTAAAACTTAAACCACCTCAGAAAATAATAAAGGGGCTTTATAAAAAATTACTTATTACTTGAAAAATAAATAATTTTTTATCATGCTAAAGAAGGAATCAAATTAAAGATCTTGGCACCCTGATTAATAGTATGTATAACTTTTTGGGATTTTAGAGGACAAAAATCTCAAAAAGTCATTAAAATCTTGTTTGTAACATTGCATCATTAAGTAAATGATTTGAAATTAAAAACTAAGTAACATAAAGTTCAAAAAATAGTTGTCCCCAACATAGTATTCACTTTCAGAAGAAAAAGAAAAACCAATAATTACACATTAATAATCAGAGCAATGAGGTCTTTAATTTGATACCCAACTCAATATGATAGCAAAGTATTTATTTTTAAAAAATAAGTAAAAAAAAAAATTAATTAACAGCTATTATTTACGGTTTATGAAATTGAAAATATTTGTCACGTCCTCAAGTAATCAAATAAATACACGATTTAAAATTTATGTTTATAGATCAATCAAGGGACTCACAATCACAAGGACAGGTGTGCCAAGACATGCACA
The DNA here is from genome assembly GCA_930367205.1 of Acanthosoma haemorrhoidale. NCBI lineage: Eukaryota > Metazoa > Arthropoda > Insecta > Hemiptera > Acanthosomatidae > Acanthosoma > Acanthosoma haemorrhoidale. The sequence continues at coordinate 20,054,877 of OV884014.1, read as the reverse complement.
CAGGTGAAAACATTAAAAGTTAAACTATAAATATCATTGTTCAATATTAATTAAGCACTATACGCTTAAATTTTTAAACATTAATTCTTCATTATAGTTTAATTTAATTTCAGGGTTTTCTTGGGTTTTACTTTTATCTTATAAACAATGGAATCATTATGTGTGATTCTGTTGTGATAGCAGTTGCTGGTAATCTCTTTATTGTCTTCAGTAAGTAAATGAATCTATTTTGGTTCATCTATTTTTTGGAAAGCTCTGGCTTTAGCATGTTGTGTGCTGGCAAATAGCTGGATTTCTATCCCCCTTAGAATCACGGGCAATGGCCATGAAAATGTCTCAAATATGCATGCTTTTTCTAATTCTACTACACTATCCGAATATCGAATAGTTATTTTTATGCAAAAAATGAGTCAAGTACAGTGTTTCTCTATGACAGACATATACAAAAACTTGATGATAAAAACTTTTTACTGATTCTCCAACAATGTTGATATTTTCTGTTAAAAATTGAAGTAAACGATTGTTTCTCTTTAAATGCATTTCATAAATCTGACTTGTAAGTAGATATTTACAATGCACTCCTTTAACTATACAAAAGTATAAAAATTACTCAAAATAATACAATAAATAGTAAAATATAGTGTGCCTCCACACACATTTACATTAGAGGTATAAGGATATACACACTGAGTGTTAGTGATGTTCAGAGAAAGAATGGTTTTTAAGCAGTGAAAACTAATGCATGGATTTATACTTTGGGCATGTGAGGATAATATAAAAAAGGTCTTTTGCCTTCCTTAAAGTACATATTGTACGAATCCCATTTGGCTTAATGTAATTGACGATATTACCAATGAATAGTTTTATTTAGTATTTGCATGAGGTTTTTAGCTGAGCAAGTGTTTTCAATAAACATAAAGACACTTTGCTATTTATATCAATAAAATGGATCTGTTCATCACACTAGAAAATAACATTGAATGATAGAACTTTTCACCTATATAAAAACCAGATACTGATAATGTAACCTAGTTTGCATCAGCTGATCTCACCAATAATTCATTTCAATCAAACAGTGTAAAATTTCAATGTTTTAAATTAAGTATTTCAGTTTTAAATTTTATAATCCTCTAAAAGAGAACGTTAATGGGAAGTTCATATTTGAACAGAATTCTCGAACAATGCTATTCTGATTTCAGATTTTCTGTACTAATGATGACAGTTTGGAATGACAATTGTATCCTACTTCATAGTACCTGACACAACTAGGAAGGCGTTTCAATAAATTCTTGCAAACTGATAATTAACTGTAGAAGTGATGTAATAATTGTGTGAATGTTTTCTATTGTTGAATGCCTGGCACCTTAAATTCTATTATGTACACATTTGTATTTATAGCGGTTGATTGTGGTATGAAATTTTATTTTCACATTGGTCTGTCAACTGTGATTGCAACAAGCTGCTATTTAGCTGTATTTGACCCTTCGATGGATTGTGGAAAAATTGAATAGTTGTAATGTGAAACTGACCGCTTCTCCTCTTCAGTAGTAACATAAATCAAGAAATATTCTTGAATTGAATTGAATTGAAATAGTCTTCATATATGATTGTACATTTGTATCTCCATTGAATTTAATGTTAGTATAAGTTAAAATGTGAATGTATTTATTAATCATTATTCAAATTTATCATTGATGTTTGTACATAGAACAATAAATTTAACGGTTACTTACTTACTATTCCTTTTAAGTATAATACAAAAAGGTTTCAATAATTTATTGAGCTAACGGTTGCCTTAACAGATATTATTTATTACTTAGTTTAATGTATTCCAATGATTAATATAAAACTCAATAAATATATAAGCAAAAGATTTAAAATACAGAAACATGGTTAATCATGAACTTATGAAAATATAATACGAGTCTAAGAGTGTATTGAAGTCCAGCGGTCGATGAACCTAGCAAGCAGACCATATGTTGAATTGTTTGAATAATTGATACATTGACAAAAATAGCAAATCTTTACTATATTATTCATTGATGTTAAGTAAGGTCGGAGAAGAGGTGGTGAGTAGAATTATGAGTAATAAGCAAGCATACTTTATAACATGAAGTTATTCAAGCCCAGACTAATCATGAAGAATACAAAAATAACTCATAAACTCCTGGATTCTTTATGAGCAGCTACATCTACTTGTAGTGGCTGGAGCAGGAAATTGATAATTTAAGGGAGTTAGAACAAATGTGCTCATAGCATGTTTATTACCTTTTACACTTCAGAGTTTCCCCTCAGTTAATGTTAACATAATTAAGTTTTGTAATTGAGGACAAATCATTTCTTGATATTCTTATCGAAAGACAAATCTTCTAAATATTATGAAATTAAATATAATTTTTAGCAATTTAAAATCAACAAAAAAAGTAATAAATACTCTTTTTAATTCATGATGGATAATTTTCAGAGATTGATCGAGTTCTAGTTTTATTTGGTAAATCAAACAGTAGATTTATACAACTGCAGTTACATACATTTCACAGTAGTAACTTAGTACTTTGTAATAATTGTACTACTAAGTTGTGGGCAACCTGTTTCCTGGTCTTAGGTCTATGTTTTTAAATGCATGAAAAGTGAAATTTTGGCTGATTCCTCTGGCTAAAATACTATGTATTCAATGTGAGAACAGTGCTGTACAAGCTGTATAAAGTAATAAACCTGTTATCTAATATTATTTAGGATGTTTGAGTCATAGTGGGGTGAGTACTTAAAAAAAAAAATTATTGGCCTTAGACTGATTTAATAAATTGATTTTAATCAATCAACTGATGATTAAGTCTTATTTCAAGTTAGTGCCCTTGTGAAATATTACTTCATTATGAAACCAATCAGTTTATCTCAAAGAAATACTTGTTCTATCAATACCAATATTGATTACTGAGAGAAGGAAAAAAAACAAGATTTTTAAGGTAAACCTTAACAATACCTACAATTCCACACACTCTACAAAATATGGGGAGGGACACACAATTTCCTCAAACTAGCAGGGGTGCAGCCTCAAAAATACTGCTGTAACTAACTACCCACAGTTCTATTTTTAGTACAAATACTAGGAGACTACCAAGTAGGATTCAGGAAGGGAATTAGTACAATATAGTGTGTATTTATACTTAGATATAACTGATGTTCAATTAAAGATTATTACTGATTGGTTTCCATAGGGCTTCAGTTGATGCCAGGTGCAGCCACTTGTTGGATTCAGTGAGGCGGTACCAATCCACAGGTGACTAAGCTTCGGTCTGGACCGCTTCTAAGCATGATTTGGAAAACTGACCAGACAGATTTGAAACTATACAGAGAACGGCACATTTACCTTATAGACAACCAGCTCATGCTGCTGTTTGAGAAATATATCCTGAATATTAGATTAATGTTATGATAATGAAAATTACTAATGGTATTCCAATTCAGGACAAATGATGACAGCCTGAGCTTGTTTATTTGTCATGCTCACCATAAGGCATTCAATTAGATTAAAAAAAAAATACTCAGCCTCAATTCTTTCTCACAAAGAAATATTTTGAACCGGTATTGAACAATGACAATAAGCCATAAATGTGATATAATGAAGAACTTTATTAGTCTCAAAGAAATTATAATTAATACAAATTAAATGAAATTTGTAATAAACTCTCTTTCTGTCTTGCTAATCGATTAGTGTAAAAATTTTAATAATGAAAGTGTGAGATAAAAATAATATGGCAGAAGTCAAGCCATCTCTCAACTCTTTAAAAAAAAAAATTCATTTTGAATTCCGCGGTCATAAAGGATTAAAGAGAGAGAGATAATATTTTATGAAATAAATTGACATGCAGCATATTCTGTTGGTACGTAGTTAAAACAAAACATCAACATAAGGTCGATTTATTGCACCGTGGCGCTACCTGTTGAGCTGTAAAAGAACTAACAACTAGTTTTACCTGGATATTTTCCGTAAATAATTGACATGCAGCGCATTCTGTTGGTAGATAGTTGAAACAAAACACCAGAAAACTACCTTTTTATTGCATCGTAGCGTTGTCTGTTGAGCGGCGGAAGAACTAACTAATCCAGCTGGACCACCCGCTATTTCACGTCAGAAAATTTTCATTTAGTATTAGGTCTTCAGGATCTCACAGGAGCTCAAGTCTTCAGGCAGTACCAGGCAAGGGCAGTAGTTCTCCTGTCACTGGATAGGCAGCGCCACGGTACTGACTCGAAGTAGTTAGCTCCTACGGGACCCTGAAGACCTAATACTAAATGAAAATTTTCTAGAGGTAAAGAACGATCCAGGCGCACAGTTAGTTCTTCCACCGCTCAATAGATAGCGCCACGGTGAAATAAAAAGCTTATTTTTTCGGTGTTTAGTTTTACTAAAGCCAACAGAATGCGCTTTATGTCAATTATTTACGGAAAATATTCCGGCAAGACTATAACCGGTTAGTTCTTTTGTTGCTCAATAGATAGCGAAATGGTGCAATTAATAGACCATTTTTCCTATTTTGTTTTGGTTTTTTTGGAGGCTGAAGTAGCCTGTAACCAGATCAGTGAGAGATTGGGGAGACTCAATATCTCTGTAAACGCGGGTAAGACTGACTGTGTAATTTTCTATTTCCAAAAGGGAAAAAGTCCGCTGCCTACTACTTACACAGTAGCAACGCAGCAAAACTCAACAGCCTAGTATATCTGGGAATTGAAATGGACAGACACCTCCGTTTTAGTAACCATTTTGCGAGGAAGTTGAAGCAAACTCGCACGAGGTCTTCCCGGCTCACGCATTTATTGACTTCCCCTAATATGTCACTGCGTCTCAAGCTGTTGATATACAAGAGCATACTCAGGCCTACTCTGCTGTATGGTGCACCGCTTTTTCGTCATCTGACGTATACGACAGCTCGGCAATTCCAAAATGGGGTCAGACATACTTCATTCGATCAGCGGAGCAACAGTGAGCTTCACGAGATCTTTGATTTGCCCACTGCGGATGAATTCATCCAACATAGACATATCAAATTTTTCCGACTCACTTCAGTACTTGACAAACCCGGTGTGACCCCCCGCTCCGTTCCCCCATCGATGGCAGGACGTAGTTCTAGTTTTAGGTTTTAGTTTGTAGTTCCCACATTGTAATCTGAAGGTGAGCCCCTGTACCCAGTGATTTGTAATTTTAACTTCAAATAAAAAAATGTTATTGTAATTCTACCCTCCTTCGAATGCTTACGCAGATAGGCAGTAAGAGGAGAAAACTGTAAATCGAGAATTTGTAAATTGTAAAACTTTTGATCAATAAAGGGGTTTGAAATAAAAAAAAAACTTGTTTTGGACAGCGCTTTATGTCAATGAAATATTTCCCTTTTATTCTAAATATCTCTAATACCTCTATGTCTCTTGCCAGTCTGTACTGGAGCTTAATTAATTCGCTATTTTTGTTTAAAAAAATAGTTTGAATTTTAACTAATAGGTCCTGCTGCATTCCAATAATTTACATGAAATAATCTTCACTATTTTATGGACATTTCTTCAGGAGACTCATCTGATTTCCTTAATATATTCTAGAAACGATCCATCTATTTGAAATAGCTGTTTCTGTTTATATAGTGATTACTATTAACGTAATGTAATTCTATATAAATGGATGTATGGGTATTCCAACATAATCTCAGGAGAAATTTACACCAAACTCGGTTCACATTCAACTTACAATCTCAAAAAAAAATACTCTGTGAGTAATAGACATCTAGCGACGACCCTAAGAGGGAGGAGGATGTAAAAATAATTGAAAACGGCCGATATTAGAGTTGAAAATATAGTTTTGGGGGGTAGCTGAGGTGGATAATAACACTCCTGCTGTTGTTTAAGTCAAAATTCACCCCCATTAACATTAGGGAGAGGATCTCCCTTTTAATGTGTTAATTAAACAGTGATTTCAGTAGATGCCACTACATTGGTAGTTCCTAAGTTTACTGACAGATATCAACTTGAAACCAATTAAACATCATTTCAAATTGATCATATAACATGATTTATCCCAATAATATAAAATCAATAACCTATTTTGATCAACCTACTGTTCAATGAAATGTGCACAATACAGATTATTTTATTATCAGAGTATAATAAAGTATCAGAGTAGCATAAGTTTTAAGATATTTCAGTGATAATTGCCTCTATGAAGGCATTTAGGATTCGCTCAGGTTTTTAATCAGCTCGACTCTTATCAGCCTGTAAATGATGCCATTACAGATTACTACTGCGTGGTTTTCATACAGTTTGAGTCATTACAAAGTGCTTCTTGTATTGAGTGAGGCGATACAGTTCCACTATATAGAAACGGGTAACAAAGGCCACTTGATGGTTTAGAAAAATGACCAAAAAGACAAATGGGCAGATGTATTGGTATTCCAACACAGGAGAAATCCTTGTAATCTCAGGAGAAATTTACGCCAAACTCGGTTCACATACAACTTACAATCTCAAAAAAAATACTCTGTGGGTAATAGACATCTAGCAACCCTGAGAGGGAGGAGGATGTAAAAATAATTGAAAACAGCTGATATTAGAGTTGAAAATATAGTTTTGGGGGGTAGCTGAGGTGGATAGGTGCTAAAAATCTCAATGAGGTTGTCAAGATCTTTGATTTTAACCTTACTCACAAACATGCTGTTCACAACAGCTTCGAGTTTCTTCTTCTCCAATGGTCCCTCTCCCTTTCATGCACTGGCCAAAAAGTCAATTGAAGGAGCTTTCATTCAAAGCCCTAGAGACCATAAGCATCTTGGTTTTTAAGGACACGGTGAATTAGGCTCCTGCAGATGATATTGTTGTTTTTCTCAACAACTGATTCCCTCTCATTAAATTTTGATAGACCAAAGTAGCAGTCATTTGCTACCACCAGTGGTGTAACTACAAGGTGGCAGGGCTGGCAAAATGCCACGGGCCCCCGACCCAAGAGGGCCCCGGCTCAAGTGGCCGCGAGCTCAGAAATATTGTTTTATTATTGTACCTATTTATAAAAATATTAAAATATATATACCATAATACAAATTCAAGTTAATCATTAATGATTTGTGATTAAGTATAATAAAGCTTAATGATAGGGCCCCCATTAAAGGGATTTGCCACGGGCCCCAGATGATATAGTTACGCCACTCGCTACCATGATTATCTTCTGGGCTGGGTGTCGTTTTCACAGAAGTGGGATCCAAGGTAGACTAAACTTTAGACTCTTTCAAAATCCAGCACCTCCATGTGTATCGATGTGACATTAAATAAACTAAATTATTGAAATACACCACACCTTTGAGCAATTGTACATTTTTGCTCTTCAAGCATCCCCAAATGTTTGCTACAATGGTGTCGGTTTTCTTCTAATATTGACGCGATTACCTTATTCTTCAGACTAGCTTTTGTATATGTTTGCTATTGTGATTTAATTGTCACTAATAAGGGCTGCGGAAGTTAGTTTATAGGCCAGAACTCAGTTGTTTTTATGAGATTTTCAGTGTCTATGCAACAGTCAGGCCATGCCAAGTATTTATTCAAGTAAACTTCTGCATGAAATTATTCAAAGGATTAACATAATTTTGACCTCCAGAAACATATGTTATAAATAAATAAAGCTAAGCACAATTTTATATCTGTTTTCATAACCTCGCACTGGTTGGTTGTTAATTTTCAGCAGTTTGTATAACATGTAAAAATAAAAATTAATAACTTTACCTTAACTACCTTACTTAATTAACTTTAAAAGTTATAAAGCATATAAAAATCGGTAAGGACTTATGAAAATAAGATGTACTCCTTAATTCAGCAGGCCATTGTAGTGGTTTTCCTCAATAGCATAGTTACATCACTAATTTGCCGGCTAAATGGCACAAGACCTGACATATTTTAAATTGATCGATTAAGTTAAGAACAAACATTTTAATTATTAAGGCAACTGAAGAATAATGTGATGTACCTATAAGTTTTTGGTTTTTTTAAAATAAATACTGTAATGCAATAGTTATACAACAAACATATTAGAAAATAAAAAAAGGTATCATAAATAAACAATACAATATTAATTTTCACTAACATCTTTATTCATTTAATAACTTAAATCACTGGATGATTTTTTTTTAAATATATTTTTTATTCGATTGAAAAATAACGACAATACAACTTAATGCAGAGATCACAGCCCAAGAAACTCTCTGAACTATTTACAAAGTTTAACGATACATAAAAAAGAAAATAGAAGTTGGGTTTTAATGCAGACTATCATGTCACACAAAACAAACATCTACTAGTTACAATTTTTTATCTTCTATGTACATATAATTAGAATAAGGAATAAGTATGTTTTCAGTATTTCAATGTTTATATAATGTTGTGTTATATGAGTATTCCTTTAATTTTACCTAAATTATGTATGGTTCATTAAGCTTTATTGAAAGTTGCTATTCCCAGTAGATATGACTTCATTATGAAAATAAACAGTTGATATCTCAAAGAAGCAGTTGCTATCAATAGCTTTATTTGTAAACAAATTTTTACTTATCACTCTTTGAACCAATCCCTAAACATCCATGAATTCTTCTGAAAATTTTTTTGAAATGTTCACACCACTTTACAGTTTCACTACTGTGCTATCAACCAATCTATAAATGAGTGGTTTTACTGTCTAAACACATTGTTTAAAATTAAAATATTATTTATTATCCCACAATCATGGATAAATTAGCATAGCTAAAATTGAACTTTTTTATTTATAGGTATTGGGCCACTAATATGGCCAATGGTAGCTGAAATAATGCCCCCTGCACTAAAAGGTGTCGGGTCTGGAATATGTGGATTCATAAGCTCTCTGGCAGCATTTGTACTAATCACTTTGTTCTCAGAGATAGCTAACGCATTTGGTGGATATTCAACTTCTTTTTTCGGGTTTGTTAAATAATTTCACTTTGGTATATTTTCATCCATAATATAATTTTTGTAATTAGTAATGAACACTAATCAAACAATAAGAACCATTAAACGTTAACAATGTTTATTGTTCTGAGAATTTTTTTTTATCTTTTTAAATGAGTAATTCAATAGCGCTATTCTGATTATAGACTTGCTGTAATGATGGCTGCAACAACAATTGCATCAATTTTTGTTATACCAGAAACTTCAGGAAAGAGTCTACAAGAAATTCAAGAACTTCTTTCCAAATAAACAATTCAGATCTTAAAAATCTGAAAAAAATTGTGATTTAACTTGTATATAATGTTATATGGAAATGAAATAAGTATATTAATAATATAAATGCTGTTTTCTTATTATTTGACTGAACTGAAAATTTGTCTAAGTCAATCTATCAAATCTTATTCACTTTTCAATTTTTTACCTAGGGTACAGATAATCCAACAAATTAAAGAACCTAGAAATTAAATTGAACAGGAGAAAACCAATTACTACTAAGCGGAAATAAGAAGCCGTGAGAACAAGAGTTTCACAAAAGATTGTGATAAATTACATCTAGGCTTTTATTTACTACACCAATACTAAACACTAACTAATTTTGTAGTTTAACACTCAACTTTTATCATAAATATTTATTTTAACATCACTTTCCTAGATATTATTTATTGATTTGTAATTAATATTAATAATAATCAATCAATAATTATTATATCAATAATTAATCATTATTTCCTATTGTTTTAAAATTATTTTAAATATTTATCTTCTGATTGTTTTTCTATTGACTAGAAAATATTTATTATTGATTTTATTTGTATTTTCTTATTACCTGGATTCTTAACATTAAATATGTACTGCAGACTGAGTCAATTATATAGTGAGACCTTCTCTGACCAATTTTAGTACTTCCTAATCCCTTCAAACTCAACAGAAGTTCTTTAAATTTTGCAAACCAAACTCATATGGCCAAATCCAGGTCATTAATACTTCAGAGGTCATGATACCTGTGACACTAAAAACTTATTTTTGATCAGTTTTGAACTCAGTGCAATGTAATTTTGCTTTAAGTTGCCCCTAAATGGTCCTGATCCTTTAGTCCTGATGCTATACTATTTTGTTAAAAAAACAATTTTACTAAATAATGTGTTGATTACTATGGTCTATTTATTATTGTTACTTTTCATGATATTAAATTTGTTACATGGTCACTATTCTAGACCCGTGACCATAACCAAGGCATAGTGGCTGGCTACACCTTGTATTACTATATTATACTGTTAACTCTGGAAAAGTTAAAGGACTACAAGGTTGCACCAATGCCTGTTAATTCTTCTAAATTTATGATAAAGGGTTATGTATGCTGCACTTGTGTGCAAGTTATTGCAGGAGTTCAGCCAAAGAGAGTTAATATTGGCAAGGTCTTCCTTCAATCATGCAGAATCTGTTTGTAGGGCAAAAATGAGTGATGCAAAAAAACAATAATTGTTCTTTCAGGCTTGAGGGAATATTCCCAGAATTGTTGTTATTTACTCCCTACTCCAGCTGTTTGGTTTTAACAATTAGTAGCAAAGATCACACCTACAGGCACATATTGTGGCATTGAACTACTTCTGGTGTTATCTTTGAAGGATTTTTAATGCTTTTTAGTGTCTGGTGGTTCCAGTCCCTTATTTTACCTAGTGGCATAGTAACTACTAAATACTGTCCATTTATCGACTTATAATAAAAAATAAAACTCATGACATGTTGAGTGCAGTGCCGATGAATAAGAAAGTATATTTGCCATGTTTAGTTGTTGTTTTTTTCATAATTAGATACCCTTCTTTTTAGACTTGTCTATGTTTTCTCATGTCTGTGTATCCTGGTGATTGTGAGTCCCCTCTCCTTTGACCTAGAAACATCAAATTTGTATCGAGATTCCATTTAACTACCCAATGACATGAAAAATATTTTCAATTCCATGAAACATGATAAAGGGTGATTAATTAATTAGTCAGTATAAAAAAAAGTAGATGTTTTTCTAATTGAGTAGGGTACCCAATAAAAGATCTTGTTGCCCTAATTAGTAATAAATAATTTATTTTTTCTAATTACACAAATTTTGTTTTGCTTTTCTATAATTATGGAGCCATATTCGGCTTTGCTCCTGGATTGAATGGTTTTCAGCCTTTATTAATTATTTGCAAGAAGCTTCTGGTGTTTTGTTTTCCACGTAGATATGTCAGGTATAAATAGAGAAACTGCATATAATGCAATACAAGAAGCCATAAACAGCTCATTATAAATGTTACTGTATTTATTTAATTTTAATCAATATAAGGAAAAGAAGAATTGGCATTTTTCTTTGTCTAGGATAGTTTTATTTTTTCTTCTGTCTCTTTTTTTTCCCTTGTGTGGGCATATTTCTCATGTCTCCTTGTGCTTCTGTGCTCTAATGAGGTATATAATGAAAAAAAAACTCAGATTAATGACAATTTTTTTTAATATTTTTATAAAACGCCTGTGGCCATGTTTAGAAATCCCCTTGTGCATTATCAAGCATTGGGGTGTGTTAGAGAGAAACACTTGCGTATACTGATTGTAGCAATTTTTCAGGCTTGGATGCATTCACTATCTATATCAAGCTGATATACAAGCACCTAGTGAGTGTATGTGTATTGGACTTATTAACAACAATCTGAAAGTATTATATTTTAGGCACTCCTTAATATGCATCTGCGAATGCAGCACGAGGAGGCAGCTGTGATTCCAAATTTATTTATTTATTTTTGTCATTGTATATATATTATCAATAAAGAGGTTTTGAAAAAAAATACTATCTTATACTAAAAATACTAACTCAGCCTGGTCTAGTAGCTAGCACACCCGATCTGTTCAACGGAGGATTGCAGTTCGAAACTCACGGTCGTCACTTTATTTTTTATTTACTATTTCATCTTAACAGCACCGGCTATATTCTAAACGTCTTTCAATTCAGTCCTAAATACGATAACTATATATATAATAGGGAAAAAAATTACAATTCTTACGATGGCGTGTTTTGTGTTGATAAATAGTAATACTTGTGTTTCGATTGACAACCGGGTAACAATTCGACGTGAGAGAAAAGATCCGAGTCGAGGGCAAAAACCCGTGCTGGAGCGTCTATCGGTGCAAAATGTAGTCTGCCTATCATTTATACTGATATGCACCAACCGCCGGCGGTGTCGGTTTAGCTCACGATTGAACATAACTGCAAAATGTAGTAGAATATGAGCACAATGAAAAGTTTTACAATAGAGTAAAGGGTGAAGACAACACTAGCGCCTATGTAGGAGATCAAATGTACTGTTGTTGGTAGATCACTTCCTACGACGGTTTTAATATAGTATAAGACGAGAAACAAAGAATATGCAATTTTTCGAGGAAAATGATAGCCATTCTTGTGTTTATTCACGCTACTTTAATGCTATAACAAAAGGGATGGACTATCTACTGAAACATCAAAGTGATAGGGAAAAGATAGCAGAAGCATTAATAGAAGAAATTCAATTAAAAGGAATTCGTATTCCAGTCACACGATTGGCGGAAGCGTTTCGAAAGAGCCTACAGTATCTATTCCTTCGAGCTAATAAGAAAAATAATGAAGAAATACAATATCTGAAAGAATTATTGCATTTTAGGTACAGCGACCTTAAAAAACATGATACTGTTTCACAACAGAACAGTGTTGAATACTTGATAAAACTGATAGGGGCTATTGAAACTCTCTGCGATGATTTTCATATAGTGGGCATTGAAAACGATGCCGATTACCATCACTGGGTCCCTCCCGCGAAGCGTATTTCGATACGTGATCTGGTGGAAGGGACATATAATGGAAACATCGAAACAGGCGCATTACGAATATTCACAGACGGGAGTAAGAAAGAGGGGGGAGTAGGGTGCGCGTTTGTTGTATATAATCAGCATAACTCGGTCGAACATGTAGGAAAACAACGCCTTGGGCCAAATTGTACCAGTAACCAGGCAGAAACTATGGCCATTATCGACTCGTGTAAATATGTACTTGCCACTTCTCAACATTATGAGAAATTGCATATAATTACAGATAGCCAAGGCACTCTCAATCGCATTAAAAACATAAACGTGCACGATTCCCTGATAGAGGAATTGTGTTGGCTCCTCCTAGAGATGATTGAGAGAAATATTAAAATAAAGCTGATTCATGTTAAGGCCCACAAAGGGAATGAAGGGAACGAAACCGCTGACAGAAATGCCAAACTAGCAGCATCCGACAAAACCTTAAAGATCAGCTTCGCACCACCGACGAAGCCGTCAGGTCTTCATCCAATCCCTAGGGACCACAAGCGTTGCAGATTTGTCACGACCTTTGTTAACTTTTTACTAAAACGCAAAATTAAAAGAAAAAATTGATAAATAACTCTGAAGTGACAATTACGTCCTGTGGTTGACTATACGCACTCTTCTCGGAAGCATCGTATCGTGACTATAAACTTTTTTCATTATTTATATTTACTAACAATCAGGGCTGGCTAAATTAACTGTTAAATTGCTGATCAGTTATTTTTTTTTTGTTTTGAATAAAATGAATGGTTATTTATACATTTTTGTGGGGTACTTTGTTTACTTTTTATGGCTTACTGTTGGCAATTTTGTAACGATGACCGACTCAATCCAACATCCAGCTTCTCACGACGTAATCGGTGCAATTTCCTGGCGTTTGGGGAATTCTTGATTCTTAAGAGCCCTAGCGCGAACAGCGTAAGGTAAGAGAGGGGGAAACTAGTCCTACTAACTAGTGCTGAGTATGCAGCACGAGGAGGACATTGTAAATGGTAAATTGTAAAAAATGATAATAAATAAAGGGGCTTTGAAAAAACAAAACGGAGATCACCCAGCCCACTGCCACCCGGACAGCTTATTACCGCTAATGGGGAAAATTGTAGAGAAAATTCTGTTGAACTATCTCAAAAATTACTGCGTGGAAAATGACATCATTCCGCCAGAACAGACTGGATTTCAATGCACACAACATCCCCTTATAAAGCTACAGTCAGAAGCTAGCCAAGATTTGAATAGAAACATAGCCACGGCTATGATTTCGATAGGCTGCACTCAAACATTCGACTCGGTGTCCCACGGGACACTGTATCAAATGCTCTGAGACCGGAAATGTCCTCCTAATGCTTCCTGAACAACAGATCGATGCGGGTGCGGGTGGGTGAAAGCTTTTCCGAAGCTGTGCCACTGACCTGTGGAGTACCCCAAGGAGCCATTTTATCTCTAGTACTTTTCAACTTGTACACGTCTGAAATTGTTGGAGCCCGATATAAAACACAGCAATTACTGCTGATGACATGTATGACTGATGACAGTAGCAGCATGAGCGTCAAGGTAGCTCTTATACAGGCTGAAGTAGCCTTAACCAGATCAGCGAGAGATTGGGGAGACTTAATATCTCTGTAAACGCGGGTAAGACTGACTGCGTAATTTTCTCTTTCCAAAAGAGAAAAAGTCCGCTGCCCACTAGTTACACAGTAGGAACGCAGCAAACCTCACCAGCCAACAAGTATATCTGGGCATTGAAATGGGCAGACACCTCCGTTTTAGTAACCATTTTGCGAGGAAGTTAAAGCAAATTCGCACGATCTCGGGTTTTATAGCACATACAATATAGAAAAGCCTTATGGCAAATGTTTCGACTGAACACTATTAAAAAAAATAGTCTAGTACGAAATAGATGTAATGAAATAACTGCCACCGTGTAAAGTAATTGACAGCTTTTAAAAGAGAGTGCTGCTAGCAGAACTCCTGCTATAGTAACTCTACCGTGGCAAGTTAAAAATTAAGTAGTAAGGTCTCTAGATCGCCATTTGAATGATGAATGACATAAATAACAAAACTCACAAACAACTCTTTCATTAAATCTATATTCTATTTTATTTTTCAAATGTGTTTAAATCGTATCATCCGCCATCAAGCTTCTCTATCTTATGTTTATACCGTTTTAAGTTTATACTGTTTTATATTTATTCCTTGTACACTACAAAACGGAATCATCACATCACTTTTTCCGAACGAAAAAGTGGTTTTTTGTCACTCAGCTATTTAAATACAGAGCGAATTATTGAGCTCAAGATACAGGTGCTCGTAAGACCTTAGCCCTGAGCAGTGACATACCTAGAGGATTTGCAAACTGAGGCTGACTCCAATTTGCCTTCCTTTCAATCAAGTCAATCAAAATCACGTAAAAATGTTCATGTCGAATCGGACCTCTGGAGTCAACAAGCATTTTTGTTTAATTTCATACTGATTATAATAATTGATTCTCTTGACTATAACGTTACTATATTATTTATTTTTATATAATTTGGGCAAAAATATTTTTAAAAATTACCATCCCAAATTAAGGTTTTGTCGGATGCTGCTAGTTTGGCATTTCTGTCAGCAGTTTATTCTCTTCATTCCCTTTGTGGGCCTTAACATGAGTCAGCTTTATTTTAATATTTATCTCAATGATCTCTAGCAGGAGCCGACACAATTCCTCTATAAGGGAATCGCGCACGTTTATGTTTTTAATGCAATTTAGAATTCCAAACCCTCGAAATGCATTCCATCAGTTACATTTCGGATTAATTACCAGGTCCGAAAACAGTTCCGCTCTGGAACGAAATATAATATTAAAAAATCTTCAACAGGAAGGGCTAAATGCATCACTTAAGAATAATTTCTATAGATGCCGCTACAGTGGAAGATCCTAATAGCCCAATAGTATAGCTAAAGTAATTGGGTTGGTTTGGAAAAGGTGGAGTAATTTTGATTTTAAGCTGTACTGCATTTATTGAACCCCTCGTTTCCGACCTTCTCATCGTGCGTTATCCTCCATCTTGAAAACCCTGCTAAGAAAAGGCACATTTTTCAACTAATTTTAAAGAGCACTAAATGTCCTGTATCTTTTATACCTGACACTTTCGAAAATTTACAATCGTTGGTTTTACCTGAATAACTTTTTTTTTAGAACAAAATTTACAATGACCATGCAAGTAGAGGATTGAATTTTCTACAAGTTCTATACAAGTGTCATTTAACGTCTTCACCTCCAATCACTCCATTACTTATTGGCGTTATGTGTGAGGGCTTAAATGGCCTATAGTTTCGCAAAAATCATTAAACTATTATGACAAACTCAACTTATGTTAGGCTTAGAGCCATGATATTTGGTGTGGTATTTGATTGTGATAATAAGGTAAGCAGTAACATGATATAATAAAGCCTCATAATTTAATCAATTGCCAGATAATTTTAAAAAATATTACAATTTTAAGTCCAGAATTAAATTAATTAATCGAATGATCTTCATGCACTAATCAATAATATCCTGTTACTACTTTTGTGGAAAATAATTGCTTAAGTCTTTACTACTTTATTAAACCGTGTAGACAATCATCTTACGCATCATTAACACATAAAGGTATATTTTTTATGGAAGTTCCATTTAATGCCCCCCAACAAAGCTAAAACTTAAACCACCTCAGAAAATAATAAAGGGGCTTTATAAAAAATTACTTATTACTTGAAAAATAAATAATTTTTTATCATGCTAAAGAAGGAATCAAATTAAAGATCTTGGCACCCTGATTAATAGTATGTATAACTTTTTGGGATTTTAGAGGACAAAAATCTCAAAAAGTCATTAAAATCTTGTTTGTAACATTGCATCATTAAGTAAATGATTTGAAATTAAAAACTAAGTAACATAAAGTTCAAAAAATAGTTGTCCCCAACATAGTATTCACTTTCAGAAGAAAAAGAAAAACCAATAATTACACATTAATAATCAGAGCAATGAGGTCTTTAATTTGATACCCAACTCAATATGATAGCAAAGTATTTATTTTTAAAAAATAAGTAAAAAAAAAAATTAATTAACAGCTATTATTTACGGTTTATGAAATTGAAAATATTTGTCACGTCCTCAAGTAATCAAATAAATACACGATTTAAAATTTATGTTTATAGATCAATCAAGGGACTCACAATCACAAGGACAGGTGTGCCAAGACATGCACACAGGTGAAAACATTAAAAGTTAAACTATAAATATCATTGTTCAATATTAATTAAGCACTATACGCTTAAATTTTTAAACATTAATTCTTCATTATAGTTTAATTTAATTTCAGGGTTTTCTTGGGTTTTACTTTTATCTTATAAACAATGGAATCATTATGTGTGATTCTGTTGTGATAGCAGTTGCTGGTAATCTCTTTATTGTCTTCAGTAAGTAAATGAATCTATTTTGGTTCATCTATTTTTTGGAAAGCTCTGGCTTTAGCATGTTGTGTGCTGGCAAATAGCTGGATTTCTATCCCCCTTAGAATCACGGGCAATGGCCATGAAAATGTCTCAAATATGCATGCTTTTTCTAATTCTACTACACTATCCGAATATCGAATAGTTATTTTTATGCAAAAAATGAGTCAAGTACAGTGTTTCTCTATGACAGACATATACAAAAACTTGATGATAAAAACTTTTTACTGATTCTCCAACAATGTTGATATTTTCTGTTAAAAATTGAAGTAAACGATTGTTTCTCTTTAAATGCATTTCATAAATCTGACTTGTAAGTAGATATTTACAATGCACTCCTTTAACTATACAAAAGTATAAAAATTACTCAAAATAATACAATAAATAGTAAAATATAGTGTGCCTCCACACACATTTACATTAGAGGTATAAGGATATACACACTGAGTGTTAGTGATGTTCAGAGAAAGAATGGTTTTTAAGCAGTGAAAACTAATGCATGGATTTATACTTTGGGCATGTGAGGATAATATAAAAAAGGTCTTTTGCCTTCCTTAAAGTACATATTGTACGAATCCCATTTGGCTTAATGTAATTGACGATATTACCAATGAATAGTTTTATTTAGTATTTGCATGAGGTTTTTAGCTGAGCAAGTGTTTTCAATAAACATAAAGACACTTTGCTATTTATATCAATAAAATGGATCTGTTCATCACACTAGAAAATAACATTGAATGATAGAACTTTTCACCTATATAAAAACCAGATACTGATAATGTAACCTAGTTTGCATCAGCTGATCTCACCAATAATTCATTTCAATCAAACAGTGTAAAATTTCAATGTTTTAAATTAAGTATTTCAGTTTTAAATTTTATAATCCTCTAAAAGAGAACGTTAATGGGAAGTTCATATTTGAACAGAATTCTCGAACAATGCTATTCTGATTTCAGATTTTCTGTACTAATGATGACAGTTTGGAATGACAATTGTATCCTACTTCATAGTACCTGACACAACTAGGAAGGCGTTTCAATAAATTCTTGCAAACTGATAATTAACTGTAGAAGTGATGTAATAATTGTGTGAATGTTTTCTATTGTTGAATGCCTGGCACCTTAAATTCTATTATGTACACATTTGTATTTATAGCGGTTGATTGTGGTATGAAATTTTATTTTCACATTGGTCTGTCAACTGTGATTGCAACAAGCTGCTATTTAGCTGTATTTGACCCTTCGATGGATTGTGGAAAAATTGAATAGTTGTAATGTGAAACTGACCGCTTCTCCTCTTCAGTAGTAACATAAATCAAGAAATATTCTTGAATTGAATTGAATTGAAATAGTCTTCATATATGATTGTACATTTGTATCTCCATTGAATTTAATGTTAGTATAAGTTAAAATGTGAATGTATTTATTAATCATTATTCAAATTTATCATTGATGTTTGTACATAGAACAATAAATTTAACGGTTACTTACTTACTATTCCTTTTAAGTATAATACAAAAAGGTTTCAATAATTTATTGAGCTAACGGTTGCCTTAACAGATATTATTTATTACTTAGTTTAATGTATTCCAATGATTAATATAAAACTCAATAAATATATAAGCAAAAGATTTAAAATACAGAAACATGGTTAATCATGAACTTATGAAAATATAATACGAGTCTAAGAGTGTATTGAAGTCCAGCGGTCGATGAACCTAGCAAGCAGACCATATGTTGAATTGTTTGAATAATTGATACATTGACAAAAATAGCAAATCTTTACTATATTATTCATTGATGTTAAGTAAGGTCGGAGAAGAGGTGGTGAGTAGAATTATGAGTAATAAGCAAGCATACTTTATAACATGAAGTTATTCAAGCCCAGACTAATCATGAAGAATACAAAAATAACTCATAAACTCCTGGATTCTTTATGAGCAGCTACATCTACTTGTAGTGGCTGGAGCAGGAAATTGATAATTTAAGGGAGTTAGAACAAATGTGCTCATAGCATGTTTATTACCTTTTACACTTCAGAGTTTCCCCTCAGTTAATGTTAACATAATTAAGTTTTGTAATTGAGGACAAATCATTTCTTGATATTCTTATCGAAAGACAAATCTTCTAAATATTATGAAATTAAATATAATTTTTAGCAATTTAAAATCAACAAAAAAAGTAATAAATACTCTTTTTAATTCATGATGGATAATTTTCAGAGATTGATCGAGTTCTAGTTTTATTTGGTAAATCAAACAGTAGATTTATACAACTGCAGTTACATACATTTCACAGTAGTAACTTAGTACTTTGTAATAATTGTACTACTAAGTTGTGGGCAACCTGTTTCCTGGTCTTAGGTCTATGTTTTTAAATGCATGAAAAGTGAAATTTTGGCTGATTCCTCTGGCTAAAATACTATGTATTCAATGTGAGAACAGTGCTGTACAAGCTGTATAAAGTAATAAACCTGTTATCTAATATTATTTAGGATGTTTGAGTCATAGTGGGGTGAGTACTTAAAAAAAAAAATTATTGGCCTTAGACTGATTTAATAAATTGATTTTAATCAATCAACTGATGATTAAGTCTTATTTCAAGTTAGTGCCCTTGTGAAATATTACTTCATTATGAAACCAATCAGTTTATCTCAAAGAAATACTTGTTCTATCAATACCAATATTGATTACTGAGAGAAGGAAAAAAAACAAGATTTTTAAGGTAAACCTTAACAATACCTACAATTCCACACACTCTACAAAATATGGGGAGGGACACACAATTTCCTCAAACTAGCAGGGGTGCAGCCTCAAAAATACTGCTGTAACTAACTACCCACAGTTCTATTTTTAGTACAAATACTAGGAGACTACCAAGTAGGATTCAGGAAGGGAATTAGTACAATATAGTGTGTATTTATACTTAGATATAACTGATGTTCAATTAAAGATTATTACTGATTGGTTTCCATAGGGCTTCAGTTGATGCCAGGTGCAGCCACTTGTTGGATTCAGTGAGGCGGTACCAATCCACAGGTGACTAAGCTTCGGTCTGGACCGCTTCTAAGCATGATTTGGAAAACTGACCAGACAGATTTGAAACTATACAGAGAACGGCACATTTACCTTATAGACAACCAGCTCATGCTGCTGTTTGAGAAATATATCCTGAATATTAGATTAATGTTATGATAATGAAAATTACTAATGGTATTCCAATTCAGGACAAATGATGACAGCCTGAGCTTGTTTATTTGTCATGCTCACCATAAGGCATTCAATTAGATTAAAAAAAAAATACTCAGCCTCAATTCTTTCTCACAAAGAAATATTTTGAACCGGTATTGAACAATGACAATAAGCCATAAATGTGATATAATGAAGAACTTTATTAGTCTCAAAGAAATTATAATTAATACAAATTAAATGAAATTTGTAATAAACTCTCTTTCTGTCTTGCTAATCGATTAGTGTAAAAATTTTAATAATGAAAGTGTGAGATAAAAATAATATGGCAGAAGTCAAGCCATCTCTCAACTCTTTAAAAAAAAAAATTCATTTTGAATTCCGCGGTCATAAAGGATTAAAGAGAGAGAGAGATAATATTTTATGAAATAAATTGACATGCAGCATATTCTGTTGGTATGTAGTTAAAACAAAACATCAACATAAGGTCGATTTATTGCACCGTGGCGCTACCTGTTGAGCTGTGAAAGAACTAACAACTAGTTTTACCTGGATATTTTCCGTAAATAATTGACATGCAGCGCATTCTGTTGGTAGATAGTTGAAACAAAACACCAGAAAACTACCTTTTTATTGCATCGTAGCGTTGTCTGTTGAGCGGCGGAAGAACTAACTAATCCAGCTGGACCGCCCGCTATTTCACGTCAGAAAATTTTCATTTAGTATTAGGTCTTCAGGATCTCACAGGAGCTCAAGTCTTCAGGCAGTACCAGGCAAGGGCAGTAGTTCTCCTGTCACTGGATAGGCAGCGCCACGGTACTGACTCGAAGTAGTTAGCTCCTACGGGACCCTGAAGACCTAATACTAAATGAAAATTTTCTAGAGGTAAAGAACGATCCAGGCGCACAGTTAGTTCTTCCACCGCTCAATAGATAGCGCCACGGTGAAATAAAAAGCTTATTTTTTCGGTGTTTAGTTTTACTAAAGCCAACAGAATGCGCTTTATGTCAATTATTTACGGAAAATATTCCGGCAAGACTATAACCGGTTAGTTCTTTTGTTGCTCAATAGATAGCGAAATGGTGCAATTAATAGACCATTTTTCCTATTTTGTTTTGGTTTTTTTGGAGGCTGAAGTAGCCTGTAACCAGATCAGTGAGAGATTGGGGAGACTCAATATCTCTGTAAACGCGGGTAAGACTGACTGTGTAATTTTCTATTTCCAAAAGGGAAAAAGTCCGCTGCCTACTACTTACACAGTAGCAACGCAGCAAAACTCAACAGCCTAGTATATCTGGGAATTGAAATGGACAGACACCTCCGTTTTAGTAACCATTTTGCGAGGAAGTTGAAGCAAACTCGCACGAGGTCTTCCCGGCTCACGCATTTATTGACTTCCCCTAATATGTCACTGCGTCTCAAGCTGTTGATATACAAGAGCATACTCAGGCCTACTCTGCTGTATGGTGCACCGCTTTTTCGTCATCTGACGTATACGACAGCTCGGCAATTCCAAAATGGGGTCAGACATACTTCATTCGATCAGCGGAGCAACAGTGAGCTTCACGAGATCTTTGATTTGCCCACTGCGGATGAATTCATCCAACATAGACATATCAAATTTTTCCGACTCACTTCAGTACTTGACAAACCCGGTGTGACCCCCCGCTCCGTTCCCCCATCGATGGCAGGACGTAGTTCTAGTTTTAGGTTTTAGTTTGTAGTTCCCACATTGTAATCTGAAGGTGAGCCCCTGTACCCAGTGATTTGTAATTTTAACTTCAAATAAAAAAATGTTATTGTAATTCTACCCTCCTTCGAATGCTTACGCAGATAGGCAGTAAGAGGAGAAAACTGTAAATCGAGAATTTGTAAATTGTAAAACTTTTGATCAATAAAGGGGTTTGAAATAAAAAAAAAACTTGTTTTGGACAGCGCTTTATGTCAATGAAATATTTCCCTTTTATTCTAAATATCTCTAATACCTCTATGTCTCTTGCCAGTCTGTACTGGAGCTTAATTAATTCGCTATTTTTGTTTAAAAAAATAGTTTGAATTTTAACTAATAGGTCCTGCTGCATTCCAATAATTTACATGAAATAATCTTCACTATTTTATGGACATTTCTTCAGGAGACTCATCTGATTTCCTTAATATATTCTAGAAACGATCCATCTATTTGAAATAGCTGTTTCTGTTTATATAGTGATTACTATTAACGTAATGTAATTCTATATAAATGGATGTATGGGTATTCCAACATAATCTCAGGAGAAATTTACACCAAACTCGGTTCACATTCAACTTACAATCTCAAAAAAAAATACTCTGTGAGTAATAGACATCTAGCGACGACCCTAAGAGGGAGGAGGATGTAAAAATAATTGAAAACGGCCGATATTAGAGTTGAAAATATAGTTTTGGGGGGTAGCTGAGGTGGATAATAACACTCCTGCTGTTGTTTAAGTCAAAATTCACCCCCATTAACATTAGGGAGAGGATCTCCCTTTTAATGTGTTAATTAAACAGTGATTTCAGTAGATGCCACTACATTGGTAGTTCCTAAGTTTACTGACAGATATCAACTTGAAACCAATTAAACATCATTTCAAATTGATCATATAACATGATTTATCCCAATAATATAAAATCAATAACCTATTTTGATCAACCTACTGTTCAATGAAATGTGCACAATACAGATTATTTTATTATCAGAGTATAATAAAGTATCAGAGTAGCATAAGTTTTAAGATATTTCAGTGATAATTGCCTCTATGAAGGCATTTAGGATTCGCTCAGGTTTTTAATCAGCTCGACTCTTATCAGCCTGTAAATGATGCCATTACAGATTACTACTGCGTGGTTTTCATACAGTTTGAGTCATTACAAAGTGCTTCTTGTATTGAGTGAGGCGATACAGTTCCACTATATAGAAACGGGTAACAAAGGCCACTTGATGGTTTAGAAAAATGACCAAAAAGACAAATGGGCAGATGTATTGGTATTCCAACACAGGAGAAATCCTTGTAATCTCAGGAGAAATTTACGCCAAACTCGGTTCACATACAACTTACAATCTCAAAAAAAATACTCTGTGGGTAATAGACATCTAGCAACCCTGAGAGGGAGGAGGATGTAAAAATAATTGAAAACAGCTGATATTAGAGTTGAAAATATAGTTTTGGGGGGTAGCTGAGGTGGATAGGTGCTAAAAATCTCAATGAGGTTGTCAAGATCTTTGATTTTAACCTTACTCACAAACATGCTGTTCACAACAGCTTCGAGTTTCTTCTTCTCCAATGGTCCCTCTCCCTTTCATGCACTGGCCAAAAAGTCAATTGAAGGAGCTTTCATTCAAAGCCCTAGAGACCATAAGCATCTTGGTTTTTAAGGACACGGTGAATTAGGCTCCTGCAGATGATATTGTTGTTTTTCTCAACAACTGATTCCCTCTCATTAAATTTTGATAGACCAAAGTAGCAGTCATTTGCTACCACCAGTGGTGTAACTACAAGGTGGCAGGGCTGGCAAAATGCCACGGGCCCCCGACCCAAGAGGGCCCCGGCTCAAGTGGCCGCGAGCTCAGAAATATTGTTTTATTATTGTACCTATTTATAAAAATATTAAAATATATATACCATAATACAAATTCAAGTTAATCATTAATGATTTGTGATTAAGTATAATAAAGCTTAATGATAGGGCCCCCATTAAAGGGATTTGCCACGGGCCCCAGATGATATAGTTACGCCACTGGCTACCATGATTATCTTCTGGGCTGGGTGTCGTTTTCACAGAAGTGGGATCCAAGGTAGACTAAACTTTAGACTCTTTCAAAATCCAGCACCTCCATGTGTATCGATGTGACATTAAATAAACTAAATTATTGAAATACACCACACCTTTGAGCAATTGTACATTTTTGCTCTTCAAGCATCCCCAAATGTTTGCTACAATGGTGTCGGTTTTCTTCTAATATTGACGCGATTACCTTATTCTTCAGACTAGCTTTTGTATATGTTTGCTATTGTGATTTAATTGTCACTAATAAGGGCTGCGGAAGTTAGTTTATAGGCCAGAACTCAGTTGTTTTTATGAGATTTTCAGTGTCTATGCAACAGTCAGGCCATGCCAAGTATTTATTCAAGTAAACTTCTGCATGAAATTATTCAAAGGATTAACATAATTTTGACCTCCAGAAACATATGTTATAAATAAATAAAGCTAAGCACAATTTTATATCTGTTTTCATAACCTCGCACTGGTTGGTTGTTAATTTTCAGCAGTTTGTATAACATGTAAAAATAAAAATTAATAACTTTACCTTAACTACCTTACTTAATTAACTTTAAAAGTTATAAAGCATATAAAAATCGGTAAGGACTTATGAAAATAAGATGTACTCCTTAATTCAGCAGGCCATTGTAGTGGTTTTCCTCAATAGCATAGTTACATCACTAATTTGCCGGCTAAATGGCACAAGACCTGACATATTTTAAATTGATCGATTAAGTTAAGAACAAACATTTTAATTATTAAGGCAACTGAAGAATAATGTGATGTACCTATAAGTTTTTGGTTTTTTTAAAATAAATACTGTAATGCAATAGTTATACAACAAACATATTAGAAAATAAAAAAAGGTATCATAAATAAACAATACAATATTAATTTTCACTAACATCTTTATTCATTTAATAACTTAAATCACTGGATGATTTTTTTTTAAATATATTTTTTATTCGATTGAAAAATAACGACAATACAACTTAATGCAGAGATCACAGCCCAAGAAACTCTCTGAACTATTTACAAAGTTTAACGATACATAAAAAAGAAAATAGAAGTTGGGTTTTAATGCAGACTATCATGTCACACAAAACAAACATCTACTAGTTACAATTTTTTATCTTCTATGTACATATAATTAGAATAAGGAATAAGTATGTTTTCAGTATTTCAATGTTTATATAATGTTGTGTTATATGAGTATTCCTTTAATTTTACCTAAATTATGTATGGTTCATTAAGCTTTATTGAAAGTTGCTATTCCCAGTAGATATGACTTCATTATGAAAATAAACAGTTGATATCTCAAAGAAGCAGTTGCTATCAATAGCTTTATTTGTAAACAAATTTTTACTTATCACTCTTTGAACCAATCCCTAAACATCCATGAATTCTTCTGAAAATTTTTTTGAAATGTTCACACCACTTTACAGTTTCACTACTGTGCTATCAACCAATCTATAAATGAGTGGTTTTACTGTCTAAACACATTGTTTAAAATTAAAATATTATTTATTATCCCACAATCATGGATAAATTAGCATAGCTAAAATTGAACTTTTTTATTTATAGGTATTGGGCCACTAATATGGCCAATGGTAGCTGAAATAATGCCCCCTGCACTAAAAGGTGTCGGGTCTGGAATATGTGGATTCATAAGCTCTCTGGCAGCATTTGTACTAATCACTTTGTTCTCAGAGATAGCTAACGCATTTGGTGGATATTCAACTTCTTTTTTCGGGTTTGTTAAATAATTTCACTTTGGTATATTTTCATCCATAATATAATTTTTGTAATTAGTAATGAACACTAATCAAACAATAAGAACCATTAAACGTTAACAATGTTTATTGTTCTGAGAATTTTTTTTTATCTTTTTAAATGAGTAATTCAATAGCGCTATTCTGATTATAGACTTGCTGTAATGATGGCTGCAACAACAATTGCATCAATTTTTGTTATACCAGAAACTTCAGGAAAGAGTCTACAAGAAATTCAAGAACTTCTTTCCAAATAAACAATTCAGATCTTAAAAATCTGAAAAAAATTGTGATTTAACTTGTATATAATGTTATATGGAAATGAAATAAGTATATTAATAATATAAATGCTGTTTTCTTATTATTTGACTGAACTGAAAATTTGTCTAAGTCAATCTATCAAATCTTATTCACTTTTCAATTTTTTACCTAGGGTACAGATAATCCAACAAATTAAAGAACCTAGAAATTAAATTGAACAGGAGAAAACCAATTACTACTAAGCGGAAATAAGAAGCCGTGAGAACAAGAGTTTCACAAAAGATTGTGATAAATTACATCTAGGCTTTTATTTACTACACCAATACTAAACACTAACTAATTTTGTAGTTTAACACTCAACTTTTATCATAAATATTTATTTTAACATCACTTTCCTAGATATTATTTATTGATTTGTAATTAATATTAATAATAATCAATCAATAATTATTATATCAATAATTAATCATTATTTCCTATTGTTTTAAAATTATTTTAAATATTTATCTTCTGATTGTTTTTCTATTGACTAGAAAATATTTATTATTGATTTTATTTGTATTTTCTTATTACCTGGATTCTTAACATTAAATATGTACTGCAGACTGAGTCAATTATATAGTGAGACCTTCTCTGACCAATTTTAGTACTTCCTAATCCCTTCAAACTCAACAGAAGTTCTTTAAATTTTGCAAACCAAACTCATATGGCCAAATCCAGGTCATTAATACTTCAGAGGTCATGATACCTGTGACACTAAAAACTTATTTTTGATCAGTTTTGAACTCAGTGCAATGTAATTTTGCTTTAAGTTGCCCCTAAATGGTCCTGATCCTTTAGTCCTGATGCTATACTATTTTGTTAAAAAAACAATTTTACTAAATAATGTGTTGATTACTATGGTCTATTTATTATTGTTACTTTTCATGATATTAAATTTGTTACATGGTCACTATTCTAGACCCGTGACCATAACCAAGGCATAGTGGCTGGCTACACCTTGTATTACTATATTATACTGTTAACTCTGGAAAAGTTAAAGGACTACAAGGTTGCACCAATGCCTGTTAATTCTTCTAAATTTATGATAAAGGGTTATGTATGCTGCACTTGTGTGCAAGTTATTGCAGGAGTTCAGCCAAAGAGAGTTAATATTGGCAAGGTCTTCCTTCAATCATGCAGAATCTGTTTGTAGGGCAAAAATGAGTGATGCAAAAAAACAATAATTGTTCTTTCAGGCTTGAGGGAATATTCCCAGAATTGTTGTTATTTACTCCCTACTCCAGCTGTTTGGTTTTAACAATTAGTAGCAAAGATCACACCTACAGGCACATATTGTGGCATTGAACTACTTCTGGTGTTATCTTTGAAGGATTTTTAATGCTTTTTAGTGTCTGGTGGTTCCAGTCCCTTATTTTACCTAGTGGCATAGTAACTACTAAATACTGTCCATTTATCGACTTATAATAAAAAATAAAACTCATGACATGTTGAGTGCAGTGCCGATGAATAAGAAAGTATATTTGCCATGTTTAGTTGTTGTTTTTTTCATAATTAGATACCCTTCTTTTTAGACTTGTCTATGTTTTCTCATGTCTGTGTATCCTGGTGATTGTGAGTCCCCTCTCCTTTGACCTAGAAACATCAAATTTGTATCGAGATTCCATTTAACTACCCAATGACATGAAAAATATTTTCAATTCCATGAAACATGATAAAGGGTGATTAATTAATTAGTCAGTATAAAAAAAAGTAGATGTTTTTCTAATTGAGTAGGGTACCCAATAAAAGATCTTGTTGCCCTAATTAGTAATAAATAATTTATTTTTTCTAATTACACAAATTTTGTTTTGCTTTTCTATAATTATGGAGCCATATTCGGCTTTGCTCCTGGATTGAATGGTTTTCAGCCTTTATTAATTATTTGCAAGAAGCTTCTGGTGTTTTGTTTTCCACGTAGATATGTCAGGTATAAATAGAGAAACTGCATATAATGCAATACAAGAAGCCATAAACAGCTCATTATAAATGTTACTGTATTTATTTAATTTTAATCAATATAAGGAAAAGAAGAATTGGCATTTTTCTTTGTCTAGGATAGTTTTATTTTTTCTTCTGTCTCTTTTTTTTCCCTTGTGTGGGCATATTTCTCATGTCTCCTTGTGCTTCTGTGCTCTAATGAGGTATATAATGAAAAAAAAACTCAGATTAATGACAATTTTTTTTAATATTATTGGGGTGTGTTAGAGAGAAACACTTGCGTATACTGATTGTAGCAATTTTTCAGGCTTGGATGCATTCACTATCTATATCAAGCTGATATACAAGCACCTAGTGAGTGTATGTGTATTGGACTTATTAACAACAATCTGAAAGTATTATATTTTAGGCACTCCTTAATATGCATCTGCGAATGCAGCACGAGGAGGCAGCTGTGATTCCAAATTTATTTATTTATTTTTGTCATTGTATATATATTATCAATAAAGAGGTTTTGAAAAAAAATACTATCTTATACTAAAAATACTAACTCAGCCTGGTCTAGTAGCTAGCACACCCGATCTGTTCAACGGAGGATTGCAGTTCGAAACTCACGGTCGTCACTTTATTTTTTATTTACTATTTCATCTTAACAGCACCGGCTATATTCTAAACGTCTTTCAATTCAGTCCTAAATACGATAACTATATATATAATAGGGAAAAAAATTACAATTCTTACGATGGCGTGTTTTGTGTTGATAAATAGTAATACTTGTGTTTCGATTGACAACCGGGTAACAATTCGACGTGAGAGAAAAGATCCGAGTCGAGGGCAAAAACCCGTGCTGGAGCGTCTATCGGTGCAAAATGTAGTCTGCCTATCATTTATACTGATATGCACCAACCGCCGGCGGTGTCGGTTTAGCTCACGATTGAACATAACTGCAAAATGTAGTAGAATATGAGCACAATGAAAAGTTTTACAATAGAGTAAAGGGTGAAGACAACACTAGCGCCTATGTAGGAGATCAAATGTACTGTTGTTGGTAGATCACTTCCTACGACGGTTTTAATATAGTATAAGACGAGAAACAAAGAATATGCAATTTTTCGAGGAAAATGATAGCCATTCTTGTGTTTATTCACGCTACTTTAATGCTATAACAAAAGGGATGGACTATCTACTGAAACATCAAAGTGATAGGGAAAAGATAGCAGAAGCATTAATAGAAGAAATTCAATTAAAAGGAATTCGTATTCCAGTCACACGATTGGCGGAAGCGTTTCGAAAGAGCCTACAGTATCTATTCCTTCGAGCTAATAAGAAAAATAATGAAGAAATACAATATCTGAAAGAATTATTGCATTTTAGGTACAGCGACCTTAAAAAACATGATACTGTTTCACAACAGAACAGTGTTGAATACTTGATAAAACTGATAGGGGCTATTGAAACTCTCTGCGATGATTTTCATATAGTGGGCATTGAAAACGATGCCGATTACCATCACTGGGTCCCTCCCGCGAAGCGTATTTCGATACGTGATCTGGTGGAAGGGACATATAATGGAAACATCGAAACAGGCGCATTACGAATATTCACAGACGGGAGTAAGAAAGAGGGGGGAGTAGGGTGCGCGTTTGTTGTATATAATCAGCATAACTCGGTCGAACATGTAGGAAAACAACGCCTTGGGCCAAATTGTACCAGTAACCAGGCAGAAACTATGGCCATTATCGACTCGTGTAAATATGTACTTGCCACTTCTCAACATTATGAGAAATTGCATATAATTACAGATAGCCAAGGCACTCTCAATCGCATTAAAAACATAAACGTGCACGATTCCCTGATAGAGGAATTGTGTTGGCTCCTCCTAGAGATGATTGAGAGAAATATTAAAATAAAGCTGATTCATGTTAAGGCCCACAAAGGGAATGAAGGGAACGAAACCGCTGACAGAAATGCCAAACTAGCAGCATCCGACAAAACCTTAAAGATCAGCTTCGCACCACCGACGAAGCCGTCAGGTCTTCATCCAATCCCTAGGGACCACAAGCGTTGCAGATTTGTCACGACCTTTGTTAACTTTTTACTAAAACGCAAAATTAAAAGAAAAAATTGATAAATAACTCTGAAGTGACAATTACGTCCTGTGGTTGACTATACGCACTCTTCTCGGAAGCATCGTATCGTGACTATAAACTTTTTTCATTATTTATATTTACTAACAATCAGGGCTGGCTAAATTAACTGTTAAATTGCTGATCAGTTATTTTTTTTTTGTTTTGAATAAAATGAATGGTTATTTATACATTTTTGTGGGGTACTTTGTTTACTTTTTATGGCTTACTGTTGGCAATTTTGTAACGATGACCGACTCAATCCAACATCCAGCTTCTCACGACGTAATCGGTGCAATTTCCTGGCGTTTGGGGAATTCTTGATTCTTAAGAGCCCTAGCGCGAACAGCGTAAGGTAAGAGAGGGGGAAACTAGTCCTACTAACTAGTGCTGAGTATGCAGCACGAGGAGGACATTGTAAATGGTAAATTGTAAAAAATGATAATAAATAAAGGGGCTTTGAAAAAACAAAACGGAGATCACCCAGCCCACTGCCACCCGGACAGCTTATTACCGCTAATGGGGAAAATTGTAGAGAAAATTCTGTTGAACTATCTCAAAAATTACTGCGTGGAAAATGACATCATTCCGCCAGAACAGACTGGATTTCAATGCACACAACATCCCCTTATAAAGCTACAGTCAGAAGCTAGCCAAGATTTGAATAGAAACATAGCCACGGCTATGATTTCGATAGGCTGCACTCAAACATTCGACTCGGTGTCCCACGGGACACTGTATCAAATGCTCTGAGACCGGAAATGTCCTCCTAATGCTTCCTGAACAACAGATCGATGCGGGTGCGGGTGGGTGAAAGCTTTTCCGAAGCTGTGCCACTGACCTGTGGAGTACCCCAAGGAGCCATTTTATCTCTAGTACTTTTCAACTTGTACACGTCTGAAATTGTTGGAGCCCGATATAAAACACAGCAATTACTGCTGATGACATGTATGACTGATGACAGTAGCAGCATGAGCGTCAAGGTAGCTCTTATACAGGCTGAAGTAGCCTTAACCAGATCAGCGAGAGATTGGGGAGACTTAATATCTCTGTAAACGCGGGTAAGACTGACTGCGTAATTTTCTCTTTCCAAAAGAGAAAAAGTCCGCTGCCCACTAGTTACACAGTAGGAACGCAGCAAACCTCACCAGCCAACAAGTATATCTGGGCATTGAAATGGGCAGACACCTCCGTTTTAGTAACCATTTTGCGAGGAAGTTAAAGCAAATTCGCACGATCTCGGGTTTTATAGCACATACAATATAGAAAAGCCTTATGGCAAATGTTTCGACTGAACACTATTAAAAAAAATAGTCTAGTACGAAATAGATGTAATGAAATAACTGCCACCGTGTAAAGTAATTGACAGCTTTTAAAAGAGAGTGCTGCTAGCAGAACTCCTGCTATAGTAACTCTACCGTGGCAAGTTAAAAATTAAGTAGTAAGGTCTCTAGATCGCCATTTGAATGATGAATGACATAAATAACAAAACTCACAAACAACTCTTTCATTAAATCTATATTCTATTTTATTTTTCAAATGTGTTTAAATCGTATCATCCGCCATCAAGCTTCTCTATCTTATGTTTATACCGTTTTAAGTTTATACTGTTTTATATTTATTCCTTGTACACTACAAAACGGAATCATCACATCACTTTTTCCGAACGAAAAAGTGGTTTTTTGTCACTCAGCTATTTAAATACAGAGCGAATTATTGAGCTCAAGATACAGGTGCTCGTAAGACCTTAGCCCTGAGCAGTGACATACCTAGAGGATTTGCAAACTGAGGCTGACTCCAATTTGCCTTCCTTTCAATCAAGTCAATCAAAATCACGTAAAAATGTTCATGTCGAATCGGACCTCTGGAGTCAACAAGCATTTTTGTTTAATTTCATACTGATTATAATAATTGATTCTCTTGACTATAACGTTACTATATTATTTATTTTTATATAATTTGGGCAAAAATATTTTTAAAAATTACCATCCCAAATTAAGGTTTTGTCGGATGCTGCTAGTTTGGCATTTCTGTCAGCAGTTTATTCTCTTCATTCCCTTTGTGGGCCTTAACATGAGTCAGCTTTATTTTAATATTTATCTCAATGATCTCTAGCAGGAGCCGACACAATTCCTCTATAAGGGAATCGCGCACGTTTATGTTTTTAATGCAATTTAGAATTCCAAACCCTCGAAATGCATTCCATCAGTTACATTTCGGATTAATTACCAGGTCCGAAAACAGTTCCGCTCTGGAACGAAATATAATATTAAAAAATCTTCAACAGGAAGGGCTAAATGCATCACTTAAGAATAATTTCTATAGATGCCGCTACAGTGGAAGATCCTAATAGCCCAATAGTATAGCTAAAGTAATTGGGTTGGTTTGGAAAAGGTGGAGTAATTTTGATTTTAAGCTGTACTGCATTTATTGAACCCCTCGTTTCCGACCTTCTCATCGTGCGTTATCCTCCATCTTGAAAACCCTGCTAAGAAAAGGCACATTTTTCAACTAATTTTAAAGAGCACTAAATGTCCTGTATCTTTTATACCTGACACTTTCGAAAATTTACAATCGTTGGTTTTACCTGAATAACTTTTTTTTTAGAACAAAATTTACAATGACCATGCAAGTAGAGGATTGAATTTTCTACAAGTTCTATACAAGTGTCATTTAACGTCTTCACCTCCAATCACTCCATTACTTATTGGCGTTATGTGTGAGGGCTTAAATGGCCTATAGTTTCGCAAAAATCATTAAACTATTATGACAAACTCAACTTATGTTAGGCTTAGAGCCATGATATTTGGTGTGGTATTTGATTGTGATAATAAGGTAAGCAGTAACATGATATAATAAAGCCTCATAATTTAATCAATTGCCAGATAATTTTAAAAAATATTACAATTTTAAGTCCAGAATTAAATTAATTAATCGAATGATCTTCATGCACTAATCAATAATATCCTGTTACTACTTTTGTGGAAAATAATTGCTTAAGTCTTTACTACTTTATTAAACCGTGTAGACAATCATCTTACGCATCATTAACACATAAAGGTATATTTTTTATGGAAGTTCCATTTAATGCCCCCCAACAAAGCTAAAACTTAAACCACCTCAGAAAATAATAAAGGGGCTTTATAAAAAATTACTTATTACTTGAAAAATAAATAATTTTTTATCATGCTAAAGAAGGAATCAAATTAAAGATCTTGGCACCCTGATTAATAGTATGTATAACTTTTTGGGATTTTAGAGGACAAAAATCTCAAAAAGTCATTAAAATCTTGTTTGTAACATTGCATCATTAAGTAAATGATTTGAAATTAAAAACTAAGTAACATAAAGTTCAAAAAATAGTTGTCCCCAACATAGTATTCACTTTCAGAAGAAAAAGAAAAACCAATAATTACACATTAATAATCAGAGCAATGAGGTCTTTAATTTGATACCCAACTCAATATGATAGCAAAGTATTTATTTTTAAAAAATAAGTAAAAAAAAAAATTAATTAACAGCTATTATTTACGGTTTATGAAATTGAAAATATTTGTCACGTCCTCAAGTAATCAAATAAATACACGATTTAAAATTTATGTTTATAGATCAATCAAGGGACTCACAATCACAAGGACAGGTGTGCCAAGACATGCACACAGGTGAAAACATTAAAAGTTAAACTATAAATATCATTGTTCAATATTAATTAAGCACTATACGCTTAAATTTTTAAACATTAATTCTTCATTATAGTTTAATTTAATTTCAGGGTTTTCTTGGGTTTTACTTTTATCTTATAAACAATGGAATCATTATGTGTGATTCTGTTGTGATAGCAGTTGCTGGTAATCTCTTTATTGTCTTCAGTAAGTAAATGAATCTATTTTGGTTCATCTATTTTTTGGAAAGCTCTGGCTTTAGCATGTTGTGTGCTGGCAAATAGCTGGATTTCTATCCCCCTTAGAATCACGGGCAATGGCCATGAAAATGTCTCAAATATGCATGCTTTTTCTAATTCTACTACACTATCCGAATATCGAATAGTTATTTTTATGCAAAAAATGAGTCAAGTACAGTGTTTCTCTATGACAGACATATACAAAAACTTGATGATAAAAACTTTTTACTGATTCTCCAACAATGTTGATATTTTCTGTTAAAAATTGAAGTAAACGATTGTTTCTCTTTAAATGTATTTCATAAATCTGACTTGTAAGTAGATATTTACAATGCACTCCTTTAACTATACAAAAGTATAAAAATTACTCAAAATAATACAATAAATAGTAAAATATAGTGTGCCTCCACACACATTTACATTAGAGGTATAAGGATATACACACTGAGTGTTAGTGATGTTCAGAGAAAGAATGGTTTTTAAGCAGTGAAAACTAATGCATGGATTTATACTTTGGGCATGTGAGGATAATATAAAAAAGGTCTTTTGCCTTCCTTAAAGTACATATTGTACGAATCCCATTTGGCTTAATGTAATTGACGATATTACCAATGAATAGTTTTATTTAGTATTTGCATGAGGTTTTTAGCTGAGCAAGTGTTTTCAATAAACATAAAGACACTTTGCTATTTATATCAATAAAATGGATCTGTTCATCACACTAGAAAATAACATTGAATGATAGAACTTTTCACCTATATAAAAACCAGATACTGATAATGTAACCTAGTTTGCATCAGCTGATCTCACCAATAATTCATTTCAATCAAACAGTGTAAAATTTCAATGTTTTAAATTAAGTATTTCAGTTTTAAATTTTATAATCCTCTAAAAGAGAACGTTAATGGGAAGTTCATATTTGAACAGAATTCTCGAACAATGCTATTCTGATTTCAGATTTTCTGTACTAATGATGACAGTTTGGAATGACAATTGTATCCTACTTCATAGTACCTGACACAACTAGGAAGGCGTTTCAATAAATTCTTGCAAACTGATAATTAACTGTAGAAGTGATGTAATAATTGTGTGAATGTTTTCTATTGTTGAATGCCTGGCACCTTAAATTCTATTATGTACACATTTGTATTTATAGCGGTTGATTGTGGTATGAAATTTTATTTTCACATTGGTCTGTCAACTGTGATTGCAACAAGCTGCTATTTAGCTGTATTTGACCCTTCGATGGATTGTGGAAAAATTGAATAGTTGTAATGTGAAACTGACCGCTTCTCCTCTTCAGTAGTAACATAAATCAAGAAATATTCTTGAATTGAATTGAATTGAAATAGTCTTCATATATGATTGTACATTTGTATCTCCATTGAATTTAATGTTAGTATAAGTTAAAATGTGAATGTATTTATTAATCATTATTCAAATTTATCATTGATGTTTGTACATAGAACAATAAATTTAACGGTTACTTACTTACTATTCCTTTTAAGTATAATACAAAAAGGTTTCAATAATTTATTGAGCTAACGGTTGCCTTAACAGATATTATTTATTACTTAGTTTAATGTATTCCAATGATTAATATAAAACTCAATAAATATATAAGCAAAAGATTTAAAATACAGAAACATGGTTAATCATGAACTTATGAAAATATAATACGAGTCTAAGAGTGTATTGAAGTCCAGCGGTCGATGAACCTAGCAAGCAGACCATATGTTGAATTGTTTGAATAATTGATACATTGACAAAAATAGCAAATCTTTACTATATTATTCATTGATGTTAAGTAAGGTCGGAGAAGAGGTGGTGAGTAGAATTATGAGTAATAAGCAAGCATACTTTATAACATGAAGTTATTCAAGCCCAGACTAATCATGAAGAATACAAAAATAACTCATAAACTCCTGGATTCTTTATGAGCAGCTACATCTACTTGTAGTGGCTGGAGCAGGAAATTGATAATTTAAGGGAGTTAGAACAAATGTGCTCATAGCATGTTTATTACCTTTTACACTTCAGAGTTTCCCCTCAGTTAATGTTAACATAATTAAGTTTTGTAATTGAGGACAAATCATTTCTTGATATTCTTATCGAAAGACAAATCTTCTAAATATTATGAAATTAAATATAATTTTTAGCAATTTAAAATCAACAAAAAAAGTAATAAATACTCTTTTTAATTCATGATGGATAATTTTCAGAGATTGATCGAGTTCTAGTTTTATTTGGTAAATCAAACAGTAGATTTATACAACTGCAGTTACATACATTTCACAGTAGTAACTTAGTACTTTGTAATAATTGTACTACTAAGTTGTGGGCAACCTGTTTCCTGGTCTTAGGTCTATGTTTTTAAATGCATGAAAAGTGAAATTTTGGCTGATTCCTCTGGCTAAAATACTATGTATTCAATGTGAGAACAGTGCTGTACAAGCTGTATAAAGTAATAAACCTGTTATCTAATATTATTTAGGATGTTTGAGTCATAGTGGGGTGAGTACTTAAAAAAAAAAATTATTGGCCTTAGACTGATTTAATAAATTGATTTTAATCAATCAACTGATGATTAAGTCTTATTTCAAGTTAGTGCCCTTGTGAAATATTACTTCATTATGAAACCAATCAGTTTATCTCAAAGAAATACTTGTTCTATCAATACCAATATTGATTACTGAGAGAAGGAAAAAAAACAAGATTTTTAAGGTAAACCTTAACAATACCTACAATTCCACACACTCTACAAAATATGGGGAGGGACACACAATTTCCTCAAACTAGCAGGGGTGCAGCCTCAAAAATACTGCTGTAACTAACTACCCACAGTTCTATTTTTAGTACAAATACTAGGAGACTACCAAGTAGGATTCAGGAAGGGAATTAGTACAATATAGTGTGTATTTATACTTAGATATAACTGATGTTCAATTAAAGATTATTACTGATTGGTTTCCATAGGGCTTCAGTTGATGCCAGGTGCAGCCACTTGTTGGATTCAGTGAGGCGGTACCAATCCACAGGTGACTAAGCTTCGGTCTGGACCGCTTCTAAGCATGATTTGGAAAACTGACCAGACAGATTTGAAACTATACAGAGAACGGCACATTTACCTTATAGACAACCAGCTCATGCTGCTGTTTGAGAAATATATCCTGAATATTAGATTAATGTTATGATAATGAAAATTACTAATGGTATTCCAATTCAGGACAAATGATGACAGCCTGAGCTTGTTTATTTGTCATGCTCACCATAAGGCATTCAATTAGATTAAAAAAAAAATACTCAGCCTCAATTCTTTCTCACAAAGAAATATTTTGAACCGGTATTGAACAATGACAATAAGCCATAAATGTGATATAATGAAGAACTTTATTAGTCTCAAAGAAATTATAATTAATACAAATTAAATGAAATTTGTAATAAACTCTCTTTCTGTCTTGCTAATCGATTAGTGTAAAAATTTTAATAATGAAAGTGTGAGATAAAAATAATATGGCAGAAGTCAAGCCATCTCTCAACTCTTTAAAAAAAAAAATTCATTTTGAATTCCGCGGTCATAAAGGATTAAAGAGAGAGAGAGATAATATTTTATGAAATAAATTGACATGCAGCATATTCTGTTGGTACGTAGTTAAAACAAAACATCAACATAAGGTCGATTTATTGCACCGTGGCGCTACCTGTTGAGCTGTGAAAGAACTAACAACTAGTTTTACCTGGATATTTTCCGTAAATAATTGACATGCAGCGCATTCTGTTGGTAGATAGTTGAAACAAAACACCAGAAAACTACCTTTTTATTGCATCGTAGCGTTGTCTGTTGAGCGGCGGAAGAACTAACTAATCCAGCTGGACCGCCCGCTATTTCACGTCAGAAAATTTTCATTTAGTATTAGGTCTTCAGGATCTCACAGGAGCTCAAGTCTTCAGGCAGTACCAGGCAAGGGCAGTAGTTCTCCTGTCACTGGATAGGCAGCGCCACGGTACTGACTCGAAGTAGTTAGCTCCTACGGGACCCTGAAGACCTAATACTAAATGAAA
This sequence comes from Acanthosoma haemorrhoidale, assembly GCA_930367205.1. Lineage (NCBI taxonomy): Eukaryota > Metazoa > Arthropoda > Insecta > Hemiptera > Acanthosomatidae > Acanthosoma > Acanthosoma haemorrhoidale. Next base: position 20,016,507 of record OV884014.1, on the reverse strand, counting down.
ATTTTCTAGAGGTAAAGAACGATCCAGGCGCACAGTTAGTTCTTCCACCGCTCAATAGATAGCGCCACGGTGAAATAAAAAGCTTATTTTTTCGGTGTTTAGTTTTACTAAAGCCAACAGAATGCGCTTTATGTCAATTATTTACGGAAAATATTCCGGCAAGACTATAACCGGTTAGTTCTTTTGTTGCTCAATAGATAGCGAAATGGTGCAATTAATAGACCATTTTTCCTATTTTGTTTTGGTTTTTTTGGAGGCTGAAGTAGCCTGTAACCAGATCAGTGAGAGATTGGGGAGACTCAATATCTCTGTAAACGCGGGTAAGACTGACTGTGTAATTTTCTATTTCCAAAAGGGAAAAAGTCCGCTGCCTACTACTTACACAGTAGCAACGCAGCAAAACTCAACAGCCTAGTATATCTGGGAATTGAAATGGACAGACACCTCCGTTTTAGTAACCATTTTGCGAGGAAGTTGAAGCAAACTCGCACGAGGTCTTCCCGGCTCACGCATTTATTGACTTCCCCTAATATGTCACTGCGTCTCAAGCTGTTGATATACAAGAGCATACTCAGGCCTACTCTGCTGTATGGTGCACCGCTTTTTCGTCATCTGACGTATACGACAGCTCGGCAATTCCAAAATGGGGTCAGACATACTTCATTCGATCAGCGGAGCAACAGTGAGCTTCACGAGATCTTTGATTTGCCCACTGCGGATGAATTCATCCAACATAGACATATCAAATTTTTCCGACTCACTTCAGTACTTGACAAACCCGGTGTGACCCCCCGCTCCGTTCCCCCATCGATGGCAGGACGTAGTTCTAGTTTTAGGTTTTAGTTTGTAGTTCCCACATTGTAATCTGAAGGTGAGCCCCTGTACCCAGTGATTTGTAATTTTAACTTCAAATAAAAAAATGTTATTGTAATTCTACCCTCCTTCGAATGCTTACGCAGATAGGCAGTAAGAGGAGAAAACTGTAAATCGAGAATTTGTAAATTGTAAAACTTTTGATCAATAAAGGGGTTTGAAATAAAAAAAAAACTTGTTTTGGACAGCGCTTTATGTCAATGAAATATTTCCCTTTTATTCTAAATATCTCTAATACCTCTATGTCTCTTGCCAGTCTGTACTGGAGCTTAATTAATTCGCTATTTTTGTTTAAAAAAATAGTTTGAATTTTAACTAATAGGTCCTGCTGCATTCCAATAATTTACATGAAATAATCTTCACTATTTTATGGACATTTCTTCAGGAGACTCATCTGATTTCCTTAATATATTCTAGAAACGATCCATCTATTTGAAATAGCTGTTTCTGTTTATATAGTGATTACTATTAATGTAATGTAATTCTATATAAATGGATGTATGGGTATTCCAACATAATCTCAGGAGAAATTTACACCAAACTCGGTTCACATTCAACTTACAATCTCAAAAAAAAATACTCTGTGAGTAATAGACATCTAGCGACGACCCTAAGAGGGAGGAGGATGTAAAAATAATTGAAAACGGCCGATATTAGAGTTGAAAATATAGTTTTGGGGGGTAGCTGAGGTGGATAATAACACTCCTGCTGTTGTTTAAGTCAAAATTCACCCCCATTAACATTAGGGAGAGGATCTCCCTTTTAATGTGTTAATTAAACAGTGATTTCAGTAGATGCCACTACATTGGTAGTTCCTAAGTTTACTGACAGATATCAACTTGAAACCAATTAAACATCATTTCAAATTGATCATATAACATGATTTATCCCAATAATATAAAATCAATAACCTATTTTGATCAACCTACTGTTCAATGAAATGTGCACAATACAGATTATTTTATTATCAGAGTATAATAAAGTATCAGAGTAGCATAAGTTTTAAGATATTTCAGTGATAATTGCCTCTATGAAGGCATTTAGGATTCGCTCAGGTTTTTAATCAGCTCGACTCTTATCAGCCTGTAAATGATGCCATTACAGATTACTACTGCGTGGTTTTCATACAGTTTGAGTCATTACAAAGTGCTTCTTGTATTGAGTGAGGCGATACAGTTCCACTATATAGAAACGGGTAACAAAGGCCACTTGATGGTTTAGAAAAATGACCAAAAAGACAAATGGGCAGATGTATTGGTATTCCAACACAGGAGAAATCCTTGTAATCTCAGGAGAAATTTACGCCAAACTCGGTTCACATACAACTTACAATCTCAAAAAAAATACTCTGTGGGTAATAGACATCTAGCAACCCTGAGAGGGAGGAGGATGTAAAAATAATTGAAAACAGCTGATATTAGAGTTGAAAATATAGTTTTGGGGGGTAGCTGAGGTGGATAGGTGCTAAAAATCTCAATGAGGTTGTCAAGATCTTTGATTTTAACCTTACTCACAAACATGCTGTTCACAACAGCTTCGAGTTTCTTCTTCTCCAATGGTCCCTCTCCCTTTCATGCACTGGCCAAAAAGTCAATTGAAGGAGCTTTCATTCAAAGCCCTAGAGACCATAAGCATCTTGGTTTTTAAGGACACGGTGAATTAGGCTCCTGCAGATGATATTGTTGTTTTTCTCAACAACTGATTCCCTCTCATTAAATTTTGATAGACCAAAGTAGCAGTCATTTGCTACCACCAGTGGTGTAACTACAAGGTGGCAGGGCTGGCAAAATGCCACGGGCCCCCGACCCAAGAGGGCCCCGGCTCAAGTGGCCGCGAGCTCAGAAATATTGTTTTATTATTGTACCTATTTATAAAAATATTAAAATATATATACCATAATACAAATTCAAGTTAATCATTAATGATTTGTGATTAAGTATAATAAAGCTTAATGATAGGGCCCCCATTAAAGGGATTTGCCACGGGCCCCAGATGATATAGTTACGCCACTGGCTACCATGATTATCTTCTGGGCTGGGTGTCGTTTTCACAGAAGTGGGATCCAAGGTAGACTAAACTTTAGACTCTTTCAAAATCCAGCACCTCCATGTGTATCGATGTGACATTAAATAAACTAAATTATTGAAATACACCACACCTTTGAGCAATTGTACATTTTTGCTCTTCAAGCATCCCCAAATGTTTGCTACAATGGTGTCGGTTTTCTTCTAATATTGACGCGATTACCTTATTCTTCAGACTAGCTTTTGTATATGTTTGCTATTGTGATTTAATTGTCACTAATAAGGGCTGCGGAAGTTAGTTTATAGGCCAGAACTCAGTTGTTTTTATGAGATTTTCAGTGTCTATGCAACAGTCAGGCCATGCCAAGTATTTATTCAAGTAAACTTCTGCATGAAATTATTCAAAGGATTAACATAATTTTGACCTCCAGAAACATATGTTATAAATAAATAAAGCTAAGCACAATTTTATATCTGTTTTCATAACCTCGCACTGGTTGGTTGTTAATTTTCAGCAGTTTGTATAACATGTAAAAATAAAAATTAATAACTTTACCTTAACTACCTTACTTAATTAACTTTAAAAGTTATAAAGCATATAAAAATCGGTAAGGACTTATGAAAATAAGATGTACTCCTTAATTCAGCAGGCCATTGTAGTGGTTTTCCTCAATAGCATAGTTACATCACTAATTTGCCGGCTAAATGGCACAAGACCTGACATATTTTAAATTGATCGATTAAGTTAAGAACAAACATTTTAATTATTAAGGCAACTGAAGAATAATGTGATGTACCTATAAGTTTTTGGTTTTTTTAAAATAAATACTGTAATGCAATAGTTATACAACAAACATATTAGAAAATAAAAAAAGGTATCATAAATAAACAATACAATATTAATTTTCACTAACATCTTTATTCATTTAATAACTTAAATCACTGGATGATTTTTTTTTAAATATATTTTTTATTCGATTGAAAAATAACGACAATACAACTTAATGCAGAGATCACAGCCCAAGAAACTCTCTGAACTATTTACAAAGTTTAACGATACATAAAAAAGAAAATAGAAGTTGGGTTTTAATGCAGACTATCATGTCACACAAAACAAACATCTACTAGTTACAATTTTTTATCTTCTATGTACATATGTGTATGCTCCGTATCTTAGAAGCAATTTGTATATTTATACATATATATAATTTTTTTAATATATAATCTATAATTATTTGAGCAAACTGACATTAATTTATCAAATTAATAATATGTACAATTTTTATGATTTTTTTTCTTATTTTTTTAATGTTTTTTTTTACAATTTTTTTTTTTCTTAATGAGTTTTACAAATATTACATTTTACAATATTTTATCATCACATATGTAAAACTTATCTTACAAGATTTTTTTGCAATTATTTGGTCAATTATCATCACTCCATAATGATCTCGTCAGTCCTAGTACTTATCTTTCCGATTCTAATTTTTAAAAACAACCTAGCTTGTTTGTACTTCGAAAAATGGAAGTTTTATGGAAATAAATATTTTTTTCTTTTTGTTTATTTTTATAAAAAATGTTTTTCTTTTAATTTAGTTTCAAATTATACAATGTCTGCATATATATATATATATTTAACTTTCTGTCAATATAATATGATGTACATACATATTTATATATATATATAAACATAAACAATTAACCGTAATTCGATGTAATAAATGGAGTGATAATGAATTTTAGTAGTAATAACCTTTTATTGCTAAATAAACGTTTAAATTCTGTATTTATATATGTATAATATATACAACTATTTACAGAGCGACCACGGTCGTAAATAAATGTATAGTGGTCACAAACACATTACAGAGAGTTCAAAATTATACATAAACGGTATTACCTCTTAACAAATATTTTATACACAATTAGTACAATCATTTTTTTTTTTTTAAGTTTTTTCATTAATTAAAATAAAAACAAAAAATCTGTCCCATTTAACAACTTAAAACTACTTTATAAAAACAAAATGTACACACTTACATATACATAAAAAGAAGCAGGAAATATACAATTTTATTATTCAAGTTTCTGTGAAAACGCTAAAAATTCCTATTTCTATTAAACATGTTTGCATAATCACTTTATTTAAAGTTCATTCTCATCCATTTTACCCCAAAAATGAATAATAATGGCTTTAAAACATAAAACTAAAAGGAAACGATAACTTCTCGTGATATAATTGTACACAGCTGCATGCTAATGTTTTTTCGGTAAGCAGCAGCGTGGGATAGTCACTAGAACTAGATAGTTGGGGAGCTAGGCAGTTGGTCGCTAGGGCGATGAGTAGATGAGCTAGAAGTCACTATGATGATTAACGGGTGAGCTACTAGACGGTTGCTATTACGATGAGTAGGTGAGCTATGTCCTCAACCCTGTGGAGCAAGTCCGGAGCTATCCTCGCTAGGCTATCATTGGCAAAGTCGCTTGCCGGGAATATATGTACAACGTAGGCGGCCTGAAATCATTTAACTCAATAAGTAACAGTATATTAAAGTGTATATTTAATAATGATAAGGTTAATATCACTAAGTAGTTAATTGAAGTTTATCCTAAAATAATTAACTGTTCGGGTGCTTAATATTAAGAAGAGCAAGGAGACGAGAAAGAGATGACAAGATGATACGAGACAGGCCAAATATTTACAGATCAAAAGGCAAACGGGACGTTCATCAATCTTTAAACTCTATGGGAGAACAGGAACATATCTATTTCAAAGGACCAAAGTGACCTCACAATAATGTTAGTCATGGCTGTCTTGGAAGGTTACCAAGACAGTCGCAAGTGTTTGCAAATCCCTGCCTAAAGAATGAACATCCTTTGAATTAGATGTGATGACAAGGTAACTAATAAAAGGACGAGTGGATGAATTTGATGGGATGTCAGAAGTTGATGAAAGACTACTCATTCTTTCAGTATGATTCAAGTGGTCAACGTATCACTACAAATATCTCATACTAGCGACTGATGCATAAATTTGATGAAAGCGTAACATCTTTTTTCGACCAAATTGAGCCAAGTTTCCAACAAATTTATCCACTCATATATTAATTCATGGCTAACAATTAACTTCCAATCCCTTACTAATGAAGGGCTGAGGCCAAAACCCCGAATTTTAAAGGAGGAAGTAGATAGTGGGACTGGAATCCCAAGACAATCTGAAGAAGAGGTTGTCCCTGCATCACATGGAAGACTGGTACAAGGCAGGGGATATAACTGAAGTACCTCCAGAAAGAACTGTGGCACTTAACCAACTAATGCATATCAAGTATTTATATTTATGTAACGTGATTGTTCAGACAATAGAGAATAAGTGGAGCTAGATTTTTTTCTGACCTATTAATTTTTACTTTTTTCAACTATTTTTTTTCAAGCTGTATTTTATTTTTTACCTATTCTGACTTGTTTTATGTATGTTTCAAAAAAAATTGTCAAATTAATATCAATTTTAAAGAGAATAAGTGAATAATTTAACTGTTATAATATAAGACAACATACTTGCTGAGAACCGGGAGCCGCAATATTTACAATGCCAGCCGCCTGCTTTTGCTGTAGGTATGTGATGAATCCATTTTGGAGGTTGTTGCTCTGCTTGAGGACGTCCACATGATCTCGTCCACAAGGAAGAGCCAACAACATGCAATGTTCATTTTCCATCTGCAAATATCACAAAAATTTTATTTATTTGGCTAATAATTACTAAAAGAGTAAGTTTATAGTTCACAACTATAGCACATAAACACTGTAAAACAAACTGTCGCTACACACCTGCATCTTCCTTGCGACTCCGTCAAGTTGGGTCTGTTCCAGCCTCATCCTCTGAGATATCCTCAGAGGTGGAGTAGAACCGTCACTATTGCATGGGAGAGAGTCTCGAGCGACGTGGGGATTACCGTAGACAAAGTGCATTTGCACTGCCGCCTGGTCATTTTTTAATGCTAAAAGGCCTTGCCACATAACAGGGTACCTCTGAAAAATAAAGTAAGCCAATTATTAACAAATAAATTAGTTAATTAAAGCTACGAATGATAGATAGATAATGTTTTTACTTTTAAAATAATATCAGAAACAGAGCAAGTACAAACAAAATATAATGACAATAGAAGAAAAATAAGTATTCTACTTAAACTATGAGTTCATAAGTAGTATGAGTACACCTTTTTGTTGGCAATTGATGAAAATGCTAATTTCTCAATGTGGGGGCCCGGGTTTGATTCCCAGCTCCACTAAGGGTTTTTTCTTTGAGAATGGGTTCATTCACTCAGACTTGTGTGGAAAAATGGGTAACAAGATACTTGAATAAAGAAGTGCCTAACAACATAAGTCGTACTTATTTATTTATGAACAATAATAGTAGAGATGACATTTCCCCATAATGTCCCTGATCCAAACATGTAAAGTATTTTGAAAGTTCGTCCATAAATTAATGTGATGAATACCTGAACATCTTTATTTTATCAGCCTAAGCTGATATCCCATCAAAAACATTCATCCATATTTTACTCAAAAAACTAAAAAAAAACTTAACTATTTATTTTTTAATACAATAATTTAAGGGTTCACTGCAAAAAGGAAGCTGCTCCCATTTTTCAAATGTTTGGAAAACTGAAAAGAAGCGGCTGAAAATTTAAAATTCTAAATTATGTGAAAAAACTATTTTGGACCAATATCTTTAATTGATCCTACATATTAGGACAATAGTTTCAGTCAAACATGTAACTTCCAGATGATTTAACACTATTTTATTGTGTAAAAAGCTGATTTGGTTTTTTTTTTAACACTCATCGTAAATGTAGAAATAACATTTTCGCGCGACTAATAACATAAAAGTTTCCCAGATTTGGCTGAGGAAATCACAAAGTTGTATACCCAGCATTGCCTTTTAAAGCATCACCTGAGGGGACTTTTGGTAGTGGCATATTTTATGGTAGTCAAAATCATTTCTATATTTTTCTTGTTTAAAGCAACTGCATGTTTTTCTTTGAGCTCAACATAGAACAATTGTGCATTAGTTAGATTTAATGTTTTTTTGATGTCTAACACCTTGGGTCTAGCCTCACTTATGAGCAAAGTTCCTTTTATAATACTGTCACACTTTTGACAGATATCAGACAACCTAGGGTCGACGAAAGCAAGATTGAAATTCACCTTTAAATATCGAAAGAATAACTCTTAAGGCACAGGAGATCTGGGATGTTTTTCTAGGTACAACCTGTGCATTTGTGTGATATTAAGATCCCCAGATAAGTACTTTCTTCCAATACTATCTTTGCGACTATAGTGGGATTCTCTTGTAGGGAAGCCTATGTGGTCATACACCATTATCACTGTTTCTTTAGCAACTTGGTTTGGTCAATTTTATGGTACCCTCGGACATCAGGCTTTGGTGCCACCGCTTTATTTTGATAAATGAGATTCGGCAAATTTTCAATGCGTTTGCGAGGAATTCCGTGAATGCATTCTTACACACTCGTTCTTTTTTGTCTCAAACATTAACAGAATAGACGCTCAAGAAAGCCTTTGGTTAACCTTGTCTATTCTCCTCTCTTGCAGAGGAGAATTTGTCACTATTAGCGACACTTATGATGTTGGGATGGTGAACCTTTTAAGTGACTTTTTGTCCAGCACAAAATCATGGGAAGATTATAAGGGAAGCAATAATGAAATTGCAGAAGGATGATAGTGTAATAAGGAAATATCTGTCAAATGAGTTACAGGGTTTGTTAGATCAATAGGTTGGTGAAAAAGATATTATAAGTTTTCATCAAGTTAATTTGTGGATAATCTTTTGACATACTACGAGTGCCTATATCAGACAACCTAGTGAGAAGAAGGATGGTGCCTGCCAAATGCTTAGCTGCGCTGAACCAGAATATACAGGTCCTAAGGGCGTTGGGATTGTTCACCTTAGTCAAGGATAGTCACTTAAACTAAGCATGGAATTGAGAAACGGCTGCGACCCTTGGGATCACAAACCTAAATTATAAAAAGCAGTTTGATCATTTAAGTATAAATGACTTATTTTTATTGTTAGGTTAGTTACGTTGAGATGCGATTGCAGTACCTGTAGCAAGACAAGAAGAGAGTCGCCCTGAGGAGGCACCTGGCTAGCATGAGGTGGTGTGGCTACTTGATGCCTGGTGATGGGCGCTGGACGGTGAGCGGGAGGTGGGTAGAGGTGCGCCCTTCCATACAAAGTTGCAACCTGAGGAGAGTCTGTCGTCCTGTCGTGGGGAGAAGCTCGTCGTCTCAGCTCCAGGGGTGGTGAAGCTCGCACTACTGGCTCGTCAACGTCTTTAACCCCTCCTGCAAACACCAAATATATTGTATATAGAAATTATTGATTTAAAACAAATTTAAGTATTTCTATGGACTCAAAATGCGTAGAATACTTTTAATGATAAGTAATTTGAGGAATATTGTAAAGCAAGAAAAATAAAGTAATTGTGGTCACATTTATTGATTCTCTGACAACTGTACTTTTACTATCATTCTGATCTGACAACATATCAATTTTACTTTTGTCCACTGAGAACCCGCTAAAGTAAGTCAGGTAGATGACCTTTCAACAACCCCTCCCATGAAACAAATTCTACGTTAATGAATTCAAATTTACTTTAATTTGAATCCAGAGATGAAAGCAGTACTCGGACAGACTTACCTGGTCCTCGATGGTACTGCGATTGGCCTAACGCTGCCTCTCTCAAGTACTGCTGGTAGACAAGCTGAGGATGAACATAATGGGCTGGCTGGATGTGATGTCCGTAATTGCTCACGTGTTGCACCACTTCCCCCTGAAGCAAAACACATTTGTTAATAGACACAATTCATTATTCGTAATTCTTAATTATAGGTAAGAATATAATTAAATATAAAATCCTCAGTTCTGCTTAGTTAGGATTTTTTTTAACCCTCCTGTAAATTTTATAAATCATGATGGGAGGGTTCATGTATATGCAATTTGTTAAAACGCATGGATCCATATTAATACTTAGGTTTTCTATTCTGAAATTATTTTATTTTAACGGTTTGATGTTGGAGAAATATAAGTTAATGTTACTTTAGAAAACCCCGAAAAATTTATTGATATGCTGAAAATTAGACATTTTCAACTATTAACTTTGTAAGTTCAAATAGATGTACTTGTAGGGGAATCTTAGGTTGTTAGAAGAAAGATGACATCTTTTCATCATGTTCATAATTGTTTTTTTTAACAAATTTTGAAACGCCAGTTACAAAAAAACTTTTCTTTATAACTTTGAAAAATAATAAGTTAAAATGAAATATAAAAACTAAAACGTTAAGAATTATTATGCAACCCAGGTTGAAAACACTTGCGCAAAATAAACTTTTAACTGTATGACTCCTGGAAAACTGACCCACAACCAGGCAAACATCCTCTCTTCATCAGTAAATTATCTAAAACGTCAAGATCTATACTAATAATAATAAAAAAAGCCATGCCATTAAAAAAACAGTAGTAGCTATTGTTATTACGAAGTAAGTATACAGTTATATAATGAAGAACATGCTTAGTGTCGACAAACCCAATACGAGAGATGTGCGGGAGAGAAGAGAGAGATTTACCTGCGCCTGGGCCGTGTGCTGGTGGGCAGGAGGCGGGCTTTGCTGCCGAGGCCATTGGGGATTCGGAAGGAGTTCTGCCACCACACCGTGCTGTTAGTAAACCAAATACCAAACCATCACCAACACCATTGAATACCAGCAATCAGAAAGAATAGTCTTTACAACTAACGTGTTGTAGTCAGTTAAAACACTGACAACTGAATACAGTGGAGACCCGAATGGGAATTAATGCCCCGCAGATAAAAAAAACTTTTGAAGTTTAAAACAAGAAAGAGAAAAAAATGTCAACATTTTCAAGACCAATTTATTATTTATTAGATAATCGAGGAAAGTTAATTTCCTCAGATTAAAGTAACAAACAAATTTCTAAGGAATTACTTGTAAAATAAGGAGGGACTTTTTAATTGAATAGCAAACTAACTGAGATTTTCAGAGCACCTGTTTAAACTGTAATGTATATTATTAATTATCTGATTTCATTTTATAAAGCTTTGTGCTAAATATGTAACCATTTTTTAGCAGATTAAAGTATAAAGATAAAATAAATTAATTTATTTTTAATTTAAAAAAATGTACACAAGAAATTCTCTCTCACATTTACTGTATTTATTATTAAAAATTATCACAATTTAAATTTTTTTCCACAAAAATATGAGTTTACAAATTTCACTTAACATTTTTTTTTTTTTAATACCCCTTCCTGGGCTTTTGGCCCACACGGGGGAGGAAATTTCACTCAACTAATAAATTGACGATTTTAATTAGATTCTATGCATACATATGTATTATTATTTGTTTAATATCACTGATCTGGCCCACAGATAATCCGATTGCGGGAAATCAGGGCTCCACTGCAATTTTAAATATTGAAGTTAATTGTTTATTAATTTAAAAAAATGAATTAATATTTAAATTATTTAAAACCTAGTTCCTGGTCAAAAGCATCTTTGAACATCGGCTTGACTTCCTCAGCTATGATGTTAATTTTATGCATGCTAGTTCATAGTTAGCCATTAATTTAAATAAGAGTGAATATATTCATAGTGATATCGGTTTAGAAAGAAAGATTTTAGATCTTCATCAAATTTATTTATAGTGTACATTTCGACTCACTAGTAAAAGAAAAGACTTATACACTAATACCCACAAGTTCTAATATTTTATCTAACAAAGCTTTTGACAAGATAATTGTCACAATCAGTATTTTATTTAAATCATGTTTCATTCATATTTTTATGTGAAATTTTTTTCCAAATACTTAAATGAAAAAAAAAAAAGATTTGTTATATTGTAGCCATCTGATGATGAAAAATATCCTGTAAAAAGCATTTATGTCAGAATAAAAGAAAAAGAATTAGTGGGCAGACAGAAGCAAGAAATTCATTCTCTGATTTTTAACAAAGTAAAATTTTAATTAGTAAAGGCAAAAAATGGTAATATTCGGAGTTAAATTAGTCTTAGCAACAAGAGAGGTTAATTATTGAAACACAAATAGAGAGAAGTGTTAGTCAATTTAATGTTTTCGTTAGATATGAACTTAAAAACAAGCTGTGTTAAAAAGAGAATAAGAAAACATAAAACGTTTTAAAAACCAGCAGGTACTAAAACTAAAAGATAACAGTTATATATTATGTTTTAATTAAAAACTTACCAATGAGGCTTCGTAGGCAGGTACAGGGAGACCCGCTTGCATCACCTGCCCTCGAGGAGGCGGTTGAGGTGATGCGGGTGGGACCACAATGCAGCTACCATCAGAACCTAATCTTCCTGGATCCTTCACGACAAACTGTACATCAGAAATACAGAACATTAATGCATTAATAAACTACAATACAAAAATATTTATAGGTGTTTATTTTAAAAATAGGCTAATACCTAAAAAATATAAATACCTAAAAATTATATAAAATACCTAAAAAACCATGTGGAGCCTCCGAATCGCTTAGGCTAATAAAGGTCTAATGAATGTGAAGACAGGTATGCTTAGTCATCTAGGAAGAAAACACCTCTACTAACAGGTTTTGAGTAGTTTGTTTAATTGATTGATCTATTCTTATAGTAATATTTTGTTAACACGTTGGCACAAAAAAATGTTTTATAAGTAGAGATTCATTTCTAAAAAATAGCCAATAGCCAAGAGATATTTCAGAAAAAAATATCCTTTTCCCCACTTACATTTTTTTCACAAAAATATTTTCAGCATTTTTTGCACTAAAAAAAAACAGGTAAAATAAAAAAATCATATAATTTTTCAGTCAGCGAGATCCATCTAAAAAAATTATCTGCCTCATGTCCAAATCAGCCCAGTTGATTGACCAATCAATCGTATGTATTTCAGCTTCAGTAAATGCTACATAGTGTAAATAAGTATTTTTATTGAGAGACAGATTGAGTGATATTGATAGATACTAACCCTCGCACTACTCGCACCCGTAACAATAGGTTGCGGGTGCACCCTAAGAGGAGGACTAGCGACAGATCCCGTTAGGATGGATCCTTGATGTGGAGCAGAAGCACCAATAACACCTTCCCTTGCCTGTGCCTGCACAAAACCAAATTTGGATTAGTTTCTTAATAACCAATTAATAAATACCATTAATACAATATTAGAGGGTTATAGGAGCTGAAAAAGCAAAACAATAAGGATACCTTATTTATCATATAATGTTCTTAATAATTTAGATAAATTCATTTTTTCAAATAATCGAGAAACTAAGGGGTCTCTCTCTCTCTCCTCTCTCTCTCTCTCTCTCTCTCTCTCTCTCTCTCTCTCTCCCTCTCTCTCTCTCCCTCTCTCTCTCTCCCTCTCTCTCTCTCCCTCTCTCTCTCTCCCTCTCTCTCTCTCCCTCTCTCTCTCTCCCTCTCTCTCTCTCCCTCTCTCTCTCTCCCTCTCTCTCTCTCCCTCTCTCTCTCTCCCTCTCTCTCTCTCCCTCTCTCTCTCTCTCTCTCTCTCTCTCTCTCTCTCTCTCCCTCTCTCTCTCCCTCTCTCTCTCCCTCTCTCTCTCCCTCTCTCTCTCCCTCTCTCTCTCCCTCTCTCTCTCCCTCTCTCTCTCTCTCTCCCTCTCTCTCTCCCTCTCTCTCTCTCTCTCTCTCTCTCTCTCTCTCTCTCTCTCTCTCTCTCTCTCTCTCTCTCTCTCTCTCTCTCACTCTCTCTCTCTCTCACTCTCTCTCTCACTCTCTCTCTCTCTCTCTCACTCTCTCTCTCACTCTCTCACTCTCTCTCTCTCTCTCTCTCTCTCTCTCTCTCTCTCTCTCTCTCTCTCTCTCTCACTATCTCTCTCTCTCACTCTCTCAAAACAGTACACAGCAGCATACAATAAAGAAGGGAATAACAAACGGCTTAGGATGGGACTATAACCTCTTAATGATTTAATATTATGGTTTATCTGTTATCATATCTGACAGAAATGCCTTAAACCACCACAATTGTGCCTAAATAAACAATAGATCATACTACCAGCCAGTGGGAAATGGAAACCCAAAGCTCATAAAAACTGGAGATGCTTCTTAGCAAAACAAAGGACTGAATTAGAAAATACAAATTTTTTCCTTAATTTTGCCACACTTTTAAAGTCATACACACTGGCTAAAATTAAATGATATGTAATTGCAATCATAAATTAAAACTTACATTTCCGATAGCCTGAAGGATGTGAGCCTTGGGGGGCATTGGAGTTGGAGGCTTGGGAGCTTGAATCGGTTGTGTTTGCGGTGGCACGAGTTTTGGTCGCGGCCTCGGCATGATCTTTGCCCTGTCCGCCGCGACAGCTTGCAGGATGTGAGCCTTCGGTGGTCGTGGGATCGTACTGTTCACCACAGGCTGGAAGAACATAAAATTTGCAATTACAAACTGTTTATAAAATATAAAATATTAATTCATTTATCTTGCTTAATTTGTAGCTTTAATAAAAAAATGAAATGTTTACAGCATCATCTTATTTATTAGAAATTAAATTGCATACAAATCAAATTTTAAATCTAAATAATAATAAAGTTTTCTTTGAGTGGAAGTAGTTGTTGGGAATAAGCGTAGGTTGATTAAAGAAAGAAGTAAAAGCTTCGCAATTCTCCAAGCTTTGTTAAACACTACAGATGCTATTTCCATACGTAGTTCAACTTATGGGACCTGGTGCCGACAATGTCAAAACGACACCAATAAATAAATATGATGAAAATATAATATGCTTTCTTTCATCAAGCTAAGCTAATTCTTAATTTTAAATCCATAGCTACCTATGAACATAAAGCATAAAAGATATTATTACCTTTTGTGGAAGCTGAGGCGGGGAGGCAGGCTTAGGTATCGTATGCTGAGGCTGCTGAGGAAGTCGAACCACGCTGGGTCGTATGGCAGCAATAGGAGCCTTACTCACTCCCTCGTCAAGCCTCAGTCGCTTCTCGGGAGGAGAGTCTCCATCGCTTCCGGCTACGGGGATGTACTGGCCCTCTTCACACTCTCTCATGGGGATGAGCAACCCAGTGACAGGGTCGATGAGTGTGGTGGAAGGTGGTGGCAAGTGGTGCATTATGGGACCAACCTTAATCTCTGGCTTGGCTATCGGCTGCTGTTTCTGGATCGACTTGGCAGCCATTGGCACTGGCAAAGATAATGGTTGGGAGTGGTGCAATACAGGAACAGGTTGCGGTAAATGTAGTACTGGTGTTGCCTGCAGAGGTTTGGGCTCTTTCTGTACGAGCTGCTGAGGCGTCAGCACCACCGCCACTTCGGGCTCTGCCTGCTTCTGTGCTGGTGCTGGAGGCTGAGGTGGTGGAGATGCCAGTCGAACAGAAGGAGGATCCTGTACTGTGTTTGAAGCAGGGGGAGACAGCAAAGGTTGGCGCATCGGCGAACGATCCGCAACAGGTTGTGTTTGCTGGGCTGCAGCAGCCTGCTTCCTTCTTGGCGATTTCCTTGTTGCCTCAACCACTACTGTAGACAAAACAGGTACAGAACTTCTTGTTGCCCGCCGACTAGGTCTTCCTGGCCCTCGGCTTATTGGACTATCTTCAACTATATCATCAATCATCGTTCTTGTTCCATCTTTTTCCTAAAAATAAATTACAAAAATATTTAATTATAACAAATGAGAGCAATGTACCTTGTTGAATTTTGATTTATTTACATCAGTCTTTAAAGCTGTTCCCTTACACTCCCTAGAGGGTGAGTCGGGGTTCGTGGTGGGCAGTGAGTGTTTTTATCTATATCTCAGCTTAAAATGTATGCAAAAATGTAATCTTTTCCATTTTAATCATTAGAAGAGAAAATTTCATCAGTTCCCTGAATTGTTGTTACCTATAAAGATGATGTAAGTCCAAAGGAGAATGAAAGATTCAGCAGTAACCAAAAAAAGATTTAAAGATATTTTGAACTTGGAAATGTCTGATTAGATGAAAAATCCCTTCACTGAGATTGGTATAACTTTTCAAGAAAAACTATTACAACTTAAATATGATGAAAAAGCAAACACAAAACTTGAGTAGTGGTGGATATAAAAAACACAGCCAAAAATGGTAACATTACATCCAAATATGTGGAAAAAATATTCAATTTTTATAATATTTTATTTAGGGTCATGCTCAAGTCATCAATAATATTATCACCGACAGAGAAACCATCTGAATATCACTGAAAAAAAGAGATTTTAATTTGTTCTTTTGATACTCAACTAGTCACTGATTATTTAGCGGTATCAGCATCAGTGGGGAGTGGGTATTAAAAGGATGGAGAGCCAAGACATATTGTAGTGATATAATGGAGGTTCATAAAAAATATTTAATAAATAAGTAATAATTAACTATTTAATATTTCATATAGTACCGTAGACTCTCCCATATGTGGATTAATGTGGGCGGGGGTGATCACCCCTTCAGGATATGGGAGAGTGACTAGGATATATACGAAATAAAGAAAAGTGTAACTAATTATACATTTAGAATAAACTATACAATTTTATATCAAAATATTTGTTTAAAGTTGTTTGTTATGTTGTTCCTGTCAACTTTTCTTGAGCTGCGATGTCTCACCAGTGCCTTATGAGCATGACATCTATTTAAGTTTATAAAATGTTTATTCCCACTATAGTTTTATCTTATTGGATATGTAATTCTTATTTAAAAATGATGAAAGTGTTTTTTTTTTATGTATTTATATCATATATTGTATTTATGAGAGAGTCTACTGTATTGGAAAGATAAGGAGGTCAACCCAAGAAAGGACTTTTAGCCCTATTTTATTTTGGCTGAGAGGTTAGAAACATATGCCATGTGTGGAAGCTGAAATGGGGTTAAGCATCTGTTGAGGTATGAATATAAAACAAGAAGGCTGATGGGACAGTGGTCAAAGATAAAGCCTTTGCATGTTTGGAATATATATGAGTCATTTTACCTGTTCGGTATTAATAATACAAATGATCAGTTAATAAGTGGACGTTAATACAATTAGTCCAGAAAGATCAAACATATAATATTCAAGAAGTTAAAACAATATATTATATTAAGCCGCCAATGAATGTGGTATCGGAAGAAAAATATAGTCGTAATTATTCATAATTCCTTTATTTAATTATATATCTTTAGTAATCCATTTTATACTGAATTTTTAATTGGAAGGTAGGAACCCACCTGAGATATTAAGCTTTAACTTTTCAAATAAATTTATTTTTGTCAAAACTAGATTATTTTTTATTTATTTATTTCAAAGTCTCATTTTAGCTCAAATTAAAATGTGCAAAAGTTAAATTATCTATAATACATTAATGTTATTGTTAGTAATGAATAAAATTTACCTGTAGCCGTCGAGATTTTCTTGTTGAGGGAACCTGTGATGACGAGTTCTGAGAAGGCTGCTCAGATTTGATGGTTAGTATAAGGCGGGGGCGCTCTTCCTCTGAATCATCACGAAACTCATAAACATCTGCCGGCGCCTGTTGCCTGGGTGGAGCAGTGGGGCTAATGGTTGCAGTAGCAGTCCGCCCTCCTCGTCTTGTAACCACTCCACTGGCTCCACCACGGCCCATTTTTCTTCTTCTGCCACCACGCCCTCGTCCAGTGCCACTCAGAGGAGTAGATTTCTCGCTTGGTATCACTATAAATTATTAATAATAATTCAATAAAAGTTATAGCGTACTGCAAGTTTGAATTTTAGGACATTATTCCTTAGATGTGTTATTTAATTAAAGTGCATTGGGAAACACCTCATGAAAAGATAAAACCAACCAGGTCTGGGGTCGAGGAGCATCCCTTATAGAAAAAATCCTAATGGGGTAGCGGGAATTGAAGCTGACTCTCCAAGTCATGTTTATCATCCATAGGCAACAGGAATGGCTAGGCATAATACACATAAACTAAGATGAATAAGAAAAAAAGGTATACTTGTTCATTTCCATTAATAATTATCACAGGACCAAATATATTCTTATCAATGTTATTTATAAAAAAAAAAAAAGAAGGATTTTGGTGCGACTTTTATTGATATAATGTAAATTATAATTCTATTAAAATATAGGGCAATTCTACAATATATCACTTTTAAGCCTCCCAAATAAAATATAAATTTAAACAAATGATTTTATACTTAATTATTAATATACAAAGCTTAGATCAATACTTAATGATTATAATCGAATTGACACTAATAAAACATACAAAATGATTTATTGTTATAATAATGAAAATTGAAAAAATGATTACCTCTCTCCTCAGAAGCAGGGTGATCAGGCTGAGAATCATTTAAGGATTTAGGAATATTAGGCTCAGGATTGTCAGGGGGATTTTGTTCCAATTCCACCTTCGGAACCTCTTCCTTGACAAATTTAGAATCTTCCTTCGGTGGTGGAGCCAGTGCTTCTGCCTTTAGGTCTTCCTCCTTCACTTCAACTTTAACGCATTCTTCAGGTTTTTTAGAATCTGCCACTGCCGCAGGTTCTTTTTGAATTGCCTTTGAATTTTTTTCACTACCCGAAGCATTTATTTCCTGTTTTATATCATTGGTATTTTCAGTTTCTTCTTTGATTTTACCCTCAGGCACAGGGGAAGTGGGACTTTCCATGTCAGCAGGTAAAGTCACTGTTTTTTTACGTTGCTGTAATTCGACAACAACTTGGTCTATTGGTCTTGTTTCAGGATTAGCTTCTGCTACAGGATTGGCAGTGCTGCTCGGTAACTTGCCTAAAGATTTACCGCTTGCTCTTATCGTAAGATCTTGAATGACTGCATTTAAAGGTTTAGTTTCGTCTATATTGGGCTTTGTTAATTTTGTTTCAATTAGGGGTGATCTGATATTTTGAACTTCCTCGACATTCAAATTTTTTACAAGAGAAGGAAAGTCATTGATGGGTGGTTCACTTGAATTAACTTGAAGTTTTGGTGACTGAACTACAGATTTTGTCTCTAGTATAGCCCCTGCATTCTTTTCAAAGTTAGGGATATTATTTTGTTTATCAATATTATTTTCTTGAGAGACCAAAGTCTTGCAAACAGTTTCATTAGATTTTATAATGCTTGCATTAACAGATTTCTGAGTGAGTGCAACTGGTGAGTTCTGAATAGGTAAACTTGGTGAAAGATTCATTACTTTCTCCGGGTGAGGGACTTCAGTTGGTAAGTGAAGCAAGTGAGGATTAGGCACAAGTTGTGGAGGTCGTACGTGATACTGCTTAGCTTCCCCAGTATTGACAGTCTGTAACAATGGTATAACTGTGTTCTGAGGCCTGACAGGAGTTTGTAACTGCTGCTGTTGTGACATAAGCTGCCTGGTGTTAGGATTTGAATTTTGGATAGGCCTAACCATCTTCAAATTTTGAGGGCTTACTGGTTGCGGCGAATGCTGTAGAT
Source organism: Acanthosoma haemorrhoidale (assembly GCA_930367205.1). Lineage (NCBI taxonomy): Eukaryota > Metazoa > Arthropoda > Insecta > Hemiptera > Acanthosomatidae > Acanthosoma > Acanthosoma haemorrhoidale. The sequence continues at coordinate 19,997,134 of OV884014.1, read as the reverse complement.
TTTGAGTTACGACATGAAGTTGCTTCTGGCTGGCAGCACTCTGTATTGTAGAGACAGGCAGAGGCCTAGGAGAAGTTGCGAGTCCTGCTTTAACAAGCGGTGTTAGCTGCGGGGCTTGCAGAGCTAACGGAACAGTAGGTTTAACAGCAAGGTGAGGAGGAACAAGATGTGCTAAAGGGTTTGGCATCCTCCCTTGGAAGGACTGCATATGATGTAAATGAGGTTTGGTAGTAACAGGCTGGTTTGATGGCTTTGCTTGTAAGGCGGTGGTTGGTTGCGGAGAGCTAACCACTCCAGGAGGACTGTTGAGTTTCAGAGGCAATTGGTTTTGTTTAACAAAAGATTGATCCAATGGTTTGATAACTGGGGAATTGATTACTTGAACGTTAAGTGGCTTTACAGCCTGTGCTGGTGATTGATGGACCAAAACTGAATTATGATGCAGTGGTAAAGTTTGCTGATGCACAATTTTCTCAGATTTCTGAAAATTTGTAGCTGCAGATGAAGTTGTACTATTTGTTGGTTCTGCCGTTTTCTCTGGTAAAATTGGTTTAATTACTTGTTGAGGATGCAGCAACTGCTGTTGTGGATTCATTTGTTGGTGTTGTTTAAGAAGCAACTGTTGATGTTGGAATTGTTTCTGCTGAGTCTGATGTTGATTTAACAACTGATGCTGATTTTGCAAATTTTGCTGAGTTTGATGGTGATTTATTAACTGTTGTTGTATCTGATGCTGATTTAACAAATGCTGCTGATTTTGCGTTTGATGTTGATTTTGCAAAAGCTGCAGCGTTTGATGCTGATTTTGCACCTGTTTCTGTGCCTGATGTTGATTTTGCAACTGCTGCTGTGTTTGATGTTGATTTTGCAAATGATGCAGAGCTTGATGCTGAGTTGGTGTTTGATGTTGATTCTGCAAATGCTGTTGTGCCTGATGATGATTTTGCAAATGCTGCTGTGCCTGATGCTGATTTTGCAACTGCTGTTTAGCCTGATGTTGAGTTGGGATTTGCTCGTGCGCTTGATGAAGATTTTGTAATGGCTGATGCTTAGTTGGGATTTGCTCATGAACTTGATGCTGAGCTTGTAATGGCTGTTGCTGAGTCAGGTGTTGCTGTTGTGGTTGATACTGAGGTTTAAGTAGTGGCTGAGGTGCCTGAGGCTTAGGCAGCTGCATTTGTGGTGGCGAAGGCTTAGGCAACTGTGTTTGAGATTGATGAGGCATCTGCAACTGTGTTGGTGGTAGCAGAGGCTTCAACAACTGTGTTGGTGGTTGCAGAGGCTTTAACAACTGAGTTGGTGGTTGCGGAGGCTTCGACAACTGAGTTGGAGGTTGCGGAGACTTCGACAACTGAGTTGGAGGTTGCGGAGGCTTCAACAACTGAGTTTGTGGTTGCGATTGCTGAGGTTTTTGTAACTGTGTTGGTGGTTGTGGAGGCTTCAACAACTGCGTTTGCGGTTGCGATTGCTGAGGCTTTTGTAACTGTGTTAGTGGCTGTGGAGGCTTCAACAACTGTGTTGGTGATTGCTGTGGCTTCAACAACTGAGTTTGAGGTTGTGATTGCTGAGGCTTTTGTAACTGTGTTTGTAGTTGTGGCTGCTGATGCTTCTGCAACTGTGCTTGTGGTTGAGGTTGGTGAGGCTTTTGCAATTGTGTTTGTTGAGGTTTCTGCAACTGTATTTGTGGTTGCAGAGGCTTCAACAACTGAGTTGGTGGTTGCGGAGGCTTCGACAACTGCTGCTGTGGTTGCTGCAACTGCTGTTGTGGTTGCTGCAACGGCTGTTGTGGTTGCTGCAACGGCTGTTGTGGTGGCTGCAACTGCTGTTGTGGTTGCTGAGGTTTCTGCAGCTGCTGTAGTGGTTGCTGAGGCTTTGGCAATTGCTGGTGATGATTTTGTGAAGTCTCCGGGGGGAGTTGGTTAAATGTTTCCTTCTGAGTTTTAGTTGATTGTTCTGTCTGTTGAATCTCTTGCTGAGCGCTTTGAGTAGATTGAATAACTAGAGAAGGATTGATAATATTGTCAATTTTTGTGTTAGGATTTTGTAATTCTTCATTCTTTTTATCAATGTCTGCCATTTCAACTGATTCTAAAGAATTTTCTACCTTTGAAATAAAACCAGAAGTATCAATTTTATCAGTCATATTAGCCATATCTACATCATCATCGTCATCAATTTCAATAGGTTTACCCTCATTTAATATTACTGGAATTGGTTCTTTACAATTTGTTTTAATCGAGTCTTCTGATTTATCACTTTCGACATTAGGTGTTCTTACAACAGCTAACTTTTCAGGTGTTCTTATGACAGCTAACTTTTCAGGTGTTCTTACGACAGCTAACTTTTCAGGTGTTCTTATGACAGCTAACTTTTCAGGTGTTCTTACGATAGGCAACTTTTCAGTTGTTTTTATGACAGCTAACTTTTCATGTGTCTTCTCTGATTCAGCAGTATCCATATCTCTCTTTGAATCAGAATTTGGTGATTTTACTGTTTTTTCTGGCTCTTTCAGAGGAGATTCAGTTGAGCATGCTAGAGACATGATCCTTTCTTCTAAACCTTCTCTAGTGTCATTGTTTTGGCAGAAGGAAATGTTTGTCGTATCTGGAGACTTTGGATCAGCAAAAGGATCATCAGAATCAGTATCAATTTGCAAATCTGGTTCTGATACAGGTGTTTCAGACTTGGTAGGAGCTTCATCAGAATACCTTTCGAAACCAGATCCAAAGGCATCTTCCATAAGAAGAGCAGCAACTGCATCCTCTGTTTCTTCTTGAGAAATGACAGGTGTAGGTTTATCTGCACCAGCAACATCTTCCTGTTTTGCTTTTACATATTTTTCTTGAGCAAGTGGTGAATCCTCTAGAGTTGTTTCTGAAATACTTTTGACAGCGTTTTCATGAATGGTTTCATCCAGTTCAGACCCAAATCCTGGAATATCTAATTTTTTGGGAGGTGTAAGCTGAGCTGGCGGGCTATCTAAAATACAAGAAAGAGATGAAGAAATCTGCCTTGCTATAGCAGTTTCATCTTTATTAATAATGTCTTCAGAATCAGTTTCCATCTTGATTTCTTCATCCTCTTTTTCTATTTTGATTTCTTTTTCAGCAACTTTCTTCACCTCAGGTTCAGATTCTTTTACAGTTTCTGGTTCTGCTTTTTTAAATTCAGGCACAGAATCTTGTTCAACACTTGCTGAAAAGAGAGGTGGTAACCTACTTTCATCAATAATGCGATGATGCTTAATTTTTTCATCCCTTGATTTTTTCCTCTTCTTCTTTTTTGTTTTAATTGGCTCTTCTGTAACATCCTGAGAGGTATCAAGAAGTTTTGCTTCTAACGCTCGACCAGCCTCGTCTAATTGTTCCCGAAGTTTCTTTTCCCTCCGCTTCTTTTCCTTCTTTCTGATATTTTCACGTTCGGATTCAGAATCAGAACCGTAAACTTGGGACACTTGCCACTTACTCATCGCAGCTTTTTCTGAGTCGTCTGATAAAGGTCCAAAAATGTCCTCCAGTTTTTCTTCTCTTTTGTTTGATGAGCTTTCTCTTTCACTTTTCTTCTTTCTAGATTTTTTCTCATCATCTTCATCTCTATGCGATTTCTTCTTTTCTTTTTTCGAGGAGTGTTTTCTAACAATGATTGTGCCATCTTCACTTACCTCGTAATTTCTTTTCTTAGTTTTCTTTTTATGAGATTTTTTCCTATGTTGTTCAGAAGATACACTATCCATTGAAACCCTACGCAAAGTTTCTGGTGAAGACTGCAATTGATGTGGTTTCTGTTCATGATCATTACTTGTAAAATGATTCATTTCTACTGGTCTACTAACAAAAACGTCTGTTATTTTTATAGCAGGTTCCACAAAAGGTGTTACAGATATAGGTTCTGGTCTTATAGAATCTTCAAAGCCTAAATCACCCTCACTTTCGTCAGATTGTATTCTAGATGGTTTTTGTCTCGGAGTAGTTTGCCTGGTACTGTCATCTTCTGAGGTATCAGACATTATCTTTCTTGTTTTAATATCAGATTCAAAAGAAATATTCCTAGACGATTTAATTTTGGGTGTGCTATGTTTCAAAAGGGAGTCATCTTCCGAGACATCAGAAATTATTTTCCTACTGCTTTTGGATTCATAATCTGAATATTTGCTAAGACGGGGACGAGGAGTAGCAATTGTGTCATCTTCAGATGTATCACATAAAATTTTTCTTGTTCTTACTCTCACATCGGCTTCGGAACATGCGTCATCCTCTGAGCTAGTTATTAACAATTTGTTAGACCTTCTACTTCCACCTTTTTCTGAATCTGAATCTTCATCGTAAGATGTTGATCTTTTCTTTTCTTCACGTTTAGCTCTGCTGGCTTTCAGTTGATGAAATTTTTCTTTTAATTTTTCTTGTCTTTTCTCTTCCTCCAGCTTTTGCATATTTTTAGTAGACCTAGCCTTGACTTTATCATACATAGAAATATATGCTGGTTCGTCATCAACAATATCGAATATTGAGTGCTGTTGCCTCTTGATTGCTTTACTTTCTTCATCTCCACTGCACATGTCACTTTCGCTGGCTGTACCATTTTCTCGGGGTCTACTTTTGAATTTTCTGTCTTCTTTTCTTTTCTCACCACTGTTTCTTTTTTCTTTCCTCACAGCTGGTTTCAACATTTTATCTTCACATTGTAAACTATTTTCAATGATTAATAAATCTTCCTTTTTCCTCTGTTCGCGTTCTTTATCTTCTTTGATCTTCTCCTCTAAAAGTTTAGTAAAACCTTTATGTTTTTCACTACTACTTTTCCTGCTGCTGCCACTACTCCGGCCACTATCTTTAGAATCTCTTCTTTCAGGTTTACTTCTTTTTGCATCTTCAACCATTTCCAAGCTGTCTTGTGAACTTAACCTTCTTTTACACCCAATTGTTGCAGGCCAAGTAGTTCTGTCTTTTCTCTTCTCTTTCTTTATGTTATGTTCTTCATCATAGCTGGGTTTTCTGCAATCAATGTTTTCGAGGGTGTACTCGTTATCACCATTTACTTTCCCTTCATTTAGATCAAATTCTTTAGTGCGCTTAATTTTTTCAATGTCTCTTTCGCCACATTTCTCTTCAGACTCCTTCATCTTAAATATTCCATCTTGAGGCTCACCACGCTCTTTTTTCTTCTCTTCTTTTTTCTTTTCTGCAGTTCTGATATGTTCTTGACTGTCGCCATCCTTTTTTCTAGAGTAGTCTCTATATCGATAATTGTCATCTTTTGGTTTTAAGCAATCAAATAAGTCAGATTCAGGTTTTCTCTCTTCTTTATGTTTTGTAACTTCATCTCTTTGCCTGTTCTCATCTTTCTGCTGATCCTTATTACGACAATTTTCGACAAGGTTATGTTCTTTTTTCCTATCACCATCTCTATGCCTTTCGTGCTTATATTTCACTATTTCTGAAGATGAATCAATTTTCTTGTCAATGTCTGATTCATCCCTTTTAATTCTATCGGTATACTTATCATTATCAAAACATTTTTCTACTAAATCTTTTCTTCTTTCATTGGAGGCTTTACTTCTTCCTTCAGCATTGTCTTCTTTCCGCCTTTCAAAGAAAACTTCACCTTCCTTTTTAATAATTTCTCCATCTCTTGTTAATTTTAGATCATTAGAGTCAGATTCAGAATTTCTGGATTCATCAAGTGAGCAATCTTTTCTCCGATCATTGTGCTTGACAAAAGAATTGATTTCACTAAGAAGCTCCAAAGGATATAAGTTTTTTGAACTATCTTTAGAGGTACGGTCATCTTTTCTCTCCCTTGATTTACTGCGAAATGACTCAGCGTGATCATTTTTTTGTTTAAGATCATCAGACTGGTCATATTCTTTTCTTATCCTCTTTTCTGAAGATTCAGAATGCTTTCTCTCTTTGTGCCTGTTGTTTTCTGGCTGGTCAGGGCTTTTTCTAGACTTATGCTTTGATGATGGTTCCAAATGGTCGGAGTCCTTATCTCTTTTTCTTTCTTTTTCGGAATGATCCCTCCGGTGTTTAATGTTATCATCCGTTTTAACAGCTGTGCAATCCGAATCTCTTCGATCTTTATGATGGCCATACGTCCTTTCAGCAAAACCAAAAACCTTCTTGAATAAAGAATGTTCTTTGGATATTTCATTTTCAGAATTTTTTCTTTTATCTGAATCTTTATGTTTAATTGTCTCAATCTTGACTTCATTTTCTTCATGTTGTTTCTTAGAATTTCTAGGTTCGGAGAGATCATGGTTCATTTTTTTATCTTTTATCCTGTGAACTTCAGGAGTTTCGGGGCTAATTCTATCGGATTTCTTCTCGGTATGCTCTGAGCTATCTCTTCTTCTATCCTGATGGTCTTTTCTATCTTTATGCCTATTAATATGCTGATTATTGCTTTGCTCAGAAATATCTTTATCTTTCTTTTTATCTGATTCGATAACCTTAACATCTTCTTCTTCATGTTTATCTACAGAATCTATTTCTTTTTTTATGTCAGGTACTTTTTTGTTATGTTTTAGATTGTCTGAAGATTCTACACTTTCTTTGTTTCTTCTTCTATCCTTTTCCGAGTTAACACCGAAAACATCCTTTTTCTTTTCTTGATCACTATTGGGCCTAATGTTCGATTCAGTTTCTTTTCTCCTTTCAGAATTGTCATTAACTTTCCTAATTTTATCTGGATCGGAGAGAAGTTTTGGCATTTCAATATGGTTTTCCTCAAAAATCTTTTTATTATTCTCATTTCTCCTGGTCGTTTCTGAATCCGTTTCAGAACTAGCTCTTCTTTTGTCACTTGTGTCCTTTGTTCGATCGCAGATGCTTTCCTTTAGTTCTGCACTACTTCTCCTTTTTTCCGAAACACTTTTTCGCCTTTCGGTGATTTGGGCATCTTTCACTTTATCACATTCACTTGTATCCTCACGTTTGACACTGTCCATACTTTTAACACTTTCAACAGACTCATCTCTCGATTTTCTCCTAGTTTCTTCTTTTTTGTCGTCAGAACTCTCCCGCCTGATTGGAACATTACTTTTGATTTTGGTAAGAATGGGCAGAGGGGGGTGCGGTTGCTCTTTCTTTAAATCATGAAGTGATTTAGCCGACAGTAACGAAGGCTTTGCGGCAGGTGAAACAGAAGGCAACGCCTTGGTGCAAGTCAACCTGAGGTTAGCTTCACTTTTCTCTGCTTGAGGGGATGAGATCTTGGGCAGAGGGAATTGCCTTGCAGGTGTGCAATTGGTAAGGAATGTTGTAGCTGTAGGTTTCACGTCTGTTATAGCCACCGTTACTGTTGTCGACGTTGGAACTGTAGTAGTTGCAACACTTGTTGTCAGTTGGACAGGTGGGTGGCTAGGGAACGGATACTGAAGTCCCTTGGCAGCTGGCGAGGAAGGGCTTTTCACAATAGGAGAACTCATCGGTGATAGGTCCAGTCTACCTCGCAGTAAACTAGACCTTGCAGGAACAAATTCTCTGGGTTCATACTTTTCACCAAAGTTTTCTAGTCTTTTTGAGTCTTCGTCAAATACAGATCGCTTAGCGAGAACTGACTTGACAATCTCTGAAGGCTGTAATTCATGGAGATCTAGCTCTAAAAGTTTATGCCTCACTTTATGTGTAGACAAGTCAACCTTTGTTGGCCCTGCCCTGGATCCACTACTCCATTTTTCATATTTTTCATCCAGAGATCTTAATCTCTCTTCCCATTCAGGGGACGGTTCCGAATCAGAAGAAGAAGAGTGGGTTTGAGGACTGGCAGGAGGGCTGGGGGGAGCAGGGCGAGGGCTGAGGACTTGAGATGCAAACCTAGGAAGAGGAAGGGACAGAGGATCTGGTGGCCTGGACTCTCTCGGCCTTCTCGGTTCTACAGGACCCAAGTTCTCAGGCCGCTCGTCACAAAGAGGGGTTCCTGGTCGTGAGCTTTCCCCGCTCTGACTCCTCCTATGTTTGTTGCACCTCCGTCGGTTAGTACCCTCTTCTCCTGAGCTGGTACAGTCTTCTAACTGTTCAAGAAGTGACACCCGCTCCTTTTGAAGATGTCGGATGTCACCTGTTCCCGGATTGGGGGTGTTATTGTCTTCTACTTGTGTCATATCTTCATAACTCCTAAAAAACAACAATAACAGAATAAAAACCTGGTTTGTATTATGTTATTAAATCAAATTTAAAAGTGATAAGGTATAATACCTGTATGATGGTCGCCTTTCGTACTCTTGCCCTGATGCAGTAGACGAGGGATACTCCTGGAACCTGGTGGTGGAGTGCCTCGACCTTGTAGGTGAAGTGCTCCTGGCGTAGTTACTGCTCCTGTTGGCACTATACCTCGAGCAGCTGTTGTACCTGGCAGGGACTGCACTTGTGGAGCCGCTGATGGGTGCGGCAGAAGAAGAGGACGGACTCTCAAACACACGCAGGTTTTGGGGGGAACCTGCTACGCTACTGCTGCTGTCACAATGAAATAACACAAAGTATGAGAGAATAAATGTATGCTGTTTGTCTAAATGGCAAATATGTCAACCATACATCAATATAATACAACTTAACAATATTTCAACAATTTATATACTATGTAAATATGAACCTGTTTTCAAATGGGGGGTGCGAAGTAGTAGTATTTGATTGTTTATCCATGTGGTCGTAAAACGACTCTTGACATTCTCTGGAGGCATAGTCCACCTGGAGCTTCCTCCCACGAAGAACAGCCCCTCGCATCTCCTTTACCGCTTGTTGGGCATACGTTATCTAATAAATACAGATTAGATAAAAATATAAATCGCAATGATAACCTTTAAGTTAAATAATTAACAAGATAAAAAAAGAAATATACCGATGATAGCTGTACCTGTTCGTACGACACAAGTGCTTGCCCTCTGGCTCGATCTATGACTACGTGTGAGACAGGACCAAACTGTCCGAATTGCTGACTAAGGTATTTCTCAGACACCGACTCTGTAAAGCATAAAAATCATTTTAACCATTACTAATTGTTCCATAGTTATTAGTGGTATGTTACCCCACTATTTTAATAAATATAAGCCAAACATAAATGACCATTGCAGAGCTAGGTGTAAAGCAACTGCACCTTGCAATTTTCACCAAACAAATTTCATTGGCTGCAGCCTTGGCATTCAATCCTTTTTTGTGTATTTTCATTTTTTATTCAGATATTCTTGTTGGATTACATAATATTAAATAAAACACAAAGTATTTGAGTGTGGAGTACTCCATGAAATAAAGGATTAGACAATGTAAGCAATGATACAAATTATATAAACAAGAGCCAAATGAGGATTTAATACGTTGTTTTAAAGCTAATTATGCTTTCATGCACTAGAAACTATGGTAACAAGCTACTAGGTTTTTTCTTAGGTAAATAACAATAAATATGAACTTTATATTATAAGAAAGTATGTGAAATAGTTAATATAGATGTACTGACCGGCTACACCATCGACCCAGACGCAGCTGGTGTGCATAGACTTTCCAAAGCCCAGTTTGACCCTGTTGCCGCCTACGTGTTCTCCGTCCAAGCTTCTCATTGCTCTCACCACGCTCCCAATGTCCGAGAACTGACAGAAAGCGTACGACGACGATGTACCCTGCTTCTTTATATCTATATCCTACGGAATCGAACACTCATTTTGAAACTACACTCATTTTATATATCTTATGACTTTTGTTATAACAAATTTGTATTTACTTTAGATATCGATTATAAAAAATAAAATAAAATAAAAATTATTTACTTTACACCAACTTAAATTCTTTTTCAAAGTTAAAATTCGCAGGACTAGTTATATTTATTTAATTTTTTTAATCATAAAACCAATGTAAATTCAAATGAATGTTTCATATACCGCATAGCCTAACTATATTTTAAAAATTTCTACAATAATAATGCATTGAGACTTTCTTATGGATTTTCATTATGAAAATCTTGAGCAAGCATTAACATCTTATTAAAATATATAAAACTATGAGTTCAAAGTTCATGAATTTAGATATAAGTAGATGTATTTGTTAAAAATCGGTTTAGGTTGATGACAAAGAGATGTTAGGTTTTCATAAAATTTATCGATGGACAATGTTTCTAACATACTACACATGCCTGGATATGAGATGTATTAGAGATCAAAGGAAGTTGTAAGATGTTTAATGCTTATTAGGAAACCATTCACATCTTACTGACATCTTTAAACCATATCACACGAGGACTTGAAGCTGACAAACTTAGTAAGTCAAAATATAGCCTATAAAAAATTTTGGTGAAAATCTAACATCTTTTTTTCATCAGCCGAAGCAAATTCCTGACAGATACATCCACCTAAGCATATAAAAAAATGTAAGTAAGCAACATGGAAGTATTTTAAAACATTGATTATCACACAATTATTTGAATTGAAACAAATTCTTTTAAAATATTAAGTTAATAATAGTTTATTTATCTTTGGTAAAATATGGCATGGGGAAAAAATCAGAACTTTAAATCTTAAATCATTTCAATTTAAACAGCACATACATGTAAAGTGTATTTTTTCTTGGATCACTATAGGCACAGTCGATATTATTTCCCTAATTGGTGTCAGGTTATAGTTGTTATACAGCTAGTTAGTTGCATATAAAGGGTCTTTCATTAAGCGCTTCCTATCTTTAAATTTAAATAAAACAAAGTGTGTGTGAGATATTATCGAAATTTTTTATTCGTTTGAAAGGCCTATCAATGCCATTATGTATGGAATATAACATTGTGCAAATGTCCACCGCGGCTTCGCTGGGTGGCGCCCATCCGAAATGTCCAATTTTCCATGACTCAGGCTGAATTTGACCAATCGCATGGGTTATGTTGGCTTTGAGGACCGCTATGATTTGTGGCTTATACGCATAGACCTGCGACTTAAGAAAACCCCACAAGAAAAAGTCTAACGGGGTCAAATTGCACGATCTTGGTGGCCAGTTCACATCACCTCCACGTGAGATGACCACACATCGTTGTCTATGGTCGTTTACATTCAGCTCCTGGGTCAGTTGAATTTTCTACAGGTGCAGGCCCAAGTCACGACACAAAATTCGCCAAGTTGTGGTCTGCGAAAGACCGAGTTATTGTGAGGGACGCGTAATTCTCCTGCACACTCTCATGGACAGCGGCAATGTTTTTGGCAGATCTTGCGTTTTGTCGACGTACGGGTGTTGGTTGATTGTTTACTGAACCAGTGGACTCAAATTTATCCACCACACTGCGAATAGTCTTCTCGGTAGGACGCTTATGGCGACCGCGGAACGTTGCCCGAACAGAACACCCATATTGATAAAACAATTTTATCATTTGCACGTGTTGTTGAACGCTATATCCGTCCATGGTGATTTGGCAAAACAGACTGAATAAATTACAGCCAATTCAACAGATGCAGCTTCAACAATATGGCTGCTATCAACTGTCAAAGTTTGGAAGTCCCTATTGGAAGACGCTTTAGTTAGTTAACAGTCAGTTGTCTATGCTATTGCTAACCCCCTTTAATTTAAGTTCTGAAATTGTACAAAAGACAAAATTCTCCTTTCAATTCTTTAAGTAAAAGTCAGATTGACCATGCGAATGTGTGTTGGCAGAAATTTTTGTGTAAACTCTGGAGAAATAGACTTATTGTCCCCTCAAAGTTCTTTTGTACTATAAAAAAATAGCTACAATAAAATATCTAGCATAAAAATGCCTCAATGTATAGGAATAGGCATTACTTTTTTTTGCTTCAATAATTAGTAAACAAGTTATACTTACAATTATTTCACCAAATTGGTCAAAATGTTTCCTAATTTCCTGCGTTGTAATGTCCTTGTCCAAATTTCCAATAAATAGGGTTCTAGTAGCTTTTGGATGGAACTCATCCTGTTCAGCCTCAAATGGCCTGTTACCAAATCAAACCATATTATTACTCACATATTAGCTAAATTGTAATCCAAATATATTGCAATATCTCCTAATTTTTAAATAAATTGGTATGTATATAAATATATATAAAAACATTCGTTTGTAAGTGTTCACTATACATGGCCCTGACTGTTTGAATGATCGGGAGCAAATTTGGAACAGTAATTACTTAGCACAAATGGGAGCTAATTAACTCCATAAAATTGTTGTTAAATTCCAATTCAATTTTGTTAAGAGGTTATTTTCATAAATTTACTACTTTTTTTTCGCCCTTTGCCTCTTGACTTGAAGAGCTACAATATTTGTTCGCAAGATACCATTTCAAAGAGGATCCAACCCATAATATTCCTTCTGCTTACACTAACGTACCATCAGTTATCGCTTATGAAATATTTTAAATACTAGGTCAGAAATCATCTCTTTGAATGTTTGCATTAAAATATGTTGACAACTATATCTTATAGCAATGTAGTGCAAACAAAGAAATACTCAGAATTTTATCCTGTTTAAAATTATATAAAAACAGCCACAATAGCTTAACCTGTTGAACAGTTGCAATAAAACATGTGAGAAAAAAAACACAAAAAACAAATGAACTATCCTGGGCAACGCCAGGATATTTTTGCACCTTATAATAAAATAAAAAGTATCCTGGCAGTTTGTAATGTTTTTCACTCTGTTCATTTAATAGACAATTTTATTTTTTTCCAAGATATTAATGTATAAACTTGTTTCGTTTATTTGAAAATTAAGAGATGCCAAAATGTTTTGAATACAACAGCTTACTTATTGTTACCAAGCATATAATTGATAGAAACAATTTGTCTCAAATAAGCTCATTTGGTAAGAATAAGAAGTTTTCCATGCATTCATTTATCTTTCTCCTCTGTATTGGTTAATTTATATTCCTTGTATCTACTTTTGACATTAAAACAGTTTTTATTACATCTAACCCAAATGAGCAGGTTACCAACAAAAAACAGTTGTTGAAGTTGAATTATCAAAATTTAAAAATAAATTAGACTAAAAAGAAAAAGACTCACCTAAATTCATTATCATCAACATCATAACCTTGATAGGGCGCTACTTCTATTTTGCAGCCAAAGAAGAGCTTGTCATGGGAGACCTGAAGGGCCTTGTCAACATCCTCTGGCTTCTTGAAGGATACAAGGGCGTAGCGATCGACTCCCTGGCCGACCACTTTCACCCAAGTCACCTTCCCGTGCTTCTTGTACTCATGGTAGAGGCCGTCCTTCAGGCTCGTGTCTAGCGATTAACACAGTCATTATTAATAATTAATACTCACTCATCAATGAAATATGTTATACATGTTTTATTGTAAATAGGTGAAAAAGTCTATGCATCATAGCTAATATTAAGTTCACACTTGACCTTTTAACAAATAAATTTATTGAGACATAGCTCGAACATCTAGAATGACCTAGGACCAGGAATGTTATAAATATCAAATTAGAGACACCAGTGGGAATCAGTATCAGTAGGTGTTTATAGCTTTGTGTAATGTTAAAATAAAGTGTCATTAAATCACAAATAAATATAGTCATTACTGGTTTATGTTGAGTTTTAAGTACAATGAGTTATGGCACTAAGAAGAGGTAATAGTGTATGGTCTCATATTCTATGTAAATATTTAATAATATCAATATAAATAAGATAGAAAATATTTATAATAATCAATTTCAACTTAACAAAGACAATCGATCGTTATGATATATATAAATTTCTACCTGATGACCTCGCCGGAAGGTTTCTTACACAGATCGCCAGTGGCCTTCTATCTTCCGAGTGTACCGCTGGACTGTTACTGTTGGTGTGGTTAGCAGTGCTCGACTGTGCACCACTACTTCTTATATTACTCTGTTGACTGTTTAAAAAAAAACATATTTAGTTCAAAAGTTTTGACTTTTGATCACAAATTAATTCATTATTAAAAAAAATAAATAAAAGATGGTACCATTTCCGTGTGTAGTGTAATATGAACAAATTTATTATTTTAAGTTCATTTAGATTAAAATAAATTATTGCCGATAAGAAAGCAAGTAATTACATTCATGGCTACTTCAGGTTTACAACAGCTCCAAATTTATATGTATTACTAATTAAAGAAATAAACTCAAATTGCATTCAACGTTTTCCTGTTTTTGAACTAATTTAACTATCTTAATCAACTTACATTGAATAAAATCATTAAACAAAAACATGTAAAATTTTAAATATCTATTCTTGTTCAGCTTGTAATAACTAAAAAAAATACAATTCAGGGCGGAAAGACATTATTACTGGTTGATAAATCTTACCTTCTTAAGTTATTTTTCATATATAAACTGATAACTACACAATTTTGTACGTCAATGATAACCTATACCAGTTTTTTGCACACTAAAATCTGACTAACACACTGAATAAAAAAACATTTCGAAATATTATGCAAATTGTACTTTAAGCAATTTACTACCAAATGAACAACTGGTTTACTTTAGATGACTTAGCTCATCTCGATGAAATGTATCATTGATGGGTTGCTATCCAAAGAGTATGGACATAAAAATGAATAAATTGAAAATTATTTCCAACACGTTAATGTTTTCGAAAGTAAATGTCTAATAATAATAAAGATTCATAATACCACTTTAAAAATGAATGTAAAAAAGTTGTCAAAATATAATTAATTGCTGACCTGTGGTGTGTGGAACAGGACTTCTCGGAGGCTGGAGATGAGGAAGCTGTCGAACAAGTACTGGAGCCCGACTGGCTTGAAGCAGAACTTGATCGGGACCGACTAGAGTTTGAACCGCTATCGCTTCCTGACCTGATTCGGCAAAAATAATACAATTTTATATTGCATGTTGCATTAGAATATAAAAATACAAAATGTCATTACAAAAAATTTCCTCACTTCAATAGGAGTGTCAAAACATATTTCCAATAAACAAAAAAAAATACTGTACAAGCACAAACATCTCTTAAACAGTATTAGCCAAAGACAAATGATAGTGACAGGGTACATTTACAAACCCATGACACCCTTATCTCTGGTGATAAGGTGCTCTTTCCAGCTTAGCCATCCCTGTGAACCCCTATCCTAGTCATTATCTAACTATTTAGCTGGTCTTGTGCAATTCTTTCAAGGGGTATTACAATGCAGTCTATTTATTATTGAAGAGATAGATTGTACGAGACCAGCTAAAGAGATGTGGTTTTGACAAGGCTGTCAGTTTAACGAGTCCCATATCTGTCACAATCTTTTTTGTTTGGTTAATAATAATCTTTCATGCTTTTATAAATTCTTGCACAGTATATACATCATTTTCATTGAACTTCTTAGAGTTCATAATAGTAATACAATTGTAATCTGTCGTTAAAAAATAAATAAGTTTATCTGTATTTTTTGCTTTATTTATATACTTTTTTAAAACCATAGTGAATTAACATAGTGTTGAGCACAGAATAGATAGGAAACGTTTTACAAGTTCTGTTGCAAAAGAAACACTGAATTCATCTGCGTTGTAACCTTGCACAAGCAATTCAGTCCATCAATACCAGTTTTGTTTTTTTTCGGCAGTAGTATTGATTTCTGAACAGCATAGATAGTCTATATTTAGTACTGTCAGTCCATGATTTATTCCAAGATAGAAAGACTGCAAAATGTGTATCTGCCCCTTCTGTGGGGAAGGATAAGTCCGAGTAACTTGTATTTGATTACTGTGAATAATTAATTCATTTTTATAAAGCTACGCTATTATCTAGCATAGGGTTATCTAGCATAACTAACCCTAGTTATAGGTTAGTTTATACTTATAAATGTTTGAATATAATGTTACTTTTAAAAAGCCATGGCAATCCTTACATTTCATAAAACTTTTAAAAAAATAACAAGTGCAATGAGTCACCTTTAAACTGATGTTTAAAATCAATCTTAACATAAATTTTCTCTTAATTTTTATCAATACTACAATTCATTTTATTAGTGGAAATAATTTGCATATTGTATGAGTGTTTTGTTATATGATTCCTATATTTTGGCAAAAACTTGATAAGCCATTGAGACAAGTCATCTTCTCTGAGGGCTCTGCGATATACTCAGGGACTGCCATCTGGGTATGAGGAATAAAACACCGAGGGAAGGAGCTCTAGGCTTTACGAGTCAAATGCATTCTCCAGCAGCCAAGGACTGGAGAATACTAAACCAATATTTTATTTGTTCTGAAATCACCCTATATAAATGAGATGAGTCCAAAACACCTTCCACCGACAGTACAAGTCTTTATCCCCAGTTCCCTGTTCATACCTGGACTTTGAGTGCTTCTTGTGTACAACGATGGGCGCCGGCTCCGGATAAGAGATGTCGGGCGTGGACGGCGGATACCGGGGCGAGGGGCTGTCGTAAGTCCAGGTGCCTGTCCTGTGGCTGCTGCTGCCTCCACTCCTGCTTACCACGCTGTAACACAGAAATTATAAATTAGCTTATATGTATTAGGGTGTGATGACACGGAGGTAAATCAGTTGCCTCCGAGGTGGATAGTTTTAACTGAAGCTTGGGGCATAAATCAGTTGTCTGTTTAGTGTGATGAATATTATCAGTTATTGAGTGCCCGTAAATAGAATCAGTCAAGATAGCTATGATATAGAGAATATAAAATATACAAAAAGTCGCACAAGCCATCACCGATGAATCCACATGGTACCGAAGAAACAACACATCAATAGAAAACAATGTTGTAATTATTACAATTTGTTTTTTATTTATATAACTTTAAAAATATATTTTATACTCTATTTTTCAATTGGAAGGTAGGAACTCACCTGAGATATTAAGTTTCAACCTCTTAAATAAATTTATTTTTGTCAAACTTATATTATTTTATTTCCAAACCCTATTTGACAACAAATTAAAATCTTCAAAAGTTAAAATCAGTAGAATATATTTCAGGACGGCATTTATTGTTACTATTATTAGCCAAAGAAAGGGCTGGGCTTCAACCTTGGCTGATCCCCAGGCCTCCAATCCTTCAGCCCCCAAGCTTAAGTGGTCAGTTTCTGAAGGTGACCCATCTGGTCATCTACCACTATTCTCTCCAGCTCCGATGGATCTCCTACCTGATCTCTATTTTGTGGATCTTCTAACGCAGTTGAGGACATTATCTTAAATAGTGGAAGGAGGTCTCACCACATTTATGACAGCGAGTATATGATAGACAATATAGAATAGGTTGCACCAACACATACAAAATATACACCAATTCTATATAACAATATTTTTTGCTATATAAGGCAATCGATATATTTCCCAAAACGTTTAATAAGCTAGTGATAAAGGTAAATAAGGTGATATTTACACCCTATCTTTTAAGACATGACCTCTCTCAACATAGTACTTATTAATATTTGATTTATTTATCCAATATAACGGTATCTTTTTAGCATAAAAAACAACAATCAAACTGTTCCATCATTCAAAATAGAAACCTTAATATAAAATGAACGATGAAAGGTAAAATTTATTGAGAGGGCAAAATTTTCGAAATGATGGGTTTTATCTGGTCAGGTACCTTCCATCACATTTTTAAAATTCTCTCATTTTTTCTTCAAAGATTGTCAAAAAAATGAAATTTTTTTCCTAGTATTTTAAACAAATACAGAATGTTGTCAAATCTATATGTATTACTATTCATTAAACACCAGCGAGCCAAAGGAAAATAAAGTATTATTGGCCCAGAATATCAGAAAAACAATTTGATGTTGTTTTCTTGGTAACTTTCACCATATTCTATATTCTATCAACAAGACGTATTTTAAAAAGAAAAATATTAACTCTCTCATTTTTTTATAAATACATATTAAGTTTGGTAGTCTTTAATATTATCACATTTATTAAATAAAATTTATTATTTATGTTTTTGATGACATAGTTAATCCAACTGAACAATACACTTAAGAACATACTAAGACAAACCCTTACCTCAGAATCAACTGGCTTAATCATAGGTAAAATCTACAACATAATATGTACACTGGAGACCCATTCAGGTAACCCGTGAGTGAAACAATCGCTCATTTCACTGACTTGTGCTATGCAATATGAGAGAACTTATTTGTTTGACGGTCGTACATCGCAATGGAATGCAAAACTATTATGACTGATAACGAAGCGTATGTGACTTCAATAATAAACATTTATGACTACTGGAGTATAGTAACAACACCGCTATAAACTTGGTTAATAAGGTTACCAACTGCACATGTGAAACAAGCCAAGTTCATCGGTTTTATCCTTCCAAGTGGATTTCATTGGAATTCAATCTAATCCTGTTATTTTTTGCATACAAACCTTCAATTGAATACTGAATACAAAGAAAAGACTACTTAAAATCACTTAATGAAATGAACGACGGTTCACTTTCAGCGCCCCCCCCCCATCCCGGCTCAAAGGACCAAACCATGTTTAAAATATTCGTGACATTATGAAATTGCGCTCAAGTTTACCCTACAACGTTTTCACCTCCGAAAATAAAGTTGTCTTGTATGTATAAATAAAGTTCCCTTTATAAATGTGTCACTGCATAATATTTATTGGCGCGTGTCCAATAATAAAAAAAAAAAATAGAAAACACAACCTTCTCAAAGTTGATAATTTTGTTCCCGTAGAAAATAAGACTAATAACATCCAGTAAATGTAGGCAGTACGTAGTGTATTGGTTGAAGAGAAAAATATAGAGCAATTGCTGTATTTTATCAAAACTGACAACAGTATAAATTTGTTTAGGGCTCCATTGGTAACCGCCTTAGTGTTCTTAAGGTTATGAAATGAAAAATATTTTCAAATCCCCGAAACGTAATTAAAGGCTATTTATAAAACAACTAATTAGTAGTCAACAATAAATATGTTATAACTGTATCTAATCAAATTAAAGGTTTCACCTTCCTGATTAATAATATGTATTATTTTATGGGTCTTTAAGTGGGCTATAATTACGTTGTCATTAAAACTGGATTATAATCATGTTCGCAACTTTTTAACTTAACCCGCGTTTTATTTAATGGTTTAGCATGGTTTAAAGTTTTGCATGGTAAACTAGTCTAATGGCGCTAAAATAAACGGTAAATTATGACGTCATAATTATTTAAATGATGGGTAATTAAAGGAATCGATTTATCGATGAATGATATGTACTGTACTCCTGGGACTTTCGCGATTTAACATTATAAAAATAAAATATCAATAAAACTGTCAATAACATATAATGGTTTGGCAGCTTAAACTCAGCGCGTCCGTATTTTTTGGAAGGATGATATTTTCCTTAGTATTACCATTTGATAGCTCAATCATGCTAAAAATAGAATCAAGCCCATGCAAAATACCAATTATGTAATAAGATATATATATATATTTGATCATATTGTGTAGGATATCAAATTAAATATCTCAACCTCCTAATTAATAATAAATATTACTTCGCAGTCATTAAAACTATAGTTTAAATGGTGTCCACTACTTCAATTCGATCCGTGTCGGACATAGAGGTATGACATTTTGTATAGTAGCTCTTTTTGACGCCAGGGCGATGCTAAAGGTAAAACTAATCCCATGAAAAAATAATAAAATCTGTTCAATCAATTAATTACCACGTAATAAAAAAATATTTTGTTTTCCTACCCACGAATACAGATACGTCATAGAGGACCAATAAACAAAACCAAGACAGTAAACAATATATATTACAAACCCAATCTATATTCTATTAAATGTACAAAAATACTTTATTTTATCATTAGTACTATTGTAAAATACTTGATTTTATCATTAGTACTATTGTAAAATACTTTATTTTATCATTAGTACTATTGTAAAATACTTCAGGGGTGCTGGCAACCCTAAAAAAAATAAAACAATTTGACAGCTGAAAGTTTAGGGTTAATAAAAATGAAGCGTTACACGATAGAACAACGTGTCTTTATTGTTGAACATTATCTCAAAAATAATGAAAGGTTGGCGGCCGAAGTTCGAAAATTTCATACAAAATATGGTTGGAATAGTATTGTGACTTCATCGACTGTGAAGAGATTGATTGAAAAATTTAGGGATCAGTTGGAGACACTAAACACACTGGTCGTTCAAATGTCAATATCGAAGCAGTGCGTGAGAGTGTTGTTGAAAATCCCGGAACATCAATTCGGCGTCGTAAACACAGTTCTTTGTGCCGAAATTGGATGATATTGATGTGGCCAATATGTGGTTTCAACAAGATGGTGCCACATGCCATACAGCCCATGAAACAATTCAAATACTGCAAGAGACATTCCCAGGTCGTGTACTCTCTCGTTTCGGTGATGAGAATTGGCCCCCTAGATCGTGCGATTTAACACCTTTAGATTTCTTTTTATGGGGTTATTTGAATTCAAAGTTATATGTCAACAAGCCCACATCCACCCGTGCATTAAAAGAGGAAATTCAACGCTGCATCAACGAAACTCGACCACATTTATGCCAAATGGTCATGGAAAATTTCGACAAAAGAGTGCGTATGTGCCAGCAAAGTCGTGGAGGCCATTTGCCCGATGTATTATTCCATAAATAACCCTATCCTATTTACTTTATAATTCAATAAAAAAAATAACAAAAATACTAAAAACTGTGTTTTCTATTAAAATTAAATCTAGCGTTAATTCTGGGACACCCTTTAGATGTACATTACTTCCATATAAACGATAAATACAGAGAATACGAATTGAATCAAAATTCGATCCTTTAGAAAAAAATGAAATTAACCCCTTTCGGACTTTTTAATAATTATAAATAGTTATTCGCGACTACCTACATGAAAGTGATGAGTGGTATTAGTCGATGCCTTTGAAGTATAAATAAACTAAAGACAAAACCAAACAAAGGAAATATAGTCGTCTGCACATAATTACATAGAGCAGCAGGCATTGATTATTAAACATTTATGGACGCTATTGTTATGGTTGGTATGTTTATTAACTGTGCAAAGGTATGCATGTACCTTTACGGTTTGATATTTCCGGACTAATTTAAATCATATCATTTTATATATATATATATATATATATATATATATATATATATGTTTGAAACCTACGGAAGTCAGGGATTGAGCAGCTTTATTACTTAAGACATCTTTGACAAGTAGTAATTATTAACGCACAACATTCGGTAAATATCTATACCGTTTTGTAGCTTTAAAAAATGTTACCTAGCATTGATTAGAGAACGAAAAACGGAAAACATGGCAGTGTATGTATAGGCACATACAGATGGCAATTTGTGTGTGGGGGATAGCTCTACTGCATACAAACTATCAGGGACACATACATAGTACACCCCAACAACAACAATACGAGGCAGAGCTGAATAAGCGAAAGAGGGAGAGAAGGAGAGGTAGATATACATAGAGAGAAGAGAAATCAATAGGAAAGAGGAGAGCGCGACAGTGTTGCCAAAGCTGGCGGCTGTGGCTGAGAGCCGAGCTAACGGTCATTGTTGGGGCCGCCACAGTTGGCAACACTGCCCTATCTCTCTCCGCTAACCTATACTTTCTCCTCCCGTATATACTGCTTATTTTTCTCTTTCTCTCTCTCTTTCTCTCTCTCTCTCTCTCTCTCTCTCTCTCTCTCTCTCTCTCTCTCTCTCTCTCTCTCTCTCTCTCTCTCTCTCTCTCTCTCTCTCTCTCTCTCTCTCTCTCTCTCTCTCTCTCTCTCTCTCTCTCTCTCTCTCTCTCTCTCTCTCTCTCTCCCCCTCCTCCCCCCGATTGTGTCGGCAAAACGGTTCTCACTAGTCACGTCTAGATTTACATTATAGTCCCAGCTCATCAATAGGCTGGATTTTTTATAATAGATTTATAGATTTTTTTTTAAATCTTTATTGAAGAATTTCACAGCAGCTGCCAACACGATTCTAATGAATTTTTGTAATTATATCCCACTAAAATGAAACACAGGATGCACATAAACCATAAAGACGTCAAGATCTTTATTTTGTTCCCCTAGTCAATATTACAGTCGAATATTTATATTTCTAATTTTAGAGCGGTTTATTAAGGATCCCTTAACTATTTACCATGGGATCAAGTTTTATTATAGATCAAACGGACCTAGTAGACCAAATATGCTATTAGGTTATTAGTATTAAACACGGACTATATCAAAATTGTAATTTTAGTGAAAATTTTCTCGCTTTAAGCGGCTACACTACCATTATGGTGGTTTATTTGGATAATGTACAATAAATACTAATGTGTTCTCTGTTTGCTAGCAGTCAGATTTACTACTCACAAAATTTAGAGAAAAAACTGTCCAACAAACTCCGCGATTTTTACCAAACATAGTTCTTGATCAAAACTGAATTTATTTTTGCGTTATAGTACTAAATATGTCTGACCCTATGTACTCAACTAAGACTGAGCGCTAAATCAGGGAGTTAATATCTAGTCTTTGTATTTCTTCTAGTTTTTTTTTTATACTCTTCTTCAAGTTTTTCAAAATCCCTACTTTCCACTTTCCCATTTTTCTATTATGTGAAACATTTTTGAATTATTGATGAACACTGAGGCGGGACAAAGATGCATGTGGCCAAAAGCACGTGCGGATTTTCTCTTCTTCCGTTTTTTTTAATGCAACGCTTTATATGGCTGATTGCATTGTACTGTTCAAAACAGAACTTTCGTCACCGAAAACAAATGGACCAAATTTCAATGCTAATACTTTTCGGGCTGTCAAAAGAAGACGACTTTCACATATTAGTGCTTCTATTGTTATTGTTTTTGTCACTGGTATGCGATCCTCTCAATAAGGTGAAAAACAATTACAAATCTTCCCGAGAAAATATGTGCTAAATTTAATTCACTCGATTAAAGGTGTATATGAAGTTGTAATAAGAGGAGGACTAAAGTCGTTCATTTGGCGACCCGATCGCTGATATCGAAAACAAGATGTCAGCCAATCGATATTGTCGTTTACTTATTTGTACATATTAAGAAAAAATGTTTAGTTCATGTCGATTAGGTAAAATAAAATCATAAATAGGGGGAAATGGCTCAGACAAATAATCCTTGGACTAATTAGTGAATATACTTATTAATTAACAGTACCTGAGGCAAAACTTTGCGATAGGCGCGCACAGAAAGTATTCCACACAGCCAGATGTTGATGACGATGAAGGTCTCGGAGCTTTGTATCCAAATAGCACTATCAATAACACTTCACTACACTTTGTTTCACTAAACAAAAACACAGCCTTGTTGCCACTTGAATAGTTCTCATATTTCGCAGAGTCCAGCAGTCCAGAGTCACAAAGGTACTAAGCAGCAAAGGAAGGTCGAGAAGTACCTGCGTGAAGTCCATTAAGTGATTCAGGTATAGCGAAACCACTACCTGAAACCAGGCCTGGGAATGCCTTTGTACAATATAGCTATACTACAACACTGGAGCGCTCTTCAATTCTAGAGTATCCAAGAGTAAAATTCTCTAGTCAAATTTAAAATACTTTCTGAGCCGTGATCAGAGAGAGCTTAAAACTTAGTGAATAGCAACGGTTAATACTTAATTATTATAGCGTTATTACTTATACGTAGACTAACCACATACCATATAAGATCCTGAGCTCAGATGTTTGCTATATCATTCCAAGATATAATATGATACGAATAAATTTTGATAACACGAATATAAAAAATTGAAGATGTGAAAAATTGGCTATTTTGAAAAATCCAGTTAAACAGGACTGATATTATTAAGAAAATAAAGATACAAGCACATGCGCAATCAACATTGCTCATTAAGGTATGGAATCGAGCTACAAGTTATATTTCGTATCATTTCGACAGAAAACAATCGTATACAAATTTAAAAATCCACACAACAATAAAGATGGCAGAGATGTTTTAACAAATAAACTAAAGGACGTTCGGTGAAAAGAGTAGTTTTAGTTTAAAAACTTATTATAGTTTAAATAATGAATGTTTAGTGTGAAATTGGCTTAAGTGGATGAAATAGAATGATCACAATACTACAGAATATTTTAACAAACGTGTTGTCTAGTGAGGTCTCTTTATCAACAACTTAGGCCGATCTCCCGACCAACTCTTCTACGCGCTGGTATCTATATTTTGATTAGTTGATAAAATTGAATTTATAATGTTACAAAGCGTAAAAATGTTTATTTTCTGTACAAATTTAAAAAAGAATAACCTTTTTAGAAATCAGCCCGTTTCTATTGACAATGGAACAGAGGGGCGAAAAAGGTTTACAAGTTCCAAAGGGAGTGGAATAAACTTTGTCTTATACCTTTCTCAAGGAACGGGTAAATCGCAGGTAAATGTTTCTCATTTCTTGCCAAGTTTTTGTCGAAGTGACATTCTGTCTTCATTGCAGTTTAGGAAATGGCAATGCTAACACGTGCTGATCGGAATGTAAACCTTTTTGATTTTTATCACGTGAGCTCGGAGTGTAAGAACATAAAAGGTAGATTTGCGATTTTAATTGTTGTTAATCGATCCAAGAAGCCATACTGTCAAACAACAAGGGGGGTCTTTGCCTGTTTACATGTCCTACTACTACAACAACTGTAAAATTAATTCAAAACCTGCCTGAAGGAAATTGCAAAGCTATGTCCCATGAAAAACTGAAATATTCTGATTAGGTTTTAGATAAAATACAACAAATAAATATTTGTAATATCCTCTAACTAACTAGTGGACGCTTGGCTTCCCTTAGTAGTCGTCACTGATTTCTCTCATAGGAAACTAACAGTGGTCCCTTGAACATAAATATTTGGAAGTTATATGTACCGTGACAGGCACACAATACATTCACTTTATCACGGTTTTAAACTAATAAAAATGTATAATTACCACAATGGAATTCTCACCCCCCCCCCTATATATATACAATATTCCATAAGGCAAATTCTTGTTCGGTTTTTAACTGTAAAACGAAAAATGTTTTTGTAATTCTACCCTCCTTTAAATGCATTTTATGCTGTGCAGGAAAAGGAGCCAAAAATCTGTAAATTTGTTCATTTGTTTGTAAAACAAATGTTGTTTTTGAAAAATAAAAATTTTTAGTTCACTCCCGGAAAACAAGATCCGTTTTTCTGACTGCAGTGCAGCACATGGTCGTTTCTTAATGAAAAAAAACATGAAAAAATCAAGAAATAAAAGTTTTATCTAAAATAAGACACACATACAAAGCATTTTATGATCCCTCAAACAGAAGAATAGCTATAATATCCCTTTCCCTGCCTAATAAATAAAATATCTTTATGTTTTTGAAAGAAAATTCTTACTATTATTTTTTGAACTATTTGGGTCACTGAAAGTCAAATGTTCAGAAATAAAAAAAAATAATTAATATCCTCAATATTGACATAACTCGAATTATAATCTGTTGTTATATTAACAACGCTATATTTTTATGCTGTGCTCTAAAATGTATGAAATTATTTTTGTATTATACTCACTAAAGAGTCAATAACTAAGCGAGGTCTCTGCCGATGTCCACCTGGGGTACGTGTTTAATTGATATTTTCATAAAGTCGGTAGTATTTTCGAAATCAATATTGGCACTGTTCCCGAGTTTAATGGAATTGCTGACAATATTACCAAATACTCACTTGGTAATACAGGAATAAATACAGATGAAATTAAAATTCTTGAAATGACGTCCTAATGTAAGAGGTACAAAATAAAAATAAAAAAGGACACGTTTTCGAGTCTCGGTATGTTGTTTTTGTTTTTTCAAAGCGAAAAACACTGTAAAGTAAAAAATAGTTCTGTACCTCGGAGGGATACAACACTATGTCCATTTTCATAACTTTACAGGAGAGGAGTTTTAAACTTTTTTTCAACAAAAAGTGTTATTGGCACAGCTATTTATTGAGATGTAAATAACAATAAATAGAATGTTCTGGTAAAATATTGTTTCAACATCTCAATAAATAGCTGTGCCAATGTTGAAAAAAAGTTTAAAACTCCTCTCCTGTAAAGTTATGAAAATGGACATAGTGTTGTATCCCTCCGAGGTACAGAGTTATAGTTGAAAAAAAAAAAATCACTAACTCATCAACGTTCTCATTAGATCAATTCTCCTCACACTACCATTGTTAAAATATCTGCTCATATCGAATCCACGTGTTTTTTTTTCTGTTTTAGGGATGGTTAAGTCTAATTTTTTTTGAACTGGTAACATAAAATTCGTTAGGTTAAAAGAATCATGATTAAAAATCAACCCCTTAAAATAAAATAATAATACATTGCCTCCCAGGCTGCCTCTAGTGCAAATCCGCTTCTTTGAAATATTGAACCAAAGGGGAAACCCACGCGCGTTCTAGGTAGCTTTTTTTGCCTGCGAGCCCCCTGTATTGTCCTAGCGCTTTGTTCTTTCGCCATGTCCTGGGGTGACCTCATGGTTCCTAGTGCTTACATTCATATCCTTCGTGTTTAAAACAGATGAATTTCTTCCTTTCCCAATTAAATTCATTAGTAGAAACATTCAACCACCTTTGATGACTGGTCTTACGCATACTGTTAGAAGAAACAACAAGTAACCGATAATCATTTAGGGCTAAAGACCTGCATGAGTTGGTTGGTGTAAAAAATAATTTGTAATCTACTTTTTTTATCAGGACAATAATTAATGTGTATTCCTATCTGAATTCAGAAAGTAAAAACAATAGGATCACTGTTTAAAAGCATACAATGAATGGACAATACAATGTACCCACTACCCGCATCATAAACAATAGTTAATAATAATTTACACAATTGTTAATCTAAAGATCCGTCATTATCAAACATAAGCTATGCTAAACGGGGATTTAGCACCCAACTAAGTGAATTACAAAAACTCAAGTTGAAACTGAAAATCTTTTTGTACAGACCCTTTGTTTAGTTTTTTTACCGTGAATTCCAGACGAGCAGAAATACTACTACTCTGTAACCCTACTACTAATTTGTTATCGATGACACTTGTAAAACATAGAACATTCTAAATACAACCAATGTTACTAAAAAAACCCGAATGAAGCCCAAGCTAAAACAAACCGATCTATTCCACACTTAACACTACTCACCTATGTATTGCATTAATAAAAGTACCTGGTTTTGGCTTTGCAGTAGCCGTGCACTGTAAGCTTGTAATCCATCGAAGGTCGCAGATATGAGACGAAAGCAATGGTAACACGCGAGTTCACTGAGGTTAAACTCTGGCAAAGAAAGGTTTTCGTATTTAGCTTTATATTCTACGCTGGAGGGCAACATCGCCACCAACTGCATGACCACTACTACTGCACGTGTAGGGTTCCTCACGGGGTATTTCTACCTGCCAGGTCGAGCTAGGATCCTACCTAAGACAGAGGCACACGAAAGGGAAAGGGGGTTTGGGTCGGGTCTTACCTCAACACGGCAGGTGCTTTTAGTGTCATCCACCCACGCTCATTCTCGCCATGGATAGTATAGACCTTTAGCCCAAATAAGGGAACTATCGAACGGACGGTTGTACTTATTTATTTATATTTGTAATACTTAACAACATTACTCGACAGACAATCTGAAAAAATCTATTGTACGACAACAAAGTACTTGCCCAATCCATACAAAGGACTTACTAGAGTTCAGCTTTTACACATTTCACTGGGCGCTATTTTAACACCTTTGTTTCCTAAAATTTTATACCGATACGCTCATTTTTACGTACCTGCTGGTAAAGTAGATCACCTCCTTTCTTTCCCGCCAAATATCGCCCGTAGCCATTTCCCCCGAAAGGGATAACACGAACACATGGGTACTGTTTAACTTCAGCTTTAAAAGTGACAAACAACATATCACGCGTTGTATGGGATAGAGCCGGGGATGTGCTGTTTGCGCTGGCTATTTCCAGGGCTCTTTCAGTAGTTAAAAAAAAAAAAACAAATGGCAGAAATATCTCTACGCCAAAACCTCCGATCACTCTCAACACAAAGAGAACAGAACTCAATTCAAAATGTATTCTACTGAACTGAACAGAAATCAACACGACAGGCCAATGTTTATTGTTTCCACCAGACAAAATGTTGTAGTGGCTACGAACTCACGTACTAATGTTCGACAATGACGAAATATCACGAACCGCAAGCTTCAGTTCAATAAATGACACGTTTGTTTTTTAATAATCAAATGCTTGATAATGTTCTGACTACGGTACAATCCTGATAATTCGTAAAGCCAAGGGACCGAGGGTTCACTACAAATTATCGAGATTATATGTATACAAAACGAAAAATTAAAATATGTGTGTACTAATAAGAGGAAAATAAATCAGTAATTTTTTTTCTGGCAGAGGAATTGTTGGGACTTTTGATCAATCGCATTGTCCAGGTTCACATTAGCAGAGAAACACCGCCATTTACATCATTTCCGATCATAAAATTACTATTGATGTGAGCGTTCAACCCCTTAAAAGAAACGCACAAATGGACAGACACTTACGGGTACGCTTTGAACCCATGATGAATCCACACTGAACTGAAGTAAAACTAAATGGTATCCAATGTAAACAAACGTGAATAAGAGAATTTAGGAGTGGGGAGAAGAAGGTATTTTTTTTTATAAACGGAATTGTCAACACAAAATTACGAATTATAAGGCGTTTAAGTGGTCTTGGGTACGAAAACCATTACAAATTACCAAGAGGACATCCCCCCCCCTAGCCCCCTTAAGTTTACTGATAATTATATACAATTATAGACCATCATGCGAATCTATTTACAAATTATTTTTGTTTACTTAATGTCCAAAACAATAATTGTCTTTGCGGCATAAAAGCTCCTTGGACAATATTATTAAATTATGAGTTTTAATTTGTATAAAAGACTGGATAGTATAAGACAAAAACACAATTTAAAAAAAGACAAAATTGAAAATAAATTATACATTATTAAAAAGTATTGTTAGAATTATTACTTAATTAATTTATATTAGTATTTTTACTCAACAGTCACCCAGGTCTACATCTAATAAATCAGGATCAATTGGGTAATATAAAATTTAATGACAAATTTTTATAGAATTCATGAAACGGACTATCCATCGATGGAACCAAATCTGAGAGGTGCTTTTTTTTAGCCACAGTGATCGGGACGGGAATTTACAAAATATTCTTTAATTCACGATTGAGCATTTTCCTCGTCGACGAAAAGAAGTAATTCGAAATTCTTCTTCATTGCTTAGACATCTTTAAAAAAAAACAAAAAAAAACGTGAAGATTCAAATCAGCACCGGAGCCATTTTGCTTATCTCTAAAAAAAATCAGTGAGGTTTTTTTAACAATAAAAGGACCACCTTTGTTGCCTAAGGCTTCAAAAAATCCTCTAAAACCATCGGCGTAACTAAGAATGGATTTATTTTCATGTTTTTTCCCAATACAAGAACAACGTTATTATGATAAAATTACAATCTGCCTCATTGGGCAATAAGTAATCGTGATAAATTATCTCATTCATACCTTGTTTACAATTTCATTCATTCATACAGTATTTACAAACAGCCCTAGAGACCTCCTGAGTCCACATGGTTGTCACCTCACTCCCGTGCGAAGGAGGAAGCGGAGTCCTGGGAAGTCCCCCCACGCTCCTCCGTCAGCCGCGTCATTGAATAAGAGCCAGACCGGAGGCTGACCAAGAGCGGAGACCCACATAATTTTCATGTTTGTATTTGTTTTTTTGTTCTGTTTCAATTAGGGCGTGGTCGCTGTCACACTCTATATGAGCGCGATTACAAACAAGAAATTTGTGATTTATTATCTTTCACGGTAGAGAAATTCTGAATCGCAAATAAAAACATAATGCTACATATATTAATTTTTATTTTGTCTAGCGCACGTGCCCGAATAAAAAGTAATCTACACCGCTAGATATGATATCCTACAGCAGTTTGTAAATAATAGAGACTATTTGATTGTATCCTATATTGTTTCATACATATAGAAAACCATAAGGTCATAAGCAAGATTACAGGTTTAAAGAGACGGGTGTGTTCAAACAAGGTATTGGTAGGCATTGTCTTAAGTCAAAGGTGAATGCCATTGCTTTTTTGTCATTTTTCCATCGGGTTTTTTCTCCCCTTTTCTTATCACATGTACCATTGTGACGAGTGTCTTTCTCAGATGAAACTGTGTTTAGTATCTACATTTTTACAATTTGATAATTCACACACATTTTGTGGCATGTATCAGTTTGCAAGATTGACTGCTTGAATGCAAGATAACTCATGCCAGTGTCTATGAAAAATCCTTAAATAAATTGATAACGAGACAGCGTTTTCAATAGTTTGCTCTTTTCGAAATGAGTACATTTTTAAAATGGTCATATCTCAATTTAAACATTTCTTTTTTTTTTTAAGTGTTTTTTCCACAATAATGTCTTTTATGTACTGAAAATAGGTTTATGCGAGCCTTGAATTATTCCATTTGACCCTCCTGGGTCTCCTACACGTGGGGTTTTATGATCTGCACTGTAAAAAAAAACCTAGTGCCTCCCCTAGTAAAACCCAAACAGGTAAAGGTACCTTTACTTATAGCCTTTGTCGATAGCCGACCAACAAAAAACAACAAATAAAATAAAAGTTTAAACTAAATTTCTTAGACTAAAAAAGAAACCTTATTTTCAATGCGAATAACATCTGTGAAAAAAAGGTTAACAAGGCATACCATATTGTGAGTGCTCAACATTCAAAGGATGGACTGGACAGATTGAAATTTAACGAAAAAAATTATGTACTTCACATGAGACATTCTTCCTCAGGGAAAAATCAGACATGATTTAACACGACATGGACCACAACAACAACATAGAGCCGGTGCGGTTAACTCATTTTCCAGATAACTCGACATATCACCATTTCAAGATTGCCGCAAGTTCATTTTCCAGATAACTCGGCATATCACCATTTCAAGATTGCCGCAACTTCATTTTCTTAGTTCTTCTTGTTAACTTAATGCGGCATTTATTTCAAGTTATGACCACAATTCAGTTAGGTATACTATATTTTTTCGAGTGCTTGGGGGGGGGGGGATGCGGCATCACTTCCCAACCAAGCTCCAATAGTTTCGTACGTGTTGCTAAAGATGTGTGAGGCCTCGCATTGCCGTGACGGAACCCAAATATTGAGCTTCTTAACAAGCCCAAGACGTCTTATATGATTTTCAATTGTCGTGTGTGATACATTTAACTGTTTTTCAATCTCTCGCACAGTTATATGACAATTTGATTCAATTATGGCGTTCATCAACATCAGAAGGTCGACCAGAACGTTGGTCATCTTTCAGCGAAAAATGTCCAGAACGAAATTTTTTTAATCAATTCTGACACGCGCGTTCTGTTAAACAATCAAAACCATAAACTTCACACATCTCTTTGTGAGCATCGGCCACTTTCTTGCCTTTATGAGAGTAAAAAAAGTAAAATGTGTCGAAAATGCTTATTTTTGCACTCCATGCTAAAACTGACAGTTGTAAACAAAATTACACGGAATTTCTTTCTATAGCAACCTAAAGGTATCGACTACCAAATCTTAAAAAAAAAATTCTAACACAGAAAAAAAGAATAACGAAACAAACATAACGCTACCTACTGGTGCAAACCGAAATCACTTTCTTGCCAACCAAATAAATCGAGATGTTTGCCTCGCAAATTCCCTATTTTTTTTTACTGCTGTTAATTTATCTGGTTATGTTATCTCGAGTGTATTAATTTCAAGGTTATCTTTTAATTCGATATTGTAGTTTACTGATCTTTTTTTTTTCGTATTACGTACTTTTTTTATTTATTAATTGAGTTTAAAACTTTTTTTTATTTCGTCACGTGATATTTATCTTCGTTAGCCAGAATTTTTGTTGATAGAATTATTCACTGTGCCCTAGATTAAAGTTATTGTCTATCTATCTAACTAAATGTTATAGAAATATATTAAATTAATTGTACTTCACTGATAGATCATTATTTGCCAACCTTAATACCAAAGTAGAAAGGGAGAACCATGACCATCGATATGGTGGCTGTAAGTCCCCGGTTTGTCTAACGAGTCAGGCAAAATTAAATTACATAAGTTCCGTTTACAGGATAAATGCCTGACAACATAATATAATATAGGCATGGTTTGTTAATTAATAAGTAATTTCGTAATATAAAAACACAAATTTCTCTCATCACAATGAGCAGGTCATATTCATAAAGAGCGCACTCCCAAAGAATATAAAATCCCTGTTTGTGCTAGAGCCATCAAAATATTTCTCTGCAGTTCCACTTTATGTTAATAAACAACCACGTCAAGAAATATTAATTATTATTGAACACTAATAAATGATAGATTAATTAATAATTAACTCTATCCATAAAAATTTTCAAAGGAACACAATAATTTTCATATATTAAAAACGGTTAGTGTAACCGATTAAAAACAATGGAGAAATTAAAAGCCATGAAAATCTGCCTTTTTAAAATACACGTGCGTTTCATCAATTTAAAAAACAAAAAAAACAGTAAAACGGGACTGATTTATGTGTTTTTACGAGGTTTATATTGTCAATGGAACAGACGGGCGTAAAAAAGGTCAACAAATTTCAAAGGGAGTGCAACAAACTTTTTCGTAGACCCTTTGCAAGGGCCAGGTAAATCGCAGGTAAAATGTTCTCATTTCTCTCCGCGTCTTTGCCGAAGTAACACAATTTGTTTTCAGTGCGCTCGGGGAAATTGCAACGCTAACATGTGATCGGTTTAAAACATTTTTGATTTTATCGTGTCTCGTCAGTGCCTTTAAGTTACGAACTCGGAGTGTGAGAACTCAAAGATAGATTCATCATCGACCTTAGCTCGAGACGACGCAAACATGGAGGAGTTGGTGATATTTTGTTTTGCCTTTTTTAAGATCTAATTCAACATTCTATTTATTTCATTATTTCAACTCATATTTCTATTTAAAATCACTTGTATCTACGCGATAGACAGGGTAAAGGCGCATGTAGCGCCCAAAAGCACGTGACTTCGCAAACACTAATTTAATATTTTCATTGATTCTTAACAATACTTCAATTGTATTCGTGGAAACATCCAGCTTTAAAACAATTTCCTACAGTAGCTGTATACGACACAAAGAGATAACCTTACAATATATTGGCAGTTGGTAAGCTTTTTTTTGCCTTTTCTTAGATCAAACTTTCGTAGTTCTACATTCGCCCCCAAAAGCACGTGCCGTTACTAGGCCAACCTTCGCGGAACTAATTAAATATTTTCATTGATTCTTAACAATACTTAAATTGTATTCGTGGAAACCTGAAAACTTTTTCCTACAGTAGCTCTGTTTAACCATGTTAACCCGAAAGCAATGTTAGTATATCGTACAAGTTTAAATGTTTAACGTTAAAAAATAAAAGATGAGTGAAGAATATATTTTGATAATAATTAGTAGTGCTAGGTGAACCTATTTTTAAACAATTATAACTAAATTATTAAAGAAATGTAGGAAACCCGAGAGCTCCTGTTTTCAGATCTCAGATAAATTTATTAATTATTTAACGACGGAATAGTATTTAATGGCAATTAAAACCATCATATTCTTGTATATAACTTATGCCTTTAACTATACTCTTGTCCTATTTTTAATATGAAGTGTGTAAACTAAAAATTTCTTTCTTCAGACCGAACTCACGACATATCTTTAATTATTTTAGAATTATACAATTTAAAGTCAATAAGTGTGTAAAGTCTCCACCGATAGTCACCCGGCGTGCGTGTCCAGTTGAACTTGACAGAATGCGTTTTAAAAGAAGTCAGTATTATTTTCGAAATCAATCTTAAACACTGATCCTGAGAATATGGATTTCTGTAATATAATAATCAAAAGCTTTCAATTTCGCGGACACGATGTATTGTCGATGTATTGTATTGTCCTAGGACTAGACAAAAATAATTCTTTTATTTTTAAAGTTTTTTAGAAAGTTTATATTGACCATAGCACAGGTGCGCTGGCGCCGACCCTCAAGTGCCCGACACAACGGTAAAAAGGTTTACAAGTTTCTAAGAGAGTGCAATAAACTTTCTCTTACACCCTTCCGAAGGGCCAGGTAAATCGCAGGTAAAATGTTCTCATTTCTCTCCGCGTCTTTGCCGAAGTAACACAATCTGCAGTGCGCTCGTGGAAGTTGCAACGCTAACATGTGATGATCGGTTTAAAACATTTTTGATTTGATCGTGTCGTGTCAGTGCCTTTATGTTACGAGCTCGGAGTGTGAGAACTCAAAGATAGATTCACCATCGACCTTAGCACGAGACGACACAAACATAGAAAACTTAGTAGAATATATTGGCAGTTGGTAAGATTTTTTTATTTATTTTTTTTTGCATTTTTTCAGATCAAACCTAACTTTTATAATTATATTTTAAGTGACTTGTTGCATGTATTATTAGAACCTTGACAATGTCTCTTTTAACTTTAAAGTTTCCTACAGCAGCTGTATATAGAAATGTTATTATGTAATACAAGTTTAAATGTTTAATGTTAAACTAAAGTATTAAATTTAAATACTCCTATTTTGATCAGACCTAAGTTCAATTTATTAATTATTTAAAGACTCAATAGTATTTAATGGCAATTAAAACCATCATACTCATATTTATACTTTAATAAGAAAATGTAAATATTCATTTTATAATAATTCACTGTTCACTGGTTTTAATCGTTGCACTGAAAGAGGCCACACTAACAGACAAGGATTCTTTCTGTCTACATCTCTTTGTTATAACAAATGCTTTTGTATTAATTTAATCTCATATTAAATTGTACCTCTGCAATTTGTTTTGGTTCCTTATAGATAGATCCATATATGACTATTAACTAAATAATCTTAAGTTTTACGTCATAATTATTATAATATTTTCCTGTAAAGATTTACACTTTGTCATCATTGTTTTACTAATTTATTTTTTTTCCCAGATATGAATTTCCTATCTAATCAATAATATCGCTCATGGAGGCACTTCGTCATGGAATTTGGGAGGAAAAACAGCTGTACCGCGCTCGCCCTCCAAAAATAAATAAACAAAACATTGTTAAAGATAACTAGACCATGTTTTTGACTAAAAAATCTTTACATTATTTTTAGAATGATTTAGTCACTTTTCAGGAATAAACAATAAATG
The DNA here is from genome assembly GCA_930367205.1 of Acanthosoma haemorrhoidale. Classification (NCBI taxonomy): domain Eukaryota; kingdom Metazoa; phylum Arthropoda; class Insecta; order Hemiptera; family Acanthosomatidae; genus Acanthosoma; species Acanthosoma haemorrhoidale. The sequence continues at coordinate 19,962,003 of OV884014.1, read as the reverse complement.
AACTTCTTCCTGAGGACAGGGGTAATGCTTGCTGCCAACATTACAAATTACATACTTGGTAATTCATAAATAAACATCGATTAGAATTATGCATTTGAAACAGAATGTGTAATTTACATTAAAATATTTGGCATTCAGTAGCGAATAATTGCGGCTAGGTCGCAACAAAGTGTATTGATTAAACAAATTATTGTTTATTCCAAATAAGCAACAGCTTGATAGTTTCAATACCTTTCAACCTTTGCAAGATGCATCACGCTTGACTGACTTTGATGGTTTTAGAATTTTTTTTTTTTTTTTTTTTTAAACAAAATACACCGAAAGGTGAAAGGGGCGGTCTCTCCTAAACTGACAGGTCACGATTCTACAACGTGGATAAGAAAACGCGCGAGTTGCAAAAGGAATCGCGCCATCTTCTGTATCATTATTGCTGGATTCCTGGCTAGCGTGGAACAGCCCTGCCAACTCTACGACGGAGCCAACGTGCGCCAGGGGTTATCTCCAAGAACCTCAGAGCCCGGGGTGGAAATACGCCAAGAATTGTCAGCACTTAATCATGCACTGGCAAACCGAAGTATAAACACTGCAAGGAAAGGAGAAATGTATATGTTTAGCCTGCAAGGCGGCTTGCTAAGAGAATCAACAAGAACAAAGTATAAAGCCTTATAAACTAATTGTCAATATGTAACAACAAGAAGAAAATTTGACAATTAAGATTTCGTCCTAGTATCCAGCCGTTAGCGAAATAACCACGAGATGGTTTTTTGGGTTTTTTTTTCGTACGTTTTGGAGTTTTTTTGGATTTTAACCGATCAACACATCATATTGCCAATTACATACTTGGTAATACATAAATAAATATCGATTAGAAGTATGTAATAACCCTGAAAGTTTTGTACTCAAACACTTACTAAACATCGTATTATATAATATTTAGTACCAATTTGATATGTTATAACTTGTGAATGACTACAACTAGGATAAGACAGGACGAGCTTCAGGTTTTAGGTCTTATCCGACACCTCGTTTAATGGTCTAAAACTGTATTTGAGATTTCTTTATTCGTAATGTAGGTAGTTTTTGAGATGTATTAGGGACAGGGACAGTTCGACCAATCAACAACTGGTTTGCTGTTAGAATCAAACGCTTTTTCAAAAGTATAAAAATATGACTATTCGATTTTAGCAACAATGTCTGTCTAATGACATTTGAACAAATATAAATCAACTGTTGCAAGGACGTTTCTAGGCAAGTTTAATTGTTTTCAGGATTTTTGTTCAGATGTGTAGCTAGGTAATTTTATAATATATCAAAATTTCAAAGTACTCCGCCCTGTTAGCTCACATTATAACCACCTGACAGTGCTACTTGTGCATAAATGCACGCTTATATTGACTTTTTTCTATTAAGCATTGACATAAGACCCCAACAACCGTCCAAAACATCTCGTTTATAGACTTCATAATAGGGTCACCTGGAGTAAGTCTTTGCGGCCGGTGTCAAAGACACTTACAACATTGCCAAGAATGGGTGCCCTCGCCAGGCACCATATGGCGAGCATTGATCCACCATACAGGCTCTTATTCCTGAGAGCATGTGTTAACTGGCAGCGGCCATTCCTGTAACCGGACCAAGGCCTGTACGTAGCAATACCGCTGCTCCTGTGTAATAGCAATAGCAGACCTCAACAAGCAGGTGTATTGTTGCTGTTGCTGTTGCGGTTGGGGCTTGGACTTCCAAAGGGGTTAGATCAGTGTATCAAGTGACAAACACAGTGCAAAATTACAAAAACTTAAGAAAAAAGAAAATAATTTACCTCTGTGGCGAGAATCAAACTAAGACGACCATTTTAGTTCTACAGGGCCTACTCATTCCTGGCTCAACTATTATTATACTGATAATTATATATAAGTACCTGACCATTTCGAAACATCATAAATTCGCAGATAGACTATATTTATTTGATGGATATATTAGGATTCCTACACATGGGCTACGAAACGAGCAGCAAAGGATCGAAATATTTCTAAACGGTATCGAGGGAAAATTCATTTTGGGGTTTTTCAAGGATTCAACTCGGACCCATACTGTTTATAGACTATAGGTAAGCGATCACTAAATGTGCAGTTATTATTTCACAGGATACACTCGGAAATAAACTATTTAGATTACATCTCGAATCGATGACCTCCATTTGAGTTACTTTTATGCGATAAGATTACAAATGACAATACTATGACAATAATAGATACCCACTAAATTCCAAAGGTTAGCACAATAGGACGAAACAGGTGACAAAATGAACAGACAAAGCAGCACTTCGCCCGTTAAAGTCACCTCAAATCACTCGAGAAGAATGTGAGTAATATTTATCACTCAAGGAAGAATGGGCCAAGGTAATGGACATTAGCACACGACGCGGATCTACGACTAAATGAGCAAGCCCGATTGCAAAACATTTAATTGTATTCATATTTTTTTTTTGTTTATTTATTGGGTATTGTTCTCTCAGCATAAATAATAAGATGCATTGACACATCGATTAGTCGACATTGCAAGGAACTTCGAGTTATTAAGTTCTATTTTTTTTTTTTTCAATCTTGTTATATAAGGGGGAAAACAGTATAACTCTTTTTTTTTTTGCGATGTTTGCGCAATACTGCAGCTCTGCGTACTTTTCAGGAGAAAAACAAAGGGTAGAACTCTTCAACTCCTAATCCGCTACCCACACCTGACAAACCTCTCTCCTTTATTTTATATATTGTATACGAATTTCTTTTATTTATTTTTTTACATCAAATTAACGCTTATACAAGATAAGTGAATCTTATTAGTTAACAACTGTTTTCCACCTAACCCCTTCGTAAGTCAAATCAAATTTACTGATGGTATCTTTCGAGGGATAATAATTTATTTCGGGGTTTTTCAAGGATTTAACTCGGTCCCATCCTTTTTATACACTATAGGTAAGCGATGATGACTACTAAATGTAAGCAGGTGCTCTTTCAAAGCACTTCGTACACTCTCAAATGGTCACATTTTGCAAAGCATTCGGAAATAAACTATTTAAATAACATCTCGAATCGATAATCACGAGTAAGTTTAAGTGGAGATATATTCAGCCAAATGTCATGTACAATTTTGTTTACATGTTACCGTGATTTGACATCCTCATCTTTAGGAAATACTAAATTTCTTAACGTTGTCTAAGAATTCCCCTTAAGCTATCGTAAGCACCCTGAAATTGATAACCGTTAGAAAATATTCTACAATGTTTTGACACAATATTTAGGCCGAGTCATAAGTAACTTCCGTTTTTTTATCAAACATTTTTTTCTCTCATTAAATAAAAAAATTATATTAATTTTTACGAGTCCAGGACGCTTTTCATGGAGTTTCTCTTGCACTCTTTGCAACTGCTGAACGTATCTATCCGCAGTAATCGTTAAATTTGACCTCAACAACTCGTGGTGAATTATTCCTTGACAATCCCACCATACACACAATAAAATATTTTTGCCATGGATGTTTGCTTTCACATCTGGTAGGGGTGGTTGATCCTTATCAAGACACTGTCTTTTGCGGACTATATTGTCATAGGTAACCCATTTTTCATCGCCTGTTACAATCCTGTTTAAAAAAGGCTCAATTTTTACCCGTGAGAGCAGACTTGTAGCGATTGACATGCGATCTTCTTTATACCATTCACTGAGATTGTGAGGTACCCACACTCCTAACTTGCTGACTTTCCCTAATTTCTGCAGGTGGCGGTTAACAGTTGATTGTGATGTATTCAACCTTTCTGCTATACCTCTTGTTGACTGACGTGGATTTTGCACCAATATTGCCTTTAAAAGGTTGTCGTCAAAGTCGGAAGGACGTCCCGCCTTCGGTTCGTCTTTTAAGGTCTTATCTCCAGAACGGAATTTTATAAACCAATTTCTAACTGCCCGGTCAGTTATAAGCCCTTCACCATATACACTGCATATTTTTTCAGCTGTCGCCCTAGCACTATTGCCTTGCTTAAATTCCCAAAGCATTACATGACGAATATGTACTTTTTGACTCTCCATTTTAGAGGTTTAAAAAAACAGTTTAACGTAACGTGTATCACACGAAACAGTTGACAAAAGACTAACTGAAGCCTCGTCTACATAGTGAAAACAAAAACTTGTTGTCATGGTAACTCATAGCGGGTAGATACGAACAATAGATTCTACTTAGCTGCATCGGAAGTTACTTATGACCCGACCTGATTAATAGATTACATCTCGATTAAGTTTAAGTGGAGATATATTCAGCCAAATGTCATACACATTTTTGTACCAAAAACATTATTATAAGAATTAGTTTTCGTGATTTGACATCCTCATCTTTAGGAAATACCATATTTCTTTAAGCTATTGTAAGCACCCTAAAATTGGTAACCGTTAGAAAATATTCAACTATGTTTTTGACATAATACTTTCGGGAATTAAATCCAAGTACATTCGCCTTAGAGGAGTGAATACAAAATGTTTATTCACTATCGTACAACCACTAGACTCTTAGACAAGAAATATAACGTATTTTTATGTATATTCTGATACTTGGACGTATATTATATACTATCGAGGACGGTGGTGAGCGAGCTGCGACCTGGGACAGTGGGAAAGAGGAAAGTGACAGTAGAATGGATATCCCCTACTTCCATGGGAACGTTTCCCACAAGGTCTATTATACTATAAGAAATTGACGAAGAGAGAAAAAAATATCTAACACTTTGTCCGCTCCGAGCGTTTTCTCAGACCGAGTCGACTATTTCGGGCTGCGTAGAATGTTGGCTCTCCGGGTATGTAGTACAGAGTAAAGTAGTTCTGGCCAAATATTAAGACAATAAATTTTACCATATAAAAACCAAGCCGTCCGAAAAGGTTCAATGTGAAGTTTCACTCGATGATATACAAATAATCCGGCTGAGGAGCAACAAAGTTTTAATGTATCACGTACTCTAAACATATAGTTCCCTTGTATCCTATAAATAATAAGTATTTTATCTCTGCTATGGAGGACATTTTGATAATAGTGTTAAAAACTATGAATTCGCGATTGGTATAAGCCCATTGCGTAAAACATTTAATAAGTTAAAATAATTTTTCATAAAATTTTCTTCAATATTTTAATATTTATTTCTGTACCTCGGAGGGATACAACACTATGTCCATTTTCATAACTTTACAGGAGAGGAGTTTTAAACTTTTTTTCAACAAAAAGTGTTATTGGCACAGCTATTTATTGAGATGTAAATAACAATAAATAGAATGTTCTGGTAAAATATTGTTTCAACATCTCAATAAATAGCTGTGCCAATGTTGAAAAAAAGTTTAAAACTCCTCTCCTGTAAAGTTATGAAAATGGGCATAGTGTTGTATCCCTCCGAGGTACAGATTTAATCTTATTATTATTAGATGAAGACCTCGTTTCAATCTTTAAAAATAATAATTATAAATTAAATTAAATATGTTAGCAAATACAATAGGGCACTCATTGCGCTAACTAGAACCTGGTGCAGATACACTTAAACCACAGAAGAGATCTTCAATAGAAGAAGTAGAGCGACGAGAAGACACCGAAAGAGGTAGTATATGATACCGACAAAGAAGTGGGAAAACCTCGAGAAGAAAACGTGGCCAGGGAGAACAAAGACGAGACAATAGATCTCTCGTGGCCTAGATCTCGGTAGGCGATTGTTCTCAGTCATACAGATCGTGTCAGCTCAACGGTGGAAAATATATTTTAAGGCCACCAGATCTTGTTAGCGATTGATCTAATCCTCTAGTTTATAACATTTTGCGGGTTTTAAATCTAAAATCTAAATACCGATTTCCTACGTGAAAGATAAATAACTACCATAAAAGAAGATAAGCCTTTTAAACTCAGCTTTCAACCGCTAATATTATTATTAGTCGCCATTGTACCTCCCGCAACGACAACCTAATAAATTATTTAATGACTCATCAATTCGATAAATCAATCTCTTTCGATAAGAAATATATTTAGCCATTTCTCTGTTGTATACTAACTAACCACCCTACTAAACTTAATCGTGTTTCATGAAATACTGCACATTTGCCTCAAACGACCGGCGCAATAAAGGGCGGTAAAGTCTGCTATTCGATGGGACTGCGGACTGAGCAACAGCCACGGTCTGTTAGAACAGAGGCGACCGGTCTCTTGTATCTTTCTAGCCACAAGGAAGACCAAGTACCCTTCTCTCCGGAGTGGAGGACAATCAGTGTCGCCAACCTAAGCCACGGTAGCCAGCAACTAGGTCCGAACTAATTGCGGTCATGGACTTAAAAGTTGGCAGTACTGCCATTTCCTCTTTGTGAATAACCGCAATCGTTAGCGACTTAACGAGCAATCGACGACTCGTAAGTACAAAAAAGGAGTTACGACAGTTTGTCCATACCTCACTGTAGCAGTTAATTGGAAAAAAATATTGAAAGTTGTAAATATATAATGTAACTTAAATATTTCTCTGAGCTGTAGGTTAATAGTTATCGTGAGTTTAGGATATGAATGCTGTATTTGACGTGATATGGACTTTCGCTAGTGAGAAAGAGATTTATATAAAATGTATTACTAAACATTAACAACAACTCTCTTTCATTTACCAAATCCAGCTACAAGAGCTTTATCGCCAAGCCTGAATCAACGAATCAAACGTCATCTTTGATAAGCAAAACCTCTCATTAAGGACTATCCATTAACCTGTTAAAGGAGAGAAATATTTTCAAATTGAATGTGATTGTTATTGTACTAACTCAAACCGAAATATTCATGGTAAAAGACAAGATTTAGAAGTTAAAAGATACAAGCTGATGATCTGAAATGGACTTGGTGAACTCTTTAAGGAATTTTCAGCGTATTTGAATTATAGCTGATACAAAATAATTACTTGACATTATTGACCAAGCGTAAGTCGCTAAACTAAATCGGCCATTGATTATTTTATTTATGTTTTCTTTGCCAACTTCGATTGATTAGTTTGTTAAATCTTGTTAAATTTAAAGTTGTATCTTGAGAATCGTTTTATTTATCGTAGAGAACACAGACAAATTAACTAACTGATATCCCCGTGCCTTTTATAAATGAGTCCTCAATTTTCTATGAGTAATCATTCAATAACAAAAACAATTCTCTCTTTAAGATGCTCAATACTTGAAAGAGGTTTTATCTATTATTGATTGTTTAATAAACCTTATCTTCGTCAGTTTATTTGCCCTGTGTACCCAGCGTAGCTAGACTACAGCATAACTCGTTTTATCAATGGATCGACTACTACAATCGATAGCAGCCTCTAGCCTCCAATCGCTCAAGGTCTTTCACTATCTAGTCACTCGTTCGTTCGAGAGTGATTCATTCTTCACAGCGGATAACAAGAACGAGAATTTATTTATTTATTCTTTTGACGTAATTTTCTTTTTGTAATCTGTATCTAGTTACCGATCTCCTCTTCCTGTTCGGAGGCCATCAAGATTACTGGATCACAACCCCAAACATTAAGGTCCAAAGAAGTCGCAATTTTGTTTTTAAAATTTATCTCGGCTTCAGCAACATCACATTTGATGACTCGGCTAAATTGTATCTCGAACACATGGAACGTTTAATAATTAGTACTGAGAAGATGGTATGTCGAGTTGAACTTTTCTTCACAAATTCGAATTGAAAATAAGATAAGTCGTCTGCTTTTTGTTTATTAGTCTAAGAAATTTAGTTTAGATTAAAATTTTTTTGTTTCAAAAACCCTTTTATTCAACATTTTTACAACATATCTGATAGTGTTTATTTACTTGTATATTTATTGTTTTTAGTTATTTATTAAAGTATTACACAGCGATTTCTCAAGGAGTAAAAAAAAAAAAAAGTGATTACATAATAGTCACCAGCTGACAAAGCTGTTTATTTATTTTTTTTAAAAGTCTAACCGCAATATATGTATGTATTTGTCACGTATTATAAAGGATGTGAACAGGAGGGGGGAAAAAAACATCAAAAAAGTAATCGCAACATTTTTCTCTATAACCAATAGTTTATAATATCAGTTACAGCCTGACACAATATCCAATGATAGGATGGTTGTACGGTCGGTATCACGCTGCAACCACACTGTAACGATATACTAGCTAAGCTAGATCCTGTAACAAATTCTCATGATTTGTAAGGGATGTTAGTTTATATGATTAAACTGTAGCCAAACAGCATCATAGTTTTTAGAGAGCAATTATAAAGATGCTTTCAGAAAAAATATTTTTATGTCATCAAGAGATATACAGCCTGGATACCATTTTTGACTCGGTGCGTGGATCTTCCATAGAAGCTATGGATTGAAATATGGAGAGGTGCGCGGAATATTATGAGCATAATATTATTGTCGACTAAATCGAAACCGCCCATCATTCTACATGGTATAATTGATCGTAATAGCGGGCAACATATCTGTGCCGGGAGATCTCAAAGCGGGTAAGTGAAAAATGAAGTTGACTTGACCTACAGGTCTCTTTTGAGGTAGGTCTATGTGCTGTGTATAAAGAAGAATTTCCAAAGTGAAATTTAAGTGTAACATAATTTTGTTCGTTCAATTTCAGTATGTTGATTTGTCCAGTTCTTCCTTTTAATAATTAGTACTGAGAAGATGGTATGTCGAGTTGAACTTTTCTTCACAAATTCGAATTGGAAATAAGGTAAGTTGTCTGCTTCTTGTTTATTAGTCTAAGAAATTTGTTGTCTCTTTGTGACTATCGGCTATCGACAAAGGCTCAAAGTGAGGTACCTACCTGTTTGGGACTTTACTAGGGGAGGCGCTAGTTTTTTGTACAGTGCAGATCATAAAACCCCTCAGGTAGGAGACCCAGGAGGGTCAAATGGAATAATATAAACAAACCTATTTCCAGCACATGAAAGTGTTTATTGTGGAAAAAACACGTCAAAAAAATATTTAAAGTCAGATATGACTATTTCAAAAAGAACAACATATCAATTGATTTGTATCTATTAGGATTTTTTATAGCTAGAAAGATTTATCTTACATTCATATCACCGAAAACTGATCCATATCACAAATGTGTGAAATCCCAAATTATTAAAATGGATATGCTGAAAACAGTTTAATCGGCTTAAGAGATGCTCATTACAATGCAGCTGAAAAATCATACGAAAAGAAATGACACGACAAACCCGAAAAACAATGGTGTTCACCTTTGACTTACGACAATCCTTTATTTGAACACAACCGTTTCGGTTTTAGAAAAATCAGCTTTGGTATTTCTTGCTGACGACCAGGCATCTTGTTATTACGGGATAAAACTATATGACTTAATAATAAAAAAAATTCTGTTTTTTTTGTCATTCTATGAAATTTAGCAAAAAAAAAAAAATTAAAATTAGGCATTCCCACGTCATTTAATCCATTGAACCATGGGTCCCATCTTGCCCGTCACTTACTATAGATAACTTAGGCTAAAGTCCTTGGACTACCTACCTCTCAATGATGGGTGTATAGGGACCGTTCCTATAGCCGGCCCGGTCACGGGCTCTGTTCCTCGACAGTGGTTCCGCTCCCGAGTGGTAGCTTCCGCTCCTCCGGATGTAGCCCCCCGCCCCCTCCCGGTCGTAGAAGTGACTAGATCTATCGAAACTCCCGCTCAGCTCCTCAGAGCCCCTGTGCAAACAAAAAGGAAAAGACATTTAGTATACAGGTATAGAAGAAGCAATAGAGGGCTTAGTAAATGGTACTGTTGGGTTAAAATTAAAAATTAAAATAAACAAAAAGAAAAGTAATCATTAGTTTTTGTTTAATTATAATAAACTAAATTCATGAACTAAGCACTAAAGCTAATGTTTAAAAAAAAAAATAGTTAGTTTAGTTCAACAGCGTTAAGTAGCCGGGTAGGAACCTGTCAAATTGAATTATTTCCTAGACACGCACTCGTTTGTCAAAATTTTCGTCAAAAAACAAATGTTTTTTCCAGTCGTCTTTGGAACAAAGAATTGCTCGTGATCGTGGCGGAACTGAGCTTAAAGCAGAAAGACGTTTCGTTTAAAAGGGCTTATCCCTAGTAAATCAGAACTAGCTAATATCAATAGAGTATGGTCCAGTGTTGTCAGGGATGGTTCAGTTATCATTTCTTGTTTTTCTCTCAAGGAATTTGCAAGCAGATTTACAAAAATATGTCACATTGTCCTTGGCTTTGGCAGTTCAGAAAACTAATCGGCAGCATACTTTCATAAACATGGCGTTGCGAGTGTTGTTTTTAGCGTGGGAAAACATTTGGCCAGAGGGCCTCTGAAATCGTGTCAGTTCACAGGTCATCAGCTCTTTCCGAGTCTTTTACAAGCCAGAAGTAGAGACCCACTCGGGTTGCGAGAAGCGATACCTAACAGAATTAAATGGCAACATGGTTCCAATCCCGCCCACGACAATTAACCTAACCACGGAGCAAGCCTGCCAAAACGTTTCATTACACACACCTCTCGCGACTTCAGGAGGGAAAAAAATAACAGAATCATAAAAGCACCCAACGGGTTCAAGACTGTTATGTCGAAGAGTTAAAGCAAGAGACTCGACCTAGGACAAGAGTTTATCTAAGAGAAATAAATAAACATAGATTTATGTTTAAAACGTATTAAAATCCACTTAAACTTTAATCTAGCAACATAAATGATCAAAGCAAAAGTAATGCTCTGGTTACCGAGGTCTTGACGATTGCTTTCGAAGCGATACCAAAGCTTAAACCGAGAGTGGGTGGTAATGGTCCGGGTTCGTAGTCTGTAAGTATATGTCAGAGTGTAAAAATATATATTTGTATTTTTAATTTAGATTAAAGTTCTAAAATGTGGGTATACATATTTTTATTTAAAATAACATATTTAACGCTATAATATTAATGCTAGCTAATAACATACGGTTAATAAAAAAACCTTCCATATGAGGCTTTAGCTCAAAGAAACTATTTCATCTTCGCTACAATTAGCATTTATTAGAAATAATATTTGATTTTTCTCTTACTTTTAGAGGAATAGGGATAAGATTCACTGAACTTATTATTTTCGTTTACACTTGATTTCAATTTAACATTCAGATGCTGGGTATAAACTCCGAAAACTATTCAGTTCAAAGAAGAAACCAATGGTAATGTGAAAATCAAGAAAACCTGGCCATCATCCTAGGATAATCATGAGAAACTTAACAGAGGATTAATCTATATCTTTCAAACGATGAATCAAACAAGGATTATTTTTTCTTGTACCCCCCCCCCCCAAAAAAAAACAAAAAAACAAGAAGGACATTCAACAGTAGCGATTTCAAGAATTGTCAGATTTGATTAACCTCCAATTGAAAAAAGTTTTTGCTGGAAGATTTAGAATTCAATACTACACATACTGATGCCAAAAAAGTCTTTAGATAATAACACAAAATATACAAGTCCGGGATTACTGAAATCACGAGGACGCTGGTGTTTGTACAATTGCAGATTGGACAACATTTTTCTTCCAATGTTGCTTTTAGACGGAAATTGTTTCTTAAAGATTGGTTAGAGTTGTCAAGATAGAAGAAAAGACGTGCGGAAAAGGTTTTAGGTACTATTGTTGGGCAGGTGCAATATTATTTCATTTTTAAATATAGTTGAGGTTATAGATAGTTTCTAATGTTTTTTTCATTCTAATCCCTTTAAATGATCACAAATATTTCTTTCAACTGAAGCACCTTGCGACCCACCCTTTCCTCCGCTGTAGGCGGCTACAAAACCAACTATAAACGCTGCATGAGGGAACATACCTGGTTATTTTCTTGAACACTACAGATCTTAACCTTACAGCAGGCATGTTTCCGTTCAAGTTTTTCCAGGTTTATAAATAAATTATCCTCGCCAGTTCTCTTCACTAGTCTTCATTAGGGTTAAGAACGTAAACAGGCTTAACACCTTGTCTAACAGGTATTACACTTGGACGACATTACATATGTTCGCTCATACGACTGTCACATGGCGGTAACTACACAATATAGGATTCCAGTTAGTCGAGGTTAAATCGAAATAACCAATTTTAAAATGTTTCTTTCCGAAATAGAAAATCAACCCACTTTAATGAAATCCGCTACTAAACGTATATAACTAAACGTCTAATACAATAAGGTTTTGTTTTGTAAACATTTTTTTTAAAATCAGAAACCCTTATTTATTAGATTATGCTAATATTGCTGTGGTACTTTTATATCTCACTTTTGACCTACAAATGTACAACTTAATGAGCTAAATACTTTCTACAAAATATTAGCAAACCGTTAATTAAAAACTATTTGAGAGTTGGTAACTTAAACCTGCCTTCCACTTCAAGATATTTGTAACGGATCATTTAATTGCTCGTTCATATTTATTTGTGAATTTATTAGATATGATTGGAAGTATTGGTTGTTATATTGTGTCTCTTGGTGAAAGGAAGATATTGCATTTTCCTCAAATTTAATTTTGAGACCGTTTAATCAGAACCTGATTCTGAAATAGTATTTCGAAATGACGATCATAAATTTGTTGATAACAGGACACCACTCTTTTATGAACCTAAGCCAACACCCAGCTAAGTATGTTAATTTATATACTCACATACAACCTTCTTTTTGAAGTATTAGAGATACGTCTTCTCTGGAAGTCCTCGCGGTAGCGGGCAGTGACTGCTGGCAGTAAGCTATTGCTTTGAGGGAAATAAAGGGGACGTATTTCGTTGGAACTGCCAACCGCTACCGCGAGCACTTCCAGCGAAATGTACCTCAACACTCCAAATGCGTACTGCGTTAATTTTCAGCCCCGTTATTTATATTGTTGTGGTATTCATTACGATATGCAACCATTAAAAATAGATAACACGTGAAAAAATACACAGGCAGTAATCACATCGCGGAAGTAGTACAAACGGAAATGTGTCCTATCTCAACTGTTGATGACTCAAAGCGTCAAAGTACTAGTTCTGGTTCGTTTTTTTTTTTTTTTTTTTTTTTTTTTTGCACGTCCAGTCACGTATGGACAAAGAGAAATTGTTCCAAGAACAAAAGAATACGAGAAAGGCTAAACAAAAAAATCTTTTCTTTGGTCTCCTCGGCACCGAAAAAACGACAGTACAGTTACAATCCTAACGTGACGACATGAGGCGGTTGTTCCGTTAAAGGTTTTCTCTGTAGAGTACTGTTTTGCAAATACTGAAGAAGGCGTGCATTAAGGATACAAATCTGGATCGATGGTTAAGAAATGAGAACGAATTACTATGAAATGGCAGTACTGCTACTAGCCTAAAAACGAACAGGAATGAAGAAGTTCTCTGATGCGGCAATTAACTTGAAGGGTCGACTTTATAAACACATTAAGACCTGATCAATCAGCCACGGATCCGATCGTCTAAGTGAGCCGTTTCACCGGAAATGAACCAGCTCTTCATTTCGATACTACCTACTATTGTTTCGATCAAAATATCTATAGATAGGACCTTTGAACCTTTCTTAGTAACATAATCTTACTAATCAAAATGTGCCGCTATAAATGTTTATTAATGCAATAATACATAAATAACCAAGTATAATAGATTTGCATCAAAATGAGCGTAAAAGTAGTTGCTTCGATCAAATTAATGATATGGATCACTTCTGGTAACCCGGATTATTGATATATATATATATATATTGATAAGACCGCCAATTCCCAAAAGAGCTATTAACCACTTACTAGATGTTAACAACTTTAATATGTGTTGATCTGTAATATTTTAAATTAAAAAATTTCTACGTATAAATAAAAATCATCAACCAACAATTCACTTAAAATTTGAGCAAACTGTTTGAGTAAATCCAATCAATTCATTAAACGATTCCATTTGTAGTAAACATTGGATCGCTACAAACGGTACGAGGTATACAAAGACCCGTACCGGCGAAGAGAGGGGGTGTAGTGACGTAACTATGCGGGTTGCGTCACTGCTGTGACGTCACGGGTGCAACGACCTCACTCCCCACCGCTGCCCCAGTTAGTCAGCTGTTCCCCCCACCACCTGTCCAGGCATGGCCACGGCCTCGCCGGCTCCTGTCACCTGGAAATGTCATAAATCTCACCAGTAGATAGTAATACTATGACAACTAAATATGCACTGTGTGGTGACCACATATGAATTAGTAAACCTTTAGGAGGTGTGTTAATAAAGGAAGGCCGTGGTCAGGGATGACAAATTAAGTCCAAAATTACGGGTAGCTGTTTTTTTTTACTGAGTTTATTTATGGTAATTTATCAAACTCACTAAAAACGCTATTACTTTGACAAGTTCGTCCAAATCAAAATCAACTTTCGTCCTGCTGAACCGGTCTGAATCTTGTTCCACCTAGAATTTAATTCTATACAAAGTTTGACATGAGCTGTTTTTAAGTAACTTCAAAAATTAAACGAAGGCCAGTTATACCTATGTATTGGTTTAAAAAATAAACAAAAAACTAATCAATTGGGGTGGACAATGAAGAGTCTCGTTGTCCATTAGAGCCTCAACGTAAATTTTATATTATTAATCAGAGCCCCAGTTCTGTAATGTATTACCCTAATTAGTATGTTGGTAAATATTTATTTTTTAATTATGTTGTAACAAGGAGTTGAATACTGCGACACATTTTTATAACAGTTTCTTACAGTTTACAGTTATTTATAACGGTTCTTCACTAAAAATTACGAGTGATTATTTTTCATGAGGCCGTTTATTATCATCGAGTCATCAAATATTTGTTTGGAAGGGATGAAATGCCAGATTTATTTATTTCTATAAAAGCATTAAAGTAACTATACATCTTTTGTTTAAAAACACTAACACAATGGCTATTAAATTAATCTGTAGACATTTCTCTTTCATTTTCATGCTATATATTTCAGTTTCTTGTGATCTGTGTAATATTTTACATAATTAAGTGTTTGTGTAATGGAATCTGGAAGCAATTACGAGTTATATTCTTATATGAATTTAAAGATGGACATAATGCTTCCGAAACATCAATATTGTTTTAGGCTATTGAAAGAACTGTATATCGGTGGTTCTCAAGGTTTCAATATCGGGAATGAATCTCGTGGAAGGCTAGAAACAATGATGAAAGGCTTTAGTAGAGGGCAATCCATATCAGACAAATAGATATTTTTCAAAACGCTTAAATGTCAGCCATAGTTCTGTTATACGACACATTTATGCTATTGGGAAAAAAACAAATGGACCAGTGGGTGCCACATGGTCTGACTGATCTCCAGAAACATTGCTATAATGTCAGTCAGTTAAATTTAAAAAACAAAATATTCCATAATGTACACGAGGTAAATTTTCATTTCTGGAATTTATTGATTCAAAGGGAAAACGTTTCTTTGAACAAGGTATAAGAAAACCTTGCTGGGCGTTGGGAGAAATGCATTGAAGCTAACGGCAGTTATTTTAAAAAGAAATAATATCGTTAAAATTTATTTTTTCTTTCATTTGCCTCATAACCTAGGAACTGACATTTCATATGTTCAAGCCCAATATTAGGTAACATAACTTTACACGACAAGAATGTAGTCACAAGTCTAATTAAAAATAATATCCTTGAATGAAATGAACGACTGGTTCACTTTACATGAGCCGGCTAATCTCAATGAACGGCTATCGGATGTGCTACTGAGAGGCGAGTTCTCTTGGACGAAGTGCTGTATAGAACTAGATAATTATAGAATTGTTGGTCCTAAGAGAGGTTGGTAGCCCTGGCAGCACAAGTTCTTCAACTACTGAGACTAATCCTGTTTGTAAGTTCGAGCTTCAGGGGCGGGCGCAGCAGAAATGGAACTTCGCGAACAGAATTTATCAGAGAAAATAAATTATTCATTACTTTTAGAAGTCTCTTGTTGTAGTCCTGTGGATTTTTCTTCTCTTGTTTTGTTTGTTGCTCAAAGAAAGCGTTGTGTTAACCTTGTTCTTGGTCTTAGCGACCCCCGCCTTCACAAACCTCGAATACTTTTCGCATGTAATTCAATGTCAAACTTGTCATGTCATATGAATGGTTGTTAAAAATGGCTAAACAATGGTGGCTTCCAATAGATTATCGCATCGAACAAACATACTCCAGGAAGGAGATAGCATATTTCCCCAAATTTTGAATTAAGTGATCCGTCGGAACAAGTCAAACCCTTGCCTCAGGCATAAAACACCTGTGACAGCTACATCTAAATTTTAGAAAAAGGTTCTTCTGAAAAAATAATGGATTACCAGGTGAAAATATTTAAGTTTAGCGATCCTCTACCCGCTATAGAATTTGATTAGAAAACACCTGCGTCTAAATCACCTACTTACTCCTCGACGCAACTCTTCTTTGAAGAAAAATATTCTGTCCCTAACATGAAAGTCTCATCTCCGAATTTTAAACTTGAAAGGGAATCCATTGACTCGACTCCGAAAATGTAACATTATAAAGACTAAAGAGTGGAAAATGCCTACAGATATTAAGTCTGGTAGTCTTATGAAAGTGTTCAGTCTAACACAAAAGCAGTCTAAACCTTCCGAGAATAATTGATATTGTCATAAATGTAAGGCCTACAACATCTCTACCCATGCCAGATACTGATTTCCCCAACATCCTACACCAAGATAGTGTTCTTTTCTCTACATTAATATCATCGATTCCGACTTTATGAGTTCGAGAATGTATGGTATATTGAGATCATTATAAAGGGTTTTGTTGCTGACGTAATAAAGGGCATTTACTATTGTTCTCAGGACTATTGATTGAAAGGATTGGATACGCTGGATGTTCGTTTTTTTTTAATTTGCAATCCCCCCATAGCTCTATTCCGTATGTCCAGATTGGCTTAAGTATAACTTTTCAGATTAGTAATTAGAGACGGTACAGAAAAGGTTAGTTACTCAAGGTACAGCTAGTGCTCTTAGTGACCAAATTGGAACTTAGCGGAGGATGAAAGGTGTACCGCACACACCCGCAGACGTGACGACGTTGTCCGAGTTGTATAATAGAATCGATATGAATCCTCCTGCCTATGACATAACAAGCAGCCAAGGTTAGATAAAAATAAATCGTTTATTCTCG
This sequence comes from Acanthosoma haemorrhoidale, assembly GCA_930367205.1. Lineage (NCBI taxonomy): Eukaryota > Metazoa > Arthropoda > Insecta > Hemiptera > Acanthosomatidae > Acanthosoma > Acanthosoma haemorrhoidale. The sequence continues at coordinate 19,944,881 of OV884014.1, read as the reverse complement.
AGCGTTTAAAAAATGTCGGGTAGTTTTGTGGTTTTCCTATGTTTTTATTGTAACTCTTCAACTGAATTCGTCTTTTGTTTAGTCTGCTAACACACCAGCGGTTTTTGTTTAAGAGATATTTTATTTTAAGTCAAAGTCATCTCTTCTCTCAAAATATCACAAACTTTAGAAATTAAACGAAAGCGAATAGAAATTCTCGGAATTTTTTTAAGGATACACGAACACAGCTGTTTTTTATTCTCTGTTGAGTTTCAATCAAGACCATAGGGATTTTTCACTTTATAGGTCACTTATACATATATATATATATAATAATAATAAATAAAGTAAAAAAATAACAACTACTGATACAAGAGTCGACTAATTTTAATTTTACAGCTTCATCATGATACAGCACGTACAATCAAACATTTTGCCCGGTCTCGCCATTAAACAGCCAAAAAGATCCTTGAAAAAGCGAAGGCGCCGAGGCCGAATGACTGATTCTCAAAGCAACGGTGAAAGCCAGCCCCAGTCGGGAGTTAAAGGACCGAGAGGTTTCGCAACACGTCAAACCAGGACACCTGCTAGCAGAGAGCTCCAGGGGTTTCATCCAAGTCAATGGGGTATAATAATTTATTCCTCTGTGGTCCTCGTAAGGTTGCATTATAGTTTTTAATTCACTGGAGGGTTTAAATAAACGTGGGGGAACAACCAACCGCCCAATTTATGCAAACGTTCGTTTATTCGAATGAGTGGCTCATTATCATTACCAACCAAAATGTTCGTCAACAACAATACGTTTGCGGACATTTCTAATCGTTCCGACTGGTACGTGTTGGCTTAACACTAGTTGACTACAAGGCTCGGGGAGGAAAATTTACTCCCAGCGCTTTTATCTGTTTTAAGTTAAAAAGAGAATATCAATAATAAAAACTAGATTTCGTATATGACATTTTTTAAAAACGAGAAATACAACGCGTCGGCTTACTGATTTAAAAACGAATGATAAGAGTGTTTTATTTTTTTTTAAATGTTGCCAAATGATTTTGAGTTCTTAACTTCGCTAATTGAGCCAAAAATATGTATAAGAGATACAAACCGTACTTCCGTGGCAAGTCAGACTGGTGATAATGCTTCGATTTTTGGCTACAGTAGATTCCTACTTTCAAGTCTTATGTATTTTTTAGACTTATTTCAAAATTCCTGAAGTATGCCCAGCAATGGTAGAAAACATATAGTTGTATATATATACCTGTCCTTGTCACCTTCGAGCTCAGTTGGTTAATTTTTTTCCCTCCTCAATGAGGAGAGCAAAGAATTAAGTTTGCCTTTTACGATGTTGATTTTACAATAGTTGATCCCATATCTGATACGAAGTCAGTCAATAATACAAAACCCTCAGAACTCCCCCTTGTACCATCCGTCTCAATTGAACGAGGCCTAACAACAAATTTCTCTGACGTACCGACACCGCTTGAACCCTTATCACACGTTTGCAAAAGTGCGTGCTATTCACGTCTCAACTAAATTGAAAATTTTGAGAACTTGGTAAAACTTCTGTTGAAGTGAAAAACAACTATTCGAATTATCTTTTAATTTTATAAATTTTAAATCGCCTTTTAAGAAATAAAAAAATAAATTAATAACATCAATATTGAGACAATAACTCCAACTGTAATCAGCTCTAACGATATGAACTCCGCTATATTTTCATACTTTGGTGGGCTCTCCAGAATGTATGAAATTATTGTCGTACTATACTCTCTAAAGAGTCAATACCTAAGTAAACTCTCTGCCTGGGGTGCATGTTTAGTTTATCATTTTAGAAAATAAAGTTTTCAATAGCATTTTCGAGATCAATCTTAAACATTGATCCTGAGAATGCATTTCTATAATATATTAAGCAAAAGCGAAAACCCTCAAGAAGTAGGAAAGGTCTTATTCATAAGAGCCAGTTCTGTACTGTTTTGGGACTAGACTATAGCGCAGGTGTGTTGGCGCCGATCCTCAATTGCCCGATATAACGGTATCAAGTACCAAAGGGAGTGCAATAAACTTTCTCTTACACCCTTCCGAAGGGCCAGGTAAATCGCAGGTAAAATGTTCTCATTTCTCTCCGCGTCTTTGCCGAAGTAACACAATCTGCAGTGCGCTCGTGGAAGTTGCAACGCTAACATGTGATGATCGGTTTAAAACATTTTTGATTTCAGTGCCTTTATGTTACGAGCTCGGAGTGTGAGAACTCAAAGATAGAATCACCATCGACCTTAGCACGAGACGGCACAAACATAGAAAAGTTAGTAAAATATATTGGCAGTTAGTAAGCTTTTTTTATTTTGTCATTTCTTAGATCAAACCTAACTTTTATAATTCTATTTTAAGTGACTTGTTGCATGTATTATTAGAACCTTGACCATGTCTCTGGCAGGCATGACAGACACGCATGAATCACCCATAAACCATTACTAGACCAACCTTCGCGATCACTAATTTAATATTTTCAATGATTCTTAACAATACTTACAACATATTCGTGAAAACCTCAACTTTAAAGCACCCATGTTTACCTACAAGCAATGTTAGTATATCGTACAATTTTAAATGTTTAACGTTAAAAAATAAAAGATAATAAAGAATATATTTTGATAATAATTAGTCGTGGTAGGTGAACCTATTTTTAAATAATTATAACTAAATTATTAAATAAATGTAGGAAACCCAGGAGCACTTATTTTCAGACCTCAGTTTAATTTACTAACGACTTGATAGTATTTAAGGCGATAACTATACTCTTATCCTCAGTAAGTTTCAATATGAAATGTGAAATTTTAAATTTCTTTTCCAAGTTCGAACCCGCGAAAGATCTGGAAATAAAACAGTTTTTGGTTTAACGATCAGACATAAGCCCAACGACATAAAACCATTTTTATATTTTAATTTTTGCACATGGAGAATGAGGATTGCCTCTTTCAAACAGCCCGGGAGACTTCATTTGTCCTAATGTCTTTACTTTATAACACAACGTTTTTTTTCTCGATATCTGACTGAAATTAAATAGGTATGTCCTACAATACCTCAAAATAATCTGAATATTTTATAGCTAAAATACAAAAACAAATTAATATTTATAACAATTAATTTTTTTTTTCAACTAGTGATTGCAATTGCTAGATGTCCTCTTTATTTATCATAGGTTCCATCATTTCATAAAACGTGTTAAAGGTTTTCGTTAGCATCTACGAGATCAATCGTTATCAGGTCACTAATCCTGAAAATATCGACAATACATTTCTATAATATATTAAGCAAAAGCGAAAACCATCGAGAAGTAGGAAAGGTCTTATTCATAAGAGCCAGTTCTGTACTGTTTTGGGACTAGACTATAGCGCAGGTGTGTTGGCGCCGATCCTCAATTGCCCGATATAACGGTATCAAGTACCAAAGGGAGTGCAATAAACTTTCTCTTACACCCTTCCGAAGGGCCAGGTAAATCGCAGGTAAAATGTTCTCATTTCTCTCCGCGTCTTTGCCGAAGTAACACAATCTGCAGTGCGCTCGTGGAAGTTGCAACGCTAACATGTGATGATCGGTTTAAAACATTTTTGATTTGATCGTGTCGTGTCAGTGCCTTTATGTTACGAGCTCGGAGTGTGAGAACTCAAAGATAGAATCACCATCGACCTTAGCACGAGACGGCACAAACATAGAAAAGTTAGTAAAATATATTGGCAGTTAGTAAGCTTTTTTTATTTTGTCATTTCTTAGATCAAACCTAACTTTTATAATTCTATTTTAAGTGACTTGTTGCATGTATTATTAGAACCTTGACCATGTCTCTGGCAGGCATGACAGACACGCATGAATCACCCATAAACCATTACTAGACCAACCTTCGCGATCACTAATTTAATATTTTCAACGATTCTTAACAATACTTACAACATATTCGTGAAAACCTACAACTTTAAATCAGTTTCCTACAGAGCTGTATACAGAAATGTTAACCCACAAGCAATGTTAGTATATCGTACAAGTTTAAATGTTTAACGTTAAAAAATAAAAGATAAGTGAAGAATATATTTTGATAATAATTAGTGGCGGTGGTAGGTGAACCTATTTTTAAATAATTATAACTAAATCATTGAAAAATTGCAGGATTCCTAGGAGCGCCTGTTTTCAGATCTCAGATAAATTTATTAATTATTTAACGACAGAATAGTATTTAATGGCAATTAAAACCATCATATTCTTGTATATAACTTATGTCTTTAACTATACTCTTGTCCTAGTTTTAATATGAAGTGTGTAAACTAAAAAATTCATCTCTCCGTATGAACTCGGATCATTTTTAAATTATTTTTGAATTATGCGCAATAGCCAATCAAGTACCTTACTAATTTCTTTATTTATTAATTAAATTAGTATAATTAAATGTATTTCATTTTTTTTTTTAGATTGTCTTTACAACATAAAGATGATGTGAATTAAGTGTATTACAGGTCCGTTCTTTATTTAAGCTATCGTTAAGTTTTCGGAGTTCAGTGCCGTTTTGAATCGCGAATGTTAATGTTATTACCTCGGGAAGTGTCAGGAAGTCCGATAACAACAATGCAGCGATAGCCGATCAAGTACTTTACTACATTTTTTATCTATTAATTAAAATTGTATAATTAAATGTAATTCCTTTTTTTTAGATTCTCTTTACAGCGTAAAGATGATGTGGATTAAGTGTATTACAGGTCCATTCTTTATTTAAGCCATCGTTAAGTTCTCGGAGTTCAGTGCCGTTTTGACTAGCAAATGTTTATGTTATTACATTGGGAAGTGTCAGGAAGTCCGGAAACAAAAATGGAGTGATAGCCGATCAAGTACCTTACAACATTTTTTATCTATTAATTAAATTTGTATAATTAAATGTAATTCCATTTTTTTAGATTCTCTTACAACATAAAGATGATGTGGATTAAGTGTATTACAGGTCCGTTCTTTACTTAAGCTGTGAGTTATGTATCATTAAGTTTTCGGAGTTCAGTGCCGTTTTAAATCGCGAATTTTTATGTTATATCTCGGGAAGTCCGAAAACAACATTGCAGGGATAGCCGATCAAGTACCTTAATATACCTTTTATCTATTCATTACATTTGTATAAAAAAATGTACTTCTTACTTTTTAGCTTCTTTGTACAACACAAGGATAATGTGGATTCAGTATATTACAGGTCCGTTCTTTTTTAAAAGTGTGTGTATAGTGTCGTTAAGTTTTCAGAGTTTAGTGCCGTTTTAAATCGCGATTTTTTATGTAATTACCTCGGAAAGTGTCAGGAGGCCCGCTAACAACAATGCAGCGATAGCCGATCAAGTACCTTACTACATTTTTTTATCTATTAACTAAGTTTGTATAATTAAACTTAATTCCTTTTTTTTAGATTCTCTTTACACCACAAAGATGATGTGGATAAAGTGTATTACAGGTCCGTTCTTTACTTAAGCTGTGAGTTATGTATTGTTAAGTTTACAGAGTTTAGTGCCGTTTTAAATCGCTAATTTTTACGTTATTACCTCGGGAAGTCCGGTAACCACACTGCAGGGATAGCTGATCAAGTACCTAATTATACCTTTTATCTATTAATTACATTTGTATCAAAAAATGTACTTCTTCCTTTATAGCTTCTTTGTACAACACAAGGATAATGTGGATTTAGTGTATTACAGGTCCGTTCTATTTTAAAAGTGTGAGTATAGTGTCGTTAAGTTTTCAGAGTTTAGTGCCGTTTTAAATCGCGATTTTTTATGTAATTACCTCAAAGTGTCCAGACGTCCTGGAACAACAATGCAGCGATAGTAGATCAAGTACCTTACTACATTTTTTCATCTATTAATTAAATTTATTTCCCATTTTTTTAGATTCTCTTACAACGTGAAGATGATGTGGATTAAGTGTATTACAGGTCCGTTCTTTATTTAAGCTGTGAGTTATGTACTGTTAAGTTAACGGAGTTCAGTGCCATTTTGAATAGCGAATGTTTATGTTATTACCTCGGGAAGTCCGAAAACAACATTGCAGGGATAGCCGATCAAGTACCTTAATATACCTTTTATCTATTAATTACATTTGTATAAAAAAATGTACTTCTTACTTTTTAGCTTCTTTGTACAACACAAGGATAATGTGGATTAAGTGTATTACAGGTCCGTTCTTTATTTAAGCTGTGAGTTATGTACTGTTAAGTTTTCGGAGTTCAGTGCCGTTTTGAATAGCGAATGTTTATGTTATTACCTCGGGAAGTGTCAGGAAGTCCTGGAACAACAATGCAGCGATAGTAGATCAAGTACCTTACTACATTTTTTTATCTATTAACTAAATTTGTATAATTAAATTTAATTCCTTTTTTTTAGATTTCTTCTCAACGTAAAGATGATGTGGATTAAGTGTATTACAGGTCCGTTCTTTACTTAAGCTGTGAGTTATATATAGTTAAGTTTACGGAGTTCAGTGCCGTTTTAAATCGCAAATGTTTATGTTATTACCTCGGGAAGTGTCGGAAAGTCCTGGAACCACACTGCAGGGATAGCCGATCAAGTACCTTACTACATTTTTTTATCTATTGATTAAATTTGTATAATTAAATTTATTCCCATTTTTTTCAGACTCTCTTACAACATAAAGATGATGAGGATTAAGTGTATTACAGGTCCGTTCTTTATTTAAGCTGTGCGTTATGTATCATTAAGTTTACGGAGTTCAGTGCCGTTTTAAATCGCAAATGTTTATGTTATTACCTTGGGAAGTGTCGGGAAGTCCTGGAACCACACTGCAGGGATAGCCGATCAAGTACCTTACTAAATTTTTTTTTCTATTGATTAAATTTGTATAATTAAATTTATTCCCATTTTTTTAGACTCTCTTATAACATAAAGATGATGTGGATTAAGTTTATTACAGGTCCGTTCTTTATTTAAGCTATCGTAAAGTTTTCGGAGTACAGTACCGTTTTGAATAGCGAATGTTTATGTTATTACCTCGGGAAGTCCGAAAACAACATTGCAGGGATAGCCGATCAAGTACCTTAATATACCTTTTATCTATTAATTACATTTGTATAAAAAAATGTACTTCTTACTTTTTAGCTTCTTTGTACAACACAAGGATAATGTGGATTCAGTGTATTACAGGTCCTTTCTATTTTTAAGGTGTGAGTATAGTGTCGTTAAGTTTTCGGAGTTTAGTGCCATTTTAAATCGCGATTTTTTATGTAATTACCTCGGAAAGTGTCAGGAGACCTGCTAACAACAATGCAGCGATAGCCGATCAAGTACCTTACTACATTTTTTTATCTATTAACTAAATTTGTATAATTAAATTTAATTCCTTTTTTTTTAGATTTCTTCTCAACGTAAAGATGATGTGGATTAAGTGTATTACAGGTCCGTTCTTTACTTAAGCTGTGAGTTATATATAGTTAAGTTTACGGAGTTCAGTGCCGTTTTAAATCGCAAATGTTTATGTTATTACCTCGGGAAGTGTCGGAAAGTCCTGGAACCACACTGCAGGGATAGCCGATCAAGTACCTTACTACATTTTTTTATCTATTGATTAAATTTGTATAATTAAATTTATTCCCATTTTTTCAGACTCTCTTACAACATAAAGATGATGTGGATTAAGTGTATTACAGGTCCGTTCTTTATTTAAGCTGTGAGTTATGTACTGTTAAGTTTACGGAGTTCAGTGCCATTTTGAATAGCGAATGTTTATGTTATTACCTCGGGAAGTCCGAAAACAACATTGCAGGGATAGCCGATCAAGTACCTTAATATACCTTTTATCTATTAATTACATTTGTATAAAAAAATGTACTTCTTACTTTTTAGCTTCTTTGTACAACACAAGGATAATGTGGATTCAGTGTATTACAGGTCCTTTCTATTTTTAAGGTGTGAGTATAGTGTCGTTAAGTTTTCGGAGTTTAGTGCCATTTTAAATCGCGATTTTTTATGGAATTACCTCGGAAAGTGTCAGGAGACCTGCTAACAACAATGCAGCGATAGCCGATCAAGTACCTTACTACATTTTTTTATCTATTAACTAAATTTGTATAATTAAATTTAATTCCTTTTTTTTAGATTTCTTCTCAACGTAAAGATGATGTGGATTAAGTGTATTACAGGTCCGTTCTATTTTTAAGGTGTGAGTATAGTGTCGTTAAGTTTTCGGAGTTCAGTGCCGTTTTGAATAGCGAATGTTTATGTTATTACCTCGGGAAGTGTCAGGAAGTCCGATAACAACACTGCAGGAATAGCCGATCAAGTACCTTACTACATTTTTTTATCTATTGATTAAATTTGTATAATTAAATTTATTCCAATTTTTTTAGACTCTCTTACAACATAAAGATGATGAGGATTAAGTGTATTACAGGTCCGTTCTTTATTTAAGCTGTGCGTTATGTATCATTAAGTTTACGGAGTTCAGTGCCGTTTTAAATCGCAAATGTTTATGTTATTACCTTGGGAAGTGTCGGGAAGTCCTGGAACCACACTGCAGGGATAGCCGATCAAGTACCTTACTAAATTTTTTTTTCTATTGATTAAATTTGTATAATTAAATTTATTCCCATTTTTTTAGACTCTCTTATAACATAAAGATGATGTGGATTAAGTTTATTACAGGTCCGTTCTTTATTTAAGCTATCGTAAAGTTTTCGGAGTACAGTACCGTTTTGAATAGCGAATGTTTATGTTATTACCTCGGGAAGTCCAGAAACCACAATGCAGCGATAGCCGATCAAGCACCTTACTACATTTTTTTATCTATTAACTAAATTTGTATAATTAAATTTAATTCCTTTTTTTTAGATTCTCTTTACAGTACAAAGATGATGTGGATTAAGTGTATTACAGGTCCGTTCTTTATTTACGCTATCGTAAAGTTTTCGGAGCTCAGTGCCGTTTTGAATAGCGAATGTTTATGTTATTACCTCGGGAAGTCCGGAAACCACAATGCAGCGATAGCCGATCAAGCACCTTACTACATTTTTTTATCTATTAACTAAATTTGTATAATTAAATTTAATTCCTTTTTTTTAGATTCTCTTTACAATACAAAGATGATGTGGATTAAGTGTATTACAGGTCCGTTCTTTATTTACGCTGTGAGTTATGTATTGTTAAGTTTACGGAGTTCAGTGCCGTTTTAAATCGCAAATGTTAATGTTATTACCTCGGGAAGTGTCGGGAAGTCCTGGAACCACACTGCAGGATAGCCGATCAAGTACCTTACTACATTTTTTTATCTATTGATTAAATTTGTATGATAAATTTTTTCCCATTTTTTTAGACTCTCTTACAACATAAAGATGATGTGGATTAAGTGTATTACAGGTCCGTTCTTTATTTAAGCTGTGAGTTATGTACTGTTAAGTTTACGGAGTTCAGTGCCATTTTGAATAGCGAATGTTTATGTTATTACCTCGGGAAGTCCGAAAACAACATTGCAGGGATAGCCGATCAAGTACCTTAATATACCTTTTATCTATTAATTACATTTGTATAAAAAAATGTACTTCTTACTTTTTAGCTTCTTTGTACAACACAAGGATAATGTGGATTAAGTGTATTACAGGTCCGTTCTTTATTTAAGCTGTGAGTTATGTACTGTTAAGTTTACGGAGTTCAGTGCCATTTTGAATAGCGAATGCTTATGTTATTACCTCGGGAAGTGTCGGGAAGTCCTGGAACCACACTGCAGGGATAGCCGATCAAGTACCTTACTACATTTTTTTATCTATTGATTAAATTTGTATGATAAATTTTTTCCCATTTTTTTAGACTCTCTTACAACATAAAGATGATGTGGATTAAGTGTATTACAGGTCCGTTCTTTATTTACGCTGTGAGTTATGTATTGTTAAGTTTACGGAGTTCAGTGCCGTTTTAAATCGCAAATGTTAATGTTATTACCTCGGGAAGTGTCGGGAAGTCCTGGAACCACACTGCAGGATAGCCGATCAAGTACCTTACTACATTTTTTTATCTATTGATTAAATTTGTATGATAAATTTTTTCCCATTTTTTTAGACTCTCTTACAACATAAAGATGATGTGGATTAAGTGTATTACAGGTCCGTTCTTTATTTACGCTGTGAGTTATGTATTGTTAAGTTTACGGAGTTCAGTCCCGTTTTAAATCGCAAATGTTAATGTTATTACCTCGGGAAGTGTCGGGAAGTCCTGGAACCACACTGCAGGATAGCCGATCAAGTACCTTACTACATTTTTTTATCTATTGATTAAATTTGTATGATAAATTTTTTCCCATTTTTTTAGACTCTCTTACAACATAAAGATGATGTGGATTAAGTGTATTACAGGTCCGTTCTTTATTTAAGCTGTGAGTTATGTACTGTTAAGTTTACGGAGTTCAGTGCCATTTTGAATAGCGAATGTTTATGTTATTACCTCGGGAAGTCCGAAAACAACATTGCAGGGATAGCCGATCAAGTACCTTAATATACATTTTATCTATTAATTACATTTGTATAAAAAAATGTACTTCTTACTTTTTAGCTTCTTTGTACAACACAAGGATAATGTGGATTCAGTGTATTACAGGTCCGTTCTTTACTTAAGCTGTGAGTTATGTATTGTTAAGTTTACAGAGTTCAGTGCCGTTTTAAATCGCTAATTTTTACGTTATTACCTCGGGAAGTCCGGAAACCACACTGCAGGGATAGCTGATCAAGTACCTAATTATACCTTTTATCTATTAATTACATTTGTTTAATAAAATGTACTTCTTTCTTTATAGCTGCTCTGTACAACACAAGGATAATGTGGATTAAGTGTATTACAGGTCCGTTCTATTTTAAAGGTTTGAGTATAGTGTCGTTAAGTTTTCGGAGTTAAGTGCCGTTTTAAATCGCGAATTTTTATGTTATTACTTTGGGAAGTGTCGGGAAGTCCGGAAACAACAATGCAGCGATAGCCGATCAAGTACCTTACTACATTTTTTCATCTATTAATTAAATTTATTTCCCATTTTTTTAGATTCTCTTACAACGTGAAGATGATGTGGATTAAGTGTATTACAGGTCCGTTCTTTATTTAAGCTGTGAGTTATCTACTGTTAAGTTTACGGAGTTCAGTGCCATTTTGAATAGCGAATGTTTATGTTATTACCTCGGGAAGTCCGAAAACAACATTGCAGGGATAGCCGATCAAGTACCTTAATATACCTTTTATCTATTAATTACATTTGTATAAAAAAATGTACTTCTTACTTTTTAGCTTCTTTGTACAACACAAGGATAATGTGGATTCAGTGTATTACAGGTCCGTTCTTTTTTTAAAGTGTGTGTATAGTGTCGTTAAGTTTTCGGAGTTTAGTGCCATTTTAAATCGCGATTTTTTATGTAATTACCTCGGAAGGTGTCAGGAAGCCCGCTAACAACAATGCAGCGATAGCCGATCAAGTACCTTACTACATTTTTTTATCTATTGATTAAATTTGTATAATTAAATTTATTCCCATTTTTTTAGACTCTCTTACAACATAAAGATGATGTGGATTAAGTGTATTACAGGTCCGTTCTTTATTTAAGCTGTGAGTTATGTACTGTTAAGTTTACGGAGTTCAGTGCCATTTTGAATAGCGAATGTTTATGTTATTACCTCGGGAAGTCCGAAAACAACATTGCAGGGATAGCCGATCAAGTACCTTAATATACATTTTATCTATTAATTACATTTGTATAAAAAAATGTACTTCTTACTTTTTAGCTTCTTTGTACAACACAAGGATAATGTGGATTCAGTGTATTACAGGTCCGTTCTTAACTTAAGCTGTGAGTTATGTATTGTTAAGTTCACAGAGTTCAGTGCCGTTTTAAATCGCTAATTTTTACGTTATTACCTCGGGAAGTCCGGAAACCACACTGCAGGGATAGCTGATCAAGTACCTAATTATACCTTTTATCTATTAATTACATTTGTTTAATAAAATGTACTTCTTTCTTTATAGCTTCTCAGTACAACACAAGGATAATGTGGATTAAGTGTATTACAGGTCCGTTCTATTTTAAAGGTTTGAGTATAGTGTCGTTAAGTTTTCGGAGTTAAGTGCCGTTTTAAATCGCGAATTTTTATGTTATTACTTTGGGAAGTGTCGGGAAGTCCGGAAACAACAATGCAGCGATAGCCGATCAAGTACCTTACTACATTTTTTCATCTATTAATTAAATTTATTTCCCATTTTTTTAGATTCTCTTACAACGTGAAGATGATGTGGATTAAGTGTATTACAGGTCCGTTCTTTATTTAAGCTGTGAGTTATGTACTGTTAAGTTTACGGAGTTCAGTGCCATTTTGAATAGCGAATGTTTATGTTATTACCTCGGGAAGTCCGAAAACAACATTGCAGGGATAGCCGATCAAGTACCTTAATATACCTTTTATCTATTAATTACATTTGTATAAAAAAATGTACTTCTTACTTTTTAGCTTCTTTGTACAACACAAGGATAATGTGGATTAAGTGTATTACAGGTCCGTTCTTTATTTAAGCTGTGAGTTATGTACTGTTAAGTTTACGGAGTTCAGTGCCATTTTGAATAGCGAATGCTTATGTTATTACCTCGGAAAGTGTCGGGAAGTCCGGAAACTACAATGCAGCGATAGCCGATCAAGTACCTTACTATATTTTTTTATCTATTAATTAAATTAGTATAATTATATGTATTTCATTTTTTTTATATTCTCTTTACAACACAAAGATGATGTGGATTAAGTGTATTACAGGTCCGTTCTTTACTTAAGCTGTGAGTTATATATAGTTAAGTTTACGGAGTTCAGTCCCTTTTTAAATCGCAAATGTTTATGTTATTACCTCGGGAAGTGTCGGAAAGTCCTGCAACCACACAGCAGGGATAGCCGATCAAGTACCTTACTACATTTTTTTATCTATTGATTAAATTTGTATGATAAATTTTTTCCTATTTTTTTAGACTCTCTTACAACATAAAGATGATGTGGATTAAGTGTATTACAGGTCCGTTCTTTATTTAAGCTGTGAGTTATGTACTGTTAAGTTTACGGAGTTCAGTGCCATTTTGAATAGCGAATGTTTATGTTATTACCTCGGGAAGTCCGAAAACAACATTGCAGGGATAGCCGATCAAGTACCTTAATATACCTTTTATCTATTAATTACATTTGTATAAAAAAAATGTACTTCTTATTTTTTAGATTATCTTTACAACGTAAAGATGATGTGGATTAAGTGTATTGCAAGTAGGTTCTTTATTTAAGCTGTGAGTTATGTACTGTTAAGTTTACGGAGTTCAGTGCCGATTTAAATCGCGAATTTTTATGTTATCACCTCGGAAAGTGTCGGGAAGTCCGGAAACTACAATGCAGGGATAGCTGATCAAGTACCTTCCTCTACCTTCTTTCTATTTATTAAATTTGTATAATTAATGTAATTCCTTTTTTTTTAGATTCTCTTTACAACGTAAAGATGATGTGGATTAAGTGTATTACAGGTCCGTTCTATTTTTAAGGTGTGAGTATAGTGTCGTTAAGTTTTCGGAGTTCAGTGCCGTTTTGAATAGCGAATGTTTATGTTATTACCTCGGGAAGTGTCAGGAAGTCCTGGAACCACACTGCAGGGATAGCCGATCAAGTACCTTAATAAATTTTTTTTTCTATTGATTAAATTTGTATAATTAAATTTATTCCCATTTTTTTAGACTCTCTTATAACATAAAGATGATGTGGATTAAGTTTATTACAGGTCCGTTCTTTATTTAAGCTATCGTAAAGTTTTCGGAGTACAGTACCGTTTTGAATAGCGAATGTTTATGTTATTACCTCGGGAAGTCCGGAAACCACAATGCAGCGATAGCCGATCAAGCACCTTACTACATTTTTTTATCTATTAACTAAATTTGTATAATTAAATTTAATTCCTTTTTTTTAGATTCTCTTTACAATACAAAGTTGATGTGGATTAAGTGTATTACAGGTCCGTTCTTTATTTACGCTATCGTAAAGTTTTCGGAGCTCAGTGCCGTTTTGAATAGCGAATGTTTATGTTATTACCTCGGGAAGTCCGGAAACCACAATGCAGCGATAGCCGATCAAGAACCTTACTACATTTTTTTATCTATTAACTAAATTTGTATAATTAAATTTAATTCCTTTTTTTTAGACTCTCTTACAACATAAAGATGATGTGGATTAAGTGTATTACAGGTCCGTTCTATTTTTAAGGTGTGAGTTATGTACTGTTAAGTTTACGGAGTTCAGTGCCATTTTGAATAGCGAATGTTTATGTTATTACCTCGGGAAGTCCGAAAACAACATTGCAGGGATAGCCGATCAAGTACCTTAATATACATTTTATCTATTAATTACATTTGTATAAAAAAATGTACTTCTTACTTTTTAGCTTCTTTGTACAACACAAGGAAAATGTGGATTCAGTGTATTACAGGTCCGTTCTTTACTTAAGCTGTGAGTTATGTATTGTTAAGTTTACAGAGTTTAGTGCCGTTTTAAATCGCTAATTTTTACGTTATTACCTCGGGAAGTCCGGAAACCACACTGCAGGGATAGCTGATCAAGTACCTAATTATACCTTTTATCTATTAATTACATTTGTTTAATAAAATGTACTTCTTTCTTTATAGCTTCTCTGTACAACACAAGGATAATGTGGATTAAGTGTATTACAGGTCCGTTCTATTTTAAAGGTTTGAGTATAGTGTCGTTAAGTTTTCGGAGTTAAGTGCCGTTTTAAATCGCGAATTTTTATGTTATTACTTTGGGAAGTGTCGGGAAGTCCGGAAACAACAATGCAGCGATAGCCGATCAAGTACCTTACTACATTTTTTCATCTATTAATTAAATTTATTTCCCATTTTTTTAGATTCTCTTACAACGTGAAGATGATGTGGATTAAGTGTATTACAGGTCCGTTCTTTATTTAAGCTGTGAGTTATGTACTGTTAAGTTTACGGAGTTCAGTGCCATTTTGAATAGCGAATGTTTATGTTATTACCTCGGGAAGTCCGAAAACAACATTGCAGGGATAGCCGATCAAGTACCTTAATATACCTTTTATCTATTAATTACATTTGTATAAAAAAATGTACTTCTTACTTTTTAGCTTCTTTGTACAACACAAGGATAATGTGGATTCAGTCTATTACAGGTCCGTTCTTTTTTTAAAGTGTGAGTATAGTGTCGTTAAGTTCTCGGAGTTTAGTGCCGTTTTAAATCGCGAATTTTTATGAAATTACCTCGAAAGTGTCCGGACGTCCTGGAACAACAATGCAGCGATAGTAGATCAAGTACCTTACTACATTTTTTTATCTATTAACTAAATTTGTATAATTAAATTTAATTCCTTTTTTTTAGATTTCTTCTCAACGTAAAGATGATGTGGATTAAGTGTATTACAGGTCCGTTCTTTACTTAAGCTGTGAGTTATATATAGTTAAGTTTACGGAGTTCAGTGCCGTTTTAAATCGCAAATGTTTATGTTATTACCTCGGGAAGTGTCGGAAAGTCCTGGAACCACACTGCAGGGATAGCCGATCAAGTACCTTACTACATTTTTTATCTATTGATTAAATTTGTATAATTAAATTTATTCCCATTTTTTCAGACTCTCTTACAACATAAAGATGATGAGGATTAAGTGTATTACAGGTCCGTTCTTTATTTAAGCTGTGCGTTATGTATCATTAAGTTTACGGAGTTCAGTGCCGTTTTAAATCGCAAATGTTTATGTTATTACCTTGGGAAGTGTCGGGAAGTCCTGGAACCACACTGCAGGGATAGCCGATCAAGTACCTTACTAAATTTTTTTTTCTATTGATTAAATTTGTATAATTAAATTTATTCCCATTTTTTTAGACTCTCTTATAACATAAAGATGATGTGGATTAAGTTTATTACAGGTCCGTTCTTTATTTAAGCTATCGTAAAGTTTTCGGAGTACAGTACCGTTTTGAATAGCGAATGTTTATGTTATTACCTCGGGAAGTCCGGAAACCACATTGCAGGGATAGCCGATCAAGTACCTTAATATACCTTTTATCTATTAATTACATTTGTATAAAAAAATGTACTTCTTACTTTTTAGCTTCTTTGTACAACACAAGGATAATGTGGATTCAGTGTATTACAGGTCCTTTCTATTTTTAAGGTGTGAGTATAGTGTCGTTAAGTTTTCGGAGTTTAGTGCCATTTTAAATCGCGATTTTTTATGTAATTACCTCGGAAAGTGTCAGGAGACCTGCTAACAACAATGCAGCGATAGCCGATCAAGTACCTTACTACATTTTTTTATCTATTAACTAAATTTGTATAATTAAATTTAATTCCTTTTTTTTTAGATTTCTTCTCAACGTAAAGATGATGTGGATTAAGTGTATTACAGGTCCGTTCTTTACTTAAGCTGTGAGTTATATATAGTTAAGTTTACGGAGTTCAGTGCCGTTTTAAATCGCAAATGTTTATGTTATTACCTCGGGAAGTGTCGGAAAGTCCTGGAACCACACTGCAGGGATAGCCGATCAAGTACCTTACTACATTTTTTTATCTATTGATTAAATTTGTATAATTAAATTTATTCCCATTTTTTCAGACTCTCTTACAACATAAAGATGATGTGGATTAAGTGTATTACAGGTCCGTTCTTTATTTAAGCTGTGAGTTATGTACTGTTAAGTTTACGGAGTTCAGTGCCATTTTGAATAGCGAATGTTTATGTTATTACCTCGGGAAGTCCGAAAACAACATTGCAGGGATAGCCGATCAAGTACCTTAATATACCTTTTATCTATTAATTACATTTGTATAAAAAAATGTACTTCTTACTTTTTAGCTTCTTTGTACAACACAAGGATAATGTGGATTAAGTGTATTACAGGTCCGTTCTTTATTTAAGCTGTGAGTTATGTACTGTTAAGTTTACGGAGTTCAGTGCCATTTTGAATAGCGAATGCTTATGTTATTACCTCGGAAAGTGTCGGGAAGTCCGGAAACTACAATGCAGCGATAGCCGATCAAGTACCTTCCTCTACCTTCTTTCTATTTATTAAATTTGTATAATTAATGTAATTCCTTTTTTTTTAGATTCTCTTTACAACGTAAAGATGATGTGGATTAAGTGTATTACAGGTCCGTTCTATTTTTAAGGTGTGAGTATAGTGTCGTTAAGTTTTCGGAGTTCAGTGCCGTTTTGAATAGCGAATGTTTATGTTATTACCTCGGGAAGTGTCAGGAAGTCCTGGAACCACACTGCAGGGATAGCCGATCAAGTACCTTAATAAATTTTTTTTTCTATTGATTAAATTTGTATAATTATATGTATTTCATTTTTTTTATATTCTCTTTACAACACAAAGATGATGTGGATTAAGTGTATTACAGGTCCGTTCTTTATTTACGCTGTGAGTTATGTATCGTTAAGTTTACGGAGTTCAGTGCCATTTTAAATCGCAAATGTTTATGTTATTACCTCGGGAAGTGTCGGAAAGTCCTGGAACCACACTGCAGGGATAGCCGATCAAGTACCTTACTACATTTTTTTATCTATTGATTAAATTTGTATAATTAAATTTATTCCCATTTTTTCAGACTCTCTTACAACATAAAGATGATGTGGATTAAGTGTATTACAGGTCCGTTCTTTATTTAAGCTGTGAGTTATGTACTGTTAAGTTTACGGAGTTCAGTGCCATTTTGAATAGCGAATGTTTATGTTATTACCTCGGGAAGTCCGAAAACAACATTGCAGGGATAGCCGATCAAGTACCTTAATATACCTTTTATCTATTAATTACATTTGTATAAAAAAATGTACTTCTTACTTTTTAGCTTCTTTGTACAACACAAGGATAATGTGGATTCAGTGTATTACAGGTCCGTTCTTTATTTAAGCTGTGAGTTATGTACTGTTAAGTTTACGGAGTTCAGTGCCGTTTTGAATAGCGAATGTTTATGTTATTACCTCGGGAAGTCCGAAAACAACATTGCAGGGATAGCCGATCAAGTACCTTAATATACCTTTTATCTATTAATTACATTTGTATAAAAAAATGTACTTCTTACTTTTTAGCTTCTTTGTACAACACAAGGATAATGTGGATTCAGTGTATTACAGGTCCGTTCTTTATTTAAGCTGTGAGTTATGTACTGTTAAGTTTACGGAGTTCAGTGCCGTTTTGAATAGCGAATGTTTATGTTATTACCTCGGGAAGTCCGAAAACAACATTGCAGGGATAGCCGATCAAGTACCTTAATATACCTTTTATCTATTAATTACATTTGTATAAAAAAATGTACTTCTTACTTTTTAGCTTCTTTGTACAACACAAGGATAATGTGGATTAAGTGTATTACAGGTCCGTTCTTTATTTAAGCTGTGAGTTATGTACTGTTAAGTTTACGGAGTTCAGTGCCATTTTGAATAGCGAATGTTTATGTTATTACCTCGGGAAGTCCGAAAACAACATTGCAGGGATAGCCGATCAAGTACCTTAATATACCTTTTATCTATTAATTACATTTGTATAAAAAAATGTACTTCTTACTTTTTAGCTTCTTTGTACAACACAAGGATAATGTGGATTAAGTGTATTACAGGTCCGTTCTTTATTTAAGCTGTGAGTTATGTACTGTTAAGTTTAGGGTGTTCAGTGCCATTTTGAATAGCGAATGTTTATGTTATTACCTCGGGAAGTCCGAAAACAACATTGCAGGGATAGCCGATCAAGTACCTTAATATACCTTTTATCTATTAATTACATTTGTATAAAAAAATGTACTTCTTACTTTTTAGCTTCTTTGTACAACACAAGGATAATGTGGATTAAGTGTATTACAGGTCCGTTCTTTATTTAAGCTGTGAGTTATGTACTGTTAAGTTTACGGAGTTCAGTGCCGTTTTAAATCGCAAATGTTTATGTTATTACCTCGGGAAGTGTCAGGAGACCTGCTAACAACAATGCAGCGATAGCCGATCAAGTACCTTACTACATTTTTTTATCTATTAACTAAATTTGTATAATTAAATTTAATTCCTTTTTTTTAGATTTCTTCTCAACGTAAAGATGATGTGGATTAAGTGTATTACAGGTCCGTTCTTTACTTAAGCTGTGAGTTATATATAGTTAAGTTTACGGAGTTCAGTGCCGTTTTAAATCGCAAATGTTTATGTTATTACCTCGGGAAGTGTCGGAAAGTCCTGGAACCACACTGCAGGGATAGCCGATCAAGTACCTTACTACATTTTTTTATCTATTGATTAAATTTGTATAATTAAATTTATTCCCATTTTTTCAGACTCTCTTACAACATAAAGATGATGAGGATTAAGTGTATTACAGGTCCGTTCTTTATTTAAGCTGTGCGTTATGTATCATTAAGTTTACGGAGTTCAGTGCCGTTTTAAATCGCAAATGTTTATGTTATTACCTTGGAAGGTGTCAGGAAGCCCGCTAACAACAATGCAGCGATAGCCGATCAAGTACCTTACTACATTTTTTTATCTATTGATTAAATTTGTATAATTAAATTTATTCCCATTTTTTTAGACTCTCTTACAACATAAAGATGATGTGGATTAAGTTTATTACAGGTCCGTTCTTTATTTAAGCTATCGTAAAGTTTTCGGAGTACAGTACCGTTTTGAATAGCGAATGTTTATGTTATTACCTCGGGAAGTCCGAAAACAACATTGCAGGGATAGCCGATCAAGTACCTTAATATACCTTTTATCTATTAATTACATTTGTATAAAAAAATGTACTTCTTACTTTTTAGCTTCTTTGTACAACACAAGGATAATGTGGATTCAGTGTATTACAGGTCCGTTCTATTTTTAAGGTGTGAGTATAGTGTCGTTAAGTTTTCGGAGTTCAGTGCCGTTTTGAATAGCGAATGTTTATGTTATTACCTCGGGAAGTCCGAAAACAACATTGCAGGGATAGCCGATCAAGTACCTTAATATACCTTTTATCTATTAATTACATTTGTATAAAAAAATGTACTTCTTACTTTTTAGCTTCTTTGTACAACACAAGGATAATGTGGATTCAGTGTATTACAGGTCCGTTCTATTTTTAAGGTGTGAGTTATGTACTGTTAAGTTTACGGAGTTCAGTGCCATTTTGAATAGCGAATGTTTATGTTATTACCTCGGGAAGTCCGAAAACAACATTGCAGGGATAGCCGATCAAGTACCTTAATATACCTTTTATCTATTAATTACATTTGTATAAAAAAATGTACTTCTTACTTTTTAGCTTCTTTGTACAACACAAGGATAATGTGGATTCAGTGTATTACAGGTCCGTTCTATTTTTAAGGTGTGAGTATAGTGTCGTTAAGTTTTCGGAGTTCAGTGCCGTTTTGAATAGCGAATGTTTATGTTATTACCTCGGGAAGTCCGAAAACAACATTGCAGGGATAGCCGATCAAGTACCTTAATATACCTTTTATCTATTAATTACATTTGTATAAAAAAATGTACTTCTTACTTTTTAGCTTCTTTGTACAACACAAGGATAATGTGGATTCAGTGTATTACAGGTCCTTTCTATTTTTAAGGTGTGAGTATAGTGTCGTTAAGTTTTCGGAGTTTAGTGCCATTTTAAATCGCGATTTTTTATGTAATTACCTCGGAAAGTGTCAGGAGACCTGCTAACAACAATGCAGCGATAGCCGATCAAGTACCTTACTACATTTTTTTATCTATTAACTAAATTTGTATAATTAAATTTAATTCCTTTTTTTTTAGATTTCTTCTCAACGTAAAGATGATGTGGATTAAGTGTATTACAGGTCCGTTCTTTACTTAAGCTGTGAGTTATATATAGTTAAGTTTACGGAGTTCAGTGCCGTTTTAAATCGCAAATGTTTATGTTATTACCTCGGGAAGTGTCGGAAAGTCCTGGAACCACACTGCAGGGATAGCCGATCAAGTACCTTACTACATTTTTTTATCTATTGATTAAATTTGTATAATTAAATTTATTCCCATTTTTTTAGACTCTCTTATAACATAAAGATGATGTGGATTAAGTTTATTACAGGTCCGTTCTTTATTTAAGCTATCGTAAAGTTTTCGGAGTACAGTACCGTTTTGAATAGCGAATGTTTATGTTATTACCTCGGGAAGTCCAGAAACCACAATGCAGCGATAGCCGATCAAGCACCTTACTACATTTTTTTATCTATTAACTAAATTTGTATAATTAAATTTAATTCCTTTTTTTTAGATTCTCTTTACAGTACAAAGATGATGTGGATTAAGTGTATTACAGGTCCGTTCTTTATTTACGCTATCGTAAAGTTTTCGGAGCTCAGTGCCGTTTTGAATAGCGAATGTTTATGTTATTACCTCGGGAAGTCCGGAAACCACAATGCAGCGATAGCCGATCAAGCACCTTACTACATTTTTTTATCTATTAACTAAATTTGTATAATTAAATTTAATTCCTTTTTTTTAGATTCTCTTTACAATACAAAGATGATGTGGATTAAGTGTATTACAGGTCCGTTCTTTATTTACGCTGTGAGTTATGTATTGTTAAGTTTACGGAGTTCAGTGCCGTTTTAAATCGCAAATGTTAATGTTATTACCTCGGGAAGTGTCGGGAAGTCCTGGAACCACACTGCAGGATAGCCGATCAAGTACCTTACTACATTTTTTTATCTATTGATTAAATTTGTATGATAAATTTTTTCCCATTTTTTTAGACTCTCTTACAACATAAAGATGATGTGGATTAAGTGTATTACAGGTCCGTTCTTTATTTAAGCTGTGAGTTATGTACTGTTAAGTTTACGGAGTTCAGTGCCATTTTGAATAGCGAATGTTTATGTTATTACCTCGGGAAGTCCGAAAACAACATTGCAGGGATAGCCGATCAAGTACCTTAATATACCTTTTATCTATTAATTACATTTGTATAAAAAAATGTACTTCTTACTTTTTAGCTTCTTTGTACAACACAAGGATAATGTGGATTCAGTGTATTACAGGTCCGTTCTTTTTTTAAAGTGTGTGTATAGTGTCGTTAAGTTTTCGGAGTTTAGTGCCATTTTAAATCGCGATTTTTTATGTAATTACCTCGGAAGGTGTCAGGAAGCCCGCTAACAACAATGCAGCGATAGCCGATCAAGTACCTTACTACATTTTTTTATCTATTGATTAAATTTGTATAATTAAATTTATTCCCATTTTTTTAGACTCTCTTACAACATAAAGATGATGTGGATTAAGTGTATTACAGGTACGTTCTTTATTTAAGCTGTGAGTTATGTACTGTTAAGTTTACGGAGTTCAGTGCCATTTTGAATAGCGAATGTTTATGTTATTACCTCGGGAAGTCCGAAAACAACATTGCAGGGATAGCCGATCAAGTACCTTAATATACATTTTATCTATTAATTACATTTGTATAAAAAAATGTACTTCTTACTTTTTAGCTTCTTTGTACAACACAAGGAAAATGTGGATTCAGTGTATTACAGGTCCGTTCTTTACTTAAGCTGTGAGTTATGTATTGTTAAGTTTACAGAGTTTAGTGCCGTTTTAAATCGCTAATTTTTACGTTATTACCTCGGGAAGTCCGGAAACCACACTGTAGGGATAGCTGATCAAGTACCTAATTATACCTTTTATCTATTAATTACATTTGTTTAATAAAATGTACTTCTTTCTTTATAGCTTCTCTGTACAACACAAGGATAATGTGGATTAAGTGTATTACAGGTCCGTTCTATTTTAAAGGTTTGAGTATAGTGTCGTTAAGTTTTCGGAGTTAAGTGCCGTTTTAAATCGCGAATTTTTATGTTATTACTTTGGGAAGTGTCGGGAAGTCCGGAAACAACAATGCAGCGATAGCCGATCAAGTACCTTACTACATTTTTTCATCTATTAATTAAATTTATTTCCCATTTTTTTAGATTCTCTTACAACGTGAAGATGATGTGGATTAAGTGTATTACAGGTCCGTTCTTTATTTAAGCTGTGAGTTATGTACTGTTAAGTTTACGGAGTTCAGTGCCGTTTTGAATAGCGAATGTTTATGTTATTACCTCGGGAAGTCCGAAAACAACATTGCAGGGATAGCCGATCAAGTACCTTAATATACCTTTTATCTATTAATTACATTTGTATAAAAAAATGTACTTCTTACTTTTTAGCTTCTTTGTACAACACAAGGATAATGTGGATTAAGTGTATTACAGGTCCGTTCTTTATTTAAGCTGTGAGTTATGTACTGTTAAGTTTACGGAGTTCAGTGCCATTTTGAATAGCGAATGTTTATGTTATTACCTCGGGAAGTCCGAAAACAACATTGCAGGGATAGCCGATCAAGTACCTTAATATACCTTTTATCTATTAATTACATTTGTATAAAAAAATGTACTTCTTACTTTTTAGCTTCTTTGTACAACACAAGGATAATGTGGATTAAGTGTATTACAGGTCCGTTCTTTATTTAAGCTGTGAGTTATGTACTGTTAAGTTTACGGAGTTCAGTGCCATTTTGAATAGCGAATTTTTACGTTATTACCTCGGGAAGTCCGGAAACCACACTGCAGGGATAGCTGATCAAGTACCTAATTATACCTTTTATCTATTAATTACATTTGTTTAATAAAATGTACTTCTTTCTTTATAGCTTCTCTGTACAACACAAGGATAATGTGGATTAAGTGTATTACAGGTCCGTTCTATTTTAAAGGTTTGAGTATAGTGTCGTTAAGTTTTCGGAGTTAAGTGCCGTTTTAAATCGCGAATTTTTATGTTATTACTTTGGGAAGTGTCGGGAAGTCCGGAAACAACAATGCAGCGATAGCCGATCAAGTACCTTACTACATTTTTTCATCTATTAATTAAATTTATTTCCCATTTTTTTAGATTCTCTTACAACGTGAAGATGATGTGGATTAAGTGTATTACAGGTCCGTTCTTTATTTAAGCTGTGAGTTATGTACTGTTAAGTTTACGGAGTTCAGTGCCGTTTTGAATAGCGAATGTTTATGTTATTACCTCGGGAAGTCCGAAAACAACATTGCAGGGATAGCCGATCAAGTACCTTAATATACCTTTTATCTATTAATTACATTTGTATAAAAAAATGTACTTCTTACTTTTTAGCTTCTTTGTACAACACAAGGATAATGTGGATTAAGTGTATTACAGGTCCGTTCTTTATTTAAGCTGTGAGTTATGTACTGTTAAGTTTACGGAGTTCAGTGCCATTTTGAATAGCGAATGTTTATGTTATTACCTCGGGAAGTCCGAAAACAACATTGCAGGGATAGCCGATCAAGTACCTTAATATACCTTTTATCTATTAATTATATTTGTTTAATAAAATGTACTTCTTACTTTTTAGCTTCTTTGTACAACACAAGGATAATGTGGATTAAGTGTATTACAGGTCCGTTCTTTATTTAAGCTGTGAGTTATGTACT
Source organism: Acanthosoma haemorrhoidale (assembly GCA_930367205.1). Lineage (NCBI taxonomy): Eukaryota > Metazoa > Arthropoda > Insecta > Hemiptera > Acanthosomatidae > Acanthosoma > Acanthosoma haemorrhoidale. The sequence goes on along the minus strand of OV884014.1, from coordinate 19,920,396 downwards.
GTTAAGTTTACGGAGTTCAGTGCCGTTTTAAATCGCAAATGTTTATGTTATTACCTCGGGAAGTGTCAGGAGACCTGCTAACAACAATGCAGCGATAGCCGATCAAGTACCTTAATATACCTTTTATCTATTAATTATATTTGTTTAATAAAATGTACTTCTTACTTTTTAGCTTCTTTGTACAACACAAGGATAATGTGGATTAAGTGTATTACAGGTCCGTTCTTTATTTAAGCTGTGAGTTATGTACTGTTAAGTTTACGGAGTTCAGTGCCGTTTTGAATAGCGAATGTTTATGTTATTACCTCGGGAAGTCCGAAAACAACATTGCAGGGATAGCCGATCAAGTACCTTAATATACCTTTTATCTATTAATTACATTTGTATAAAAAAATGTACTTCTTACTTTTTAGCTTCTTTGTACAACACAAGGATAATGTGGATTAAGTGTATTACAGGTCCGTTCTTTATTTAAGCTGTGAGTTATGTACTGTTAAGTTTACGGAGTTCAGTGCCATTTTGAATAGCGAATGTTTATGTTATTACCTCGGGAAGTCCGAAAACAACATTGCAGGGATAGCCGATCAAGTACCTTAATATACCTTTTATCTATTAATTATATTTGTTTAATAAAATGTACTTCTTACTTTTTAGCTTCTTTGTACAACACAAGGATAATGTGGATTAAGTGTATTACAGGTCCGTTCTTTATTTAAGCTGTGAGTTATGTACTGTTAAGTTTAGGGTGTTCAGTGCCATTTTGAATAGCGAATGTTTATGTTATTACCTCGGGAAGTCCGAAAACAACATTGCAGGGATAGCCGATCAAGTACCTTAATATACCTTTTATCTATTAATTACATTTGTATAAAAAAATGTACTTCTTACTTTTTAGCTTCTTTGTACAACACAAGGATAATGTGGATTAAGTGTATTACAGGTCCGTTCTTTATTTAAGCTGTGAGTTATGTACTGTTAAGTTTACGGAGTTCAGTGCCGTTTTAAATCGCAAATGTTTATGTTATTACCTCGGGAAGTGTCAGGAGACCTGCTAACAACAATGCAGCGATAGCCGATCAAGTACCTTACTACATTTTTTTATCTATTAACTAAATTTGTATAATTAAATTTAATTCCTTTTTTTTAGATTTCTTCTCAACGTAAAGATGATGTGGATTAAGTGTATTACAGGTCCGTTCTTTACTTAAGCTGTGAGTTATATATAGTTAAGTTTACGGAGTTCAGTGCCGTTTTAAATCGCAAATGTTTATGTTATTACCTCGGGAAGTGTCGGAAAGTCCTGGAACCACACTGCAGGGATAGCCGATCAAGTACCTTACTACATTTTTTTATCTATTGATTAAATTTGTATAATTAAATTTATTCCCATTTTTTCAGACTCTCTTACAACATAAAGATGATGAGGATTAAGTGTATTACAGGTCCGTTCTTTATTTAAGCTGTGCGTTATGTATCATTAAGTTTACGGAGTTCAGTGCCGTTTTAAATCGCAAATGTTTATGTTATTACCTTGGAAGGTGTCAGGAAGCCCGCTAACAACAATGCAGCGATAGCCGATCAAGTACCTTACTACATTTTTTTATCTATTGATTAAATTTGTATAATTAAATTTATTCCCATTTTTTTAGACTCTCTTACAACATAAAGATGATGTGGATTAAGTTTATTACAGGTCCGTTCTTTATTTAAGCTATCGTAAAGTTTTCGGAGTACAGTACCGTTTTGAATAGCGAATGTTTATGTTATTACCTCGGGAAGTCCGAAAACAACATTGCAGGGATAGCCGATCAAGTACCTTAATATACCTTTTATCTATTAATTACATTTGTATAAAAAAATGTACTTCTTACTTTTTAGCTTCTTTGTACAACACAAGGATAATGTGGATTCAGTGTATTACAGGTCCGTTCTATTTTTAAGGTGTGAGTATAGTGTCGTTAAGTTTTCGGAGTTCAGTGCCGTTTTGAATAGCGAATGTTTATGTTATTACCTCGGGAAGTCCGAAAACAACATTGCAGGGATAGCCGATCAAGTACCTTAATATACCTTTTATCTATTAATTACATTTGTATAAAAAAATGTACTTCTTACTTTTTAGCTTCTTTGTACAACACAAGGATAATGTGGATTCAGTGTATTACAGGTCCGTTCTATTTTTAAGGTGTGAGTTATGTACTGTTAAGTTTACGGAGTTCAGTGCCATTTTGAATAGCGAATGTTTATGTTATTACCTCGGGAAGTCCGAAAACAACATTGCAGGGATAGCCGATCAAGTACCTTAATATACCTTTTATCTATTAATTACATTTGTATAAAAAAATGTACTTCTTACTTTTTAGCTTCTTTGTACAACACAAGGATAATGTGGATTCAGTGTATTACAGGTCCGTTCTATTTTTAAGGTGTGAGTATAGTGTCGTTAAGTTTTCGGAGTTCAGTGCCGTTTTGAATAGCGAATGTTTATGTTATTACCTCGGGAAGTCCGAAAACAACATTGCAGGGATAGCCGATCAAGTACCTTAATATACCTTTTATCTATTAATTACATTTGTATAAAAAAATGTACTTCTTACTTTTTAGCTTCTTTGTACAACACAAGGATAATGTGGATTCAGTGTATTACAGGTCCTTTCTATTTTTAAGGTGTGAGTATAGTGTCGTTAAGTTTTCGGAGTTTAGTGCCATTTTAAATCGCGATTTTTTATGTAATTACCTCGGAAAGTGTCAGGAGACCTGCTAACAACAATGCAGCGATAGCCGATCAAGTACCTTACTACATTTTTTTATCTATTAACTAAATTTGTATAATTAAATTTAATTCCTTTTTTTTTAGATTTCTTCTCAACGTAAAGATGATGTGGATTAAGTGTATTACAGGTCCGTTCTTTACTTAAGCTGTGAGTTATATATAGTTAAGTTTACGGAGTTCAGTGCCGTTTTAAATCGCAAATGTTTATGTTATTACCTCGGGAAGTGTCGGAAAGTCCTGGAACCACACTGCAGGGATAGCCGATCAAGTACCTTACTACATTTTTTTATCTATTGATTAAATTTGTATAATTAAATTTATTCCCATTTTTTTAGACTCTCTTATAACATAAAGATGATGTGGATTAAGTTTATTACAGGTCCGTTCTTTATTTAAGCTATCGTAAAGTTTTCGGAGTACAGTACCGTTTTGAATAGCGAATGTTTATGTTATTACCTCGGGAAGTCCAGAAACCACAATGCAGCGATAGCCGATCAAGCACCTTACTACATTTTTTTATCTATTAACTAAATTTGTATAATTAAATTTAATTCCTTTTTTTTAGATTCTCTTTACAGTACAAAGATGATGTGGATTAAGTGTATTACAGGTCCGTTCTTTATTTACGCTATCGTAAAGTTTTCGGAGCTCAGTGCCGTTTTGAATAGCGAATGTTTATGTTATTACCTCGGGAAGTCCGGAAACCACAATGCAGCGATAGCCGATCAAGCACCTTACTACATTTTTTTATCTATTAACTAAATTTGTATAATTAAATTTAATTCCTTTTTTTTAGATTCTCTTTACAATACAAAGATGATGTGGATTAAGTGTATTACAGGTCCGTTCTTTATTTACGCTGTGAGTTATGTATTGTTAAGTTTACGGAGTTCAGTGCCGTTTTAAATCGCAAATGTTAATGTTATTACCTCGGGAAGTGTCGGGAAGTCCTGGAACCACACTGCAGGATAGCCGATCAAGTACCTTACTACATTTTTTTATCTATTGATTAAATTTGTATGATAAATTTTTTCCCATTTTTTTAGACTCTCTTACAACATAAAGATGATGTGGATTAAGTGTATTACAGGTCCGTTCTTTATTTAAGCTGTGAGTTATGTACTGTTAAGTTTACGGAGTTCAGTGCCATTTTGAATAGCGAATGTTTATGTTATTACCTCGGGAAGTCCGAAAACAACATTGCAGGGATAGCCGATCAAGTACCTTAATATACCTTTTATCTATTAATTACATTTGTATAAAAAAATGTACTTCTTACTTTTTAGCTTCTTTGTACAACACAAGGATAATGTGGATTCAGTGTATTACAGGTCCGTTCTTTTTTTAAAGTGTGTGTATAGTGTCGTTAAGTTTTCGGAGTTTAGTGCCATTTTAAATCGCGATTTTTTATGTAATTACCTCGGAAGGTGTCAGGAAGCCCGCTAACAACAATGCAGCGATAGCCGATCAAGTACCTTACTACATTTTTTTATCTATTGATTAAATTTGTATAATTAAATTTATTCCCATTTTTTTAGACTCTCTTACAACATAAAGATGATGTGGATTAAGTGTATTACAGGTACGTTCTTTATTTAAGCTGTGAGTTATGTACTGTTAAGTTTACGGAGTTCAGTGCCATTTTGAATAGCGAATGTTTATGTTATTACCTCGGGAAGTCCGAAAACAACATTGCAGGGATAGCCGATCAAGTACCTTAATATACATTTTATCTATTAATTACATTTGTATAAAAAAATGTACTTCTTACTTTTTAGCTTCTTTGTACAACACAAGGAAAATGTGGATTCAGTGTATTACAGGTCCGTTCTTTACTTAAGCTGTGAGTTATGTATTGTTAAGTTTACAGAGTTTAGTGCCGTTTTAAATCGCTAATTTTTACGTTATTACCTCGGGAAGTCCGGAAACCACACTGTAGGGATAGCTGATCAAGTACCTAATTATACCTTTTATCTATTAATTACATTTGTTTAATAAAATGTACTTCTTTCTTTATAGCTTCTCTGTACAACACAAGGATAATGTGGATTAAGTGTATTACAGGTCCGTTCTATTTTAAAGGTTTGAGTATAGTGTCGTTAAGTTTTCGGAGTTAAGTGCCGTTTTAAATCGCGAATTTTTATGTTATTACTTTGGGAAGTGTCGGGAAGTCCGGAAACAACAATGCAGCGATAGCCGATCAAGTACCTTACTACATTTTTTCATCTATTAATTAAATTTATTTCCCATTTTTTTAGATTCTCTTACAACGTGAAGATGATGTGGATTAAGTGTATTACAGGTCCGTTCTTTATTTAAGCTGTGAGTTATGTACTGTTAAGTTTACGGAGTTCAGTGCCGTTTTGAATAGCGAATGTTTATGTTATTACCTCGGGAAGTCCGAAAACAACATTGCAGGGATAGCCGATCAAGTACCTTAATATACCTTTTATCTATTAATTACATTTGTATAAAAAAATGTACTTCTTACTTTTTAGCTTCTTTGTACAACACAAGGATAATGTGGATTAAGTGTATTACAGGTCCGTTCTTTATTTAAGCTGTGAGTTATGTACTGTTAAGTTTACGGAGTTCAGTGCCATTTTGAATAGCGAATGTTTATGTTATTACCTCGGGAAGTCCGAAAACAACATTGCAGGGATAGCCGATCAAGTACCTTAATATACCTTTTATCTATTAATTACATTTGTATAAAAAAATGTACTTCTTACTTTTTAGCTTCTTTGTACAACACAAGGATAATGTGGATTAAGTGTATTACAGGTCCGTTCTTTATTTAAGCTGTGAGTTATGTACTGTTAAGTTTACGGAGTTCAGTGCCATTTTGAATAGCGAATTTTTACGTTATTACCTCGGGAAGTCCGGAAACCACACTGCAGGGATAGCTGATCAAGTACCTAATTATACCTTTTATCTATTAATTACATTTGTTTAATAAAATGTACTTCTTTCTTTATAGCTTCTCTGTACAACACAAGGATAATGTGGATTAAGTGTATTACAGGTCCGTTCTATTTTAAAGGTTTGAGTATAGTGTCGTTAAGTTTTCGGAGTTAAGTGCCGTTTTAAATCGCGAATTTTTATGTTATTACTTTGGGAAGTGTCGGGAAGTCCGGAAACAACAATGCAGCGATAGCCGATCAAGTACCTTACTACATTTTTTCATCTATTAATTAAATTTATTTCCCATTTTTTTAGATTCTCTTACAACGTGAAGATGATGTGGATTAAGTGTATTACAGGTCCGTTCTTTATTTAAGCTGTGAGTTATGTACTGTTAAGTTTACGGAGTTCAGTGCCGTTTTGAATAGCGAATGTTTATGTTATTACCTCGGGAAGTCCGAAAACAACATTGCAGGGATAGCCGATCAAGTACCTTAATATACCTTTTATCTATTAATTACATTTGTATAAAAAAATGTACTTCTTACTTTTTAGCTTCTTTGTACAACACAAGGATAATGTGGATTAAGTGTATTACAGGTCCGTTCTTTATTTAAGCTGTGAGTTATGTACTGTTAAGTTTACGGAGTTCAGTGCCATTTTGAATAGCGAATGTTTATGTTATTACCTCGGGAAGTCCGAAAACAACATTGCAGGGATAGCCGATCAAGTACCTTAATATACCTTTTATCTATTAATTATATTTGTTTAATAAAATGTACTTCTTACTTTTTAGCTTCTTTGTACAACACAAGGATAATGTGGATTAAGTGTATTACAGGTCCGTTCTTTATTTAAGCTGTGAGTTATGTACTGTTAAGTTTACGGAGTTCAGTGCCGTTTTGAATAGCGAATGTTTATGTTATTACCTCGGGAAGTCCGAAAACAACATTGCAGGGATAGCCGATCAAGTACCTTAATATACCTTTTATCTATTAATTACATTTGTATAAAAAAATGTACTTCTTACTTTTTAGCTTCTTTGTACAACACAAGGATAATGTGGATTAAGTGTATTACAGGTCCGTTCTTTATTTAAGCTGTGAGTTATGTACTGTTAAGTTTACGGAGTTCAGTGCCGTTTTGAATAGCGAATGTTTATGTTATTACCTCGGGAAGTCCGAAAACAACATTGCAGGGATAGCCGATCAAGTACCTTAATATACCTTTTATCTATTAATTACATTTGTATAAAAAAATGTACTTCTTACTTTTTAGCTTCTTTGTACAACACAAGGATAATGTGGATTAAGTGTATTACAGGTCCGTTCTTTATTTAAGCTGTGAGTTATGTACTGTTAAGTTTACGGAGTTCAGTGCCATTTTGAATAGCGAATGTTTATGTTATTACCTCGGGAAGTCCGAAAACAACATTGCAGGGATAGCCGATCAAGTACCTTAATATACCTTTTATCTATTAATTACATTTGTATAAAAAAATGTACTTCTTACTTTTTAGCTTCTTTGTACAACACAAGGATAATGTGGATTAAGTGTATTACAGGTCCGTTCTTTATTTAAGCTGTGAGTTATGTACTGTTAAGTTTACGGAGTTCAGTGCCATTTTGAATAGCGAATGTTTATGTTATTACCTCGGGAAGTCCGAAAACAACATTGCAGGGATAGCCGATCAAGTACCTTAATATACCTTTTATCTATTAATTACATTTGTATAAAAAAATGTACTTCTTACTTTTTAGCTTCTTTGTACAACACAAGGATAATGTGGATTAAGTGTATTACAGGTCCGTTCTTTATTTAAGCTGTGAGTTATGTACTGTTAAGTTAACGGAGTTCAGTGCCATTTTGAATAGCGAATGTTTATGTTATTACCTCGGGAAGTCCGAAAACAACATTGCAGGGATAGCCGATCAAGTACCTTAATATACCTTTTATCTATTAATTACATTTGTATAAAAAAATGTACTTCTTACTTTTTAGCTTCTTTGTACAACACAAGGATAATGTGGATTAAGTGTATTACAGGTCCGTTCTTTATTTAAGCTGTGAGTTATGTACTGTTAAGTTTACGGAGTTCAGTGCCATTTTGAATAGCGAATGCTTATGTTATTACCTCGGAAAGTGTCGGGAAGTCCGGAAACTACAATGCAGCGATAGCCGATCAAGTACCTTACTATATTTTTTTATCTATTAATTAAATTAGTATAATTATATGTATTTCATTTTTTTTATATTCTCTTTACAACACAAAGATGATGTGGATTAAGTGTATTACAGGTCCGTTCTTTACGCTGTGAGTTATGTATCGTTAAGTTTACGGAGTTCAGTGCCGTTTTAAATCGCAAATTTTAATGTTATTACCTCGGGAAGTATCAGTAAGTCCTGGAACCACACTGCAGGGATAGCCGATCAAGTACCTTACTACATTTTTTTATCTATTAACTAAATTTGTATAATTAAATTTAATTCCTTTTTTTTAGATTTCTTTTCAACGTAAAGATGATGTGGATTAAGTGTATTACAGGTCCGTTCTTTACTTAAGCTGTGAGTTATATATAGTTAAGTTTACGGAGTTCAGTCCCGTTTTAAATCGCAAATGTTTATGTTATTACCTCGGGAAGTCCGAAAACAACATTGCAGGGATAGCCGATCAAGTACGTTAATATACCTTTTATCCATTAATTACATTTGTATAAAAAAATGTACTTCTTACTTTTTAGCTTCTTTGTACAACACAAGGATAATGTGGATTAAGTGTATTACAGGTCCGTTCTTTATTTAAGCTGTGAGTTATGTACTGTTAAGTTTACGGAGTTCAGTGCCATTTTGAACAGCGAATGTTTATGTTATTACCTCGGGAAGTCCGAAAACAACATTGCAGGGATAGCCGATCAAGTACCTTAATATACCTTTTATCTATTAATTACATTTGTATAAAAAAATGTACTTCTTACTTTTTAGCTTCTTTGTACAACACAAGGATAATGTGGATTAAGTGTATTACAGGTCCGTTCTTTATTTAAGCTGTGAGTTATGTACTGTTAAGTTTACGGAGTTCAGTGCCATTTTGAATAGCGAATGCTTATGTTATTACCTCGGAAAGTGTCGGGAAGTCCGGAAACTACAATGCAGCGATAGCCGATCAAGTACCTTACTATATTTTTTTATCTATTAATTAAATTAGTATAATTATATGTATTTCATTTTTTTTATATTCTCTTTACAACACAAAGATGATGTGGATTAAGTGTATTACAGGTCCGTTCTTTACGCTGTGAGTTATGTATCGTTAAGTTTACGGAGTTCAGTGCCGTTTTAAATCGCAAATTTTAATGTTATTACCTCGGGAAGTATCAGGAAGTCCGATAACAACACTGCAGGAATAGCCGATCAAGTACCTTACTACATTTTTTTATATATTAATTAAATTTGTACAATTAAATATAATTCCTTTTGTTTAGATTCTCTTAACAACGTAAAGATGATGTGGATTAAGTGTATTACAGGTCCGTTCTTTATTTAAGCTGTGAGTTATGTACTGTTAAGTTTACGGAGTTCAGTGCCGTTTTGAATAGCGAATTTTTATGTTATCACCTCGGAAAGTGTCGGGAAGTCCGGAAACTACAATGCAGCGATAGCCGATCAAGTACCTTACTATATTTTTTTATCTATTAATTAAATTAGTATAATTATATGTATTTCATTTTTTTTATATTCTCTTTACAACACAAAGATGATGTGGATTAAGTGTATTACAGGTCCGTTCTTTATTTACGCTGTGAGTTATGTATCGTTAAGTTTACGGAGTTCAGTGCCATTTTAAATCGCAAATGTTTATGTTATTACCTCGGGAAGTGTCGGAAAGTCCTGGAACCACACTGCAGGGATAGCCGATCAAGTACCTTACTACATTTTTTTATCTATTAACTAAATTTGTATAATTAAATTTAATTCCTTTTTTTTAGAGTCTCTTACAACATAAAGATGATGTGGATTAAGTGTATTACAGGTCCGTTCTTTACTTAAGCTGTGAGTTATATATAGTTAAGTTTACGGAGTTCAGTGCCGATTTAAATCGCGAATTTTTATGTTATCACCTCGGAAAGTGTCGGGAAGTCCGGAAACTACAATGCAGGGATAGCTGATCAAGTACCTTCCTCTACCTTCTTTCTATTTATTAAATTTGTATAATTAATGTAATTCCTTTTTTTTTAGATTCTCTTTACAACGTAAAGATGATGTGGATTAAGTGTATTACAGGTCCGTTCTATTTTTAAGGTGTGAGTATAGTGTCGTTAAGTTTTCGGAGTTCAGTGCCGTTTTGAATAGCGAATGTTTATGTTATTACCTCGGGAAGTGTCAGGAAGTCCGATAACAACACTGCAGGAATAGCCGATCAAGTACCTTACTATATTTTTTTATCTATTAATTAAATTAGTATAATTATATGTATTTCATTTTTTTTATATTCTCTTTACAACACAAAGATGATGTGGATTAAGTGTATTACAGGTCCGTTCTTTATTTACGCTGTGAGTTATGTATCGTTTGGTTTACGGAGTTCAGTGCCGTTTTAAATCGCAAATTTTAATGTTATTACCTCGGGAAGTATCAGGAAGTCCTGGAACCACACTGCAGGGATAGCCGATCAAGTACCTTACTACATTTTTTTATCTATTAACTAAATTTGTATAATTAAATTTAATTCCTTTTTTTTAGATTTCTTTTCAACGTAAAGATGATGTGGATTAAGTGTATTACAGGTCCGTTCTTTACTTAAGCTGTGAGTTATATATAGTTAAGTTTACGGAGTTCAGTCCCGTTTTAAATCGCAAATGTTTATGTTATTACCTCGGGAAGTGTCGGAAAGTCCTGCAACCACACAGCAGGGATAGCCGATCAAGTACCTTACTACATTTTTTTATCTATTGATTAAATTTGTATGATAAATTTTTTCCTATTTTTTTAGACTCTCTTACAACATAAAGATGATGTGGATTAAGTGTATTACAGGTCCGTTCTTTATTTAAGCTGTGAGTTATGTACTGTTAAGTTTACGGAGTTCAGTGCCATTTTGAATAGCGAATGTTTATGTTATTACCTCGGGAAGTCCGAAAACAACATTGCAGGGATAGCCGATCAAGTACGTTAATATACCTTTTATCCATTAATTACATTTGTATAAAAAAATGTACTTCTTACTTTTTAGCTTCTTTGTACAACACAAGGATAATGTGGATTAAGTGTATTACAGGTCCGTTCTTTATTTAAGCTGTGAGTTATGTACTGTTAAGTTTACGGAGTTCAGTGCCATTTTGAACAGCGAATGTTTATGTTATTACCTCGGGAAGTCCGAAAACAACATTGCAGGGATAGCCGATCAAGTACCTTAATATACCTTTTATCTATTAATTACATTTGTATAAAAAAATGTACTTCTTACTTTTTAGCTTCTTTGTACAACACAAGGATAATGTGGATTAAGTGTATTACAGGTCCGTTCTTTATTTAAGCTGTGAGTTATGTACTGTTAAGTTTACGGAGTTCAGTGCCATTTTGAATAGCGAATGCTTATGTTATTACCTCGGAAAGTGTCGGGAAGTCCGGAAACTACAATGCAGCGATAGCCGATCAAGTACCTTACTATATTTTTTTATCTATTAATTAAATTAGTATAATTATATGTATTTCATTTTTTTTATATTCTCTTTACAACACAAAGATGATGTGGATTAAGTGTATTACAGGTCCGTTCTTTACGCTGTGAGTTATGTATCGTTAAGTTTACGGAGTTCAGTGCCGTTTTAAATCGCAAATTTTAATGTTATTACCTCGGGAAGTATCAGGAAGTCCGATAACAACACTGCAGGAATAGCCGATCAAGTACCTTACTACATTTTTTTATATATTAATTAAATTTGTACAATTAAATATAATTCCTTTTGTTTAGATTCTCTTTACAACGTAAAGATGATGTGGATTAAGTGTATTACAGGTCCGTTCTTTATTTAAGCTGTGAGTTATGTACTGTTAAGTTTACGGAGTTCAGTGCCGTTTTGAATAGCGAATTTTTATGTTATCACCTCGGAAAGTGTCGGGAAGTCCGGAAACTACAATGCAGCGATAGCCGATCAAGTACCTTACTATATTTTTTTATCTATTAATTAAATTAGTATAATTATATGTATTTCATTTTTTTTATATTCTCTTTACAACACAAAGATGATGTGGATTAAGTGTATTACAGGTCCGTTCTTTATTTACGCTGTGAGTTATGTATCGTTAAGTTTACGGAGTTCAGTGCCATTTTAAATCGCAAATGTTTATGTTATTACCTCGGGAAGTGTCGGAAAGTCCTGGAACCACACTGCAGGGATAGCCGATCAAGTACCTTACTACATTTTTTTATCTATTAACTAAATTTGTATAATTAAATTTAATTCCTTTTTTTTAGAGTCTCTTACAACATAAAGATGATGTGGATTAAGTGTATTACAGGTCCGTTCTTTACTTAAGCTGTGAGTTATATATAGTTAAGTTTACGGAGTTCAGTGCCGATTTAAATCGCGAATTTTTATGTTATCACCTCGGAAAGTGTCGGGAAGTCCGGAAACTACAATGCAGGGATAGCTGATCAAGTACCTTCCTCTACCTTCTTTCTATTTATTAAATTTGTATAATTAATGTAATTCCTTTTTTTTTAGATTCTCTTTACAACGTAAAGATGATGTGGATTAAGTGTATTACAGGTCCGTTCTATTTTTAAGGTGTGAGTATAGTGTCGTTAAGTTTTCGGAGTTCAGTGCCGTTTTGAATAGCGAATGTTTATGTTATTACCTCGGGAAGTGTCAGGAAGTCCGATAACAACACTGCAGGAATAGCCGATCAAGTACCTTACTATATTTTTTTATCTATTAATTAAATTAGTATAATTATATGTATTTCATTTTTTTTATATTCTCTTTACAACACAAAGATGATGTGGATTAAGTGTATTACAGGTCCGTTCTTTATTTACGCTGTGAGTTATGTATCGTTTGGTTTACGGAGTTCAGTGCCGTTTTAAATCGCAAATTTTAATGTTATTACCTCGGGAAGTATCAGGAAGTCCTGGAACCACACTGCAGGGATAGCCGATCAAGTACCTTACTACATTTTTTTATCTATTAACTAAATTTGTATAATTAAATTTAATTCCTTTTTTTTAGATTTCTTTTCAACGTAAAGATGATGTGGATTAAGTGTATTACAGGTCCGTTCTTTACTTAAGCTGTGAGTTATATATAGTTAAGTTTACGGAGTTCAGTCCCGTTTTAAATCGCAAATGTTTATGTTATTACCTCGGGAAGTGTCGGAAAGTCCTGCAACCACACAGCAGGGATAGCCGATCAAGTACCTTACTACATTTTTTTATCTATTGATTAAATTTGTATGATAAATTTTTTCCTATTTTTTTAGACTCTCTTACAACATAAAGATGATGTGGATTAAGTGTATTACAGGTCCGTTCTTTATTTAAGCTGTGAGTTATGTACTGTTAAGTTTACGGAGTTCAGTGCCATTTTGAATAGCGAATGTTTATGTTATTACCTCGGGAAGTCCGAAAACAACATTGCAGGGATAGCCGATCAAGTACCTTAATATACCTTTTATCTATTAATTACATTTGTATAAAAAAAATGTACTTCTTATTTTTTAGATTATCTTTACAACGTAAAGATGATGTGGATTAAGTGTATTGCAAGTAGGTTCTTTATTTAAGCTGTGAGTTATGTACTGTTAAGTTTACGGAGTTCAGTGCCGATTTAAATCGCGAATTTATATGTTATCACCTCGGAAAGTGTCGGGAAGTCCGGAAACTACAATGCAGGGATAGCTGATCAAGTACCTTCCTCTACCTTCTTTCTATTTATTAAATTTGTATAATTAATGTAATTCCTTTTTTTTTAGATTCTCTTTACAACGTAAAGATGATGTGGATTAAGTGTATTACAGGTCCGTTCTATTTTTAAGGTGTGAGTATAGTGTCGTTAAGTTTTCGGAGTTCAGTGCCGTTTTGAATAGCGAATGTTTATGTTATTACCTCGGGAAGTCCGAAAACAACATTGCAGGGATAGCCGATCAAGTACCTTAATATACCTTTTATCTATTAATTACATTTGTATAAAAAAATGTACTTCTTACTTTTTAGCTTCTTTGTACAACACAAGGATAATGTGGATTAAGTGTATTACAGGTCCGTTCTTTATTTAAGCTGTGAGTTATGTACTGTTAAGTTTACGGAGTTCAGTCCCGTTTTAAATCGCAAATGTTTATGTTATTACCTCGGGAAGTGTCGGAAAGTCCTGCAACCACACAGCAGGGATAGCCGATCAAGTACCTTACTACATTTTTTTATCTATTGATTAAATTTGTATGATAAATTTTTTCCTATTTTTTTAGACTCTCTTACAACATAAAGATGATGTGGATTAAGTGTATTACAGGTCCGTTCTTTATTTAAGCTGTGAGTTATGTACTGTTAAGTTTACGGAGTTCAGTGCCATTTTGAATAGCGAATGTTTATGTTATTACCTCGGGAAGTCCGAAAACAACATTGCAGGGATAGCCGATCAAGTACCTTAATATACCTTTTATCTATTAATTACATTTGTATAAAAAAAATGTACTTCTTATTTTTTAGATTATCTTTACAACGTAAAGATGATGTGGATTAAGTGTATTGCAAGTAGGTTCTTTATTTAAGCTGTGAGTTATGTACTGTTAAGTTTACGGAGTTCAGTGCCGATTTAAATCGCGAATTTATATGTTATCACCTCGGAAAGTGTCGGGAAGTCCGGAAACTACAATGCAGGGATAGCTGATCAAGTACCTTCCTCTACCTTCTTTCTATTTATTAAATTTGTATAATTAATGTAATTCCTTTTTTTTTAGATTCTCTTTACAACGTAAAGATGATGTGGATTAAGTGTATTACAGGTCCGTTCTATTTTTAAGGTTTGAGTATAGTGTCGTTAAGTTTTCGGAGTTAAGTGCCGTTTTAAATCGCGAATTTTTATGTTATTACTTTGGGAAGTGTCGGGAAGTCCGGAAACAACAATGCAGCGATAGCCGATCAAGTACCTTACTACATTTTTTCATCTATTAATTAAATTTATTTCCCATTTTTTTAGATTCTCTTACAACGTGAAGATGATGTGGATTAAGTGTATTACAGGTCCGTTCTTTATTTAAGCTGTGAGTTATGTACTGTTAAGTTTACGGAGTTCAGTGCCGTTTTGAATAGCGAATGTTTATGTTATTACCTCGGGAAGTCCGAAAACAACATTGCAGGGATAGCCGATCAAGTACCTTAATATACCTTTTATCTATTAATTACATTTGTATAAAAAAATGTACTTCTTACTTTTTAGCTTCTTTGTACAACACAAGGATAATGTGGATTAAGTGTATTACAGGTCCGTTCTTTATTTAAGCTGTGAGTTATGTACTGTTAAGTTTACGGAGTTCAGTGCCATTTTGAATAGCGAATGTTTATGTTATTACCTCGGGAAGTCCGAAAACAACATTGCAGGGATAGCCGATCAAGTACCTTAATATACCTTTTATCTATTAATTACATTTGTATAAAAAAATGTACTTCTTACTTTTTAGCTTCTTTGTACAACACAAGGATAATGTGGATTAAGTGTATTACAGGTCCGTTCTTTATTTAAGCTGTGAGTTATGTACTGTTAAGTTTACGGAGTTCAGTGCCATTTTGAATAGCGAATTTTTACGTTATTACCTCGGGAAGTCCGGAAACCACACTGCAGGGATAGCTGATCAAGTACCTAATTATACCTTTTATCTATTAATTACATTTGTTTAATAAAATGTACTTCTTTCTTTATAGCTTCTCTGTACAACACAAGGATATTGTGGATTAAGTGTATTACAGGTCCGTTCTATTTTAAAGGTTTGAGTATAGTGTCGTTAAGTTTTCGGAGTTAAGTGCCGTTTTGAATAGCGAATGTTTATGTTATTACTTTGGGAAGTGTCGGGAAGTCCGGAAACAACAATGCAGCGATAGCCGATCAAGTACCTTACTACATTTTTTCATCTATTAATTAAATTTATTTCCCATTTTTTTAGATTCTCTTACAACGTGAAGATGATGTGGATTAAGTGTATTACAGGTCCGTTCTTTATTTAAGCTGTGAGTTATGTACTGTTAAGTTTACGGAGTTCAGTGCCGTTTTGAATAGCGAATGTTTATGTTATTACCTCGGGAAGTCCGAAAACAACATTGCAGGGATAGCCGATCAAGTACCTTAATATACCTTTTATCTATTAATTACATTTGTATAAAAAAATGTACTTCTTACTTTTTAGCTTCTTTGTACAACACAAGGATAATGTGGATTAAGTGTATTACAGGTCCGTTCTTTATTTAAGCTGTGAGTTATGTACTGTTAAGTTTACGGAGTTCAGTGCCATTTTGAATAGCGAATGCTTATGTTATTACCTCGGGAAGTCCGAAAACAACATTGCAGGGATAGCCGATCAAGTACCTTAATATACCTTTTATCTATTAATTACATTTGTATAAAAAAATGTACTTCTTACTTTTTAGCTTCTTTGTACAACACAAGGATAATGTGGATTAAGTGTATTACAGGTCCGTTCTTTATTTAAGCTGTGAGTTATGTACTGTTAAGTTTACGGAGTTCAGTGCCATTTTGAATAGCGAATGTTTATGTTATTACCTCGGGAAGTCCGAAAACAACATTGCAGGGATAGCCGATCAAGTACCTTAATATACCTTTTATCTATTAATTACATTTGTATAAAAAAATGTACTTCTTACTTTTTAGCTTCTTTGTACAACACAAGGATAATGTGGATTAAGTGTATTACAGGTCCGTTCTTTATTTAAGCTGTGAGTTATGTACTGTTAAGTTTACGGAGTTCAGTGCCATTTTGAATAGCGAATGCTTATGTTATTACCTCGGAAAGTGTCGGGAAGTCCGGAAACTACAATGCAGCGATAGCCGATCAAGTACCTTACTATATTTTTTTATCTATTAATTAAATTAGTATAATTATATGTATTTCATTTTTTTTATATTCTCTTTACAACACAAAGATGATGTGGATTAAGTGTATTACAGGTCCGTTCTTTATTTACGCTGTGAGTTATGTATCGTTTGGTTTACGGAGTTCAGTGCCGTTTTAAATCGCAAATTTTAATGTTATTACCTCGGGAAGTATCAGGAAGTCCTGGAACCACACTGCAGGGATAGCCGATCAAGTACCTTACTACATTTTTTTATCTATTAACTAAATTTGTATAATTAAATTTAATTCCTTTTTTTTAGAGTCTCTTACAACATAAAGATGATGTGGATTAAGTGTATTACAGGTCCGTTCTTTACTTAAGCTGTGAGTTATATATAGTTAAGTTTACGGAGTTCAGTGCCGATTTAAATCGCGAATTTTTATGTTATCACCTCGGAAAGTGTCGGGAAGTCCGGAAACTACAATGCAGGGATAGCTGATCAAGTACCTTCCTCTACCTTCTTTCTATTTATTAAATTTGTATAATTAATGTAATTCCTTTTTTTTTAGATTCTCTTTACAACGTAAAGATGATGTGGATTAAGTGTATTACAGGTCCGTTCTATTTTTAAGGTGTGAGTATAGTGTCGTTAAGTTTTCGGAGTTCAGTGCCGTTTTGAATAGCGAATGTTTATGTTATTACCTCGGGAAGTCCGAAAACAACATTGCAGGGATAGCCGATCAAGTACCTTAATATACCTTTTATCTATTAATTACATTTGTATAAAAAAATGTACTTCTTACTTTTTAGCTTCTTTGTACAACACAAGGATAATGTGGATTAAGTGTATTACAGGTCCGTTCTTTATTTAAGCTGTGAGTTATGTACTGTTAAGTTTACGGAGTTCAGTGCCGTTTTGAATAGCGAATTTTTATGTTATCACCTCGGAAAGTGTCGGGAAGTCCGGAAACTACAATGCAGCGATAGCCGATCAAGTACCTTACTATATTTTTTTATCTATTAATTAAATTAGTATAATTATATGTATTTCATTTTTTTTATATTCTCTTTACAACACAAAGATGATGTGGATTAAGTGTATTACAGGTCCGTTCTTTACGCTGTGAGTTATGTATCGTTAAGTTTACGGAGTTCAGTGCCGTTTTAAATCGCAAATTTTAATGTTATTACCTCGGGAAGTATCAGTAAGTCCTGGAACCACACTGCAGGGATAGCCGATCAAGTACCTTACTACATTTTTTTATCTATTAACTAAATTTGTATAATTAAATTTAATTCCTTTTTTTTAGATTTCTTTTCAACGTAAAGATGATGTGGATTAAGTGTATTACAGGTCCGTTCTTTACTTAAGCTGTGAGTTATATATAGTTAAGTTTACGGAGTTCAGTCCCGTTTTAAATCGCAAATGTTTATGTTATTACCTCGGGAAGTCCGAAAACAACATTGCAGGGATAGCCGATCAAGTACGTTAATATACCTTTTATCCATTAATTACATTTGTATAAAAAAATGTACTTCTTACTTTTTAGCTTCTTTGTACAACACAAGGATAATGTGGATTAAGTGTATTACAGGTCCGTTCTTTATTTAAGCTGTGAGTTATGTACTGTTAAGTTTACGGAGTTCAGTGCCATTTTGAACAGCGAATGTTTATGTTATTACCTCGGGAAGTCCGAAAACAACATTGCAGGGATAGCCGATCAAGTACCTTAATATACCTTTTATCTATTAATTACATTTGTATAAAAAAATGTACTTCTTACTTTTTAGCTTCTTTGTACAACACAAGGATAATGTGGATTAAGTGTATTACAGGTCCGTTCTTTATTTAAGCTGTGAGTTATGTACTGTTAAGTTTACGGAGTTCAGTGCCATTTTGAATAGCGAATGCTTATGTTATTACCTCGGAAAGTGTCGGGAAGTCCGGAAACTACAATGCAGCGATAGCCGATCAAGTACCTTACTATATTTTTTTATCTATTAATTAAATTAGTATAATTATATGTATTTCATTTTTTTTATATTCTCTTTACAACACAAAG
Source organism: Acanthosoma haemorrhoidale (assembly GCA_930367205.1). Taxonomy (NCBI): domain Eukaryota; kingdom Metazoa; phylum Arthropoda; class Insecta; order Hemiptera; family Acanthosomatidae; genus Acanthosoma; species Acanthosoma haemorrhoidale. Next base: position 19,901,597 of record OV884014.1, on the reverse strand, counting down.
ATGATGTGGATTAAGTGTATTACAGGTCCGTTCTTTACGCTGTGAGTTATGTATCGTTAAGTTTACGGAGTTCAGTGCCGTTTTAAATCGCAAATTTTAATGTTATTACCTCGGGAAGTATCAGGAAGTCCGATAACAACACTGCAGGAATAGCCGATCAAGTACCTTACTACATTTTTTTATATATTAATTAAATTTGTACAATTAAATATAATTCCTTTTGTTTAGATTCTCTTTACAACGTAAAGATGATGTGGATTAAGTGTATTACAGGTCCGTTCTTTATTTAAGCTGTGAGTTATGTACTGTTAAGTTTACGGAGTTCAGTGCCGTTTTGAATAGCGAATTTTTATGTTATCACCTCGGAAAGTGTCGGGAAGTCCGGAAACTACAATGCAGCGATAGCCGATCAAGTACCTTACTATATTTTTTTATCTATTAATTAAATTAGTATAATTATATGTATTTCATTTTTTTTATATTCTCTTTACAACACAAAGATGATGTGGATTAAGTGTATTACAGGTCCGTTCTTTATTTACGCTGTGAGTTATGTATCGTTAAGTTTACGGAGTTCAGTGCCATTTTAAATCGCAAATGTTTATGTTATTACCTCGGGAAGTGTCGGAAAGTCCTGGAACCACACTGCAGGGATAGCCGATCAAGTACCTTACTACATTTTTTTATCTATTAACTAAATTTGTATAATTAAATTTAATTCCTTTTTTTTAGAGTCTCTTACAACATAAAGATGATGTGGATTAAGTGTATTACAGGTCCGTTCTTTACTTAAGCTGTGAGTTATATATAGTTAAGTTTACGGAGTTCAGTGCCGATTTAAATCGCGAATTTTTATGTTATCACCTCGGAAAGTGTCGGGAAGTCCGGAAACTACAATGCAGGGATAGCTGATCAAGTACCTTCCTCTACCTTCTTTCTATTTATTAAATTTGTATAATTAATGTAATTCCTTTTTTTTTAGATTCTCTTTACAACGTAAAGATGATGTGGATTAAGTGTATTACAGGTCCGTTCTATTTTTAAGGTGTGAGTATAGTGTCGTTAAGTTTTCGGAGTTCAGTGCCGTTTTGAATAGCGAATGTTTATGTTATTACCTCGGGAAGTGTCAGGAAGTCCGATAACAACACTGCAGGAATAGCCGATCAAGTACCTTACTATATTTTTTTATCTATTAATTAAATTAGTATAATTATATGTATTTCATTTTTTTTATATTCTCTTTACAACACAAAGATGATGTGGATTAAGTGTATTACAGGTCCGTTCTTTATTTACGCTGTGAGTTATGTATCGTTTGGTTTACGGAGTTCAGTGCCGTTTTAAATCGCAAATTTTAATGTTATTACCTCGGGAAGTATCAGGAAGTCCTGGAACCACACTGCAGGGATAGCCGATCAAGTACCTTACTACATTTTTTTATCTATTAACTAAATTTGTATAATTAAATTTAATTCCTTTTTTTTAGATTTCTTTTCAACGTAAAGATGATGTGGATTAAGTGTATTACAGGTCCGTTCTTTACTTAAGCTGTGAGTTATATATAGTTAAGTTTACGGAGTTCAGTCCCGTTTTAAATCGCAAATGTTTATGTTATTACCTCGGGAAGTGTCGGAAAGTCCTGCAACCACACAGCAGGGATAGCCGATCAAGTACCTTACTACATTTTTTTATCTATTGATTAAATTTGTATGATAAATTTTTTCCTATTTTTTTAGACTCTCTTACAACATAAAGATGATGTGGATTAAGTGTATTACAGGTCCGTTCTTTATTTAAGCTGTGAGTTATGTACTGTTAAGTTTACGGAGTTCAGTGCCATTTTGAATAGCGAATGTTTATGTTATTACCTCGGGAAGTCCGAAAACAACATTGCAGGGATAGCCGATCAAGTACCTTAATATACCTTTTATCTATTAATTACATTTGTATAAAAAAAATGTACTTCTTATTTTTTAGATTATCTTTACAACGTAAAGATGATGTGGATTAAGTGTATTGCAAGTAGGTTCTTTATTTAAGCTGTGAGTTATGTACTGTTAAGTTTACGGAGTTCAGTGCCGATTTAAATCGCGAATTTATATGTTATCACCTCGGAAAGTGTCGGGAAGTCCGGAAACTACAATGCAGGGATAGCTGATCAAGTACCTTCCTCTACCTTCTTTCTATTTATTAAATTTGTATAATTAATGTAATTCCTTTTTTTTTAGATTCTCTTTACAACGTAAAGATGATGTGGATTAAGTGTATTACAGGTCCGTTCTATTTTTAAGGTGTGAGTATAGTGTCGTTAAGTTTTCGGAGTTCAGTGCCGTTTTGAATAGCGAATGTTTATGTTATTACCTCGGGAAGTCCGAAAACAACATTGCAGGGATAGCCGATCAAGTACCTTAATATACCTTTTATCTATTAATTACATTTGTATAAAAAAATGTACTTCTTACTTTTTAGCTTCTTTGTACAACACAAGGATAATGTGGATTAAGTGTATTACAGGTCCGTTCTTTATTTAAGCTGTGAGTTATGTACTGTTAAGTTTACGGAGTTCAGTCCCGTTTTAAATCGCAAATGTTTATGTTATTACCTCGGGAAGTGTCGGAAAGTCCTGCAACCACACAGCAGGGATAGCCGATCAAGTACCTTACTACATTTTTTTATCTATTGATTAAATTTGTATGATAAATTTTTTCCTATTTTTTTAGACTCTCTTACAACATAAAGATGATGTGGATTAAGTGTATTACAGGTCCGTTCTTTATTTAAGCTGTGAGTTATGTACTGTTAAGTTTACGGAGTTCAGTGCCATTTTGAATAGCGAATGTTTATGTTATTACCTCGGGAAGTCCGAAAACAACATTGCAGGGATAGCCGATCAAGTACCTTAATATACCTTTTATCTATTAATTACATTTGTATAAAAAAAATGTACTTCTTATTTTTTAGATTATCTTTACAACGTAAAGATGATGTGGATTAAGTGTATTGCAAGTAGGTTCTTTATTTAAGCTGTGAGTTATGTACTGTTAAGTTTACGGAGTTCAGTGCCGATTTAAATCGCGAATTTATATGTTATCACCTCGGAAAGTGTCGGGAAGTCCGGAAACTACAATGCAGGGATAGCTGATCAAGTACCTTCCTCTACCTTCTTTCTATTTATTAAATTTGTATAATTAATGTAATTCCTTTTTTTTTAGATTCTCTTTACAACGTAAAGATGATGTGGATTAAGTGTATTACAGGTCCGTTCTATTTTTAAGGTTTGAGTATAGTGTCGTTAAGTTTTCGGAGTTAAGTGCCGTTTTAAATCGCGAATTTTTATGTTATTACTTTGGGAAGTGTCGGGAAGTCCGGAAACAACAATGCAGCGATAGCCGATCAAGTATCTTACTACATTTTTTCATCTATTAATTAAATTTATTTCCCATTTTTTTAGATTCTCTTACAACGTGAAGATGATGTGGATTAAGTGTATTACAGGTCTGTTCTTTATTTAAGCTGTGAGTTATGTACTGTTAAGTTTACGGAGTTCAGTGCCGTTTTGAATAGCGAATGTTTATGTTATTACCTCGGGAAGTCCGAAAACAACATTGCAGGGATAGCCGATCAAGTACCTTAATATACCTTTTATCTATTAATTACATTTGTATAAAAAAATGTACTTCTTACTTTTTAGCTTCTTTGTACAACACAAGGATAATGTGGATTAAGTGTATTACAGGTCCGTTCTTTATTTAAGCTGTGAGTTATGTACTGTTAAGTTTACGGAGTTCAGTGCCATTTTGAATAGCGAATGTTTATGTTATTACCTCGGGAAGTCCGAAAACAACATTGCAGGGATAGCCGATCAAGTACCTTAATATACCTTTTATCTATTAATTACATTTGTATAAAAAAATGTACTTCTTACTTTTTAGCTTCTTTGTACAACACAAGGATAATGTGGATTAAGTGTATTACAGGTCCGTTCTTTATTTAAGCTGTGAGTTATGTACTGTTAAGTTTACGGAGTTCAGTGCCATTTTGAATAGCGAATTTTTACGTTATTACCTCGGGAAGTCCGGAAACCACACTGCAGGGATAGCTGATCAAGTACCTAATTATACCTTTTATCTATTAATTACATTTGTTTAATAAAATGTACTTCTTTCTTTATAGCTTCTCTGTACAACACAAGGATATTGTGGATTAAGTGTATTACAGGTCCGTTCTATTTTAAAGGTTTGAGTATAGTGTCGTTAAGTTTTCGGAGTTAAGTGCCGTTTTGAATAGCGAATGTTTATGTTATTACTTTGGGAAGTGTCGGGAAGTCCGGAAACAACAATGCAGCGATAGCCGATCAAGTACCTTACTACATTTTTTCATCTATTAATTAAATTTATTTCCCATTTTTTTAGATTCTCTTACAACGTGAAGATGATGTGGATTAAGTGTATTACAGGTCCGTTCTTTATTTAAGCTGTGAGTTATGTACTGTTAAGTTTACGGAGTTCAGTGCCGTTTTGAATAGCGAATGTTTATGTTATTACCTCGGGAAGTCCGAAAACAACATTGCAGGGATAGCCGATCAAGTACCTTAATATACCTTTTATCTATTAATTACATTTGTATAAAAAAATGTACTTCTTACTTTTTAGCTTCTTTGTACAACACAAGGATAATGTGGATTAAGTGTATTACAGGTCCGTTCTTTATTTAAGCTGTGAGTTATGTACTGTTAAGTTTACGGAGTTCAGTGCCATTTTGAATAGCGAATGTTTATGTTATTACCTCGGGAAGTCCGAAAACAACATTGCAGGGATAGCCGATCAAGTACCTTAATATACCTTTTATCTATTAATTACATTTGTATAAAAAAATGTACTTCTTACTTTTTAGCTTCTTTGTACAACACAAGGATAATGTGGATTAAGTGTATTACAGGTCCGTTCTTTATTTAAGCTGTGAGTTATGTACTGTTAAGTTTACGGAGTTCAGTGCCATTTTGAATAGCGAATGTTTATGTTATTACCTCGGGAAGTCCGAAAACAACATTGCAGGGATAGCCGATCAAGTACCTTAATATACCTTTTATCTATTAATTACATTTGTATAAAAAAATGTACTTCTTACTTTTTAGCTTCTTTGTACAACACAAGGATAATGTGGATTAAGTGTATTACAGGTCCGTTCTTTATTTAAGCTGTGAGTTATGTACTGTTAAGTTTACGGAGTTCAGTGCCATTTTGAATAGCGAATGCTTATGTTATTACCTCGGAAAGTGTCGGGAAGTCCGGAAACTACAATGCAGCGATAGCCGATCAAGTACCTTACTATATTTTTTTATCTATTAATTAAATTAGTATAATTATATGTATTTCATTTTTTTTATATTCTCTTTACAACACAAAGATGATGTGGATTAAGTGTATTACAGGTCCGTTCTTTATTTACGCTGTGAGTTATGTATCGTTTGGTTTACGGAGTTCAGTGCCGTTTTAAATCGCAAATTTTAATGTTATTACCTCGGGAAGTATCAGGAAGTCCTGGAACCACACTGCAGGGATAGCCGATCAAGTACCTTACTACATTTTTTTATCTATTAACTAAATTTGTATAATTAAATTTAATTCCTTTTTTTTAGAGTCTCTTACAACATAAAGATGATGTGGATTAAGTGTATTACAGGTCCGTTCTTTACTTAAGCTGTGAGTTATATATAGTTAAGTTTACGGAGTTCAGTGCCGATTTAAATCGCGAATTTTTATGTTATCACCTCGGAAAGTGTCGGGAAGTCCTGCAACCACACAGCAGGGATAGCCGATCAAGTACCTTACTACATTTTTTTATCTATTGATTAAATTTGTATGATAAATTTTTTCCTATTTTTTTAGACTCTCTTACAACATAAAGATGATGTGGATTAAGTGTATTACAGGTCCGTTCTTTATTTAAGCTGTGAGTTATGTACTGTTAAGTTTACGGAGCTCAGTGCCATTTTGAATAGCGAATGTTTATGTTATTACCTCGGGAAGTCCGAAAACAACATTGCAGGGATAGCCGATCAAGTACCTTAATATACCTTTTATCTATTAATTACATTTGTTTAAAAAAAATGTACTTCTTATTTTTTAGATTATCTTTACAACGTAAAGATGATGTGGATTAAGTGTATTGCAAGTAGGTTCTTTATTTAAGCTGTGAGTTATGTACTGTTAAGTTTACGGAGTTCAGTGCCGATTTAAATCGCGAATTTATATGTTATCACCTCGGAAAGTGTCGGGAAGTCCGGAAACTACAATGCAGGGATAGCTGATCAAGTACCTTCCTCTACCTTCTTTCTATTTATTAAATTTGTATAATTAATGTAATTCCTTTTTTTTTAGATTCTCTTTACAACGTAAAGATGATGTGGATTAAGTGTATTACAGGTCCGTTCTATTTTTAAGGTGTGAGTATAGTGTCGTTAAGTTTTCGGAGTTCAGTGCCGTTTTGAATAGCGAATGTTTATGTTATTACCTCGGGAAGTGTCAGGAAGTCCGATAACAACACTGCAGGAATAGCCGATCAAGTACCTTACTACATTTTTTTATATATTAATTAAATTTGTACAATTAAATATAATTCCTTTTGTTTAGATTCTCTTTACAACGTAAAGATGATGTGGATTAAGTGTATTACAGGTCCGTTCTTTATTTAAGCTGTGAGTTATGTACTGTTAAGTTTACGGAGTTCAGTGCCGTTTTGAATAGCGAATTTTTATGTTATCACCTCGGAAAGTGTCGGGAAGTCCGGAAACTACAATGCAGCGATAGCCGATCAAGTACCTTACTATATTTTTTTATCTATTAATTAAATTAGTATAATTATATGTATTTCATTTTTTTTATATTCTCTTTACAACACAAAGATGATGTGGATTAAGTGTATTACAGGTCCGTTCTTTATTTACGCTGTGAGTTATGTATCGTAAAGTTTTCGGAGTACGGTGCCGTTTTGAATAGCGAATGTTTATGTTATTACCTCGGGAAGTCCGGAAACCACAATGCAGCGATAGCCGATCAAGCACCTTACTACATTTTTTTATCTATTGATTAAATTTGTATGATAAATTTTTTCCCATTTTTTTAGACTCTCTTACAACATAAAGATGATGTGGATTAAGTGTATTAAAGGTCCGTTCTTTATTTAAGCTGTGAGTTATGTACTGTTAAGTTTACGGAGTTCAGTGCCATTTTGAATAGCGAATGTTTATGTTATTACCTCGGAAAGTGTCGGGAAGTCCGGAAACCACAATGCAGCGATAGCCGATCAAGCACCTTACTACATTTTTTTATCTATTGATTAAATTTGTATGATAAATTTTTTCCCATTTTTTTAGACTCTCTTACAACATAAAGATGATGTGGATTAAGTGTATTAAAGGTCCGTTCTTTATTTAAGCTGTGAGTTATGTACTGTTAAGTTTACGGAGTTCAGTGCCATTTTGAATAGCGAATGTTTATGTTATTACCTCGGGAAGTCCGAAAACAACATTGCAGGGATAGCCGATCAAGTACCTTAATATACCTTTTATCTATTAATTACATTTGTATAAAAAAAATGTACTTCTTATTTTTTAGATTATCTTTACAACGTAAAGATGATGTGGATTAAGTGTATTGCAAGCAGGTTCTTTATTTAAGCTGTGAGTTATGTACTGTTAAGTTTACGGAGTTCAGTGCCGATTTAAATCGCGAATTTTTATGTTATCACCTCGGAAAGTGTCGGGAAGTCCGGAAACTACAATGCAGGGATAGCTGATCAAGTACCTTCCTCTACCTTCTTTCTATTTATTAAATTTGTATAATTAATGTAATTCCTTTTTTTTTAGATTCTCTTTACAACGTAAAGATGATGTGGATTAAGTGTATTACAGGTCCGTTCTATTTTTAAGGTGTGAGTATAGTGTCGTTTTCGGAGTTCAGTGCCGTTTTAAATCGCGAATGTTTATGTTATTACCTCGGGAAGTGTAGGGAAGTCCGGAAACCACACTGCAGGGATAGCCGATCAAGTACCTTACTATACCTTTTATCTATTAATTATATTTGTTTAATAAAATGTACTTCTTCCTTTATAGCTTCTCTGTTCAACACAAGGATAATGTGGATTAAGTGTATTACAGGTCCGTTCTATTTTTAAGGTGTGAGTATAGTGTCGTTAAGTTTTCGGAGTTCAGTGCCGTTTTAAATCGCGAATGTTTATGTTATTACCTCGGGAAGTGTCGGGAAGTCCGGAAACCACACTGCAGGGATAGCCGATCAAGTACCTTACTATACCTTTTATCTATTAATTATATTTGTTTAATAAAATGTACTTCTTCCTTTATAGCTTCTCTGTTCAACACAAGGATAATGTGGATTAAGTGTATTACAGGTCCGTTCTATTTTTAAAGTGTGAGTATAGTGTCGTTAAGTTTTCGGAGTTCAGTGCCGTTTTAAATCGCGAATGTTTATGTTATTACCTCGGGAAGTGTCGGGAAGTCCGGAAACCACACTGCAGGGATAGCCGATCAAGTACCTTACTATACCTTTTATCTATTAATTATATTTGTTTAATAAAATGTACTTCTTCCTTTATAGCTTCTCTGTTCAACACAAGGATAATGTGGATTAAGTGTATTACAGGTCCGTTCTATTTTTAAGGTGTGAGTATAGTGTCGTTAAGTTTTCGGAGTTCAGTGCCGTTTTAAATCGCGAATGTTTATGTTATTACCTCGGGAAGTGTCGGGAAGTCCGGAAACCACACTGCAGGGATAGCCGATCAAGTACCTTACTATACCTTTTATCTATTAATTATATTTGTTTAATAAAATGTACTTCTTCCTTTATAGCTTCTCTGTTCAACACAAGGATAATGTGGATTAAGTGTATTACAGGTCCGTTCTATTTTTAAAGTGTGAGTATAGTGTCGTTAAGTTTTCGGAGTTCAGTGCCGTTTTAAATCGCGAATGTTTATGTTATTACCTCGGGAAGTGTAGGGAAGTCCGGAAACCACACTGCAGGGATAGCCGATCAAGTACCTTACTATACCTTTTATCTATTAATTATATTTGTTTAATAAAATGTACTTCTTCCTTTATAGCTTCTCTGTTCAACACAAGGATAATGTGGATTAAGTGTATTACAGGTCCGTTCTATTTTTAAGGTGTGAGTATAGTGTCGTTAAGTTTTCGGAGTTTAGTGCCGTTTTAAATCCCGAATGTTTATGTTATTACCTCGGGAAGTGTAGGGAAGTCCGGAAACCACACTGCAGGGATAGCCGATCAAGTACCTTACTATACCTTTTATCTATTAATTATATTTGTTTAATAAAATGTACTTCTTCCTTTATAGCTTCTCTGTTCAACACAAGGATAATGTGGATTAAGTGTATTACAGGTCCGTTCTATTTTTAAGGTGTGAGTATAGTGTCGTTAAGTTTTCGGAGTTCAGTGCCGTTTTAAATCGCGAATGTTTATGTTATTACCTCGGGAAGTGTAGGGAAGTCCGGAAACCACACTGCAGGGATAGCCGATCAAGTACCTTACTATACCTTTTATCTATTAATTATATTTGTTTAATAAAATGTACTTCTTCCTTTATAGCTTCTCTGTTCAACACAAGGATAATGTGGATTAAGTGTATTACAGGTCCGTTCTATTTTTAAGGTGTGAGTATAGTGTCGTTAAGTTTTCGGAGTTCAGTGCCGTTTTAAATCGCGAATGTTTATGTTATTACCTCGGGAAGTGTAGGGAAGTCCGGAAACCACACAGCAGGGATAGCCGATCAAGTACCTTACTATACCTTTTATCTATTAATTATATTTGTTTAATAAAATGTACTTCTTCCTTTATAGCTTCTCTGTTCAACACAAGGATAATGTGGATTAAGTGTATTACAGGTCCGTTCTATTTTTAAGGTGTGAGTATAGTGTCGTTAAGTTTTCGGAGTTTAGTGCCGTTTTAAATCCCGAATGTTTATGTTATTACCTCGGGAAGTGTAGGGAAGTCCGGAAACCACACTGCAGGGATAGCCGATCAAGTACCTTACTATACCTTTTATCTATTAATTATATTTGTTTAATAAAATGTACTTCTTCCTTTATAGCTTCTCTGTTCAACACAAGGATAATGTGGATTAAGTGTATTACAGGTCCGTTCTATTTTTAAGGTGTGAGTATAGTGTCGTTAAGTTTTCGGAGTTCAGTGCCGTTTTAAATCGCGAATGTTTATGTTATTACCTCGGGAAGTGTCGGGAAGTCCGGAAACCACACTGCAGGGATAGCCGATCAAGTACCTTACTATACCTTTTATCTATTAATTATATTTGTTTAATAAAATGTACTTCTTCCTTTATAGCTTCTCTGTTCAACACAAGGATAATGTGGATTAAGTGTATTACAGGTCCGTTCTATTTTTAAGGTGTGAGTATAGTGTCGTTAAGTTTTCGGAGTTCAGTGCCGTTTTAAATCGCGAATGTTTATGTTATTACCTCGGGAAGTGTCGGGAAGTCCGGAAACCACACTGCAGGGATAGCCGATCAAGTACCTTACTATACCTTTTATCTATTAATTATATTTGTTTAATAAAATGTACTTCTTCCTTTATAGCTTCTCTGTTCAACACAAGGATAATGTGGATTAAGTGTATTACAGGTCCGTTCTATTTTTAAAGTGTGAGTATAGTGTCGTTAAGTTTTCGGAGTTCAGTGCCGTTTTAAATCGCGAATGTTTATGTTATTACCTCGGGAAGTGTAGGGAAGTCCGGAAACCACACTGCAGGGATAGCCGATCAAGTACCTTACTATACCTTTTATCTATTAATTATATTTGTTTAATAAAATGTACTTCTTCCTTTATAGCTTCTCTGTTCAACACAAGGATAATGTGGATTAAGTGTATTACAGGTCCGTTCTATTTTTAAGGTGTGAGTATAGTGTCGTTAAGTTTTCGGAGTTTAGTGCCGTTTTAAATCCCGAATGTTTATGTTATTACCTCGGGAAGTGTAGGGAAGTCCGGAAACCACACTGCAGGGATAGCCGATCAAGTACCTTACTATACCTTTTATCTATTAATTATATTTGTTTAATAAAATGTACTTCTTCCTTTATAGCTTCTCTGTTCAACACAAGGATAATGTGGATTAAGTGTATTACAGGTCCGTTCTATTTTTAAGGTGTGAGTATAGTGTCGTTAAGTTTTCGGAGTTCAGTGCCGTTTTAAATCGCGAATGTTTATGTTATTACCTCGGGAAGTGTAGGGAAGTCCGGAAACCACACTGCAGGGATAGCCGATCAAGTACCTTACTATACCTTTTATCTATTAATTATATTTGTTTAATAAAATGTACTTCTTCCTTTATAGCTTCTCTGTTCAACACAAGGATAATGTGGATTAAGTGTATTACAGGTCCGTTCTATTTTTAAGGTGTGAGTATAGTGTCGTTAAGTTTTCGGAGTTTAGTGCCGTTTTAAATCCCGAATGTTTATGTTATTACCTCGGGAAGTGTAGGGAAGTCCGGAAACCACACTGCAGGGATAGCCGATCAAGTACCTTACTATACCTTTTATCTATTAATTATATTTGTTTAATAAAATGTACTTCTTCCTTTATAGCTTCTCTGTTCAACACAAGGATAATGTGGATTAAGTGTATTACAGGTCCGTTCTATTTTTAAGGTGTGAGTATAGTGTCGTTAAGTTTTCGGAGTTCAGTGCCGTTTTAAATCCCGAATGTTTATGTTATTACCTCGGGAAGTGTAGGGAAGTCCGGAAACCACACTGCAGGGATAGCCGATCAAGTACCTTACTATACCTTTTATCTATTAATTATATTTGTTTAATAAAATGTACTTCTTCCTTTATAGCTTCTCTGTTCAACACAAGGATAATGTGGATTAAGTGTATTACAGGTCCGTTCTATTTTTAAGGTGTGAGTATAGTGTCGTTAAGTTTTCGGAGTTCAGTGCCGTTTTAAATCGCGAATGTTTATGTTATTACCTCGGGAAGTGTAGGGAAGTCCGGAAACCACACTGCAGGGATAGCCGATCAAGTACCTTACTATACCTTTTATCTATTAATTATATTTGTTTAATAAAATGTACTTCTTCCTTTATAGCTTCTCTGTTCAACACAAGGATAATGTGGATTAAGTGTATTACAGGTCCGTTCTATTTTTAAGGTGTGAGTATAGTGTCGTTAAGTTTTCGGAGTTTAGTGCCGTTTTAAATCCCGAATGTTTATGTTATTACCTCGGGAAGTGTAGGGAAGTCCGGAAACCACACTGCAGGGATAGCCGATCAAGTACCTTACTATACCTTTTATCTATTAATTATATTTGTTTAATAAAATGTACTTCTTCCTTTATAGCTTCTCTGTTCAACACAAGGATAATGTGGATTAAGTGTATTACAGGTCCGTTCTATTTTTAAGGTGTGAGTATAGTGTCGTTAAGTTTTCGGAGTTCAGTGCCGTTTTAAATCGCGAATGTTTATGTTATTACCTCGGGAAGTGTCGGGAAGTCCGGAAACCACACTGCAGGGATAGCCGATCAAGTACCTTACTATACCTTTTATCTATTAATTATATTTGTTTAATAAAATGTACTTCTTCCTTTATAGCTTCTCTGTTCAACACAAGGATAATGTGGATTAAGTGTATTACAGGTCCGTTCTATTTTTAAGGTGTGAGTATAGTGTCGTTAAGTTTTCGGAGTTCAGTGCCGTTTTAAATCGCGAATGTTTATGTTATTACCTCGGGAAGTGTAGGGAAGTCCGGAAACCACACTGCAGGGATAGCCGATCAAGTACCTTACTATACCTTTTATCTATTAATTATATTTGTTTAATAAAATGTACTTCTTCCTTTATAGCTTCTCTGTTCAACACAAGGATAATGTGGATTAAGTGTATTACAGGTCCGTTCTATTTTTAAGGTGTGAGTATAGTGTCGTTAAGTTTTCGGAGTTCAGTGCCGTTTTAAATCGCGAATGTTTATGTTATTACCTCGGGAAGTGTAGGGAAGTCCGGAAACCACACTGCAGGGATAGCCGATCAAGTACCTTACTATACCTTTTATCTATTAATTATATTTGTTTAATAAAATGTACTTCTTCCTTTATAGCTTCTCTGTTCAACACAAGGATAATGTGGATTAAGTGTATTACAGGTCCGTTCTATTTTTAAGGTGTGAGTATAGTGTCGTTAAGTTTTCGGAGTTCAGTGCCGTTTTAAATCGCGAATGTTTATGTTATTACCTCGGGAAGTGTCGGGAAGTCCGGAAACCACACTGCAGGGATAGCCGATCAAGTACCTTACTATACCTTTTATCTATTAATTATATTTGTTTAATAAAATGTACTTCTTCCTTTATAGCTTCTCTGTTCAACACAAGGATAATGTGGATTAAGTGTATTACAGGTCCGTTCTATTTTTAAGGTGTGAGTATAGTGTCGTTAAGTTTTCGGAGTTCAGTGCCGTTTTAAATCGCGAATGTTTATGTTATTACCTCGGGAAGTGTAGGGAAGTCCGGAAACCACACTGCAGGGATAGCCGATCAAGTACCTTACTATACCTTTTATCTATTAATTATATTTGTTTAATAAAATGTACTTCTTCCTTTATAGCTTCTCTGTTCAACACAAGGATAATGTGGATTAAGTGTATTACAGGTCCGTTCTATTTTTAAGGTGTGAGTATAGTGTCGTTAAGTTTTCGGAGTTCAGTGCCGTTTTAAATCGCGAATGTTTATGTTATTACCTCGGGAAGTGTCGGGAAGTCCGGAAACCACACTGCAGGGATAGCCGATCAAGTACCTTACTATACCTTTTATCTATTAATTATATTTGTTTAATAAAATGTACTTCTTCCTTTATAGCTTCTCTGTTCAACACAAGGATAATGTGGATTAAGTGTATTACAGGTTCGTGTCATTTGTTATATTTATTTTTTTTAATAATTTATTGTTCCTAATCTACTAGTGATGCTATATTGGATATTATGTTATGTATTGTGTGTTGAGTATTTCAATTTTATTTTACATCGATGCACTACTCAGATAACGTTTAAGGACGATAATAGAAAAGAAAAGAAAATTAACATTTTTCTGTGAGGAAATAAGCAAAAATTTTTAAAAAACTAAGACAAAGACTGCATCCTGATCACTGACAAATTTAAATGATGTAGTATTACTTTTTGCATGATTTCATTTCGCGTAGAAAAAAGAACTATTTAGATAAAAATTGATGTAAAAAAAAATGGCGAGGCAACTAATCCTTTGATTAACTAGCTTTGAAATTGCTAGTTATTCAAAGGACTAGTTGCCTCGCCATTTTGTTATTATTTGAACCTTTTTGTTGATTGTGCAATCAAAAGGCTTTTGCGTCAATTATGAAATAATTAATGTAGGAATTGAATGGATTACATCGAGAAATGGTTTCTTTTCCATAATACAGTATTTTGGTAATAACACTATTTTGAAGAAAGGAAGATTTTGAAAAAATGACTAGATATTTTCGGTTAATTTTATGCTTTTAAGATTTATAAATAAAATTTAGTAAAAGAAAAATAGAGCTTTGATCTTTACAAAGATCGTATCAGAATATTGTATATTACCTTTAAGCCCTACTTTATACGGCTTAAAACTATTGAATGAATTGGTTGTAATGATGTCAAAATTGCGAGGCCACTAATACTTTGATCAACTACTATTTATTGTAGTTGATCAAAGGACCAGTGGCCACGCCATTTAGTTATCATTACAACGAATTCATTTTTTGTTTTAAGTCGTATTTAAAGCAGAGCGTAGACGATAGGTGCATTTTATAAAATGTTCCTTGTGATGGATTTATTTTTTTATAGTCCTTTATTGTGCAATAATTACAATCTGCCTTTTATAAGGCAATAATAATACAGATAAATGATCTCATTCATACTATATTTACAGCATCATTCACTCGCTCATTCATACAATAGGACATGATTGGAGAAACTGGCCATTGCCAGGACTCCCACAGTCACGCGATTATAGCAGGTCACGAGGCCACTGCCGTTTCAGTCTCCTAGGAGGATTATAGGGATGAGTGGCGCAGTACAAAAACTGTGCTACAGGATTAGGCTGGTTGGAAAGGCTACTGTGGAATATCATAAACTTGAACGGGATGAGTTCTAGAATGTAGGGTATATTAAGGTCGTTATGAAGGGTTTTGTTGCTGACATAATAAGGGGCATGTACTATTGTTCTCAGGACTTTGGATTGAAAGGATTGGATACGCTTGATGTTCGACTTTTTTGCTATCCGCCATAGCTCTATTCCGTATGTCCAGATTGGTTTAAGTGGATTAATGATCCGAAGTAGATTATATACCTTATGTTAGTAAAAAAAATTTTACGTAAAAAAGAAAAATAGTTGATGTTCATTGTCAAGGTCAAAGCTCCAAATCAGTTTAAATACCTTATCTTAGTGAAAAAGCAATTACTATAATTTACTATGTAATTTGTGTAAAAAAAAAATGGCGAAGCCACTAATCCTTTGATTAACTACTATTTATTGTAGTTGATCAAAGGACCAGTGGCCTCGCCATTTTGTTATCATTACAACGAAATCATTTTTTGTTTTAAGTCGTATATAAAGCAGACGTAAACGATAGGTGAATTTTATAAAATGTTCCTTGTGATAGATTAATGATCCGAATTAGATTATATACCTTATGTTAGTAAAAAAACTATTGCGTAAAAAAAAAAAAAAAGGCTAGGCTACTAATCCTCGGATCAACTATAATAAATAGTAGTTCATCAAAGGACTAGTAACCTCGCCATTTTGTCATCATAACAATGAATTCATTTAATAATTTAAAGTCATATAAAGTAGGGCGTAGGGGATGAGTTCAAATACCTTATCTTAGTGAAAAAACAATTACTTCAAATTACACAGTAATTTGTGTAAAAAAAAAATGGCGAGGCTACTAATCCTTGGATCAACTATAATAAATAGTAGTTGATCATAGGACTAGTAACCTCGCCATTTTGTCATCATAACAATGAATTCATTTAATAATTTGAAGTCATATAAAGTAGGGCGTAGGGGATGAGTTCAAATACCTTATCTTAGTGAAAAAACAATTACTTCAAATTACACAGTAATTTGTGTAAAAAAAAAAAGGCTAGGCTACTAATCCTCGGATCAACTATAATAAATAGTAGTTCATCAAAGGACTAGTAACCTCGCCAATTCATCATTATAACAATGAATTCATTTAATAATTGTAGTCGTATAAAGTAGGACCTAGGGGATGAGTTCTAATATCTTATCTTATAGAAAAAACAATTACTGCAAGTTAAACAGTAATTTGGGTAAAAAAAAAAATATGGCGAGGCCACTAATCCTTAGATCAACTACAATAAACAGTAGTTAATCATAGGACTAGTAACCTCGCCATTTTCTCATGATAACAATGAATTCATTTAATAATTTGAAGTCATATAAAGTAGGGCGTAGGGGATGAGTTCAAATACCTTATCTTAGTGAAAAAACAATTACTTCAAATTACACAGTAATTTGTGTAAAAAAAAAAAGGCTAGGCTACTAATCCTCGGATCAACTATAATAAATAGTAGTTCATCAAAGGACTAGTAACCTCGCCAATTCATCATTATAACAATGAATTCATTTAATAATTGTAGTCGTATAAAGTAGGACCTAGGGGATGAGTTCTAATATCTTATCTTATAGAAAAAACAATTACTGCAAGTTAAACAGTAATTTGGGTAAAAAAAATAATATGGCGAGGCCACTAATCCTTAGATCAACTACAATAAACAGTAGTTAATCATAGGACTAGTAACCTCGCCATTTTCTCATGATAACAATGAATTTATTTAATAATTTGAAGTCATATAAAGTAGGACCTAGGGGATGAGTTCTAATATCTTATCTTAGAGAAAAAACAAGTACTGCAAGTTAAACAGTAATTTGGGTAAAAAAAAAAATATGGCGAGGCCACTAATCCTTAGATCAACTACAATAAATAGTAGTTGATCATAGGACTAATAACCTCGCCATTTTCTCATCATAACAATGAATTCATTTAATAATTTGAAGTCATATAAAGTAGGGCGTAGGGGATGAGTTCAAATACCTTATCTTAGTGAAAAAACAATTACTTCAAATTACACAGTAATTTGTGTAAAAAAAAAATGGCGAGGCTACTAATCCTAGGATCAACTATAATAAATAGTAGTTGATCATAGGACTAGTAACCTCGCCATTTTGTCATCATAACAATCTATTTATTTAATAATTTGAAGTCATATAAAGTAGGGCGTAGAGGATGAGTTCAAATACCTTATCTTAGAGAAAAACCAATTACTGCAAGTTAAACAGTAATTTGGGTAAAAAAAAAAATGGCGAGGCCACTAATCCTTAGATCAACTACAATAAATAGTAGTTGATCATAGGACTAGTAACCTCGTCATTTTCTCATCATAACAATGAATTCATTTAATAATTTGAAGTCATATAAAGTAGGACCTAGGGAATGGGTTCCAATATCTTATCTTAGTGAAAAAACAATTACTTCAATTTACACAGTAATTTGTGTAAAAAAAAAATGGCGAGGCTACTAATCCTTGGATCAACTATAGTAAATAGTAGTTGATCAAAGGACCAGTAACCTCGCCATTTTGTCATTATAACAATGAATTAATTTAATAATTGTAGTCGTATGAAGTAGGACCTAGGGGATGAGTTCAAAAACCTTATCTTAGTGAAAAAACAATTACTTCAATTTACACAGTAAGTTGTGTAAAAAAAAAAATGGCGAGGCTACTAATCCTTGGATCAACTATAATAAATAGTAGTTGATCAAAGGACTAGTAACCTCACCAATTTGTCATTATAACAATGAATTCATTTATTAATTTGTTCAAATACCTTATCTTAGTGAAAAAACAATAACTTTAATTTACACAGTAATTTGTGTAAAAAAAAATGGCGAGGCTACCAATCCTTGGATCAACTACAATAAATAGTAGTTGATCATAGGACTAGTAACCTCGCCATTTTGTCATCATAACAATGAATTCATTTAATAATTGTAGTCGTATGAAATAGGACCTAGGGGATGAGTTCAAATACCTTATCTTAGTGAAAAAACAATAACTTCATATTACACAGTAATTTGTGTAAAAAAAAAAATGGCGAGGCTACTAATCCTTGGATCAACTATAATAAATAGTAGTTGATCATAGGACTAGTAACCTCGCCATTTTGTCATCATAACAATGGATTCATTTAATAATTTGAAGTCATATAAAGTAGGGCGTAGGGGATGAGTTTAAATACCTTATCTTAGAGAAAAAACAATTACTGCAAGTTAAACAGTAATTTGGGTAAAAAAAAAATATGGCGAGGCCACTAATCTTTAGATCAACTACAATAAATAGTAGTTGATCATAGGACTAGTAACCACGCCATTTTCTCATCATATTGATGAATTCATTTAATATTTTGAAGTCATATAAAGTAGGACCTAGGGGATGAGTTCTAATATCTTATCTTAGAGAAAAAACAATTAATGCAAGTTAAACATTAATTTGGGTAAAAAAAAAAATGGCGAGGCCACTAATCCTTAGATCAACTACAATAAACAGTAGTTAATCATAGGACTAGTAACCTCGCCATTTTCTCATCATAACAATGAATTCATTTAATAATTTGAAGTCATATAAAGTAGGACCTAGGGGATGAGTTCTAATATCTTATCTTAGAGAAAAAACAATTACTGAACGTTAAACAGTAATTTGGGTAAAAAAAACAAAACGGCGAGGCCACGAATTCTTACATTAACTACAATAAATAGTAGTTAATCATAGGACTAGTAACCTCGCCATTTTCTCATCATAACAATGAATTCATTTAATAATTTGAAGTCATATAAAGTAGGACCTAGGGGATGAGTTCTAATATCTTATCTTAGAGAAAAAACAATTACTGAACGTTAAACAGTAATTTGGGTAAAAAAAACAAAACGGCGAGGCCACTAATTCTTACATTAACTACAATAAATAGTAGTTCATCAAAGGACTAGTAACCTCGCCATTTCATCATTATAACAATGAATTCATTTAATAATTGTAGTCGTATAAAGTAGGACCTAGGGGATGAGTTCTAATATCTTATCTTATAGAAAAAACAATTACTGCAAGTTAAACAGTAATTTGGGTAAAAGAAAAAAATGGCGACGCCACTAATCCTTAGATCAACTACAATAAATAGTAGTTGATCATAGGACTAGTAACCTCGCCATTTTCTCATCATAACAATGAATTCATTTAATAATTTGAAGTCATATAAAGTAGGACCTAGGGGATGAGTTCTAATATCTTATCTTAGAGAAAAAACAAGTACTGCAAGTTAAACAGTAATTTGGGTAAAAAAAAAAAAATGGCGAGGCCACTTATCCTTAGATCAACTACAATAAACAGTAGTTAATCATAGGACTAGTAACCTCGCCATTTTCTCATCATAACGATGAATTCATTTAATAATTGTAGTCGTATAAAGTAGGACTTAGGGGATGAGTTCAAATACCTTATCTTAGTGAGAAAAAAAAAATACATTAATTTACCTCATAATTTCTGTAAAAAAAAAAAATGGCGAGGTTACTAATCTTTGGATCAACAACAATCAATAGAAGTTGATCGAAGGACTAGTAGCCTCACCATTTTGTCCATAACAATAAATTTATTTAATAATTGTAGTCGTATAAAGTAGGACCTAGGGGATGAGTTCAAATACCTCATCTCAGTGAAAAAACAATTACTTCAATTTACACAGTAATCTGTGTAAAAAAAAAAAAATGGCGAGGTTACTAATCCTTAGATCTACCATAATAAATAGTAGTTGATCAAAGGACTAATAACCTCGCCATTTTGTCATCATAACAATGAATTCATTTAATGATTTGAAGTTATACAAAGTAGGACGTAGGGGATGAGGTTCAAATACCTTATCTTAGTGAGAAAAAAAAATTACTTTAATTTAACTAGTAATTTCTGTAAAAAAAAAAATGGCGAGGCCACTAATCCTTAGATCAACTACAATAAACAGTAGTTAATCATAGGACTAGTAGCCTCACCATTTTGTCCATAACAATGAATTTATTTAATAATTGTAGTCGTATAAAGTAGGACCTAGGGGATGAGTTCAAATACCTCATCTCAGTGAAAAAACAATTACTTCAATTTACACAGTAATCTGTGTAAAAAAAAAAAAAATGGCGAGGTTACTAATCCTTAGATCTACCATAATAAATAGTAGTTGATCAAAGGACTAGTAACCTCACCATTTTGTCATCATAACAATGAATTCATTTAATGATTTGAAGTTATACAAAGTAGGACGTAGGGGATGAGGTTCAAATACCTTATCTTAGTGAGAAAAAAAATTACTTTAATTTAACTAGTAATTTCAGTAAAAAAAAAAATGGCGAGGCCACTAATCCTTAGATCAACTACAATAAACAGTAGTTAATCATAGGACTAGTAACCTCACCATTTTGTCATCATAACAATGAATTCATTTAATGATTTGAAGTCATACAAAGTAGGACGTAGGGGATGAGGTTCAAATACCTTATCTTAGTGAGAAAAAAAAATTACTTTAATTTAACTAGTAATTTCTGTAAAAAAAAAAATGGCGAGGCCACTAATCCTTAGATCAACTACAATAAACAGTAGTTAATCATAGGACTAGTAACCTCGCCATTTTCTCATCATAACAATGAATTCATTTAATATTTTGAAGTCATATAAAGTAGGACCTAGGGGATGAGTTCTAATATCTTATCATAGAGAAAAAACAATTACTGAACGTTAAACAGTAATTTGGGTAAAAAAAACAAAACGGCGAGGCCACTAATTCTTACATTAACTACAATAAATAGTAGTTCATCAAAGGACTAGTAACCTCGCCATTTCATCATTATAACAATGAATTCATTTAATAATTTTAGTCGTATAAAGTAGGACCTAGGGGATGAGTTCTAATATCTTATCTTAATAAAAAAAGCAATTACTTTAATTTACTAAGTAATTTGAGTAAAAAAAAAATGGCGAGGCCACTAATCCTTGGATCAACTATATTAAATAGTAGTTGATCAAAGGACTAGTATCCTCGCCATTTTGTCATTATAACAATGAATTCATTTAATAATTGTAGTCGTATAAAGTAAGACCTAGGGGATGTGGTTTAAATAGCTTATCTTAGTGAAACAACAATAACTTCAAATTACCCAGTTATTTGTGTTAAAAAAAAAAAAAAAAAAAAAAAAAAAAAAAAAAAAAAAAAAAAAAAAAATGGCGAGGCTACTAATCATCGGATCAACTATAATAAATAGTAGTTAATCAAAGGTTCAGTGGTCTCGCCATTTTTTCATCATAACAATGAATTCATTTAATAATTTGAAGTCGTATAAAGTAGGACGTAAGCGATGCGGTCAATACTCAAAAATGTTCTTTGTAAATGTCAAAGCCCTACATAAGTTTGAAAACCTTATCTTAATGAAAAAAACAATTACTTTAATTTACTAAGTAATTTGAGTAAAAAAAAAATGGCGAGTTCACTAATCCTTGGATCAACTATATTAAATAGTAGTTTATCAAAGGACTAGTAACCTCGTCATGTTTTCATCATTAAAAGATTTGTTATTTTTTTTTGCATAATCTCGAGTTGTCTAAAATAGTAGGTAAAGGTAAAATGGCTATATTTATAAATGTTCTTTCAGGTCATAGCAGTCACACGAGTTTAAATACGTCATGTTCGTGAAATAAATAATTAGTACAATTTACAGAGTAATTTGTGTAAAAAAAAAAAATGGCGAGGCCACTAATCCTCGGATCAACTATAAAACATAGTAGTTAATCAAAGGTTCAGTGGTCTCGCCATTTTTTCATCATAACAATGAATTCATTCAATAATTTGAAGTCGTATAAAGTAGGACGTAAGCGATGCGGTTAATACTCAAAAATGTTCTTTGTAAATATCAAAGCCCCACAAAAGTTTAAATACCTTATCTTAGAGAAAAAAACAATAACTTTAATTTACTAAGTAATTTGAGTAAAAAAAAAAATGGCGAGGCCACTAATCCTTGGATCAACTATATTTAATAGTAGTTGATCAAAGGATCAGTGGCCTCGCCATGTTTTCATCATTAAAAGATTTGTTTTTTTTTTTTTTTGCATAACCTCAAGTTGTCTAAAATAGTAGGTAATGGTAAAATGGCTATATTTATAGACGTTCTTTCAGGTCATAGCAGTCACACGAGTTTAAATACGTCATGTTCGTGAAATAAATAATTAGTACAATTTACAGAGTAATTTCTGTAAAAAAAAAAAATGGCGAGGCCACTAATCCTCGGATCAACTATAAAACATAGTAGTTAATCAAAGGTTCAGTGGTCTCGCCATTTTTTCATCATAACAATGAATTCATTTAATAATTTGAAGTCGTATAAAGTAGGACGTAAGCGATGCGGTCAATACTCAAAAATGTTTTTTGTAAATATCAAAGCCCCACAAAAGTTTAAATACCTTATCTTAGAGAAAAAAACAATTACTTTAATTTACTAAGTAAATTGAGTAAAAAAAAAAATGGCGAGGCCACTAATCCTTGGATCAACTATATTTAATAGTAGTTGATCAAAGGACCAGTGGCCTCGCCATGTTTTCATCATTAAAAGATTTGTTTTTTTTTTTTGCATAATCTCAAGTTGTCTAAAATAGTAGGTAAAGGTAAAATGGTTATATTTATAGATGTTCTTTCAGGTCATAGCAGTCACACGAGTTTAAATACCTCATGTTCGTGAAATAAATAATTAGTACAATTTACAGAGTAATTTGTGTAAAAAAAAAAATGGCGAGGCCACTAATCCTCGGATCAACTATAAAACATAGTAGTTAATCAAAGGTTCAGTGGTCTCGCCATTTTTTCATCATAACAATGAATTCATTCAATAATTTGAAGTCGTATAAAGTAGGACGTAAGCGATGCAGTCAATACTCAAAAATGTTCTTTGTAAATGTCAAAGCCCCACATAAGTTTAAATACCTTATCTTAGTGAAAAAAACAATTACTTTAATTTACTAAGTAAATTGAGTAAAAAAAAAAAATGGCGAGGCCACTAATCCTTGGATCAACTATAATAAATAGTAGTTGTTCAAAGGACTAGCAACCTCGCCATTTTGTAATTTATAAATTATTGAATAGTTTTTAGTCATATAAAGTAGTACGTAAAAGGAAGTCAAATAATCAGTTATGTTTTTTGTAAAGGACCGGTGGTCTCGCTTTGTCTCCGTTATTGTAGTTTGACTTTATATTGAATAATTTCATGTCGTCAACCCTTTATTAACCCTTTATTAGCCCAAACCCTCCCTTAAAACCAACATCCTTTCCAAATTTCCCGTCAGTCAATAGGTAGCTTGAACCTTTTCTCTCACATTGACTATTCCTGTGCGGTGTATGGGGATCTCTCAGGGGTGCAAGTTGAAGCGAATCATGAATTGGTTCGTTGTATTTGGCTTTGGGATTCAGCTGCGCTACCTTGTTTCGCCTCTACACCGAGTAGGGGTGGCGGCTTTTCCTGTGCTCAATATTTCTTCAATTCATTACCTTTCAAACTATCCGCTCGCGTCACCTGCCTTGTAAAGAGTGTCCCAGGATTAACGCAAGATTTAAATTAGCACCCATTTGTGCAGTACAGTGCTGGCAACCCTAAAAAACACAATTTTACAGCTCACTGGATCAGTTGGAGACACTACACACACTGGTCGTCCAAAAACAAGCCGTTCAAATGTCAATATCAAAGCAGTGCGTGAGAGTGTTGTTGAAAATCCAGGAACATCAATTCGTAGTCGTAAACACAGTTCTTTGTGCCGAAATTGGATGATATTAATGTGGCCAATATGTGGTTTCAACAAGATGGTGCCACATGCCATACAGCCCATGAAACAATTCAAATACTGCATGAGACATTTCCAGGTCGTGTACTCTCTCGTATCGGTGATCAAAATTGGCCCCCTAGATCGTGTGATTTAACACCTTTAGATTTCTTTTTATGGGGTTATTTGAAGTCAAAGGTGTATGTCAACAAGCCCACAACTACCCGTGCATTAAAACAGGAAATTCAACGCTGCATCAATAAAATTCAACCACATTTATGCCAAATGGTCATGGAAAGCCTTGCTGTACAGACTTTTTCATTTTTTTCTTGTTTTTCTTTTTTTGTTCTTAAAGGTGGATCTTATGGACTTCATTTACTAAAACCAGTTAAACAATTTTCAATTATATTTCCATAATCATTATTATTATTCCTTTAGGTGTTTACACTTTATTTTACATTGGTATTACTATTTCGTTTTTCTTTTCTTTTTTTATTACGATGTTATAGTTTATTTTATTAGTCACCTGAGCAATAATGTTATTCATAGTCCCCTACATAAGTACTCAAAAACAACTCGTTTGTTTCTATTCTATTCAAGTAAAAAAAAAAAATGGCGAGGCTGCTAATCCTTAGATCAACTATAATAAATAACAGTAGATCAAAGTACCAGTAGCCTCACCATTTTTTAATTATTACAATATTTTTTTTATTTCCTGGATATTTTCAAGTCGTATAAAATAGGTCCCATATTATAAAATGCTCTTTGTGGTAGATTAAGGGACAAAATGAGTTATTATACCTTACCTAAGTGAATATACAATTACTTCAACTTACACAGTAATTTGTGTATAAAAAAAAAATAGCAAGGCCCCTAATCCTAGGATTAGTGGATCAAAGGACTAGTAACCTCACCATTTCGTCATCATAACGATGAATTCATTTAATAATTTGTTCAAATACCTTATCTAAGTGAAAAAACAATTACTTTAATTTACTAAGTAAATTGAGTAAAAAAAAAATGGCGAGGCAACTAATCCTTGGATTAACTATATTAAATAGTAGTTGATCAAAGGACCAGTGGCCTCGCCATGTTTTTATCATTAAAAGATTTTTTTTTTTTGCATAACCTCAAGTTGTCTTAAATAGTAAGTAATGGTAAAATGGCTATATTTATAGACGTTCTTTCAGGTCATAGCAGTCACACGAGTTTAAATACGTCATGTTCGTGAAATAAATAATTAGTACAATTTACAGAGTAATTTCTGTAAAAAAAAAAAATGGCGAGGCCACTAATCCTCGGATCAACTATAAAACATAGTAGTTAATCAAAGGTTCAGTGGTCTCGCCATTTTTTCATCATAACAATGAATTCATTCAATAATTTGAAGTCGTATAAAGTAGGACGTAAGCGATGCGGTCAATACTCAAAAATGTTCTTTGTAAATGTCAAAGCCCCACATAAGTTTAAATACCTTATCTTAGTGAAAAAAACAATTACTTTAATTTACACAGTAATTTGTGTAAAAAAAAAAATGGCGAGGCTACTAATCCTTGGATCAACTACAATAAATAGTAGTTGATCATAGGACTAGTAACCTCGCCATTTTGTCATCATATTAATGAATTCATTTAATAATTTGAAGTCGTATAAAGTAGGACGTATAGGATGAGTTCAAATACCTTATCTTAGTGAAAAAACAATTAATTCAATTTACACAGTAATTTGTGTAAAAAAAAAAATGGCGAGGCCACTAATCCTTAGATCAACTACAGTAAATAGTAGTTGATCATAGGACTAGTAACCTCGCCATTTTGTCATCATAACAATGAATTCATTTAATGATTTGAAGTCATACAAAGTAGGACGTATAGGATGAGTTCAAATACCTTATCTTAGTGAAAAAACAATTAATTCAATTTACACAGTAATTTGTGTAAAAAAAAAAATGGCGAGGCCACTAATCCTTAGATCAACTACAGTAAATAGTAGTTCATCAAAGGACTAGTAACCTCGCCATTTTGTCATCATAACAATCTATTTATTTAATAATTTGAAGTCGTATAAAGTAGGACGTAGGTTAAAGTAGTTTAATACCTAATTAAGCTTTGTGAAGGTTAAAGCTCCACATGAGTTTTAAATATCTTATTTTAGGTAAAAAACAGGCGAGAAAAAAATGGCGAGGCTACTAAACTTAAGTTCAACTATAATAAATAATAGTTGCTCGAATGACTAGTACCCTCGCCATTTGTCATCATTACAAGGGTTATTTGTTAAATTGAACAATAAAGTCGTATAAAGTATAGGACATAGAGAAAGGTACAATATTCTGAAATGTTCTTTGTGGTGGCTTAAGGCTCTAAACGAGTTTATGCACCTTATTATGCATCATTAGTGAAAAAATATTCTGTAAAAAAAAAAATGGCGAGGCTACTAATCCTTGGATCAACTAGTACAGATACTAATTGATCTAAGGGCTAGTCGCCTCGCCATTTTCAATTTTTTTTTTTTTTTTTTTTTTTTGGGAATCACTTTGATATGTATGTATGTATATCAATTTGATTTGTCAAAATATTATAATGTTGAAGACTACTTTATGTTATGTAGCGTAGTATGTTGATCGCCTTCTCTATTAAGTGCCTTTAGGTGCATGAAACGTCCTTTAATTTCTTTCCTGTTTTTTATGTTGTGTGACTATTCCAGGTTAATCGCGTTTCGAAGTTATCAGCCAGTTTCCGAAATGTTTCCCGGTGTGTTGTTCAAGTTGGATCATGCCTCCACCCACTTGATAATTATAACCGGCATTGGTGTCACTACTTCTTATTCAATTTCAATTCAAATTAAAATTCCATTGAATGAAAAATAATTGTTACTCAGGTGTTGGCTCTAATAACTAATTTATTATTATTATACCTGGTTGAGCCTCAACTATATATTGAGGAGGTCCTGGATTGTATGTCGGATCTTGCCAATGAGTTTCTTATTGAATCCTAATTATTAATAATTACTAATAGTAATGTTTTCGTGAAAATTATCAAGTGTTTTTAATAAAACACACGAGGGACCTCTGGTCCGCCAACAAAACGTCACCATTTTTTATTATTTTTTTCTTTTAATTTTGTTAATATTTAACAAAATACAATTCATTATATACCTGATTTCTGAAAAAAAAAAAAAAAATACATTGAGAATGGCAAGTCCCACATCGATGACAACAGACTGTCGGGGAAAATGATATCGAGATTTAGTTAAGTCTATGATAGATAAGGTGAGTCCCATCACGTTTAAAGATGTTCAATAAATGAATGTATAATGATCAACATTATACTTTTGTACAAGTTCAAATCACAATATGGGATGATCAGAAATTGTATAAAATGTTGCCAGGCTACAGGAAATATAATGACCTATAGTCCAAAAAGATTTGCCTGATCTATATTGAATTCGGTAATGATTTTGTACCAATGGGATATGGAAAAAAAATAGTATAATAGTAATAATAATAGCGAAATATTTGACTTGAAAAAACAAATGGCGAGGTTACTAACCTTGAATTAACTAGCATTTAAACTACTAGTGGATTGAAGGTTGAGTGACCTTTGCTATTTTTAATGTTTTTATTATATTTTTTATCGACTACACTTTAGTTTTCAGTTGTATACATAAGTCGATCAATTGCATAGTTAACAAACGAAATATAAGTAGTAGATCTTCTTAAAAAAATACTTAAGGGGAATAATTGTTAATAACTCAGTTAATAACCCTTCCTAATGATCTTAATATACCTTACATTTTCGAACTCATCCCTTCAAACTTCATGAGATTCCATAGAGACCTATCCAACCACCCTAATCCCGTAGCAGTCATTGCACAGCACCATTCATCCCTATAATCCCCTCGGAGACTGAAACGGCAGTGGCCTCGTGACCTGCTATAAATGCGTAACAGTGGGAGTCCTGGCAATGGCTAATTTCTCCAATCATGTCTTGAGCATATGTAGCTCTCGCACTCCTGATTAGCCTCCGATGGCTCGTATCTGGTGATGCGGTTGACGGAGGAGCGTGGGAGACTCCGCTTCCTCTTTCGCACGCGAGGGAGGTGACAACCATATGGATTTGGGAGGTCTCTGGGCTGTTTGTAAATATTGTATGAATGAGCGAGTGAATGAGAATTGTAAATATTGTATGAATGAGCGAGTGAATGATGAATTGTAAATATGGTATGAATGAGAACATTTATCACAATTACTCATTGCCTAATAAGGCAGATAGTAATTTTAGCACAGTAAAGAAGTTACAATAACTCAGTACTTAAAATTGTTTATAGCTGCAGTCCTGGCTATTTTGATAATTAATAATATGAGGTGTCGAGGAAAATATATTTGTACAATTTAAGTAAGAATGAATCGTTTTAAGGCCATAAATCATAGAAGATGAGTTTCCACCATCATCACTACAGACATAAAGCCCCCCCCCCCTACCAGAATGAAAGTAGAGACGCGTCCTCTACAGACCTGACGTGTTTACAAGAGGGCTCACGCGTAACCTCCACAGAGGAAAACAGTCCGTGTTCCTGGAAGCGCTGGGAAGGCTACGGCATCAGGTACTTGGAGGACACGGAGATCTGGTCGATATTTTTCATGGATAACCCGGAATATAAGAATATCGGAAGAATATAAGAAGATACCAATGGAGTAATAATGTTACACTGTGTAAAATTTGAAGCAAGAAAAGAAATTTGATGTCTGTGGAAGCAATGTGTTCGATAACAATTAACTGTTATTGTACTGCATTCCTTCACGGGGCCCAACAGCGAACAGTGCATGTACGTACACTTATCTAGTTTTATGTCGTCTTTTATCGAAGTATTTAGTTGTTTTTTTTTAGCGACTCGGCTTTGATCCTATTATTGCACTACCTCTAGCGCAACTACCTTATAAAACACAGCACAATTCACATTTAAGTCGTTAATGAAATTGATTGATTAATTAATTAATGGCTTACAGATGGGGGGAAGTGGTCGTCCAGTAGGTATAAAATATTCGATTTCAGTTCAATCTTCTGGACCCTCATAGGACGGACTAGGATGATCGATGAAGATGATGTAATAAAAACTGGTTAAATTTTTCCTTTTAATAGGTCCTTTAGTATCGAAATAAAACAAGTTAATGACAGCGCTCGTATAAGCTCCAGCTGGTCTTATGGTATCATGGCAAAATGTACTCAAAAAACTATATATATATAAAAACTAAGACTAGAACATCACTGTAAGTAATCATGGTAGTTTTTTCACAATCAACAGGTTTTAAAGGAACTGGCACGAATCCTATGGCCCGGACTTATAGTTCTTTATTGAAGTACAAAAAGAACAGTTTATTTAATAATTAATTGAAATAAAACAAAATGGCGAGGATACACACACACACACACACAATAATATATTAAAGAGTAAGTAGCATTGGCTCTTATTTATGTTTATTTCCATACTTTTCGTTTCGAATTAATTGTTTTTTTTTTCATAATAATTAATAAGTTTAAAAGAAACCGAGACAAATACAACGGCTCGTGCTCGGACCTGTCAAACGGCAATCTTGTTTCATTGTTTCATCTCACGATTTCCTGTACAAAAAAGAACTATTC
Source organism: Acanthosoma haemorrhoidale (assembly GCA_930367205.1). Taxonomy (NCBI): domain Eukaryota; kingdom Metazoa; phylum Arthropoda; class Insecta; order Hemiptera; family Acanthosomatidae; genus Acanthosoma; species Acanthosoma haemorrhoidale. The sequence goes on along the minus strand of OV884014.1, from coordinate 19,872,014 downwards.
AGTTAAAAAAAATTGTAAAAAAAAAAATGGCGAGGCGACTGGTCTTTTGATCAACTAGTACTGTAACTACTAGTTGATCAAAGGACCAGTCGCCTCGCCATTTTGCTATTCATTTACGATTTCAATTTTTTTAGTTAAATAAGTTGTTTATTTAGAAGGACCTAAGGAGGAGCAATATTCAAAAGTCAGGGAATATTAAAAAATAGTAATTTTTAGTTAAAGCTGGATCTCTTGGGGGGGGGGGGATCAAGGCTACAAATCCTTAGATCAGCTGGCATTGGAACTACTAGTTCATCGAAGGACCAGTGGTCCCGCCATTTTGCTACCTTCAATCAGTTTTTTTTTGTGCTTCTTCACATCCCCTTGTTACTATAATTTATGGAATTCAATATAGATTCTACATAAATGAATCTATTGACAGCAGGTTATTATATGTCCTGTAGCTTGGCTACATTTTAAACCATAAGTATGATGCACATTATACATTCATTGTCTAAACATGTTTAAAAGTGATGGGGCTGACACCTTACGAATCATGAATATAAAACTAACTTACATGAAGTAACGAAATCATAAGCTAAAATTTCACCGACAGTCTGTTGCCATCGGTGCGGGGATGGTTGTGGGGTCGTAGTGTTGAATCCTACTACGTTTGTTAGGTCCTGCAACGACTCAAAATACTTGAAGTGTCATTTTCGTCATATTTTAATTTTCCTAACAATTGTTAATGTGGAAATAAACAAACGTGGCTTTGAAGATATTTCTGTTCGGACATTTTCTTAGTAAAAAAATATTATTTGTTCTTTAACGAATAAAAAAATTGAATCCTACTTAAATCCCCTGGAACGAAATAAGGTGTACGATTTTTATACAAAACCTTATATTTTGTAATATTTTTACATTAAGCGTTAAATAGCTTAAGAAGTCTTCCAATAGGGACTTCCGAACTTTGACAGTTGATAGCGGCCATATTGTTGAAGCTGCATCTGTCGGGTTGGCTGTCATTTATTCAGTCTGTTTTACCAAATCACCATGGACGGATATAGCGTTCAACAACACGTGCAAATGATAAAATTGTTTTATCAATATGGGTGTTCTGTTCGGGCAACGTTCCGCGGTCGCCATAACCGTCCTACCGAGAGGACTATTCGCAGTGTGGTGAATAAATTTGAGTCCACTAATTCAGTAAGCAATCAACCAACACCCGTACGTCAACGAAACGCAAGATCTGCCGAAAACATCGCCGCTGTCCGTGAGAGTGTGCAGGAGAATCCGAGGCAGTCGATTTCGCGTCGCTCACAAGAACTCGGTCTTTGGCAGAACACAACTTGGCGAGTTGTGACTTGGGCCTGCACCCGTACAAAACTCAACTGACCCAGGAGCTGAATGTAAACGACTATAGACAACGACGTGTGGTCATCTCACGTGGAGGTGATGTGAACTGCCCACCGAGATCGTGCGATTTGACCCCGTTAGACTTTTTATTGTGGGGTTTTCGTAAGTCGCAGGTCTATGCGAATGTCACAAATCACAGCGGTCCTCAAAGCCAACATAACCCATGCCATCGGTTAAATTCAGCCTGATTTATGCGCCAGTCATTGGAAATTGGACATTTCGGATGCGCGCCACCTATCTAAGCCGCGGCGGACATTTGCACAATGTTATATTCCATACATAATGGCATCGATACGCCTTTCAAACGAATAAAAAATTTCGATGATATCTCACGCACACTTTGTTTTATTTAAATTTAAAGATAGGACGCGATTAATGGAAGACCCTCCACAACTTTGACTTTAAGAAGCACTATTGTGGAGACATGAAGCATTAGCGAGTAAGTACACCCAGCGACGAGCTGCAACAGAGGAGGGGGGCGACGGCCCAGTTTATAATTCACTAGCTCAGCGAGACCTTAACCTTGGCAATGTTTGACCGTTCCATCGATCCCCGCCACGGCTCAAGGACTCCCCCCCCCCACCGCCTGTCAACAGCTGTTCGTGCCATTTAATGACTACATATGTTATGACGGCATCAGTTCTTTGTACGAGCTCATTTTATACTAAACACCAGACCAGCTAGCTACATATGCTTATAACCCCCCTCCCTTGGCAGGAACAATCTCACTTTTATTTTAAATTTGTATGAATAAATCAATCAATATGAAAAAAAAAATAATATATTTATAAAAGTGGACAGTCTACCTATGAACAGACCAACTTATTTTTGACTTTCGAGCTTTCACAATCGACAACAACAAAGTCATTGCCCAGAAGCAATTAAAGATTATGGCTATTTTATCACATGATATCACACTAGAGAAGGTAAACCAAAAAGAAGTTATTTTTAAAAAAATGTTCAAGTTGGAAAATCAAAATTATTTAATGATCCCGAAAGTACTTCTCGATATGCTCATACTATAACATCATTCGTGTGAAGTTACATGTATCATATTTGCCTGCTTCATATTAGCATTAGTATATCTTAAAGCACGTTGTTTGATAATAATAATATTAAAACTTAATAAGAAATGAGAGAAAGAAATGTTCATTGAATAAAAAGCAAAAAAGTAATAGATCTGGATAGCTCAGCTCAACTGTTCTTGAAGAAAAGAGGGAATAATATATCGTGATATCTAATTTATACTTATCAATCATTATAACTTTTTGTGGTTATATTTTTGTTTCGTTTAGACGCCATAGGCTAAATTTCTTGTTATTGTTACTCATATTTAGCTCAAATGGTCTAGTATTTCCGTAAGTTAAAGAAGATATCAAGGGAGTTAGCGTGAGTCTTTGAAATATTTATTATTCACTGTATTCGTTAATGAAAAATGTTCATTGAATGCACCTAAAAATCGCTAAAATATAGATTTTTTAAATTGTTTCTTGACTTGAGCTAAAACACCCAAATTTGGCTCTGAAAGATTGACAAAAATTTGTCACGGACAAATTGAGCTGTGATTTCTGTGCAGTCGCTTTAGAAATTATGAAAGTTAACGAAAAATGTCTGAATTTTTTTTTTAAGTTATTCAGGTTAAGATATTTAAGGGATTCTGCTTGACTTTTTAAATAACCACATTCGTTTTTATTTTTTAATAAATATTTTTTATTGAACTGTATCGAAAATCGCAATTATTACTTCTCAAATTGAAATTCTTTCGTTTGGGATTATGTTTGAAATTATTTTTCATTACCGTCTTTGATATGTTCTTAAATACAGAGAAAAAAATGAAAAATTTATATTTTGAACGACTTCTGAGCAATGAAATTTTAAAAGTTAAGTTTTTAGACATTGCTCTCGTGCGTTTCATTACTGCTTTATAACGAACACAAGTAACTGTTTCACAGTCGTTAATTGACCGGCATCTACACAGAGCTTATTTATTTACGTCAACATAACTTAGTCTATTTTGTTACTAAAACACTTTTTGAGGAAGGTATAATTCAAATGTCAACTGTAGCCTACAGCAACACACTACAAATATATTTAAATTACGTCATATCCCAAAACTAATTCTCTCACTTAACATTTCAATGTGTTACTTATATACTTGGCAATGGCCAGTTTCTCCAATCAAGTCCTGAGCCTATGTGGCCCTCACGCTCTTGGTCAGCCTCCGCTGGGTCGTATCCGGTGACGCGGCTGTCGGAGGAGCATGGGGGACTTACGAAGACTCCGCATCCTCTTTCGCACGCGAAGGAGGTGACAACCATGTGGATTTGGGAGGGCTGTTCGTAAATATTGTATGAATGAGAACATTTATCTCAATTAATTATTGCCTAATAAGGCAGACTGTAATTTTTTAATAAGTAATATCATCATTGTAATTTGAGCTAGTGGAGGTTAAATACCCAGCTAAAACACGGCCTCTATGATAGGACACACGGCCCTCGATATGAAATATACAGACGTCACGTCGACTGGAGGCATTGCCGATGATATCACGGATCACGTAGGCGGCGGCCTGTAGGCCGTCCTCATTTAAATAATAATACCCTAAGGACATTTATAAACTATTTAGCAGCCGACCTGCCCTTCTTGTCCGACCGATCCCGAGGTACATTTGCCCCCTCTTTCTCTCGTCTTAATAATAGTGCTGCCGTATAATAATGAATAATGAACAATGCGCCGCTGCTTATTAATGAGCCCGGGTTTATCACCATTAATATATGGCCTTCTCGGCGAGAGTAGAAACTCACTAGTAAATGCTAATTATAATCTGTATCTATATTTATTATATCGTCCCTTGGAGTAAAATTTGATGGCGTCGTAAAACGGCAGTGCGTCATGTTGTATTACCACAGGCCCTTCTAGACAAGTACCGGAAATAAACTTGTTTCCTATATAAGGACTCAAAACTAATCTTATCTTACCTAATTTGATTTAATTAGCTCAACCGCTTTTTAATTATAAAAAAAAAGAAGGCTTTCCTAGCCGAATGAGATATCAATTTTCTTCCCAGAGAGTTGCTGTTGATCCGTAAAGAAATATGAAGTGGACAGTTCCAAAAAGGAGTTTAGTCAGTGTACTCAAATTCGTAAGGAACAATCATCAGTTCCTGTCTAGAAAATTAAAAAGCACTGAATATAATTTAATGTACATTTATCAACAATCTGGACTTGGTTATTATTTTTGTACGTTTTTTTTTTTAATTCGTCGTAAAAGTCTTTTCGGCTTTTTAAAGGCTGCCTAGAGACTATTTAGTAGATCAGAAGCAACTGAAAACCTTGACCCAGTTTATTTTTGCTTCTCTCTCCAAAAACTTTATAAAAAAATGAAAAAAAAAAGTAAGATACAACACACGATAAAAACGGACGGAGAGAAAGAAGAAGGAATATTGCAAAAAAAAATGAAAAGAGTAATAAAGCTGTCATACGAAATTAATTAATTTTATTATTTTTCTTGGAGCTTCCGTTTTTATTGCTTCCCTTTGAGCTGTTTGTAATTTACGAATCTGGCATTGACGAGGAAACACCACCAGAGCGTATATACTGTTGCCAAATGTTTTAAGAAGATGTGGGACGCAAAAGGCGTTGGTGGATGATGTCATAGAATAAAAGTATTCTGTATTATTTTTAACGAGCCCCTACAAACCATCACGAGTATTTTAATAAATTCAATAAACGAAATGACTAAATCAGTAGTTTCAGATCACGTTGGTGTGTAGATCGAGTGCAGAAATCACGCCATTGTTTCGTTTGCAAACCATTCTGGGTTGTATAATTCGTTCGGGCCAGCTTTTAAGTTATGTTATTGTTTTTCACTTTTATCGTCAACATCCTTGTAAGTGCCATCATATGTTGTCTCCCTCCTTTTAAAATTTGTTCAAAGAACACTTCATACTTATGTTATTTTGAATACGTTTCTAAGCATAATACAGCTATCTTTATGTACCCTATATGTTGTAGATTCAATATAATAGTTTCTCGCTCGTAAAAACTCAAAAAATCTATTATAACTTCATGATTTCACTCAATTACGAACTACTCGAAAATTTCGACTGGACGAGCCGTATTGTCGTCCGCTGGAAACAATCTGTCAGCGACATCTGACCGGAAAGGACAGGCCACTCCGCACCTCCCCGATACATGACAGATCTCTGCGATCCTTCGACGCGACAACAGAACTGTCACTGAAATCACAGACTTTGGCCATCGTCGCGGCGCACTGTGGGAAAGAACCACAAATTAACCCAAATTTTTTATTTAATTGGGACTATCTTATTGAGAGATAGTTGTGGAGAAAGTTTCGCATTCGTCATTTTAGTAATCAGTTGAATACGCAACGGTCTGCACCTCCTATTATTGTGGATCATTCCTGTTTAGGTAAGCGTGTGAAGTTCCATAGAAATATTACGTTCTTATATATGTTTTTTAAATACTGAAATATTTAATGGGTTTTTAATTATTAATTGTCGAATTTAATAGACTCAAAAGTATCGGATACCATGGAACACATAATTATTCTTTTCTCTGTAAGTTGTTATGTAAACGGAATAATATATTTTTTTGCGCTAAGGCTTTTAATTTTTGAATTAAGCTACGAAAATCACGATCTGATTTTTTCTGGGGGTGGTCTAACTGCTCAACAGAAACAGGTAGGAGCACAGAAATTTACAATTATTTCGTTGTTAAATTTAATTTGGGCGACCAGCCCGAATGGTAATTGACGGAATTTTAAGGGAACTATTAATTATTGGAACCAAAAAATCAAATACAGATGGGAAAAGTCACAGCGGGAAAAAAAGATGCATTTATAAAAACTCGGTGAGTAGAGATGACATTGTTTTCACCTACAAGTCGTTGCCTGATCCCGAACCAACAACCTTTAGCAGGCGAGAAAGAAACTGCAGAGCTCTACTGAGTTTAGAGACAAGACAAAGAAAAGGAAAGTGAAACGCTAGCAGGGATAAGGAGTCTTACACTACAGGACTTAAGGTATATTCCTTGTGTAATAGGTCAGGCGCATCCCTGATAAGATTTGCTACAAAAAGTATAATAAGACAAAATTTATCAACACTTTAATTGATACCAAAACCCTCAACAAGGCTTGCACCAAAGAACTTATTTATTATAACAATACCAAATATGTAATGTTTTTATTATTATTGGATGTTACAATTACAATTAAACATTTAATATCGTATAATAATTCCAATTTGATTAGTATTATTTACCCTCTCGTCCATCGCACGTTAAAAGTTCGTAGTTTCGAATACATTTTCAAAGCAAACTATACTAAATCATATTATGTTCACGAATATTTTGGGAGAAAAAAATGCTGAAACTCGTGATTTGTTTCTATTTTTTAAGTCTAGCTCCCCAGAATTTCATTTTCGACACATATGGGTTATACTCGTGACCAGCAAGTAATTTACCACAGTTTAGGAATTTCGTCTATCTAAATTGGTCATCCGACTGTCGTGGAAACGGGGCTTCAAAGGTGACTGCCGAACACCTGATACAAATAATGTCAATAAATTTTTATGAAAATCTAACAACTCTCTTTAATCTATTATTATCAACTATATAATTGAGTTATAAAACAACTGAGTTATTATCAACTCAGTTGCATATATATTCACGGCTTACCATCAAAGTCCTGTATAATTCATTACTATATCTGTAAAATGTATGTTGTAACTAACACAATCTTATTACAACCAGTCCAAATAATTTTCTGACAATATAATATAAGCAGATAGACAAAGAGAAACATTTAGGATAACAAGAACCTAAGCCAAAATAGCCAAAGGACGTCGACAATAACCGATATGAACATGTATATAAAATAAGCCAAGTATTTAATATACGCTGAGTAGGTAAAAGCATATAATATATAATGAATAGTAACTATAAGAAGTACACATTACATTGTTATTATAGAATACTGTTTATAGGCGATTATAACGATATTGAGGGGATAACTATTTCCGATAATGCGGCAGTGATTGTCATTATCATTCATTCAAAGCGTACGATAGTACACCATGGTACCGAAAGCTTATTATATGGGCGTTGTAATATAATTTCAAATAATAATAAATAGACCAAAACAACAGCAGAGAGCGTACAAGAGATTGGGGCCAACGACCTGACCATAAAGAAAGCCGACAGACAGTGGGTCAGTGGGACGACTTATCAATTACTACCTGGAGGCCTGGGAATAGGGGGGTATCGGGGGGAGGGGGTCTTTGAGCGGGGAGGGGAGGTCCCGGGCAGGTGGAAGGGGGAGGGTTCCGGCACTTGCAGGAAGGTCCTGTTCCGAGTTTGAAGGTCGTTCAAGAGTTAACGCAGCGGGTCTTAAACTGTCGGGGGGGGGGGGGGGAAGGGAGCAAAAGAAATTTTTATGTACCAATTACTGAAAGTCACAAGAAAGCATAATTATTAGCGAATGAGAAAACGTTGCTGCAGTTTCAGGACTCGAACCCATGACCCCATCATGTCCCAATCGGGGATCCTGCACTAGACCTTCCGAATATTAACAGACCCACCCTGGGAGCATGTTTTCTTTAGCTAATAATTATTATCCATCAATTCTGTCTTTCAAACGATAACCAATGTGAAGATATCTTGAAGTACCTGGGATAAGCTTTCATAGAGGATTTGTACGCTAGACTAGCTAATCCCAAAAATCAGGTCTAAAGTCATCCTTTACTCCACTCATGAGATTGAATCCATAAAAGACTTTTAATTGGTCGTCTGTCACCATATAATTCTATATTGTACAGTATTATTACTGTGGTCACGCCCCCCTTCAAGTAACCAATTTCACATGTGAATAAAAGTATGTAGCTTAAGTATGTTTTACATATAAAATCTCTTACACGCGCAAGTATATGGACTGTTTATACATATTTTAATATTAGATAATGTATGACCTCAACAGATTATATTTTAATAAAAAAAATAGATAAATAGTGGTGTTATCAACAAAACCACCAATCTCAACTTCTAATTTTAAATCTGAAGTTTTTTATGAGAAAAAATTTATAGTAAGCACTAGGTGGAAATTGCTGGTTTTGATGTGAACACTATAAAATAAATTATAATTTTGTTCGATACAAAATGCAGCATTCATTAAATAAATTATATGCTATATTAATAAATATTTTATAGACTACACTACCACTACATAGAGTAATGAACATGCTGTTAGCGCAACTACAGCTAGAGCTAACGATCTAACTACTTTTACTAAACTATGTCACCTCCTTTCAACCTTTTGCACTGGTCAAAGAGAGAATCACAACGTATGGGGAGATACTCACCTGAAAAAGAAATGACAATAAATTAATATAAATATAACAAATGACATGGACTACAAAATATATTTATTATTGTATCAGGTGGATATACAGAAATTATTGGAAATTATTTAAAAAAATAAAAATAAATAAATTTAATTCAATTTCAAAACCATCTTTTGTTTTTCATTTTTGTAATTACATAGTCATTAGAAGTATTTTTTTTCTCCCATGGGGTTGCAAATATACAAAATGTGCTAATGTCAGATTTAATGTATCGTAGAATACAGAACGCGCACGTAACTGAAACCAGCTAGTGTTGCAGGCCACGTCAACGATTCTGTCTCATGGAGGATTTCCTGCTAATTCCACTCCGTATGCTAAATTAACATCAAGAGATAAAAAAAAGAAAATGTTAAAATAAGCACAAATGATAATAAATTTTGTAATTGGCATTGCATTTTTTTTAATCTCACCGGCTTTAATGAGGGTAAAATCTTCATTTCTCTCTTATAAACTATTATTATATCCAAACAGAAAATTATCACTACTAACGTGACATGGACGGACGAAATACGATTATCCTATACCTGTTTGAAAGTAGAACATCTCTCTTGGGAATTGAGTGCATTCCAAAATAATTATTATGACCTATTATAGACCAAGACATCCCATTCAATGTGAAGACTTATTCGTTTATACCTATGGACATATTCGGTAACAATAGCACCATATATTCATTCCAAATAGTTCCTAAGGGCGAAAGAATTTGTTTTTAATTTATCTTGACTCATAGATGAAGGATTTATGTACAGAAAATATTGTTAGTATTTCTTTTTATTTAATCGGATGTAGAGCACCACATTGTTGTCAGTCGTCTTGCCCGTTTGCGTTGTCGTGACAGATACCTTGTTTTTTTTATATCAAAATGTATGTTGAATCCACAAAAGAAAGCTGAATATACTCAGGATAAATATATCCGAGTATTCCCCAGTCGCAAATCCGGTTGAAAGACCTGTTGAAACCAGACCGGCTTAGGAAATGTACACTGACAAAAAGTCCTTTTGTGCTAGGCTAATACACAAAAGAGGACAAAGAGGACAAAAGATTTATTTCTGGTTCGTACGCAAGCGAGCGGTCTTTCTCTCTATTGAGGACGATTCTTCAAAGAGGATTCTCCTGGAGAAACAAAGAACAGGGAAAATGTAGTAGATATATATGTATGTAGGAAAATTGAACGAGCAAACTGGGACAACCATCTGTGCTATCTAGACGTTCAAATCCAAAGACAATGGTTAATTTAAATTCGATTCAACTATCGAATATATTAGGAGAGCTTATTAAAGACTAAAAAGGTTTAAAAAAAATTAAAGAAAGGTTTTTTTTTTAACGAATTCTGTCCATTCAGTTCCATGATAGTAGGTAATACACCTTGTGGAGGAGAGCTCTTGGGTAGACATCTCAGCTACCGATGAAGTTTTAAAACTGCGTATTCTCCGTCGAGTTGTAAAAAACAAAGAACTGATCTATCAAAACAGAAGTCTACTAAACATCTGATCACATAGTTAAGAATTTATTCAATTAAAGTTATAAAGGGTGTCCCAGAATTAACGCAAGATTTGAATTTGCCGCCATTTGTGCAGTAAAGTGCTGGCAACTCAAAAAAAAAAAACAATTTGACAGCTGACAGTTTAGCGTCAGTAAAAATGGAGCGTTACACGATAGAACAACGTGTCTTTATTGTTCAACATTATCACAATAATAATGAAAGTTTGGCGGCCGCAGTTCGAAAATTTCATACAAAATATGGTCGGAATAGTGTTTTGACTTCACCAACTGAGAAGAGATTAATAATTTAGGGAAACTGGATCAGTTGGAGGCACTAAACACACTGGTCGTCCAAAAACAAGCCGTTCAAATGTCAATATCGAAGCAGTGCGTGAGAGTGTTGTTGAAAATCCAGTATTTGAGGATCGTAAAACAAATTCGGCATCGTAAACACAGTTCTTTGTGCCGAAATTGGATGATATTTATGTGGCCAATATGCGGTCTCAACAAGATGGTGCCACATGCCATACAGTACATGAAACAATTCAAATACTGCATGAGACATTTCCAAGTCGTGTATTTTTTTCTCGTTTTGATGATCAGAATTGGCCCCCTAGATCGTGTGATTGAACACCTTTAGATTTGTTTTATGGGGTTATTTGAAGTCGAAGGTGTATGTCAACAAGCTCACATCTACCCGTGCATTAAAAGAGGAAATTCAACGCTGCATCAATAAAATTCAACCACATTTATGCAAATGGTCATGGAAAATTTCGACAAAAGAGTGCGTATGTGCCAGCAAAGTCATGGAGGCCATTTGCCCGATGTGTTATTCCATAAATAACCCTATCCTATTCACTTTACAATTCAATAAAAAAAATAACAAAAATACTAAAAACTGTGTTTTCTATTTAAATCAGATCTTGCGTTAATTCTGGGACACCCTTCATTAAGACTTCAGAATAAAGATATTTCCTCTCTTAGTCGCCTAAAGACATGCAAGGCACTTGAAGACTAAATTAATAAAACAATAATAACAACCATATTGAAAATAATCAAGAGCCACCCACGTTAATCAATTACATGAAGCTGTCATGACAGCAAAACAGTCGACGTTCACGTACTTAGCGCAATCTCGTCCATTCCGACTTAATACTTTTCGCTCCGACCCCAGGCAAAGTAGTAATACTTCAAAGGTCATTTCTCTGAGACCTAAGGTCAAATCTGAAATCTGTGAGATGACAATCCCCGAGGATTGTCGCAGATACGATACCTCCGCCGATAAGGGATAACCCATATTGGTTGCATAAAGAACATGGCAGGTTTCAGGAAGAAGACCTCCAGAGGCCGGAGGCACTGCTGGGGCCTCCCTCGCCCGCCCATTAACAAGGATAATGAATGGCTTCGCATAATGTTTTTAACACTTTGTTTGGCCTCTCCTGTCCCATCTATATACTAATGTCTGTGTAGGGTTTATTTAAAAGAGGAGCATTATTTATTTAGGAGCTATTTATATATCTGGCTGGTACAGGGGCAACCCATCTTCGGGGTACTGTCACTCTGTGTGGATACATTCGTCTGAGGAGATATGTACTTCAGCGGAAGGAACATAAATTAGAATAAATGAAAAAAAAAAAAAAAATCAAGACATTTTCGTGATTGAGTTTACTCTCATTCAGGGCAGGACAGGGTATCCTACTTAAACTCAATAATGTTCAAATAGGCCTTAAGTTTTTGAGAAAAAATCCACATAATAGAAACCTTCGTTCTATTGTGGTCCCTAGTCCGAAAATATGGATGGGTTACGCTGTAGCTTAAGTAGTTGCATCCTTTCCACTCCAAGCTGGTTGGTTACATGCATAAAAGCTCTAAGATGTTCACTTGATGCACGTATTATCGGAACAAGGTACATGACCTTCAGGAAAGAAAGCCCAGGAAAGTCCTGGAGTGAGGACTAAGTGCTAACTCGGTGGAGGTAAAGGGCCAAACACTCAACAGCCCCATTTATCGGCCCAAGTCCAATTGTCCTGGAAAAGCCAGAGCTAAAAATAGAATGGCTACAAATAGGATTCCCCCCCCCCTACCGAAAATACCTACCAAGTATTTAAAACACAAATATTGTTTGCATGTAGTTAGTTACAGTACAGAACAGTATATACAGTTACAGTAACCCCTGAGTTACCCACCATTTTTGTTGTGTGTTTAAAATCTCATCTATAAAAGATACGACTGTCCCAGAATTAACGAAAGATTTAAATTTGCTGCCATTTGTGCAGTAAAGTGCTGGAAACCCTAAAAAACACAATTTGACAGCTGACAGTTTAGGGTCAGTAAAAATGGAGCAAGATAGAAAAACGCGTCTTTATTATTGAACATTATTTCAAAAATAATGAAAGTTTGACGGCCACAGTTCAAAAATTTTATACAAAATATGGTCGGAATAGTGTTTTGACTTCATCAACTGAGAAGAGATTAATTGAAAAATTTAGGAAGCCTGGATCAGTTGGAGAGACTAAACACACTGGTCGTCCAAAAACAAGCCGTTCAAATGTCAATTTCGAAGCAGTGCGTGAGAGTGTTGTTGAAAATCCAGGAACATCAATTCGGCGTCGTAAACACAGTTCTTAGTGCCAAAATTGGATGATATTGATGTGGCCAATATGCGGTCTCAACATGTTGTGCCACATCCACATGCCATACAGTACATGAAACAATTCAAATACTGCATGAGACATTTCCAAGTCGTGTATTTTTTTCTCATTTTGGTGATCAGAATTGGCCCCCTAGATCGTGTGATTGAACACCTTTAGATTTCTTTTACGGGGTCATTTGAAGTCAAAGGTGTATGTCAACAAGCCCAAATCCACCCGTGCATTAAAAGAGGAAATTCAACGCTGCATCAACGAAATTCAACGCTGCATCAACGAAATTTATGCCAGATGGTCAAGGAAAATTTCGACAAAAGAGTGCGTATTTGCCAGCCAAGTCGCGGAGGCCATTTGCCCGATGTGTTATTCCATAAATAACCATATCCTATTTACTTTATAATTCAATAAAAAAATAACAACAAAAATACCTTAAGACTGTGTTTTCTATTCATATCAAATCTTGCGTTAATGCTGGGACACCCTTTATCTACCGTTTTAACCTGTATGAGTAATGAGTTTTGTATTAGTAAATGAGCTTATTATTTTAGGCATATTAAAAACACCGAACATTTTTGTATCACTATCGCTACTAATTATTTCTGCTACCTCCGAAAACACCCTTCTTGAACAGGTTTGTAGACGTGAGACCTATATTAGGCCTTAAGGACTCAAAGCCAGTACGTGGTTATAGCGAAGGCAGTGGGCGCCTCAGAGAAATAACCCAGGTATTCAATTTCCGTTCTTACGAGGGGGGGGGGGGTGCGTTTCCAGCATTCTACTACAGCCAGGTTAAGCTCACCCAGCCAGAACGGTTATTTTTACATGTGACTTCTTCCTACCAACCTAGATGTTCTGGGTGTGTCCTAACCTAACGTTATTTCTTTTCAGAAATTGTATGTCATAAGGGCAACAAAATTAATGTGAATAGCACCAGTCGTTCCAGAGTGACGCATACACGAATAGGAAATAATTCACTAGAACTAAAACACTTTCACATTACATAACGAAAAGACGACACTGGAGAAATATCGAGACGACTTTGTATTCTTTTGCAGTAGGTGATCTTAGCGCTGCCAAGACATCACAAGGCAGGCTGACACTTCCAGCATATCAAATATTACAGACATTTCGTGGTGAATGATTATTTCCTCTATTGGCAAAGAGTAACAAGTCCGTTTGGGCCCATTACATGTAGTCCCACAGAGGAGTCAATCGTTTATTCAATGGAGACAGACAATTCCTGCAATATCAGCAGAAATTTCATTTTGCATCGGAATGATAGGTAAAAAATAAATAAGTACTTAATTTGTCCATGGTTTGTTCAATGAAATAAGGAATCGTTTCTCTTTTTGCGACCGGAATTATCCGAATGAACGGATCTTACTGACAAGCTTCGGGCAATCTCGGATCACCGTGAGATTCCAATGATGATTCCAAGGTCAGTATTGAGTTTCAAAAAAAAAACTAAGATGCATCAACAATGGCCGAGTTCCCACATAAAATACACAGATATCCTTTTGTACCATTGCGAAAACATGGGCGCTTGTAGACACTTCTCCTTGAGCTGCGTGTGTCATGAGCGGAAGCTACGTCATTTCAGCTAGTTACGTAAGTAATGGCGCGGCGGAAAAAAAGGATCATGTTGTTTTGGCTGTATTATCTCTGGCCGTCTTGTTTCCACTATGAATAATAGATAAGTTTTATTATTATCTTGCTTAACTATATTTGTTCAAGATATGAATTTGACTTGAAAGGAAATAATTGCCATTTCTACACTGAGTGAGTTGGAATCACAATAAGTATTCTTTGATTGTTTAATTTGTTTATTTATTGCCCTTATATATCCTGCTGTCATATTAAATAATGCATTTTTAAATGCACAATTATTTCTGTGTGCTGGTTTTATTACTCACTGAATAAATGATACTTTTTTTTTTTTTCCCAAGCTCTCTAGTTAGAAATTCAGGATGAGGGAAAAATATAGAATATTTAGGTTAATCGGATCCTTGTACTAAGAGTACGTGCTTGAAGGTGTTGTGAGAGTATTAAGGAGTGTGGGAAGCCTCGGTGGAGGTTGGTTGTCTCGGTACAGTGGTGAGAGTCCACTGATGGCTGGGCCTTGAGTCTTTCTAGGCTAAATGATACTCAAAGTATTCGTTATATTTATCTAGTTATTTGCCTTAACTTGTTATATTGTTGTATAATTATATTTCAGCAGGTTTAACTGCTTGTTACAGCTTCGCATAATTTATATATTTTCTATATAATTTATAGAAATGAAGAATGTACACCAACAGGAACGGTATGGAACGTGATTCCAGCACCGACAACATACAAGGCGAGACGAGGTGATACACGATACATCCAATTGACTCATCGGATAAATAGGAAAGAACCATTCCGAAGATTACCGCTAGAAATGGATGTTATGTCATTTCGTATGACTTTCTTTGTAGAGGTATTATGACAGCTGTTAGGCTCAAAAGAACACGTGTGTATGTTTGTCCACGTGTGTTCTTTAGGTCCATTTATGAGGCAGGATCAAACGTATGAGGAGTAAGAGTAAATAAAACAATAGCTACCAGCCAGTTAAAGACAGAAATAGTCGTCATTATTTTGGTAATTAAGTTTTAATAGGGTCTGGACACAGAACAGTTCTGTTAGTACCATTGGGAGTGTAGTCTGATCTGGAGAAAGCTCACTAAATAATGCTTTATCATAAATGAGTAGAACGGTGTTAGGCCAACTTCTTTACCACGAACAAACAGTAAACACCGGCATACATTTCCATCAATAACTTTTCGGCATCAGTATAGAGAGAGGGGACTAGTTATTGATCCCGAAACGGCAAGAGCTCACTAAGGCCGCGGGCTTAGTACTAGTGGCTAAAATAAACTATCATAGGATTGGCCAGAATAAAAGGCTCACTCATTAGCTGTAGGTAGGAATGACTTTCCTGTACAAAGCAGCGATTATGAGCTTTTTCAGACAGTTGTAACCAGGTTACGATTAAAGGTTGCAGTAGTGAAGAAGAAGAAAACGACAAAACCCTGAAAATGTTCACGTTAATATTAATTTTCTCTGTTTCGTGTTTTCAGCCTTGAACTATGGATAGGCAGCTTAAAATTATCTTACGATCAGACTGAAACACATCTGATAATAACTTTTAAACGATTTAGCATGTCGACTGTATGGGCAGGAGATTACTTTTTAAATAGAAACCGCCTCAATTTCTGCAACGCTGCAACAGAGGTCCATTATACACACTGCTTTTTGTTAGTATAATCAGCTGCGATCATAAAAAACATACGTTAATAGTCACGAAAGGAAAATTGTACAAGTAATTAACTCCTCAAAAAATAGTAATAATACTGCTCTACTTTCGTTACTACCGAGGTAGACTGAACCACAACCTCATCTACTCCTCACTAAAAAAAATAAAACACAAGATCATGATATCGAAACCAGGAGTATCTTGATAATACTTAATTCTTATTTTTATTGGAGTAGTGACAGATAGACAACATTTCCGGTATAGGGATTGACGCCATAACACATCTATCTACCAGCCGTGATACAAACAAATAAATGTGGACATTATTTCTAACCCAGAGGCACAACAGGCGTTCGACGATATCGAGAAACGAGCATACACAAATAATAAATCAAATCGGCAAATTGAAACTCATCCATATTCAGGGAGGGAGAGATTGTCGAGTATTCCACCAATCCTTCCCTCATTTCATCCCGACTCGGCTAACATATGTATGTTTTGCTACACGGAGATTTCAACAATGACTGCTCATACACAGTCTGACAAAACATAGTTCAACACGAGGTATTTTAGGCAATATTTCTCACAAAGTCAGGTCTTCCCTTCTATCACTTGCATAAAAGCTAATCATGATGAACTTCCATAAGTATAAGTATGTAGGACTTTCTATAGCAGTACGGCCATTAGACAACTCCTCCAGTGTATTGTCACAGCCAGTGACATATACACATACATATAAATGTATGTTACAGATTTGTTCCTTGAGAATTAAAGTTTTGGTGTTAGGGCGCTAAGAATGTAGTTAACTGCAATGAAGAATTATGTATGACTCTGTTATATGTTCAACCCCCGACAGGGGAAAGGTAGTGAAAAATCAATAAATAACGCTAAGGAAATGAGAGGAGGGAAAATCCCTCTTTTGATGCAGGCCGACCGATCTACCCCACCTGTTGGGATATGGGTGGTCCAAAGTGTAAGATGATGCGGAAAAGGATTCACGATCACAAAGGGCGATAAAGAAAAAAGCTTACACAGACCTAGTCAGTTTGTAACGTAATCAGTGACAGACTGGGTAGGTTAAACATCAGTGTAAACGCAGGGAAGACCGACTGCGTAATCTTCTCCCTCCATAAGGGGAAAAAGAAATCCTCCCAAAAATCCTATAATATAGGAGGGCGAGAGAACGCACCGGCTTTCTCAATGTACTATCTGGGTATAAAAATGGATTTTATACTCCATTTCTGTACTCATTTTAGTAATAAAATAGAATAAGTACGACACAGGTCTTACCGGCTATCGCACTAGCTAACCTCACCCAACGTGTCGCTTCGTCTCAAACTGATGATCTGTAAATGTGTCCTCCGGCCATCTATGCTGTACGGTGCCCGGCAATACAGCCAAATGTCTCCAGCATTTCCAAAATGAGATCATGCGAAAAGTGGTCCTACATACCTCGCTCAAGAGGTTAAAAAAAGCAACTTGCTTGGTGTGCCGTCGGTGGGTGAGTTCATCCGCTGGAGACACATCAAGTTTTTCGACTCGTTGCAGCCACCCCCCAGTGTATAACACTATGACCCCACCCGCATCGATTGCAACATACTGTCGGGGGAAAATTAGTTTAAGATTATATTTTTATTGTTAGATGTAAGTTAGTTTTAAGGCTATGATAAATATGGTGAGCTCCGTCACTTTTTAAAGATGTTCAATAAATTAATGTATATCATTATACATTTGTACAAGCGCAGACCGCAATGTAAAATTATTAAAAATTGTATAAAATGTAGCCAAGCAACAGAAAATATAATAAATAGATTCATTGTAGAGCCTATATTGAATTATGTAATGATCTTGTAAAAAGGGATAGAAAATAGTCGGAAATAATAGAGGGAAGGACACTCTCGAGTTGTCGCACTAAAGTGAGGAGGCTGCCCGGAGGTGCCTGGCTCGGCAGCTCTTAGCTTTGAGGGTGCTTCTCCATCAGATTGACTTTAGGTTTCGATTCAATTGGAACCAACATTGAGTAAATTGAATAGCTGAATAAGGTATAATGTTATACAACTTTACGCTCATAAGTTGAGGAATCAAATATATAGTAGTTGAATAGTTAGATGGCATCCCTAGAAATAAAATATTCAACTTTAATGTAACAGCGTGGTGTTTGTGGGTAAGTTAGGTAAATAGATAAACGGGTATATGTAACCTTAGAAAAGATAAATCCATAATTTAATGCCTTAATTTTATGTATTGGATACGGTTGTGTATCGGATAGATATACAGTGTATCGGTACGCGCAGAGTATCCGTAAATATAAATAAATAAATAAAATTAAAAAGAACACAGCGTCTGCGGAACGTAGCAACTCAGAGGGAATCAGTCACACATGTGAAAAATCAAATGAGTGTTGGTCAGAAGTGGCAACTGAAAAATCACCGGAAATTTAGGTTGAGAGGTCAGCAGTCAAAGAAAGAAAAATAAGTAGGCACTTTTTTTTTTTTTCTGAAAAATGTCATTATAACTATATCTATGAATGACGATGGGTAATCATATCGCCGAGTCTACGAAACGGCTATAACTGCAAGATGTAGACCTGAAGCTCCCAGTCAGCTCAGACATCCTTGAAGAGAAGGCAGCTGCAGCATAGCACGCCACGGTGTGAAGAATGCCTCCGAGGTAATCTTAGCAAAGGGAACAAGAGAATAAGCTGAATAGGCTACTATTGGCTGAGGGGAACAGAACAATAGGAGTCTGTACACATCCGCGGAGATAAAACTAGATCTTGCTCCTGCTGTTGCAGGTGAGCACATCAAGGGCTTCAGTAGTCTTGCCGTAGCAGCCTGTGAAAGAACTACTAGCATGTACGTAAATAAATGGACAACGATTCTACATTTTATATACGATAGGTTACGATCGGTTAACAGTCTGCATGTATTTTGGCCGGAACCGAATTATGTAGAGTGATTACCACATATGTCACTCACCTTTCGCGATGAAAATTACTTTTTAATTCCGCGTTCTAACTAGATTATTCCATTCTTTACCGCATGACGTTTTAATCGAAAAAACTACAGTTTCCGTTCCGTCGCTATTCTAAATGGGATGAAAACCCCATATTTCTTCTACTTTAACTGACCAGTCCAAGGCTACTGTTTATATAATTATCAGAGGTCGGAAGTCATCCCATCCCTGTGTAAATTATCGAATCTATTGAAGAGTTACAATGAAAAACGTCGGGAAACGACTTACTTATTGTAATCTGGCAAACACAAGTTACTAATAACTAGTTTAATAAACAACCTGAATGTAACACAAAAGTAACAGGGAATAGTGTTAAGTGAATTTCACTCTATAACGCCACAAAATCTATAAATCCTGATCAATTGCTGCGGTATGAAACTTTCATTTGAAGCTCTTTAAAGAGTTTTAAAAAAAATACAACTACAGTGTATATGCATTTGCGATAACACCTTATCATCTTTATCATAGATATACAAAGGAAAGGTTCAAATTTTATTTTCATTTCCGTCATTAATTCTAAAACATTCTCTCCTTTTGTACTGTAGGTAAGCTAATATGCAATATTGTCTTGGCGATAGGTACAATAAACACTTTCTGCTTGACCTCCATTTTGGGATATGATTCCTGGAAGAGAACCCAATCTCCCTACATATATATTCTCCCTATCCTGGGAAATTGCAATTTCACCAGTCCCCCCCCCCCCCGCTTCTGTTTCTAAAACCTCTCCAGACCCCCCTATATTCTCTAATACTAGTGGAAGGAGAAAAGGAAAATGTAATCTGAAAATTTAATTAAGTTTTACGGGGAAAGAAGTTAGAAGGAAATAATAAAAACGACGTCTGGTTAAATAAAAAAATGTTTTTTTCCAGTAAAAATTAAAAGAAATGCTTCTTTAAAGTTACGCGACTTTCTATATAATTATTATAGGTTATAGGCAAAACTGGGGAATCCAACCCGGAGATTTCTGGGTTCAGTTCAGACACCGCATTTAAACCATGGTACATTTGTTCATCAGACAAGACTTCTGGCAAACAGTTCGTAGTAAGTTTTATAATGCTAAGATAATGAGTAGAACAAGTGGAAGGGGCCTGAGCAGAACTGTATACCTGCCTCGTGACTTCATGGAAGTCAATGATGGTTCCTGTTATTTTTAAGCAACCCTCCTTACTTCCTTAACTCCCTATTCCCAGAATCTTACCCTTTTCTTATACATATATATCTCAGTTTTAGCTCCAGACCGCACTCATTCCTAGATCTTCCGCCCAGCATGTTCTCTTCTAAAAGACTCTCCTCTACGAAGATTATTTAACTCTAGATACTGGATAACAACTATCATTTCAAGTAGAGAAATCCTTTATCAAAATATGACAAATATTCGAAATCTCACTAAGAAACATAATAAGGGCTAACTCGTACTTATCGATTTTCTCAAACATTACTGTCATGTATATATCATGTATTGAAAAACCTTTTAACTTAACCAGTAGGTTTTGCTCAAGTCTCCGTATTGTTTGACTCGGCTGTGAGTTCAAAGGTTAGCATCTGCCGTGAGGAAATGTTGCGTCACTAATGAGAACTATTAACATCACTTATTTGACAATAAAGCTATATGGTCAGTATTACTTTTCTAAGGGCAGACACCTTAAAAATAATTTAAGACTTTCCCCTTGAAAGTAATCAACACACATGGATCCCTTGGAAGTAAGCGCATTAGGGCAGGATTTAGAATAATTTCGAAAATCCATTGCATATTGAATAATAAAACTAAATATAGTTTAGCATTGCGGACTGAGACATCTTAGCCACGGCAGGAAAGAATTCTTCAAGGAAAGGTCTACTCACCACTCCTTGGCAGAAAAAACGTGGAAAATAACGTGTTGACTTGTTAAACGTAATATATCTAAGCAAATTTCTTTATCGCTCCTATTACATTTTTGTCTCACTCATAATTCAGAAGAAAACTTAATGTCGTTTATGGCATGATTAACAAAAATATTCGGGGACC
This sequence comes from Acanthosoma haemorrhoidale, assembly GCA_930367205.1. NCBI lineage: Eukaryota > Metazoa > Arthropoda > Insecta > Hemiptera > Acanthosomatidae > Acanthosoma > Acanthosoma haemorrhoidale. The sequence goes on along the minus strand of OV884014.1, from coordinate 19,850,778 downwards.
TAGTGGGATAGCTAGATCCCTCGATTTCCCAAGCTCCTTTTTTCTGTAAGTAGTGGCCTCGGGACCTGCTATAAATGCGTAACAGCGGGAGTCCTGGCAATGGCCAGTTTCTCAGATCATGTCCTGAGCGTATGTGGCACTCACGCTCTTGGGCAGCCTCCGCTGGCTCGTATCCAGTTACGCTGCTTACGTAGGAGCCTGGGGGACTTCTCAAGACTCCGCTTCCTCCTTCGCACGCGAGGGAGGCGACAACCATGTGGACGAGGGGGATCTAGGCTGTTTGTAAATAGTGTATGAATAAAAACATTTATCACAATTACTTATTGCCAAATGAGGCATATTGTAATTTTCATTCATTGTAATCATAATAAAGTTGTTGTATGTATTCCTTTTTGTAACCATGTATTCCTATATCGAACCAACCCAATGACTATCACAGGTTGCGAGTTGTCCTGAGGTGATCGGGACCTCCACCATTGAACTAATCACCTGCCAGTGGATTGAGAAGGAATTTGCCTTTCTTGTTCTTGGTCTGTCTGAAGCAGCTTCTTCACAATTAGAAGGCAAACGTAGAAAATAAAAAATAACTAATTTATAAATCATTATTGGCTAATGAAAAAAAATCTTCGGTAAGGGACATGAATCCAATTGGGCAAGCTAGAACGACAAGATATCGGAAGTACAGAATCGACAAGAGCATTTTTTTCCTTTGGCTAATAACAATGCGTTCCATACCACAAATTACTTATTTAGATTCGAGTATCATAAAACTGGGCCTTCTCAAAGGCCTCTTGTTATCTTTAAATGTACGACGGGCATCTGTACCTCCAAGGATATCTAACTATACAACCTGGCTGTGTGATGTTACTCGAAAACGGAAGCAATGTTTACTCACAGGCCGAAATAGAGTAACCGTCCTGAAGGCTATTCCTATCCCGCATCCGTTCCAGGCAAGGGTTAGGGTTATTATCCAGGAATAGCTCCAGCATTCCTCAGGACTGTACTTGACAACTGACAGGAGTATTGGGAACGTTTCTGGAATTTTATAACATCAGTTACAAACTGGATTTTTTTAAATTTTAAAAAGCGAAGATATACTAAAAACGGCTTAAGCTATATTAAGCCGGGTCCTGACCACTAATGAGCTGAACTGTGTGCGATAACGAACCCAGAACCGAGATTTCCCTACAAACCAGCAATAGGGAGGGACTTAGTGACCAGGGGTCGGATTTCTCTGTCGAATCATTATTAGTTGTACAGGGAGTTGTTTGGTTCAATTCGGACCAGCGAAGAGTTAAATATCAATCATGTTTAAAAGTAGAGCCTCTCCCTTGGTACTGATAAATAACAAAATCATAAAACAAAAATATCGTATATCAAGAAGGCAAGGTCAAAAACAAACAAAAGAAGATTGAAGGGACTCAGTATCCTTGGGTGGTTCCTTATGGTTATGTGGTTACGTTCTGTGAGCCACGTTTGCGCCGAATCCTGTGCGAACATGTCTTTTCAAGGATATCAGTCCGAATTAAGCTAACCACTGCACTAGATAGAATATTTGTGGGAAAACACCGTTATCTTGACATAAGAGAATATATTAAAAAATCGTCTTCAAAGTAATTTTTTTCGGAATGAAGTATTTTATCTCGACGATTTGAAAATAATTTATACAATTTAAATATTATAGATCATTGCCAGTAATCAAATTAAAGTGAACTATTATTGCTTTATTGTATTTCCGCAACTTATACCTTCTTTAATGTATTAGCGCAATCCAAAGCTTTAAGCTGCCATTTTCAGTTACCTTTACAAAAAAAAAAAGTCAAATGATAAAAACTTTTACCTGCTCATATAAAGGCAAAGTAATTACTAATTATTATACGTAACAATAGTTATTTTGAAATTAAAAATTCTTAAAATTCAAACACACAACACGTATGTAGTAAATAATTAAAAACCAAAAACCATAAGCAACCATTACACCTAAAAAAATGGTTAATATTGTCATAAAATTACAAAAACGTGCTTAAAACACTATTAATCACTCCTATGGCAACTCTCCCAATTGGTTATGTGGGATATATATTCTCACCTAAAACACTTTATTATTTTATGATTTATCTATTTATCTTTATGATTTTATCTATTTAACCAGGGCTGCTACATGTGGATGGCAGGTTTCTTAACATGTTGTTTCTTCCTTTTTATTAATGTTGTCCAACCTTAGGCAATGTAATTTTATATCAACATTTTCAACGCGATTAATTAATGTTTTATCGTTTGTATGGTGTAAAAATGTAACTTTATGATGTCCTTCCTGGAGGTATTGGTAGAATTGGCTTGATTTTTGTTTTAGATGTTCAGAGCATCTCCGTATGCCACCATAGTGCACTATTTAACTGATTTAAACTAATTGCAGATAATACTGATATATAAACCCTCCAGCAAAGCATAGCTAATAAGTTATTGTTGATTATTAGTGCTAGAGAGATGCAAGATGCTAGACAATACAGGGCAGGCTGTGCCCGTTGGGACGCAGCGAGACGGAAATGATCCGCAGACAGCAGTGTCTTCACGGATTCAATGCAGAGCCAGGACTTAATTAAGCAGTGGTTTATACCAGCCAACTTCTCAATACGCCATCCAGGGTCTATAGAGCAGGAGGACTGAATTGAACATGCGAAATTCCGCACCTTTTCTCTTTAGATTTGTGTAGAGTGTTGGAAAATGCAAGGGTAGGGTTAAGACGGGGAAGGGAATGGGTCGCTCAATCGTTCATCGGCAACCGTTAGTTTGAGAGAAATGCGATTGGTCTCAAATTGATCGATTTGAAATGTTCTACGACTTTTAGTATACAAAAGACCTTCGTAAAGAGAGAACGAGAATTGAGGGTAGGTGGAGAGGATTCGGTGAATTCTGGAGGTTTATTAGAAGGACAAAGTTGATGTATGGTAGATAAGAGATTATCATGATCTAGGGTAGAAATGTGGAAATCACTAGGTACAGTGCGTTTGGAAAAGCAAAGAAAACTTTGATTTCATCAAAAAGTCATTAGTTAAGATATTTGTGTACATTCTATTTAAAGGGTTAAATTACCGGGGTACCGTATTTGAAGTCAATGTAACGATTTAAATAAAAGTAACTACTTTTGCACTATAACATTATTTTTTCACACATACAGAACGAACAGAAAAATAATCCATAAACGTTTAAAATGGCTACAACTTTATGAATATGCCTGTTGTGCGACAAATAGCTAACGGTTGATATTATTTAGAACCGTATAGACGCGATATGGAGTATCGCGGCGTTTGGCAACTGATAAGGCAGCACTGATAGGAGAGGAATGTACACTCGAGACCTCTGCTAGTTACACACACAGTGTCTTATGACTGCATTCCAACACGTTTTGTATGACCATTTTAAATGTTCAACGCAGAAATTCTGATAATTCTGATAATTATTGGTTAGGAAATTCAGAAAATCATTATTAGAAAAAAATGCAATCTACCTTACTAGGGCAATAAATAACTGTGCTAAATGATCTGATTTAAACCAAATTTACAAAATTTCACTCAGCAAACATTCATCTCATTGCGCGTAGTCCAGTGCAAATGACTGGTCAGCGCACCTTCTGTCAGCTTTTATTGTGTCCATTTTTTATTACCCCTCCCACTCTTCTTAAGGGTTATTTCTATGTACTACATTTTGGTGCAACTGTTCATTCTTGGCGATCACCCCCGATATTACGGCTGCTCAACCTGCGTCACTCCCTTGGAGATGGTGAAGTGCGCTGGTCCCTACAGCTCTATAACCAGCAACGGAAAGTCTGACTCATTCAAGCTAAATTGGCCTCTCTCATTCATCCAGTATTTACAATAAACATACATAAAATGTACACATTCGTGATCAGATAGATTCCTTACACCACTCCTCATCATTGCTCGACTGCAGACTGAAAGAGATCACCTTTCTAAGGGGTTAGGATGGTCAGATAATTTTGATACAATTGATTAATGGCACTTAATCATGTTTTATAAAGACGGTAGATTTTCCAGGTCTCAACAAAATCAAACGAGGCCGTAAATGATGTCTCTGCAGACTAAGAAACTGCAAGAGTGAAAATTTAACTTATGAATAAGTGAAGATTTTTAAACTTTATGGAAATGTTAATAAATACAGATGTTTATAAATCACAGCACTCGAGACATTGATTGTTCTCGCTTACGTAGGTTTTGCTAAGACCTCTATTGACAAATACTCAACCGATAAGGAGACGGCCCAACAGATAGTGGTAATTATCGCTGCTACCACATCGATCACGAGCAGATTATACAGTTTAGCGACTAATCCTTCTATGACAACCAAGCTAAATCCCCAGATCTATTAGCAGGGAGCATATTTTATGCTGTGTAGGTCCATTAAAGCCGGGCACTCATTTGTAACGATCACGATTCCTCCGCAAAAGCGAGAGAATATTACAATGATCACGAGGTTCTGCAAAAACATTTCATGAATAGGGGGTTATCGCGATGTGCTGTCATTATTTCGCACAGGTTAAATAAAAATATATATACATATTATATATATATAAATTGGTTGATCAAAGCGTCCATAATAATTTATATAATGGAAGGTGTGTGTTTTGGAATAAGTTTTGGCACAATCTGGGGAAGTGACGCATCCTTTGAAGACCGATCTAATGGCAACGAAAGTAAGACGATACAAGTACTCTCAAAAGATATTCTCGTTTTTATAGACGGAAATACACCGATTACCTTTGAAAGAAACCAATGAATAAACGAAGTTAATGAAAAAGCAAAAACTATTAGAAGACAGTATCAGTATCTAATCAAATAAGTAGGGAACAGTGAATAATATGCAGTTTGAGTAATAGAGAATAAATAATGAAATTAAAAAAAATAAATTACTTTTGTATGCCTAATCATTACCTTATGATTCAAGGGGGACAAGGACTGTCACGAGCAATATGTCAATATCTTGACTAACAATCGTGGGTCGAACCTCTCGAGTCATCTTAATTGCGGTACAGACAATGAAGTATTTGCATCAGCACAAGCTTGTATCACTTCAAAATTCTTCTTTTTTGTAGTGATGCTGTCAGCGTTTTTGTTTTCGCAGTTGAGTGAGAAATTGCTCTTGATTTCCACACACTGGCCCACTAATGGTTACCAGAATTTGAGGGACAAAACGTTTGTATATTTTAATACTGTCATTGACATCGTGTGGCCATCAAATACTATGACAGATGATGTCAAATTCTTTTTGACGTACCTCACATAGACTCATGCACAATTGTAGAACCTGCTTTGATTGGTTCCATTTCACGCCATTAACCCATTAAGTACCCTCCGTCAATCATGTCGGTGTCAACACTCTCAAGACGATTCTTATCGAAGCTTTTAAACTCATTTTATATAACTAGCTTGACTGTGTTTGTCATTACTTACGGGGCAATTTCGTACTTGAAATAACTGGATAAATCGTCAACTCAATCAAGAAACTCTTCAAAAGAAATTCAAACTCTCTCAGAAAGTTTTCAAGAATACTCCAATGGGTGGTCTATTCTCATAGACAGGCCAGACATCAACTCCAAGTAGATTTGGTTGCAAGAAATGCCTCTGGAAATCGAGTAAGGTATAGTATTATAGATGGATTATTATATAGAGTATTACAAATAAGGCTCCCTCCTGTTTTTTTTTTGTTTCTTTTTTTAACCTTACGTGTAATCTTTATTATTGGTGTCGTCTTGAAATACTGCACCCACAGTTTTGCAGACGTCCTTTCTGTTCAGTGGTGTCAAGTTGTAATCTGAATTTAGAATTAAGGATTTTTATGTGTGAATCATTCAGTGGGTACATCACGAGGGCAGCTGTTCACATCACGAGTTCACAATACAGAAAATTAGTGTTTGTTTTTTCTCCTACAAAAACCAGTATAACTTAGCCTAACTTTTTTAGGGTGGATATATCATGTTGATTTTGTTTGCATTAGTTTCAGCTTCCCAAATTGTACCAAAACTAAATTCATAACTCATATCCCCCCCCTCAAAAAAAAAACTTCCACCATATAAATTTTTATCGACTCTTTTGATTCCTCATTATCATGACAAATGACACTTTTTGTTACGAAGTTCCATTAGCAGACTTCTTTATGCCAAGTCTTTTTTTGCTCTTGATTCTAAATTTAACTAAAAGCAGAAGGATGAAGGATGAGGAATTTGAAAGTATTTCTGTCGCAAAATCTTCTAACAAACAACCAATCCGATAATATTAACCAAACCAGACCTAGCTATATAAATTATATTTATATATCTATTCAGTTGACAAGTTGTTGAACTTGGTCTCTCTTGATCTTGAGCTCATTGGTGTTGAAATGAATACAGCAGATCAAAAACCCTTACGAGCTATTGCCAAGACAATGTTATATTGGGCAAACTGGCCATAATTTATCTTCATCTAAACGGTTATGTAATACTTACTACACGTTCTAGTATCATTTCCTAACACTTTACTTTTAATATCTAGAACTACAGATATTTTATTATCATATTGTATTTTATTATTAATATACGCTGTTTATTAGTATTTTATGCATTTGTTATCTCCATAGGAATGGTAATTATGTTGTGTCGTTATAACGCAATTATTTTTTTTATTTTTCCTCTCTGAGATATATCTTTGCGGAAACGTAATGTGATGTGTCACTGAACACATCGTTTCCCGCATCAAGGGAAATTTTTGCTCTATTTAATAATGACAATATTTACATCTTACATATCAGAGCGTCCTGAGGTTTGGAACTCCGGTTTTCCGTTTTCTCCACACGAGCACCATAACTAGACTCCAGAGCTTCCAGAACAACATCCTGCGCACGGCACTATGGCATACCCCTTTTGGTGAAATTAAGGCTTTTGACATCCACAAAAAGTTCGAGGTCCCCACCATCACCGAAGCCATCAGAAGAAGACACATCAAATTCTTCGACTCGATGAAACATTGCCAAAACCCCCTATTATAGGACCTGACACCCCCACCACTACCGGCACGATGACAACTCACTAGATCTGGGAAAGCAGACCAAATGGTGGACATTACGGCCCTTGACCAACCAACAACAAACCTCTGACGGGCACCCATCACTCATATCCAACTGCTTCCACTATATGCCTAGAGAGACTCTAGGCTCAGCCTTCAGTGGAACACCACTGCACCGCAACATTTCCACCTCTACCGAGGCTTCCCACACTCCTTAATTCCCTCACCCCACCTTCAAACAGGTACTCCTAGTAAAAGGATCCACTCACCCCAAATAAATTCCTTTATTTTTCCCTTATCTATAACCTTAAAAATTTGAGAGCTAAGGGGGGGGATGTAAAAACATTCAGTTTTCCTATGAAAAGTTAAATGTCTACTTGGAATTATCACATAAGACGAACCTCTAAGGAAAGAATTGCGTAAAGCCAAATCGAGCAGAGAACTCATCTGTATTCGGGTCCATGGGCTGGAGAAGTGAGGCACGGAAGGTTTCGTGCCGCATAATATGGTTCTATATCCTCGGCTGAATATAGTCCTCCTTGTATGGCGTGAATTCATAACAGCATATCATGGTTATGGTTAAGGTGTCATACGTAGATAATATTAAGATGTGATAGACATTTTCATTTTTTAACTTTAAATGATACCGGTGAAACGATAACTTTCTTTACTTAGAGTAGCACAACGGTTAAATTGTCCATTTATGAATTATTGAAGTGAATTATTTGTAATAAAATTTTGCAAGCGAACCGTTCGCAAGTTTGGATAAGGGTAAATATTAGTTAAGCTAGATTTAGGAAAAGTATAGGATGCGCAACGTATATTCAGCAAACAGTCTAAGAAGTTTAAGTAATTTTGTTTTTGAGAATTAGGACGTTTTAACAGAATAAAGCAAGGTTCGCTGTCCGGTGCAACAAACTTAACTGCACTGGATACGACCGCCACAGGCTAGGAACAAGTCCACCTCACGGGGAAGTCCCGCTATTGGATATCGATCCTGATGGAACAGGAGTTCACCGAATGGAATAAAATGGGAAGTAGGTAGAACTGACATACCGAATCATATTTCATAACAAAAAAAATAAGTTAAGGAGTAAAATAATATAAAATAATTGATGAGACATAATTAAAAAAGGTTACCTTAAAAGTAGTATGAAGTGTACAATAGTGGATACTCACCTACAAACGAAAGAAAATATGTTAGTTACATAATAAAATGCCACACAATAAAATTACAATTGATATAATCAGTGTTGTACCACTTTTGAATAAAATAAACAGTTCAATATTTATAAGTTTCCCAGTATGATTAATTACGAAAAAAAAAAACTGCTGACCGCCCTTGTATGGTTGCTAAGCGAGTATCATAATTAATAAGGTTAGATAATGAAAACAGTTTATAAGTTCATAAAGCAGTCGATTATTAGCAACTATGCAGTAACCTTCGATTTAAATACTAAAATATGGATATAGCAGAGACAGGTACTGAGAGGTATCGGTGAAGTTTCCATTGATGGGGAGGTCGCGGGAACGAAGTCGATGCGGGAGTCCGGAGTCTCCCTGGCGACGAGGGAACGGGGTCGAACCGCGGGAGGGGGGCTATTTTGGCGGGGATGAATTAGCCATCGATCCACTGCCTCCTGTATCCAGCCAGGTCCTGCCCCTGCCTCTATGCGTCGCAATAAACTCACCACCCGGCCCAAGTACAGTTTCCTGCATGTATGCGACTGTAGTTTAGTGATATGTCGATAAATATAAATGGCTTGGAATGCATGTATTTGTGATTTAAAAATATTTCGTACAGCTAGAGAAAGTAGGAAGTGCAGTCTACAAAAACAAGAACTCAGCTAAACAAATTTTACAGCACTATATAAATTTAATAGGCAATATAATAAAAAGGCTCCTTTATTTTATAGCCATCATATAATAAAATTACAATTGTGCTTCTATTTGAATCATAAATTGTTATTTTCCTATGAGAAGTATTCTACTAAAATGCCTGCCAGCCTTTTTGTTTGCTGTCAATACTTTTGATTTATCCCATGAAAAATATGTGTGGAAAATGGCACAATAGAAGTGACTCAATCGTCTTTTCTTTAGACAAGCGCCAATTCAACCTTCAAATATAAATACAGCATAGACGCTGCCATGGAAACCAAATGTTTTTTTTAGGTTCGAGTTCCTACCATGACAATTCTTTTCTCTTTCTAAATGATATCAATAAACAGGTGTTCAGGCCTCACAGCTGTAGGGGGAAAACGCACTCCACTATCTAAAGAGTTACATTCAATTTGTAGATTTTCCCTTATTAATAATAATAAATTAACTTCAAGTAACTTAGCATCATCTACTGGAGTATTTTCACACTTCAAATGAAAGCCATTCATATTCCAGGGTAAGACGAGAGATCACTAATGAATTCCAGAATCTGATATAAGACCATCGACAGTACAAGACGCAAATTAAGAACCAATAAAAAAATTGATAATATAGATGAGAGTCGGCACTGGACGAAAGCACGAGGTCCCAAATTAAGGGCGCGGAAGAATACTAGGACCCGCAAGACCACCCGGCTATGTCTTAGCATACCTCCAGTCAAATCAAAGACCTACGGTTCAAATTGTTCAAAATAGCAAGAATAAAAGAGAAGTATCCCAAAACAGTTACAACAAACACAAGTTATGCAAGTATGTGCTTCGAATTAAAATAGGCGTACCTCCTGGTCTACCACACCAATAATAAAATTAAAAATCAGTAAGTATATTGCAAACAAAATTATAATAGTATTACCCGCAGAGTGTAATATTTATCTGTATTGTATCAAAAAATACAATAAACGACACATTAACAATATCTATGTGCGACTTTAGGGCATAAACTGAAAATTTTAATGTGAGAATTCCAAATATTTATTGTCCCGGCGTCCGACGATGGCTTTATAAACATATATTTTATAATAATATATTAACAATATATTTTGCAATGAAAAGCTACACAGCTACAAATTTTTTTCACTTTTTGCTCTGCAAATTGTCCCGTTCCTTTAGAGAAAAAAAAATAATAATGCCTAAACAAATACAATGTAGGGCAGAATTACAAAGATGTAATGCAAGAGTGATTCGTTTATCGTTTGCACGTGGCACAAAATGGCAAATGACGAACGATGTTATATAACCTAGTTGACAAGTGCATTACTAATGAACACTCAAGACAGCATTCTTTTTCAGTGTCAGTGTCAAAGTAACGATCAGTCATACCTGTCGTGTAAGCACCTCTTGCAGCGTGGCGAATAAACACCTTTCGGGTTCATGCCCCGAGAATGGTAGCCAAAGGAACGTCTTCCACTCTTGTGTCAAACAGCGATGAGAAATAAAATACAATAAAAAGCAGATGTTTTGCAGACGGTATCGCCTTGAGGCCACTCCTAATATATTCCAAGGCCTCCTTGACTGACGTACATCACACCTTAAGTAAACATTGTTGGTATTTTTTTGGCATGGTGTCGCTGTCTTGACGAGCTGTTCCTGTCAAAATAGGTCTACGTCGAGCAGCTATAAAAAAACAATTCGAGCTGTGCGAACCACTCATAAGCCGAAGATCATAGCGACTAAATAGCGAAGAACTTACGTACAAAAAGCTAAGAAACTATGTGTAACTAATAATAATAATAAAATGGACCACGTATCCGACCATTAAAAAATTCTCAAGGACCAAAACTAATTTAACGCATATTTAAATCGGAAACTAAAACTAGTACATGGTAAAACCATAAATATAATAATTTCTAATGACGCACTAATAAGGCCACAATAAGACAATATAACTATGCAACAATACGTGCCTTATAGTGTACATCACGAACACTTTGTGAATGGAAGATTTTAAATAGTTTTAGAAAAACTAAAAAATATATGCTTGAACGGGAACACGGTAGGCTAATTGGCAGAGCATCTGGGCCTAATACGGGAGTTACCTGGGCTTATTTCTTTTCTCTATCGAAAATTATTCCGAAATGCACAAGATCAAAAGAATGTGAGACAGAATAAAAAAAACAGGCGTCTGAAAAATTCCACAAGGTATCGAATGTCTAGCTGACGAAAGCCAATAGGTAACTAAACGTCCTTCAGTCCACCTTTATCTGTCTTCCTATCAGTTTTGAAGGTAGAGACTTACTTCTCAGCTCTAGTCTCTACAATAATCGTAAATGGCTAACACTATATTTAACAAAGATGCGAGTTCTCTCTTGCAGTAGATTACAAAATCATCAACAGATCAACGACAAAAATTCAGAAACGGGGTGTTTCTCTTCAGTTTGTTAGAAAGGAGCTTCATTTAGACCGATAATAATTATATAATTCAAATCGGATAAAGTTCCAAAAGCCATTGAAGTGATGCATGGGCCCTTGGCTCAGGTCGGATCTCCAGGCTTAATGACAATATGAAGACAGAAACACAATGTGTTAAGATGATATTTTGCATTACATCGTCAAAGCTTGAGATATTCATGGAATGCATCATTGACGAAGGACACATTCTCGAGGTTATAGGAAATCGATATAGCTCCGTTTAAACAATGGACGAGCATATGTCGACGGAGGCTACGATGTTGTATGGTCGATTCGTTTCTTGCCTGGGGGAGTGAGTGAATTTCCCAGATATCAGGAAGTAATTATAGTTTCAGAAGGGGGTTGGGTTTATACACTAAAAATTGTTTTGAGGTTACAAACAATATGTAAACATAGACAGATTTAAATATAGTTAAGTTACAAAATAAGTAGTTTATGGCACATACAAGTTAGAAGATAGAGAAAAGACTAAGGTATTTTTTCGGATGTTGTAAACACATTTAACCAAAACATGTACACATATACAAGTGAGAGATGACCGCACTAAACATGTCTAAAAGTAGTGCCTCTTCCTTGAGTGTGTCTCTGCTAAAATTAACGCATGTAGGCTGCAATTTCCCCCAACAGTTCCCTGTTACTCCATCCATCTCCACTGAGATCCCCCGCCTCTCCTACAGGTAGAATATATCTAGGAGGTCCGGCAGTAAAAAACCTCTACCGGCCACTCAAGGACCCGCTCACGTAGAGGACATAAAGCCAAAAAATCAATCTCCTTGGCGAGCAGTGTTGCCAACAGCCTTCCTGTAGGAGGAAGTCACTGCAGCTATTGACTCGAGCAGAGCTGCCAACTTTTCAGGGAGGAAGTCAACTTATGAAATGAGGATTATTATCAATTATCCGATAAATATTAGTCTGGTGGTCAATACGGCGGAGGTTCATCGAATGAGTCGGTAAGGAACGCTCTGAGTTAATATTGAAGGATTTCGACCACGATAGTTGTTGTCGCTTCAGGCTGTGGTAAATTACTCGTTAATAACCATTATAAGAATTGGGACTCGATTCGGGTTCCGGCCCTGCAAGGCATTTGTTTAGTTAGTAATTAGTATTAAAGCAGGATCCATATATCGCAAAGAAATTAGACTATTACTATTGCGAAGACATATAGTAATATATATACTAAGTGTGCCTAGTCAATTTTTAGAAACAAATATCTTACATATATTTTAGATAAAAAAAAAGCTATTTATTAGTTCATAATTATTTATTCTTTGTTATTTTAAATATATAATTTATATGAGACTATTAATTGATTTATCATTATTTATTCTCCTGCTTTTATATTTTGACTGTTGAATGCTTTTTATTTCATAGTCCTATATAAATATGCTATGTTATTTTAACTTGTTGACTCAATTATTAATGAGGGCAAATTTAAGTTTCAGCCTTTGGTGAATATTATTTATATATTGAAAAAAATACGAATGATAAATGAAAATAAAGACGCTCAGGATAATTTAAAAATTAAGATATCCATAATTTATAAGCAGACCATTTTATCTTTTAATAAATCTTAGTATGCTTTATTTTTATTTGAGGAGGACCTTACAAATACAATAAAAGTTATATTATATTATACGACATGCGTTTGCGTAAAATATCTAGTAGTGCATTATAGCACTATGCAGGAATAGATAATTTATTTTTAAATTTTACCTATCACCCAAGAAAAATTATTCAAATCCTTTCCGAAACTTGAAACCCTGCCCAAAAACGTTTACCTGGTGACACCCCTCAAGATACGAAGATAAATATGCCTTTGTTGCGAATAATTAAGTTGTGAGTTGGAAGTCAACCGTGAACTATGATCTAAGTATACATATTCCATAGGAATTATCTTTTATAGACAAACGAACATGTCAGATTTTCTTCAAATGTATTTATTAAAGACAAAATTAATTTCTCTACATCAGTGAAATGTGAGAGGGCTAACATGCATTGGTGGAATGAGTGGTTACTCGTTTGATAAGTCGATACGATTTTTGCATCGAAAACGGCCATGAAAGGATCTGTCTGATAACGTAACGATTGGTATCAATGAATCGCTGATAAGAGCGGAAGCAGTGACGATTGTGAATAGAAATTCTTCCGAAGAACGAATACATCTCATGATATTTGATGATGCATTAAAAAAAACTGTGTTTTGTGTATTGTATATCAAGCCGTGAACAAGTAAATGAGAACATGTTAACCTCATTTTTACTTTATCGGTGTCGACATTTTTTAAAGTAAGTGTAAGCACTGAGAATGACAAATATTTGTTTTAAAAAAAACTGGAAAAACCCAGACCTGTGGGCTGAAATCAGAATACAAAGTAAACCCTACAAGAAACCGAATGCTAACTATATGGTAATTCGAAGGATACAAAGTTGATAGTGATTTGTTACGTGTCTAGCTAGCTCTGCATGTTATTTGTCATCGTGTGCATGTGAATTGAATATATGAAATAATAATATTAACAGATAAAAATTGGCGATTTCATTTTGGAAAATAAAACATTTTAACAAACCCTACTGCATTGTAAAATTCTATTTTACAAATGAAATTCCATCCACTGAACTTGAGAGTAAATGTTATTGAGCAAATCATATTTCAGGATCACTTTACGCTAATGCAGCATGCTCAGGATTTAATATAATCAAATCTGTTAGTAGTTGAATAGTTAAATGACATTCCTTTAAAACAAATATTTTAATTATTCGCCAGAGCGGAAAGGCGTGATGGGTACGTAAGAAAAATCAGGCGATTAAATATATTAGATACATTAATATATGTATTGGTATGAATTTAAGTATTGAGAATGAAAGACAAACCTGTATTCGCCGAACATAGCAGTTCAAAAAGGTGGATAATATCCGTCCAATTTTGAATTTAAATTTTAAATTTAACCTGTGTATTATATACACATAGTGAAGCCTATGTACTGAAATAAAATTTAATGTGTTTCGTATATTTTTGGTTATATTCCTAAGGTATATAAATCGATTCAAATAGTTTCCAAGAACCGCCAATAACTTGACCTATTATTTGTTGTGAGTCGAAATCAAAAGCATGTTGTTTAGTTATAGGTAGCGTTGTGACATTTTATATTGTTTAGTTTATTAAAATTGTTTTAGTGTTGAGATAATTTCTTGTAATATTTACCATATTGAAAAATATTGAGGACTACAATTGTAGATACATATTATTATGTACTCAATTATACTTTCCAAACTATTTTTGCATTTCGCTGGTTCCATACCGGAGTCTTTGGAAATCTAACCCAGGTCTAGTTGACATAACATCGCACGCAATAGATAATTAAAAACAAATCTCTCTTCTCGATATTACACAAAACTTAACAAAAGCTATTTTAATCAAGGATTTACAATATTTTCCCATCACTTTTTATCATCGACAGCAAATAAACAGTATTATATAAAGGAGTAGGTTACGTAAAAGGCAAACTGTTCCAAGAAAGGTGGAAATGCAATTTGCAAACGGTAATGTCATTGCACGACTTAAAATATTTAAACAGTACTGTCCGACATTGAACACAGTCGTCCACCGGCGACTATTTAGGCCGAGTCAATATTGAAGGAGAGGCACGGCTTAAACCGGCCAAAAATGAAAGGATGTAAAAATGAGATAATTCGGAGATTGTTATCGCGTGACGTCAGTTATTGTACAGATGGCGGCGGTGAAGGGGTAGAGAATTGATAAATCGATAGAGCAACGCCGATCTAGATAAACATTGAGGGCTAGGGAATAATCGAACCTTTACTATTGCATGCCATTGTCATGTGAACAGAACAGCTGGAGGCAGCAAGGCAAACAAAGGCAATCCCTTGTAGCTTGCATCTAGGAGGCATATGGAATTGACAAATTCAAGAGTCATAATACGTTTTACAACTATATAGGCAAAAAAATTCAAAGATATGGCTACTGACATAATCAGTTTGACATTTGTTTGAAGACAGATCTTCAGAACTTAACAGCCCTGCTGAGTTCTTGATTTCCCCATTCCCCTTCTATATTAAGTCGCAATCATGTCCCTGTCCCCTTAAATCCCTAATCGACATCTTTGCTACCCACTGACTGTGTTGTCCAGAAGTAACAACGCCTCCAGGACTGACAATCACTATACAGTATCAATGGTTCAAAGCCATCTGTAGTGGCTACTCCTCGGGGCTTGGCGTTAGATTTGAATAATAATCTGTAACTTATTTAAATTTACTAATTTAAAGGCTTAGCCCCATATTACTATGGGGAGTAATGGCGAAAATGCTAGGACTAAAAACATCACGACTAGCGATTTCCTGAAGTAGCTGGTTTATACAAGCATCCTACTTTTAATAATGGATAAATAATTTTGACTAGCCAATTTTTATTCAAGACTTGAGATTCTGTGGTGGATAGAACACATAACAACTACTGAATGCACTTTCAAGGCACCCCTAGACACGATGTTATGAAAATAAAACTTCATATCGAGGAATATTAAAATTTTCAACAATTCGTGCTCGAACTGAACCACACGCAATCAACATTCGGCCCAGTAATTAGCTAAGGATTTCGAATAAATTTGGTTTAGACCGCACGGATTTCATGGAGTTCTTAGCTGCTATATTTTCCAACATTATTTTTCAGTTAGGGTAGGATCATACATTGATGTTATATCAACGTCACCTGTAAACCTTATAGTTGCTTCTGAATAAGGCGGATGAAAAAAAAAAATGTGAATCTACGAAAGGATAAAGCCATCATAAAAGGACTTCAAGTTTTTTAGTATATTTTAAATAGACCTGACAAGTTGGTCAGTCTAAATATTGCACAGACCACTTAATTGTTCCTAGCAGTCTGAAATGCTTATATTACATATGCCTTGTACTGTTTTAAGACGGTTTCTAGTATTGCCCCTAGGAATGCAATAGGATTCAGCCTGCTATAGCTCGAGGCTATCCAGTAACTGGAGTATGCAGTCAGCTAATTACTACATGACTAATGACTCAAAGCAAGCAGTGACAGTCCTTTTAGTCGTGACGAAGACGCCATCCCGGTGACCCAGGAGGACGACTGCGGGTCGATAAGGGACACCTATATTTAGGACTACTAAAGGTGAACCTTCCTTCTACCTCGCTTATTCCACCAGTGAGTGCTACGTAAGACCTACAGGAATAGTAACAGCTATGTGTTTAGTAATAACTTATTAAGGTGAGATAGAAATATGACTAAAACCAACCTAATTAAGAATTTTTAACCTTTTTTCAAGCAACATACATTTTACTGGGCGCTTCAACCAGCAGATAATATACTGGAGTTAATCCGTGCGTATTAAAATGAAATAGACGGATTTTTTCTCTAGCCCTACTGATCTTAAGAAGTATGAGATGAATTTGTATATTGGTCTACTATTCCTTCATAGGTTTGGTATAAATCATTAGAGGCAACATAAACAAAACTCATCCAATGAAGGGTAAGGTCTCAAGTTAACAGCCCTATCTACATTTTGGTAGGTATGTAACTATCAGGCCTTCGCGCGAGATGTTGACTTGAAATAGTATGCCCAAACGTTGACCATTAATCCAGTTGATGACTACCGAGCAACTCTCTTTCAACAATCTAAGCTGATCTCCTAACCAACAATTTTACTCATTCTTATAGATATCAACAGTTAAATAATCTTCGTAGAGGAGAGTCTTTTAAAAGAAAAGAAAGAAAAGCTTTATTATGAAGTGCAAGCAAAACACTGGTATATACAAATATTAAGAGTTACGTTACTACATACTGGGTGGAAGGTCTAGGGACGAGTGAAGTCTGGGCTATAGCTGAGACATATATGTGTAAGAAAAGGATAAGATTCTAGGAAGGGGGAGGGAGGTCTTGGAGGGATGCGGTCGCTTACTTAAAAAATAACAGGAACCATCAGTGACTTCTATAAAGTCACGAGGCAGGAACTACTAAAAATGCTGCAGGTATACTGTGGTGCTGCCAATCTACTCACCACTATAGCACAAGACCTCGGCCCACATTGCCAGCTATCAGGTGGGAATTAGAGACATCCTGCCGTATTCTGCTCTGATAGTCCTACTAACTGGGATGCATTCCACTGCATGTTGCATGTGGCCATGTTAATTATATATGACATAGTAAGTAGATAGAGTATGTATGGATTTCACCGGGGTTGTGGACTGCTTACACATGAAAAAAATTAACGTTGATTATGAATCCTTAACAATAGTAGTTCAACATTGAATATTAAGCTATAGTAGACACGTGTGCAACGGATAGGCACAAACAAAGGATCTATGCCCTACGCCAGCACGATAAAAAGGCCTTATACATCACTTGATAAAGGAGTGCAAAGATTGCAGCTTCCCATGCAAGCTTTCGCATGCACTGGGATGCATTCTGCAACAATATCTTTTCCCAAACTAACGGTTGGTTGCCTTTTTTGAATAATTCCAACTTAGGAGATTCTTATTCATTCAATATGTCTAGAGGTCCACAGATAACATACTTATTTCAACAATCTTCTTCATAAACAATTTCAGGACTAACTATGAAATTACACAACAATTATTTATAGGTTGAATAAGGTCTGAAATACGATAACGCAAGACACTCCGCTGACAAACATACTATAACCCTAAAAATATGCAGTATGCATAACAATAAAAGATGTCACTTGCATCTATAAAAGCTTTTATTATTTTAATTTTAAACTATTAAAACTTATTAATATAAATTTACTATTAATTATTTTTATAATATGTGGTGTTGTTATTGTTTGTTCAACCCGTAGTCATATTTTATTATCTTTATTAAGATTGGAATTTATAGTTTTAGCTTAAATTTTACATTATTAGCGCAGTATAAATTATAAGGACAAAAAACTGGGCAGAAACGCAACGATTTCACTTTTTCCGTTGCCTGCCTCTTAATCTTTGTTAGCGTACCGGTCGTAAGGAGGTAAATCCTTTTAGTCCCACGCCGAAGTTTCCCAGAGATAACTTGCGACTAAAATTGTATACACTATCCCCGGACAACGGCAGGTAATCCTTAGTAATCCTCCAGGTTACTCATATAAAGCACATATTCCTCCGCTTGCAGAAATATCCTTAGCAGTCGTGGCATGCAAGGTTATGGCTTAGTGACAGATAAGAGCTGATAAGAGGCCACACCTAGAGAGCCACGAACGTTCGGCCCGAACGTCTCGAGAACTGCACCTTCTGAGAGAGGGAAACTATGTCTTATCTGAAAAGTAGTATCTTGTCAGCTGTGTGGCGTAACATGGCAGTGGGGTTAATGTTATCACTAGCTCGAATGGAGACCACGTACAGGTACGGGACTCATTTATTTAGACTTTCATGTATTCCCATTTTGGGCAATCGTAGCACTACTATTTATGGAAATGAAAATAAATCCAGTTTCCATTAAGGGACTTGAACCTAGAACCTTCTTGTAATGAATTAATTTAGAAGATGAATTATGTACCAACATTTACTCTACGACGCGGAACCAGCCCGCCAGTGCTCTTCAACGATACTCCTCTTCCCATGTCAGACATAGTGCGATACTTTGGAGTAACCCTTGACAAAATATCGTAGAACCTTTATACGAGACTGAATAGACACGAATTCGAAAGTAGGTTTGAACAACTGTTTAAGGAATACCACCTCACACTAGAAAACAAAATATTCATATATAAAGTCATACTAAAACCAATCTGGACTTACGGAATTGAACTATGGGAATCAGCAAAGCCTTCAAACATCAAGCGCATCCAATCTAAAGTCCTAAGAACATCTGTTAATGCACCATTTAATATCACAATCCACAATGACCATAAAAATCCTACTAACCATCATCACATTTTTCCAAACTTTTTTAAAGCTCCACTAGAAATCAACAACCATTCGATCCCATCCGCACAACCCTCCTCGTGGATTGAAGCGGAAGTCCCCGCCCCTGATCTTTTATAAATATCTAGTCACTAGACAGTTATCTCCCCTGAATGTATATTGTATATGAAAGAGTAGATGTAAATAGGTTATGAATGCGATATATATTATCAGAGACAGTATCACGGAGTAGACATGTGATACAAATCCTTTGATCGCATGGTTCAGACATTGCTAAATATAGGCATAGCTTGTCGACTAATCATTGACAGATCTCACGAGGACGATGCACTGATCAACAGATCTTCATCGATCATCCACTGATGATTGGTCGATTTGTATGCAGTCAACAGATGTACATCTGTATGAGAGGAAGATATAAGTGTCCACTGCTAGAATCATAGCGGTCTTCATAAGGTTTTCCTAAAGCATTTTATCTTACATTAAAGAACAAAATATAACCTCTAAAGAATACTTAAAATATCGGTCCACTAAGTGATTCCTTATTGATATTTTCGCGTTCTAGGGGTGTTAAATTCGCTAATAAAATTAAATAGACTCTGCATTAATTTGAGTGTTATTAGGACGATCAGATATAATTGTCTAACTATTAATAACAGTGAGAACTAAATGATAACAAGAACTGCTAATCTACTGAAGTATTAAGTTTCATGTTATCTACTGAAGTATTAAGTTTCATGTTATCTACTGAATCGTGCAGTTATCTGTTAATAGAAGCACTTCAACAAGTTGAAAGACTGACCACCTCATGGTTAACAACCATGACTCGCACAACAGATGTACGTACATAACAAACTTTTCACAAACGCCTACACAGTTGCAAAAGCCACAAGATTTTTTTTTCCTCTCTAGCTAAAGCTGCAGCTGCCTTGACCTCGTGATCTAACCTCTATAAATAAATACCTGCAGTAAGAAATAGCTTCTCCATCAGCAAGGGGATAGATTAGACCTTCAATGACTACTCGGATATCCTAAATACAACAAGTTTTAGGATTATGTCCACTAGTTCCTTTAATAATGAACAATATAACAGTATTGACGAATGTACAGTCCAAATTTAAGGTAGATATGATCATTTTTACGTCAGACATACGTGAACTTGAAGACTAACTTTTTATCAGTCCTTATAAGCATACGGCAAATATGATAATTTTTGTTTTTATTATCAACTCTATTACCAAAATTTATCTGACATTACACATTTTTTTTACTTATTAATTCTTATATGTTGGCAAACTGTAATTCTTAAAAGATAATGTTTTATAGCAGTTCTTATTCCGCTGATCTCTTAATGCACAGGGTTTATGACGTTCGGATCGAAAATTTCCTAGAAATAATAATTCAAATTGTACTCCTCTACATTTACTTGTATATCAGAGCTGAGAAGAAGAGCATTTGAAGGAATGGCCGTTAACGAAAAAATAGCTAATACACAAAATTTATAACTACAATACTTAAGTTGCACAACCGTTCCTGAATGAGACATATCAAAGCAAAAATCTATAAGGTCAATAAGGACAATTCAATATGGCCAGTTCAGCACTTCTGTCCAGCTAATCAATACAAATTACCGATCACTGCCATTAATAAATGATAATTATTAACTAATGTAGAGGGCAGTAGTTGTGGACTCTTCAATTATTTCTTCTTTAACCGCTAATATTTATGCCTATCGAAAGGCACAATGGGTGTTCTCTAGTATTTTTCACAAAGGCAGGAATGATTCCAAGAAATATTCCATTGACAATAACTATGAACTGAGCTGTAGATATAGTTTGTTATGAGATGACTGGAACAATGGAACAGCTGATGAGGCCGAACAAACAGACTGCACAAGTTACAACAAACAAAGTGGTCAAATAGTGCCTTGGCAGGGGTCAATACCGATCTGTAGGGCCCTCCGCGCTATGGGCTTAATAACAGAGGATTAACGCCATTGGCTCGACCCTGGCTCAAGGGGGTCTTTGATTGGTACAAATATGGGGTCATGGTGGGGCGGGTATTTGGTCTCTGTTCACGAGTTCATTCAGTTTTCAGAGTTACTTTATAGCTTCTTTCCCCCCATCCCGAAAAAAACCAAATATTTGATAACCCATAATAAATGATCCGATACTTATAAAGCACTTCTTGGTGTTACAAAAGGAGTAACGCTTTAATATTGCTGTAAAAACCTGTTGTAAACAGACGGGTTCCCCCTTACCCGGAGAAAGTTCTTGAGCGGTGGTAGTAAGAATAAGAACTCCAACGTCCAAGAAAAGAGCTCCAAGATTTGTGGAAAGAGTACTAAAAGCACTTCCTGCCTTTCTTGGAGTTAAAACTAAGTAATGCTTTATGCCTAAAACGCCCTATTGTAAACTGACGGGTCCCATCTTGGCCGGACTCAGTTAGTTAGTGAACAACTGATAAACCCTTAACTTTGATAAAAATATTAAATTTGACAAACTCGATCGAATACTTTATTTTGTTCTTTATCGAATATAAAATTTATATGTGAACGCACAAAAGGATCAAAAAATAACACCAGCTCATGGCACTATAGTAAACGATGGCACAATATTATGAAGTACCCCAAACATCACATGTCAAACCCACTCACTGAGCGAACAACTAACGTCACGCTTAAGCGGCGTAACAAGACAGAGAAGTGCTTAAGGAAGAGCTTATATGCGTTACCGATAGCCCTGCGGGATAAGTCGTAAATAAAGCAACTATATCTGACTCAACCCCTCCCCCTCAAAAAAACACAAAAACCCGACCCCCCACAAATGAATCACAAATTAAAATGAAACCCTCGTAGGAAAAAGAAACACGGTTAATTTATTTAAATAGATTTATTTATTCACGATGGCCATTAATTAGACCCTCTCCGCGCGCCATTTATCTCCGCTGACGGAAATAAAACACTTTATTTATTTTTCCTTTGATTAATCATTTTAACTTGTAAATAAAATAATAAATTTGGCTAAATACGACCCCAGGTGTGCATTCCCCGAATTAGTTAGGCGAGGGCTCATTTTATCATTTAAACTTTGATTACCAATAGCGGTAACAAAAGCTCACTCAACCTAAATATGGGTTTGGCCACAAGGGCTCACAATCCCAAGTATTTCTTTTTTCCTGAATCACTGTGTTAATTTAACCTAGACTATTCATTACAGTAAAATGAGAAATTTAAATAAATATTATTTTAAGAAATGACAAAAAAAATTCGTAAAAATTATTACATAAAGCACATTTCACCAAACACCAGTGATTTGTATTAGTATTTGTGGGTCCGGATAAGACTCAAATACCGTATCTACAGGTATATTAAATATTGTGAAAACGATTAAACACTACACCAGGTGCAGTCTAATGTACATAATCATCAATATTAGCAGGGGTAACAACCGGACAGTGATGACGAAGCAGGGATTTTTGGCGACGGGACAGAAGGCACCATTTAACTCTACTCCATTGTAATCTGTCAGGGAGTTAGAATATAATTTGTTGTATCATTTCTTGTTTACATTGTACTAAAATGTATCTCGTAGCCTAACTTACTTATTACTTCTCAAAGTAAGTACTCGGGTTCCTTTGGGCTCGGGAGTAATTTATTATTATCATCAAATGTAAGCCTTCATGCTGCAGTAACTTTGCGGAGCAATCAAATATTATATGACGCTTATGACATCCCAAACATATAGTTTCCTAAAAAAATAAAAATAAAAGATCTAAGACAAAATGTTAAATGTTGAAAACGCCCCAGCCTTCGAACATTCGAACGAGTAGAGATTCTCCAGAAATAATCTTCTCCAAATAGCTCCGTGCAAAATCAACACAGAATCGGTGCTGAATCAACATTCGCCACGAGCTATCGAATAAACTCTAAAGATCCTTTAGACAGCTAGAGTTAAGATTCAAGAACGCCAATGATTGCCAAAGGTCGATCCGAAGGATGAACGATATCGATTTTTTTTCCCCTTAAATATATATCTTATACTGCCTCAGGGTCGTCTCCGGATCACAGCATCGACCCAAGGCCGAGTCGATACTGATAAATGTTTTCTGACCGCAGCCCATATCGACTTGGCCGCCCACCCTTCCCAGCCTTCAGTCATATTTATTTATTCACAAGTGTATACAGAAAATATATGAGATGATGAGTGAATATTAGTAACAAATAGACACGAGTTACACGCAGGAAACAACGTGCAGTATATGAAGGGCGTTGAAGCCAGTATAATTAAATTAATAAATGTATGTAAGGATTATGGTGCGCATATAGTTTTTGTCGGAATTATCTGTATAAACTCTTTATTTAGGTACATACGGGTCGAATCTTATGTTTTTGATTGAAATGATTCTATTGTCACTAGGTTTGGTTTTCATAAATCAGTGCTCCTTACACCCAAATGGGCCTTAGTGAGTGTTTTTGTGCCAAAGGGAGCCACGGTTTTAAGCAAGTACAGGAGTTTTAGCCTTTGGTTTAACATTCATCGTCTTTTTAATGGAGAGTGTGCGTCGAAACATGACAGCGGCGGTAACAAATGTTTGATGTTCTGTTGAGGGATTTCTTGATCTCTTGATTTCTCTACCCCCTATATTGAGAGGAATTCATTTTACTACCCTCATCGACTCCGAGTTTATTTATGCCTTCACTATACGTCCTACCTCCCCACAGACTACTTCGGGTCTTCAATAGCGACGTCCTCATTTCCGATCTAATTACCTGTAAGGAGTTGATTGATTGGGTTTAAAGGATTGCAGGAAGGTACAGATGGCTAACCGGAAATTAGGCTGCCCCGGCCCTTTATCTTATAGCTAAAATTAGAAATCGTCAACAAGAAAAACCGTTGAAGACAATAAAAGGAATAGGTCAATCAAACAATATTTTAAGGATACCAATGTATGAAATCTAGATCTTCTGGAAATAAAGTGCACACTGACCCAGGTCCAAGCAGTAAGAGCTTTCAGATTTTTTTTCCTTCTGCAGTCTGGATTGGAAGAAATCTAGGGTAGGTAGGAAACCCAATCGATAATTGATAGGAGCTGTCCGAGAATAGACACGATAACAATAAGGATGGCAATCGATTGAAACAAAGACCCGGGGGATGAAGAAAAAGAAGCGGCCATTGATGGTATAAAAGAGAAATCTGCAGAAGAGATCTGAGATATGAGGAGAGATAGAGGAGCCCGGGACACAGAACGGGCAACCTTGTTAGTTCCACTTCTATTTATTCTCTTTCCTCTTGTTAGTTCGGACTTGTTCCTTCTGCGGGGCCATCGGAGCGGAGCGCATACTTCACCCTGGGCGATGAGTCGGAGGTCAAAGGGTATCTCAGAAAATATTATATATATGATGTATTAATTTGCTTCAAATGAGAAACCGTTCATATGAAATTCACTGTCGAAGAAATTCAGAACGAATTCTGTATATGTGTTAAGTGAATTGGACACTGAAAACTCACATCTCCGGACTTCTTCAAGGTCTTGCACATTTTCTATATAAAAAAAAAGAGGGAAAAAAACAAAAAAAAACTACTTCAACTAAATGTGTTGGTAAAATTGGTGAGCCCCTGACTGTTAGCGCGGAGCCCCGGGTTGGTTCTACCTGAAGATTTTTTCTGAAGGAGATGGGTCTGACCGGGGTTCACTGGGGCCAGGATTTTGAGTAGATTTAGTAGCAAGAGCCAACCTATTTAATTCAAATTAAATTGTGACGAGTTCATTCAATTTACAAAGTTAACGTTGTTGACCTGAAGCAGTTAACATACCATATGAAAAAAAAAATTTTTTTCATTGACCTAAAATTTTAAAACCACTTCGACTAAGCCCGGAATATGTTTTTAGATTACTATATTTACTAAAACTTACCTAATACTTATATAAATGAACAGGGTACGGAATGGTATAGTAGTGATTGTAGAGATGCAATCGATAACTTCAACAGCATTTCAGGGAGGTGAAATTTATTTATTGCTGGCCATTCCAGGACAGGAATTATAATGTTTGCTCCTTTCTCTATCACGAACCTTAGGTTCATTTATCTAGTTAGCAGGAAATAAAATTGTAATGAAATGAAGGAATATCCTGTAGGGCACCACGTTGATGAACACTGCGATGGGTTTTCAGAGCTAGGCTATAGGCAGAGACCCTGCGAGAGAAAAAACGACCCTGCCCCCCCCCCCCCCGGGTCAACAATACAGCATCAGCACATTGTGACGTAGTCAGAGGCACCACATTCTGTGGCCTTGTGGCACCACTTCGGTCCCTTCTCGCTGGTTCAGGTAGTCGCAGCTCTTTGTCATCCCAGCAGGCAGGCACATGTGGAAACCATTTATAGCAGTTTTAGTCTAGTCCATGCTTCCTCTGGGAGAGCCCTCACGGTAGAAAATACTAATGAATATTTGGAAATCAGTATATGTACGATGCAATAGATAAGAGTTGAAAAAACAAGGATGTTAACGAACCAAATTTACGGGTATCGAAGGCTTCTGGAAAGTCTATGGAGAACGGCTTAGCAAGCAAGAAATATTCTTAAACCTGATTGTTGTGTACAGGCACACAATATAGTGTTCAGTTAAGTTGGCGACAATGAGCGATTCTGTGCATCGCAGGTTTTTAGTACCTTCCCTCGGAGTACGCGGGTTCTGAGATCTAAGACATCTTCGAGGGGCAATATGCCCAGCCACCAAATGCAGTATGCGTGGCCAACAATTTATCCAGAACCTGCACACAAAAATATTTTTTTGATTCGAAGGAAAAAAAATACATTCTTTACAGCAGACTGTTTCTTCATCTTTACCCCCACGCTCTTAACCTATCGAATATAGTCAAAATTAATAATTCAGGCAGTATACCCTCTCACGTTTTGAAATCTAGAGTAATATTTTATAATAGACAACTCAGTAAATCTCATAACATTTCATTGTAAACAACAAGATTAAGTTAATACCATTCACAGATTAGTCGTAGGTAAATAGGAGAGTCCAGAGCTCACTTGAAATAGCGATAAATAAATACAGCTAAAACGACCATAACCTCGAAGGTAGGCACAGTTGGCGGAAAACCTTTTTGAATCCAACCATACTAGGCTATTTCCGTAGTTTAGGATCTGATACAAATTGTTGGTATCAAGCTTCCCGAACAGCAGTCAAATAAAAAAATAAATTAATTCTTCTGTTATTAATTTATTAAATTTAAGAAGAGCTCGACTACTAGTAAATGACCTTTATTAATATAATATAACAATTCTTTAACATTATCTTGAAATATGATTTTGGAAAAGTCCATTTTTAAAGAGCGCAAATCGGTAGATGGGAAAGCTATCATCGAGGGAAAGTGAGATTGTTCCATATCTTATTTTGTAGCTCCCATTTTCCAGAAAGATAATGTTCCATATTTAGAATTGAGCAATTTTTATCCCACTCTCATCATAATTAACATCCAATGAAACAAGTTAATATTGTTTCGAGGCAGGAGTATCGTAAGTAAGGAACGAATTGTATAATTTTTTAGAAGAGAAGATAATTATTAAATATTATTCAATTCGTATGTTTTTCGAACTAAGCATCCAGAATAATATATTGCATTAATTAATTCATATTAGACAAAAATGTTCACATTTTCGATGGCGACCATTTAGGAGATATTTCTCGACTTAAGAACCACCGTTGAGCCCCTACAGGACCAGGGGACCCCCTATAAAAAAACCTTCACTGGTGTCGGGAACCGAACCCGGGTTCTCTTCTGTAGTAATGCAGGGGTCAGGTAGCCACTAACTAGCAACGAAAACATCATTTTATTAATATTATACTTTTAAAAACAATAATGCTATGTTATAACATTTTACTGTTTTGTGCACACGGAATTGGTCACCAAGCAACGTGAATGCATTTTAGCAGCCAGGCATTTTTAAAACAAAAGTATTTTTCTCTCTTGATTAACTAAATTGTTAATAAGGCACATTTGACGTAAAAATAGGTAAATACTTTTTCGTGATATAGTTCCTTCATAGGCGGTAATAAAGGTGATACCTTGGAGTGCTCTGATAAGATAAGAATGTGACTGATAGCATATGATGTGCTCTAGGCTGTACAAAATATTTTTATAATATTCACCGTATTGTGGCTACAGAAAACTGAAATTTTACAATAATTTTGTTTATAACAGGACCCAAGATTTCCGTTTCTCCAAAAAGCTACTGATCTGTACTTCTATACTGTATTCTAAGATTGTCCAGTATGAATCACTGTATGTAACCATATTCCATTTAAAAAAAAAAGAAAAAAAGTTGCTCAGATCGCTGTTTGAATACAAACAAACCCATCAAGGCGATCCATTGTTCACAGTCACATACAAAGTCTCCTTCATCCACACGCACAGAGCATGTCGCCATATCACAATGAACTCCCATCCATCATGAGGACTACATAATGGAATTCCCAGTCTTCCAGATATGAGTGAGTCTTGATCTGTTTTTTTTTTTTTTTTTGTAAATAATTCTGTGTGTTTTCGTTCGAGGACATTCCCAGTTAAAACAATATTAACAGTAAACATTGTTAAAAATATTGCTTAGAAGAAATCAAACGATTTATAAAAAACTACGTCTGTACGTATCTTGCAAAATTATGTTTAAACGTAGTTTCCTGAACATTTTAAAAAAGAAGGTTATCTAGTAAAATATTCTTGACTACGTGAGAAAAAGAACGACACGGAACATGTAACGTATGCAATAATTAAATGAGCTGTTTAACATTGCATTTGTTTTCTTTCGTCGACTATGAAAAGTAAAAAGCCCAAAACTATTCAATTCTGTGAAATAAATAAAAGTATAACCATTATTTAACGATACGATAGAACATTGTAAATGGATTTTGGGTATTGGGATGAAAATTTTAAAAGTGTATTTTTTTAGAAACTACTGTAAATCTGCGCCCAAATGTTTATACACCGTATAACACTTCTAATTTACATTGCATCAAGTGAAACTGTAATGTAAATGTTTAATTTATTAAGTCCGAATATTTCTAGCTCAACAGTACAATTGCTGTTGATTTTGAACAAATATAAAGTAACAAAAATAGTAAATTAAATGGTGCCCAAGTTTGGACAGTGCTCACCTACAGAAACGATTCCTGTTTCTTTTAACCCCTCCAACATTTTACGAGCTACTACGCATCCGTTATGAACATCTAATCGATTGTCGGAGAGGTGAGTTCCACGAACGCAAGAGGTCACGTAATAAATGGGTTTCGATCTAGAAAATTTAATTTACTCGGTCGTTTAGTCACACTTTCCAACACATTTTCGGGGCTGTGTAGTAGGTGTTATTGTTTCGACCGATAGCAACTCAATCAACAAGAATAATATAACATTTTTTCGAAAATCCACATCGAACGACGTGTCGTCAATTTTAGAGAATGAATATGTATTGATAAAAAAAAGTTCATTGCCTATATAAACTTGTTGAAAAAAAAAACAGATTTCTGAAAATAATCAATTAAACATGTAGTAAGGGAAAATCTAAAATGATTTTAAATTCGGTGTATTTTTTCCACTGTTATTCATCAGCTACGCAGCGGAGCGAGGTTTGGAATCGATGGGCGCCAGACACACTCACAGCAATAACGTCGAACTGGGAGCTTAACATTTCAGAGTGAATCCATCTATTGTAAGGCTTAAAGTTCATTAGACCTGTGTTCAATCAGATAAGTGATGAAAAAAAAATTTGTTTCACGCTATCAATTTTTGAGAAATTTTCACATTAAAAAAATTTTTGGGGCACACTAAAAATAATTAAGGGAAAAAGAAATGAACCGTAACAGCACGGTTATCTGTGAATTCCGTCTCGGAAAGGAAGGACTATTTTGTCGAAAAATTATCAGTTACGAGTCCGAACAGTTCGAAAACGTTTTGTAACTCGACTAATAGTTTTCACTTTCTACTAGTTTAAGGCGGTTATTTTCTAGCCTAACTGTTTTTCCTCGTTCTTACGGCTCTGTTGGTAGATATTTTAGGAGAAATCGAGGAAATTTGACGTTTCCAGATAGTTGTGTAGATGATAGTTCTGAGCGATTATTTCTTCTTTTTTTTTCAGATTGGTGTTTCATAATAATTATTAAATGTGTTGTTAAATTTAATATTATTGGAATATAAAATATAAATATACGAACTAGCAATAATAATGCCAGAAGCCGGTACTGGTTTAATACCACAACGGTCGATACCATTGCCAAGTACCATAACGTGTACGACTATATAACGAGTAGTTCGTACATCTTATATTATATATAGATATAAATATATAGCACACAATACCTTAGAGAAGATTCGGCTTGGTTCTGAATCGCCGTGCCTCGTTTGTCGAGCCGCTCCGCAGTCCGAAACCCCTATCCTTGGGACATGTTAGACAGGAGCGGTAGAAACAGCAACAACAAAACAACAACTTGAACAAGAAACAACAACTCCTCTGCTACTGTGTGCCATATACCGCAAGTGCTGGCTCTGACACACTCACCACTACTGCACCCTTATCACTGGCGCCGGGTTGTGCCGCCTGCCGCCGGGAGCGCCACTGCCGCTACCCCCACCACTCCGCTCCAGCGCCGCCCCTATGCCTCCTCTATACTAAATAGAAGTCAGCGACAATACAGAAAATAGCTTCCCATTTGGACTATTCAAGGGAGGAAATTAGAAAATGAACACACAGCCGTCTACGGTTCCAACAAATAACCTATAAATAAGTGGGGGGAAAACAGTTTTTTCCACAAAAACAGTTAAATTTTAAAAGCTAACTCGAAAAAATTGTCACCAACGAACACCACACGAGAACAACATTACATATACAGTATTAAATTCTGCTTTGAATGATTCTTGGAATCAGAGCAATACACCGGTGCTTTGGTTTTTGACGATTTTTTTAAGCTAGAGTTTAGGTAGCTCAATGCTACAATACCAAAAATCAGAATTAATAATCTATCAAACAGCCTGGTTTGTTTTCCAATCCAGGTATAATTTAACTCTCAACAACGTTTACTTATAATCTGATAATTTCCCATAAGTTGAATAGTTTTTGAGCTAGTGAATAAAAGTAGTCAAAAAACTGTAGCATAAGGCACTTAGGCACTTGACCGATATTCAAAATAAGTAAATAGGAATACAACACAAAAACAAACGTGGTATAATAGCATTTAATTCTGCGTCGATTAATATCTCAACCAGTCCGATACAACCCCAGTTCATTCCCGGAGTTTCAAAGCTTCAATCACCGATATCCAAGATCTCCATAAAACTTGCTTTTTTATCAAGCTAAGTATAATTTAACACTCAAGAATATTTGTTGCAAGGTATTTTTTTTGTACAAGCCTTTTTTGATTTCGATCTATTCCAAAAAAAAAATATCTAAAAATGAAAACCTTTTGTTTTGCAACTTGATGCGCTGAAAACAGTTGTTTGCAGTTTTTCTAGAATAATTCAAAAAGTGTGCAACGTTCCACAGTTGTTAAGTTGTAACAAAGTTAGGAGAGCGTTAATTAAATAATAATAGAACCAGCCCAATCAAAAAGAAAATATTGAATTCGGAACAAATCAAGGTGTGGTTATGCCTAACTAGTTCAAGTCGAATTATTTTTTGTAAGTTAGTACTTTTTGAGCTATTAAAAAGGAGACTTTTCTTTTCTAATTTTATTCCATAACGCGTTTGAGGTAAATTCGGGATGTCATGCTAAAATAACCAAGGTTACTACTATCTCCTGTGGAAAATCCCTTGAAAACTATCGTATTGATGTCTTATCAGAGCAATAAGACTATCTTTGTCGTACAAACAGTTATCAGATAAGAGGAGCGAGACTTTGGATTATTGTTATTATTCCTTTAGTCTAAACATGACTTATGATCGGTATCATATTAATAGGGAATGGAATTTGTCAAATTATAAACATCTTTTTGTATACATGTCATAGACAATACCTCGGATTTTTTGGGCGTGTTCACGCTCACCAAGCATAAATAATGACGCCGTAAACAATAATTAATAAAACAGATCTTAACACTTTTTTGTGTTGCATAGAGCCAAAAAACGGCTAATGCAATTCCTATATTTATACATTGCTATATTCTACTTGAATTGCCTATCAAGTGGTAATGTAATGTTTGTTTCATTTCTGTCTGATCAAGGGTGCTGTCGCTTGATTACAGGAAAATTGTCAAAAGTGTGAAAGTCGCGCATCCCACGTTTGATTTGAGCCATGTAAGTTCCACTTGTTTCGGAGGAATGAAAAAGTTCCGGTCTGCCCAAACAGTCGGTGTGAGCCGGCGTCACGCTAGGACGCGAGGAGGTGATGAAACAGAATATTGTTCATGTTTCTGTGCGTATGGCGTAACTATAAAGGATGTAGATAAATGGAAGAAGACAGTTAAACATACATATAGCCAGGATGGGAGATGGAACATGGGAGGGAGGAGATTCGTTCTCTAGGTCAGAACACGGAGTGTTGGAGCTAGCGGGGTGTGGACGCAATCAATAACCTCTGCCCGGGATTTGGTCTTATCCTGCGTCTCACTGCCTCTGGGGTGGCAGGGTGGGGGTGGCTCTAATGGGGTGGTACTTGTACTGTAGGGTGTGCAGTAGTAGCTCTTAGCGAGCTGCACCCCCCCCCTCCCACCAAGCTTAGTGTGAGACTAGAGGATGAGATAGGAACAGAATAGGAAATTAGTAGCTTTTTTTTAATAAAAAAAAAAAAAAAAAAAAAAAGGCTGTTTATGTCGGAAATGACGGGCTATGAAAAAGTGCCAGGTTTTGAAAATAAACCCAGCGCTCATATCAAGAAATAAACCCTATGATTTATACGCAATTATTAAAGCGACTAGATTTATCAGTGCTTGCCATATTGAGACTATTAAAGTTGGCCAGCGTTGCCAAAACGGTTTCTGTCTATTTCCAGGCCCAGAACCCCTTCCCCGGGAACCAGTGCAGTTCCTCCATTTTTAGCGGACTCTTTGGGCCTAAGAGAAGGGAGATTTGTGCTTTTACTTTGTCTGGACAGCTCTCAAGCCCTTTTCTCTGTTTTAAGACGAATCAAGACCCAACGTACATATTTAGTAGAAGTATATGAATCTTGTTTCCTTTCTCACGGTCCAGCGGTCAGCTAATACTGTTTACCTATTACGATCTATCTCTACTATACACTAATCCATTATAACAGCATTGCTTTCACCGTTTGGTCGGGGGCACCATCGCAGTTCATACTTAAATGAACACTACCGCGGTCACTCCACAATATCGTTTATTATTCAGAACTTGTACGACGGCTGTCAGCTGTAATCCTCCCTAACTAAAAATAAAAAGCCACATCATGAAAAATATTGATCGTGCGTTTGAGCCACAATTTATCTGAATCGGGTCCTAACTGTATAAAATGAAGTTGTGTTAGTGCATTTACTTTCAAAGGTTACAACAATAGCAGCTTTCTTCAATGCTCCAACATGGGATAGTGCACTATTTTTTAAAAAGTTTTTTTTTTTCTTGTGTTTTTCGTCAATCAAATATATTCATTTTGTATCTACAATATGAAGGTTATCATGGTGCCCCACATAGCTTGGTTTTGGCATGACAAAACATTATCTTTAGTTTGGAAAGCATAGAGATAAAATTAGATTCTCACATATCAGACAAGTAATACAAAAGAGGAAATAGTAGATACAAGAATGTTGAGAGAGCCATCCCCTCTCCATAGTTCCTAAATAAAACAAGTCGTAGAATCGAGTGCTGCTAAAATAAAAGGGTTTATGAAATATTTATAAAATTATTTTGTAATTTAGAACCTTAGACAGTAACAATGGCATTAATAAGTCTTTGCGTTTTTATTTTGTATTTTAATATGCAAAAGAAAGAAGGTACTTTGACTTAATTATGTGCAATTTTGGAAGTTTCAAAATTGGTTTATTAATTAATTTAAGCATTGGCTTTATTTCCTATGGGCTGTAAGCTCATACTAACTATTACTGAGCTTTAAGGAACATAATTTGAGATTCGAACCTTTCATACCTGCACATTAAGAAGAAATAACGACATCATGAGAGCACAAAAAAAGAACTCAACTACCAGTGGCCAAGAAAAACCCATGATAAGAGGTTATGTAAAATATTTCATAGTTCAAAACAATAATTCATACCTGGGGCTGTTATGAATTGCTAACGATGGAATGAAAAAGACTTGTATATATCCGGCAAAACTGCTGACAAATAAGTTTTTTGAATCCATATTTGCATTCAAAATAATCCTCGACGACCAAAGGATACCAAATATTTTCAAACATAGATCTGGCTTTGAAGATGAACATTAAGTACAAGGAAGCAATGGGGGCCTACCCAAGGCCTGGATTTTGCAGTTAATGTTTGTAATTAATCAATACAGTTTATTACAGGCAACTATGTTGCAATATACCCTCATCAATATTGCAATGTTTCAATTCTTTCCCAAAACTGTGTACGTAACAACAATATTATCAGGGCATAAATTATTGCAAATATCCTCTAGTTTCATTTGTTATAAGGTTCGTGACTTTTATTCTAAAATGAACAAGAAAAAAACAATTTTGGTCTACTGGCATAAAGTCAGCAAATGACCAATTTAGCCAATAATCAGATAATTTGTATGATAGTATTAGGTAAATTTTGTAAAATTTAAGACACGTCTCAGTACCACATTAGTGACTTTGATAACAAAGAGGCGACCAATGAGTACAAATTTTCTCACAATACGAATATTTATACAAAATCAACATATCATGCATATCACGTCATAAAATTCCAAAATTGAATAAATAGGAGAATATTAGTAATGGCATGCTCAGTATATTTACACTATTAGACAATTGTATGTTAGTTACCTTACAGAATTGTTACTACTAGCAGTATATACATATCAGGAAACTTACCTAAAACAGAAATAAAAATAATCAATGTATAATATAATTGACAAAAGAGAACATATAATAATGACAAATATTAGTAGTTTCAAGGATCGGTAGCCTCGCCACATTGGTCGTTATATCAATATTTATACGGTAGTTCTGGGTTATACCAAAAGGCCAAGAACGGTTATTTAGCAATAGGTACAAATTATGTTTATAGGGCCGAATCCATGAAAAAATACTATATCAGTGATTAATAACCTTTTTTACCCCAGGTACTATGTGTAGATGTCACCCTCTCCACTTTTTTTATGATGCAATTTATTATTATATTTATTTATTCTAAAGCCCCCTGAACCCTCAAATCGCCCCCCCCCCCTTGAGAACTATTAATAAAAACCCTAAACGCACAAAACAAAATAAAAACTATTGTTTTTTTCCTTCAATTTTTCTTTCAAATGTAGTTCCGTAAATCAGGAGACGATTTGAAGCCCTCCCTGCCGTAATTGGAGTACATAAGGCTATACAAGCCCAGATGAAAAATGATTGGTTGGTCATAGCAACTAAATAGGTCAAATATATTTCACTAATAGTCCAATTTTACAACGCCGATACATACACAAGATATACTCCTTGATAAATACAAAGATAAATAAATAAATATTTGCCAGATGTCCCTATATGTTCTTCTAGCCTTGGACTTGGACCAAATCTCATTGCCAATTTTCTAAAATTAGGAGAGAGTGGTCTCACCCTTTGCTTCGAAGGCTTGCCGTGGTTAGGTCTTGCAGAGCGGAGTAAACACGACCAGGCGACTTGTGTTTTCATTTCAATACATAAATATTTTGTTTTTAATTTAAATGAATGAAATAACTATCCTACCACTAGTACGGGGATGAAGAGCTACAAAACGTACCTCGTTGGTACGAAAGACTTGCGCTTTTTAGTTATCTAAACAAATTCAGGCGCGAGTATTTACTTGCTATTAGAAAACTGTTACAAGATTTTTTATTATTTTTGCTCATATTGTTTTTATAAAGCGATAATATATAATGTTTTTGTTTGCTGTTGGCTCGAGAAAGAGAGAGGTCATTATTATTTGGCAGGACTACAGCAGGGGTAGAGGCACAAACAGATCGATATGCGAGCGATGAATGGACTACCATAGTCAGGGAGGCGTTTTTGTTCGTATTTGTCAGAACTGTCTTGAATAATTCAAGCATATAAGCAGCAACAGTGTACTTGGGTTCAATACCCAAAATGTAGCAGATATTACTGTTTTTTACTGACAATGCCCTAACAAGTAAGACACCTTCTCTCTCAAGAAAATATCGAAATGTAACAACGACGCAATAGCCCTCTCTAAAGTTTTGCCACGTGGCAATGTTTATTCGCTAAATTGTCTTTTCTAATCCAGACCTACACTAATTACTACCGTTCGACAATGTACACACTCTACAATTAGGAACAGAGTTTACATAACAAGTGAATAATAGCAATACCGGAATCGAAAAACAACCATTCGCCATGTTGCCAATCAGGACAAACAGTAAACTAGTTTGCTAAATAGGCATAAGATAGATTTGCACAGAGGGGGAATGTGGGGAAGAAATAAGGCAATGAGATGATGATGATTACTCGACAACCTTTGATCCAGGAGATGTCCCAACAGATCGAAGGAAGAGAACTGCGCAGGAAGAATCTATTATATAATAAAATATCAAATATATTACATAAAAGTTATAATATAGATCAGAAGATAAATGGATTAAATTATCCACGACTAATCATCTACCCATTACAGCCAGCCTTTGAACGGTATTCTGACTCATATCATAACCAAGTTTTCGAAATATTTCAATATCCGTCCGAATGCGGTCCTGTACGATCTTACTATTGTAACAGAAGAACTGTATTGTATAATTGAGAACTTTATTTTCCAAAAAAAGCATAGAAAGGTACCCAGTGGATAGATGTACAGCTAAGATGTTTGAGAAGCAGCCCATGGATAAGTAACAAAAACTTATCCAGTTAGATTTAATAGGAGCGTAAGTTGTGATCCTTATCATAGAATTAATTTGTTAACTAGCTAAATAGCGCTTACAATCTTCCATATGACTTTCTGATTCTGTTATATGTCGGAGCCTGGTCCACAAAAAAAAAAACACTTGCATAAAATTAGAAACATTGTATGATAATTTCTCTTCGTTCGACCCCGGACACCTCCACAACATGTAATCTTAAGTACAGAGCCGACACCTCTCTTGCATAAGAAACACCTCAGACCCTACGTAAATGTTAGGGTTGTACAAGGGCTTACATAACCATGGGCAGAGGGTGCGCCCTTCGAGGTATCGATTGTCTGCCGAGGCCTTGCATAAGGGGGAAGACTTGGGTAGCCATCTCCAGGGGGTTGGTTCTTCTTCGGTAAAAGCGGGGTACGGGGTAGGTCAACTTTTTTGTGAGGGTTTTGTACCTGAGGGTCAACTACCCAGGAATTTGAGGTTTAGGATCCTCCTCCCATCGATGCCCAGGCAAAA
The DNA here is from genome assembly GCA_930367205.1 of Acanthosoma haemorrhoidale. Taxonomy (NCBI): domain Eukaryota; kingdom Metazoa; phylum Arthropoda; class Insecta; order Hemiptera; family Acanthosomatidae; genus Acanthosoma; species Acanthosoma haemorrhoidale. The sequence goes on along the minus strand of OV884014.1, from coordinate 19,813,979 downwards.
GTAGTCAAATCGAACACGTTGAGTAGTTTATTTGTAACAAAGTTTTTTTTCTAACACTGCACGTTTTCGTACGGATTTTGTGAATTTTATTAATAGACAAAGTTTCCACATAATTAATATTAATTTTATTAATAGAAAAGTTTCCACATAATTAACATTAATTTTATTAATAGACAAAGTTTACACATAATTAATATTAATTTTATTAAGCTAATTTACGAATTATAACAGTTCAAATAATAAGCTCAATCGGACATCGATTATTTGAGCACTTCATGAACGAATGGCAGTCGCATTGATATCCAAGAGAATTAAAAAGTCTGCGGGTTTAAACCCATAACATGAATGAATTCGTAGCCACTACCATTAGTGATTGCGTATGATTATTATATTATGCTAATAGCACGTTTGTCTTTAAATAAATATGTATTTCGACATCATTGACACGATAATGGGGTCACAGCGTTCCGAACAAATATGAAAAACCCGTCAGTGTATTGACAGCACAAAGGGGCATATCCTTGGCACAAATTTGACGTTTACAGTTCTCACACAGGAGTCGCTTATCACTAGAGTAAATCGTAAGGCCAAATAGTTACTTTTGTTTAACAAATATACAAGGGAGAAAGCTTGCCCAGTTTATAGTGAGGTGGGTGATGCGCATGTCCTGATGTTCTAAGTTCCAAGATGATGAAGTACCCACGCCCACCCTGGGTATGATCTAGTACTGCGCCGTTGAGACTAAGACAGGAGCGGAAATAGATCAAGAGTGAAGGATGTGGATTCGCTCTGAGCTCAAGAGTGCACAAATAGCGGCTGTGCTTTTAACGGTGGGTTTTTAAATATAGCCCTGGATGTTTCTCAACGAGGACTTCCCAACTTAAGCCAGTATCAACAGAATCTTCTACCATCAAAACTTCTATCTATGAATTTAATAAATCTTTGGCTTTTAAATAACGACGATATGTTCCACCAATCGACATATTTCTTTAATAAAAAGGAAGGGGTGGAGAAAAATATTTCATGTGGAGGATTAGACAGGAGAAAAAACAACTCACCGTCAGTACAACGGTATCGGTACCGTAGCCATTTTGTTTTTTCTCATACGGTGAATAATGATCACTGGTGAATGATAAAAAAAAAAACGATTGAAAATATTAGGATACAGTTCAGGCGCACATACCAAAAGGCGAATGACACTATTTTCTTTGTTTAAAACAATTAAGGCTATATGTTATTGATTTCTTTGTTCATAGTAAACAGCTGTTCAGAAAACATATTTTAAAGATGCGACCGACTTTGACAGATCTATGCCTATTTTGAGATGAGCATTCAAGAATTTGATTTTTTTTTAGTTATATTTTGACAGTATTTGTGGATGAATCATCGAGAAGGGTTTTCTCAGAGGGGCATGTGATGAGAGTCCTCCCCAGATAGACTTTATTAGTCATGAGAAATCCTGTCACGACTATTATATTAACACATATATATTATTATAATGATAATAATAATACTATATATACATATAGTAAGCCATGTCAGAGTGAGAAGAGGCGGAGTGAACGACCTGGTGCAAGGAGAACAATAGCATTGTATAAGAGAAGGGATGCTTGCGAAAGCTGCGACCCACTTTCAGAGAGCTGTCTTGTACCAGCTTAGCTTCTCTCCTAATAACTGCGAATGGTATAGCGGGAGTTATGGGGTTTTAGGGGGTACAGCTAACCCTTCCAGAGGGTAAATAGGATAATTTATTGGTATACTTCATTAGGACGGTCTAGAGCGCCATTGCTATGAAAACCACCTCATTTTGAACCACGAAAAAACTTATTCAAGCAGCTTGTTACTACTGTTTTAATTACTAAGATTAATTACTAAGAAAAGGGTTTAGTAAAAGTTAGAGGGTAAATAGGATAATTTATTGGTATACTTCATTAGGACGGTCTAGAGCGCCATTACTATGAAAACCACCTCATTTTGAACCACGAAAAAACTTATTCAAGCAGCTTGTTACTTCTGTTTTTCTAGCATAACCCTTATGTGTAGTTATTAAATGTTATTCCTACCACTTTAGGAAAAGGTGAATATAAAATATCTATAGGTAGGGAGTTATAACTTTACTAGGGCTATAAAGACTATTTTAATGATAGTTAGTTGTTGTCCACCGAAACCACAAGATAGTACGGTCCTTTTTATTTGGTATCCTGCTAGGTATGATAGGAAACCCCTAAAAAAACAACAATAACGATAGTAAAACATCGAAAGGTGACGAAATAATCACCTGACATGACAAAGCTTTTATTGGGCAATCTGTACAAAGTGCAATGCCATTTCGTCAAGATTGAGTACTCTGAACAGCTAGTGCATAAAGGAGAGATAAATAGTTTAATCGGCTACATAATTGCGATTGTACAAAAACCATATATTTACGAGCTTTTAATAAAACACCTAATTGCGTGGAAAATCACACTTGATTTTTTTTTTTACAATATTGTTTTACATATTGCTACTTGATGACGGCGCAAGGATATGAAATATTACTATAACAGTGGCAGAGTTATGACGGCGGAATGCGGTAGTAAATAATAGCTAGTACATTTTAGCTGTCCATGTAAAAAACATTAAATCACTATGGTTATTTTTAACCAGTCCTTGGTATCAGATTCAAGGGAACAGTAATTAACTTGTAGTATAAAAGCACCCTGGCCATCTGTAATAATTTGAATTTCGCGAGAAGGATAATGATACCCCACTGTTACACGATATGTACCTTATTTAATTCGATTGGCTAAAGGGTCCTTTAACACTTTCAAGAGATTGCTCCACAACGGTACAAACAGGAAATGTTGCCTAAGGTCTGAAGAAAGGACATTTTTTGCCAAATTTGCGATACACAATTTGCGATGTTTTGCTTCACAACCACAGCTGCGAAGGCTGTGATGAGACCGTCACATTTACACGTTAGGTATCGACTTGTCCTTCTGGTAAGTTTGCAAGGCGCTTAGAGGCCGACAAGACACTACTGTCGTACCGATTAGTATGTTATGTAAATAGATAAAGAAAAAAAAAACATTATTTCAGGAAGAACAACTCGGAAGAATGAAGGACAAATGAAAAAAAAAAATACCTAACAAATTCGAAATAAAAACTATTTAAAATAACTCTGGTAAATAAAAATTCATAGATTCAACACAGTATCCGATCCTTTCAATCAAAAGTCTTGAGAAATGCCCCTTATTACGTCAGCAACAAAACCCTTCATAATGATCTCAATATACCTTACATTCTCGAACTCATCCTTCCAAGTTAATGAAATGCCATAGAACCTATCCAACCACCCTAATCCCCTAGCACAGACATTGCACTGCACCACTCATCCCTATATTCCTCCTTGAAGACTAAAACGGCAGTGGCCTCGTGACCTGCTATAAATGCGTAACAGTGGAACTCCTGGCAATGGCCGGCTTCTCCAATCATGTCCTGAGAGTCTGTGGCTCTCCTGGTTTTGGTCAGCCTCCTGGCTAGTATCCGGTGACACGACTGATGGACGAGCGTGGGAGACTACCCAAGACTCCGCTTCCTCTTTCGCGTGCGAGGGAGGTCACAATCATGTGGATTTGGTAGGTCTCTGGGCTGTTTGTAAATACTGTCCAATGAGGCAGATTGTAATTTTATCATAATAAAGTTGTTAATAAAAAAAATTAAATAAACACAACTTTGGCTAGACACCAAAATAGATATATACAGTAACAAATAAAATAGAAAGCCTAATAGTACCAACAAGTTAATATTTCCCAAGTTACCAAACGTCTGCCTAGCTGAGGTGTGAGGAGTTTTGAAGGTCCGTATAAATCCCGGATGTTAGGAGTAAGAGAATTCTAGAGTGGTGGAGCTAGTAAGAAAGAAACGTTCGAATGTATTAGACTAGTAATATCAAGTATTTTATCTATTGTAATGAAATGCGAGTATAACTTAAAGTAGTCTTCACAGGTTTCTCTCAACCTCTACACAATCGCATACACTGAGTCCTGGAGGTTGGAGTGTGATACTGACCAGACTACATCCATATTTTAGTGAAATTCTTTTTGTAAAATGTAGCTATTTTATTGCAATACAGTAAATAGATCCTTACATTACATATGTCTATGCATCATATCGCTGTACAATTTCATTATACAGTAAGATATTGTACGACATCGCAGTTTAGTTCCATTCAATTTCCTTTTGAATAAACCTTTCCAGGCGCCACGATAACCCCAGAGTTAACTGAACCACTTCCCGTCCCCTGCATCTGCTTTTTAAATTGAATGTCGAAGGCCCGAGCGTAGGAACATATCTGCCGACTTTTATTGCTTACAAGTAACTGCGACAGTCCTCTTAGAAGAGTCTCCTACGCCAATAACAGTACTTCGCTGTTACTATAGAAATAGTTCCACCGAAGGGGTTTTAACCGCGAGAAAATATATACTTTTCATATTACGGGAGAGTTTCATCATGTAAATGCAGAAATGTTTTTGTTCTGCATTAGAGTGTTTGTTCTAAGACGGGAATCGAAACCAGTTCTGCAGTATACTGCTGTATACTTCTGCAGCAAGTATTGCATTAAATTGCTTGTTACATTTTCTATTTACATATAAATAGTATTATGAACTTCTTCTCACTTATATTTGTTATATTGTAATAAATTCATCAAAAGTCGATTAAAGTTCATGGAAGTAAACTCGGAAATCAAACATCTGTGACTAATTTTTTCACTGATTTTCCTGCAGTTTCTGCCTGTGTCGGTCACATAGTGAAATGTTGGTCATAAGTTGTTGTAATTATATTTTTGAGTAACATAATTATTTTTTTAATAATTGTGGAAAAAATCATCGCTAGGACCACGACGCTTTGTCTTTACTTTTGTATAGTCCAGCACTGCGATGGTGTCGAACACCACCAATATCAGCCTTGAGGACGAAGAATAGGCCAATCTGTATTGGCGACGTTTTCCCCACAAAGATAGAAAAAGAAGAAGGAATTGAGGGCTTTCTGTATGGACAATAAACCTTACGAGGGAGAGGATTCCCTCGGCCGCATATGTGGCTCCGCCGGGGAAGGAGGGGGGGCGAAATTAAATTTAGGGCCCCCCAACTACTAACCCAATAAAGAGAAAATAGGGAACAAACCCTTTCCCCAGCGGGATAAAATAGCCAGTGAATGGCTACATATAGAAGACGCTAAAGCATGAGAAGGAGGAGCTTCCATTACCCCAGCTGTTGTCTCATACATAGCCAAAGAAACACTACTCACAAACACAATTCTGCAAAAGATAGTGACTAAATACAAATACAAATCTCGTGACTATAAATTATATAATACAACTAACAAGTAAATACATAAACGATTGCAGGACTTCAGTCACTGGTTCCTATATTTCGCAGCTAAAAATCCAAAAAAAAAACATAATTATATGACGAACTGGTATAGTTTATTCAATAAACCAAATTACTTACTACATTCATTCTTGGTATCAAAGTTATTGAGCATAAAACTGGTTTATTTCAAAAAAGAATACACGCAAGGCTTACCCGCTTACGCTTACGTAGTCTTGGGTTACTTGAATAATTCATTATCATCGCCAACTGATAAACTGCCTTAACGAGGCGCGTCTTAAAGACTGGTATTCCCAGCATTGAAGCGTTTGAACCAAAGAGCTGCCTAATTTTGAAGCAAAAGACATTTTTTCAGCTGTATATTACATTATTATACTTTTACAACAATTTAGTATTTTATAAAAGCCTCACATGTATATAATGTTGTGTAGAGAAATGCATATAGTATACTAATAGGGAGTCTACAAGATATAGTGTGTGGCCCCTTTATTGAGCTAAACTGTTGGAACAAGATTGACAGAAGTAGCTGTGTTTAGCAAGTGGTTGGGCCTTGACTCTTGTCCACTCCATCTTCCCATTACCATTTAACACTCAGGGTCTGGTTATACACTTGAGAGTTGGCGATCATGGGGAAGTCGTCTCTCTCTGTGAATATAATGGTATCTAAGGTCGGAAGTGTGGTGTGTGGTATCGACATTCACTGAGGCTACATTTCGACCTCAATGATGAAAGTAACTAAGGAGGATCTAAAACATGGTTCGTAATGGGCATGGACTCCTGAATTTGGTTCAGGGCTACTTTGTTTCGGTCGCTGAGCGAAGGAGATTCTCCATTCTGGATAAAAGGTAACTTTTAGGGTAGGATCTGACTCTTCAAGGACTGTAGCGCCACGAGTTCAAATAAGAGCAAAAAAAGCCATCCCTAGAACACATCAACCTTACCTGCAACTGATTAAGGAAAGCCATCATTAAATAAGAGAATCCCGACATTCCCTGTTCCAAACACATATTTCAGACACTACTTCTCCTGGATCTGACTACTTCTTTTGTTCATCCACTATCGGAAGTTACTCCTCCCCGGAAGTTCCTGTCAAGACCGGATCCCCCGCCCTCTTAGCGGATTATCTTCTTTCTCTTCCATGCTTGCTTCGTCCCGCTATCTGTCACGAGATATCGCCTTTATTTCCACAAATCGTCTCGCCGAAATGGCCTTTATCTCCTTACCGGGCTTTTTGTAGAAGCTTCTATTCCATTTCCAATAATGGCTTTTTCTCCATCTCATTATCCATAATTCTTTATTTTCGCTTTTCTATATTTCGGAATATAGACTTGGAAGGTTGAAAGAAAAATCCCTCGGTGACGGAATACCAAATAAACTAAAGCCAATGAAGGGAAAAAGCACATGAAAATATGGTCGACATAGGTCGACCGTGTGTAGAGTTGTACGAGATCGTTTCAATCGTTCATTTCATCCAAATTGCCGACTGTCAACTGTGCAGAACACAAGATTAATTAGAATTAAAAACACTTTGGCTACCTACATGAATCCCATATAGAAGTTAGGATCTAAACAGCCAGAAAGCTTTCAATTATAACCATAAATGCAAACTTTTCAAAAATCAAGCTTTCATCTGTTGTGACTTGGCAATAAGAAAACCTACACTCAAAAATAACAAATGTTAAAGGGGAGGCGTCAGAAAATTGTCATTTTTGTTTTTTACTATAACATAAACGCGAAAAGCGCTTGAAAAATCAAGAGGTAGAAGTGACATGGAGGATTGAGTAAATTTGCCATCGCTCACCCCCCCCCCTGTATGTGCCCCTGGTTTGAGCTAAAAAAATTTTTTGTGGTACAGTTTATCAAAGTCCTTTTCTAAAACTAACTAAAATTTCGATACACACAATATTTAAACATTAATATATATCTAATATTAACGATATTAGTTGACATCAAAATAAATACATCCAATTTGTTATATTTAACCATATTACAAAGAAATTTCAATATAACGATTGAGTTACAGCTAAAGAATAAGACTGCATTAAGTCTTCAATGATGTTGGTCCTCTTATAACCGGACAAGCTCTATATAGACAAACTGGCCTCCCACCGTCCGTAGGATGGACGATGACTAACGAAGAGCCGATTACAAAAATACACATTTAGCCTTGGCCATGATTACGTATGAAGAATGCTAAATGGACAGTCTCACGATGGGTGACATAAAACCTTCCTCTGGCTATGGGAACGTCTTTACGTAACCCAACGACAAACATGGAGGCCTGCTGCGACGTAAGAGGGATAGCTGTCATTGTATAGACCTACCTATAAGGGGCGGCGTGTCTTCGCCAATGGAATACAGTTCCTCCGCTTTAGTCCTAATGGTGTGGCATATTTAGAAATGCCCATATAGTTAAATCCCACTTTTAGAAACTGGATATTTTTTTAACTTTCCAAAAATTTTCAAGAGGGGTTAAAAAGAATCACACACAAGCCATATTTTTACAAATCATTGTCGGACCCAGTGTGGCATAAAGGTAAGTGCTTGAATCTCATACCGACGTTGTTGGTTCAAGTCCTCCCATAAACCTGCAGAACTAACCTAAATGAGTTTACCCATGTAAAGACGCAACCAACAATGCTACAGATGACACTTGTTGTTGTTGTGTGTGTGTATACTTATTTAAGGACGATTTTATAACTCATCTAAAATATAATAATGGTTTTATAACCGGGTGAACACTGAAGTGTAAGTGTAAGCGCTATTGCCTCTAACAACGCAATTTCGTAAAAGCACCTGCCATATTATTCCCCAAGGCTACATTCTAAAACAGGAAGGATATTATTGTTCTCATACTGTCATTAAAAAGCGATAAAAATAACCTAAAACGTTTTTAAGACTATTCAGGGATAATATCGTAAGGCAATAACAACAGTTGATGCAGCGTTGCCACATAAAAGAGAAACGTCCCGCGCTGAACTGGTCCAGTTTTTCAACCCCTCACTCCCCCCCCCCCCGTCATCACCCGGGAAAGCGGGAAAATTCTGTTTTCACCGCGCGCGCGGAAAGTCGGATCCCGCGGGAACGTGGTGCTAATTGCAGGGCCTAGTAGATTATTGCGGTATTCTACAGGTTTACCAGCAACCCGTTATACATGTAACTTTTTTTTAAATTAGATTGTTACGGATTCGTAGGTTTTTTTTACAAAACCAGAAACTCGGCTGTTTTCAGCCATGTTTCTACTAGTCTTCGTGAGTATCCTGTTCGAGTTGAAAAAGAAAATTTACCTCAGAGATGTCATATAATATCATGTCAGATAAAATTGTTAAGATACGAATTAAACGTAAGAATTGTCATATTTGTCCGAAATATTTAATTAATCATATCCGTGGGAAGATAGATTACGCTAAGTATTTAATGGTAGATGAAGAGTGTTAGCTTTTTAAAAGTATGCCATGCGCATCACCAAGCTCACCACACTTTCGTTGAGCTGAATAGTCTAGCTGGCTGTCAGGTGCATACTGACTGACTAATAAACAGCTTTCACTAGATAAAACTTTTTTTTTCTTATGAGAAAAATCCATTCATCGACGGAAGGAAAAAAAACCTCATTAAGCCCGTAGTTGCTTTACAATTCATCTTTACGTTGCATAAGTCGATACAAATATTGAATAATTGAGTATTAAATAGCTATTTTAATTTTAAAAATTAAGACTGAGCTATGAATGATGGCCATCTCAACATGAGTTCTCATTAGAGTAAACACGCAAAGTACAGCAAGCAATGTAGCAGGGTGTGCATGAAAGGCTGACAGCATGAGCACCAAGTGGCTCATAATTGAAGTTGACGAGGGTTAGCTATGTCCTAGGTTCCAGTCCCGCTGGAAATCCAGTCAGACTGACAACACATTTAACATCCTTAGCTCAGACACGGACTACATAGCGCAGTAATGGACACTGAAGCAGACACAGCTATTACGTAGGACATAATCACCGCCACCTCGATATGACTGACTCTTCCGGCAGCTGTCGGACAAAAGTGACGAGGAAGTACTTCCGGGATGTGGTGGTCACGACCCAGATACCTGTGTCCGTCCTCGTGGTAGCAGAGCGAAAACGAGCCAATAACAAATAGGTCTCCGAATCAGGGGGAGAGGTTCTGCACAGAATGGATTGCTTATCCTTTACTACCGTACAAAAGAAATAAGCGGTTGGAGAGAAAAGGCCCAAAGGTATCGAATGCCGTCTAGTCTAAACCACTGAGTTTTGGCACCCACCCAATGCCTTCTCCATTCATCCCATCCCTAACACGGTCTCAACTTCAAACAGTAGGTTTATAATCGTTGTAGATTTAATGCTGCTCCCCCCCCCTTTCATAGCCCCTTTAAATTTACAGCTAATTATATATAATTATAGATCCTCAGGCGAATCTATTACAAATTATTTTTGTATTTCCTGTAGCATCCCTACATTATATACAGGTTTTGTTATTTTATAAGAATTATATAATGAATAAACAAGTATAATGATATACATTATACGTGACTGGACTAAACTGACTAATAAAGGTGATGGGGCTCACCTTTTTGATCAACCTTAAAACTAACTTACATACTAATTTTTATCCTAATTTTTCCCCGACAGTCTGTTGCCATCGAAGCGGGAGGGGTGGTGGGATCATAGTGTTAAACACTTGGTTTGTTAGGTGCTGCAACGAGTCAAAAAACTTAATGTGTCTCCGGCGGATGAACTCACCCACCGACGGCACACCAAGCAACGGGTGCAGGTCAGCGTTCTTCAGCCTCCCGAAAGAGGTAAAATTTAATGCTGCGTTTTTTTTTCTAGGAATAGTAAGCAAACCAATACTTTATACGGTAAAGATGATGTAAATATTATATCATAAACAGCTGTGTACCGGCGGTATTAATTGCTGTTTCGAGGTCGATAGGAGTGGTAAGAAGCAAACAGCAGGGGTTTTTAATGCCTTGTATTTACTTAAATTTTGCCAATTTTAATGAAAAATTCACTCTTTTGTGCGAGATCTCGAAAATATTCAAGTATCAGTTCCTATACCGTGTGAATAACTTTAGCCAACCACTAGATCACTCGCCCCCATTATATGTTAATGACCAGCTGGTTAATGTACTTTATAAGCTACACATAGCAATAATGAGCCATTAGTGGACCTGGCTGCTTCATACAAGATGGCAATTAGAAGTACACGAGGGCGGAACAGGACAGACATCGGCAGAAGAACTCATCAGCGTTGATCGATCGTCGTAACCAAGGAGACCACCGGCCCCGTACCTCGCCTCTCTCTCATTCATTATATCTCTCTTCTAATGGGCGCCATTTTATATATATGACTGGAGTGTGGGGGGAGGGGTGAGACTAATATTAGCGGTCATGTTGGTTTATATACGAGTAATTGACTTATCAAACATTAAAACAAATATTAGCAACTTACAGCTAGTTAGTAAATCGTCGTTATTTGTTCAAAAATTCAACGACACCAACAATTTTAATGTTAGTATTAGTAGTGCACTAAAGCACCAATAGATTTTACAAATATGCACGTCCAAACTTTAATTGACCATTTGTCACAAGGTAGCTTTTATTTTAAGCATCGCTGAAGCATCAATTTAAACTTTAGTGCAAAATATCATCCTTCTATATGGAATTGCAAGGTCTTTGCGGATTTTAATGACTTGAAATGATAGCAGTTTACTTTATTATTATTAGTATATATTACATATTATTAGTTAGAAAGTCGTGATCTTTAGGTTGACAGTTAGTTGAGGTATAATAGAAAAATATTTAGTTTTTGATTAATAATTAATTTATGCATGACCTTTCACTGTTTTTTACGGGGCCAATTTTAAATTTAGAGTCGTCGAGGAACCAATTGGAACTACAATGCAAAATATTATGCATATAAAAAACAATAGTGGTCGAGTACAACGATAATGACAGTTTAAATGGCTTGTTGTAATTGTAATTCAAAATAAAAGACTAAATTTACATATTCTATTCAGGACTCACATGTTACGGAATCATAGTCAGGAGACAGCCAGATATTTCTTATTTTTAAACCTTAAAAACTGTTTTAGTTAGCTACATCAAGTTATTTACCGAAAAACTAAGTAGAGATGTATTCAGAACGTGCCCAATAAACAGAATGTAGCAGACAATAAGACAATACAACCACTACACAAATCTATTACAGTCCTACAACTTGTTGTAGAGTTAGACAAATAAGAAAAGAACTTGTTATCCCATGCGGGCCTAGAGAGCAGAATCACGAGAGAGAGATACAATCACGACAAAAACTGCTTCGTAGGCGTGATGGGGGAGTTAGATATTTGATTTAGATTAAGAGGCTGGAGTGAAGGGGCGCGGGTAGAGGCAAAAAGAGATCTCGCAACCAGTTCCTTATCGATTACTGTTTAATTCAAATTGTCTCCAAGGCGGCATAAGCATAAAATATAATTCTCTCATCTCCAACTAACAACGGGTGCGTTCAATCAAGCCCAAAGATAAGGGAGATTTCAATTAAAATTATCTATACTTAACAATTTCCCAACTGTACCAAAAACGGAATACACAAGAAAGAAAGAATTTCGGTTTTGTAAAGAATAATGTAGGTTTTCCGTAAAAAGAAAGAAAAAAACTGTGGAAATTAGAGGAATCGGCCTGACCCAGTTTCTGAAGCAGGTGACAGCAAAGACGTGTTAAGAGTACAAACAATACTAGCGGGAAAAATGACCTAGATTCCAGACAGATAATCAATTCACAATTATGTATTAACTGTGCGGAGATGTGAAAATAGGTTAAATGGATCGATTGGTAATGTCAATATCAGTAATAATGTCCGCTTGATAGACTGTTACTTAGCGATTCCGTGGGCAAGATGGGACCTCCCAGCAGGTGTAAGTGCAATATTCTCGTCTGAAGTGTTAAAGAGAAAAGGTCTATTTTAAATGTTATCAGTAATAATTTTTACTTTTCTACGCAATCACTATTATATATTCGAGAGAGTTGAATTATCTATGTAATATATATATAAATTTTATATATATAATATTATATGTAATATTGGATGGACGGCTGTGACCTATACGCACTGCATAAATAATACACCCCAGGGTCGGGTCGGGTCAGCATTTCGACCCCGGCCACCCCAAGGGTTTAACACTTAATAGAGGCCTATTTCTAGTGACAGTTTAGCAATGTAATAATTTCTTAAAGACTAAAATTAATTTTATGTTTAATGAGGTCATAATTTTTGATTCAATTGTTTTTACTGACGATTTGAACACAGAAATCTCATATCACGAGCCTTATATACACGACCATAAGAGCCCATACTATTAAATGTAACGTTAACGCTTCAATTTTATGCATAATTAAAAATGTATTGATAATTTACGCGATGTAATCATTTGGGGCTTGGAGTGCCTTCATTCTTCGGGTTATGCTAGCCCGCAATGTTAGCTACAGTTCCAAGATGTGTTTTTTTCATCTTTAATTATTTTTATTGTCGTTTATTTGCTTTTATTAATAATCTTTATTGTCATGTACTTAAGATGTTTTATTATATTGTTAAGAATAAATAAATAGATATACTAAAGATGTGATTTTAACTTATCTTATATACTAAAGGATTTGTAGCACTTATATAAATAATTTGAAATTTGGGAGGTTCAGAAAAGTCCAATTCACCTAGTCCAATTCACAATGAAGCTCTTCAACAAAAAATAATTATTTTTTTAGACAATTTTCCATCTTCGAAAATTACATTTATTAAAAATAAATAATTAAAATATTTTACTTGTACCCCTACGACTATATACAGAATATAAGAAGAGAGACGCAGGGACAGTAGAGAGAGATGAAGGGCGAGACGAAAGGACCCAAGATGGCGGACGGTCGATACCACCCCCTTAACTCCCCCCCCCCCACGTCCACCAACCCCCCCGGTAATTATTTCCCTGCACAGGGACTACTGCCTGTATAGCTCAGAGTTCATCGCCCGATAGCGACAACATGGTTATAGTTGGTGCTTACCATAACCGTACTAATAACAACTAAAATAGTAAGCGAACGGATACATTGTAACAAAAGAGTGAGGATTGCCGTGTGGGCTATCTGGCGCATCATCCTAGCACATACAGGAAACAGTGCCAAGGATTATAACGTTGCTGCAACTGAGTTTGCATGCAATTTGTTTTCTTCTTCTTCTTTTAAAATCTACATACCAGATATTCACATTAGATTGTAGAATTTTTAAAGTATAAAATTCTTCATTTTAAACCTGGCAGAAGCTTCGCGAGTGGTAAATTTAGGGAGGGAAGTGTTGCAACGGCAACAATAAACAATATTGGCATAGAATGTCTTGTATTGTTACTGAATAATTAGAGAATTTGATTAGCCCTCCTCCCCAAAAAAAAACTTCTACCTGCACCCTTGGATAACGGGGTGGGGTAAATCATATTTGGTACAGCATTAAACTGTATGCTCCTTCAATATCTTCATATTTACTCGCACAAGACAAATTACTAAAGCTAGTAGTTTAGTAGTGCCAAACTGACAAATCTCTGCATCAACTTCACTGTACTTAAGACACAACATTTCCAAAAGATAGAAAATAATTACACCTCCGTTAGTAAGTACAAGTTTATGACAAAAACAATTCTTTTTTGAAACCCCGAAATGGTTTTCACTTCCACTAGTATGACCAGGGATACAGAAGCAATAAAAAGTCGGTTGATTCTGAGAAAGTGCAATGTTAGTAATAAAAGCAGACCTGAGACTGAGATGGTAAAAACATTTAATTGCCAGGAGTAATAATATCAACCCCCTAACCTTCCCTAAGGGTCGTAAACGCACGCTGGGCAATAAGCTCCATTACTTTCTGTGTGATGTCAGAGGGATTTTCCCATTAGGTATATAACGGCCTAGGTAGTAATGTAACGGCGGTCCTCATTGGCCAATGGATATGCTACGACGTTTCTCATTGGTTCGTACACACAAGGTGGCCGCTCTTAATGGCAGCCCATTTAGCTTTATATCCATCCTCCCTAATATCCCCCAGCAGAAAAAAACGCAACTTTTTCGTCTATATTTGAATAATGTTTGAATTCCTTTTTTTTCGGAAGGGTCAGTTTTTTAACAGCTTTGTTCCAGAAAGTACGGGCCAATAGGTGGCCTTTGTCCACTCCACAACAAGGAGTTGAAGATTAGAATATCTAACTTATCTCCCGCAAAATAAAGCATCAAATCACCATTTTAATATGCCCATCCCGTCCCGATAAACCTACTTGAGGGGTCAAGGTTATAAATTTTGTTCTAAAGAGCTCTTGATCTCTTTTGGCGAAAAGTGGTCCGACATACCTATGCCGAGAGATTAAAGAACGCTGACCTGCACCCGCTTGGTGTGCCGTCGGTGGGCGAGTTGATCCGCACAAGTTTTTTGACTCGCTGCAGCACCTAACCGACCCAGTGTTTAACACTAAGACCCTAACTCCCTGACCCTAACGTGATGCCATCCTTTATTTTAACCGTACCCCTACATCCACCTTTTCACTGACGACCTCGTATCATCAGGCCAGTAGTTCCGATATTATAATGATTATTAATAAATAATATCCGAAGAAAACATATGCTAGCAGGGTCAGGTGTCACAACACAGGACCTCCCAATATCCACACGGAGCTCAACCAACTTAACTATCCGAGTGAACGTCCATGGCTCGAAAGCAGCAGAGTCACATTGACCCATTATACAATTTATGTTAGTTCAAGTCACACCACTCTGCCAGTACATTCATACCTTCGCTAATGATTGTTAATAATTGGTAAGAATGTTGATATAAACGAAAATAAGGAGTCTGTGCCCTGTGCCAGAGCAGTAGAACCCAAGTAAGTAATATAAAAATATTTCATATGGTAAATGCAATATATTTTTCCTCATACAAGAGGCCTGTATTAACATTCATACATGTTTCTTGGTACACAATATCCTCCTACAATATATACATATAATGTCAAGGAAAACAGGGTCCAGCTGTGAGAGTATTTGAGGAAAATGGAAACTGTTAAGGTTTCTTACGCCATTCTGTACTTTTAAGGCAGTCCTCGATGCGTCTGTACCTTTACTATTGTACTGACCCTACAACAGTAAACACAATACAAAAAGTAATCATGTACAGTAAGTGACAAGGGAGTGAGATTTCTCTACGATTCGAAGAAGAGTATAAATCATTCTTACTAAAATGAATGAATTGACCCCTTATGGAGGACCTTTAGAGAGTAATTTGACGCCTTGTTGAACGGATGATTAACAGACAAGTCACTGAAATAAACGATTTCCGATTCACTAGCACGCGATCTTAACCTATCCTGATAATTATATACAAGAGCATGCGTGAAGTCTACTTTTATGCTACGTTCAATTTCAGTTTATGTTAACTATAGAGGGGAGCACAAAATTCCATTCATACGGAGACTTCGACAGACTCCTCACTCTGCATATCATATCCGTGAGATATGTACGAACAACCGCGATACATCTTTTGTTCAAACTACGCAGCCGGTTTACCGAAACGTCCAGTACTACAAGACTTTACAAACACTTAAGACGTTGAGGCGGCTTTGCGTGGGTGCTCCCTCAGTGAATGCATGCCAAAATAAAACCAAGAAGCAACAAGCCGCAAATAGAACCAACCTATTGCCAAAGCTATGCGAGATATCCTCTCAACTGGAGAGTTATCGCATCATCCCGTGACAGCCACAACTTCCAAACTCATTCAGGGGGTACGCATTTGGGAAGAAGTCCAGTTCTTGTAGAACAGCCCCTTTCAGCTCAGGAATTGGGGTACGTAAAGGTTTCTAAAGGTGTAGACCAAACTAAAATGGCTGACCTGCTTTTTGGAATGTCATCATCTTCTGTATTAAATATTTTACACATGCTAGAAATATATAAAAAAAATTATTATTTCTCCATACATAACATGAAAAATCCTGGATTTATTACTAAATCTTTGGGCATCTAAGATTAGATGAAATTGTGTTATGTTGTTGTGTTCCTCAAACTGTCAGTTGGAGAAATGATGTCGATTTCGCAAGACTTTGAAAAATTACGTGGGATATGTTAGCTAGAGACTTAGTAAGAGATCCATGCATCATCCCCTGTATCTATATAGCAGGGGAGGGAATGTTTTTGGAGGGGTTGGGTAAAAACAAGGATTTCCGTCACTAATAGCTTCCATTCTCGATTTCACCTCTCAATCCAGCTATCCTGAAGTAGGGAGCGTAACTTCAGGGACGCTTCGAAGCGTAGTTCCAGTACTCGGTGCTAGTGAGAAGTCTGAGGCAGTAACGGAGTTACAACTTGGAACTGTTTTAGTTCCCGAGGGGCCGTTTCCTCTTGCAAGAGAAAGGTAACGTCTGTAGGCAGTAACTGTTACTGATCATCATTTATTCATATACAGTTACTATATTATCTGGTAGAAGGAAGGGTATGTTTCTCACTCTGTTCCACCCCTGTAATATTTACTTATGAGAGAAATGCCAAGAAAATAAATTTTTATGAAATATGATTAATTCGTTGTAAAATAATCAAGGAAAATGATTCTTTCAAATAATGTTGATGGCATAAAAAATGGTTCAGTCCAAGAACAAATCTTTAAACAATTATAATTTACTAGCTTATAATACTATCAATGACAAGTTGGGAAAGCGACCACTCTGCCAGACTAGTATTATTTTTTAATTATTTTTGGCCTTCTGGCGGGCGGGGGGGGCTTCTGGAAATGAACCCCGATCATTAATTTTATAATATATAATATGAAAAAATAGGAACGTTATAAGTAAATAAGCTCTTAAGTTGAGAAAACGCTGAGGATGTACGCAGGTTGCGTAAGAGACCTTGGCAGCTTAATTGTCCATAACTAATCCCAGGCTGTACGTCCTTCAACAACGGACCACCGGATAAACAGAACGAATAAGAAGGAAAATAAATACTAAATACGACGGTATTTACTCGCAAGTAATCGTACCCATTTGGAGAGATTTTATTTATAACTTTTGAGTGCTGGCTGGTTAGACCATGACGGTACAAGGACATGACACTTAATTGCTACGGCAGTCATTGCTTGTTTGTTTTTCTATAAGCAATTGTATTTCTGTAAGCATTTGGTACATATACATATATATATTCCATTTCCGCAGTAACATAAAATTTCCAAATTTTCGCTTATCTGCTAAGGATACATTCAATAAACATTTTGAAAACAAATTTGACCAAATAGGTAAAGAAAAAACTTATCCCGATCTAACACAAACAAAATGGATAAAATCATAACTTAATTAAGGGTAGAGATCTCGACAAAATATTACTAATAACCGGAGGGTGGAAACCGCTGCGAAAAAAAAAGGTTAATTTCCTGGCGGAGAAGGGAGAAGTGAGGGAGATAAAAGGAGAGATAGGGGAAGAAGCTGAGTGGAAAATAGATTGAGGGAATCTGCAGGACATAAAGGAAACTGCGGATTAGGAATATAGGGGAAGACATTGATGGAATAAAGCACCGCAGTCTAAGTGGTAAATGGTGTTGGCCAGTAAGCAAGCCTATGTTAACCAATCGAGCAGGTGAAAATTTTTAAAATCAAAAAGGAAAAGTAGTGACAGGGCCGGTATCCAAAAACAATAAAGTTAACCGGAAATGGTATACAATCACGAATGCACTAATTACAATTCAAGACATTTACTAGTCACCTTTTATTTCATAAATTTATTTTCTCAGGAAGAAAACTTCACAGGAAAAATACTTATTTGATAATTAAATTCGGATGAAATAGTTCAATTTCTAGCCTGAATAATAATTAATTCAAATATGAGTTGGGATACATGCTTAGGTTGATACCAGCATCTAAACTCACCACTTACTAACAACTCACGGCTTAATATTATTCATAACTATCATTAATGATTTCTGGTGCCACCTAAATACATTAATATATATATTTACTAATACAAAATATGGGCTACAATGTAAACTATTCAATACTAATAAACGCGGCTTCGACTCCAGTTGGAGTGAGTTGGCGGTTGAGTGGGCGCTGCGCTGTTGCCGATTCTTGCACACCTGACCCCTTTCTCCTAGGCAGCTCTCTCCCACACAACTGTTGTTGGAAGAATAAAGTCAGGTAGAAGAGCAACAACACAGATCTGAGGATCTCGCATGTGCAGCAGCAGGTACTTATGCACCGGCCTATAAGGGCATAAAGGGCTTGGACCTTCACCGCTATAAGTGCAGCAGTGTCACCACTAGAAAGTGTCTTTAATGAGCGGATTGGAACAGTATCTAGGCGCATTGTTCCGCTTATGATAGCCTCGAGGGTTTATTGAACTTTAAACATAACGTTAGTAGTATGGAGATTCGAACATCACAGATAATGAAGTTTAAAGGTATATAATAGGTAGCATGCAATGTATATATTAATAATACTTACAAATGAAACCTGGAGTAGTTTGGGGCCGGAATGGCCGCCGGCTCGTGGTACTCCGTGGTGAGGACTCGCTCGTCCAACTTCTGCTCCGAGTGGTGCGCCTTGGCGGCCGACTTGATGTCCATGAACGATACCGTCGCACACACCTCGTCCTTCTCTGTCCGTCCACCCAGCAGCTTGACACTCTGCACCCTCCCATACCTGCAACAGGAACAAGACACTAGTTAGAATAGTCTAGGCGGGAGACTACCTTCCTGGGCACGAGGAATCTAGGATAAATAGCGATAGGCTAATGGAAAGGAAAAGAGAGAGGAACCGGTAACCATAACTTTCCAAATCACAGCATAAGAACATTTACAAAAAGGAATGACCAGAATTAAAGGGAGCATGTAAAGTAAGATCATTATAGAACAAGAAGTAACCTTAAACCACTCTAAATTAGACAAACGCCCTTATTTCACTTCAAAATCGCAATATGTATTATCTCTAAACAACCCCATAATCTCCCTCGGAGATTGAAGCGGCAACGGCCGTCTGTGGCTAGCTCCAAAGTCTGTACTGCTACTACCTAGTAATGTGGCTGCAGGAGCGAGCAGCGTGGGGGGGGGTTTCCTTGATATCTGCTTCCTTGTCTCTCCCTCAGGAGAATTTGAGGGATTCCTGGGTATTTGTGCCTATAACATAGTAGGCAAATATTGTATGAAGAGAGAGCGAATGCAATGTTGCGTATATAGAAGAGGTTTTTCTAACTATAAAAAAAAACTCTATTTATGTCATGAGAGTAGAGAATATATTCATAGAGAGCAATTACATACGGAAACAATAAATAATGCAAAACAGAAATTGGATGGGACGAGGAACGCTCGGGATGGGCCCACGCCGAACTTGGAACCTGGCAAGTATTATATTCGGTTTGCAGTGGTTACTGACAGAAAAAAGTTGCATGTTACACTAGTAACATTATAACATTATTGTAGAATGTTGGTAAAATAGCTGGAAATCGGTTCTGTGACTTCACTGAAGCACACATAAGAAAGTTTTCTCACGCTTTTAAAGCTAACCTTTACGTCCTCGATTAGAACTGTCGCATCTAGAGATGGCGTACTCTCCCATATACCTCACATTTATAACAAACTATAACATTTATTTCATTTTTTTTTTTTTTTATTCGATTAGCAAGTGGTTTTCTCTTACCAGGTATAGTAAGGATCAGACCCATCTTCCTCGGACTCAGGAATGTAATATATAAAATCAAAGGTTGGACAGTAAAAATAGTACAGGAATTTTGATTGACAGACAAGTAGAACTGTTTTCTTCGACTCTGGCTGACGGATTATTATGTATTCAATTACAGGTATTAGTAAAACTACTTTGTATATCGTACAATAAACACATCTGTCTGTCTATCCTTCTGATGGATCATCATAATAGCAGTTTATTTAAATTATTAGCCGAGACGTGTCATCCCACACCGATGAAACAGAGAGAAAAAATAGTTCCTACCTTCCATGGCAGAAATAGCCTAGATGGAAGGACGTCTTTACTGAAATAATCAATCATTACTACAACAGAAGTAGGAATGAACAGAGCATAGACCTTAAGGCGAATCGACCACGCCATGATCACATTCCGATATAATATTAGCCATTAATTATACAAACATTATCTAAACGGCAGTATATTTGTGATAAGTTAATCCCATCATTGTATTAAATTGATGATCCATATGTCTTATTTAAAAAACTTCTTTAAAGATGGCTTTCGGGATTAAATAAAAAATTATGACATGAACATGTGATTAACCTATCAGTGCCATCGCGATAGATAGTTCCGGAGCTGAGATAATAAAAACACAATAATTTATATAAATGTCCATCGTGATACCGCTTCCAAGGATTGATATCCGATATTATTTTTAAAAAAAAAATACATTTCTATGAAAAGTTTTCTAAAAATGATCCAAAAAAAAATATATTTTTGCGGTCGGCAAATAGTGGGACTTTCTTCTGCACTTTGGCGTTGTCATCGTTCCGAAACGAGAAAGTCATCGATTAGGCGGCTATCAGCTAATCAGCCTGTTGTTTTTTTGTGCCTGCGGTGAAATTATCAATCGATTCTACTCCACAGTAATGATTACGAGGTGAAACGTGATGAAGAAAGTACCTACAGTATTCTGTTTGCAGCATACTAAATTCTCAATAAATGTTCAAAGCTTTCTGTAAGTACATTCAGTCATTCACGAAACAACAAGCAAAAGAGCAGAAATATCCACAGCTTCCATAATAGGACTTGTAGCAGAGTAACCTTGAGCGAGGAAAGATTGGCCGGACTGTACAACGATTGTTAGTCTTGGCTGCAATGTTACAAGGAAATTTAAAGTCTTAAAAACTTGAGTCTGATGGTTGATTCTTAGAAAATAATAAAGGTGAATCAAACAAAAAGAAATTCTAAATTTTTATCGTTTGAAAACTTTTCACTTGAAGACTAAGAATACAGAAAGGAAAGGGGAAAAAACCAGTGGTGAATGAAATGGGAAGGAACCAAAGGAGTCGAGGAAGGGATCCTTTTAGGTAAAGAGTAAAAGGAATTTATTACTTGAAGCTTTTGTAAAGGATGAAGGAATGGAATGGCTGAGAGGTCGGGATAGGCAAGCTTGGATCTCAGTCGAACAATGCTCCAGTTACACAAAGCGGGGTGGGGGCTTATTTTTAAACATTACCCCCACCCTCGGTCCCGGGCATGCGCGCTAGCAACGGCGGCCATCGCGGTTCTGCCCCTTCCACCAATCTCTGGCTCTGCGCAATGCGCAACTTGCCTCAGTGCGAGGGAGCCAGCCACTCCGCTCGGACGTCGCGTATCTTTCTTCTCTATGGACCCCACCCAACAATCTTTGACTTCTCACACATTCTATTGTTTCTTTTTTATTTTATTTGTTTGTTCAATATGAAATAATATGTATAAAACTATGTGGTGTGTTTTTGGATTTGCTGCTTTACCCTTTTTTTTTTTTTTAATAAGAAAAAACTGAACCAAATAGATAGGTTCTAATCGACGTACCTCATGTGTGCGCTCAATGCCAAGTAGTACTGTGCAATTGTTCACTATGAGGAATACTTAAAGGATACGTTTGAAGACAGAAGAGTGTGTGCATGTTGTATAAAATATGGATTATGTTACACTCTTACAAGACGGCAAGGTAAGTATTGAAGCAGACGAAGGCTCCAAAGATGGATTAAGTGATACATGTTTTGTATTGCAGATAAAGGATACTACGCAGAAAACTCTTTAGATATATTTTATTAAATGTTGCCCTGGCTATTAATAATGGAGGAAAGAGGATATTTCGGCCGAATGAAGGGAACTATATTTAACAGACGCGGAGTGAGATCGGATGGGTGGGGGGAAAGAGGGGCGCCGGTAGGGTGGGGGTAAGCAGTGTTGCCAACTCTCTCTCCCCCTGCCAGCAACCCAGCTTTCACAATGATTGCTCCGGTACAGTCTGTTCTGAGCGGTCTGGGTACAGTTTGGTCAGAGAAGGCGGAAGGCTCCTGACAGGGTACGGCCAGGTGAGCACCATAATGGCCGCTGTAGTCCTCTTTTTGTATTCTCTCACTTGTACCTGGCTGGTCACGCGTGGCGGCATCTTTATGTTCGTCTAGTCTCATTTATTATCCCTCATGCTCTCTCATCCCTCTATTTCGTGTAATTGCATCTTTACAGCTTATTTGTACATGCAAATGGGACGATTTATTTTCGCTAAGTTATAATAAAGGCGGTATCGAAATTTGACGACACTGCATAACATCACATATACTGGAAATATGGATTGAAGAGAAACCTAACAAGCAATATTTTAACTTAGTAAATAACGGCATTATAAAACTGAGTTCATATCCGTGAATTATATGAGACGAACGCTTTGACACATCTCGAAGACTAAATATAGGAGTTGTGCTCACTTCTTACCTACTTTTTTTTTTTTTCCATAGCCCCTTCAAATTTAGAGATAATTTTAAATCCTCAGGCGAATCTACCTAAGATAAAAAAAACTCGGAATCGTATCACATAGATATACTTAATAATAACAACGGCATTCACTTCTCTGGGAGGAGATATGACAACACTACAAAACATGAAGTTCGCTCAACAATAAAGGAAACGGAACACGTGTTCCTAATCTAACGAATAATATTAATACCGATTAAATAAAAAAAAAAATGAGCATCGAATCGAAAACTGAAGTTTTCCTTAGCAGTAGATCTGGCAACACAGCTTAAAAGTACATGCGCTCAACATTAATGAACACGTAACACCTTTTCAATATTATTAACAATAAAAAAGAAATATAATTAAACATTAACTGATTATTGTATTATAAAATCAACATCGTCACTTAACACGAAAGTGGTAGTAATTTCGTTGACAGAAGACGTGGCAACACTGCGTCATCAGTTCTCCCATTCTAATAATACTAACAGCTGTTCTCGTGGCACGTTAGCTAGCCATTAGCTTATCCTTTAGTTGTAATAATCTCCGAACTTTCACACTAAAAAACAGCTAATTTATTATAGGCATTTGTGACAGAAATAAGACAATTTATCACATACATTATGTATTTAGTTTTCGAAACAATATTGGACGGTTGTATCAGTCTCCTCTGTGACCGATAGTGCAATATTTAGCGATAAAGAAGTAACCTTGATTAATATCGGAGATCTCTAAAGGTCACTATGTCGTTTCGTAAGATATTTATAGCAGCGTATTGACAGCGTTGTCAGTTTTCCTAGCGAAACTAGCAAGAAAAGCCGATTTTCCAACAATCATTTCAAATAAGAACAAAAGTATAGTCAAATAGTAAGTTTGGCTGACAACATTTAAGTTTCAACTTGTATATTAAAATATTTTCATGCTTAATGTTTTTGACGTGCTCGTACAGAACATGCAACTCTTTCGATGGTTCATTGAATAGAAAGTTTTTCCAACAGCACTAAACCATTCGTAAATACGCAGACATTTTTGAAATGATGATCAGTGTACAACCAGTTGGACTATAGAAAAAACTTGATATAGTTGAGTCTATTTTCCGGAATGCATTCCTGTAAGCTATTGCGTAGTTCCATCATGCCACTCTTGACTACATAAGGCAGATGCACGTTTTGATGCCCCACCTTTTCCTTTCCTAATTTGGTGCTAGTCAGACCCGAATACGAATACAAATGCTATCATAAGCTCGGAATAATAATATATTAACATGCCTGATATCGACAATCTCCTATTAAAAGTGTTGAATTGGCGATTAAGTCCAAACTTCCAACAGCGGACGCACAAATCGACATGTACGCCTGAGAAACTTGAGCCGTCTAATAAACCCTAAAGGTCTACTATTCAAGGCATAAGTATGTGCGAGGAGAAGAATTCGGGACCCTTTATGCTGGATGTGCGCATTATGCCCGAATTGCCAAACGCAAACGCATTAACTAGGCCCTATTCAACGTAGTAGCAGCATGTGCAAGTAGAATAAGAGAAGAAAGGAGCATTGACAGGCTCCGCTGTGCCGAATGTTCGGGGTAAATCCGGCAACAGCGCACTGACTCAGAGAACGTGACCCGGGTTTTGTACGTCGGTCTCACGTCACTGCCACAGTCTACCCCCACCGCTCTCCCCCTCCCCGGCCCTATCTGGTCTCCCTGTGGGTAATATACAGGAGGCAGCTATAAAAATCTAAAACACCCTCTTATGTAACGGTCTTTCATTATTAGTCATTTCGATTTATTTAATATCCCTTTAATTGGCGATGGCATCAACGGAACTCCTTTTTCAGATATGTTTCCAAAAAAGAATGTTACGCATTAAACATAGCATTTTCCAAAAAATTATCAATTTTAAATTTGAGATATTAACAAATTAGTATTTTCTATGACTTACGTACAACGTAGGTTTTACAATTTATAAAATACTAATAATACATGATGTATCTAAATATGAAAACGATCGAGAAAGAAAATAATTTTTTTACAATAAACAGCTACTCGGTAAACAAGATTACAAAGACAAATAAGTATTACTCAACACAGTGGTAAATGGTGTGTACATATATTTTGCTGTCAACATTTAGGGTTAATTGGTAGTCCTTTCAAACGAATGGCATTAAATTAAGAATTTATTAAACTGTTTTTTTGACTAATAACTTTTACGCTGCGTTTTCACAAATGTACGGCAGTACTACCTACAACTATTTTGACGTCCATTTTGTCCGAGTTTAATAAATCTAATATTATGGCCACCATTCTGGCTTTACTTATCTTCATTCATAAAGCCAAAATACACATTTTTTTTATTGCGTACAAGAAATGAAAATGTAATGTAAAACGTGGACAATTTCACGCCCGAAACACGAGCTCGTTAGATCCATGTTTTCCTTAAATCGTATTCAACTTGGTTTTGTTTGTTTAAACGTGTTTTTTAAACAAAAAGTTTTCCTCTAAGCCACCCCCTCCTCCTTTTACTTGATCGATTACGGCCTTCAGCAGTAGGGGTAAACGTTTGGAAGTAATTGTACCTCTTCCAAGGACCGATTCCCTAACAGGATGTAAAGATCAACCCTAATACACTAAAACAACAACACATCGCAATAAAGCGCAATTTTATTCAAGGATAACTGAGTTTTGACACTCATGTTTTACCGGGACAGTCTGACTATTATCTCAATGGGTCAGTTAAATTTATATTTCCGCTGTTGTTTTAATGCCGGTTACATACGACAGTGCAAAGTGTTGTATTACTGTATTACTGTAACACTCAAAAGACCTAAGTGATTTCAGTTATTTAGCCGACACATAGTGCTCCTGGATAATAATCAATTACTAAATGTGCTATTGATTCAATATACACCATTCTATGATTTAAAATAATGACATGAAGGCTATATAAAACTAATGTATACAGAATATTCAAGAGCAGCTTTCCAATCATTCAACTCTCGCACCGATTACTTATTAACTATTAATTATATGTATTTAGATCGAACACTATAACCATGAGTGTTGATACAGTACTTACTATATCGAGGGGGTCTCGACACCCCAAATACCGTTTAGGCAGGGTACACACCCTTCCCTTTGTGTGAGGGCAGATGTTTGGTTCGCAGTGTTGATATCGGGAGGGTGTTGGTAGAATGTTTGTTACAAGATAGTCCGTTTGGGGTACTCAGAACCATACAGGCTCTGTGAGTATTCCTCGCACAGTTATATTATCCGGATATTCAAAAGTAGATACGAAAATGTGAAACAAAAAAAAATAGTACAACTTAAGCAGAAAATTCTGTACGGAGAGAATACTAGGCATGCGCCTCAGAAATGTGCCCCTTAATGGCAGACAAAACTCAGGAAAAACAATGGTCGCCCACGGAGAAAACGCCGAAGAAATGTCCGACAACCAAGAAAAGAAAAGAATTAAAGAAACGCATAAGAACCAATCACTCCTGAACCTTGGGCCCGAGAGTGCCAACAGAGTCAAAAGCTATGTTAACGTCGAAATAGTTCATTTGAGGCCCTAAACAGTTGGTAGGAATGGTCGCTGATATTATTTTTTCAGGTTCATTTCCCGTTAAAAAAAGTCCACTTCGGTGGTAAAACATGTAAAATGAGCCCCAGATGTACTGCAGAACAAACGACTTTGTAGTACGAACGAGGGTGAACAAGGAAAGAGGGCAAACAAAAGGATATTGCTCTAAAAACAACTTTTGTAATACTGACATCTTTCGAGTTTCCTGTTGAGTTCAACAACAATTTGAACTTTTTATCGATGAATTGGTCAAATCAAGCCATAACCCGGTTTCGAATTCGTTCGGTGACTAGATAGATTTCACGTGTTTTATTCAATATTCAATTATTCAAATCTGAATCCTCTTCTTAATCCAACAAATAAAGAACGCCCTGTTGCTGGTTGTTGTAAACTATCTTACGATAAAACCCTTTTTTTTTTTTTCTTCCATCTAGTTCTCACGACTTCAACAGAGGCAGGAACTGCACTAGACAGAGGTAAAAAAGTGTGGCCTACATTTGGTGAAGCGATCCCACACAGACGGGTGGTTGGGAGCAAAAAATGTTGGAAGATGTGAGCAAACATTATGATGATGTTGGGTTTAATGTGCAGATATAAATTATGATTACTGGAATAACTATAAATAGTTCTAAATTAGAGAAATGGTCTTGGCTATATAATACGGTCTAAAGAACTTCCGTGTAGTGATAGACTCGTCTATAGGAATAAAAATCAAAAAGAAAACAGCAAATGGAGGAAATATAACAAATACAATAGAGGAAACCATAAAACTCATCTGTACTTGCCACAAAAGACTGAAATAGCTATAAGACTGAAGCAGCTAGATATTATCTTGCCATTAGAGGACTACACAATATGTACGAGGGAGTTGGGATCTGCACCCTGAAGGACATCTATGGACAAAGGCACCCGGGGTTTTATTCCTCCTCAACTATCTGGATAATGGGGAAGTGGTGTGGTCAGCAATAAGGGATCTTCTAATGACTAAGCCACAACCACCCAAGTAATGACTAATGTAAGAACTAATGTTGACTAATGAAGTAATGAGTAAAGTTTTAACTATAGGGCCATCTAATTCTACCAGACTGAATCGGTCTGACATTTTAAACAAACACAATCCTTAGATTATTATGCCATTTGGTTAACACATAAAAATCACGTCTGATTAACTAAATTTTGTCTCAACTCTCAGAAAACACAAATTTAAATAGCTTTAAAACTGAGATCTCTTTGTTGGCCAAACCTTTATATACGAGCGGATTATTGTCAGTGGTTGAGGAAAGAAATACAAAGGTAAAATTTATTAATGAACGACTTGTTAATATAAAGTTCGTCTGCATCAGGTCCCAGCATGAGATGTTATGTCCTTACCACATATTTAAGAACTTTGACCATTTCTTTCATCAACCACAGGGCAACAATCCATACCCTATATAATAGAAGATTATAAGTCACACCAGTGATGAGCAATGGAGAGCATACTCCGTCAACGGATAATTCATCCGAGTTTTTTTCTGTTTGTTTATTGCTTCGTATGCTCTGAGAATTTTGTGGGGAAGTCATTCAGGGAAGGGGTTCAGTTGAGAACTACAACGAAAACAATGAATGGAAAGTTGAGATTTTCCCAGAGGCAACTAAGGTATCAGAAGATATTATTGCAGAAAGTTAGTCACAAAGGTAGTTACAGGTAACTTCCTCCTTAACTTAGTATGTGTGCTGTGTACTAAATGATTCCTGTCCAGGAATATAACTCAGCTGATTACCATCCCTGTTATTTGTACCATTCAATGCCAAGTTCAAGGTCATTTGTCGAATGAAAAAAACAGCAAAGCAAATACATTTAACAAGTATTATTAAAAGGTGGAAAATTACTTCTTTTTTTGGTAAATTTAATCAGTGCAGTAAAAATTGAAGATTAGCAATGTGTACGTCGATTACTTAACATCTACAAACCAGGATTAATGCAGAATTTTCTTGAGAACAATGGTACATTTCATAACATAAATGCCAAAATAATCAAAATATTGATTAATTGTTTAGATTTGAACTTACAAATCGAAATATTTTTACCACTAATGCTAAATATATTAAACTATAGATTACCATACCACTGAACAATTTTCAAAGCGATGATTTAACTCCATACCTGAAACAAATAAAAAGTGTATTAAAAAACTGCTACGAACTGCAATAAATGTGCCGGTTGTTGACAGAGGGGAAAAAATCAATCATTCAAAAACTGTATATATGAACAATATATGTACTGGAAGAAATAATGTGAAATGGCCATTTTCGTGTCTGCCGAACATTTTAGAACATACATCCATCAATTAAATATCTATTTTCTCAATAATTTGGGTGAAGTATATGTTTCTCTTGTATATGCTTCATTGCCCCTTATTACGTCAGCAACAAAACCCTTCATCTTAATATACTTTACATTCTCGAACTCATCCCTTCCAAGTTCATGAAATCCCATAGTAACCTATCCAACCACCCTAATCCCCTAGCACAGTCATAACAATGCGCCACTCATCCCTATAATGCTCCTCGGAGACTAAAACAGCAGGGGCCTCGTGACTTGCTATGAA
Source organism: Acanthosoma haemorrhoidale (assembly GCA_930367205.1). Classification (NCBI taxonomy): domain Eukaryota; kingdom Metazoa; phylum Arthropoda; class Insecta; order Hemiptera; family Acanthosomatidae; genus Acanthosoma; species Acanthosoma haemorrhoidale. The sequence goes on along the minus strand of OV884014.1, from coordinate 19,784,946 downwards.
TGCGTAACAGTGGGAGTCCTGGGAATGGCTAGTTTCTCCAATCATGTCCTGAGCGTATGTGGCTCTCGGGCTCCTGATCAGCCTCCACTGGCTCGTATCGGGTGACGCGGCTGACGGAGGAGCGTGGGGGGCTTTCCAAAACTCCGCTTCCTCTTTCGCACGCGAGGGAGGAGACGAAAAATGGAATAAACTGACTGAAAATTCTGCTGTTGATTAATATTTTCAACACAATTGTTGAGCTACTTCAATAAACCCAAGCTACGCAACCCAACCGCGATGTGTAAATAGTACACTCTAACACCATCCAATCCTGGATACAAAAAGAGATGAAAACCTCCAGATGGAGGTCAGGTGACTGGAAGGAGATGGTGGGGGCAGGTTCTCCTAACGGTATTTCCTCCGATACACAAAGATCGCTGTGCTCCAACCTTCCAGCTTCTTCTATAATTACAAGGCATGTTATATTATATACACCAAGACAGGTTTTGTGTTTTTTGACATATAATTTAATATAGCAGATAAAATTTCACCTTTACATACGAGAAGACGGAGAAAAATTCTCAAAGACTACCAGTTACCTTTGAGTAAAATTCAAGTGGTGCTTTATTTGGCCTTACCTTGATGAAACAAAATGTCAAGATTTTCACGAAATGTATTAATGTACGACATTTTGACACCATGTGTTGTCTACATCGGGTTCTTATTGGACACTTGTAGAAGGATTAGTTTTTTGGGCAGGAAAGGGTAATTTTTACCAAGACTAGAAAATTTTTGATTAATTCCAGCCACCCCTGCCCAAATGCTTTCATGATTTTAACATAACGTTTCCAGTCTAACCCAATGGATTACTTCCCAGGTGATAAAGAAATGAATGAATACAGTTGGCAACAATGAAAATATAACGCGCATAAAAATATCTGAGGCAAGCGGAAATATAATACGCCGCCTACAGGTAGCAGAAATACAACTGTTACAACATAGGATACAAAAATAAATACGGTATACAACTACAGTATATAGGCAGGCGCCGATACATGGCTGGCCCACACTAAATCTGACACGACGGTTTGGTCAAGGATTTCTGCCTACCCACGTACCGTCTCTCAAGGACTTACCTGCCGCTTTTTGTTCTTATTCTATATCCCATGGATCATAAGGGGATAAAATAAACCTAGCAGAAATCACCAAGTCACAAATTAACGCTTTTCATATTCAATACAGAAATGTGAGCAAATTTCTCTTAGTCACGAAATCAAGTGAAAAACGTCTTCTCAGTAAATTATACAGAATAATTCAAATCTTGACAACTGCAGAGGTTGGTTGGAATTGGGCAATGTATGTGGATTTTATGTATGATTTGAATTGAAACATCTTTATTGTGCTAAAATTACAATCTGCCTTATTAGGCAATAAGTGATTGTGATAAATGTTCTCATTCATACCATATTTACAATCTACGCTCCTCCGACAGCCGCGTCACGGGATACTACCCAGGAGGCTGACGAAGAGCGAGAGAGCCATGATTGGAGAAACTGGCCAGAACTCCACTGTCACGAGGCCACTGCCGTTTTAGTCTCCGAGGAGGTTATAGGGATGAGTGGTGCAGTGCAATGACTGTGTGGATAGGTTACTATGGAATTTCAAGAACTTGGAATGGATGAGTTCAAGAATGTAGGGTATATTAAGATCGTTATGAAGGGTTTTGTTGCTGACGTAATAAGGGGCTTTTACTATTGTTCTCAGCATTTTTGATTGAAAGGATTGGATACGATCGATGTTGGACTTTATGTATGATAAAGATGGAATTGCAATCAAAGGAGGAAGGACCTGAATTGTAAACAGATGTCAAAACTATCGGTTTGTTTGGTTCGTTCAATTTCGTCTGATGAGTACACGAATGTACTGGGTGACGGGGTAGGTACCCTGTTTAAAGGACTACATACTACGGTGTTTTATCCACCCAACATCCTTTGCTACAGAATATTCTCGACAAAACTGTCAGAACCTTGGAGAGGAATGTCCATGACATATCTAGCTTTGATTGCAGTTCCTATTTTCGTGTTCGTGACCTTCCCTACAGATAGGCACGCCCGCCTTCACTGACAAGATAGCCAAGAAAAATATTTACCGGAGAGATCTGGATGACCACAAGACGATAACAGAAGAACTGGAGGGTCGGCGACCCCACATTTGGCTCCAGGAATAACTCGCCCATCGAAAATTAGCCCGCACTATTATTGTCTATTCAGCCCGGGGAGCTCCCACGGGTAGATAGCAGTATTTGACACGGGCAGGATGTGTGTTTCTAGTAAACCGAAGGATGAGGCACCGTTATTATAACAATAGGTGTAACCAAAAGGCATTTTTCCAACAAAGGTTTTTTTTGTTTCGTCTATAATTCTAAGGTATTTAAACCCAGAACCTAATGTATCATCGAACAGCCCTTACATGGTAGAATCTTTTAAGGATATGTTCTAGTGTCAATAATATTCTGGCTTAAATATTTGGAATAAAGCCTTCTCAATAAATATTCTATGGTAAAAGAAGACAATTTGAATTGTAAATAGAAAAGACAGTACATACTGAAGAGTGGCTGATATGTGTTATTTCTGATTAGAAAAGAATGACTGTATTGGTGGATCAAAAAAATCCGTTTACTTAGTTGAACAAAATGAACGAGGGCTGGCTTTTATGCGGCCAAGGAACTAATAAAATGAAAGACATAAAAGGATCAATGAAATAAACGCTCTAGCCTAAAGTGTCTCTCTCTCTCCACTTCTGCTGCAACTGAAGACCTCAAAAGATTCAAGTTAAACCCTTCATCAATTGTTTAAAAACAATTGGAAAATTTGAAATCTCAGCCAGATTATAGTTAACATTACTTGTCGATATTAACATTTTTGACTCAATAGCATGGGTGTTACTGTTGAGGGTACTTATCGCATCGGAAAACCGCGTTACAGTCGCTCATTTTGATAGAAGGAAGTGTGTTATTAATATTAATTACAGCCTACTTAACAGCACACAACGGCCCTGGTGTTACCCCCACCATTGGGAGTATTTATTACGGTCCGTTACAGATGCTGCTCCGGACACACTATCATGAACGACATAATGGCTGTAGAACTATCTAACTAGCGAAGGCCGTGGCTGGAGCCTACTGCTACGTCATCTTTGGCCTTCCCTACCAGGAAATCGACGGCCCCCCTCCACGTAGACTGTGTGCGGTGTCCGGTGTTGTCTAGCCCTGGCAAGAGGAACACATCTGTGGTATGTCTGTGAGCCATGAAGGAAGCTGCGGTCCCCCCTGGATCAATTTACCTTAACGGATTTTATCTGTCTGCAGACAATTCTAGCAAGCTTATTTTTTGTGCATCTAGCTCCAGTCACTAATCATTTTCCCTCAAGAGACTCGCGAGATACATAAAAATGTTAATAATTCGGAACTAAAGGGAGTAAGTAATGATGTAAACATAAAAATATATCCTTATGCTTAATTTGTTGTTCCGGTAAGCAAAGCATGACAGTCCCGCTTTAAGGCTGACCACTGAATGGGCAAGGGCACCAGGTCTGATCTCGAAGAGTGAGCGACTTTTGTCCAGTAACCCATATCAGTATATCCCTTGGAGAGGCTAAAGTTTTACATGGTCAGTATCACGAACTTCAGCCAAAAAAAAGTTCTAGTTTCTTAAAACGATGCACTAACAATACAATAGTTGACTATCTGGTGAGGGCTGTAATTTTGACAAAAAGCACGACGGAGCGCTCAAATGAACGAGTCAAGATTAAACAATTCGTTTTCAGTGGACGTGTCGCTCATTTGCCAGGACAATATTTGCAATTTTAATGTCTATTATAATTCAACATCAGTTAAATAATATTTGTAAGAGTATTTTAAAAGAAAAGAAAAAAAAGCTTTATTATTAAGTACAATCAAAACACTAGTATATACAAATATTAAGACTTACGTTACTACATACTGTGTGGAATGTGTGAGAACAAGTGGATTTTTTTCCCCTGAACCTCTTGGGTAATTACTTTTAAAATGATTCTTTAAATTGATGAATATTTTACAAATGTGGATTTCTCCTTATACTGCATTACGTATGTGGGCTCTGGGGCTAAAGCTGAGACATACATATATGTATAAGAAAGGATAGTTCTGGGAAGTAAGAAGGGGTGCGGTTGCTTACTTAAAAATAGCAGAAACCATCAGTGACTTCCATGAAGTCACGAGGCAGGTATACAGTTCTGCTCAGGCCCCTTCTAATTTTAGCATTATGTATAATATTAGCATTATAAAACTATCGACAATTTTGTTAGTCCTGAACGAATGACCAGATTATTCTTTATGCCTTAGAAAGGTCAAACTATTCCGTGGAAGCGGGCATGGAATGGATTAGATTGATTTAAAAATTGACCAAGATAAAGTTTACAAGATCACTGAGTAACAGTAGGAAAGAATATATTCGGTTTCGGAAAACGTCGGTAAAGTTAAATCTTGAATTTCCATTTGTTTTGTTAAAACTGTCTAATAATCCCCTATAAACAATTAGGACAGTTTTTACAATCAAATTTTGCGAATTAGTCGGTATGAGGTGTGTCAGAGATATTTTTCCGAGCTCTCTCGGCCTTTGAATCTTCATATTCAAGTTTCGAAGAGTTTTTTTTATAATCTATAATAATAATTAAAAAAAACCGCCAGCTGTGCTTTTTCCGCAGTTTTGATAAACACAATGGAGCCTTTTGTGTTAGGCAGCTTAGAGGATAATCAATTCCTACGGGATCGGATCAGTTAAGGATTGCAAAATAGTTGGATAAGTCCGGAGAGAATTGCTTTAGCCCCGCTGCTGACGTTTTTTCCCCTATTTCATAGTTACAATGATGTGTTTATTAAATGATACCAGACCCTTCATTCTCCGATCATCCATCCAACTTATCCTTCCGATTCAGGGATGTGAAGATGTTACAAGGAGAGGTGGTAACGTCACTAAATGTTGCCAAATAATCGGTTGTGGTTTGGAAAGATGTTGCACCACCCTTCGATTGTACAGGAATAACAATTCCAACAGCTGAGCTTTGTCATGTGTTAATAGTTAATAGTGATGTAAGCGACTACTGTAGCTACAATCATCAGCGTAGTTGGAGGCAGTGAATGAGGATTCTACATCCCCAGACAGCAACTGTTTAAAAAAAAACAAAAAAAATGAAATAGGCCGGTTAGTTGCAAAACTTGTTCGTTTTATTTTTTGAAGAAAAAAAAATCTTAATGACATTGGATTCGAAAAGATATTTTCTCGCTTCTTTGGAACGTGGCATCAGAATGAACCGAATCCTGGTCATATATAAGTTTTTAGCCTTCCCATATCGCGTTAAGTCTCAGGACATACCTTAGAGAATTTTGAGCCATTTTAGTGAAATATCCTTCTTAGCCACTTGTTCCGAAACAGTATGCTGTCAAATTAATTATAAATTATAAGAACATAATGAATTCCCTTCGTCACTGTTTGTTTGATTATAAGCGATAAGGCATCGATCAATCTTTTTATCTTGCCTTCAGTTAATCAATGATCAAGCTATGGTCGACAGAATGGCCTCTAGCAAGGTTGCAAATAGACGTATTTGCAAGATGATAGCTTGCTCAAGTACACATATAAAAAATGTCTCTCTATTTGAATTACGAAGGCTACTATTACTGTGGTTTTTTTTTCAATTTAAAATGTGTATGTCCATTCCAAAAAATTGACATCTTCAAAGAAATGCAATCAGTGTTTTACCAAAGTGACAAACTTATACATCAGAAATTGCTTAACATCACACTTCCTTTCCTTCATAGATTCCCTTCAGCTGTTCATGCCACAGGGACACCCCTGTGGAAATCGGCTAGTTATAGGTTGATGAGAGTGAGTTGTTGGGTTTTCATCAAATTTAATAATGAACAGCGTTTCGACATACTGCGTCAGGTCCTAATGTAGGGGACATTTTGGGAACCGAGTCAACAGTCAACCCATTTCAAACCCTTCAACTCTTTAATAAATTCGCGGATAGCAATGAATTCACAGTTTAATGAAAAAAAAAAAAAAACCTCTAAGCTCTAGCTTGCATAACTAATTAATCATAAATAAATCAACAGTAGAACTACAGACCTTATCGATGGGTAACGTAGAGGGAAAGTGACAAAAGAACTTGAGGTAAAATACATGCCTGAGAGGTAGACAATTACCAAGGGACTGCAGAAGATGTCGCGTGACCTAGGATGATTGAGATGGCACTGCCACGAACCAGAGGACTACATTATGGACACGTGGGGTGGGTCAGGACATCCGGGGAGCTCTAGCATGATGATGCAACCCGGGGGTCGAAGGTTCAAAGAGCTATGCAAGATTGTTATGGCAGGAAGCATACTCAGCCCGCTAGTCCGCAGCCAGGTAAAACCGCAGGCCTTCTTACTAGTGGGCCTTCTTCCTCAGACACTAACTGCTTATTATAGATTGAACCAAAATGGGTATCCCCCCGAACCCGGGTCGGGGTGAACCGATGATTTGCCTTAGGAAAATGAAGATAAGTTAACATTTTAAAAATAATTACCAGCCAAAGATACTGACTTTAAATATTGTACTGACTCTGTACTTGTCAAGGGTAAGATAGGTCGTCAACACATCGTCAATTGAAAAGGGGCAAAAATCGAAAAAGGCTAGATGGATCTCAACTAATAATGTTACAAGTCGTAATTTTTAAAACATTTTTACGGCGCTTTAGAAAAACTATTATAGCTTCAGAAAAACGAGACAGATAACTAAAACTACAGTAGCAATTACTATGTGATTATAAGCATATACTACTAGATGCAGCAAGCAGCCCTGAGAGAGAGTTTTTACATTAGAGCAAATAATTGTATTCAATACATAATACAGTAGTTACGCAATTGTAACACAGAGCAGCCCGGTTATTAGACTTACGAAAATACTCGTATCGTAACATTATATACATGTCAGCTTTCCGAAGCATAAATAATACAAGGGAATGTACCATACTTTATAAGTCGTATTGAGAATGCATTGTTGGTTTGTACAGAGCTGAGTGGATACATTTTGGTGGGTTATCGGCTTTGGTTGATGATAGAGAGAGGTTAGATTTCGCTTGTATGAGATAGTTGGATGTTCATTCAATATTTTTGATATCCAATTTAAGTATCTGATGCAAACATGCAACTTATGTAGAATTAATAAATTGGACGAAAACCTAATATTTATCTTTTATTAACTTAAGCCGAAATCCCACTAATGGCGAACTTATTAAATAATTAATTAGATGATATAAACATGGCATTTTTATTTTCGTCGAGTCATCAAATGAACTCCGTGCGTAACTTACGAGTAAAATTGTAGGGCTACTAGTTTGAAAACTGGCCGCACAGAAGGGTGGAAAAGGTTTGTAGTATTGAAAAAGTAAAGAAATCTTATAAAAGGCCATCTAATAAGTCAGACCCTCGAATGGTGGTAACGCTCATGGAAGAATTAAGGATTTGAACCAAGGTTAAATACTTTAAAAGCGGCTCAATTATTTTTGCAGCTGCTATTATAGTTAAGGTTTGACGTGTACATAATTCACTTTCACAGCGCACAGCCTTATATGTACCGTCACGAATTTAACATTTCGTTTTTATATTTTAACAAACATAACCTTGACGTGATGACATTGACCTTAGAGAGGGATATAAACACGGGGATCACGACACGTTTGACCAAATGAATACCTGGTTATCTCTAGAAAAAGACACGTTTGAACAGAATGCAAATTATAGATATTAACTCCTCTGTATCATGTCCCAGAATGGCTAGATTTACAGAAATGGCGGAGGGAAGATGAGGAATAAAATCCGTGAGAATTTCTAGGAAATGTGCATGCCTCAAATTTAAGGAAAATGATGAACATATGAATGAGCTCACGAACAGTTTTTGCTGAATGTTCCTAGAAAATTTAACCACAACATAATTGTGGTAACATAACAATTTTAAAATAATTGTCAGATTGTCTTTTTTTATCGAAAGGAACAAACACAATAGTTATCCCTAGTACTCCAGTCGTTGAAAAAGCGGTGATGCTAACCTTACAGGAGACGAGTTTTTATGCCTCTGCTATAGAACTACAGTAGTGAAGATAGGTAGTTGTTTTATCAGATAAGAGTAATTATTTTGGTTGGAAGGTAATCTTATTTCCATCTTCTAGAGATAGTTGAATTTGGCGAAAAGCAAGCATATAGTTTACCCACTTTATTTCGATAAATAGTTAAGTAAGCCTAAATGATACTGCGAATAATTTATTAGTTTCTTTGCACCCGTGAACGTACACTACAAATAAAGGAGGTATGTGTCCTTAACTTGACAATTTTTCCAACAACCTCAATTATTTTCTTCTCTTCTACTTGGTACGAGAAGTGGAGCTTAAGATGTCATTGCGAGCTCACAGCTGAGTCAGTTGTAAGTTAAACAAGCGTACCCTAAAAAGAGACACGCACGATCTACAAGAGATCGCTCCCTAACGAACACAGGTAGCCCTGTTTCCCATGGCACATAACAGCTGTGTCGACAACGCAGCCTCCGTAATCAGTATTGTCTGTTCCCCCGTCGGCGAGATAAGGTTCGCCTTGCACAATCCTTGGGTTGCACCGTGGCCGCCTTTCACGGAGGAGAGGATGCAGTATGTAACGTTCTCTAGGCACAAGTCAGTGCCTGCTGTAGCGTCACTCCCCCAACAACCATAGCTTCTCAAGTTTATAGTCAATTTTTGTTGTTGAGTGGATCCCGTTATTGTTAATAATTATTAGCTAAAGGAAAAATATTTGGGAAGGGTCGGTACCGAAACCCGGGAGCCCCCCCAAAGGGGAGTTCAATCAATGAGAACTAGGGAGACACAAGGGTTCAATTCCCAGCACGTTATTTATTTGGCTAATAATTATTGATAATATACTGAATATATGTGGCCTTTATGCCTGTCCACGATCCTACTGAAGACAGCTTACTTCCTTATTCTTAGCCTTCTTCCTAAGTTTAACGTTGTAACATTCCTAAAAATTATGCGTTTGAGCTCTTATTTGCACTATAATAATGAATAATTCACATTTCTTTACTGGGCGAACAAAACTATGTACACTCTCATCCTTCTCTCTAGTGGCGATTAACTCATTAGCATGACAGAGGATCCTCTTTCTCATACCAGCAACCTTTTACTACCTTTTAACTCATTACTATTGAACTATTGTGACAACAAATCCGCTCCCTCCCCCCAAAAAATACAAAATAAATAAAATACACAAAACCCTCAGCTAAGTTTATACAGGAGCAAGGAAATTATACAATCCGGAGAATGGCTGAATCGAAGGCGCTATCAAGATCGAACCCTGTGCGCACTGAATATTCAACAGAGATCCCCATCTCCCGGTCGGGTAATTACCATGGTACAGTACTGTGAGCAACTCGGGGCCTAAATATCTATCATTAGCCACGACGGAGGGGGGTAGGAAGAAGTTCTGTAAGAGGTAGCGGAACGAACGCCTTCTTTGGAGAATAGGAGTCTTGAGAACATCAGGAATGGCGGAGTACTGGTCTAGGAAACGGTTATAGGAATAAAGCTGAAAGAACTAAACATGTTCGTAGGCCACACTTTCCATACGGCATAATTAAGTATCTCACTTTTACAACTTCATTATGATAAAATTACAATCTGCCTCGTTGGGCAATTAGTAATTGTAAGAAATGATCTCATTCATACCATATTTACAATTTCATTCACTCGCTCATTCATACAGTATTTACAAACAGCCCAGAGACCTTCCAAGTCCACATGGTTGTCGCCTCCCTCCTATTCGAAAGAGGAAGCGGAGTCTTGGAAAGTCCCCTACGCTTCTCTGTCAGCCGCGTCACTGGATAAGAGCGTGAGAGCCACATACGCTCAGGATATGATTGGAGAAACTACCTATTGCCAGGACTCCCACTGTCACGTATTTATAGAACGTCACAAGGCCACTCCCGTTTTAGTCTCCGAGGATTATAGGGATGAGTGGTGCAGTGCAATGCCTGTGCTAGAGGATTAGGGTGGTTGGATAGGTATTAACTATCTATGGCATATTACATTTTTAAGAAAGGGGTTCATTCAGCCTCAAGAAGGGCATTGAGTAGTTGCTCGAATAAATACCTCGGAATGAATAATTTAACTATGTTCTCTGGGAGGATATCACATAATTGTTGTCTTATCTTTAGTAAATAATTGAAACATGATGTTAACTTGTCTAATCTGTCAAGCGTCCGGACCTGTCAAGTTGCCCCGTTGTTGTTCAAATACGGTTCACAAATAGACAGACAAGGGTCTAGTTCAAGGATATTCCTGCTATTTTCGAAAACTCCTTTGAGTGAGGCAGCCATTAACGGTTTTTTTTGACATTTCTTCCAATTTACATGTCTTGTAACCGAGCTCAAAGGGAGAGGTGGCGACCGTCGGTCGTCTAGCATTGTATATTTAATGTTCTGCGATAGAGCTTTTAACAAGAGATTCAATCTATCTAGAGTTTTCAAACTTTCGTCAGTTATATGTTTTGGTTCTCAGTTACCCCCAGTAGCGCCACAATATTTTCAAGAATGTTTCATTTATAAAAGGGCGAAATAAAAGTAGCCGAACAAGGTTTGTACAACAAGAAATGTTTGTGGTGGGATATAGTTCGTGTTATATTAACCTAAATCAAATCGTTTTTACCTATAGTTGGACCAGCAGCTACCAGCCAGTGATAATGGCAAATAACTTTAATGATGATACAAGAAGATGACTGATAAAACAGTATATCGTTCAAAAATAAAATTTCAGAGTTATTGTAAATTTAAGATATCAATATCAACATGCCACCAACCAAGAAGCACAACCACCACAACAAATAAGATACCGGTTGCATAATTTTTTTCAGAACTCTAACAACTGGAATAGCGAACGAAAGGTTTTTCCTAAAAGTAGAGAATAGTTTTTGGAAACGATATATTTTTTTTCTTTCAAGTACCTACTTGCAAAAAAAGGGCTAGTCACTTAGTAAATGGAATGGCCACCTTAAGTGGGCAGTCAACTTGGAAGAAGTTTTTTTTTTACTGCTGGTTTAAAAAAAAGTTTGCAAGTTGCCTATAAGAAGAGGGCCAACGAACCGGAGGTCAGCCAGAATACTTATAAGGCATCTTGTACGAATCGAGATTGTGTAAGGAGATAAATCTTAAATATCATCAACTATATATATTTATTTATAAAATTTGTTATTTAAGCATTGGCAGACAGGTATTTCGAAAGTAACTTTGCTAATCATTCATAGTGACCTCACCAAAATTTTAATTTTTAGCGACTAAAATTTAAGGTAGAAAATCAAGAGATAAAAAACGGTCCTCCGAGAGAGTTTTTTTTAAGTAATTGCGACATTAAACACATTTTTAATTTAGCATCCCTAACGTGCCCTCAACTACTGGATAAAAGTCAGAGCTTTAAATAAATCATAAATAGCATCCAGATTTAGATTTTTTCACATACCTTTTTCATTTTATCCTGATAATGAAGGTATCCTGGTATCGGGGGTGTTGTTTAAAAGTAACCTTAAAATTCCAGATAGGTTGTATCGTCATTACGACCGCTATCGAGGAACAGGCAGGCAGACAGGCGAAAGATGATCACTCTGTACACGTTTGAAATTACAGCTTTCCCATCCGGGCTTAGAAATTATTTTTGCTTTTTCAAGTCAGCGTCATGGGCCTTTTCAAAAATTTGACCTCAAACTTTTTCCTTACTCTCACAAGCCAAGATTTCGATAAGTGTGTTTATATCAAAGACCCTATGCATTGCAGCTACAGGTCACTGCCGTTTTCTACTCAGACTAGATTGTAGCATTCATAAGGAATATCTCGCCCCCACTGCTTTGGTTATTGTACATCATATCCTCAAACCCGAAACATAATTCTAAAATACTTAATTACTGTTTATAAGGTTTCATTTTCATATTATGACATTACACAAACAATTCATGGCTACATAAGTTCTGGATAGGAATATCTTCGAAATTGAACCAACGATAAAATTATAAAAAATAAAAAAAACAGTGAAGTGTTATTAAAATTGTATAGCCATCCGTAAAAAGTACTAATATATTTTTATCAAGAACTAATAAAGAATAAATTTCCACTCCGAGATATCTGTTCTATTTCATTTTAGTTCTCCATAGTTCATTTTAGACCTCTGATGATGACTGACGTAGCTTTATTAACGCGTCCCTTATTGCCTAGGACAATTGCGATTCGTTGACCGCCGCCATCACTTGATGATAGGACAATAGAGGGTTGATAACCAGAAACCCACACAGATCCGAAGGACTGGGGCAGATGCGGGTGGGATGTCAACTCCTTGTTCTGAAGTAAACAAAACTTTTTAAAACTGCTATACAATTTGAAACCATTCCCATCAAACAGGGCACAGATAATTTTCTAAAGCATTTTAACCAATGAACGTCCTTGTTTGCGCATACTTTGCACAATTATCAGCAACCCTACATGTTGCCCATTTACCTAAAAACCAACATTTCGTGTAATTTTCCTTGGACTCCTTAAGTTTATTTATGTAAGCAGTAAATCAACAGTCCAGTTTATTTATCACATTTACCTAAAACCAATAATGTATTACGAAATAGCGATTTTAAAAGAGATATCGGAAAGTAATCTATACAATCAGGCACATGCTGCGTTAACACAAGTACTAAAACGATTACGGAAAAAACACTGATTAGTGAAGTGTTAGAACTGAATTTTTTTCGTTTTGAGGTTACATGTATCATATGAGCTGGCCAGAGCTAAAGGGTGTCCCAGAATTAACGCAAGATTTGATTTAAATAGAAAACACAGTTTTTAGTATTTTTGTTGTTATTTTTTATTGAATTATAAAGTAAATAGGATAGGGTTATATATGGAATAACCCATCGGGCAAATGGCCTCCACGACTTTGCTGGCACATGCGCACTTTTTTATCGAAATTTTCCATGACCGTTTGGCATAAATGTGGTTGAATTTCATTGATGCAGCGTTTAATTTCCTGTTTTAATGCACGGGTGGATGTGGGCTTGTTGACACACCTTCAAATAACCCCATAAAAAGAAATCTAAAGGTGTTAATTCACACGATCTAGGGGGCCAATTGTGATCACCGAAACGAGAGAGTACACGACCTGGAAATGTCTCATGCAGTATTTGAATTGTTGTTGGTTGTTGAAACCACATATTGGGCACATCAATATCATCCAATTTCGGCACAAAGAACTGTGTTATCATGTCGCGATATCGAGCACCAGTAACAGCCACTGCTTGACCAGTCTCATTTTCAAAAAAGTATGGTCCAATGATGCCTCCAACCCAAAACAGTGACACGTTGTGGATGCATTTGTTTTTAGACAATCACATGTGGGTTCTCCGAACCCCAAATGCGACAATTTTGTCGATTAACAAAGCCATCAAGATGATAATGTGCTTCATCGATCGCATAGGATAATTTTGCTCGAAAAATCAGCATCCACTTTTTTAATAATATATTCAACGAACTCTCTTCACTGTCTATGGTCACTAGACTTCAATTTTTGTATTAACTGAATTTTGTAAGCATGTAGACCCAGATCTTTAATGAGTATACGCTGTAAAGAGCTTCTTGAAATTTGCAATTCTTGTATACGACGCTAAATTGATGTTCCTTATTGATTGGAATTGATCTTGCGTTAATTCTGGGACACCCTTTATATAGGCAGGTCTAGTTTTTTGTCCTGCATAAATTAGATTAGAGTTCCAGAAAAGAAACGGATTACTTGCTGGATAATGGAGGCACCCGGTAGGTCATATTCATGCCAGCAAGAGCAGTTGGATGGATGGTAGATAGCCAGGGGGCAGAGAAGCCGAGCCAGCTTCAGTCTATAAAAGTGCCCTGTGGTCAAGAACCGCACTGGCAAGTTTCCTCTCTGGAGCTATTTACGGTTAGCAACTCTTGGAACTGGTCCAGCTCAGGCGTCCAAAGAGAGGGGAGGCTACGTAGGCACAGGATCCGAAAAGGGATAGCATCGGATACATATCACGAAGAACATATCAGTGGCATTGATTGGTAATTTGACGCCATTAAGGCTGGAAATATGAACTTTCAGATACAATGAAACTATTTTATAACATATACCGCAACAACACCTGTTTTAGGTGATATCCGTTGTCATAAGTTATCAAATAAATAATTAATTACAGTAACTTGTTAACGCTTTATGGAGTTGAGTGTCTTAAGACTTTGATGGCTGAAACAAATGCATGTTATCCTGCACGTAACACACATTGAGACGGTTGCTAGTGGAATAAGTGACAATTCCGTTTACTACTGTTACTTGTAGTGAGTAACAATCATATATACATCATATCAACACGGTATATACACTATTAAAGTAACTGAGGTGACAACGAAAATGTTATATTACACGTAGGTAATTATTTTATAAACATTCTGATCCTCCAAGACCAATTATAAAGATAAAACATAATCCATACAACACTCAAACATAAATATCACGTGGGCTGTGGGACGGTCGCATACTTCCTATTGCTATGAAAGTCATATATACCCACAATCACCCCGTACTTGTTTGAAAGTAGACCTCCGTTCGCACTTCTCAATAATAATACCAGGAGTAGGCTGCGTTCCCACTCCCACAGGCAGCTGTGACCGATGAGATCTGTGGCTGGACTACCGTGACTGGAGGTTGTACGTGGTCCATTGTAGGCGGTCATACCATCCTACAGCCCCTGCTGGATGGTATGGCGATTGTTGCTCAGGTCTGTGCTGGGGGGGAGGGCGATGTGTGCAAAGAAAAGAAGGAACCACGCAGTAAAATTTTTATCTATATGGGCCATAGGCCAAATTAGAAATAAACAGACTTATTTATTATCACTGAATACTCAGTTGACATCATCGTGTATACATTAAAACAAAATAATACTAGGGACAACTAAGTACTAGGGAAAATATATGCGCAATGCAATGTATTTTAGTAAGCATTTAAATTGTAAAACGATTGATTTATTTCGCCAAGGTTGAAAACTTAGAATTAATATTGTATCTGTCGCTTTAAAAATAAGCTGAACTGAGTGTGTAATGTTGTGTATTTAAGTAGACATTTGGTTTATCGAAATTCGGTGAGGAGTAGGCACTTTCGGTACTTTACAGCCATTCTACTAAACATTCCGTTTATATATTTTTGGAGAACTTCTCCATAGTCTTCTCAGTGGACCCATCCAGCTTAGGTTAAATGATACAACTTAACAGGCTAAAAATTTGAGAAAGAGGTCATTCTCAGACCTCGTGGCAATTTATATTGAGTATATAATCTAATATATATATGAGAAACAAACAAAGGACATATAGAAAAACACTAACATATCTAAAAACAAGCGAGTTCCTTAAATTTTATAGTGCTCTACCTCATCAAATTAGCGGTCATCGTAAAATGATACAATTTGTGATTAATGATGATTTAACGTTTTTGAATCCAAGTGGTGGTAGTTCTACTACAATATAAAGTGCACAGTTTTTGGACAATTACTTTCCACGTTATTTCACTGCAAAAATAGAATGTTATGATATATATTTTTTTTAAAATGGACGGTGCTGGAGCACAGAAACTCACCCAAACTTGGCTACACACCTGTAACTTACAAGACGCGGCGCCTATGAGCTAAATTAGAACGATAAAGATTACAGCCTTGATGGTGTTCAGTTGACGACTAAACTGTCTTGGACGAAGGCAATACATCCACTGCCAGCTGGCCTCAAGTATTGGTGTAAGTACAAACCTGAGATGTGTACATTTAATAATGGATATGTAATAAATAAAACTAGTTCATCTCAAAAATTAATATAAGTGGTATTTAAAGCCTCAATTCCACCGGCTAATTCTCATGTGATAACTTTCAAACCTGGGCTTACACTCTACCTATTCTTGTACTCTTATACTCGAAATGATCACACAGTTATCGTCATTGTTTATAACCGAACGTGGAATCTCCAGCAACCAGAAACGTCTCTTCATCTGCCGCAGGGTGGAGCTGATACCAGAGATTTCGGGGAAGACTCATTGGTCATTAGAAATAAATCTAATTGGGAAGCTTATTAAAGATCAAGTGGATAAAGAAATTCTCTGTTTAGATTCCTAGTAAATTAAATCATAGTTCGTTTTAATTCCGCTGGATTGGGTGTTTTTTAGAATGTTACCACGTGGAGGGTAGGTGAATATCAAGCAACTGTTTAGGGAAATAGTGGTGTATGTTAAGTTGCGCCTTTCAAAAATAGTGAAACAAATGGATCACTTTCCATCAAAACATAGTAACATATCACCATTATCCACTTGCCTCTTCAATTGTAATGGCTCCTCAAAGATCAGATCAAAAGATCAGAACTTTAAACCAATAGCTTCTGAGCCGGGATAAAGTATTTCCTAATTACAGCTCGTGATATTAGTAAATATGGACCCTTGTATCATATTGCGTCCGATATTGTACATGGACCGTTTCGGTAAATATTTGATACATTTCCTAGTTATCACGTAATTCAAACCTCAATGTGCTCAGTACCCTTTACTTCTCAATTACGAAATTGTTACAATTAACCAGCCATCAGACACAATTAGTAAATAATCATCTATGAACCACATCCCAGATGTTTCTGTCTTGCTTATATGTTCGGATCACTAGGTGTACGTTCAGCAAGGCGTTCCTTGATACAATATCCAGCCTTTTACTATTTGCAATTGGGCAATACTAAGACATGACTAATGGCTGAATTTTTTTAATAAAACTTTGTTCTCGACATATCCGTCATCAGATAGTGCATATCCCTCTGAAGACATATGCATTCTGTGGCCCCAGAAAAGTGAGGTTGTCCCAGGTCGTGGTCTGCACTGAATGGGTCTTTGATCTTCCTCTCAGTGGGCGGACCATACCCTATATTGCTTACTCTTGATACATACTGAAACTGCTTGCAAATTATAAAACATAAAATTCCAACTATTTTCAAATCATATTCATCGTTTGAACAGAAATCATCGGGATTTGAACCCAGGACTTTCTATTACTGTTTGAATATTTGAATCTATTTTATAAGAATCATAGTACGCTATGGTATTATCCGAAGTAGCCATTTACACATCCTATAAACAAGGTTACCCTTCAAATCAAAAACCTCAGGCTATTTATACCTACTACCCCCTCATATATGATAGATACAATAGCCCGAAATGTTTGCACTATAAAAAAAAAATTATTAGATCAGAGCCCTGTCCACTAGTTTTTTTAAATTCCATTCCTCTCCCTGTATCCAAGACAGTACTCGGTACGGTACTTCCATCTCGACAAAAGGCTGACCTGGAACCCACACACGAGGCTTAAAAGACAAGAACTTAACAAACGCTTTGGACAACTGTACAGACTACTTCGAAGGACATCTCTCAATAGAAAAGAAATTACTAATCTACAAAGTTATACTTAAGCCAATATGGACATACGGAATAGAGCTATGGGGGACAGC
Organism: Acanthosoma haemorrhoidale; assembly: GCA_930367205.1. Classification (NCBI taxonomy): domain Eukaryota; kingdom Metazoa; phylum Arthropoda; class Insecta; order Hemiptera; family Acanthosomatidae; genus Acanthosoma; species Acanthosoma haemorrhoidale. The sequence goes on along the minus strand of OV884014.1, from coordinate 19,767,337 downwards.
AAAAAAGTCGAACATCAAGCATAGCCAATCCTTTCAATCAAAAGTCCTAAGAACAATAGTAAATGCCCTTTATTAAGTCAGCAACAAAACCCTTCATAATAATCTGCATATACCCTACGTTCTTGAACTCATCCCTTCCAAGTTCATAAAATTCCATAGCAACCATAATCCTCCTCGGATACTAAAACGGCAGTGGCTTCGTGGCCTGCTATAAATACGACAGTGGGAGTCCTGGCAATGGCCAGTTTCTACAATCATGTCCTGAGCGTATGTGGCACTCACGCTCTTGGTCAGCCTCCGCTGGCTCTTATCCAGTGACGTGGCTGACGGATGAGCATGGGGGACTTCCCAGGACTCCACTTCCTCCTTCACACGCGAGAGAGGTGACAACCATGTGGACTCGGGAGGACTCTAGGCTGTTTGTAATTACTGTATGAATGAGCGAGTGAATGAAAATTGTAAATATGGCATGAATGAGATCATTTATCACAATTACTTATTGCCCAATAAAGCAGATTATAATTTTATCATAATAAAGTTGTTGTTAGGTTATTTTTATTAAATAAGAACAAAATTATAGGAAATTTCGTTTGCTAATAATTATAAATAATAGTGAGCTGGATGTACACTTCCTGAATGTCATATTTCCAGCACATTCCACACTGCACATCCCCCCTGGGAGTCACAGTTGTCAATCAATAAATGAAGTTAAAAATCAAGAATAGTGGAGCCTTTAACCCAACATAAATCCTCTCGTCCTCTTTTTCAAGTTGTATTATATACACGGCAACCATTAGCGTTAAATGAACCATAAAGTATATACTGTATTAAAACGTGTTTTATTTGGTGACACGGTAAGAACTAAGATTGGTGAGTGTTTTTTTTTGTTGTTTCTAGGAGGCATCTGAATTGAAATCGCTGACTTGTGTAGTTTTAAAATTTTCGCTTGATATAGATAAGGTGTGACTTTTGCTACAGATCAGTCAGACCTGAAAGCAGTAATGAGACTAGTAATTGTACCTCTATACAGGTCTGCGAGCTCCGTTGAAAGTTTGTTGGGTTAGTTGGTTTCGTTAACTCCATGGGCAGGAAGGATATGTTAATTTAAGATCAAAAACAAGACAAGACTCAATAAGAACAAAATTTTCACGAAGATAAAGTAACTTCCAATTCCATGAGTGGAAATACCAACAACCAAGCAAACCAAGCCCTACTCAATACCCAAGGATAAGAGGCCCGCGTTCTTTCAAGGAGACATGGGATAGCCCGACGCTCCCCATGCAAATACAGGAGCGGATGGCGGAAAATATGGGATATTTACCCGCGCAAGGAGGTAAACAGGTAAGAGGGAAAGGTAAACTGAGGGATCTCCTGCCTAAGGGCTTAAAAGCGACCTCTCAAGGCCCTTTCAAAAGGATCCGTCTTCCCTTCAAGGAAAATAATATAACAGGGATTTTATTATTACATCAGGCAGCTTATTGTCTACCCTGAAATAATTCATATAAGGCTCGTTCCGAGGGGAATTAAGGGAAAGTGGTTTATATTTTCAACAGTTGGAGAGTGTAGTAAAACCTAAATATATCATCCGATCATTATTCAAGAACAACACATATTTCATACAAAGTTAGTAAGTTTTATTCGCCCATTTGTGAGGACTGACAACGGCAGGCTAGACGTTAGATGAACTAGATTAGAAAATAGAAAAACATGTCACTAAAAAATGGTTTGGACGAATCAAATAATCTGCCAAAATTTAAGATAGGACTTTTTAGTCAAATTTGATGAGAATTTAGCATTTCTCATTTCAGTTCACCCATTCAGTTATAAATTGACTGTTAGCAATGACCTCCTAGAATCTCGTTTTTGACAATATTGTACAAAGAGATAGCTGGTGTGAAACATAGGCTGGTATTGCGAGCACTTCCTATTTGATAATGATATTCTATCACTGTATCGGCTCCCGAATATGTTTCCTCGAGATCAGAAACCATCCCGATAAAATATGTGATTTTATCTGCCAAGCACACACTTGTTGATGAACGCATCAGTCGGTTGAATGACTCGTGGTGTTAGTACGTAGTTAACCCTCACATAGTTAAGTACTCCTAACTACTCTATGAATATGTAACGCTCGAAGCATGAATATATGAAGGGAACTCCATATTCATAAATACATATTCTAATGCAATTTTCTCAACGCCAACACTCTGAAATTACTGATGCTACTCTTCATGGCCTGTGTGTGAAGTACGAAGATTTTAAGAACTGATTATAAAAGGTTCTCAAGTAAATGAAAGTCAACTTTCATGGGGGTTTGATCAAGATAACTGGTCCGCGTTAGATGAAATAAATAAATATAACTAATATAAATAATTATACAAGATGAAACCTGGGAAATAGTTGAAACTTGAATCTTGAACCAGCCAGTTCTCGCACTGAAAATACAGTGCAATGACAAAAAAAAACAACGTCGTGTGCTAATAGCAGGTTGAGTAATTAATGGAAATGCTGAATTGATTAGCTGCCTCTTCTCCACAGAAATAATTGGCGAATGGATTGGAATTCCACGCCAACATCCCGTTCCGGGCGCTATTAAAATCTCGGAGGAATGATAGAAAAAGAAACAAATAACAAACTACCATTTTGTTGAGGTTTATAGTTTTAAACAGTGTTGTAGAAACAGTTAACAGTTTTCGAGTAAAATTTAAATACCTAAGGTTTGAAGTAATTGATTAATTATAGTTTAACGGGTCGGGAGTGCTTTTCATCGAATATTAGCGGTTTTGTGCTTGAACTATCGGCTATCCCTTCACCCCTTAGGCCATTTATTCGTGTCCCCGTCCTCTCTTTAGGCGTCGCATCCTCTTTACGATTCGATTTTGTAAATAACAAAAACAATTTCTAAAAATAGAATAGTGTAGTTACCTCAGCCAGTTATCTAAACATATTATCTGTTGACCAGCTATAGATAAATCTACCTAGACCTTAAAGGGAAGGGCAAGGTACCCTGTTATTTCTAAAACAAAGAGATGGAGAGACAGTAGTGTCCTTTACAGCAAGCATGCTCCTGCCCTCACAGTTCTCCTGATGAGCCAAAGGTCAGAGCGGGTGAAAGGGAGGACGAATCTACATTGTCTTGTCTTGTCTTGCAGTGATGTGTCAGCCAGATGGCCCATGGCCTATTGATGGACCTAGGGGTAGGAAGTGAACGAATTACGGATCATTTAAATGAGCTAATAATCAGTGAACGACCCCTGTGGTTTAAGATAGCCCCTGGTGCAGTGCTATCGACCGAAGGTGCACCAGGCACCGCTCTGCCTGGTACCATCCTGTGCCATCTGCAAGGAGCTTTCATTCGATCCTTAGCTCGCGGTAGCAAGTACTAGCATTAAATAGTTCAAGTGGCAAAGGTAGGTGGCTGATATGAAGACTAAGAAAGAGTAAAATCTGATTTTATTCCGGGTTTTTTTTCTATTCAATATTAATTCGAAACTTAAAACTTTGAAAAATATACAATACAATTGATGCGGCTTTCTTACTAACTGTTTAAATATCTCGTAAATGGTCAAGATAACGTTTGAAAGCTTATATATAAAACTTTTCGAAGGAATTGTAAGATTCTCGCAATGACGCTAGAAAAAGCAAAGAAATTACCACAGATATTACCTTTCAAACTTGAAAATATCTGAAACTGTAATCAATAGGCTTCCTAAACAAGTTTCTTTTATTAAACTATTGTATTGTTTAAAAACATATCTCCGGTTTTCTTTTTTTCTTTTCGAGATATCTGTCACTAAAGACGCATTTTCTTTTCGTTTATTTTTTTTGTTTCACCGCAGCTTTTGAATCAACCCACTGCAAGTCAAATAAATCTCATTGAATAATGGCTAAGGCACTATTTTATTCAGAACTCAGGAGCTAAAAATTGCAAGTAATCAATTATTCGATAATCTTTAATCGTTATTTATGAGATACTGTCTTTGAAACATGAAGTTCCATGCCTGTAGGTCAAATAAGGGCTTCAGAAAAGAAGCGAATGCAATGCTATTGCTAATTTTAACGATTTTCCGAAAATATTACCTGAGCAGCATTCCGATACATATTACATAACATTAGGACAAATCATCGGTACTTAACATAACAATATACAGGGTCTAGCCCACCAGGCTAAAAAATCCAAATTCAGTGCCTTTTTTCAAATTAAAAATATGCAATATTGTATTTATGTATTAGCTCTTAAACGTGATAGATGATAAAAACCCCAGGAAATCGGTGATCGCATGCAGAAAATTGCCCTGAGAGGGGTGTCATTAAACCAAGCCTTATCTATACAGTTGACGATTCACGTAAAAATTTAAATAGAACCATGCAATAGCTTTTTGAAAAAATAAATAAAAATGTTTTACTTAACTTTTTTAACAACGCTTATCATTTGCCTGATGTCATTGTTCTACATTTGCATAAACATTATATCGAACTAACGCTTTAAAACATCACAAGCCTCGGACATCTTAGAGGAGCCATTCAATACGGCGCCTTTGGAAAATGCTACGGTATTATTGGACTCGAATCATTCTAGAGGCCTCATAGGTACCTCAAAGAAATTAGCGACAAAACTATACTTTTTAGAATATATCATTTCTACGGCTAATTTGACCATACAAATAAAATGTTGATAAATTTATCTAGTGAGTTTAGAGGCGCCACAAACTCTTATCTTCAACCGCGTAAAATGCGAGTCGACAATGAACATATCCAACCGAACAAAGAGATTTCTGATTAAAAAATAAAAACAGTTCTAATATCAAACAGAACGTACGCATATCACGTAAATGGAGCCAGCTAACCCTAAAATGCCCAAAACACAGTCAACAAAGAAGAAAGAAGAAACTTAGTAATATTCTATGTATAGAATATGTTTAATAACATAAGAAAGGAAGTTAATATAATCAGCCGCAGAAGAATGGCCTCTGCCACACTGTAAATGTATTTTAGGGCAAATCGACCGCTACTGAATCACATTAAAGTCATCTCTGCAAAAATAAAATAGTAAAAAATAATAAGATTCGAAAAAAATCGTCGAGAAAAGATAACATTGCGGCGTAATAAGATTGTGAACAAAATCACAAGCAAGAAAAATGCGAGATATTTGTGGATCGTCGGGTAATTGCACTTGAGATCTGCCGAGTACTGCATTCCATCTGCAATTCTTCGCCCATTCAAGGGATTCCTGAACAGTCTCAAGACACAATGACGACTACCTTATCCCTGCAAATGTAATGACTTTATTAGCCATTTTATATTTAATAGACCATATCCATTTGCTATATTGATAAATCAAACGCCTTTTTAAAGGAAAAAAAAGAAAAGGAAAAATGTGGCCGACTAAATTAGCGATATGAAGCGTTAAGCAAGCTCCAACTTTTTTCCCTACAAATGGCTGACTCAGGGCACTCAGCGCTGCCCCGGATAAGATGGGACCGTCCTTTGGCGAGTCCAAAAGCCAAAATAATCATCTAATATAATATAGTGAAACGTTAATATTTACAATTTCACAATACCTAACTAACCGAATCTGATTTCAAAACAATATGCTATTGAATATACAAGACTTACATTACCATTTCAATGAACAGAAATTAACTGCTTACTTGAAAAGAAAGAATAATTAAAATAATAATTTGATTATGTGTCAGTAATACTAGTTTAGTCTAAAATAAATACTCTTTAAAGCAAGAAAAAGCGCATGTGATATGTCATAAATGTATATCGACTTTCAGAAACATGGGTATTTACAGCGTTGGTTAGTTGGACTATAATCTGAATGCATATTTCAGTTCCTGCTTGGTAGGGAGAAGGGTGGTAGTATGAAGGAAGGGCCGCCTCATTCAGAGGATATGTTTAAGAACCTTCTAATAAGTTTGTTCTTTGTATGTCTAAGAGTAAGTCACGCTGTATTCGCACGAAGAATGCTCCTCTGTTACGCACTAGGACGTCGAAAAATACACCGCGAGGTAGTAAGTAATAGGAGAAGCAGATTCAGCAAGTTAACCATGGGAAAGGATGGTTGGCCGACTGGCACTTCCTGGAACATAGTGCGTAGCACATTTCTTCGCTGTGCTAGAGAACGTACAAGTACGTGTTCGCATAAAAGGGTAAATATTTATCAGCTCCAAGACAATGAAGTCTGCAAATGTTTCAACGTACAGCTTCAATAGTGTGAGGTACGCACCAATACAATACTACCCTCCGGCGTACCACAGCCTAGCCATCATTAAAACAATTATCCTTAAGATAAGTCAAGTTTGTCTGACCAAAAATGATTTAGTGATTTTTCGCTTAATTTGATAGTCACGCCATTGTATATACCTCGGATGAGCGGCATGATCACCTCTTAACGAAACTAACTAAATGAAACTGAACACACAGGCTTTTTGAGTTTGATTTTTATGTAAAGCCTAGTGTCAAGCTTCGAAACTGGACCAAAACCACCCTCATTCGGGATTCACACGAAGAAGACTCTTTCACTTCACTATCATATTCTAATATAGATTCAAAGATTAGCAAAGACCAATCCAGAAAAAAAAACTGTATCAATGTCATGTCATATTTTACATTAGTGGCTTACAACAAAAGGCCATTACAGAGTAAGCAGGTTGTCTGATTAGGAAAAGCCTTGAAGGTACATATTACAAACCCCGACGACGTCACAGAACAAAACCCCCACCTAGTTGTCCAATAGGTTATTTTGCGAAACATGCGATTTGTGAAAGCGGGATCCACCTGTTTCGAAAGGCCCTTTGATGATACATCGCCCAAGGTTCCGACGTCCAAACAGGCCAGCCAGTCCAGATGAAATGAGCAGTGTCCTAATCTCCAGGTCACGAAGGCGAAGAAGTTTCATTAAAAAGATAATGGAAAAAGGAAAAGACCATTTCGGATGAGCAGTATCTGATTGAGGCCTCAGTGATTATCGTAACCCCTTCTTGTTCGGAGTAACCCGAATTAAAATCCCGGTGTTGACGGCAAACAAACAGCCGAGCTGATGGTATCTCAAGTGAGGAAATGACCTGTGAATATATAGTTAACTATGGTATGAAAAGACTGTTGAAAACATCTCTCTCTGACTCTTGAGTGTCATTAACTAAAACAGAACTCATCATCAACATATATTTTAAATTTCTGATCTATAGTATCAGCTCTTTGACCGTAAAACAATTAACGAGACAAGAGAAGACCACCAGATTGAATCTTAGAGCCATTCCCTTCGGACTAAGCAATTATAGTTCTTAAATCCATTGCTAACTTTCCTAATCTTCAAATGTTATCGTTACGTAACATAAATGTTCGGGTTTTGAACTATTCCCTGTATAAACGGAAGATGGTTATTCCCGATTTGATACCAGCAGAGCGAAAAATAAAAATCTACTCCTCGCTACGTTGATCTACACAGTACAATAGTAGTATAAACAAACAAATAAAAGAAAAAAAATTCTATTTTTTTTTTTTTTTTTGTTATTTGGAAGAGACTGGAGGAGATGGACGACCCGTAGAGCGGCGAGGGAGCGAAGTTCCGGGTGTCGTGAAAGGCAGGAAACCGGAAGGAACTGGGATCGGGCCTGGGATAATGCAGGCATTGCCAGTGAATGGTGACTGCATCCATCACAGCCACCTGGATAGTCACCGCTCCAACATTTCTACAGAGCATTTTTATTTATTTGCCGTATTATCGATTTGGCAGCAAGTTTTCCTAAAAATTATACCGGTGAGAAATATTCATGTATATGTTTTCTTGCATTATATGCCCTTGCGATACCATGTTTAAAGTCTGGCTAACTAAGAGGAAGGAAGTAAAACACTATACATATATTTATTGTTTTCTCTACAAAGTAAACGATTCTTTATTCGACTACAGCAGTCATACAATATCTACAATATACAGTAATTCAGGCCAGGAGGGTTGAAAAATGACCAGTGTGGCTACCATCCGGAACAACTGTTCGACAATACACATGAAAATGTCATTTTAGGTCAAAATGTTTTGGGTCAGTTGCCCTGTATGCAAAAGCATATGAAAACTAAAAGAACTGCTGTTTTCCGTAAGTAGGAACATTACTAACTTAAACTTGTAAGATTTATAAGGCCACAGAAGAAACATACGAAACGAGCAATGAACCTTTTCCAGCTATAAATTAGGGGCTGAATAGAAAAAGATCGTAAATTCCTAGCGGGATAAGTTATTGCTGCAGGACGGAAAGGAAAAACATAAGACATTGCTTATTGGATATGTTCAATCTCACTAATGCATTGTGGATCCACATAGCAGGAGTAAATGACTTTTAAGGGCATGGCGTGTTTTGTTAGGTGTGTACATTAACTACTCTGCATATTAGATGAACATAAATTTATTTGGTAGTTGCTAGTTGGTGTGATAGTTGTCGAAAAGGGCAAGCCCTGATGTATAAAGTTTTACTTTCAAAAAGTAAGAAAATAAATATTTTCTCAGAACCAGATAACCCTTGTTTCGACCCACAGTCTGACTGGCTGTCATGTCAGTTCTGGTCTTAGTGAACTCCCTGTTCTATCTCTTTATGTAATCCGAAACAAGAAATTGTACATATTGGTCACATACCGTAGTAAAAAGACAAGAAAGTTAAAGGCAATATAACTAAACGTATATCCTTTTCCTGACTGAATTTTATTTTATTACATTCAGCGGTCTATTACGTTCAGATGTCATTTCGAATATGATGCTGTCTGAAGTATTTTTAGATTTTAAAGCATATAACTTTTTTTTTCTCTTTTCCTGAAAGTTTTAAAGTTAAAATACAAGTTAGAGGTTGGTGGTTATTCTATACTTATATAATATATAAGTAAAATAGTTTCCGGCTCACCACAAGCTGACCAAACACTAAACACACAGTTCTCCCAAATCCATTCTTCAATTCGCTAAGATAAGCAACGTATTACAGCCACACTTTGAGCAATTTGACCGCGAAAACAGACAAAAGAATAATTTTGTTTAGCAGTACCACCGACTATGTTAGGAGAGTCGGAACCGACTGAGAAATCGATTCGTTCGTGTATTGTTTTCTGTTCACAGCACCGAAATCGTTGACTTCCACACTATTATACAGTTCACCATTCGAAGATGGTCGATCAAAGGACCAGGATCTCTAAAAATGAATCATTCGTTAATCGAACGAAACGTGGACCAAGTAAGTAAATGTAACGACTCCCCTCATTTATTTTAGTGTCATTTTATAACTGGCAGACTAACGGAACGATACTGAAAATCATAACTAACTTCATTAATCACGAGCATCGTATCACCAAGCACATAAGATATACCCATTAATTATACCTCCAGTGTGCAATGCATATATCCCTGTTGTTTAAGTGCAGTTATACGCAGAAATAAATGACATCTGACTACCACTGCCACATCGATCATGGCCTCATCGATCTCGGTTCATCGTCCCTTACTGCCAATGCCTCGTCGATAATTATCGAGATGGCTTCGATATCATTATCGCGGAGCTAACGGGATCTAAAACGCTCTGGACTCTCCTAGGTTAGGCACCTTTTGTAAAGGAACCTTCAGCACATTCAAATATTTAATGGTGGTATAATGATATATTTCAAGGAAACACCGATTATCTTTATTTAAGTAAAAAAATGGTAATAGCATGAAACTGCCCCTAGTTAAATTTGTTATATGCCAACTGTATTGAAATGGGCCATGAAAAAAATATTTCTATTTAATAACGACAATATACTAGATATTAGGTATATAACAATTAAAAATCACATCACTGGACCGACCGGTGACTTTCTCTAGCCGTGCCTACAGGAAGTAAGCTTAGATCGACTGCGTCCAACCCAGACCGGTCTTGTGATCCTCTCAATGTCACTAATACATAGGAAGAGAAACTTCCAAAATGGACATGAAGATTTCATCAGATCCGCGCAAGATCTGAGAGGTAGGCAGGAGACACGATTGTGATGAGCCCGAACTTGCATGTGCACCAGCGACGCTCTCGGGGGGCGATGACCTCATTCGTGGTGCACTTTCTCTTGGCGATGCACTTTCCAAATTGTGGTCGGTGCCGCTAACTGTGGCCGTGTTGTATACAGCACGTACTCGCCAGACAACAGACAACAAAAGAGGCAGGGGGGTCGCTGCTACATTGTCAGCCTGCGGGTCAACAACAGTCTGCACAAGGAGGGGTTGCTCTTTCATCGGTTTAATAATGTGCACACAATTCAGCAGTCTGCAGACTAAGAGAATAAACATACAGTCCAACTGGAACGAAGATCTTTGCTCCAGCTATTATCGGACATACTGACAAACACCTACCTTGGACATCCTCTAATCAGAATATTAGATAAAGAGGACTCGCCGAGGCACCGACAAGGAACAAGTTACAACGCTACACTTAGAAATATGAAAAGTATTCTTAACTGCTTCAACGATTAAAATACAAATTTTTCAAAAATCTGGACGTATAATTTTGTTTTTGTCTCTAGGGGGAATCCCGAATAATATATTCTATGAATAACTCCTCAGCTAATAAATAAACATCATTTTAAAAAATTGAATACATTTTTCAGTTGGTAGAATTGTGTTATTACCTTTAGTTAGGTAGCAAATTTTAAACCATGATATAAGGTCATACAGACTTTTATGTCAAAATGACCTCACCTTTTCATCATCATTATCTATGATCGAGTTATCGGGTTTAGTTAGGAAGCTGCTCCTGCATACGTGCTTCATACGTGACGGATTAGCATGAGCAAAAAACATAAGATCTGTTAATATCAATTAGTAATCAAGAAGATTTAAAAATTATCGATCTTTTATCAGTTAAGTAGTTTGTATAAAGTTGGCCGGGTATTTGTCTATTACAGCGTGACGATTCACTCAAAAACGATCGACTCATTTGCTGCTGGAATAACTGCAGAATATGAAATAATCAATTATAATTGTCAAGGGTCCTCATTTTGAAGAAAAAAACTTTACTTAAAACTGACTTATATCCTTCATGTAAGTTCATCCAAAGTCGAGGAGTGTGGAAAGTCTTGTGTTGCTAGTTACTAGTAGACAAAAATGGGTTAAAGTAAATAAGTTTTATTTATTTGCCAATACTACTTACTACAGAACATAGAATATTCAACTAAATGTATAAGATTCCTAGTAACCAGGGTACGTTTCCACTCTTCCAAACCACAACCCAGTGACTCGCCTATGGCTCATCGGATACCCTATAGGAGAGCTCTGAATTCTTTTGAGGTCCCGGAAGCGATTTGCTTGATGGGTCGCTGAATCTTCCCCAAGTCGTTGACCCTGAAATATTGCTGGTTCTATTTTTATGATTCTATTCAGAAAAGTATTATTGATTAAGAAAAATGGAACCTTCTAACTACACTATTCTACGATTGAAAATATAATTTGAAGATTGAAGATATAATTGAAAATATTATAGATAATTATAAGGGCGACTGGAGGTTATTTGTTACATTCACAAATATTAGATCTTATTAAAAAACTAGATCAATTCCGAACACGAGCCGTTTATTTTTACAAGCTTAGATTAGAGCCCCCCCCCCCCTTTCCTCATCCAACACATCGGATTCATCAAAGCCTTTCGTTTCAAAAATACGAAAATATTCCGTAAACTTTAAAAAATTTATTTTAGCATTTACTTTGGCCATAATTTTGATTTAAATATTTTCTCATCTTCTCTTACATTAAGCAATATTCATTCTTACACATTCTTGGCTTAAAGCAATTGTGTAGTTTTTTATTGGCCAGATATGCTCTGTTAAACCACTTAAAATGTTATTTTTGAACAAATAAAAACTGCACCACTCATCCCTACAATCCTCCTCGGAGACTAAAGCGGCAGTGGCCTCGTTATCTGCTATAAATGCATAACAATGGGAGTCCTGGCAATGGCTTCTTTAATCATGACCTGAGCGTATGTGACTCTCGCGCTCTTGGTCAACCTCCACTGGCTCTTATCCGGTGACACGGCTGGCAGAGGAGCGTGGGGGACTTCCCAAGACTCCTATTTCGCATGCAAGGGAGGTGACAACCAGACAACCATGTGGACTTGGGAGGTCTCTGGGCTGCTTGTAAATATGGTATGAATGAAAACATTTATCACAATTACTTATTGCCCAATGAGCCAGATTGTAATTTTATCATAATAAAGTTGTTGTTGAATAAGAAAGTGAACAAATAAAGGAAAACTATCATTAAAGGGTGTTTCATTGCTGTATAGTAAAAATCATAAATAAAATATTTATTGAGGCTGAATCAAATAGTAAAATTCTATTGAAAACAGGCAAGATCTTAAAGTTAGAAAAAAAAGTTAGATTTAGATCTTTACAATATATAATATGCGTAATAATAAGTGTGACTAACTATACTGAGTCATTGAAAATAGTATCGAAAAAAGGCAATGAAAATTTTAATGCAAAATTTCTAATTTTACGCTGTTAATTATGGCAGGAAAGCAAGCCAGCAGATTGTATTTGTTGAAGTAATGTTGTTGTTAAAGCTTCAAAGTTTTGAAGGGAGAGCCGCCTTGTGGAAAAAGCCACATCAGTAGCCCCGTTATGCATTATCGTACATGCAAGGATGTATAAGGGATATGGAAAAATATATTCCATATATATTTAATAAAAAAGGACTTGTATATAAAAAGTATTTGTGAAAATAAAGGCTAAAAGCGGAGGGCAGGAAACCATTAAAAGAGGCTTAGAGAGGATTTGAGGATGTAATTCAGAGACAAAAGTGTTGGGGCGTGGATATACGGGCGGCCATTCCTGTAATGGTCACTGTGGACTTTTTGTCCCATTTCGCTTTGTTTTTTTTCAGCTTTTTTTTTTGTGTAGGTGAGGGGTGTTACATCCTACCCGTGCATATATCTTTATAAGTATATAGCATTATTTATTTATGTGTTCGAGCAGCGTTGTACACTGTATAACGTCAATGTGTCCATACACCGGATAGACATCTTTGTTCATTTCCAAAGCCTAAGAGAGGCTCTACTTTTAAACTGACAGTCCGGCAGTGGCCGTAACAATGATCCAACATATATAGGGTGTCCCAGAATTAACGCAAGGTTTGAATTTGCCGCCATTTGTGCAGCACAGTGCTGGCAACCCTAAAAATAACAATTTGACAGCTGACTGGATCAGTTGGAGACACTAAACACACTGGTTGTTCAAAAACAAGCCGTTCAAATGTCAATATCGAAGCAGTGCGTGAGAGTGTTGTTGAGAATCCAGGAATCAATTCGGCGTCGTAAACACAGTTCTTTGTGCCGAAATTAGATGATATTGATGTGGCCAATATGTGGTTTCAACAAGATGGTGCCACATGCCATACAGCCCATGAAACAATTCAAATATTGCATGAGACATTTCCAGGTCGTGTACTCTCTCATTTCGGTGATCAGAATTAGCCCCCTAGATCGTGTGATTTAAGACCTTCAGATTTCTTTTTATGGGGTTATTTGAAGTCAAAGGTGTATGTCAACAAGCCCGCATCCACCCGTGCATTAAAAGAGGAAATTCAACGCTCCATCAACGAAATTCAAACACATTTATGCCAAATGGTCATGGAAAATTTCGACAAAAGAGTGCGTATGTGCCAGCCAAGTCGTGGAGGCCATTTGCAAGATGTGTTATTCCATAAATAACCCTATCCTATTTACTTTATAATTCAATAAAAAAATAACAACAAAAATACTACAAACTGTGTTTTCTATTTAAATCAAATCTTGCGTCAATTATGGGAAACACTTTAGAATTATAAGTGGTTAAGGTTCCCTTCAACCTATCTGACTGCGTAACTATTGTACGTTGAGACCATTTCACACGAGGATTTACATAAACAAATGTCATGTAAATTTAACAGCGATAACTTTATCCTCACTTATTACACTGATATTTAATATTAATCAGCACAGGCATTGTATACAAGGAGCCGGCCTCACACGAGAGATTTCCCAAAGATAGGCGACCACTCACGGAACTGAAATGTCTACCGTACAACTGGGTATGCAACAGAGACCTCTTATGACAGGCTACATCTGTGCTACTCTCTGTTCTTGTATATTTTTTTTTTTGGAGTGTAGTTATGTATGCAAATGTTTCGGTAGAGACAGCAGAGGAAACGGTTATTTTTTTTTTGTGAGGCAATAAAAAAATCACACGTGAAGCACACTTTGCAGCTCGTGCCCCGAGAGAAAATATCTAGTCGATCAAACCCGGTTAGAACTAACGACAGGCTTGCTCGTTAAGTGACTAGCATTGGCGAATATAACAGTAAGAGGCGAATCTAGCAGGGTGACCGTCCATGTCTCGTATAAACACTTTCAAGCGCAGCAGAAATTATTCAAAAATTTTGCAGTCCACACCCTTACCGCCAAATATAGGTCAAGTTTGTACTTCCGCTAGATCAGGTCGGCCGGGCATGGCCAGTAACTCATTGTTAGACTCATTAGAATGCATTTTTGCATCAAATCGACTTAACAATGATCAAACTAAAGAAATCTATTTTGTGTGGAGTCCAAAAAACCAGATCCTAATCATGTATTGAATGGCATACAAATGGAATCCACCCGCCGTGTCTGTATATTGACTGAAGCCGATTTGCAGAATATATCCAGAGTGAGAACACAGAGCCCAGCCATTAATGTTATCTGCAGAACAAATAGAAAGATCTCTCTAAACCTTAGCTTTCTAAAAAACACCCACAGGATTCGGCAGCGTGTGCCTTACCGTCGCTCTCCACTTTCTAATCGTTCGCAAGTAGAACTCGGGCCGACCTATAGCTGACAGATACCCGCGAAATATCTGTACACACTTCCTCGCAGCAACATTGTTGTCGTTGTTGCATTGTTGCGACAGGCTTATTGTTGTCGATTGTTGCACTAAAGTCGTGATGCACTTTACAAAGGTTACGAACGCCAGACATCTCAACAGACCTTTAACGGTAGCTGTGTGATTTATTGTAAGTGCTTTTGCAGGCGTGAATCGGAGAATCATGGTCGTTATTATAAAAAAAGTGTAATAGAGCTTGGTAAGTTTAAGAAATATAAGCAATATCAGTACATATTAAATCTGGAGAACGGAATGTATTAAGTAACAGGTAACCCCAGATAACTCTAAAAGATTACATTTAAAAATGGTTGGTCCGGTGAGGGAACAGGAAATTCATTACATTCGCAGTTGACTCGGCATATCAAAACAACAACCATAGCATTATACATACAGAACAAGTCAGTAGCAGGGCTGCCAATTTGTAATTGGACATATTTCAAATATCGTTAAATCAACTTACTGATCCATGTTGTTATAGATTTGAATAACTGTTAAGTTTTCAAACAATTTTCTGCTGATGAATATTATCGATAACCGCATGATACTGTTTATATAGAGAATAGTCCGTGTTTTTTCTTAGTAGACATCTCGAGGCGTAATTTGTGTGTGTGTTAGACGTCCTGACAACCATTTTACGCAATAAACAGTGTTGTTCAAAGCTATTTCTATAAACTTTTCGTTAACAGTTAACGAATGACGCTTCCAACTATTGATTCTACTCAAGGCATTCCCTTACTTACTTATTCCAGGCGACTTAAATTGAAAATTAGCTAAAATATTTATATAAGTGACTCTCTTACAGTGGAGTGGTTAATGATATGAAGGTTGTGGGTTCAAATCCCATGAGAGACAACCACAAATTGATTATTTCAGTGCCATAAATATAATTGTGTGGCCTTTGATAGTATAGTCTTCATTTCAGCACTAAATAGATATACTTAACACCTTAAACAATTAAATTAAATGATTAAAACGTAAGCTCTGTTCGTTAGTTAACACCTAATTTATACTGGTAGATTATTTTTTATCTTACGATTCAGAACATAAATATTTTAATCCCAGATAGTTATTGAGCTTGTGACTTTAACTCAGAAACGTACTTGCAGTTCTTTAACCAGGAGCTAATCTGCATATTTCACGGTTTATGGAATGATACAGAAGAACTAAATTGCCATGTGTGAAGAAAGACGAATATCTCGCATCTGTCCTTAAGAAAATAAAGTAGCTACCTTGACCGCTTATAAATAATCTTTATTATTACAAATAATTAACATATTAATTGGGGCGGTATTAGCAGCTTGTTATTGCTCATAAATATTCGTCTAGAGGCATAGTTTAGGGAGGAAAGACCTTGGTAACCTGAACAGCTGGCCAGGAGCTCACCTGTACCAGGAGGCGGAAGTACTGACATCTGCCTTCTAGATGGTGCAGACATGATCGGCCGGCAACAATTATCTATATAGAGTGTTAATGTACATTTAAGGCTACACCGTGTAATCTAGCCAGGCGTGGACGAATCGTCCCTCAGCTCACATTAACATATAGAATGTATATTCCCGCCGGCTCCTTGTAATTTTGGAGGGAAAACTATACAGATAAGTGGGTATTGGTTATGCATTAGGGTTGAGCAACCGGGAGAGGATACAGAAGGCAGCGATTAACAACTATTAGGTTATATCACGGAAAGAATCCACGGGACACTGGCACTCTGGCTGGTTATCACATATTATAATAATTCAAGTAATTATTGATTACCGGTGAAAGGGATCAAGACGGCCTGAAGTTGACATGGATACCACTGATAGTAACTAATAACACATAAGTGGGATTAACGACTATTAATATTAAACGCCATATTATTATATGGTTTCTAAGCTACAAAGGATTATTTTAGTTACAGAACACATAGGACAAAATCATTTAAAGCAATTATTAAATCCTGTTATTTACATTATGGAAAACTGTACAAGAACCTTTTACTAATTAACTAAATGAATAAATCCAATTATACTTTACCCCCTTTAATGATATTAGAATGTCGAAGAAAAACTGAACACTGCTTACCTGTAAAAGAGAAAGAAAATATGATTAGACAAAACTGCTATGTAATCCATTTTTGATTTCAGGGGATTATTTGTTAGGATGCCAGCTTTAGCTGATGAAAGAAATATATACTATTTAACATTATTACATAATTAAGTATAAAAAAAAATCTTGTTATATTGTTACTGACTGAAGGCACAAGGGAATTCTTAATTTAAGAACTTTGAAAAAACCTTATAACTTCAAGAATGCTCCCATTATATATTAAATGGCAAAGGTTGTTATATAACGAATGCATGTATCACTTAAACCTTTCCAGGATTTTTCTAAAGAAGTTGCCGGAAGGTAGATTTAAATACATTCTTATTTCATACAAGTAAAAGGATAATAATAAGGTTTTAAACCATATATACAGTATTTACAGAAATGCCACATTCAGTATCGGAATGCCATTAAAACCACAATATTAACATCAAAAACCTACACTAATAAAAATCGCATGAATTATATTCGCTAAAACTGAGCAATTTAAAGTTAACAGTAAATTATCAGTGATATATTACTACATTCCTAGCATCACAACAGAAGACATTAACCTAAAAAATATAATTTTAGACAGCGAAATAACATAAAAATCTTACAAAATAAATTATTTTTCGCAAGCTTCAGTCTGTTACATGTAAGTATGAGCGAGTGTGGTAATGTTTCATTTCAAAAGACGGCAACACTAAAAGGTTTATTAACAGATACGAATGTCATTTTTCATCTCTTGTCCGGTCATAGATATAAGTATTTATAATGGAACATGTCTAACTCCCACGGAATGAATGAATAGTTGATTAGATAGTGAATAGAGGAGTTTTTTTGTTTTTTTTTATAGGTTCTTCAACGTTGGCTATTTTGTCTCAACGAAGATGAACGGGCCAGTAATATCCATAATATGATACTTCTTTCTCTATGGCCTAACCCTAGACACAACCAGAATCTCTCAGATAATAATTACTAGCCTTAATTCTACACTATTGAATGAAAACGTTAAATAATGTAATTTAAAAATGTATTCAAAGCTGGCCTCTTACAATAAAACATTCTTTCAAGAATTTCGTTTAAAATCGTTTATTTTATCTTCAGTTAAATAATCTTTGTAGGGGAGAGTATTTTAAAAGAAATGAAAGAAAAGCTTTATTATGAAGTACAAGCAAAACACTCGTATGTACAGATATTAAGAGTTAAATTACTACATACTACTGGGTCGGGTGTTTAGTGACTAGTGTCTGGGAAACCACTGTGAACAGTGGGGACTGGAACTAAAGCTGAGACATATGTAAATATGAGAAGGAAGGGTTGTTTCAAGAATTAGGAGGGATGCGGTCGCTTACTTAAAAAATAACAAGAAACACCAGTGACTTCCATCAAGTCCCGAGGCAGGTATACACTAGAAGGGGCTTTTAGCCTTATATATATTATTATGATTACAATATTTTTAGCATTATATAACTCTCGAAACACCTTGATAGGTATCGACCCAAAAAGGAGTATTTTCACAATACTTGCAAAGGTCTAATTACAGAAGCGGCTTAATCGGGAAGTCCCTCTGCACGAGATGAGAAAAGCTAGAGCGAAAAAAAAAATAACAAGATGTGGAAAGCCGCGGGCACACGCCTACAAAGCGAACGTGAAGGGAGCCATTAGAGGCCCTTGCACAATCCCTGGGCAAATGAAGAAGGAACGGTCTGGGACATTTACCGATGCACCGCAGTCGTGATGACCTTTCTTCGGGTGAGAGGTGCTCTTGGGCAACTGGCACTGTCCTCCCCCACCTGCGGGGGTGGGTGGTGACCCTTCGAAAGCCGGGCTTTCTAGCCAGTCTTAGGCTCCAAGCAACAGTTGTTGTAGACGAACAAGAATTACGAATGGTTTTAATTAGATAAACGACGAACCCCTCGCCAGATAGGTTCTTCAACACTAACACAATTGAAATGTAACATTCTCAAAAATTGAAAGATGAAAGCAGGAGGGTAGATAGAATAAAGCTGAAGAGGAACCAGAACTCAGTGTCAGCGATAGAATAATTTAAGGAACGATATATTAAAAAAAAAACTTTTAATCCATAAATAACGATATACCTAATATATAAGACCAAACTCAACCCTGAACACGATACCAGTTTCTGTTATTTTGGAGTTGACGTGTCGGCTGTTGAGGCAGAACAAATAGCAAAGTAGTTACATTATACATCGCAGCTAATGACCGTCACAGCCATGCCCAACCCCAACCAGTGGCATGGCATATTTAGCTAGTGTGGCCTCCTTACCATGTGCCACTTATCTATTGCAGGGGGGGGGAGTGTTCATTCCATGGCGTACTTGCTAATGCAGGCGGATTATAATGGAACATAACCCAGACCTTATGTACAGCACGACTTGACAAGGCAGGATATGTAACTGCAAGTAATTAACTAACAGTGAATTGCAACAGTAAGCACACGCCATTAATATTAATAAAATAAAATACTTTAACTATTGAATCGAAATGCTGTATTGTCTTCAAGTATGCTTAATTATGTGGGCTAAGGTAGCTTAATATTGTTCATTTACTTGATTTGTCCAGTTTTTATATTTAGCCAAATAGGAGGATCCGAAGAAACGATGTTTCCGAATTTCACAAGAACCACTTGAAATGCTAATGCCTAAAACCTTGTTTTTTTTCCATTCATGCGCTACAAAATAATGAATAAATATTCCAAAATGTGTTTACCGATAATGGAGTCACGGGGTTTGGATTATAAGTATATCTATCGTCTTCTCCTTACAACAGAGGCGTCATTCAAAGTACCTTCTTCTGAGAAATCACGTGACACCACTGGTTTCCCCCATCGGTAAAAAACGGGGTATAAGGAAGGAACAGCTGAGGTATTGTCACCGCTTTATAATATGGAGGCCCTGGTTTCTCGAAACCATAAATGGACAGTGTTTCTTTCACCTTCCTTAAATAGAATTGGGAGACTATCGATAGAAAAGTCCAGCCAACCATCCCTGGCTTAAATGGCAGCACGCAAGGGTTCGTAAAAACTGATTCCAAGAAAGTATAATAGTCAATATAGTTCTTCTGATTAACATTTGGTTTCGACAGGCATTAAGGTGATAGTACACAAGCCTACAACAGACACTACGAACGGAGAACACCGTTAACTTGTATTAAGTACTAGTTGGTTCTCAATAGTTTCAGGCCTTTAGGGAGTGCACATAAGTAGGTAAACCCCACAAAGAGCCAACACAAAAGAATGAAATGCTACCGAGCATACATAAGGTGTGACCGGTGGTCAGTGAGGGGGTGTTAGACCGCGCTACCTGGACATCCCCACCGCTGGCAGCGTTGCCGAGTCTTCGCAGGGCAGGGACCTGGACCAGCCACGTGCGAGGGTATTCTATAGGAGGTTTTAGGGACTGGAAGCTGGACACAAGAGAGGGTACAACTGGGAGGAGAACACGCTAGCTACCCTTAAGATACTCGGGCGTTAACGAGGAGTTCGAATCCCAATCGTGGACTATTTTTCACGTTAGTAGTAACGGCCACAGGCAAGAGTTTACATGAAACTTATGGAATTGCCTTTCGTTAAGCGTTGAATGCTGGCTTGATATTGACGAATAAAAGAATCTGCACAAAAGAGCATTCCAAAATGCCTGAATACTTTTGACATATCTACTCTAGTTATGTTACGTAAGCCGACACCTTTTTACCCAACACAAATGTCCACCATCCCACGCTCATCTCATCCTAATCAAACGACAACGTGTGTATGAAGCTAAGACGCAGATGGCAGAGAATGGACTATAGAAGGATATAGCGAGGCCGTTTTAAATGGCCAGGGCCAGAGAACACGCAGTAACTGGATCGCAACAAGAAAAAAGAGAAGAAGCAAAAAGAAATGTGGCGGGGAGATACAGACCGGCTTCCTCACCTTCACTGGAGGCTCATTTAACACATGTACGCCAGATTCCATATTGTCTCCTTTCAGTGCTTCAACGCTGCGCGCTAGCAGATTAACGTAATGGAGTCATGTATATCGAGTATCATTGTACTTGTATTAATTGTATAACTTTTATAAAAAAGAACCGAACATGTATATGATGTAGCGACGCTAAAGGACATGAATAGATTCGAATGAGAATCTATAATGAATCATTTTGTCATTTTTAAGGAGATAGGAAAAAAACAAAAAAAAGCTATGCCAAGGAAATTATTTTACTTAAAATCTGCTCCCTCTGTATTCAAAGATATATAATCTTCGTCGTCTTCAAGAGGACAATGTTGACTCAGTTCAGTCTAGTGTTAAAGGTAAAAATCTAATTTCTATATAAGTAAATATGGACATGGGAGATTCTCTACTACACACATCATGGAATTCATTCCCTGAGCACCAAACTCGAATATTTAAACCTGCTAAACAATATTACCAGACCCTAGAGGCATTATTTGGAATTATGTATTCTCGGTGAGTTGAAATCAGGACTGGTCAAATGTTCCTCCAATTATATATAAAAAAACAACAACTATATCTTGAGCTCTTAATCAAGGTAGGTCAAAAAAACAACAACAGAAATGTCAAAACTCAACTGCGTATTAACAAACTTGGTATCAACAAAGGCGGGTATTTTTGACACGACACGGCCTATGACGAAGAAATATGTTTTGCTAAAACGCATTAAAAAAAACCACAACACGGCCGAAGGATATATTAGGCCGTGGATTTGAGAGATCTGGCTGAGATTGGAGAGGCCTTGGTGAGAACCGGTCGTGTAGGCCGCTGTCAGCTCTCATAGTCCAAGTCCGATATATCGGCCTGTCTTACGCCATTCAGTCTCCATGGAGTTGTCTACAGTTTTTTTGTTAGCTCCCCGATATATTAGATCAAACCAGAGTTTTTTTAAAAAACAACACAAATATCGTAACAACACCCACCCCCATGAGGCTTTCCAAAATGGCAGCCATCAAAAAGGACTGTATTATTCTGGATGCCAATCATACATCAAAAACAGAAAACGTCGGGAGAATCTAATTGATCACTTCATTTCGAAATACTTTTTTTTTCTGGGCTAAATTCACGGTGAAAAAGCTAAAACACTAGAGCACTCCCAAGGATATAAGGATTGTAGGTTGGGAAGTTGAAGTTTGTATATAATACGCAAATTATTTCATACAAAAAAGATTCTTCACTGGTTGGGACGTGGCAATATGCGTTATGTGCACATCTCTTCGAATCTTTGGAATAGTAGGTTTTGCAAGAGAAAACTTATCAACAGTTTTATAATGTTAAGAACTAGTAGAAGGGGCCTGAGCAGAACTGTATACCTGCCTGGTCATGGAAGCCACTGATGGTTTCTGTCATTTTCAAGTAAGCAACCCTCCCTACTTCCCTTACTACTTACTTCCCAGAATCTTGCCTTTTTCTTATATATGTATGTCTCAGCTTTAGCCCCAGACTCCACTTGTACCTAGGCCTTCCACCCAGTATGTAGTAACATAACTCTTAATATTGTATATACCAGTGTTTTGCTTGTACTTCATAATAAAGCTTTTATTTCTTTTCTTTTAAAATACTCTCCTCTACAAAGATTATTTAACTAACGATCAGACGTCTCAAGAGAGACAGGAATAAATACGATGACTCCTCGAATGTAAACAGAACATTACTGGTCCCTAGACCACAAGCCGGGGAGATAACGAGGGATGTAGTCGGTGCATAGAGGAAGAGAAAACTTTGTTCAAGGTCAGCTGTGGAGTAGATTTGTTTCTCGTTTTCTTCTTGAGGTCATTTAATTTAACTGAGATAAAACAATAAAAAGCTTGTGCTTACTGTTATACAATAAGCATATAATATTAACATATTAATACAATTTTAAGCGCTTTCAAGTTTTTTTTTTCAGTAAAAACTGCGTGGTAAGAATAATCGATAAATAGCAGGTGCAAATTATTTACATTTTCAACGTAGGAAAATAAAAAGTATGATATCTACTCCAACTTTAACAAATGTAAAAAAATTAAAGTTGCGTTTTCAAAAATATTACGAAATTTTAGGTTGAAAGAGTTTAGTAGTAAAATTAGTAGGTTAGAAGTGTGTAAACACTTGATTAAACATTTTATGGTTATGTAGAACTAATATTACATTTAATTAAAAATAAATAAGTTAATGTTTTTGACGGTTCTTCCAAGTTTCTGTAGTTATTTCCACCCACTATTCTCTACTGTCTACGTACCTTCCTATATATAAGTTTCACTTCATAGCTCATAATTTTTAGTGTACAAGTTTATAACGCTTTAGCGCATATATTACGAAAGGTTTGAACTAATAACTTCAGCTAATATTCTTCAGGTTCACGATCCAACCAATCTTTCCACAGTTTTGCCGATAAACAACAGACAGCACAAAACAAACGCCTGGATAATTTTGTATAAAATGGTTGGCAGAACTGGTCGGCTGTGACTAAGCAGAAATAATTTTTTTGCACAAGTGAAAGTAGGCGCGGGCAGGCTGCCTTGAGACCCAACTTGCTGGGAAAGGAGGTTCTTGCCAACTTCTTCCATTTGTTATTCAGCTCTTATAAAATAACTTTTATTTATTTATTATAATGTAAATATTGTCTATTAGCAGTAGTAGGCGCGCCCGGGCGAGTTCTAGCTCCTCTGCTTGTGTATTTTTCTGCAATTGATAATTTTAAATTTAACGTCCTAATATTAAGAAATCTAAAGTAGGAAAAGAGCATGGGTAACGTATCAAGAGGACTGGGTTCGATTCCCGGCCCTGACTCATCGTTTTTCTTTCCCTAATATGTATGAAAATTTTTATTTAAGCAAATGGTAAAAAGAATTAAAAGTTCTGTAAATCAAAATTACTGCCCAAGCATCGACGTATGGACAGTAAATATCTGATATCTCTCTGATTATCAATGGTATAGAAATAATGTAGATTGTTGAACTACCAATAATTTTATATGAAAAAACTTTTTTCATTATGGAATCAATCGTAAACTCAACACACAAAAAAACGTACTATTAAAGACAGAATAAAAAAGCCGGAACGCTACAAACAGAAGAAGACCAAGAAATGAAGGCGACTCGTGATGAGACGCTCTTTTATTTTCTTTTGGTGAGCGAGTGAGCGGAGATCTATTTGTGAGCTTGGCATCGCCTCTCTACCCAGCGTACGTTATATTTTAGAGCCGACGTCAAAACTTTTGACGTTTACCACACCACGCTAATGATAAATGCAGCCATGTAACTCTCCCGAGGAGCAGAAATAATATGAGTTAAAAGCAAAAGAACAAATTTAAAAATACAAACTCCTGAACAGAAATTAATATTAGACATTTTACAATGAAGCATCTATTTGAGTTCGGTATCATACCAGAACCTTTAAACACCACAGAAAGTAGAGCCTCTACAGTCGGGCTCGGAAACTAACTGCTCTTTTTCCATTTCAAACTGATCAAGGCGGCATTGATACCGTATAAAAAAGGAAACTTGATACCGTCTCGCGTCAAGCGATGTTGCGAAAGGTCATGCGATGTTATCTCATATTGAAATTTGAACGCAAATAAACAACAATAGAAAACTGAGATAGGATCTCTTCATATTACAGTATGGTTTGAAACAACACGGAATGTCTTAAATAACAGAATATAATTAAATTATAATTGAGGTTTTCATTGGGCAGCTAAATGTTGCTGAATATAACGAAAAATCTCTAACTGTTTCATTACGTACTGTTGGTTAAAGTGAAGACGAAAAATAAAAAAGCCGGGATAAGATCCTTCTGATTAATTATATGACAACAACGATCATTTTTTTTAAGTTTACTTCCGTGAAATGATCATATAACTTACCCAGTACATTTTTAACGAATTAAATTGTGAAAATTTATCCTGTAGCCCTAATATTAATGCAGTATCTTGTATCTTTGAAATAAATATTGCTTGGTTAAAATGTATACCTTGAAAGTTAAAATAGGGTTACTTGACTCTAAATAGCTTAAACCGCTATACTTAGCTAATGACAGTTGGCAGAAAGCACCTTCTTCAAATGTATGCAGACAGAACTGAACATCTTAATACATAGTCATCTTGATCATTTTCTCTCCGGTTTTATCATTCATTCTTTCCCCCTACGACAAAGACAATCGAGACTTCAATTATCTGTAATTTAAAGTAGGGATCCATTGTTCAAACGTCTATTAAACTTTTATGAAACATTCATTAGACAATAATAAGGGACAATGAACAAAAGGTACCCATCACGACTCGAAACTGTTCATTCCACAGCCTCGGCAGATGAATCTTATACAGGAAATATATATAAGCCATTTGAATACAAATGAAACAACTAATCTGATTTTAACGGTTAGTCATTAATACTTATTAAAACTATTGCTCAGAACTGTTCATTTAATAGCGGGGAGTATCGACTGATGGAAGGAAATTTACAAATTGGACATAATAACCTTGAGCCAAGATTAAATGATAGTACTGGCCTTGCATCATAACTGTTATTATGTAAATACCGTGTGATCAGAAATAAATCCTATCAGAATATAATTCAAAACCGAGACTACAATGAAAGTCGCTTATTTATCCATAAAAATAATGTTAAACAATTCACTTTTGGAATGCGCGGATTGGGAACTTATTTCTCCACGTCATTGCAGCAGCGTGTCACTGCACCACTGGTGTCACTAATCAAACGCACCGCCATTAGTCAAATCAGCTGCTTCTTTATATAATGACAAAAAAATTAAATTGTTCAACTAATTGCATTGAATGATCTCAAATGGAATTTACTATATACAATAACCTCGAGGAATTATGAACCTCATATTAGGCAACATCCATCAAGAGCAAGGGCATACCGATTAGGCTGTTCTGACGTCATCGGTCAAATTACCGACTTTAAACACAACAAAGGTCAAGCCAACTCCATCTTGATAAATATCCTGGGTTCAAAATCCTGTTAACTCGGTGATAGTTAGTATTTTATTTCACTTATTGTCCGAAAATAAAATATACAAGAAATATTACCAACTCCCTTCAACCATAACCCCACCAATAGATACATCATCAATGAGCCTGTGAATCGCCACATTAAATACAAAAATTAAAGAATAATCATAAATTTATAGAATAAAGTCTGTTTATTACAGATTTAGAATAATACGTAATGATAGTTCTGAAATAAGAATATTCACTAGCTTCCTATAAAAAATAAAAAAAAGAATTGAAGCAAAATTGTTTAGAAATAAATCAGGGTCATTATAGGATTGTATAACTAACAACACAAAAAATATGATTGAGTTACTAGTTTATGGTTATTATTCCTACAATTTTAGAAGAAGAATTCTTAGTGTAATTAATGAAGTTTTGTCACACTCATTATCAAAAAAATAAATATTTACTCCTGATCTCAAAGACAATGACTAAGAAGAATTTTATGATATAATGTTAGATTAGCAAAGTAGTGAGTCAATGTAGGAGCTCTAAATGGAACAATAGTTAATCATAGCTCATTTTATTATATATATTATGATGATTATATTCGTTTAATTTACTTTAGTACAATGGAAGCAGTATAATCTAAAGCCAATTGTTTTTATTATTACTGGATCGGTTGCTTAATCTGACAAAAAGTTATTGTTTTTATTATTGACGTAACAGTAAAAATATCTCGCTGATTAAAAATTCTTCTTTTCCAAAATAGAAAATACGAAAACGAACAGTACATTATATTAATAACTCACTTGAATGCTTAAGATAGAAATTGACAGTTTTTAACTTTAACTGTAAATAATACACATATAATCCTTTGCCACTAAAATAGTTTTGTGGTAATAATGAAATACTCAAAATTCCTAAAGCAAACTTTTTGTTTGTACTGCAATTATTTTGAGATCGGCCTTCGATGTGATAAAAATAGAGAATTGCTACGTAAGCTTATAACTTGTTTAAGGTAGTGGGGTTAAACCTTAGATCAGTAGTTAGATGCATCTGATGTGTAATGAATGTAATTCAATTAGTTCTGTTCCTAGCCATAAATTTACTTGATGTATTTGTACTATCAAGACTTGACCTATACATGGTCGGTATTATGTGGTGCCTAATAACTATAAAAAGCTCCCCTCGTACAGAAGAGCCCTGGGTACAAGAGAAGAGAACCGGCAACGCCGCAGTGAGAGGTTGAGCGGTGAGCGGTGGGCAGGCAGTGTTGCCAGATCCTCGAGGGCACCAGTGTTGCCATATCTGCCTACTGCTTCCCCCGCCATCTGTTTCCACGTCGGCAGCTGCCGGCTCCCCTCGTCGGTATCTCTCGCTGCTGTATTTCATACTTGGGGGGAGGCGCTATTCACGGGGATCACCCCAAGCGGTGTCTATTTACCTGCCCGCTAACTATGTACTCAATAGCTACTTCTAGCTCGGTAAAGGGGAGGTTATCTTTTCATACTATTAAGTCCTGGCCTATGCTTGAAAGTAGCATTTCTAAAGTTTCAAGTTTAGCCTCATTAGTGAAGGATAGATCGTTTAAATGAACCCCCGTACTTCCTAAAATAATTATATCCCTTACTACAATGCCCCGCCCCCCCCCCAAAAAAAGTGTCTAAACAGAATGCATATGCATAGCTATATTTCTTTAAGCGAAATAGTATCACTTCAAACATACATTTACATTGAAAAATGGTAATATATTACGTAAATAACTAATAACTAACATACAATATTAACTTGATTCGCGTGTTGAATAAGAAAGAACTTTCTTAAAATTTCAATGTATATAGCGTACCAGGCAGGAACTTAAAATATTTAACTAAACACAACAAAAGAATTGTGGATGATACATTTCATTTCAATAAATTCAAGTTAATCTACGTAGTTACGGTTTATCTTTCAAGTGGTTACTCCTGCATTTTAGATTTCAGTTAGATTTATTGTGTAACATATTCGCATATGTAGTTCTATTTATTTGACACGTCGTGTGTGTTTAACCTTTTTTTTTTTAATTGTATATATAGCCACGTTTCGAAAGATAAACGCCAACGTCAATAAATAAATATCATTCAGAACAGGCAAGAGTACAACAACCTGGCATCTTTTCCGCAAAGCCTAGAAAAAAAAAGAGAAGCCAGTCTCCTCATTACCCCCGCATCCTCTCCCCCCACCTTAAGTTTTTGTAACCTAAACCACAGATAGTTATTTCAGCTGAGCAACAAAGAAGGAAGAAAACTAACATTATTAAGAAGGCAGCGACACAACATTCTTCATAGACTGTGGAGTGGCACTAGACAGACCAACATCATTGCTCAGATCATTACAGGATCATTGGAATCCCAGCGGTTCCAACAATTAAGTTTTGACTTCAGTAGTACCTGTACTAATCAAAAATACTTAACTCTATGAGTTTCATTTAACTAGAATCAATAAAGGTATGTGTAATTTTATTATTATATTTGACTACATTTGTTGTGTGTAACATGTTTAAAATTGTCATAAAAGACATGTATGCAAACCAAGCAGACCTGTACTATATTAGTCAAATCAGTAGTGACTCCACTGGTAGCCGTACTACTTGAGTAAAATCAGTTTTCTCAGAAGCATATAAAACCTGTTATTTATAGGTCATAAGTGTATGTAGGGTGGTAGGGTGGAGGACCGGTAACCGAGTCTGCCAATTGCGACTAACGTTTTCCGCCATAACCTACTAGCGGTATTTCCTCGGAGATATACAGTTATTTAGCTATAAAATGCATGGAATGACAATTTAATTAACAAACTCAAACTGAGACGGTCATTCGACAATTAAGATTCCTTTTTTTTTCTGTGGTTTTACACACGACTAATAAATAACAGCAATGAAATAACCCAAAATAGAACCTAAAATGTAATAATGATTTCATGGACTTCCTTTAGTTGTTATTTGAGAATTGTTAAACACGGAGTCGGGAGCGTGATCAAGAACACGATTTTAAAAGTTACTTTCACTTTACATTTAACTTTAAGAACAATGTACATTGAGGTTAGAATATCATTCCAAGAATTTGACAGAAAGAGACAAAGGAATGTTTTGAATTTTTGTTGGTTGGTTTGGATGTTATCAAATCCAACCTGAGAACTGATATAAAAAAAACGACACTTAATATATTATATTAATTATTGTTTTTGTTATACACTCTCAAGTGGTTGTGAAAACACGGAAAAATATAAAGCCATAAACATTGTCGAACCATTTCTGGCTGTAATGTTAATTATATTTAAGTAATTTCCATCGTAGCAACATAGTTAATAAATACATACAAAACTAATCAGTAATAAAACATGAAATATCAAGTAAGACGTACTATTGTATTACAAAATTCTTAAATGAGAATATGGGAGAAAACAGTATTTTTTTCGACCCACCACAGTGCATCCCTCACGGGAAAGCAGATACATTTATAGGGGTGCTGCCCCCAAGGCAAAAAGAATAGAACCCAAAAAGTAGAAAAGACGAAGACAAAACTAGATTTATGGACAGTCGAACTAACAAAGGGCCGGAACTAACTATTCCCGCAAGACAAATGTTGTTGTTTTTGTACAGAAAGGGTAGAATGGTGTCGTAATTTAGGTTAAGGTGGTTACAAAAACAATTATCCATCCCTTCGTCCATCGGTTCAGGTGTGGTGTCAAGCAGCTGCTCTTAACCTCGATAAAGGTTCTATACTAACGCGTACAAATCACAGTACACTCATTCGTTTTTATTTCTCTTTTCAATGAGGCAACGGTAAACACAACCTTGTACAGTATTCACACTTTTTAAACATGGAATAGGACGACTGTAGCACTCACTGATACCTATTAGGATCAAAGAGGTTTAGCCGAAAAAATAAATATTACGCATCACACAATTAAGGGTTTAGTCATGGTCACGAAAACGATTTTTATAATTATAGTCTACTAAAACGCCAACTTCCAATACATACTATAATCAGGCAGTCAAGACCTTGTGACAACCAAGTTAATATTATAGGAAATATATTTTAATTACCTAGCTTTTATTTTTACCTTTATCAATCGGAATTCGCATGCAAATTTGTATTCCTACAAAAATCACACTGATTGAGTTTGCCAACACGATTTTAATAACATTTTTACCCTTTTAACTAAACCTGGCTATTACATTCGCCTGTTATGGGCTACAAGACTGTGCCAGCCTTAAAATGTAAAAGATGGTCAGGTGCAGCAGAAAACGGATGTTCAAATGGTCCACCAATGAGAAGAGGGAGGATCGTCAAAAACCGGTTCATGTCAGACCGTTATAAACAGCTCTGCTATGTCCAGTACAATTTTATTCATTTTAAGTAAATTTTAAACTGTAACGCGCAACCATTTAAGATGTTGACACAGCAATGATAAATCAGGTGATATCATAGACTAGACATAAAACCGAGTAACTGTACACTTAACATTTTACAAGGTAGACAGGTTTTATACAACAGGAAGTCTATAATTAATTCTCATTTATATTCATAACATTGTTATTGAGGAGACATAGCATTCATTGAGCTCTTACTGGGATAGTAACAACAAAGAGAAAATGTTAAATAGGAATAACAGTAGGCATTACACCAGTTCCACGGAGCGGACAGTTAGTCTTCGAAACACTGTCCAAAAGTAACTGTTCTTTTGTGTAACGGACATTTCACAGGAGCAATAACCATTAAAAATGGCGGCCGTTAAGCGGTCTATTATTGAATAGTGCCATCCTAAAAACCTGTTGTACACTTACCAGTTCATAAATTTTATCAATTTTGGATCTGGAACAGAACGAAAAATGATTGAGAAATAACAATTAAAACAAGGTACTAAACGGTCAGTTAAATAATAACCTTTTTTTGCTTTAAGCAAACCAAAAAATAAACCTTGTTGACTTTAAGTATGTATCAAGTAAAATTTTCAGTCTTCAATAAGATAATTTAAAGAAAAAAAAAATTATAAATCAGACATAATAAATCTCAATAAGTTATGAGAGGGCTCGATCAAAGAATTATAAACTGTTTATTGTATGTAAATCTTCTATTAGTTCATAGTTAGTCTATCAAGTTTATTTAATTTCATTTAACTGGGATATCGGCTAAGGTCAATGTTAAGATTTTCATCAAATTTATTAATTATCAACATTTTGACGTTTATCAGGCCTGGATGGAAGTAAAATGTTGGATGCCTTCTATATATCTGAGAACTTATTATAATGTTTGTTCCACTGATTGTTAAAACGTATAAAACAACGCCATCTTATAAATTTGATTAAAATGTACCTATCTTTTATTTTTATTAAATTTTACTAAATTTATTTCTCTGCTTGTTTTTCATTAGCTTAAGCTGATAAGCCAACAACTAACGCCTTAATGCGTAGATCTTGCGAGAATACAATAGTGAACTGGGTTAACACTGTAGGCAGTGCAATTATTTCAAAACAACTGTGTCACTACTCTATTTACTTTTTTAAGCCGTCGAAACCATAACAATTAGAGGCACTAGCCAGAACCATTCTTGCTGATCGGCCATGGTTGTATGTTACAGTTGAAACGTCGTCTTCTATTGTGTGAGGGGGCCTGTACTACTCAGCAGCTACCTGGACTGTATACCTGAGCCACCTCACTTACCTTTCCGGTAACCTAGGTTTAGATTGGGACCTATGGTGAAGGAACAATGTATGTGAGGCGAAACTGTATCGCTGCAGCAAGGACCTATCACGAACTTTTCTACATATGTCTAAGGTCACGTTTACAATCTCCCTAGCGGAAATACCTTTTCGTGGATCTGTCTGTCTGGTCTTTATCCTCATAATATAGAATGATTTAGCTGGTATTACCACGTTCGGTATTTTTTTTAATAAAAACGGTATAATGGTTTGGTAAAATATTAAGTACAAATGACATAGGAAGTGTACTTACATTAAGCAAAGGTACTGCCAGCTGATTGTTGTTTGAACAAAACGGTGCTTAAATACACCGCTTTGTTTAATAAGGCTTAATCGACAATGCCACAGTGAAAATGAGAACAATCAAACCAAATCCCATGCTCCGTAATAAATCTTTTTTGTCCGGTGTATTGGGAATCGTTTACTCTAAAATGTTGTAAAAAGATCAAAAACATAAAAATTTGTTTGATTTTTTGTTTTTAGTCCCATTTAGATATCGTTGCTCATAATGCACATCAAATCCAATGTTTATTTAAATAATTTTCGTGAGATGAAGGTTTGCTGTTGAATTATCCAAGAAGAACTCTTTGACAAGCTCAGATATTAGGGGTTTTGCCAACATTTTTCTACGAGGGAGGTACTACGAGGACCAACAGACTGAGGTAAGAAGCTGATATATGATAGGTGTTAGAAAACCGAGCACAGTTGATTTGTTCGAGATAATGCCGTGAATCTAACTACACCCTATTTTCTTACAGGGGTCAGATCAGGATCATTTCAAAGACAGCAGTTGGTTGGAATGGTAGACGGGAGTGGTACCATTTCTATCTTCCAAGTTCCCAAATCCTCGTGGGTGATGAAGTGGATGGAAATTGCACCAAGTCTCTAAAACTCTCAATAATATTATATTTTCAACTTTTACACAGAAATTTTAAATCAATTTAAAGTTCCATTTGACGTCCCATCGAAGCTGAAAATAATAACCCCATTGTAGGCCATACATTACATTCACCGTTATGTATGTAGTATTCACAGTTGACACATGGAAACCCTCAATTCTCTGATAATTTATTTGGATGTTTTCTTTATAGCCATAATTTCAATTAACATATACAGTTCTATAATGGAACGGCCAGAAGGCGATTCCCCCCCTAGGAGGGCTGACGCAGAAGGTTTCCCCACATAAGAAAGCGGAGGACTGCACCCCGAGGAGGTGAAAAAGAGCGAGTGTAGTAAGAAGGACTGGGGGTCTTTGACCGGGTCGGGTAGAAAGTAGGCGAGCCAAGCTTCATCTACCAGTGCGCTCTCTGTCTTCATGTCCATCCTATCCAAGTACTTCTGAGTCAGTTTTAATTAATTACTCCAGTCTCTGACTCATCCGGTTTACGTCGCGATATCATCTATTCAACTCAAAGCCATTATGGGGTATCTTCCCAATATATTTCATAAACGGTTCTCTTTATCAAAAAGACACAATATGCGGGTAAAATCCACTTCTTTTACCGTTTATTATTGAATGAATTAGGATCAAACAAAGAACAAACATCCCTACATCATACTGAAACATATTTGGCGGCTACCCTTACTCCATAAATCCGTTAATTAAAAAAATGGTTAATGACACTAAATTTACGTTAAAACTTTTTATCTATAACATCTCTAAACACATTCAAACGCCGATGTGTCGTACACTTTTAATTTAATATTATCTTCTTAAATTATTAACATTAAAAAAGTACTGTTCTCAAATCTTTTAACAATGTAATATTTTATTGTATGTTAAACTAGGTATATTTTCTAGTAAAATGAGATAAACGAAACTCAAACAAGATAATCTATAATCACACAAAATGATTTAGTATACAGTCTAACACTGATATTTTTACAATAAAACATAAAAGTAGTCCTATAATAAACTTTTTACATGAAATTCTCTTTCCATATCCTTCGCTATAGGCCATAAGTAACATTGTTCTGTGGTCTGTTATGATCTTTATAACTCACAGGTATCAAAGGCTGTTCTTGAAATGATTTAAAAAATGAGACAATTTATTGAGTAATTATCAGAAAAATTATTTAAGAAAGCTTTTCTTAACACCCAGTCCTAGAAGTTGATCCTAGGAAGGACCAAAATAGCATTGTTGTTTATTTTTGCCCGAGTCGAAAGGTAGTACGGATCCGTCTATCGCCAGGTAAGGTTGTCGTGCAGAAGACTACGACTACATTGCCTGCAGTGAATTTTACCCGCTCCACTTAATTAAAGAACTACTAAATCCATCTGGAGGAGGGAACGGGTATAAATCTGAAGGTAAGTAACAGGGAAGAGAAAGGTAGACGAAGACACTAACAAGCCACCCTCTCCGATATTGCACAAGCAGAGGATACATTTGTATGTAAGGACAATTGTACCTCTTCCAGCTGGATAAGTCTCCAAATGGATAGTTCCCATGGCAAGTCGATCAAGGGGTGGGTAGCAATACTGTGACTGGAAAAGGTTGCCAATTATATCCCTTACGCTCCCACACTAATTTGGATCACAGAAGTATTAAAACAAGAAGGAAACAATTAGGTGAGTTGTTAACCAATGAAATGTAAGTAGATTAAATAAGTCAGAAAAGACATCTGTAACAGGGGTCTCGTAACTGGTTTTTTCTTTTACTTTCTTTCATAGCCCCTTTAAATTCACATATAACCATATATAATTATGGTTTAACTATGAACTCGTAACTTGTAAATAAAATCTTGAGAATTGAGGTGGTCGTGTGAATTAAGGTAGACGAGTAAGAATGAATTTTAAACATAAGAAATTGTTCCCTGAGAAATGAAATACCTTAATATACGTTCTACACTGATTTATTTCATTTTTGTATTCGAAAATAACTGGTTAGCCCAACAATTAAATGAGGAAATATATAAAGCCATATTCATTAGTCATTGGGTTTATGTTCCACAAAAATGAAAAGTTAAACTCAGTTTTTTACAATAACGTATGGTTATAAACAATTCTAAAATATGAATGGAAGAATGAACAAAAATAAGGAATTTTGAATAATCCTTATACTGCTGATATTAGAGCTCAAAATAATTGAACATTACTGAGTCACGAAAAAAAATAAATAAAATTAAGCATAAAGTATCGGATAAAGACAAATAATGATTTACTCTTTTGAGTACATGGTACAGAAGATTTTACTGGGAAAATGCACCTTTCTTGCATAGCGCTGGTTTTCACGCTTGGGTACTTCAACAACAACACAGGACAACACTTCTTATTTACAGAACTACACATTACAAGGGTTCACTGCCCGTACACGGAATAGTTTTCCTTAACCACTATATGAAAGCTGCTTATAGGAGAAATAATATGAGATTTTTTTTTTCACGGAAGACAAATACTCGTATGTGATCTACAGTAGACCATAAGATGCGGTAAATATTTAAATAGCAAATGGCAGTTCCTCATGAGTTCCCGCATAGATAATCCTCCCGCAGATAGAAAACAGACGCCGTGTCTGGAGCTGGGAATGGCTAAGCCAAGGACAAGGGGATAAGTTTACTAGTGAGTAAGACACACACAAATAGTACACAAAGAGACGATATGTGGAAAAGTGTGTATAAGCTACCCCCTCCCGGCGGCTATCCACAGGGAACGACCCCTGCCAAGCTCGGTACCCCCCAAGGGCGCCGCGTCAGAGCGGGCCTTTACAGATTTATAGTGCGCAGTCGCGGTGAGTTATCATGGCGGCTTATTTATCCGTGTCTGGGCCGAAGATGTACGTTATCGCTGGTCCCTGCGGTGCACGCTGCTGCGACAGTGTCGTGCATCATCCTCACTGATTAATCATAACTATGGTAATGCACGCCTTCTCCTCCTTCCCCTGCTTTAATCAGGGAAATATGTTAATTTGTTAACCGAGGTCAAAATCTCAGAGTTGGTGAGGTAATGTGGAGGCTATATTTTTCATATCTTCCGAATATCAAATGTGAACTCGATATAAAATAAGATCAGCAGAGACGGACAAAGAAACTCGGGTGAACAAAACCAACGAAACCCTTAAAATATCTGGCTGAGATTCATGTTTTTATGAAAAGTTCCTAGCAGGTTACTATTGGAAATTGTACGTCCAAAATCACGATAATAATAGAAATTGGGTATAGGGGATTTCCACTACAGCGAGGCATGGGCCCAAGGCACACTACTTGTTCGTCTGGGGGATTACAATGGCTCGTGTTCGGTAAGAATCCTGTTGTGGGCCACTCGTTAGTGTAATAACATGAAAAAGTCGACGCCTCGCAGGAACAGCAAGATTATACACTAAGAACTGCGGATGAACTCCTAGGCATCAAAATTATTGACCAGTATCTTGTTTAAAACCAGGGAGGGGTAGGTAATCTTGGGTGGCGAGGCCTGGGAGAGCTGCCTTATCCTCTTTGGCAGTACCAAATAGACTTTTGATGGACAGATCAAGTAAATATATTGTTTTGTCACTGAAAATTCATAATAAAATATGAGCAATTTTACAGTAGATTACATGTTTATTATCCGAAAGAGGTGTAATGTAATCCTGTAGAGATAATAAATTTTAGTATATTCATATTTATAGGTATCTATTATGAAGATGAACTTTGCATAAACCATAACAGGAAAAAAATAAAAATCGCCTATCAAACGTTTATTTTCACCAAAAAGGTCAAACCACCGAGACCTGTTGGTCCACCCTACTGCTACTTTTACCGAGACCCACCATTAATCTTTAGCTGCTCCACAATACCCGCCGGTTCGGCTGTCTATAATACACCTAGCTGACGTCGGTTTGAAGGATCGCTCACGAACGACTGCTTTTGCACGACGGAGATACAGAGAGAGAGGGCATACGGCCTGGTTAAGGCAGCAGCAGCCTACCCCGTGGTTGCGACATGCAGGAACATGGACCCGTTACTCAACCCTTTTTCGTAACAACCTCGCTGCTAGGCTGCCAGAGTAGCTCTTAGCAGGCACAGCTGACATCTTCCTCTTCGCCACAGTGGACATAACGGGGTCAGAGTCCTGCGACAATTCCAACCATCTTGCCATCTTGCAATTTTAGTCATCGAAGCCGTTACATTATAAGCAGAGATATTAGGGACTATAGCAACGAAGCAAATACATAAGAAATGTTCTCCTGCTTTAAGAGTATGTAGGAACTGGAAAGAATTAATCGTACGATACATAAATTTAATTTGACCAGGATATTACCAGGACCATTCTTCAGAAAGAACGATCTCTGGGATTCATCACTGCAAAGAAAACGTAAGGCAATTAAATATTTCATTTTAAAACAGCATGACTCTAAAAGTGAAGACGACACTGTAAGCTTCTTTTAAACTTCAAGAGGGGTTTGGGTTCCAATGAGTAAACCACCACAACAAAATCACCTTACTAAGATAAGCATATCTAACAGAATCACAAACACTTGAACTTTAGTTTTTTCGGGCGCCAATTGTTATGTTTTATATCTGAGGTTAGATTAGAAATAACAAAATTTTCTTTAACTCTTTAATCTGTGACAAATTAATATGTTAGTAACAATTACCATTTACCTTTATAATTATTTATATATTGATCAACTGTTAGTTATTTTCTTCTCACTTCATTCACTACAACACTAAAAAAAAATCTTCAAAACTTCCCAACTTCAAATCTTCATCTAATGCGTCCCTCGGGGATAACCAGCAGAACAACCTCCTAGCCATTTTGTTTTCCAAGCACCCCCTCCTTTTCCCAACTTCAGCTCTTTTCTGCCCGCTAATTTCAAATTTAAATTAAAGGCAAAGCATCTAAATATCATGACAATATGAACAAAATTTATGATCCTGTTGGTGATCTTTCCTGACTTAAAATTTTAGATCCCTTACAACACCTTGTTCTTCAACTGAAGGTGAAATATAAATTTTTATAAAGCTTGTATCGTTTTCGTCCATTCGGAGAATATTTCAACGCATGCAAATGTAAAGAACCGGATTGGAAGATCTTTTTCACAAAACATTAAATCAACACTATCGCTAGTGGGTCTATTTATGTCCCTTGAGGTCTACGGCCTTGCTGAAGACGATGGCGGGAAAAGAACAGGCAGGAAAACAAACCCCTTGGAGATATCTAGGAAGTGATATGAAGGAAGACAGCAGAACTCGAAAATACAAGCTGCTGCAGCAGCGGCGCGATCGGGAGAGGTCGTTAGCATCTCTCCTGCTAATGGGGACACCAGCCTGCTATCTCATAGCTGATGTGTCAGCTCTTCTCATTCGCAAGGACCTATATACTATCTGGTCAACAGATGTCTAAATAGAATTAGGATTTTTTAGAAAAAATATATGACATCAGTTATTCCGAAAGAAGGAGCACGGGGATACTATGATAAGGGTAATTAGTGTACTATGATCGCCACAAAAATATTACCACACGCAAGAGACTTTTTTTCTCTCTCCAAAACCTATTTTAATATAAAAACAAGAGTATATAATGCTAAAACGGTGCTAAATTAAGTTTTAGGAGGCAACAATAATAATATTTAAATGATATTATCTTTAAATGAACTATATCACGATTTTAAACGACTTTAAATGAGTCGTATTACTTGATGACTCAAAGACGAAATACGAACAGTAATTCGGTTCATTATGAACAAAAATTGTTTCATAAATTGGTAATAAAACAAAAGGTCGGAAAATTCTAAGTAGCAAAATACTACCCAAAAATAGTAGATAACATGATCTTCCGTGGTCCATATAACTCAACTAAACTATAATTAAGAATGCATTAAATGGTTATAAAAGTATTCTATAATTATTTATATTAAAAAGATAAATAGATAAGTTGAGAAGGAAGCTTTTTATGACAGAAAACATAACCTACTAAGAGTGACGTAAGCAGTTAGTTATATTTTTCCGGTCAGAGATCTCTAGATGAAAAAATTGTCGTGGATTCAATTCCCTTATGTGTATATAATATTTGTTACGTGATATTCTTTTTTACATAATTCTTTTGCATTAGATAAGTGAAGAGCATTTCTCTTTCTGTTTATCTTGCGTGTATCCCCCCCATCATGTGTAGAAAAACTGAAAACACACCAATAAGGAATATTTACAAATTTAATTGCTAGCACGAGAACTTTTTATGCAGTGAGTAGTAGTAGTAGTTTTGGATAACTCCGCTAAATAATAATTATGGTTTTATACCACAAATAGCCATATTTTACGCAAAACGAAGGTATTGTTTTTTCATCATATTGTTAAAAAGTGACGTCCACCGTTCGAGAGAGAGATTTCTAATCCCAGGTGATTTAGAGGCAGAACCGTTAAGCTGCCGAATACAGCTGGGGGATAAACTCGTCACAAAGGGTACTCAATCAATCACTGGCACATAGATCTGGAATATGTCGGACTAAAGTGGATTATGGATGTAAGGTATCCATGGAGAGGTGTGAAGGACGTGCTCCGACCAGTTGCTAAACATCGAAAGGAGAAAGTTCGCGCTAATATAATGCCCTCACTAGGAAATGTACTTTTGCGGTCGAACGTGATTTCTCCCAGAATCAAAAGAACGATTTACCTTTAAAAGAGAGATATGCATGCGTAAGTGCATATCGATATCAAAGTATCGATTTATTGCGATTCTATACTATAGTATAAGGCACTTGAAGGTTCTGTGATATTAAGTTGTTACCCCATCCTTCACTTAGTGGAGAAAACCAATAATCACTTTAGTTATTTAGAATCATTATTTTTTTCTGTTAAATTAAGAACAAACTAGGTAACAGCTGATAGTCAAGGCGATTAGCTAGTCATTTCACTAATACTGAACAGTTGACTGTTTAAAATATATACTACTGGCCTAGGTATGTCACTGACTGTCATTATTTCTTTTTCATGTAGAAAGGTCATGTCAATAATTAGTCAAATGGCTACGGAGACATATATTGAAATTGTGAATAACTTTCTTCATAACTTTGGTTCATTATTATTATACATTTACTTCCCGAGGCAATGATTGTTTTATTCCTTCGAATAAATTTACG
Source organism: Acanthosoma haemorrhoidale (assembly GCA_930367205.1). Lineage (NCBI taxonomy): Eukaryota > Metazoa > Arthropoda > Insecta > Hemiptera > Acanthosomatidae > Acanthosoma > Acanthosoma haemorrhoidale. The sequence continues at coordinate 19,727,624 of OV884014.1, read as the reverse complement.
CAAAATTTATCTAATTCTCTGTACTGAATATTAGACCGTATAGCAGAAACCGTTTTAAGGTTCCGTCCGTTCTGGTACTGTAATGAAACTTTAAATGGGAATTACTTATCATGATACGAAAAAACGAAAAATACTACCCGCATGATTAAGTGGCATTAATTAATCAACTATTAGTTAATTAAAAAATATATTTTTCTCTCATATTATATTTTCGGCGCCCTTTTAGCATGTAATATGTTTTGAGAGTTTGATGGTATATAATAACAAAAAGTCATTTTCGCAACCCTTGTTTGACGTCTCGCATTCACGCACCAAATCCGTGCACTGGATGTTATGAAGCTGTTGCCTCTACCATAATATTGACATTTACCTACGATTCCCAACTCCAGGACAGGTGTTACTTCACGGGATTTTCCCCCGGTGTTGCATCACAGCCTTGTGTACCCCTCGGACTTGCAAAACCCCGATGCATGGTCGCGGAGAGAAGCTAGGCACCGGCCAACCCAAGGGCCGACGGGGTTGGGCAACGCTATATCCTTTCCAATGGGCTGCCAACCGGTTTTACAACGCCCACGACTGCCCAGAGATAGAGAGAGATCTTTCTTCATAATAGCCATCTTTAAGTATGTGCGCAGATGTTGGACCAACGCGGCTCTAGTGGAGAAAGTGTGCATGCGCAATACAGAGGAGATGGCAGATAGCGCCGGGCAGTTATTAGTACAATTTTTTTTAGAGCGTGTTATGCCAAGATTCAGAACATGTGCTCCATGTCTAGGCAATAGCAATAACAAAATAAAAGACATTTTGGTCAGTTGAGATTTTTTTCATTTTAAGCAACGTCTCGAATATATATTTTTTATATTTATATAATAATAAACATTTTCTATAAAATGTCGATTGGATTATTTTTAACGCCGCTCATACAGAACACATGTACAGTCAAACAGAGCGACAGACGAACGACCTTTGCTTGTTTGAAAGTAGTCCCTTCTGGCAGCTCAGTTTTAAGGAATTCGCTCTCATTTTTAAGAGCTTCATTGTATTTCAAACATCTGATCACGTCAATATTGACTATTAAAATGAATAATTACTAGGCTGCCTAAAAAAACAACAGAATTACGAATATAATAAATCTTTACTACCCAACGAGACGTCGAGGCTTTCTAACAGAGAAGTTATTCCGAAAGTCATTGAACTTTAATGTTTGCGAGGGCTATAATATAATCGGGTGCGGGTTCGTGAGGCTCTGTTTTCATACAGATACACTATCTTTACACATTTCAGAATCTATTCAAGATTTATTTAATGGTGAGGGGTAAGCAGTAAGGTAAAACACTTTCTAATATATTTAAAACAAAAAGGTTTTGAGAGCCACAAACAGAAATGGCGTTTTTATCGTCCTGCCAGATTTTGGTAGCTATAACGGAATATTGGAAGAGTTGGTATTCCAGGACCTACTTGGGTGTAAAAGCATTTCTGCAACATCTATTTCCTCATGAAGCTTGCCCACATGAGCAATAGTAAGTAGCATTACCATTGACAGAGAACAAAGGCTGCAACGTGCATATACTGCCGGTATATGCAAATATAAACTGGAGTCATTAAAGCCGCATATAACATACATATAATGGCGGGTGACTGCAACAGTTCACGGCTCAAGGTGCAAGGCTGCAGGGCAGGCGGTAAGTACAACTTCTTGTCAGGTAGAAGTCACGCGGTCTTCCCACAGATTCAAGGAAGTGCATTTGTCACTTAGTCGATCAGAACAGAATAAATTTTTAAAACAAAACAAATACCCTGAGTAGAAGCTTCTCAAAATGGCAGCGCGGATGATTACTTTATGAACGATTCATTCCTAAACAATGTTGCCTAGATACCACACATATTTCGAATACAAATTCAGAAGATATTTATGTTTTGAAATATGTTCTTTCTCTTCCATAACATGTGAAATATTTAATGCAATAACTTAATAAAATTTGGGTCCATTACCTTCATGGACATTTTATTCTTCATCCAACAAAACACGAAAACTTACAAGCTTGATCTTATGTTAGAATATGAACTCATAAACAAAAATACGCATTGAAGTAGGCCTATTTAGGGACACTGAGTAGCCTTGTTGAGCATATGAAGACCACATGTAACTAAGGTTACATCACCAGTTCGTCAGAGGCTCTGTTAATCAGATATCTTCATTCTGCATTCATAAGAACTCAGGGCACATGTATGAACTCATATGATATATTACTACAAACAAACTATCTATCTAAAACTGTTATTACATATTAAACTGTCATGAGTCGGATAAGAAACAAGATGCAAGAGGCCACGTGTCACAGAAAACAATAGAACAGCAGCAGTAGAAAGATGCGGCATTCTTTTCTTTGTTAATTATAATACAAAGTGGTTCATGAAAATAGAATAAATTATATATATATATTATGGCCCTAGGGTTTGGCAGCGAGGAATTTTTAATTTCCGGGTGTCTTCAGCTCAAGGATTTCTCCTTTTTAATAATTTCTGAGCCAAAAGTGGGAGGCCCTTCTTTCATACAAGTACAATGCAATCGTTTTTTGTTTAGCAATTTAAGATTACTGTGCTCTGATTTTTCCATCATGCTAAAGGGCACATAAACTTATAAACTTCGTAATAATCCCACATAAATGGTACTTCATCGGTTATAATGATACAAATGTGCAAATCCAAATATTTCCCATGATCCAAAACATTCTCCCATTATATTAACTGTTCGATTTCCATTAAAAATATTGAGTAGAATGGAATTAATAAAATTCATTAATGACTTCATGTTAACAGAAGGAGTGATTTGATATATTCGTGATCAATGTCTAAAAGATCTACCCAAGTTCGACAACTATTTATACTCTGCTATACCCCTGCGGATGTGAAGAATAGAGGCCGAGGATGAGGAGATTTGGCAACACTGGTGGCGGCGAGATCGATGGAGGGGGTGCAGAGGGGCTCCACCCCCGAAAGTTAGTCACGGCCGGCCCCAGTCAGGGGTGGCTTCTGAAGCATGGTTGTTGCAATGAGCATGGCTCTGCATTTATGCCAAAACTGCATGTGGGAATAGCTGAGACCTTTCTTCTATGAATGCTCTCGCACATGACTATTAGCTCTGTATCACCTCTACAATAAAATGAACTTGCTAACATTCTGTAATGGTTTGGAACAGCACTGAAGTAAATACTACAAAGAAAATGTCCAAAAAAAACCTTATCAGACTTTAAATAGAAAACAAATACATTTATTATTATACGTTTTCCAACCTCTTTCTATCCTCTAAAATATCATTAAGGTGGTACAAAACTGTTGGAAGCATAAACCAACTGATATGGTTCGTGCATGGATTCCTACCACCAAGAAATACTAGTCTAATTGAAAAACAAAGAATTCAATCTTGGACTAAATAATAATGAGTGTATGTGTTTGGTAATTCAAAAAGCCTTCCGTTGTTTTCCGCCAAGACAAAGATTATTAGATCTGACTTTAACGGGACAACCTGCTCATTTATGACGGAATTATATGGTGCAAGCAATAATGGCTACATACTAAGATTTACTAAACCGAGGCATGCCTAGATGGAATGAACATAAGTGCATTGGGCGCAATGATGTGTAAACGATAATATTCGATTGTAGTCAAACGTAGTCATCTCAATCAAAACATGTAGTTACTCTTTAAATTTCATATACACAGAGCTTAAGAAGTTGCAATAAACTCGAAAATGAATTAACATCATGTGTGGTGAATTGTGTTGTGGCAACAGTGCTCAGTTGAAAATCAAACTGCAAACGCTATAATGTGGCAACACTGTTCCCCGCCAATAAATCTAAGCCGCCATATAATCAAAAGTGTGGACTGCGAACTGTTTCGTCCCTGCCTAGCTAATAGAATGAAAGGATTCACAAGATAGAACCACTTCTGAAACGTGTTTTATTGCAATCTCTTCAAAGATAAAAAAATCCATTTGCTATGCTCTACTCTGTAGAAAAATATAATATACCAGAACGTAATAGGCAACTATAATTTTAAACGATTATTGTTATTACAAAGAGAGATTTATACGTCTCTATTGCGCAAGACGTAGTCACGAATTGAGTTGTGAATTTATTAAGTGTTTATAACAAGGAAAAAAAATAAGAAAATTATCATACAAATCAGGTCAAGAGTCAAGGAACTCTTAGTTGTTCTTAAAATACAATCTGTGCAGATTTTTATTTTATGTTTTATATCCGTTGTGTAGTGAATGTTGCTCTCACCACAGGACCAAGAGATTAAGAAATATAAAAAAACTATGTACTAAGCAGTTTGCACGTAACCAAATCAAGGGATGGATGGAGTGTATTATAGAATGGTAATACGAAATTCAGATGCAAGGATCATCGTCGCCTAAGGGGAAGCTAATTCTACTTATTGAGGACTGTTACATAAATAAAAGAGCTTCTGCACAAATAACAAAGATACGCAGAAGAAAAAGCTATTCATCACTAAATGGTTTACTATTTCACAAATATTTGGACGAAGTACGAGTTATTGTTGGATTTGTACACCACGTAGGGAAAACAGTTAAAAATGAACATCTGCCGTGAGCCAGCTGCTTTTTCGGTCTCCAAGGACCATCATAATAAAATATTCAGAAATATATTTTTCAACGGTTGTCTCGAATGAAAAATAGTTATTTGAGTAGTTGTACTCTTACAGTGCAGTTGGTTCGTAATGGCCTCCCCCAATAGCCACCCAAAATAACAAACAAATAGCGTATTTACTCTAACTTGACTTCAGAAAGTCATCACATCCTTTCCTGGCCAGAGTAGAAACGCTGAGTACATTCTAATGTTGCTTTACTTTGGTCCATATCATAGTGCGGGACAGTAGCTCATCAATTGCACCCCCCCCCCTCCACCCAGATCAATTTAAATAATTCCCAGAGCCTGATCGTTTAAAACAAACTAATTTGAAATACACATCCTAGCTACGACCCCCCATTCAGAACTAACGGAATAATTCATTACCTCCCATCTCCCCTCCTGCCTCTGTCTCCCTTGGGAAGGCTTCGCTGGCTTAGGGGAACGATTGTGTCCGCGTTAACTTGCGCAGAATATATTTATGAGGCTGATACCAGAATGGGGCAGTTGACAATACGACAGTACAATAACGATGATAGAAAAGAATCCCTAGCATTTAACATTGACTGATAAAATTTCAGATATGAATTAATATGAAAAAAACTAATTGTGAAACATCCGCTCTTCAGCACTACCAACTTGCTTCAAAACTAAAGTCATCGGAACCAATGGTCATATGTACAAGAACAGAATTTTCATTTTTTATAGGTTAACCTCGGGCATATCTCTTAGCTCATTCAACCAATTGAGATTTCTAAATGAAGTTTAAACTTTTTCTTAGAACACACTCTGTGAAACTGGGTCTTATAACACGTATAAATTTTTCTATAGATAACTTTCTATTCTCCACAAGAGAAGATGGTCGCTTTGTATCTGTCAGTAATCCCTCTATCCAACGACAAATAGTTTATCGAGGTAATTGCAGGCAGAAAGCGTTTGAAATATGGCATTTTTCGGGTACACGTGAAGGAATAAGCTTTGAGCCTCCTCAATTAGATTTGTGACGTATCGAGTTAATAAAAAGAAAAAAACTGTTTCCTCGATATACCTCTACGTGACAACATTCCTTAACTAACTCTTAAACGTAACTGACCTATGCAACGTGACACGAGAATATTTTACCGGCGAACATGAGCGAATGTACGCCCGATCCGATGTGCATTGGCGACACCTACCTTCCACAAAAGGTGCACGCCACGTCAGAGAACAGGAAATGTAATCTAGAAGTGAAACTATGAATCGATAAGGGTTGAATGGAGGGTTGGTAGCCCTGACAGATGTGGCAACGCCGCAGTCCACGGCCGCTTGGATCGATGGGTAGGCCTCTCCCCTCCCCCACAACAATCTAGCCCCCCCCCACTATGAGGCAAGTCGAAAACACACACATCCACATTCCTTCTCATCGTAGGACATAATCGTCAAGTCAATAATAATAAACCATTAATAAGAGAGCCAATCTGGAACGGATAGCTCAAGTGCATCTAACGCAGGAATGCAATTATATATTATGGAGATCTATATACATTGGTCTAACGACACCATTATTTTAATTACTGGAAGAAATGGTTTAGTGCTTAGCGTAACTGCTTCAAGATAATAAGGTTTTGTCTTAAAATCCTTTCATTCATCAAGACAGTTATAATTCATTCATTTCCATAAATAGAAATGGAACTAGAGCACTAAACAGTACAAACTTAGAAATTCAAGCAACATGGATACAAGCTATGAAAATAAGACAACATACAGTCGTTACTCGAATGCTGTAGTTTTTTTTTTTAGATAACTAATTTTCAATTGCATCAAATTAATGAAAGGGGAAAAAAAATAGTCGATACATATAAAAAAATCTATTTTATTTCAATCATTTTACACTTTAAAGCATTTCAAGCAAAATACCATAGTGAATACATATCAATTTAATATATTATCCGTCATGGGATCCGACCGTAAGTCCTTCGTGACAACTACAACCAGTACAGCAAATTTATGTCTGTTGTTAACAAAGAACATTTCTCCATATTCGTATTTTATAGAGTAGTTTCTCTACATCATAATACTTTCGTGGAGGAATTTCCGAATGCTATTTAGGTGCTTCAATTTCTTTTAAAATTTTCGATTTTACTTAAAACTAAAACTTTTAATGCGAGCTTTCTATAATATCGATAACCTTCAATATTCTAACAGCGCCATACATGGTAACCTGGTTTAATGCTGACTGATAGAGAAGGTTACGTTTGCCTAAAGATTTAAAATGTTCACCTATAGTTAATGGTCTAAGGCGATAGTTCCACACACAAAGCCATTATTACAGATAATCCAAAGTCTTGTAAAACATTGGCATATCATAAGGTCACGTTATAACTGTCAATGATTACTTTTTATAATCATTGATAGATATCATTATTTTGTTTGAATATGCACTTGGTTTTTTCAAGTTTTCATACCTTGTAGTTCAGTGAAGACATATCAACTATAATTTATTTTTTCCTTTCTTCTTAGAGTGATCCGGACATGGTGTAAACATTAAAATGATAGGTGAGAGAGATATGCTGGGTTACTTCCCGCCCCCCTTGCATTATATCGACCGACCTGCGATCGAAGAGGTCTCCCGGGGAACAGGGATCAAACATAACCGGAAGGAATGCTGTTAGCGCCCAATATCGAGAAATGACCAAGATCTTATTTAAGAGTGATGACCTGCTCCTTGAGGGTGATTTTAATTGCAGGGGGGCGAAGAGGGCACTGGCTGAGAGTAGATATTCAGCGATGGAGAGTTCTTTGGATGTTCCTCCACTGCGGAGCTAACGGTGTCCTCTTTGTGCGGCGGAGGATGCCACAAGGAGAAGATGACAATGGACCGAAAAGAAGAGGTTCTAAGACAACTGCATCAGATCAGATGGGACCTCCCGTCGATCTACAGGCTTTTGTCTACTCTCTATTGTCGCTGCATAAGAAAAAATTACTTCTATGTCTTGTACTTATCTTTTAGCGGGCAGCATATTTTGATCAAGTATTTTGGCAGGGCGAACATACAGGCCATGGATGTTGAACAACGACTGGAGTAAAAGTCTTCAATAAATATATACAACTGCCTATGATTCATTCATACTCATTCTTTCAAAAATTTGCTATAATTCCTAAATCCTCCCAGATCCATGTTTAAGGCTAAGTTTCGAAGCTTCGTTCACTAGCCACAAACAACTTATTGAAAGTAAGTCAGATAGATGTATTAACATGTAAGGATATGATATGAGAGGAATATCAAAACACTGTTTCTTTCTCTGTTCTTTCGCAGCCTCCATGCCTTTACCTTGGAGGATTAGCGTCAACCCATTCCTCTGAATCATAGGTACTGTATCAAGTGAATAGCCCTATGTCCAGCGGTTCCGCTAGCTCCAAAAAAATGGTAGTCAGTTAATAGGTAGGATGAAGTCGGACTGTATGGGATCAATGTTTCTACAAGACTATGTGATAATATGGGAGAAGGGAAATCAAGAGCTCGCAAGGGCAGGGATGTTGCACGAACCTTGAAGAGCTATGGCTCATCTAATTTTTTACGGGAGCTCAAACTCCTGATAGTAACTAGCATAAAATATACTTGGGAGAATAAGATTCGTTATGTATTCAAGTCAGACACTACATCTAGCTCCGTGGAATAGGTACATCGTTCGACTTTTCGACAACTCTCATTTCTAGTTATTAATTTTTCGACATAACATAAATAATTTCCATCTCGCAAGAACCCATCACGTGGTGGTTCCTACCACCTAATACTTGTTGAATGCAACCACCGATAACAATGCTTCCAAGTTTATGAATGTTTTATAAGAAACTATTGATAATTATTGTCACCTTTCTGATGAATTGGAATCCATTCTTGTTCGTAAGGTTTCAACTGCCACAATTACTTTCTTCGACACGAAGTTAATTTTATTTTATTGGTTGCAATTTCCTTTATTACAGCAACTATCAAGACTTTATTCTAAATACCGTTTTAATATATCATTATTAACTTTACAGTCTCATTACATTAATGAAACTATGATCATACGCAATTGCGTGTGACTAATATGTAGAGGGAGGCAAATGAATATACCTAAGTCAAACATAGATGTAATTATGATACTTTCCTGACCCGAACGAAGAGATTCTTTTTAGTTACTCGTTATTTTGAGGCAGTTCTATTCTGCATGTGCTACTTTCAAACTTCCTTTTTTATATGAATTGAAAACCAGTCCATGAAGATTTAGTTCAGCAAACTTTTCCATAAAATTATTTCCTTGTGATGCTATATTACTTTCCAGGAATTTCACAATCGACTAAAATAGCACCTCCACAATTTAAATACTTGTGAGTGGTTTGACGGACACAACAATGGAAGTACACCATGCTCCCGTGAGCATAGTAACGAGACTGTAATCACCCCCCCTTTCTAAACTTTAAATATCCAAGATAGTTAATAACATTACAATGATAAAATAGCCAGGAAAACCGTTGATGTTTGTTTAGTTTCAAGCACGAAAGATAATCTCCTCATACTATAAACAAGATGCTATGATGAATGCATGGAGATGGAATAGAAAATTCTTGACCTGGAACAGACAGAAACCTTGTTTCCCATTAGGAAGGGTAATTGTCCAGGGGTTCTGGAGAAAATCACAGTCCCAGGCTTCATAGGCGTGGGAAATACTGGAACAATCGCTACCAATTGAATACTTCTCCAAAATGGTACAAAATAAAATATAAGTAGATACTAACTGTAAATAGCCTTGGCTTCCTTTTTTTTTTACATTGTTTAACCGTCATTGCTCGTACCTTATCGATTTAAACTATCGAGTTGAGACAAATTTTAAAAATCTGGCAAAACAGGACTAAGTAGTGGGGCGTTGCCTTGGTAACGTGGAGTTTTCTATTTACAATCTCCAAGGCGTTTCCAAGTGATTAATTATGAAAGTATCCTTCATAACATTTGTAGTGAAATTTACATTTAAAAGGATGAGTATATAGGTGAACACGATATAATTGCCATTTTAAAACTAACACCATTTTGACATTTTAGTTACCATAATATAATTGCAGATTTAAATTAAGTTTTATGGGATTAACAAATATTGTTATCTTCTTATAAAATTGCAGCTCAAGCTCATGTTCTTACAACTGCCAGAACAGGCATGCAGACAGAAGTGAATACATTCTGGATTTTCTGGTCTAGGGTGTATTGTATATATATATATATATATATATATAATTACTTTTGAACAAACGGAATTCGCCAAGTGTCCTTGAACAGGAGGAAGTGTTGTACCACCTGCTCAAAGGTTCCTTGATAACTGCGTGTTTATCGCTAACACACAAGACTGAGTAACCCATTTGAGCCAACGTGTGTATACTACATCAAGTTTATAGGGTTGTACCAAATCCCCAGGTCTTCTTTGCATTTTTAGTTAATTCCTAAATAAAATATAGACTTATTTTATAAAATATGTTCTCACTAGTAATAGAGTAAAATCCCCGCGACATGAAGGATCTGGGTTATACTTCATAGAACACTGTATTCCCCCCCCCCCCCCCCATTGCAACCGTTCAAATAGATTAGTTCGCCCTAAACCGCCTATGCGAAAACAAACAGGAAGAACCGGTCCCAGAAGACATCTTGTGACGTCCCATTTTTGCTTCTTATTCTCTTTCGAAGAAACTATTGCTGTGCCCTCGATAGTAAGTAGTCCACAGAAATCACCACACCACAGGCCTTTTGTCCCCCTCCCCCAAAACAAAACCACGATAAATATGGAAACGGTCCTCTCAATAAAACATTATGAAATGTAACTTCAGGCTTGGGTAAAACCGAACATTATACTTATGTCACAAATTAAATGTATTTATTTATAAATTTTTATACCCGTTAATTGAATTATGTCTTTGGCGGCATGTAGTTTATGTTACGTGGGGTCGTAAGTTATGTCGTGGAAGAGCATTTCCGAGCAAAATGTTAAAATTTTTAGAGGAAATATATATAGAGAAAATTAAAGTTCAAACAACTAGGAATACTAAGATAATTTGTTTTATAGCATTATGATACCGGGTGCGAGTTGTCAGTTTCAAAATCAACAACTCAAAGCTTTTTTTAAACTAATTTCTATAAGATTCCCATGACAAAATAAATTATTCGATTCAATCTCTGAAACAAAATTTTAGTCGTATCAGTAGAAGACAATAATTTCAGAAAGCCACAATCAAATTTTATAAAGGGTTCGATACTCTAATTAGATGAAACAGTCAAAATGTAAACGTTTCATTTTTTCGACAGTACAGAAATATGTAACTACGCGTAAATACAATGAATTTTGTAAGGAGAGACGTGTGACGAAAGTAATTATGAAAAAGAACAGAAGAGAACTAATTATAGAAGAAAGCAAGTTAGTTACCTTGACTTTATTCGATACTTAGTCGCCTAACGTACATATTTTTTATGACTGGTAACGTTTTCGTACAATATTTCGAGTATTTATTCTGTAAATACAACAACCTCCCCTCGAGGTAAGCGAAAGGGAGGGTATAAGACGACGAACTATAAATAGAAGGGTTGTACAGAAGGGATAAAGGGCGCTTTATTATTACCTGGCCGTTTTCCTATTGTTTACTTCCTAACGATAGTATTATAAATGAACTCTTCCAGCAACAGTTTTGCATTTTAAGTACAATACTAAATACTACAAACATCTAGATTGATAAAAAATGAAAATATCAACTAAATCTGACGAGAATAGTTTTGAAAAATTACTTTTATGTGGTGTGATTGACAACTTTTCAATATCACTAAGTTATTATTGAATTGTTTAATATTCTATAGAGTGAGACAAAATAGCGTTGTTGTTAGCGACTCGAAAAATTACAGGGTTCTTTTTTAGTGAATCGGAATTTCTTTTATTGCTTGCATAAAAATTTAATCATCACGTTTGTTTTTTATTAGTGGACATTACTAATCGGAAACAGTCATGTATTGAACTTACAGATGCTAATTTGACTTTTTTCTTTACACATTTGAAGTGGAACATTGAAACTCGTGGTCAGATTTGATCAGAACTTTTGAAATATAATTTTATAAAATACGAACCACAATTAACTGGTTTGATTTCCATGATAGGATCATTCGGTTGATAAATGCCTAGAGGCAATAAGCCGACCAAGATCATATAACATGGGCTACATAAACAACTCAGTTTTTGAATTTATTAGATGTTTTTGTTGCTTGATACATATATCTGTGATGCGTTGATGAGTTGATGATGACGAAGGTTAACCATACTCACCACTGTAGACATTGACTCGAATTCTCAGGGCTTGGCAAACACAGCATTAGGATGGCTAACGTTTAAAAAATGGTCACTTTCTTAATATAATTCCGCCGTTACATAACTACCTGAGTCTTGAGTACATTACGTAATCCCAACCCCGCCATTATTTTAATCCCAAATTAAAAATAAGACTGACATTTTGGTAGCAGTTCTATTTCGAAAACCAACGAAAGAATACGTCATATATTGATAATTGTCAAAAATTAAAACGTAAGTCGTCGAGTCAACAGAAGTTAAGAGGGTTAGAGATAGGCCCAGTTTAAGATTAGATAGCCAAGTCATTTACTTGTGTCTCGTCCATTTATCTATTTTCTCTTTTACTATACGCAACTCATCCAGACATTCACTAGTCGATACTACATGGTATAGTATAAGTGGAATAAACTTTATGATAACACATTTTAGAGAACATAATATGGTATTTATAGTGCAAAATTTGTAGAAATCCTACTATAGATAAAACAAGAAGATGTAAGAAGAAATATTATGACTTTGTAGACAGGAGAATTCGCAGAGGTGAAGAAATTTAGCCACGTGAACTTACTCCAACCCCCACTCCTTCTCCATTACCATTACTATGCATTCCAGTTCACCTCAGCTGCCAGACATCACTAAATATCACAATAGAAAGAAAACAATAGTCATAATAACAAGTTTGAAAACAGTATGTATACATTATAAAAAGTGTTTCATGGATAATAATAAGGTTTATTTAATCACAAAGTATAACTACACATATATTGGTATTTGTGAAGGTAAACTTGCCTGGGATAGTTTATCAGTAACTCCGGATGGCAGTTACTACAGTAGTATGGTTCAAAGGGAAGAGCACTTCCCAGTATTGTACTACACTTACCCGGAAAGGTAGTATTCACACTTCCATTCATACCAACTCATTTGTTATTACCTCCAGCTTAATAACAGTTGGGAATATTGGCGTTTTTATTAAGTAATTACCTCAGTACAGACTACTTAATCCAAATAAGCTGAAAAATAATAAAAAAATATTTTTCAAACATTTCTTACCTTTTGAAGTGGTCTCTGATTCTATCTTCGCGGATGTTATCCGGCAAATTTCCTACCCAAAGGTGTCGAGTCTCCCTAACCATCTTGTTCTGAACTCTTCATTTGGGACCTACTATCTCACGTTGCATTCCACAAAAAAAATTAAAACCAGCACTCACATGCACATTGTTGTGGGGGAACAACTTTTTAAAAACCAAAATAAATTTTTTTTTACATTTAAAATTAACTAAAAAAAAACTTGTGAACTGAATATTTTTTTTCTTTTTATGACCTGGAGCACTTTTCACACTTAAAACACACTGTAACACCTTGTCGTGTAATTAACATTTATTGTAAACGATGAGTGGAGGCATTTGGCCGAGGTATACACACTCACTCTACCGAAGCACAGACCGAAGAATGGCTGGTGTGTTTACGAGGAGAGCTGAAGGCAGCGCCGCCATTGGGCGAGTCCACTGTAGAGGGGCCGGGGTGTGTCCTGATGTAGATCCGGCAACCTCGCACCCCCCACCAGCGATGGAACAAGTGCATGGATATTCTCTCTACAGCACAAATAGACCTCACATCTCAAGGTCCTCGCCTACCCAGACTGTACATTGATAAAACGTCTGGGCAAGAAAGGACGAAACATCTTAAGGAAGGAAGGGCAATCGTCTCTCTGTGTGTGAATAAGAGTAGAGTAGAGTAGTTAGTTTGGATAGCGGCTTAGATTTCTGGAAGAAAAATGATAAGTTTTAATCAATTTTTTTAGACGATGATTCGACATGTTCTAGTGTGAGTTGGAAGTAACATGTCACATTTAAACGTTGTATCCCAGATGCAGACATGCATACCTAGTACGTTGAATCGTCTATGACTCACAGTTTATGGATGAATCGTCTGCCCAGTTCATAGTAAAGTAAATGCACAGGTCACAATTTGGCCTTCTCCTCCCTGCTCGATTTAAAAGCAGTAAAGGTGAAGGAATTCGCATTAACATCGTTACTATACACTATACAAAGTATACCATATTAATCCAGGTATAATAGATGGACTTTATTGTTCTTAACAAAATCAACATGAAAATTGGGGTGCTTTTCAAACATCGATAAAATGCTTCCTAAAATTCCATTTTTTTTCTTCAATTTGTCTTTGTTAATGATTAAAGTATGTTTGATTTCTGGATAAACGAATAATCAGTTTAGAAAAATATGTATATTATAGAGGTAACCATAGAAATTCTCTGAATGTCAAGAAGTTAGTGCAGGTAGGGTAGTAGTTGACTAGAAAAAATATGATTTATCAAGTAATTCGTTCCTTGAGATCCATTTTCCTCCATTCGTTGCCACCTTCTTCATTGTACAGACGCGTGAGAGGTAGGAAGGTCGCTCCAAAACATCAGTTAAGTAACTATTAAAACCTTTTCCTTTTCTATTGTGTGAAAACGTGAAACATATTACTAGTTTGAAATAGTGAAAAACCAACGAGTCACTGTGTTTTTTCTGTAATTCGTCAGGAGATTTAGTGAAAACCCTAAAACAAGAAACGATTATGACAATAATAGAAGCTCCACATAGAGCAAAAGATGAACTTACTGAGAAGTTTGATAAAGTGTACAATTCGGTTCTACAACACAATGTGTGGCGGAGTTATGGAGGAAAAAATAAAGCATCGAGAAATAGCAGTAGTAAAATAATTAGAACAATCTACTGCTACTTCAGCAGTACAAAGTATACTCTATACTATATCAATGATTCAAGTAGTTTTAGTATTCGTCATTCTGGAAGGCTTTCTGGAGAAAATGAATCAAAATTAAAATGCTGGATATGTGGTAATTTCACCAAAAAGAATTAAAAAAAGCCTTTCTTATTCTCCGAATTGTCTGCGCCCGAAAAAATTGACGATACTGCACATCAAAAAAAAGATATTTTTACTCAAATAAGCATTTTGTCAAAAACCTGAGGAACTCTTTGCTAGATAGTCATTTAAATTGTAACCGTACACACATAACATTACGAAGAACGTCTGCTAACAAGCCAGGACAACCTTCCAGTAAAATTCCTGAATAATTACTACAGATTAGGTTTGTATAAGCTGATGAAAGAAATTAAAGATCAATTATCACAATGCTCATTTGACGTATCTTACTTACTTGGCTAAACGGTTGTATGAACTAAATGAAATCGAGGATTCAGTAATAGGAAATAAAGTTGGTAAAATCACTTTCATCTTCAGAAAATCAGAATTTCAAACAACTCAACAAATATTCCAGCTGGTAATAAATAATGCTTTGGGAGCAATGGAAATAAATTACAATTAGTTAAACTTCTTTGCACCTACTCTTCAGCATATAGACAAGTTAAAGAAGACAACGAACTGTGCAATTGCGGTGGATTTGATTTAGTGTTCCAATCAAATTACAAGGTGGCTCTTTTTCAGAGGTTTTAGCATTGAAATCAAACCACATAGGAGATTCAAAGATGTTTTGTCACATATTCCATGCATCAAAAGTGTCATGTGCTGAAATTGTTATTATTACAAGTGCCGGTTTTATTTTATTTTAGTGATTTATTTTTGGCAAACATTAGCTGTTAAAGTGTATGGTTCGATGGCTCGCATCAAAAGCAACATGTCCAAGGTTGTTTGCATTAACTGGCTGCGACACAACTAGTCGACTGGGTACTAAAAAAACAATGCTTAAAAACTGCTTCACTCGATTTTATTCAGAGGGTACTTGCATCTTTTCGAAATAAATTTCTGGATTTGGAAAAATTTCATAACCTTGAAAATGTGAGCACATACCTATTTAATAAGCAGAAAATGACAGCGATTTAAGATATAAGCTAATATCACAAAATATTAGATTTGGCTTAAATTTATTATAAGTTATATGTACATCTGATGGATTGTTTGATGGCTTTAGCACAGACATATTTATGGAAAAAATCTTCACGAAATGGCACGTTATTGAGCCTTATTGATTTTACTTTGGCTATGAATTACGCGAATCAGACTTGTGCCCAAAACACCTCTGCCGGAATCTCTTATTAATGCTTGCAAATGTAACCCGGATTGCCACACTATGAGTTGAAATTGTAAAAAATTGGGTTTAACTTGTATTTCTTTTTGTAAATGATTGTATAAATGTATTATTATAACATCAGTTTTTTTGTGACAATACATACTTAAAATGAAATTTTTCAGTTTTTCTTTAATCAATAATTTATTTTTACTTTGTATTGGGGGGGGGGGGTCCCTGCCTAGTGAACCTAGACCATGGTCATTCATTTTAACAAAAGGTTCGCATTGTCCATGTGCGCAACATATGTATGAATTTTCTTACTTATTTTTCTTCGTCTAATTTAAACATAATTTTCTAGATAATGAATAAATAAAACAATAATAAAAAGAAATTAAAATAGATAAAAAGAAAAAAATAACTTTAAACAAAATATCAACGGATAGACATAATTTCGTTCAAGTGGAGACGTGAGGCACACCGTGTCAAAGTTTTTAGTTTTTTTTTAATAATAAATAACAATTTTGCTGCTTAATTTTATAACCTGCTATCTTCCCTAAAAACTATATGTTTTCTCAAAAAATGTACGTTCCAAGAGTTACCTCCTAGTAATAAAATTTACCTTATTGATTGATAGCTTGCAATGTAAAAAAAAAAATAAAATGGAGGGATGAAATTTCTGGCAACGCCGAAAACTTTTAAGTTAAATGCCATTAAAAGTCATTTTCGTTGCAAAAATGCACTCAGCGGTTTTTTCACATTCGCTTCCCTTCAGCACCCGGTCTAAGTAGTGAAAAGGCTAGGTTCTCAGAATACGGACGTTTGGGTCTCTGCAGGTAATAACCGCCATTATTGTTTCCTGGAAACCCCCCAGGGTAGGAAAGCTGTTCTTTTTTCTGAGCCAACTTTTTTTCTATATTTAACTTGGCTTCAATTCTGAATCAAAGAGTCCTAACCACCAAATTTTTAATTAAAAATGATGTGAAAAATTTGTTCAATGCTAAGCTTTCCAGGAATAGCGACATGATATCAGCAGTTCTTATTGATCTTCCTAGTTTTTGAAATTTCTAGTCACACACTGCCAACGTATTTTTTCAAGAGAAAAATTGACTCTCTCCAACACCCCTTATACACCGATAGGGTGGTTAAGTGAACTAAACTTGTACATTGTATGAATTGAGTAATTCAGTTCAACAAACCAGAAATTGCAGAATATTACGTGCATACCTTTTGAAAATTTACATTCTAACTGTACAGGAAAGTTATATCATTTTAGTATACATATCTGCATTAACGCAATAGATTTGGTCTAATTTAGCGACAATATCACCCTATTAAAGTAAATAAACTTTAACATTTAATGTATGTAGTAATGAACTTTATATCTTTTAAGGGGTTTCCTTGTGGCAGTAAAAATAATGATGCAGTCCAATTATTATGTACTACCTGTTGGTCTTAAAAGGTGCTCAACACCCAGATTTATAGTACTGGGTAATGTTGAAGTACCATCATAATTTTTATACGTAAAATAGTTGTAAAGGATATCATTGCATAAAAGGTTTTAATGAAGATTACATCAGCATTGAGGTTTGAGTATTGCAATTTGCAACTCAACATAACAGAATTGAAATTTGCACAGTTTGAATCGAGGCTGTGATAGTACTTTGTTTTTCTCTGTAACTGATAATTACTAATATTTTTTTGGTTTATGTATAGACTTCTAAATAAATTACTAGTACTCATGTCAACACAGAACTAACCCTTCGGAGGAAAGTGGTTATTAAATCTATTTATTAATTATTAGTACTGGCCAATTGGCCCTAGCTATATTATTCATGTTTACAACCAATTGTTAGGACTTAACCATTTACTATCTCTTTGTGTTAGGGAAAGTTATTTTACATATATTGTTATATCATTTATTTTTATATTTATTGTTAAGTGACATATTGTAACAATCAACATAACTTTATCCACTTATCTAAAATTTATGATAAATCTGCATAATTTAGCCACATTTATATTTCAATTGTTTTTTTTTTAATGATCATGGCAGTATTATTGCAATCCGCCTCAGGTGGAGGTACCTTTAATATATAAATAACCAATCTTCTACTCTTTCAAAGAATTAAAGAAATTTAGCGATTGTTGTCTCCACAACTAGATTAAACCCTAATTTTTCTGTATATTACCTTATTATAATTAAAAATTTTTTGTGTAATGTAATAATATTTTAATTAGTAATGATTTAAATATTATAAGAATGCACACTCTAGTGTCTACATCTGAAACTACTGGGAACTCAGGTTAAATTATTAGTAATATGGAATTTTATCTTAGCGATATATATATATATTTTTATTTCTCACATATAAAACATTATTTTTTTAGAATTTCATAATTATCCCTACTACATTTTTTCACATTTACATAGTTCCTTTTTTATAAGATATCCAATGTGTATGTGTGTGTGTATGTATACATATATATACATACATATATACATACACATACATACAATGTAATAAAAAGAATTTAATCAACATGCATACTGTGATATAAATAGCATGAATGTGTAAAGGTGCTATTTATCACGAAATATTTAAAAATTACTTTTATGATGCTTATGTATATATACATATATGATGTATTTACATAATCCATACAAATGAGCCGTTAATCAACGCCTTTGTGTATCTCCCTCTCCCTTTAAGTCTTATTATTTGACGATAAGCTGAGGATTTTATAACTTGAAAATAAAATGAAATCTTCTTTCAAGTCAATATCTGTAACCAATAGCAAAGTTGGTATGTAAAAAATTGTAAAAACATTTAAATATTAATCTATACTATCGATAGTAGATCAGAATAATTATTTATAAAAAAATATGACTGGATTTTTTTTTTAAATTTTCCATCTCATCCAGCACAATATATGCCTGTAAAGATGCTATTCATCATAATAGTCAGAATTTAAGGCTAATTGCATCTAATTTATTTACTAATTAGCAATAATTATGGTTTGAGATATCAGTTGAAGGACCACTTTTTTTATCAATATATATACCACTATTTGTAAGATTATAAAATGAATGTCTAAAAGTATCGAGAAAGAATTAAATGGAAATTATACACTCCATTAATTTACAATATAAAATTAAGTTGTGTTGTTAATATACATATATATCATACTGATATGATTTGTTTTTGATTCCACCATTGGAAAGTTCATAACAAATTTAAACTGAATAATCATTAGGCAATGACTTTCCTTCTAGTTTTTATATTTATTTATAAAAAAAACTACAAATAAGACAAATGTATTAAAATAATATAATAAAACTAAATTGCTTGGACATCTTGATGAATCATACCATTGAGATTTGTTCCAGGAGCTGGTTTTTGCTGTCTGGCGAAACCTTGTATTTTCGTCGCAAATATAAATATGTAAAACAAAAATCATCTTGATAAAATATTCTCCTCTAAGTCAGTCATACATTTTCAATCACTGTCATCATCATTATTTTGACTTCTATTGAGAGGCTGCCTACTTTCTTCATCCGATCCATAGATTACGTCTTCATCCGAGTCGTTAATCATTGAGAACGCTGGATTATCTTTAGTAATGGAAGTATCTGAAATTAAAATAAATAAAAAAATATTCATAATTAATAATAATTCATAATAAATAATTGTGTGGAGCACAAATCTTTTTCTAGTCAGATGATAGACCTGCTAAGATTACTGCTGAAGTTTGCAGATGGTGCTGAGGTAAGCAGCATGAAAATGAATGCTAGTTTATTACCTTGCAATCTTTATTTCAGTTGAGACCAGTTTGGATACTTCGTTACTTATCTTTATTCAAGTAACAACTCATTTTCCCTCATGAGGCTGAATGAATATTGACCTGGCCCATCCTCCTCAGAAAACATCCTTAGGGGATTTGGGAATCTGAGTTTCTATAGTTAGTAATAATAATAATAATAATAATAACTTATTTGATTCTAAATTACTTAATGTTATATTAATTTCATAATTGCTGACATGTATCTAACTTATTTCCTTTGCTATAAACTAATGATGGTAAGTGAAAAAAAAAAACTGTTACTAGTAGTAACTGTTACTTACAACTAAATAAATAAAATAATTACCGAATACTGTTTTCTTGCTTGGGGAATATACATAAGCCATCGTATACATGTAGAAATTCAGTAGGCCGTAAAAACTCATAAATTGAGCGGAGCTGCTGTAAGTTGTCGAGAGGTCAGTAACAAAGTTGTCTTCTAATGCTCCGATCCCAAACCTCATTACTGTTATTACAATACTGATGCTGATCACAATTAACATCAGCAGGGTTAAAAATTTCAACCTCATATCTAAATAATAGGAAACAAAAAATCAGTGCTCATTTACTTGAAATGATTAAAATATAACAATTACTTACAAATTATTGCATAATAAATTTCTTTATGGTACTTTTATTAGATAAATATTACGTTTAGATATAATAAATTTTAAAATATATATTGTTCACAAAACAAATTAGATGAAATTTTACTTAAAATATTTAACTGAGTTTGGAGGTACAATTTTGTTTTTTTGAGACCAATTAACTTATAAATTGTTGTAATTAAAATTCATTACTAAAGGTAGCTGTATTTTAAATTAATTTAATGAAATAGTGAGTAGGAAATTAATATAGAAACAAACGAAGTTAGTAGAATTGTGTATCAAGCAATATTTTTTACTTTGGGAAGAAAGTATACACAGTATCCAACAGATGAAGTGACAAAATCACATACCACATAATTTAAATTGAATCTGATATTTATTGATCATGTCAGTATTGCTGGAATCCATGCCCTAGGAGGCAATGCTGGCCAATTGTTAAGAGAGGAGACATGCAGAAGGAAAGAAAAGATTTCAACCATTCATTATTGAAGACTTGGTCAAATATGCACATGGTGTGCTCACATTCTTTATATTATTACTGCAACTTACTGTAAAAGGAGATATGATACAGCAAAAATAATAGTAGTTCATGCCGTTTTCAAGGAAACTGATTGAACTCTTATAAACTTTGAGAATTTAAAAGGTACTGATACATAATTAATATATTTGATATATGAAAAATTAGTAAAAGTGGAATTATATTTTTAATTGTGTTTAAATTATTGCGATTTAAAATAATGTCTTCATTTCTTTTTATATAATATAAAATTTTGTTGGAGTATATTGCAATAATATTTATTATATCAATTTAAATAATAATGGGGAATATTCATTATTTCACAGAGTACTCTCTGTGAGTCAAGGTGAGACAGGGTGAGGAACAAACACAACCATCCAAAGGAGCCTTGAAATCAAGTCAACCCAAACTACCATAGAGGGGAGCCAACTCAGATGGTTCGACCATGTGGGTAGAGTGAACAAGGGAAGTCTAGCCAGAATGACATTCCAGCCATGAATAGGAGGAAGAAGACCTCGGTAAACTTGGGAGGATTCCGTGAAGGTGTTTCATAACCAATGAATGGACTGGAGCAGGAGAAGGGATCTGGTTTTCCGCAAAGAACCATAAGGCCCGGCTCTGTAAACGGTTCATACCTCACACAGAGCAATGGCGTTAAAAGAGGAGAAGAAAGATATGTAATATTTACTAATTAATTTGGATCCAATACAAAAACAGTTAAACTTAAAATACATATATCCGGGTCATACATAAACGTTTGAAATTTATTAAAAGGTATTTTGCCTCTACCATATAGGTCCCAAGTTAGGTCTCTCACTCTACCAGGCTAGTTCTGCTCTTTTCCAGACCCACATTTAACCAAACACAATTATGATTTTGGATCAAAACCAATTGTGCCTTTAACAAAATAATTGATTTATAAACTAGTTGAACATACCAAAAAAGGGCATTGAGCGCAGTTCACTGTAAGCTCTCACGATTAGGCATCCCAAGTATAACACATACAGACCGATAAACACGAAGAACACCAACTTGAAATTCTGTGAAGCATTTACATAAAAAAAAGTTAATATGCATATCATAAATATGCTTAAGTAAAGTTAGCATTTTATAGTAATGGTAACAGTTACTAGAAACATACGTAGAAATTATGAGTGTCTACTTTATAGCTGTATGTTGGGTCATGGAGTTCGTTTGCTTTCTGCCAAGTCGCCAATACAACACCACTGATCCACAATGGACCCACTATCAACAGTTTGGGCAGGTAGAATGTCAGCATCTTCCTTTCTGTCTGCAACAAACAATCTTACATTTAACAGGCTTATGTTGCAAACATCGAAGGGCTGTCTACATAATACAAATTATATTATAAAATATTCTGTTAAATAGTTGAAAGCTTTAAAAATAATTAAATTTTTAATTTATTTTACCATATTTTAAAATTCTTATGGAAAAACTTCTTATATAGAAAATTAATTAATTGGGAAATATATTTCCAGAATCTTATTGCCCTATATTTGGAGTTATTCTCACATTAAAGGTGTCCAAGATTTTATTAGCGTATCTTTAAATGAGGGGTAAAGGACACCCTGGCTATGAATTAAATCTTGTAGAGCCAGTCTAACTTGAGTTTTCCGATGAGGTAGTGGGGAGGGAGTTGCACGGGTTTCAATATTCTTCTCACCGATCCTTGAGGGGATTTGAGTCTGGAGACATATGCTCCCCCTTTCCAATTGGCACTTGAGTGGGGAAATGCTGCAGAAGCTCCCTTCCCCTTTCTAACCGGCAAACTCAACTTAAATAGATTCTACCAAACATATAAATAAGTATATCCTTACAATTTTATTTTCAGAAATATCTGTGTGCTTTCGGCAACTTACATTGCCATTTTCAAGAGGATGTTTTATAGATAGTTACAAAAGCGATGGTACCACGATACCTTGATACCTAACTCAGCATTTTAGCCAGCCTTGGAAGATGATAATATGAGTTGCCTTGCACTGTTACCATCGAAGACCAGCCTTCATTAATCTACTTACTTGTCTTAGTCCGTGATAGATGCAAATCCAGAATAAGAGAAGGCAGCAGAGGAAAGTAGCTTGAAACACTGCGTCTAGCATACTGGGGATCCACGAGTTCATCAAGAATGTCAGAGGGAATATTGGATCTACAATTTGATTATAGAGGTCTTGTCAGTAGATCTAGTAATTTGATTATATTATTCATTATAATTTTTTTTTATAAATGTCCTTTAACTCTATATAAATAAGCAAGTTAAATTTTAGTAAAGACGAGATATCGTTATAATATATATACAAAGAGTCAGTAGATAGTTACCGTTATAGAGGAGTAATAATGGTAGCATTATAGACATCCACTTCTGTTCAATCGACCAGTCGTACATCGGAAATTTTCTCAGTGTGTGAGCAAACCATACCTAAATAAAAAAAATTGTCAAAGGTGAATAGAATCTGCTATCAAAATTTAATTTTATTGTATCGATTTTCTTACTGATATGATGAAGGTAGCTAGAAGGAATATGAACCTGAACCAAATTTCAATTTGCGTGAATCCGGGATTATAGCTTTTAAACTAAAACATATTAATAATTTTTATTATAATAAATAATCATTTTAACAATAATAATGCCATGATTTTTATCTTGAAATAATCTCACATAAAATGTTATGTCTTTTATGTTGTATCGCTGATTTTCAAATCCGAAAAACTGCAACCTTATGATATAGTGCGTGTAGTCCAAATAGCCGAGATGAAGCACAGTGATTTGTTCGCAAATTTGACCATCGCACAGAAGGTGTTTTGTTCTGAAAGCAAAAAGAAACTTTAAATTGTAACATGATTAATTATATCGTACTATTAGTATACAATTTTATATAATATATCAACTAAAATCCTTTAAAGCTTTTGCCAGTAGCAATGAATAGCCATACAATCTAAGGGGTTGAACTTTTCAAGATAATTAATTGATACATATTTCAATTTTTTTAGGATATCAAGTGGAAATCCCTTGACAAATTTCATGTCTCTAGGTTAAACATGAGCTGCATTGTAGATCTTGAACCCAAAATTAAACGACACATGAATTGCTGCCTGAGGTTTATCTTTAGGATCCCTAGAGATTGTCACACTGTTACAAATTAGGTAGGTTAATTCTGTCCTTCTGTTCTGACAGTACTTCTTCGGATTTGTCATTTAAACTACCATCTCTAACAAATAACTCAATTATTTATATATTATAACCTTCTCTAATTAAAATCTTCCAATAAAAACAGCAATTCTGTTCATCCTGCCTATACTCTATTTTCCATATCTCCTCTTTTGACTCCTCATTCCTTGTCCTTGGTACAAATCTCTGGAACTCCATTCCCAACAATATCCGGTACTCTCCTGCTACCTGTTTGGAATTCTAGACTTGTCCAGTCCCTTCTCTCCTCTCAATGAGTACTAGACATAATATGTTTAACCTTTTACTTGTTACCCAATTATTATTTTCACTATTCTTCCGGTATTAAACTACATATATCTAAATATTTTTCTCTCTTTTCATTTGGTGTTACAAGATAAAGTGTACTGATCTTGAAAAAAAAAATGTTACCTTAATTAATTTAAAATAATAAAATGTTAAGGTTTATTAAAATGTTAATAATATTAAGGTTTTTTAGAAGGTTTATGTTTTGCACATTAATGCCATTTGTTGCTCTGATCATACTAAAAACAAAAGCAGTCCCATGAAAAATACTAAAGGGTAATATTTTATGATAAAAAAATAAATATTTTATATCATATTGAGTTGGGTATCAAATTAAAAATCTCAACCTTCTGATTAATAATATGTAATATGTTATAGGTCTTTAGTCGGAAATAATTATGTATAAGCTATAAATTACCATGGTTCAATTTGGTGTTCACAACTTAAAACTCAATCTGTGTTTGAATTAGAGGCATGCTGTTTTGCATGGCAGTTTTATTTCATGTTCTGATTGCGCCAAAAATAAAACAAAATAAGTGTTATAAACTATGTAACAAAAATTAATGATATTTAGTTTTTTCCCCCGTTTTAGGGATATCAAATGGAAACTCTTGGTGAAATATCATATCTTTAATTCAAACAGAGGACTTAGCAAGAGCAGACATATATGAATGTTTTACATAATAAAGTTTTCTTGTTTTGAAAAAAATATATAAATAAAACAAACAGTAATGCTAGTAACCAAATTATAATGAAATCTTCAATGGAAATTAATATTGCTGGAGCTCCCTCAAACATTGAAACAGCTTTTCTTATCATGCATTATTAATCACCCAATCAATACATTTATAAATGATCCTCTATAGATCCATTAGCTGTTTCTTTCAAAAAACAATCGGTCTATATGGAATATAGATTATCTAATCAAGATCAGGACATAATATTGAAATATTAACCATTTTATGTATGATGAGCTATGTGAAACATTAACTTTCCAACATAATTTATGAAGAACACATAAACTAAGACCTACCTGTTGTGGTGGTGATCTTGCCTTAGGATTGTCACTGGTCTGTGCTCTGAATCTAAAGCTTTGATTCCAACGCTTACATGAAACTTTTTATCGAGTATTTCATCTAATAAAAAACAATAGCTCTTAGTGTAGTAGTAAATAACCTTTACAAAATATGTTGTGTCGAACTAAAGTAAATCACACACCTTCACTGTTGTCTATTTTAAAAACTGCGATGACCCACAACTGTTGATTGTAAGTCGACATTGGAGGGCTTCTTATTGTGAATGGCCCAGTAGAAATATCAGTTGCTGACAAATTATGTTTTCGTAAAAAGTCTGTTCCTTTAAAGCTTGTGGTGATAGTTATTGGAGGACCTGGAAACATTTTGCTCAGAACCTGAACTACCTTTACAAATACAAATCATAACCAAGTGAAAAATGGTTACCTGCTAATCCAATAAACACTGCTAGGCCAATACAGACATAAAATCCAATGAAAACCATGACAAACTCTCTTTTATGCATGGAGTACAGTCGCATTTGTACCGACCTGAAAATAAACTAATGTAGATTTAAAAAAATTACAGAAATTTAAAAATATATAATTGTTTTCCCACTTCATTGTCTCAATTCTTTTAAGTAAACTAGTATTTACGAGAAAAAATGTCATTTTAAATTATTTTAATAAAATAAGAGTTAAGGTTAGATTTTCTATACAGGACAAATCACCCTAACACATGATGTATGGTATGGTCATACGCCTGCTGATAAAATACCCTATTCATTAATTTAATTAACAACTAGATGATAACATAGCATTTTTTTATTAATACATCTTCAGTTGATGTATAAAACTTACCTCTCACAACGATCATGGTGATAAGCGGGCGCTATGTATTTGTTGAACTCACTAAAAATGTCACTGAACTGGGACAATGTGTTTCTGCACTTGAGGAGAAGTCCGCCAGTTGGAAGGTGGTAAGAATATCCTAAGTTCTGTCCGTCCATAGCACATAACAGAGGATTTGGCCAAAGTTTTTTCTAAATTATTTCAATAAAAGAACAAACAGTTAAGTAAATAGTAGTAATTTCTACTCGGCATAGAATGGGAAACAATTATTAAATAGGTTTTTGCTTAATATAGGTGAATGACAGCATGGTTGATGGCTACAGAGCTCATAACAAACTACAGCTGGTCGTATTGATCCGTAGGCCCTGAGCTGTACACCCTTCATCTTGCTTCTGTCAGTCTTCCCCCTTTACATATCTCTGATCCAAACTTTTTATGTATTTATGCCATCAATGTCTTTGAATGGAAGTCATTTTTATACAGAACAGAAGGAAAAGTAATTATGTTTTGTAATGTAGATGGATGTCATTTTTGTTTAAACTATTATAATTATTGATAATAGTTTTCGGTTTCATTAATGTTTAACTTAAGAACAGCATCAATTGATTGGATAAACTAATTTTTTACAACTTCAAAATATTTTGAGAGATAAAACTGCCAAAGAAAGAAAATTTGTTTTTAATTTTTATAATATTTATTTAGCTAAAACATTTTTGAAAAATAATCAAAATTAAAATCAACATTATGTTATAGTTTGATATATTTTCAACAAAAGAATATATATAAAGGAGATATAAACCAAACAATACTATAAATGATTTTTTTTTTTTAACTTGAAACTTTATTTATATAATTTTTATATTTTATTTTTAATAAAATTTTAAGTATTGACTATATAAGTCATAATTAGATAAAATATTAATACTAGCAAATTTCATTAAATTATCTTTAACAAGCTCTACCTAATGTTATAACTTCACAGTTAATAAAATTAAATCTGTTATAATTGTCAATCAAAATTTTAATGTAAATAATTATTAGTTTAATTTCTGCTGTAGTTTTTCAATCTAATTATATTTAATTTAACATAATACAGTAGATTTATCTCTACAAGTAATAAGATCTATTATTTCTATGCGCTAATCTGTATAACGGATGTTTGACTGGAGTCACTCATTTTTAAAAATAAATATCCATTATTGTATTTCTATCTAAAAATATTTTAAGTTAACTGTTTATTATCAATAAATTATATTATACAATATCACAATTCAAACAAACGATCCCCCAAGTATCTTAATCCTTAAAATAATACATACAAAACTACAATTATATTGTAACTACACACACCACATGTTATACACTGATAAATTAATTACAAATCATCTTTAAAACAGTAGTAGTAGTATGCAACTAAAAATAGTAATCAATTCATACATCTTAAGGTGATATATAGATAAACACCGATGATACACATTAAAGTAATGCTCCTGTATAAATTAATTTAAATCTTGGTTTTTGCACAGATCATTTGTACACTTAAACTAAGAACATAAGAATATTTTGAAGAACTAATATAATAACTGCTGTCCTTATTATTAAAAATAATATATATATTTTAATTATATTAAATTTTGTATACACTTTTAAAGAGGGAAAATACCTGAAGAGGTTCTACAGGCCTTCTTCTATTCAACCTGCTAACACTCAGAGGAATATTAGTGAAAGGTGAGGTTTACAAAAAAACGAAATCTTTTGAACAATTGAAAATGATTATTTTAAGAATAACTTCAGGTAAAACTAAATAAGTTAAATGATTTGGTTACATTTCAAGATATAAATATATTTGTTACCATATATATTACAAAGTTGGAGAATTAAAAACGGTTTTTTTTTTTGGGGGGGGGGGGAGGATATCCTCTCCATTACTAGGCTTGGATTGTTATAGAGGAAGATATTAAATTTCTATCAGAAAAGTTACATTAAATGTATTTCTGCATTACGTCCTAATAATAACAAATAATACATAGGTGTAAAAGAATATTTCAATTTAAGTTATGAAATAATAATAAAAGCTTAATAATAAGAAATAAAAGAAGTGCTGAATAGATAGATAATTTTTTTTCATCTAGATAGAATAAATTATAGTACAGTACTAAATATTTAGATAAATTATGGATTTTTATAGATATAAATTAAGTTTCATGAGAGCCACTATTTCACCGTGGATTTTAAAAAGTAATAAATATGATTTGAAGTAATCATGTCAGCCTTTAGAAAGCCATATTGGATGTTAATTTTTGTTAGAGGGAAGTGCGAAAGTTGTTTTTGAAAATTGGTGGAGAGAGTTGTTGTTTAGCCCCGGAAATAGCCAGTAGTCAGTGGTGAGAATTTAAGAGTTACGAGCGGAAATGCCATTAGAGGGGTGGAGATACTATCAGTAATAAATGGAGGCGAGAACTTTCAACTTAAAGAATAGAAAACCAAGCAAATATGGCGTTAAGTTACCCAGTAGTTTATTATAGTGAATAAAGAAGCATTAAAATAAGAACAAAGTAAAGAACATTTTATTAGATTACTTAAAATGTTTTCAAGTAGGAGATATTAAATGAAGAATTTTCATATTTAATAACTTATACAATTTTTTTATTTAACTAACTTACAATAAAATATTTCCCTTTTTTATTAATAAAAAAACAACACCATAATTTCAATACAAAATATTTATTTATATATGTTTTGCTTAATCTTTTGATGTTATTTGTTACGGGTTCATCATTGAGTTATGAAATACTTTGTGCTAGTAGGAAAAACAACAATGAAAACCTAGTCAATCACAAAAAAGAAAACAAACAAGTGAAACTGGTATAGATATTGGAAGCACGATCATGATTGATGAATGTTAATATAATTCTTGAAAATCAGAAATTACAAATACTATTAAGTACTTACTAATATAATTCTATTTGGTGTATATTTTAACAATTATTGGTAAGAGAAAAAATAATCCGGATTAAAATACCTAGATGAAAAGGGGATTTTATATCACTTGCTTAAATAGAAGTTGGTGGTTCCTGGTCGGTTAGGTAGCATGTGGAATAGGAAGAGAATATATAACTTTAAAAAACAAGACAACTTTCTCAACGGATCAGGGTATAGCCAGAATTTTTTTTTTTCGGGGGATACAAATTGTTTCTTTCAGGGAGAGATTGAAAAATTGAAATTTTTTTTAATGCATTACAAGATATTTAACATCAACTGGGCTTACACATTTTGTGAAAAAAATTGGCTTAGCGTGAGGTACATGACAAATGAGGGTAACATTTTTGGAAGCCAATAAATTAATTTGTGAATATTGTAATATTTTCTTATAACCTTAAAAAAAATGGAAGTTAAACTTATAATTTATATAGTACATAAAATAAATAAATGAATACATATGCTGTTTTTTGGGTTCTTCACAAATGATTGTCTTGCTCCATCCAAGTATTGTGTTTTGCGATCCCTACGCTCCAAAAATGTCTCCTGTAGACTCTGCCACTAAGTAAATATAAAAGGTCCGAGGGCCCTCACATCAAATATGTTTGACCATCAGCAAACTGCACAAAATCATCAACACCTCTTTTCTCCAGCAATTATTAAATCACATGTCCTTTTTCAAGCATCTATAAAAAACTGCCCCCTGAAGGAACTATAAACCACTGAACTCCCAGCGTTCCAATTATTAACATACTTCATGCTGTTACATTCACTTGTTTTAAATTAAACTTTTTTATAATTTATTTTATATCATTCGATATTTTATATAATAAAATAATTCTTCTTTCAAATTACTCTCGAAAAATAACATTATATGTTACATGTACCTAGTATCTCCTTATGTCATGTGTTCAACAATTAATCGCCTTTTCTTATAATTTAATACCATACATTACCATATTCTATAATACATACTTATGTATTCATTTTTCTTCTGTTATCAGGAGCTGATGCAAACTAAGAATGTCAAAATGAAAATTTAATAAATTTCATCAATCCAAGCAGACTTTCAACAAAAATAACTGAAATATATAATTTAAAAAAAACTTTATTTTATATTCAATCAATTTCACGAATCCACAAATACAAGTTTTAAGAATCTGAAATGTAGAAAACTGGCATTTCAGCTGAAATAGGAGATAATAACCATATCCGCTAAAAATAAGTCACTAAATATATAATCTTGAATATAAAATGAAAATTCACGTTACATAATTTAATTTTTCAATTAGAGATATTAAGCTTCACTTTATTAAATAAAGTTATTTTTGTCAAACTTATATTTTTTTTATTTATAGCCTCATTTCAATTAAATTTATTAATGCACAAAAGTTAAAATCAGTACAATACACATGTACATGCTAGAGGAAAAATCAGTTTCAATTTGACAAAACAGCAATAATAAAAAATTTGTTTATACCAAATCATCAAACAACAATGTCAATAAAGATCACATATTTCTCTTCTAGTAAGAGGTATATAGATATGGGTTGTTTAACAGAACATATAAATAATATACAAAATTTTATTAAAAGAATAAATTGTATAATAGAAAATATACATAAAAATTAAACAAATGGTCAAGGTTAGTGGTATCTATTTACAGGTAAATATAAAGTTGTTCTGTACATATTCAATATAGCATAAATTTATTATTTATTGATATTGATGTAATATTTAGTCCCAGTATTTAATGAGACCATCCCAGCCAGCCGTTACAACTTTACTGGGCTCATGTGGGTGCCACAAGACACCTATGCACACATGGTCGTGGGCTTTCCATTTCTTGAACAGTTTGGTTGTTTTCCAGTCCCAGACGTAAGCTTTTCCATCAGCGTCACCGGAGACAATGTAACTAAAAAAACATAAATAATCAAATAAATATTAACAATTGCTAGTTATATTATACCAAAGTTTTAATAATCATTGGCCAAAGAAAAAATATAGTAATGGTCGAGGTTAGAGCCTGGGACATCCAATCTCTCTCTGGCCAGGTATTAAGCCAGGTTTCTAGTGAATATACAATCTATTTAGATGGTCTCATACAACCACTGAAAGATCAGAAGTACAACCATGGTTTTCAAAGAAGGCTACAATCCAAACCATTTAAATTTTCTGAGAGTCAATTTAGTTTTTAAGCTTTATATGTATCAAATATTTAAAATAAACACATACTAAAATATGCAAATACTAATCATGTACAGAACATACTGTAATAATTTTATAAGTTGTGATATTATAAATATATTTTACTTGATAACGAAAACTCAAATTAAATACTTACTTTAACCTCTTCTCGGGCTGTAAGTTCTTGTATGACCATGTTGGGACACCAAGTAATGTCTTGGTTACAAATAAATAAGAATATCAGGTGTTAATATGTAAAAATAAACGATTTCATAAACATTGATTTATTTTTTAATTCACTATTCTTTTATTTAAAAAACTCACTGGTTGGGTTCAGGCAAACTAACATTTATACTTTTATCTAAAATAACCTTATCTATCCTTAACATTAATATTAATCTCTAACACTAATTACGAACGCTTAAACTGTCTCTAAAGACCAACTAAAGAGATGGGATATTCACAGAGCTATAAGATGACATGAGATAGTTTAACTAGAAGGCTCCTGTACAGGTCCCATCACCAACTTTTTTTTTTGCCTTTCTTTGGATGATAATTATTAAAAGAAATAATATTTTTAAAAGTTGTTAATAATAAATATTTTTGATAAATAGCCACCTCATGTCAGGGGAGAAGTCAAGAGTGCAGGCGTAGCCGGCTACCATATGTCCAGTGAATGTTTTCTTTCTGTTCAGCTTGAATCTATTGAGTGCCGAAAAGATTACAATTTTGTTGTCCATGCTCTGGCAGGCAAGCCATTTTTGATTAGGCGATGGTGTCACTGCTGGCATAGAGTGCATAGATGGGTCAGCAATATATTTCATATCCACTGGAATATCCCTGAAAAAATATCAACTGTTAAAGTATTTGATATGCATATATATTTGGGAGGATAATTCAAATTTGGTTTTAATTGTGCCCTTTGTTTTCAATTCGTAATAATAAATTTATTAGTATTTCATAATTACTATTTAACTATAAAAAAAACACACCTTTAATTCTAAATATCATATTACAGCTATGAAATAAAACTAGGCATATATTTACCATTCCCAAACACGTAAACTCTTATCATCAGAAGTAGTCACAAATCTTCTATTTTCATCAACAAAAGTTATCGAGTTCACAGCTCCCAAATGGCGATCATATTCTTGGACTATTTCGCCAGATCTAGAGTCCCACTGAAAAATCAAATGAGATTCAAAATTAAACAAACACATTTGTTTCGCAAATCGCTTTTTAAGAATACAAAAACAAATATGTAATTATGAAAAATCCCATATTTTAGTGAATATTGGATTTGATGGCTGAGTCGGAAATGGAGCTCCTGAAGATGGTCACAGATGAGGTAGGACAACCCCAGCTGGCATTTGTAATATTTCCTTTTTTTAATATTCGCAGCCCATTTCTAAAGGATACAGGAACATTCTTTGGTTTACAATACAGGACTGACGTAAGTTATAATTATAGCAAGTATAAGTGTCTTGTAATGTCATCCATAATTGTTAGGCTGTATTTGTTGTAGGTGTATTTAGTGCCTCTGTAAATTAAAATATTTATTCAGATTAAGAGAAGTTAATAGTAACATTTGCTTCATTGAAGCTCACCGATTCTACCACAATTTTATTTCAACCATTTCCACTCTTTCTTCAGAAAACATCCAAAAATGAGGCGAAAAAAGGCAATTTCCCCAGAGACAACTGGCCATCTCAGGCTATCAGTCAATAGGTTGGATGTAGGGATATGGTAAGGATAAAAAGACTGACAAAGAGATCCCCCCCCCCCCCCTAAGAGAAGAGATACAGGTAACACTTTGAAGAATCCCTTGTCCGACGATTTCTAGTTCAGATTGTTCATGTATAACAACTAATAACCACAACTACAACTTTGTAAATTATGTAAGTTGAACTGATTTTAACGGATTCAAATTAACTATTAGGTTGGTGCGTATGAAATGTCGGATTTTCTTTAAATGTGAACGTTTGTCTCCCTGTTTTTGTTATGCTTTTGTTTTTGACATAACCTGTTTCATAGTCGTACTGTCCATTGCCAGAGTCACATTTTAGCAAAGAAGTTCTCAAAAGTGTTCCCTTTTGTTATTTGCTTTGGATTTTGCACCGATATGAATTCAACTGATATTCGTGTAATTTTCTTATATGAGTATAAACTTGGTAATAATGCTGCAAAAGCTATACTGTGAACGATCGAAAAGTGCAGCGTTGGTTTGAAAAATTTCGGTCTGGTGATTTTTCCCTGCAAAATGAACCATGTGGGAGACCCGAAACGTCTGTGAAAAATGATGCTCTGAAAGCATTGGTGGAAACGAATCCAACTGTTTCTTCAAGGGAACTTGCTGCCAGAATGGAAGTTGACCATACAACAATATTGCGACATCTTTCTTAAATTGGCAAGGTGAAAAAAATGGATAAGTGGATACCGCACAAACTTACCGAGCGAAATAAGCTGGATCGCTTGAACGTATGCTCATTATTGCTAACCCAATTTAATTGAGATCCATTTTTCGATCGGATCATTACTTGCGATGAAAAATGAGTTCTTTACGACAATAGGAAAAGGTGTGCTGCTCGGTGGCTTGATAGGGATGAGGCTTGTGCTCATACTCCACGGCCATCACTTCATCCACGGAAAATCGTTATCACAGTTTGGTGGAATGTGACTGGAGTAATACACTACTCATTCCTTCGAACTGGAATGACAATTACAGCCGAAAAGTATTGCCAGTACATTGAAGAAATGCATGAAAAATTGAAAATTATACGCCCATCACTTGTTAATCGGCATGGCCCAATACTTCTCCAGACAACGCTCGGCAGTTTAATATATTCACTTAAGAATCCGACATTTCATTTGCATCAACCTAATATTATTGTTAAGTTAATAAATCAATTAGTTTGATTACAGTTTCAAATTAGACAGAATATGGACCTAAAACACCTAGATTGAACATAAAGTAAATTTATAAATTAAAACAACTATGTCAGAACTTCATTTAATGTTTGCAGTTAAAATATAACCTTTTTTTAAAAAAAAAGAATGGATTTTTTTTATATTATTAATAGTTAAATGTTTCAATAAATAACATTGCTTAATTTTTATTTAAAACTTTATTTTCTTTCTATATCATAATTCTCTAAGAATAATATAATAAAAAGGTATCATTCATACTTAATAATTGGATAGTGTACCTAACTTAAATAGTAAAGAATAACAAATACTGAAAAATAAAGAATCTATGTTCAGAGTAAACATTTTCCTTTGATTAATATTAAGTTACCAGCTAATAAATATTACTTACACAGATGATTTTTTTGTCCGAGGTTCCGGCTACAAATAAGTTTTGTTTTTCCTCATCTGGATTGAACTTTACACAATATGGGATTTTCCGACTGGTAAATCTTGATATGCAGTCTCCTGTTTCTGTGTCCCACAGTTTTATGTAGCGGTCATAAGCTAAAATGGTAGATATTCCATGTATAGTTAAATTTGCATCAGGGGATAATAATACATAATATTAATAATAAAATTACAACTATATTTAATAAGGTAGATACGAACATTTTTCATCAGTTATTCTGACCACACAAAGGCCAGTCATTGGCAAACTTTTTCGTTCACGAGTTGGTTCTGATAAATTGAAGTTAGCGGGTCAGTGATATTTTATTGATATATCGGTAAAAGTTTTAAATAAAACTCTTATACAAGTTATTTATTTCATGTTGTTATCTTTAGAAAATTTTAATTCACACAATTTAACATAATCAGTGGGGTCTATCATATAATATAGTCATATCATAATATTATTACAATATAGTCCTAAATATAATTACATGAAATAAATATATATTAAAGTTAAATTGAACTAACTTAAAAGCCTTCATATATGTATAGAGCAAAGTAGACAGAATGAGATGATGAGAGGGGATGAATGGGGCAGACTCATCGTTTGTTGGTCCCAAGCCTGCCCATTGGTCTATCAAATGTCTGCCTCCATATTGGTATGGTGGATATGGACTAAGGAGGGCGAACAAATGGTCCAACTGCAGACAGGCCATACTCATCAACAGACCCTCAACAGTAAATAATGGTTATTAAACTGCAGTCGGCAAAACATTAACCTTATAAAAGGCATTTTGACCAGACACTGCAGATTAATGCAAGAACTCCATTTGCCCCAAATACAGATTGGATGAGA
Organism: Acanthosoma haemorrhoidale; assembly: GCA_930367205.1. Classification (NCBI taxonomy): domain Eukaryota; kingdom Metazoa; phylum Arthropoda; class Insecta; order Hemiptera; family Acanthosomatidae; genus Acanthosoma; species Acanthosoma haemorrhoidale. The sequence goes on along the minus strand of OV884014.1, from coordinate 19,691,892 downwards.
AAACCTACTACCACTTTTTGGAGAATGCGAGGCATTAACAGACTAAGGCACTTTAGGCTGCGATAGAATCCCGCTAGAACATCTTAGCTCCATCAAATGGAGATCAATTCTTGATTTTGACAGGACAGGTATATTCCAGGAGGAACAGTAAAGTGGGATGGATATAATACAGGGGCTGATAATAAGGGCCATAGGCGTAGTTGCTAGACCGATAATTTTTATGCATCCATGTTTTGCTTATCCTAAAGTCTACTCTGAATAAATTAACTAATGATCTATTAATAGTACTATGCTCATCCTCTAGTTATTATAAGTAAATAAATAAATCAAAGGCACAACATCGCCAAAGAGACAAGGCCGGCAAATGTTTTATTTAGCTCTTCTAGAAACATTTCATATCAACTTTAAATTTACAGATTTATCAACAATACAATAGGTTTTTTGTTAAATTAAAGAATTTTCTTTAACACTTACCAGCTGAAAGAAATTTTGTTCCGCGATTATTGAAGCAAATATCCCTAACTGCTTGCCTGTGACCATAGTATGTTCTTATACATCGCCTTTCATTGTAAACCTCCCACAACTGAAACATATTAAAAATCCATAATATAGATCATATCAATTCTTGTTAACAATTTAGAATGATTTCGTTATGAAGATAATTCGCTTTTTTAATAACATTGATCAACATGATTTTTGTCTCATTAGTACCAGTATGAGTACTTAAAGCATTTTTTTTATCCTGTTTTTAAATATGTATTCAGAATTTCTCCATAACCTACAGTTTTTTGTTATTTTAATTTTTTGAGATATTTTAAAGCAAGAGCATTGTAAATATGATAGAACTTAATGATCCAACTCAAAGGGTAGCATTGGTACTGTTGTGCAGGTTCAGACGTCCATGACAAGTACAACTGTGATCTACTGTAGCACACATTCATCAGAACGATGCCTCAATTATTGTGTATTACATACTTACATTATTTCTTTTTATTAGTCATTAATTACAAACTGCCAAGAGTTTGTATAAAATCTTCTTAACAATTTTTGTTATGTACGCGGTAAAGCGACGCTCAAGTCCCAAAGGCGAAACCTTACACTATTAAAAAAAAATATTATGAACTTTATTTTATGTGTAAAGTCGGGATCAAACAAGGCCCTGGACCCCATGTATCTGTTATTTATCGTGTTCTAAGCTTCCCGCTGCATGGAAAAATGTCACATGCCATTTGTTATCCCTATGATTTGGAGGAAACCCAGTTCTTGTTCATTCATTCCTCTTAAGTTAGTTTAAAAACTGTGCTTCTGCATAATGGCAATAAATTCCCACCAGTACCTTTGGCTCACTCTGCTAGTATGAAACATATGAAAACTTTGAATTTTTATTGGAAGAGCTTCCAATTTGTCAATGGAATATTTGAGGTGATTTGAACGTAATTGCACTTATTTTTGGTGTGCAGCTTGGTTACACAAAGTACTGTTGTTTTTTATGTGAATGGCACAGTAGGAACAGAAAAAAAAATTGCTATCATATTTGAATTCAGGAGAAAAAATACTATCATAATCAGATATTTTTATTCCTAAGGCCAAATAGAAATTTTTGTTGTTCCCAGTGTAATTAAATGACAATTCAAGCACAATGTGCATGCTATTTTGTATGAGAAAATCATATCTATTATTATTTAAATATTCTATTTATTGATAAATAACTGGCTACAGATTTCTTATGTTTTCTTTGAATACCAAATAATTGAAAACCCTTCAATTCAAGGCAGCTTGAGTCGTTGAACTAGTAAGGTTTTTCGTTTCACTTCTGCTTGCCATAATTATACAATAGGCATCCCTTAGAATCCATGAACAATGATATTAAATTTATAGAAACATTTCTAATATAATAAAATAAAAACAATAAATTATACAATTTTGGAAATAATAGGATAGTAGTAACGCAAATTTGTTGGGATAGACATTATTACCTTAACACGACAGTCCATGCTGCAAGAAAGAAGTAGGTGAGCATATTTGGGGAACCAGCGAATCGCGGAAATACCCTTTGTATGTCCTTTCCAAACGTGAATTTCAGATTTTGGAATAAAGCACTTGTCTGGAGGAGAGTCAGATTTCAAGTTGACACCAACGTCTTGAGGTGGGTGTAAGAAGTTACGTCCTTGATAATCAATAGGATCTTTGACTGTAAAAGAAAAGCAAACGAAAATGTTCATGATAAAATTAAGAAACTATATTTAATATTATATAAATAACTAAATATTTATCAATAAATAAAATAAAAAAACTTACTGTGAAGAACAGTCTTTTCCTCGAGAGGTTTATCTTCAACTTTCTTTCCAAGTTTTTGTCTTTTAGCAAGATATTCTTCAAGCTCTGCAGCAATTTCCTATAAGCAATAGTATTTTGATCTAGGGCTTCTTTTACGTCACATGATAATGTTGATAAGAAGAACTAATTGAATATTGAACATTTTTGTATAGTTTCATTAAAATTTACTTGTTGAATTATTAAAATATTTTGGCAAACAATTTTACATAAAGACTATCTTTTATTGTAAATGGCATGGTTAGATGAATTTATAAGTCAACTAATAAAAGAGCAGTGTCTCAAAATTACATTGTTTTTTAAATAAGTGCTGCTTGCTAATTGTTTAAGATTAACAAGTTATTTCAGTTCAAAATGTTTACCACTTACTTCTAGTTTAAAGTTTGATAAAACAAGCATTACTTATATGGTTACCAGACAAACAACTTTTTAATTATAATAATGTAACATGTTAGAAACTTAATTAATAATTTGCCTATCAAATGAATGACTCCAAATGATGGGGTGGTATTTCTCTAAAGGTTTAGTTAGAGAAAGTTAATTTTATTACTTAAACTTAGATTATCCCATTAGAACAACACAGCACTAAAATAAAACTACCATTAAAAACAGCAGTAATAGAACCTTTCCTAACTCAATGAAATAATAATTCAACAGGGCATCGACTGTGTGGATGATAAATTAGTACTGAATAAATAACTAAGAAGATTATTTTTTAACTTACAGGCTCAGGTTTGACTACTTTCTTTTCATCTACATACGTTCCCCATGGACCTAGGAAACCATTAATGTCAGCTGGGTCATCATTTTTATTTCGCCTCCGTTTGTCGAGGGGGCGCTTCGAGGTAGATTCAAATACAGTTTTCAAGTTGGTCTCTTTCGCTGTTTCTACTGCTCCGACAACGGTGGGGGTGTCTTCAGTACGACCCATATTGTCGATTGATGGATCAAGAGCATATCCTAAAAAAATATAAATGCAATATGAATTAACTGATAAAGTTGTTAAAGAGTTTAACAATTCCAAAACAATGATAGACCATAGAACTTAAATTCTTTAAAAAATTAGGGAACAGATTGGTACAAATCGGAGAAGAAACTACTGGTGGAGGAAGGGATAATGAATCATGAACCAAGAAAACATTATTTGTAAGTAAATGATCAACTCTAGACAAACAATGTCAGTTTTTTTTTGGTTTTTTTTACCAAATCTCTTGGATCTTGTAAGGTATAGAGGGGGGGTGTTTGTTGACATATTTTCTGCCAAAACAGTGTCAGTTTTATAGTTTCCAGTCATCGGTTAGTAGTTACGGTACAAAATGTCAGCCACAAATGTGCGGCCTTGAATGTTGAATGCAAATGCATATGATGTTAAAGAATACTGCATAGAAATATTCCTGCTTTCAGTTGTCTGGGATTTATTTAAGTTAACAAACAAATAAAACATCAGTATACTTACCAAAACTTGCAAATGTTTTCCTCTGGTTTTCAAACTGAAATGAACTCATGTGCGCTTCTTCCACATAGCCAGACAAAGTATTTTTGGGTGCCTTTTGCTGTTCTGTCAAGTATGGATTTTCTGGGCCTACATCAGGAGCAAACAATTCTTCATATTTAAGGTTTACAGTCATTTCCGTACAGCCAGGTTTTACAAATTTAAGCGGGTTATATTCAACCTAAAAACAGCCAATTCAGTATCATTGATTGTTACATGCGTTGACAAAAAGATAATTGTTTATCAATAATTATAAGCCAAACAAAAATACTAATGTTTGAGTTGATACTTAAACCCGGAACCTCCCCAATATACAGTCCAATTGAGCAATCGTGCACAAGTGAAGATCTTTTCAATATTAATTCACTTTGAACAATTCTCGCAAATACATAGGCTCATAAGGCCATCAGCAGCTGCTAATTTTAGTTGCCTTAGTTTGACTGAGGTACAGCATTATATGACAATGTAGATATTTAAGTACATAATTTTTAAATAATAAAATTTCATTGTGGTATGGATTATTATAATTATAATAGATATCAGACACACATATTATAATGAAATATTTTCTATTATTTACATATTTCTTGCATCCACTTAAGCCAATTCGCACCAAATTTATTCTATCAACTTAATCATTCAGCTTCCAAAAGAACCGAAGTCTAAATAATAATAATTACTAGGAGGTAAGCTATCCAATGGTGTAATTTGGCTAATGACAAGCATAAAAACTATAGGCAATCATCAATTAACTATGTCGGAGAAAACCTAGTTACATCTAGGAAAGAAAAGAACTTACAGGAGGTAAAGCTGGTGGTGCTGCACAAATAGCCATTTGAGGAACCCAACTTTTTCCAGGCTCAGGCAGAAAGGTTGGTATATTCTCATCTTCTTTATCGCTGTCACTCTCGCCGTACTGTTGCAAAGCTAACATGTTCAATTGTAAAATATATCAACAAATACTGTTTGTTTGGGGAATATACGAGTGCTAACCTGACGAGCCGATAACCTCACGCAATGGTGCCAACTTACTGTCCTTTATGACAGTTATTTTACAAGGAATCTTCGCGAAAAAGTAGCTATTATATCTTAAACGTTATAAAATTTCTAAAAACTAATCAAATTTCTAAATGGACAATATGTTTGCGGCCTTTGGTTGAGCAATGGTGCATGTATCGATTTAGGTTATATGTAGATCAACTGGAGTAGAATCAGGGCCGATGCTAGTTATTGGCCAGTTACGGGGCTACTCAGCTGTCAATTGTAAATAGAGACGCAGATATATGTAACATAGTTTTTAGAATACTTAAAAGCTTCGCTAAGAATTGAAATTATTTTTGTACATAGCATAATTAAGGTTGAGTTCTACGATGACAAATAAGTTTGAAGCGTGAGTATCACTCCAGTGGTAAACACTTTTCATACACCTGATGTTGAAAAATTGTGCTTGGCCAAGTCAATCGTTTACGACCTGAAATGATTTATTTTTCAGGCTTAAGAATAGTGATGACAGTGGTGAAGACGAACATGGATCAAAAGACATTAAAAGTGCTGATTTGATATCTTCAGTATGTATTTTTCTTAGGAGATTTATAAGTGTTGCCAGTTATGTTCTTAATTTATATATTTGAAATTGCCTCCAATAGGTGCCTTTAGAGATACCACCAGGAGATCATAAACTTCAATACTGTTACTGGTTATGGTATAGTCGCAGGTCTCCTGGTAAACAATCTCTTCATTCTTTCGACCAGAATCTTAAATTAATCGGGACATTTGGATCTGTGGAACAGTTCTGGGCGATCAATAGCCACTTAGCTCGTCCATCGGATCTTCAAAGCCACAGTGATTTCCATCTCTTCAAAGTTGGCATCAAACCTATGTGGGAGGTAAGATTTGATTTTCATGATTTTTAGCACATTTATAATTGATTGCATTATAATAATGCCATCTTATATAAGTATGCAGTTAATAATTTAAGTTAGGATTAGGAGAAAGTGAAAGAACATATGTTTAGTTGTTAAGATTTGGTGGTCTCGGAAAATCTTAAAAACCATAAAGTTATATGATTCCAAAATTTTCCTACCTTGCCCTTGAATTGAGAATAAGTTGTATGATTATTTAATTAAACTATCAATTGGAACGCTCCCATCAGGGAACATATCATCGATCAAGAAACAAGGACTGTCATTGGCCAGCGGCGAATTGTTAACATTTCTACCTCCTTTAACATGGTTTGAACTATAGACAAATTTTTTTGCGGCTATTTCAGGATTTGTACTATACAGTATCTGTGTTTCTCTTGATCAGCATGTGATAATTATCTTTTCTTAGAAACTCAATTAATGTGACAACCATGATATTGGAATTAGCATTTTAATGAGTGTTCGTTTTGAGCAGCCAGACAATTATATCATTAATAATACCTGTTTACTTGAAGTTCCTTGTTTTCTTACAAAGAAATAGGAAAAATATGTCTTATAAATAATGCCATATTATTTATTTATCAGTTTATATTTATAAGATTGTTTTAAAATTAAATTGAATCCATGTCACTATACCTCATGAAAAGGTAAAGCCGACTGAGTTTGCCACTGTAGCTATAAATGGCATCGAGGAGCTAGGCTTGTTACTTCTCAACCTTTATATCAGTTTTCTAAACCAGATTCGCCAGTTCTTTTTGTTTTAAGTAACTACTCACATCCCTTCTCAATGCTGAATAAACCCCCAACTAGTCATCCCTCAAAGAAAAAATCCTAAGGAGTAAGCTGGGAATTGAACCAAGGTCCAAACCCTATCAGCAATAACAACTTGACTACTGGGCTGGTTTTATGCTGTATTTTATAATAGCATTTTTTTTTTAGTATAAACTCCATTAGAAACATTTTTTGTTTAGTTCGTTTTGTAAGCTAGATATGTACTGTGTGTACTTTCAAAGATCGCATACTCTCTGTTGTAACAATGATAAGTATACATTTATCCCTATAAGATTCGTCTCTTAACACGCACATCTTTATCTTAAAATCTGAAATCATATTACATACATTTTTATTGAAGTGATCTATGACTACTTACTTATAGATCTGATTTTTTATTTGGATTTCATCTAATATAATGTAATCATACATTTAATATATTTAAACATACAGGCCATGAAGAATTTAATGATGAAACTAATCCTATGATCTAATGTATAGTGTTCTTGGTAAAAATAGAGGATTGCACTGATATTATTTAAATTTATAAAAAAGTTGCTCTCGCCATAGAAATGTGCTTTGTGCCTATAGGATGAAGCTAACCAGCGAGGAGGGAAATGGATAGTAAGACTGAGGAAGGGGCTGGCTTCCCGATGTTGGGAAAATCTAGTTCTAGCCATGCTTGGAGAGCAGTTTATGGTAGGACAGGAAATATGTGGTGCTGTGGTATCTATTAGATTTCAGGTAATTTATTTTCATAGAACAATACAACAGACAAAATGTTGTCATGGTTGTATTGAAGATTGCTGGTACTTTATCATACTATTCCTACATAATTCTAGTTATTTAATTATTATATATTTAAATAATAACAGACCATATATTTTTATTTTTTTATAGGAGCTTATATTATCACAAATTTCAGCCACAAACAATACATAATGTTTTTATTTTAATTTATGATTTTCATTTTGATAATTTTTGTTGTGGGGGAGATGCCACTGTTAATAACTACCAGCCAAAAAAAAGTTTACTGGGAGGGTCTGGACTCGAAGCCGTTGACCTCCCTAATATCTGAGGTGCTCTACCAACTGAGCTAGTCCAGCATAAGTACCTTGCCAGTATGAATTATCTTTGGCTAAACTCTTGGAATGATTGTTAACCTCGCTCTTTGGTTGGTAAGCAGAGGCAAACAACCAGGGCACTTTGCGATCCCTTAATTTAAAGTTACCGGTAGCTATTTTGCCTGTCTTAAGTCAAAATAAATATAAGATATTTGATTATATCTCACTTTATATTGCTAATTTTTGTTGTGGTGTAGACCTCATTATTATTAATAGTTACTGAGGAGGTCCTGGGTTCACGGTCCCGATCCTGCCAGTATATTTTTTCATAGGTTAATAATTATTATTTGAATTAATGGATTCCTCTTAAACAGGTCTTTCCTAGTTCGGGGTTCATCATCATGAATGAAAAGTTGTCATCTACTTTTTTTCTTCCTTTTCTATTCTTTGTCTGTTTTCAAAATCTAAAAAGGTGTTTGTCTTGAACCTACCTGCCTGTCAAAACCCTATTAAAATTTTTTTTTTAACCCTAGATTTAAATTCAGATACAATATACTCTTATTTATTGTTCAACATTAAAGAGGGGTTTATGGGATACAAGTAGCATCAAAGGTTACGACAAAAGACAAGAGCTATTTGTGGTTTGATACAAACGCAGTGTATTTTGGTTTGCAGGAGGACATAATCTGTGTGTGGAACAAAACAGCGTCTGACCAAGCAACTACAAGCAGGATCCGGGACACAATGAGGCGGGTGCTCAACCTCCCGCCGAACACAGTATTAGAATATAAAACACACACCGACAGCCTCAAGTATGAAAACAACTCCTTGTATATTCCTTTAAAGATAAAACTAACTGAGACTGTCATGAAGGGGAGTTAATTGTGTCTTAAGAGTCGAAAATAGTTAATGAAATATGTTTTTATCATTTTATTTGCATTGTACAAGTACAGCAGATCTTTCCATACAATTTTTATTTGTTTACTTTTTTTAAATATTTTTCTATTTTTCTTGTTATATACTATATTATTTATTTTTTATTTATATACATATATATATATATTTTTTTCTTTTTTTTTACTTTTGTGATGGTGTTTATTTTTAGACAATAGAACTGTGAATGCTTTTAAAGTAGATATGACTTAATAGAATTAACAATTTTTGTAATCATAATAAATATTTACCAATCTTACTTTCTTATTACGATCACTAAAATGTCTAAATCTATTGCATAAGAGGATTAGATTTTTTTACTTATTCATTAGTAATAGGCCCGTGGAAATTTGTGGGAAATTAACAACAATAAATTTTTATTGTTTTGTCAGAAAAATTACAATCTTTTATCAGTTACACTTTACTCATGATTAACAGGGGATGAGATTCACAGTCACAGAAAAATTGTGCTTAATCCAGAGAGTTGCAAATAAAAAGTTTGATGACGAATAGATCATAAAGTTTTGTCTTTCAATATTTTCTTCTTATTTTTTGTAAACAAAATTATTAAAATGTCAATCATTTTTTTACTCAGTTTTAACGGTGACTGTTGAGTCCCAGAGATAGGTAACACATTAAGGGAACCCACATTCTCCTCCATAGTAACCCACATCTTCCTCCTTAGTTACCCTCATCCTTTTATCCACGTAAGTATTTCACAGACTTAATGTACCTATACCACCAGACTATTCATCCAGCCCCGGATAATCAGGAGTTTAGTGTACTTATTTTGAATGTAAAACCATTAAGAATATTTTTAATTTTCTGAGTTAATAATAATATGTATGGTTATTTGTTAACTGATACTTTGTGTTGAATCCGATATCAATACCCTGAATTCAATTGAACCGCTCGAAAATGAATTATTATTCTGTAATAAGTAGAGACGACTCCCTTTTATAAATTTTAATACCAGGTAAATGAATAATGCTGTCAATATCATACAAAATCATTTATAACATTATATATGTTAAGTCATTTTTTTCTTGATCTGTCAGCCTTTTCATCAGTACTGGTAGTTAACTTCTTTCTGGGCTGATTCAAAATTCAGTTTTTGAGACTTTTAACTAGCCTCATTTTATTTCTGCTCATTATATTATTTGGCTTAAATCTTGCATTATGACAAAAGAAAAAAATTTTTTTTTCATTTCTTTGCATTTTATAGCTAATCCAAGTACGGAAGTTGGTCCTACAGTATTAAAATAAACTGTTCAAAGTGGATTAAATTTCCATTTATTTAAAAACATTAAAATAAATAATGAAATCAATCACAAATAAAAGTTATATGTAAACTATATATATTACATAAATACAACTTAGTACAAAAAAATAAAATAAAAGTACAATTAGTAATTTCAGGCTATATTAAAATTACATATAACCTCAACAACAATTGAAAAACAAATTACACCACTCAGTCATAAGCATCTACTGGAGACACTTTTGCTTCAACATGGTGACTTGCATCCTCACTTGGCTGCTTTCAAGATCCTTTTGGCAATCTTGTTCCATCCGGAAAACACTGGCAATAATTTCTTCCTCGGTGATTATTTTGCTTTAAACCTCATCATCATCTCTTAGTTGTTTCTTCTTACAAAATTAGGCTTAAGGTTAAGAAGGCTATAAGTATGTTCTTTCCTTATTGTAAATTCATTAATTAAAAGTCATTCTTTCACCTAACTGAATGAAATGGTTGTCCCGCCTTTTTAAGTATTTGTCTCGTATTAGTTTGGTTGTTGTCGCTACTGTCTTGTATCTGTAAGACTTAGCTTACTCTGCATTAAACAGAGGATTTACTATGTTTTTCTCCTCATTTAATTCTTAGCTAGGAGGTAAGATATCCTGTTTAACAGTGTGAGAGCGGATATTTTAACTTGCAGAAATTATATTCACCAGTCTGCCGTTTTTATCTGATATTTATTGGAAAATAAACCAATCTCCTCTGGCCCACATTACCTTGTGCTCATCACAGGGTCCAGTTTTGACTAAATGTTGAGAAGTATTAGTGTGATTACTTTTTTTATCGATTTGCTGAAGCCATTAGTAGGTTTAGCAAATGCCAGTGGCATCTTATTCGGAATAAAAGGGTAACCATGGAAGTCAAGTTAAAGGCAAGTCATAGAATATGTATGTTGGTGTAGAAATTGTCTTGAGGCGAGCGTTTTTTTGGCCTTGGTGCTTGGGGACTATGATGTGCAAGAAGAAATTATAAACAATCAAGTCAAAGATCATGATAATTTTTATTTTTATTAATTAATACCATTCAGTGCTTAAAATTAATGTATCTTTCAATCTAATTTTTATTGTTTATTCTCGAGGTAAAAGGCTTAAAGATAAAAAACATTAAATTTATTCCTTTTTTAACATTTATCTTATTTAGTATCAGACTTGTAGTGAAGGAAGCCTTCCCCATAGCATAGTTGTTAAAATATTGACTTCTAGCTGCAGAGATAAGCCCGATTCCGAGCTCCCACAAGGATTTTTATTTGATGGGGTGGGTCTTATCTTGTTTTTTTTTTTAGAATGTGCCCGGTATTATAATTTGGAAAGGCTCACCTCCTTCTGGGTTAATAAAATAACTTTAACAAAAATTTGCTTGGAACTACTCTTTGTTGAATGAACATAAAAGGATAATTGGAACTGATACGATACTGATGATTTGTACGTCCATGGGCAACGGCTACATACAGTTATACAGGCCCCAACCATAGACCATTCCCTGTCTTTTGTCGATTTTTAGGCCTGAGTAGATGTATTATTTGTTATGTATGAAGATGTTAGGTTTTCATCAAATTTATTTATGGAAGATGTTTTGACATACGTATGCCTGCATCAGGTTCTTTTGTGAGATGTTGTTAAGGTGGAACCGTCTCATTCCACCCATATTTGCTGAACAAAATAAAGAATGTAGAAAATGATAAAAATATAACAAGCGATAACACAGCTCCATTTGAATTTCTTAAATACTTACTAATTGATTGTGAAAAATCTACCCTAATTTCTAAATATTTTTCTTTCCATTTTCTATTTTTTCAAATTAATAAATTTTTAATGCTTTCAGTCATTGTACTTTAACCAAAACTTAATCATATTTTGAGGGGACATTTGAAATTTCAGATTGATTGTTTTTGTTACTTATGTTCAGAGCACAGCAGGCAGGCAAAAGACGATTTCCTCAAAGCTGTCTGAAAGTCTCCCCTTAGGTTCTGCTATAGTTATGGAAACCTAATAAAACGGTTTTAATTATTTTCAATACTTTACTTTGTAATGATTTTGGGATATGTTATGCTATACAAAAATATTATTAAAGGGTGTCATATGTCATTCATATATTACAGCAATGAAACTTAACAATAAACCGATTAAATATGCAGTCTTATTTATTATGTCTTACTATTTCTTCTTCATCTACTAGGGCAAGTCACTTTGTTGTATTATTGCCTGATAGATTAATTATTCTTGTTGATATTAATAATTTTTATCGAGATAAACGTATTGATAAATTTTGCTCTTTTGATGGGCAGCCTCCATTGCTTTTAAAATTTCTGAATCAAACCTGTGCAGGATCTCGCATGCTCTACAGGAGGTTTATTCACCATTTTAATTTATTAACTAAATCTGTGGCTCGAATTCTCTGGAAGAGACAACGTCAACGTCTAATGAATTTCCTATCACTGAGGTCTGGTTTAAGATAATGACATTTTGTAGATCAGATGCACTGCTTTTCTATTGAAGTAGCAACACAGTTCTCTCATAAGGCTCTGTGAACACTATCCCTGGACATATGTGCCACGAATCAACATGAGTTTCCGTAGCTATCAGTTTTCCATTTTTTAATGCACTGTCATTAAATTTTCTTAATGCATTTGTGATCTTCATGTTGTTAATCAATCAATTCTGTAACACCTGGTGGTTCCTTCTGTAGAATTAACCCTGATACTGTTGTGAACTTCTCCGATCCAGCCCTGAATATTTGTTGCCTTCCTTCGAGGATGGCTCTGATAGTACTAGTTATAGTCTTCTGGTTTTCCTTCTATTTTCCTCAAAAATATCACTATCATAGCCGTGATGGTGCATGACTCACTAGAATAGGTCAGCCTTAGAAAGAACGTGTTTTATACACCTACACAATCTTTTTCTTGTCCATCACTTCATACTTCCCTACAAAGATGCATTGGAGGCCGTTGAATAGCTTGCTTGCTGCTGTAATTTTTTTTAAATTAAAAAAAAAATACAAGATTTTCCTACTCCAAGCAAACACACTGACTGATTTTTTTATAAAAGTTGTAATTGATTAATTATTGAAATAGAAGTAAGCCTTTGCTCTTTTTATAGTTGAATAATTTTTTTAATTACTCTTATATTTTTACATAAACTTTTATTTTTTTATAAATTGCAGATTTTTTTAATATATTTTATTTTGATACTAATTAAACCTAATAATTAGCGTTTTATTTATGTTATTTTATTTTGCTTTTCTTTTTATTTTTAAATCAAAATAACTTTTTTTTTTAGATCATTGAAAACCCCTCCAACGACAACAACTACAACTACGACTACTACAACAACGACAACGGACACGTCACACAATTCTTGATGATCTGAGATGAAATGTGCCTACATTTTTCAAGTAGATTCTAAAAAAGAAACTGTCTACCAAATACATATTTCAATAAATAAACTATGCTATTTAACATTTTCTTTTGCCTTTAATTTTTACTTATTCATTGATTTTTTTTGTACAAAATTATTTATTTAATAATAATAAAATTGGCTATTAAAAAAGGTAAGAAATGTTTTGGTTTGATAACTTTATGTATTTTTATTAAATTTAAAAGGCACAATATCTTGGTGATGGTTGTCTATGGTTTTGTGACGTGGTTCCTCTTTAAACTTGACCATTTCCTTGTCTCTTCTGCACTGCTGAAAAAGTTTGTGTAAGTGTATGGATACTCATAATAATATCATGTTCGTGAGCTGATCACGTTTTATTTTTTCTACTGTATTCAATTTTAAATTGGTTTGTTGAAATTATGAGATTTCAAATAGTATTATTATTAAAATATTTTTTTGTGCATCAAAAGTTAGTCACAGAAGGTAAATTAAATTGAATCCAGTTAAAATCAGCTTTCAGGTTGTAATGCAAAGAAAAAAAGAGTTTAACTTCTATAAATATTTGATATTGCTTCTTCAAAACTGTGTCTGTCTGTCTGTGCTAGCAATTAGAAGTCACCTGTTTGACATGGTCTCCCCACTTCGTAATTTTTGAAATACTTAGCCTATTTTGTAATTTCGACATCTTAAAAAACAAGTTAGTAATGAAACTATTTTTTTTTTGCCATGTTCATCCTTTTTGGCATTTTCCCCTTCTCCCAAAGTATTATTCTATTAGTTTTCTTTAGTCCTACCCATCGCCTAATACCAAGCTGTCTGATGTCATCTTAATCATCCTCCTCTTATATCTTGTATATTTCTCCATGGGGTTCCATTGGAGGAAAACCTCTCGACCTGGTCTAAGTCGCTTGCTTTTGTTTGATGATAAAATCAAATTATATCTGCTTCTTCTTATTTGCGTTGATTATTTTTGATTTCCCAATGGCCCTCTTCACAGACTGGTCAATATATTTTGTGGAGAACTTTTTTTTCCCTCACCATCTTGTCAAGAGGTCATACGTTATTTTTGACTTAATGTCGATAACTTGGCAATTAATTTTGCACCTAAGATAGACTTCCTTGACATTTTCCATCACATTATATGTAATTTAAACCTCAATTTATTCTATTACCCAAAGAAAAACGATAAAAAAGGGTACGGAGCAAAATCTCTGGCCAGGTAGTCTTCCCAATTTATTTTCAAGGTCTTTATGTCCAATTTATTTAATAGGCATGAAAATGTTTTTTTACTAATATTACTCAACAATACAAAATTTTGAGTTCATTAAAAGCAGTCTTAACTTACTTAATTTACAATTTTCTAGTTGTAGTTCCTAGTCCATATATGATCCACATTATATGGATTAGCCTAATCTTACATGAAATTTCTCAAATATTGGTCTTTCAATTGTCCCAAGCTATCGCCGTCTAAACAGTTCTATCCTTTCTGTCTCCCTCCCTCATCAATAAATACTTCACTATGTTCTGTCTGATTCTTACCTTCTCAAGATGTCCTGAATGTGTCCTCGATAGTTAATGAGCCATATTCTTGTTTTAAAAATAATGAAAATGCTTTCAATCCTTGGTTCAAAGTTAAATTAAATTTATTCTATTTTTAATTATAATTGAAGCACACAAACTTTTTCAAGCAGTAGCAGTGTAGATGATTGCATGTAAAATAATTTGCATGTTTTTTTTTTCTTTTTAATTCTCTAATCCATTGATGTAACTAACCTCAAATGTTCTAATTTTAGAGACAAATCAAGTTTTCGAAACACCGATATATTCCCGCGGTAGCATAAGAGGCCGAAACGTAAGCGTAACAGGACAACTGACCGATGTTGAAGCAGCCATCTGACAGTTTGTGCTTCAACAACAGCAACACTCTTTCAATTCTCTTCATTTATTTCCTTTGTATTAACATTCAAATGTATATCTTATACAAAATTGCAATTTTTTGCTGTTTATCAGCTATTATTTTTAAGAAACTTGTATCAATAGTCAAATTTTTGGTTATTTACTTCTCGTTAATCGTAAGTATATTGATTCTTTCTCAAAATTTTAATCGACTGGTGTAAATGGAATAAGGAACTTTGGTTGTAATTTATGCTTGTGTAAGTTTGGTTCTATTATTCTTGCTGGTTTGCAAGAGTATATGTCATTAATACAATCAAAATAACTTAGTGTTCAAATTATATATTTAAAAAAATTATTAAAAATGTTAAGGAAGACTGTCCTAATTTCAAAATGATTTGCCAAGTTATCAACAATAAGTACAAATAAAGTGTAGCGTGTATAATATATAGAGCCAGCATATGTATGTGTATATATATGACCCGTGTTGAGTGCTGTCAGGTTCCGACATAACACAGAAACAAATGTCAATTCTCTTAACTGAGCGTTTGAGTCATCCCCGCGGTATTGTAGGCTATCAACTGAATCTAAACAAAGGATGGAATTAAGTTCTTTACAATGAAAAGTGTTCTTGACTGTATCAGGCAATGTTAGACTCATATCCCACAAAATGTTCTTCAGTTTATTTTTCAATACGGATGTGAAGCCTAGCCTAGCACCTCCCTCTATGAACATATGACACAATTATCATATTTCAAGTCATTTTTTTTCTTGATCGTCAGCCTTTTCATCAGTACTGGTAGTTTAATGCTTTCTGGGCTGATTCAAAATTCTGTTTTTGATACTTTTAACTAGCCTCATTTTAATTCTGCTCATTATATTATTTGGTTTAAATCTTGCAACATTTGATTCAATATTAATATTTACTAGTTTCGATCTGTAATTCTACTGTTTTAATAATTATTAGCCAATGAGAAAGGATAATGTCAGAGCTAGGACTTTTCTGACCTCAGCTAGGAGGTTCTCATTTCCACTCGGCCATCAATGTCGAACCGTTAGCCTAATAAATATCCAATCTCTTAAGCTGGGCTTGTGAAACATCTTTGTGGTAGAGTTGCTATGGCAATTCTATCGCTGGCTGTGTATAACGAGGTCCCCGGCTTTTATCCTGGTCCTATCACTAACTTTTTTTTTTTTTGGCTACTAATTAGTAATATGATCAAATAAAACAGCTGTTACTTATTTCATTAACCTGAAAGAAGTACGTGTTTATAATGTCTATATTCTTTTGGAATTGGGAAAAGACTAGAAATAGTTTAATAAAATCATACAGTTAAAAATAATTATACTCTTGTAAACTGTAAACTAAAATTGAATTTAGTGATTATTTCTTTGCACTTTTAAAATTTCAAGGCCCACTAGGTTTCTGTCAGATAGTTGAAAGTTACAGAATATAAATATGTACTTTAGTCTTCCACTGATGTCTTGTTTGAGTAACATACTCTCTACATTACTGCATACTGTCTTAATAATATAAATAATAAATGCACTCTATGTTTATAGCTTTCAATAACAAATGACTGAATAATCCTTTATTCAACTGACAACTACACCCTTCTCCTCCTAACAGTTGGCCTGCCTCCCTACAGCATGGATTCCTCCGATGCTGAGATCATCACCATATGTCAGATTCAAGGTGGTATGCGGTGAGCCAGTGGCTCCATTTATTGGTTAATGTGTGAACCAGTATTTTACCATAAGTAAAAAAAAAGCTCGGTTCACAATTCCACTAACTTTTTCATTTTGTTATTTCTCTAATTATTCACTTTTTAATATTTCTAAAAATGATTTTTATTTATAACCATTTCTAAATATGATTGACAAATGCGACTAAATTTTATAGCAAAAATGTCGTCCAACACAAGGGCTCCATTAAATATTATTATTAAGACTTAACATGTTTATTGAATCATTGCTTTAAACTAGCCCTGACAGGATTTGAGCTGAAGCCTTCCAACTTGGCTAGTTGATGAGCTCAAAGGGAGAGGCTCTACTTTCAAACAGATATGTGGTAATATTTCTTCTGTATGCTCTATATTAATGGTCTTAAAATATTAAATTGATCTGAAATTTTAAAGGCTTACACCTTAATGCTAATCAGTTTTTGGTGAAAATATAGTACTACTTTGCTAACTTCTATAGTTTCTCCCTCTCCTAGAAGGCATTTAAGATTTCTGGTTTGTTCCCCTCAGTCAAAAACTCATTAAGAAATTCAAAGAAAAATAATGTTTGAAAGCAACCAGTAGAAACCACATATTAAATTTCAGGACTGATTATAATAGGTCTTTTTTTGGCCAATGCTTCAGGTAATTATGGTTTTTTTATAGTAAAAAATAAGGAATGGTTTTTCTCCAATCATTTAATATGTGTTCATTCCTTCTTTATATCGCTCATTTGGTGGAACGATGACGCATCTGTCAAATTCATATATCAATTCAAATATAATTAAGGTTAACTAGCCATAGGAAAGTAACAACCTCTTAATGATGGCTAGCCTCTGGTATGCCTAAGGGTAGTTGGGGCCTGAAAAGGCGGTAGATAGTAACCTTCTATAGAAGAAAACTTTTTTGTCTCCTTTCGCTGTACTTAGTAGCCGTTACATCATTGTTCCACTGGATGAGCAATATTTTCAAAAATACATGTTCAGAATCATTGTAACACAATTTGATTCAGTAATTTTTTGTGATAAAATAAATAAATTGCGAATTGTGAACCTCTAATTATCTTTGGATCAACTAGTTGATTGTAGTCATTCAATAAATATACCAGATTTATTATTTTCAAATTAATAATATTAACTTGAGTAATTAACAGCTGTTTTATAACATCCTCTGTTTCTTCATGGAGCAGCTTATACATGACGAATAGTTTTATTCATCATATATTAGAGGTAATAATTAGAATAATTGTTGAAGTTGAAGGACATATCAATAAATAGTATTGATTTACTTAATAAAAACATTCTTGTTAACCTATGGCAAAACACATCATGAATAGGTAGGCTGACTGAGGTTGTAGGATTAGATGGAGCAGAAGACTAAGAGTAGCATGGTTAGTGCTATGCTTTTACCCCTCAACCTTTCTTTGGGCTTTCCAAACTGGATTAGTTTTTTCTTTATTTAAGTTTCTACTCATTTTCCCCTGAATGAAACTGACTAGACCCATCCGAACCCGGTCTCTGAATTAGAAACCTAAAGACTCCGGAGACAACTGATAAAATCAGAATGCTAACATTTTGTCTTCTGTATCAAGCTTTTCCTCTCCAAATAACATCCTTTTATGGAATGCTACAGAGCTTCGTTTCTATGGAAATGAATAAAATTGATTGATGTTTCAAGTTTATAATTTAATACTTAACAGGAACATATTTTAAGGTCCATTAAAAGTTATAAGAGAATATTAGCCTCAGATTGGTAATTAAATAATCAACTTAAGTATTTTTTTATATAGATATGTGAATTATTAAAAAAAAATATTTCACCACAAATACAAAATAAATCGTATTGATCTAGTGATATGATATTTATTGCATCTTCTTTTCTCGTGAACTTTTACTATTTTCCATTCCAGGCAGGTTCTCACTTCTATTTACAAATTTGAAATATAATTCAATGTCCGTCTAAAAATTTGAGTCTTTTTGTTACAAATAGTTGAGAATTTTATTAGCTAGAATTAGTTAAAAAGGTAATCATCCAGACAGTGAATATATTTACTGATTGTTTGGTTATAACATCCTACAGTGTATCAGGCTCTACCTTTGGGTGTATTATGTATGGGTTAACAATCTTTTTGAGCAGGGATGTTTATGCCATGATCAGCCAGCCATATGAGTATCGAGCTTAATATATCAACAATTAATATACTTAAGATAGCATTTGAAGCCCTATTGTGTACCTGCTAATTTTTGCCTGACCACAGATGAATCCTGGCTTACACTCACAATTAATTCAGCATCAGCAACCTGATTGAAGCTTGTCTCAGGATTGAATCGTTTGAACCAAAGCGATGTCGTATTTTATTAATTGCCGCCTTTGCACTCAATTCTTTTTCCAGCCTCAAAAGATGGCAAATCACAATTTTTTCTTTGGACTTTCTCATTGCAATGTATAATAGTAAAAATCGCAAAGAACATTGGGGTTCATACTTAAATTAGGATTAGTCAATGTAAATATTTATATAAATTATATGAAAAAAAAGAATCAAATAAGGATTTAATGTGTTATTTTAAAGTCAACAATGTTTTCGTCCACAAGTACCTAAGTATTTATATTTAGTTCAGCTATTTGACTACTCAGGTTGGACCCCCAATAACTACTTCTTCCAACCCTGCCAGTCTTCATGTCTTAACCATCTTTGGTCCCATTCCTTGTTCAACATCTATCTAGGATATCGTTATCCTCCCATGCTCCCTTATTTCTTTTGGAGTGAAGTATTGTCCTGGTCATCAATAAATATTCTTCTCTCATTGTTGTTAGGTGTCCATTCTATTTTCATCTCTAAACTATAGAATATGGTTTTATATTTGGGTTGATTTATTTGTTGGGATATCAGCTTAGGTTGATAAAAGAGAGATGTCGAGTTTTAACAAATTTATAAATGAAAATCAAGCATGTTTTTTCAACCTAAGTTGCTATCCCGATGAGTACATTCCTCATGGATATTCATTCAGAGCTTTGTCATGTATTGACTTTATACAAGATTTCAGCTTCACTGTTTTCTTTGCTGAGGTACGTAAACTCTTAGTTGGTATTAATCTGTCATCTATTTGGAAAGGTTTGGCTTTAGAATTGAAAATCGTGTATTCTGTTTTGTTGTCAACTTTTTTGTAATAATCTGTTTTGTTAGATTATTACCTGCTTTCAACCTTTATTTCAGTTTGTTCAATTACCTACTCATTTTCTCTCATGGAAAAATAGTTGTTAGGGAGACACAAATCCTCGAAGACCAGTCTTTACTGACTGTTGGTCCACAGAGGAGACAAAGCTGAAATGAAATATAAAATAAACTTTATTCTGGGACATTAGTCCCCTAAGAATAACAAAATTGATACTTATATAGGACCACAGTCTGACACTATGTTGCTATATTCACATAATGATAATATCTTATTTATGTTTTTGATAAAACAAAATAAAAATATTAATGCTGTTGGGATGAATCTCAAAATAGTTTGATAATGGCAGACGACAGATTAAGAGGAAAGAATGAATTTATAAAGACAGGATTTGAAAAGTGAGAGGGAATGAGGTGGATGAAAATATCGAGTTCCAAAGAGTGTTGCACAGATGAGAAAGAAGCGACTGAAAAAAGTGGATCTGTGAGCAAGGGGATAAGCGAGATCTTGTGTTGTAAGAATTCAGGAATGGAGGATTTGAGTTTGAGGAGGTTACACGTGTAGGTTTGGGTTTTGGTGGAGGAAGGTCGCGAGAAAGTATTGCTGTCTGTTTAATGGAAATAGGTAGTCCCTCAATACTCAAAGACAAATCAAAGGAAACTGTTCATAAGTCTAATTTAATTATAAAAATCAACCATTTCTGTAGCTATCTAACTCTAGCGTGTTCGTCACAATTTTATAAACTCTTGTTCTTCCTATTCACTGCATTTAGTCAAGCTATGACATTCTTAGACGTCTTCTAGGTCTGCTTTTCACTGGTCTTAACAGGTCTATGTCCATCTCCATTCTGCAGACATGCCCCACCCATGTCTCCTTAATATAACATTCTTTCAGTTCTTCCAAGATCTCCTCAACCTTGTTTTTTAAAGCCTAACAGAAACGCCCATCTTCGCATGTCTGCTCCAAGAGCACTTTTTACTGTAAGGCAAGTAGAGTATTGTATTTAAAACAGGTAGACTGCTTTGAAGATAATCATTTTGTCCTTCACCCCAACATTCCTTTTTTATGCAATTGGATGACATATTTGATAACAGACAGAATTTGCTTTTGCGATTCAATGGTTAGTTTGCCTGTCATATGAATTACAAATACAATTCCTCGATTTATCCTCTAATTTCTTGAACTCCACAGTGTCCAGTTTTATATTGTAGTTTGAACAGGATAATATATTTGTTAGTAAAAAACAAAAATGTTTCCTATTTTATTACTGAGTGTAACAACATTCCTTCCCTATTTTTTTCTAGCCAGAGAATAATAATCCATTTATTTAACAATTATTATCTGTGCTTAAAGTTTATTAAATACCATTTTAAAATCATTTACATTTGAAAGTTTCCCAAAAGTCTATTCCAAATCTAATATCGCCAACCTGATACAGTGGAGAATAGACAATAGTTAAAAATCGAGTTGTAAACTGTACATTAACTAGATTCATTGATTGAATACTGAAGGATTGAGTATCTAAATACCAACTTTCTGATTTATAAAATGTTATTTAATTCAGAAAATTAAATATATTTTTTGTGTGCAAGTGTTTCATTTTCACTTATATAACTAACAATTTTGTTGAGTGCAATGTTCAGTATTAAAAATATGCAATATTGGACAGAACTCCTCATTAATCTTGGCATTTGATCCAAATGATTAAAAATTTAACCTTAAAATTGTTAATAATACCAATTTGAAATAAAAAAAAATATTGTATTTATTGAGTGAGAGTAGTTTTGGAAAGGAGTGTTATAAAAATAACAATTGGTCTGGAAAAAGTAAGTTAAAAGTAGTTTGCCCAGCTCATAGTGATGTAGGAAGTGGCGCATGTCTCAATTTTTTAGGACAACCTTCTGTAAAATACTGAATATTGATATGATGGAAGATAGGGGGAGTCCTTGAAAATAGAGGTGTGCTCATTAACTCGCTGGGCCAACTACACCTTTTGACTCCTTCATTAGTTATTAACTTGTTTGAGTTTTTTAAAAGTTAATTTTAGGCTAGCATACTGTTCTTCAGATCATAAAATAATAATTTAATTCAACACCACTGTATATTATCCTTCTTCCATATTTCTGTATATTTTTTTATTCATCATGTTTTCATTTGTTTAGTGCTATTAAAAAAAATTGTTAATAAAATAAATTACAGACAATGTTGTTTTACTTTTTGTTCACCATACATTTTTATGACTCGGTCACAAGAGAGAAAAGCAATAAGGTTTTTCAGGCTGACTGAATCTTGACTATTCCCTAAAATATTAAGACAGAAATGTGAAGGGGGGCCCCGATCAAAAACTTATGTCCCTATTGGGAAAGGTTATATGTAAGTGATTTGTTTAATTTTTACAAAATATAAACAATAGGTAAATCTGTAGACAAATGGTTATATTATAGCGATGGATAAGATAATTGTCTATTTCCTTGTGTGTAAATAATCTGCAAGGTCTCGATGATATGAGTTTTGCTTCAGTTGAAAGAAGATTTGTGTTTTCTAGTAGAAGGATGCACTTCGAAAAGAGAAGACGGGGTGGGGTGTTCGTGTTATTTGAATTTACAACATTACAGTAACAGAACTTCAAGCAAGAATAAAAGTGTAATTAATAATTATACAATACAATTGAAATCCTCACATAAATATCTCTTCACCACATCTGAACTCTCTTCTTTCCATCCTCAATTGAAACCACCATGGCCTTATAAAGGGTGAACATCTTCAAAGTTGACATGATCCCTTCTTATCAGATTCATTGCTTTCTCAAATACATGATAATAGTTCACCATAGACTTTTATGGATCGGTCATAAGAAGGAAAAGTGATCGAGTTTTTCAGGCCGAATCTAGACTATTGATAAAATATATATTGGTTGAACTGTAAAACTATATATTTCTTTTTAAAAATGTTCCCTTAAAAGTAACTAATTTCAGTACACTATATATGGAGAGGGTAGCATTGCTAGCAGAACAGAAGCTGTCAGAGAGGACAGCTCGTGTCTTAATTAGGGGTGGGAATATCGGATGATTGCCATATTTATTTCTTATCAAGAGATTTATTTAAAGAGGATTTAGCCCACACAGGTGAAAAAAATGTACAAATTTGTAAACTAATGATACAATTATTATATTGATTAACTGGTATAAAATAAATGGCCCAATCTCATCTGGGGAGAACCTAAGAAACCCAGCAGAGCTGGATGCCACAAGTAGTCTCATTGAAGTACTGTCCGTAGTTATAATAGGATCTTATTGTGATATTAAAAAACAAAGATCATTAACCATTTATAAATTTAAATATTACTCTTGGATGGGTAACATACCATTTTTTTTCCAAATTATTATATTTATATTCATTCCATGGAGGAAACTGATTAAAAGTAAATATAGGATTTTCTCAAAACGTGGAAATTGCAGATTTTAATATTACATCTTGCAGTTTTCATCAACCTAAGTCGAAATATTAAGAAATTCTTTTACTCTTTTTATATTTGTTTCAGAAAATTTGTAATCATTCAAAAGGCCAGAGGCTCCCCTACTTCTAATCTAGCCGACCAGCATATGAACTTTTACCTAAAATTAATTAACACGGCTGATAAGTGTGATAAACAATTAAAGGATATTAACAATACATAGGATTTTTATCATCATGTATTTTAAATATATAAATAAATAAATTACTAAACTTTTTTTTTAAAACAATATGTGAAAATCTCAGTTATATACAATATATATTCGCAAATGTCCTATTAGTTACAAGCAGTTGAACATATCACTACATATGTACATCAACAACTTGCTTTCTTTCTTATAATTACAAGTTGATTAATCAACGGCATAATATAAATTTCTATTTCAAGCAAAAGTAGCTCGTATAAATTTATTTTTCACCATTATACAATGTAAAAAAACACATTCAAAATGCGAATGAAGGCATGCATGCATTAACAAATTACTGCAGCAAAAATTAAACATGCCATAGTTGAGCTGAAACTTCTTTCTGAAAAACTTCGACATATGACAGAAAGTACATCGAAAACTTAGATAAGTCTTAAGACTAAAATATTAATATTATTATGAGACATCAAATTAGAAACGCATTAAAAAAAAAAAAAAATAGTACAGAAAGAATATTATTTTATAATACTTTCTTCACTTCAACATTAATTTAACTTTAGGGTACTGTGTGTTTTATGTCCAGGTTGAGCTGCTACAAACACCATCCCCGCCCTGCTCAACCATTTAGTGTAACCAACTGTCGCACATCAAAGCTAAGAAAATGACCAACTTTTTATCAATTATTACCATTTATGAAGTGTTTTCGTAAAGGCGCCACACACACACCTCAACCAAATAATTGTGATGTAATCTAAGAAGGAATTGTGGGACCTAGGAAGGGAATATAAAGGTGAACCTGCTGAGTGCAGAAACTGATACTTGTCAGTTCTAGAATCAAATGTATGATAGTTGGAAGGCTTAAATTGAATCTTCGTAATGGTCACTTTCCTGTAGCAAGTTGTCATGTAACACCTCTATCTGGGCATAATTATTAAATGTATGCTCATATTGTATCCATCACATCACATAAAAAATGACTCTCTGGCAATGGATATCTTGATAAAAATATCTCTTAATGTTAACATAATTATAATATTAACATTGTGAAGCTAGAAGTTTATTGAATGGTCATATCTGTTCAGGCAATTTAATCAAGATTGCAGTAGTATATAAAGAATGTTCAAAAGCTCGATGTATTCAGTTGGTAACATGTTTATTGGAGCAGATTGGGATGTTGCATTTATAGAAGTTTCAGCAATAACATTTCATCAACCTAGGCATACAACAAATGAGTACCAATTTTACTTTCTATTTAGCTTATAGATAAAAAAAAAATTAAATAAAGAGAGCTTGATTTTTTAACTTTAACACAATATATGTTTTTCATGGTCAATGCAAGGCACTCTATTGCTGCAAACTGGACAGCTTGTGTCTTAATTAGGGGTGGGAATATCGGATGATTGCCATATTTATTTCTTATCAAGAGATTTATTTAAAGAGGATTTAGCCCACACAGGTGAAAAAAATGTACAAATTTGTAAACTAATGATTCAATTATTATATTGATTAACTGGTATAAAATAAATGGCCCAATCTCATCTGGGGAGAACCTAAGAAACCCAGCAGAGCTGGATGCCACAAGTAGTCTCATTGAAGTACTGTCCGTAGTTATAATAGGATCTTATTGTTATATTAAAAAACAAAGATCATTAACCATTTTTAAATTTAAATAAAAAATGAATTAAAATTACAGAGTTGCTCCCACAGGCAAGCTGTTGAGTGCAGCTACTAGGCTTCAGGCTTCAGGACCCCCTAGCTCTTGAGTATAATATATCACACATATTCATCAGTACAGTACACTCTAGGATCACCTTTCATAGGAAGCTATCCCTCACAAGGAAGTGGGGTAAGAGGTAATCCCTCCACATGACTTGGGAGGAGAAAGTAGGCTAATATCCTACCCTCCTTAAGCCTACGTCTAGGAGTCATCCTCAAATTGGATATCATACTTTGGAAATGAATTTGAATACTAAAACAGATGCAAAATTTTCGAGAAGGAATGTTCACACCTTACTTCCACCTGGAGCTCTCAAGCTGCTATTTGAATAACTAATTAAGTAAAAGCCTGACATCACAGCTCTGAAGGAGATTTTTGAACTGATAATGGAATCATGGACAAAAATGACCACACAATTTACTTGTGAGCACCATATACTGGGAAGAGGATTTGCATTTGCAGAGAAAAAGTGGATAAGAATCTATGGACAGACTTTAAATACTATTGGCATGTAAACATTTCCTTCATGGCAAATCGAACAACAGAATCCAACTGGTTAACTTTGCTTTGTTGAGCCAAGGATTAGTTCTCAGCATCAACATCTTTAAATTGAGCATGATTGACTAAGGCTTTAGGGAACATCCAGGAGCCACTGTAAATAAAATTAACCACACACTGAGGAGCACCAGGGACAGACCCAACCATCTATGTGGTTGCATGGTCATGCAACGAAAAGCTGGGGAAAGCAAAGAGAAGAGAAACGTAACCACCAGAGATAGAAAAGAGGGTGGGAACAAGCCATGATGTTAGATAATGAGCCTCTAAAGAATCCACAAGATTGTAGGAAGTTCGATCAGAGCATCAACAATAAAAGAAAGAGGTTCAAACCACAAACTGCTTGTAAATGAGAAAATAATGAGATATTATCAAACAGGCAGGTACCTTGGACGGTGGGTTAAATTCGACCAAGGGCTGGCTACTTAGCAATGGAGGATGGTACTTGTCAAAGTTGCGTACTCATCTGCAGAACCCTAATTTGTCCTGTCCTCACGTACACAGAGAGCTGGCCAAACAGAAAAAATCCAAGCCTTGAACAGAAGATACTTAGATGGATTTATGGGCCAGTACGAGAGGGGCCCATTACAAGAAGAAGAAATAACTTGGAGCTGAAAGGCGAACAGGATGTAGTGAGATGTACTTCAATTGACGTTCCAAGGATGGATGACACGATCATACCAAAGAAGCTGCTACAATTGTGTAAGGAGGGCTGGAGAAATGTAGGACCACCAAAGCTGGTCATGATGACCAGTGATGAAAGATCTCTCCATGGCAGTGGAGCCTGGATGTTGGTGGTATTGCAGGATAGAAATGATGGGACAAAGAAGCTCTCGACCAAGACTGGGCTGAAGTGCCTAATAAATAAGAATATATAAGGCTGAAATGGAAGAATAAAATGACAAAATTATAAGTGTAAAAATTGTAACAAATGTGTAATTCTGTAGGTCTAAAAAACCTATTTCATTCTTTGAATAGAATTTTTTTTTATGATTCGCCCCAGGAATAGCAAGCGAAAATATAATAATTAGTTTTTCAATGATTATATTTCATAAAAATTTCCTCAATGATTATATTTTATAATTATAAAGCAGTAATTGATTAGGAGTTCAAGTGATCATTCATGTAACCAATCATTCGGTATCCAGTGATTTAAGAAATAGCCAAAAAGCAATTAAGTATTCGATAATTGAATTCTGTATTCAATTATTCACATCCTTTGTCTTAGCAGTTCTCGCACTCTCCAAACAGGCCAAAAAAAGTTACTTACTTTAAATGCACAAGCTCACTTATATTAATTTTTTATGGAAATGGTTTAGAGTAAATAATGAATATAGCATTGAGATAGGCTAAAATAATAAACTATTCATAACTTTTTAAAAACAAATCCTCTAATATTAAAATGAATTTATGAAAATTACACGAGTAACCTAGAATTCGTAAAACATAAATATACAAAAATAAAAAAAAAATATATTTTTTTATTTATAAATTATTGCTAAATAACAAAAATAAACTACAAAATCATTTTTTTTAAATCTTAAAAATTGACAGTTTTGATAATTGCCTTGGAAGACATACTGAAGACAACTTATCTAGTAAAGACGATATATTTTCTTTGATAAATATAATACACCTATTTACAAATACATATGGCGATTCATTTCGCAGCACCTGAGAACATTGTTTCTGCTTTGTAATAAAGTCTTTGTCATTATCATAAATTGTATTCACTCAATATAAAATTATAAAATAAAAATATTATAAAATATTTAAAAGCCTCATAGAGGCAAACATAAAAAAAAAATTTCATGGATGTAGAATAGCTACTGTGGACAATCCTGCAAACAACAAAAAATCATTCATTAATATTACTTGTCAGCTTAACAATGTTTATATTTGCTCCAATACTGAGCAGGGTGAGAAAGCTTAAAGGAGTAGTTCCCAGGTTCACTACAAAACAAAACCTGCTATCTAGCCTGAGAATCGAAAAATAAATAAGCTAGGAAGCCGAGTCCACATATTGCAACAAGGAAGAGATATTGTCATTAGTGAATCACAGTTGCAATGGGCTGACGGATATTTCTGACATTAGCAATGAGCTGTCAGAACCCTGCAATGATATTTTATTAAGTCATTCAGATTTTTATTTATAAATCTACGGTTGAACGGATTTTTGAATGGTTCGCAAAGTACACAGATTCAGAGCACCCTAAGAAAACATTAGAATTCCCTGGAATGAAGTAAAAATCCGACATAAGAGAAGGAAGAAAGAGGGGGAGTGGACAATCATTCATAACGAATGCACGCTGAAGGAAGAGAAAGCTCAGACACTTTGAAGAATGAGCCAGTTAGCATCTATAGATCATTTATAAGAGCTAGGAACCACATATAGAATATTATAAATTATTTAAGTTAAACTGTTTTCAATTGATTTACTAATATTAAATAACATTTCTTTTTATTATTTAAATAAATATTATTGCAATATCTGGCATAAACAGTCAGAGGGTTAACAGCCGACTGTAACTAAGATCAAACTAATGAATGATTTAATAGTTAATTTTTAATAAGAACTTTTTATATCAATAATTTAATTAAAATGATGGTGCAGCAACTCAGAAGAGATAAGGCCAACCTAAGTTGTTGCGATAGTTGGTAGGTGATGCTGAAGAGCGAGAGTGGTTGGCACTATTACCTCTCGATCTTTATTTATATGTTAACAGGATTTGATACTTCTTCGCTTAAGAAGCCACAGGAACTACTTATTTCTTCTCAAGAGGTCAAACAAACCCTGATTAGTCCCAACCCTTAAGAAAAATGCCTTATGGTCTTGAAAGTCAGTATGCTAATCACTAGCCTATGGGGAATGCTAGAAAAAATGATAATAACCATAATTGATTTTCATTCTACCCATCATAATCTTTGATTTTATACCTTATTCAAAATTTTTGTTTTTTATCAAGTAAATAGTTAATTAACCAGAATAAAGTTTGATAGAGTACTTTTTATGTTTTTGCAACATCAAATGGGACCTAGTAAAATGTCATGATTCTAAGTATATTAAAAAAAAAAAAAAAGACGGACTGAGAAAATATTTAGAGGTGAAAGCTTAAGGGGGGCTTTCTGGTTTTGAAAAAAAACAACATAACCTTAAAAAGTGCAAAAATTAAATATAGAACATATGCTAAAATTAGTCAATTACCAAGAATATATGCGCACAGTATTTTTATTTTCCTAAAAATATCGACCCAGAAATTAGTAGGTGGTTCTTCAGAAGGCCACAGTAGTCCAGCTAGACAAAATATGGCCACAAAGACAATAAATACATTTGGTCCACTTCGCACTGAAAAATATTTAAAAGTAAAGATCAATAATAATAATAAACTTTTTTTTATCACTATTGTTAATAATTAAGGTTAATAGTTAATAATTTAGGATCCATATCCTCAATGTGCCACTATTTTTTTCTTCGAAATATAATTATTAACACTTTCGAAATGTGAAGTGTGACCTAGACACTAGACTTGAATGGCAGAGCGCATTGCATGCCGAGACTTGGCTATTTTCATAACATTGCCTTTTACATCATTAATTTTAAGTTATTACTCAAACCTATTTTCATTCAGAACGTTACCTGTTCTGTTTTGTAGAATGTGTGTATGTTTCAAATTCCATATTAGTTTTTATCAAACTATGAATTCATCGTTAGCTGTGAGTATAAAAATTACTAAAATAATTTGAAGAAAGAGAGCTGTTAATAATTAAATAATGACGATTCTAGATATAATCATCCATCAAAATAGAAAATATCATAAATGATGATAATTCAATGAAAACCTAACAACTCTCTTTTATTGACCTAAGCCATTCTCATAACAAACTCTTCCATGGATCCCAATCAATGAAATTTAAAAAAATATGGATGTGAATATGTTTATATATACATAATTCAATGACAAACGTTTAATCGCTAGTTTGAATTTCAAAATTCATATATTTAGATAACTAATAGAAAAAGTGTAAACAATTTGAAATAACGATATTTTTTATGAATAACAACAGGCCATGAAATATTTTAATAACTGCTTTAATTTATATCTCTTTTTTTATTTGGAATGGCATAGGCACGAGACAACTGCTGCACAGTATGAAATGTCGCAACAAGCCATTAATAATGCTTAAGTAATATACTGTGAAAATTTTTTAAACATTGCATCTACAATAATTTGGGCTCGTTAAACTTAATAAGAAATCTATAAATGTTTTTTTTAAGCATTATATTTTACATTGTGCTTTTAATAACATACTGTGGGTAGATAAAACACAACTGGCATTACAATAAAATAAAAATTCATTTAGAGCCAGAGGGGCAACAATTTGTGCCATTTCTTATCTTAGAGCATTTGCTTTAACTACGATGAAAGCCTCGAGACACACCATAGGTTAAATATGTTGTATTATTTTAATTTTAATAAGAAAAAAAAAATTACCTGGAACATCTCGACTGCTGGCTGGGTTCATACGGCCTGATAAAGAAGAATCTTGGATCGAATCTTCTCTCACCGTTTCTTCTTTGACAGGAACTCCAGAATGAAGAGTGGCTTGAACTTCACGGGTGCCAAGAAGCTGAAAAAACAGGCCATAGAGAAGTTGTATAAAAAAAAAGAATAATAATAATAAAAATGTTTATAAATACCTTTCCCGTTGCATATTCACGAACTTGTAATTGAAATTGGTCTATCACATTGCAGTTTGCAGGCTTCACCTCTTTGTGCCGAATAACTATATCGGCAGCTCGCTGGGGATTGATGATACCCTCTGGTTCCACCACTTGATACTTACTCCTCGCAGTGCTAAGAACTAAAATAAATCACAAAAATAAACACTATAGAGATACTGTAATAATGGAAATGTGACCAGAGCTTCTATCTTGGCTGAATAAGAAAGATCTTAAATCATTTAACGAACAGAACATATGCCTAAAAAAAGAGCATGGTTTGTACAAGATAAATGAGTTGATGATGCAGGCCCAGTAATTTAATTTAAAATATTGAAGAGAGAAATTTTTAAACAAATAAAGAAAAAAAAAGCAAATTTTAATTGTGTAATTAAGTTTTAAACTTAAACCTTGAGGTGGAAAATGAAGACTGTTTATAATTTTGGACTACATTTAATTAATTATATTCATCATTAATTTAATAGAAACGAAAAGTTCATTGGATTACAAGTAGGATAAAAATTTCATGAGTTAAATAATACAATGCGCCATCTACCCCCACTCTTAGAACCAATTCAATGAATTAATATAACATCTTAATAAATTTGTAGTCTTTGGCACTTGTTTATATTCAGGCCTTGTTGCTTAAAACTTTACAATTCGTCTGAGCTTCTTTTATTTACCTTTACGTTCAGTTAATAAAGTTTTTAATTAGTTAACAAGGATTTATAAATGTTTTTGAACTTAAAAATAATGTACATATGCATTATGTTGATACATAATGCTTATAATATGACATAATATTTAATGTTCAAATATAGGAGGTTATCTTTTAGCATGATAGCATAGTGCTGTTTTTAAAAATATAATATAACCATATAAATAATAAAACCACATGATAAATAAATGCTCATTATTTGTGTTAATGAAATAAATTGCTATATTATTCAACCTGGATCACACAAAGTGGCAGTAGCTAGGGTGAGGATATAACAAGGATTATAAGAGTAGTGGGAAAACATAACGAGTAACACTGTTCCATAGTTTTAATTTAAAGTTTGCTAAGAGTTACAACATTATACAATTATACAACATGAATACATTTTTAAAATGCTAATATTTATTTATTCAAGGAGAACAATTAGAAACAGGGTCATGATACAATCCTAGGATTTTTTGGTTACTATTCCTAGACCATTTTAACTGGGCTATCCTGTATTGCTTGACCGCGTGACTCCTATTCCCTTTAGTGGGTAGATTTACAATTAATAATGATTAATTTATTAGAGATGGTGGGATCAATACCACAACTAAGAATAACAATAATTATTAAAACATTCAAAATTCTTATTATACTTTAGCAAAAAATGTGTGAAAAATTCAATTTATGGTCATCCTACAAAATCAGATATAAACCATATGTAGGGCATTAGTCAGATAAACTTAACACTCTTTTTTACAATACCCCTCCCATGGCTAAAAAAAAAATTTGATTTCTTTTCAACCAATTTCTGATTTAACAACATAAATTCCAGTTCCGGCCAAAATATTTGGGATAAATTTCCATCAATGTGAGAAGTTTGTAGTTATTAACTAACTAACTACTCGAAATGTTATACTACATCAAGTCACAGTGGATAAAACACTTCTATCCTTTCGTGAAAGACGTCCATTCAAGATATTGTTGTGATATTAGATATTGTGGAGTTTGTAGATAAATATTTAATCCAACCTTGAATCAAGAAGGCAAACAAAAATAATTGAGAGTGGAGGAAAAAACAAAAGATAGTATACTGGTTATTGTGATGATGAAAACACACACAGAATAATTCTCTATCTAGTTATGGGACCGGCCTAATGATAATGGAAAAACTTTTATAGTATAGTTGTTGTATCATGATGAACACACACAGAATTACTCTCTAGTTTTAGCCAGTTATAATATAGTTGTTGTTTTATGAGGAGAACAGAATTATTCTCTCTCTAGTTTGGGATAAGCCTGTGATATATGTGTCTGAGTCAAGTGATGAAATAAAAAGTTCTGTAAATTATTTGTTGTTGGCCTGGAAGCGGAAAGGAAGAGAAGTTGCACCAGGAAGAAGAGTTAATTTGATTAAAAAAGAAGACTATTGAAGAAAGAAAAAGGAAACAAATATAGACAAGTATAATTAATATAAGTTTCTTTTTGTTTATTTGTAATTAAATATAATCTTTTGCCATTATTATTTTGTTTAAAAGAACCTTAAACAGCAGTTTATCACTAATAAAATAAATTTAAAGTTAAAAAAAAAAAATACAATATCTTTTAAAAGAACATAAAGATTTTAATATTTGGCGCCCGAACAGGGACTCTTAAATTAGGACTTAACATTTTAAATTCGAATTTATCCCAATCCAAAATTTTACCTATTGTATTTTTAAAGTTACTTAAGGTTTTTACTGGGTCAGATTTTTTAAATTGTTGAACCTCTAACTTATCATGATTATTAATTACTCGTATGATATCACGATTAATTACCGATTTAGTTTCACTAGAATTACTAGTTATTTTAATTGTATTTTGTTCCTTTATACTTTTTATATTCTCCATTTCCTTCTCCTTTTTATTACCTTTATCATTATTCTCTTTTTGTATGTATCTAAATCATTTTTAATTAAATTTTGTTAATGATCTAGGGGTTTATTTTCGATTTTTAAGTCAACTTCTTTAAAATAATTTTTCTGATTTTTCAGTTTGGGTTTTAAATCTGTTTCTAAAATATGTATTTTTTCATCCATTTCTACATTTAAATCATTGAAAGAATTTTGTAACTGTTGTTCAATTCTTTCACATTTATTGTCAATTTTTAAAAAAATTTCATTATTTTAATCTGCCAATTTATCCATTTTATTAGATAATTATAAAAAATTTTGTTTATTTTCTTCTTTAAATTGCTTAAAATTTTCTTCAAATTTTAAATTATTTTCTTGTTTTAATTTTAATAATAAATTTGTTTCAAGTTTTAAATAATTTTCGTTAATTTTTTCTATCATTAATTTTAACATATTATCCATCTTACTCTCCTCCTTATCTACGTATCTATCAATTATACTTTGCTCATTTGGATCAGTACTGACACTATGCTTATCTTTTTCCATGACTGAATCTAACAATATGAATCTTAATCACAAATAGAATTTTTAGCCCTAACCTTTATATCAAATTTAAACACAATTTTCGTGACACTATCTAAACAATCCTTTAGCCAGATTACTTCGTTATCAGCCCCACATTGGGCGCCAAATATTAAAATCTTTACGTTCTTTTAAAAGATATTGTATTTTTTTTTTAACTTTAAATTTATTTCATTAGTGATTAACTGCTGTTTAAGGTTCTTTTAAACAAAATAATCATGGCAAAAGATTATATTTAATTACAAATAAACAAAAAGAAACTTATATTAATTATACTTGTCTATATTTGTTTCCTTTTTCTTTCTTCAATGGTCTTCTTTTTTAATCAAATTAACTCTTCTTCCTGGTGCAACTTCTCTTCCTTTCCGCTTCCAGGCCAACAACAAATAATTTACAGAACTTTTTATTTCATCACTTGACTCAGACACATATATCACAGGCTTATCCCAAACTAGAGAGAGAATAATTCTGTGTTCTCCTCATAAAACAACAACTATATTATAACTGGCTAAAACTAGAGAGTAATTCTGTGTGTGTTCATCATGATACAACAACTATACTATAAAAGTTTTTCCATTATCACTAGGTCGGTCCCATAACTAGATAGAGAATTATTCTGTGTGTGTTTTCATCATCACAACAACCAGTATACTATCTTTTGTTTTTTCCTCCCCTCTCAATTGTTTTTGTTTGCCTTCTTGATTCAAGGTTGGATTAAATATTTATATACAAACTCCACAATATCTAATATCACAACAATATATATACCAAACTTGCTGAATAAATTTGGGCTTACAGAATCAATTTGGAATACTAAATGAAACATCGCTGTATACCAAAGCAGTTCTGCTCTTATGAATTAGCCTAAGAGTTAGCAATAGCAAATTTAAAACTTGTCGGTACCATACGTAAAAACAAACCACAAATTCTTCTCTGAATATAAGTGGATTTCCAGATTGTGTCAACTAAATTTTTATATCAATATGACAAATTATTATTATCACATAGCTCAAATAAAAATCATGAAAACCTTTCTGATATCACATTTGCCAGGATAAATTAATGATGAATGAAAAACCAAAAGTCATTAATAGATAAGATTTACTATAACCTTACAACCAATCGGAAAAGTCACCGAAGGCCTATGTGGTATTTTTTTGCTATCTTGGACATTACTGATGTGAACAGTTTAGTACTATTCAAGTGCACAATTCTTAATATTCTAACCAAGTTAGCGCCAAGTTTTTAAAGGACTTAGAGAATTCACTCACCGAACCATTACAAATACCTTCCCAAGGTGCTATGAACCATATTCATAAAAGTGAAGAGTACAGAATAGGTAATTCAAACAAAGTTGCAACAAGTCAGAAAAGAAGGGGTGATCTATGTGACGAAAGGGGGGCAATAAGTGTTATAAATTTATACAGGGAGATCATTGAATTGGGTTTTCCAGTTTCTATTATGACACATCAAATTGCAAAAAGTTTTTTTTGTAAGTATGTTCATAAATTATATTTTCGGAAATCTACTTCATAACATCTAAATATATTACTGATGGGTCAAATTGACTCTGCCTAACCATTTACTAAGCCTTAAAATTAAAACTAGGAAATATTGGCATGAACAAACCTCTGAACTGAACCACCTTATTGTAGACATTGTAAAGCGTCAACACCTGCTTATGGGTACTTAGATCTTCCAGGAAGAAATTTAACCTTGGCGGGAATATTGCAATAGGAAAAGCAGGCATTCCCTGAATGTTAGCCTGAAACATAGAGAAAGGAAATTATTAATATGGGCTAATATTGCCAATGGGGTTTAATTTACAGGAGGCCTATTTTAATTGTCAAAGTGAAATAAAATCCAGTGAAGGTCAGGAAGAAAAGAAAATAGAACACAGAACCTTTATGTCATGAAGGCAACTCGCAACAAAACATATAAGAGTACAAGTTAAAAAAAAATAAATAAACTGTCAAATTTAGAAAGTTTTACTTTCTTGTACAAAAAAAAAATTTGACACCAATAATTGGGAAACAAAATTAATTAAAATAAAAAAATATTTTTGTACCATGTAAATTAATCAGTTGTGATGACAAACAAAAAAAGTATCAATTCCAAAAAATAACTGTCAACAGAAATTAACCTTGACCTATGCCATGGGAAATTCTTATTTAATGTTAAACATCAACAAGTCTAATGACATCACCCTTAACCTACACATACTAAGTGTAAATTACCTTATCTATATATTAACAAAGAAACACATACATTCTACATTACATCAGACATTTATTCTCATATCAAAATACTGGAGTTTTATAAAATTACAAAGGAATATTTTTACTTGATGATGGTTATTTAAATTCTTTTTTAATTATAATTTTAGTTTTTTTAAGATAAAAAAAAATCTGCGCATTACCTGCCAACGAGGCACGTTCCTATTGACATTTACAATGACATAGTAAATATGCTTGATGTAAAACAAAAAGAGAGGTCTATCTTCAAAAACCAAGATACATCAGAATGATTTGATTAAGTATACACAGGCAGAAATTAAGAGCTGCCTTAAGTTAAGAGATCGTACTTACAATAAGTAACGGTTTGTCATTCGGAAGATATAAAAATTAATAATAAAATACGGATAGTGCGTAAGTATTAGAGCTATATTATGAATAGGAGACAATAGACGCCATTGTTGTTTAGAGAGCCCAGCTGTTGTCCTATTGGCTTCTCATTGGCAAATCTCCGACCAATCAGCGGCCAGCTGTCCTCCCGGCATTGTTTGTCTCCTTCATCCAACTGTTACCTTAACTTAACATCAATTCTTCTTTATTCACCTTTTTACTTATTTTTATATTCTTCAGGGGCCATGTTACAGATACTTCCAAGAGGTATGGCCACTTGGGCTTTTCCTTTCATAAAATATTTCGTTGTTAAGCCAATGACATTCATCATTTTTAACTTTCAAATGTTTTATGTTTTTTTAATACTATTAATAGTTATTTAATGATAGTAATATTTATGAATTTAAAGGTTTACTTCTTGGAAGATGTGAGATGAGGAATGAGTGATTCAGACGATACAGATGTTCTTCTCCTTGCAAAACCAGGAATTTACATTGAAAATAACTCGGAGGTTGATCCCTTAGGCTCAGTTGAAATTGTTGATAACCTTATAAGCCACATAAGTGATTTGGAAGCTCGAGTTAGTGTGATTGAAAGTATCAGCAGTCCAAGGGGTAACAGCTCATTTAGAGATTGTAGAAGTTTTTCACCGATGGTTTTGAATGATCTAGAAACCAGTTTAGATCAGTCTATCCAATCAGTTGCTAGTGATGATTTGCCAACTCGAGTGAATTTATCTCCGTCGTCTGATGGAAATCTGACTAGTCCTCCTCTTGTGTTGAATACGAGTTGTGTTTGTTCAAATAATGACAGTTCTCAAGATTTAACTGTTTGTGACAGTAATGCACCGAAGCATAAAGAATCTCTTCTAAAAGAGATTGATGTCTATTTGAGCAATGTAGCTGCAAACAAATCCAAAATGGACAGTAATTTTGACAGAAATAAAGGGATGAATGATAAGTCAGCAGAATCCATCGCTGATGGAATTATTAGAAGATCATCTCCAGATGACAGGCTGGACCTTCCTGCTGTTGATAGGCTTTTGAGGGAAATGGAAGCAACCCACTCAGAAATTGAAAATAAGCTTCAGATGCGGGAAGCAGAGTATGGCTTCCTCAATCAGAAGGTTTACGGCAATGTTACTCATAGAAGAAGTTTTCCGCCGGTTGATAATAATTCTCTCCTTGAAAGAAATCGTGCTAGTTATGAACAGCATTCATCACCGTTAAAAAGTAGCCATGAAACAGACAAACCTAAAAGTTTGGAAGACGTTGCCGGAAAAAGGGACATTTATCTGGTTGGCAGTAGTCATAATAGTGACAGTGATGATGCAAGAAAAGGTAATATGGGAATAACAAATCTAATCAAAAGGGACACTTTTAAAACGAGTACAAATGTGGAAAGGAGACGTTTTCCTTCACCCAGAAGGCGATTGTTCACTCAAGCCGACAGCTATTCAAGTCACAAATTGACATCCATTCCTTCAACCTCGACAAGCAATGATCAAGAAAGTCAAAGGAGATCTTATTTCCCTCATTACGGAGCAGGTGATGGACCTCAAAACCCTACTGGTAGAATTATTGAAAGTAAACTTCAAAAAGATAAACTTTTAACAAGCCACTATAACAGGTAATACAATTTCTATATTTTAAATACTACTGAAGCTGCCTTATCTCATATGAATTTTGCAAAACAGTTCAGAATTATTATATAACTGATAAATAATTAAATTTTTCAGGAATAATTTGTTGAGTTTAGCAGATTTGTGGAGAAGTGAAAGGGACTCATCGGATGATGATTCTAAAAAATTGCGTCAGAAACTAGAAGAAGAAAAACTTCGGAGGATTGTAAGTTTTATTTTTAAGAAGATATGTATAAGTAAGTTCTATGAATGCATGTGTCAGGCAGGACATATTGACATTGACATTTCAACGTGCTTTTCATTCATCAGCCATTCACTTCAATGACAGACCACTCTCTCCTTTACCTCTTTCGTTACCTAAATAATAACCCCTACCAATGCACAGAGAATTGAGAGGGCAGAAGAGAGCTGGAAGCAGGCGAAATCATCTCACCTCATATCTGGCAGAATTCTTGATGAGGACCAAGCGGAATATTTGTGTAGCATTTGACAGCAACTTGGAGGACATAAAGCATTTGAAAGGCAAAATGTATTCCAAGGATAGTTTTCTTATTCCTCATGTAACTGGTCATTTAAATAATTTATGTATTCATGGGTACAACTTACAAGCTTCATGTAACTACCCGTTCATGTTACGACTGATGTATTTACTTATGAACAAATTTTGTTCACATTCTTAAAAAAAATAATGTTGGTGATTTGTCCATAAATAACAATACTTCATTAATTTTTGTACTCATTCAAGCTTTTATATCTGTAAGACATATGCTGGTTAATGCGAATTCGATATAATATTAAGGCTTCAAACTAAATAATATAAAATAAAAAAAATATTTTTATGACAGAAAAAAAGTAAAACAAGTTGTACTTGCTTATTCTCCAATTAAACCAGAAGTCAGAAATCCTGTGCTTTCGTGATAGCTCTACGTAATTTTAAAATTTTTATTAAATGAAGTTATGTGTTGATTCTGATTCTCCATTATCCCCAAATGCATTTTCCATATTTTTTACTGCTTCGGCAATCGCTGACAACATAATTAAGATAGAAGAATGGAAAGGCTTACAAGAAGTTTGTTACAAATTTAAATATAATATGAAACATTTTCACACTACTTTATCATATACGTGTGATATAATGTATATTATATTGCATGTTTTGTTTATTTACTATTAATAAAAATAATCAATTCAAACTTTTTAAACTTATAATCCATTATATCTCAGGAGGGTATTGACAACCAAACATTTACATAAAAAATAAGACATACTATTTTAAAGTTTTTTACAATTTTTTTTAACTCGACTTATCTTGCTCCAGTCCAACTATTGGGTTTTGTTAATCCTGACACTCCAAGTATAATGCTGCTTCAATAGCCTCCTGTAGATTCTGCCAATATGCAAATATGATGTATGAGGGATCTCACGTCAAATATGTTTGACTATCCACAAACTGCAATAAATCTATCACCCCCTTCTCAGCAATAAACCTATCTCCTCAATACATTCTAAACAACTGATATCTCCTTTTCAGTATCTGTAAATAACGGAATTTCCATTGCTCCCCTCAGCTGTTTCAATTACTGACAAACTTTCCAGCTGTTACATTCACTTGTTTGAAATTAAAATTTTTATAATTTATTTTATATCATTTAATATATCATATAATAAAATAATCTTACACTCAAATTACTCCTTAAAAATAGCATTACAATATATATGTATTTATAATTTTTTGTTTTATAGCACCTTGAAAATACTATTCAAGAACTGCAGCGAAGAGTCCTCGAAGAGCAGGAAAAGCTTGCTGTGGCAGTTAAAGTGGACGAAGGTAAAGATAAAGCAATTGCCCAAATCACCGAAGCTTGGAAGCAAATGGTGAACCATTGGAGAGACATAGAAACAGACAGGCATCACATGTCACAGGCCATCATTAAAGAAAGGTCAGCGATGAAACAGACTCAACAAGAGATAAACAAGGTAAAAGTTCACTCGTCTCTTTTATAATCTCTCATTAGATTGTATATTGGGTTTCTATAACATAGATTTCTTTCGAGCCATCTCCTAGGCTTGTTTTTGCGAAAATTATCTACTGTTAGAAGCTCTAATGGATAGGACAATCTTTATCTAGGGCTGTCTCCGTAATATAGTCATTAATATTCTGACTCCTATACAGAGACTAAAGTTCGATCCCGGAAAAAGGAGTTTACCTTTGGGGGGCTCGGTTTGGTTAGGGTTTATTCAACCTCAGGAGGGTAAATAAGTAGCTACTTGATTAAAGAAGTGGCAAATCTGGGTTAGAAAACCGAATATAAGGTTGAGAGGTAACATCCTAGCACCAATTTTATTGTAGTCCCTCTTTATGGCCAACCAAAGGTTGTTGATATAGTTCATGAGGTGTTGCGCCATGGATTTGATTTAACCTTTACCTAGGAATAAGCCTTTTATTTTCTGATATTCTTTTTGGGCAGCCGAGGGAAAATGGTGA
This sequence comes from Acanthosoma haemorrhoidale, assembly GCA_930367205.1. Lineage (NCBI taxonomy): Eukaryota > Metazoa > Arthropoda > Insecta > Hemiptera > Acanthosomatidae > Acanthosoma > Acanthosoma haemorrhoidale. Next base: position 19,651,339 of record OV884014.1, on the reverse strand, counting down.
TTTATCTGTTTTTGTTGCAAATAGATTGGCTCAATACTCAATCCTAGACCGAATTCTAGTAAATGTTTTACTCTGATTTAAGTAAGACAATTTTTGTCTTATGCTGTTTTACAGTTATTTATCTTGTGGTACTATTCTGTTTCTTTTGAGGAACAACATTATAGAAGGGAGCATTGTACATATTTTATTTATTATTGTAATTTATTTATGCTTTATTGCATTGTTATTATTAAGTATTTGAGAAACATATTGCATAGACTCAGATCTTATTATTATAATAAATTATATATTTCTTTATTAACTCGACTTATATTGATAATTTTTATGTTTGAAAAGAAAGTAGAAAGGTGGGAAAAGGAGGTTTCCCAGGCTTTGGATTTGGCTGCTGGGTATAAAAGCAAATGCGAGTTTCTCGAATCCGAACTTTCCGCAACAAAAGAGGCCCACCTTGCAAAGTTTACTGAGGTGGAAGAAAAATTGAAAGAGACCGACGAACAATTGCAGAAGCTCAACGAAGAGAGGAAGCTTCTAACTGAAAAATTGAGTATTTCCCAAGAGGACCATAGGCAGGTTGGTTGTTAGGTTATATCCTCTTTGATTTTATAAACAAGAGTGACATTGGCTACACATAAAAATCACCATTTTCAGATTTATTTGTGTCTCCATATTGAAAAATGTCTTTCTTTCTTTGGGGCTGTGGTAAGTTGCTCCACTCATTAAGTATTAAACAAAGCACAAAAGCATTATTAATTGTTATCGACTAAAGAGAAAAATAGAGGTGCATGATCAGAATTCCAACTCGGAGAATATTTATACTTGAGTAGTAGAGGATTTCGATGAAAAGCATTTTTAAGGAATCCTGGTTTAGCCAATACTTATTTTATTTCTCCAATAATTATTAAAAGTTACACCACTTGGGTTACATTCTACAACTAATAGTTATAATATTATATGTCTTTAAAAATCTTGTAAAAAAAAAAAACCGATCTTGGCAATAAAAAAATGAGTATGAAAAATCTTCTTGTTTGATACTCATTATCCGTTATCATTAATACCTTAGGTTTAATGGAAAATTATGCACATGAATGTTACTTTAAATGAATTTTTGTTTGTGTAGATTGGTAACAAACTTGCTTTTGTTATAGAAATAGAAAACACACAATTCGTAGGGGTAGTAACGTGAATTTCCCATAAATAAATGCCCAATGGCATAGCCTAAGTTATTTGCTATTTTAATGCATTATCATTATAATAATAAATTATTATTTATTCTCAGGAAAAGAAATTAGTCGAATTAGCTCAGAAGGAACTTTCGTCACTGCAAGAAGTTCTGAAAAAGGTTGAAGGAGAGCTTTCTATTGTCCAAGAACAGCGGGACCTTCTGTCAACGAGGCTACGTGAAGAAAAAGGGCGAAATGTTACTTTAGAACAGCATAAGAACTCCCTTCAAGTGGCTGTTGATGACTTAAGACAAAAACTGGTATGATCATTGTATAAATTGGTTTAATATGTATATTAAATATATTTTAGGCTTAAATAAACTTATTATTACTTATCTTCAATCAGGCTTTATTTGATTCCATTAGCTCCAATATCTGGGAGTAGTGAGAAGGACCCTTCTTGATCCCGGTGAGGAGAAACCTACTTTGGGGATCTAATGTGCTCTTGTTTTCCACAGCCCCTCGGCTTTAATAAGGACAACCATAACCCTTTCACAGATCCCATTTAGCCCGACTTTATCCTTACCCCTATCCCTACATACTCACCTCCCACTTGTGTGGGTATCACTGATTGCTACAGCATATTTCCATAAAACATGTTCAACGGCCATTATCTAATTAATAATTGCTTGGTGAAAAAATAAAATAAACTTTTTTTCTGATTTTGAATAGAATATCAAATAAAAGGTTTTGATTTCCCGACTCCCTCTCACTCACACGTTACCACTATGGTCCATTTAAACCCTAGTCTCTTAGGTTCCCCCTCCCAGGTTCTAAAGTTCCATTCACATCATCATAACTGCATTTGTAACTTTTACGGAACCTGTGTTTGATAAAGAAAGATGATATTTTGCATGGTTAATCCATGGTTTTATGCCTGATGAAGCTAAAAATAAAATCAAACCCATGAAACATAATGAAATATCCTTATTAATTATACAAAATAAATATTTCTCTAGATCTCATCATCCAGATTAAGTACTTCATATTACTTTTTAGGGCTTTATTGTAATATAATATACAAAACATCAAAATTCTTAATTATCTGTGTTGTTAACACATCAAGACAGATTTTTTTATTAAGTAAGTTTTTACCTTCTATATAATTTAATGAATTTGTTGTTATAGAACGAAGAGGAGGATATTACAAGGAGACTGACGGAAACCCTCGAGCGAACAAAAACAGAACTACGAGGTGTGTATCAGAACCAGCTGGAGGCAGTGGTAAAGGAGAAACTAGAGGAGTTCCAGAGCCAGCTGGATCGAGCACAGAGTGCAATGAAGGCAGAAGTCAACGAGGCGCGGAGAGAAGCTCAAGAGAGAGCGGCCACTCAGCAGCAAGCACTTGTCAATAGGTCGGGCCCCGAAGGCTATGTAGACCTCCTTATCCAATGCCTCTTCCTCTCTTTAATATTATATACTTACTCCTCATACTCAGCGCTTATTTATTTACTTATATAGTTTAGATTTATAGCTTAGAGCTCCTTAGTCCCGAGTGGATGAGAATAACCTCAAATGTTTCCTAGCTCCGGCAGTAAATTTCCAACTGTCCATGTTAGTCAGGGGTTCTGGTACTCCAACAAGACATTTCACAGGAGATTACTAACTTTCGAATCCCATGCTTCGATTTCAAATTCCATAATGATCCTTGTATATAGCCTTCCCTTTCCTTTATTAATAGCCTTGAGATCCAGATTTACTTTGAAGAACAATAAAATCCACAGGGCAACACCTCACAAAAAGATATGACTTGATAAGGTTGCCACCATGGTTGGTTTGGCAGGTCATTTCCTAACTGACTTACTATAGTACTACATATTATCTTCCTGTAGAAGACTATATGCGGTCTTCTACTCCCTGTTAAATAATCAGAAGCCAAGCCGGGTTTTGGTATTTAGGTTAGGTAGTTTAGGTTTATCGGCATATTATTCTTTCCAGTTGATCGTTTTCGTAAACTTTTAGTTCTCTCAACTTTTTGTACAGTACAGTATTCTGGAAGCTGTAGGTTGATTCAAACAATTGTAACTCTTATTTTATATTAAATTTCATTTAATGCATATCATAAAACAAATGCCTTGTTGAAAGCAGCATAATTTTGATAAAAGAAATCATTACCAGTTAATGTAAAATAGTCGGTTTGCTTATTAATCAATTATTAACCACCATTAACGTTTTTACCAGTCCTTTATTAGAGTTGAATTTTGGAAGAATCCTGGTAATGTCATTATGATTTTTTTTTTCCAGCCAATTCTGTAAAACCAAATAGAGTATGCAATTTCCCAATCTTTTCTTGTTCCAGATTGCTTCTATCATGGTTCTGAGAGTCCTTCAAATTTTTAAATAAAGTTTATGTACTCATGGAAGGAACTAGAACCCATTTGTCCCAGCTTCCGATCAATGCCAGCAGCAGTACACTTAATCTGCTCTCGCCAAAATCTTACAATAATACTCTTTAATATTATATACTTACTCCTCATACTCAGCGCTTATTTATTTACTTATATAGTTTAGATTTATAGCTTAGAGCTCCTTAGTCCCGAGTGGATGAGAATAACCTCAAATGTTTCCTAGCTCCGGCAGTAAATTTCCAACTGTCCATGTTAGTCAGGGGTTCTGGTACTCCAACAAGACATTTCACAGGAGATTACTAACTTTCGAATCCCATGCTTCGATTTCAAATTCCATAATGATCCTTGTATATAGCCTTCCCTTTCCTTTATTAATAGCCTTGAGATCCAGATTTACTTTGAAGAACAATAAAATCCACAGGGCAACACCTCACAAAAAGATATGACTTGATAAGGTTGCCACCATGGTTGGTTTGGCAGGTCATTTCCTAACTGACTTACTATAGTACTACATATTATCTTCCTGTAGAAGACTATATGCGGTCTTCTACTCCCTGTTAAATAATCAGAAGCCAAGCCGGGTTTTGGTATTTAGGTTAGGTAGTTTAGGTTTATCGGCATATTATTCTTTCCAGTTGATCGTTTTCGTAAACTTTTAGTTCTCTCAACTTTTTGTACAGTACAGTATTCTGGAAGCTGTAGGTTGATTCAAACAATTGTAACTCTTATTTTATATTAAATTTCATTTAATGCATATCATAAAACAAATGCCTTGTTGAAAGCAGCATAATTTTGATAAAAGAAATCATTACCAGTTAATGTAAAATAGTCGGTTTGCTTATTAATCAATTATTAACCACCATTAACGTTTTTACCAGTCCTTTATTAGAGTTGAATTTTGGAAGAATCCTGGTAATGTCATTATGATTTTTTTTTTCCAGCCAATTCTGTAAAACCAAATAGAGTATGCAATTTCCCAATCTTTTCTTGTTCCAGATTGCTTCTATCATGGTTCTGAGAGTCCTTCAAATTTTTAAATAAAGTTTATGTACTCATGGAAGGAACTAGAACCCATTTGTCCCAGCTTCCGATCAATGCCAGCAGCAGTACACTTAATCTGCTCTCGCCAAAATCTTACAAGACCTCCAATACACTATTGATCAACAATCCATCACTATCCTTATCTTCTTGGATTTAACCAAGGCATTTGACACCCATAACCGCGTTATCCTCAAATCAAAAATATTAACAAGGTCATTCTCCTCCAGTGGCATCATCTAGTTTGAATTATTTATCTCTGGGTGCACCCAACTAGTTCTTGTACCTGAACAAGAGTCCTCCAAACCACTCCCTTTGTTATTTGGGATAGTGCAAGGTTCATCCATTGCTCCACTATCATTCTGTGCATACATCAAACACTGCTGATGGCATGCAATTCTATGGCCTGAGTCAATAGTGTTCATTGTCAATATAGTTGAAAAACGACAAGTGATGAGCAAATCCATATAAATAAATTGCTAACAATTAAGTACAAAAAAAAGTATCCATCTTTTATGTAGATTAATAAGTTAAAATTTGTTTGTTTCGTATGGTATTTTTGGCTACTGTGCACTCATTTTGTTTTTTATTATAGAAACCTTATCTGTAGACCAATTCAAAATTAATATTTCTCTTAAAGTCAGTAAATACTAAATACTTGACATACAGTATTTCAATAGTATAAAGACCACATTATCGTAACTTGACACAAACTCACAATCAATCAATAAATGTATTTATTTGGACCAGTATTTTACACATAATTTCAAAATAATTGTTGCCATAATCATGGTAACCATGCTACCTTGAGATCCAGATTTACATTGAAGAACAATAAAATCCACAGGGCAACACCCAAAACACGTTGAAGTTATATTTGTTGATTGGCCCTTTTAATTATTAAGTGCCACACTTATTTTAAATTCTTTTATAAAACAGATTTAATATGTTAAGTACCAAGATCGCTATGCTTCTGAGAATTTTTAAATGACAGAACAGTTTCTTCTACCAGGATGGAATAACTTTTTTGGGGGCTAATACTGGCAGTTGTTAAATTAAATGTTAAAAAGCTTTCTCTTTATACCTTCAGACTTTTCTCCACACACGTTATCCTTTGTACCTCAACACTTCTAGTTACCTCCTTAATTTGTCTCCACTTTTACAAATGACTTTCCTATTATGAGGTCATCTCTTATGATCTTGAGACCATACTCAAATGATAATTGAACTATCTACAATTTATCTTTGGGTTCCCCAGAGATGCTGCCATTTCTCAGTTTTAATCTGAGCTGAATTGGTTTTGTACTGCCATTAGCTTATTTATCTGACTAATAAATATTTTCAAACAGATCATAATGAATGCTTACATTTTGTATAAATTTTGGTTATAGCCATGTGATAGAGATGCGGAGGCTGGAAACAATACACAAAGAGGAACTGAAGGCAGTCGAAGACAGACTGGCTGAGAGTGAGAAGAGACGGGAAAAGCTGGAGTCAGGTAAGAAGGACATAGCACACAGACTACACGGGGTCATGGAGTCCCAGTGGCAGCAAGCCCTGTCCATAATCACCAGCGAGATATCAATAAAGCAGGTCTGTTACCTCTTCTCTTTGTCTATCTTTACTGTTGCTTTCTCCTCACTACTATTACCATTTCAATGACATAGAATGAAGATGCAAATGGAATCAGGAAGGAAAGTGCTTTGGAAGAGCAAAATGAAAAGGCTTCAGAGCCGAGGCAGAGCACTGATGGTCAGGTGATTACCCGACGGCAGTCCAGGCAGGATACATTGCTCAGATATATACAAATGGTTAGTTTTTACCTTATTATATCTTAATTGCCTCTGTCTTGATATAATAATTTCTTATTTTTGGATTTGTCTATTGGCTATTAATCAAGAGTTCTGTGGAAGAAACAAGAAATGTCACTTTAAAAAAAAAACAGGGATATTACTAACAAATAAATTTTTTAAATTCAAATAAAATAATAGTAAGATACAGTCAAACCAAATTATTTCAATAGTTTACTACAGATAGCTTAATATAACCTCCTATCAATAAATAATTTCCATAGAACTAGAGCAAACTGATTGTACTTGTAAGAATAAAATAACAATTTCCTAGCCAGGCCCCCTTGGATGCCAACAGCGTACGCATTATTTTCAAGCTAGATAATTATTAATCTCCGATCAGGAAAAACAAAATAATGGCTGAGAGATAACAGGCTTGTTAGTTGACTTTGATTGTTCCTAAAAGCACCATCTACTGACTATGGTAGCATTCAGTCATTCTTATCTCCTTATGAGGAATTGTCCCATAAATTTAATTTTGTTTCATTTGAAACGATTAAAAATTTATAATGTTATTCTAAAATGTTGCTAAGGTAATGTACCGAATTATAGTTGCCTTTAAGTATCTTTAACTGGAATTATTCTCATATAATATATCCGTTATATAAGTTTTAGTTCAATTTATGGTGTAAACTATTGTAATCGTAGAATTGGCTAGCAAAAGTATTTGACTGAAGGATATACTTTGTAAGAAGTCAAGTATGTTCCCATGTTATAATTTTTATTAAAAGTTTAATGAAGTTTCCTACATACTTTTTTTTCACTGATCTAAAAGATTTAATCTAAAGGAAATTAATAACTTTTTTCTTTTTTATAGCTTAATTTTTGTGTATTTTTTAATGGAATATTCCATTGTTCATATTAAATAATGATTTTTTGTTTGATTATCAGGAATAAAAGTGATATAAAATTATTTAGTGACAAATTTGTTTGTATTTTTTAAAAATCAAAAATGTTTCATCACTTCTTTTCCATAGCAATATGTATAGGTCCTCCAAGGAATATTGTCACCTCTAATGGAAGGACACCCTACAGGATACTACTTCTGGTGTCATTGGCCCTTGCATATTGAGACATGCGCATTAAAGGTGTCATTCTCGCTTGGGAGACCTATACCCTGCTATGTCATGTCCCACTACGACATCCCGACCCTTTGCTCTTATCTTGAAGAGAAAAAATCATCTGAAACTTCGAGCCGAGTACTAGCCTAAGAGCTTTAATAAAAAGTGAAAATCTCACGTACTTTTGCCAGCTGTTAGATAGTGATTTCTTAAAGTTCGAATATTAGCACTCTATCTTCAACAGGTGAAGAACGATACAAAATGAGTCTTTAGTTTGAAAATCCGTAACACGTTGGTGAAGTATTATGTGAATATTTTCATTGTCTCTGTGTTAAGGTGAGCTATATAAATTTTTTTAAATCAAATTTTGTATTTGACAAATTATTAGAATGTTCTCATAAATATGGCAAGGTTGGTAAGATAGTTATTTATGTTTCAGCTGTTAGATAAGCAGCCTGGCAAGCCTGTAGATAGTGTTAGCTCCAGCCAATGGCCAGATTTAACACAGAGTGATATCGTAGATGACAGTACTGTAGGAGAACCCAGGTGGAATCAGCTCATATCGGTAAGAACACTTTTTTAAAATGACATCTATGATTGCTAGTTGTGGGGTATAATCCCTGATTTAATAATTATTAGCCAAAGAAAAAACATTTTTTGGGAATTATTTGTTTAAACGACTGGCTAGATCTAAGAGATTAGGTTTTGGATAGGCTACCTTATTGACAGGGATGGCTCAATTGTAAAGAGTGCCTGACTGGAGATCAGGAGGGCTGTCCCAGGTTCAAATTTTGGCCCTGTCTCTTAACTTTTTCTTTTTCCAATAATTATAGTTCCTATTATATGATATAAGTGAATAATTTAGATTTTGTCGTATGGTATATGTTGAGCCTTTAATAAGTTCTGTTATTGTAATAGGGTAGAGGACAATATCAAACTGGCGAAGATCTATCTAAGCCTCCCTCCTATCTTCTGAAGAAACCCCCTTGGAAATAAATTGTTGAGGAACATCATTGTAAAAAGTCTAAAATAGTCTAAATAAAAATCATTTATTTTAAATGTATACATTTTGTATTGTTATTGATAGTATATTATAAAATAGATTCAGGTCAGGCAACCGCACAACATCTACTGCACATTGTTTTGTAAATTTGTAAAAAAACAAAAAAAAAACTGTACAATTGTATTTATTCGTATAGAATAGAAATTTTTATTACTTATTTATTTAAGGCTTCATGAAGTATTACATTCTTAACTAGTGCAATTAAATTTATAGTTTTTATACTTTTATAAATGAATATAAAGACATGACATTTTGATTTGTTGGTATTTTTAGTTGATATTCCTTTTATTGTACATATTTAGTGTACTGCTGATAGAAGTAATGCATTTATTGTAATTTTAAGACAAAAATAATATTATCCATAAAAAAAAAAAATGGATGAAATACAGATAACACAAATCATAATCCGACCATGCATGAGAAACACATCTTTATATGAATCTACCCTCATCTTCTCTCTGATTTAGAATTAGTATATTCTACATTATTATAGCATTTCATAATAAATTTAACGGATATCCCAAACTTTTCAATACATCTCTTTCCTCCCCAAACCCAACATATTGACTGAACCACAATTGATTTAGAGAAATGCTCTGGGTCAAGGATCACTGTACATCTTTATTCGATAAAATTTTCATTTTACTTCCAAAAATTCAACAAAGAAGAATATCTTAATGCCAATGAGACGGGAGAGATGGAACAGGAGAGGATGTGAGCAGAAAGGACTTAGTAATCTGGGGTTTTTTCATATCCCCTTGTTATTAAAATATTAAAGAATTCAATATAGATTCTACATAAATGAATCTATTTATAATAGGTCAATATATGTCATGCTTGGCTACAATTTTTAATTATTTTACATTGTGATTTACGCTTGTAACAAAAGTATAATGATGTACATTATACATTAATTATCTAAACATGTTTAAAAGTGATGGGGCTCACTTTATGATTAGTAACCTGATGGAAAGAGAAGGTTAGTTTAAGTGGATTGGTAGGACATGGGGGTCAACTGACTTGAAAATGCAACATTTTCTAGTGAAATCTGAATAAATAAGAATATCGGAAAATGTTTTAAACTACCTACAATCATGTCAAGTCTTATTATAAACAGTATCACATATTAATTCTTCGTTTTATATAAATAAAAAGTTTGTTTAAAAAATTAAATTTGACTTTTTAGTATTTTTTCTAGCAGAATTTCAGGGGGGGGGGGGTTCTAGCCCTAATTTTAATCTTACAGGTCTTGTAACCAGAAATATAATGCAGGGGGGGGGGGCTCTTCTTAAGACACGCATTGCAGCGGGAACTTCAATAGGACAACTTCAACCTGCTCAGGATAGTTTGTGGTAAAGATTTAATTTGAACTTGGTTACACTCCATCACGATTTGCTGGAAGTTCAAAGTATAGAAGACACATTTCAAGGGCAAAAAACTTCTCTGTTTGTTATGTTCAATCTGATTTATTGATTCTCGGAAAAAGGAAAAATTCATTTACAGTAGTAATTGGGGTCCCTGAAATAAACCAGTTGGACATCAATACCGGATTAAGATTAACAGCAACAATAATTCAATAAAAAAGTGCCCTTTCTAGCTAGATTTAAGGTAGGTCAAATTTGAGATATCCATACAAAATTATTAATACCAAAATCACCTCCCTCTCCGACCAGAATGTTGGAAATAATTCTTAATACAAATGGTCTAGTGTTTAAAGCAATTTTACGGTGCCCCGCTATTTACCCACTTGACTGACGATACAGCCAAATGTCTCCAACATTTCCAGAATGGGATCATGTGGTCCGACATACCTCTCTCGAGAGGTTAAAGAACGCTGACCTGCACCCGTTGCTTGGTGTGCCGTTGGTGAGTGTGTTCATACGCCGGAGACACATCCAGTTTTTTGACTCATTGCAGCACCTAACAAACCCAGTGTTTAACACTATGACCCACCACCCCTCCCGCATCGATGGCAACAGACTGTCGGGGGGAAAATTAGGTTAAGAATTAGTTTGTAAGTTAGTTTTAAGTTTGATCAAAAAGGTGAGTCCCATCACCTTTATTAGTCAGTTTAGTCCAGTCACGTATAGTGGGTATCATTATACTTGTTCATTCCATTGTATAATTTTTATAAAATAACAAAACCTGTATATAACGTAGCGACGCTACAGGAAATACAACAATAGTTTGTAAATAGATTCGCCTGAGGATCTATAATGGTATATAATTATCTGTAAATTTAAAGGGGCTATGGAAAAAAATTAAAGCTACTACTTCATGCACGTCGTAATTAGGTCAGCCATGATAGAATTTTGAGAATTGCCCCGCCACTCGTACCCTTGGGTACGTCACTGGCTGGGTTTACCTGCTAGGGTCAAGCAGCCTACAATCTGTTGTGTATAGGAAGCACATTTTTTAGGAAGAAAATGGAACTGGTCAATTCGATGAACAGGTGCCTTGTCGTCATTTTTTCTCTTGTTAGTTCACGTTTCTTTACATAAAGTATAAACAAATATGCATTTTTTTAAATCTATATAAAAAACGGAAATTAATGACGTTGAAAGTGGAGGAACGCTATGTAAATCAACTGGTATCCAAATGATTTAACCCTCTCGCCTTTTAAATTGATAAGAAAAAATTAAGTGCCTAAAATCCCCCCCCCAAAAAATACGAACAAGGACCATTAAACCTCCCTTTAAATTTTAATACACGATTTCTATTGACGACTCTCGGAAATTTTTTTGGTTCTACCATGTATCCTTAACCACGTGGAAATATTAGTCTTTATTCCACGGTCGCAAGCTGAAGGTGAGCCTCATCACCTAGTGAGTGTATGTGTATTGGACTTATTAACAACAATCTGAAAGTATTATATTTTATGCACTCCTTAATATGCATCTGCGGATGCAGCACGAGGAGACAGCTGTAATTCCAAATTTATTTATTTATTTTTGTCATTGTATATATATTATCAATAAAGAGGTTTTGAAAGAAAAAAAAAAAAAAAAATAGTCTTTAAATCTTAATTAGTTCCATAGGGGTTTTTTGGGTAATCTTTAAATATACACAAACAAGACCACCTGTTTTTTTCTAGCTTTAGTTTTGTTTTTTTATCTCATTCTTTCAGTATTGTATTTTAACCGAGCATCAATTTCGATCGAGGCGTTGTCAAATATTTAAATCTCAGATCTAACAATCGCCCATTTTTCAAAAAGTAAAGCAAATCTCATTTCGGTCTAGACGACTAGCGCGAAGGCGCTTGAATGGGATGCGGTTGGAAGCTAACTTGTTCCCATCTCAAACACCGTATTTATCGAACAAGCACTTTTTTTTATTGAAAAAAAAAAAAAATTGATCATTTGTGTAGTACTCAAGCAACTCGCGCAGAGTTCTGGTATCGCCCTCGGACCATCTTATTCCGGATATTCCTTTAATTTCTACGTCCTGTATTTCGTTTGAATAATTTGAAAAAAAAAATTCAATAATCTAAATTAATAATTTATATAAAAAAAATTGTGATTAGTTAAAAAAAATCAATAAAATAATTTGTTGGTGCAGGAACTTGCGCGCCTCAGAAATAAAAACAAATTAAACCAATAAATTATCCCTCTGAAAAGATTAATTCTTTTAATGAATGTCATATTGATATAGAGTACTTACAAGAAAATTTTCCATATTTGAGACTGAAGATCGAAAGAGGAAGCTACAAGCGACAAGAAAGGACACAGCTGACCAATGCTTTTTCTTGGTCCAGGTAAAGTCTTCTAAACCCTCTCCCCCCCTCAATACACAAATAAACAAAGGAATTGCCAGTGAGGTAGCCATATGGGGGGGGATAATTCCCCTCCCCCAAAAGGGGGGGTGGGGGATAATGCCCCTCTCCAAAAAGAAATTTGAAATCAAAAGTCAAGTATGATGCATTCTTTACACAATTATATGTTTCATTCCGGTAGCGAAAAATATTTTAATATTTTTTTTTTGTAATGTGTTCAATAAAGTCTCAGATCTATACCTTTTTACTTACCCTACACAAAAATGAATTAAAATCATAATAACAATAACGGTTGCTCTCACGAACTTGGCTTTAGGTTGACTCAGAAGGCCCAAACCAATAAAAATTCAGTTTTTCAGAGATCCTGCTCAAATTTCCCAGAGTTTTTTTTGCATTTTCCGACCTCTGTACGACGCTTGACCTTTAATTTGATACCCTACTCCAGTGACGTACCTGGGGGACAGGGCCCCCCGCCCATTCGTCAGCGCGCCAAATAGCCCCTTCATCCCCCCAAGCGTCTAATTTCATGACGGCGACTATAAATCATTCTATTTTAGGGAGTGGATGGATGCAAGTTCTGATTGGCAAAAATAGATATTTTTCATCCCTGTCGTCTGCCATTACTATTAGCTTTAACAATAGATAGATTTTAAATTTACAGGAAAAACCTCAATCGTAATGATAATATGTGGAAAACTCTTATTTTTGTTATTGTAGAACATATGTTTGTAATGTGTCTCTTTTCAGTATATTATTTTTGTTTTTAAAGGGTTTGCTGAGTTGAGATATTTTTGAAAAAGTAAAAAAGATAAATGCTTATATGTATCTATTAGTTGTTGTGCGTAATTCTTCGTGTGTATCTATAAGTACAGTCTATAACCCATACATTAGGGACTATTGTACATACATACAATAGAGGACTATTGTAATAGTTTTAAGAAACGTATTTTATGTTTCCTGTTATTCTTAAATATTGGTTTTTGAGACTTAATATTTTTATGTAGTTTGAAATGACCATTGAGCTCCAAACCGCTCATCCTTAACACTTTAATCAAAAAAACGTATATGTTTGTGTTTTTTGTATCGTAAAAGTTGGTTCATAATGGAGATAACGAAATAAAAGTTATGGCTGAATTGTCCAAAAAGAAATCAAGATCAGCTTTCCTCTTAGACCATTCCGCTTAGTCCAAAACTAAAGCAGTAAACACTGTTGCGATTAATTATCCATGTATTCGCAATGTGTTTCTATAAGCCATTGCTCACAAATTCGTAGAATCAAATTAAAGAAAAAAATACCATTGACCGACATGATGGCCTTCCTTCCTATGAAACTAGCCAGCCTACGTATAATAATGCATGCTAGACTATTTGTGTGCTTCCTGCGAAACTTATTTGCATTAGTACCTTTACCATTCCATGGAATTTCATTTGCTTGAGCTTGGAGTTTGGAGTGAAAAGCTGTGTTTCCCTTAAGGATATCTGGCTGGGTGGGCTATTCACAGATTTGCCGAGGGTCTCTCATTACATCTTCAATGCTCCTGCTAGCGGATACATGGGTTCAGTAGTGGCAGCCTCTTTGGCCCCTGCGGCTTCTTTGCTCTCTGCTAATATCCTTTCGGCCCTTTTGCAAAATGTAGCTATCAGGTCGAGCATAAGTAACTTCCGATGCAGCTAAGTAGAATCTATTGTTCGTATCTACCCGCTATGAGTTTTTGTTTTCACTATATAGACGAGGCTTCAGTTAGCCTTTTGTCAACTGTTTTGTGTGATACACGTTACGCTGAAAAAATGTGCAGTGCATATGGTGAAGGACTAATAACTGATCGGGTAGTTAGGAATTGGTTTATAAAATTCCGTTCTGGAGATACGACCTTAAAAGACGAACCGAGGGGGGGACGTCCTTCCGACTTTGACGACAACCTTTTTAAAGGCAATATTGGAGCAAAATCCACGTCAATCAACAAGAGAGACACATTTTACAAGGAATGAATTGATAAACTGACAGGAAGATAGGAGAAGGTTATAGATAATAGTAGTGAATACGTAATAAATTAATATAATTTTGTTATTTAATGAGAGCAAAATAAATGTCTGATAAAAAAAAACGGAAGTTACTTATGACTCGATCTAAATAGATTACAATCTTGTGTTTATATTCACCGTTTTTGTAATAATAAATGATTGTTTAGGTTGACTATAGCTGAAATAACTCTTGGTTACCAGCTCTCAACTGCGTTGCAGATTTGTTACACATAAGGGAATATAGTGTTACTAATTAAGTTTGTTTTTTTTTCAACAGGGGGCTTAACCGCTCAACAAGCTGAACATGATAACAATAATTAATAAGTAGTCATTATATAAAGATTTTTCTTTTCATTATATGGACTAATTTATTTTTTTTACATCAATTAAGAACCAAACAGTATACTTTTTACAGATGCATATATAGGGGGAATAAAGGGCGTAGAATGTGAGGAATACTTTAAATATAAATAAATACTGTACTTTTTTATAGGGTATATTCTCTGCTGTAATCCTACACAAAAAAATTATAAATAACTTCTCATATTGGATTTCTTTTTAAGTTTTAAGTTTAAGTTTTAAGTCATATTGTACGAATAGCTACTTCTGGTATTATTTATTAGATATTCGCCTTTCCTAACAGGGGACTTTTCCAGAAACTTTTCCCTCCTTGAATAAAAGAATGTTTCAAGACGTCTAAATCCTTTGGAATGAATCTGTTTTTCAATAAAAACGCACATCTTAATTTAAATTAACAAAATGTTATTTAAATTCGAAATAAACCTAATTTATCCATTAAATAGTTCAGTTAATCCAAAATATCATACAAAATATTCGGCAGTTTAAATATCTTAACATTTTAAAGATATTTATCAGCCTCTGTACTGTTGGCAGTCAACACTGTTTGTTTTCCTTAGGTTACAATTGAGTAGGTTACCTTCATGTCTTGTCTGATTTAAAAGGAAAATTTTCCGGTTATCGAATACTGAAAGTATATTTCAAAAATGGGGGACGCGAATATCATAGATAAATCTATGCGATCTGTCTTCGGTATGTAATGAAATGTAATTTTAATCCTCACCAAATATATATGTATTTTGTTGTGCTAATAATTGTACATTTTATGTTTTAGTGGGTAATATACCTTATGAAGCCACTGAAGAGAAACTTAAAGATATTTTTAATGAAGTAGGGCCAGTCCTTTCTTTCAAGTTAGTTTATTTTCATTTGTTTCTGGTTGAAATTATTAGCTGCAAGCAGCCTAATTGCCTGCACATAATTATTTTAATATTAAATAGGTTGTTTTTTAAAGTTTCACCTATGAAACATATTATGCGTATATTTTGAACAGATTGTACTTTATATGATATATCAATTCAAGGGTGCAGTGGGTTTAATAAAATTTAATTTTTTGCAAGTTGTCAAACCTATCTTACTGAATATTTACAGAATCTGGCTTAGAAGGAATTCATATTTTTTGCAAAGAGGACAAAATTTCTTTATATAGTTAATCAATACTTTACTGAATTGTCCATTTATTGCCGAGGATGTTTTCTTGATAAGAAATTTCAAACTTCTGTCATTTCAGTGTTATGTACGGCTTTCAAATTTCTGGTTTGAAATTCATGTTATTATTGAAATTAACTAATTTTAGATATATTTTATTACTGATAAGCATCAGTCATATAGTAGTTATGGTAAAATAACAAATGCCACCATGTTTTGGAAATCTCTTCGTTTAATTAGACAAGCTAATCTAATATCTAATTTTTCTATTTTTTTGTAGACTTGTCTATGACCGTGAAACTGGAAAACCCAAAGGTTATGGGTTCTGTGAATATAAAGATCAAGAAACAGCTCTTAGTGCTATGAGAAACTTGAACGGTTATGAAATAGGTGGCCGCTCACTCAGAGTTGACAATGCGTGTACTGAGAAATCAAGACTGGAAATGCAAAGTAATTTTTCTAAAGAAACTGAAAAAATATAATTTTTTTAATATGATATTATTCATTAAATATAAGCTAATTACTTATTATGTGTGTGAATTCCAGGTCTTCTAGCTGGGCCCCCAATCGACAACACCTATGGAGATACGGTAGAAGCGGATAAAGCCCCAGAAGCTATTAGCAAAGCCGTTGCTTCCTTACCGCCAGAACAGATGTTCGAACTCATGAAGCAGATGAAGCTTTGCATACAAGTATTTACATTCTTATTTCATTGTTGTATTTGCTCAGCATTATTTAGCAAACTAAACAAAATTTAGCATTTTTGAATGGATAATAGCTCTGTCAGGCCGTCACTTTTGTTGAGAGGTCACGAGGGGAGACTTGAGGTCCATGGTGGCAAAGAATGTGTTAGATGGTCTATAACCTTGACAACAGTTTGGAAGGAGCTGTGCAGAGTTCATATAAGAAGACAATATTTCGATACATAAATGCAACTGTGAGTACCAGCACTGAGGCTCGACTGGAACTGAATGCCAGGTCTGCCCAGAATCAGGGCTACATATAGCCAGGCACCAGCCAAACAGAAGACTTTTGTTTTGGCCAATCAAAACTGGCTTCATTTGCTGCGGTAGTCACCTGGTGCTCTTATCGGCGGCCTGGGAATTAGTCGTATCTTGCTCTTTATTAAGATCAATAATTATTTATACAGTTTGGTTTTACCGTAGTACAATATTAACATTATATGATACACATCTATGATATTACATTATGTTTGCCTTGATATATAAACATATAGGAAAACTTAATCTTGTCTATGAAAAAGTTTATAACAAGCTCCAATTCAGGTTAAATTCTGTTTTTTTTTCTTTATCTGATAATAATATTTCCTACCCATTTTTCATTTCCCACATTTACAGCAGTGGTACCTTGATTAGGTATTCGCTGACCCCTCAGCACATGTTATATTGTTAGTCCTTACTATCAAGGTGATCAAGCATGATGACTTATACTGCTCCGGTCTGGTATCAATCACTCAAGAAAAAATATAATATTAATACAACGCAAAGAGTGCAGCAACTCACATTGTTAAGGATACTGAAATGCTACAGGAAAATCTCTTTAAGGGAGCTTGTGTGCTTGCAAATAAAGTACCCATAGACCTAAAATTGTCAGAAATAGTCTAGGAATTGAAGGGGTTAAAAATAGAAAATCCAAAAACTCATGTTCCCCACTTGAAAATTTGATAGAATTGTACCACTCCATAATACCATACGGCCATGACTACTGATTGATATATATATATATACATCCGATATAATAACGAAATGGACTGATAAAATTTTTACAGATAGAAGTAACTTAGTAAATAGAAGAAATACTCAACAATCTGGTTTATGGAGAAAATTCATATATGATTCATGTTGAGCATTACAATGTAACTGACTGGTGCTCCAATAATCTGGCTAAATTGTTTTCCATTCTTTAATCACTCCAGTGATCACTAGGGAAACATCACTAGGGAAAAAATTAATAGTAATATCAGTGGATCAGTGGACAGCCAGATATCCACATATATGATTAAAGATTGCCGGCAAGTAACATCTGCAGTACTTCATATCAATAAAATAATACATGAACAGAATGGATGGAAAATTACAATTGTGTGGGTAAAAGCACATAATGGCTGCACATAATGAAGGCTCATAGGTGTCGACAATTGGAAGGTTGCAGTAATGCAATGGGAAATCGGATTTAGGAGGCTTTAATCTAAACAGCGAGTGAAGTGAATGACTTTCCAAATACTACTTTGACTTAAGATTCTACTTTGCTTATATAATTCTTAATGTCTATTGGCCTGTTGCTATCTAGCCTGTTTGGCTATGCGCCCCCCCAATTTTATGCAAAAAGTGTGATATAGACTCTTTTGAATTACAAATACTTTGTTGATTTCATAATTATTTATTGGAATGTTGGTTAATAGTTTTCGAACATATGTGTTATGATTACAGAACAACCCTACTGAAGGTAAAGCAATGCTGCTCCAGAACCCTCAACTGGCGTATGCACTTTTGCAAGCGCAGGTGGTCATGAGAATTGTTGATCCTCAAATTGCGATAGTAAGTCTTTCATATTTAGATATCGGTAGTATTTATTACTTTAGTAATAGGAACTTTTAGGTGGAAATTCTGTGTTGGCAGCACATCTTGATGCTAAAAGGCACAAAAAGGTTTTTGAAAAAGAAGCAACAGAAACAGGCATTACTTATTATTCTTATGATTATCATTTAGTTTTTAATTCAGATTTATTTTATTAATCTAAGTATGTACAAAACAAGTTAAAAAGCCATCATAATTATATATACGGAGGTGTTCATCCCCTCATCTCGGGATATTACATTAATCTTAATCTGTAAAATAAATCCTACACATAGTGAGTGAGCCTGGACTCACTCTTGGGTTCGCTAGTAGATGGGAAGTCACTAGCATCAGGGTCTCAATTCCCCTGGTGAATGGACCATTCACCCAATTGGACCAACTCTTCTTCTCTACACCAAATCTCACGAGTCACTGTTTGTCTCCAGTTGATAGATAGGAGACATTCTTAGGTCAACCGTCAGTATTGACTGTGTCTCGAAGACTCATACAACATTGTGGCCATCTAAGATTTATGTATTGATGTACACTGCAATGAAACAATATTATTTATTTTTTTATTAAAATTTATTTTATCTATTAATAAATCATTCCACTATACTCATATGTTATAGTGCTTACTATTTAACCAGGCAACCCTCCAGGTATAATATATTATTAGTTATTTAATATTAGATTTGGTGTAAGCACGCAACATCAAACTAACGTTTAGATCAGGGACAATCTCTTTAAATAAACCTGCAAAAAAAGTTTTGGTGCGTGTATGTTTCAATTTATGCAATCATATATTTATACTAGGAGATGTCGTCAATCCAAGTCCCAAGCTTTAATCTATGCAATAGGTGCATGCATCACTGATGTTGCATGGTGCTCTCTCATACTTAAGCTAGCACAATATTAAAATTTAAAAGAGCAACAACGGTCTGTGATAGAAGCTTCAATAGTTTCTCTATGAATATAAAAACATAGTAAGGGTCAATGTTACAGGTACGGAAAGGCTGTAACAGAATAAATTACAAAGTAGAGGGCTCACTATAGCTGTTTGAGGAATGCCTGCATTAAATCTTCTTGATGTGCTAAATGTATATTTACAAGGAGGTGTATTGTCTTATTCTAACAAAAATAATTTTAAGATGTGAAGATAATTTGGAGGTTGGCTAATAGACAAGTTATATAAAAGACCATCATGCTAGATGATGTCGAATGCTGAAGGTGTGCCTAGGAAGGCTCTAGGAATGTATTGTCTATTTTCGAATCCCTTGTAAATATATTCAACCACTCGATCTATCAAGTTGGTGCTGGAGTGCAATTTTCAACTGAGTTTTGATAGATTTTTCTAACAATTTTGAGGTTATGTTGAGGAAGCTGATCGGTCGATAGCTTTGAGGATTTTTATTGGGTTTTCCTTGTAAACCTATAATGGTGGCAATTTTTTATTTGCTCAAACAATATCCCAGCCTTAGGCATACATTATACCCACTTACAAGGAGGGAATGCTTTTCCTTGGTAGTTTTTCCAATACAACGTTGTGTATGAGGTCTTCTCAATTTTGTTGGTTCAATGCTGGGAATACCTGTCTTTAAGATGTATCTCAATCAGGATGCTTTTCAGTTGTCGATAATAACTAATTACTCTGTAGCGTAAGCTAGAACCACACAAGGATTAGTGGGTGGAATAGGGCTATACCAAAAATTTATTAAATTTTTTTTAATAAACTAGTTTTTTGCCCAAAAAAATTGATAACAACTTACTAATATTACACACACATGTATGAAAACGTTTACAAATAATAAATGCCACTTATTAAAAACCTCATACTCTACTCTACAGATTAATAACCATTATATTTTTTAAAATGAGTTATTGAATTTGCTCATAAAAGTTGTTAATAAATGTGCTTTTTGAATTACAGACGATGCTCCATAAAGCAAACCCCAGCATGCCCCCATTGCTGCCTCCTGCTATCGAGACGATGAGACCAGTCCCACTGCCACCGTCAGTTCCGTCAGTGGCCCCACCTCCAGTAGTGCCTCCCGCGCCACAACCGAGACCTGTCGAACCAGAGTGGGTGCCACCTGCTCGACCACTTCCACCTCATCAGCCTCCACATCCACCAACGTTTATACCTCAGCCTGGTCAGTATATGCCATAAGTAGATAGATTAGTTCTCTATTAAAAGAAAAAAAAAAAAGATCGACTCTCTAGTTGATTGATGGATCAGTAGCTTTGCCAGATTTTTTTCATTATTGGGTTGTCCGTAAATAATAAACAGGTTTAGAGTATAGGGTTTTCTAAGATTAATCAAAATAGAAATTAATACCCTTGGCAAGAGACCTGGAAAGTAGGGTGAATGAGATTAACACTTCATTCTCTCTCTTCAGGGCTGAAATCTCCCTCAAAAAATTCGTTGAACGATATACCCACACTGTCTTTGATGACCAAGTTAAACTCGTTAAAGCAAACACTGTCACCACACCATCAATAAAGGAAATCATACTTGGAATAAATGAAGCCTGAATTATTGGCAAGTAACGAAAAGCTACCGTGGCAAACAAAGATTATTGTGAGGATTAATTAGTGGTGACTCATATATAAAAATAATTCATTAAACATAAACTGTTTTAAGTATAAAGGACTAAACTAAAGAAAATTTGAAATCCTCCATTATCCTCCAGACAACGCAATACTTATTATAGAGGAAATTGTTTTTATCGAAGAATATATAAATAAATCAAAGAGCATAAAAAATGAAGAACTTATGAACTCTCGGTAATGAGAGATACTTCTCACAGGACTTGGGATGAGTTTTTTCATCATAAGTAGGTTCAAGAAACCTACTAATTATTTTTGATAAAATATAGTTAATTTTTATTGTTTAACTATATTGGTCTTTGATAATTGTCATTGGTTTTAATATTTCCCTTGCACAAGATTCAGTTTGTCCCCAATTTTTGGTTTAAATAGTTTCTCATTTGTAGGAATTTTCCTTAGTGATGCTGAAGTACGCAGGCTGCAGATTTAAATACTTAATATTAAGTGTGTATCAATCCATTTTGTGTTTTTGTAATAAGAGTATCGGTGTTTACCAGGAGGTGGGGATTTGGACATGAGAACACTAGACCCACGAGGACCGACTCGCCTGAATCAAGACCAAGATCTGAGGATACCTCCAATGGTGCCAGCGCCCCAACCGCCACCACCCCAACCTCCGCAGCCCTACCCTCAGGAACAGTAAGTACCATTATTCTGTATCAAATCACAAAGGCACTGTTGCAGTAGCAGGGGTTACACAACATAACTTTACTATTCAATGTGGCCGTTATAATTGGATGCAATCTAGTTATTGACAGGTCACCAATGGTATAACAACTCAATATCACTAACTGATAAAAATATGTGAAGTCTTAAGTAATATATATTCTGCTGATATACATTTCTAACTAAAAAAATAATGAGGCAAATATTCTCAAATAAATAACATTATTAAAAAATATATATTTTTTCAAATTTAAATTCAACCCTTCTTATTTCATTATCTTTTTAATTTTAATTTTTTCGTGTTTATTGGGTAGCATATATTTAATTGGTTGGGCTGCATCATCAATTCGTCATGAACAAGCTGTGTTATTTTTTAGCCAAATCTTAAACAGGAGGCTTGCTGGACATTTACTTTCTAAATATTGACAACTGTCTCTTAAACAGCTAACAACTGCCTCACTTTCTTCCTACAACAATCAACTGTATTCATGGCCTCTTAAAGCATGAATCTTTCCAATACCGACACGATCGCTTCACATCAGATTTACTACTTGTTAAAAATATGTGGTTCTGTAGTGTAGTGGCTCCCTTAGTTAGATAAATCATGAACTTTCTTCAATTAAAAACACCGCCAGCTAGGTTCAGATTTTTAATATTTTAATTAAACCCATGATATATTTATAAATTCACAAAATCACTTGTTTTAATTTTTAATATTTCTTTTGGCATTGTAAATAATTTCAATTATTGTACATGCTTCTAATAACCAGCATGGACAAAATAACAGAAAGGTTTGTATGATTATACTTAATAGCATTTATTTTATAGATAGATAGAAAAAATAGTATTACATAAAGTTATATTAATCGCACATTATATCATTATTTTAATACGATTAACAAAGGTTCTCTTTCAAGTTGCTGTTATTATCCTGAACTATTTCAACAAAAATAATATCAACAATTACAAAATAATAGTTAATCTATAAGAAGAACAAACAGTTGTTTTGTTTTGCTAGAGTCTGTTTAAAATAACTGAGAATTCTATAGTGGGATAAAAATAGACATTCTTCTATAACCATTACTCTTCAAAAGTATTGCAACACACTTGAAAATTTACTTTAGATAAACTTCCGCAACCACTGTCCTTTATTCACAACAATTAAAAGAAAAATATTATAATAACATCACTTATATCTGTCACCCTCATTCAGGCCGATGTTTGCCTTGTTTAGTATCAACAGTTTCTTGGTAACTTTTCAGTTGTCCAGATATTGTAGAATGACATCTTGGTATCTAAAAAAGAGATTCTTCTTCATTGAAATTAATAATCCCTATAAATTAGAACTTAAAACACAAAAGATTTGTGGCTCATTTAATTGTGACAAATTTTATGAGAGGAAGTGACTAGAATGATTGATAGAACCGATGAAGATTTTCAACATCTAAGTTACTTATCGGGCTTTTAATCTTTAAAAAAATATTAAAGATTAAAAGCTCATCTTTAAAAAAAAGGTTTTATTTTGTTATTGGAATACCATTGCATACAAAACAAAATATCTAGCAAGTATTGTAATTATAACTAAATAATACTGAAATATCTAGGTGTTGGAATACTTTTGACATGAAGTGTATTGTTTTATTTCTTTGGGATGCGTTCTAATTTTATTTCACTTTGCCTTTCTCTTCAGTGATGTCTCTTCTTACTATTTGTACATTTATCCACATATGTCTCTATTCATCTGACATTACAGATGACTTGATCAGAAACATTGGTGGACAAATATATAGATAGGAAGAGAAAAATAAAACTGCTGTATTAATTGATTACGTATTTGTTTAGTTTATTCTATTATATTCTGTGTTTTTTCAGTGTTATTTCAAGCACTGTTCGAGATCCAAGGCAGTATCGGGATCCTCGTTCAGGTACATTAGTTTGATATTTATATTGAAAATTCTGGTATGAATGCCTTTTTTTATCAAAACGTATCTATTGCCATTTTAGGGCAGATTGTAATTTTATTCAAATAAAGATTTATAATTCACTTTTAATTTAAATATGTATAGTACTATTTTCATTTGATGTGTAGGCATCAAATAATTGTAGTAGCATAGAATTCGTTGCGATGAAGGATGATGCTGTATAATTAAATTTCCTAAAGAGATTATCATTAGAATATTATTACTGAGTAATAGTTTAGTAACTCCTAATTTATAATTATGGTTGCTATAATTATTCTGTAGTAACAGCAGAATTTAATTCTAAAAGGCTACAATATTTTCTTTTATAATGTTCTTCTAAGCCATCCTCCGTTCTGTAGAACCTATTTCAAGAAGCTCTGTACCATTTCCTTTCTTCTTCAAACCAGCCCTCGAGTGCTCCTTGCTAAGCCGTCCTCCAATGTGCAATTAATAATTTTTAATTTGTGGCCACACTTCTCATGAAGAAATAATAATAGTGTTGCTACCTCAGCACTGCATACATTTTCTAAAGTTTCTTTATTTATCAGGAAATCCTTTTGGAAAACTTTAGGTTGACATCAATCGGGTTACCAAAACCTTATCACCTTCCTCGAGTGGGCGAGTACGGTTCACACGTTGTTGAAGTGACCAATATGCATATATATCTTATTTATGGTTTTAAATAATAATATGTGGATGTTTATCATTTATCTTTTTTTATGAGTCTTTTAGTAGTTTGACGAGGAGGAGTTTGTAGGATTTTTTCTCTTAAATTTATGACTTTTAGTTTTAAATATATATACACATACATATAATTTTTGGTGGTCTTTTATCATATTTGACCTTTTACTGTTTTTATTATTTTTATATAACTATTGAATAAATTTTCAACAGTTAAACATTTTTTTTAATAATATTTTATCACAGATGCAACTTGAGATACAATTTATGCTAACTTTGTTGTGTTTTGTAGCATGAAGATGACATTTTATAGTTGTCTACAGAGCTCACTGTTTATAAACAACAGCTTGTAGAGGATAGAAAAATATTATTTATTCTCGGACCTAAAATTTTCCTCTTCCGTCACCTCCAAATCACCTAAAAATTTATTTTATTTTGCAATTTAGTCACAACTTGTGAATTCGTCTCATATTTTTTTTCAAACCAGACAAACTTTTTCTAATCTGAATACTTTGAAATCTTAACTTTACATAGTCTGTATACACCATTGATGTAAGACTTTCTTATGATTAGAATACCGTTAAAATTTACTGGATTACATTATGGAAAGTTGTTTATATGTGTTTGTGTTTTGTTGTTGTTCCTGCAGCAACAGCAGTCATAGGGGGACCTAATGCAGTACCTCCACGTCCAGTCGCTATTCAGCCTGTGGTTCCACCTCGACCAGTCGCTCCCCCACCCGGGGCCAGCATTGCCTCAGCTCTTCCTCCTGCAGCATCTGATCAAGAGAAGGTAAGCCTGCGCCATTTTGTAAACGTAAATTTTAATATTGTATATTACCGCACAATGTTTGTTGTTATCGGTACAAAATCATTGCCAGGACCGAAGGGTGTTAGTTTACATTCAAACAGGTACGGAGATATATTGTCTTTTTCCTGACTGCGTATTTACTAAAGTAGTGATTGAGATGTAGACAACTACATTGGTTTGGCCTATCTTTTGGTGAGCGCTCCTAGTGCCCTACATTTAATTATATTTATTTTAACTTAAAGATGAGATGAATGTAAAACCGTTTTCAGTTTAAACTAAAAATCTACCAGTCAATCCGAAGATCAGTTGCCTTTCATGGCTTTCCTCATTACATCAACTTGATTGTGTTTTTTGAAATATACATTAACCTACAATATTAAGGACATAGAAACTGTAGGAACATTGCAGTTTCAGTTTCGATTTTATTGATCAAAACTCATTAAATGATTGTAAAAAAATCTACTCAGCATTTTGTCTGAAAATACTTCATTTTATTTGTTAAAACATCATGGTCACTGAAAATTGCTTTAAAAAATATAGACATGATAAAAAACATTTATGGAAATTAATAAATACACCATTTCTATTATTGGATCTCAAAATGTTATTTTTTCGTATATCTTTTATATTATATGGTTAGTTCCAGTTGTGGAAGGATTTAATTAAATAGCAATTTACCATATTGGTAAATAAACTATATTGCAGAGAGACGAAAGAATTGTTATTTAATCTTTTATATCATTTTTGCGTTATCTTCTTTAATGTGTCCTTAACTATGGATGGGGATCAGAACTTCAAATATTTAATAACTTGAGAAATTATAAAAGTTAGCCAAACTGTGCCTTTTTTCATGTTAGATTTTTTTTTCTATATGTCCTTTTTTTTTTTTTTTTAACTAAAACTAATCAACTTATTTTGAAGTTATGCGGGATAAACCTTATACAATTTCAGATTAATTCGAATCATTTTTATGACGGCTATTTTACAACATACTGACAAAGGATCACCCTTTACCTGAATGAAAGTAGAGCTACTTAGAAATTAAATAATGTTAGATATTATAGCACTAGTTATAATAAATGGTTATTGTTTGCAGGCGGCTTTGATAATGCAAGTGTTGCAACTTTCGGAGGACCAGATAGCGATGCTACCCCCGGAACAGAGACAGAGTATTCTCGTGCTCAAAGAGCAGATAGCCAAAAGTACCCAGAGGTGATGTACCAAGACTGTCTTCTGCCCCTTTCTCTGGACGATCTTCTATCGATTGATTATTTTATTTTTTTTATATATATAATGCAATAAAAAAAAAATCATTTCATAATTATATTGTGAGTCCATTGTTAGCGATGAGCAAAATAGTTTGTTAGGAGATCAGCTTAGGTTGTTGAAAGAGAGTTGTTAAGTTTTCTTCTAATTTATTAATAGAAAACATTTCGATGTACTATTTATGTCTCCATCAGGTCCCTGTGTGAGAGGGTAGGGGATGTCGCCTGTTTAAAACATTTTATGGCACTCTGATTCACAAAATGTTCAGTTCTATAAACTGTTTTAAACAGTCTCCATATTCTGCCATTTCACACTTAGAGACATACTACGCATTTCAAAACATTGTCCATTAATAAATTTGATGAAAACCTTACCATTCTTTTCCTTTTTTCTTTCATTGTCCCTAACTGATACCCCAAGAAACTATTCTACTCATTCACTTCATGTTTAGTAATGGTTGTTTTTTTTTAATTATTTTTTTTTGCTTTTTTCTTAGTGTATATCTATAACTCTTAACAGAAAATATTTTTCAAAAATATCAATTTCTTTTCTTTTTTTTTTTAGTTAATTGTCTAAGTAGGAAATAGCAGTATTGGGTACAAAATTCATCAACGATATGGAATATTTGTCGAAGGCCTACGCCTCAATTGTATAAAAAGTAAAGAAATACAATAGAAATTTTAGAAGGCCACTCCTTTGCTCTACAATGGCCCTGCCATAATTATTATACCAGATTGAATAAATAAACTTTTTTTAGTTCAAAGAATTGTTAAAAATTGATTTTTCCTTATATGAGATAACACTGATCTCTTATATATGTTGTTGTCGTTATCATTACTGCTTCATGATGTGAAGGTTCTGGCCAGGGTCGTCAGTACTGGTGAGTTATGGTGTAAGTGATCTTCATCCAGGCTATCTGTTGTCAGCTAAGTCTTTGTCACT
Organism: Acanthosoma haemorrhoidale; assembly: GCA_930367205.1. Classification (NCBI taxonomy): domain Eukaryota; kingdom Metazoa; phylum Arthropoda; class Insecta; order Hemiptera; family Acanthosomatidae; genus Acanthosoma; species Acanthosoma haemorrhoidale. Next base: position 19,623,947 of record OV884014.1, on the reverse strand, counting down.
CAAAAGCAGTGGTCACCAATTGTTTTTTCCCCTGTTCCATCTCAAATAATTGTAAAAATCTCACGGTCTAGAAAACTTAAGCCTCCCCATCCCCCTACACCAACCACACTACCAACTCTACTTTACTAGCATAGGCTAAATTTGACCTGCTTTGTTTACATGCATTACAAATTATTAATAATATAAAATGTAGGAAAGCCTACAGTACATATAAATACGGTGTATAATGTAAATAGATTTTTGAATCTATATTTAAATTGTAATGGGGATATGGAAAAAAATAAGAAAGAAAGAAAAGGCTAGCCAGGCCCAGCTCATACCAGTTAGTTTGCCTTTTTAGTTCAACCTAGCAGCCGACAGATAGCGCTGCATTTCAATATGTACTGTCTATTTCGTTTACCGTAAAATTTTATAATAAGGATAATTAAATGTATCAACTAAACTCTTAATCAGGAGCTTAGGAGATACATAAGTATTTGTTTGTGCGTAATGCTCTACTTTATGGAAGTTATGTTCATTTAGCTAACTGATATACTCCTCAAGTTATATTGTAACATCTTTCAAGGTAAATAATTCACGACTGAAATACTTTAGTTCAAATGTTATCTGCCACTTTAACTTATCAGGTCAAGTCATAAGTAACTTCCGATGCAGTTAAGTAGAATCTATTGCTCGTATCTACCTGCTATGAGCTACCATGACAACAAGTTTTTGATTTCACTATATAGACGAGGCTTCAGTTAGTCTTTTGTCAACTGTTTTGTGTGATACACATTACGTTAAACTGTTTTTTTAACCTCTGAAATGCAGAGTCAAAAAGTACATATTCGTCATGTAATGCTTTGGGAATTTAAACAAGGCAATAGTGCTAGGGTGACAGCTGAAAAAATATGCAGTGTGTATGGTGAAGGACTAATAACTGACCGGGCAGACAGAAATTAGTTTATAAAATTCTGTTCTGGAGATACAACCTTATAGAAGAACCGAGGGTGGGACGTCCTTCCGACTTTGTCGACAACCTTTTAAAGGCAATATTGGAGCAAAATCCATGTCAATCAACAAGAGGGACACATTTTACAAGGAATGAATTGATAAACTGCTAGGAAGATGGAAGAAGGTTATAGATAATAGTGGTGAATACATAATAAATTAATATAATTTTGTTATTTAATGAGAGAAAAATGAATGCCTGATAAGAAAACGGAAGTTACTTATGAATCGACCTAAATAGATTGTCTGAAGTCCCAAAGCACTGCTTGTAATAAGTTGTATTGATTGCTTGTAATCATTTCAATAAACATACTGGACGAGTTAAGATAATAAAATTAAAAAAAACAAACTAAGATTATACAAGGATGTAAAACTGCAGGAAATTTTAATCGATTAGCCTTGAAGCTAGCTTTTTCACTAGTATCAAATACTTTTGAAAGTGTCAGTTTATCCACAATTCACTAACATTGTTAGAAGTTAACCAAATCTATTATTTTTCACTTCTATTTCTAATAGTTTTATTTTTTGTTCTAATTTAAGAATAGTTTATTATTGAATATTAGTGGAATAAACCATGTGGTATGATTAATTTGAATTGATGGTTAACTGGTTTCAAGATGACATCTGTTAGATGAATTATATTAATTGTTTAGAAATTTTTTAAAGTTTATTCAGCATTACTTATTTAATTGTGTGTGTATAATATACAAGAATACAGGATTAAAATGCTTTGGTTTTCATTTCAAATTGGGCTATAGGTAAAAAATTATTTTATTTCTATTCAGATGGGTCGCAAAACTGTTCCGAAGCACAGGCTTTATAAGGGAAGTACCAGAAGATCCTCCTTAACTACATACTGTGCCACACCTGTGTGCACTTCTTGACAGCTTTTAAAACATCATAATTCCCTCATTTCAATTTCATTTAAAATCATCTTTTCCATTAGGTTCATATTAACTCGATAGTATAGGGGACATACAGAAACATAGCTAGGCTACTCTAACAATCTGTTTACTTAACCGACACTGGACCTGAATTCGCATTGTGTAGAGCAGCCAAGAAAGACTATATCAACTGTAGAGTCAATAACTATATCATCAAATTTTGAAACCATCATGTCAGACCGCAGACTCATTACGGTTGCTTTAGTGGAGAGTACAATTTCAGACATCTACCCATAATCTCAAACTCGTTTATGACACATAAGGACTTTTGCTTTTGGAAGTGTTAAATAATGATATAAAAAACCATAAATTTTACTGTGATACCGAATATTGTATCAAAACATCTTTGAAATACAGTATTATCTAATAATTTGTACGTAAATAGTTTTATAGCTAATTAATTTTTATAATCGTTCAGAATTCAAGTGGTACAAACAAACAGTTCAACATAAAATGATAAAGGTAAATATTTACCAATTAAAACCCATGCAAAGGAGAGAGACAAATTACCTAACATGAAAATTACAAATTATGTCTAATTTCCCCATAACTGTTTTGATACAGCTGTTTAATAATGTTTATTTAAAAAATAATACATAAATCAGGTAAAGTATACAGCAATTGCTATATTTATGTAGATTTTTTTTTTTTTAGGATTTCAATAATATGTCATTCATTCTTTTATACATAGATACAAAAATAAAAGATAAAATGTTCACATATTTATCATAAAATATATATTATATATACAGAAAACTAATATTTACAATAACAACTATTAAGAATATTTGTACATATTGAACTGGCAGATAATCATTAGAAAAACATGAATTAACAGTTAATTGAGTTTTAACTTCTTCTCCTGGACCCCTTCGATTTCATCGAGCAGGTTTCCGAGGTCTTCATCATCAACATCATCATCCTCCAGTCCAGCAAAGAAGTCAGTTATCGTTGCTTGTTTCTTACCCTTAGAGAAAGAATTAAATAAGTAGCTTGTTAATATAACAACAAAATTTATCACTCACAAAATAGACGCATCTCTCTTAAACGAACACACTTATTTGAACAGGTTTCATAACAATTTTTTTCCCAACTTACATTGAATAAAACAGAGACAATGTTCTTATTCTGTTTCAATACAGTATTTTAGGGATTAAGGTGGAAAAAACACAGAAAGCTTTAATGAAGTCAGTGATGTGTTAGACTTTCAGAAGACTGGTTATTATACCTTCACTGAGGACAGATCCGGATGACCCATACGGAAAAGCCATGTTTTATATCAGTGAGTAGAAGCCACCAGAAGAGAAGAAAGCAACTATCCCCTAAGAACGAAGAATGTACCATTGTTTGTATTAGGTATAATATACTAATGGTCAAAGACTGTTTAAACAAAAAAATCTTTAAAAACTATAGGGTTTCTTGAAAAAAAAATTCCAATTTTTCTCCCAAGTAAATGTATTTATTTATATATTGGTATTTTGCCAAAATATAGGCATCTTCACTTTACTAATGTCACCAGTACAAACATTAATGATTGATTTGTCAATCAATAAACTTCATGTATTGATTGTGTATCGATACTTCATTCTCATGTTAATGACGCGCGCATTGTGAGTTACCATTAACTTGCATGGGTTTAGTTTTACTGAAGTATATTGTGAAATTCTTCTAGATTACTAAACCCCTAAGGTTAACAGGCAGAAAGTTTAAGAAAATAAAACCTCAAAAGATAATAGTGTGCAGACTAGCGATGGACTTTAGTGGATTGAAGAGTTAGAAAATCCACCTTGACCCACATGTTTACATGGGAGCAGCAATTATCGAAAATATCATTGATTCGTTAAGTAAATAAATAACTGTTTATTCACATAACTAATAGTAATTGTAAGTGACATAATTTATGTTTGTCCTTTTAATGAATAAACCTATACAATTTATCATTCATTTAATTAGAAACATCTGTAACTCTTATTTCAAAGCCTCTTGTAATTCAAAAGGTTATAATTATTTTTAAGTGGAGAAGTAGACCTGTGTATAATACAAGACAAACCTGATGCTTAGTTTCAGCGACGTCAAGGCAGTTGCTGTTCGATAAACCGGTCTGGTTGAGGACTCGCAGCTTGCCCTGTACAAGCGGCCAAAGGTAATCGTCAGCCGTCTTCTTTGCTATTAGGTACTGGATGAGCACATTCGACTGCTGACCGATCCTGTGAGCGCGGTCCTCTGCCTGTACCAACTCCTAACCACCAACCAAAGTTATTATTAAAAACTTAAACGAATAACCTTATAAGACAGTGTAACAATGTTTTAAATATTATTAACCAAACAATAATGACAGTGACAGGGATCAGATCTGAATCTGGGACATTCTGATCTCAGGCCAGGGACCTTTTTCTAACAGAGCTATTCCATATCAAATAACAGGTATTTTAAAGCTGCCTTTGTCTTTTCCTACAACTTACGGTTATCCATTAACAAATTATTTAGTAATTAGAAAATAAATATTTTTATTATCATACTAAATTTTGTATCCCAAGCGGCTTGATCAAAATATCAAGTTTGGGAGTTTAATGGACTTTAATTACAAAAAGTCATTAAAACTGTGATGAGAACATGTCTTGAATTTTTTTTTTTAGATTAAAATTTTAACGTATAAAATACCATAAAAATATATTACATTTCATCAATGTCTAGTTAGTTGTGACAAGAGCATATGGTATAAAAAATATACCAAAAGCTTACCCCAGGGTTCCAGAAGAGTTCAGCAAATACAACAAGATTGGCTGCGGTTAAGGTGATTCCCGTGTTGGCTGCTTTGAGAGAAAGGACGGCCACTCGGTAGTTTTCCTCGTCTTGGAACTGGTCCGATACGTTCTTCCTCTCTTGTGATGACACAGAACCATCGATACGGATGTAACTTCACCGACAGTAAACATTTTTAAACTCTCCAATATCAAAAAAAAATTCAGATTATATATAAATAATTTGCCTTTAAAGAGGCATTAGTATTTTAATTTGATTCATTCTTCCTGCAAACCTATCATATTTTAGATATGATACAATATTTATTAACTACTACTTACCACTAAAAAATATTACAGAAAGAAAAGCAGACACTTAAATAATAAAACATAAGTGATGCTGTCAAATTACATCAGGTTGCCTTAGGACGCAATAAACTTCATCAATGTATTTTTTGTATTAAAATAACATAAATAAATTGAACAAACGTAAACATAAATGACAAATAATTAACACTCATAAATTAAAAAAATAAATAAACCAATGCCATGGATTTTATAATAATTATTGGTTCAAGATAAAAAGTAGTAGCAGGGCTGAGATTCGAACCCACAATCTTCTGATTTCTGTTCAGATGCCCTTACCAACCAGGCTACCCATGCCTGGCAATGGGACTATCTACTCTGTTAATGGGCCTTGTTACTCTCAGAAAACATAGCAAACAGCAATATTTTTTTATTGACTACAGTATAGTCGATGATCTATTTTTCAAGACTTCAACAGCCGTTTATGTATAAAATATTGTTTTTAAAAAGGAAAATTCACTGTTGAGATGTGTTGGAAGGAAAAATATTTTGACCTGACCCTGCTAGGTACCTTGAAACCAGGTAAAATCGAAAGTCCCACCTATGTGGGAATGTCTGGCCCTTAACTATGACTCTTGGTAATAAAAGGTGGGTAGGCAGGATTTTCTGATGACAAGTGGGAAATACTCAAATAGTGAGGGAAGCATATGGCTGGGCCAACAAACCCGTAACCTTAACAATTTCAAAACGAGATACTTATGATATGAAAGTGGTCTGACATACCTCATTCCAGCAGCGGAGGAACAGTGAACTCCACGAAGACTTTGAAGTCTACAGTAGATCAGTTCATATACCACAGACATCAAATTCTCTGACTCGTTACAATATCTGACCAACCCAATGTTTAACACAATATACACAGCTTCATTACCCCATCGATGGCACCAGCCATCTAAGCGTTTAGATTTAACTAACTTTAGGTTCAAGTTAGTTTGTAAGGTAGTTTTAGGTTCCCATATGTAGTCCGTAGGTGAGCCCCATCACCTAGTCCTTTTGCATTATATAGAATTTTTAACTTTAATCCAATAGATGATAGGTTTACAAAATCTGTTTCGAATGCATAACATGCAGTAGTAAAAGGAGCCGTTTACAGCTCATTATATATTTATATTGTATATATTTAATTTTTAAAAAAAATTTAAATATGGGTTAAGGGGGAAAAAATCAGAAAAACCGTAACCTTCTTCTTATTCCTGGAGTCAGTATGTCTGAATGCTCTTCTAACTCCAGTAGCCCGGAGTTCTGGGTGTTAGTGAGTCAACAGCTATATGGTCAAGTACGGCCAATGACTCATGAATAATAGGATTCCCGACAATATATAACAATCATTAGTAGAGTAATTGAACTGGAATAAATTTTAATAGTTATTGATTAAAGAGCGAAAGGAATGACACAGTCATGATTTCTGTTCATATACCCTTACCAACTACCAGAGACACCATTATCGAGAAAATGGGGTTTCCTTCGGAGTGTGGGTTGAACCTTGATAGTCAAATGATAGATATAACATCCCACTTCTCATGAATATGTCGGTTTAAACTATCGAAAACGTTTGTGTTTTCAAAACAATAACCTCAGAATAATAATAGACATAAATCTATCATTTAATTATATAAAAAACGTTTTAGACGAACTACAGTGACTATATTGTATAAAATATCATAATTTGTGATGTTTTCAAAGGGTTAACAAGACCTACTATGAGGATAGATAGTGCCATAGGCGACTGTCCGCAGTGGCCTAGTGGTAAATGTGTCTGAACAGTGATCATAAGATCCCGGGATCGAATCAAGCCTGTGGCAATATTTTTTATATTCAACCAATAATTATTGAATGTTCTTTTGGTAAAAAAGTCAACTAACAGAGTTTTAAGAATATCTGTATTCTTAATTTAGTTTTCTTCTTTTCTTCTCCATACTAGTTCATTTAATTATATACAAACTGATAAGATAATGTAGAACAGACATATTTGTATGATGTCTCCCCGGTTGCTTTAAAGCTGAAATCTTAAACAAATTATGCTATACTTTTCAGTTATACCTATCACCAAAGGTCAAACAAGACATTTTTTTTTCTCTTTTTCATAGACCATACACAGTACAGTTAACTTCTAACTTCCCTTTACATTATATTTAAAAGAATGAAATAATTTTGGCATCTATAAATAAACTTTAACTATCATAATCAGGATTTTAATATATATCGCCATAGTCATTGGTCTAAGAGAGAAAATAACCTTTTAAACTCAGTATAACCCACTCAAATGTATTTACAATAACTATTATTAACTTACTAAGTTTGATTCCTTTCCAATGTATCCGAAATGGCATCCAATACAACTTTGTGATGAGCAAATATCAAGAATTTCTTTTCTTGAGATATAAGTTGTTCTACATATTTGCTGTAATATAGAGAAGTGAGTTGATTCATTTAGGAACAATTTAGTAAATAGCTCATCTAGTTAATCAGTATTACCAAATGGAATTTGTTTTCGCTTTTCCAGTTTCAGCGAAATAGGCCAATAATGTACTCCTTTTATCAACAGCATTGTTACTCATAGCGTGGTCGAGTTTTTTCGCTAATAGGTCCATGGATTTGCTGTTCATGTCAGAATCAATGGTGACAACTTGCCTAGAAAATAAAAAATTATTTTTATCTAAATATATTTTAAATGCTAAATGATGATGGTTGAGGAATGTACTAAAAGTATAGCAACATAGTTATTCCAAATCGCAGGTAAAAGTATTACAAACGAGTTAAAAAATTAATGATTGATTTTTTTTTTTAAAAGCATAATCTCATGTGAAGAAACTGGCAGATAAGGCATGAAGAGATTGCTTCTTTAGCAAGGTAGTAAACAATCACAAATATCACAGACCTGCGGCCCTACCTACATTCTTTTCCTTTGATCACTTATTTTTTGTTAATCTAGACCGATTCCTAACAAAGCACCTGTAAACATCTGTCATGGCTGGATTTCAGTATGTAAACCTTGATAATTTTTATATATTATAATTTACTAGTATTCCCTAAAACTGTCATCGGTAGCATTTATAGTATAATGATACTGTACCTTATTTTAGACGGGAGTTGCCCAAGGACTTCTGATTTCTGGCGTCTTATCATGATCTTTTCTTCCAGAATCGTCTTCAGTTCTTCTAGATGTGATGAGCCGTTAAAGTTCCAACCGAACCGATCCTGCTTTCCTTCACAATATCGGACCCCAAATTCAACCCTGTACTCGGCACAATAAGTAACAGCAAAATAATCATAATTGTATGATTTGATTATATTAACAAGGTATAAAAAATGATTTACATGTCTTTAAATAAATTTGGTGAGATAGCTTTGATCTGCGTGAAGAGTTCAGCCGGTCTGGACAATGCAGGTGTCCCACTGAGGAGAATGACTCTTCGACACTTAGACGTCAGTTCCAGAGCTGCTTTGGTTCGCTTCGTCTTTATACTCTTCAGGCTGTGACATTCATCCTATTTGAAGTCATTATCAATATTTTGATTTGATTTTGATTTTAAATTTTATTAATTGTTTATAAATATAAATATTTAAATTGTTGCCAAGCCTGTATGGAGAGGATGTACATTTATTCAGGAATGTGGCGATGGCCTTTTGTCTGTCTGTAAGTTATGATCTACAACAGTGTCCGTAAAAATGAAACAATCAATTTGAAATTTCAATGATATATTCACTATCTTTATGCTAATTAGTATTTGGCTAAAATAAAATAATGGCAAGTATAGATAACAGAATTAAATATGAAAAAAGGACTAGTTTCAATAAATTTGAATATTTTTTAACTTCCAGTTCAGAAGCAATTTAACATATAAAGCTCTGTTTTCTCACTCACGGTTAAGGAATGGTTATATGACAAACATCTTTTTGATTTATAGAATACAATCGGATTATGGTCTCTAGAAAATAGAACAATCAATTGAGAACAATATACTTTTTTGATGATTAAAAAATCATTTAAACTAGTTTATTTTGACAATACTGTAAAATATAATTTATGTTTATAAAAATGCATAAGAAATAAAAACAACTTACAAGTATCATGACTCCGAAGCCATAAGACTTTAGTAAATTTTTTTTCGTTGCCATGAGATCATACGAAAGTATTACAACTTTTGCCCTCTCAAACTCATCCTTATTATTTGTTAGAACGTAAATTGAGTAGCTCGGTATAGATGGTATGAGTCTTCTTATTTCTTCTTCCCACTGAAACCTTTAATTCAATGTAAACAATAAATGTAACAGTTAAATTTAAAAGGTAAAGAAAACAAAAAATTAATAAATGGTCAGTTATATTACCTCATAGAAGAAGGACAAACGACAAGAAGTGGCCATTCGTCGCGATAGTAATGGGCAATTCCCAAACCTTGTATAGTCTTTCCGAGCCCCATGTCGTCTGCTATCAGGCAACGACCTCCTTTCGCCACTCCATATCTAAATTAAATTTCAACTATTTATATCACATATAAATAATAAATCCTTATATTTAATTATCTTTGTACAAATATAGTTCAGAAGCCTTTACACTACAAAAAAAACATTTTAAAAATTGAAGTACATGAAACGCTTGACTTAAATTAAAAGAAATAAACATAAAAAGGTTAGTGAATATTCCTGTGTTCAAAAATAATTTTCAAAAATGTTAACCATTTACATCAGGTAAATGTTTGCCAACTGTTGCTGCAAAAATCTTGATGAAAATGGCAACCTGGGTAAGATTTGTCACAGATAAAAAAGAATCATTCAACCATGTTGCAAGGAGTCTATCTACAAATTATTTTGAAACACCCATTGAGAGCCAGTTTTATTGGAAAAAAAAATTTATTCCCAGGGTCCCAACCCCTCCTGTCAAACCCGCAATTCCAGCATGAGAGTCATGCACTTAACATCTTCTTGCTATAGCAGCTCCCAATAGAAGAATATATAAAAGTTCAAACAAATGCATAAGCATTTACAAAAGGGATCCAAGCAGCATGGTCAAGAATGCCATCAACGCTTTCAATTTTCTTGAAAGGCGAAAAGGAACCATTTGGATCTTTTTTGCAAAACTTATGTGTGCTGGGCGTCCTGTAAAGATTTAAAAAAAAGCCACTTGGTCTTGTTTCCCGTTTCTTGTCCCACAATGTGACACTAGATTTTTAATACAGTGCATGAGGTTAGGCTCTGTTTTGCATGGTGACTTAGGTTGTCGGTTGTAGGATGGTACCACTTGTTAAATTTCAATAAGAAGTATTTTGTTGTGGTCTTATAAAACTGTAAAATTCAATCAAGTTTTACATTGTTTTTATATTTAATTGTTGGTCGAAGAATGAACGATTCTCGAGGTAGGCCCTTAGTGCTCCTTGTTATGAGTCAAGTTTCTGGTAAGATAAGTCAAGTTGAGAAAATCGCAATCGTTGATAAAACCAATGTTTGTGGTAACAATCAGATAATAAGTACGACTTAATCAAGTATGGACAGTGTGTGATGAACTCTGCTCTTTTACTCCCTCGGCTTGATGTCAACGTTGAAAACACAGATAATAACAACAAAGCATTACAATACACAATACTTTTAATGTTGAATAATAATGATGATATTGATGGTGATACCTCCTTTGTTGACAATGCATGCTCTAATAACAGTACTTTGTTATTGAATGAATCTAAAAAATAACGTAATCATTGATGTTATAAATCGTCATTATAATTATGTCTAAGATAAACGCTAAGATGGATATGGTGATCCTTCTTCAGACTCTAACTATGAACCTGAGAAAAATCTTATTCTATAGACTCAAGCAGTGATGAAAAAACATATTTAACTACACTATGACTACCATCCGTTCTGCACCAGATAATGAGTCCCAAAACATTACTCAGGGCAATAATCTTCCTAAAAAAGGGTAAGAAAAGAGCAAAACACTTATCGGCATAAGAGCAAAACACAAACACATAGACAAGAAAAATGCGGTGTGATGCATTTGCTGTCAAAGAAGCGAATGCTGAGTCGGAAGATGTAAAAAAGATTATACAAGATCAGAGGACTATTCACCATCTATCATGGAAGACTATGCAAAATGCAATGAATGATTTATCAAAAGCCAAAAATGATTTGGAATTAGAGACCCTAACATTTGATTTGCAAAATACACTATTGACTCAAATTCCTAGTGTACTATAAGCTACAACTTTGTGTGTATAATTTCGGAATACGCTTCTTAGGAAAAAGATTTTGCAACGTTAGGATAGAAAAGGAAGCGGGAAGAGGAGCACAGGAAGTGGGGTCATGGATCATAAATTACATAAAATATCATCTTGAGGCAGGGGTAAAGCAATTAATATTGTGGAGTGACATTTATGGCGACCAGAACCAAGCATCAAGTTGGTGCTCATGTTTAAAGTAATTCTAGCAAATGATCCTTCACTGCAAACCATTGCTCTCAGATTTCCAGAGCCAGGTCACAGTTTATTTCCGAACAATACAGTTTATTTCCGAACAATACAGCTTTTGGGCACTTCGAAAACACTCTTAAACAACATCAGAGGGTGTATACGCCAGAAGCATAGAGCCTACTCAATTTCTGTCAACACTTAATCTTAAAAAAGCTATAGTTAACAGGAAGAAGTATGTCTCTAGCAATAAAGTCAACTGGCTAGAAACCAGAGAAATAGTTTAGAAGGAAGACCAGCCAGATGGTATATTTATGAAGACATCTCTCGAAGAAGAGGCAGCAGAAATCAACATCATTGGAAGGGAAGGGGCTGTTGTGGTCCAACTCCAAGGCAATTTCCCAGTAAAACTTCGAGATCTAAAATCAATGCTCCACCTTATACCAAAAGATGCTAGACATGTATACACCTCTCTTTTCGGGGACGCCAGTTTAGCAGATGATGTGGATGGATTTTCTTGACAGCTGGATTTCATTATAGAAAATGAAGCAACGAATGAACAAGAAGACTGTTATAATAGTATAGACTGTATATGGCTTATACGACCTCAAAACTTAAAAGACTAACATATGACATGGAAAAAATTGGTTTCATTTCCAATTTTTTTTTTTTTAATTAAACGTTTGGGTTTTAATGTTCTCAATCATACTTCCTCTATTGTTACCAACCGTTTGTATTTTTGTGTTCGTAAAAAATTATGAAAAAATGAAATTTCAAGTATTATACATAGAAATCAATTTTCTATGATTATGTGATATATCACATCCACCAATTTTTGACAAAAAGCTCTAACTTAAAAAATTGAAACAGACTTAAATTTAAATGTACAATTTTATAATGTCTGTGGGTAGGATTGTTTTTGCGTAACTATGGCCAGTTGTCATGTATTGTTTTAAACAATAGCATAGGAATTTTTAAAGACGTGCTAGTTCACAATAGTGAATCTCTCCTCTAAGATAATAAAACAATGTCCTACCTCTTCCATACTTCAAGTGTAGCTACTGACCTGTTCCAGTCACAGGAAAGTGTACCAGGCAGGGAAGAATAGAGTACCATTAACTAGGGAAAAGTTCCCCGTAAGAGTGTGATCAAACAGAATAAAAGCCCCGTCTCTTGACTTGGAAGTGCAAGCAGGTGTTTTGAGCAATAAAAATAGTACACACACATAAAAATTTTTGTAATTGAACAATAAATGAGAGCAATTTTATAGTTTGCCTTGCCCAGCAAAACATCTACTTTTCTGGTCAATTCATGTGAGTAGAACCTAGTTCTAAGTACATGATACAATATGTACATAATCACAATGAATTTATAATTATTCTATATTGAAGAGATAATACTTACTGAATGCCTTCTTTTTGAAAAGGGAATAAAGTTGCAACCAACGTAGGCTCGATTCGAGAAATATCAACTTCTTTATGGTCAATTGAGAATGTTGCATTTTTCGAAAACATCTAGATCATAAAAAAAAGTATTAATCATGATTCACAGGAATGCAATTTAATAAATGTTTACAAAATTAAAAGATTCTGTTACCCTGAGGACAGAAGGAGGCAAATTTCCGATAACGATCTGAGGTGAAAGAGGATTAGTAAGCTTTTTGAAATTTTCATATTCCTTCAGAGGAAAACACCATGCTTTTCGTGCAGAATCTAAGGTCATCGATAAAATAACATATTGATAGATTTAGATAGATATACTGAAAAATAGTGAAAATTATAGTGATGTACTCACCGAAATATCTGCCATCTATTTGTTTACATAGATCTACCAGCTTTTGATTAAAACCAATCTCCAAAACAAATGTGTCTTTAGATATGAGACTAACAGTTCCCAGAAGAGCGTCTGTCGTGACATGCCAAGTTCTTTCATTTGGTGTCGATTTAGTGACTTTGTCATTGTTTGAATTTACAAGAGGTCTACTCTTGTTGGAGGTCCAAGTATTAAGAGGTGGGTACCTGGGCGGTGGCTTGGTAGCGGGGTCTATATTTTTATAGAAGGATTCAGCTTGAAATGGAGTAACTCTAGGAGTAGCAGGCTGTGGGCGTTTAACACTATTTTGAGACTCTGCAAGTTTCGCAGCTCTCTTTTCAAGAGCTATCCTCCTATTTTCTTCAATTCTTTTTTTTTGTTCTTCGCTTAAAGAAGACATTTTTACTAAAAATTCATTGTTCAATTACTAACCACAACACAACGTTAATTGTTCATGTTTTCTCAAAATAGATCAACAATTTTTGTATTCAATAGACAATAAGGCTAGTTATTCCACTACTTTTGAAATACAAGAAACCTAACATTAACTTCGAATTTTCGTTGATGTCATAGCACTAAGACTTGAAGTTTTCGAAACCCTAAAATATGTGCTCAAAATGACAACTAGCGCTTTTACTTTCAAAAAGTGGAATTAGAATGGCTTCGTTTACATGGATACAGTTTCAAATGTAAAATAAATAAGGGCCGATTTTATTTTGGTTAGTTTTTATTTGTTAATCTTCACTTAATTTTGAAGTGTCTTATGACCCAGATTCAGCCAAAGTTAGTGATGTAAGAGCTAATACGCCAGTTCGTTTAATGATAAACGACACCTATTGGTAACAAGTGTTGCAAAGTTAGTGAGAAAAATTATGACAAGATACCGATAGGATACTTATTTATAATACACTATCATTGGAGAAAAAATAAACCTGCGATGGGTAAACCCGATTGTGGACACTAGGCCGGACAAAGGTGCTCTTTAGTTCATTCCCGGAATTAAGGGAAGGTGGAGGATTTTTAAACATTTTACACGGATATCAACAACTAAATTTGACTAATTACTCAATACTTCATTGATATTTGTTAATTGTGTAATTATTTAAACCCATTTGTACTTCCATTTGAAAAGCGACTATTATATCGAGAGCTAGGATTCCATAATTCAAGCCTTTCTGAAAAATATTCTTAGGTTATGTACCTATACCTATACCTTCTTAGGTATATTACCTATAGGTTCTTACGTTATTCTTAGGTGCAAATGAAGTAAAATCGTTCTAGCAACCAAGACATTACCTCTACGGAAAAAACGAAATCAAGTTCCATGGTAGCACTCCTTCTGGGTATTTCAAAAATCTAGGATCCTAAAAATAGACAATTCCTTTAATTAGAGTAAAAAGAAAAACTAAAATTTGTAAGTCGTATCTGTTTCAAGCTTGGTGAAAATTTTTGAAGCCATTCCATAATTATGCTGGAATACACTCTCAACCATTTATACCCATTCATTGATTGATATAAACAGAATCTGCTGTTTCAAATCAATGGATCATTTCTAAAATATTTTAATGAAATCAAATGATTCTCCTGAAAAATATAAAAAATATCAACAAAATAGCGAGGATTATTTTTGCAATCAATTGGAATGAAGCACGATCTATTGGTTGCATTCCGAACTAGCTTTTAAAAATTAGCAAATCTAGTGCATTGTAGTACAATTTGTTGAGAGAAAAGAGAACTAGCTCTAGAACAAGCCAAAAGAGAGACAGTGAGTGAGAAAGAGGCAATTATTTCTTAGAGTGAGAGGCTTAGTTCTCATCCACTTTGAGGTAAATAGTATGTTCCCGCAGGAGGGATTCTGAAGACATAATTCTAAAGACATTTTATTGACGTGAGAGACCGGATTAATAATCGATCCATATAACAGGTTGTTCTACTGCTGTCGAGAGGGCATCGATTACGGTGGTTTTCACGTTGCTGTAAGATATGGTATCACTTGGAAGGAAGTGGCTTCACCACTGACTACAAGTGATCCTAGGCTTCGCCATCTGAAAGACAAAGTAAATTTGGGGAAATCTTTTTACCTTACTGCTCTTCTGTATAGGAGACAGTACGCGTCTCTCTAGGAGTAGAGTAAATTTTAGAGAAAATTCAACTGAACTATCTCAAAAATTACTGTGCAGAAAATGACATCATTCCGCCAGAATCAGACTGTCCTGAGCACAGAACATCCCCTTCTAAAGCTACAGTCAGAAGCTAGCCATAACTTGAATAGAAACATAGCCACGGCTATGATTTCGATAGGCTGCACTCAAGCATTTGACTCGGTGTCCCACAGGACACAGTGTCAAATGCTCTGAGACCGGAAATGCCCGGAGTAACTCTGTTCAATTCTGGCTAGTTTCCTGAACAACAGATCGATGCGGGTGCGGGTGGGTGATAGCTTCTCCGAAGCTGTGCCACTGACCTGTTGTGTATCCCAAGGAGCCGTTCTATCCCCTGTACTGTTCAACGTGTACACGTCTGAAATTGTAGGAGCCCGGTATAAAAACACAACAATTGCTGCTTTCGCTGATGACATAGCGGTATACAGTAGCAGCATGAGTGCCACGGTAGCTCTTAGACAGGCTGAAGTTACTAGAGATAGATCTGAAGCCATTGAGATAATATTAGATTATTGTCTGATACATTTATTTTTAAGACTAATAACGGGACCAACTCACCAATCACACTCGTTTCTTCATCTATATGTATGAGTCTATTTTTTTTTTAATGTCATGTAACATACATTTATTCTTAATATTTCTGTATAAATGAAGTGCGTATTATATATATATATGTTGTGTCACCTCTTAATTACGAATAATTAGAAGTTCCCCTCTTCTCGGTCCAGAAAATATTTACTTATGTTTTCATATTGTAATAATAAACGTAAGGCGTCAGTAGGAGAGGGGGAAGCTGCTGGTGGGGGAAACAGTCGCAGGTGGGGAACCCCTCCACCACGTCTGGCTTGCCTTTACAACCATCCCATCTTGAAGCAGACGCCAGAACGTACAGAACCAGCACTTGGAACACTGCTCTCTCTCTCTCTCTAGGCCGCCAGCAAGGGTGAAAGACCACAGGTCCACCCGTTCTATCTCTTTCTAACCGCTCGCCGGACGGCGCCTCGAGGTTGTCGCTACAACCCCAGCCCTAGCCCGAGGCGGGCGTCTCCTCCCCACCTTGGGGACACAAACATCTGAGTAAATATATATATACATATATTATTACGTTTTTTTAAAAAAAATTTATTTTATTTTTCTTTTATCTTTAAATTGTTCTTATCTGAGGTTTTAAGGTTCTGCTAATAAATAAATAATTCTGGCAAAAAGGTGAATTTAATTACAAATAAAAAAAAACCTTATATTAATTATATATAAATACTTGTCTATAATTTTGCTTCTTCTTCTTTATTTCTCATTATTCATCTTCAATCAAATTAATACTTCTTCTTTTGGCGAAATTTCTCTTCTGTTCTGCTTTGACTCCAGCAACAATTAACTAAAAGAAGTTTTTACGACAATCACTATATTCAGATAACATGTCTCAAGGACAGATCCTAAAATTAGAGTGATCTAACTTTGGGTTCTCTTGGAACAACAACAACTTATAGCCATTTTGTTTTTCATCTTTCTTCTTTTGTTTTCATTACCTTCTTGATACAAGGTTGGATTAAATCTTTATATTTCAATTTCTTATAGACAAATTTTACAATATCTAGTATCACAACATTCGGGTCCGCTCCGATTTAAAAAAATTTTTGAAGTTGTCGATAAAAATTTTTATTTCACTTCACTTTTGATTTTCTATTCACTTTTTTAACACTTTAACAATTTGCATTTTCTTATAACTAAATGATAATATCCGATTATGTGTCACCAAAATTTTACATTTTGCATTTCAACCATTTACATTACAAATGTAATTGTACCGTACAGACATCTTAACTTTTAATTATAGTACCATAAATTTATAATTTTCAAGTTTTTACATTGCTGGGTTGACAATATTTTCATAATAAAGTATTAATTAATTTTAAATTTCAAATTTTTATATAGCTTTTAACATTTACAAACTTGGTTGCAAATAAACATACTAACATTTGAATACACTACAAAAACTTCAATTCCAAAGTTTTTACATTTGTCTGATTTCCATTATTTTACAATAGGTTTTTCAATTAATTTTAATTTTCTATTTTTTATATAGATACAGTTTTATATGTCATCCGATTAGCATTATTTCATAATAATAAAATATAACGGTTTTTTTTTGGTTATATTCTATTGCACAAAAAACATCCCTTATTTTGTTTTTATAGTCTTTCCATTTTTTAATTTTCATTTTGTTCCAACTAACCTCGTAAAAGGGGATTTCACTAAAATGAGATGAAATTTTAAATTCGAATTTATCCCAATCCAAAATTTTACCTATAGTATTTTTAAATTTACTTAAGGTTTTTACTGGGTCAGATTTTTTAAATTGTTGAATCTCTAACTTATGATTATTAATTACTCGTATTATATCACGATTAATTACCGATTTAGGTTAACTAGAGTTACTTGACAATTTACTTGTATTTTCCATTTTATTTCTTAAATCTTCCATTCCTTTCTCTATTTTATTACTTTTATCGATACTTTCTTTTTTATATGCTCCTAATTCTGTAATATTTTTTTGTTCATGAAGTACCAATTTGTTGCTCATCTATCCTACTTGTTCATCAAATTTATTCTCCGTTTCTAACTTATATTCTTTTAAATCGGTTTTTTGGTTTCCTATTTCCGTTTTTATATCCGTTCCTAAAAGATGTAATTTTTTTACCAAATTTTATATTAAAACCTTTGAAAGAGTTTTGTAACCCTTGCTCAATGCTCTCGAATCTATTGTCAATTTTTACAAATTTTTCATTATTTTCATCTGCCAATTTATCGATTTTATTAGATAATTCTAATAAATTTTGTTTATTTTCTTGTTTTAATTCTAATAAATTTTATTAATTTTCTTGTTTTAATCCTAATAAATTTTGTTTATTTTCTTGTTTTAATTCTAATAAATTTTTTGTTTATTTTCGTTAAATTGTTCGTCAAATTTTTCGTTAATATTTTCTATCATTAATCTAAGCATCTTTCTTTCCTCCGGACTTGATTCATTTAAACTAAAATTTTGATCATTATTTGATACGCTCGGACTATCAAGTGATTGCCTTTTGCTAACCTCATTCTCTTTATTATCTACATATCTATTAATTATAGTTTGCTCATTTGGATCAATATTGACACTATGCTTATCGTTTTCCATAACTGAATCTAACAATATAATTCTTAACCACAAATACAATTTTTAACCCTAACCTTTATATCAAATTTAAACACAATTTTCGTGACACTAACCAAACAATCCTTTAGCCAGATTACTTCGTTATCAGCCCCTGTTCGGGCGCCAAATATTACGTTTTTTATAGAAATTTTAATTTTATATTTATCTTATTATTTATTATCTGATGTTTAAGGTTCTGCTGATAAAGAAATAATTCTGGCAAAAAGGTGAATTTAATAACAAATAAAAAAAACCTTATATTGATTATAATTTCTCTTCTGTTCTGCTTTGACTCCAGCAACAATTAACTAAAAGAGGTTTTTACGACAATCACTATATTCAGATATCATGTCTCACGGACAGATCCCAAAATTAGAGTGATCTAACTTAGTGTTCTCTCGGAACAACAACAACTTATAGCCATTTTGTTTTTCATCTTTCTTCTTTTGTTTTCATTACCTTCTTGATACAAGGTTGGATTTAATAATTAACTGCCAAAGAAATAATTATTAGGTAGATCAGTACTCAAACCCTGGAGGTCCCCCAGAATATTGGGTAATATTTAATCATTAATAATTATAAATAATAGTGGAACTGATTCGACAATAAAACATTTTCATATCTTACTGAATTTTGTGTTTGGTTTGAAGTGGGCAACTGCTTAGCTCTTTGTATTTAGTAAAAGTGAACGGTTAGATAGTGGATCACTAGGCTCTCGGCCGTTCGCGTGTTAGTTCTCGTGGTAACTTCTATATTATATTTTGGATTTAAAGTTAAACTAAGATGAGTAGATTTTTCGCTACCGGCTCTGATTCCGAGTCTGAAACCTCATCTGAGGAGGAGCAGATCACTAAACCAACCACCACTTTTACGGTAAGCTTATTGCTTACATATGTTTAAGGGACAATGCTGATAAATTTCAGCTTGTTAATTATAGAATTATAATTTCCCTTTTTGCTAAGCATGTCAAATTGTCTAACTGGATGTTATCAAATTAGACATAAGTTTTCCTGTTCTCATCATTTGATGAAGTTCTGTATAATCTTAAAAGTTTCCACCTCCTCAGACCCTGATGCTTATAATTATAAAACAGAATACAGCATCTATTCCTTGCTTTTTATGTCTCAATATTTTTTTACCAGAGAACATATTTAACAGTATAATATATTTTATGTTAGGATAAGTATAATATGTAAGTTAGTTATTAATTTTCTATTACAGTTCAGCGATGACGAGGAAGGCACTAAAAGGGTGGTTAGGTCCGCCAAAGAAAAGCGCTATGAAGAACTTACCAACCTTATTAAACAAATACGAAACTTTAAAAAGATCAAAGACATGAGCAGCATGTTAAACAGTAAGTGCTGATTAATTTAAATAATTCCTTTCTTATGCTCTTAGACTCACTTGTTTTTTGATAGCTTCAGAGATGGTTTAGGCGGTTAGCAGGTCTGCTGATGACAGATCGAGTTTTGAAATTATTAATATGATAAAATAAAATTATTTAGGAGTTTAGAAAAATATTCATTATTATTAGGTTGTGATAATTATTACTAATCTTTATGAAGTAGCCCATGTCCAGATAAGTAAAATTAATATTTAGTGAGTTGTAGGTCCGCTGTCAAGTTAATTTAATTGGTTGAGCACTGAGCGTAGATTGGGCCATGTCAAGATATTTTTCCTATAGTTATTAATTATTAATAAACACAAAAACATTATTTTTTCTACTAAATTTTTTTTAATCTAAAACGTTTTTGTTATATTTTATCAAATATTGTTTTAACTAGCTGATGAATGCTATCGTTTACTCAGTGCAATAACTTTATATGAGGGAGATAATTACAAGAAGTAGTAAATAATGTAGTGAAGGGTATTTAGAAGGCGCTCTACTGTCGAGTCACTAAAAGAAATGACTGGTAGTGTTGTGGAAGCCCAGTTAAATGATAGGCCACTTCTACTACAATCGCTCTCCTCCCCCTTGTCAGCGAGCCGTACTTTTTTTATCGTTCTCATAGTTACATGGTTTTATTTTCACAAATATTTCCCAACTTATCTTTTAAAAGTAGCTATTCCAAATGTAATTATCTTCAGTGGAATTATCCAATGTCTGGGATAGTTATTAGAATGATTTTCCCCGTAGGCTTTCATGGGGTTTTTACTCTTGAATGGATAGGGTAAAGCTACCGTGTTCTGTGTTTGTATTTGATTTTGAAAAGGATGAAATACCAATATATCTATCCCCTTACACTTCATTTCTAATGGTTATCACAGTCGAGGGATTTCTCCATTGAAGTTTCAAATAAATGGCTCCAGATTGAAGCATCTCACGGCCATTATTAAGGGATTGTTTCTTAATTTGAGCAGAAGAAATATCATTGACTTCATCCTCTATAAAATGGTTTGTATATTAAAATTGTACCTTTCCATTGAAATCGTAGAAAGGGGGGGGGAAGCAAAATTACTGAGTTTTCACATATACTGTACTTTTAACCAAAAATAAAATTTTTGGTGTTAGCCCCTGTTTGAGTGAACATTTTTATAACAGTTTCATTGGTGAATAATTTTAACTTTTTTAATTATTTATTTTCTAAAATAAATAAAAGGGAAAAATTGTAAGTGGGTTTACTGCCAAATGATGTTGCCGATGGATTGTAAACAAAAATAAAACTTATAACACAAACTCAACAACAGCCTAAACAAAAGTAAACACATAACTAATAAAGGAGAATGTTTTTTTCAATACTATATTTGTTAAACTGCGTTATATTGGAGGATTGGCGAGGTGGGGGTAATCCATGTTGTTTCTTTTAGTAACTAGACAAGAGCTCTTCATCATTCTTTCAAATCCTACATTTGGGAAGTTCATCATTCTTCCAAATCCTACATTTGGGATGTAAATCATTCTTTCAAATCCTACATTTGGGAATTCTGTCTCAAACATGATTCCTTGTTATTACATTGATAATTAGTTTCTTTCCTTGCCTTTGAAAGTTTCAGTTACACTTTCCAACTAATTATTTGGCTTTATTTGTATAATATCAATTTAATGTACATTTTAATATCGTTTTGTTCAGGTTTTGAAGAATTAATGAGAGCATATCAAAAAGCCCAACCAGTTATAAATAAGGAAGAAAATGGTCAAACTCCTAAGTTTTACCTCCGGTGCCTTGTCGAAGTTGAGGATTTCATTAATGAAATGTGGGAAGACAGGGAAGGAAGGTAAATTTTATTTATTATTAAACCTCTGCTGTTGAGACAATATACCAGCTTTTGATCTGAATCATTTGTGAGCTCAAGAATATATTCATAAACAATTTAAATTTATAACATTTTTATATATGAATAAATAAACAATAATGGTCAGGTCTGAGACACGTGATTTATAAGTATTGTAAGCTGTGCAATTAGAATTTTATGAAGCTAGCAGACTAGGCACCTATTCAGTTCTCTTTTTTTTTTTAAATAATGAGCATCTATTAATTATTGGTTAAAGGAAAAAAAAAAATGTGTAGGTGAGGGACCGGACCCCATTTTAAACTTAGCTAGCTGAAGGTACGAAGCCGAGCCATGCATCTATTCTCCAAATAGGTTTCATTCTCTGGAGACATCAACAATATTTGTTTTCAAAACTGACTGCAATGTTGTCAGTTTAAATTTCTGAGACCTTGATTGGTTTCTTATATACTAATTATTTTTACTAAAACCTTGTTTAATCTATAAAAAATATATCTTTCTTTTAGTACACCTATCTATCTGATTATATTGGTTAGTGTTAATGTGCTTATTCCAGTGATCAGAAAAAATCTAGCGTTAGCTAAAAACAAAAATATAAAAACAAAATATAAAATTTGTTGTTTATTTAGATCTAATTATTATTAGTAAACTATTTTTTGTTGGTACTGATTTAGAAAAAGGCACTGTTGTTTTTACAAATTTTATGTAACTACCTATGAATCACATGCATTTCTAATTTCTATTAAAAAAAACAAACAAGTTATTGGCAATATTCATGATCAAAGTGTAGAATAATTCCCCTGAAATTAGCACATCAAAAATGCTGCGAAAAGGCAGCACTGTTTGTAGTTTATTCAGTTCATAACAAATAAACAAAGATCGATAAGTTAGACAGATTTGCCTTCTGTTACCAACTGCTGACTCACTATTAAATAATAACCCTTTTACCAAGTACCAATTTTTTTTTTCATTACTTTTGAATTAAAGGCCTTATTTATTGAAATATAATTGTTTTGTTGTGTTTAGGAAAAATATGTCAAAAAATAATTCCAAGTCGCTAGCTTCTCTGAGACAAAAATTAAGGAAGTACAACAAAGAGTTTGAGGAAGACATAACCAAATTCAGAGAAAATCCAGATTTTGGAGATGAAGAGGAAGAACAACCCAAAGGTATTATTAATTTATCAAAATATTTATTATATTCATTTTTTCCTAAAAAGATAAATTACAATTAATGGCATCTTAAAAATAATTTTAGAAGTCGAAGAAGATTCTGAAGACGAAATTCCTGGACCAGCCACATTTCACAAGAGAGTAGCATCTGAGGGCAGTGGTCCTGAGGCAAAACCTGCAAAGGTATTTCCTTTTATCTTAACATCAGATCATTAATCTATTCTCGTTTTTAATTTATTATGAACAAACCAATTTAATTTATTATATTAAGTACCAGACTCTCATGGCAGAGTTCTGGATTCGATTCTCGGCTAGTAATTTTATTCCAAAATAAAATAACCTTCCAGTGCTGTGGGTGTTGGATATTCTTCCTCCTGTTATGAAGACAAACTTAAAAATAAACCATATTTCTGCTCCATGTACAGCCCAAATACTAAAGTGTTTTTAAGAAACTTCCATCCTGGGTTCATTTTTGCATAAAGACAACTTTAATCTGTTTCTATTGAAAAAACTGGACCTATAATTTTGTAAAATATTCTATCAAAATTTTGGATATTCAATTGAGGATTTTTTTTCCTCGGATTATAACTGGTAATGAAGAGTTAATAACATTTCTCATTTAGAGATTTTTCTTGTTGGAAAGGTTCTTTGGTACTTAAGGATTTTAAGGACTGCATAAACTAAATTGACACTTAAGGCTGCCGAATTGCTATTACCACTGATATTTCGTATAGGACTGATAGTTTGAAGATTCATTTTTTGATAATAAGCACATCAGAAAAAAAAAAAATAGTTACTAGTATGATTGAAATATTAAATAAAAAATACCATTACACATGGCAATCTAACTTATTTATTTTGTTAAGAAAATGAATCAAAATTAGCTACTAACCAGCAAAGGTAAAAAACTACAATTAAGGTAAGATGAAGCAACCAGTCACCTGGGGGGGGGGCTGTATTTCATTAATTCATTTTTTTATCCCTCATTCACTTCAGTTCAAACAAATGCAGTGACATGACTAACACAGCGTTTAAACTAAAAAAAGATAACTAAAGCATGACTTGATCAAAATGGGAGGTTGCAGCATTGTTACTATTTTGACAGGTATCGCCCAATTTCTTAACGGGTCGACTGCAATATGGGGCAGCCATAATGGTAATTACAATTATTAAGTACCATTACATTAGTTGTGTCCATTTTCTCTTGTGGTTGCTATGTACAAAGAATGGCATGATAACTGACCACCTTTTTAGGTTACCCAGTTAATTAAATTTAATAATTTTGTTAACTGTAATATTTCAGTCTGCTCCCGAGGATGAAGGAAGCGATGACGATTCCATCGATTGGGGATCTGGTTCTGAATCTAGTTCTGAGTCAAGTGACGATGACGGTCAATATCAGACAATAAGGGAAAGATTCTTCAAGAAGTAAGTTATAAAATGATCCTTATCTGTTACCTGCCATGTTATGTTATTTAGGGTTTTGTTTCTATCGAGCACCATTGAAGATTGAAGAATGCATCTAATTTTTTTTTTTTTTTGTGTCATAGGAAAACAGACCGTGAAGATGATGAAAAGAAGGAGAAAAAGAAGGAAAGGAAGGAAAAAGAGAGGAAGAAGAAGAGAGATGAAGAGGAAGATGGTGAAGGGGAATGGGAGACAGTGAAAGGTGGAGTTGCGATCCCGGCAGTGAGTTTTCATGTCAACAATTACTGTTAATTATTATCTATTTACTCAGGGTTTCAATGAATATGAATATTTTTTATTATTATATACTATTCCTTAAAGAAGCCTTTTTCCAAGATATTTCTTCCTTTGGGACTGACTGCATCAATGCAGGGAAGCATTACTTTGAGTATTAGCTGACTTTAAATTTCCCTCGGTGCCCTGATGCTTTTGTTCTTCATTCTATATACTCTAAAAACAACACAAATATCCCTTCGATCCTGAATTCAAGTTTAAATAAATTTACTCTATTTTTCAATTAAAATGACTTTTTAAATTTGTTTTACTATTTATTACTGGTTTAACATAACCTCTCATTTTTAGGAAAAGCCTAAGATGTTTGCTAAAGACGCTGAGATCGACATGTCGCTGGTGCTGAAAAAGTTGAGTGAAATTGTGGCTGCTCGTGGAAAGAAGCGAACTGACCGGAGGGAACAGATTGAACTGCTTCATGAGTTGGCCAGTGTAGCTGACGCCCACCACCTCGGACCCGCAATAAGCACTAAAATCCGTCTTGCTATCATCTCTTCCATCTTTGACTACAACCCTAAAGTCTCTGATGCCATGAAACCTGAATATTGGTCTAAGTTAGTTTATTTCATGCGTTACATTTCCACTTAACAAAATATTTGTCAGATGGTTGGTTGGAAATTCAAACTAATAAATAAAATCCTCTTAACTTTTCTTCTCTCATAATTGTTTTATTTTGAAACAACCACTTTCCAGGAGCTACACCACCATTTTCGGTATCTTATGTTGCAATTAAATTGGATAGGATGTAAAATATAATAAAGATAAAATGAGCTCTATTCGCCTGCAGTCGGATCTATTACTTTGAAAATAGGAGTTTTTTTTTAATTATCCCTATATATTTCCTTATATTCTCACTGGTCACTTTCTGTTTATTTTGGAATATGCTGTACTAAATTTTAATATGTCCCTTTTTTCAGGGATCTAAATTTTAATTTTACTGTATTTATTTTTACTTATTGCTCTATAAGGTGGTTTACTTTGTAGGCTGTTAGACAGAATATCAGAAGCTTTGGATTTGCTGCTGTCAACAGGTGATATAATCATTGGAGAGAACATCACCGAGGAGACCGAGGTCTTTGACAAGGCACCGTACCGTGTCCGAGGTTGCGCGCTCACAATAGTTGAGAGGTTGGACGAAGAATTCACAAAACTGTTGAAGGAATGTGACCCTCATTCTAATGAATATGTCCAAAGGTGAGATATTACCTACCTCCTTTTAAACAAAAGTGTCAATATTGTAAATTTACAATGCTATTTCCTCTAAATGATTATTTTTTTCTTTTTACAGGTTGACCGATGAAAAACGTGTTTGTGCTATTATAGATAAAGTACAACAGTTCCTCGAAAAGCAAGGGAACCCTTCAGACCTTTGCAGAATTTATCTGAGGAAAGTTGAGCATCTATATTATAAACTAGATAAAAATGTTGTCAAGCAGAGAAAGGTAAGATTTATTTTGCATGTATAGGCATTTGTTAATTTCTTCTTTTTTTTTTAAACAAAACTTTCATTTAATGAATACATTGACTTGTTTCTCCACTTAGTTTTAGGGGTATAAACATTTTCGATTACGGTATACAATTATTTTGTGACTTTATGGTTTGGATAGAATATGGTATCTTTCATGCCTTCTCTGATTTGATTAAACCATAGGTGCATAGCAGATACGTCATACACAACACTGAGCTTGAGGATGACAGCATATAGTTGTCAAAGCGCTGGTTATTGAGAAGGATTGAAAGAGATTATTTTCTGTACAGACCTGCTATTTATGAAATTTACACAAGTTAAAACTTAACCTATCTTATACCTGAGCTTTCTATAATAAATCACTTATAATTATTAGTTTCTAATTGAACTAGAAATAATATATTCAGGAATAATATTATTTTTCATTACATTACAGGGAGAACTAGACGCAAGTGTCCAGACAAGCATACACACAATGGACAAACTTTGCAAGTACATCTATGACAAGGATGTGACTGACCGTCTTCGTACGAGGGCCATTTTGGCACATGTTTACCATCATGCACTCCATGACAACTGGTTCCAGGCCAGGGATCTCATTCTCATGTCCCACCTCCAGGAGTCCATACAACATTCTGATCCTTCCACACAGGTATCTTACAATTATAGCCAACTGTCCATGTATTTATAAACTCGTATAGGTTTCAGATTGGTAAATTAGAATGTGAATTCTGACTATTCTTGGTAAAAGTTTTATTAACTGTTAAGACCGAACGAGCACAATGAGTTCAATGCAGTGGAGCCAAGGCAAGTTACTGGCTCGTGTGTGTATTACTAACCATTTTCATCAGAGAAAAGCCACCTTGGTGCTAATGCTCTGGGACAAACAGATGCCTGCCTCTCTCCAGTTTCAGTGTTACTAAAAGATACTTCCTAGCCATATAAAAAAAATAAAAGACTACAAATATTCTTAACAGAAAGATACACATTCCACAAGAGGTATCCAGGGACTATAGAATAAAGACAGTAAAAACATTTCATCGAAGAAGTTCTCTGCAACAGAGGAGTTTAAATATTAGTTAATAGTGGAGAATAAGTAACCCATGTTTGATAAAATAAAACAAGTGAGGTTTTTGTCTCGCCGCAGCTTCAATAATTTATACACAAACGTTTTTGAGTCACTCCAGCCAATAGCATAGTCACCGTCAGTTGAAACCCGTAAAGATGATGGCCGAGTAGGTTAAAAACGTGGAGAAACAAAACTTTGACCAGACAAAAGCAAAATATAGTTATAGAAAAAGTTTAAAGCCAATATGAACAATTTTGAAAGAGAAGGGATGTAGATAAACTAGCGAAAAGCCTCACTTGAGGCCAGGATGGTATCACTAGTGCTCTGACTAAAAAGTAAGGTATAGCGCCTCTAGAACATTACTTACCCTACCAAAATGTGGGATACCGTGAATGCCCTACTACAATTTAGGCTTACCTTTCAACGTTAGTTGAATTGATAGATAAGAACTATTGTCGTTGGATAAAGAGAAACATGTAGATTGGCTCATTGTGTATTTTTTGGCAGGTTGTCTTTTACTCTACTCTCTCATTTACAAGTCCACCATTTGGCTGTCATATTTAGATAAAGCCCCCCTTGTCCTTTTTTCTGATTCTCTGGACTATAGATCACTCATTTATTTTGTCTGATAGAATAATATTAATTTGTCTATCGATTGTGATTATTGTTTTTACTTATATTGTTAATTTATTTAATGTTTATTGTCTGAGATTATAAATGTGCGTGCCTGTATTTTTTTGCTATGTCATGTATAAACAAGGCAAGAGATCTTAATACTTTTTTTTACTTTATGAGAGAGAGATTGCTTTTGTATTAAATCGACGATATTCCGTCCACAGAAATTTTTCACACTGTATTTATGTTATTTTGTTTAGAAAGTTGGATAAATTTAATATATTTATATATTGTACCATAACAAAATAAAATATTTTATTAGTATTATACAGAAAAGTAAAAATTGGAATTATTGTTCACTTTTAGATATTGTACAATCGCACAATGGCAGACTTGGGCCTGTGTGCCTTCCGCCACGCAAACATCAAGGATGCTCACAACTGCCTTGTTGATCTGATGATGACAGGAAAAACAAAGGAACTACTTGCTCAGGGTCTGATGCCTCAGGTATTGATTGCCAAATGTTGACATTTGAATGTAAGGTTTTTATAAGTTTGAACATTGTTGATGTTTTGTCAATTTTATTTTCACAGCGCCAGCACGAGAGGAGCAAAGAGCAGGAGAAGGTGGAAAAGCAGAGGCAGATGCCTTTCCACATGCACATTAATCTTGAACTGATCGAATGTGTCTACCTCGTGTCAGCCATGCTCATCGAAATTCCTTACATGGCAGGTAAACTACCAATCGTCGTTTTTGTTTTCTACGTCCTGTTTTACTTGGTTAGCAGTGTTCAGTAATCAATTATGAATAACATATTAATTTTAATTAAAGGGAAATAATATTCATAAAATCGTACATTTTTGAAAACATTAAGTTTTTTTTACACTAAATTATAAACCCACTTATGGGACAGAACTCTTAGGTTTATTTATTTGTCAGGGTTTCTGAGTCCAATCAGCTTATTTTAAAAATTTTCTGTAATTTAAATATATTTGATTTTACAATACTAATTTTGGCCATTAAAATTAGTTACATGAATTAAAATTTTCTTGTAGTAGATAATAAATGATCTATTTATTAGCCCCAGTTCCTTACTGCTTTCTCTCGAACATGTGATAATTCTTTTAAGTGACCCGAGCTTCTTCTTCCTTTAGAGTTGCATCATAAAAAATCAGAGTGCTGATTCCCCTCTCGTTACTTTCCTCAATTCGATGTCAGATTTTGAGTCTTCCTAGGTCGCTCTGAACAGACTTTGATGGTTTATGCTCTATTATCTGTACTTTATTCAAATTAATACACATTTTACCCTATTTTCAACTAAAACGCTATATTATACATTGTTATATTATGCACTTATTTTAAACTTGTTGTAATCGGCAAATTAAAATGGAAAATACATACATATATTGTTATGTATTTATTTCATTTGATTTGTTTTTAAATTTAATCTGAGGTTTTATAGGTTCTGTTAATATACAAAGAGGAAAAACTCGGGCAATAGGAAAATTTAATTATTACATTACTTTTCATTAATTTTTCTGTACAATCACGTCTGTGACACAAAACTACAATTTACTAAAAAAAATGTTTACTCTGTTTTACCTTATTCTTATTTTCGGGTCTGGCCAGATTTATTAATTTGTATGTCTTTTTCTTATTGCTTACTCTATTTTCTTCATCCTTCGGCGATTCTCCCTTGTTCCTCGTTTGCTACTTGGTCTGCCACAAGATCGGTAATATCCAATTATATCACCTCTATCCTTCTTCTCTTCATAAAACTATTATGCCTACTACTGTTCTCCCACATTACAAATCACCATTAAATAAAAAATGTTCATTCTTCTACAATTTTCACTACCTTAATTTTCACAGTCTCATGAGACAAGCTCCAATAGAAGAACGCTAACCTACCCTCTTTCCAGCAGAACAACAACTCCCGCCATCTTCCTTTTTAAAACCTCCCCTTTTGTTATACATGGGTCATTTGCTGCCCTTATATACCTGCTAATTTCGAATTTAAAGTCTTGATAAATAAAAATGTATAACATCTAAATATCACAACAATATTTTGGAATAATATTTTTTTTTTTTTTCTGTGACAGCTCATGAATTTGATGCGAGACGGCGAATGATCTCAAAAACTTTCTATCAACAGCTGAGGTCTAGCGAGAGGCAGAGTCTTGTCGGACCTCCTGAGTCGATGAGAGAGCATGTCGTTGCAGCCAGCAAGGCAATGAGGAACGGAAACTGGGCAGCCTGTGCTGACTATATCATCAATGACAAGATGTCAGCGAAGGTTAGATATTTTGTTAATGATTACTAGGGTTTGTACCAGTGGTGGTTATAATAATTGTTAGCCAAAGAATATAATAATCTCAGCTCTGTCACTATCTTTTTTTTCTCAGTATTGTCATGATTATTTTTTTGATAAAAAAATAATAAATTACCAAAATTTATTATTACACAAAAAGTACATATATCGAAAATTCAGAAGTTAATCTTATATCTTACAAATGGTTCAACTCATTCGAAAATTAAAGTATAATTACATTGCTGTTTTCAATACGCGTCTTCTGAACTTCTCCAATAACATCTTTTATTTATCACAATTGTTTTATATTACCTAACAATTTTCTGTATTTCTCAACTATTTATTAATAATTTACAAAGTATAACTAACTGGCTCCTTTATATATAATTCACAACTGACATGCATCTTAACTCATTACCCAAAAACAAATAGCTGTTCCGGAAGTATAATGCCACAATTGTAAAATTGACTTTATTTTGTGGGCGTGACCAAAAATGCAATTACTCAATGTTTCTTAATCAACATAATTTATATCTGTTATTATAAACCACCGCACACTTATTTACCTTCACGTCTAGCAGTATAATGCTACATTATTTAGTTGTAGTTAAATTTCAATTTCAATTTTAGGTTTTTGGAATTGTATCTGATGGAGAAAGTATACCACTCAACTTTGGATGATTGTCACGATAGAGATTTATGCATGGGAACAGCTAATAAGATAAACCTAGGTTAAATATTCCTGATTTGAGGCCTAAAAAAGTGATTGTAAAATTTAAGCTCTTTCTGTCAGGAATTAAAAAAAATAACATACAGTGTGATCAGAAAGTAGTACAAGCAACATTTATAAAACAAAACTATTTTGGTTTGAGCAGATAAGTTATTTCATCCGTCCATTTGTTCATCAAAGACTCACAGTATCAAATCTGGTCATTATCAACTAATACTAATCAAGGTTGATGTTTCGATTCGATCTGAAAACATTTTTGGGCGTGAAAATCGCCAAATCCTGTTAATGGGTTACAATTCTTTCTTGTGAGTGGCTACAAACACAAGCTACTGGTGTGCCTCACTTTTGTGATTCACGCCCCATGAGAACCCTGGCATAAGAGTTGCTCGTAGACAGCACTCCACTGACCAACCTGTGTTCTGCCTAGTATTTACAGCCCAGAACAAGTCAAGGCCAGTTCGTGTCAGTTATCCCAGGACTCGAGCAGTAATTTTCTTATAGCATCTCAGGTAATCTGAGATAGCTGGTATACTATATATTATTATGCGGTATACTCTAAAAGCTTCCGCTTCTCAAGAATACTAATTATTTAGTATGTATTAGCATAAGAAATAATGATTTTTTTTTTTTTTTTTATGAAATATTTTGGTTACTTAATATTATTGACTTTTGAACAAACCAAAACCTATTGAAACCAGCTTGGAAAGTTTAAACACAGTATCTAACCCCTTTCAAACTTTATAGTGTTGCTTTGAAATACATTTTGGGATACCGTTTCTGGCTAATACTGAAGAGTTTTTTTTCTCCATACTGCCATCAAACTAACCAAACAATAATCAGCATATATTGAAATATCTTCTTCTTTTTTTAATATAAAATTTCCGGATGATTGCATCGTTTTTACTACCCCAATCGTACAAATCCAGTTGTTTCACAGGAAAGCTGTTCCACTCAACTTTCGTTAAAAATTTGTCATGGGGCACCCTTTCGGTCCTCAGCTCACAGATGAAAGTAAAGACAACAATAGCCACTACAGCCTTTTTACATTTGAGAAGGAATAAAACAGGACAAGCAACTGTACCCCTGACTAAGGGGTTAACGTCATTAATGGGGGTCTCCCCTACCCCCCAAAGTGTCCGCTATGAAAACTACAATAAAAATTATTCTTGGACACTTCTGAAGAGCTTTTAGATAAAGCTAACAGTGTTACAATTAATATCCACTGTTCCACCAGCAACAAGGGTTTTAGAAAAAAAGAAATGGTATAAAAAAGAAAATAGGTAATGGACTTGAAAAACTAACTGGAACGGGTAAGCCACAAGTGGGGGCTATCAGAGAACAACACAGAAGGAACTAACCAAAGGTGGGGACATTGAATATAAACCGGAATCTTGGAGTGTATGCCTACTTCTCACCGAGTGCGAATCATAAAAGTGAGCCAGGTCTTTCATGCGGTATGTTTCTGTGTGAACGTGTAGTCGTTTCTTTTGTGAGTAACCAAGCACAACAGAACCAACATGTTAGATTCTGGAAGCCAAGATGTCGTCACAACACCAGGGGGGAGGGAGTTGAGTTATTACATTTTACTTCCGGAACAGCAAAATGTCCATCTCCATTCCCAATTAACAACTGACTGACCCTTAGACAAACCACAACTCTGTCTGATAAACAAACCAAAATAATCTAGTAATAATAATAGTAATAATAATCTAATAATCCCCAATGCACTGCCTGTTGCCATGGCCTCATAAATCATTTCAATATCCAATAGATCTGATAAATGGCTATATTTAATATGAAATCAAAATATCACCACAGATATTTAATATTTGATAGATATAATGCCAAAAACAGTTAACAGGCTCTTGAAAAACTTAAATAGGACCTATCCTCTTTGCAAGATTGGCTCACAATTTTTCAGAGGTTATACGAGACTAGCTAAAGAAACTGGACATTGGCTAGGTGACTGGTTCAGTTGGGATGGATCTGTCGAAAAGAGTGACTGTCACAGTAACTATTTTTTTTCTTTGGATAACAATGGTTTTATCTTATATTTACATCTTTGATTTTGTTATATTAAACAAATGTATAAGATAATGTTATCTTTACCCAATGACTTCACAGAATAATAATTATATAATCATTACTAATTATTAAAATATTCGTTATTGTTAAATAAAGTAATATATGACAAGAAATTATTATTTAAAAAATTAAATTATTCAAAAGCTATTGATTTAATATAAATATGTAATATTCAACTATTATGCTGTTTCTAGGTTTGGGATCTGTTTTCCGAGGCTGATAAAGTGCGTTCAATGTTGAATCGCTTGATTAAAGAAGAATCGCTAAGGACTTACCTGTTCACCTACTCCCACGTCTATGCCTCCATCTCCATGGTTACCTTATCAGAGATGTTCCAGCTGGACAAACCGATAGTCCACTCCATCATCAGCAAGATGATAATTAATGAAGAATTAATGGTTAGTTAATTAACAAGAGCATAATAAACTGTTTAAGTATTTACATATATTTTGTAAATAATGTTATATATATTAATAATTGCTAGTTGTGACCTGCAATGCCAAAGGTTTTATAATTAGTAGGCTAATAAAAAAACAGATGTATTAAATTCATACCACAAATAATAGTTATTAATATATGGACATTTCATGTTAACGTTAAATAGACTGCTTTGGGTATTTTAATTCCTTTAGGAAGATTGTGGCCACTTTAATGATTTGGCAGAAATGAACAAGGACCATCTAAAGAGATTATTAATATTTTAATTTTATTTTTTATAGGCATCTTTGGATGATCCTTCGCAGACCGTCGTAATGCACAGGAGTGAACCCTCAAGGCTCCAATCATTGGCTCTGCAATTATCCGACAAAGTCAACAATTTGGTTGATTCAAATGAGAGGATATTTGAAATGAAGCAAGGTATGTTGTCATTTATAATAAGAATATTTCATTTACAATGAATGGCTTCTTTATGAGGTATGTCTATGTTTTGTATTGACTCAAATACTAGGAAAGAAAACTTGTTGAAAATATTAAAGCCATATTTGTTAGCACTAGCCGCAATTTGATTTATATAAAAAAAGTATGGATGTGAAAATATTTTAGCGGAAGTTTAGCTGTTAAAAGTTAAATTCTTAAAATTAATGGAAATTCTTCAAAATGTTTTAATTTATAGGGTTTTGCTGATTATTTATAAATCAAAAACACTCGTATTTTATACCTGTCTGTCTGTCCTGGTGTTCCATTTGATATTAGAAAGACAAAAAACATGTAACAAGCAATCTATATATAACATGATGATGAACATGAAAGTCTCATTAATTAAAAAAATATATATAATTTCAAGTATGGTAACAAAAAAAAACAATGATCTTGTCGTTATGATTAACTACTTGTAATCTGTGTTTTCATATTATAATTACAAAATCTCATTAAACTTTCCATGAACCATCATTATCATTTTCACCAATTTTATTTAACCAGTGTTTTCTTTG
Organism: Acanthosoma haemorrhoidale; assembly: GCA_930367205.1. Taxonomy (NCBI): domain Eukaryota; kingdom Metazoa; phylum Arthropoda; class Insecta; order Hemiptera; family Acanthosomatidae; genus Acanthosoma; species Acanthosoma haemorrhoidale. Next base: position 19,589,466 of record OV884014.1, on the reverse strand, counting down.
GAGGCATATATTTTGCATGGACATTTTATTTTGCCCCAGAAATGCTAAAAATAAAATCATCTTACTGAATTATAATGAAGCCAATTATTAATCAATTACTTGTAGTTAAAACATAAATATTTTGCTAACATATTAAGTCATCATGCTATTATGGTATATTTACTTTCAGTAAAAGAAAATTGATATTTTTTAAATAAGATATGTTTGTTATTGACAACAGGTAGCTTCTTCTTGCGGGGAGGGAATCAAGGAACCTTCAGGCAGAACTACAACCGCCCGGGGCAGGACTGGGGGCGGAACAGGAGAGAGAGGGGAGAGCAAGGGAGGGCGTATTAACCATAACAACCGGTCGACGCTAATTAGGAGAAATGTATCTTCATTATGAAGAGAGCGAACTATTACAAATCATTAATTTATATAAGAACTGTTTTATATTTTATTTTATCTTCACTCATATTTTATGTAAACTGGGCATCAAACAACTGGCTGAGCACTTTGAATTTGGATTAATTAAAAGGAAACATAGGGCCAGTAAAGCAAGTATACAATAATAAAAATAACATTTTAGATTAAAATAAATGAAATATTACAATTGCCCTTTTCAATACTTCTTAAGGCTGGCTGGGCTTAGCACAAAAAATAGTTATTAAAAAAAAAATAAATACAAAATTAGCTAGAACATGTCTCGCAGAGGCTATGAAATTAAGAGCCTTAAGTTAATCGGTTCATTTCATCTTATATCAGCTAATTCAAGGTGCCATATTTGATGCCTAGTTCTCATATTTTCTAATTTTAAATGATTTTCATGACTAAACGTTTTGTTATTGTCGTTGGAATCATTGATGCAACATTGAGCATACTTCATCTACCATGCAAATCAGTTCCAAACAGTTAAAAACTATAATAAGTTAATTAAATTTATATTGTTCTTGAACCTTGGGGCCTGAGGATTTGTCAGGTAAATAATGTCAAAACGAGAAAGAAATGATTAATAAAATAAAATTTGTATTTTTTTGTCTATTAAAATAAGATAGTGTTAAGACTAATTATTTATTGAGTCCTACAACCTATATTAACTAGTAAATGAATATAGCTGTCTTATATTTTTTCATCAAGTCGATCATCAATCTACATATTGATTATTGTTAGCAAAAAAAAAAACAACACTGCCATAGCCAAGATTTGGCTGATCCCAGGCCAGGTTCTCTTCCCAATTGAGCCATCCCTGTCGACTCGTTAGCTTAGCCGATATATAAAACCTCTTTATCTGGTCTTATCTTGTAATAAGGTGGGTTTGAATCCCAGCATGTTGGGTACTTACTACAGCTAGTAGTTGTAAAAGGATTTTTAATAAAATATTTTGAGAGAGCGGTGGTATAAAATTATTGTAAGGTATCAAAATAAAGGTTTAAATAGATGTGCCAGTCTGAGAGATAAATGTAATTAGTATAACAATCACACATGTATTCTAATGCAAAATATGTTGAATGGCAGAATTTCTCGACAATGAAAAGGATAAGAAACTCCTAGCTAATTCTAAGGGGTTTCCGTATTTAATATCCTTACCAAATAAATAAAAAAAATTAAAATGTTCCGATAGGAAAAGTAAACAATATTAACTTAATATTATAATTTATTAGGAAATATAAATTAAAAATTATATATCTAATGAGTTACTTACATTTGAAAATTTACAAATACATTTCATTAATAAATAATGTAGCACAATGATAATCTAATATCAATAAAATGCACAATGCTTAAATAATGTTAAAATTAAATTAAATAGGAAAAAAATGATTATTTGATATGTTCAACAATGGATAACAAAATGCAGCAATAAAAAAAATAATATATTAAATAAAATTAATCCAATACATACATATAATATATATGTGTGTGTGAAATATAAAATATCGTGTTATGGAATAATTACTTTCAGTAATATCAATGCCAGTATAAAAAAATTGATATTTCTTAAATAAGAAGTTGAAAAAAATACAAAACAGATAATTGCATTTATCTTGTAAAGAACACAAACTTGTAGCTCAAAGAAGCAACTTAATCGATGATATTAAAATTCTTAAAAAAGAAAGTATAGTAAAAATAATCTATAAATTAGACAAGAGAAATGCACAAATTTAAAATGGTAGATTGATAACTAAATTTGTAAATCAAATAATTAAAAAGTACAGTGAAAGTTCTCAATAACTCGAGTCGCCAAAATATCGACACTATATCTAACAAAGGAAAAAGTAAGTCCCTAATTTGCAACCCTCCAGAACTCGGAGAACTGCCTGCTGTTTTTCACACAAGCAGCTGTAGAGATACTGCTCAGTTTATATCAAACAAATTTTAAATCTAGTCATACAAAAAAACTAATTAGCAAAATGCTAATAGAGAAGAAAGAAGGCAGTTATGGAGTTTTATCCTTGAAAAAATTGTGAGGAAAACTATTGAAAAATGTTTTACTTGTACTGCAAACGAATTGTGATGAACAAATACAAACCCTTTGTAGTAAATTTTGAACGAAAACATTACAAAGTTAAAAAACAGCCTGAAGGCTCAACTTACATACAGATACGCCATATTTGGTCTATCTGTCATTCATTGGACATAGCAAAAATGAGCCACTTAATCTGAAATTCTTAAGATCTATTCTGGAATACCCTAAAATATGCTAAAAGTTCTTGGTTAAAATGCAATAACAGCCAGCAAAGAACAAAAATTGCAACCTCGACGTACTATTCTTCATCAGATATGGACCAATCAGGCATGAAAACAAATTTTAATACCTAAATAAATATTGTTTCGCATCAAAATCTTAAAAATTTGACTCCTTTCCCCACTTGATAAATAGGATTATTATCGGATTCATCTCAAAACAGACAAAAAAAGGAAGAAAAGAGTGACCTTCAAGTTTGTGTTGCTTTATTTCTCATGACAATGTTATACAGTTAAAACCTAATGTCTCGAGGAAAACAAAATAATTGTACGATAAATGCATAGCTCATTTTTTAATACATTCAAATTTATAAATATTCATCAAAGGTTCCTTTAACAATTTAATGCTATAAAGAACCTAAAATATTTTCAGAGATAATACGTAAATAACCTACCAAAAGTCAGACAGCAGCAATGAGACCTCGCCCCCTCCAAGTAACAGACAAATGTTTTGAGGTAGGAAAAGTTAAAAAAACTACTTTCAATTCTCAAGAATAATCAACACAAAATAGGCTTTATATTAGAAACCCAATCGATTTAGTTACAAACCTTTACTTTTATTTATAAGAAATAAAAAAGTAAATAAATTGCCATGAAGTATTAAAAAAGTAAAATAAATTAAGAATTGATTACATCAGGAAACTTAAAATACTGCATTTAATGTTTTGACAAACTAACTTAAAACACTTTTTAATTACTTCTCCAGTCACATTAAGTAAATTGACTGGAATACCCCAAAATATGGTAAAAGTTCTTGGTTAAAACGCAATAACAGCCAGCAAAGAACAAAAATTGCAACCTCGACGTACTATTCTTCATCAGATATGGACCAATCAGGCATGAAAACAAATTTTAATAAATAACATCAGATAATATATAATTTCTTAATCAATTATCAACGTCAGATATTATAAAATTAGTAATTAAGATATAACATTCACACATAATTTTTATGTTGTGTCTAGCTTATGTCATGGATATCATGCTTAAGTTTCTTAATTATGTGAGTAGATGTATACTTTAAGATATCGACAAAGGTTGATCAAAGATGTTAGATTTACATCAAATTTATTTATGGCCTTTGTTTTGACACACTACTTCTTCCTCTCTTAACGAATATACCATTCATATCTAATTTCATCTCCCAGTGAATTGTATACCATTATTGAGGACAGTCCTGTTAATGGACAAGTTACTTGGTAAGTTGTAGATAAATAATGAATATTTTTTAGCTGTTAATTTGTTAGTCTTTAGTTGTCATCGATGAAACTAATAACTATTTATGGTATGCTGTTTAAACCAAACCATTCTATCTCTACTGGAATTTTCAGCAGACAAATCCATCATATCAGCTCTGCTGTTGATAAAAAGAATTGGATAGAAACAACTACAGAAAATGGGAAGGGGCAGCTTGTGGGAATGCTCGTAAGATACTTGAGACTGCATCTCTGGTGACCCTCCAGACAAGGAAAGATAAAAAATATAACAAATTTGAGCGAATGTATTTATTAAGATATCCAATGACACAACAAATACATCCACTCAAATCTAACTTCACAGCTAACTATTAGCCACAGTTGAATAAAACATATTTCAATGTTATACCGAGTTGCTCATTGAAGAATAGCTTTATAACATTACTAGCAATAGAGGTTGCTGGTATAACAAACTTTATACGCAGTATATAAAATTACAATATAACGATGATAAAATATAAAAATAAATAATAATTCCACTTCATCATTATGTGCTACATTACAAGATTACAATATAAATGATTTATTTGATTATCAAATATGGAATTGTGCAAATTATAATTTAATTGACCCAATTAAAAGATAAAAGCCGTTCTTTGTCGCAGACATGGTAACATGGCTCTGATACAATCGCTAAGAACTATCACTCACTACGATTCCCCAACTTCACTTATTCTCGACTCATGGAAATGGTATATATACATTATTAAAAAAGGTATAAAAGTCTATTAAAGAGGAGCTAGCGCCTCCGGCTAAGGTGTGTATGATACAAAGAATATTAATTACACTATTGACGCAAAGACAGGTTAGGTTAGAGAGGGAGTGGCTGATCCGCCTCTGGAGCGAGTGAGTAGTGATGCCTGCGCAGTGCTGACAACTTCAAGCGCTCCTTTGTCAGCGAGTTCTCCAGCTCAAGGACCCGTACTTGGCTCTCCATCTCCAGGCGTTTGGCATTGTGCAGCGTCAGCTGGCTCATATCTAGCTCATCTGCAACAGGTAAAACACATATAACTTCATATTTAATTTAATGGGTGAACTAATTAAGGATTTTGTTGCAGTTGCATTAAAGATTTTAATGACTTTCTGTAAGACAAAGTCTTCTAAAGCCACAAAACAATACATATTATTAAATTAGGGTTTACAGATATTAAATTTGATATCCTATATAATAAGATAGGAAAATATTAATTTTTTAATTATAAATAATTGATTTATCATTACTTTTCATAATGTTACTTTTATTTTCAGCTTCTCTGAGGCATCAAGTAAACCTTTCATGCAAAATATCATCATGTATATGAAACTGAAGTTACAAAAAAAAAAATGAGTGTACAATTTTTATGACAGTTTTAACGACTTTACAAAATTATTGTCCACTTAAGCCACATAATTATATCATGAACAAGGATGGTTGTCAAAATACAAACATATATTATTTATTGGCATATTAAGATATTTGATACCTTTCTCAACATTACATAGAAATGTATATTTTTTAATGCTGACTAATAATCTCGGATGTCCAGTCATCCTGGGGATCTCCAGTACAGGGCTTATCACCTGTCTGAAATATTACTGATTCAGGGGGAGTTTGACGTCGTCGTCCATGGGATGATCCTCTGGGCTTAGTGATGATATGTAAGCAGTGATAGAAGAAGCAAGTTTGATGATTAAAATTATTCCAAATGTCTTTTGTTCTATAATAAAGGAAGTCTACACAATAAAAGTCCAACAAACAAAAACACAAGGGCAGAGATACAAACCAAACCCTGAAAGTAGGTCGACAGTGGAAATTGTAACAAAATATTACACAGTAGTATTTATAATTATAAATAGGGGTGATAAATACCACAACTAATATTGCTATATTCTACGCGCATACCTTGTGCACTGTCTATGAGCGTGGAACAGAGAGAGGCTGCTGTGAGGGCTGAAGCGGTGGCTGCTGTAACGCCTTTGGAGGCCTGTCGTAGCTCATACAACGCTGCGCTGTCTCGGTCTGCCTTCACTCGACTGGCGACGACCAACTGAGCGGTACTTGCCCCGATCCCCTGGGCAGCGGCGATCACTTTCTCCAGCTTCCCATTAGACGTCACCACCTCATCAGCTGCTTGCCTTAAATCAAACAAATCATTTTAATAGTACAAACTCAATTTAATATTATTGAACGTGTATATACTACCAATTATAGATAACTCTTTAAGATTTATAGCTAGATATAATAGATAGCTAATAGTTCTTCACTGTTTGCATTATCATAAAGGCCTGCTAAAAATGTTACATGGTTTACAAGATCAAAAAATAATTTTAATTGTGGAGGTAAAAATATTAAATATTCATTTGAACCAGCTAAGGAAAATGCTTATTGGGATTAACCTGTTAGCACCTACATTATTTGTGTAAAATACTGTGATATTTATTTAATTTACTAATAAAATAAATTGAATACACATACAAGTTTTGAGTTTTGTGATCTTTATGCTCCAAATACAATGCTGCCTCAATGGCATCTTTTATGTATACTTCACCTATATGCAATAATGATGGCATGCGATGCTACAAAGAAATAAGAGGTATGAGGGCTCTCATGTCAAATATGTTTGACCATCTGCCAACTGCACAAAATCTCTCTTCTCAAAACAATTTCAAAACTGACCTCTTAACAACTTCCCCTCTCTAGCAACTATAAACAACTGCAGTCCCAGCTTTCCACTCATCTGTTCCAATTACTGATCTCCTTCCTGCTGTTTGCTACGTTCACTTGTTTTGGATTTAAACTTCTTATGATTTATTTTATATAATAAAATAATCCTTCTTTCAAATCACTTCTTAAAAATAACATTACAATACTTATGTATTGGTCCAAATAAAGATATGTATTGATGTGGTAAATTATTTGTAAGTATCAACTTTTATGACATTGTATGATTTTAATGTTTATAAGTGTTATTTCTTAAATGAATTAGTAAAATTCAGTACATTACAAACTTTTTAGAAATGACATGATTTACACTTTTTTGGTAATAATACCCCTACAATTTTTTAAAAATAAAATGTTGACTAAATCAATGAACATATAGACTAAGACAAATATTTGCATACATACAAGAGGTAGTTGGCACCCATGCCGACTGCTTTGGCTGCTGAGATGAGCCCTTCCGTCCACTGGTGGTTCCTCTTATAGAATTCCTTCACAGATGCTGAGCCCTGAAATAACACTTCCTAATTCAGAAAGGTATACTGGTAATTAAAAGGTTTTTTTTTAATAAGCCTAGCCAATGCTAATCGTCTATAATCCCTGGAGTTTTAAATGTAAATGACATCATTCTCTATTGTTAACTAGCAACTGACTGATGAAGGCACAAACACCAACACCCTCACAAAATAGTCTAGACCTCAAAGTACTGTCCAATTCCATGGCCTTCCAGTTTCTAGACCTAATTCATCGGATGTATGGGACTGCCCAATATATCTTTAAATATGAATTCAAATTATCGCTATAATATATCAAATATTTATATTTGACTAATAATTATAAAAAATAAAGTGAGATTAATTATCATAATGAAATAGTGAGAATAATAACTGTTAATACAAAATGAGGCCTGAAGATCCGAGATCAGGTTTTTTTTTTCAGGTCGAGTGGGGGTTGCATGAGTTTATTAATTACTTCATTCTATTTGTTAAACCGTCAGTCCTTAAAAATAATAAAACAAATTGAGAAGAGCAGAGAAAAAATCTGATGAAATTAACTAGAATGACACTAAATACATGATGTTTTTATTTTATTTTTTGGGAAATATTTCAATATTTATATAAGTTACCATGTATTAGACATGGAGGAAAAATAAAAGTTTAAATCTGAACTATCTTCTGAGATTTCGATTTCAAAGGGCTCATCAATCGCTCGATTCTTGTCATTCCAAAAGGAGAGAGTATGAATACTGATGACGAGTTGAGAATATATGAGGTAGTGGCTAATACATAAGAAAGGTCAGCGCAGGGGGCAGGCAGCTTAGCCCATAGTTCATACGTACCTTGCCCTTCGCTACTATTTCAGCTTGAAGGACCCTAGATTTCTGGACAAGAATACGAATGGCTTGCATCAATCCCGTGCAAGAGTCCAAGATCTTCTCGTTTACTTCCAGTTTAATACCAGAATCAGCGGCACGAGAGTTGCTCAGCATCTCCTAAAACAATTATTTGCCCATTTAAGTATACTGTGATGATATTTTCATGGTCAAATGAATATTTGGTTAGATAGAAAATATATATATATATTATTTAGGCCCAGGGGATAAAAAAAATTAGAAAAAACACTTCGAAAAAAAATAATACTTTTGTGAGGTCTAGCCCCATCACACCCTGACTTATAAATAACAACTGAGGGAAGAAGAAATGTCTTTGTCGTTCAAGCAGTCAATGAGTTAAGTTGGCCAGTACTCATAAGACTGTGTACGGAAGATAGAACAGAACCATGTGCTAGACCAGGAACACCAGTATGGAAATAAGAAACTTAGATTGAAGACAACCCTCCACCCAATGAATGTTAGATCAGTGTTTATTGGTAACTATCATTTTTAACTACAGAAAAATCTTGACCCGTGTATGTTAAAATGAAACATTTGTAGCAATTTGTAAGTAAAGGCACTAGGACCATATTGAACCTTGAGATAGTATTAATTTAAAAACTATAAAATAAACTTATTTCTTATGAATTTTTATTTTGGTAAAATTTTGAATTTACTTTTAACCCCTAATAAACAAGACCATATAAACTGAAAAAAATTTCAATGATACTAAATTAATAACCAATCATAGTTGCAAAACTGATTGTTATATTTGAGGATCATTATATAAGAACAATGAAATAATATAGAGTAAATATTATGATGGTATACATTTGAAGATAAAAATTATTAATATTTTATCAGAGTAAATATATTTAAAATATGAATAAGAATAGGAAGAGTCAATGGTTTATTACATTTACTAACTTATCCATTAGTAATTCAGCTGAGGCAAAGGTAATAATTTCAAGAGCAATCAACCTAAAAGAATAAAATTCCTAATATTCATTGTTTTTGTAGTTATTAATGGTAGGAAGATTTTTGAAAGCTAACAGGCTATCTTATATAAACTGATTAATTTTTATATAAGTATCGATATACTGGAACCTTATTCGTCAACAGCAGGGCATGACATAAAAAAGTACTTTAAGTTGTCTGGCTCGGCCTTCTGTGGAACACCGGACATATAGCCAGCCTCAGGTTCAAGCCCATTAATGCAAGCTTTCAGAATTAGTATGTAGTGTTTAAGTCCAGCAAGTCGAATTTCAGATATTCTGATTTAATTAATATATAATTAGGTATTAAAGCAATCTTCTCCACACGAGTAAATATGGGTTGTGATATCATGGAGGTAGATGTAAACAGGATAGACAAACATGGACCAAATATAATAAGAAAGACTGACCTCAATCTTGCGTGCAGCCTCCTCTATCATTTTGTCCATTGCAGCGAGTTCAGACTCCACCATCTCGCCGATGGACTCTGAGTTGCCGGCTTGGAGCATGGTCTGCAGTTCCCTGCTCATTGCAAGCAGTTCATCCACAGTGACCCTCATATCGACGAGGCTCAGTGGAAGATCTTCATCTGGGCTGAGGCAGCTCGACAGCACCTTCAAGCACGATAATCCCACTCCTTTACACCTCTCACTCATCCCTAAGCAGATAACATAAATAATCAAAATTATGGTACTAGTGAATTCTATAATGGATTCAGTGGATTCAAAGTGGATGCTTTGAATAATGACATGTAGAACGAATTCTATGTAACATCCGTCTAGTCCAGATAGCTTTTTGTAAGAACCATAACTAGAAGATTGCAGATTAAGTAAGTTAAACTGTTTTTAATGCACTCAAATTAATTTTTGTTGTTAGGTTAAATAAAAGACATTTTTAAAGCAAAAAAATATATATAAAAAAAACTGAATAATAAATATAAATATTATTTATTATTTGTAGTAATTGTCAAAAATATAACCCTCTTTTTAAAATAAATAGTAATTGAATAAAATTAATACAATTAGATGGCATGACTAAATAAGATTATTATACATTTAATACTAACTATCTCCAAAGTCAATATCGGGAGCGGTGTTAGACATGGCCTTGCCGAGAACCACCAGTCCGGCTGTTGAGTGAGCCAGGTCCACAATCTTCTCAGCAGCACTTTTATTTTCTTCCAAGTCGACCATACTTTTTACAAGAGTTTTAGCCAAAGATAGAAAGTAATCTAAAGGAATAAAACTAATCAATACCATATATTTCACATTAGAATACCCGATAATACTAGTGTTATAAGGAGACTGAAACAGCTAGTTGTTTGTTTCTACATTGACAATAGAACCAGTAATTAGTTTATTTATGTGAATGATTTTATTAATGACTTACCAATTGAACATGTCGCTGAAGAGAATGCAGGGTTATCCACTTCGTGAATGGCATTTTTCACAATTTCTTTGCACTCATTGACAATTTTTTCTGAAAAACAATTTTATGTAACAATAAATGCAACATAGAACAGACAGCTAGCTATACATAGTGAGAAATCTAATGTAACCGCTGTATATGATTACTGAAATACTGTGTGACTGCATTTGAAATTATTTTATGCCTCACTTGTCTTTAAGTTAAGGAAAGTGTTTAAGACGATGAAACTGTAAGTTAATAATTAGCCATGAATTTATTTGTTGGGAATCGGCTTAACACATTGAGGGCCGGAGACTTTTTAAAAAAAAAGTATTTAAAACATTATACATTTTCGTAAAATAGTACGTTTTTATTACGTATTCCTCATATACAATGTAATGGAAATGAAAAATAGAAAAAATACAGTTATATGATGGATTATTACATATATACAACATATACAGAAAACAAAAATATTCAAATTTAAGGCAAGTATGGTATTTTCCGAAACATTGCCCAAGATGTAAAGGTACTAACCATTCAGCACACATAAAGCTACTCTCGTATCTTTTTTTACTAGCAGAGCATACTTTACACATACGTCGTACATATCGGTTTGTTTTCCCTGATCCAATAATTCTGGTAATTTTAGGTTTCTTCATATCACCCGAAAGTCTCTGGGGGTGATCAAACTTTGGTGTGCGAGGTGTAGGAACAAGTACGGAAGTACTTGAAGTATTAGATTCAGAGAAGTACTAAAAGTATCATTTGATAGATTTTGAATATTTGCGAATTCCTCGATCCAAGAACGTCCAACGGCATGTAGAAATTTTTTCATATAAGCTAGGGTAATATCATTCAACTTAGACATTTTCTTCCCCTTACTCATCCTGTCCTTGTTTTTCTGATAATAGATGTTGGATTCATTTACCATTAATTGAATCAAATCATTGCCAATAAACAATTCTACGACTTCTTTTACGCTTTTCTTATCGGTAGGAAATATCTTTGGACCAGGTTTAGCAGTAAAATCTGGTATGTTAGGAATTTTATCGACATCAGACCATAATTCATTGTAACTATGCAATTCTGTGGACATTTCACAACCACTGGAATACTGTAATGGATGGAACAGTTCTTGATATCCTTGTACCCACCCCACATCACTATCACTGTCCTCAACTTCTAGATCAGAATCTTCTGAATGTATCGAATAATCCGATAGAGGGTCAGCAATATACTCATTAATAATTTCACTCATATTATATGGGTAAAAAGGTATAATAAGACGTTATACTGTTCAACCGAAAGCATAAACATACAAAAGATATAATGCCACAAGAATGCACTGCTCGAGAGTATAACAAATGAAGATCGATGTAACCATGACAAGTGAATGCAAATCAATGTGCAAGACTCCAATACTAGCAAACAAAATCCACATCATCGTGGTGCTGGCGCACAAGTGATAGAGTCAGGGCCGGTGCTCATGAAGTAGACTCGAAAATCCTGTGTTTTCGCAGGGCCAGCCTTACATGTGTTAAGTTGATAAGGCCCTTGAATGAGACGGACTAAAGATAGGAGGTATGATGTTAGCGGTTTTGTCCAATAGTATTAAGTGTAAAAGGTTTATATCTCTCTTCCCTCAAAGTATGTCAAAATTAATTTGAGGGTTATTCAAAGTTAGTCCATAAATAAATTTGATAAAAATCATCAACCTTAGCCGATTATCAACATATAAATCCACCCAAGTTTATAATCATGCAATACATCAGAATGAAGTGATTTGAGTGAAACTTTATGTGACTAATGTGTCAGGTGACTAAAGTTAACCGGATAATATATGTATTATATAATATATATAGTTATAATCTATTGTGGCCTTCAAAAAATATGATTAAGCCCCATGTTGGGCGCCATTTTGTTATATATCTTTTGGCCTTAAAAAATAAAATAAAATGTAAATTAAAGCTATAATTTATTAACTCTCATGGGTATACTTGACAACCAAACATTTACATGAAAGAAATGAGAAAAAAATATTATTTACAAATTTTCCGTTGAATGTTTGCCTTGCTTCATCCAAGTATTGAGTTTGGTGATCCTGATTAGTAATTTTTATGTTCGCTGTACTGATAATTATCCTAGATTTTAGAAGGTGTCAGGGCTTACCAAATAGTTGCCTTAAGAGCGCAATGCTCTGCTGATTCTCTTTGTTCGCTGTGGTTGCTTCCGCGGTAGCTTTCTCTAGCCTAGCTTCTTTAGCCATCAGCTGTTGCTCAATGACTTCCTTCTCTACCAACAACTCTTTTAATTTCCTCTCGAGCACCTACCGAAAGGTACAGTTAGCATACAATAAACACATGTAAGTCTTTAAAGATCGTAAAAAGTAAAGATCTTATGTAACAGAGACGGAATAATACATTATTTTTCTGTTAACAAAAATTAAAACTGATTGATTCAAGGATCAATTGCTACACTATTTTTCTTCATTTTAGATCAATATTGAGTTTTTTGTAGCAACCAAAATTTGTTTTCTTAAATATAAAACTAACTTGTAATTTTGGAATAAACGGACAATAGTAAGAATGTAGATAAATGATTGTGAAAAAACTACTCGCTATTTTTCAGCAAAAATACTTCCTTGTATTTTTTAAATCATCTTGGTTGCTAAAATTCACCTTTATAGTAAAAAAAAAAACTTATTGCAATTGGTTTGATCTAAATGCTTGATTTTTATTCTCCCAAAACACAATTTTTTTGTTACTGTGCTCTTATCAGAGGGTAAAATCATAACATTTAATTATAAATACCTTACGAGCTGTGATTTGAGAAAGGTTAAACATTGATGAAACACGACGGAATTTTTCAAGCTTAGTTTTTTTATGTTTCACATTACTACATTTTTACTAACATATAATCAGCATACTTACTTACTCGACGTCTTGTAGAATATACATTTCAAAATCTCTAATAGATCGAATATTTTGTTTTTTGGACGATTTAGAACATTCAGATATCGGGGCTCTTCAAATTATGTCTCTGTTACTGTGCAACACATCAGGTGAAACTACATTAAGTGCGAAACTAAGAGATACAAACCAATTTCTGCTCAGAGGTAGAGTCTACCGTTGCCTGTAACGTAGCCAATTCCAACGCGAGGGACTCAAGCTTCACTTTTTCACTGGCCTCCAACTGTTGGCTCTGTACAACGCACAGCTGTTTATCAACATCTGCTTTCTGAACATTACAAAAGTTAAAAATATTATCATTCGGCTTGTATTTAATGTATTCAAATGATTATGTAACTAATACATACATAGTAATCAAAAGAACAAAATATTATGACATTCATTGCTACATATTATACATGAGTATACATTTTAATAATTATTGGTGAAAGAGAAAATTAAAATTCATAAGGATTACACAGCTTTGTTTGATCCAAAGATTAATTGTCTAGACATCACCCCCAATAGATCCAATTTTTTTTTTTTAATATAAATTATTAAATGAATTGCAATTTAAAATATATTGTTCTTAAGTCCCAGTTAAGCTAGCTATGCATTTAAAGTTTATTGAAGGACATTTTTGGGATTATAGTACAAAATAATTTTTAAGATAGTAAAAAAAAGAGTCAATAGAAAAACAATATTTAATATGTTCCAAGACGGTTTTAAAAAGTTTTCCAAATATATGTATTCAATATTTCTATCTTAACATCTGTACAGTCATCATTCGTTTGCAGGCAGTTGTAACCTCAGTACTGACAATAGCGAACTACGAACAGACTTAGTCATTTAAATTTATTTATGTGCAAGGCCACTCTACTCCAGTTTGCTCTGTCGTAAGTGTTCATAAGTTCTTAATTTCTGTTGACTTGAGGTGTACGTGTTTTCCTGGTATGGTCTATACGGATCCGTTTAAGTAGCGAGTTGCCACCCTTCATGCATGGCTTGGATGATTACTTTCTAGTAATTGTTTTAATTCTATGAATTGAAATTCATTGGCACAAATGATCTGTAGTTATAATTTTTAAAAATTCCTACTTCTTTTGAAGATAATGTACTTCTTATTATGTTCAGTTCATCATACAACTAGTGGGGAGGGACGATTATATTATACTAATCGAACTGAATTTATTTTCTTCGCTCAATTTGTATTATATTTTATTGAAAAACAAACATGACATATAAGCTGCAGAATACTTCCAGAGAAAACATAATTTCAGGCCTAACAACTATAGATTTTTTATCATTAAAATTTTATTTTATTAATTTAAGAATCTCACAATGGCAGCCCGCCCGACTGACCCTAGTGAATGGTTTCTCAATGGGTGAGATCTTGGCTGTACTGCTTGGGTGCATTACGGTGTTGCTCGAACTACAAATAGATGCTGTCTCTCTCCTTGAGCCTTCGATGGTGTTTTGTCGATAGATGTCTTGATGGCATTCTGTCCATTACTATATTGGGATGTTCATGTACAATGCTACGTAATGCACAGATCTCGTACAGTATTTGTAGATCAATAGGATGTATCTTAGTCCAGCAATAAGTCTAAGGCAATGTTCCTTATTATTAAGGCAAGTTCAATCCTTTATGTTCTTATGCCAGTCTTCCAGGATAAAAGTATGTCAATTAGTGGTTCTAGGTTTAACACAGATTCAGAAATTTTTAGCAGTGTGTTGGTCAAGTACACTTGGAAGAAAGTGTCTCGTCGTAATGAAAGGTCATCTGTCATTCATAAAATAATGATTTGTGGCAAAACATAATATACTTATCAATGAAAGAACAATATCTCGTGTTTAATATCATAATATTCAATTCATAATATCCTGTACGTACCAGTTGATAGAACCCTAGGTTAATCTTCAATAATAAAAGAAAATAACTATCCGTCATTTTCAGCTTGTTTGGAAGTTCTATTTCTTTCAACTACCTCAGCAGATTCATCATAAACCTCCATCCAAAACACTTGGTTAAAAAAGTATTTGGTTTATTTTACAGCTTTGTATGCGAGATCTTACCTTCGGACAAAAGCCTACATAATTGCTGAGAAACCATTGACTGAGTATCAAGTCCTTTTCAATTTTCTATTCCATTCCCGTAATCAGTTTAAGTAACATACGAGGGTGGTCTGAAAAGTTTTCGACCTCAAGATGAAGATAGCAGCAGTCGTAAATAAAAGCTGGTGAATTTTGTTGTTTATCTGTTAACAGTGTTCTTATGAAAATGGACAAAATCGAGTATCGAGCTGTCATTAAATATTTGTTTTTGAAAGGCAATATGCCAACACAAATCAAAGATGAGTTGCATTCTGTGTATGGGGACTCTGCACCATCATTTACCACAGTGAAATTTTGGGCAGCTGAATTTAAACGTGGTCGTAAGAGCTTAGGAGACGATGAACATTTGGGACGTCCAAAAACTGCAACTACCGACGAAAACATCGCCAAAGTTCACCAAATGGTGCTAGATGACCGCCGAATTAAAGTGAGAGAGATAGCAGAGGTTATGAACATGTCAAAAGAACGTGTTTGTCACATATTAAATCAACATTTAAAGATGAGAAAGCTGTCCGTGCGTTGGGTGCGGCGTTTGCCAAAAATGTGTTCGAATGAACATTTCCAACGCTCTGTTGGGGCAATAAATCCGATTTTTGGCGCCGATTAATTACTGTGGATGAAACTTGGATACACAATTATACGCCCGAAACAAAAATACAGTCCAAACAGTGAACTGCAAAGGGGGAACCGGCTCCAAAAAAAGCAAAAACTGTTTTTTCGGCTGGGAAAGTGATGGCGACTGTTTTTTGGGATAGTCATGGAGTTATTTTAATCGATTATCTTCAAAAAGGAAAAACCATTACAGGAGCATACTACGCATCATTACTTGACAAGCTGAAGGCAGAACTTGCGGAAAAACGGCCACATTTGCAGAAAAAGAAAATCGTGTTTCACCAAGACAATGCACCGTCTCACACCTCAGTGGTTGCCATGGCGAAAATCCATGAATTACGGTTTGAACTGCTTGACCATCCACCAGATCTAGCCCCAAGCGACTTCTTTTTGTTCCCTCATCTAAAAATTGTGCTCGGAGGACAGAGATTTTTGTCAAATGAAGAGGCAATCACCTTCGTGAACGATTATTTTGCAGAGAAAAATGCCGAGTACTATTTGGACGGGTTACAGAGATGGGAGCATTGCTGGGAGAAGTGTGTAGAGTTACAAGGAGACTATGTTGAAAAAAAAAAAAAAAAGTCTTGTATTTTTGTTAGGTCGGAAACTTTTCAGACCACCCTCGTATGATATTGAAACAAAATCATGATTATAGTTATGAAGACAATGCGTGCACTATGATAACGGATGGATCATGCTTTATGTACAAAACTCGACCATCACCCTATTTACAACGAGCAGACATCTTTTCCTCCTCCCAAATACTTAAACTTTAGCGCCTTACTATCTTCAGAATGAGACTGTTTGCAGATCGGGCGAACTTTGTCATTCTGTCTGACCCCTTTAGAGCCTTGTCCACACCAGCCTTCTGCACATTCAAACAATTATTAAACCCCTGTTCTTCGCCAAAGCCTATAAGTAATTCTATGGAAACATAAACTCTAAAAAGGAATAAATTGTTTATAAAAACATCTCTTGTAACTTCAATAAAAGAAGAAAAGTTATTAATAAAATGCTTAAATGGAGCAACATAAAATTAATTACCTTAAACCTTTAACATTGATGAAACTGTAATTTTATTAAAATGTTAAATTTAATTTTTTTATAAATTCAATATTAATGTAAACATTGTGTAAAAAATTCTATGAAAACCTAATCAATCAGGCCTGAAAAGCAAAATATTAATTTAAGCGGTCATCTTCATGGAAATACAGAAAGCACAACCTTCCCCAAATAGGTGGTCCTTGACTAAGGGGAAGAACCACAGCCTATAATACAAGTGACTCACTCACAGTATACAAGAATAGGAGATTAGAAATTAACTAGGTTTGGAGAAAGACTCAATTGGCAGAGGAGCACACTTTACTGCAGACAGGAAGGAGGAACTTGTTAGAATCCCGGGCTTTCTCCCTCAATATCTCTTTTCTTTGCCTAATAATTATAAAAAAAACAACATGTGGGCTCACATACAATAACTAGTAATTATTAATATATATTTTTTTCTGCATAATTTTCCCCCCCAATAATTTGGGGTTGGTTAAACCCTCAATAATTTTGACCAGAAGTCACATTTATAGATATTTTCTGAATAAAAAGAGCTTTGTGGTTATAAATAAGTAGCATACTTAAGGTTGAAAGATAGACAACATAAAGAAACAAGAGAGTAAATGGATAACATAATGACTTGACAACAAAAGGCGAGCGATTGTTTAAACTGAGCATCACTAACTTGACTTGACCACTAATTTTTGTTTTAGGTACAATATAAAGCTATTGTAAATAATTGTGTGAATGTAACCTGTCATTTAAAAAGTTTAATTATCTTTACAAGTATAACTTATAAAAATTATGTAAGTTCTGTCCCTAACCTTCTTAGTTATTTATAAACTTCCAAATTCAGTTTATCGTTTTATCAGGAGTCTTATCACTGGAAGTATAACCTGGCAAATGAATTAATTAAATTATTCAGTGTCCTGAAGGATAGTTTCCGATAGAGCATTACAGTTGCTGTCACAATTCTCAGCGAACAATATTGATATTTACCTGTCTAATTAACTGAATATGCTCGTCCCGCAGTTTAGTATATATTTCCTTCAGTTTTTGAAACTTCTCCTCTACCACTCTACCTTTTTCTTCCACCATTCTTCCCTTATCTGAACAATAACAAAATGTATTTCAAACAAAGTTAACATTAAATATTTTCTCAGAAAATAAATTTAGGAAATACAAACTTACTCTCAGCTTCCTGCAATTTCAGCATTTCGGCTCGTTGAATCTCCATTTTACCTCGTTTTTCATTTTCCAATGCAGTTTCCTGTACAGAAATATTGAAAAAAGTGAGATACTAAGTCAATGGTTTTTTAGTCATCCATAACAGCAGTGACACAATTTTTAGATTAAAAAAAAAAAAAAAAATATATACAGTAAAATCTTGAATATACAGGTTTATTTTCAAAATTATTAGAAACATGATAACTTGATTCTTTAGGTAAGATTGGGTTGACAGTGGCTAGAAAAAAGACATATGGACTAACATATTTTTGAACCAATGTATTCTAAATAATAACCTCTCCTATAATTAGGCTATAGAAGTACTACTAAATACTAAAGTTAATTGGCTGTGAGTGACAAAATGTTTTACACAATAGCAAAATCAATAAGAACTAATCAAAAAAATTGTGTATTCATTGATTCTGGTCATTCCATGGGGTTTCATTGAAAGAATTCTTATTTTTGTAACTATTTTTTTAGTTATTGTTCATTTAATCACAAACATTTTTTATTAGTATAATGTTTAAATTTTTTTGATGGAAATTACAAAACAAGAAATAAAGTAATTATAATTGCGGGATCCATACCACAACAAAATTCTATATAAAAAAAAGTTTTACTAACAGTAGATTTGGTTGATACCTAAAAGCACCCATTATAAGACATGTCAACTAGTCCTTTCCTCAATCCAATCCAATAACCCAACAGACATCTATTCTAATAAGATGTTACTTTTTAAAAGCATTACCATAGCAATCAGTTGCTTCTCAAGTTTAAATATTCTATCGTTGAGCTCAATAACAATGTGCTCATGCTCGGTGGCAAGGCGAGACATCTCAGCTCTTGATCTGCTCAACTCTGACTGCAAATGCTCTATGAGGCTATCCCTGAAAACAATATCTAATAATAATATCTCTTAAAAAGTCAAGTCATATTAAAATGAAATCAAATAGTTCAAATTCTATAATGAAATCATAGCTTAAATTTAATTATGGTTTACTTGGGAAAAGCTGAGGGATAGAGCTCCCTAGTTATAACATGTAATAAATAGAATAAAATGAAAGTAATAACTATGATTTTAGTGTTATTTTTAGTTCATAGTTTTTAAAAATGTACTAAAACCTTGAAATTCAAACAGGAATTACATTAAAGTTGGATAAATTCTGAAATCAATAATACTTAACAGCTATAAAAATGATATAAAATAAGCCTGGTATAATTTAATAAAGAAAAGGAAATTAAATTAGCAATGAAGAGGTGAGTAATATGTTTAGTTTATAATATTAAACTGTAAAATCTAATTATAAGCCATTAAAATCTGCTGATTAAATACATTAAATGGTCACCTCTCAGCAATAAGGCCCATAGATGAATGGTTGCCGTTTGGAGTGGCAAGATCGACGAGGTCTGAGGCTTCGGAGATCGTATCATCGTCTGCATCCCCTGGAGGAAGGATCACTACTGGTGTCACATAGCTGCCTAGTTCTGCTTGAATAAGGAAATTAGGTGGGTTCTGCAATAAATTAAAAAAACTACATTTGCAACGAGTATTTTTCATAATGACTAGGTGATGTTCATTACACAATCTCAGAGAGCTAAGTTCTTAATACACCATTAAATTCAGTAGAACAGATCGTTGGCAGTATCTAGTACAAAGTATAGCTGCGGTTCAATGATATTACTATACATACAATATTACTATTAATACTTATTTTAATCAATATAATAAACCCCATCTATTTTTCATCTCTTCATGATCTTAACACAAGGAGTTGCTGGTCCAGTCCACTCACTTCAAATGTATATTTAATTAATAATTAATAATTTGCTTAATTGTTTGAGATCTATAACAGATTACGTATATAGTGTAATAGTTAATTTGCAGCAATATTTCAGTTTTATAAAAACCATCATTCATTTATAGCATTGTGTTAAATATCATTCATCATAAAGAAAAACGTTAGATGAGTGTGCAGTATCACATATTAATTTAACATCCTACTCAATCTAATGTAACTGATAATAATAGATTTTTTTTTTTTCAATCGCTAAGCACCTAAATAATTACTACCGACACTTAATTATTTGTTATCAGACTTGTTTTATTCTTAGCACCATCAGGGCATTAATGGAACTGCCATACAAAATTTGGTGGCTATATAAAAAAAAAAACTGGTTGAGTTAAACTTGCGAATAGGTGATGACTTCATGTTATTATAGTCCGCTAAGTCCCAAACATATTACATATTGTTAATGATGATGTCTTGATACTCTAATTAGTATGATAGAACTATTTTATACCAAGAGATTAATTAATTCAGAACCTTAAATTAAGCTTTAAGGAGCTAAAAATATTTTTCATGTTGTTGAGTAATCAATTGTAAACTCTAAATAAAATTTCACTTTTACAGTTCAAACAAGACTCTCACAATTGCCAGGACAGACACATGGGTGACAACATAAAGGTTTCTATGGTTTTGAAAAAAGTGGTTCCCAAGCATGTTTGTCATGAAATGAAATTAACTTAAAAAATTGTCTTTATTCTGAAACATGTCTATGAATAACAAGAAGGTACAAAGAAATATGTCCAACTGACATGTAATTATGTAAGATAATTAGTCTCTTGTATTAGCCTATAATATTGAATAATGATAATGGTAAATTAAACTGAACCAACATCGTATTAAACAAACAAAATATATGAATGAATAATGTCCCCAAACAATTTCAGCAAAGGAGCATACAGTAATCCACTATCCATTATTTAAATCTGCCAATAAACTGACATCCCATGTGCTGTCACTGTAGTGTTGTTTCGTCCCACAAGGGTAAAACCTATATAGGCATATACTTTATATCATGTAAGCTATATTAAGTAAGAAACAACAAAGAGCAAGATAATCTCTAAGATCTAACCTCTGGCAATGAGGGAATGTGAATGAGCAACTTGAAATATTGGAGAACTGCAGCGGCTTCATAGAATAACCGCAGAGACTGGAACTGAGCAAGGAACCTTTGGCGATGTCCTGCAATATAACACACTTTTAATTTATTTTAGTTTTCCATATTTACCCAATAGTAATGCTGTATTAACAAGTTCTTAAATAATGTGGATTTGCTAACATGCAAAGAAGAATTTCCCGACTTAGAAAATTAATTATAAATTTTAATATTAATTATAAACCTTAAAAGAGGCATGTGTACTAATCTTCATAATATAATTTATCAGTAACCTGTCATTGTGAAATGTAAATACTAGTTGACCCAGTTCTTCATAGCGAGGTGATATATAATGCGCGTGTCTCAATTTTCAAGAATTACTTCCTACTAAGGGTCATGGGTTTCACTTGTTTGCAGAGTGCAAAATATGTGACCAGTGTCCCCTAAAGGGGATCCCGGGGTAGATCATGGAAAAAAATAATTTTAAAATAGGAAAATTTGAAATTTAAACAGCAATTATATTTAAGTTGGATAAATTCTGAAATCAATAGTACCAAAGAGATATACAAATGATATAAGTGAATAAGCAATGAAGACGTGTGTAATATGTTTATTTTATAATTTTAAAGTGCAATAAAACTTTGAAATTACAACAGTATCAAATTGAAGTTTGATAAATTATGAAAATAATGATACCAAACATACGTAGAATTCAAAATAAATCTGTATAATGAGTTTCATAAAAACAAAGACACATAATTGCTCACCCTCATCACTGATAAGACTAATCACTGTTTTCAAATATTTAACAACTATTTTCTACTCTAAACACCTTTCATCCAACAATGTGAAACTGTAACTTTTCTGCTGACAATCTAACCACTGATGCTGAATAAGGTAAAAGTATCTAACTCAAACAGCTGACTGTCACTATGGCCTCCTAAAACGTTATATCTAAAATATATGACGTATAATATTATTTATCATCAATTTAAATGTAATTATTTACTATGGGACCATGGTACAATCATAGCTGGTTGCATTTAGTGCATTTAATTTCTAATCCCATTGTTTTAATAATTATTAAAATCTTTAAGTAAAAAGTATAGAAGTACACAAAACATCATTTTTATATCAAGGTATGAATAAGCTAATTAACAGAATGTGATGTGATTAATAAATAATATGAACTTTACCTGAGAGAAGATCAGGAACCAGTGATGCATGAAGCTTAAAGAGAAACTTGACACAAATGTCGTAGAGCTGGGAAGAATCTTGGATGAGTGGTATTAACGGAGCGAGACGACACTGTCCGCAGCTAGTCATTGAGTTAGATCGAGACATGTCAAGTGATCCAAAAACTGAAATCAATCCAATGAGAGTTATTATACAAACTAAGGATCAGTCAAATAATTATTTGTTTTCACCAAACACAAAACTAAATAGTATTTTTTACTGTACATTGAATGATATTATGGTTAAATAATTAGATTGAGATAGATGAATAAATATCATCATACATAACATATTAACACATTCTAGACCCTACCTAGAGATGGGAGAAAATGACGGAGAAGCAGTTAAAATATTTATGAGGGTTGAGAATCAACTGTAAGAAGCAGAAAGAGACATTTAAGAGATCAAGCTCCAGGAAAAGAAAAATTAATAAATTTAGTTTATAAAACTTTTCAAATAGTAGTTGAACAAATTACTCTTATATTTAAATTAACTTTTAATATTTGTTTAACAGCTTAAATACCATTGTTGGCTCACAAAACTTTTTATAATACATTTGATTTTTTTTTTGTCATAACTGTCTTTAATGTACCATTAACCACAGGAAAATAATACAGGTTTTTTAACACAAAACTGCTTCTGAGCTTTGGCTTAAGAAAGGCAAAAGACAGAAATGTGTTAATTAATAATAGTGGCACATACGATTAAAATACAATAACAGAAAGTATAAAAATAATAATTAAACATGAAAAAAGGCGTTCCGGTTTTGTTAAATTTCAAGATTTTTCAATTGAAAGCTCTCATTTAAGATTTAAAGTTAGTTATAGTGAGATATAGTATGCACCAACTTGCAGATTGAAGAGTAAGAATTTCATCCATGTAGTCGAACATCTCAACAGATATCTGGAAGTAGTTGTTGACGTCGTTCTCACCAATAGCATCCAGTTCGTTGGCTGTCAATGTTAGGTTCCCCGGGATCCGAGGGTTCCGTCTATGGAATTCTATCTTCATGATGAGCAGCCGACAGTAAATCTGGATCAGCTTTCCGTACGGGTCTCGAAGGTGACACTGCAATACAAATTTAATGGATAGTCAAACAAGATTTTATAGGGAGAATTTTAATTAAAAATAAAATAATCTTTATTTAATTTGAATACAAGATTGAAAACGAATTCTCAATTTTATTCTTAAAAATAAAGTTGTAAGTACAAAATAATGTATATTGAAGTGATAATTGACTTTATAATGATAATTAATAAACAATAATGTTTAATTATGTGAGTGGATCTTGTCATGAATCAGTGGTATTGAATATTAAAAGAATTTAGGAGGACATGGCATTTGATAGTGCACTGTAGCCAGTGAGTATTATTACTTTTAAGATGGACAATTGTTACTTGGACATCGATACGTTGTTGTCTTGATTCTTGTAAACAAGTAACCATGACATTTGTGACCAGACCTAAGTTAGTCAGTGTTAATTGTGTGCACAGTGATTTATCAATTAGTATTTGAGGGATATGGGCAAGACACGTCTCAGAGAAAAGAGGAGTAATCATTTGTAAAAAAATATTTTCAAGGACCATAACAAAACCAAATGAATTATTAACCAAACTTGATCCAGAGGAGAAAGACAAAAGACATCCAACAAAAACAATATAGGAGGGCGTACCCAAAAGAAACCAAACTATTTTTGAACAAAGTGATTTATTTATTTTTTTACACAAAACCTTAAATCTCTTTCAAAGTACTCTCCATTGGAATCAATACACTTGGTCCAATAGCTTTTATTGTTCGGAATTTTTTTTAAATTCCTCTTTTGTGATGGCAGACAGTGCCTCCATTGTTTTTGTCTTTAAATGTCCCTTTTCATTTGGGGTAGTAAAAAGAAGTCACAGGGGGCTAGAAGAGCGGGTGAACAGGGATGATGGGGCGAAGTGGTCATAACATTTTTGGTAAAAAATTGGCGCACAGATAGGGTTGTATGAGCGGGAATGTTGTTATAGCGGAAAAACCAGTTCCCTGAACTCCAAGTCACTCCAGATTTCTCCACAACTTCTTCCATAGTCCACTTCAATATTCTAGGATGATTTCATGAATTTTTTTGACATTCTCGTTGCTTCAGCTGTCGAAGGACATCCAGAACAAGGTTGATTGTTAATTAACATTTCCCCACTTTTTTAAAACGTAAAACCACTCAAACACTTGAGTTTTTCCTATACAATCGTCTTTTTAGGCCGCTTTTAACATTTCAAGAGAGACCAGCGGGCAAAATTGTCACAAATAAATTAACACAAATAAATTAGCAGGACGGAACTTTCTCCAGTGACTGCACTTGGCATATTGACTAGTGAAAAATTACTTTACATGGTCCTACCAGCGAAACCTGGTATTACAAAACTCTGTGACATACATCAGTTCGGTTTCTTTTGGGCACGACCTCGTAATTAAACTTAAATTTGTTTTATTTCATAATTAAGAGTTAAACCATCCTGAGATTAGGATTAGCTCTACAAATTTTCAATAATTATAAATTTCTTATGTCAAAATATAATCAATTTCATACTTTTTAATTTAATTTTAAATATTCCAAGTTTTATTTAAAATATTTTAAAAAGTGAATTCATACATGTAAAAATTGTACTAAAGTGAAATTATCTTATTACAAATCCATTATTTCAATCCAGATTAAAGAAAAATGTAATTACTCATACATAGGGTCCAGATTTTGTCCAGTAGAAAGGGCAAAATGTGCAACAAAAAAGAAAATCCTGCCATTCACTTGTTTTTTGCAGAAAAAAATTACATATATTTTGTTTTCTTGTATAAATTACTATATTTCATCAAAAAAATGGGTAGGGTGGAAAAATAAATCAATAAAATAAGAAGTTCAAAGGAATTTATTTTTATAATTTATAGAAAACAAATTTTTTGTATAACATAATATGTGAAAAATATAAAATTACCTACAAAAGCATATAATTTGTGTTTTTAGTCTTATAAAAAATACTAGAAACATGAACAATATTGAATTAATTGTAAAAGGATATATTTGTATTTTTTGTTTTAAGAAAATATTAGAAATAGGAAAAATATGAAATAGTTTACAACATAATTTTATTTATATTAAATGCATGCATATTTTTTATTTAACCATTCGTTAAATTGAAATTTATGACTAAGTACATTTTAATATTATTTTCTGTAAAATTGTGACTGCGTTCATTATTTTCAGATGTCCATACCCAGGATATTTGCCAAGAACTGTTGAAATTTGTCCATCAACAATTGACCCCCTGTATATATATATATATATATATATTTTTTTTTATTTGTTCTCAACTTTTTGAATAATGTCAATTTGGGATTCCAGCATCTTCAAATGTTATGTCTTTAGTTGTAATATTGTATGAGGCAAACATGATAAATGCAATTGAATGAAAGCTAAATTCTAAATTAAGCTAAAAAAACTAAATTAATTTTAGTTGAGCCTAATGTATGCTCTTCATTTTTATCACAGATTGGGCATTCTCCGAAACTGTGAGAATAAATTGTCTCAATCTATTTCACACTCATCAACTTTCACACCCAATTGCTTTCTTTCATGACATGGAGAACACAACACAGTCTTTACTTCGAGCTTGAGTTCACGGTAATTAATTATACAACTTTATACATTGGAAGAATGACTTGATCCCACTTCTGGCATGATAGGGTTTCTTTTAAAACCAGTGTTCACACTTAATAATAAACTAAGACTGGGTGCAAGGGACATAAATGGAAGAGAGAGGAATTGTGGGGGTTAATTAGTTTTCCAATTTTTCAAGTTTAATTGGATTGAAAATGTTTGAAAATTTCCCGGAAAATCGGAACTTATTTAGTGTTTTATAAACAGTCACATTTTACTTTACAATGTTTACATTGCTGAACTAACAAACAAATAACTTTTTTTAATTTAGGCAAAATATGCAATTTGGTGCAGTAAAAACATAAAATCTGCAATTAACACAAAGTTGAAAATGTGCAATTTTGTGCAAAATAAAATGTTCCTAATCGATTTAAAGCCAGTGGGAAAAAAGTGCAATTGTACTCACACATATATCTGTAAGTAAATAAAGAAATGGTTTCGATAAGAGAATAAGACAAATTATAAGCATGAAATTCATTTGTTTATTACATCTATGGGAAAATCGTACATAAATAAACATTTTATCAATCTTGGCAATTTCCCACTAATGGTATCGCCCCTCTTGGAAAAATGGGTAATCTAAGAGGAAGAACATTGAAAATGTGACTTCTTAAAAAGATTACCAAATGCAGTCGCTTTTTCTTTAAATATTGGGCTATTTATTAGAATGATGAATTTTGAATTGGTGTGGCATTCTATGAATTTAACTTAGATAACTGAGTAAGGCTGAGATTGTTAGATATTAGAAAATTGAAAAGGGGGAGAAAATGTCAAAAATCATATTCAGTGAATCAAAATTTTTTTTCTTTCAAGATGAGATGGCTATTTCTGGTTTATCATTCTACTCAGCAGTAGGGATGTACCATCAGTGTACCTGAACAAAATTGCTGGACATGGTACAATGGTCTATAGGAAACCCAACAGATATTGCTCAAAATCGTTATACCCACAATATTGCTGTAGGCATTGTTTTTTTAAGAGAATTTTATTGTAGATATAGTTGTTAGATACTCACCCATAGCTTGCCGAGGTCCTCGACAGTGGACATGTGTCGGAAGCTGTCTGGAATACACTGTGGGTGCCCTTCACGCAGCACCTTATGCAACACATGGCAGAACTTCCATGCAGAGATCCTAAAAGAAAAAAAATTGTAAAAACTACTAGAATAAATTAAAGACAATAATTCTAGTATGTTTGGTATATAAACTTTTGATAATTATTTTTAGTCTTTTAGTTAAAATATTAAAGTTGTAATAATTTAATGGTGTGATTTTTACTGAAATAGAAATCATATTGTACTAAAGGTGCTCTCTTTAACAGGTGTTACATTCTAGGAAAACCGAGATTAGATGATAGAGGAGCTTCAAGTATTCAACATAGATCTGAATGTTACCAAAAATAGGTCATCACACTTTATTTTGATATATTGAATCATACTTCCATGTGCCAATCTGTCTTATTGTTATAATTTTTAAAAAATATTGATTAAGTGAAATTTTCATTCAATAAGGTGGTTCAACATTTCACCCGAATCACATTGTTAACTGAATGAGGTGATCATGCGACACTGGGGAGATTTAAGCACTAAAAGGCCATAGGGACAGTCGATTATTGAAGGAAAAAATTTATGTCAGTTGGATGTAGTCAGTAGCGAGTTGTGAAGTTAGAAGAGATGGTTGTTGTTATGTTATAGAGATCAGTTAGTTATCGTTTGTAAGGAAGGTGTACAGTTATGAATTGGAGAGTGAATAGCAAGGTTAACAGGGGAAAGTCCTGCAATTCCATTACTGAAGTCTTGCCCAGATATGAAGATGGTGAATTCATAGTATTTTAATTAATAATGCAGAATAGAAACCTGTTATCCATGAGAGGCAGACGGAGGACAACTGCCCAAAAGGTTTCTGCACACTTCTCATGGAATGTGCCAAGTATTGCACCTGTGAAAATATAAAATAAAATTAACATCAAATTGATTTCTAAAAAAAAATTTTCTGCTGGCCCAAAAAAACATTTGTAGAGAGGGGTGTTAAATAAGTGGGCTCACTTATTAAGAAAAATTATATTATCAAAAGTCGTGTATTACAATATCTTTAATAACATCCTTTAATAATAAGTGATATCTAAATTAATCATAATAAACATTATGTTTGTAATTTTTCTAATGAAATTTTGGGATTCTGTTCATTATATTGAACAAAGTACAATGAAAATGAATATACTACTGTAATTGAAAATAAAGGAAATGTAAAACAAATAATACTTCGGACATGTTTTTCTTTGACAGGAGTCTCTGTCTGGTTGATGGCCTTGCTAATGCTCACACCCTGAAACATTAATAAACATACTGTCAGTTGATCAACTTTAAATCAAAACAGACTAATATTAATAAATATGGTATTTAACTAGTTATACTAGACCAGCACATAGCTGTTTTCATCTGTGATCTGCCCATCTTTCAATTCACTTTGTTAAGTTTGAATTTACCTTATAGAACATTGCTTTAAGTAAATTTTTGCATGAAATATATTAAATATTATGAAATTTAAAAAAAAATACACAGAATGAAAACAACTTATATTCATTTATAATTTTACATTACTTATAAACAAGACAAACAGAATTACAAAAATTTAGATAATGAAACATTAAATTTAAAATCGAATAATAATTATTTCAACCATAAAAAAAAAAAAAAAAAATATTTGCACAATTACTACAAATTGTAAAATTTGCACCTCATTTTCTGCAATAAATTTGTTTGCACTTTATACAAATATTAGACGATTTATTTTCACATCCTGGTCGAAATCGTTTTAATTTTTACGCCCTTATTAGGGGTAATTGAAATAGCTTCAGACATTTCTTCAGTTGTAGCATAAGTGGATTGATTTTCTTCAATTAGTTCCTTTATGAATACCAGTGATCTTATTTTTTTTCATTTCTTGGTTCTTTGTGTAGAATTTACTAATTCGATGCAGCTACATCTAGGAAATTGTAAAATACAGGGGCAGGCCATTTCCGGGTCCCAGGTCTAAGAGAATACTTTCAGCAGATCTTCTTCAGGAACAATTCATCTTCGGATGGCTTCTTGATCCATTTCCCATAACATTTTACTCATATTGATGTTAACTGCAACAAAACTAAAGACTGACTAAAACGAAAAAAAAAGGGATTGGTATTTTTTCATATTCAATTCCATAGTAAATTTCAAGATAAAGATCTGGTAATGGGGGATTCTAACTAAAAAAGCATAACTGCATTGTCTGAATTTGCTGAAATCCATAACAAAAGAGTCCATCAGGGATTTAAAAGATACACTTTTAATCCAATAGACTTTAAAAGCTTTTTATAAGAAAGAAAAGTTTGTTTTTATTTAGAGGGTCAAATGACCCTTTCCTCTCTTTCTAGGAATACCTGTTTATGGTAAATGTAAAAAAACATTGTTTTCTTAAGTTTTCATTATTTTTAGATTTTTTAAATCAAGTCAAAAAGGTACATAACAAAAAAATATTTAAGGTACTGAAAAATCAGTTTAAAGCTTTGAAACGGGTTACTTGACCAAGCCCCTCTAGTGTTAAATAGAGATAGCTCAGTACAGTTAATAGAGAGGATGGTCTGAGGAATTGCATATAAAAACGAACTAGTATATATTGATCATTTATAAGAACCAGAGATGAAAGATCTTAGAATACTGAGTTAAACTCTTTTGTAATTAATTTTAATTTATTAAGTTTAATTAGGATTTTTAAATTAATAAGTATTAACAAATTGGTGAAAGTAGCAATCTACAGGATGTAGTCAGGCTGAAATGCTGTATTATAGAGCTTTAGTTATAATATTTCCTTGAATATTTAATGAGATAATTACACAGCTGTCTGTTGGTGATATGCATTTAATAACAACTACTTTTAAGATTTTTCCAAGACACACCCCTTTGAGGAAGTCCCTAGCAACAATGAAAGATACATCAAGAAGAAATTAACTAATCTGTAGAAAAACCCATCAAAATTCAAAATCAAATCCTCGGGAAGAAATTTAAATCAAGTCTATTATTTAGCAGAGAATAAATTACAATAATCACTACTAACACTCAAATACACATATAGGAAATGTAACACACACACTCACAGGAGGTATAAAAACACCCAAATATGCTGGTAAGTGAAATGTCCTATGAAACATTTGTAAAAATGAGAGATATAACAGACACACAAATCTTACCAAATTCATGTATTGTTTGTAAGTGAAAGATTCCATAACCATAAAACCTAAGCGAACATAAACAAAAATAACAGGTATAGGTGATTAGGAGTTAAGTTATTGACATAAGCAGATACCATATCAATTAGATTACGGTCAAGAGTTACTATATCAGTTATCAGTTATTAGCTAAGCCAGGATGGTTCCTTCCCTTGCATCTACTTTACACATCACAATCCTAGGTAATGATCAAATTGTCAACAATATTATACTCTCCTTTAATTTGTACTGCTATTGTATTATTAGAACTATTGGGCTTATTAAACTAATGATGAGTTAAAGATTCCATTAAGATCCACAGACAGATACTTGCAGCTTAAAACAATTTTTTGTTTTTCAAGTGATTCAGGCCCTATCCGAGAGATGCTGACACACTCGTGTCAGTCCTTACCCTGAAGCAGTCAAGCCTTGAAGCTCCTACAATAAGAATGGTTAACCATCCAAATAGCTCGAGCTTGCTTAAACTTAGTGTCTCCTGACTGGCTACCAAGCCTTATCTCTGTGGCTCCCCTCAAACACAGCAAAGTAAATAACTTTTAAATTTGTTCCCTTAAATAATTATAATTAAAATATGTATAAACAATAACTGATATAGAAAGTTAAAGAGCTCTATCAAGAGGTGGTATGAATATAATTTTAGTCAACCCAATGAAGGATATTAGAACACAAAATTGAATTGATTTGTTAAATTGAACAGGGGGTAAGTTTGAATCAGTTCTGAAATATTATTTTACAAAATATAAAAACTTATGTCACTAAGAGTGGTACAATTAAGTAGTAAACCAAATACATTTAACTTGATACAACCAACTAATTCCTTTCCATAGACTACAGATACATAACGTTTTAGATTAATTATTTGTATTACTGAGTGATAAGGTTGAGAAAAAAGAATTTAATCTTATAGAACCATCATGTAATTCTGTTCCTGTTCTAAATTGCAGTACCTAAGTGCATTATAAAATGACACATAAGCCACCATTTCTTTCTAGTGTCAATCACCATGTCAGTATTGATATAATGAAATATTATTGGATAAATAGCTCTAACACAAATTTTGTAACAATTGATTTGACTTGATAATAAATACTACAATTTCAGTTCAACCACAAATTATATATTGTTACAGAGTAGTGATGGGCTCATATTAAATCACTACAAAACAATCATCGAATTAACACTGATTACCTTAAGAATAGTACTAAATGAAACTCATAGCCTATTTGCTACGTACATGAATACTTTATAATGGTAGTGAATTAGGTAATAAAGGTTATCAAATGTTAATGACAAACAATGAAGAGTTGTATTATGAGGAACAGCAATGTAGTAACTATGGTTACCTGAAACTTTTCAAAGTGCTCCCTTTCCAGTTCCAAACTGGTCTTCCTTTGGTGCAGAACCCTCGGTAAAGAAAGGGATGACATTGTCTCAGATGGGCACCATCAATGTAAGGACTGCAGAGAAGAGAGAGATTGTCGTAAACTAACGGAGCACACCATCCCTGCACACTATCACATCCTCCCACACAGAGTATATAACTACGGCACCGCTCTTAGTAGTCAGGAACCTTACACTTGCTACTTCTCTCCAATCACTTGTCAAACCATTATTTAATACAATATAATTAAATCATTTGCTCATCCTCGGAAAGTAAATATGCAAACTTGAGCAAATAAATCATTTTTAAAGTGCTCTGGTTGTTTTTAGAAAATTATTATATTAGCTCTTTATACGAAGTGAAGCATTTCAAAGTCTGCTATTCTGATTAAGAAAGTGAAGAAACATTTGCAGTTCCAAAAAACATAGCTGAACTAGTAAAACACTGTGTTAGTGATGGTTGTGGAGTTATAAATTTAAAAAATAATAAGTCTAGCCTCTTCACTGGTCTAGTCTACCTTCTTATTTAAGGACGACATTTCGGAGCTGAAAGGCGTTTTATTTCGCGGTACAACACTGGCCATCATCACACGCTCTCAATAAATGAATGAATGGAAAAGAGTGACTCTCTCCTAACATCACAGGATTCACTGTCACTTTAATAGGAAACTGGATCGGTAACAAATTGGAATTGGTCGCTGGTTTAAATGAAATTTCACAAGCAGAAGCCCCTGTATTTTATGAACAAATTATCACTAATAGGATACTCCCTGGTAATTTTAAAGAAATATATATTAAAAGGTCTTGTAATCTCTATTCGCAACATATCAAGTTTTTCGACGCGTTGGAGCACCTCACAAATCCAGTGTTCAACACTATGAGCCCACCACCCCTCCCGAATCGATAACAACAGACTGCCGGGGAAAATTTAGGTTAAGAATTAGTTTTTAAGTTTTTGTTTGATCAAAAAGGTAACGGGGATCACCTTGTAGAGCCACAAACGCCAATGAAGCCAAGTACATTGTACATGTATTGATTATATAACTTTTATACTGAATTCAGGCCTTGTATTGAATTTACCGATGATTAGATATGTTAGATTCGCCTGAGAATCTATAGTAAATAATAATTTTGTCATTTTTAAGGGGTTTGGGGGGGGTCTCTATTCGCTATGCTTATGTCCATTATTTGGAGATATAGCGGCATTTCGATAGTCCCCTCAACTATTTGTCGATAAACCTTTAAATGAACAGCTAAAGCAGCATGTGAGGTACTAGATCCATAGACAAAACCCTGACTATAACATTGCGTAACTTTGCTTGGTTCAATTATATTCCACCAGAGCTATGTCAATGAACATCAGAATTACCGTTCAGTTAGGGATGTATCGGTCCAGTCAAAATCTGTCACAGCTCCAACTGCTACTGTGACAAATTACCGGTCAAGTGACAGTGACTAAAAGCCTGATCTTTTCATAACTGGGAATGAAAATGATAAATGCCTTTGCCTTATTTCCTCTGAATGAATAACTTCTGTTTCTGCTTCCCCACCATCCCAAAAATTTTATTAATCGGAGTTAAATAAATTATTTTTTTAGCGTATTGTCGGTTGATACTCTGGACGATATATACTCATCAACTTTAACTTCCTGAAGCAGAATGTTGTTTTGAATGAATAGAATGAGTTATCCAAAAAAGGGCGTTTGAGTGACAGTTTTATCACTGTAGTAGAATATAAAACGCAAATTTAGAAATTTATTATAGAAATTAGAGGGTTACTTATTGTTAGAGTAAAACCAAAATATCAATGGAATATTTACTTTTGAATAATGAAAATAGGCCATTGACTATTCCCGTCCCCTCATCAACGAAGCGACCCCGTCTGGAACATTCTAGATTCTATCTTATTATAGAATATAGAACATTCTACAACATTTTCCAGGAGATTTTGTACTTCTGTGTAAGTAGGTGTATAGTGCGTATCCATTCCACAGTTGCAGGAGAAAATTCAAAATATACTATTTGCAAAAACAAGGTCAGTTACTACTAATCTCAAAAAGCATATGGCTTGCAACCATCCCACTGTAATAATATCGGATTTTGCGATTCAAAAATCCACTGCCAATCAGATCCTTCATCACCAACGAAATTGTAGTAAGGCCCTAATCGTATTTCTCAAAAGCGCTGGAACGTCCTTGTATCTGTTTTAGATGAAAAACTGCTGTTATTTTTATGAATAATTTAATTAGCATACTAGCTGTGCCTCTACCAAGTAAAGCAACAAGCCGCAGCGGTCCAGAAGAAGAAATAGACGGAGAAACCACCGCTGGTCATCTAAACATCATAACAGTAAAAGTCACCAAGACATGACACCCCAAGCTTTCCGCCCTGGTTCTCGAGACCACGATCAGGGAATTTATGCCCGGACTGCAGACCGTATTTGCTAAATTGGCACGCCATGAGTAAGTACAAAATACTCAACTTCAATGTTGATGGTCTGATGACTATACTGGAAGAAGTGGAGGCGCTAATAGCGATCTCCACACCAGATATCGTCTTACTCACCGTCACGAGCATTGTGAACTTGAGTGTAAGGCTACAGGGATACTCTGTTTTCTTCGAACGGACCGATGGCTACGGTAGAGTTCTAGTTGCTAAACGACACGGCATCACATGGATGAAAGTGGCTCCGTCTCTGTCTACATTTAATGTCAGGCACTTGACGGTGAAGATAAACCTGGGGACACCATTTATCGTTCGCGTCTATCCAAGAATTCCCTTAAAGAGAGTAATAAGAAAAACAAACACTGGGTTGTCGGAGACGTGAATGCACGGCATCCCCTGTGGATTAATGCCACTGTCAACCCAGCGGAGAGAAAATTGGTAAAGGTGCCCTTCTCCCCCAGGACTAAACTTTTTGCCATAGACAAGACAGCAGCAGTCTGATCTCCTACTCACAAAGCACCCACTCACAGAGAATAAACAATTGTGAAACCGTGGACTTAGTGACGACTAACCACCTGCCAGTCCTGCATTCCATTGATGGTTGAGTTGTGATCCCGCGTTTCACGAATTACGACTATTGTTGAGCCGACTGGGAACCATACCACCCATTGCATACGGCTCCTGTACTCCGCACTACAAAGGAAGGTGTTCGACATATAGATTCCCTAACCGAGGTTATCGTCGATGTAGCTGACACTGCCATCCCTAAGTTTAGCCCAAGCCATCAACGCTTTTACCGCCAGACCATATTCTTCAACTTCCTGCATTATGCAATAATTGGAATAATAGCTGGTATAGAACAAGGAATCGTCAAGCCAATGGCTTGATGAGAAATTGGAAGACGCAAGCAGACTTTCGTCCCTGCGTCTCACGGGATATAGTGCTGACAGCTTTGTGACCTGGGATGCCCAGAACAGTTATATACCATGTGTTTTCCTTCCTGAGGGACAGAGCGGTATTAGGCTTTGAAGAATGACGACTACTTACTAAGAATTCAGAAATGTTTTAGTTGTTATTGTGAGCTTGATTAAATTAAAGAAACTTTTGTTCATAGCACTAGCTTTCATAAACGTTTTTAATACTATCAATTTAAAACATCTCGGTTATTGTTATTGTTGGGTAGGTTTTAAACAAAGTTATTAACATTAAGTAAACATGCAGGCACAAACCAGTAGGTGTTGAGGTGATCAGTTGATTATGGTAGTTTTCCATTATAGACTTGAAAAAAAATATATACATTATATACATATAACAAGACATAATATGATAGGATGATCAGAAACTAAAAAAAATATTATATTGGATAGGTAAGAATCATTGTTTTTTTTTATAACAGAACAACTTACATTTTACATATAATAAATAGTTTAATATGTATTCCAGTAGTACATAAGCTGCTTAATTGAATTGTACATAGCAAAACAGGCCATCATAATATTTGTTACAACTTTATCATGCACATAACATAACACAAGAAGTATTCAATGGAATAAGGAAAGGTAATTTTCCCGATTTCGTGCCCAATATTAAAACATAATATATGTACTAGTTAGAAGTAACTTATTCAATTTAAGGCCAATAGTTCTATTCAACCCTCTGGATACCAGGTGAAGAATCTGACACAAAATACCAGGTTGGGTCCTGAAGGTTCTACTCCTTTATTCCCCTTTTGTGGTCAATAATTGCGATAAAATAATGCATTGAACAAAGGAAAGCAAGTTCAACAAGACATTTCAAAACTTTATTTATTAAAAAACTACACACTTTTAATTGTTAGAATCTTTGCGTCGAATGGTGGTGCTTCGATGTCCTTTGCACAAGAATTTCTTGCAATTATGTCACTTGGTGTTAACTTGGGCGTCAATGTTCCTTGAGAACAAATAACACCTCAATCCTGGGTCATTCCACACCAAATCAATCAATATAAAAATAAGTTTAGACTCAAGATTTTTCAAAATGAGTGAAACTTTAATATTACTTATGTTTAAAAACATAAAAAAATGTTGTTTTTCACTTTGCTTTTAAATCTTCAAAAACCTGTAACAATCAAAAAATATTTGTCCTTTAAAGCTAAAACTTGCTCAGATTTACTATTCAGAAGGTACATTCGGAGTTCTCCTCAGAATTAAAACGGCTTACTAGATTAATTTTAAAATTTGTAAACAAAAAAAAGAAAAAAGGTTTTTAAATCAAAATTTTGAATTTTTTGAAAAAAATGTTTAATTTGCTTAAATAATATAAGAATGCTTGTACCGAATGCTGCTTCCCTAATTTTATTGAAGGAGAAATATCTATTGTATTTATTTAAAGTTTTAACAATTTTATGCTACAAAAACGAGATCGTGGGTTCAACAGCCACCCCGCCTGGTATTTGAAAAGTAAACAATAGTTGTGTAAAAGCACTATCAGTAGTTTATGCTAACTTTTTCTGATAGCATTTTTAAGCAATGACTAGTTGTGTCCACTACTCTAACTTTTTTATTGATCAAAGAAATCAGATAAAGACAGGGATGAGACATTCTGATATCCAACCAGAAACACTTTCCAATTGAAGATGCTCCAAGCTCCAAGTCGAGTTTTCATTTGGCTAATAATCATTGAACAAGTAATTGAAAATCGAAAATTAATTCAATAGGATATGGTTGAGTTTTGGAAGAAGCCTTTTGTTGAAAAAAGCCTCAGATTGCTTGAAGGCAAATTGTAGCATTGTGAGAACTTCTCTAGTGCAAGTATAAACTTACTGTTTTTTAAATGATTATATTAAGGAATATTTAATTTAAGATTATTTTTTATTTTTACTTAATTTTCTTTCATTAATGAGCCCAAAGTGAGAGGGTTTACTTTCAGAAAGGTAAGTGGATCGAGCAATCGTCTTTAGTCTTTGCATTTATTATTGTAGCCAGTATTTGTGACTAAAAAACTAATATATATGTTCTAATCATATTGTGTGGCTAATAAAATTGAATATCTCACCAACCTAATTAAAAATATGCAATTTTTTTCATTATTATTAGCAATAGAAATTTAGATTTTCTCAAATATTGTTTTTTTTAGAGAGAATAATATTTTAAATGGTGGTAGTTTGATATATTGCTGAAATAATGAACGGCTAATCAGAAATTAATTACTTTGTTGCAGCAAAATAAATATTTTCTGGTGTACGGAAGATTTTGACATCCTAATGAATAATATGAAGACACATACATGTCTTGAGACTTAAGTGGATTATAATTATTTAAATTCATTTAAACTGATATCAAAAATGTACTCACATTTGTTTTGTATTGAGACATGGTATTTTGCTTGAAAGTTATACTTAATCCCTCAGATATGATAACATTATAGCAGGCTAAAAAAAAAAAATAAGAATGGTAACTTTTTAATAATACTTTTAACTTTTTTGTATTAAGTAGGGTATCATATTTAAGATGTTAACTTCCAAGGCAATAATATGTCTTAAATGTTGGGACTTTTATAGACTATAATTATAAAAGGTCATTAAAAATAGCAATAAGATCGCTTTAGTATCCTAGATGAAAACGTGATTGTGTACTGTATCACAATTGAATTGAATTTTTTTTAAATGATACACAAAGGGACATTACAGTTTTACCTGTTAAACAGTAACAATGAAAATTGTGTAATTAGACTAGTTATTGATATTCGGAAATTGGTTTATAAATATTTAATTTGATATGAGGTCATTTGTTGAAAATTTTTTAAAATTCAAAATCTGAACTTCATAAATAACAAAATTATATGTAAAAAAGCTTTTCCTTAACAAATAGATGCATTTGCATATATATCCAGTTTCTACTTATCGGTAATAATATATTTGTAAGCATTAAACAATAAGGGTTACTTTATATTATCATGCATTTCAATCAGTGGCACTTTTGATTGGCTAACAATCAGTAAACCAGTAGGATAACAGAACTAGTAATTATTAATAGAAAATTAATTTAAAATAATTATTAAATATTGGTCACCTCACATTTTTTAGACATATCTTACTTTTGATGAACGCAGATGATATAGCTATATATGCTGCAATCATTGATGAGGATCAGTTCAAGCTAAACATAGGGAAACAATGTTAACTGTTTGGAAATCAACACCCTTGAAACTGCTGTTCTTTACTTTTCAGAAAGGTCATATAATAAAAAAGAATGACCAAAGACAACCACGAAATCCAATTTGCCGAGGTAGTAAATTTTTAAAAGTTTGCCAAGCAGACTCATTAAGACCTGGAGCGTATTTATTAAAAAATAAATTGGATTATTGAGAGACTAAGGTTCAGTTTTTCAGCTAAATTTCCTGAAAACTTTGCTGCATCATTTAGGAAATATGCCAGCCAGGTAGAGTCAGGGAATCAAAATTCAAAAGTCAAATTTTATTCAAGGGCATACAACTGGCGATATAAAATGCTCAGGAAACTATAATATACCTTCTTGTCTATGGATTTTGAAAACGCCTTTATTTTTAATGTATTTATTAAAATTTACATAAGAATCTTGCAACCTTGTTGTTTTTAATAAAGCTATATTATATTGAAATATTTTTTTATGTGTTTTGTTTAAAATGTGTGACTTGGCCAAGCTTTTTTTAGTCATTCAATTATTTCTCTCAAGTTGAACATACAACAACTAATGTTAGACGATCTGACATTTCCTTATGGAGTGAATTCCCAATAGTTTTCAAAATGTTTGAAAAGTTGTAAGTGCTAGGGAAGCGCTGCCTAGTGAGTAACGTTCCAACTACTTAGATGATCAAACACAGGAAACATTAATATGATAATAAATAACTGTACTTGTGAGTTGACGAAGGCTGGAAAAGGAGCCTTTGGTGCCTTAAGAGGCGAATTAATAAGAAATAGTAATTTGGAAGGAAAAAAAAAATAAGTGGTCACTCGGCGACTTGAATGGCTATATACCAGACAAGTAATTTGGAAGGAAAAAAAAAAATAAGTGGTCACTCGGCGACTTGAATGGCTATATACCAGACAAGTGCACCTGAGGTCAGACTGGGAGGTTTGGCACCCTCTTGTAATCCAGCTACTTGGAAGTCGGGAACTGTGGGTGACCTAAATGCAAACCACAGCTGGTGGAGTAGTACTACGGCAAACGCCCTAGGCCGCTATATTACTAAAACTCCATTTACGGTCATCCACCCAGGATTGCCGACCTTCCGTCATTTTGCTAACCCAGACAGAACCTCTAAGCCTGACCTCTTCAACTAGCTTTCATAACTGATGTGATCATAGACGCAGCAAACACTGCGATCCCGAAGTACACTCCCATGCCACCGTCTCTGCGACCACCTCCAAACCACATTCTTAAAATTATAGCCTTGCGCAATAATTGGAAGAATAGATGGTACAGGACGAGAGATCAGCAAGCCAAGGTCGTTGTGAATTCTCTCACAACGCAAATCCGGGGCTTGATGAAACTCAGGGAAAACAGCGCAGTGGCATGAGAGACTTCGTAGCACTCACGGAGATCACAGAAAGTTTTGGAAGCTGTTGAAGACTACAAAAGGCAAGACAGCCACTGTCCGTCTTCACGAAGGCGACAATGTTCTGACTGCTGAGCAACAGGCAACAAAACTGGCCAACCATTACGCTAGGGATATTACGGCTAGGACGGGATACTACCACATACCTCCTCCGGTAGATGCTGAACAGAACCACATGTTTGTATCACCGAAGCAGCTGAAGGCGATTCTTCGCCGGTGTCAGGGAAACCAAGCACCAGGGCACGACGGGATACAAACAGTGCTGCTCAAACAAATGCCGAGGAGAGGGATAGTACAACTATCAAACTTATACAACTCTTGTATAAGATTGCGGTACTTTCCTGACACATGGAAACAAGCCATTTTGTTTCCATTACTAAAGCCAGCCAAAAGTGGAGATCACCCAGCCGACTACCGCCCGATCAGTCTGCTACCACAGATGGGGAAAATCTTTGAGAAAATTCTTTTGAATTATCTCAAAGATTACTGCTCGTAAAATGATATCATTCCGCCAGAGCAGACGGGATTCCAATCCAGTATGAGCGCAGAGCACCCCCTTCTGAAGGTGCAGTCAGAAGTTAGCCATAACATGAATAGAAACATAGCCACGGCTATGATTTCCATTGATTGCACCCAAGCATTCGACTTGGTGTCTCACGGGACACTGTGCCAAATGCTCTGTGACCGGGAATGCCCGGAACAACTGTATTCAATTCTGGCTAGCTTCCTGAAAAACAGATCGCTGCGGGTGCGGGTGGGTGATAGCTTCTCCGAAGCTGTGCCACTGACCTGTGGAGTACCCCAAGGCGCCGTCTTATCCCCTGCACTATTCAACGTATACACGTCTGAGATTGCCGGAGCCCGGTACGAAAATACCACAGTTACTGCTTTCGCAGATGACATAGCGGTGTACAGTAACAGCATGAGTGCTAAGGTAGCTCTAAGACAGGCTGAAGCAGCCTGTAACCAGATCAGTGAGAGATTGGAGAGACTCAATACCTCTGTAAACGCGGGTAAGACTGACTATAGCGACCGCTAACTATATATGTAAATTACCCTACACTCTGGTTCATAATTAATGTATTATAATAGAAAATGTCATGTAACTTCATTATGTAACTTCTGGTAATAAATCATAGAGAGGTCGGAAGTCGTAGACAAGTGCTAAAAGGGTGCGGCAATAAACCAAGAGAATTAGCCACCTGGTACCATAAAACCTGGACAAAGGACACTTACCCCTATTAAACTAGACCTTCAGTCACGTTCCCACGGTCAATAAATCATGCTAGGAACCCTTTTGGGACCCATGGGATAATAACCTTGCTATAGGTGGTCAAATAACCCAAGGGGGTGAAGCCCTAGCAGCTATAAAAAACACACTCTTGTACCCCAACGGTCAATAAACTAAAAGGAAGTGAATACCTGTGTATCGTAAAACTTACTCCGGGCAGACAAACCGGCCTTCCACGAGGGAGGGGGTTATCATATTTATATCAGTAAAATTTCACTCTTCAGCCCACTCGGTCTCTCAAGCTTCATAGCCGCATAACTTATCACTTACACCAGGGCCACCTGGCCCTGGTGGGCTACTCTGTCTCTCAGTCTTCCGAGTAACTCGACACCGGGGGCACTTGGCCCCTGGTAGGCCCACTCTTCATTCTCTTCTAGTTTCTACATACCGATAGCCGCTATCACCGTCGCGATATGCCTACTCAAGCCTTCCGCTACTATACGACGGCACTTTGCCTCACAGCCTATAGCAGACCCCTGACGACTTGTACTTATTACGCTGCCGATCTCTCTCCCGAACTCTGAAAACTGGTCTTATTCTTTATGAACCTCTGAACCTCATCCTGAACACAGTGTCTTGTCGGGACACATCCCTATCAATAAATGGA
Organism: Acanthosoma haemorrhoidale; assembly: GCA_930367205.1. Classification (NCBI taxonomy): domain Eukaryota; kingdom Metazoa; phylum Arthropoda; class Insecta; order Hemiptera; family Acanthosomatidae; genus Acanthosoma; species Acanthosoma haemorrhoidale. The sequence goes on along the minus strand of OV884014.1, from coordinate 19,547,645 downwards.
GTCAGATATTAACGCCTACATGGAACATGGTCCATGTTATTAACTACAGCAATCCGACAATTGTTGACCTCCGACAATTGTTCACCTTTTCCGACAATTGTTCACCTCCGACAATTGTACAACCAATATCCCGACACTGATTTTATCTTTTCAAAAGGGAAAAAGCCCGCTCCCTACTAGTTACATAGTAGGAACGGAGAAAAATTCATTAGCCAACGACCTAGTATATCTGGGAATTAAAATGGACAGACACCTCCATTTTAGTAACCATTTTGCGAAGAAGTTGAAGCATACACGCATGAAGTCTTACCGGCTTACGCACTTATTGACTTCCCCCAATCTATCACTGCGTCTCAAGCTACTGATTTACAAGAGCATACTCAGGCCTACTCTGCTGTATGGTGCACCGCTATTTCGTTATCTGATGTATACGACAGCTAAGAAACTCCAACAATTCCAAAACGGTATCCTGATGAAAGTGGTCAGAGGTACTTCATTCGAGCAGCGAAGAAACAGTGAGCTGCATGAGATATTTGAGCTGCCTACGGTGGATGAATTCATCCAGCGTAGACATATCAAATGTTTCGACTCATTACAATATCTGACAAACCCGGTGTTTAACACTATAACCCCCGCTCCGTTCCCCCATCGATGGCAGGACGCTGTCGTGGCTGGAACGCTTTAGTTTTAGGTTCTAGGTATAGTTTTTTAGTTTGTAAGTTTTTTCTCCCATTTTTAAACTGAAGGTGAGCCCCATCACCTAGATTTGTATTCATGTTATTTTCCTATTAACCACAACCTGTATTGTTGAGTAGCACGAACTCCTTCAAATGCATCTGTGCATAGCAGAATAAGGAGAAATTTGCAAAGTTTCTTATAATATTTTCATTGAATAACTTCAAGGGGTTAAGAGGGGAAAAAAAAAAAAAAAAAAAAAAAAAAGACACTAGGGCAGGACTCGATCCATAACATTCTACTCAAGCAGCTGCCGAGGAAAGGAATCTCCTTCATAACCAATGTTTTGAACTCCTGCTTCAGGCTTCATTATTTCCCTCAGAACTGGAAACATGGAGTAGTGATTCCCCTTCTGAAACCAGAGAAGAGCGGTTATGAGCCATCTCATTACCGCCCCATCAGTCTGCTGACTCAACTCTCGAAGCTGTTCGCGAGAATCATCCACGTACATCTCTCCGGGCACTGCGAGTCACAGGATGTCATCCCACCAGAGCAGACTGGTTTCAGCACAGGCTTAAGCGCGAACAACAACCTGGTGAGATTGCAACACCACGTCGCATCGAACGTCCGAAGCAACAGAGCTACCGCTATGATTTCTCTGGACTGTTCGAAAGCTTTCAACTCTGTGAACCACATACATCCTACTCCAACGTCTGAGGGAATATGAATTCTCGGATCAGCTGCAGAATCTGATAAGATCCTACCTTACAGGCAGAAATTTTTCGGTTCGTATAGGCACTACGACCACGACCCAAAGAAACTACTCTGCCGGTGTCCCCCAAGGATCGGTGCTAGGCCCCTTGCTGTTTAACATTTACACCGCCCACATTGTAGGAGCCTCGTACCCCAACTGCGAGGTATCCGCGTATGCAGACGATATAGGTGTTTACAGCACTAGCATCAATCCCTCCAGAGCCCTGAAATTTGCTGAGAGCGCTAGTCAACAGATCGCCGAGAAACTCGATGCCGTCCACATTCAAGTCAACCCGGCCAAGACGCAAGGAATTATATTCAGTTATAAATCCGGAAAAAAGAAGCTCCCGAAATCCTTCGTCTTAGACGGCAAAGAGTGCCCTATAAGCAACAAGCTGTGCTACCTCGGGATTACCCTCGGTAGGCACTTGTCGTTCACAACGCATCTTGGCAAGAAATTAAAGAGTGTTAGGAAGAAATTCTTCAGCCTCGGACACCTACTTCACAGCCCGGCTTTATCGGTACGCCTCAAGCTGCTGATATACCAGAGCGTCCTAAGACCTGCTCAGATGTATGGGACCCCTCTCTACAAGTATTTTACCCCTAACACTCTCCAAACGCTCCAGCAATTTCAGAACAGAGTTCTCCGCACCTCCCTCAAACATAACCCGTTCGACCGAATGAAGGCAGACGAAATGCATAAAAAATTTGAAGTGCTCACTATTCAAGACTTTATCAACAGAAGGCACATCAAATTTTTTCACTCCGTCATAGCCACAACCCACTATTCTCTGACCTTCAGCCACCACCAATGCCCGTCAGATGGAAGCACTGCTGGACCACCAAAGCCTGGAGGATGATCGACGTCATTGAACCCGATGACAGAACGAATTACACCCTGCCGAGAGATCGAGAGGGCGATCTCCCGGCCGACTCAACCGTAGCTACAACGACCCCATCTACCTGTGTAAGCAGGTCACTTTTCCGCCGAGAGGCGACTCATTTCAGGCCCCCGCGGGGCGGACGCCAGGCTTCGCCTGGCCGTCAACAATCCACTGCCTAGGTGCCCCTAGGCTCAACTCTTGGTAGACTCTCACTACCTTCCTGATTCCATCCGCCTTTTTAGGCATTCCTCACCCTATATCCTTCTCATATATCCTTCAAATGGGGGTCTCCCCTTAGAGAAAGGCACTCATCAGTCCTAAATCATTTTTCCTTATTTTCCCCACATCCTATTTTTTATAAGTTTAAGAGCTTAGAAAAAGAAAAAAAAAAAAAGTCGGGAACTGGGAAGTGTTCTGGGGTGCGTCAGCAATGTCCTCCGTGGTCATAGTTTCACATGACGACCGTGCTGGCGTTACGGAGATACTGGTAGAGGCTGAGTCTAACTAAAGATTATCTTCGGGGTTCGTACATCCGTTAGTTATTAACGTGAGTATAGATACCCTGAGGGGTGGATGATGATTTCGGTTAAATCGCCCACTCACCCTCTACCTGGTCTTCTCTGTGATTATGGTCGGCGCTTGCGTTTAGTGGCTTCGTCTAGCCCCCCCCACTAAAACCCTTACTGCCGGCCTAACGCTCACACCACTAACCATTTCTTTTGCGTCAGTCGCGCACCAATTCACACGATTGTTAATTTTATGAGGCCTTCCTTCATCAATAGTCATCAAATTTGAGAACCTTTAAAAATAAAATGCATTTAGTTCAATCAAAAATTGAACATTCAAAAAAAAAAAATCAAACAATTCTATTCCTGTAATTTTCATCTTGTATCGAGCTTTAACCTATTCATAAATGGCAAGAGTGTAAGTAAGTCGTCATGAGGCTGTGTCAACGGCCATTCCCTGTAAAGTAAACACTTTTCTAAGCACTCCATTCCTCCTAAATTATAATTGTCTCCAATCTAATGCCATTATAACAGTCATTGAGCTAATGATCCGGCTCACTAGCCGACCATGAATTTCTTTGAACTAGGCCTATAAAACATAGGGATTATAGTTAAATGCTCGCAAATATCTTAAATGCTTGATCCGGCTCGCTAAAAGCTAATTTTTTAAGCTGTAATTGAGGTCTTTTGTTTTGAAAAAAATAAACTGAAGCAAGTAGTTTAAGTACACTTCAATTAAAACTTAGCTTATGAAAGACAATGGGAAAACCAATTAAGATAGAGGATTCTAGACGCCACTTAAAGTCACTTGGCAGCCATAACAGCCCGGGGCTAGGGAGTTCGTCTAAAGGATGTGCGAAAAACTAGAGGTAAGTGATTTCCCAGTAAGTAATCAAGGGCTTAGAGTGCAAAATGTAATTAAAGGGCCAATTGTAACTAGAAGCAGTCGTGAAAAATATAAAGACAGATATGAAGAACATGAAGTCAATATGGAGAGTGCCAAGGAAATCGGGAGTACCAGGGGACGACTCGATACAAACGGTTCTGCTGAAACAGGTGCCGAGGAGTGACATACCACAACTTGTCAACTTGTTCAATTCTCGTATCAAAAGACACTCAAGAAAATTATTCTGAATTATATCAAGGAGTACTGAGCGGATAACATCATACCTCCGGACAGGATTCCATGCCTGTCTTAGTACAGATCACCCTCTCCTGAAATTGCGATCAGAAACTAGCCAGAACCACAACCAAAAACATAGTCACGGTCATGGTTTCGCAAAACTCCAGGCAGCCTTTTGAATCAGTGTCCTATGGGACATTGTGCTGGGTGCTTTATGACCGGAAAAAGTAAAAGTTTATATATGAGTTTTACCAAAAGTTTAGAAAGAGTGGAATGAAGGCTGATAGGTGAAGGTTTACTATGTTTTAAAATGATTCTGATAAGAAAAAAATTCCATTCAATAGGAAAGTATGTTGTGCATAAGAACCAGTTGTAAAGAGAAGGTAACTGCACAAGTTTTTCGAGGCAAATGAGAAATGTTCAGGTGTAATCAGATCATAACCAGGTGATTTCCCTTTCAGCAACCGTTCCATTTCATCAAGGACTGAAAGCTTTTGGAATAATCGACAGTGTTAGAGCAGTGTGAAGTACTGTTAATATTTAACTGTCATATTGAGCGGTAGTGAGGTAAGAATAGGGTTTGAAAACGGAGGAGAGGTGGTCAGCGAATTGTTCTGCTTTCTATTCGTCCTCAATAACGTACAGGGCTAAAGATATAGTGTTAGTTATGTTACTTTGTCATACTGTACTGTTATTAACGAAATATACTTACTGTTAGCAGTGTGTATATAAACGAGTAGAAGATAGTTTGGAGATGGGCTTGGTAGAAGGATACTTAGTTAGCTGAAGATGATTATAGATGATCATAGTATCTCTTCCTAAGCTCTTCTACATATATTTTGAGTAATTTGGGCATTCCCAATTCTGGATTTGGGTATTCCTGATGAAGCACAGTGCTCCCAGCACATAGTGATTAAATCGCCTTGTTATGGGGAGAGTGACACCATAAAGAAAAATCGACAGGTATAATTCTCCGGCCCCGTGTCAATTTTGCCGGTCATTTGAGCACATGAAAGGAGGGACTGAGATATTAATTGTGGGGGTTTAAATAAATAAGTGAAATATTAATGAAGAGAAATGAAATGGAAAAAAATAAAGAAGAACGAAATTGCGAAATCGAACAACTGGTATTTAAATGAAACGAGAGATTACATGCGTGATTGACAACAAATAATATGATAATTAATAAATTTAAATACATTTGTTAATACATAGGCCCGCCTTTCATATTTTTTTAATTAGCAAATCCTTATATTGAGAAAAGCAGTTTGAAATATACAAGGATCAACCTAGGCATGATACGGATAGCCCAGAATAACATACAATTTTCTAACAAAAAATAACTGATATGAATTTATAAATAAAATAAATCTACTACAGCAATACATACATACACGCACACATGTGCACACACCCAAATACTTACATATAACAACACACACATGTGTGTTTTTGATTAAATAATATGGAATTAACCTTAAAACATTATGCTCTAATTGGAATGATCCAAGAAGACAAACATATTTCATGAGTTTTACAGATTAATTAAGTGACATTCTTACATTAAGTGACACATGAAAAAAGATAAGAGTTGAGTTAACCAACCTGAATGTTATGCTTTATTTAAAATCCTGTTTCTATTACCATGTAACATAATTTTGCATTTTTCAGATTACTAAATGATTTCTAAATGTGTTCGTGAAAAGAATTCATATTATATACATAAAAACACATGCAGAAAACTAATAATGAATTTGCTTTATAACTGGGTTAAAAATATTAAATATATATAAATAAAAAATAAGAATTATTGACTAAATATCAATTGAGCAAGATCCTACAGATAAGGATTGCTAATAAATAAATTACAGTACTTATGGACTGCTTCATTGGGTACCCAAAGCTGGCAGCTGGGACACAAGCGGCGCTGAAACTTTAATAATTATTTAAAGGAAACTAATAACAAAATAAATCGGCTCCAACACCCCTAATCGCTTAAATTTCTTCAAAAAAACTTCTAACTTGACGCCGTTCCCACTATTGCCTTGTTGCTTAATGGATTATAAAGGGTGTCCCAGAATTAACGAAAGATTTGATTTAAATAGAAAACAGTTTTTAGTATTATTAGTATTAGTTTGTTGCTATGTTTTATATTGAATTATAAAGTAAGTAGGATAAGGTTATTTATGGAATAGCACATCGGGCAAATGGCCTCTAGGACTTTGCTGGCACATACGCAGTGTTGAATTTCCTCTTTTAATGCACGATTGGGTGTGGGCTTGTTGACATACACCTTTTACTTCAAATAACCCCATAAAAAGAAATCTAAAGGTGTTAAATCACACGATCTAGGGGGCCAATTCTGATCACCGAAACGAGAGGGTACACGACCTGGAAATGTCTCATGCAGTATTTGAATTGTTTCATGGCCTGTATGAAATGTGGCCACATCAATATCATCCAATTTCGGCAAAATGAACTGTGTTTACGATGCCGAATTGATGTTCCTGGATTTTCAACAGCACTCTCACGCACTGCTTCGATATTGACATATGAACGGCTTGTTTTTGGACGACCAGTGTGATTAGTGTCTCCAACTGATCCCTAAATTTTTCAATTAATTTCTTCACAGTTGATGAAGTCAAAACCCTATTCCGACCATATTTTGTATGATATTTTCGAACTGCGGCCGCCAAACTTTTATTATTTTTGAGATAATTTTCAACAATAAAGACAAGTTGTTCTATCGTGTAACGCTTCATTTTTACCAACCCTAAACTGTCAGCTGTCAAGGGGGTTGGAGTGCTTAGAACTGCCTTTACTTCACAGGGAATGGCCGTTGAGATAACGTCTCTTTTAAGTGCCAGAAGATGATGAAGGTTTCAGACATCAAAAGCACTACTATTATTATAAACAATAGAAAAAAATTGTTTTGATCAATTTCAAAAGGAAGGGAGAGGAATTTTTATTTTCATATTTGGCTCAATTTATGTGAAGACACGACGAGACATGACGAGTTACTTAATGGCTTAAAGCTCGATACAAGATAAAAATTACAGGAATAGAATTGTTTGATTTTTTTTGAAAAAGCTCAATTTTTGTTGAACTAATTGCATTTTATTTTAAAAGGTTCTCAAATTTGATGACTACTAAGGCCTCATAAATCTAACGATTGTGTGAATTAGCGCGTGGCAGAGGCAAAAGAACTGGTTAGTGGGGTGAGTGTCAGGCCGGCAGTAAGGGGTTAGTGGGGGGACAAGGCCACTAAACTTAACCACCGATCATAATCACAGAGAAGACTAGGCAGAGGGTGAGTAGACCTCCCTAAACCACGCTAAACCACGCGAAAACTCCCTATATCCTTCACAACTTTGGTTAGTCTCAGCCTCTACTACCAGTATCTCCATGACGCCAGCACGGTCGTCATGTGAAACTATGACCACGGAGGACATTGCTGACGCACCCACAACACATCCCAGTTCCCGACTTCCAAGTAGCTGGATTACAAGAGAGTGCCAAACCTCCCAGTCTGACATCGGGTGCACTTGTCTGGTATATAGCCATTCAAGTCGCCGAGTGACCACTTATTTTTTTTTTCCATCCAAATTACTATTTCTTATTAATTCGCCTCTTAAGGCACCAAAGGCTCCTTTTCCAACCTTCGTCAACTCACAAGTACAGTTATTTATTATCATATTAATGTTTCCTGTGTTTGATCATCTAAGTAGTTGGAACGTTACTCACTAGGCAGCGCTTCCCTAGCACTCACAACTTTCTAAACATTTTGAAAACTATTGGGAATTCACTCCATAAGGAAATATCAGATCGTCTAACATTAGTTGTTGTATGTTCAACTTGAGAGAAATAATTGAATGACTAAAAAAAGCTTGGCCAAGTCACACATTTTAAACAAAACACATAAAAAAATATTTCAATATAATATAGTTTTATTAAAAACAACAAGGTTGCAAGATTCTTATGTAAATTTTAATAAATACATTAAAAATAAAGGCGTTTTGAAAATCCATAGACAAAAAGGTATATTATAGTTTCCTGAGCATTTTATATCGCTAGTTGTATGCACTTGAATAAAATTTGACTTTCAAATTTTGATTCCCTGTCTCTATATGGTTGGCATATTACCTAAATGATGCAGCAAAGTTTTCAGGAAATTTAGCTGAAAAACTGAACCTTAGTCTCTCAGTAATCCAATTTATGTTTTAATAAATACGCTCCAGGTCCTAATGAGTCTGCTTGGCAAACTTTTAAAAATTTACTACCTCGGCAAATTGGATTTCGTGGTTGTCTTTGGTCATTCTTTTTTATTATATGACCTTTCTGAAAAGTAAAGAACAGCAGTTTCAAGGGTGTTGATTTCCAAACAGTTATCATTGTTTCCCTATGTTTAGCTTGAACTGATCCTCATCAATGATTGCAGCATATATAGCTATATCATCTGCGTTCATCAAAAGTAAAATATGTGTAAAAAATGTGAGGTGACCAATCTTTAATAATAATTTTAAATTAATTTTCTATTAATAATTACTAGTTCTGTTATCCTACTGGTTTACTGATTGTTAGCCAATCAAAAGTGCCACTGATTGAAATGCATGATAATATAAAGTAACCCTTATTGTTTATATATATTCCTTTATTGTGCTAAAATTACAATCTGCCTTTTATAAGGCAATAAGTAATTAAGATAAATGCTCTCATTCATACCATATTTACAGTTCATCATTCACTCGCTCATTCATACAATATTTACAGACAGCCCAGAGACCCCCCAAATCCACTGCGAAGAGAAAGCGGAGTCTTGGGAAGTCCCCCACGCTCCCCCGTCAGCCGCATCACCGGATACTAGCCAGTGGAGGCTGACCAAGAGCGCGAGAGCCACATACGTTCAGGACATGATTGGAGAAACTGACCATTGCCAGGACTCCCACTGTCACGCGTTTATAGCAGGTCACAAGGCCACTGCCGTTTCAGTCTCCGAGGAGGATTATAGGGATGAGTGGCGCAGTGTAATGACTGTGCTACAGGATTAGGGTGGTTTGAAAGGCTACTGTGGAATTTCATAAACTTGGAAGGGATGAGTTCTAGAATGTAGGGTATGTTAAGGTCGTTATGAAGGGTTTTGTTGCTGACATAATAAGGGGCATTTACTATTGTTCTCAGGACTTTTGATTGAAAGGATTGGATACGCTTGATGTTCGACTTTTTTGCTGTCCCCCATAGCTCTATTCCGTATGTCCAGATTGGTTTAAGTATAACTTTGTAGATTAGTAGTTTATTTTCTATTGAGAGATGGGATGTCCTTTGAAGTAGTCTGTACAGTTGTCCAAACCGTCTGTTTAGTTCTTGTCTTTTTAGTCTCGTATGTGGGTTCCAGGTCAGTCGTTTGTCAAGATGTCACACCAAATCAACCAATATAAAAATAAGTTTAGACTCAAGGTTTTTCAAAATGAGTGAAACTTTAATATTACTTATGCTTAAAAACATAAAAAACGTTGTTTTTCACTTTGCTTTTAAATCTTCAAAAACCTCTAACTCTAAAAATATTAGTCCTTTAAAGTTAAAACTTGCGCCATTCTCTTCCAAATTACAAGGGCTTACTAGATTAATTTTAAAAAAGTTTATTAACAATGAAGTTTTTTTAAAAAAAAATGTTTAATTTGCATAAATAATAAGAATGCTCATACCGAACACAAAACTTATTTGTAACTTTGACCCAATCACTGACATTGCCAGGACTAAATTATCTACTGAAGAAATGGCTAAAGCTTCCCTAATTTTAGTGAAGGAGCGATCTCCATTGTATTTATAAGCTTAACTTACATCTTTTCAGACCGTAAAACAGTTAGTGTGTATTTTATTATTATTGGCACATTTTAAGTGGACTAACTTAAAAACCGAGAGATGTCTTTCATCTCAAGTTCTGTGTACATAGTAGAACAAAGATGTGATGTAGTAGTAGTACAGTTATTTTGGTAAAAATAATTTATGTCAAAATAACTTTCTGCCAAAGTACAGAGAAATTATATAAATAGAACACAACCTATTTTATCTTCATGAAGCAGCAATAACTAGCTCCACAAATGGGGTAAGTTATGTAAACTTAAATTCAGGTATTTAACTTATTACTTTATGTTTTTACAATGCAACTCATAGGAACATGTTTTTTTTTTTTTTTTAAACTCAAAATTTCGTTTTTGTGTTTTAAAAAAAATAACTTTTTGGGAATTTTGAAACATCTTAATACTGGTTTGGTTAAGTCAAGTAACATATCACATGAAAGCTCTTGAAATTCTGAAAAGAAGAATGACACCATTTCTAGGCCAAATAATTTTGGAGCTATAAGCTTTTTATGTTTCAAAAAAAGTTGAGTTTTGGTTTTTTTTTTTTAATTTATAATTCAAAAACTAAAAATGGGAAAAATGATTTCTGAGACTTCAAGTTCCAGACCATTTGTTCATTTGACATGGAACATTCTGCTGACTCGCTGGAGGTGGTTGGTTGTTTGAGTTCTTCTCCTGAGACATCAATTTGTTCCTCCATGTCATTCTGAACAGTTTGTAGGCATTGTTTGATTAACTCATCGAGTTCTTTTGGCATCCTGTTTCCAACACCAAAGTTATTCATTGCTTTATCATGGGTACAGCTGGGCGTGAAAAATATATTGTTTTTCTGCCAAGTTCCAGTAAAAATAAGCATAATCAGTGACCGTAGGCCTTTTTCCAATCTGGATAAAGTTCAATATGGAGGATGAATGCGTTTACAGCAGCAAAATCAATCAAATTCGGAAAGAGCCGTGTACTCACTCTCTACTCATTGTGTCCAAGTTGGCATTTCCTCCTTATGTGTCTTTAGTAGGCTATGATTTCAGGATTTTTCAGTAGATCACCTTCCACCATGTTGTTTATGTGATATTCAGTTGAGAGCAGTAGAACAAACTTGTTATGGTGAATTACATACTACACCAAAGTCGTTACACACTGAAATGCAAAAATTATGTGTTACCATTTTCCTAGATTGCAATGCAACATCAAATAAATGATTGCAGAGGATGAGAAGGTACAGTAGCCGGCATGAAGTTATATAAGTTACGAGTTCTAGACCTACCAGGTGACCTCCCACATTTTTTAAATAATAGAACATTGTAATAAAGTCATTCTTAAGTTGTGATATGTTTTCTGCTCCTAGCAGTACAAACGGTTCAATGGTAAATATCCTCAAGTCCGGTGAGTGAAAAATTGGTTTTAACAATTTTATGTAAGAAAAACAAGATTGTGGGTTCAACAGCCACCCCACCTGGTATTTGAAAAGTAAACAATAGTTGGGTAAAAGCACTTTCAGTAGTTTATGCTAACTTTTTCTGATAGTATTTTTAAGCAATGTCTAGTTGTGTCCACTACTCTAACTATTTTATTGATCAAAGAAATCAGATAAAGACAGGGATGAGACATTCTGATATCCAACCAGAAACACTTTCCAATTAAAGATGCTCCAAGCTCTAAGTCGAGTTTTCATTTGGCTAATAATCATTGAACAAGCAATAGATAATCGAAAAACAATTCAATAGGATATGGTTGAGTTTTGGAAGAAGCCTTTTGTTGAAAAAAGCCGCAGATTGCTTGATGGCAAATTGTAGCATCGTGAGAACTTCTCTAGTGCAAGGATAAATTTACTGTTTTTTAAATGATTATATTAAGGAATATTTAATTTAAGATTATTTTTTATTTTTACTTAATTTTCTTTCATTGCTGAGCCCAAAGTGAGCGGCTTTACTTACAGAAAGGTAAGTGGACCGAGCAATCATCTTTAGTCTTTGTATTTATTATTGTAGCCAGTATTTGTGACTAAAAAACTAGTATATATGTTCTGATCATATTGTGTGGCTAATAAAATTGAAGATCTCGCCAACCTAATTAAAAATATACAATTTTTTCCAATTATTATTAGCAGAAGAAATTAAGATTTTCTCAAATATTGTTCTGTTTTGGATGGAATAATAATTTAAATGGTGCTAGTTTGATATATAAAGCTAAAATAATGAACGGCTAATCAGAAATTAATTACTTTGTTGCAGCAAAATAAATATTTTCCAGCGTATGGAAGATTTTAACTATGAAACTATAATATACCTTTTTGTCTATGGATTTTCAAAACGCCTTTATTTTTAATGTATTTATTAAAATTTACATAAGAATCTTGCAACCTTGTTGTTTTTAATAAAACTATATTATATTGAAATATTTTTTTATGTGTTTTGTTTAAAATGTGTGACTTGGCCAAGCTTTTTTTAGTCATTCAATTATTTCTCTCAAGTTGAACATACAACAACTAATGTTAGACGATCTGATATTTCCTTATGGAGTGAATTCCCAATAGTTTTCAAAATGTTTAGAAAGTTGTGAGTGCTAGGGAAGCGCTGCCTAGTGAGTAACGTTCCAACTACTTAGATGATCAAACACAGGAAACATTAATATGATAATAAATAACTGTACTTGTGAGTTGACGAAGGTTGGAAAAGGAGCCTTTGGTGCCTTAAGAGGCGAATTAATAAGAAATAGTAATTTGGATGGAAAAAAAAAATAAGTGGTCACTCGGCGACTTGAATGGCTATATACCAGACAAGTGCACCCGATGTCAGACTGGGAGGTTTGGCACTCTCTTGTAATCCAGCTACTTGGAAGTCGGGAACTGGGATGTGTTGTGGGTGCGTCAGCAATGTCCTCCGTGGTCATAGTTTCACATGACGACCGTGCTGGCGTCATGGAGATACTGGTAGTAGAGGCTGAGACTAACCAAAGTTGTGAAGGATATAGGGAGTTTTCGCGTGGTTTAGCGTGGTTTAGGGAGGTCTACTCACCCTCTGCCCCTAGTCTTCTCTGTGATTATGATCGGTGGTTAAGTTTAGTGGCCTTGTCCCCCCACTAACCCCTTACTGCCGGCCTGACACTCACCCCACTAACCAGTTCTTTTGCCTCTGCCACGCGCTAATTCACACAATCGTTAGATTTATGAGGCCTTAGTAGTCATCAAATTTGAGAACCTTTTAAAATAAAATGCAATTAGTTCAACAAAAATTGAGCTTTTTCAAAAAAAATCAAACAATTCTATTCCTGTAATTTTTATCTTGTATCGAGCTTTAAGCCATTAAGTAACTCGTCATGTCTCGTCGTGTCTTCACATAAATTGAGCCAAATATGAAAATAAAAATTCCTCTCCCTTCCTTTTGAAATTGATCAAAACAATTTTTTTCTATTGTTTATAATAATAGTAGTGCTTTTGATGTCTGAAACCTTCATCATCTTCTGGCACTTAAAAGAGACGTTATCTCAACGGCCATTCCCTGTGAAGTAAAGGCAGTTCTAAGCACTCCAACCCCCTTGACAGCTGACAGTTTAGGGTTGGTAAAAATGAAGCGTTACACGATAGAACAACTTGTCTTTATTGTTGAAAATTATCTCAAAAATAATAAAAGTTTGGCGGCCGCAGTTCGAAAATATCATACAAAATATGGTCGGAATAGGGTTTTGACTTCATCAACTGTGAAGAAATTAATTGAAAAATTTAGGGATCAGTTGGAGACACTAATCACACTGGTCGTCCAAAAACAAGCCGTTCATATGTCAATATCGAAGCAGTGCGTGAGAGTGCTGTTGAAAATCCAGGAACATCAATTCGGCATCGTAAACACAGTTCATTTTGCCGAAATTGGATGATATTGATGTGGCCACATTTCATACAGGCCATGAAACAATTCAAATACTGCATGAGACATTTCCAGGTCGTGTACCCTCTCGTTTCGGTGATCAGAATTGGCCCCCTAGATCGTGTGATTTAACACCTTTAGATTTCTTTTTATGGGGTTATTTGAAGTAAAAGGTGTATGTCAACAAGCCCACACCCAATCGTGCATTAAAAGAGGAAATTCAACACTGCGTATGTGCCAGCAAAGTCCTAGAGGCCATTTGCCCGATGTGCTATTCCATAAATAACCTTATCCTACTTACTTTATAATTCAATATAAAACATAGCAACAAACTAATACTAATAATACTAAAAACTGTTTTCTATTTAAATCAAATCTTTCGTTAATTCTGGGACACCCTTTATAATCCATTAAGCAACAAGGCAATAGTGGGAACGGCGTCAAGTTAGAAGTTTTTTTGAAGAAATTTAAGCGATTAGGGGTGTTGGAGCCGATTTATTTTGTTATTAGTTTCCTTTAAATAATTATTAAAGTTTCAGCGCCGCTTGTGTCCCAGCTGCCAGCTTTGGGTACCCAATGAAGCAGTCCATAAGTACTGTAATTTATTTATTAGCAATCCTTATCTGTAGGATCTTGCTCAATTGATATTTAGTCAATAATTCTTATTTTTTATTTATATATATTTAATATTTTTAACCCAGTTATAAAGCAAATTCATTATTAGTTTTCTGCATGTGTTTTTATGTATATAATATGAATTCTTTTCACGAACACATTTAGAAATCATTTAGTAATCTGAAAAATGCAAAATTATGTTACATGGTAATAGAAACAGGATTTTAAATAAAGCATAACATTCAGGTTGGTTAACTCAACTCTTATCTTTTTTCATGTGTCACTTAATGTAAGAATGTCACTTAATTAATCTGTAAAACTCATGAAATATGTTTGTCTTCTTGGATCATTCCAATTAGAGCATAATGTTTTAAGGTTAATTCCATATTATTTAATCAAAAACACACATGTGTGTGTTGTTATATGTAAGTATTTGGGTGTGTGCACATGTGTGCGTGTATGTATGTATTGCTGTAGTAGATTTATTTTATTTATAAATTCATATCAGTTATTTTTTGTTAGAAAATTGTATGTTATTCTGGGCTATCCGTATCATGCCTAGGTTGATCCTTGTATATTTCAAACTGCTTTTCTCAATATAAGGATTTGCTAATTAAAAAAAATATGAAAGGCGGGCCTATGTATTAACAAATGTATTTAAATTTATTAATTATCATATTATTTGTTGTCAATCACGCATGTAATCTCTCGTTTCATTTAAATACCAGTTGTTCGATTTCGCAATTTCGTTCTTCTTTATTTTTTTCCATTTCATTTCTCTTCATTAATATTTCACTTATTTATTTAAACCCCCACAATTAATATCTCAGTCCCTCCTTTCATGTGCTCAAATGACCGGCAAAATTGACACGGGGCCGGAGAATTATACCTGTCGATTTTTCTTTATGGTGTCACTCTCCCCATAACAAGGCGATTTAATCACTATGTGCTGGGAGCACTGTGCTTCATCAGGAATACCCAAATCCAGAATTGGGAATGCCCAAATTACTCAAAATATATGTAGAAGAGCTTAGGAAGAGATACTATGATCATCTATAATCATCTTCAGCTAACTAAGTATCCTTCTACCAAGCCCATCTCCAAACTATCTTCTACTCGTTTATATACACACTGCTAACAGTAAGTATATTTCGTTAATAACAGTACAGTATGACAAAGTAACATAACTAACACTATATCTTTAGCCCTGTACGTTATTGAGGACGAATAGAAAGCAGAACAATTCGCTGACCACCTCTCCTCCGTTTTCAAACCCTATTCTTACCTCACTACCGCTCAATATGACAGTTAAATATTAACAGTACTTCACACTGCTCTAACACTGTCGATTATTCCAAAAGCTTTCAGTCCTTGATGAAATGGAACGGTTGCTGAAAGGGAAATCACCTGGTTATGATCTGATTACACCTGAACATTTCTCATTTGCCTCGAAAAACTTGTGCAGTTACCTTCTCTTTACAACTGGTTCTTATGCACAACATACTTTCCTATTGAATGGAATTTTTTTCTTATCAGAATCATTTTAAAACATAGTAAACCTTCACCTATCAGCCTTCATTCCACTCTTTCTAAACTTTTGGTAAAACTCATATATAAACTTTTACTTTTTCCGGTCATAAAGCACCCAGCACAATGTCCCATAGGACACTGATTCAAAAGGCTGCCTGGAGTTTTGCGAAACCATGACCGTGACTATGTTTTTGGTTGTGGTTCTGGCTAGTTTCTGATCGCAATTTCAGGAGAGGGTGATCTGTACTAAGACAGGCATGGAATCCTGTCCGGAGGTATGATGTTATCCGCTCAGTACTCCTTGATATAATTCAGAATAATTTTCTTGAGTGTCTTTTGATACGAGAATTGAACAAGTTGACAAGTTGTGGTATGTCACTCCTCGGCACCTGTTTCAGCAGAACCGTTTGTATCGAGTCGTCCCCTGGTACTCCCGATTTCCTTGGCACTCTCCATATTGACTTCATGTTCTTCATATCTGTCTTTATATTTTTCACGACTGCTTCTAGTTACAATTGGCCCTTTAATTACATTTTGCACTCTAAGCCCTTGATTACTTACTGGGAAATCACTTACCTCTAGTTTTTCGCACATCCTTTAGACGAACTCCCTAGCCCCGGGCTGTTATGGCTGCCAAGTGACTTTAAGTGGCGTCTAGAATCCTCTATCTTAATTGGTTTTCCCATTGTCTTTCATAAGCTAAGTTTTAATTGAAGTGTACTTAAACTACTTGCTTCAGTTTATTTTTTTCAAAACAAAAGACCTCAATTACAGCTTAAAAAATTAGCTTTTAGCGAGCCGGATCAAGCATTTAAGATATTTACGAGCATTTAACTATAATCCCTATGTTTTATAGGGGTAGTTTAAAGAAATTCATGGTCGGCTAGTGAGCCGGATCATTAGCTCAATGACTGTTATAATGGCATTAGATTGGAGACAATTATAATTTAGGAGGAATGGAGTGCTTAGAAAAGTGTTTACTTTACAGGGAATGGCCGTTGACACAGCCTCATGACGACTTACTTACACTCTTGCCATTTATGAATAGGTTAAAGCTCGATACAAGATGAAAATTACAGGAATAGAATTGTTTGATTTTTTTTTTTTTGAATGTTCAATTTTTGATTGAACTAAATGCATTTTATTTTTAAAGGTTCTCAAATTTGATGACTATTGATAAATCTAACAATTGTGTGAATTAGCGCGTGACTGAGGCAAAAGAACTGGTTGGCGTGTAGGCGTCAGGGCGGCGCTGATTTTTAGGGGTCCACAAACGGAGACACTCACTTAACCAGCGCCGACCATAATCGCAGGGATGACTAGGTAGAGGGTGAGTGGGCGATTTAACCGAAATCATCATCCACCCCCAAGGGCCTATACTCACGGTAAACGCGATGTAATGAACCCCGGAGATAATTTTTGGTTAACTCAGCCTCTACCAGTATCTCCGTGACGCCAGCACGGTCGTCACGTGAAACTATGACCACGGAGGACATGGCTGACGCACCCAGAACGCATCCCAGTTCCCGACTTCCACGTAGCTGGATTACAAGAGGGTGCCAAACCTCCCAGTCTGACCTCGGGTACACTTGTCTGGTATATAGCCACTCAAGTCGCCGAGTGACAACTTATTTTTTTTTCCATCCAAATTACTATTTCTTATTAATTCGCCTCTTAAGGCACCAAAGTCTCCTTTTCCAACCTTCGTCAACTCACAAGTACAGTTATTTATTATCATATTAATGTTTCCTCTGTTTGATCATCTAAGTAGTTGGAACGTTACTCACTAGGCAGCGCTTCCGTACCACTCACAACTTTCTAAACATTTTGAAAACTATTGGGAATTCACTCCATAAGGAAATATCAGATCGTCTAACATTAGTTGTTGTATGTTCAACTTGAGAGAAATAATTGAATGACTCTAATAAGCTTGGCCAAATCACACATTTTAAACAAAACACATAAAAAAATATTTCAATATAATATAGCTTTATTAAAAACAACAAGGTTGCAAGATTCTGTTGTAAATTTTAATAAATACATTAAAAATAAAGGCGTTTTGAAAATCCATAGAGAAAAGGTATATTATAGTTTCCTGAGCATTTTATATCGCCTGTTGTATGCCCTTGAATAAAATTTGACTTTTAAATTTTGATTCCCTGTCTCTATCTGGCTGGCATATTTCCTAATTGAAGCAGCAAAGTTTTCAGGAAATTTAGCTGAAAAACTGAACATTAGTCTCTCAATAATCCAATTTATTTTTTAATAAATACGCTCCAGGTCTTAATGACTCTGCTTGGCAAACTTTTAAAAATATACTACCTCGGCAAATTGGATTTCGTGGTTGTCTTTGGTCATTCTTTTTTATTATATGACCTTTCTGAAAAGGAAAGAACAGCAGTTTCAAGGGTGTTGATTTCCAAACAGTTATCATTGTTTCCCTATGTTTAGCTTGAACTGATCTTCGTCAATGATTGCAGCAAATATAGCTATATCATCTGCATTCATCAAAAGTAAGATATGTCTAAAAAATGTGAGGTGACCAATATTTAATAATAATTTTCTATTAATAATTACTAGTACTGTTATCCTGGTGGTTTACTGATTGTCAGCCAAACAAAAGTGGCTAAATTAAATTTATTTATTAAATGAAATAAATTTTGTTATTTATGAAGTTCAGATTTTGAATTTTAAAAAATTTTCAACAAATGACCTCATATCAATTTCCGAATATCAATAACTAGCCGAATTACTTGGAGGGGTTGTAAAAAAAATTCAATTCAATTTTTTTTTACACGTTTTTCATTGTTACTCTTTAACAGGTAAAGCTGTATGTAATGTCCCTTGGTGTATCATTTAAAAAAAATTCAATTAAATTGTGATACAGTACACAATCACGTTTTTATCTAGAATACTAAAGCGATCTTATTGCCATTTTTAATGACATTTTATAATTACAGTCTATAAAAGTCCCAACATTTAAGACATATTATTGCCTTGGAAGTTAACATCTTAAATCTGATACCCTACTTAATACAAAAAAGTTAAAAGTATTATTAAAAAGTTACCATTCATTTTTTTTTTTTTTTTGGAGCCTGCTATAATTTTATCATCTCTGAAGTATCAAGAATAACTTTCATTCAAAATACCATGTCTCGATACAAAACAATTTTGAGTACAGTTTTAAAGAATTTAAATAATTATAATCCACTTAAGTCTCAAGACATGTATGTGTCTTCATATTATTCATAAGGATGTCAAAATCTTCCATACGCCGGAAAATATCTTTTTTGATGCAACAAAGTCATTAATTTTTGATTAGCCGTTCATTATTTCAGCATTATATCAAACTACCACTATTTAAAATATTATTCTCTCAAAAAAAAACAATATTTGAGAAATTCTTAATTTCTATTGCTAATAATAATAAAAAACATTGTATATTTTTAATTAGGTTGGCGAGATCTTCAATTTTATTAGCCGCACATTATGATCATAACATATATATTAGTTTTTTAGTCACAAATACTGGCTACAATAATAAATACAAAGACTAAAGACGATTGCTCGATCCACTTACCTTTCTGAAAGTAAAGCCTCTCACTTTGGTCTCAGCAATGAAAGAAAATTAAGTAAAAATAAAAAATAATCTTAAATTAAATATTCCTTAATATAATCATTTGAAAAACAGAAAATTTATACTTGCACTAGAGAAGTTCTCACAATGCTATAATTTGGCTTCAAGCAATCTGAGGCTTTTTTCAACAAAAGGCTTCTCCCAAAACTCAACCATATCCTATTGAATTAATTTTCGATTATCAATTACTTGTTCAATGATTATTAGCCAAATGAAAACTCGACTTGTAGTAGCTTCAATTGGAAAGAGTTTCTGGTTGGATATCAGAATGTCTCATCCCTGTCTTTATCTGATTTTTTTGATCAATAAAATAGTTAGAGAAGTGGACACAACTAGACATTGCTTAAAAATGCTATCAGAAAAAGTTAGCATAAACTACTGAAAGTGCTTTTACCCAACTATTGTTTACTTTTCAAATACCAGGTGGGGTGGCTGTTGAACCCACAATCTTGTTTTTCTTACATAAAATTGTTAAAACCAATTTTTCACTCACCGGACTTGAGGATGTTTACCATCAAACTGTTTGTACTGCTAGGAGCAGAAAACATACCACAACTTAGGAATGACTTTATTACAATGTTCTGTTATTTAAAAAATGTGGGAGGTCACCTGGTAGGTCTAGAACTCGTAACTTAGATAACTTCATGCCGGCTACTGTACCTTCTCATCCTCTGCAATCATTTATTTGATGTTGCATTGCAATCTAGGAAAATGGCCCAGTTCATATGCTTCCCGAAATCATTTGTGTAAACATTCCACACATAATTTTTGCATTTCAGTGTGTAACGACTTTGGTGTAGTATGTAATTCACCATAACAAGTTTGTTCTACTGCTCTCAACTGAATATCACATAAACAACATGGTGGAAGGTGATCTACTGAAAAATCCTGAAATCATAGCCTACTAAAGACACATAAGGAGGAAATGCCAACTTGGACACAATGAGTAGAGAGTGAGTACACGGCTCTTTCCGAATTTGATTGATTTTGCTGCTGTAAACGCATTCATCCTCCATATTGAACTTTATCCAGATTGGAAAAAGGCCTACGGTCACTGATTATGCTTATTTTTACTGGAACTTGGCAGAAAAACAATATATTTTTCACGCCCAGCTGTACCCATGATAAAGCAATGAATAACTTTGGTGTTGGAAACAGGATGCCAAAAGAACTCGATGAGTTAATCAAACAATGCCTACAAACTGTTCAGAATGACATGGAGGAACAAATTGATGTCTCAGGAAAAGAACTCAAACAACCAACCACCTCCAGCGAGTCAGCAGATCTCAAATGAACAAATGGTCTGGAACTTGAATTCTCAGAAATCATTTTTCCCATTTTTAGTTTTTGAATTATAAATTAAAAAAAAAAAAGAATCAACTTTTTTTGAAACATAAAAAGCTTATAGCTCCAAAATTATTTGGCCTAGAAATGGTGTCATTTTTCTTTTCAGAATTTCATGAGCTTTCATATGATATGTTACTTGCCTTAACCAAACCAGTTTTAAAATGTTTCAAAATTCCCAAAAAGTTATTTTTTTAAAAACACAAAAAAAATTTTGATTTAAAAAAAAAATATATATGTTACATGTACATGTTCCTATGAGTTCCATTATAAAAAAATAAAGTGATAAGTTAAATGCCTGAATTTAAGTGTACATAACTTACCCCATTTGTGGAGCTAGTTATTGCTGCTTCATGAAGATAAAATAGGTTGTGTTCTATTTATATAATTTCTCTGTACTTTGGCAGAAAGTTATTTTGACATAAATTATGTTTACTAAAATAACTGTACTACTACTACATTACATCTTTGTTCTACTATGTACACAGAACTTGAGATGAAAGACATCTCTCGGTTTTAAGTTAGTTCACTTAAAATGTGCCAATAATAATAAAATACACACTAACTGTTTTGCGGTCTGAAAAGATGTAAGTTAAGCTTA
Source organism: Acanthosoma haemorrhoidale (assembly GCA_930367205.1). Classification (NCBI taxonomy): domain Eukaryota; kingdom Metazoa; phylum Arthropoda; class Insecta; order Hemiptera; family Acanthosomatidae; genus Acanthosoma; species Acanthosoma haemorrhoidale. The sequence continues at coordinate 19,526,259 of OV884014.1, read as the reverse complement.
TAAATACAATGGAGATCGCTCCTTCAATAAAATTAGGGAAGCTTTAGCCATTTCTTCAGCAGATAATTTAGTCCTGGCAATTTCAATGATTGGGTTAAAGTTAAAAATAAGTTTTGTGTTCGGTATGAGCATTCTTATACTATTTATGCAAATTAAACATTTTTTTTTTTTAAATTAAAAAAAAAAATATTCATTGTTAATAAAAATTTTTTAAAATTAATCTAGTAAGCCCTTGTAATTTGGAAGAGAATGATGCAAGTTTTAGCTTTAAAGGCTAATATTTTTTGAGTTAGAGGTTTTTGAAGATTTATAAGCAAAGTGAAAAACAACGTTTTTTTATGTTTTTAAACGTAAGTAATATCAAAGTTTCACCCATTTTGAAAAAAACCTTGAGTCTAAACTTATTTTTACCATAATCAACTGATCATACCTACTGGTTTGTGCATGCACGTTTACTTTATGGTAATAAGTTTGTTTAAAACATACCCAACAATAACAATAGCCAACATGTTTTAAATTGTAGACATTAAAACAGTTTATGAAAGCTAGTGTCCTAAACAAAAGTTTCTTTAATTTAATCAAGCTCACAATGTCAATTGAAACATTTCTGAATTCTTAATAAGTAGTTATTCTTCAAAGCCTGACACTATCCTTCATTGATCTTTGTTTTGTATTGAGAGATAGTATTTTGTGTGAAAGTTATTCTTGATACTTCAGAAATGATAAAATTATAGCAGGCTCAAAAAAAAAATAATAAGAATGGTAACTTTTTAATTATAACTATAATTATAAAAGGTCATTAAAAATAGCAATAAGATCGCTTTAGTATCCTAGATGAAAACGTGATTGTGTACTGTATCACAATTTAACTGAATTTTTTTTAAATGATACACAAAGGGACATTACAGCTTTACCTGTTAAAGAGTAACAATGAAAAAGGTGTAACAAAAAATTAATTTGAATGTACTATTCTTTGCAACCTCTCCAAGTAATTTGGCTAGTTATTGATATTCGGAAATTGGTTTTTAAATATTTAATTTGATATGAGGTCATTTGTTGAAAATTTTTTAAAATTCAAAATTTGAACTTCATTATGAAGTTATTTAATAACGAAATGATATGTAAAAAAGCTGTTTCTTAACAAATAGATGCATTTGCATATAAATCGGCTTTCTACTTATCAGTAATAATATATTTGTAAGCATTAAACAATAAGGGTTACATTATAAATATGATTGGTCTAGTAAAATTATCATGCATTTCAATCAGTGGCACTTTTGATTGGCTAACAATCAGTAAACCTGTAGGATAACAGAACTAGTTATTTTTTAATAGAAAACTAATTTAAAATTATTATTACATATTGGTCACCTCACATTTTTTAGACATATCTTACTTTTGATGAACGCAGATGATATAGCTATATATGCTGCAATCATTGATGACGATCAGTTTAAGTTAAACATAGGGAAACAATGATAACTGTTTGGAAATCAACACCCTTGAAACTGCTGTTCTTTCCTTTCCAGAAAGGTCATATAATCAAAAAGAATGACTAAAGAAAACCACAAAATCCAATTTGCCTAGGTAGTACATTTTTAAAAGTCTGCCAAGCAGACTCATTTAGACCTGAAGCGTATTTATTAAAAAATAAATTGGATTATTGAGAGACTAAGGTTCAGTTTTTCAGCTAAATTTCCTGAAAACTTTGCTGCTTCAATTAGGAAATATGCCAGCCAGATAGAGACAGGGAATCAAAATTTAAAAGTCAAATTTTATTCAAGGGCATACAACTGGCGATATAAAATGCTCAGGAAACTATAATATACCTTTTGTCTATGGATTTTCAAAACGCCTTTATTTTCAATGCATTTATTCAAATTTACAACAGAATCTTGCAACCTTGTTGAGTTTAATAAAGCTATATTATATTGAAATATTTGTTTATGTATTTCGTTTAAAATGTGTGATTTGACCAAGGTTATTTGAGTCATTCAATTATTTCTCTCAACATACAACAACTAATGTTAGACAATCTGATATTTCCTTATGGAGTGAATTCCCAATAGTTTTCAAAATGTTTGAAAAGTTGTAAGTGCTAGGGAAGCGCCGCCTAGTGAGTAACGTTCCAACTACTTAGATGATCAAACACAGGAAACATTAATATGATAATAAATAACTGTACTTGTGAGTTGACGAAGGTTGGAAAAGGAGCCTTTGGTGCCTTAAGAGGCGAATTAATAAGAAATAGTAATTTGGAAGAAAAAAAATAAGTGGTCACTCGGCGACTTGAATGGCTATATACCAGACAAGTGCACCTGAGGTCAGACTGGGAGGTTTGGCGCCCTCTTGTAATCCAGCTACTTGGAAGTCGGGAACTGGGATGTGTTGTGGGTGCGTCAGCCATGTCCTCCGTGGTCAAAGATTCACGTGACGACCGTGCTGGCGTCACGGAGATACTGGTAGAGGCTGAATACAATCAAAGTCATCTTCGGGTTGCATAATACCGTTATTAACTGAGAGTATGATTATGCAAATATACCTTGTCATGGGTGCTCCTCCATGCCACGCAAATATAGCCCCAGTGGGGACACCGCGGTTGATGACCTTGGTTAACTCGTCTGCTGCTCACCCTCTACCTAATCTTCTCTGTGATTATGGTCGGCGGTTCCGTTCTGTGGCGTCGTCTCCGTCGTCTCTTCCTCTCCACCACATAACTCTTACTGCCGGCCTGAAGCCCACACCACTAACCAGTTCTTTTGCCTCTGCCGCGCGCTAATTCACACTTAGATTAATGAGGCCGTAAGTCTTCATATAAATTGAGCCAAATATGAAAATAAAAATTCCTCTCCCTTCCTCTTAAAAAGTATATCTATAATTGATCAAAACAATTTTTTTCTGTCTGTAGTTTTTATTGTATCTGATAATAGTAGCGCTTTTGATGTCTTAAACCTTCATCATCTTCAGACACTTAAAAAAGAGATGTTATCTCAATGGCCATTCCCTGTGAAGTAAAGACAGTTCTAAGCACTCCAACCCTCCTAAATTATAATTGCCTTTAGTCCAATGCCATTGATTATAATTTGTCTGCCAACCTATTGGGAATACCCACTATGAAACATTCCTGATAGATAGTTCTGAAAAACAGATTATTATCTATTTCCAAATAAAGGGTGTCCCAGAATTAAAGCAAGATATGGATTATAAACCCTAAAAAAAACAATTTGACAGGTGACAGTTTGGGGTTAATAAAAATGGAGCGTTACAGCATAGAACAACGTGTCTGTATTGTTGAACATTTTCTCAAAAATAATGAAAGTTGGGCGGCCACGGTTATCTATCTTCAAATATAATCCATTAAGCAACAAGGCAATAGTGTGAACAGCGTCAAGTTAGAAGTTTTTTTGAAGAAATTTGAGTGATTAGGCGATTTAATCACTATGTGCTGGGAGCACTGTGGTTCATCAGGAATACCCAAATCCAGAATTGGGAATGCCTGAATTACTCAACTTACCTGTAGAAGAGATATTATGATCATCTTCTGCTGCAGTATTCTTCCAACTAGGTCAGCCTATCCAACAGAGACTCAGCCAAGACTGTATGTGCAGTATTAACAGGGTTTTTTTTCTGGTCCGAGAAGGTTACGTCTATTTATTCTTGGTGAAGCAGTTGGCCCAACATACATCATCCGATTTTTTTTTTTTATGTCAATGTGAGTAATTGTTTTAAACAAATGAGCATAGGTTATTGTAAACTTCCAAAACACAGGAGATGCCTCAAGTAAAGAGAAACGTTTAGAAAAAACAATTTTTCATTTCAATATTCGTTGTTGTTTGTTGAATTATCACCATTTTCGTGGGTTTCAAATAAAAATAAATGAGATGTGAAAAGTTTGAACAAATAACTTTAATTTTTTGATTTGCTCTAAAATTTGAATTCATGAGTTTTTGGGGTGCTAATCAACCATGTTTTTGCTAAAAAAATTATTTCAATTTGCTTCATCAGTCTATTATCCATGAGCGTCTCTGCCTTGGCAATGAAAATATGCTATTGATTAACTTTTGCTAATTATTTTGTGATAGTATTCATAATAATAATAATATTATATCAGTTTCCTGTCTTCATAGGTTAGTTAGCATAGTACAGCAGTCATAACAAACTAATGATTGTGAGGGTTAATTCGGATTAGCGGGAATATTTATTAAAATAACATTTTCAAATTAACATCACCCCTTGGTTTTTAAAAATAAACTAAACCAATTCAATAGCACAATCGAATTTTGTTTTATTATTAATGTTATTGAAACCTGTATCAGTATTTGTTTATAATGAAGTCGTTACAAAGTGTTGTCACATAATAGACATTATTTTGGGGATTCAATATAAATTGTGCAGCAAAATTGTTCATGTTTTCATTATATTAACTTTACAACTCAAAGAGTTTAAGAGGATCAAAATATGTTAATTTTATATTGTGTACATAAAATATCAGGTGAAAATTGATTATTATTGTTTATTTAATATCAATATAATATATATATATATTGTTATGATATTAAGATGTTGTCTTTGATATAAACTCTAAATCAGCGAGCGTAAAAATGACCCGTGGTTCATGTCTATGAAAGGATGAACGTTTTTGTTGCCGTTATGCCTAATATTAATAATTATCAAATAAATAATATCAAAAATTAAATATAAATATTGTAATATTGGATTTGTTAACTTCAAAACAAGAAAAGTTAATAATATCCGAGACCACTGGCAGTTAAAAGGTATATGAAGGCGAGCCAGGGAGAAGACCGCTTCTCATTCACTAGGACCCACCGACGAGACAAGGTGGGCTTGTCTGGTACGATTGTCGGAGGAGACACGAGGCAACACCAGAACCACACAGATGACGAGATATGGCAACCACGCTCTTAGAACAAAGAACGAGTGAAACGAACAGCAAAGGACGCACAACTTAGAAAAACTGGCCAGTCACGATTATAGTAAGGTACATTTTAACTTTAGTTTTTAACAGTGTAATTTTATCACATACGTGCTTATATGTGAATAATTAAATGAATCAATTTTCCTTTTGCCAGAATTCTTTTTTATATTAACAGAACCTCTATACAACCTCGTATTAATAAAAAATATAAACAATAAAGATAATAAAAACGTAATAATATATTTCTATCTATCTATATTTTTCCAGTGAATCGGTTAATACCCAGTTTTAGATCTTAAAAAATAAGATCTTTTTCACTATACTTTTGGTGTTCCTGTATTTACTTCATTTTTATAATAAATATATTGTATTACTTGAAAATAAAATTGACTATGATAATGGTGTTTAATAAACCTTGAATGTTTATCGAACAGGCAATTTTTTAATTTTGATAAATAACCAAATATTCTATCACTGTAGTGGAGTCTATAAAAAAATTAATGAGTTTTTTTTTAAAGAATCAAACATTTAGTCTATCCAACCAAAAATCTTTTTATTAGCGATTTCGACTGGGTCGAAGCATTCATAGCATAGATTCATTAAAAAAATTCTCCTTGACCAGCACCTAACACATAAAATACTATAGCTTTAGTTTAAGTTTCACCATCAATTACCAACCTACCTTATTTTAGTAATAGCACCTCAAATTTAATTAGTTCAAGAGCTTTGGTTTAAATGGTTCACAACAGTATAATCAAATTTCAACTTAGCAATGAGCACTGTACGCGTACGTACATGTAGAATTTATGTATCATATACAAATTCTCTTCAAAGCTGGTTGATCACTGAAAGTTCACCATCAGTGATCAAAAGTTGACAAAACTAACCTCGTCAGCACTGGAGGGGCTTAGTTCTTGAAAAGACTACACACATAAATTTCCAAGTTCTTTGGGAGGTTGATGATATGCATGAGTGAATTATATTTTTAAGAGCTGCTAGATCCATTGTGAGGAAAGGGAGTGGTCCTTGAGACTTATGACATGCCTATTAACCACCTCCTCAATAAATAATGACGGAATTATACAATATGATAATCTAGATAGATAGTGCCTGTGCTGTGTCGATTTGAGTATAAAACATATTGTCTCTAAATGTTAAATATATAACAGAGGTTTAAAGGCCATAATTTATAATAAACAATTAATAAAAAAGCAAATTACAGTATATTACTTGAGGATAATTCTTTACAGTCCTTTCCCATAATTTCATCAAATTAATTTCTTAAAACCAACAGAGGCTTAAATAGGTAACCATGAGTGTTACGTTTCATTTTTAAATTATACAGTGGTAGAGCAAATTATAAAGAAATAAGACATTGGTTCATTTCTTTAAAATCTAAAAAAATTGTCCACTGCCATGCAAGTATATAATCAAAATAACACCCAGTGGTTTAAACAATTTAGGAAAATATCAGCCTTAGTAGAGACATGAGAACATACAGAGAATGTTACTTTTACAAATTTGCTTTAGATTCACATTTAGTGGACACAAAATTAATATAAAGTATTTAATTTTGTGTTATTTCTTTCCAATAAACAACAAACCCATACAACTTTAAACATGTCAATTTCTATTGTTATCGTATGGAGTGAAATAATCAATTAATAATTAAACAAAAATAAGTAATAATATCTGAAATAAAATTCATTGGTATTCGCTAAACTATGCAAATATAATTAATTCAATACTAATAGTAAAAATTATAATTAATAATATAATAACAGCCTTTAGCATATATCGCAGAAGATATCAGTCGATTAAAAACATGATAATAAATAACCATATAGATAGTAATGACAATAGACAGAAAGTTATTGACAAAAGAGTGTTATTGCAATAGGCACCAATGTCAGTTCAACTCGATGACAATAATCCTTCATTGTACCTATTAAAAAACAAGTTTACTAGCAAATAAATAAAGGAAATGAAAATACAGTTGATAGCTGCTGTTCATCTAGTTAATACGTACGATTGCTAAAATGAACTAATTACGTTTATGCGAAAATTATAATAACGAGGAAGACAAGGTGAGTGTAAGCAGCGCTACAATAATAATTAAAAAAAAAAGGCAGTAGAAGATACAAATAACAACAGAGCATAATAAAATGCAGCTAGCGGCATTAGAAAAAGTATACAAACCAATAATTAAAAAGCACTGGCTCTCGTGAATGTTATAATCAGTTATTTAATTAGATCTATTACAACATTGGCGATAACTTATAAAAAATATATATATATTTATGTATGTATATATATCACATAATTTTCAGTTATTTATATCAAATTTATGCATATTGTAAGGTCGCATCTATTATATATCTTGCCCCATGCCTGTAGAAGAGAAAGTACTGGTGCGGAGCAGACAAATAATAGAAAAGACCCATATCATAGTTGTTATACACAATATAATACAAATACTTCTTGCAGGCACAATTGTACCTCATCCTAACAACTTTTTCTTTTATTTTTTAAAATATAATTACCCTATAAAATATATTAATGAGCTTTGTTCGCATAATTTTTTATAAAATAAATAAAAGGCTATTCGAATCTAAAGGGGTGAAATTACTGTCCTAGCTATGGAGTACATTACAAATTATTTTATGAAAAATTAAAAATAAATATAAGAAAAGGAACAAAGAACCGATACAGACTAAAGATAAAGACTCAACATCGGTAATATAAAATATAATGGAATATTTTAAAACATAAATACAATGACTAAAATAATAATAACAGACGTGCGACAGAGTCTTTACCCTTATATATTGTAATAATGTTAAATATATATTGCTGTAACTATGGTACTCTCACATATCATTACATTTGTATACTAAAACATACATAAGTCTTTCTAAATCTCGGGGCTGCCAAATGATAGTAATAAGGACATAACAAAATCCTAAAGGCCGAACCTAGTTTTTAAACAGAATTATTATTAAACTTTAATCGATGACTGATCTTATCAGAATCAAGCATCGATCGAAGCACAATTACATACAATAACTACTAACCATATTGTGACATTTATCACTTAACTATTATTATTACCTCATTATCAAAAATAACTTTGACAAAAACAAGTATTTTTTTTCTATCCTATTAACAATTCGAAGTAATATCAACAAGAAGAGCGCTCATTGGCAGCGCGAGTTCAAAATAAATGATAACATTGTGGAATGTATCGACAATAACAGACATTCAGTCACATACCCTACAGTATCTCAAACAACACTTGATAACATATTAAATATATAAAAGATACAAATGATAGATACAACTATTTTGTGGATCGAGGGAGGGGAGGGGGGTGTGACTAACTGGTTGTCTGTAGCGGTGGAGATAGCGGTGAGTGGGAGGTGAGTACTTGTGTCCCGCAGCCCGTTGGCTGCTGTTGTCGCGTCAGCTTCCCGGTGTGCAGCGCCTCTTCGATTAGCATAGAGATCTTATCCTTATCAGCCTATGGCAAGTTCATTATTAATTAAAAATTTTTCACTATAATTATAAATATGCATGTTTTTTATATAAGTGCAAAACCATCATTAATATTATGAACAAAAATACTTCACAAGAGTAATAAATTATATTTTAATTTAAACCAAGGCTCAAAACATTTACAAATGTTGTACAAAACAAAGAGTTGTTTTTAAAAGTACAGAGGAAAACTGAACCATGTGCCTACTCAGGGGTCCTACAGGAAATGGAGGGGGTAAGACATTTTTTTCTATTGACAATAGGAAGCCAAAGAAAGACAGACTTGTTTAGAAGGAGATAACTTGGGACTCTTTGAAGAATATGTTTAGGAGGAGATAACTTGGGACTCTATGAAGAATATGTTTAGGAGGAGATAACTTGGGACTCTTTGAAGAATATGTTTAGGCGGAGATAACTTGGGACTCTTTGAAGAATATGTTTAGGAGGAGATAACTTGGGACTCTTTGAAGAATATGTTTAGGCGGAGATAACTTGGGACTCTTTGAAGAATATGTTTAGGAGATAACTTGGGACTCTTTGAAGAATATGTTTAGGAGATAACTTGGGACTCATTGAAGAATATGTTGCAGCAATTCCATGTATTATTAGATGCCTTACCTCTTTATATGAACCGGGATTATACATTAAGAAAAAAAAAGTAGATCACACACTCTCCTGATTGGCAACATCATTAGCACTTGATAATGGCAGTGCGATCAGTTGAAAGAACTAGTTTATATAATAAATTACTGATTTGTTGCTAGATAGTGCTGTTGATGAATAATAATAACTCACAACCATCACACACATCCTAAATTAAGAAAGTTTAACTTTTAATGGGTTCAAATGAATTAATTATGTAACGTTAGCAAATCAATTAGTTTTAAATCAAAGTCAATTATAAAAATACACAGATTTGCCATAAAAAAAACACCAACTAATAAATTAACACATTATTTAATGTGTGTGGTTAATAATTTGTAAAATATATACACTTTTTAAAAAAATAAGGACTTTTTTCGAATATTACTTCTTACTATTACATGAATATCATTCAATAAGAGGAATATATAATAAAGATTACTTGTACTCTTATGGAGCTTAACTTAATTACAATTAATAACTGTAGTTAATATATTCTGATACATAAAAAGAAGAAATTGTTACACTAAGTAATACCTCGTTAATGAACCCAAAGTGGACAAGCTCCTGAGCAAGAACAAGCGAATTGTCAAAGTCAGAGACATGACAAGTCAGCTGGCGGTTCATCTTGTCATCCATCCGCAGCAATATTGTCATCTGTAAGCAGTAGTCATTGCTCATTAATAAAATTTGTACAACTAACAACAAATCACCAACAATTCTGGGGATAAAGACTACCTGGACAACAGACTCAAATCCCAGTTTAATGTACATTAATAAAATTAACTGTGGTTTGAGCTAAAGAAATTATAATCATTAAGTTAATAATTGCTGCTTGTGGCCAGTAATCTCATTTAGTTTTAAGAATTATTAGCAAAAGAAAAAAGAAAATGACTGGCTGGAACACCCACCCTGATCTCTAGACTAGCGATCATTCAAATTGAGCTATCTTTATCACAAAGTTTGCCCAGCCAAGCCAAAATCTAATCTCTTTGGAAATTAAATGAAGGCCTAACCTCTGTCAAAAGATGTGCCGCAGACTTACTAACCAATAAATCCTGAGAGGATTCCTTCGGCTTGATATTGCACATCATGTTAACGACGCGACGAGCTTCAATGTCAACCGGCTCTGGACTTGCTGACTTAACAGACTCGCTGGTGACCTCTGCAGGACTGGCTGGCCGCTTGGGCTTTAATGGCACCTGTTGCCGCGACTTGTAAGCTGTCAGAGGGTAGATACCAAACCTGTAACATCACTCATAGTCACATTATATGTCAAAGGAAAGTCATTATCCATCTAATTTAAGATGATATAAGTGGTTCAGTGGAATTCTTTTCCTATAACTCCGTAATAAAAAGTGTCTCTCTTTTGTAGTAATAATCTCCAAGGATTCTAGTAATACTTACTTAACGTCCTCTACAAATTTTTCCAGCTTATCAGTGACTGAAGTGTCTGCCATAGTGAAAACAATTACTTCTTTTTCGGGATGCCTGATCTCTGCAAGTACTGCATCGTTAGCAGGGATTCGCTGCACCACTTCATCGGTTATTGTTTCAGCTGTATTCACTAAACCAAAGATAAATTCATTTAAAACATACTGCCGAGCATTAAATAAAAAAAAGAATTTAATTTCATTGAGAAAAAAAAACCCATGAATATGTCATTATTTATTTATTTTGTTCAAAGCCTGTACCCTGTAAGGTCATTTATGACAACTGATATAGAAAGAAATAACATAACTTTTAGCTTAGAAACACTACATATACAACCTTTCATGCTTAAGGTTATATGTCAAGAAGCTGTTAATATGTTCACATGTTTATGCAACCGAAACATTATAAAAAAAAGTAGGTGTAATTATAATTAATGAACCTGACAAAGATGCTCCAAGTCTGAGAATTATTCCTAATCATAAAGTGCTGTGTTATACATCTAAGATAACTGCATTTTGATAGAGAATTAAAAATTTTGGCTATTCAATATTGAACACATTTTTTTTTTTGCATTAATTAACAAATAAACAACTGACAAAAACTATAATAAAATTGATACTATATTATTTCCATATGAGTTTTATATTAAAGTTGTAATCAAACATAAATTTTACATCATGTATATATTATATTAAAATACTTTATAAGACAGTTTTTTTAACAGCTGACAAACAGTAAAGCCCTTAAAAACATACCCATAATGCTGTGGAATTTCAAGCCTAAATGTATTGAGTGTAACATTAGATAAGAAGTAAATAAATTACCGGAAGCATTAACCCAGGCATCTGCAGCCAATAGCTTGAGTGAGTGTACCTCGAAGAGAAGTGGATGAAAGAGGAGCTCTCTGGCCGACGGTCTGTTCTCTCCGTCCTGCGCCAGGCACTTACTGATCAGGTCTTTCTGCTGCGGATCATCCAACGAGTCTATCGTCCTTTTGATGTGCTCCTCAGTGACCAGCGTACCGGAGTCGCCGTTCCCTTGGATTTCCAGGGCAGCCATCTCCAATGCGCACATCCCGAACGAGTACATGTCCACAGCCGGAGACAGATTCGCTAAAAATATTCCTTAAAAATAGATCTGAGCGAATTTTGTTTTGCTACTATTGTAATGTAAATGATTAATCTACAGATGTATGCCACACTAAAGGGGACAATTGATTCCTACCTCCATAATCAGGTGCGATAAAGTGCATGTTCTTCATGTTTTCTCTGCAAGTCTTGACATGATGGTGGATGGTATCTGGAGCGACTAAATAAAAAAAAGAAAGAAAAAAAAAGAAAACTGTTAAAAGATTGTGAATTGGAAAGCTTTACAACAATATATTTGAAGATTAAATGATAGTAGAAGATAAAAGTGGAGGGAGAGGCGATGACACGGAAGGGTCGCAAGCCCCCCACATCTCGAGTCCCTATCCCCTTAGCCCAACGCCTACCCGATATGTCGCACGAACAGCTGGCAAGGCCCCCCCCACCGAATCATCGCCACACCTCCTAAATCCTACACGTCAAAGGTATAAAGACATAACTTTTATAACAAATAACTTAACTAAAAATAATTAAACACATATGATTATCTCACTCCTCGTACCTACCATGGTTCCTCTCAAGCTATAAATTGAAATTATTAAAATAAAAAATTGTAAAAATTACAATTTAAAAAAAATAATAGAAATAAATGGGAAGTGAGATATAAATAAATAGAAGAGTAGAAGATTTACCGAAATTTAATTGTCATTTTTTCGATTGTATTGAGCTCAGTTGTTTGTTTTTTTTACCTGATCCAATTTTCACGAGCCCATTGTGCTGTATAAATATGGTATCGCATGTGAGGTTTCCATGGATGATTGGCGGCGAGCACGAATGCAAGTAACTGTAAAATAGAAATGATCAAATTGGTATACCGCAATCTCCCAAATCCATGGTGTGTGAGGTGGACTGTGATTTGACGCTGGATATCAATGGTGCGTAGCATTGCCCGCGCTAGCACGCTCCCCCTGTTTGCTCAAACGTAGCAACAACCAACACATAATACACACACATACCATAAACAATACAGAGACCCTTCCTTCTCTCTTTGTATCTCTCTTTTCTCCATCTCTTCATTAGTCTGGCTAGAGAAGACAACAGACACATTATTATTGAGGCAATAATGTTTCTTTGTTTTGATATTATTTGTGTTTACTTTATCTAGTTGTCACTAACTCAGTTGCCATTAATAACATATTTCTACATCAATTGTTTTTGACTCAGTCGTCTGACAGAAGTTCCATGAGCCACGTTGAGGAGTACCTGAATCAAACATTAAAATAACTAAATGACCATTAATACCTACCTGAAAACATTACTTTTGGACTACAATCATTCAATGATTAATAAATAGATATTTCAAAATTTAGAATATTGAATAATAATAATCTTTCATATTGATTTAACTTCTTGACAAATATTAACAATACGGGTGGATATATTTGTGGGGTATCACCTTAGACTGATGAAAAGAAATATGCTAGATTTTTATCATTTATTTTTGGACAATGTTTTGATATCAATCAATATGGTCCGAGAATAAAAGCAAGTTATAAACACAGATTGGTAGAATGAGTTGTGTTGAACAGTTTACCTCTTGTTGTCATCCTCAGATCATTGCATATTAAAACACGGTACATAAAAAATAAATTTAATGAAAATCTAAAATAAATTTTTTTTTTATCCCAACAAACAAATCAACTCATAACTAGTATCATGGCTAAATATGAACTCTCACAGTTATAGAAACAAAAGTGAACAAGCAAATTAACTTCAAATGAGTCGATTAAAATCCCAACAAACTGCAAATACTAATAAGTAAAATATCTGAGTGCATATGTAAACAAAGTTCGGAATAAGCTATACATTTTATAAATATGTTCATTAAATTTTTAACTGTTCATTTAATTAACAATTGGTAATTGCTATTGTATTTTTCTATACAAGGCAGATTACATACAATAAATTACAAACTGCTAATAATTAGAAAAAAGATAATAGGATTAACAATCTGGTCAAAATAAAAAAAAAAGCTCCTCACACTTAATGGTTGATCCACAGTGGTGTAATGTTGGTTGTGCGAAAGGAAATTCTGCTATAAAAACTATTTACCATCTTCCAAAGCTATCGGTGGGTAAACGAAATATTAACAATATTTCAAGGGCAAATAGTCTCATAAATATACTCATATAGACAAACAAAACTGATTATCTTGTTTAGAGAAAAAAAAGTTTGCATTTTAAAACTATTCTTAGCAGCAATGGTGAATAACATTAACTGGTATAGTTATGCGAAGTGTAGTACACAACATGTATTATAGTGTGCATATCGATGTCACAAAGTTTGTGGATAAATCTTGTCACCATGCCAAAAATAATTTGAAAAGCTACTTACTATCTTTTCTTTATCATAATATGAATGAAAATTATTATCCCTTATTCTTTGTACCTGATGATAAACTCTTCACATTTCCTTTTGCACTCCAATACATTTAAAACGAATATATGTAAAGAAAACTAAGCCTGGTAGACATCGACAGGTTATGGTGATATAGATTTCCAAGCCTTATTTATTGATTAACAACTTACAATTCTCAATAAGACTAACAAGACATTAAGCCTTTTAGAAATAATCCTGGAATAGACCGATTACCCTGATTAGAGAAATATTATTCTCGTCGTATTTATTAGTGTCAGTACTGTAGGATGGACTGGTGAAGAACGATCTACATCATTCCTTGAAGCTCAGCCCAGTAATTCAGTAGTTGTGGCACTACAAATTCACCAACAAAATCATTACATTCAATGTTGGCTCATTCTGTTGGAAGAATATTTCTCTAATCGGACAAGTTGCTGATTTCAAGCATATCACAATAGGATTAAGCGTCTTTTTGCCATACAGAAAAATGTGTTGTTAAACCAATAAGCAAGAAGCTTTTTGCTGTGACACGCATATCTATATAATTATTCCTAATGTAACCATTATCAACTGCAACATACAGAACCTCACAAGGCAGAAAACTTGTATCAGTTAATCATAAGTAATATATACTATTCTCACACAGGCAGAAGTTTACTTAAATTTATTATTGGCAATAGAGCCAAGGCAGTCAGTTCATACTTCAAGATGAGCCTTCCCTAGTGCACAGTGCATGCGTGAATGCCTTCAACACAGCCACCACATCCCTAACATTCCCCTAAATAGACTTTTGACGAATACAGACAATTTTTATTGTTAGCTACAGTGCTTACAATTGAAAATTTCAAAAACAAGAGATCACTTAGTTATATATCAATTCCCTTGATAACAGAGATGAAGGTTATTATTGATATCTCATTACATCTCCCCAGAGATCGAACAACTTAACAAAATCTGATTCCAGGCTCAATTTTCAATACTTAATATTACTAATATAACATATAAAAAAACAAAACAATCACAGCAAATATCAATATGAATTTTATAATATAATATGAAATAAAGTAGAAATCTCAATTTTTCCTCTATTCTCTTTCAGATGTTTGGTTTATATTGAATCTAATTTTAAATCAGCTTTAATTAATTAAATTTCAAAGTAACTTACTATTAAATACAGCATTTTCAATGATAAATATTTATAGAAAAAGGTACTTAGGCATTATATAGCAACATCATTTAGACAACCTACCTTAAAACAAACTCTTGCCATGTTTTTTATCAGGGTAACAATATTGCACCCTCAATTACACAAAAAAACTACAGCTTTAATTGTTTTTTCTATTGGTTAGTACAATGATGGGGCGGTTTAATACTTAAGTACAAAAAAAAAAAAAAAAAAAAAAAAAGAATGTGAAGCACTTAACAGGAATAATATTATAAATAATAATACAAGATTTTGGTCAATTGTCAAGAGACATTTTATACTAGCCATAAAATGTTGCTCTTGTTTTTTTTTGGAGGGGGGGGGGATAAATGAGAGATGCCTACTTTCTTTCTATAAATGTTTCATTAAAATAGTGATATGGAAATGAATCAAGCAAAATTAATTTAACTTATCAATACCACAACATGAAGACTAGAGGACTAGAGCAAATCATTATATATGTTAGTTACTAAATATAAAGTACCAGATTATAAATGAAAACTACTCACTTGAGAGCTGATAAGATTTGGGTGCACCACCTCTTCCATGCCTGGAGTGGAAGCTTCTTCACGTTGCGCTTAGTACGTTTTAGGAATTGCTTCAACGACCCTGATGACATGTATTCCGTGATGAATATCACCTAGACAGCATTAGTTAGCTAATATCACTCTTTCAGATCATCTACTTTAGCTGTGGAAAACAAATAAATAAAAATAAATAAATAAGATAGATTTGAAATATCGGGTATACCCTTGGTTTTTCATTGTGTGTGTCTGTCCAATATTTATGAAACTTTACAATGTTAGGATGCTCCAGCTGAGTTAGATTTTCAAAAACCTGCTGAATTTTTTCTTCCTGCGCCTTGAAATTTTTTCTCTCTGAAAATTGTACCTCATTCCAGACTACCTAAAACACAATTTGAATTTTAGATTCACAAATCTCAAGAGCCTATAAATACAATGAATTTTTATTTATACAGGGTGGTTTCAACAGATTTTAAATGGTAACATCTCTGCAACCAGAATGGAATCTTAACCGCTTGTCATGGATTTGATAAATGACAAATCTCGCAACACCAGCTACTATATGTTCAGCTCAGGAGGGTTAATGCTCAAGTGGAGCGTTTGTCATTGATTCCCTGAAACCAAAGACAATATTTATGTAAGGGTAAAAACCCAATGGGATTACACACTTTAAAGGAAAGGTCCTTAGATGAATTCAAGAGTTTTCAGCTTAACCATATTTTTTCATGGGAGAGATTTCTACTTATTGCAGGCACCTAGAATGAACTTGATCTGGATAGGATGAAAACTCTTTTTTGAATTATATACTAACTGTGGTAAAGCTGAAGGAGGTGTTTTAGCTTAGTCGCCAACAAAATGTTACTTAACAAACGCTTGTCTCTCCAATGAGTTTTCCGGCCTCCTAGAGGCCATCTGACTTGTGGACGAGTGTCCAATCTGATTCAGCTCCATGATCGGGACTGGAGATTCATTTGAAGATGGCTTCTAGAAGCTGAAAGTGCTCATAGAAAAGAATAATGTTTGTTGATTGATTATACTGATAATTGGATGATAGGGTAGAGGTTTTAAGCCCTAATCTACTTATTTAGCGAATATAGTACACTAGCCTAATATGTGGTATGCTAAAGCATAGTAATATTACTTTACTAGATAAACTGTTTCTTTTGTAAGGCCTATTCTTAAAAGTAAATAGATGGTTTAAAGAAAGTTTGGTACCATATATAAAAAAAACAAAAGGCCTATCCCTTGAGACTCAGCAATTATAAGGTGGACACCCTACCTCAAATCCTTCTTCAGTGTCCATGGCGAGGTAGGCACAGTCGATTCCTGGAACATCTCGCTGTTCCACCTGCAACCAAACAAAAAACCATTAACAATATTCATTCTTCAAGGCAATTTACAAATTTGAAATGTTAGGAACCTCAGGCAATACTTGCGGGATCTAAAATTTATTGAAATTTACAAAAAAAAATGAATGGTTACATGGAATGGAGAAGCGGAATACACAACAGGAATGTAGGATTGGAAATACGATTATACAAAGCAATAATGCTTGCTGCTTTGTCATGAATAAACGAACATGATCATCATTCGCCAACTACATCAAAATGTACGCACGCTGGAAATGGTCTATAGTGTAGACGCTATTGCGGAATAGTAAAAACCTAAAAGAGTCATTAGTGCCGCAGATGGGATAACATTTATTGACATTTACGTTGTGCAATGAATGAAGGCCCCGGTTCAAACGTGCGTTAATGTTCATATCCATCCATTCCACAATACTACCAGTGAGCCTCTCCATTTATTTAATGACTTGTTATTATTGTATTAATAGTTTAGTAAAACATAAATATGAACTTAAGTAACAAATATATCATTTTTATTAAACGTAATTAATATGAACTGTTTTGTCGATTCAAATAAAAAGTGGGAGTAAAACAATACAAAAACAAAATAACGCTCGGGATGAAATGCCATCGATGCTTTGATATTAGCGTTGTTGATGTGAAGAGAAAAAGCCAAAGGACTGCAGACGTAAGTAAACAACGAACAAATGAGTTCATACGATAAAAAAAATTTGCTATGAAAAACATCTCTGTTTTCAAATAAACCAACAACGAATGGATCGTACGCGTTGTATTTTTGATTACGTTGTCGGCAAACAGGTCGACATCAATTAGCCAATACGTGCACATCAATTTTTATTATTGTAGATGCAACTTTAGCAGCCAGACTGAGCAATATTATTCCTTAAATGTGTGCGGCAGTTGTAAGTATTTTTATAACTATACGAAGCTTGTTATTGCCCTTGACTGTCGAGCCTACGCCGCACAAAGTACACCTTAAATACCTGGGGATTGCGCCAAATTTCAATTTGTGAGCGAGCCAAGCCAGTTTAGAAGCCCATTTCATTTGCTAACTTGTATGAGAAATACTTGCATTTCAATTCATATTAAAGCGAGAAAACACAGTTAGTTTTAGTCACACTGCCTGATATTATTTTATTTTCGCCGACCTTTAGTGTCTTGTTATAAGTGAGATAACAGATAAATTTTGAAACCACCCACCGAGGTATATGCGTGACATCTACCCCCATCTACCCTTGAACCCTACAGCGGCGCCTTTCCGAGGTCGCTAATTATGTCAGCGACGTCTGCCCATCTCGCTAATAAATCCAAACACTTCCTCTGCAATGATCACAACCCGATTCGCTCTCGAAAACACATGCAAATTTCCCCGACGGTGAATGATCAGGGCGATGGATACACCCTCACGTCGGAATTTGACCAAATATCTGTGCAAACTATCTGGTACTAGAGCATTCAGCGTTGATTCGCATACGATAGGGAGAAACACCCCCCCCCCCTTCCACCGAACGAATTGTTATTACATGTCAGTGCCTGTCTTTAGGCCTCTCGAAGCTACTAGTACATTTGTTGCCCGTCTTATTTTTACTAGTTTCGGCGAGGTGGTGGAATTGAAGATGGTGGGGAATAAGGTCTTAATAATTGACACTATCATTCGGTTTGAAACCAACGAGCCGGAAGAATGCACTGGTCATCAACTAAACGGAACATTGAGTTCGAAATCCCAGTGAAATGACTTGCTACGTTTCGTATATAGCTACGTTGTCCATAGCACAAGTAAAGGCGAAAACCCGTTGCTTGGTGTGCCGTCGGTGAGTGAGTTCATCCGCCGGAGACACATTAAGTTTTTTGACTCGTTGCAGCACCTGACAAACCCAGTGTTTAACACTACGACCCCACCACCCTTCCCGCATCGATGGCAACAGAAAAAATAGGTTAAGAATTAGTAAGTTAGTTTTAAGTTTGATCAAAAAGGTGAGCCTCATCACCTTTATTAGAGTCAGTTCAGTCCAGTCCAGTCACGTATAATGTATATCATTATACTTGTTTATTCATTATATAATTTTTATAAAATAACAAAACCTGTATATAATGTAGCGATGCTACAGGAAATACAAAAATAATTTGTAAATTATTCGCCTGAGGATCTATAATTATCTGTAAATTTAAAGGAGCTATGAAAGAAAAAAAAAAGGAATAAATAGGCACAAGTAAGCTTTTCTACAAGATAGAAATTTATCACATATGGGTGATTGTTGAAAATGTTATTTTGGATTCACTTGTCATAATACAAACGTCTATTTTTCTTCATTGGTATTCAATAGCCACAACCAATGATATTATTCTCTTATATTTTAGTGTTAGTTTACTGATTGTATTCTCTAGTTCCATGGAACTAATATGTATACTGTGACGGACTCATTGTATTAAGTAGCCATTATTATTATTTTCTCTTTCCTCTTTGCTTTCTCTGGCCTTTGCGTACCGTGCATTAGGCCATGGTTAGTTTTCTGCTTGCCTGACCTGAGTTGCGATCTGCAGACCCGTTAGTCGCCAGACAGAATCAATTATTCTCATTTCCTAGCTGACGTTGCAGTGCAGCCTAATGCACCTTGCCCAGGACAAGGGTAGCCCCGCCGGCCGATCGATCGAGATGCGCATACCCGCCACCGGAGTGCGCTGAGGTAGCCCCAGAAAATCGTTAGCTGCCCGGGGGCCCGCCCATCTAGCACTCTAGAAGCCGTCTCCTTATCGATATCTCTATCCATGCCCTATGCAACTATGTCTGGCTCCTTTATCCTGTCTGGGGGCGTTCCCTATCTGCGGGGGCCATGCACGCCATGGGTGAAGTCATCTTTCATTTAATCAAATTTACTACACACCATTACTTGATACGAGCTACTTAAGATTCATCCAACCTCCTACATTAAGATGGAATAATATTCCTCATATAATCTTATTGGAATAATTATAGTTTAGACTGTTGGGTAATAAGCAATTGTTAGAGAAAGGATAAGTTATAATATTCAACCGAGACTCTGGAAGGAAAAAACATCATCAGGCAAATAACTTCACAAGTCTCATATACACAACAGCGGTAATTGTTTTTCATGAGGTCACAAGGTTACCTAACGCTTAGGTATATTGATATGGGAGAACGTTCGTATATAGAAAGATAGCGGGACCAGGAAAGCAATTAGGAAAAATGCATTGCTCGTCAGCTAAACGGAAAATTCCGTGATAAGCTTGGCGAGTACGAAATCGAGAAAAGAAAAACTAGCAACGGGAAGTGGTTAGATATTTCATGAATGGAATGTTAAGATCACAGCGTAGGGTACGGCTGACGATAAAGAATGTGGCGTTGGACATGACGGGAAGGAGATGTGGCACGGAACATACAATGTAGAACTACTTAAATACATTTTTTTTTTAAGTTTGTACAGTATGACTAGCGTGGCTTATAAACTTGAAAGAAGAGAAGCCCAAGTGGTTGGTAATGCTACTTTTGTTTGATAGGAAAATGGTCGCCTCCGAGGGCATCCACAAAAGGCTGCCATGTTCCTATAGCAGCGATTTCAGGTA
Organism: Acanthosoma haemorrhoidale; assembly: GCA_930367205.1. NCBI lineage: Eukaryota > Metazoa > Arthropoda > Insecta > Hemiptera > Acanthosomatidae > Acanthosoma > Acanthosoma haemorrhoidale. Next base: position 19,505,533 of record OV884014.1, on the reverse strand, counting down.
GAAGTCGAGAATAGACTCTCTTCTCTGCTGACCGCTCAGCACTCAGGCCAAGTATAGCACCGCGCATATTTGAAAATGGACTTGCTTCCTTCGGACTCAACGAAAATAAATATATGAATGATGAATGGATTGAACAAGGAGAGAAAGATGTTAGATTTCCATTAAATTTGTTATACTGAGGTGTCAATAACAGGTTTTAGTAATGTGAGACGGAATACGTTGGCTACTTATCATATATCTAACTACTTCCATCATACAGTCATCTCACTACTGGGACCTAATGCAGGCTTGCATACTATTTCAAAACGTTGGACATGTAAATGTTAAGTCTCAACAAATAATCCAATCTTAGCAAAGTTTACGGCTATCAATGAACCCCCACTTTTATAAATAATTGAGAACGAAAAATAGAAATGGTTAGGGTTACTTAATAAAGATCATTTTGTTTATTTCAATGAAGTCGCCCAGCTCAGGCGTTTCTTATAGTAAGGTTACAGATATAGTTATGATTAAAAGTTGTTTATTGATTAGCTTATTAATTGTTTATATGCCGCCAGTGGACTGTCTCCACCTGGCAGACCCGACCGGCCCCTTCCTGACCCCGGGCAAGTGCCTGAACGGCCCTCTACCACCAATTTGGCTTGCCTATCAGTTGTCAGCTATTAGGCACCTACGAGAGCCAAGCCCATAAACAGAATACCTTAAGCGTGACAGCTGATTAAAGACTGCATTGGCAAGACAACTGCCTGCTATTTCAAGCTAGGCGAGGCAGTATCTTTCCTCTACAGTAGCGTACTCAGCGAAGGCAAGGCGCATAAATACACGCTGGTAATATTTATCTACCTCACTGTTTCATCGTAGCGCAACAACTTCAGTTCCGATGCCAACTAAAGTGGACGTCTAACAATAGTAACCGTTTCCAAATCGCCTTTTGAATAATCAGTGCCCATTTTCCGGTAGAGGATTGTCCGATATTTCATGTTATAAAAAAATCAAACAATACTTTTAGACACGAGGAAAAGTGTTTCGCCACACAAATGCGAATATCTTATCGTATAACACCAAATAATCATTAGCGAAAACATACTTTTAATTACTTTAATCACACGATTGCTTTAAAATGATCACTTAATATAGTCTTATAATTATTGGTTTAGACATATTTAAATGAAAGTTTCGAATTTTTAGCCGTTTGAAATGAATTTATTTATCGATTGAGTCTGAACAATTATCGGTGATCTATACAGTTGGTGAGAGCCCGAAGCTGAGTGAACTTGGGCAGCGGCGCAGCTAGGATGAATATCTTTATGAAGATATAATAATGAAACGTACACATATATTAATGTTAATAAATGTATCGAAACCATTGATTGTATGTTACCACTGTATATATAGACGCTTGACTTGAATTTGTTATTATCACCATATCTTAAACATACAGGCAGACCTATGAAAGCTGAACGCCCCGTGCATGAATAAAAGTAGACCCTTTCACATTGCTCTGGACATGTAGGCGCTTGGCTATATTTGAAGATGGAGGGTGTGGGTGGCGGTTGTTCCATACTATGTGTACATTATTATTATACTAGTAGAATTGGGACTTGAACCCAACACCCCCAATATCTAGTCTGGGGCTCTACCAAATGGGTTACTCTGCACGAGTGGATGATCTTACCAATATGATTCCTCTTTGGCTAAGCTTTTCCCCCCCCCCTCCCTCCAAAACCCCTTTATTGATTATACAATATGTGAACAAAAAATACAATGTACAAGTTACTCCTCTTGCTGCATACGCAGATGCAGTCGAAGCAGGGTATAATTACAATTACCATTCTTTGTGAAGTTAAAAAGTCAAAATACATACATACAATACTAGGTGATGGGGCTAACCTTCGGTTTACATTGTGGGAAACTAAAACCTAAGACTAAAGCGTTCCTGCCATCGATAGGGGAACGGAGCGGGGATTATCGTGTTTTAACTCCGGGTTTGTAAAGTACTCGTACTGTAGGGAGTCGAAAAAATTTATGGCTACGTTGGATGAATTTAATGAGTTGATTTAATGAGTTGGATGAATTCATCCACCGTGGGTTAAGCTATCACTACCCAAGTGACTGTTCATGTTGGACATCATGGAGACAATATTACCTGCTACCCTAATTTAATTTTGTATGAGGCTCCTACCCCCTAGGGGTGTCCTACTCCCCATCCTGCCAGTTTCTTTTTTTTTATCGGCCAGTAAGTATTAATATTAGTGGGATTCATATCGCAGCGACACTTTTTAATTCTATTAGTTTAGCTCTGATCCAAGACTCCGCCCCTAAGGTGGTTAGGTTTAGCAGGAGCATCACTATCTGCGAACAGTACACAGAGCTGCCTGGCGCCAGTTATTTATAGCTATCTTAACTCTACCCCACCTCTGGCATTCCTTTCTTCTTATTAGGCGTCATGTCTGCTAAGCGAGCGTTACTAACTGTACATATCTGCTAAAGACAGCTGTGCGCCTTTGCATCCTTCTCCGGGTCTCCCCAATGGAGCCTATCCTTCAGTGTTCACTTGTGCGTTATCTTCCCGTAAACAAAAACCGATAACGATTCCAACATCCTTTTATTGGTGATAAATTCCAGGGAATGAAATTATTATTCATACGGACAAAAACTAACGTCTTTTGAAAGATAATCAAAATACTTCAAGTTCTTGCCACTGAAAGATATGAGTCTGTTCAGTGGGTTGAACGTTTTTTTAGGACAAATTCCAAGATATGCACGCAATTCGATCCGTTAGCACCTGCAACAGGATCTATGAAGTCAGATGGCGTATATTTCCAATGTTTAAAATGTTGCTGTAAGCAGCCCAGAGATCCAATATCATTGTCGATCCAGGTCTTCCTATACTTCCTAATTAAAAGTCACCAATGAAGAAGTAGTAATTATTTGTGCAGAGTCTATTGATGTGAGAAAATTCTAGAAGAGTCACTTAACAATTAAAGATTACTGCTAATTTTTTTTCTTGCTTAAGAAACGTGAACTGGGTTTAAATTACAACAAATTCTCTTTATTATCACACAAACTGACAATGCCCGATAGCAGAACAAGTTATCAGTATGATAAAAAAAATTTTACGTGGGAAGATAATGGGGGGAGAAGATAATACTGTTTGGGCGGGTGATGAATGAATGATGAACGTCCTTCCGCTTAGAATAGTTGACCAAAAACCTATGAGCTCACCATTCCGTTTTGTCTTTATATAAAAAATCAGAAACCCTAATGATTCCACCTGTGCCCCTTGTTGCACATATTCAACAATATCTCTTGCTCAACAATATTAACATTAACTTAATGTACGTGCACATCCTGTGACACTATATATCCCAAGATCTAACTAGGTTTTCCAATCGCGACCTCGTCGGGTGTTCAATACATCCTGGAATCTGGTCTCAAAAGAAGACCATTTCACAGAACAGAACCTCCTTTGAGCACTGTTTTTTTTTAATTGGTTTGACATCTTCTTAGCTTGACCTTTAAAAGGTGAATTGATCTTGTGACATTGGCGTTAAATGATATGAGCGAATTATTTTCTGGGATATCGGATTAAGTTGATAAAAGGGAGATGTAAGATTTTCATAAAATTTATTAATGGACGATTTGTGTCTGTCTGCCTCAGGTCCTAACTAGTATGAGATAATTATATGTTGGCAGGTAGGTAGTAATTTGGTTCTTAAATTTGTGGTAAGCAACCAAATCTTACTTCCATCCTTTGACCACCTCACACCAGGGACTCGTCAACCTTGGGTGCTAATTTACTCACATCTTGACTAATCCATAAGTTACAATACAAGGAAGGACCGCTCCCTCATTTACCCTTAGCTCTCTCTCTCTCTCTTGTTCACCAAGTATTAACTTAATGTACGTGCACATCATCCTACTGAAGTGATAAATATTTATCAGGAGGGCTATCGAATGATGCAGTATTTTGGGAACAGTTGCACCTCATGACACATGGAGTCAATAAATTCAATGTCACTGAACAGTGTTCGTGACTAATTTGAAAAAATAATCCGACAATAAATAACTCGCCTAGTCGTAGTAGATAAGTCCGCCAAAGGCTAAATAAAGTAACGAATAAAAATAAAGTCGAGCTGAACTTCCCAAAACTTTTACTGTTCAATAGAAATTTGAGTAAAACGTTAAAAAAAAATTTTGGGGGAGAAATTTATGCCGTCAATGTGATGTAATAATGTCACAGCGATCGCAAGGCAAGCAGATGTATATTTGTCACAAAGTGCAAAAGAAGATGCGCACTAACTATAAACAAAATCACGTTCCTGACCTGCCACGTGACTTTATTATTAACTACTGTCAACCATTATTCACAAGCATCCCTCTTATAAAGATATTTAACGCTGTAATATTTAAACTTTTTTTTTCTTCGTATCTCTCGAAATAATAAAAATAAGATAAGGGAAAAATGAAAAGGATACTTATCTTGGATTTGACAATAGGGGGTGTCCATAGTGAAAGGCTATTACCAATCCAAGATAAGTATCCTTTTGATTTTTCCCTTATCCTAGTTTTATTATTTTGAGATATGAAAAAAAAAAAAAAATTTAATTTAAAACTTTCTGACTCTCTTATCAACTTGGATTTTATGCTTTTACAGTCATCGGGGAAGAGAAATCAACTTTCATAAAAAAGGAAAAACCCGCGTTGTCTTTCTTAGGAAATCTTTCCACTCATGTGCAATACAGACATATTTCTTGTTCAAGTGCCAATGGTTTTCCCATTAGAATCTGAAATATATTGTTGTCTCACAATTGCTCACGTCCTTGGCAAAAAGCACACATAGAGAAAAAAATAACATTTTTAGAGGCTAAATTTGTTGGGCCATTCCCAATGCCTTTTCTCGCATCAAAGGGCTATAAATCGGGGAACGTCGATCGATCTGGCAGTGGAAGCTAAACCACTCGGTCTACAGCGAGAACTTTTGAAGGTTTCATTGGTCTTCTTATAAAAAAATAAAACTTGGAACCTGCGTATTTTCACGCTTGGGTCTGTTTTATGCCCGGGTCGAATTTCTGCAAATGCTACCTCCATAAACGTGTTACCAACTGAACGGATATAACCACTTAATAAACTAAAAGCTTAACACTTGTTTAAACGTATTATATCTACATTGAGGGACATTTGAAGGAAGTACAATTGATACGACATGAGCCTACATTCAATCGGCAAGCCCAGATGGAGATATTACAAGACAACTTCCACTATTAAGCATTAGAAAATATAACTGGTCGGAAGGTTCAATATTAATATAGTTTATATCTTGTTAGCCCCTCGAATTGACAGCAGTGTGTGTGTGCCGTTCCCAAACACACCTCTGCCATTGGATGAATTACACGCAGAGATCGACGAAAGCATAGTCTCCGTAAAGAAAAACCATCAGTGGGTTTTCGGAGCGACTTGTCGGCAGACCAACGTAAGAAGGAATAAAAACAAAAATATGTTTATTAATATTGGTAAAGTTCTGAAGTAGGACAGCGGTTCGGATGTTGGGTGAGCTCCGGGGTTGGTGCGCACTTGTAGCACACAAAATTATTTGACTGCTACTCCCCGAATTTTGGAGTCCTTTTTTTTTTTTTTATAGGTTTATTTGAGGTCTTTACATCCGATTTTGAACCTGAATACACCCAACTTAGCTTGTGACGACGGACAGCGAACCCCAAATAGGAAAAATTTTCCCATCGAAGAATCAAGAGCTGTTCCACCCTAAATTTTGAAGAACCTTTACTTGCAGGGTAAGGAAAGTTGACATTTATGTACTGTAGGTTATATCGATGCTTACGTCAAAATCGTATTAATATAATATTATTATTACATTAAAATGGTAATAAAAAACAGACCAAATACAGATCTTACCAAAAGCAACAATCTCTCTGCCCCCCCCCCCCGTCATAAGTAAGTCCCCAGCATAAGTTTTTTTCTTATTAAAAATAAAAATTATGTAATTCAATATAGATTCTATATAAATTAATCTATTTAAAATCTATCTGAATATTATATATGCTGTACATAGGATACATATTATACAATTTTTAATAATTTTACACTGTGATTTGTAATTGTTACAGAGGTTTAATGTACATTATTCATTGCCTATACATGAGCATAAGCTATGGTATGAGGCTGCTATTTTTTGGCTGATAAGATAAGGAAGGACACGATTTGAAGATCCAAAGAGGAAGGAGCCAATTGAACCAATTGAGGATTATAGTGAGCCCATCCACCCAAGCCTCACATCATCAAAAACTAACAGTTATCCTTTTCCGTTACTGGCCATTATATCAATAATGATTATTTGAGATGTGTAGTACCACTGTGTTTAGATAAACCTAATAGAAAAGAAACATTAACGTGTCAGGGGCGGGGGGTAGAACCCGGGATCATTCGATGTGTAGAGTTCAATATGAATAAGGAACACGTACTTTATAATTGTGACCATTAAGTGTGGTATGTAATCCCACTATTTTAATAACCCTGTTAGCCAAAGAAACAGAGCCAGGGCTCAAGAGATTTGTGAAATTGGCTATGCTTATATTCGGTAGGGATAGATTACCACCGGGAGGTTTTGGGTTCGAGACCTTGTCACTATATTTTTTTCTCTGGCTAATAATTATAAAGGGACATTTCTAAATTGAATGATAGAAGTTGTTTATACATAAAAAATGACCGATTATGAAAGTCTTGCCGCTGATACGCTTAGTTCAGTAATCCGTTCGTTCGTCAGTTCATTCCAATATATCCGCGCTTTGTACGAGGTTACCGGGAACTGTCAGGGACATCAACCTAAATCCGCATTCTCGGCTTCTATAAAGTTAGTCCAGTATGTGATCTATCACATAAATAGGGGGGCTGCGGCGAAAAAGTTGTGAACATGATTAGAATGGCAGATATAAGACTTTTTTCCCGAACCTCGACGAAGTCAATTGTCTGTTTCCCTGCTAGTCAGTACGTCTGCGTGTTCGACGACATAAAAATGAACCGATCAATCTGAAAATATAAAAGTATATTCAACAAATTCCAAGTTTGTGTTTTGGTTAAGATTTAATAACAGGAAGTATGCCGAAAGAAAAATAAGCGTGAAAAAATACGTCTGTATCTATTAACCGCTTCCTCTTGTCTTTCTTAACTCGGATATTAGATTTAAAGTACCGGGTTTGCTCTCAGATTTAGGTCCGATTAAAGAAAATTAAATTAAGAAAATCCCTGATCCCTAACACTCCGACTTAATCTTTACCTACCCATTGACGAATTAGGATGGCCATGTTTCCTAAGGTAATGGAGGCCCCAGTCCAGGGCTATCACCTGTCACGGGGCTGATGATCCGGGATTAACGGGAATGTGGAAGCCGTTGAAGCAGTGGTGATTCAAGAATCGGGAGGGGGGGGGGGGGTAGTAGAAAAATGTTACTAAAACACTACTACTAAGACAATGGAGCACAACAGTAGCTGGGGGTCAGTGAGCAATGTAGACATCTGAATATTAATAAATCTAGATTGGAAGGCAAGAGTTATAGAATAAATCAAATCAAAATTTCAATCTGCCTTATCGGGCAATAAGTAATTGTGACAAATATTCTTCATTCAGTATTTACAAACAGCTCAGAGATCTCCCAAATCCACATGGATGTTACTTCCCTTGCATGCGAAAGAGTCTTGGGAAGTCCCCGAGGCTCCTCCATCAGCCGCGTCACCGAATGCGAGTCAGTGCGGAGGCTGACCAAGAGCGCGAGAGCCACAGGCGCTCATTACACGATAGGAAAAACTGGCCATTTTCCCACTATCACCTATTTATAGGAGTCTAGAATAAATAGCCAACGATAAGCTACATTAGACTGACTAAATTCAAAATTGGTTGTGAATTGACTTACATATATAATACGAGGAATGAGGAAGCAATTATACATTGCTTGAATAGGCGATAGGAAGAGTTATGTACTTTTCCATTATCCAGACCACAAATGGCAGCTGATATGGTTAGCTGCAAAGGTCATCAAAGCACCATGAAATAAGGGCACATTTGTGACCTACCTCATTAGCTCAATCTCACACCCTAGCCCTCTATTATTGTACCCTTTCTTACACCTTCCCCTCATAAGTAAGTAGGGCATACAAGTTTATCTGTACAAACTACTAGTAGTAATCCCCTTTAACAGTCCCACTGCCTTCTAGTCTGTCCAATAACCTCCAGCCAATTAATTCAAAGAAAATCCTCTGGTTCTACTACTGTTCATGCTGGGCTAGAGTGCAGCTGTGATTCGGTCTATAAGTAAAGAGTTGCACATCTCTCGAAACTGCCAGTTAGCTCTAATTCCATGTGTTGGCTCTACAATACCACACTGCGGCTATACTCTTGAACCTTTGCAGCCCCCTTTCGAGAATACTTGTAATTGCCAATTTATCCTTACAGGAAGACATTACAGAAATCAAGCTGTCATAAGTTCTGACTATATTATTGATACCTGCCACTGTAGGTCCCGGATACTTAAAGGTGAACACATTATTAAATAACAAGTTTTCTACGCTCAGTGCTTCCTCTGTGCTGTCTACATTGCACAGTGCATAATATATTGATATAAATTGCTTCCTAATTGCAGTAGCCCAAGAAGGAGGTACTGGAATAAACTAGGAATGCTAAATGTGTGCGAATTGACATGAAGCAATTGTATTTACATCCATTCTAAACAGGCCAGACAATCTAAGCAGTGCTATTACAACCTTCCTTAGATGAGGTGTGACCCTTTTAAAATCTAAATTAGATTATCTATAACTGGCATCCTGGTATAATGGGAAATTTCAAAAGTAACAGTCTGACTGAACCACTCTTAAGGAAAAAACAAGGCTTTCCAAGGTTTTGACTTTGGTTGTCAATAGAGACACTGCTATGGCCTCAGGCACTGTTCAAGGACAGACCTATGTCCCTCCAGTGAGGTCAAGTTCACCAATCAAAAATCTAATAATAGAATCCACACCTCTATTATGCCTTAAAACATATGTAGAGGCATATTTCCAATTTGAACACTATGCCGCTAAAATTTCATTGCAAGGGAAATCATGAAGGATAGCGGCAAAGAGAAAGAAATCATTTACGATCTTATCGGTGTTATCTCAACCCATGAAGCTGACAATGGATAAGCAACATATTTGAGTAAACAGTACTGGAATAGTTTTGTACTCAGCTGATAAGATTAGATTATTAATAGAATGGCTAAGTTAACTGGAAACAGGGCAAACAAAGTTTTTGTTTTATCCATTAAATTTGATGATTTGTGTTCATTAAGAACAAGTTAATATGTGAAGTAACTCAATTTCAGTTACTTGATTCCTATTTTCCAACCTAATGCTTAAGTCATTAATTTTTTACATTAAATACAACTTTGAGAACATATTCATACTGGCTTTGGTCAGAATACTATTCATTATCATATAAAATTATGATGAGGAACTTACCCCCTCAATTCATTCCAATTATCGGTTTTGAGCAATCCTTAGAAACATAAATTATTTATAAATATAGAACATTCTTAACGAATACGAATGTAAGCAAGTTCAAAATTTGATCTCAATCACTTATCATTATGGTCCTATTTGAAGTAATTTTTGGCCTGGAGGCTATGCTGTGTGGGCTGCCTCTCAAAATTGTACCCAAAACTCTCCTTTATCTATTCTATTAAGTGTGTACATTTACTTTTACTAATTTAAACAGATCTATTATAGGGCAGGAAGATAATTTGACACAGTGCATTAAATAGAGTTGTAATTGACAATAAACCAATTTCACTATTGATTTTTAAAGTAGATCTACATAATATTAAATTAAATTCGACTGACAGATGCTTCTCTACTTTTATATAAAAGAGGTACTAGGTAAATAAGGTGGAGCAGGTAAATAATAATCTTGATAACAGGGTATAATAATGTAAACAGACTATGTCAAAAAATGGTTAATATCTTATTTAACATAACAGTTCACAGTGATTCTAAAATATAGTTATAAAAAGAGTTGGTTTGTAACAGGATATATCTTAGATAAATAACGAGTCAATTGCTTCCCTACTAAAGTGACTTATTATTCATTATTTAAGTATTCATTAATATATATTTACATGTGAAGTGTAACCAATGTGTTACTAAAAGTGGCAAATACAGGAAATAACTACTCATGATTTAAGCAAATGTATTTTTTTGTAACAACTTTGGTTGAAAGAAAAATCTTATGTTTTTATAAAGTTAATTAATAAATGACATTTCGACATACTATGAATGTCTGACTCACCAGCTCACAGAAATGAGTAATAATTTTCATATTTTACATCCAGTACATTTTTATAAAAGAACCTTATGCAGACATAAATAGGTTGTCAAAACATTATTAATAAGTAAATGTAATTAAAATCTAACATCTTGTTTTATGGAATATAAACATTTATCAAAAGGATGAACTATGACATGAGCGAGCTATGAACTGACAGTTTACTACTTACTATTGATTAAGTAAATATTTCTTCTAAGACTAAGAACAAAAAGATTAAATTTCAAAGTTTTAGGGAAGGTTCTCCTAAGTATTAACAAGTTTTCTAATATGTTAAATTGTTGGCAACAGAAAGCAGTTGTTTATTGAATGAGGAAACATAATGATGTCCATGAAAAAGAAAATGTTCAGATAACATAAGGGAAAGCTATGACATTAATCTATAACATGTAAATTATCTCAACTGACCTCCTCTCTTCTTTTTAACCATCTGCCACAGGGACTTTCTTCCAGGACTTCGCTTTCATCTTCCGAGTCCTCGCCACTTGGGCCTTTCCGCTGTTTACCACTCGGCATTTTATTTCTGTCTTGTTATAATATATAATGATCGGCTAATAGGTTCAAAAGAAAAACATTTCACTAGCCTTTATATACCGTCTTTAGAACACTTAGTACAGAACGGGTACCCGTGTAATGTATGCACAAATATACAGCGCACAAGTAACGTCAAAGCTAAAACCGATTTACTGATAATTAATTGTAAATAGATTGAGAAGAAATAAATACGAACGCGAGAGAGAACGCCCTATAGGAGACTGAACTGCTATGTTGCAGGCCACTAGCCACTAGCCGAAACAGCGCTATCTCCTATCTTACATCAACAACATATGTTAGCAATCATCTCAACAACTTAATATTTTTATGAACATTCCTTTCCTGTTTTCAAAAGGGATTTATAAAAAGGAAAAAAATGTATATTACACTCACATATACACTAAAAAACCTAAGCTTAAGAGTAATTTAACAGAAAAAAAAACAATCTCTAAGTTACTCAAACCAATCATCTCTATAAGAACTAAAATAGTACTTAAAGATCTACATGCATATATAAATATTATAATCAATAGTTTTTCTTAATAGACATCATTTAGTAAAAAACTTCTTCCTTGTACAAATAATAGCAATTCATCCCCTCCCCTACTCTATCAATACATTTTAGCACAAAGCACCCCCCCCCCTCAATTGTTTCTCAATCTTCCTTACTTCTTAGGGCGAGTCTACCCCTGCACTTACCATTGTCAGCAAAACATTAAATTTCATTCGTACAACATTTTCGCGCATATAAGTAACAGTGTTACTTATCTAACTAAAATTAATGTTTCAGCCAAAGGCGGAAACATCTAAAGAAACGGACTTAGTAGGGGAACCCAAGAACATTTCAAGATAAAATTTAGTTTACTTCTTATTTTAATATTGGCTCAGTACTTTTAAAATGCCTTATGATCAGCTCTTGCTTAGTTTTAGACAATTAATGAGGTCCTCTTATATTTCTGAAAGAAGATTGGGCATTGTTTGTTTGAATATGTACATTAAGCCTCATTAGGATTAAGAAATAAAACTCCTGTCTCTCCACAGCTTTATTCATTTTCACCTGAACGTTTTATGCCGTCATTCTCAAGGGTTCAATCTGATCATAGTAGCTATAGTACTTCCTGGCTCGGCTTTCTAAAGACTTCTGGATGAAGTAAAAGAGGTGTTTTATTTTTTAATATATACACACTTCATACCTGAACCATATCATCTACTTATAAGGATTCTCCTGAATCGAAAACTGTAGAGTTATAGCTAAGTTTACAGTAACTGAAATACTCTTTTTAAAATTACCATCTTGTTATGAGACCTACCCAATCAAATTTAATAGATATTCCAAATCTAGCTAGCAAACGTTTTGAGACAACTGCCATCTTCAAATCAGACTTAAGACAACTTGTTGGTATTTTCCGGGATAAAGTCCAACCCACTATTTTTTTTCACTTCTGCAGTTTCTCGCTGCTTGTTCCCTACGAAACTTTTCTAAGAACAATTGTTCACAAACCTTATTAGCTCACTTTTGTTGTAACTAATGTTATTAACCAACTATGTTCATAATCAGTGAGGATCTGGGTTTTGGTTTATATAAACTAGTAAGAGTATATAGACACCATTTTAGTATTTTTCAAAATGGATTAGTAATACGAAAATGCATGTTATACAAAATACAAATTTCTACAATAACTTAGAGTGCTTGAAGACATTGTTCATTGAAATGTCATAATTTTAGTTGTCATCTATTGACATCCTTTAGTAAAATCTTTCTAACTTCTATTGACATTAATTATTCACCCTTCCCGCTACTCCTCTTTCCCATTGTTTTCTCTATTAAATTTGCTACTTACAGTTGGTGTAGTAAAGAGTAGATATAAAAGCCAAATATTATATTAAATTTTAGTTGAATCAAACATATATATTATATAATTTCATATAAGGGATGGAGATGATCCATTTTTCCTTTAATTAATCCCTTGGAACATGCTTGAGGTAAGGTTGATAAAAAAACAACGCATATGCTTAACATACAAGGCTTGAAGGTGGTAATCGTGGAGGAAAGTCTTTAAATTATAGAGGAGTCCATTGTCAGGTTTGAAATTAGATATGAGTGGATGAATATGTTAGGATATTGGCAAAAAATATGTTAAAGATTCATCATATTTATTTATGGATGATTTCAACATACCATGCATATCTGCATCAGGCCCTTCTGCGAGATGATTTGAAAATGGAACCTAGATGCAAACAATTAAACACATCTTGGTGGACTCAGTTCCCCCCCGGAACAAGTCCAGTATGTCAGTAAAGCCTGATGATAACCTTTATTGTAGAGATAAATTGAGTATATGGTATGTAAGTAAACATTAAAGTAAAAACATGATTAATGCACCTGGAAGGATCACTATTCACACATCCAATTGCAATAGCAGCTTCTTAGCAACGCTGATGACAACTATAATACCGCTAAGTAGGGTGTATATCATCCCTAAGTGAAACCATTATTAATTCATTCATAAGGATTCAAAACTAAAGCAAGATAAAAAAAACATGATATTAATGCAATATCATAATAGATAGAATAAATTATTCTATGAATAAACTGAGCTATATTTTTTAACATTTTTTTTATTCAGTATTTATACAAAACATAACATGGATAATAACTTACAATACATAAAATGTATAACCTCTCCTCAACTGTTTTAATGCAGCTTTAACCATTCAAAGCACTTAAGATGAGGGAATTACTTATTTGTGAATAATAATCTTTTAATATTGAGGACTAACGAAACAGGTTTAATAGATAAATAAGGAAGTAATATGAAAAGACAACAAAGTTTAAAATTAGCTAATTTAATCACTAAATTAGGCAACTTTCTGAAGTAAATTAAAAAAGAAACATTATTTACATCAATCAATATCAGGTCCTTTTAATGTCAAAAAGAAGACCAGAACAATGTAAAATTAAAAGCATTTTCTGAAAATATAAATAAGTAAATTATTCAATTTATATTAAAAAGTCTGTCTCCATTAATATAAAATGACAAAGTTAACATAAAGAGAACTATGTGTTGTGAAGAAGTTTGTTAAAAGCATTATATGAGGATTCAAGGTCGAAGATGAGCTGCCTGACCTGCTGTTCGGTAAGCTCGTCTGAGGCCTGCATACTGTCCAATGTACCGAGCCACTCCCCCACTTTAGCTTTGCCTTCAAAGTCAGATGGGAGGAGAGAGAGTCGATTCATTGTGTCATAGAGGTCACGCAAATCTGGATGCAATTCGTCCATAGCCTTGATCTCCAGCCGCAGCTTGTCCATTAATGTAATGAATAACTGAAACAAGACAAATAGAAATTTTCAATGTCATTGGCAATAGTATAAAGAAATGAGCATGGGGAAAATATACATGAATATGGTTAGTTACAAATGTTTTTTCCATAAATAAATATGAATAAAACGTAAAATCTCTTTTTCATCAAACTAACCTGATTTCCAATTTAATGTAAACTCATATTGAATTCTAAAGTTCATTATAAACTTACAGCTTTATTGATAATACACATTTTTTATATTATATAATCGTGCTGTTATAAACATATTTATTCGACAATTATTAATGTGTCATGGAAACATCACAAATTCATTACATTTTACTGTAAAAACTACAACAATGCGAAACATAAGGGAGATGTAATAATAACATAAATTAAGATGAAAGTAGTGAATAGTAAACAAAACAGGTAGTAAAGGATAAATTGACTAACCGAAACAATGTCAGCAATGCATTTGCTTGTGTTCCCTTTGTCGTCCTTAATAGTGATTGGTCTGTCCTCCTTTATCCTTTCCAAAGCAGCTGTGCAGTCCAACTGAGAAAACAAAATCATTAAAAACTATTTATGAAACAATTATAATCAAGTGCTTTCAGTGCTAAGTTTGAATACGTAAGGATGTTAAACACACTATAAAATGACCTGAACAATTAAACTTGGACCTTCCGTAGCACCATATCTCTGGGATAGGCTATGACTTGGTTGTCATAGATATATCCAAGACCAAATTCACAACTTCTTTAATCAAGCAGCAACTCATTTTGATTAATAACTTATTTAAATATAAACCTCTTTTAAAAAACATATAATTTTATGACTTGTCGATTCTATTGCATAAAATGTATAATAATTATACATCATTTTAATAAATATATTAAAAGATTATTGCAAAGAAAAAAAACTTAAGATGTTATCAATTTCTAAAAAAGAAAAATAATTTGTTAGTGGCTCTAAGACTATATAAGAGCTAACTCACACGATACTTGGTAACAAAAGACTCGATTGTTGGGAACTCATCACTCTGTACTTGCTTGAAAGCTGCCTTGTACTGAACTAGAAGCTTGGAGCATGCTGCGGTGTACTCTTTTGCTGTGATGCAGTCCCTGATGTATGCCTTCTCTAGATGTTGTAAAGTGTTGATCACCGCGAAGAGATCAGCCATGTTGTCGTATCTGAACAAAAAAACCTTTGGTTAGGTTGACCATTTTACCTGAACCATTGCAGCTTATGATCTAATAAGGAATGATCTGTCCAATGCTTCAGCAGTATGGTGAAGCAGGTTGAAGGGCATGAAATAGTGGATTAGGATTAGGATAGGAGTGAATAGTTGATTTAAATTAAAGGAGTTCTACAACGTATGAAGACCAGTAGGATTGTATAACTCGGTTGAGGGAAGTTGCCAGGAAATACTGGTGATGATTACGATAGAGCCTTTTTAAATAAGTGTAGAACCTACTCTCCTTTACTTTTACTATTATTATTATTTACTATAATTACTATTATTCTTTACTTTTTATACATTGAAATATTTATTTAATTTATCAATAAAAATGTAAATTAAACTTATAATTTATTATATATCAGGAAGGTCCTTGAAAACCAAACATTAACACAAAATAAATAAAATAAAAAATTAATACATATACTGTTTTTGAGTTCTACACAGATTTTCTGTTGAATGCTTGCCTTGCTCCATCCAAGTATTGAGTTTTGCGATCCCAATGCAATGAATGAAATACAATGCTGCCTCAATGGCCTCCTATAGACTCCACTAATATGCAAATATGACGTATGATGGCATGGGATGATACGAGGTAATACTAACGAATAAGAGGTATGAGGGCCCTCATATCTCAAATATGTTTGACCATCCGCAAACTACACAAAATTGTCATTAACACTTCTCTTCTCGAGCAATTATAAACAACTCATAACATCTTTCAAACATCTGTTAACAACTGCCTGAATTACTGATATACTTCCTGCTGTTACATTCACTTGTTTGAATTTAAACTTTTATAATTTATTTGATATTATTGAATAAAATAATCCTTCTCTCAAAGAACATTACAACATGTATTTTTCTAGATATTTTGAATTTTTCTTGTAATTTGTCATTTGACTTTACTGTATGTTTAAAATTCACTGCTCTCTCAGCAAACATACTAATGAACCCATAGCTAAAACCTTGTAAAAAATTAACCTCTAATATTGTACTGATGCATCTAAGTTAGGTGGTTGTTGGGGTTTTAATCTACAACTGCCTTGTGTACCATAAATTACCACCAACTGACATGTGGAACTAGATTGCCTTCTAGGCCCCGACCAGATTCGGGGAGCCTGGGCACAGAGCAGATATTGTCATATTGTCCTTGTACTAGCTTGTGCTCACCAAACGAGTTCAAAAATACAAACAATGGTAAGGATGACATGAATCCCAAAAAACCTTCAGTATTTTTTTTTCTTTTCTTATTTTATCATGAACTAAACTATTTTTTGTATTTAAATAGAAAAAGTGTGTTTTTATTTGCTAGAATGCTAGTAAATGCTTTCTAATTTGAGCTGTAACTTTTATCAAATCATTATTTACTGATTAATTGACGTACATGAAAATATTTTTATGAGCACAATATATCATAAATAGTTGTGTCAATGAAATAAAAGATAATAACTTACTTTTCTCTCTCCCGTGCATTTCTAAACAATTTAATTTCTTCATACAACTCAGGTCTATTGGAATCTGAATTAATGAACAAAAAAATATTAAACAATGACTTACAAAAACAAATAACATCTCATAAATCAAAATAAGAATTATCTCACCAGAAACAGCCATGCTCATATTTAAAGATTAACTTAACTAAAAAAAAAAAACTATCGGAAGAATATGTAATAGGATATCTTAAAATAAATCTGTAAGGTTGATCAGAAATATTTTTTACTTATTAACAGCAAGTGCCAATTGACTCACTGGTGACAGATAACAACAAGATAACAACTTAGGAGCAGGAAATCCAAAGAGATCCCTAGAAATAACTTTGGCAAGTGGCCAATGTGTCCTTAGGTACCAGTCGTCATGAAACGGGTTTGCTACTGTCAACTAGAAAAAAAATACACCTTTTGTAATAGAAACGCTAGCTTTATCAAACTATCATCTCGAGTCATAAGTAACTTCCGATGCAGCTAAGTAGAATCTATTGTTCGTATCTACCCGCTATGAGTTACCATGACAACTTTTTTTTTTTTCAGTTTGTTTTCACTATATAGAGGAGGCTACAGTTAGTCTTTTTGTGTAATACACGTTACGTTAAACTTTCTTTTAACCTCTGAAATGGAGAGTCAAAAAGTACATATTCGTCATGTAATGCTTTGGGAATTTAAACAAGGCAATAGTGCTAGGGCGACAGCTGAAAAAATATGCAATGTATATGGGTGAAGGACTAATAACTGATCGGGCAGTTAGAAATTGGTTTATAAAATTCCGTTCTGGAGATACGACCTTATAAGACATACCGAGGGTGGGACGTCCAACTTTGACGACAACCTTTTAAAGGCAATATTGGAGCAAAATCCACGTCAATCAACAAGAAGTATAGCAGAAAGGTTGAATACATCACAATAAACTGTTAACCGCCACCTAGAGAAATTAGGGAAAGTCAGCAAGTTAGGAGTGTGGGGATCTCACAATCTCAGTGAACGGAAAAAAGAAGATCGCATGTCAATCGCCACAAGTCTGATCTCACGGGTAAAAATTGAGCCTTTTTTAAACAGGATAGTAACAGGCGATGAAAAATGGTTTACCTGTGACAATATAGTCCGCAAAAGGCAGTGGCTTGATAAGGATCAACACCCCTACCAGATTCGAAACCAAACATCCATGGCAAAAATATTTGATTGTGTGTATGGTGGGATTGTCAAGGAATAATTCACCACGAGTTGTTGAAGTCAAATATAACGATTACTGCGGATAGATACGTTCAGCAGTTGCAAAGAGTGCAAGAGAAACTCCATGAAAAGCGTCGTCAAATTAATATAATTTTGTTATTTAATGAGAGCAAAATAAATATCTGCAAAAAAATCGGAAGTTACTTATGACTCGACCTAAATAGTAGCATTTAGCACTAATAATGACCAAAGACAATGAAACTGTTGGTTTTGTAACCCGAGGATTGATCTGTAGCTGAATAACTCTGTGGAGTTTTAAAAAAGCCTTGTATCATAATTGATGGAAGATTTCTTCTTTTGGCCTCCCAATGAGCAGGACATTGGGCTTTATGAGCGTGTCACTTACTCACTTAAGGGTACATGTAGAAAGTATTAAGGTCCTTCAGATTGCAGGCTCATTATTGTCCCAAACAAGTGAAATTCTAAAAAATGCCTTTAAATCAATAAGATAGCCTCCGATGTTAGTTTGATTGATCCGAAACTGGATTTGACTAATGGTTACATTAAAGGAGAATGAAACATCTCGATGTGTGGACTTTAAGTTCGTCCGCGAACGACAATTCTCCGCAACAGGTCTGCACTGATAACAAATTATTTCCATTGACGGAATTGTAATTAATTATATCGAATTGTTGCATCGTGGTTCTTCATTGTTTCACCATTTTCAAATGCAATCTGACCCGTTTGATTTATAATACAAACTCGATTTGCACATTTTATGGATTAGCTTAAATAATGACCCATTCAATGTTCAAGTCTTCTTTTCTCAGATTTTCCCCTCCTAACAAAATATCCTTTTGTAAAAATCATGAAGGACTTAAACAGTTGTACTGTAAGTTTAGTGGTGGAGTGCACAACATCTTAGGAATTGAAACCAGTTGTGATGACACTGGTTGTGGTATTGTTAATACAGAAGGAAAATTAATTGGCCAGAGTTTAAACTCTCAACAGAAACTTCATTCAGAGTAGGTAAAAACAATGTTACCGGAATATGTGGACTGGTTGATAAGTGATAAGTATTATGCTTTTTTTTTTTTTTTGTAGATTTGGCGGAATTATACCACCGATAGCTAAAACTTTGCACAAAGAATGGATTGAAAAAGTTGTCAGTGATGCATTGAAGTCTTCCTCAATGTCTATGTCACAAATAGATGCAATTGCAGTTACAGTTAAACCAGGATTATCTCTATCCTTAGCTGTTGGGGTTGAGTATGCCAAAAAGCTTGCGTTGGAGTTCAAGAAACCATTAATCCCAATCCACCATATGGAAGCGCATGCCCTCATGATTAGGATGCTGGAAAAGGTGTTTTTTTATGCCGGGTAAACTCCCAACTTAGTTGCAGTTATTTTCTTGATTTAATCACATCGCTTATTATAGTTAAGATTATTATGTCTATTCTATGTTTTAATGAAATTAGCTCAAATCTGTAGGTAGAGTTTCCTTTTTTGGTTTTACTGATATCTGGTGGCCACTCTTTAATTGCTGTTGTGAAATCAGTTGATGAGTTTGTGTTGCTTGGTAAATCAATGGACGATGCACCAGGGGAAGCCCTTGACAAGGTATATAGTAGAGTTATTATATGGCAGTTTAATACTTGTTACTGTTACACTAATAGTTGTATCATTGTCAATATTTAAATATAACTAACTTGTATGATACACTTATACATACTTAGAATACATTGAAATTGTATGTTGACAACAGATAGCCCGACGCCTCAAGGTGTTTAATTTGGCAGGTATGGAAGGATACTCAGGCGGGAAGGCCATTGAGCTCCTAGCTGAACTAGGAGACCCTATGAGGTTTGGAATTGCTGAGCCCCTCTTGCGCCAGAGAGACTGCAACTTCAGTTTTGCCGGAGTAAAGACCTCCACTAACCAATTTATCTTAGAGCAAGAAAAAATTTTCAGTAAGTTGTTTAGTGGTTAGCACAACTGCTTAGTGATATAAATAGTGGGTGACTCCTGATAAAATAGCTTTCCTTTCAGCCCTAAATGGGCATACATAAGGGTGCAAATAAATTAAAAATTGATTTCTCATCATTACTCAAAAGTCTGCAGATTTTGAATGAAATTGTAAACTCTTAAAGTTGTCACCAAAATGATTGGTATCCTTGTAGAAAAATAAGATAAAAACTTTTCCAACCTCTCCTTTTCCTGTTAAGATAATCATTTCAATTACATTATTGGGTAAACCCTAGCGCCCAGTTGTCCTGAGCCTTTTTCTCATCTACTTCAATCTCAAATCCGCTTCCTATGGGTTCCTCCTTCCCAAAAACTAATAATCCTCCTCTTAGATCACTCCTAGAACTCTATTCCTTCTCGTTGATCACTCCTTACCCTGTCATTTCTTTCGACCCCGTGTGAAGAAGGGTGTTTATGGCCCTTTGTCAACTGAAAGTGACTTTTTCACGCCTGTTTTCTAAGTTTGTTTCTACTAGAAGCTAGACCCGGTGTTTTTATGATCTCCACTCTCTCTGGTACTGAAAAGGGTTTTTATGATGCTCCATCTTGTTATATTGGTTTGTTTTTGATAAAACCAATGCGTCTTTTAACAGTATAAATTCACTTACTCTGACGACCTGTTTTCACTCCACGTGTAAAAAGAGTGTTTATATGATGATCTGTATTCTCTCACTCCGAAAGGGTTTTTATAATGCCCTTCCCTTGCCACCTCACAGTACCAGGGCCGATTGCTTTTCTGTTTTGTCCGAACAATATATACCCTTAAAACTAATTCATCTTAGCCATCTTGAAAACTATGGATTTCTTACCCCCTCAGTATTTTTCCAGATTGTCAGTCTTATGTGTACAAAGTTTGGTGTTGAGTTACCTTGGAACATATTCATTTCACCCTTGTGGTTGACATGCCCTTAAAAAAACATTCATTTTTATATATATTTATAGAGACTTGAGAAGTCACCTCGATTTGTGAAAGGGGCTTCACTTTTTCTGTTTGATTTGTTTGTTTATTCTTTCTACTTTCTAATATTTATGTTATTGTAACCAGAAACTAATCAGAAATATACAAGAATCATTTTTATGACTGCTATCATAGAGAATAAATAGATACAGAAAGACAAACACATTCACCATCTATATAATGAAAATCCCCCAGCTCAGCAAAAATAGTTAAATTTATAAATAGCTTGCAACTTGCAAGGATGAACAAGTTCCTGGTTGAATTTTTTATAATTTAGTTTATAATTATAGGACTTGAATGGGACATATGTGCATTGCCCTGGATAGTTTTAACTTAGTTGCCGTTTGTTTGTTGTAGACATCGAAGGGGACCAGACGCTGCCTACAATTAACGACCTGTGTGCAAGCAGCCAGTTTGCGATTGCTAAACATCTATGCCATCGCTTGCAGAGAGCTATAGCTTATTGTCGGATTACAAATCTGATCCCGACCGACAAACAGTCTTTCGTAAGTGTTTTTGTTTCTTATCCGAAACTAGTTTTATTTAATTCAAGAAGACAAAGAATTTGTCCTTGCTTATATCAAGATGTGTTTTAAAGACATGTTCATATTTTGAAAAATACATCACTTATTGATTTAGCAAAGTTTTTCTTTCTCATAAATGAAATCATCCATGAGCCAACCATCATTGAATAGGTAAGGTTGATCAAGTTGTCACTGCAATCAGTCGGTAGGTTGCGCTGAGGAATTAGCATGATTAGCGCTTGGCTGTTACCTATCAAAATTTATTTCTGTTTTCTAAAATGGATTCACAACTTCTTTATTCAATTAGCTATTCATTTTTCCTAACAAGGCAGAGTAAACCCAAACTAGACCCATCCCCGGAAGAAAACACCTTTATAGGGCAAGGCAGGAATCAAACCCTGTCCTTGTCCTCAGAGAAGAATCATAAACCCTTAAAGTTTGGTAAAAACTTCCTCTCCCTTATTTGTTGATGACCCTCTGTTCACTGGAAAATTGGCTCCTATCAATGATGATTTTTCCTAGTAACTCATCTGAAGGTACCTCCCAAGACCTGACTCTCATATCGTATATATTTTTTGAGCAAATTGAAACTAGTTTTTTTTTTTTTTACATATCCATATTTCAGGTGGTATCAGGCGGAGTAGCATCCAACAAGAAGATAAGAGCAGCCCTTGCAGAAGTGTGCAAAATGAGCAACTACAGCCTCCATGCTCCCACTCCGGAGCTGTGCACAGACAACGGGGTCATGATAGCGTGGAATGGTGCAGAAAAGTGGCGACTCGGAAAAGGAATAGTGTCTCACGAAGAGTTAGCTTCAGTTGACTTCCAGCCTAAGTAAGCGTATCTTAATTTAGGCCTTGTATAATTCATTGCTAAAATCTTATTAATCCTGGAATGTATTGAAAATATCTCAGGAAAAGGAAAAATATAGTGTCTGATCATGATCATGTGGCCTCTTGATTTTCAGTCAGGAATCACCATGCTATCCTGAACGAACCAGTAGCCTAGTTAATATATAATCTCTGTAGCTGTTATTTAACCATATAATTTGTATTGTTGCCCTTCAAAACTTTATATTTGGTCTATAATTTTATGATCTGTATCTTTCAGTACTCACATATAAATGTAATATGACGGTTTCCTTTCTGTTTAAAAGTAAAGCATCTTCAAGCTCAACAATTAATCTAAAAGACATAATGTACTTTCATTTATAAAATTTCTATTCAAGTCCTAATTTCAAATGAACAGCAAGACAATATTTATAAAAATTTGGCTAGCACAGCAGAAGGGTTGGGATTTTTTAAAACTCATTTATTTAAGATTGAATTGATAGATAATGAAATGTATTGGTTGGTTTTTAGAGCTGAACTTGGAGAGGATATTCGAAGAGAGGTGACAGCTTCTGACATCAAGTGCAAGTGGATTCAACTGAAAGGTGTCTTTAATAGTAGTCAACATGCAGCATGAACGTATTTTCTACTCCCACTGAAGCTATATTACATCTGTAAATTGTAAATTTTTGAAGGAATTATTGATTTAATTTCCCATCCTTTGTTGTGTTATTATGACCACTGTGAACAGATGTTTATTATTAGTCAAAGGGTAAAGCTAGTGACAGGGACTCCTCCAAGTGAGCTTGTTATGTATTGGACTGACAGCCATACCGATATCTCTGATCTCTTTAGCGGGTCTCATTGCTCGAATCCTGATCCT
This sequence comes from Acanthosoma haemorrhoidale, assembly GCA_930367205.1. Taxonomy (NCBI): domain Eukaryota; kingdom Metazoa; phylum Arthropoda; class Insecta; order Hemiptera; family Acanthosomatidae; genus Acanthosoma; species Acanthosoma haemorrhoidale. The sequence continues at coordinate 19,482,208 of OV884014.1, read as the reverse complement.
GTCTAGATCTTTTTTTTTTTTGGCTATTAATTATTAAATCAGTGAAATTAGATGCCATGACCATTAATTGTTATGATATGTTTGTATTAAAGGATGTGTAAAATTTATGATTTGTATCGTTTATTACCTGAACATTGCATCGTTCGCATTCAATTAATGAAATCTATTTTGAGTGTTAAGTTAATCCTTTCTAATGCCGCCTGTAACTTGAATCCAAGCAGACTGCTGTCATTGCGAGTAAAGATGCATGCAGTACTATTGTACAATAACTAATAATAAAAGAGAATTATAACTTTTAAGAAACTCGGTTATAAGGGCCAGCATTAAGAGGAAAGGTTGATCACCTTCATACATTCAACTGATTAAAAGAAACAAAAATTACCTTTTTTTCGACAACAGAAGTGAGTAACAGGTCCGGGAATTCTCTGGAAAGGGATATATATGTATAACAGGGGGGATTAGGTGGGCACCTAAATTTTTACTTCCCTCTCCCCTTCAATCTGTCTTTTAGAGGTGAAAAACTGATTCAGTCGTTCTCAATTCTGCCATAGTTCCTGAGTGGAAAAAGTTTGTAATGTCGCAGAAAAAGGTTTACTCCATCAAAGACAAAGTTGCGGTAAATAGAGAAAAGTGGTTCGAGTAGCGTTCAAGTGTTTCAAATGTTCTCAAAAATTCAGTATACCTCCATCAAGTGTGACAAACCTTATCGAGAATAAAAAAGATACACCTTCGACATCAGTCGAACATGAAAAAATAAAGGTAAGATCTCATTTTCATAACTTCACTTCTTATTTCTTTACAAGTAAACTCCCAGACAATAGTGACATCGTTCAGGATATCCTGTGATCGAACTACAACAATGATGAGGAAGAGGAACCGATAGTAAAACCAGTTAGCCACAAGGATGCCACCATCGCCTTCGAAACTGAGGAATTATTATTTGACCAACAGTCTTCAAGAAGGATTTTTATAAAAGATTCATGAACTAGAACACATTTCCCATCAAATGAAAGAGAAGAAAAAAGTGCAATAAAAATTACCTGTTTTTAAATTCATGTGTAGATGTATGTACATATGAATTTGAAAATAATAAAAACAGTTTTTAACTACTGTACTTTCGCCAAGAGAAAGGCTCTGACTAGTGGGGCAGGACTATCTAACATTCCCTTACATCATAACCCCACTCGCTGAATGACTAAATGGCAATAAAGAATGAAGGGAGTCGAGGGGAAAGCAACACGTGTTTGTGGAAGGGGCCAAGTTAGATTGGCTTCTCTTAGGTTTTTCAAAGGCATTCTCTCAGCCAAATGAACTGTAGTAGTTGTTAAGATTTTATGATACTCCAACTTCCAATCATGTACTATCCTAACGCGTAGTCTGTACGGATCGGGAGGGGGGGTAGATGTGGAGTAGAAATACTCGGTTATAAGAAAATTCAGATATTAGAAACGTATTCAGTCCGACCCCCCTGTTTGTCATATTAGGTTATTTTAATTGGTAAGTAGCCTGAAGAGAGAGAGGCTATTTTCTAACTCTATTATTAAATTATCCAATCGAACTGAATTTTTAGGAAATATTTAATAACACTATGCTGGTTATGTTTTAGCTAACATATAATAATGGGAAATATGTGAAAAAAGGTCCACCTCATCTATCAACATAGGCTTATATACAACAGCACTCTGACTTATAATTTTTCTTGTCTTAGCTCAGAATCTATTCAAGACTTATTATTAGCGAAAGAAAAAAATATTCTTTCATGATCGGGACCTCCATGATGTCCAGTCGTGTGCTCTACCAACTGAGCTAGTTCTGCACAAATGAGGAACTTTCCAATATGAATTCACTTTGGCTAAAATCTCGCAATGACTATGCATTATACTACATGGGTGCAGAGCCTGACAGCAAAGATACCTTGCAATAATTAATAAATAGTTACCGAGAGCTAGTTTGTCTGTGCTATGTCATATGAAAATATAAAATATTTTAATTGATATATGTCATCGGGTACAGTCTTTGCGATAGTATGACCAAAAGAAATTCATATTAGAAAGATCGGCACCCAAGGTAGGGCCCCTGACTGGATATTGGGGAGGACCCGGGTTGAGTCCCAATCTTGACAGTTATTTTTTCTTTGACTGTTAATTAATAATAATTTTAATATAAATATCCAATTTTTATATGATTTTATGGGGATGGCATAGTTATTATATAGACAGTGTTATAGTATAATTGCAATATGTAAATGGAAAAGGATTTGACAATAAAAATAAAAATAAATTAATAAATAACAGATATTTATTTCCTATACAGGAAGTAGAATAATATATAAAATATTTATAAAAATACAAAAATATTGCAGAGATTATATATAATAATACAAAATTATAACAATTCATCTCAAATGTCTGACATTTTTAATTATTAACTTGATATATAGTTCTATAGAGCAAATAAAATATAATACTTTTTAGATAAATAGAGTATATAGGTTATACCTAAGATATATAATTTATTTTTTAAATATATCGATAATAATTTCTAAATTACACTTAATATCAGGGAAAAGGACCTTAAACGGTCCAACAATTGGGTTTGTCGACCCTGTTTGTCTAGTAATAGTGCAGGCAGTCGAACCATCTTGGCAAGAATGTACCTCCCATCTCTTAAGGTACAGGAGAGCACAGGTAAATCACATAATAATTACTAACTGCAACTATATTTATAAAAGAATAAAAAAAAGTTTTATGAGGTACACATTATACAAAATGCGATATAAATGCCACATTTAGCTAGGAACGTTTGTACGACAGGAGAGGCAAGATAAGGAATAGGAACTGGGCGATGGCTTGGCAAGAAGAATCTACTACGGACATCGTAACTAATAGCCTTAAAAGGAGACCGCCACATATCAAAAAGACAAAACACTCTTTCTATCTGGGACATTTAATAATAAATTGTTTTCAACATACACTCGCATGTGAAAAATTACACCCACTTCAGAAAGTTGATATTGCTTTCATTTTTAATTTCGAAATTATATTTTTTTTTATAATTTTGATGTTAATTGAATTAGGAAAATGAATCGAAAAAATTGAGAAAAAAAGAAACTGAAAATGGTTATTTAATACCGAATTTAAGCCAAGGCGGCTAGAAGCTGCAATAAAGGCAAGGGAAGCTAGTTTTGGCATTAACACAGATATTGTAATGAGAGATAAAGTATGTAAAAAAAAATTAAGTACATTAATTAAAAATTTGAATTACTTTTTACCCTTTTCTGTTTTTCTTTTAAATTTTAAATACAGAAATAACTTATAAGTTTTTGTCTGAAAGTATATTAGTATCTTTTAAATAGCTCATCAAGAAAAAAAATGTAACTGTACAAATCTATGAAAACATCAAAAATATAAATATTAAGAGATTAAACTTTTTTAAACCGAGTGTTTGTCTTTGAAGACATAGCAACAGCTCCTTCATGGGCGAGGCAGGGTACATTCTTATGTGCTAATTCTAGTTAATAATTATTTACTAATAATATATAAGACTGCTAATTGGCTAGTCGCTTCTAGATTTGTCATGTAAACAAAATATATATCACATTTTTAATTTAATGAGTTGATGTCTCCGTTCATTAAACAGAAAGCAGACTTACATAGTATAGGGTAATAAGGAAAATTCCATTCATAAGTATATCATATAAATGTAACAAACCGAAAGAACAGTTTGTTCCGATCTAACTGAACTAAGACCTTTTGCTTATATAGCACAAGCTACCTGTTTTGACCCCTAACTCCATCTGGGATGTGAAGAATTTATCCTTCGACTGAAACCCAGACAAAATATTGTAAAATTATCGATCTAGCAGGACATAAATTGACAACCCCCCAATAAAATGCCTGCCTAATAATAATAACAAACAATGACAAATTTAATCAAAAAGAATATCAAGTTTGTATAACAGAATCTGTGAAAACAAGTGAGGGAACATTGTATCAGAACCCACCAAAACCTTGTATGTAATTTATGGCAAAAATACATTGTAGCAAGAGTAATATGTAGGGGCATTTCCTGGTTAGGCCTAAATTTGTTTTAATGGTGGGAGCCTTCACTTTTTTAACATGGAAAAACTCTTTTCAATATACCGAATCCTTATATTTCTTGTAGAAAGCTTTATCATTCCGATTTCCTGAATGTGTCATCTCCCCGTATTAAAAATGATAATAGGATGAAGCAAACAGGCAATATAGTAAACATATTGAAGATATAGAATGATGCAAGATTAACAAGCACGAGACCATTTATCTGATTGTGATTTGTTAGAGTATATAATTAATTATCACTAGTGTCAACACTGCCTTGCATATGTTGCTGACTCTAGAAAAGAAATCAAAAATGTTTAACATTATTTCTCAGAAGTAGTCCGAAAAATTTCATTATGAAAAACAATAAACATAAAATTACATCATACAACTGATGAAACTACAACCTGTAACCTGTACAAGGGACTTAACAAATGAGAAACCTGAAAAATATTGCAGATGCAACAGGATTGTATTATTGTACAACAAAAAAAAAAAGACGCTAATAAATGTAGAATAACAGAAATATGTGCAAGAACTGGCACACATAGTGGAGAAGAATTCAAGATGGTCGATTCTTCTAACTATCTGGCGAGTGTGGTCTCCAAAAGTGGTGGGTCAGATGAACATGTTGGTGTTATAGCAAAAAAAAAACAAAAAGAGCCATTGATCACATATGTAAGGCATTTGGAAAAATCTATGAAGACCAAATTATGAATTGTCAACAGGATTTTGCTTCCCGGCTGCGGATATGACAATAGGTATCAACAGCAAAGTCAGGTCTTCATTAATCAATTCCAACGGACATCTCAGGCAAAACAGTAGAAATGGCTAGGGCATACTCTCCAAAAACCACATGATGGTATTAACAAAACTGCACTTACATGGAATCCTCAAGGAAAATGAAGAGTAGGGTAACATAAGCAAACTTGGAAACAGTCCAGACCCTTCATGAAAGTTTTTTTATTAAAGCAAAATTTACCGTGCTCATAACTACAAAGTCATGTTGAGTACTATACTTGGTCGATAATAACATTTAACATTTCAATATATAAATTCAATAAGATAAACCCATCCGATAATAAAATAATAAAATTTTGGTACTGGTCAAAACAGATAAACAAGAGCGACCTTTGCACAGAAAATCCTTATATTTCTTGTAGAAAGCTTTAACATTTCGATTGCCTGAATGTGTCATCTCTCCGTATTAATAATGATAATAGGATAAAGTAAACAGCCAATATAGTAAACATATTGAAGATATAGAATGATAAATAAGCACGAGACCATTTATCTGATTGTAATTTGTTAGATTATATAATTAATTATCACTAGTGTCAACACTGCCTTGCATGCAGAGCGACCTTTGCACATAGATAACTATAGTTTGCATACTTTAATACTTTAAGCACAGTTTACATGGGATATATTTTATATTTCCATGAGATTTAATAGATCAAAGCACCATTGCGGCAAGAGATGTTTTCATGATTCGCTTACTAGACAGAACGATAAAACACTAAAAAATATATTTGAACCCTTCAAAGGCCTAATAAATTAATTCCTTATTTGAAGATATTTAAATTCTAGTGTTACATTTTGTAAGCACTTTTATAAATTTATTTTGTATATAATTATGTTTAAAATTAAATTAAATTTTTTTAAATAAATATTAATAAAAATTAACTTTTTTTATCATGGGATTAATCACCTGATCCCTAGTTTAACCTTAACAGAAATAACTCTCATTGAAAATAATTGATAGGTAGTGATGTAGTTTCAATAATGGAGATAGAGAGGATATATATTTCTTCCAATCCATGTAGAAATAAACAAGTCCTATTCGAGTTGTTTGTCCTCTGATTTGGAGCGCTACAAATAAAAGAAACTGTTAGATAGCTATGATGAGTGTACAATCAATCCTTCCTTGATAGATAATTCAGCTCTGAACTTTACAAATGAGGGCCCAGTTCAACACAATTACACCCTTGTTAGCTTACAGTATTTTATTTTAATTAGCACAAGGACTTTTGACAATGCGATTTTAGCCTTTTTAATATATTAAACCAAATATTTTGACAATTGGTGTTTTATTTTATGCAACTTTGCAAACTTTAAATCATTTTATACATAATTTAATTATTATTAATGATTAATAACCAAAGAAAAAATATACTGGCAGGGAAGGGACTCAAACCCAGAACCTTTGAATATATAGTCAAGGGCTCTATCAACTAAGTCAAGGGAGCACCTTCCCAATATAAATTTTCTTTGGCCAAACTTTCGCAAAGACTCTAAGATATCTATGTACCCGGTGGGTATTAGGGCTAACAGTAGGAGAAACCATTTTATCTTATCTAATTTTACTTACCAAGAGCTAGTTGCCTGTGGTATGGCATTATTTGAAAAAACAAGATATTTTAACATATTGTTTTTATATAGTCAAATTTAGTGGTATAGAATCATATCACAATTAAATTTGACTATGTTAGTCATTTACGTGTTATGATTAATAATTAATCCCTCATTACTTTAAATTATTCCTGAATAATTTCTTAACGCCACTACTTCAAAAAATGGTATTTTACTTTAACTACCTAGTTTAACAATTTTTTTATTATATTTATTCATAAATTTCTATTGTATTTTATAATTATTTTGATCACTGCCTTATATTGTAGCCACCAGATAATAATAATCTGATTGATTGTCTAAAGCTCTTCTGTTAATTTAGATGAAATACTGAGGGCAGACATCATGTTTTATTTAATTATATTACATTATTACAAAAAAAAAAAGATCTGAGGGTTAGGAAAACACATAGGTACCCATAATAACGTAAAAAGGTTATACCTGACATAATATGATATAATCTAAATGTTGGGATTTGGATGTACCTTAATTGGTGACGCCGATCAGAGCGAGCTCTTTGATGCAGTTGTCCAAGAAGTTCGGGTCGAGGGCAGCGTTGGGCTCTGTCTTGTGATGTATGCCATTCCAGGTTATCACATCCTCCCGTCCTGTCGTCAGTGACCTTCCAACTGTGAAGACAAGTCGCCGCTCCCAAGCAACCTGTAGCAGCTTGAGCACCCTGCGGCCTTGCTTAGAGTTCGGCAGGTAACACACCCTCGGGAAGCCAACAGCGTAATAGGGACGACCTGGGTTTGGATGCTCTCGTCCTTGAATACCAGAGGCAATGCTGTACCAACACAATTTTAAAAGTAATTTATTTCTCATAAACAAATGACAAATTTTCTAGTTGATTTAGTAATTTTAAATTTTATTTAAATTTAAATCCAGGGTGGAAAGCTATTTTTGTGGTGTTTTTTGAGTACACAGAGAATAGAGCTCATAAGATCTCAGGGCCTACCCAGAGTACCTTGGGGTATTCCCGAATCAGCTATAACTCAGCCTCTCTTTGTCTGGAGTAGGGTATTATTCATTACAGAAGTTTGTCTATTTTTATGTTTTTGTCTATTACCTGTTTAAGAGACAGGTCATTTCACTCAGTTTTATACAAATTTTAATTTTGTAGTAATTGTTGAAAGAAAACTTTTACTTAATAGTTTTTTCTTCAAAAATTAAAATAATCCATGGAGCAACATATTATAAGGAGATAAAGCTGACTTAAGGTGCTGCTGCAGAACAGTTGATAGGTCTCACTAAGGAGCTAGTGCAGCCTTAGTTTAATTCTCAACCTTTATTTCCGTTTTATAAACCCTTACTCGCTATTTCTTTATACAAGTAGTTACTCATTAATCCTTATGAGGCCGAGTCAACACCAACCAGAAAAAAATCCTTGAAAGAGCTGGGTTTCCATAATTACAAGTCAGGACGGTAACCATTAGGCTACAGGGACATCTATAAAAAGTTCCAGTTCTCCTTAAATTTATCCCTACGAACAAAGAAAATCAATTTTGGCTAACAAAAAGGTAATATCACATTACAAAGTAAAGAGCGAAATTCAATTAAGAAATAATAAGTTACTAAAAAGCATTCCCTTAGACAAATCCATAGATGAAAAGTTATAAAAAATAGAACACTGTAAGAAAAAGTTAGTAAAATGCAGTACAAATAAAACGGAATTAGATGCGTCGGAAAAATACTATTTAATTTGGCTCAACTGAACAGTTATGTGCAAGCTTAAAAACAGAATATTTTATTTTGAAAATTGCACTGTTATATAACTTACATTTAATATATCCTATATATTACACACTAAATTGTTTGGACAATAGGTCCATACACTTTGCGATACAGGTATATTGCTTCCTTCAATTTTATCCTGCCCTGTATAAATTTTGAATAGAGAACAGTGCCCAGAATGGGATTCACATAATTTGTAAAATTTAATTCCAAATCTTGCTCGGTTTGATGCTATACATTGTACATAATTCAGCCTTCCTCTGAATTTCATTAGGGATTTGTCTGTGACGACATTTTCTTCTGGAGTGTATAATTGTTGGAATCTGTTATTCAAGTAATTGACCACAGAACCTTTCGTATTCTGCCTTCTCTAGAATGAGATGATATCCTTTCAGTTTTATATTTTCATTTAGGCAAAAGCCTCCAGATACTCGCGCTTGGAATAGAAGTCGGAGTGACTAAAATAAAAGACTGGCAAAGTAAAAGGAATGAATTGGAATCATTTTCAATGACATTTGATCAATCAGCCCAAAAATGTTGAAAAAACTTAAACTAGATATATTAAATGGCACGATACAGATTTGGTATAACTAGGAATGGAAAAAAAGGACTCCATTATCAGGACCAATAAATCAGAAAAAAGCAATTGTCTTACATGCAAAAATAAGTAAGGAGAATTCTTTGGCCGGTACATTAACTTCCTCAGAAGGGTGGCTCCAGTGGAGGAAAAATTGCCATGGAATTTGACTATTTTTGATTTTGGTAAAAAAGCTTTCATCTGACATTGAAGAATATAAGTATTCATCGATAAGTTTAAACAAATTGCTATTGAAAATAACTTCCGGTTAATCCGACCTTTTACCTGTAACAACCTATCCCTTGGATTAGTGAGGCTCTACTGTAATATAATAATCTAACAATATACTGTACGATGTCTTGACGTCTCTGAGATGCCTACAATAGCATATGATATGAATGACGTCTCCCAGAAATCATTGTAAGTCGAGATGTTAAATTAAAAGAAAATCCTTAAATTTAAATATGAGATAACGCACATTTACAATAACTATGAATCACTATAAGACATACAGTTAAACTGTTTTTAATGGATTTAGTATATATTAAATGACATTTTCAACATACCCAGATTGGACATAGAAAACCCCTGCTAAATAAATAATTTGTAATAAAATATAATAGATATACTGACTGGTAAGTGATCTGTATAAGTGACACAGGAGTTGATCGACTGACCAGCTGCGGAGTGACCAGCGTCCACTCCATTGAACCTCGTGGCTGGTTCCCTCGCTTTTCTCCATAAATCTCGTGACAGAGGGGACACTCGATATACAGCCACTGTAACACATCAAATGATATGATTAGTTTGCTGAGCCAAGAATAAAAATTGTTTATTTAGTACGTTCCAGCCATTTTTTTAATATTCCCTGCCAATAACTACCAGTAGCCCAGACAATATCTAGATTTTTTTTGCTGGGCTTGTAAAGCCTCAGAAAATATCTAGATTTTACCTTTTTACATGAGACAAGCTAAAGAAATTAAGATATCAACCAGGCTACCCGTTCAATAAGAACAGCTCAGGTGCAAAATTGACAATTCCGGTGATCATGAAGTCCAGCATTTAAATTCTAACCATTTCAATACTTTTTTTTCTTAGGCTTAGAATTATTTTAACATGTTTCTTTCATCAACCTAAGACTCTTTCAATATATTGGGCTCATATATTCAAGGTAATAGATCCAATCAAATAAATATTTTACAAAATTAAACACCTGAGGGAAGTTAGGCTGAGAAGTGAGCATAAGGTTGAGACAGTCAAGATGAAGGAGGTGACGACACCGAGATAGCTGGACGGCTATCCCCTGGCTCAGCGAAGCGAGGCAGATTGGGCAGTCTCCTCCCGTTGTGTTCTCGCAAGTGCGTACATAGCGACATATCTCAGAGCTAGCAGCGTCTGTACCTGCACAAACCTTCTATCAGGCTAGCTGTCTACAGTTACTAACAATTCAATAATGAAATAACTAACTTTAGAGACTATCGATATTAAAAAGGAGAACTGTTGTATTTGAAATGCTAAACCTAAATATTTTTTTACCTCTCAACTAAAAATAACTGTTAATGTGTCATGTGTATATGTCGCAGCGAGGCACATAGCTGTGCTCATATGTATGGATGGTATTAGCAGTTAAAGGACTAAATTAATTATCCATGTTCGCAATTCTGATACATTACAGCATACCTTCATGCCTTGTTGAGGCATAGATCGAGTATCTACAGTAAATACATATATATTACCAATAAGAGAACAGACAGAAGGCTGACCTATGATTGCTCCTTGCTGGGAAGGGCAAGAAGGCTTCTTACTGATGACGAAAACATCGTCGCTCCCTGTGCTGGTGTCCAAAAGATCAACCTGCAACAGTGCCATCTATTTATTTATTCATAACCTATACACAAGGGTATTAGATTATTAGTTATCACCGAGCACAGATATCAACCATTGTCCACCGACTGCGTTCATCCAACATATAACTAAAAATGCTCTTGGATAACAGCTGATATTCACATGACTACTATCATGTATTAGAGTCATAAAACTTTTAAAATGTTGGTCCCTTAGGTACTAAAAGGGCCAAACCATCTGAGAAACAAACTGTAATTATTAGTATGGTAATAATATTACAACTTACTTCAATTAAACAAACTGTGATCTTAGGTTTGTTCCAATACGAGTCCAAACTATTATCAACCAAGCGGGAGAGAGCAAGCTCAGTTGTGCTGTTCCAACTCGCTCAAAACCAAAACTCAAATTGTCAGACATTTTTTCCAATAAGCTCAAAACCTAGTTTGAAAACGGTTTGTGATTGTCAAAATGATCTGAGGGTTGGAGTAAGGACTAAGAATCAGAGACATGCCCAGGCATTCTCCCCTCTTTTCGCTCTTTCTTATTTCAATTCAAAATTATTAATTGTATAGATTTTTAATTTTATTTTGCCAATTAATAATTGATAACTCATTTTAAAAGTATTAATCGTTGAAATCTTTATTATTATTATTGATTAATTTTAATGTTTAAATGAATTTTTTCTGGGTTATAAACAAGTAAGTTGTTTTGTAAAGTAACCTTCTGAAAGAGTCAACAGTCAGAGATTGGAAAAAGCATTCGAACATGTTCTAAATCCGTGATCAGGTAACGTTTGCGCATGTTCAGTGAACAATTTATATCTTCGTTTTTGTTATTCTAAAGGGAACAGTAATGTTCAAGACTAAAGTTATATTTCTGTTCATCTTTTAATAATCTGATAAGCGTGTTAGTACTACTGCTTGGTTGGTTGGCTATGCTATTTTTAGGGTACATGTATTTTTCTGATAACTTGGTGCTGCAAGGCTACAAATGAGAAGAGAAGAGAGTACTATAGTGTAAATTTTAAGAAGGTTTCAGTTGCCATACTAGATTATAATTTGTAAATAATTGTAAAATTTAATCCTGTATTTTAGTTTAAGGTTAAATGGTTTTCGTTAATTATTACACTTGATTTGTAAAGCTAGTTTAAGAATGCTGACTAATCTTTATCTGTTAGCCCAATGTGATTAGATGATTACTATTGTGATAAGGTGTCATTCGGAAGAAGTGAAAATAAAATATGAAAGATTGGGGTAAATCCAAGTGATTAAGCATGGAAGGTTGTTAAATTCAAATAAGAGGGGAAAAGAGGGGTGAGGGGCTATTTTCTTAGGGGCGTGGACCGACCATTGGACGGAGTGATATTGTAGGGTAGGCCATTTTTCTTTTTTTGGTGTCTAGAAAGTGTGAAGACGCATGGGTGCGAGTGCCTTACTATTTTCATAGAGTGAGAATAATGCTGAGCAGCGACGTATGGGAAAGGATCAAAGTGTCCCTACGTTCAGGTGAGCAGAACCTCGAAGAAATTAGAAGATTTCTTTTCTTGCCATGATAGTCAACAGTTGGTAAATTCCAAGACAATTATTGAGAGTACTCATAATACAATTGCATTTGCTCGAAAATATAAATAATCATGGCCACAACATAATCCTTAGATAGTAAATGTTTTGAAAATGTGTAAAGCTAGGTTAAATAAAATTATTGTTTCATAGTATGAGTGTTTGGTAGTCAGAACCCAACCTGGAAAATTTAAAAGAGTCAATAAATTAAATTCAAATTATAAATAAATGTAAATTTTTCAAAAGTTTGTTTTCTATAAAATCTGGTCCATAATAAAATTTAAATTATTGTATGTGACATTGTGTTGTGAGAGAACGTTACATACCTTGAGCTTTGGTTCCGAGTCGTGGCTAAGATATGTGGAGACTGTGTCAAGAGACGGACGCCTCCCACTCTTCGTGCTACTTGAGTCTGCGTCAAGCAGAGAGCTGCTCCTGCTGCTTGTCTTAGCCTGTCCATTGTCATTGCTGGGCACCTCCTCAGTAGAGGTTGTCGGCTCTGCTTGTCCGTCTGGGCTCTTGTTCGTGTGGCCTGGAAGTAACAGTACAGTTGTAGCGGTTTTGAATATCAATGATAAAAGTAGTGAACTATAACGTAAAGTCAACGTTTCAGAGTTGAATATCAATAACTAACCGCTAATGGTAAGGTTATTTGGAAGAAATTAGGTAGTATACTTATCATCATCTCCTTTAAACAGGAGTGTAAGTTAAAAAACAAAATCAATGTTATTTGATATAATCCTTTATGTCCAAGAGTAATAGTTAACAAATAAAAAATATCAGGAATTAAATAAGAATGATTTAATATTGTATTTGTTAATTTTAAATCAAGAACAGTAAATCATATATGAGACAAAGAACATTGGAGAACAAAAGATGTCCAATATGGCGGAAGAGCGTATAAAGGCTGGGTTCGATCCAGAATCACTCTCATTCATCTTTGACCCGGCAGGAGATAGAGGAAGCACCAGGAGGGACGCTAGCCCAGGTACGTGTACTGCCTTGTGGTACACAAGAGAAGACCGGCCCAGATATACACCAGAGGAGATGATACCCGGACCAGGACCACGCTACGCCCAAGAATGCACCAAAGGACTCATCACAAAGAAAAACTGGCCAGTCGCGCGTTAGTTATAAGTTACAATTTTAACTTTAGTTTTAATAATGTTATTTTATTACGTACGTAGTTTTTTGTATATTTATATTTGTAACAAAAAATTATTCCTTTTGCCAGAATTATACTATTTTTATTAACAGAACTTCAAGACAAAGATAAATTAAAAGTGAAATATAAATTATAATTAAAATAAATAAAAAACGTAATAATATATCCATCAAACCCTACCTTTAGATTCAGACTGACCAGCATATAATTTTTCTTGAAACATGCCCATCTAATTGTACTTTTATTCTAATAAAATATTAGATCAACATGTAAAGTGCAACAAATTAAATCAATATACACTAACTAAATATATTGAGGTTGCTGAGAATGGTTCTGGCTATATTGCCATGATTATCACCACTGTTCTTCGACTTCTTGGATCCTTTTTTAGAACCATGGTTGGATTTCTTCATTCCATTAGCATGTGTTCGCTCACCGGCATTTAATGCCCCAGATGAAACAACTTTGTTGGACCTCCGAGTACCTGAAACAATCCCTGAATTAATGCAATGCCATCATACAGTTACAAACGCTTAAGTACAATTTTTTATTTTATTTTTCATATCTTTTGGGGGAAAAAAAATGGTGCATCTTATGCACAGAAAAATACCATCCATTTTTCCAATAATAAGTATTATATCAACATGTATTAAGTTGTAAATAAGTATTCTATAAATATTAAGTATTGTATTTGTATAGTTATTATTTTGACAAAATATATTATAGTTTTATATTCCGATTAGTAACCTGCTGCCGGCTTTTAAAAATAAACTCCCATTTTTTTCTGCGACCTATGCATTTTCCCTCCACATGAGCAAAGATCATGGTGGAGCCTATCTACACATCAGTTGACTCCACTCGGCTATTTGTATGCGAGTTATAAGGGGTCTAAAACGCACTAACATGATAAAAAGAAATACTTATTTTGATAGGCACAAATATGTAATTTGACATAATTATTGAAATTGTTGGAATGTTGATTAAATGAATACCAAGATAGTTCTATAGAGCTATCTATCGACCCAGTGTTAAATAAACCATAACTATTAAACATACATGGCACTATGTTGAGGTCATCAGCCTTCATCTTGACCCATGGATAAGGAGCCTGCTGCACCCTCCTGATATTCCGCACGAAGCCTGTGTTGTTCCTCACCTGCGTCAGGTTGCAGAAGTTGATGATGTAAGGTACTCCGAGGTAGCTCTTACTCACATCAATAGTCTGCTCACCCTACAAATTATAAACAGTATTAAAAAGACTGTCGAATCAAATCACTCATCTCACAATTATTGTATTCATTTAAATATGACTACTATATGAAGACTCATTAAAACAATTACTATTTCACTTCTTTTAATTCTAGTTTGCAAAATAAATTCAAGGTTAGCCATCGAGTTTCAATAATGAAAGATTTTTATTAATGGGAGTCAGATGACGAACAGAAGTTTTCATGTGATTAATAAATCCTTTTAAGTGGTCAACTTCAGAAATGTTGCTAAAATTGTAATATGATGATGATGACAACTAACAGATGCCTACTAAACAATTATGTATAGCAAGCAAAAGTGAATATAACATTTTTAATCGACATTATTAGCATTTAAAGAATATTACTGGTCTACAATACACTTAAATGAAGATTTACTTTGGATGATGCAAGCTTGGAGCTTGATTATTAAACAAGAGGAAGAGGCATAGGCCGAGGCTTCTGAAATTTTAGGAGCTCAGGCGATGACAGGTGGAGAGAAGTTTAGCCATTGAGCTCACTACATATACACGTGAAGAACTATATTTATGATGACATCTTCAGGAATGGAAAAAAGGACCAATAGAGAAATGCATGCTTTAACCCAGGAGCTAGGCATAATAAAAATTAAATAGGGTAGGCAGGGCATGTGGTCAGAATGGAGGATACAGAAAGAAGGTGGTGATGAAGTAGCTTTTGAATCAACAGCATATGAAGAATTGGAAGGACAAAACTGCCCTGGAAAGGTAATGTGACATCTTTTGGTAGTAGTTATAACCAAGGCAGCTGCGATATTCTCTGCTATGGATTGTGCTAGTGTAAGTATATAAGCCGTGGTATTTTTAACCATTCACACCTTTCTACAATTACTTTTAATTAATAAAGAAGAGCCATCTTCGCTACTTAAAGGGGTAATGCTTGACATTTGGGCATACAATTAAGACCAAGCATCGAGTAAAAAGAAAAACTTGTAGGACTATATAATATAATTAGTATATGGATTACCTTGGCCCAGGCTGCTTCGATGAGACACTGCACTTCCATGTCGTAGACGTGCCAGTCAGAGGGGCAGTCCCCTTGCCACTCCCACTTGGCTCCCTTAGCGGCAGGGGACTCTACAGGATAGCAAAGGCGTCGGACGGAGTGCGGGATGATGCTGGTCCCCGTCTCCTCAGAGCACTGCTGCTGGGTACGGAGGTTGATGTAGTATCTATCGAGGGAGGGGTCCGCATCGCTCAACATCACTCGGGTCAGTCGCTTCGAGTGAGCTCTCTCCAGCAGCTGGCTCACCTCCGGGCTGTATGGGCGCCATCGACCCTGTCTATTCTCCCACTCCCATACCACCACAGCGTGTCCGCTCATATCTCTATGTCTAGATTATTAAAACACACGTATATAAGATCAATAACTGTTTTAATTATTATTTTTTAACTTCAACAGTTTGTAGTGTCCTGAATCAAATGCCATGAACTTCAGATATCTGTTCCTAATATGCTGGAAAATCCCTCTTCCCTTATGTCTAGAACTCCTATGATTTCTCGAACTTTTATTTGGAACCTACCTCTACCTGGGGGGGGCGGACTATCTACTGGTTGCCACTCTTAGTCTAATCTAATCTACCCATGACACTTAGAGGTAACATCCCAGGAAGGGGGGGGGGGAATTCCAGATGTTGCAGGTTATAAACTTCCAGTGAAAGTTATTTATACTATACAGCAACCTAATTTAATAATGAAAACTATAAATATTGTAAACGGAAATCAAACTTAACCTAAACTGAATAACTCATCAGCTAAGATTATTACCAAGAAAATGCTGAAGTACATTAAATTTTGTTCCATACGAGATCATTTGAAGATACATAGACACAACTGGAAATAAACTCACACCACAATTTTGAAGTTTAAATGAAAAACATAAAGGTTTTAGGAGAATGTAAATACAGTTAAGAGAATATAATTGATCCAACAGATATGTCATGTTTTTAACTTTTCATTTATAATTTGTACGTAATACATAAATGTTTCATGAGAAAAAATAATACAATGGGTAGTTGTGATTAATTATCTCATTTATGCACTACCCAAATATGATTGGTTCGCGTTAAAAGCTAATCAAACGGTCTTATAAAGAGGACAATGTTACAGAAGATTTCAAAACAGTTATTTTACAGAACCAATACAAATATCATATTTGTTTAAGTAAGATATATTTAATGGCAAATATGGAAAAACTTTGTTTGGAACAAATGGCAAGTTAAAAAATTGTAAATATGTTAAATTCTTTGACTTTCTGTTAGCAAATGTTTTTTTCGTTCATCCATATTAATTGTTCAGAACACAAACGATTCAAGACTAGTGCGATGTATCACACGATAAAGGTATGGTTACAGCTGCCAAAACAATATTTAATGACTTTTGTTATTAAAGTCAACTTAAACCACAGTACATAACTTCATAAGAAATTGAATTTAAATTGTACTTGTCAAAGATAAACATTAGTGGAAATAAAATTGATGCTAAAGCGGAATTTATTTCTAAAGGTGCTTTCAAAGTCAAGAGAAGGCTTGTGGACATGTTTAAGTTTGTACCATTAAGTTTTTTTGGTTTATAGATCATTATTACTTTCGACACTTGTTATATTTTCAAAAGTATGCGTCACAGATTTTTTTCATATGAATAATTTTACTACTACATAGAACATTTTCAATCTTGAAGTGAGCCATTAAAAAGTAGGAAAGCACATTATAAAATGTTTATGCTTTTATAATAATTAGAATTATATATTATTACATAATGTAGAAGTAATAATGAATATCATACCAAACTTTTTTAATAAGCAATTTGATATGATTTCAAATTGTAGGCAAAAAATGTGCACAAATTGAAGCTCCTGCAATATTTAATCGATAAATCGAGGTCTAACTAAATAATAACCAATTTAATTTGAATAATACGCCTGTTGGGTTAAGAAGATAAATAAAACAAGTGTAAATACAATAACAAACCTGAAATGAAACTACAATATTAGATCCAGTAAGGCAAATAGCTTCTCTATTCATAATTATAGAATCACTATGTGAAGTCCTATTCACACGATAACATTTAAGAACAAATGGAAAGCTGAGTGGACCGTCACAACAATCTCAAATTTATCTCGAGCGCTCAATGATAACAATGCCACAATTCCATCGCCACCCAGTGTTGGCCGCTTTAATTCTTAACACGAAACTTTTTTTATTCCAAAACTGATCTTTTAATTTGTCAAACGAATGAATATTAAATATTAATCATTAGACATTTACATTATTTATACAGAACTTATATTATTTATTATATTATGGAACACTTTACAAATGTACACAGCAAAATATAATTTGTTGTGGTGTCTAGTGTTTTTAATGACAGACAAAGATAAACCCAGACTAGTTTATCGGTTACTAACCGCTGACAACGATAGTTTGTGGTTTTGATTTTTTTCTATTATGGTTTTTTCAAGCTACACTTATCAAAACGGCTTCACGTAAAGCTTTTTTTTCCAAAAAAATCATTATTAAAATGCAATCAATGGACAAAGTATAAGCAGTGTTTTTTTGTTTGATTTAAGACATGTCAACCACAAGGGTCATTGAGGCCCGATAACCAGTACTTTTCTTCAGTGACTTCAATTTTTAAACGACTTCTTTCTTTGGCGGAAAAAGGCTCTTTAGAAAAAAAAAACCACTTCGCTTGACGCAGAACCACACAGCTCACAAGAAACAAAATGCCACCCCCACTTTAGGAGTTGCTCAGAGATGAGATGGGAGTATAGGGTATTATCATAAAGATTGGGATGGCCAGGGAAGTGGGGAGAAATTTTCTAATAGTGGGAGGTGCCAAGTTCTAGAATGAATGGGATGTTGAGATCAGCGTAAATTGTACGGTTGTTTATCTAGAAGAGAGGATTGGGTATCTTTCGGATGGTTCTGATTGCCTACATAGGTGGTCTGGGATTAAGCAGGAATGGGTTGGCTAAAGAGCAAAACTGTAGGGCTGGGCGAGCGAAGGTGACATGAGAGGACTGTTCGGCATTCACTTTGAATCTCAATTAATAGAGTCAAGGTTCAAAAACTAAAAAAAAAAAAAAAACTGCCACAAAAGGGCAGCCCTGGGGATGTGAGAATGGCTCAGAATTTGAAGAGGTCATGTCAGTAGCGAATTTGTAGTGAGATTTGGGAGAATAAAAAGCCAGTAGCAAAGTACACAATGAACAGAATAACCCCTTGAGTTATGCTACAGTAAAATAACTGCATTGAGCATTTTTTTACAGTTCACTTGAACGTAACTTGGACAGAGTTAAATTCTAATTTAACTGTGAACGTGTAGAATAAATTCAGTATACTTGATATATTATTATTTTTTTGACTTTAATAGCGCGGCTTATTTTCATTTATATTGTGAAAAGTAATATTAGCGAATTTTTTAAAAATTACTTTTATAAAAGCTCTAAGATGTTTAAAAGCTAAATCTGACCAGATAATAAGTTATTGACGGAGATTGGAAAGCACCTGAGCACGGTATTTAATTTTTATGACAACTACAGTTGCCTAAGTAAGCCTTCTAAAGTGTGTCCCGGAATTAACGCAAGATTGGATTTAAATAGAAAACAAAGTTTTTAGTATTTTTGTTGTTATATTTTTATTGAATTATAAAGTAAATAGGATAGGGTTATTTATGGAATAACTCAACGGGGAAATGGCCTCCACAACTTTGCTGGCACATACGCACTCTTTTGTCGAAATTTGCCATGATCATTTGGCATAAATGTGGTTGAATTTTCTCTTTTAATGCACGGGTGGATGTGAGCTTGTTGACATACACCTTTGACCTCAAATAACCCCATAAAAAGAAATCTAAAGGTGTTAAATCACACGATCTAGGGAGCCAATTCTGATCACCGAAACGAGAGAGTACACGACCTGGAAATGTCTCATGGGCTGTATGGCATGTGGCACCATCTTGTTGAAACCACATCAATATAATCCGATTTCGGCACAAATAACTGTGTTTACGACGCAGAATTGATGTTCCTGGATTTTCAACAACATTCTCACGCACTACTTCGATATTGATATTTGAACGGCTTGTTTTTGGACGACTAGTGTGTTTAGTGTCTACAACTGATCCAGTCTCCCTAAATTTTTCAATTAATCTCTTCACAGTTGATGAAGTCAAAACACTATTCCGACCATATTTTGTATGAAATTTTCGAACTGCGGCCGCCAAACTTTCATTATTTTTGATATAATGTTCAACAATAAATACACGTTCTATCGTGTAACGCTCCATTTTTACTAACCCTATACTGTCAAATTGTTTTTTTTTTAGGGTGGCCCGCAGTTTACTGCACAAATGGCGGCAAATTCAAATGTGATAATTCTGGGACACCCTTTATTTTAGAGTAACCAATAACAAGTGTTTTCCTAACCCATCTGAACGTATATTACCTCTTTGGCGGAGGTCCTCGCCTTGGGCCAATAGGAATGCTCCTTTCCTATAAGCCAAATTTTTAATTCTCTTTATCAATTTAAAATTACTGCGTACTTGGCATTTGCATAACTTTTGAAAACTAATAAATAATGTTAAAGGTAATTTATAATGGAGCAATAACTTAAAAACTTATGCATTATGTTATCAACAATTATTCTATTCCATCAATTTGGTAGGGGGAACATTTATCTAGGACACAAAAGGCCATTAACTTGATGTAATTAAAAATATCTAATTAAGTCTTTCCCTTTTTAAGAAATTGCATAACTCTAGGTATAACTGATTCATTGTTTTATTAACACTTTTTGTTGTGGTATAAGTCCTGTTATAATTAATAATGGTTCATTTTTGTTTTTGTAATCAAATGTTACAATGATTTCCTCACCAAGTCATTGACTCTTGAAACTTCATATTTCAAACTTCCTACATACGTTTCTTATTTTAAAATCCTATAAATACTTACGTTTAGTTAATTCATTTAACATTACAGTTTGATTGGTTCGGTGATATGGTTTTTTTTATCGGCCACTATCATTAATCTGCTTATGATGCAATAAAATTCGGATTATTATGAACTTAAATGCATAGATTCAGTTTAAATTTAGCAAATTTTAGGTAGAAAACCTATGTGTTAAAGCATAATGGGCACACAAAATAAAACATAAAAATAAGATTTTATAATTAATTAATTGAATAAAATTAAACATTAAGGTGAGATCAAATATTAAAAACATCAAATAGTATATTAATAATTACTTGTGGTCTATAATTCCACTGTTTTTCGAACATCACACATCGAATAACAGCTAAGTCAGTACCCAATATTTTTTGCTGGTCTTGGGGAATCCTTGAATACACCACCAAAGCAATGCATATTCTATAAACTGTTAATGTATAGTAATGCATTAGTATGTAATTAATATCAATATGTAGTCAGTATAAGTTAAATATTTGATGCATATAATACCATAAAAGCAGACTGACTTTCGTAAAATATAGACTACATTATAAAAAATGGTGCTCTGGTGATGGTTTCCAAGTTTGCATATTTGCAAGCTAGTTGATAAGTGATAGCTGAGTTGGAAAGGTCTGGCAGAAGATCAAGAGACCCTCAGTTTGAATCTCGGCCATGTCACACTCGCTATCTTTCTTCTTTGGTTAATAATAATTAGTATACCTTACGTTATGATAAGTACCATTCCGTATAGCAGCATACATCTATTATTCTTAATATTGTAGTTTACAATAATATTTTGTTCAAAGTTCATATTTATGAAAACTATATTGTAGCTGTTTAGCTTCTTACTACAAAAGAACGGCTCAAAACAGATTTAAAGTCCGGCCAGTGTACCTTTTTGCAGTATGTAAATTTTTTGCATAATTTAGAACATAATTGTATTTTAGTAATTTTAAAAGTAAAATACGATTTTCAAAATTAAATTATGTAAATGAACTGGTAACTACAAAACAAATTTAGCACTACTTCTTGATTTAATAATGAAAAAATATACCTATCAGATAAAGTTATATTCAGTCTGTAAGGTTGCATTATCTTTAAATGCGTTAAACCTATAATTACTAATATGTACAAAACCTACATGCCAATTGCATGTGGCAAATATAATTCCATTTTTATCAACATTTCTTTAAATACAATCCTAATAAATTTTTAATAACAGCAACCAAAATTACTTTTGAAAACATTGATCGAGTTTTCATAAATGTTTCATGTCTCGTGGATGCTTTCTACTTTGACTGTACAGGTCTAGTGATAATATATACTATTGAAACTATCCAGATTAAACTCATCAGACAAATTAAAGTATCATCATCTGATTATTTCCATAGAAATGAAATGTTAAAGTAGTCTAACCAGCATACAAAACATAAACCTACCAGGAACTTTACATGTAAGAAAAAACTAAAATGTTACTTCTTATAAATGAGTTTAAACTAAATTATATACTATAATGCTAATTAGAAGGGAATGGTGGAGATGATCCTCAGGCATTGATATTGGCTTGAATAAGGGGTGAAGTTTCGCTGAGTTCTGAATGAGTCGCTTTGAAAGGTATCACCAACTTCAAATGTGGTCTTCTGTAGACTACAGAATTAAACAGTGCTTGTAGTGGATTTAAAAAGGCCTGAAAAAAAAAATGGTTTAGTTACAGTGAAAATGATTTTAATGAATTTTTAAAATTATAGACTGTTATATTCACAACATATATTGTCAATCAGGATGTAGACATCTTTAATTTGACACCCTATTTAATATGATACAGAATAATAGTAATTCATTTATGTCCCTCCATTACTTTTATATAGGGTAGCTTTTATAGCATCAATTGAAACTACGTTACAAGACTTCATGATTTAAAGTCGAATCTAGCAGTACCTATAGTAGTGAGAATAATTCTAATGAATGTTTTAATGACTTTTTTCTATTTCAAGAACAAAAACACAAATTTGATATTATTAATCAGGAAGTCCAAATCTTAAATTTAATACCCTACTCAATATGAGAGAAATATATTTTTTACGATCACCTTCAGCAGCTTAAACTGCCATTCTGAGCACTTGAAAAAAAAATAACTTGTGGGAAATAGGTTGCTATTTACTTCATCCAAACCCACAAATAGCCATTAAACCATATAGTATATTTAGAATTTTTAATTATTGACACATGTTTTATGGAGTTGGTAGTATTTTTCAAGTCATCAGACCAACAAGTGAAATGTTTAAGTAAAATTTCATGTCTATGGATCAAACAGGGGTCTCACATGACATGAACGGACACTGGGTAACCCATGAGGCTTTTTGACTGATGAAGCGCTAGTCAACTGACAGCTTTAACCATTGCCTAGTCCATGTTTATAAAATGCTTTAGTATTAATAAAGTTTGTTTTTAAGCAGTCGCAGTGCACTAAAGTGCTTGGGACAGGGTCTGTGTATATTACCAGCTCTATCTCTCATAATTCTTGTTCTTTATTTAGTTAATTTGTGCTTGAACATTGAACACTTAAGAAAGAGTAAAGGTTCGTGTAAAGCCAATATATTGCAATTTTGGCAGCAAAGCATTGAAAATTAATAGAAATTTTGCGTCTTCTACACTCTAATCATAAATTATTATAGATTTCATTGAGTCAAGAAAAGTATCTATTAAAATATACTTACACATATGTATTTCACAAATTAGAAAACATTTTGTATTAATATTTAAAATTTCTAACAATTAATTTCTGCTAAAATTAAAATAAATGCTGTTTATTTTAAGTATATTTGAAGCTTTAGAATTAATTAAGTTAAGTAAATAATATTTTGAGCAGTTATTAATGAATAGTTACATTATAGAAATTTATCTTAAGATATAGTATAAAAATCATAAAATTGGTGAGATTTAGAATCATATTTACTATTAAGAACTTACCATTAAATACCAAACAACAATGAGGAGAAGTTGTGAACTGTCACTAGGCGAGACAGCCAGAACAATCCCGTGGACTAGGTTGGGCAACCAGCAGATGTAGAATACAAGGACAATGAAACCAAAGCGAAGGCATACTGTTCGTACAACAGATCGCTCCTTGTTGGTGAACTGTCCAAGGCAAGAGGCAGCCAGCAGGTGGAGATGGCGCACTGCCAGCCAGTACAAAAGGGGGCAGCTCACCATCACCGCAGCAACCAGGCTGTAGCCTGCCAAATGGCTGCTTTCTCTTCTCTCACATCTGCAAGTCATCAATCAATCATCAAGGCAGAAAACACAACTTTAGTAAACTGAGAGATCATAGTTATCCATGAATTTAAATTTGAATGGATGTATCCATTGGTATCGGGTTAGCTTGATAAAAATAATATGTTAGATTTTCATCAACTTTATTTATGGAAGACATGTCTGCATTAGCTCCTTATACGAGATGGAAGTACGATGTGAACTATAAAACAGATATTAGAGAACTGATCAGTTTAAAAGGACAACATTAACAATATTATTTTAAACTAATTGGTATTTTATAATTTACTATTGATATTCAATTATTGATGAAAAAAAAAATAAAAAAAATATGACAGTACTGATTAGAAATGATGTACTAAATATCCAGGAAATGAATGATATTAATTCAACAATATGAATTTTAAAATTAGTTAGAGCCTAAGGCAGATCTAAAAACCAACATTTATATCTAATTGTCCAACCATGATTTACAAAAGAGAGCATAATGCTATAAATCTGTCCAATTAAAATGTAAAAACTGTTGCTAAGTACATTTAAAAAATTTGGTTGGTAAATCATATGTTAGTTTCATTTTAGAACCCAAAGTTGACTAAAGTACAGTCAAAAGGGTTAGCTTTAAACTAATATACAATTAATAACCAGCTTCAATCTCTATAAAGCTATAGAAAAAACAAATAAGCAAGTTTTCGGGTCGTCACGAGGAGTTGCCTAGCCTAATTGCCCTAGCCCTAGTGATGAAGTGAGAGTTGATTAGGCTATGACCTGGACAATTACTTCATGACGGGTCTTACTACTGTACTATCTGTCTCCATATCTGATAGGTATGTGCCCCGACAGTGCAATATGTTCAGGAGAAGAGGAACAGAGTAGGTATTATAGGTAGTTTATGTGGTCTTGGAATGACCACGAATTCACACTCGGTATCTAAGGGTAGGCGAAAACCGTCCGGATCCCAAAGGCGAGTGTGAACCGGAAAGAGGCAGACTGGATCGCCGTGGGAGGGGCTACTAGGTAAAGTTTGTAGGGCCATGGCAACCGTCGTCCGCGAGAGGTCTCTTCCAAGGAGGTGCTAGTTTTAACAAGACAAAGGCAGAGAATCCCACTAGGAAATGTGTGGGGTCTGACAACGCCGGACTAAAACATAGCGAGGTTAGGAAAGAGAGATGCAGAGGTAGTTTAATAAAGCCATGGTTCGAGGAGAGCAGCAAGTGCCTGTGCAGAGAGGGAGAGAGCAGTGTTTCGCAGGTGCCAAATTCTGAGAGTCTGTCGAATGCCGAAAATCTGGCTGCTTATATAGGCAGGCCAACGGTGGGGGGTTGCTCCGACGGGCCACCTAGTTGGCTGTTTTGTACACTAGTTTCCCCCTCTCTTAACTGACGATTTAAGCTTTTTCTATTATTAAAATATAGAAACATAGGTGGATATTTTCTGGGCTGAGAAGAAGGGAACTTCTAATTATTCGTGATAAAGAGGTTGAGACAACACAAGTTATAACAGACCCTCCGCTTGAAGATAGGAAGACAGCAGCTTGAACTGTAGCGGGAAGGAGCCAAGCAATGCAGTGGTACACACAAGGGTAGCCTTGACGACGCTGTACAGCTAGCCAAGTGTCTACAGCGTAGCACAGTGTCCAGCACCATGTCACCGAGTAGAAGTACTGTGTCCAAACCTTTAACACAAGTAGATGCTTAGTATTTAAAATCACTTGAGGAGCAAAATGCTTTTAAAGTTGTTAGATCAGATTTAGCAAATAAAAAAGTAAACATAAACAATTCTATTCCCAAACGCATAATATTTATGAAACAAAGAGCAGTAATAATAAACTAACACAAAATAAGTAAATTAATATAGTATGTATGTACGAATATAATAATAAAATCAACATAATACACAATGACCTATCGACAAACTGTATATTAAAGACTTAGTTTAGTTTATTTCATAATTTTATTTTTCGTACTTGTTACTATTTTATCAACTCGTCGATTGCAACTAATAAGAATTAAAATACCAAAAAAAGCTACTCAAAAAATATTTTCATTTATTGCTTCCTGACTAAATCATATTTCGGTGCCAGGCTCAATATTATTTATTTTTTATTGGTTACATTTAAGGTAGTATTGGTGTTAGTGCAAAGTACAAATCTACATCTATGAAGTGCAGATACAAGATGTCTATCAACTTGCAATTTTTATAACTGGATCAATGGTAAAATTAGAACATAATTATGAGTTGACAATTGTGAATAAGAGGATTGACCATTGTGTGGTATTTAAATATGTAATCTGTTGTTTAATTTTCTATAATTTGAAGATGGTAGTTTAAGCTGAGAAATAAAACACCTTCTGGTTTTTAGGCAAAAGTGCTCATAAATAAAGTCTGTTGATTTTTATTAGTATCACCTTGTAGTCCACAATTGGTATTTAAATAATAGAACTATCTTAATTACTAGAACAAAAGCTTGTTATGGCAGTGAGTATAACCTGTCTGATTGCTGTACATGAAGTTGCATATTACCAAATATTTAGCCATTAAGCTTTGTCAAAGCAAAACATCTCTCATATTTGTTATATTAA
Organism: Acanthosoma haemorrhoidale; assembly: GCA_930367205.1. Taxonomy (NCBI): domain Eukaryota; kingdom Metazoa; phylum Arthropoda; class Insecta; order Hemiptera; family Acanthosomatidae; genus Acanthosoma; species Acanthosoma haemorrhoidale. The sequence goes on along the minus strand of OV884014.1, from coordinate 19,455,753 downwards.
TATAGTTTATTTATTACAGAATTACCATTGCTAGACTGATTTTACATGCACTCATGGCTAACATATAAAAAATGACTTACCGCTAAAACCGTACAGTAAACTACTGTAGCAGTGGCTTCACTTTCTTCATAAGCGCTGTTACCATTCAGCTTTAGAAACGACCTCAAAAAAACTCCTGTAAAACAAAGCTATGTTTGTATTTTTGGGAAACTTAACAGAGCAATTGATTGAAAGATGTATTTAATTCTCCGATCACCATAAATCATAGAAAGTAACTTTTCTTTTTCTTCTCAGGGGGCTTTTTTCTTCTTCTTCTTTTTATTCTTTAAGAAAAATTATTTGTAGATAATTTAAAAAATAAAGACTGAATATATTTTTCATTGTTCTGTTATATCAATAAACCAGGATTAAGGCTGTATAAACTCATAGCTTTGTTTCTTTTGAGTCTATGCTGCTGCTTCATTGGTCATCCATGATATATAATCAAATCATCATAAAAATCTAATTTTACAATCTAAAAAGAAACAATTTTTATCTCAATAAGTATTTAGTTCTGATGAATTAAATTAAATTTTTCTAATTGTTCGGATCTATAGGAAGCTGTAAATGAAGCTTTGTTAAACAAAGCAAAACCCCTCTCATTTCAGTTATATTGTTTTTTATTAATATAGTTTATTTATTATGTGTCAATTTTCGTGCATATTTTTTAAGAGAGAAAGAGAGCGAGAGTTTTTATTTAATTTTATGTTACATAGCCTCATTATATACGTAGGAAAACAGAAACAATAAAACCTACAGCTAAGCATTTCTTTGATATTTTAGCTACATTAATAAACAAGTTGTAAATTCATAAAAATATATTTGTTATATGGAACAGGATTACCAAGAGAGGCTAAGAGGTCCGCTAGGGCTAGCCATATTATAATCTGACGGCCTCGCAACGAAGTGAGCGAAAACCACTGCAAAGACAGCCAAGTTTCATGCCTTGGTAGTATCTGTAACACAATTTATTCACACATAACTTTACTAACTATACATATATAAAATGCGCTAATCAAAACTTCCTCCATCACAATAAAAACAAAGAAAGTAGATTTGATCTAAAAACATTTATCATTATTTTTGTACTGATAACATTTATAAACTTTTTTTTTATTAGTTTCCTCTGCAAATTTAAAATTTCCAACTGCTTGATGCTTTTCCTATTATTAAACGTCAGCTCAATCAATGTCAACAATATCTTCACATTAAAATGTAAATAAGCTGTGATTATTAGCCAATAAAAAACAGATACTAGAGACAGGACAGGCATATGAACCTGTGACTATCTGATTTTTGGCCAGGCTAGTCGATTATCTGTGCCTATATTTTCTCTATTTAGTGGGTTTCATTTGTTCTATTTAAACTTTCCGAGACTTTGTTTGCTTTTAATGACACAATAAGTGGTAAATATTTTATTTATGATATTTTGTCAATTTATTACTAAAATAGAAAAAAATGAATGTGAAACTCTTAAAGTTATAATTTATTATATCCCAACCAAACATTGACCTAAAAATAGAAAATAAGAAATATACTGTTTTTAAGTTCTTCACAATTTTTCTGTCCCCACTTATATTATATTTGTCGATCCCAATGTATATAATAATGTATAATGTAATATAATACTTCCTCAATGACCTCCAGTAGATGCTGTCAATCTGACAAGTAATGCTTTTACCTAAATGTATGGGTAAATACGAGGATATTATGAGATACGAAGAACTGACAGAAGAAGAAATATGATATATGAGGTGATATGACCATGATGCATGGTAATAGGAAGGCCCTCACAACAAATATCTTCGACTGTCTACAAACTCAACACATCTCTTTTCAATACATTCAAAATAACGGATTTTTCCTTTCAAGTATCTCTAAACAACTAAAGTCCCAACATTCCTTCCCAGCAGATTCATAGTGGCCTGACCCCCTGTTGAATTTTAACTTTTTATAATTTATTTCCTTTCTTCCAAAAATTACTCCTTAAAAAAAAACATTGCATATATGTTAATTGTTGTAGAATGCAATCTTAAAAAAATAATACATAGCGACAGAGGACAACTACTAATAATTTTAAATTAATAAATAAATAGAATACATTCTTTCAAGGGTTTCAAAGATTATTTAAAAGTCAGAAACCTTTATAATTTCACTTGTGTGTCTGTCTGTTTTAGACATTGTGAGTCCTTTGTCAAGCTAGATAATTGTTACGATATTTTATAATAGATGGATATAAAATATAAATATTGAAGAAAAGGTAAAGTTAAAAAAAAAACTGTATACACTTTCTAAACATTTTTATTTAAAAAAAATCATTTACAATGAATTTATATAACGACACAAAAACAATATACAAATTAAAAAAATAATGAGGTTTCATATAATTGTAAAGGCTAAAATAACATTAATATTAAGATTTAAATGTTCTGACTATAGTGTATTGCGATCATTCACTGAAATATAATACCAATTTCTAAAAGAGAATGAAATTAACTTGGTTCTGAATCAAAATAAAAATGTTTATTGTTGGAAAGATCTATTTTAAAATTGAATAGTATTTACTAACTTGATAAACTGCTCCTGTAATGCCAGCAATAGAGGATAGCAGGCAAATACTGTTGTAAAGATTAGAATTGAAATGAGAAAGAATCGGTGTATGATTTGTAGGATGGCAACAAAATGTTTGTATCAAAGGATCAGACATGATAGGGGGACTCTCAAGCCTAACACATATTACATAACATCCCAAGGAAGGTTATAGACCAGCTCAACAACTTGTTTTTAATTATCTATAATTAATAATCATGATCTACATCACACCCACAGTAGAAATATGTAGAAAAGAAAGGACAATGAAATTGGTAATTTAATAGATGGAGTAAAGTAAACTACAGGTAATTTAATGTATCACACTTTCACAAAAGCTTAAATTTACTTTCTATAAATAGCAAATGTAAAACCAAAACAAAATGTCAAATATTCACCTAATTTATTTGTGAGTAACATTTCGATATACTAGGTTTGTTTGCATCAGTCCTGTTAACAATTTTATTCTTTATAGAATAAAAATAATAAGCAAATATGATATCAATTATTGCATTATTTTTAACATGTTACTTTCTTGTCATCAGGACCTGATGCAGACATAAATAATAAAGGTGAAATGAATTTAATGCAAATGTCTTTCTTTTGTCACCCTAAGTTGATTCCTAACTAATACATCCCCTTAAATGTAAATTTACTGCTAACTAAGAACTCGCAAGTTTAAATTTTTCTTTTCAATACCATATTTTTATTGAATTAACTTCAAAGCTAATTGTAAATTACACTAAACGTCAAACCTCATTAATTTAAACCTAGATCATTTATTACTGTCATTGAAAATTATATGTACTGTACAATAGAGAGAAATATTAAAATGTCTACATAGCATAAATTCACTTAAAACAGTTTTAAAAACCATTTCTAAATCGGTATGTTTAGGAAGTTACAAGATAGCTTATCTATGAATTTGCTATTTTTGGTTGACAAATTATGATACACCATCAACATCACTGTCAAAAATGACATTATTCATAAGTGCTTTTCTAATTATAAGATTACAAACATAAGGCTAGAAACCTGTACTAACTTGTCAATAACTGTGTTACACAACCTTCCCAAATTTAGCTTACACGCCAAAGAGGTCGGAAAGAACACTGACCCAGATCAAGTTGTATTTATTTGTATATTGAGTTTTCATTCTTCATGAGGTCATAAGTGCTCCTGGTGAGGAGAAATGCACGCTATCAATAAGGTGAGCCCCATCACCTTGTTTAGTCTTGTCAATGAAGCTAAGTACATTGTATTTGTATTAATTATATAACTTCTATACCGATCCAGACTTTGCATAGAGTGTATCGATGGTACAGGACATATAAAATGTAAATAGATTCGCCTAAGAATCTATAGTAAATTAAATTTTTGTCATTTTTTAAAGGGGATTGGAAGAAAAAAAAAAGAATGAATGCTGAAATTATGCCAACCTCTTGCCGTTTATACACATTGATAGCTTTGTTGTTAACTAATTATGCTAGGAGACTATCACACCGAATAGTTTCCCTTCACCTTCCTGAAGAGTATCTACTGGTTGGCCTTCAAAGGAACTATTTTTAACTTAGATGCTAGTAGCACTGAAATCAACAGGAGACATTACATTGTTTTCTAGATTACTCTATAGGGTGTTAACTTTCTATAGGAGGCTAGTTTTGGAAGAGGCAAAAGTATCCATTCTGGTTTAATAAAACTGAAATAAAAGTTTCTAGAATTGCCTTACAGAACCCATTGGTTCTCAGTGCTACCTAACAACTACTGTGGAAGTATCGGTATGCTTTATCTCCTAATGAGCTAAATGAATTTAGAAGCACATCATTGAATTAAATCCTTAAGTCCTTTGCTATTAAACTCGGTGGAGCAGAGCTGAAATTTAATGTATAAACCTCTTCCTACTTTGTGCCTAATTTGTTTTATGCAATAATTGCAGAAAAAACAGTAGAATTTCTTTTAATGGTAGGGATAGGTATTGAGGAATTAAATTAAACTTTCCATATTAAGAATAAATCAATTGTTAAATTAATATTATTTCTTAAATAAATGCTAATCAAAATTGCAAAATCAGTGCATGTATATCATTTTCCAAGCCTCATAGGAGGATTTTTATTGGCTTAGTTACAAATCCTCATTCTAATTTGAATAATCCTGCAATTTTGTTTTAAAGTTTATTTTTGAAACTTTTAAGTTATTTATGAACCATAATAGGACATCTTAAGAGGAGGGGGATAGATTAAACTAATATATTTTCTTATAACTAATTCTTATTGTATGGGGACAAAAATAAATCTAATACAAAAAATTTATTTACAGATTCTTAAGGTAATATTTAACACATATTGGATACATGTTTTCATTGTTGATTTATAAGATGTATGTATATATAATAACCTGTAAATATGTGCTAATACATATATATTTATAAAAAATAATTATATAATGAAAAAGAATGTTGCTCTACTTCCTCAAGAGGCCCTGGCCTACATTATGTATCTGAGATCCCATTCAACAGTTATATTCTAGCTCTAAAACTTATCTAAGCACATTATTATATAATTTATTTCGGAGATTTTTTTTCCAAAACACTATTGTGTAAATTGATGATTTGTATGCATGCATATTTTAGTGAAAGATTTATTTTTAATAATGCCTAAAATCTATTCTGTTATTTTGAAATAGAGGATTGAAACGTAATCTTTTGATTCGTTTATACATAAGAAAATGCTGAAGAGAGAGAATTTGGTTAATTCCCGAATTGATAATCCTCATTTTAAGTTCACTTTATGATACACTGATTAGTTGTTTTTTTTAACTCAATATTGTAGACTCAATTGTAGACTTAGCAGTATCTTATCTTTCTGAGCAGGCCAATGATAATATAATAGAACTTCCTACACTTATTTAATATGTGAATGTCCACAGCCACTCACAGCACATTAATTAATAACTATTTATTTAGGCTCAGGATAACTTCAACACATATCACTAACAAGGCTTAATTAAGTGTAACGTATTAGTGAATACTTAACATTATCTAATCAAGAAATTATTTACAACCACTGTAAATAATATTTACTAACTCGAGAAGAACTAACTCTGAGTAGCAAGTAAGAACAAAAAGCGAACAATCCACATAAAAATTCTTAAATAAAATGCGTTATCACAAAAATAGAGATTTAACTTAGAGTGAAATCAGTCTTATAAATTACATTTATGGGAATTCTTCAACCAAAAATGAACAAACAACCTCATTAATTATAATGGTTCAGAATAATAATGCTGTCTGCCTACTGATTGACAGAACTGAGAAAGATCTAATATATGGAAGCAAAGCTGGTAATTTACTGAAGAGCACCCAGCAACCAAGCTGAGTGGGCTTTTGTTTTGAAATTAGCGTGCATGATGTTGTTCCATAAAGTACTCTTAATGGCGAGTGTCCATTGTTCTCTTAGGTGCCAAGTGGGACTTTCTGTAAGTTGGACTTTCTGGAGCGACTGGTGGTTTTGTTTCTCTACGAATAGCTAGGCCTCGTAATACTTTGTCATTCCAAGTAAAGGCAAGGAAAATGAAGAGACCCTGAAGGGTGTTGAGGATGACAAATAAATACCAAAGGAGGTTGATATCAAGTGTCCCAGCAACTAGCCCCATGATCCAGGTAAGACCCATCATCACTGCAAGACGAAGGTATAGCCTGAAGTCTCGCTGAACCCCAGAGTTTGGCTTGAAGTATGAGCGTGTTTTGCTGGATGTCGAGTAGATCATATAAGCAGCATTTGAGAAAAATGCAATATTGAAAAGCATCACAAGTGCCAGTGGGATTACAAAGAAGACAAGTAATGGCTTACTTCGCCCGAACCAACAGGAGCTGGTTGCGAACCCTGGGCGCCAGTCTGTAGTAACCCTTGGTGACAGCTCAGTCCAAAGGGCAAGAAGAACTATTGCAGCGGGAAGCAACCATGCCCACAGCGAGTAAACTATGAACCTGCCTCTCTTCTTTTTGTCAGAGTGTCTCCTTAGTTCTGTAGTTGATAGCCGGATAGCGTACCAAACATCGAATGATATTGTCAACATCCACATAAAGGATGCTAAGAACGAATAAAAAGTGATCACTGCAATAACAATGCAAGAATCACCTCGCAAGACCTGTCCAACCATAAAGGATATATACCCTAGCAGCAACGCCACACATAAAGAGGCCAAATTTTTACCAGGTAGATTCCTCACCTCTGAGACCAGGCAGAAAGCGGTCAAGTGCATGATGAGAAATACTACGGAAATCCCTAATCCAACAAAAGTGGTAATGATCATATATTTGTCAAACTTAGGAACAAACTTTACTCCAATATTTTCAGAACATATCTCCAAGCCACCACCTTTTATGATGTTAAACTCTCCTCTTCTAAATATTTTTTTATACTCTGCGATGTAAACTGTGTTATTACCAAGAACATACTCGTTTTCATCTAATATAAATTTTGTACAGTTGGAGATAGGTGTAGTAAGATTAGAGGTATCATAGAACTGCCGGATGGACAGTTGGTCTGGATTAGGTTTTCTAATGAACTGTAGATCTGACAAAGGCCCTTGAATGAACCGTAAATATGGCATAGACACATTGAGTTCTGAAAGCACACTTCGGCAATGCTTGAAGAAAGGATCGTACAGTTGGTAATCAAGGCAAGGCTGAATCTTTCCTGGGGGCCCATTTCTGAAGTCTAATAGTACCGAAAAAGCACTAGGGCTGAAGTGCTTTTCAAAATTTGTTTTAAAAGAAATCTTGAAGCATTGAAGAAAATCCAATGATGGGATATTGTTACACGCAGCACAGTGTAGGTTCCTGTAAACGTTATCACTGTCATATACAACAGTTGTGTATGCTTCACATCTTGTTCGAACCTCTACGTCAGTCCAATTCTCAGCACATGTTTCTATCACATTTGGTATGCAATGACGAATCAAGTGATCTGATGCTTCTGGAATGGATGGATCAATAGAACAAGAGTGAAATGTATCATTTAAATCTAATCCCCAACTACTGTGATCTTCATTAAAATATAGAAGCTTACTTATGTTTTGTGAAGTAAGTGAATTAGAACGAGGAATGCTTGGACATTCAAGGCGAGGCTGCCACACATCTAACTCCTCTACTTGGTGACAGATAGCACAGAAGAGATTTCGATAAGTGACACCTGTGTTCAAGTCAGTGGCAGGAAATGCTGACAGAGGGTCACGAAGGCTGCTGTTCCTCTCACATGCTGTGCGGACGCTGGCTTCCCCCCAGTCTGGAGGACAGGTAGTGCGCATGTAGATTCCACCAAACTCCCTCAACTCCACACAAGAGAAGGAAGCAACACCTCGACGTTGCTCTGGCAGGCTGAAGTATTCTGAGTCAGGACAGCAGTCTCCATAGCTTGCACATTGTTGGTCACACTGGCAGTTTCTATCCATTCCAACCGAACTACCAGTCAGCTGGTTTTGGTCCCCTGTACAGCGACCTGTGCCCTCGCATGTCCTGCATCAACAAAATACAACAATAATATATAAATAATGCGGGTGAATTATTTTTTTGGGAATTGGCTTGGATTGAAGAAAAAAATGAGACAAAGAAGATAAATTCTCATCTGGTTTAGTTGTGGAAAAGGTTCGATATGCAATTTACATCTGCATTAGATCCTGGCATATTTCAAAGGTTGTAAAAGTAAACATACTATAACTATATTATGTTAATAAATTAACGTTTTTATCATTTTATTAATTTGTGAATACAATTTTTTTCAAATTGTGTGATCGTCAAATTTGATGTTTTCCTTTATTAATTTATGCGTTGAAATAATCTACAATTAATAACGAATTTTTTTAAATTTTATTAAAAACATTAACTTTAAAAAAAAAGTGGTATTTGCACACCATTTTGGGATTTTAAAGGAAAGTCAATAATTGGTTATTTATAGCTTTTTATTTTGTAAAAAGGTAAGTTAGAAATAGGAAATGGCATTGGCTAAACATCTTGTGTTCAGTTTAAAAAAATGTCTTAAGGAAAATCCGGATAGTCATGTGTTATTGTCAATTCTAAAAATGCCTAAAGTATTAACCAGATAGAATGGTAGAAAATGTCAGTTGGATAATTAAAAACACAGTGTCAAATTCAGTAAGTGCTGGATTAAACATAGAAAGGTCAAACGTTGACATTGAACCGGAAATCACAAATAAAGATGGCCATTCGATAGGAGAATCAAAAGGGGTGAATAGTATATTAGAACTAAGCCATTAAGTAAGTAGAACAGAACAACATTCAGAAACTGATGCGTAGTGTAAGTAGTAGCTCATCATGATGCTTAAAGATGGTAGCAATTCAATTGAAGGGAAATACTTAAAACAATTAAAAATCATCTGATTGCTCCCTAACGATGTAAATTACTTCCTTTTATTGATGGTAAGCCATTCTATTTCATCTAACCGTGAGTAAATATCAAACTTGTTCTCATACCTGCCAACTAGTCATATTGTTAAATTAAATTCAAAACATACAGCCCACTAACTAGTTGGCAATAAGGCAATTAATTGTTGGAAATTCAGAAACAAATATGACAAATGGCATGTACCTGGAGTAGCCTGTGTAAGTTTCGAGCACTTGACCATACTTATTAATAGAATTCTCATTCAAAGTAAATGTCCTCCTAGAATAATGGCCATAATAATGGTGGTCACTGAGATAGTCAGATAACATACATGAGGATTAGTTACAATATACCATTCTTTTATTGGTGGTTAGCCATTCTGTTTATCCTAATCACGAGTAAATATCTAATATTTTCTCAGTTAATAAGAGGAAGATTCATTTCTTTGCGGGTTGGTTCTGGTAGGGGTTGACTCAGTCTCAAGAGGGCAATTAAGTATAAACAGAATATAAGGTTGAGAGGTGTAACACCTAGTACTTCACCAACTACCTCTTCATGTGATGTTGCCTCATGTATTTTCACCCGACAGGACGTTTCATTATAAGCAGTGGTACAAAGTGATTTGTTGTATATTGTTCACTATTAATCTATAAGTGTTACCTGTTTCCTCCTTCTAGGTCCCAGTGACTGGTCGAATGAGCTGAGGATGGGCCGGCAAAGGTCGCCCACATTAATCCCAGCAGCAGCACTGCCCTGCAACAGATGATGTGTTAGTACAAACACAAGTAATAACATAGCAGTTAATAACCTATTATAACTGACTTTGTCGTATTCATCGTTTGTTATTAGAACGGCTCTGAGCAACTTCCAGGAATGTTTTTGTTCTGTGTATCCCAGGCATCACATCGGAGGTATTTTCAATGAAGACTGCTCCTCATTTCGAGGGATGTGGAGCTCTTACCACATGCGTTCCCAAGCCAGTACTGGTGGAACAGGTGGCCCTCAGTCAGGTGGTGGTAACGTGTATGTATACGCAATACTCCGTTGAATGCATGTTGAGGAAAAAGCGAACCGGTGACTCAGCCCCGACAGAATCAAGGTTCTTTCATAAAACCTGTCTTCTGGAAATCCTCATGACGCAACATGTTCTTTCTATTGCTTCCGCTGTCGTGGCCGAGATCTCAGCTGTCTCAGCTCAATTAGGGAACTACTAGTACAGGCGGGACCAAGATTTTTAAAAAGATTAAAAAACAAAACAAGTCTACCAAATCTAGGTGTTAGGTTCGTTACATAAGGAAAAAACATATTTAAGTGTTTTTTAAACAGTTCAGCAAGGGCCATTTTAGTATATCTACGTACTTTTAGTTATATAGCGTCTTCCAATAGGGACTTCCGAACTTTGACAGATGATAGCGGTCATATTGTTGAAGCTGAACCTGTCGAATTGGCTGTCATTTACTCAGTCTGTTTTGCCAAATTACCATAAACGGATATAGCGTTCAACAACACGTGAAAATGATAAAAATTTTTTATCAATATGGGTGTTTTGTTTAGGCAACGTTCCACGGTCGCTATAACGTCCTATCGAGAGGACTATTCGCAGTGTGGTGGATAAATTTGGGTCCATTGGTTCAGTAAACAATCAACCAACACCCGTAGGTTGACGAAACGCAAGATCTTTGAAGAACGTTGGCCAGGCCATCACCATCAACGGCGAGCGCTATAGGTCGATGATTACCAACTTCTTTTGGCCTGAATTGGATGGTATTGACACCATAGACATGTGGTTTTTAACAGAATAGCGCTACGTATCACACAGCTCATGTCACATTGGACATTCTGCACGAGCGATTTGAGGGCATGGTCATCTCACGTGGAGATGATGTGAACTGGCCACCGAAATCGTGCGATTGGACCCCGCTAGACTTTTTATTGTGGGGTTTTCTTAAGTCGCAGGTCTTTGCGAATAAGCCACAAATCACAGCGGTCCTCAAAGCCAACATAACCCATGCCATCGGTCAAATTCAGCCTGATTTATACGCCAGAGTCATGGAAAATTGGATATTTCGGATGCGCGCCACCCCAGCGAAGCCGCGGCGGACATTTGCACGATGTTATATTCCATACATAATGTCATCAATAGGCCTTTCAAACGAATAGAATGTTTCGATGATATCTCACACACACTTTGTTTTATTTAAATTTAAAGATAGGAAGCGCTTAATGAAAGATTTACTTTAATGGCACTGCTCACGCTTTAAGTCATTGCTTCCCTGCGGTCATATGTCGGCGTTTGAAATAAATGTATTTCCTCTTACTTAATTCACAATAGAAATGTACTTATATCAAAATTTAAACTCAACTCAGTTTTTTTTTTTTAGAGTGAACAGTATCGGAGAGAAACAGCCGCAAATATTACACCCATCTTTCTCCATTTATGTGAGAGTTTGTATTTGGGATAGCCCGAAAGCTATATTGCAAACACAAAATAAACGATTAATATGAAATATCCACAAAATATCCTCTAGTTGATTTCTTTATTTGGAATGGTTTATATAGTATTTACATAATAGTTTAATTTATGTTTGGAAAACAATCTCCGAAAAACAAAGCATAAAAAAAAAAAAAAAAAAAAATCAATTTAAGACATAGATATAATTCAAATGGATTATATTCTGTATAATTAATATTGTATTACATGTTTGTATTTGAAGTAAAAAACGTAAATTTAATCAGGGGAGTGATTCGCCTGTGGGCTGTAGAGCAGGTCAATGGATAAACCAGGTTAATTAAGGTTGATCTAGGTCAGTAGTTGGAAGGTGACCGTCCGTCCTCCTTGTACTGTCCGGCTTTGGCTGCTACGCGCTCCCTCGGGTAAGATGGGAAACAAAACTAAACTGGAACACCATCGATCTTTGTAGTATCTCTTCCTGGCATGTGGACCTGATGTGCCGCCGGGATCTCGGACGGCTTTTAGGGTCCCCTGGTGATAGGTTAAGCACTCGTAGACTTTATTTGACTCCGTATACTTAGACCACAAATTTAGTAAGTAAAACCAAAGCGTTGATGACAATTTGGTTTTACGCCTATAAACGAAATAAAAAACAGAAACCAACAAGCTGTAAAGAAGGCGACATACTCAAACCCGACTATCGCTTACATCATACATGTTTGTATTTGGGGTTTTCCCCCACACTGGATGGAAGCAGTTCATTTATTCTTCATATGAATCATAGAATGCGGGCACGCCATACGTGTAATTAGCATTGCTTCAACATGAATTTTGTTTACATATTTAATATGAACAACGCTTTCAAAGATTGATACGATGTGATCTCATTTTCTTGTAGTGCCAATGAGGAAAAATGGCGAATCAATTAATCCTTGGGACAACTAGTTGTTTTTTCTGAGCGAGAATATTTCTTCATTTAATCACATATAATATCACATATAATATCACATATCCAGACTTCAGAGAGTCCCTAAACGAACTCTAAAATATCCAGTTATTTATTTCCATGTTATTATTTTTAGAAAACATAAACAAAAAAAAAAACCTACAACTAACAACTAGCTTGATTTTTTTTTATATGGGTACTTACTTTTTTCTTTAACACGTGAAAGAATTAAATCTGTTACATGTTCAGCAAAATAACGATTTCTGCCTTTCAAAAATTTGTTTTTTGGAATACTACATATTGAAGTAATATATCTTGTTTTGGACTTGCCCTTATTTCGAAAATAAAAACCGTTAAAAGCTGATAACAGCTTATTTATTTTTCAGGCTTTATTTATTTCACTTATTTACAAATATTCATCACACAAATTCTAAAACGAAATTTGTAGCTTTGAAATATACTTAAAATAACGTATTATAACGTATTAACAAAAATCGAATAGATGAAAATCAGTTTTTCAAAATAAAAATGTATTTTATCATTTTTTTTTTTTTTTTTTTTTCAAAAGCCCTCTATTATTCAACATTTTTTACAATTTACAATTTATTATTTACAATGTTCTCCTCGTGCTACATACGCACATCCATTCGAAGGAGGGTAGAATTACAACAACAATATTTTTTTTAAGTTAAAAAGTCAAAATACATATATACAAGACTAGGTGATGGGGCTCACCTTCGGTTTACAAGGTGGGAAACTAAGAACTAAAACCTAAGACTAAAGCGTTCCTGTCTCGACTGCGTCTTGCCATCGATGGGGGAACGGAGCGGGGGTTATTGTGTTAAACACCGGGGTTTTCAAGTATTGTATTAAGTCGAAAAATTTGATATGTCTACGTTGAATGAATTCATCCTCCGTAGGCAGATCAAAGATCTCGTGAAAAGCTTACTGTTGCTCCGCTGTTCGAATGAAGTATGTCTGACCACTTTCATCAGTATACCGTTTTGGAGTATTTTATCATTTCCAGACAAAAACACTTTATACTTAGTAGGAAGTACAAAGGCTGCAGGAGCCAGCGTATATATATATATAAATCGCTATATTGGCACCTAAGTCGACGGAAAACCTGAAACCGTTAATTAAACATAATAAAAAAATCTATGCATTATGTTAAGATTTCTCAAAATGGGGGTGTAGCGACCACTAACTACATAAGATAAATCACCCTGTACTCTATTGTATATATATATTGTAAACAAATGTAAATAACATTACCTAAATATAAATCATTGTAAATATGTTAAACAATAAAACATGCTGCCAGGGCCAATTAGTTATATGAGCTGGGACACCAGCTGTCAACCAGGTAATAGACCAGACCGCCGGGAGACCCTCTCGGCTCTGCCAGGGAACAAAGGAACCGCACATCATTGGCTACAACAATAGCGATCTTTATTGGCCACTGTCAAGGCCAGCTGGGTATTTAAGGTCGGCGGTTTGGGACATGTAGATCATTCTCCTGACAACTGGCTGACTGGCCTGCTTGAAACTCTGAAACTGCTGCTTCTTTATGAAAAACGTCTGCACTCTTTCTCTCCTCGCCTCGCTAAGTTTTAGTCCGGCATTGTCAGACCCCACTCAGATACCGAGTGTGAATTTGTGGTCATTCCAAGACCACACAAACTACCTACCTACCTACCCTATACCTCTTCTCCTGAACATAGTGCACTGTCGGGGCACATACCTATCAAAAATGGAATCAGATAGTAAAGCAGTCATGAAACGATTGTCCAGTTTGTAAGCGCAAACAACCCTCACTTTATCACTAGGGCTAGGGTAACCAGGCACCCCCCTCGTGACAACCCGACATGGTGTTTTATATCTAAAGTTACGATTCTTTTCCCCCAACTGTGGTAAAAGTTAAAAATACATTAACCATACACAAAACATAATTGACTAACTTTTGATACGTTTCATAAGTGAATATTTTCTTGAAGTATGTTTGAAAGGACTTTTTTATGAGAAGTATGCTTACACTGATAAAGTGGGGTGTTTTGTTGTATACATTGTACGGTATTGACATATCATTAATAAATAACAAAATATACCCATTAATTTTTTCCATCTATCTATCCATGTAATATCAATTCATAATTATGTATTAAATCAAACATTTTAGAGGGTTAATACGGTACAATGCCAAAGACACAGAGTCCTACATAATATTTAACAATAAAGCCGTGTATTTGCATGCATAGAGCATCGTTTTTTAAATACCCCTTATGAGAGAAACATACATTACTTATTAAAAACGGCATCTTTGACAAAATTGCTTTATTTTATTTGCCATGAGGTAAAATATTGATCAAAAAGATCAAATGAAAATCATTTTGGGCTAGCAGTTTCTATAAGCTTCCCCCAACAGATGTAGGCTGTTCTTGTTACCAATGGTTAACGCGAATGAAAAATGTAGTGCCAATTATTTAAAAAAGCTACGAGTAAAGGTTCGCCTTCTTCAATATGTTTCTTCAGCCCAAATCTGCAACCTAACAACCACATACTACAACTTAATATCAACCGGATATATAATGAAAATAAGAAATTTTAAGATAAATTAAAGAATACTTTTAAAGTGAACTTAATAATGAGCAGGTATACGAACAAGGCTGTATATGGCCATGGCCACTGCTACCTGTATAAACTTGAGAAATTTGAACTTTTTATTATGGAATTAAATTATTTCTATCGTTAACTATTTATTGAAACTAAATAAATATTACTAGTCAATATTAGTATTAATAAAAAAAAAATCATTCCAACTTTGGTACCATCGAACCCGGGTATAATATATATACGTGTTTGTGTGTAGTACAGTACATACATATACTGTGTGGAGTACAGTAACTATTCAGTTCTAATAGACATAATAAAAATAACTAATTAATTCTATCTTCTTCTTCTTTAGCTTCCCTGTTTAGTGCCTCTCAGCGTAGAGGAGCATCCAGTCAGGAATTCCATTCTTCCCTATTTCCAGCTAGGTTCCTCGCCTGTCGGAGGTCCTTCCACTCGCCTTACAGAGTCGTTCAATGTAGCTGAGATAGGACATCCTAGGGCGACCCCTAGGTCTTCTGCCATCTGGGACATATTCCATGGTCTTTAGAGGATCTCTGTGGTCGTCCATCCTGATAACATGGCCGTACCACTTTATCTGACGAGTTTCTAGGAGATCTTTCAGTGGGGCTATCTGCAGTTCCTGACGAATCCTTTCATTGCGAACTCGGTCTCTCCTTGTTTTTCCAATCGTCCTTCGCAGAAATTTCATTTCGGCAGCGGTGATTCTGCTTTCCTGTCGGTCCGTTAATCCAACTCTCAGCTCCATACAAAATTATGGGCAGATACACTGTCTTGAAGATGTGTAGCTTCACATCTTTGCCTACTTCTCTCTTCCCTACCACAGTGTTACATATCTGGTAGTAAACTGCATTCGCCTTGTTAATCCTGTTAGATATTTCTGCGTCCACTTTCCCAGATCCGTCTATGATTCTATCACATTAATCAATAATAACTTCAAGTTCCATACAAATGATTAGGCCAAGTGAACAGCTGTTTGGGTCCTTAAGCCTCAGTTGCATTTCGCGGCCCGTGAAGATAGGTTGGGGGTTGGTTCTTCTGTAGTTGTCATCTTGTGGTAATTGTGTAACTAGTTTTTTTTTTACTTATTGTGTTGATATTCCAATGCTCATTGGTCAAGATAGTACACAACGAAAATGGATCTTTATATAAGTTTGATTTGTGGTTAGGTATTTAGATTCACATCCATCAGCATAGTATAAAACGAAAATGTGTTTAGTTGCTTTTTAATAATTTTGACTTGGTGATTATGTATTCTAATCTGTGGGGCAGGAAGTCTGGCGATGGGCCAGGAAATGCTCAGGGTTAAGGGGGGGGTGTCTTGTCTTAGAGGTACTGCAGCTGGTATGGGACGTGTCATCAGGCCGCATCGAAACTAGGTGGTGATATCACACAGATCGAGGAGCTGGCAGAGAAAGGTTAGCATGGACAAAAGCCAAAGGGAGAAAACTTTGAGGCAAGACAAGAGAAACTTGAGGGGAAAAAATCTAAGAGCAGTTCTATCGCAGGAGAATGGAGTGACCCAGACGAAAGTAGTAGTCGCAGGGTAGAGTGTTATGGTTTAAGCTTTATGAGGTAAGGCGCCATCTTACATAGTTTTGACTACAATACTCTATCATGTGAGGCACCTTTGTCTGAGTCACTCCATTCTTTTGTTTAGAGCCGTTTTTAGATTCTTTGCTCTTAAGTTTTTCTTGACTTACCTCACTGTTTTCTTCCTTTGGCGTTTGTTTGTATTAGGCATTTTCTGTCCGTTTTTCGATCCGTGTGATTGGAATCTAGTTTTGAAGCGATTTAAGAACGGCACGGGCTCATCTCAGCGACATTATTTTCAACACATTACACGTATGAGTATTTTTTAGCTCTGAACTTAATTTTATCCTCACAGCAATAAAGAGATTCAATCAGAATATTGGTTTCCAGGCATGTCTTGACTGGACTGGTATGGTCTTATCTCATCTGGTGCTGACTTGACGTTCTAGTCTGGTCTTCTTAGGTTTGGCAGCAATAAAGGGGTGCAATCAGATTTGTTTTCCAGGTCTGGCATGAACTTTGCTTTTCCTCTGTTTCGGACTTGTCTTCTCTTAACAGTAATAAAGGGGTCCAATTAAGGATATTTGTAGCACAGGAAGGGCTGGTCCATTCCTTAAGTTAGGCTCTTGCTGACATTCTTTTAGAACAGAGGCAAAAGAATGGCAGCTGCGGGTGCCCCAACGAAATTTTGGTTTATTTAAAATGGCCTACTTTGCATCCTTAAGCATCGCTGTGCTCCATGAGCTGGGCGATGCGCCCTGACCTTAACTTTTCTAAATTAACAAGTTTCATTTGAAATGGAGACCGCTGGTATGGGGTAACCCAAAGGTACTGCGGGGGAAGTGGAGTGAAAAAATCAGAATGAATACTTCCGGCACCCTGGTGAGAGGGAAAATAGATCTTGTTGAGGAAAGAGTACAAGACGAGAAGCAGTGATCTCTGAGAAAACAGTCATCAAGAAGAAACCGGTGAACGAAGATGAAATGGACTCTGTACACGTAGTAATGAGTTAGTATTATTGTAAATATAGGATAAGATAGTTTTAATTAGAATAAACTTGATAAGAGGATATTACTTTTTGTAAATATTTTTAAGTTCCTCTTGTATATACCATAAATTAGTGTATGGGTATTTTTAAAAATATTGTCTTTATAAATAATAAATAAATTTGAAAGAGAAACCCAAGAACCGTTGGCACGGACAGGAATTGTAGCCTCCAGTGCAGTTGAGGTACGCACATCAAAGGCAACAATGAACTTCCTCTGGTCTGGCCTAGGAATTCTAAATATTTTTACAATTTTAGTAGATATCTCTTTGTAGTTCTCACATTCGCAAAACTCGATAAATGCGAAGTATGGTGTTTCTTTGTCTTAAAGGCTAAGTAAAAGATGCTAGAGGTCATCCAAATAGGAGGAGAGATCGCTTGAGTTTTAGTCTCATTGTTGAATATATTTGGCAGCCAAATACAATTTGCTGTACTGATTCTAAGACAATAATTATCACGTCAGAATACGCCAGTAAAATAAATTATATATAAATAAATAAGTGGTATATATATTAGGGAATGATTATGCTAATAAATTAAACAATAAAATTCCATTTCTTCCAATTATTTATCATATTTAATACAAAAATTTTCCTACCACTAAATTGAGAGGTATTACTTTATAAGCGTCTTTTTAGAAGTTAGAAGATACCGGTTGTAGTTTAGACCTTCATACAATGAATAACAATTAAGGTCTGGCTTCCCACAATTACGTATCTTATACAACGTCTAGAAGGAGATTGGCATTAAAAATGACGCGGAGTTGGTGTTGGTGTTAAAATGCAATAATGGTGGCTGTCTGAAAAAAAAAACATGATAAAACTTGGACCCCTATCTTGAACATACACGGCTGTTTTAGTCTCAACGCTCATCTCAATCACAGAAGCTATGCAGCGCACAAATTTATATTCTTTCCGGAAGTTAAAAAAAAACCTCCCAGCTAAAAAGTAAAGTTAGAAGTATAGTAATAATAAAAATTGCTGTCAGGTTCTAGGGGGGCGCCCGCCGGGGGGGGTTAGGGTCTCTTCGACCCGGCCTCTGCTCAGTGAGCGGCAAGAAAGAGGTAAAATGGGTAAACCTGTGGTCTTTGACCTTTGCTGGCGGCCTAGTCGGCGGGCAGCTTTCTTCGTATTGATCTGACTCCATAAGGGGCCTGACAACGTCGGACTAAAACATAGCAAGGTTAGGAAAGAGAGGCAGAGGGAGTGGGATATGGAGAGGTAGAGGGATAGAGAGGGCGTGAGAGAAGGAGGGAGGGAGAGGGAGAGAGAAGTGTTCATTTCAGGTGCCGGGTTCTGAATGAATCGAAAATATTTGTTTGTTTCAAAACCCCTTTATTTAAAAATATCGGAAAAGCTTCGAATTTTGGCCTTATGTGGGCAGGTCACAGGCCGGGCTATGCCCGCCCCCTCTAGCGAGCTTCCCGTGTCGCGAACCAGTCCCCTCTCTCTAACTGACAAATAAGGTTTTTATTATTAAAATATGGAAACGTAGCTTATTCGTGGTGAAGAAGTTGGCACAACATATGTATACGGAAAAGTCTCTAAAAGCACCTAGCAAACCCAGTATTTAACACTATTACCCTACTACCCTTTCCCCTTCGATGGCAACAGACTGTCGGGGAAAATTAGGTTAAGATTTTGTTGTTAGATGTGAGGTAGTTTTAAGCCTATGATTCATAAGGTGAGGCCCATCACTTGTAAACATGATATACAATGAATGTATAATGTACATTATACTTTTGTAACAATCACAAATCGCAATGTAAAATTATTAAAATTGTATAAAATGTAGCCAAGCTATACATAGTAAATAGATTAATTTCTGAAGTCTATACATATTTACATAATTTATAATAACAATGGGGTATGAAGAGGAAAAAAAATCGCTAAATGTTAATAATCATAAAAAAGAAAAATAATTGATTTAGAGAGTACGCGTCGCATCAGATATTTACACTAACACCGTTTTCAGCGAAGCTCGCCAATTTTACACAGGGGTTTTATGTCACTCTATTCTATGTCTGCATTATTATTTTGGCTATTTATCAATTTTACTCCAAAAAAAATACCGTAGATGGCCGTGGTATGGCGTGGGAGCTCAGCTGAATACCATGCTGGCGGTGGGGGTTCGAACCCCACTAAGGGAAGTGATTTTAGTTCTAGAAAATAATTTTTAAACTTTTTTTAAACAATGAATGTATTATTTACATTGCCGTGATCTCGTTTGGCTGTTAATATATAAGAGCGTCCTGAGGGCAGCTCTACTGTTTGGGACACCACTCTTCCGATTCCTACACACTAGCACAATAACTCGACTCCAGAGCTTCCAGAACAAAATCCTGCGCACGGCACTATGGCATACCCCTTTTCGTGATATGAAGGCTCCCGGCATCCACGAAAAGTTCGAAGTCCCCACCATCACCGAAGCCATCCAAAGAAGACACGTCAAGTTCTTTCACTCGATGAAACATAGCCAAAACCCTCTGTTCCGAGACATGTCCCCACCGCTACCGGCAGGATGGCAACTCTCAAGATTTAGTAAAGCAGATCAAATGGTGGACATCACGGCGGCCCACCAACAACAAGCCTCTAACGGGCACCCATCACTGCTATCCAACTAAATAAGACTGCACTACGTGCCTAGAGAGACTCTAGGCCCAGCCACCAGTGGACTCTCACCACTGTACCGCAACAATCAACCTCTACCAAGGCTTCCCACACTCCTTCCCTCACACCACCTTCAAGCAGGTACTCCTAGTACAAGGATCCACTCAACCCAAATATTCCTTTATTTTTCCCTCATCCGATTAGAGAGCTAAGGAAAAAAAAAAAAAAAAATATAGGTTAGTGAGCCACCAGTGGACTCTCACCACTGTACCGCAACAATCAACCTCTACCGAGGCTTCCCACACTCCTTAATTCCCTCACTCCACCTTCAAACAGGTACTCCTAGTAAAAGGATCCGCTCACCCCAAATAAATTCCTTTATTTTTCCCTTATCCATAATCTTAAAAATTTGAGAGCTAAGGGGAAAAAAAAATATATATATAGGTTTGCGATTTTCTCTCCTTAACCCCTGAGGTTTATTATTTTTAAAATTTAAATATTTAAATTGATTTCAAATTTACGATGTGGGTTACTCCTTATACTGCATTTCATACATTGGTTAGTGATGAAGCAAGAGATGCTTTTGAGAAAAACCACTGTATCAGCCCGAGTCCGAGAATATATATGACTCAGATCTTCATTATAAAATACAGAGCATTAAAACGTAAACAAAAAAAATGACTTCATACTGGATGTTGATCTATTTTTTTTTTATTTCCAGCGATTCTTCATGGGAGGACTCTAGTATTTATTTACCAATTAAACTTTTAGCCACATCGATAAATAACTAATAGTACTTTCAAAATATAACGAAATAAATGAAGATACAATATCAAACGGGATTTCGATCACAATTTAAAGATTGGATAAAGGGATTTAATAATTTTTATCAAAATTAGTAATTCTATTCGTTAAACTATATTTGGTCGTTGAAAATCGCCTTTGAAAAAATATACATTTGCCTTCCAAAAACCTTTAAGGATCGAAAGACTTTAAAGGTAGGATTCTTATTGTTGACCCCCAAAACTATACTTTTTGAAAGATGTAATTTTGGAACTATTTTTTGAATAGATGTTGAGCTATTATTTGAGAAATCATAAAATTAAGACCGACCTTTTTTTCGCTTACTACATTTTATAAAACTCAGTGAAAAAATATAGATCGTAATACGAATTTTAAGTAAGTTTTAAAGAGTATTTTGGGAATGCTAAAAGTTAGATTGACGCTGGTGAATTTTTTAAAATAATTTTACCCGTTAATGTGCCTCATGTATGTGTGTAGTATAATGCTTAACATGTATACAGCATAATCCATAATTATGTTTTGGAAAAAAAACTTTAAAATGTCTGACAGATATATGAAAGACGATTGCTTCTTGCCGATTTGTAAGTGGAGCGTCTCCATTGCACTGCAGTAAAGTACTACATGTTTTGTAAATATTCCAGGAACGTTTGTATGTTTGTTGAAGGGAAGTTAATACTTGCGTGGTGTTTCGGCCAATAGGGCTACTCGTCTAGTTATGAGGTGGACACAACAACCTAGAAATGTTAATAGAATACTCGAAGGCGTACAAATAAAGAAATAGTTACCGCATGACAGAGAGTTAGTCCTTCAACACTGAATACTGACCACTGACTGACTTGTCGTTTCCATCCCCTCCCTTCTTCCTGAGATTCCCAAGTCGATTAGAGAGAGGCAATGTCGTTCATTTTAGTGATTCGTTCGTTCATCTGCTGTTTGCTATTCCGGAATTACCGAATATGGAGAAAAATAGTGACCAAATATAGTACCGAGGGTAGAAGAACCCTTGGTGGAAGAAGAAGAAAAAGGGAGTACCAGACTACGATGACTGGAGAATTTGTGAGATCCCTCAAAGTAAGCCAGTTATTTGACCAAACCAAATGAAGGAAGATTATTGACGAGACCAGGGTACAGTCAAGCACAATAATTGGTTTTTGGCAAATTAAAAAAATATTTGAGGTAAAGGAGTCGATTTGTTTGTTAATTTTCCAACCATATCGTGCTATACCTTAAATCGGGCCCTCAACTAACTTCAGTCCCGCCATTAGGGTAAACCAGTTTTTGACATCCATGACTCGAAAGCCGAAAGCTCGAGAAAATATAAAAAGTGCTTTTGTCTGCTACACAGAACCAGTAGTGTGCTTGGGGGATGGGTGGTGAGACATATTTTAAGGCGCCATTTTATTATATTTTTGTCTAAAATATATACAAATAAAAATAAATAGTATAATATTATTGCAATGAACATAATGATAAACCATTTAACTAAAATTCAACAAAAGCTCAAGGGACGCCTCTGCACAGAACATATATTCTAAGTTTTATGAAAATTAGAAATACTGAGAGTCTAAGATATTTGTTCCTTTTGGTTTGTGTTTTGTGACATGGAATGATACGCTGTTATTTAATTTGTGATGGAATGAATTTTTGAGTTTACAATAGACTAGTACAACATTATCTAATAATACATATTACAAGCGTAATTAATAACTTATACTAACAAACTACATATCAGGAGTGCCCTTGTCATATGCAATATCTCTTTGTAACATAAGCCACAAAATAACTAAATACTTGATAACTAAATCATATTTTCCAAAACAACATCTTACAGTTTAATAAGTTAACAATGAAAAACCGCTGAAGCGTTCTATAAAATTATAGTATGCATATTTAATGAGACAACATAATTTTGAGTTTTTTTCCCCTCCTCAGCTCTCAATCTCTAAAAATGTAGAATAAGGGAAAAATAAAGTAACATGTAACATGTATGTAAATGTCACGGTGCAGTGGTGAGAGTCCACTGATGGGTGATGGGCTTGTTGTTGGCCAAGGGCCGTAATGTCCAAAATTTTGTATGCTTTCCCAGACCTAGTGAGTTGCCATCTTGCCGGTAGCGATGGGGGTTGCAGGTCACGGAATAGGGGGTTTTGGCAGTGTTTCATCGAGTCGAAGGACTTGATGTGTCTTCTTCTGATGGCTTCGGTGTTGGTGGGGACCTTAAACTTTTCGTGGATGTCGGGAGCCTTCATTTCACGGAAAGGGGTGTGCCATATTTCCGAACGCAGGTGCTGTTCTGGAAGTGATGGAGTCTTGTTATGGTGGTATGAAGAAATTGGAAAAGCGGAGTCCCAAACAGTAGAGCTGGCCGCAGGACGCTCTTATATATCAACAGCCTATAAGGGATATAGCCGGCCTTGTGATGCGGTGCTGGTTTAGATTAATCATCATTTATTAAGTTTAAATAGAGGATATAAATTCGGTCTCTTTTTCTTTTGGTGCGATAGTAAATATATCTAAATATATGTGTTTTTTTTGTTTGTAATCATTTTCTGAGGAAGTCTATTTATCGAAAGATAGTTGAGAGGCTAGGAAGTTATTTACAAGAAATGAACAATTCACTTGAAATTTCTTCTTTAAAATTATCCCAGAAATAGAGATTAACCTTAGAGTAAAGTAACTCTTATAAATTACATTTATGGTAATCCTGCAACGAACAATTACTAAACAACCCAATTAATTACTACGAATTATACAAGGTTGTCTATTATATTGAAGGAAAACCAATAGCCAGCAAAATGGCCATTCTGTCCAAACATAAAAAAAACTTGTTATTGCATACAATTCTTTCGTGAAGTATTTGTCAATGAAGAATAGCCTTCTTTTTCTTTGATTCAATGTGGGAGTTCATATCTTCGTTGATCGAGTAAAGAATTAAAGCTGGTTTTGTTCCCCCACAAATAGCCAGGCCTCGTATGTCCTTGTCATTCCAAGTAAAGGCAAGGAAAATAAAGAAACCCTGAAGTGTGTTGAGGATGACAAATAAATACCAAAGGAGGTTGATATCAAGGGTCCCAGCAACTAGCCCCATGATCCAGGTAAGACCCATCATCACTGCAAGACGAAGGTATAGCCTGAAGTCTCGCTGAGCCCCAGAGTTTGGCTTGAAGTATGAGCGTGTCGAGTTGATCATATAAGCAGAATTTGAGAAAAATGCAATATTGAAAAGCATCACAAGTGCCAGTGGGATTACAAAGAAGACAAGTAATGGCTTACTTCGCCCGAACCAACAGGAGCTGGTTGCGAACCCTGGGCGCCAGTCTGTAGCAACCCTTGGTGACAGCTCAGTCCAAACGGCAAGAAGAACTATTGCAGCGGGAAGCAACCATGCCCACAGCGAGTAAACTATGAACCTACCCCTCTTCTTTTTGTCAGAGTGTCTCCTTAGTTCTGTAGTTGATAGCCGGATAGCGTACCAAAAATCGAATGATATTGTCAACATCCACATAAAGGATGCTAAGAACGAATAAAAAGTGATCACTGCAATAACAATGCAAGAAGTGCCTCGCAAGACCTGTCCAACCATAAAGGATATATATCCTAACAGCAACGCCACACATAAAGAGGCCAAATTTTTACCAGGTAGATTCCTCACCTTTGAGACCAGGCAGAAAGCGGTCAAGTGCATGATGAGAAATACTACGGAAATTCCTAATCCAACAAAAGTGGTTATGATCATATATTTGTCAAACTTAGAAACAAACTTTACTCCAATATTTTCAGAACATATCTCCAAGCCACCACCTTTTATGATGTTAAACTCTCCTCTTCTAAATATTTTTTTATACTCTGCAATGTAAACTGTGTTATTACCAAGAACATACTCGTTTTCATTTAATAAAAGTTTTGCACATTTGGAGATAGGGGTAGTAAGGTTGGAGGTATCATAGAACTGCCGGATGGACAGTGGGTCTGGTTTAGGTTGTTGAATGGACCGAAGGTCTGGTATTGGTTCTTGGAGTTCTTTGAGCACGCTTCGGCAGCGCTTGAAGTAACGATCGTACAGTTGGTGATCATTGCAGGGTTGAATCTTTCCCGGGGGATCGTTTCTCAGGTCAAATAGAACCGAAAAAGCACTAGGGCTGAAGTGTTTTTTTAATTTTATTTGAAAAGATATCTTGAAACACTGAAGAATCTGTAATGGGGCATTGTTACACACAATGCAGTTTAGCTTCCTGTAGATATTGTATCCTTCATACATAACAGTCGTATAAGCATCACACGTTGTATGAACCTCAACGTTCTCAGTATATGTTTTTATCGCCTCTGGAATACAACGGCCAAATAACTGATCTGATGCTTCCGGAATGGATGGATCAATAGAACAAGAATGAAATCCATCATTTAAATCTAATCCCCAGCTACTGCGATCTTCATTAAAATAAAGAAGCTTACTTATCTTTTGTGAAGTAAGTGAATTAGAAGGAGGAATGCTTGGACACACATCTAACTCCTCTACTCGGTGACAGATAGCACAGAAGAGATTATGATAAGTGGTACCAGTGCGCAAGTCAGTGGCAGGAAATGCTGATACAGGGTCCCAGAGGCTGCTGGTTCTTTCGCAGTCTATGCGGAGACCACCTCCGCTGTCACCTGTAACCCATTCCTCTCCCCATCCACTTGCTCCCAAGGAGCTATTTTCGTAGTCAATGTAGTAGTCTCTGAAGATCACAAATTGTTGATCACATTGGGAAAAACCAGTCCAAAATACACTGCGAGTCAGCTGATATTGATCTCCCGAACAGCTCCGCGAGTCATCGCATGTCCTGCAACAAGTGATCATGTTACAAAGAAATATATATAGTTTAAATTATGTCCATGTCCATGCATATCCAGAAGAATTAAAGGAGGAATGGGGAAAAAAGACCCATGAGTAGCATGATTGTGACTTGTTTATTCCGAAGAGGAACTAGAAACAGAAGGTGACTAAACACCTCCATCGGGAGTCCCCTGGTTTTTCCAAGGAGGAGCGAAACCATCAGTTGACAAACCACTACATCGAAATAGAAGAAATCCTAAACAAAGGCTGTTTTGCAAAATCCCAAATAAAGCACTGGCGGCTTCCATATGTGAAACGAAGCAAAGCTGCTCACCATTTGTCCCCGGATATACCTACGATTTATTTAATTTTCTGAACTCATTAAAAAATATTTTTTAAAACAAAAACGTAATATGTACAATCTAATGGGCTCCTTGTACTGCGCCAGAACTGCATTTGAAGAGGTTGAAAAATTATAAGAGTACAAGCTAAACAGGACCTTGTAAAGGGGCTCACCATTGGGTAGAGTAAGGAAACTAAATATAACTTTAAACTGCCTGGAAGGGGAATTGATCTGGATCGGGGCTGCTCGGGTGTTTGGCGATAGGAGAATCGAAAGGGGTGAATAGTATATTAGAACTAAGCCATTAAGTAAGTAGAACAGAACAACATCCAGAAACTGATGCGTAGTGTAAGTAGTAGCTCATCATGATGCTTAAAGATGGTAGCAATTCAATTGAAGGGAAATACTTAAAACAATTAAAAATCATCTGATTGCTCCCTAACGATGTAAATTACTTCCTTTTATTGATGGTAAGCCATTCTATTTCATCTAACCGTGAGTAAATATCAAACTTGTTCTCATACCTGCCAACTAGTCATATTGTTAAATTAAATTCAAAACATACAGCCCACTAACTAGTTGGCAATAAGGCAATTAATTGTTGGAAATTCAGAAACAAATATGACAAATGGCATGTACCTGGAGTAGCCTGTGTAAGTTTCGAGCAATTGACTGTACTTATTAATAGAATTCTCATTCAAAGTAAATGTCCTGCTAGAATAATGGCCATAATAATGGTGGTCACTGAGATAGTCAGATAACATACATGAGGATTAGTTACAATATACCATTCTTTTATTGGTGGTTAGCCAATCTGTTTATCCTAATCACGAGTAAATATCTAATATTTTCTCAATTAATAAGAGGAAGATTCATTTCTTTGCGGGTTGGTTCTGGTAGGGGTTGACTCAGTCTCAAGAGGGCAATTAAGTATTACAGAATATAAGGTTGAGAGGTGTTAACACCTAGTACTTTCACCAACTACCTCTTCATGTGATGTTGCCTCATGTATTTTCACCCGACAGGACGTTTCATTATAAGCAGTGGTACAAAGTGATTTGTTGTATATTGTTCACTATTAATCTATAAGTGTTACCTGTTTCCTCCTTCTAGGTCCCAGTGACTGGTCGAATGAGCTGAGGATGGGCCGGCAAAGACCGCCCACATCAATGCCAGCAGCAGCACTGCCCTGCAACAGATGATGTGTTAGTACAAAGCAGTTAATACCATATTATAATTGACTTCTTCATCTTCATCTATTTCCTTATCTCCATCATAGCGAGGGTAACCGTCATGTTGGGTAGTTTCTTAGATTTCAGTGAGCTCCAGTACTATTTGGATTTTTCAGTCAGAACCTTTATTTTCGGTGGAGATTGTTTACCGTTTCGCAGTTGACCTGCCTTTTTGATGCACTCCGCTCATGTGAGCCCAACCAAAGTTGTTACCAACTTCGGCCGAAGCATTGGCTGATGGCCGATGGCCCCTACTTATTTGAAGACGGATATTTAAGGACTGTACCAGGGAGTGAGGACACTATTTCCTTCCCCAGTGGAGGATTTATGTTAAGGAGGATATCATGAGCGCGTGAGGACAGTACTCTGAAATTGGTCTGTCTTTTCACCTGAACCGTGGATCACCTACCAGTTAGTGAGAAATGGTATTAAGTAGAAGATTCTTGCATATTTGCATATAATATGCTGACATATATATATATAGTAGGATATCTCGTTTCCTATTTTTCTTTTCTGGTCGTCGGTATGTCCAATGATTCTTCAGCTACAGTGTTGTTTTTTTGTAACGGCCCCCACCACTATGTTAATAGTTGAAATATTCTTTATTCTTTAGTATAATTGTTCTTCAATAACTTTAAAATAACCAATCACTATGAACGGGAGCACCACTTTAATTCAAGGCTAGGCGTGAACTATCCTTTCCCTCCTCAACGCAAACTGGCTCACTCTAAATTAATCAAAATTAATAATATCAGGTGGTGGATTATAGAAAATCAAAAATCCAGAACATCTTAATATATATATATACAATGCGATGAGGAGGAGGAAGAGGGTGAAATATTTGGGGAACTGGCCGTACATTGAGAAAAATGCTCCACCGGTCGAAGGGAGGAAATCGAAGAAAAACCAGATTTTATTTCAAGTCTGAGTTTAGAAATTCTCATCCGTTCTGGTTTTATGATTGATCAAAAATGCCGCATTAATTTTCAAAAACGGTAGCGTGTAGCGGCTAAATGAGGGCCGAATTTCCAAAATCCGACCACGGATTAATGATTTGATGAACATTTATGAACGTCTCATAAAGAAGAAAAAACTATTATTTTTAATAGCAGAAAAGAAACTGTTACACTTTGCGAAAGTTTTTTTGTTTTTTTTTCAAATTTCATTTTTACCCGCTTGGTTGCAAATCCAAATTACAGATAATTGGTTTTGTTGTAGTGGCGAAACGGGGGTGGAGTTCACGTTTATGATCGACTTATTATCCTGAAGGTTTTGCTGGGGGGGGGGGGTGTCATTTTTAATAGTTTACAAGTAACTGCGACTCTTTTCGAAAGTGTTTTTTTTTTTTTTTTACCCCCCTTAATTGCAAATCCGTTGTAGACAGATTTTCGAAATTCTGACTTTGTTTTTTTATCCCCGAGCCAGAATCACCCATTATTTAGGGGACTTTGCATGAATTCATGAACCAAAACGTTTATGGACGGAAGAAATGTATCAACGTGGAAGGGGTTTGGGAATTAAATAAAAATAAAAAAAAAAAGAAACGGAAATAAGAAAATTAAATAATTAAAAAAATCGCTCAATTCTGAAAAATTGAAAAAAACTTCATGCTCGAGAACAAAGCTCCTTGATTCTATATCAGCCCTCTTTATCTTCATGCAAACGTCATCAAAAGCCATTTTTCCCAACTGAGAATCTTCTCTGGAAATTTCAGGGTGACGCAACACTCAGTTGGATGTGTACTGGCTAAGGAACGAAGCAACCATTGATTCATGGTTCTTTTATCTTTTATAAATATTATAAATATAAACTATAATATTATTATATAATATAATAATAATAATATTATAAACTATATAAATAAACCTGCCTTCATAGAATCCTGTTGTTCTTCCAAATGCTTCCATTGGCAGGATGAGCACAATTAGGCGGACAAAAACTCATTGGTGCAAAATATTTAAAACAATATCTGATAATGATTATAAATTAATTAACCCATGAAACGTTGATAAAAATCATTAGTGGGTATTAGTTTATAAATAAAGGATTAAATTAACATTAAAAAATATTCAAACAGGCTCAATTACTAACCTAAAAAAGATGTCTACGCGACTTTCTCGTCCAAACAAATACACCCTTCCAGGGTTTTGGAATCCTGTTTCACTTGGTTGTATGTCATTCACATACACAAATTAACCTTACTACATTAGTTTAAAACTTTACTACAATAATTAAATGTACAGTTGTAACTATCATGTATGAGAAGTTATGAAGTAAGAAATAAACTTACATTTCTATAATTTATTGATCAAGTTTATTAAAAAGTTTCAACTGAATATATTTTTGTAAATTGCTGAACAGAGAGGTTTTAATTTTCAAGGATTACAAGGTGATAGGTGTTTTATAAATAAGAAGATGCCAGTTGTTGGTTAGATTCTCAACGATTAATAATTAACGTTTACCTTTCCAGAATTACATTTGTTTTGCCACATCTTGAAAGAGGTTGACAGCAATCCAACATTGGCTGCCTAAAAGCTTCAATGACAGAAACCATCTGAAAAACAAATAGCCATGATACAAGGAAACGCTTCTCTATTTCTACTGTTGGAAATATGGAAATTTTAAATTTGTTACCTGATGTTTTTATATTAAAAGCCGAAAGAAATTCAAAGATATTACAGCTATCCAGGAGGTTTTTATGGGAAGGTATCTAAAACAATGGCTTTTATCGAATATATAAAAAGTGAGCATATCATCGATCAGAAATTTAAAATATGTACTTAGAAACACCCCGGGATCCACTGACTGTGTTTTGGTTGAGATAAAGTAGCGGGAAGTAGTAGGTATGTGAAAAAAAAACTTATCGTCCCGTATTATTTGACTTGAACTTCTCTGACTTTTAAGCTTTCTCAAGTCATAGTCCAGATGTTTGATCAAAAAGGCGAGCCCCATCACCTTTATTAGTCAGTTTAGTCCAGTCACGTATAATGTGTATCATTGTACTTGTTTATTCCATTATATAATTTTTATAAAATAACACAACCTGTATATACCGACGCAACAGGAAATACAAAAATAAATTGTAAATAGATTATCCTGAGGAACTATAATTGTATATAATTATCTGTGAATTTAAAAGGGCTATGAAGGAAAAAATTAAAATAGTCCAGATGCTATTTAAAATTTTGAGCATTGAGTTAGCCTGATACACAATCCACCATATTATAAATCTAGAGTTCATCTCACTCCACAAGGGTAAGGTGAACCCCAGATCTCAGAACACTTAGAGGACAGCAAGAAAAGATATAGTTACCACATGACAGAGAGTTAGTCCTTCAACAAAGAGCACTGACCACTGACTGGCCACTAATCATCCCTCTCCTTCTTCGTATAATTCCCCTCCCTTCTCCTAGGACGCTCCCTGTGGCTTAGAGATGGGAAATTTTGCTCGTTCCGCTGATCCGTTCGTTCACTTAAATCATTCTATCATCATTTCAATTGGATGAGCACAAGAAAAATGAGCGAAGTCTCTTTTAATTTAATTGATGGACTTAGCTAAATTAAAGTCTAAGGTTATTAACAGAAAAGTGGAAAATTTGTGTCCTGACTAGTTAGAGCGTTCTTCGTTGATGTGGTAATTGCTGTAACAGCCTGTAACCAGATTACTAAGAGACTAAGGAGACTCAATATCTCTGTAAACGCGGGTAAGATTGACTGTGTAATTTTCTCTTTCCAAAAGGGGAAAAGTCCACTGCCTACTACATACATTGCAGGGACGCAGCAAAACTCACCAGCCAACAACCTAGTATATCTGGGGATTAAAATGGACAGATACCTCCGTTTTAGTAACCATTTTGCGAAGAAGTCGAAGCTGACACGCACGAAGTGCCGGCTTGCGGATTTATTGACTTCCCCCAATATGTCACTGCGCCTCAAACTATTAATCTATAAGAGTGTACTCAGTAGGCCTGCTCTGCTGTATGGTGCACCGCTTTTTCGTCATCTGACTTATACGACAGCTCGGCGACTCCAACAATTCCAAAACGGTATACTGATGAAAGTGGTCAGACATGCTTCATTCGAGCAGCGGAGCAGCAAGGAGCTTCTCGAGGTTTTGGATCTGCCTACGGTGGATGAATTCATTCAACTTAGACATATCAAATTCTTCGATTCTTTGCAATACATGACAAACCGGATATTTATTACGATAACCCCCGCTCCGTTCCCCTATCGATAGCAGAATGCAGCGAGGCAGGAACGCTTTAGTCTTTAAGTTTTAGCACGTAAGTTTCCCATTTTTTTTAAACTCCAAGGTGAGCCCCATCACATAGTCCGGTATATTGGTTTTGTAATTTTAACTATAAAAATAAAATCTGTTTTTGTAATTCTACCCGCCTTACAATGCATTGTATGCAGTAATGCAGAAGATGGAGCCACTTATCACAAATGTATAACACTCTTATTGTTCATAATTTGTTTAAAATGTTTAAATAAAGGGTTTGAGGGAAAAAAAATGAAGTAGTGTCTTTAAAAGAATGTCTACAACACATCCTAGAGGCAATGCCAAATAAATTGGTTCTTACGAGGTATTCCTAAAGACAGCGAATTAATGGAGGATGAAAACAAATCCGGTGTAGCATTTCTGACATCGCATTGACTGTAGAGGAAAATAGGATAAGATGGGCTGGGCTATGCATGGTGGAAAATAGGAAACCATTGATGAAGGGACGCCTAGGTGGAAGAAGTAGAAAAAGTGAACCTATGCTTCTCTGAATGACATTGAACGAACGTGATTGAACGACATTGAAGTGAGTCATAGAGTCCTCGTTTTGTACAGTTGGATGGAAGTGGTTAAGTACTATAACATGCCAGAGATCATGTGAAAAAAAAACTTATCGTCCCTTATTATCTGACTTTTCAGCTTTCTCAAGTCATAGTCCAGAAAGCTGAAAAACAAACGTCAAGGAAATCTGTTTGAGATCACTCGCTAACTAACAATGGTTGAACCGGTAAATAATGGAAAGGAAGAAATAAAATTAACCCTCTTTTGCTTCTCTTTTTAAAAAAAAAACTGTTTGATCATAAAATAAGGATACTCCCACTTTGTATACATCTGACATTGTTGGGACAAACCACAAGAAAGATGCTGTAATCGCTTTCGCCGACGACATTGGGGTTTACAGCTGCAGCATGAGTGCACAAAGAGCTCTTACACCGGCTGAGTCAGTTTGCAACGTAATCAGTGACAGACTGGATAAGTTAAACATCAGTGTGAACGCCGGGAAAACCGACTGCGTAATCTTCTCCCTCCAAAAGGGGAAAAAGTCCCATAATATAGGAGGGCAAGAGAACTCACCGAAGTTTTCAATATACTATCTGGATATAAAAATGGATAGGCATCTTCATTTCTCTACTCATTTTAGTAATAAAATAGAAAAAATACGACACCGGTCTTACCGGCTATCGCACTAGCTAAATTCACCCAACCTGTCGCTTCGGCTCACACTGATCTATAAATGTGTACTCGGCCAGCTTTGCTGTATGGTGCCCCGCTATTTACCCACTTGACTGACAATACAGCCAAATGTCTCCAACATTTACAGAATGGGATCATGCGAAAAGTGGTCCGATATACCTCTCTCGAAAGGTTAAAGAACGCCGACCTGCACCCGTTGCTTGGTGTGCCGTCGGTGGGTGAGTTCATCCGCCGGAGACACATTAAGTTTTTTGACTCGTTGCAGCACCTAACCAACCCAGTGTTTAACACTATGGCCCCACCACCCCTCCCGCATCGATGGCTACAGGGAGTCTGGGAAAATTAGGTTAAGATTTTGTTGTTAGATGTAAGACTATGATTCATAAGGTGAGCCCCATCACTTTTTAAGTATGTATAGACAATGAATGTACAATGTACATTATAGTTTTGTAACAATCGCCAATCACAGTGTGGCATTGTTAGAAATTGTATAAAATGTAACCAAGCTACAGGTTCCGTCATGAAATCCCCCTTAACGCAAGACCTGTTGAATGATTTCCTTTAGACGAGTAAGAAAAGACAAAGATTCTAACTGTGAAGAGAAAAATTTGGAATCCATCTAAACGAAGTTATTTGTGCTACAAACATTTCCCACAAGATTGTTTTGACAGTTCAGAATTTTATTCTAAACTTAAAAAAGGAGTCATTATATCAATTTTTGATTCTTACCCGAAACGTTTAAAACCAAAAGTCACCCAGCTTTGTAAAATACTTTTTAAAATGCCTTGCTTACTCTAAAGTTTTTTTTTTATTGTATACTCTTTTAGGAACGAAGAATAATCTTGGTGAAAAAAAAACTCGGAATTAGAGGTAGCGAAGATACTGCTAGCTAAGTCGTGACACAGACACCGTCAAATAATTATCAGGCGAAGAAAATATTAATAACGACAATAACAAAAAGGATATTAAGAAATTATTTGAAAGAAAATTAATAAATTTTTTTCGTTGGATTGATTGTGAAAAAATTAAACGTATAATGCTGAATTGCGAAAGATGCGTGGAAGGCATTGAAAAAAACGTGGAAGGGAGCTAAAAAGGGACTCGTTGGAATTAAAGACCGATGACGATTATTTTTGTAGACATACAATTTCAGAAATTTGTGAAAAAATGTTCAGCCATAACACAAAAACAAAAAATTCTGTTATCTCAGACTCACGGAATTTCGTAACACGTTCAATTAAGCTATGTATTGGGAAAAAAACTTGTTGAATAGTACTAACCATATTTTGGAAGAAGGAAATCATTATGTTTCACTTATAAGATCAATAAGACAGCTTTATTTTACAATTAGACTGGTTCATTACTTAATTAAGTAATAGCCGATAATTTAAACAAAGAAAAAATCCGTTCTAAACATAGGAAATAAAATTTGTTTTATTATAAGGTTAGAAGTAATAAAACTAATTTTTTAAAGGTGTAAACAATTGGAATATTTCTTTTTATTTGTTCCTAAACGCAGGCGGAACAAACAGCCTGTTTGCTAAGCTAGAGTCAAGAACTGGGGTGTGTTTATGTGGGGGAAGTCCATTGCAGGCATAGCCACTCAACTGTGTAGGAACCTTATCCAATGCCGTAACTCTACGCTATGTTTTATAGTTATCACTGATTCATTGGGATGTACATAGATTGAATGTTATACTACTAATAATGATGTACTAAATTCACTTTATGGTTTGCAATTAAGCATGAATCTTTCGATACAGCCACCCCCTGATAGTTGATTGTCCTGGCAGTATGACTGATTTTGAGTTCAGTTTCCTCTCCATGATTCCATTAGCAAGATTCAGCCCCCATACAAACTATTTCTTATTGGTTGGTCTACCTTGGTGGAAAAGTCTCAAATTATTTCTTTTATTTTGGTTGATTTGACATGGAATGACATACAATCATTTCATTTAATCATGCATTAAAATAATTTTTTGGGATTATTATAGACTTGCATTTTTGTATAACTATACTTTGTATAAATATTTATGAAAAAAGAAAAAAAAAATTGACTAAAAAAACTTTATTTACAAATTTGTGAGGTACAAAGGTAATTCATTATTTACACTTATTAGATACATATTGTCTTTGCTGATTAAATAAAATTTAAACTAATAAACTCTAAATAAGGACTAATATCTATATATATTTATGTACAATTATCATTAATCACATAATGAAGAAGTTTATTGTTCTACTTTCTGCCACACAAGTCACAAATTACATTCAAAATTTAAACCAATCATAATTCTATATATTTCTTTTTTTTGAGAAATGTATTTTCAAATACATCTTAGACTTACACAATAAGTTAACAATATTAAATTGCTGCATCATTTTATAAATTAAAAATATATATTTATATATATTATTATGTATTTAACATGGAGCCTTTATTTTTAGTGTGAATAATGTTTTATTATATACTTTAATAGAGAATGGAAATATTTCTTTATTCTTTAGGTATTACGAACATTACTGTATATTTACAAATATAAATATATGTGCTAACCAAAGAAAAAAGATAGTTAATCCCCAATTGAGCCATCCCTGTATAACCTTAAACGAGGAAATCAAGGAGGGCTGTTGAATTTTGCCCCTATCTTTTATCATTGATTAAAAAAACATTTGGATTAAATACCATATCTAGTAATTACTCAAAAATATATGTGATTCTTTAGTTTGTGAGAAATGGTTTTTATCGAAACAAAGTTGAGAGGTATTAATTAATACTGAATGTTGGACTAGCCATTGGTACATTACACAAGCTTCTTATATCTAGAAACCATTATTTTATCATTATTCAATGCTTGTTTGTGCGCTATCCCTTGAACCAAAATTAAACATCAAAATAACTTATATCATAGATTATCTTAACTAAAGTGTCACTTTATGATTATTTTTCTGTAAAAATGTTGTGTCCTTTAAGAGAGCAATAAGTAATTGGCAACAAAAAGGGCTTATTCTACAATTTCATAAAGTGAAACAAGGACTATGTAATCAGTATCATTTTGAGAAATTCAATTTAAATCAAACTTGAAAGATTTTACTTGATATAAAATTATTTGAAGATGATTATCTCAATTGTCCAGTAAAACTAATATTTTTAAACAAATTAATGAGTGACTGCTATTTGATTTATAGCAGTGTGTGATATATTGTAATCCATGCACTTGATTGAAATAATTGGATCTTTCCACTGAGTTCTTAATTGTTGAAAGTAATAAAACGTAATTACATATTGCAATGGTGAAAATAAAATAATAGTACACATGGGAGAAAGTTCCCTTCTCTCTAATTTCATTCGATAGAATCAAACTCAATTTGGACTTAAGAATCCTGAGCCAGACAATGGTAACCTTGTGGGACTTTCCGCGCTTAGTGGAGTTTGACCTCGCCACTTATTCACAGCACATTAATTAAAAACTACTAATTTAGGCTCAGGCTAACTTCAATACTGTAATGGGCCTGTAATATAGAGGTCAATGCTTTAATTTATCTTAATAAGAAATTATTCGCAATCATAATGTCAATACTATTTACTAACGGTATATTAAGTAATTATTTTTATACAAATAAGACAGGTTTGTGAAGGAGTTAGAAGAAAAAGAAACTCAAATGACCGAACAAAGTCGTGCTAAAGTAAGAACAAAAAGTGAACAGTTCAGTTAAAAATTCTTCTTTTAAATGTGCTATCACAAAAATACATTTACCTTACAATCAAGTCAGTCTTATAAATTGCATTTATGGGAATCCTCCAATCAAGAATTACCAAACAACAAACGCTGTATTATTTTTGGCTTGGCATTGGCTTTGAATTATAGTTAAATTACGTTGTTTCAGAAAACATTTATTAATAGAGGGTGTCCATGGTCTTCTCTGATCCTAAATGTGATTTTCTATTTGTTGAATCTGTCGACCAAGAAAATGATCGAGGAATGACTTCTGGCTTAGATCCTCGGCGAAGAGCTAAGCCTCTGATGACCTTATCATTACAAGTAAAGGCAAGGAAAATAAACAATCCCTGCAGGGTGTTGAGGATGACGAAAATATACCAAAGAAGGTCAACATCAAGAGACCCAGCAACTAGTCCCATGGTCCAGGTAAGACCCATAACCACTGCCAGACGAAGGTACAACTTGAAGTCTCGTTGGGTCCCAGCACTTGCTGTGAAACGGGTAGTACTGGATGTTGAGTAAATCATATAAGCAGAATTTGCAAAGAATGCAATATTAAGGAACATCACAACCGCCAATGGAACGGCAAAGAAGACCAGTAATGGCTTACTATGTCCAAACCAACAGGAGCTGGTCGCGAACCCTGGGCGCCATTCTGTAGCAACACCTGGGGACAGTTCAGCCCAAAGTGCTAGCAGAACTATTGCAGCGGGAAGCAACCACGACCACAGTGAGTAAGCAATGAACTTGCGCCACTGCTTCCCGGCAGAGACTCTCAGTTCTGATGTTGCCAGCCGTAGAGTTCGCCACACATCAAATGATATTGTCAACATCCAGATAAAAGATGCTAAGAAGGAATAAAAAATCATCACTGCAATAACAATGCAAGAGTCACCTTGTAAGACCTGGCCCATTGTGAAGGACCCATACCCTACAAGCAATGCCATACATAAAGATGCCAGGTTTTTTCCAGATAGATTTCTCAGTTCAGGGACAAGGCAGAAAGCAGTCAAATGCAAGAGGAGAAACACTACTGAAACACCTAATCCAACAAACGTAGCGTAGACCATATATTTGTCAAACTTGGGAACTAACTTCACTCCAATATTTTCAGAACATATCTCCAAGTCACCACCTTTAAGGATGTTAAACTCTCCTCTTTTAAATATTTTTTTATACTCTGCAACGTAAACTGTGTTATTACCAAGAATAAACTCCTTTTTATTTAATAAAAATTTTTTACATTTAGAGATAGGTGTAGTAAGGTTAGAACGGTTATAGGACTGTTGGATGAACTGATGATCTTGTATTGACTCGATCATGGAACGTGGATTTGGCATAGGCTCTTGGAATTCTGTGAACACATTTCGGCAACGCTTGAAGAAAGGATCATACAGTCGACCTTCAGTGCAGGGCTGAATTTTTCCTGGTGCTCCACCACGTAGATCGAACAAAACCGCAAAAGCACTAGGGCTGAAATGTTTTTCAAAATTTATTCTAAAAGAAATCTTAGAACATTGAAGAAACTGTAATGGGATATTGTTACACACAGCACAGTGAAGGTTCCTATAAACATTATCACCTTCATATACAACAGTTGTGTAAGCATCACATCTTGTTCGAACCTCGACATTGGTCCAATTCACAGCACATGTTTTTATCACCTCTGGTATGCAACGACGAATTAAGTTATCTGATGCCTCCGGAATGGATGGATCAATAGAACAAGAGTGAAATGTATCATTTAAATCAAACCCCCAACTACTGTGATCTTCATTAAAATATAGAAGCTTACTTATGTCTTGTTTAGTAATTGTGTTAGAATGAGCAATGCTTGGACATTCAAGGCGAGGCTGCCAGACATCGAACTTCACTACTCGGTGACAGATAGCACAGAAGAGATTTCGATAAGTGACACCTGTGTTCAAGTCAGTGGCAGGAAATGCTGACAGAGGGTCACGAAGGCTGCTGTTCCTCTCACATGCTGTGCGGACGCTGGCTTCCCCCCAGTCCGGAGGACAGGTAGTGTGCATGTAGATTCCGCCAAACTGCCTCAACTCCACACAAGAGAAGGAAGCAACACCTCGACGTTGCTCTGGAAGGTTGAAGTAATCTGAGTCAGGACAGCAGTCTCCATAGCTCGCACATTGTTGGTCACACTGGCAGTTTTTATCCATCCAAATCATACTGCCAGTCAGCTGA
This sequence comes from Acanthosoma haemorrhoidale, assembly GCA_930367205.1. Taxonomy (NCBI): domain Eukaryota; kingdom Metazoa; phylum Arthropoda; class Insecta; order Hemiptera; family Acanthosomatidae; genus Acanthosoma; species Acanthosoma haemorrhoidale. Next base: position 19,416,913 of record OV884014.1, on the reverse strand, counting down.
TTCTGGATCCCTGCACAGCTCCCCTTGCCTTCGCATGTCCTGCATCAACAAGTAATTACATATGAATGAAATATGAAAAATATGTTGCTTAAAATTGCAAAAATAATACATAATGAAAAATAGAGTGTGACAAAGATTTGATATTGTTTGAATAATTCCTTGTAGGCTTATTGAACCACCAGTTTGAAGAACAGAATATTTACTTATTTCGCACAGTGCTACAATTCAGGGTCCTTTCCCCTATAGCACTGTGTAATAACATACCACCATTTTATATCTGATCTCTAGGATATTCCTTGCACCCCCTGCATGAGAACCAATCCATCTAAGCTAGTGCCTTCCAACTCTTCTGCTCTCATGCTTGCCCATGCATAGACAGCAGTTTCTTGGGAGTTGGAAATGTTCCATGCCTATCTTATTGTCAACGAGCCGTCTTCTATAAATGATACAGCTCCTGGTCAGTGAGCCTTCCAATCTTCATTAAATCATGCAGTTCTTTTTTATATCTTCTCAAAGTATAATTAGAATTTTCCTTTCAGATACCAGGAATTCCAGCTTGATTTTCTTAAACATTTACCAGTTTTCCAAAGCAAGGCATATTAAGCTCATGTAGGAGTGGTGGCGCTTTGTTTCACTAGATATTAATTGGCTGTTTTGAGCGAGTTGACCTAGTCCTAAGCAGTAATAATTGCTACCATCGATTTCCATTGTAAATGAACATAACACCTAAGTCCGCTTAAGCATATGAACTCTGCCACTTTATGAAAATAGTTGGCCCAAATTCAACTTTCTTAACTTGTTTGGTTTTGGTATATTTTCTCTTCCAACATATTCTGCGCTATTGTCTATCAAGAGATGGTGGTATTTAAGTTTGAACTTGTCATCTCTCTGGAGGATGACCCCTAGGCAGAGTTTTTGTAGTATACTTCTCACTCCCCCCCCCTGCTAAAATCACATTGATGTAGGCCATCCCCTTCCAGCCACATGAACCCAAACCAAACCTTGGAAGGGGATATCAGATAGTACCTTATATATTAAAAAAAAATAGGACTATTCCTCTTTAGCATGAGTAGAGTATGTTGTAACTTAAATTAGCTCACTTTCAGTATATTTGAGAAAGTCTGCAGGATCTGATTTAAAATATTATTCATGTTCTTGCCCATCTTTCTTGTTTGTAGTTTGATGGACATAATCTCATAGGTTCCTTTGGCTCAAGATCTCCTAATTTGTGAAGAGTTCTCACCCCTTCTTCTTCAAGGTAAGTAAGCAAAGTAGACATACTAGACCCGTTACCTAAATTATGTAAAACACCCCTTGGGCCCATGTTGAAGTAAATATTCATTAATTAAGTTTTGTATTACTTGTTATAAAAAAGAGATGTTTGTACTTATTCACTTATTTCAATTGGTGATTCAATAGATATTTTTATATTATAATATAATAAATAATTTTTTTTTTTTAAAGACAGTTATATTTTCCCAATTTATCAACCACCAACAGTAAATAACATTTTATTTGAATTTATGAATTGATTTATTTATTATTAGGTTTTAATGTTGAAACAAGCACTTTCGGCAGCTGCACCACCATTCTCGAATACCTTAAGATGTGATTAAATAGGGCGGGATATGAAAAAAATAGTTGTGTTAACATGATTTCTATCAGCTTGCAGTCAGATAGTGTGATAGTATAAATCATAATATACTTGAGAATGGTGGCAAAGCCCCTAAAAATCCTTATATCAAAATGAAGAAAACTTTGGGCAAATAATTAAAATAAAATTATATTTATATTTTATATAAATTATTATTTTACATAAAAAAAGCCTTTTATTTAAAATTAAATCACAAAATCTTCTGGTTTTAGATCCTAGTTCTTATAAATGATCTATCTGAACTAGCCAGTTCCCATATACTATTTACTGAACCATGTGCTTCAAAAAGTCCTGAGCTATGCCCTCCTAAATTTACTCATCTCGAATGAATGGCTTTTCCCCCTCTACCGTTTTCATATCCCGCCCTATTTAATCACATCTTAAGGTATTTAAGAATGGTGGTGCCCCTGCCAAAAGTGCTTGTATCAAGATTAAAACCTATTAATAAAGAAATCAATTCCAGATTCCCAGGATACTTTGAATAGCTGCTGATGCTTATCAGTTTTATTCTCTATATTATAAAGAGCAAGGAAAAAAATGCTTTCAGCCCTGGATTCAAATTAAAATATAATTTTCACTATATTTAATTAAAAATTACTAAATATAATATTTTTGGCCTAAAAATAAGCATTGGTAAAGGATTAGCAATAGCTTTAAACAATATTTTATCGTATCTACGAAGTTTGATTGAAAATAAATTCATAGCTACTTAAAAACTGAATGTTTTAAATGATATTCTGTTAGGTTTGGGACAATATTAATTAAGACTAACCGATGAGTTTCTTAAAAAGTGTCAATTGCATTACCTGTTTCCTCCTTCAAGGTCCCAGTGACTGATCGAAAGAGCAAACACTTGGGAGCTTGCCCAGATACAGGCCAGCAGCAGCTCTGCCCTGAAACAAGTCAATATGTTAGTATTAGCGTAATTAATAACTTATCAAAGACATCCTTAAGTAAAAACATAGCAGTAATTGTCTAAAGTGAGCAAGGAGAAACCTAATTATATGAATAATACATGTCTCTGTTATTTATATATTTGTTGCAAATCCGTAAAATTATATCAGTTTTTACCATCACTAATTAAAGAAATATATATTGTATGGTTGCGAGATTAGGGCCTTCAGTGAGGAGAGAGAAAGAGAAGATTTCTGGTGAGAATTAGCAAACAAAAAAATAAATAAAGGAAAGGACATCCAACTAACACTTACCACCAAAGTAGATAATGTAAGTTGGTCCCGGATGAGTACCAGGAAAAAATTGCCATGGAATGTTAAATAAGGTGATGTGGAAATCCCAGAAACAAGTGAGTGGCAAATACCTTGAAACCTTGAAGCCTCAAATGGGTAAATTCCCTATTAATAATACCAATTCTATTGTTAAATAAAAATATAAGTGTTATTCAATTATTATAAATTAATTAAGAGAATGTCAATGTGAGTCAAACTGAGTGACCTATCACACCTGATTGAAGTATGGAATTTTTGTTGCTTATTTGGCATAGCGATCTTATGAACTCCAACAGAGCAGGAAGTGCATGTTACTACCCATCTTAAGCGAGAGTGAGAATAATAAATTTATTTTCTAAGGCCCTTAAAAATTGTAATTTACTACCCCCAGTAAGAATTGAACACACAAACAGTTTCGATTCAAGCAGCTATAATTCCAGTCCGATTGACATTCTCACACAAATTGTTCATTTTGTGCCATTTAAATAGATAACACACTTTAATATCATATCCCACCATAGGTAGACTCTCACTACCTTCCTGAACCCACCCGCCTCCTTTAGGCATCCCACACCCCATATCCTTCTCATACATCCTTCAAATAGGACTCCCCTTAGTGAAAGGCACCCATCAATCCAAAATAATTTTCCTTTTATTTTTCCCACATCCTATTTTTTATAATTTTGAGAGCTATGGGAAAAAAAAAAAAAAAAAAAATCATATCTATTTAATATGAAAATATAAGTAAATATTTTTATATTTAACAACATATATTATTTTAATATGAACTATTAATTATAATTTGGACTTAAATGGTTCTTCAAATACTTTTTGATGTGCTTTTTCATGCTATAAAATCATCTGATCTGGACTATACTGTTATCATTTATTACATTAAATCCTTTAGATTTTTAGTGCATAACTATTTTAATGACAAATTTAAAGATAAAGTTAAACTCTTAACAAAAATATATAACAAAAAACAAAAATTTACAATGGAAAATAGACACTGGTGGAGATGAAGGCAGAAATAATAAGAAAATGACATCTTAAGGAAGAACTTTCAAAACCAAATTACATTATATTAATTATGAATCCAAAAGCATTAGATTTATGTCATGCCCAAAATTATAGGCATTTTTTTTTATTGCAAGGTAATCAATTATGTTTTATGGAGATGACATTATTTTTCATCTTGTCGCAACATCAAATAGAATGTGTATATTCAATTTCATGTCGCTAGCTTGAACACAGGAATGGTCAAGATGTCTACAGGCAGACACACCGGTGAAAAATAAGGGTTTATATTGTTACTTGAACTGTAATAAATTTAGTATCTCCTAAATTTTGTTTATTGATATTTTTTATTGTGTTGGTTTTGGTAATGTTTATCCAATGTTAATTTCAATATTTATTAAAATATACATATGAACACATGTATGTAGTATCATTTTAATTGCACTCCTGTGCCAAATTGTAAAGAATCTAAATAATAAATGTTAAAAAAAAAGACGAATAAACTAAAGGAACAATATTCCGAAATATTTGTGGGACCTCTTATAAACTTTTTAAAATATTATTAAACTGCCATGAAAAAACTACAAATTTTTGTCCGAAAATTCTCCATTTTATTTGTTAAACCATGCCTATCTCCATAATATTTAAACCAATCGCGTTTTTAACAAAGAAAAAAAGTGAATAGCAAAAACTTCAAACCTTTCGAAAAATCCCTTTTAAAACCAATTAGGATCGAATTAAAAAGGTAGTTTCTATTGTCGGCTATTAAAACTTTATTTGTTGGAATATCTTTAAATTATTTTTGTGTGAATATTGTGTGAAAAATATTTAAAAAATTAGCGAAAAGGTCACTTTCTTCCTTCACTTCTTGCATTTTTGCTACATGATCATCATATAAGAACGTATCACAGATTATCAATTTAAAATTTCATATCGATTGAACAAATATTAAGACCATTACTCTAAATTAAAGCAAAAATAATTTGAAACGTACTCAAAAAAATAAAGTTTTTAAAGCCAAAATTTCATTTTTATACCAATATATTTCATTTTTTTATACTGATATTTTTGTTATTTAATTTTTTTTATTTGTTGAAAAGGCGATTGCTACCGAGATGGTTATAATAAATAAGCCCAAGCAAAGAATCATAGCAAATTTATCTGTGCTTAAAATTCTCAGATTGTGGTCAGTACCACCGAGATCAGTCGAATCATCCCCATCTGAAGTTTTACTAACCATTATTTTCCAGGATAGTGAGACTCAAATTTCTCGTAATAACCTCTTAATTTTTTTTTTCTTTTATAGCTTGGGACGCAAGTTACACAGTCTTTTCTTGATTTCGATAATTTGAAACTTACATCTAGCAACAACGTCGGTTCCTTGAACTGTTTGAGTTTAGTTGAAGGCAGACGATTATTGCTTTTTATTTGCTTTATTATTTTTGCTTATTCTATTTACTCATTTACAACCAGTGAATGAGATGGTGAATGAAATGTAATTAACAAATAGGCATGAATGACACGGGGAAAGATCATCCGGTAGTTAAATAATCTTTGTAGAGGGGAGGCTGTTAAAAGAAAAGAAAGAAAAGCTCTATTATGAAGTACAAGCAAAACACTGGTATATACAAATATTAAGAGTTACGTTACTACATACTGGGCGGAATGTCAAGGTACAAGTGGGGTCTGGGGCTAAAGCTGAGACATATATGTATAAGAAAAGGAAAAGATTCTGGAAAGTATGGAGTAAGGGAAGTAAGGAGGGTTGCTTACTTAAAAATAACAGGAACCATCAGTGACTTCCATGAAGTCACGAGGCAGGTATACAGTTCTGCTCAACCCCCTTCTACTTTTATCATTACATATAATATTCTTAGCATTATATAACTCAGTGATTGCTCAGGATTAAGTTAGTAGGAGTTAATTTAAATAAGACCCTACTCCAGATTTAACTTACTTCATTATCGCATATATGTTTTGGCCTTAACTCTATCTATTTCAGATACATTATTTCACAGTTTTAAACATCTTGTAATTACGGGCTGTTTTCGATATCAATCCTTATCCGAAGAACTCCATTTAAGAGTGCTAGAGTTCCTTTTTTTTCCGGCGAATATGTACTTGCGATTCTCATGTGGAATTCCATTTCTAAGGTTCATTTTTTATTTCTAAAGCTTTTTTGAAAACTAGAACCACCGACATGTGCGATATTGCATCTGTACTAATTCGTAAAGCTACTGCTACATAACAAGCTCAGTCCTACGAGAACGCATCCAAGATTAGAACTAAGGTAGTTTTGCTTTCCAGAAAAACCCAACAGTGTGTGACGTAATAAATCGCTCATGCGAAAAGATACCCATATGACTGTTCTAGAGAATGCTATAGTTTTCCTAGTATTCTAATCAACCTTCAATTAATTTGCGGTTTTTTTTTTCCTAATTCTAAGAAAATGCCTCATAAGTGAAATCTGCATTGAGTTTTTTACTATGGAGATTATTGAAACAACTGTTGGTTGTCATGCCAAAGGAAGAGCAAACATTGCCCAGGGCGAGTGATGGTACTTTTTCCCCAAATGAGATGAGAGATGGATATGGAACGTTGCATTTAGCATCTACCGTCCTTTATTGGGTGAGAATATGAGGAATATTTGACCAAGAACTGGAGAAATTTTATCTATCTCTTAATAAAAAACTAATTCTTGCTAATTATTAAGATACGAATTTTATGTCAGTATTATATAATATGGTGCCCCTTTAATAGTTTTACAAAGTTGTATTTTCTTCCATTTTAATAATTTTTTTTTTATTTAAAAATTGATTTTTGAGATCTTTGGAAAATAAATAAGATAATGAGATAAAAGCCTACTCTGGTCTTTGTCTAGGCGAAGCTCACACCCCTGCGGACTCCGCCGACACATAACAGACATTCCTCCACGTCGCCTTTAGCTCGCTCTCTCGCAAACAGCTGGTGATTACGTCCTACCTTTCGCAATTCCACCTGATCTTATTGTACTCCTATATTCCGAGAGCTGCGGTGATATCTTCACCTTTTGCCGCATCACGGAACTGGGGTAGATGCCATCACCGCCAACGAGAAATCTTCCGATCGGAGAAACTTTGCTTTTATTCGCGGGGGGGGGGCGCATTTAAGGATGTCTGTTCTAGTAATATCTACAGTTAAATAGTCTTTGTAGTGGGGAGGCTTTTAAAAGAAAAGAAAGAAATGCTTTATTTTGAAGTACAAGCAAAACACTGGTATATACAAATATGAAGAGTTACGTTACTACATACTGGGTGGAATGTCTAGGCACAAGTGGGGTCTGGGGCTAAAGCTGAGACATATATGTATAAGAAAATGATAAGATTCTGGGAAGAAGGAGGGAGATCTTGAAGGGGTGCGGTTGTACTCTTAAAAATAACAGGGAACCATCAGTGACTAGCATGAAGTCACAGGCAGGTATACAGTTCTGCTCAGGCCCCTTCTATTTGTTCTTAAGATAAAGCTTACAATACCGAACTGAAGAAATTATTTTTGCGTTACCATCTTCAATGTGGCAATCATGGATCGTCATGAAAATAATTCAGATCTGAAATTTCAAAGGTATATTGGGCACCTCGACGTATACTGGTTCAGTTTTGTTTAAACTACAACGCGAATAATAGAGAAAAAAAAAATTACTGGTGAAAAAGGTCGAACCCATTTTGCTAACTTGTAAGATTTACCAAGTCAGCTAGGGGTCCCCGATTATAAGATATCCCAAAAAATGGATTTCTCAGGTCCGACAATTGAAATCATGTATTTAATTCTTTGAGAGAGTTTTTTTTCCTACATATCCTCCTTGTTATTAGAAATTATGTAAATCAGTATATATTCTACTATGTCTACATATGAATCTATGTACAGTAGGTCATTATATGTCCGGTAGCTTGGCTACATTTTATACAAGTTTCAATAATTTTACAATGCGATTTGTGATTGTTACTAAAGTAGAATGTACATTATTCATTCATTGTCTAAACAAGTTTAAAGGTGGTGGGGCTCTACTTATAAATCATAGACTTAAAACTAACACCTAACAACAAAATCTTAACCTAATTTTCGCCGACATTCTGTTGCCATCGATGCGGGAATGGTGGTGGAGTCATAATTTGTTAGGGGACGCAACGAAAGAGCCAGTTTTGAAATATATTAGTTGATTACAAAAGTCGGTACCGATGCGTTAATCGGGCATGAATAGCGAACACACATACAAACGGACTAATATATATATTTTTTTCTCTAAAAAATGCAATATAGTTTTTTAATTGTTGTACCTAAACAACGTTGTTGTAAAGAAAAATCGTTGATCTAATGGAGAAAAATGGCGAGGCAAATGATCCTTGGATCAACAAGGTGCACGGTCGCACTACTATTGCGATTAACCTGTATACTACGGCAGTCAGGATAATTATGACAATAGCTAATTTTGAAAATGTTTGTCACATCTGGAATGTATTGTGATGGCCACTAAGCAGTTTTACACTTTCACGTGGACAACAAACTGAATCGTATTATAACCTTGGAACTACTACAACAAGAGAACCTGCATGCTAATTATATTCATAAATAAATGATTCAGTATTTTTTTTTTAATGACTTCATCGTTGTTTATAAAGGCTCATTTAGAACTAGTCTTACTTCCTTGCGTTGGTGTGTGCGGCTCTTCTCCTTGTGTGTTTCCTTTGCGAAGATTTGTGACATCCCATCTTTGGACTATACAAGGGTAAAGTGGGGAATATTTACAACTATGTTGCGGTACCACAAAGTACTAGCAATCGTTTTGTGGACATCAAAAGTTTTATGATGCTAAGAACAAGTAGAAGGGGCCTGAGCAGATCTGTATACCTGCCTCGTGACTTTATGGAAGTCACTGACGGTTTCTGTTATTTTTAGAGAGCAATCCTCCTTACTTCCCTTACTACCCTACTTCCCAGAATCTTACCCTTTTTTTATACATATATGTCTCAGCTTTAGCCCCAGACCCCACTCGTCCCTAGAGATTCCACCCAGTATGTAGTAACGTAACTCTTAATATTTGTATATACCAGTGTTTTGCTTGTACTTCAAAATAAAGCTTTTCTTTCTTTTCTTTTAAAAGACCCTCCTCTACAAAGATTATTTTACTGAAGATTACCAAAATTATTTCACGGTCAATTATTTTCAAATCGTTGGGACCATTGAACCAATTCTTCACATTTATGATACTTGACGTTACATTTATAAGTGCATGGCTATCTTTATTTTTTATTTTATTCGGGTTGTAGAATAAGAAGTTATTTTTTTTGTTTGTTAATTTAACTAAATAACATTGAAACTATTGTCAATTCTCATAGATGAGTACGCTGTGTTGGGAGCAACTTGTCAAAAGTGTTTTCTCTGTTTATTGGCACATTATCTACCTGACGCGGCTACTTGTATATTCAGTAGTAAGAATATCCTAAAATGAGGAGAATTTGAACGGGAACTGCATTCCTCTAACATGGCTCCTTGGGTCCGTATGTGGGGCAGGCCAATCATGATGATGGCCCTGCACAGGGAGCCATGCAGAAAGTCCTTGAAAGTGAGGCATGCGTTGCCCCCAATACTATCAAATTGTAATAGGCAGAACTATCTTCAATGTACTTTCAGGAATAATAAACTAGAATATGTTTTTTGTCAAATATTTAGTTTTTATTCATGATATTTTAGTCTTAAATAGATAAGCAGTCAAATTATACATCATTTTTTTTTTTTAGTTTTAGTAGTTTATGAATTTAGTTTGTTCTAATTAAACATACACTAACGTTTATTTCATTATTTATTGTGATATATGTAATTAATAAAATTTTAGTAGTTTTTAATTTGAGGAGTTAGCTCGTGGGTTATTATAAGAAATAATAATAAACGATGATTATTTGAAATATTTTCTCCAAATATTCTCAAGAATTTAAATTATGAATTTATAAGTTCAAAAATACGATAATTTGTTTGTGGTATTAATCTTCCCTTCAAATAACAGCTGTTTTTTTATCAAGTGGGCACTGTTGTTTTTTTTTAGTTTTAATGTCGATTTATTTTCTTTAAATCAGTTTGAATTCTCTTGCTTCAGTTTTTTGGTATTCCAATTTTCAGGTTGAATTGAAAGTAGTTAAACTACTCGCTTTAGTTATTATAGTTTTGTTCAATACTGATACTAACTAGATAAACTGTATCACGCCGGATTATAACCCCGTCAAATCTAGCAACAGATAAATCTGTAAATTTCCAAACTGTTAAATTTTACGCAGTTTGGGATGAATTATCATTGTTTGGACAAGAACCCAAAAGGTTTACACAAAAGTTGTTCGGTGCGCTGGTACACACATCCGGGAGAGGCAGAGCGGACACAGAAGAAGAAAGTGTGGAGCTGACCGCTGGGGCAAGGCGTTCACGGAACAGCGATGTCCATACTTCCGGTTTCTGGCTTATCAACATCGCACTTGTCTCTCAACATTCAAACAATAAACTCTAAACTCTAAAATTATTAAAGCATGAAACTGCTGCATATATCTTCCACATCATTTCTTTTTTTTTTTTTTTTTCCCATAGCCCCTTTAAATTCACAGATAATTATACACAGTTATAGATCCTCAGGCGAATCTATTTATAAATTATTTTTGGAATTGTATATAATGTAGCGACGCTAGGTTTTGTTATTTTATAAAAATGATATAATGGAATAAACAATTATAATGATACACATTATACGTGACTGTACTGAACTGACTAATAAAGGTGATGGGGCTCACTTTTTTGATCAAACTTAAAACTAAGTTACATACTAATTCTTAACCTAATTTTCCCCCAACAGTTTGTTGCCATCGATGCGGGAGGGGTGGTGGGGCCAGAGCGGTAAAAACTGGGTTTGTTAGGTGCTGCAACGAGTCAAAAAACTGGATGTGTCTCCAGCGGATGAACTCACCCACCGACGGCACACCAAGCAACGGGTGCAGGTCAGCGTTCTTTAACCTTTCGAGAGAGGTATGTCGGACCACTTTTCGCATGATCCCATTCTGGAAATGTTGGAGACATTTGGCTGTATTGTCAGTCAAGTTGGTAAATAGCGGGGCACCGTACAGCAGAGCTGGCCGGAGGGCACATTTATATATCATCAATTTGAGACAAAGCGACAGGTTGGGTGAAGTTAGCAAGTGCGATAGCCGGTAAGACCTGTGCCGCACTTTAAATAATTTCTTCTCCACATCATCATTAAAATATTCATATTAAGTTTTTGTATTCTAGCATAGGGCACGGGAGAGAGGATTAGGCGGATAAACCCCTCTCTTTATCTAAAAAATAAAACTACTAAAGAGTATATTATAACATATCTGTGAGACTTGTTAGCGTAAAATATGATGTATTACGAATATATTATAAATTACTGAATAAGGAGAGAGAAACACATTATTATTAAATATAACGAAAGGCAGCTATTACAGTATGTTAATTTGGTTTCTAAGACATATAAAATAAATCAATCAAATGACAATAATTTTGAGGGAAAAAAAATCAAATAATAATATATGCGATGGTTCGGATAGAGTAAATAACAATATACTCAGTCATAACAGCAACTTTTTGTCGATTCCAACTTCTTCAGAATTCAGTAGCTTTCTTCGGAATTGTGCCTCGAGCGCCTGACCATAGACCACGCACTGCTTCATCATATACATAGTGCGAACCATTTCTTGGTAAAATCTCACACATTTCACCTGTATGGACTTTTTCATCGATTTTGTAAGCTTGCTCGAGGTAGCTTTAAACTTGTTGTGATGTCACCAAACCGAGTAGAGCCGTCAGAAATCAGCCTTCCTCTTCAGTGCATGCAAATACTTTCTCTTGAAGAATCTCTATAACTGTCATCTTTATTTTATAATGGGGTATGAGGAGCATGTTGTCACGACGCTTACCAAACACATGGGCTGGTGTCCATTATTACTGCTACATCTACAGTTAAATAATCTTTGTAGAGGAGAGTCTTTTAAAAGAAAAGAAAGAAAAGCTTTACTATGAAGTACAAGAAAAGCACTGGTATATACACATATTAAGAGTTACGTTACTACATACTGGTTGGAAGATCTAGGGCTAAAGCTGAGACATATATGTATAAGAAAAGGGTAAGATCCTGGGAATAGGGAGTAAGGGAAGTAAGGGGAGGTGCTTACTTAAAAATAACAGGAACCATCAGTAACTTCCATAAAGTCACGAGGCAGGTATACAGATCTGCTCAAGCCCCTTCTACTTTTAGCATTATATATATTATTAGCATTATAATATTCTTAGCATTATAAAACTTGCGACAAAGATTGTCTGACTGCCGGCTCTAGGAACAGCGCGGAGGGGTCCATAGTTATAATTGAGCTTGATCGCGTCAGAGATCCTGAGAGCATTTTTCTGTTGTTGATAAATGACTCGGTTTAAAATATCTTCACCATTCGTCAAATGCTTGTATCTCGTAAAGACCGTCCTACATTGATGGTACCTTGCCTCGGATGCGCATGGATCCCCATCAATGCATAGTTTAATTTACATAGATGTTCAATTATAATTTATTTTTTCAATAGCTCTCCCGAAAACTTTAAATCCTCCACGGAAAGAATTCTGGACTCCACCCCTAGTTCTGAACTTTTTAGTTATTTATAGTCACGACTATTAAATCTAAAAGAATGATTACTCACACCCTCCTTCAATTGTAGCGGGTACATAACTATTTTTAGAAGGGTTTTTCCTCGTTGGTTTTTTTTCTCAAAAACATCAACCATTCTGTAGTGATGTTAAAAAATAAAGGGAATAATAATTAATTGATTAATAAATCGCTTGTTTGAAAAAAATAAATATTTTCATATTTTAAGAACGGTATCAAATTAATGATTTTTACTTTAGTGCACTATAATTAAAATTTATACTCATCTTTTATCAAAATTGTTTACTTAAACAATTATTGTTAAATTGTTTAGTAAATATTTTAGTTTCGTCGGGTCAAGAAAATATTTCTTTAGATAGGCCTACATCGTAGCTTACATTATATTATAGTTTTCTTAAAGACACTTTAGCTAGTGATCGAGATGGAATCGCACCTTAATCAGGCCTACATCGTAGCTTACATTATATTATAGTTTTCTTAAAGACACTTTAGCTAGTGATCGAGATGGAATCGCACCTTAATCGAAGGTTAGGTGGATCCTTCTAGATGTTCCAACCGAATGGATTTTAAAATACAGAGATGTGATTTTTCACTCGAATGATGATCTGCAGTCCCTGCAGTTTGAGCTCAGCGAATCTATACTCTGCGAATTTGTAGGCGAATGAAGATTTTACCTCTGCGGTGTTATTTTACAGCGTGGAAGATCCCCGAAGCAGTTGATGTGTTTGTGACTCAATCAATGGTTTACCAAGCTTAAAAACCAGTTCAGTGTAAGATAATATGGGTTCTAATATGGTATATGGCTAATCTCCAAAAACCTTCAAGTAAAACTTTGCCACTGTTGATCCATCAAACTGTCCCATGGTAGGTCCAGATTTTCAGCTTCGTTTTGGTTATCATGAATAAATATTCTTATCATATCAAATTTCGAATTTTTCATTTGATTAATAATATGTATGAGTCAGAACGCATTAAAAGGACATTACAACTGTGATCACTATATATATATATTTTTTTTTTTTGTTAAACAAAAGCTTACACCTGAACCGAATTCTTTTAAACCACCAGGGTTATGTTGTGACGGGGATAAACTAACCTAGGACAATAGGGATACATTGAAGAGAATACTTTGTGGTCTTCAGACCCGGAAGCCACGAACTTTTCCCCGGAAGTAGGAAGAGTGGTGTCCTCAAGCTGTTTTTGTTTACTTTGGCACTTAGAGTACGACAGGTTAGCAAATGTGTAGCGGGTGTACAAGAAAGAAGATATTACTGAATGCCTGGGCTATTGTTGCAGACTCTTGGGAGTTGTCCCACGCTCTCTCTGCATTGTTGGTATTGGGCAATGGAGGTGGTCTGGGTACCAGTTCGGCAGGGCTTATACCTGGTTATGGCCGGCCGGTGAGACTATATGTCATCCTTGCCGAGCCCAAAGGGAGTGGCTGTACTATCGTTCAGGTACGGTGGCGATTTTAATTTCCTGCCAGTCTGTATGCTCTACGATAGCAGTAGTAATAATGATTTGAAATTTTAACGGTATACGAGCTTTGATACAAAAAAGTAACGAGAATTTTCATTTATCTTAAAAATATTTTATTTATTGATCGATAGAAATTTTGTCCCCTTCAAACTAATCACCCTCAGATACCAATACACTTGTGCCAGCGCCTTTTTCTTATCTTCGAAGCCCTTTTCAAACTCACTTTTCGATATAGCTCTTAGCTCCTTCAGCGATTCTTCTTTTCTCATCAATTGTGTCAAAACGTCGTCGTTTCAAGGTTTTTTTTCAACTTCGAGGCCAAAAGAAGTCGCAGGGAGCCTTGTCCGGCGAATACGGTGGCTGAGGTAACACAACAGTGTTGTTTTTTGCTAAAAAATTACGAACAATCAGTGAGGTGTTAGCGGCAGCGTTATCGTGATACGAGGTTTAGCACAAGATCTTATTTGGGATATGGTCACGGGTCAACAATAGCTCCCAGGTCATGAATGTAATATCACAGGGAGTAGTAGTATAGTAAATAAACAGGAAGTCATTGTTATATTGAGGAAATAGTAAAGTATACACAGAGCACTACCTCCTAAGGTCGATCCAAGCCAAAGATTAAGGGGTTTAGAAGAATTTCGGTTTAGTTTGGGGGACTTAAAACGAGGCAGGCTCGATTTAAATATATAGAAGATAATTTATGTGTATAATATATTATTTTTTGTAAAGCGATTTTCTGTGACCCAGTTGATAATGAAATAAAATTTTTGGGCAAGTATAGCTTCTTTATTTAATCAGTTTTGAGAATGACGTAGATACTCCGTTTCGATCTCGCACAACTATTGCTACCGCACTACAATGATACCACTATTGTTCATTCACTTAGTATATCCTTAGTTTCGTACAAAGATCTCCTAATACCAAATACTTTTTATATACATAAAAAGATAAGCAAAAATGTGTCACGTTTTTATTTTATTTGCATTAAACTAGGTTTATTTTAAGTGGTTGGTATCATAATTTTCTGAATATGACTCAGTTTAATATAATGCGTTTAAAAATTACAAATTAAAAATATCATCGAATCCCATTATCAAATTTATCTTAATTACGTAACTGCCGGTCTCTGCCCTCTGGGTTTTCCCCACGTTAGCAAAAATGTTTATGCAAGAACAATTTTTTTAACAAAGTCATTTAAGAGAGAATATGAAAGCGGGGATGATGTATGCCAGTAAACACATGAGGAAAGTGCGACTCAATGACGCGAGTATGACTCAAGGTTCCTGTGGCTAAATGCTGTGGTCAAACATCACTTCGGGGAATCCTGATGACGCTCCACCCGTGGGTTCACACCACGAGGTCATCATACAAGAGCAATTTCAGAATCTAAAAATAGTTTATCAGAGAGTTTAGCATATTCTGAACAAAAAGTAAAAGTTATTTTACTGTCATCTGTACGATTGTAGGGGATGTTTATTGTTCAAAACCAATTTAAACATACAACACCCCCCTTCCATCTCACAGATGGACCTGATGCAGACATAATATGTATGCCGAAACGTTGTCCATTAATACATTTTATGAAAACCTAACCATTTCCGTTCATCAAGCAAAGCTGATCCCCCATCGTACTCATCTACTCTTTAACTCGCATGGTTTGTTAAGACACTTCACTCATCGAAGCCATTTCAAATAAAAATTTAAGTAGCTAAAACCGACTTAATAGAATCTACTAAGTGATTTATACGAAATTGCACTGGCTTGAATTTCGCGGTGGGGGGGGGGGGGAAGAAGTACGTCCTTAACCTGCACTTAGAGCGATTGAACACTTCGCTCGTGGGGTATTGTTTTCTTCTTAGTCGTTTGGATGTCGTTTGAATGCTACTGGAACATCATTACCCTTTTACAAAGGGGTTAGAAACATGACCATTTCAAAGAGGTATTCCAGAAAAATGCTTCTACATCGTATACCAGAAGGAGAAATACAAAGAGGATGATATAACTGGTGCTTAAAACCATGAATACTCTACTGTCTAACCTCGCTGCATTCTATATACGGCATCGCGGCAACTTTATCTGCATTTACAACTCGGTCAACTTCACAGCGTACCTACCTACGCTTGGATCAAGAAGGCGAGAACAGAAGAGAAGGACTCGGAAACCAATATGGCGTTAGCGTTGTTCTTTTTGTGATCTCATGAGACAAGGTGTTAAATTAAGATAGTGAATGTTGTGAAACTTTAAATTTTTTTTTATTAAATGTTGATTGGGCATAGGAGAACAGTTG
The DNA here is from genome assembly GCA_930367205.1 of Acanthosoma haemorrhoidale. Classification (NCBI taxonomy): domain Eukaryota; kingdom Metazoa; phylum Arthropoda; class Insecta; order Hemiptera; family Acanthosomatidae; genus Acanthosoma; species Acanthosoma haemorrhoidale. The sequence continues at coordinate 19,400,546 of OV884014.1, read as the reverse complement.
ACGGAAGAGCAGTTTTCTCAAAGGAGGATTGAGATGATAGCAGTGGATTTTTACTGATCGCGTGGAAGACCACGAAACAAACGAGGAATAAAAGAAAATTCGCCGAAGGACGAAGAAAATAGATAAACAAAAAGAATGGGACATAAAAAGTTGTAAATCTGGCCAGTCGCGAAAAATAAAAATAAAATTTTGTTTAGTAAACCATTGCAGTTTTGTGTTACAGACGGTGGACTCTCACCACTGCACCGTGACATTTACACCTCTACCTAGGTCTCCCACACTCCTTAATTCCTTCGCCCAACCTTCAAATAGGTCCTCCTAGTAAAAGAGTCCGTTCGCCCCAAATAAATTTTACTTTATTTTTCCCTTATCCTACATTTTTAAAGTTTGAGAGCTGAGAAAAAAAACAAAATAAAATAAAAATTATTATGTTATATCTTATACCCAACCTTCAAATAGGCCCCTCCTAGTAAAAGGAGCCCCTTCACTCCTATAAATAAAAGTTATTTTATTTTTACCCCGTTCCTCTTTTCAAATTTTGAGAGATTTGAAGAAAAAAATAATTATTTGTTGGGAATATCTACTTGTTACTTATCATTACTTACTTATTATATTAATTTTTTTTTTTTACTTAACAAAGGGGGGAATCAGCACTTTAAATCTTACTTATATAGCTTCTCACTTTTGAGACTTAAGAAATTGTAGATGTCGAAAGGGCTAACTTTATTCAGATATTCCCCGCTATTGCGTTGAACAAAAAGTACTGACAGATGTTCGTAATAGAAGGGTTGTACAATTGAAACCAACTGTACCGCTAACCCGACCGGTTGCCGGTCCGGTTCAAAGAGATTTGCGTTGTCTAAGCATGCTTTTTCCGGCCTCGCTCAACAATCCTGACTTCAATCCTCGTCCAATTTCATCAAGAGGTGTGTTCATCGTTCTCTGTTCGAATGGTACGAATATCTTGTCGGCAGGAACAGTGCTTCTAATGGATTATTCGTGTAGCAGTAAAATGAAGAAATTACTCGAAATCACACTAGTCATCAGGAAATCATCCCGGGGACCGCACACACAACCGCAGGGATTGGGTCCGTCCGTGATTAATTCCATCATGTACTCTACATCTAACCTTTACCCGTGAAATACTCCGGCGCGCCCAATATGCTCGCGCTTCATTAGTTATTCATTTGCGATAACTTATAGTGCACAAGAAGCCATTACAACCACGAACTCGTCCAGTATATTTGGCAACTGCACCAAAAGCCGCTTGTATGGCACATGTACTTAATTCAAATTGCAAGGTTTGGATCTTACTGTTAGCCGAGTAGGCTTCGGCAATGCGTGGACGCGGCTCAAGAAGTGAGCATTGCAGCTGACAAGTCTTACCTCCGTTTTAGTGGCCATTTTGAGAGGAAGTCGAAACAAACACAATAGTGTAAACACGGGTAAGACTAACTGCGTATTTTTATAATTTCAGGGAAGCCACTGCCTACTGCGTATAGGGTAGGAACGCAGAAAAACTCTCCAGCAAACAGCTTCGTATATTTGGACATAAAAATATACCGACACCTCCGTTTTAGTGTCCATTTTGCGAGAAAGTTGAAACAAACACTTACGAAGTCTTACCGGTTTACACACTTGCTGACTTCCCCCAATCTATTTCTGCGTCTCAAACTCATGATTTATAAGAACATACTCAGACCTGCTCTGCTGAAAGGTGCACAGCTTTTTAGTCATCTGGCTAAAGCGACTCCAGCAATTTCAAAAACGGGATAAATGCTAAATTCAAGCAGCGGAAAAACAGTGAGCTCCACGAAGATTTTGAGCTGCCTACGATGGATGAATTCATTCGCCGTAGACATATCAAATTCTTTGACTCCCTACAGCACATGACAAACCCCGTGTTCAACCCGATTACCGCCGCCCAGTTTCCCCATCGATGGCAGAAGGCAGACGAGGCAGGAACGCTATTGTATTAAGTTAGAATGTAACATTAGTTTTTAAAATAGTTTGTAAGTCTCCATTGTAGTAAAATAGGTCCCCTTTTCATTATATAAAATCTTAACAATAATCAGAAAACGGACCTGCTTGAAATGTATTTAATGCAGTAAAAGATGCTACGTTATATTTCATTATGTACTCGATTAAAAAAATAAAATAAATGTCTTGGAAGGAAAAATTTGTTCTGCTAGAAGTAAAGGAAGATGTGGCTGCCTGAAAATTCTCATACATTAAGCCAACAACATCCCATTTTGCCTTCCCGTAAGTTTGTAAACAAACCCAAAACCACTAATTAAACTAAAATACTTCATACAGAGTTTCTCAACTATCTTGGATTGATTTTCCATCATAGCAATCTCCGGATCGGCCTGTTCCAAAGAATGACAGTTGAAAGACTACAGACGTTTTTAACAAAAAACTAATCTGCATATTTCGAAGTGGAATATAATAAAAAAGGAAATTATTGGAATACAACTTTAAGATTTCTGATTTAGTAGTTTTTACGATCACAATACCTTTACTGAAATGAAAGAAATATACTAGTTGTACGTGTTTGGATATTGTACTTTGTATTGGATATATTTAAGACTCATAAGGTGGAACCGCTTGTATGGTTTTATTATCATTCATGGAGCAGGTGTTGCCATGATCTGTAACGATTTTGATAAATAAATGTGAATACAAATTTAACAGTATTGATTATTCAATAATAGCCACACAAAACAGGGCTTGTAAATAATACCTATTTGTAAAGTAAACACTGTCTTTATTTTAAAACAAGATGGTGACATAGAAAAATATGTTTAGGCTAGTTTTCATAGAGGTATAAATCAGAGGGTCCTTTGGGAATTTCGGGTCAGGCCTTGCACTCTTTATGTTTTCTTTAACTAAAACCTGTCAAATATTATCGTTGTAGCGATATTACAAACGCTACACATCTTGTATCCTCGAGTTGTCCCTGAATTCATTTCATCCCTACATATCTGTCACATTTTTTAAATTTAGCTACCCCCCCCCCCCCCCCGGCCGTATATCAAAATATTGTGATTAACTTTTGGAATCCGAATTCTATTTCACTTTGTGGCTTTATTTCGGGTTACCAATGTGTCATTACGTACTCCGTTTAAACTTTCTCTTCAGGCAATTCTCGTCAAATTGACCATGCATTGTAATTGGGGAGAAATTGGAAACCAATTTCCAACCTATGCACAAATTAAATGTAATTTTTATATAGATTAGTAGAATCATTATTTTCGTGGTTTAATTTAATTGACCTCGTGACCTGCTATAAACGCGTGACAGTGGGAGTCCTGGCAATGGCCAGTCTCTCCAATCATGTCCTGAGCGTCTGTGGCTCTCGCGCTCTTGGTCAGCCCCCACTGGCTAGTATCCGGTGACGCGGCTGACAGAGGCGCGTGGGGGACTTCCCAAGACTCCGCTTTCTCTTTGCGGTGGATTTGGGGGGTCTCTGGGCTGTCTGTAAATATTGTATGAATGAGCGAGTGAATGATGAACTGTAAATATTGTATGAATGAGCGAGTGAATGATGAACTGTAAATATTGTATGAATGAGAGCATATATCTTAATTACTTATTGCCTTATAAAAGGCAGATTGTAATTATTGCACGATAAAAAAAAAAAAAAAAAAAAAAATTAATTGAATTTAGTCAAGTTCCACTGGAGCAAGATTTGTAATATTATTATCCTACACTTTTACCTAATTTCTAAACGTGAAATGCGGAATTGTATTTTGGCGTTCCGTTTGATGAATTATTGAAAAAAATGACCATTTTTGGACTCCACGACTATAAAATATGTCACCACATGTTAAAAAGCGTAATTTATTGAAAAGGTGGTGCATGAAACTAAATAGCAAATAATGTGACTATTTTAATAAGTCATTAAGCCATTTTACATGGGGATTTCCATATTATTTTTTATCTTGGTAATATTCTAAGAAAAGTACCACAGTAGATATGGAAATCAGCAGTACGGGGTGTGTCGCCTTATATGCTAATCGAGGGTCACACTTTCCGAGAAAACAAACGAATTCTCCGTAGAAGTTAAAAGATAAAATAAGATAAAACATCAAACCACATGATGATAAAATCATTTGTAAATTGTCAGCCCCAAAATGGTAATTTAGTACAATAATCAGTAAATATTTTAATTTGGCGAAGTCATTACTATTATTAAAATAACTAAATAAATAAAGAAAAATAAATTGAATGACTTTTGGTCAAGTTAAACAATTGTTTATATTTTAAATGAAAAGTATACCTGTTTCAAGCGTTACTCTAAATAATATCTACTACACAGCGAACTCATTCAAACTCAAAAGAAATTCATCAAATTAACTTAGGGTCATGATGCAGGTCAAGTTCGTATTTCAACCAGATCAGGTCATCCACAGGTGACCTTAAAAACTTTTTGTTACTTTTAGACTGTGTGTAACGTATTTGTGGTTTAAATTGACCTCAAGAGTTCAACCAAATAGATCAGATCAAGAAACGCTATCATTAAAGTTTTGACCGGATGTTGAGGAATAGCAACTGTTGGAAATATAAAATTGCCGTTATATCTATTTCTAAGTAACTTTAGCATTATTATATAAGTTATTTAATAGATATCTTAGTTAAATATTTGTTTTTAGTCATTTCAGTTTCTATTTAGTCTGTATTTTACTATTTCACGAATAAAACATAAAAAAAAAAACACGTTTAATTAATTACTTTGTATGATATTAAATTTCTGAACTATTCTAGATCCATGACCATACCCACACCACGGCCATGGACACATCGTTATTAATATTTGTTAATTATTTAGTGTTTCGCTCTATTGATCCATTTGTTACCGATTTACAGTTTATTTGTTTAATTTATTTAATGTAATTTAGTTTTATATAAATAACGTTTATATTTACTTGATAATAATTTAACTTTTAGTAATTGAGAAAAATAAGTAGAGTGGTTAAGTATGTAGTTACTATTTATTAGTTAGCCAGTGGACTAAATCCGTAGTTGTAATTTAGTTTTAAATTAAATAAAACTAATGTTAAATGTAATTTAGAAAAATAAATGAAACTAATTTACACGTCATTTAGAAAAAGAAATAAAGAGTGATTAAGTATGTAGTTACTATTTATTAGTTAGCCAGTGGACTAAATCCGTAGTTGTAATTTAGTTTTAAATTAAATAAAACTAATGTTAAATGTAATTTAGAAAAATAAATGAAACTAATTTACATGTCATTTAGAAAAAGAAATAAAGAGTGATTAAGTATGTAGTTACTATTTATTAGTTAGCCAGTGGACTAAATCCGTAGTTATTTCTATATTTTTAATGATATAACTACCATATCGCTAAATATCACAATGATAATATTTCCTTGCCGAATGCAGGATGTTGCATCGTTGCTTAACATCCTTTGGAGTTATCTGTTAAAAACCAAAGCTAATTTTCCAGTTGTTGCTAAGACAATTATCGGATACCCAAAGAGACAAAAATGGGTTCGGGCTGGCACATAACTTGATCCGACCACCGGGACCAATCGGTGATGGACGTGCCTAAGCGTTTGCTGTCTAAATGTTCTCTTGTATAACATTCTTACGGCAAAGTTTTCCATAAGCTAGTTAGAAATGTTCACCATAGAGATAGTTAAATGTCCGCCATAGAGCTACTTAAATGATCGCCGTAAAGATAATGGTTAATCAGTCGCAAAAGTGACACTGTGGCTTGGCTTAATATCCGTAAGATAAGACTGCCAGCTCGAGCACTCTCAGTCAGCGTGCCTCTTGTATAAGAAGTTATGGCATTCTTCGCCATAGAGCTAATTAAACACTTGCCACAGAGTTAATCAGTCGCAAAAGCTCCACTGTTGATCAGTTAATGCCAGCAACAGAAACATGCCAATAATTCCGGACCATAATGACCGATCGTTCACGATTTCCCGACTTTGATCACACTACTACCGCGTCCATATTACGTACATAGTTGAGTACATACACTTTTATTGTTTTAGCGGTCCTCTCTAATGACAATTTGCATTGAAAAAAACCTAACCATGTAAGTACAATCTTAAACCAGGGTAGCAAACATGAAAAATTACTTAAATAAAACAGAAGTTTAATTAATTAATAAAAAAAGTGATCATAAATTATTAAAAAAATGAGTTTTAAAGTGAGTAGTGTAGACATAGCAGCTCTGGTTAAAAAATAAAAAATATACTATTGTTTTAAAAGAGCTATACACCCCATATAACCAATTGGAAATAACTGAAGATACCTGTCGAAAACGCTATTACATTAAAGAAGAGGTTATATGTTGTGGAAAGACAATAAATCTGTTTTATAATTAATTAATTAAATGTTTCAAAAAATAACTTATAACCAGTTTTTCAAAGTGTTACAGCAATACTAATTTAAACCTTATAATTAATGAAGATTAAATAAATTAAAATCAATTAAACTAAAAAGATTAAAATACAATAAGATTTTAGAAAAAAAGCCATGTGACCTTTTATTTATAATATATTTTTTTACCGATATTTAATTGATGATTTAAAAGTATATTGAACTACTGTTATTTCAAAATGTTGCCACCATTTTGTTATTTATGCGTTTTTGTCTAATTTGTTAACAGCGAAAGCACTTACGAATTAAATAACACCTCACTGGGTTAAATGGTTAAATTACATAAACGTCACTGGTGTGGCTACACACCTTAAACTGACATCCTTTGAGCAACGGTCCAGCAGCATTGCATACTAAAATGAAATAAACATGATTACATTTCACCAGCAACATATATTTCATAATACCTGCCCCTGTAATACTAACTTTTTCCAGGATTCTCCAGAAAAATCTCGGTTGAGCCGTTCTTACAATCGCTCGTTGGCAAGGACCTCTTCGGGCTACATGATCAGATATATGGGCCTACCATTACTTTCTAGTATTGCTTACGTATAGCTGGGGAAAGCCGGCTGCAATATAAAATGTCATTTACTCTTAAGTAGGCACTCGTATCTTGCAAATATGAGGGAATTCCCATTGGTCTTCCTCGTCTTCAGATTAACCCATTAGCATTCAACAAGCGCTATGATTTCCTGTTCCAACGAGCATAACTGTGTTAAGTGAATAGGTGAATATTTAGGAAATATTTTGTTAGTATACCCCCTATTCTCACTCACCTAACCTCACCCATAAGTGAGTCCTTTAAAAGTATTTTTTTCAGTGCGATCGGGGCGCCTAACCTTATTTTTTATAGTTGTTGAATTTTCATGTTTCTGTCTTTTTGCAATCTTTCAAGGTTTTTTTGAAGCCACTGTCTAAGACCTGGGGTATTGCCTTTACTCGTTCCAAAATTGCAGTTCCCAGCACGATTAGTTGTTATAAAATTATGTTATAAAATTTAAGGTTATAAGATGGAAATATAAGCCGTTCTAGTAACCGAACAATTGGCCGGTCATTTCCCATTCTATTGGCTTTCTTTGGAGCCTGTGTCTCATGACTTTTTTTTTTCAATTCATCAGTGTCTGCTGAAATTATTGGAATTGACTAGAATTTAATGATAAGTTTTGGTGTGTTGGTAATTTGCTGCTACTCGGCCATCGACCCTGTCAAATTAGACATATATGACCGGGTAATGGTGGAATTAGCCACTTCTTAATACAAATGGTATAACCTCTCGCAAACTGTCCACAAAATCCTGCTGCCTAAAAAATTGATATTAGAAAATGATGTTTTGCCGATTGTTATTCTGCGAGAAGAAAGCTGAAACAAAGATTATAACCGCCACAGGACCAACCAGTCATTGGGGGGATTCATAAACGGCTATATATCACTGCCTGCAGTATCGGAGGCAGATAGGGAAGCCCGCGGAAGTGGAGACCGAGGCAATTCCGAAATAGAGGAGGCATTAAGCAACCGGCGGGAAAGAACGAAATAGGAAACTGCCAAGGCCCAAGCCTTTCATGATGTCTGCAAGATAGGACAAGCCTCTGTGTAGCTTACACTCTCTTGAACAAACAACTCATAGCATTCATCTCCAAGGCCGGAAATCTTTTACTGCAGACCAAAGATTAGGCAAAACCTCAAGACTCCTTCGGATATGGAGGAAATAGAAACAAAACGGACAAAAGAGAAAACTAATATACCAGACATAGTTAAATAGCATACTAGAGTAATTTGCACAGAATTTGGCACGGATTGCGCTAATCATATCTCTAATCTCGACGCATTTGTTACCATTGTCAGCCATCAATCTTGATACCAAATACTGTCAAGTACTTTATGAAAAAATAATATAGATCGTGAAGTGCTTTAATAACGTACTAGGCACAGGCGATTTAAGAGAATATTATTATTTTGACCACACAATTGCTGCCGTTTTAAACTTGAAATGCTTATGCATCTGTCTGTATGTCTGTCCTGTTTTTTTTCTGAATACCCTTTTCGCGCTGAAGACGTCAAATTTTCTCACTGAGGCGCTAAAGCAAGACAAAATTAGTCATATCCATAAAAGACGATTTAGGGCCAAAAAAAAAATCTATCGTTATCGTTATTATACTTTATTGTATTTTTTTTAAACTTTAATTTACAAAAATCCTATAATTTGTTGTTGAAAAATTCGACTCAACCGTTGTTCTTTTCGAAGGCATGATATTTTGCATGGTTGTTACATTACCATATCATATTATGTAGTCCCCATCATACTGGAGAATATGTATCAAACTAAAGATCTCGACGTCCGGTTTAATATTAATCACCTGTTGGGACGACGAATGTAGCAATAATAAAAAGTGAAAACAATATGGAGTTCGCAATTTTTTCGCACCTCCAGTTTTATATATTGACCTTTTGGGTCAGAATAAAAAAAAAAACTACTGATTACTAACAACTAATATGAATAATTCAAAATTTTTGAAAGCATCATTTATTTCACTAGCCATATATTGAGGGATGATATTTTGACCTTGATGCCTCAAAGATAGCAAAAAATAATAACTAGTGAAAAAAGTTTCTTAATTAATTAATCAATTTATGTAATTATAGAATCAGGATTTTCCCATGGTACTAAAAACTTGGTATCTAATAAAAGATCATGGACGTCATGATTAATAATAAGTAATATGTGTATGGGGCTTTAGTGGAATGTAATTACAATAGATCATTAATACTGACAGTATAATCGTTTTGGCAATCGTTAATTGTTCCTTGCATCACACTTGACTAGAATTCTTCATTTCAGTTGTGGTTTTACACCATCATGTTTTCGCTCGCTATCACGGGAGCTACTATCACTTCTATTTTCGGAAGTGAAATGGAATTCCCAGTTCATCTGGGGATTTTGACCTTTACATTATGAAGCCTTCGTGGTAACCACTACCACACTTGAGAGAGAGAGAAAGAGTATGACGACATAATTATTTCAACCTTATTATTTACCACTTAGTTAAGTGACAGACTATTGCGTCCGTTCTGGTTTCTGAAGGTAACAGCCTAGCCGTTGAGAGCCCCTGGGTCTCATCACGAACGATCGACAGAAGGAAATATTCTTTTCGCTAATCGCCTTTAACAAGTGTATACCATTGACGTTCAGGGGATGGGAGAGATGACATTGAAGGGTAGGGGCAGGCGTTCGTTAAAATTGGGGGGCCCCCCAGTCAGATTAGTAAACATGACAGCGATAAAGAGATTGTTCAATTATTCTGAAATCCATTTTTTTTTAATTGCATAATCTGTTTTTCGGAAGGTCCGGTACAAATGTATTTGGTCAATGAAAAAAAAAGGTTACAGAAAATCTTTCAACTAATTTAAAAAAATGCTGTTTTGAGAATAATAATAGAACATTTGGATCAGAATAAAAAACAAAAACTAATGAGAATAGTTTTAATTTTATGAAAGCGTCATTTATTTCACTAGTATAACCAAACAAATAAGTATGTGTTAATTGAATATAACTATTTATTTTTCAATGTGTTCAACTCAAGGGAATGAGGGACTGATGACACATATTTGGCTTATTCTTTATTCGGTGTGCCATTTTATAATCATTGAATAAGATATGATAATAATAATGAAGTAGTAATAAAACTAATTATATATTTGTTGAAGTATTTTTAATTTTATGCAAAAATAATTCCTATTCATTAATGTGAAAATTAATTTCATAAAATCAACGACTAACATGGCTGTGAAGTTGTTTCGCTTCACTCGCATAACGGTTTAAAAATTAGCCCTACTAAATATAGACGTATGCTTTTAATGAAAAAGAGCGTAGTTACTGAGCCCCCAGTTTAAACTTCTTTGCGATGCTTCAAGAAACAAAACACTATTACGAGTAACTTGGCGTACGCCAACCACAAACTACTAACAGATAAGCAGGAAGTACTACTGTAAATTATACATATACGATTTCGATATTATTATTATCTTTACAATTCAGATTTTGTAGGCAAAATAAAGATTGGAAGGCTGTGTTGTTACTGTGGCTTCTCGTTCTATATAATACGTTCTACGTTCTAGAGAACGTACGAATGAAAGTACGGTCAACATGTTCGAAAGTAAAGCCTCTTCCTTCGAGCTTGGTTCGTTCGGAATTGGAAGTGGGCTTGCTACCTCCAGAGGATGACCGCCTCCTCAGCACAGCCCGAAACCGCAAATAATGCTACTTATGTATCCATTGGTGGAAACTGAAAATGAAAGGAATGCACTGACAACAAAGGACGGCTTATCTAAATTTTATTGTTGCATTTATTGAATGAAACAATCAAAATAAAATGTTAACTAAACGCCACTGTAAGTGGATTGTTTGTGGACGACGTTTAGGCATACTAGGCATGTCTGAATGCAGGTCCTGACAACAAGGTGAAAAAGAAATGTTCTACTTTAAATCTACATAAATGTAAGGGAAAACGGAATTAAACCGCTTTAAAAGATAGACCTTTTAATAGGATTCAATATTAAATCATTTTTTTTATTAACAGCGAAAAGCCTCTACTTGGCTTCAATTAATTGGGTAAATAAGGGTTAAATTAAGCTAATTTTAGGTCGAAAATAAATTTATTTTTTACTTCATTATTTAAGGAAGGCTTTAGCATTTTTTAATTGCAAATTAAGTGTTAATTTTACTACAACCCTAGATTATATTCATTCTAGCATCCAATTCATGTAATAATTCATGCAATAAATGTAATAACATGTTATAATTAGAACTAATAAAAATCTGGTAATAGTAATAATTCATGTTATATCTATTTTATTATGATAATTACTGGTAATAAAATAGCAATTTCTGCATCAAAAATGTAAAAATAAATAAGCAATTGAAAATAATTGAATTGAGAAAGGGGTCAGCGCTGATGTTATGGGGTCAAATGCACATTCGAAGGGTGATATTTTTTCTCGATCTCTAATTGATCAAGTTTGAGTTATGGAGGTGTTAAAACACAGAATACAGTCTGTTATTAACAAAAATACAAATATAGAGGTAATATATTAATAGCCTTGGTAGTTAATAACGATTGCCAGACTATTTTATTGAGGGTCATTGATGCTTCCACTATCTTAAAATCCTTAATCAGAACCTGATCCAGACATACGAAGTCTGCTCGAACCGTCTTCTGCTTATAAATTTGAAGGAAACCCAAAATCTTCTGCTCATGAACCATTTCGGCATGTCACGAAAAATAATCATCTCCTACATAAACTGAACCTAAGCTCTATTATTCATTTAAGTGCTAATCATTGCATAATAAATGACGATAACGAAAACAAGAGTACCTTGAAGAAGTTTCTCAAGGAAATGAAACGAATGTAGGTAGAGGAAAAAAAAAAGAAAAAGATTCATAAATATGAAGGTTCCAGAGTGTACACGAATCACTGAAGCGCTTCGCCGAGACTGCACAATATGCATACATATCCATTGCGTGTGGGTAACATGTATTATCACTTACGAGACACAGTTGCCATATGATTCTGCATCAGGCAACCTCCTGCCTCCTGGTCTGTGACAAAATTATAGAGTTTAGGGCGTTCTTAATCTATTAGCACAAGTAGTTTCACAGTTCACAGACTAGAACAATACAGCTCCATCCAATTATAAAGACAAAGTAGAAACGTATTTTTTAAATGTGAGCGAGCGAGGAAAATCATTGTATCCATTAAGAACAAAGAATATTTTGTCAAATATAGATTTTATTATGTTTTTTTTTTGTTTTTTTTTCAATAGCCCCTTTAAATTTACAGGTAATTATAGATCCTCAGGCAAATCTATTTAAAAATTATTTTTGTATTTCCTGTAGTATCGCTACATTATATACAGGTTTTGTTATTTTATAAAAATTATATAATGAATAAACAAGTATACTGATACACATTATACATGACTGGACTAAACTGACTAAGAAAGGTGATGGGGTCACCTTTTTGATCAACCTTAAAACTAACTTACGTACTAATTCTTAACCTAATTTTTCCCCGACAGTCTGTTGCCATCGATGCGGGAGGGGTGGTGGGTCATAGTGGTAAACACTGGGTTGGTTAGATGCTGCAACGAGTCAAAAAACTTGGTGTGTCTCCGGCGGATGAACTCACCCACCGATGGCACACCAAGCAACGGTCAGCGTTCTTCAACCTCTCGAGAGAGGTATGTCGGACCACTTTTCGCATGATCCCATTCTGGAAATGTTGGAGACATTTGGCTGTATTGTCAGTCAAGTGGGTAAATAGCGGGGCACCGTACAGTAGAGCTGGCCGGAGGACACATTTATATATCATCAGTTTGAGACGAAGCGACAGGTTGGGTGAAGTTAGCAAGTGCGATAGCCGGTAGGACCTTTGTCGTACTTTTTCTATTTTAGTACCAAAGATGAAACAAAAATATGTCCAGTTTTTTGAAACACCATTTTTCTACGCGTAAGGGTTTGGTATCATCCTATTCAGGATTTATCCAACTTTAATGGAAATTCAAATTTTTATCCCGTTTTAAAATTATTAACTAAAAACATCACCGAAGTCGCATATTTATTCAATCCATTTATTTCTCTAATATAATAAATAATAACTGACATTGTCTGTTCCTTGTAGTGTAAATAAAAAAAGCAATAGGATGTAAACTAATTATTAGACATACATGACTCGTATACACAAATATGTATATAGAAAAAAGTGGTTGAAAAAACATCTTGGTATTTTCTACCAAACCTAATTCTTTATTATGAAACTAATTTAACTTTAATATTGGTGTCCTCCAAGAAACCATTTACTGTTTTCGGCTCTCTTACTCGTACCTCAACCCATCTCATACATGGACCTGATTCAGACATAGATTACGACGGACATAAATAACGAGAACCTCGTCCTAAGATTCCCAACAAATGCATCTAATCTGAAAAATTCTAATACTCGCTAACTAATTTACAATAGGCCTAATTATTTATATATTTTACCTAGCCTGATGGAAGAGGCGTTTTGTATATCGTTGTTAATTACACATAAAATCTGGTCACGCAATAAAAAAAACTGAAAAATGACATTCGAATCATTATAATTACTTTTTTTTTTCTTTCATTCATAGAAAAGATGATTGTTGGTGACCTAGATAATTTAACTAATGATACGGAGCATCCCCCCCTCCCTAAAATACCGAATAGTTTTTTTCGCAACCATTTAATAAGTTGACTGTGAGTTCACAGATGGCCAAGAAATGAGTGGGTGTTTTTTAAAGGAACCGGCTTGAGTTAAAAAAAAAAAGATGATAGAATTACATCACGTTTATTTTTCGATTATTAGGTTTCAGCCTACAAGTATGTTTGTCCATGCGGTGCTAATTACAAGAAATTACCAAGATTGTAAAAATTTTTACTAACAATAAATAATAATATGAGAAAACATTTGGACAGTTTTGGTGTAAAATGGAAATATACCTTCGAAAAGAGTATGTTACAAGCTTTAATATTTTTAATGATTTGGCTGTATGTCATTTAACTTATAGTCGGTGAAAAATCTTTTGTAAGATAGTATGTAGATGGTTTTTTTTTTTTTTTCACGTTTCATACTTTCGGTTAGTATTGTTGTATATATACAACAGAAGTATTGTTGTATATATACAACAGAAGTGATTTGTGCCTCTCATTTCGTTTTCTACAACAAAATTTTTTATTCTGCAAATTGTTAATATATATCGTTAATTAAAAACTTAGAGAATTCTACGAGTGTACGTTGAAGGGAAGTGAAAACTGGTACCTGTGATTGGCGGACTGTAATTACTCTTGAATATATTTGTTTTAGAAACCACATAGAAATAAATTGAAAAAAACGTTCTTGGCACGAAGTATCAAAAATTAAACGGCTGACGACTATTGTGCTTAGTTAGATGGTAAATCACAAAATGAATTAATGACCTGTTTTTTTTTTTGGTTTATAGAAACATTCTTTTATACGTAGGCGCATTAGAAAAAGACAATACCATAAAATTTAAAAACGGGTAACAAGCATTGCTTTTTCTTCTTGTTTTTAAATGTGTTTTCAAGAATGATACATATGTATATTAAAGAACACGTCATGCAACGTTTAAAATCCGCTTTATGTCTAAGTTCTATAACAGACTACTCCAGCGTAGATCTGTAAATGTTAGAAGATACCAAGGTATTTAAGATATGAGATAGTTACCACATGACAGAATGGTAGTCCTTCACCACAGAGCACTGACCACTGACTGATCTCCGATTCCTCCTCCTTAGGCTCCTTCCCCTTCCAGACTCCTGGGGAGGGGGTGTCCCGGGGAATAGTCCGTGCGCCAGGAGTTACCTCGATCGAGTGCATCAAAGGTGAGAGGTGGAATCAGGAGTAGAACGCGCGTCTCCCCTTGTAGTTAGAACTCGCGGAAGTGTTTAAAGTTCACTAAAGGCCATATGTAGAAACCGGTTTTCAAAAAACCGGGATTTCCAACAACACAACAAAAAAACATTAAACCTGTTTTATACTTACATGCTTATTCTCATGGATCAGGTGTGCCTATTGTGGCGTACAGGAAGTAGGAGTACAGAGCTAGTAATAATTAATAGTTATTAATTCAGGCACCAATTAGATGTGTCGTTCTTTCACTGATTACTCTGTCTCCCCAATTCGGGTTTATTTTACTTGGGGCGTTTACAAATAGTACTTACCATATGATGGCGTTGACTCTGTCCCGTTTTAATACTTTTAAGTACCTTCAAACTCAACAGAAATTCTTTAAATATTGCAGAGCGACCCTATAAGGTCATATACAAGTATTTCAGTCGAATCAGGTCACGCGATCATGCCCAGTGAAACTAAAAACTACTTTGTTGTCAATTTTGAATTGTGCGATTTCGTGCGGAATCGACCCTGAGATATCCAACAATTAACAAACTCAAACAATAGCTAACATCTGCTCACGCTCTTTTGTAAAATTTTGGAACTTTTGACTGTTTGTTGAAGAATCCCATCTGTTGGAAATATTTTGTCACTTTCAGACTATGCGCAATGCATTTTGGTGTTGTTTGTTTTTATATATTAAAAGCTGCTGATTTTAATTTTTAAAAATTTTCATTCTATTAATATTTTTAGAAAATTTTAAATGCCCCTTATTACTTCAGCAACAAAACCCTTCATAACGATCTTAATATACCCTAAATTTTTGAACTCATCCCTTCCAAGTTCATAAAATTCCGTAGTGACCTATCCAACCACCTTAATCCTCTGGAATAGTCATTGCAGTGCAATTCTCATCCCTATAATCCTCCTCGGAGACTAAAACGGCAGTGCCCTCGTGACTTAAATGCTATAAATGCTTGACAGTTTTGGCGATGGCCAGTTTCTCCAATCATGTCTAGAGCGTCTGTGGCTCTCGCGCTCTTGGTGAGCCTTCACTGGCTTTTATCCAGTGACGCGGCTGACGGAGGAGCGTGGGGGACTTCCCAAGACTCCGCTTCCTCTTTCCCATGCGAGGGAGGTGACAACCATGTGTGGACTCTGGGCTGTTTGTAAATACTGTATGAATGAGCGAGTGAATGAAAATTGTAAATATGGTATGAATGAGATCATTTATCACAATTACTTATTGTCCAATGAGGCAGATTGCAATTTTATCATAATAAAGTTGTTGTATTACTATCTATGTTTAAGCAAATTTTCGTGAAATACTAACTTAATTATCAATGATTAATTATTAATGATCAACTTAGTTACATATTTGCATCTTGGTTTGTTTTAGTTTCAATTTAGTCTGGTACTTTACTGTTTTCTTAATAAAACAATTATGATTAAAATATTCCATTTAATACTTCGTGAATATTTATTACTACACCGTGACCAGGAAACCGTACTAGATCCATTACCATACCCAAAAACGGTCACGCCGTATAAAATAATAAACCATTATGTGTTATATTATTTTAGCGTCAGAGAAAAATAAATTTGTATGCAATGTAGCCGAGGAATTAGTTGGGACGGTTGATTGATTAGGCTAATTGATTCGATATAATCGAAACTGCTGTGAATATTTAGTAAATAAATGAGTGGCTGTGAACTGTCGAATCTTTCTGTACAATTTGATTAGTGCTTACTGATTATTATTATCCAACGCCTCGTTTACTTTGAACAATATTCTATGTATTAAACGTTTCAAGCATTTAGCTTATATTAGAAATATATAAACAATCACTAATTTTTTTAGGGCCGAAACCCTTTTTCTTCAACTTTGTGCCTGTCTGGAAGTGCTGGCGATTGTGAATCCAGACATGAAATTTTACATCTAGATTTCATTGTATGTCCCAATGATGTAACAATAAAACTAATCCTATAGAAAATAATTAATGGCATTAATCGGATAATGAATGACAGCTTAATGTAAAAATAAATTGTTATAGTATATTCTGTAAGATCTACACTTACTAATTGTTGTGTCAACCTCTTAATTACGAATAATGAGAAGTTCCCCTCTTCTCGGTCCAGAAAATATCTACTTATATATAATCCATATTCTAATAAAAAACTTAAGGCGTAAATAAGAGGGGGAGAAGCTGCTGGTGGGGGAAACAGGCGCAGGTGGGGGAACTCCCCTTCCTTTTTTATTTTTCCTACATCCTATTTTATTATTTTTGAGAGAAAAGTAGTCGGGGAGAACATACAGAACCGGCACTTGGAACATTGCTCTCTCTCTATTTCTCAGCACTGGCACTTGCTCCTCTACTCAAACCATGGCCTTCTTATTTAACTACCTCTGCATCTCTCTCTCCTAGCCTCGCTATGTTTTAGTTCGGCGTTGTCAAACCTCACAACTTCCTAGTGAGAATCTCTGCCTTCGTCTCGCTAAAACTAGCACCTCCTTGGGAGAGACCTCTCCCTCGCGGACGACGGTTGTCGTGGCCCTACAAACTTTACCTAGCAGCGCCTCCAACGGCACTCCGGTGCTTCTCTCCGGTTCACACTCGCCTTTGGGATCCGGACGGTTTCCGTTTACCCTTAGATACCGAGTGGTCATTCCAAGACCACATAAACTACCTACACTGTTCCTCTTCTCCTGAACATAGTGTAGTGTCGGGGAACACCTTCTAAGATCTTATGGAGTCAGATGAATTACGCTGCTCGCCGACTTGGCCGCCAGCAGAAGTGAAAAACCACAGGTCCACCTCATTTTGTCTCTTTCTTGGCACTCGCCGGACAGCGGCTAGAAGTTGTAGGTTGTAGCCCGTGGCGGGCGTCCTCTCCCCATATTGGAGATCCTCATATCTGATAAACCGACACTGATTAACCATATGTATATTGGGGGTTTAGTAATTCCAAAAAAAAAGAAATCAGATTAATGACAAATTCTTTTTAAAATACTTAAGTAAAAGGTGTGGTCTTGTTGACAAATTCCTTCCGTAGAGTGGGCTAGAAAAACTGCTTTTAAATGTTCATGTTAATGAAAATAATTCAATAAAATTTAGGGAATAAATCAAGAGGGACTAAATAGAAAGACCATGGAAACCTTTAATTGTGTAATATTGCACACTTAACTTTTTTTTTTTTTATTAACGCTCACTTTTTTTGACATTACGCCTTTGGGCTGTTTAAGGGATGAAGGTGTGCCCTATTCCTCAGTTCGTGCATTAATTAGATTAATTAATTCGTGCACAGTGGGTCAGTCCCGATTTAGGTGGACGAAAAAAATCGTATTCTACGTTATGATCGTGTTCTGGTTGTAATGAATAATATTTTGTTGTTTTATTGAAAAATTGTGCATTATTTGATAATTTAGAAGGTCGGGGAATGTTTATATTAAAAAAACCTCAAGTATGGAATAAATAATGAATTTTTTAAAAAATCGGTATTGTTATAACAAGAAATTTATGCACATAATTTAAAACTGCATGAATTAGTCAATAAACTTTATTATTCGGTAATAGAGTGTGGATGATGGCCGTGTATTTCACAAAATAATATTTGGCCGTCACTAAGCCTTAATGGAACAAATGGAAATGCAAACAGAAAATCATCAGTAGTATCGCAGTTCTCAAATATCTGTTTATAATTACAGCTCCCGTCACATCCCTATTTGCTAATTAATGTGAATTACGAATTAGAAGGTACATGTTTTAGAACTTCACTTTCCGCTTCAATTGAACTCTCAGCTGTTTTATCCAGTATGACTTGGAGTTCAATTTCGGCGCGCGTTTCTGTCTCAGAAATATATTCTTCCGGAGGGTACCATAACTTTTTGGACTGGGATGGACTATGATAAGTTGAAAACACTTGATGTCCCGCCATCAATGACCACTTTTTGTACTTGAATGGACTATGATAAGATGAAAACACTTGATGTCCCGCCATCAATGACCACTTTTTGGACTTGCATGGACTATGATAAGTTGAAAACACTTGATGTCCCGCCATCAATGACCACTTTTTGTACTTGAATGGACTATGATAAGATGAAAACACTTGATGTCCCGCCATCAATGACCACTTTTTGGACTTGCATGGACTATGATAAGTTGAAAACACTTGATGTCCCGCCATCAATGACCACTTTTTGTACTTGAATGGACTATGATAAGATGAAAACACTTGATGTCCCGCCATCAATGACCACTTTTTGGACTTGCATGGACTATGGTAAGATGAAAACACTTGATGTCCCGCCATCAATGACCACTTTTTGTACTTGCATGGACTATGATAAGATGAAAACACTTGATGTCCCGCCATCAATGACCACTTTTTGTACTTGCATGGACTATGATAAGATGAAAACACTTGATGTCCCGCCATCAATGACCACTTTTTGGACTTGCACGGACTATGGTAAGATGAAAACACTTGATGTCCCCCCATCAATGTGACCACTTTTTGTACTTGCATGGACTATGATAAGTTGAAAACACTTGATGTCCCGCCATCAATGACCACTTTTTGTACTTGAATGGACTATGATAAGATGAAAACACTTGATGTCCCGCCATCAATGACCACTTTTTGGACTTGAATGGACTATGATAAGATGAAAACCCTTGATGTCCCACCATCAATGACCACTTTTTGTACTTGAATGGACTATGATAAGATGAAAACACTTGATGTCCCGCCATCAATGACCACTTTTTGGACTTGCATGGACTATGGTAAGATGAAAACACTTGATGTCCCGCCATCAATGACCACTTTTTGGACTTGCATGGACTATGATAAGATGAAACCTCTTGATGTCCCGCCATCAATGACCACTTTTAGGACTTGTATGGACTATGATAAGTTGAAAACACTTGATGTCCCGCCATCAATGACCACTTTTTGGACTTGCATGGACTATGATAAGATGAAAACACTTGATGTCCCGCCATCAATAACCACTTTTTGTACTTGCATGGACTATGATAAGATGAAAACACTTGATGTCCCGCCATCAATGACCACTTTTTGGACTTGCATGGACTATGGTAAGATGAAAACACTTGATGTCCCGCCATCAATGACCACTTTTTGTACTTGCATGGACTATGATAAGATGAAAACACTTGATGTCCCGCCATCAATGACCACTTTTTGTACTTGCATGGACTATGATAAGATGAAAACACTTGATGTCCCGCCATCAATGACCACTTTTTGGACTTGCACGGACTATGGTAAGATGAAAACACTTGATGTCCCCCCATCAATGTGACCACTTTTTGTACTTGCATGGACTATGATAAGTTGAAAACACTTGATGTCCCGCCATCAATGACCACTTTTTGGACTTGCACGGACTATGGTAAGATGAAAACACTTGATGTCCCCCCATCAATGTGACCACTTTTTGTACTTGCATGGACTATGATAAGTTGAAAACACTTGATGTCCCGCCATCAATGACCACTTTTTGTACTTGAATGGACTATGATAAGATGAAAACACTTGATGTCCCGCCATCAATGACCACTTTTTGGACTTGAATGGACTATGATAAGATGAAAACCCTTGATGTCCCACCATCAATGACCACTTTTTGTACTTGAATGGACTATGATAAGATGAAAACACTTGATGTCCCGCCATCAATGACCACTTTTTGGACTTGCATGGACTATGGTAAGATGAAAACACTTGATGTCCCGCCATCAATGACCACTTTTTGGACTTGCATGGACTATGATAAGATGAAAACACTTGATGTCCCCCCATCAATGTGACCACTTTTTGTACTTGCATGGACTATGATAAGTTGAAAACACTTGATGTCCCGCCATCAATGACCACTTTTTGTACTTGAATGGACTATGATAAGATGAAAACACTTGATGTCCCGCCATCAATGACCACTTTTTGGACTTGCACGGACTATGGTAAGATGAAAACACTTGATGTCCCCCCATCAATGTGACCACTTTTTGTACTTGCATGGACTATGATAAGTTGAAAACACTTGATGTCCCGCCATCAATGACCACTTTTTGGACTTGCACGGACTATGGTAAGATGAAAACACTTGATGTCCCCCCATCAATGTGACCACTTTTTGTACTTGCATGGACTATGATAAGTTGAAAACACTTGATGTCCCGCCATCAATGACCACTTTTTGTACTTGAATGGACTATGATAAGATGAAAACACTTGATGTCCCGCCATCAATGACCACTTTTTGGACTTGAATGGACTATGATAAGATGAAAACCCTTGATGTCCCACCATCAATGACCACTTTTTGTACTTGAATGGACTATGATAAGATGAAAACACTTGATGTCCCGCCATCAATGACCACTTTTTGGACTTGCATGGACTATGGTAAGATGAAAACACTTGATGTCCCGCCATCAATGACCACTTTTTGGACTTGCATGGACTATGATAAGATGAAACCTCTTGATGTCCCGCCATCAATGACCACTTTTAGGACTTGTATGGACTATGATAAGTTGAAAACACTTGATGTCCCGCCATCAATGACCACTTTTTGGACTTGCATGGACTATGATAAGATGAAAACACTTGATGTCCCGCCATCAATAACCACTTTTTGTACTTGCATGGACTATGATAAGATGAAAACACTTGATGTCCCGTCATCAATGACCACTTTCATGGCTGTTTATAAGATTGAATGGTGCATTTAGAGACTACGTAATAAGCTAATGGCTCGCCACATTTCCTGCCAAGACAAATAACATAACCAGATGTCCTCTTTTCTGAAGATTCCGAACTTTTTCTAATAAAAGTAGCTACGTTTCTGTGATTCGGCAAACGATTTGCCTCTTCTCCAGCTGTGGTAAACTCATTGCCACTTCGCGATCGCACTATCTCCAACCCTACGATTTTTTGGTTTTGTAAGACGAGTCTTCAAAGTTCTTTTTTTGGGCTTACCTTGAGGTCGACTTCCTCCAGATCAGGAGTCACATCCATAACACTAAATTTTACTTAATAAAATCCATTAGACGAGAATTTCGTTCTTCGCTCTTATGTTTCCGCCATTCTTCAAATAACTCACAATTTTGAAAGAGACCGCGCACGATCTAAAAACAAAAAAATTAAAAAAGATGAAAGTTGCATTGTCCTGCTTAGGATTGCCGCTATACAATATCGAAAAAAAATTAGCATTGACACAAATAGCTGTATACGTTGAAAAATTAAAAACGAAAACAAATATTACCATTTTGACTTAGTTTTTCAAACCCTGTTATATATAACACATACTGTCTCTCATTTAAAATGAAATAAAAAAATGCTTACCCTCTAAAGTAAAATCCATCACAGCAACAATAATATTATTAACTTCAAATGTAGTTACATATTATTGAAAGCACTGCAAAATTGCAACTAAATTGTTTACATAAATGGAATTACCTTATCACAAAACTTATGACTCATCGCTCAGGAATGTTTGCCATAACTATTACCTTGTACTGTGGCCTATGTTATCGTTATGGAATCTTCGATTAATCGATTCTTTGAATTGACTTTTTTAATTGACCTAGCTTGTACTAGGCGATTCACTGTGCGACGGTGCCGTCTTGCCCTAGGGAGCATGGCTAGAGCGAGCGGCCACCCACATATCTCCTTGCCACCCATTTGAGGTACGCTCCCTTATTATTTAATTACTAGTTGTGGTCTTAAATCCCACTGTGTTGAGTAAGAATACTATGAGGAAGCTGGCACGGATTGGTTACGTACGTCATTCCTTCGATGCACAAAGCTCTCGTGTCCTTCTTAAGTGATTCACAGGCCCGGGACAGGTCTCTCCAACAAACGGGTACAGTCGCACGGTCCAGGATGTGGCCAATCTCTCTTCCTTGGCCTCCTATTTTCCTCGTGCAGCTCATTTGAAGGGACAGTTTTATAATTGCACCACGTCAACATCATATTTAGAGCCAGGGTCGAAATTATTAACATTTCGATTATGATATTCTTACAGATACATTATCGGTCTTTCTATTAATAAGAAAACCAAAAAAATTAGAAATTGTGTATATCATATAGTTAAGGGCTGACACAGCTCGCTATCACAATGCTGACCACCGTCTTTTTCCTATCTTATATATACGCTCCTCGCTTAGAGATAGCTCTCATTCATCTCCTATTCATCCAGTCTTTATGTCACAGTAATCTAGTCATTTATAATTTGTTTTCTATCTTGTGTATTGTTTATTCAATAAAGTGCTTTTTAAAAAGTTCAATAGCTTCTGAGTTGATTTAATTATATATTAAACATAGTACCCCTTTCCAGGAACTGTACTGGAGCTTCCTCCAGAGCTGAAACCTAAACCAACTTATAGGACAAACTCCTGATAATTTGATCCACTCCTTTTCATATACAAGCAGAGGAATATCTGAAAAAAAACTATTATTGTTTTGATGAGGTTAATCCATCTCCTTATCTCAAATATATTTTGAAAATTAGCTAATAAAAAAAACACCAGTGGTTTGTCCCATTATTCGCAAAATTCTATTTAAACCTGCTTAAATATATTTTTTGTGTATTTTTTTAGGATTTTGAGAAAAAAACTGGCAAAAAATGTTTTTTCGGGTATCTATTTATATATATTAACATCGTTTATACTTTTTCTTTGTTTTGTTTTTTAACCCTACAAGTCCCCAGACGGGGTTCCTTCATGGGTCTCGCTCATTGTTGATGGGACCATGGGGTATTTCGTTGGCTGTGGTGAGCGTATTCCAGTGCAAATGGGTGTATTGAACTGGTCAGCAAGTAGACCTTTCATTCTTTTAAGCTGGTTTTATTTGCTAATTTTTTTTTTTTTTTCTTAAGGCTAACTTATTGCTATTTAAAAAGGGACTCCCCTCCATTTTGGCCCAACGGTGCATTCTTGACGTGTACCCCAGATATTACTGCTGCTAAACCTGCAACACTCCCCTGGAGATGGTGAAGTGCGCTGGTCCCTCCACCTCCTTCCACTTCTGGACAAAGATGAGAAAGGCCCTGTAATTCTCCTCGTTGTCATCAATTATATTTCTGTTGCTCAATAAACTTAAAAAGAAACTTTATTTGGTACAAAACACAAATGTACAATTATAAAAGGTTACAGGCTGAGAGATCAATAGGGAATGAGCAAATTCATTTTTCTGATTTTTCAGTTCCGGTTTTAAATCCGTTTCTAAAATATGTATTTTTTCACCCATTTCTACATTTAAATCATTGAAAGAATTTTGTAACTGTTGTTCTGTTATCCTCAATTTTTAAAAAAATTTCATTATTTTTATCTGCCAATTTATCGATTTTATTAGATAATTCTAATAAATTTTGTTTATTTTCTTCTTTAAATTCTAATAAATTTTGTTTATTTTTTTTCACTTTCTTGTTTTAATTGTAATATTAAATTTGTTTCAAGTTTTAAATTATTTTGTTCACTTTTTAAATTATTTTCGTGAAATTGTTCCATTATTAATTTTAACATATTATCCATCTTACTCTCCTCCTTATCTACGTATCTATCAATTATACTTTGCTCATTTGGATCATAATTTAAACTTTGGTTATCTTTTTCCATGACTGAATTTAACAATATGAATCTTAATCACAAATACAATTTTTAACCTAATCTTTATATCAAATTTAAACACAATTTTCGTGACACAATCTAAACAATCCTTTAGCCAGATTACTTCGTTATCAGTCCTTACGTTGGGCGCCAAATATTACGTTCTTTTACTTTAAATATATTTTATTAACTATTTATTATTAGGTTCTATTAACAAAAATAATTCTGGCAAAAAGATGAGTTTAATTTTACAAACATAACAAAAAATAAACTTATATGAATTATATAAATACTTGTGTATTAATTTGATTCATTTTCTTCTTCAATGGTCTTCTTTTTATTCAAATTTATAATTCTTCTCTTCGTGTTATTTCTCTTCCGTTCCGTTTCAAGTCAACAACCACTAACCAACAAAGTTTTTAAGTTTTTCTTACTCACAATCTCAAGCTAATAACATGTATTATGGGCTGATGCCAAAGCTAGATGAGTATAATTCTTAGTGTGTTTTCATTATCACAACCACAACAATACTAATTATAACTGGCTAAACTAGAGAGTAATTCTGTGTGTGTTTCTATCCTCACAACCACCAGTAGACTCTTTTGTTTTATCTTTTCACTCTCAATTGTTTTTATCTGCCTTCTGATTCAAGGTTGGATTAAATATTATATAAGAACTCCACAATATCTAATATCACAACATTATATATATGTGACATAACTGTCTACCAGCAACGGCAAGTCTGACTCATCCAAGCTGTACTGTAATAATCATATAATAATATAATATAATAACCATTAAACCTTATAAACATCATAGACATGGAAATGGTTCTTTTTTAACCCTTTCCTGTGTTTTCTGTCTTTCTAGGCCCCTGTTCACGCATTAAAGACCTATTTGATATTGGCACGACATAAAAAATAAAGCCATATCTATAAAACCTGAACGAGTGACATTAATTAATTAATTATTGTATAGTGTGAGTTAATAGTTCGCCATGAGTAAAGAAATACATCAATCGAAGAGTCTTTCGGGAGATCGGAACATCCATTTCTTTCTTTATCAGGAACTGATCCAGGGATTCGTAGAATGTCAAAACATTGGCCATTAAAAAACAAAAAACAGTTATTTTTGGTAGGATACCAAATTAAAGTTCCTCATACCCAATTATAAAATAAAGATGATAATTAAAGAGATTCTTCATGAGAAAGTAATTGTGGAATTTCATTTCCAATTAGTTATTACTTTTTTCATTACCTCTAATGTGTGGCTTAGCGAGGCTTGTCTGAAGTCTGTCACACCCCGCGGACAAAACTTAATTTTTATCACAGATGGCCACTGTTGAGTAAGCCACTTGTTTATCTTCAACTGGTTCCACATATTTAAATGGAGTGAAACGAAGCCATTAATTAATCTATTTTTATGTATTCTGTTCCCTTAAATGCTACATTCCCACAAAGTGGTGTTCAGCGTCTCTTTACCTCGACAGGCAATTTTCAGCTCTGCCTGTTGATGTCAGGAGTTGTGCGGTTACTAGTATTCTTAAAAGTCTTCTATAAGGTCTAATCAATTTGAACTATTCCACAAAGGATTTAGGCACTCTCACTTTGGATACGGCGAGCCTTCTTTTGGCATGAATATCACACAAGTTACTATCTTCAAAAAGTCCAATAGGTAAGCTTCGCTGGCTTCTTGGGGACCATAACTGCAGAGCTTTGGAACCTAAGATCAATCTTGATGTTGTAGGCAATTTCCTTCACAAGCCTCTGGGAATGGAAGCTTCCTGATGAGGAGCTTCTGGTAGTGCATAATCTTCCTTTTGCATAATCCGGTTTAGAAAACCAAATTAAAGATAATAGTCTAGTGCCAGCAGTACCACCCACCAACTACACCAATAACCACAGTATTCCTTATCTCTTCCTGAGGAGTATGGATCACACAAAAACATAGTGGGTTTAATTTATTTTTCTATTATGTTACTATTACCCAGCCCTTCAGAGAGGAGTCAGAAAATAAATTATTTCAAATCTTTATTAACATTACTTACAAGTAACAATATATACAATTCATAAAACACATTTATATGATATTTACAGATGAGATAGAGATGATATTATGACTAGCATATGACATTAGAGGTTGAACAGGTTTATATGATTCCCTGTCGATATAGCAAGTACAGAACGATTCCGATGATGATCACGATCAGTATAATGATGATGAGAATTACCAGCTTCTGCAACACAATTGAGAAAACCTTACAAGTACATGTTATGTATAACTGCTTACACTAAAAGTTGCATTATAGAAAATTTTCATAAAAAATTGTTGGGAAATTAATTAATGAAATTGATTGATTGATAAAAAAGTTAAAATAAAATCCAGGGGGGGGGGGAATAAATCAACAATTTCCCAAACATCACTTTAATTAATAATCATCTTATCTCACTCAGACATGCTCTGATTGATGAAGCTAATCTAATATCAGGTCAATAATATTTGAATTTTTAATAAATTTTTCAGGTTGTCATAAATCGAGTGGCTGAGTCCAATTGTACACTGAAATTATTATACATAAGTATTTATTATAATATATAAATAATAACTGCAGCAGAATTACTGTATTTTTTTTACCTATTAGAAGTGTGGCACGGTATAGTATAAGGTATAGTATAGTAGATAACTATATTTATCATCAA
The DNA here is from genome assembly GCA_930367205.1 of Acanthosoma haemorrhoidale. Classification (NCBI taxonomy): domain Eukaryota; kingdom Metazoa; phylum Arthropoda; class Insecta; order Hemiptera; family Acanthosomatidae; genus Acanthosoma; species Acanthosoma haemorrhoidale. The sequence goes on along the minus strand of OV884014.1, from coordinate 19,373,360 downwards.
GGTTTCTAATAAACAATAAGTGTATTTAAAATTTCTGACTACAGTACTAATTAATTTGAACCCATTAAAGGCAGTTTAATTTAAATAACTTACCATCTTCTAGCGGTGGTTCCTAGTTCTCATAAATGAGCCATCTGGACTAGCCAGGTTGTACATGTACCAGCATGCAACATGTGATTCTTAAAATGAGTGGATGGATTTGCTGACATATCGGCTTAGCCTGAAGAAAGAGAGATGTTTAGGCCCTGATACAGACATACATGATATGTTGTACATTATTAAATTTGATGGAAATCGAACATCACTCTTTCATCAGGCTAAATACTTGGCAACAATTTCATTCACTTATTTATAAATTCACAGATACAAAGAGCATGACAGTACGATTCTTTAAAATTTCCAGAACTATCTCCTAAACACGTATGCCCTACTTTCATGCAACACTGTGAACTCGTATGCCGTGAATTTGTATGCTCACAGGGGTGCTTTTTTCCTTGGTTGGTATGAATCGACCCAGGGGCTTATATGATATTTCTCTATACTTTCAAAAATACCACAAACATTCATTTGGATTAAAATTTAATCTATTTTTTTTAATTTTATAAAGTTCTACATAAAATACTGAACAATAAATACACCATTTGTCAAAATTATTGCGACATCGCTATTTAAACTAATATTTATTTATAATTAGAATCGTTAACTGATATGTTTATTTTGCAATGGCGTTCAATAGTAAAATATATCAAACAAATTTTAAGAATTGAAGTATATTAGTATTATGAAGTTGAAAATTGCTTTGTTTGCCCTTATTGATCTTTCTAGGCGCTTCCTGATTAATTTTTTTTCTCATTAATTTCAAGTAATTAATCCTGATTAGTTTTTTCAATTCAATCCTCCCTTGCAAAGCTCAGACTGGCATTGTGGTGTTTTCTAGTAAAAATCAGCCCTCATATGGGCTTTGTTGACTTCATTCATTTATCTTCCCCCTGTTTGACAATAATATGTGAATTTTCTGTACTTTGATAATCAATATTGGACCGCCTTGGGTTAGATCTCTTAGACATCTCCTACTTTTTTGATACCATACCTTTTCAAAACTCTTGATATCTTACAATCTCTTTCTGAGCCATCTTTTGATGTAATGTGAAGAATGCTCATCCCCAGATATAGTAATTGCTTCTTCTTCATTGAGGTTCATAATCTCATTAATTTATAATCCAAAAACCCTTCTAAATTAAAAAAAATTTCTATGTAGCTGATTTAATCAGAAAAAATTAAAATTAGAGGAAATGACTGGAGAGATCGATAAGCAATAACCAAAGAATGTGATGGATCTCTAACTACTACTTAAAGTACTTTAACTGCTTGCTAATCCATCTAATATCACACAATAGATATGGAACAATCTTTACACAACACTATTTTTTACTATTTATTTTTTATTATTTACATCAACACAATTCATATAATAATAAAGGAGAACTGTTACTTATAGCAATAACCTACCTTACGTGATTTTTTTTGGTATTTTATTGCTTTGTTCATTTCAACTTTGGCTTGGTCCACGTAGTCTATCGCACTGAGGACATGAGTCTCTATCCTGTTTACGAGCTCCCCCTGAGAATACACAAAGTATTTAACTTATTCTATTAAAAGATTGATTTATTTATTTACAATTATGGAGGGCATTTTAACCACAAAGGTCACTCATACCATATGTGTCAGTCCCTTTCTTAAGTCACTAACACATTAACAACAATTAGCATAAGTGAATACAACAAGATATTTTTAAAAAACTTATTTTTTTTTAACTTATTTTAATATTTTAGCATTCTTTAATTTTTCAGGAGTTATAAAATCAGCTAAAGAGATTAGAAATTGACTAGGCTTACAGTTCAGAGGGGTAGTAATCTTTTTTCTTTGGCTAATAATGACAAACTGATTATTTAAAAAAAAACAGTTTTGTATTATTAAAGATCATTTACTTATTTAAGTATTAATCTAATGTCTGCACTGATCACTGGAATTATTTACTGACCTGCTGTTCGATGAGGATGGCCATGTCTAGGAAGAGATCACGTAGTTCTTGGAGTGATTTCTCGATCTTGAGGAGCTCTTGGTGCCGTTCTTGAACATCTTCCAGGGCACGCCTAGCCTCAATCGTTTCAGTGATTATCTGAAAGGAAATACTTAATGCATACATGCATGTTGATATTTGATTGCTGATAAATATAGACTTCACAATAAAAGATTAGACAGGCCCAAGTGAATGTAATAAATGATAGCAGGTGCCATTGCTACCAATAAAGAATAGTTTGATTAATGCCACAAAACAGAAATAAGACAATTATTGAAAGACACATAACGCCCAGAGGTATACAGTGTACCAAAACGTAAAGGTTCATTAGATAACGAAATATTCATTTAATTTTCTGTGAGGCACAGTTGATCTTCATTAAATGTTTAAGAGGTTTAACATCACTTCACAGAAAAATTAGCTCCCAATTTTGTACGAAAAGATTTTTAACTCTTACACCTTTATTTCATCACCTTTCTAGACACTCAATATACAGCTTCTAACAAATCTGTTTTAAAATTATTCTATCACTAACCACAGCTAACAATACACAAACAAATTTAATATCTATAAAGTGGAAAGATCTGTATCAGGAAAGTGATCTGAACTTATAAACCTGTCTTGTTTTTTATTATTCCTTAACTCCTAAGTCAAACATCGAAAGCAAAAAATACTCACATCATCATTAAATATAGCTCCGTAATTCCCTTGTTCTAACAATTCGTCCAGTCTTTCATCGGTGACAACTGCTTTTGCTGTAATAGGTTTGAAAAAAATAAGAAAAGGAAGTGAAGTTTTATAGTATAATCCTCAAAATAAAATGCTAATCAATCAGAAGACCAATACAAATATTGTTGCAGTGAAATACAAAATTTAACCTAATATCTAAGAGAAAATAGTTGCTTTTAGTAGATTAATTATTTAAAAAGATAACAGAACATAATGTTATATAACTTGATTAAAATCTCAGAAAAATGACAGATTATGGTGATTAACACCATCAACAAACGATCGGACTCACCAATAGAAGCTAGCCGATGTATCCTCTCAATACACTTCTGCCTGTAGTCGCTCTGCTCCTTGTTCCACTGGTCCATGACATCAATGAAGAAATAGAGGCAGCTACTGTGGGCCGAGCGTCGGATCCGCAGCCTGGCTGGGGCCTGCCCTGTTCCGTTCCGCAGTCCCAGCTCCTCCTCTTCAGTCTCGATCTCCTTCTCCATTTCTATTTAAATAGTAATTATTTAACAATTTCACTTTTTTGTTGACATAAAATCATTATTGGCATGTGCTAAGTATAGTATTAATAAGGTGCTTGCATACATTTCCTGTATTCTTGGTAATAATTAAAAACACATTAAACAATAAATAAATTTTAAAAATTTTATATATCATTTCTTTTTATAACAGCCATTCTTAAGTTCTTTGTTGTTTGGGTTTTTAAAAGGCTAAAAAGCTGATCTCATTTTAAGTCAGGTGGAATTTATACCATACCATATGAAGGATATTCTTATTTTACTATGTAGTCATGCATATATATTCACAATATTTTTTATGATACAAATGGAGGCATGAGGAGTGAACAGACCACTCATTAGTAATAGTCAAGAATGTATCCATGTTATTATATGTATCATTGTTTGTATTAGGTAACTATTATTTAAATTAATTATAAATTTTGATGGCCAATTATATGTCCACAATTATGAACTCAAACCAATAGTACCCAGAGATCATATTAAATGAAGCATTATAAAATAAACTATTATTAATAATAAACATTTCATAAATGTCCTTTGATCCGTTGTGAATAACAAAGTTTAGCAAAGACGAGATATTGTTTTATGCATATTTTCTTTTTAAAAATATATAAAAGAAATTAAGGGTGAAAATACAATAAATATTTTCAGACTCTCCACTTTACTAGCTAGACCACAGTTATGGTTGACTTACTTGATCAGCAATACCATATTTCAATTATATCATCATAGTAAGTCACAAAGTGTTGTTACTAATGTATTTCACTATTTATTTGTTAGCAGACAACATACCTTTTAGTAATATGTTTACTTTCCTACTAATAGTCTTCACCTCATAGGTTTTTTCGTCCAGTTCAGACTTCAAATCTGAAAAACAACAAACACTAAATAAATGATAGATTATTAGAAATGCCTTCAACTGTAACATTTTGTACTTCAAAAATAGTCAAAGGATCAGGGCACATTGAAAAAGACAAACTGTTTTTTTGTAAGTTATAGGTCTGCTAGGATAATGTTAAAAAAATATATATATTTATGTTTAGTTTTGTAGTATTGGCACACTTTTGTTTTAAATCTAATATCTTAGTTTAAATATAATTTTCATCAAACGTTATTTTCCAGTTTTAAATGATTAGGGTTTGTATTTTAATATTATAAATACTTAAAACTATAATAAGTTAGATATGAAAAATAATAAATCATTGTAATTTCCCAACTGTTTAGTGAATTAACTTGTAGGTATACAAATATCAACAAATCCATTTTCAAAAAAATTAATTATATTATTAAAATTAATTTTCTTATAATCCTTCTGGGAAATTCTCAAGTATGACTAATCCAAAAAGCACGAGCATGTAAATGAACCTCAGTTTCTTTTGCTTTTAATTCAGTAAAGAGCTATCAAATGCTTACATAACTTATTTAGCATGTCACACGCCTCTGGCCTTCTCTCCTTTCACCTAGCTGACATCTTAACATACACCCACAAGCCATTACTACCCTACCTCATAAAACCCCATTGTTCTTTAACATTAGAAAGATTTGTTTTTGCCAGTCTCCTTCCAGTTGCATGCTAATTACCTAACTGCAAAACTTAACACCTCTCTCCAGTATGAGAGCTCCTTTGCCCCGTTTCTCGATCAATCTGAATGGCAATGTCGTTTTACAACTCTCCATGCTCCTCATAGTGCCCAACCACTACCTACTTACATAAGTTCGATACCTCATGTAACTTACTTTACCTGGGGTTGTCAACCAGAATTTCAATAAAGTAGAATGTATTAAATAGTAATGCCTTACTTTCTTCCGGCCTGGGTGATGAGAGAAGCAGAGAGTGAATGGATTTGATGTCTCGGACATTGTTGTCAACTTCTTGTATCCAAACCCTCGACATCTGAACCTGAGCAGAAAGAAATAATATTAGACTTGTGAGTTTACAAAAGAATATTTTTTAAATAAATAATTCAAATCTAAAGCATATAGTTATTCTGAAACATGGTATTCTATTAAACATGAATATTAACAAACATAATCATTTAGGACAAAGTTAACTAGAAAGGCTGGGGAGTTATAATTTCATTGATGGATGAAACGGTTGTCTACCTACCGATTATTATATCTTTATTTTTTATTGCCCCGCGCATGTTCAACACATAGATGACATTCTCAAAGGCTGAGGAGTACAGAGACTGGATGGGGAGTGTACACTCTTAGCCTCGAGCATGGCACCTTTATGTTGAAAAAGCTCAAGATTATAAAAAAAAATTATATCAATAATTTGCGGGTAGACAAACCATTTCATCTAATAATAAAACACAAACCACAAACATTATACCTCAGGAATTATAATTATATATTAACTCAATTGAAGCAGTTCATAAACCAAAAGTGACACTACAATACAAAGGCACACAGAACTGTCTCTTAATGTTACTGCAGATTTACCATTGAGAAGAACCTCTCCATGTAGCCACCATCTTCATCGTCTATCTCGATGGCGATGTTATCTATGCCTTCCTCTTCCTCATCCAATTGCTCGACCACCTATTCAACATAGGAGTATTATTAGATTACAAATTAACAATGTGATAAACGACACTTTAACAAATCATCAGACAAGAAATAAGTAAATCTTGTATCTGAGATTTAATTTCACTGTTGTATAGATGTCACAGCAACAAAAATAAACTACAAGATAAAATAACACCATAAAATTAAGAACTGCGGATCCTAAACAAAAATAATTTTGAGAGAGTTATAACCCACAGTGCACCCTCACCACTGTACAATTATATATACTGTAACAATCTCGTTACTTTAGTTGTTTTTTTAAGGACTTTCAAAAACAAGATTTAAGTAAAACTATTTTAATTCATTTTTTTTTTCAATATTGACATTACTAATAATTACCAGTAATTATCTAGTGTGTAAAACTCCTTGTCTGCTTCTTACTTGCAAAAAAACATCTTTTTTTCCCTCTTCCATGCCTCTCTCACATCTAGTCCCCACAAAATTAATTACCCCCCCCCCAACCCCACAATCCTGGCTTTAGTTTATGAAAATTAAATTTCCAAAATTCGGACATTAACTTTGTTATAAACAACATTCTCAGGAGACAATCGTTACAATACCCAGATATATAATATTTAATCGTATACATTATATACGAGAGTATATAAGGCAAGTCCCGTCATGTCAGTCATTACTAATAACCAATAAAAAGAAAGCCATTAGTTTTTTGTGTTGGAGTTATCTTAAATCTGCAAATTTATTTTTAATTTAAAACTCACTACAATGATAAAATATTTTTATATAAACAAAAAAAAGTTATAGCCTCTAAGAAAATAGCAATGCAATAAATATGATATATCTAAACTGAAATGATATTTTTATGATCAGTATTCTTTTTGGTTCCAGGTGATGAACGTGTTGGTTTTAAATAGTCAGTTATAAAATTAATCTTTGAAGGTTCAAGGAATCCCATTGGCAAGGTATAAAACAAGCGTTCTTTGACTTAGAGAGAACAAGAAAAGAACCAGGAAATTCTGTGCCAGTACTGTGTCTGGAGGGGAGGAGCATGAAAAGACAAGGCTTGGAAGGGTTGGAGTTGAGAATTAAGACTGTAGTCAATTTTCAATCTTTATGTCTGATCGGGATATTGGTAAGTTAAATTTTTTTTGTGTTGGACCCAAATTAATTAGTGAATATCCATTTGTAAAAGACATTTTCAAATGTCACAGATTGAAATTATAACCCTACGTTATTATTAGTATGAGAAATGTTTTTGGTTAATATTTAAAGGAAAAATTTAACCTTATATTGAGAAACAGTATATTGATGAATTTTCCCTATTCATAATTATAGTTTTTAAATCAATATAGTGAATATCAATATAGATTATTAAAATAGACTAAAATCAGGATGTATCACTCGATCAGCAAATAACTGATTTATCAGTCAAGTATTGTTTTTATATTATATTTGGTTTATGAAATAGCTTTTTAATGTGTAGAATAAATTATTTTAAATTGAATTATGTACTAGTGTGTTTATTGATCTTTTATGTGATTTACACACTAATACTGGGAATTTGATCTCACACTTAACTATCAAGTGTAGTATCAAAATGTGTATTAATTAATGTCATATTTGTGTTCAATTTCCTTAAGCTAAATATTTTAATTAAATGAATCATTTATCTGAGTTTGATTGAACCTTATAACAGTTAGGTCCTGTTAATCCTTATTTAACAATGTTTCCAGCATTTCCTACTTAAAATGATACTATATGTGTATGTGTGAAACACCAATTAATACGTTTTAGTCCATTTAGCTTCTTTATGAAATTTCAGAAGTATTTAATACTTTCAAAACAGTTTAACTGCTTATCATAAGTAAGCAAACGTATATTAGTATGGTGATTATCTATTATATTGTCTACTCAAGTTTGATTACTTATTAATCAGTTTTACACATAATAATAAGTTACTTTCATTTAAATAAATCATTGAATTGTTCAGGTGTTAATAAATAAAGATTGAATCAGTTTTCATTAGTTAACTATGTTTTTACTTACAATCCTATTTATCCAAACTATGTACATTTTATTCATTGTGATGGTTATTTGTTAACTTCCATATCTGATTAACATGGTATTAAAATATACCACTCATATATTATTTATTCTGAAATATTTATTAATTGAAAGATTGTTTTATCTAAAACTAGTTGAGAGCTGGCCCAACTTCTGCCATAATTAGCAAGACAGATAGAGATTTTATTTTAAATTTATTTTCTTTTAAACTATAATAAATTTCTTCATTGTATCACATTTATGGTTTATTTTAGAACCCAGATAGCCTTCCATGATCAACACGAAATTCCTTTGTGAGAATAAATTGGGAGCGTAGTGTATATGTATCTATGTTTATATTGGCAAGTTAATATGTTATTTTTTTTTATTTAATTGCATACCTTATGGTGAACATGACAATAATAATAATTAAGCTCAGGCTGATATTATTTGTCATGAATTGGCATCCCGTTAGTTCTTTTCATTAACGTAATGTTAATCTACTGCATTCTGGATTGATTTCTCATTAAAACAGCAAAAGGTGATTGTCTATAAACTAAGTGAGCCAATGGACAGGCAATCACACACAACAGTTTCTGTCATATTGGGAAGGAAATCAAATTTAAGTACTAAAGGTTTAAATTATTAAGGTGTTTTTATAAACTATAATTACACAAAGTAAAGATTCTGTTAATGAAATTGTATTCACAACATTAACTCAGCCCTTATTTTACCTAGAGGCCTGATATTTTGTGTGATATTTGTGTGAAGCAGTTCCGGGGTAAATAATGAAGTGTCATAATTAACTAATTACTTTAGGTAAGAAAATAATCTATTGTCAGGCAATTTCAATTCTCCATAGAAAACAAAATGCAGATATAAAAAACCCATCCTAAAACCTAACTGGACTAATGGACTTCAACTTTAGGGGACAGCGCAGCACTCAAAACATCTAGTGCTTCCAATCCTTTTAATCAACAATCATTAAAATCGTAGTAAATTCTCATTAAAGTAAAATTCACCAATTCGTCCCATCATACTGAATTTAATGTACCCTTTATCCTTGTACACATTCTCTCTAAATTTCTAAAATTTCATATAATTAAACAACTGTGTGATCATCCTAATACCACAGCATGATCGCTATCGAATACTACTCATCCTTACAATCCTCCTTGAAGATTGAAGAGGAAATCTTATTCATCTTGGCACTGGATATTATTCTTTCCTTATGTCCGGAGCGTCTGTGGCTCTGCCTCCACTGTTACTATAAAGCATGGTTTTGGCTGCAGGAACAGCATGCAGGAGGCTTATTCCTGGTGGCAATCCCACAGGTGAATTCCTGGACCATGTATGAGTGTGTACATTTTACGTAAGTATATGGTAAATACTAGAATAAGAGAGTTAAATGCAATATTGTACATTTGGCACGAATCAGATCATTTAGCACAATTATTTAATAGCCAAATTGGACAGGTAGTATTTTTTATCTAACATAGACTTTCTAATTTAGAAAAAAATTTATAAAAGGTGATTTTAAGTGACCAAGAAGATCTAAGAAATAGAGATATTCTTGACCAAAGAAACATGTAACGTTTTTCTGAGTATTCTTTAATTTTATTTTACTGTTGGAAAAAAAGTTTAATTTATTCGAAAATTTATGTAAAAATAACTAAATGAAATAATGAAAGTTCCAAATCCTTAAATCAACTGGTTCATTCAGTTGGAAATGAAGTGAAGTTTCTAAAGTTTTATAATGCTAAGAACAAGTAGAAGGGGCTTGAGCAGAACTGTATACCTGCCTACTGACTTCATGGAAGTCACTGATGGTTCCTGTTATTTTTAAGTAAGCAACCCTCCTTACTTCCCTTACTCTCTATTCCCAGAATCTTACCCTTTTCTTATACATATATGTCTCAGCTTTAGCCCCAGACCACACTTGTTCCTAGACATTCCACCCAGTATGTAGTAACGTAACTCTTAATGTTTGTATATGTCAGTGTTTTGCTTGTACTTCATAATAAAGCTTTTCTTTTAAAAGACAAATATTATTTAACTTAAGATCCCAGAGCAGTTTACATTCAAGGATAGCAATATCTTAAGTGTTTAAGCACTGTGAATCACCAGCAGTTTGTAAATTGATAACAAGTAAATATTGTGTGACGTAAAGACAGTGGATGATTGTCACTAATTCACATTCTACAAATATTGAAGTTCGTTTCTGACAGTATGAATGTGTCAATCAACGCAACCATTTTCCTTCTAACAAACAACATGATACGAAATTACAGGGAATCTATTGGGCGGATAACGTCAACAAATACGGATTTCCCACCATAAGTAATTAATTTAACTTTTCCGTCATTGAAAATTGCTTTTCCAAAAATAATAATTAAACGCAATTAGGCACAATATTAACGAAATAAAAACTTGAGATAAAATTAGAATTACAAATTTTTATTATTTTCTCTCAACAATCCTAAGAAACATTTGTTTAAATACAATAGAAGAACGGTGCTAATTCGTTTTACAAACTCCGTTGTTGTCTGGAATCTGGAATACGAGTATATCGTTCTTACATTATACAGACGGACAGACGAAAGTTCCATTACCTTTACCCATTTTAAAGTTCAGACGTTACGTGAAATGTGAAGTCTGAACAATGTATATCACTCTGTACCTGTTTGAAAGTAAAGCTTTCCCATCGGGCTCGGAAATCATACGAATTATTAATATTTGCATTTCTACTTTTGATTGTTTTTGGTCTGCCTGTATGTTTGTTCTGAGATAGTGGCCGTAAAAATGACTTAATCTATCTGTAACTACGTTCTAGAATATAAAGCGATATTATAGATTACGTAGACAAAAATGTAAAGTGAAAAATGTTTGACCCGTTTCAACAACCTTTAAAGTTTTTAACTCTTATCCCAAAATGTATTTAAGTTATAACCCATGGTAAACGACATGTCAAACATATTAACAACAAAATAATTTTGAAAGACATTCCTATAAATTATATTGTATATATTATAATATATATATTATACTATATATTATATAAATATAAATCAACCTAGGCAGACACATGACGTTCGGCACACACCTGCAGAAGAAGTTGAAAAGAGTCCGCAGAACTTACTACTCTCTCCAGCATCTCATCACAAGCCCGGCTATATTATCCCTTCGGCTGAAACTGTTAATATATAAGAGCGTCCTGAGGCCAGCTCTACTGTTTGGGACACCACTCTTCCGATTCTTACACGCCAGCACCATAACTCGACTCAAGAGCTTCCAGAACAACATCCTGCGCACGGCACTATGGCATACCCCTTTTCGTGATATGAAGGCTCCCGACATCCACGAAAAGTTCGATGTCCCCACCATCACCGAAGCCATCCAAAGAAGACACATCAAGTTCTTTGACTCGATGAAACATAGCCAAAACCCCCTATTCCGAGACATGACACCCCCACCGCTACCGGCAAGATGGCAACTCTCAAGATCTGGTAAAGCAGACCAAATGGTGGACATCACGGCGGCCCACCAACAACAAGCCTCTAACGGGCACCCATCACTGCTATCCAACTAAATAAGACTGCACTACATGCCTAGAGAGACTAGGCCCAGCCACCAGTGGACTCTCACCACTGTACCGCAACAACCAACCTCTACCGAGGCTTCCCACACTCCTTAATTCCCTCACACCACCTTCAAGCAGGTACTCGTGGTACAAGGATCCGCTCAACCCAAATATTCCTTTATTTTTCCCTCATCCTTAATCTTATAATTAGAGAGCTAAGGGGAGGAAAAAAAATAGTTGGAATTCAATTCATTGTTATTACATGGTACGTGATTCAAATTATATACATTTGTAAAAGTCTATACACTACTCAAACTGTTTCATTTTACTATGGCATTAGACGTATTTAATAAATAAGAAGAAATTAATTTGTAAAAAATATAATAATAATAATAACAATAACAAGCTGAATTTTCACTGATCAAGATAAGATGGTTAAGCAAATAAGTGAAGTTGCTTTTTCACAATCATTCAAAAGCTTCTTTTTTTTTTTTTTAGAAATCTGTCGACTTAATTAAAAAAAAAATCTTTCAAATAAATGGGGAGCCAGATGAGCCTTGGAGCTACTAGTTTTATAATTAACAACTTAAACGCTTGTATGGACATACACAGCTGCGCTGCGACTGACTCTATTTATATTTACCCTGCGCACACAATGCAGCTATCATCGACCGCCACTCCTCTTTCCTGCCTGTGCCGTTCGCTGGGGAGTCGTCAATTGTCAGCGATAATATCTGAGCTGATTGTAGTATATAATTTAAATAGAACTATCTATATGAGCGTCCATATCTTTTGCACAGCTGAGATCCAACTTTAGGTTTTATAGGAGGTGCTACTTAAATAATGATGTAAAGAAAACAGTTTAAACAGCATTGATAACGTTTGCGAGGTGACATCCTAGAATTGACACCGTTAACGCAATCTTAACACAATAACACTATTTATTGTGCCCATCAGGTTTAAGTTCACAACCTAACCTCTAAAATAATTAGCGTAAAAACGCTTGCCTTGTGTTAGCGGACAGTCTTAAGAACACATCAATTTTCAAAATGCGTTCTGAGTCATGTACAAACAAACGTTACTTACTGGCACTGCTTTGGTATTTACGACAATCTTCTATTAGAGAGGGAAAATAATGAATTATGCATGTAGTGTAAAATCGAAGTCATTTTATTTACAGGTAATTGAAAGTATAAGTTAAGAGTAGAAATTATAAAGTCAAATATTTTACAAATTGAATGTAGTATTAATTCAAATCAAAACTTGATTAAAAACAACAATTTTAGATTCACCTTCTGGAACAAGGATTAATAGATTCTGGGGTGGACCGAACCTTGAGTGGGTGACAACATGAAGTTGCCAGGGGGAGAAACATGGCGATCTCAAATCCACTGCATGCCTTCTATCCGACTCAATTTTTTCAAACTGAAGGTGACCCCCATCACCTAGTATTATATTCATGGTATTGACCTCTTAACTTCAATCTGATTGTACGTAACCCAACCTCCTTGAAATGCATCTGCGCATAGCAGAAAGAGGAGAAATTATTTTGTTCATTCATTTTCTCATATTTTCACATTGTATAATTTAAAGGGGTTTAGGGGGAAAAAAAAATTCATCTCAGTGACTCCGATTCGGTTATAATATTGGTCGTTTTCGATTATCATTACATGATCACGCCCTCCCCCCCCCTCGCGTAGTTGTGCTAGGGTTGTCTTGACCACACAGTATTGTTTCCAGATTGCAATTCATATGTTTACCAGTGTACAAAGTTTGGCGTAAATTGCTGTAAATAATATACATATAAAATAGACTATAAGGTATTTTACCCAGAGGAAACTACCACAAGCCCATACTTCACTCTATGCTCAGCATATTAAACTCCACAACGTTTTAATATCAAATTGTTTACTCGATAACTGACACCTTCAGCTATTTATAGTCGGAAGATGACGTGGAGAACTCCCAGGTGAGTAATGCTCATTATTCGCATTACTCACCTCAATTACAGATTTCTCATACCAATTATTCACTGCTCCAATTTCAAGCAAGCGGCAATACGAATAACTTTTGAATAAAGGAAAGCTATTTTTATTTGCACGCTGGGAAGCTCATTTTCCGTGCAAATTCAGTCAAACTCACACTTCTGCTTCTGCAACGATAACCCTTTTATGAACCCTCCAAGAATCGTTCATTTAAGGCAATCCAATTCTTTCAACGGTTATTTACATTTCAAAACAGCACAATTAGCATACTCCCACTGTCACGCATTTATAGCAGGTCACGAGGCCACTGCCGTTTTAGCCTCCGAGGAGGATTATAGGGATGAGTGGCGCAGTGCAATGACTGTGCTACGGGATTAGGGCGGTTTTATTGATAAAATTACAATCTGCCTCATTGGGCAATGAGTAATTGTGATAAATGGTCTCATTCATACAGTATTTACAAACAGCCCAGAGACATCTTAGGTCCACATGGTTGTCACCTCCCTCACGTGCGAAGGAGGAAGCGGAGTCTTGGGAAGCCCCCACGCTCCTCCGGCAGCCGCGTCACCGGATAAGAGCCAGCGGAGGCTGACCAAAAGCGCGAGAGCCACAGACGCTCAGGACAGTTAGTCTACTGAAATAATAAACGTACTAAAATAAAATGTATTAATTGACTGATTATAATCAGTTATTAATGGCATAACATCGTCTGTCTAATCGATTATCTGACACCAATGTGATAGTCAAACAGTGACCCAAAAGTCAGACGTAACATGTTTAGTTTTACATGAGTCGAAGCGATGTTGGAAGATTGGCTTTGGTTGATGAAAGATATTTGTTAGGTTTTCATCAAATGTATTATTTATTGGACAACGTTTCAACCTAATATCCATGTCTTATTTGTGAGTTAGTTTCATTCATAATGCCCCATCCAATCAAGAATGAGTGATCAGTAATATTATAGAAATATTTAATTGCGTGATACTACACATTTAACTAACTTTTTCACAATCGATACTAGGCGGAAATGCCAGAAGCGTATTAGGTACGATGAGAGCGATGGGTGTAGAGAGCTGATGCCCCACTTCCAGTCTGTATCCTGGACAGCGCCTCTTTCCAGCCGTCACTAGACCACAAGGTCACACATACCGAACCAATTGTTACTATAACCAAATTTATTGCGAGGGAGTGGCAGAATCTCATTATAAAACATTTACATTATTGAAGTTGAAGCAGAGAAACATTCAATGATTGTCTACGGAGACTTCTTGATCTTAAAAATTTGATACCCCTAATCAATATATTAGAAAAATATCAATTTTAGCTCTATTACTGATTATTAATGTTTCATGACGAATATTTTTTTATATTTCAAGTTCTAATAGATGTACATGTCGAACTGACAACTTAAAATATCCAGAACAGACAGATACAAGGTTTTTGGTTTTGCAAGCTAACTATAAGAGAATAAATACGTTATGCTGACCAAAACGTATCCCCTAGGGTACGTACTCATAAAAAACGTAACTGATTCATAGTGTGAAGGTTTTGAAATTTCATTTCTACAAATATATGAGGATGTTCTAAAGATGATAGCCTACCTGTAATTAGATAAACTAAGGGCGTGCATACATTTTTAAGCTAGCATTTCCTGACGTCGTGTAGAAAGCATTTTGCGGTATATTGTCCCCCCAAAGAACGGTCTCTAAGTTATTAATTCTCACCAATGAGCGAAGAACCTCCTTTTATAAATGTCCAAGTTCAAAGTGAAAGTAGAACGACCAACTCTTTTCAGTTCGCTTCTTCTTCTCTTTAAGTGTCCATTTAATTTAAGAACAGCTATTTTCTGAAAAGTAGATTGTTCCTTTGGGTTTAACAGTATAAAAATACTCCTAAGGGGGGGGGGGGTGGATCCCCTCCCTAGTATCCCAAGAAATAAAAATGTTTATAAGCTGAAGTAAACAAAGTTTGTTGAGTGTGCAACGTGACACAGTTAAAGGCTTTTATGATGTTATTAATTAGTCCGTCATGATTGATTTCTAATTTGCATGTATTTATTTTTATATCATGTTAATTTATTAGCATAAACTTACAAAAGTCTATTTAAATATTTTAAAAAAATTGTCAATTATTTGATTTTTTTTTGTGACTAGCTAAACCCTTCCCGTATGAAAACATATTCTTAAACAGTACTTCACATTTGATACCCTATACAATATACTGGGGAAAAATTAACTGATTATCGACAAAAGTATTTTTGATCGGATTACTTTTATTTTAAGCATCGTATCATATCCCTAAAAAAATCACAGTTTGAGTTTCACTTAAGAAATAAAAAACAAAAATTAGATATTGTTAATCAGGGCAACGAGTTCTTTAATTCAATATGGAAAATATTTTAATAGCAAGCGATTATTTAATTAGTGACCTTTTCGTTTTATGGAGTTTGAAATATTTGTATACTATCGGGGAGTCAAATGGAATCTCGATATACAATTTCATGATATAGATATGATAATAGATCCTACAGGGCTGAAGAGGGTTCAAAATCGCCTGGACAGACAGACATAAATGAAGAAATAAGGGTTTCTGACTTTGAAAACCGAAACGCTAAACATTATATTATAGAATAAGACAAGGTTTTTAGTTGGCGAAGAATAACGGGTACTTGTAAATATTACTAAGTAGTGATGTTTAATTGTAATTGTTTTTTATATAAATTTTCTCCAACGAAATAATATTCATCCGGAAGATGGAGCAAGACAGTCAGCGGAGCCTTGCCTGTACTTCCGCTTCCTCGACCTTGCCATTTGCCTAGAAGGGACCTCGTAGCATTTCTACCTCTTTGGACGCATAACTGTTCTAGCTGTGCCATCCAAGTGTCCAGCCCGAAGGGAGAGGCTCTACTGTCATTCAGGTAGTCTTTCGACTGTCTGTCCTAAGACAGCGGTAGTAGTAATGATTCTATTTACCTCAAATTTGAAAGTACGTTCCAGAACTCGAAATGTGCCGATAAGCTTTTAGTTCAAATACGAGGGTGGTCTGAAAATTTTCCGACCTAACAAAGACACAAGAGGTTTTTTCAGAATTTGTTTGGAGCCGGTTCCCCCTTTGCAGTGTATTTTTGTTTCGGGCGTATAATGGTGTATCCAAGTTTCATCCACAGTAATTAATTGGCGCCAAAACTCGGATTTATTGCGCCTAACTGCGCCAACAGAGCGTTGGAAATGTTCATTCGAACACGTTTTTGGTCTAACGTGAGCAAACGCGGCACCCAACGCGCGGACAGCTTTCTCATCTCTAAATGTTGATTTAATATGTGACAAACGCGTTCTTTCGGCATGTTTATAACCTCTGCTATCTCTCTCACTTTAATTCGGCGGTCGTCTAGCACCATTTGGTGAACTTTGGTGATGTTTTCGTCGGTAGTTGCAGTTTTTGGACTTCCCGAACGTTCATCGTCTCCCAAGCTCTTACGACCACGTTTAAATTCAGCTGCCCAAAATTTCACTGTGGTAAATGACGGTGCAGAGTCCCCATACACAGAATCCAACTCATCTTTGATTTGCGTAGGCGTATTGCCTTTCAAAAACAAATATTTAATGACAGCTCGATACTCGATTTTGTCCATTTTTATAAAAACACTCACATCGACTCACTCAAACGACTGTTGCACAACAACTGCGCGTCCAAAATGGCTGAAACTTTGGTGAGTAACTGTCAACAGATGAACAACGAAATTCACTAGCTTTTATTTACGAATGCTGCTTTCTTCATGTTGAGGTTGGAAACTTTTCAGACCACCCTCGTACGGTAACCGGTATGGAGAAAAGAAAAGAAGTGTCTGACCCTCTTCACTTAATTTCACATTTACCAGCTTTAATTTAAGGACAGACGCAAAAAATAATACAAAAAATGAAGTTTGGAGTGACAAGTTTTCAAAACATTCCAAGTCATTTTATATAGTTTTTGTGTTACAAAATTTAAGCTAGTTGAAAGATTGATGTCATTGACCGAGATAATTTAGCAAATAAAATGAAATATTTTTATTAAGAAATACCAAACGCTTTTTTCATAAGTATTTCGTCGCCTTTTTAACCAAGTGCGGTGTGAGTATGTGTGTCATCTTACGTGAAGATTTCCTCTTGACATTTGAATCCATTCGATTCTGTATTCTTCATAGTGTGTAGGTAAAGGTGTATCTAATAACTGCTGTTAGTTAGTAGCTACATCGCCGCCATGACAACATATTGCTGCCGCTATCACATGCGGGTGCCGGCATGTTAGATCCGAGATCCGCATCTGGGTCATGTGAGCTAATATTGTCAGTACTAGTACAATAATAGTATTGCGCCTTATCAGTACCAGGGAACAGCTGTTCCGTCTCCAAGTCTACCTTATCGGTAACCCTCAGTCCGGTTCAGGAGCAGAAAGGAATTGAACTCGCGTAGTTGAAGCGGTAATGAGGGAACCTCAAACAAAGGAAGGATCTACGAAATTAGAACATAGAAGAGCGTTGATGGTTTTCCAATGGTAATCCATTAACAAATATTTTTAATACACTACTTTCACACGTTGGAAATATCCAAGAAGTTTGTTTAACTTCAGCAAACAAACCTTCGTTGATAGTAATTCGTAGCAAAGTATTTGCTAATGATCGAAATCATTAAATCGTTTTACAACAGCACAAACATTAAAGTTGTATCAGGTCAAGTCATAAGTAACTTCCGATGCAGCTAAGTAGAATCTATTGTTCGTATCTACCCGCTATGAGTTACCATGACAACAAGTTTTTGTTTTCACTATATAGACGAGGCTTCAGTTAGTCTTTTGTCAACTGTTTTGTGTGATACACGTTACGTTGAACTGTTTTTTTTAACCTCTGAAATGGAGAGTCAAAAAGTACATATTCGTCATGTAATGCTTTGGGAATTTAAACAAGGCAATAGTGCTAGGGCGACAGCTGAAAAAATATGCAGTGTATATGGTGAAGGGCTAATAACTGATGGGGCAGTTGGAAATTGGATTATAAAATTCCGTTCTGGAGTTGTGACCTTAAAAGACGAACTGAGGGCGGGACGTCCTTCCGACTTTGACAACCTTTTAAAGGCAATATCGGAGCAAAATCCACGTCAATCAACAAGGGGTATAGCAAAAAGGTTGAATACATCACAATCAACTGTTAACCGCCACCTGGATAAATTAGGGAAAGTCAGCAAGTTAGGAGTGTTGGTACCTCACAATCTCAGTGAACGGAATAAAGAAGATCGCATGTCAATCGCCACAAGTCTGATCTCACGGGTAAAAATTGAGCCTTTTTTAAACAGGATTGTAACAAGTGATGAAAAATGGGTTACCTATGGCAATATAGTCCGCAAAAGACAATGTCTTGATAAGGAACAGCCACCCCTACCAGATCCGAAAGCAAACATCCATGGCAAAGAGATTTTATTGTGTGTATGGTGGGATTGTCAAGGAATAATTCACCACGAGTTTTTGAAGTCAAATTTAACGATTATTGCTGATAGATACGTTCAGCAGTTGCAAAGAGTGCAAGAGAAACTCCATGAAAAGCGTCCTGCACTCGTCAATCGCAATAACGTAAAAAAAAATGAGAGCAAAATAAATGTCTGATAAAAAATCGAAAGTTACTTATGAATCGACCTAAATATATCGTCATCGTCCTAACAAAACCTGGTACATAAGTCCATATTAAGTTAAGAGGTTTTGTTATGTCGACGACATGACTCATCATATATACCCCTTTATCTAATCAGTAGGTATTTAGTGACTGCATGGAGCACCTTTACTATAACCTTGAAAACATACTTCTCCCAGGTAACAGTTTAATAAATAATTGAAACTATCTCCAAAAAAATTAATTAAGTGTATTAATATATAGAGTTTCATCAATAAAGGAAACAAAAAAACTCGGATTGATAAGATATATAGTTGCAGTTTTTAATAGTATAAAAATCCCATAGTAACCTATCCAACCACCCTAATTCCCTAGCACAGTCATTGCACTGCACCACTCATCCCTATAATCCTCCTCGGAGACTAAAGCGGCAATGACCTCGTGACCTGCTATAAATGTGTAACAGTGGGAGTCCTGGCAATGGCTATTTTCTACAATCTTGTTCTGAGCGTATGTGGCTCTCGCGTTCTTGGTCAGCCTCCACTGGCTCGTATCCGGTGACGCGGCTGACGGAGGAGCGTGGGAGACTTCCCAAGAATCCGCTTCCTCTTTCACATGCGAGGAAGGTGACAACCATGTGGACTTGGGAGGTCTCTGAGCTGTTTGTAAATACTGTATGAATAAGCGAGTGAATGAAAAATTGTAAATATGGCATGAATGAGATCATTTATCACAATTACTTATTCCCCAATAAGGCAGATTGTAATTTTATCATAATAAAGCTGTTTAATAATAAATAGTATAAAACACCCAAAACTTTGTTATCAAATCTCCTTCCATGTGCTATAAAATAATAAAAAACTATAACATGACGAAAATAATTCTTTAACATGCCTTTAATAAAAAGGATATATCACGAGAAGAAAACATTTTATTATACCATAGTACAATATCTCAATTTTAATTTAGTGACATTCTCTTCTTTTTTTTTCATTAAGTTATTATTATTTTATTTTACCATCCAAAAATAATACCTTAAGTTATTGATGATTTTCTCATTTATATGGGGTTTTTTAAAACGTTTTTCCCAAAATTAAAAGATGATGTAGAATCATTTAAGAATATATTATTGAACCGTGTACTCCAGGTAACTCACTACAACTATATGTGATAACATATCAACGTGTATTAATAATATAACTAATAGAGGGACCTGTAAGACAACTAGAATCGGCTGGAAGGCCTTAAATATGCGCATGATGTCATTTTGCTGGTATCTCTGATTTCCAAATGTTTCATCGGCGACATGTGGGTACACTACAAGACTTAGTCAACTGTTCCCTTCAATGGAAACATCTTGGAAGTCAATTCCAGGGTAGAATCGTGGGCTGGCAACTTAAAAAAAAAAACAATTTGACAGCTAACAGTTTAGGGTTAGTAAAAATGGAGCGTTACACGAAAGAACAATGTGTCTTTATTGTTGAAAATTATCTCAAAAATAATGAAAGTCTGGCGGCCACAGTTCGAAAATTTTATAGAAAATATGGTCGGAATAGTGTTTTGACTTCATCAACTGAGAAGAGATTAATTGAAAAATTTAGGGAAACTAGATCAGCTGGAGACACTAAACACACTGGTCGTCCAAAAACAAGCTGTTCAAATGTCAATATCGAAGCAGTGCGTGAGAGTGTTGTTGAATATCCATAACACAGTTCTTTGTGCCGAAATTGGACGATATTGATGTGGCCAATATGTGGTTTCAACAAGATGGTGCCACATTTCATACAGGCCATGAAACAATTCAAATACTGCATGAGACATTTCCAGGTCGTGTACTCTCTCGTTTCGGTGATCAGAATTGGCCCCCTAGATCGTGTGATTTAACACCTTTAGATTTCTTTTTATGGGGTTATTTGAAGTCAAAGGTGTATGTCAACAAGCCCACATCCACCCGTGCATTAAAAGAGGAAATTCAACGCTGCATCAACGGAATTCAAACACATTTATGCCAAATGGTCATGGAAAATTTCGACAAAAGAGTGCGTATGTGCCAGCAAAGTCGTGTAGGCCTTTTGTTATTCCATAAATAACCCTATCCTATTTACTTTATAATTCAATAAAAAAAAATAACAACAAAAACACTAAAAACCGACTTTTCTATTCAAATCAAATCTTGCGTTAATTCTGGGATACCCTTTATAAGATATGGGCAGGAGAGGAGCTCACAAGGTAGACTGTACCAAGACTAACCTGGATGAGCACGGTGACGAGAGAATAAACTACACTTGGGCAGAACTGAAGATGTTTCGGCCGGAACGGATGTGTGCCTTTTGTCAGGGCCTTAGTCTCCCCGCAGGGGTAAAAAGGAGACCAGTACGCCATATGACAGGCGTTTTCATTGCGCCCATTTTCAAGTTTGAGACCGCGATCGTGAATAACTAGCTTGAAGAACGAACGTTTAAGTAACGAACCAATTTTCAGAATGTGTTCAGCAGTTTCTGCATTTATCCCATATAATCAGACAAACCGTCTTCTTTACACACAGCCTTGTGTTGTCGCAAAGTTTTGGCTCGTCGATGATCCGTAGTAACATAATAAGAACTATAAGAACTTTGAGTAAAAGACGATTCGGTGGCAATGTCCTGTTTAGGTTCTTTTCATTTCCACAATCTTCTAAAACATTCTAAAGAGCTCTATCCCATTCTGAAAATTTTCAAAAGGTTCTTCAAGTTCTATTTACCAAACTCATCGGTTTTGGCTCGTCGAAGATCCGTAGTAACATAATAAGAACTTTGAGTAAAAGACGATTCGATGGCAATGTCTTCTTTAGGTTCTTTTCATTTCCACATTCTTCTAAAACATTCTGTATGTAATGTCATCGGTACTACTGCCAATCAGGTTTGTGGCTCTGAAAATTTGGCATTTTTGTCGTTCATTCAAGGCATTTTATGTTCCACCCTTTCTCGCCTAAATGCTGGAGAGGCTGAAAATGGACTTCAACGGAATCGAGAGAGTCACTACTCCTCTCAGCGACCCTCAGGACTATGGGTTTGGTATTAACATCGGTTGCTTACGAATAATTGGACATGCCCAAATTGGAAGATATTAAAAAAATGACATCTGCACAGTAAAGTTTTATTAGCCTACGGGTAGCAAATGATCGTTTTTAATAGAATCAGTCAACGAGTGAAGCAAGTCAATACCACGGTGCAATACCCCACAAGAACGGTAAAAATAAATACTACAAACGTTTTACTTTTGATATTATCTCATCATATTTAGATACCACTGTACGCTTCAACAGCCATTCTGTTTAATTTAGAAAACATTATAATAACGATTGCTGAATAGGCCATCACTAATACCAAAGGTCTTTGCAGTGTGCAATTGCACTGGTCGTTCGGGAAGGATTGCTTCATCGCTACGGTCGCCAAACCAGTCCAATAAAACATTTTCTCTTATATTAGTCAAACAAGTATCGACTTCCAGGAGTATAAATATACTATATATATTGAAACCTACCTCATATTTTACCATTTTATTTTTCTAATTTATTAGTTCAATTGACCTTAACTAATTTGGTAGGTCCGTCATGAGATCTTTAATTCAACTTATTTTAATGTCTTTGACATAGGAAATTATCCCGATTGAATCGCCCGATCTCAAGGCTAATGTTATAGTTATTAATAAATTGAGAAACTGGGAATTGTGAAATATATACAAGTAAAATGGTTATAACAAATAATTATAATTATAAATAGTGCTGACATTAATTATATAAAAAAATATTCAATTCCTTTTGAACAAGGATAGTTACTACTAATTAGTTATATAAAAAAAATGATAATTGAGCTCAATCTCTTTTTAATGGATCCATAATAAAAAAAACAATATCTATATCACCCAATCGATGATATCCGTGTAACCTTCTTCTTCTTCTTCTTCCTTTTCTTCTTCTTCTCCTCTGCTTGTGTTGATGACCGTCAACGGAACGGGAGCTTGCTCTGCTTTGCTCTCTGGCTCTTGGCTAAGACTGACTTTATCTCATCCCCACTCCTAAGAGTATAAGGGCTGATGCTGGACAAAGTGGGAGGGTGGCTGGTCATGATATTCTCAAATATCATGAATGTTACAATTGCCTTCCCTTATAAATAAAAAAAAAAATTTATGAAAAATTTTTTTTTTTTTTAAGTGGATCCACAATATTATGTTGCTGTGTTCGGTTTGTTGAATTGGTTGTTTATAACGGGTGTTGAAATTTTACAAAGTTTATAGTAATAATAGTTCAAGTTTTGCAAGGTTTTAAATTGCTTGAAAAGCGTACAAGTTGTTTTAATTTTTTTTTTTTTTTTTTTTATTTTTACTTAAGTAAATTATTATGCTAATTAGTATGGATTAGTTCGAAGGTACATTGTTTTATGGATCATAACGCGATTTGGAGAACATTTGTTGAAAAGACGGTTGAGTGTGATTAGTAATACATATTGGTTTTTAATTAAAATACTAGACAATTCTACTGGTAATTAGTAACAATAGAGAAAAATTGTTGAGTGGGTGTGTGTGATTTGAACATTTTACCTGAGTGAAAAGATAGTGTTTATAAAAAAATTATAAATGTTACGAAAAGATAGGGAGGTCGTTGTCGTGTATAAAATAATATTAAATAAATCAATTAAATGGACTTAAGCATTCAAGGAATATTTACGATCTGTTCTAAAGATTAAGTGATAATGAAATCAGAAGCTTCTCTTGTCGATAATTCCATAGACTTTACTAGGGTCAACATTTCTAATAATAGTTTTGTTTTTTGTTTGTATAACCTTTCTAAAGTTTATGTGTCATCCGATCAATACTATTTTCATTTAATAATGAAAATAATAAAAGAAAACTATAATTTTTTTTCTTTTTCTGTAGTCATATGGTATAGCTGAAAAAATGTCCCTTTTTATATCTTGGGTAACTATCTGATCTTGAGAGGGTTCCACGTATTCCGACATGGGCGGATGTCTTTGCTGAGTTCCTTCGAAACGGGGTGGGGCATGCTTATCCGGTCCTCTCGGTTGAATTTGCTTCCCAACTGTTTTTATGCCATCTTCGATTTTCCTGGGAATCAATGAACTTTCCTGTTGCATTGACATTATTTTGCTATCGAAATCGGTACGAAAATAATTATATTGGCTATTGATCCTCTCGACTTCTCGGTCTAATTTATCGTTGAGGGTCGAATTTGATGTTTGGACTACAAGAATTTCCTGGTCCCTTTTATTGATTTCTTCATTTAACTTTGAATTTACATTATTATTTACTTGGAGTGTTCTCTCCTCACAAATTCGCAATTGTCTATCTAATTCATAGTTTACATCCGTGTAACCTTGTTCGAATTTAGCCGATCTTCCCGATTTTATTTCTTCCCTTAATTGATCAAACTTCCCGATCAACTCTTTTTGTTCTTTAATTGCGTTAAATTGACTGTCTAATTTTTCGTTTATTTCTTTGTTATTTTCTTTAAGTGCGTTAAATTGACTGTTTATTTGGGCAAGGATTAGTTGTAACATCTGTGCTGTACAGTCGGGGGCTGAGGGGTCTTTTGACCCAGCCGTGGGGTTGGGGTTCGTTGCCGGAAGGGTGTCGTTAATATTTGTTTGTTTTGTTTCGGCACCCTCGGGCGGCTTGAGGGGCCGATTTTTATTGCCCTGTTCCGGCCTAAGCGTATATTTTAGTTCCTTTGTACTCCCTTTTTCTACTGGGGTCGTTTTACCTGAATCGGACCCAGACATGTTTGTGTTCGTGTTTGTGTAACAAATGTTAACTTAGAAGAAAAATATAATATGTTAGTAAATAGTTCTAGTTATTATTCTAACATGCAATACCTCACAATTCCTTTGGTTTCTTTAGAATTTTTGAAGTTAATCCCGGAGCGGCCCCCATTGAAACCTACCTCATTTTCTACCATTCTATTTTTCTAATTTAATAGATCAATTGACCTTAACTAATTTGGTAGGTCCGTCATGAGATCTTTAATTCAACTTGTTTTTATGTCTTCGACATAGGAAATTATCCCGATTGAATCGCCCGATCTCAAGGCTAATGTTATAGTTATTAATAAATTGAGAAACTGGGAATTGTGAAATATATACAAGTAAAATGGTTATAACAAATAATTATAATTATAAATAGTGCTGACATTAATTATATAAAAAAATATTCAATTCCTTTTGAACAAGGATAGTTACTACTAATTAGTTATATAAAAAAAATGATAATTGAGCTCAATCTCTTTTTAATGGATCCATAATAAAAAAAACAATATCTATATCACCCAATCGATGATATCCGTGTAACCTTCTTCTTCTTCTTCTTCCTTTTCTTCTTCTTCTCCTCTGCTTGTGTTGATGACCGTCAACGGAACGGGAGCTTGCTCTGCTTTGCTCTCTGGCTCTTGGCTAAGACTGACTTTATCTCATCCCCACTCCTAAGAGCATAAGGGCTGATGCTGGACAAAGTGGGAGGGTGGCTGGTCATGATATTCTCAAATATCATGAATGTTACAATATATATATATTGTCAAAATTTTTGAAAGAGTATTAGTAATACAAGCAGCACAAACTCATTTTAGACCAATCGTCACGCTTCGCTGACTTCATAACAGAACCATTCAACAAAAATCATGTCGTTAGACCTTGAAAAGGCATTCGACACTGTTTCGACACATCAAGCTTTTATACAAACTAATAATGCATCAGGAATGGCCTTACTTGATTCACACCATCCATTTATTTATATCAAATAGGCCAATTTATTATGTCCAAATAAATACAGCAAACTAACAGGCTTCTGCTACAAGTCAACAGCTTTGATTTTAACAGACAACAAATCACAGCTACATTACCACTGACGCTAGGCAGATAATTCAGATCTTAAACATTGACAGAACAAAGTCAGGAAAAGTAAAAAAAAAAAAGTTCATTTAGAAATTGTTCCCTTATTTCAATAAGACGACAGAGTCAAGCCCATGAAGCATACTCACGATTGTAAGAAGTCTTAAGGCTGCAACCGTCTGGTGGTTTGTGGACAAGGGAAAAACCCTCAAAAGAATCCAAAACTCACGCAACGCTGAACTAAAATATCAAGGGTTCTTAAGCAATACCAGCAACATATAATGGAAGGAGTCGTCTTCACTTCAACGACCTTTTTTAATAGAACAACTTCTTTTCAGAGGCCCAATAATTCAGGAAATTGACACATATTACGTAATCTACTCTTATTGTATTATGTAATATATATATATATATATACATGGAATTTCCTTCCCCCTCTACCCATGAATACCTTACCATTTCAAGTTGCCAAAATAAAGGTCATCCCGGGAAGAGAAAGGATACAACGAAAGGAAAAGTGGCGCTGCTAGGCAACAAGGTCAGGCCGTGGTTTACGGGCTAATGGTTCGAGACTGGGTTTGAATAAATCGATCCAAGGATAAGTAGCCTCGTAGATTTTTACTGTATGTATTTTTTCCCATTAATTATAACCTAAACTGTATCTTTAGATTTTTTTTTTTCATTTCGCTGTATATTTCTTATACTGGGACATACCAATTTACAAATGATGGAAAAACATAACAAAAACTTACAGGTCATCAAAAAGACAAATAATGAAAATAAACAAAAGTAATCAAGTATGTAATTAATTTAATATAATTGCCGCGTAGAAGAAAAAAATACAATGGCCATTTAGTACCCAAAATAATATTAAATTTTATCATATAGTGTTGATCAATGTTTCACCATCACATCTGGCATTTTATTTACCAGACCTTGGTATATTGGATTATATTGGTCATAATAGGTCCAGCAGATCAAAGATCAAAACGAAAATAAATAATTTATATTCAGCTTCTTGCATTATTATAACAAATTAGCGACTCCTTTAATAAGAAAAAAGGACAATAAACCTCCCTGAGTAAGTAAAATATAATGTGATAGTACAAGTTTTGGTCTCTCGGCAACTTTGCTCAATCTATTATAGAATCCATTTTTTTTATATTTTAAGTTCTTCTTGCTTTACAAGGGTTTGATGTATTATCAACCCAGAAGAAAACTTCAGAACTTTTAAATCTTAAATAGATTCATCTGTAGCAGTTCCGTTGGAATCGGATCGTTCCGTTATTGCCAAACTCCCCGTGATTGCCCCGTACTTTTTACTAAGGGTAACCTTCTAAAATAGTGTTCAGAATTATCATTTATGTTTGAAGGGACCGGACACACTCAGTAAAATACCAATCTAAGAAGAGTTTTCAATCATTTATTTAAATGCAGCGGTTCAAAACCACTTTTTGTACCATTTCCTGCCAAAAAAACTCCTTTGAAAATGTCAAATTTTGCATTTTAAGGCACAAACAAGGTCCTTAAAAGCCTCGCAAAAGCTCTGAAATCATGACATTTTGCGGAAATAGTATTGTTAAGAGAGAGCAGTTAGCCTATTTATAGTTAATGCTTGAGAACTAACAGCTGTGAAGTGCAGTCACACATTCCTGTTATGGAGTGAAAGTGTGGCCTGGCAATTAATCACTAGGACATATCACAGGAAAACCTCTTAAATTGCAAATTTTACTAGGGATACAAAAGTTGTTATACGCCTTCAGTTGTTTTCCTGTTTAAATACTGAAAAATATACTTTATATAGTTTTAAACACGAAAACGGAAGGGGTAAAACAAACTTTTGTGCCCCCTGTAAAATGTTTAATCTTGGAGTTAACCTCTTATGATAAAGGCGATATTTGATACAAAGAACTGCAAAATTGTTGGCCTTCTCATTAAAGTACATTTGGAAAGCTGACTTATCCTTTACTGAGCGAGGCATCCATTGCTGCTATCGCAGTTAAGTATGTAAAACCTCGACTCATATTTTATCACTAGAACCCGCTATGAAAACAGGGCTTGACTCTGATGTATTTGTTGAGTTCGGCGTGGTTTATGAAATAATACATATATGAAACTATTGAGCATATACAATGTAAAACAATTAGTGATCAGCTATTAACAAGAATATTAATATTTATTAGCCGAACAAAAAAATAATTTGGCAGGACCAGGAAATGAACCAAGGACCTTCTGTAAACTAAGATATCGCATATCATTGAAAAATTCCGTTGTCAGAGCGAAAGTCTTTCAAAAGATACTTTGATGTAGTATTTTTAAGTTGTTAAAGCTACTGAGGACTTTGATTTTGATGGAACTGTGAATATCGATTATTTAAATAACAGATACCAAATTTATATTAATAATTATTAAGTATAGTTTGTGATCCCCCTTGTATTATATAAACCAACGGTAAAAATCTTGCTTTTCTTCAGTCAAATTCTCTATGTATTCTACGTTTAGATACCTGTTTCGAAAATAATTCTCGTTGACAGCTAGCCATAATATTTTTATGAGCTGGAAACAAAAAATATATTAGTTTTTAGCGCTAAAGAAAGCTCCATACAAATGTTTTAGAAAAGAAATAATCCTCTCCTATTTCCTTCCTTGTTTGAACCCCCAAAAAATTGCGGTAACTACAGAACTCTACCGGTCCAAACTTAATTTTAAGGGATCTAGAGACCTATCAATAACATAACAGCTGACAAGTGACACCGAACCGGATCTGCAGGTAAATTAAAAACGATTGATTTTTTTTTGTAATTAATTTCTTTGAACAAAACCTTCATAACGATATTAATATACCCTACATTCTTGAACTCATCCCTTCCAAGTCCATGAAATTCCATAGTAACCTATCCAACCACCCTAATCCCCTAGCACAGTCATAACGCTGCACCACTCATCCCTATTATCCTCCTAGGAGACTGAAACGGCAGTGGCCTAAAGACCTGCTATAAATACGTAACAGTGGGAGTCCTAGCAATGGCGTCTGTGGTTCTCGCGCTCTTGGTCAACCTCCGCTGACTCTTATCCAGTGACGCGGCCGACGGAGGAGCAATGCATCTGCGCATAGCAGAATGAGGAGAAAATTGTCAATTCTTGTTCGTGGATTTTGTTCATTTTTCACATATTGTATTAAATTCAATGGGTTTAGGGGGGGGACGGAGGAGCATGGGGGACTTTCCTAGACTCCTCTTCCTCTTTCGCATATGAGGGAGGTGACAATCACGTGGGAGGTCTCTGGGCTACTGCTTGAATGAGCGAATGACAGAAAATTGTAAATATGGTACGAATGAGATCATTTATCACAATTACTTACTGGCCAATAAGGCAGATTGTAATTTTATCATAATAAAGTTGTTTTATCAATCAATGTCTTCATTATTTTTCTTAGTTATAAAGGCATCAGACCTAATTGCTGTAGAGCTCTACTGAAAGAGAATAAATTAAGAATGTGATGGTAATGACGTAGTTGGATTTGGACAAAATTTAGACGAGTCGTGAAGGTTTAAGTGGAATGAATACATCGACGAAAAAAACTTGTCACGAAAATTCGTATCTGTAGGTTTTTAGCAGGGCTGAAATCGAAAACCAGTTTTTTACTTGAAGCATCATAACCTGATTTTCGTACATTTTCAATCACTTAAGCTCGTTCAACACAATCTCGCAGTGTTTTCTTACTGTGTGTACAAAAGTACGAATTGATTATAACCTCACCGGACACCCAGGACAAAGGTAAGAAACAAAGTTAAATGGAAATAGAGTTTTAAAATATACATAGTGTTTTTTCTTGGCTCCTATAGAGTGCATTGACAAAAAACACTCGGGCACGTGTCAAATATTATTCGAAGTATCATCATTAAAGGTTTTATTGGAATCGGTGATCCCTCGACCGCAGGCTCGTTAGATTAAATGAAGTATGTTATGGAAGTGTATATATACGATATGCAGTATGGTGGCGAACTTGGATTAACCGTTTATCCTTCAATTTGCCTGCCATTGAAAGAGACTGCGAAATATTAAACTGACGTGGCGGGTTGGGAAAACCTTGCCTGCCATTTTCTATTTTCAAGGACCTCGGTGCGGTCAGCTCCAGTCGAAATGCTTATCGATTAAGTATCCAAGGCACTTGTAGTTGTCATATATTACACGCTTGTATTATTTATCAAAAAGGATGTGTTGATGTCCACAAGTCTTGTCGTAATGTTCTATTTTCAGCACAAGCACTGCCTAAATAAACTGTGAAAACAAAACACTATCAGACCCCTAACCGTCATTTAAACAGCAGAGTTGGTCATCATTTTCGAATATATATTGACCAGTGTTTAGGATATAATTATGAATAGTTCCCTAGGTCATCTGGTATCATATAAAGTGATTATAAATATAACTGCACAAAGTCATAAATAAAATGTTTCAGTAAAAAAAATTAAGATTTTCATTTTGGTCTGTTTATTAAAGCTTGAGCTCTCTTGATAATAGTTTTATTTACAGTTAAAGCATGTATCGTAATAAAAATATTATGAACAAGCTGAAGCTTTATTAAACAGACCCAAAGTGAAAATGATATACCAACACCCTAAAAAAAAAAAATGGATAAATTAACTAGAAAAGTAGATACATATCGATTTAAACCGCTATCGATTTTCGGAAAGGGGAATAGGAGTCTGAAAGTGACAAAAATTAATTTTTAGGTTTGACTTTAAGGGTTTGAAAAATTTCTTCAAATTTGAAAATACTTAAAAATATTAAAACGGAAAATATCTCCGTATATAAAATAAATAGTAAGTATTTGCGACCAATTTTTGTTTCAGTAATATTTTCTGAACAAAAAAAAAAATTAAGTGCCCGTCACTATTGCACATTGCACATTGCACATTGCAATAGACTGTACGCCAACCATAAACCTCACATCTGTGATCTGCCTTGGTTATGAGACAGCAGACCTGAAGCAGCTTGATTCACAGAATGATGTACATTTTTATTTCAAATTTTTTCAAACTATTCTTTTTTTTTTACAAGCGTTCAATAGCTGTACATTTTTCAAATGTTAACAGCTAACTTTCTACTGGTTAGTTTTTCTAACGCTAATTTAGCCAAAAATAACATTTAATTTGCATGTTAAGTCTGTTACTTAGCATTTTAAGGCTCAAACAATAAAGAAGTGTAGCAACAAAACAAAATGGTAATTTTAATTTTTTTAAAGTAAACAGTGATTAGATTCCGATAATGATTCGTTGT
Source organism: Acanthosoma haemorrhoidale (assembly GCA_930367205.1). Lineage (NCBI taxonomy): Eukaryota > Metazoa > Arthropoda > Insecta > Hemiptera > Acanthosomatidae > Acanthosoma > Acanthosoma haemorrhoidale. Next base: position 19,342,085 of record OV884014.1, on the reverse strand, counting down.
TTTGAATATTTTTTTTTAATTCCGTACAAGTTTCGTTAAAATTATATTTAGTAATCGGCAAGCATTTGAAGATTTCAACATGTCATTGAGGATTTTAATTGATTACAGACGAGCTAAATTGTACTGCTTTCATTTGACAACTAACCAGAACCAATGGCCGAAAACCTTATACTATTATAGGCACAGCTGTTCTGAGTAAACCAATATATGCTGACTATTATTGTAATATTACTTTATTTTATGGTAACAATACATTTTGAACTGTCAATAATTGTGTCGTAAGGAATTGCGACACTAAAGACTTGGAATACTTAGGAAGTCTCACATTATGTATTAAATTGCTCGATCTGGTGTTGAGATCAGTTACAAATATCTTCCCAAGAGATCAAAGAAACCAAAAATAATATAGATAATTTTCATTGTCTGTTATATAATGAGATTTAATGCTTTCAAACTAAGCCGAAATTCCTCTAATTTTTCAGGTCTCTAGTTTTTTTTTTTTTTATAAATCGGTTGAGTAATGATCAAGCTCAAAAAATAGATCAGATCACGCGGCCGTGGAAATTTTATGTTAAAGAATATTTGTTACTAAATCATTTTGGTGTTCTTTGGTTCAGCTATTTGATGTAAATTTCTTTTCCTTTCATTACAGTCTGTTTCAATTTAAATTTAGTGAATCATTACGATCTCAGCTATTTAATATTATTCTTAATTGGATATTTGTAACTTAGCTATTTCAGTAACTATTTAGTATGTACTTTACTATTTTGTTGATAAAAAATAGCATTTATTGGTATGATACTGAATTTGTAACCTAGAAATTATACTTAACAGTAGCCAAAACAAGTACAGGGATCAGACATTGCCTATAATAAAAGTTACCTATAGCTAACTATTTACATGACAATTAACTTGGAAATTATATTTGATTGAAAATGGAGGCCATTTCCTTGATGAAAAGGAACTCTTCCTGTGTTTATGAGTCACTTACGACGATACTCATTTGCACTGTTCGTTTTAGTTAGTTCGTATTGGCTAGCGTGAATTTAAATTTATAATAAACTTGCTTTTGTAATAAAAAAAGTGTTTGTAATCCATACGTCAACTTTTTATTACTAAATGAGCACGTTGACTATTTCTACTATCTTTTGTCAAAGCCAATAAAAATTCTTGCATTCGTAGTGTCGGACTTCATTGAAGTCGAGAATTCATTGAGGGACTTATACAGCTGATACAAAGCTATACAAAGTTGGTTAGTAATTGTAAAATTATCGACGTGGTTATGATGGGAAATGTAGAGGAAATGAAATATTCCTCATGAATTCTTAATGTTTCCTCCTGCCGAAATATTGTAGGAGATTTCGCTGTCAACATTTCCACGATTGCGGCTTGAAAGTTGATTCAAGCTAATAGTGAACAGTTTTTCAATGGTCAAATTATAGGCAAAGAAAGAATTCTAATTCACCTACATTCAGCATAAACATCTTCCCATGTCACAAAGGCTCATTAAATTGCAATGGAAGTAATAAAAAAATTGTCTTGTCGGCTTTTGGAGAACTAATACTTGTCCTTCCTTATCACTCTACCTGTAAACGTATGGATCTATTGATAGTAGCATTTATTGCTTTTTAGTGTGGAAGATTTTTTCAAACTGTTATCACTCCACAAGGACATTAACATACAGTTTATTACTAGAGCACTGATTGCTCGTACTCTTATGGCGTTGAAAAAATTTTTAGGGAAGCTAGGCGACTCCGTATGAGCTGTACTGAATTCAAAATGACTTTGCCCTCAAACGCTCATCTCTGTACTCGTCACTCTCAATGACACACTGTACTCAATGTTTACCAACAGTTAATTTGGCGTCATCCTATATCAATAGCCGATTTGATGTCAATCAACGTTCACAGGCGGACCAAGGACTCATTTACTCATAGAGGTACGGTTAGTCAATCAGGCATTTCCCCTGATTTTTGGTCTTAGGCTGTTGTGTGATTGGAAGATGGTGGTTCCAATTTCAACGTAGGTAGCTGAAGGGATTAAATAAACACCTTCCTGTCCCTCCACAGATTTATTAATTTATACCCTGGACGATTCCGAATATCAATCTACGAAAGCAAGTCCTGTAAGCTCGAACCCTTGAAGATTATTGCCTAGTCCATCGAAAACTCTTGGGTATAAATTAATAATAATTAAATGTTAAGAGACACGCCAATAATAAGAAGAAAACGTCCACTTTCTGTGGATATGAACTGTGAAACATGAAGTTGTTACGTCAAAGACTGCTTAACGAGCCATATAAATTACATTGCTATAAACGTCAATTAGACGGACAGTAAGAATACAAGCGGCGTGTTCAACATTGCAAGCATCTGTGGACCTAAAGACATTCATTTCTTCAGAGACATGGTGGACGACACCAGTGCTAACTTAATGACAGCTAACTATGCAAGTCCGGTCGACATGAGAAGGTATGTGGAGCAGTGAGGTTGGCGGCCCTGCTACTGATAAGGTTATCTCCAGTTCCTGATAAGAAGAGCAGGTGGCATATTGTCGTGCCATAGCCAGCAAAAAGTGTTATTGATAATAATAATAATTAATTACGCACTAAGGCCCACCCACTGAGTGTGTACTCACCGCTCGGAGGGCTGTCAGTCGGTCTTTGGCCATCTACTGTCGTATCCTCAGGCACAGAACGGACACAGAACACCTGACACCTCAGCAACTCACTGGCGACTGGCAACTCTCACCTACTGTCCTTGGCTCTCCCACTCTTCAGGTAGGCAGCCAGGTAGGGGGTAAGGTCTTCATCTGTGGATGGACTTATTGTCGGATTGGGAGGTGGTGGAATGGCAACTAAACACTTCAAGCCTGGTAGCTTCAATTTCATAGAAACTATTATTTTTATATTCATGTCTGCTTCATAAATGAGCAATCAGCCAACATAATGAGTAATAATAATGAGCCTCTGGTTGAATTAGCAGCCAGTGGTGTACTCTCCTGTCATTAGAGCGTTAACTGCTTACAGATCTCTTATCCAACTCCTTTTCTATTTTTTTTATGTTATTTCTGGTGTGCATATCGGAGACATGTCGTTTACGTTAGGTGGTGATTGAACAATAAGGCGTCGAATTTTGGATTCATCTCTTTGTATCGCTGCTAAATTCCATTTTTTGGTCGAGCCATAGATTTGTGAATCATATTGTCGGGTTGTGAGGGAGGACCCACCGCGGGCTAGGGTCTCTACGACCCAGCCGCTGTCCGAAGGGCGTCAAGAAAGAGTTAAAATGGGTTAACCTGTGCTCTTTAACCTTTGCTGACGGGCTTTATTCGTATTGATCCTACTTCATAAGCTCCATCCATAAGTGGGTGGCTCTTTCTACTGCATAACATATGAATTATAAGGAGTGCTTATCTTGTTATTGCTAAAATTATGTAAACTGAATCAGAACTAGGTGATGGGGCACAAGTTTGGGTTACAAAAAGGGACTAAAACTAAACTTACATACTAACTTTAAACTAGAGCGTTCCTGCCTCTATTGCCTTCTGCCATCGACAGGGGAACGGAGCGGCGGTAATCGTGTTAAACACGGAGCTTGTCATGTATTGCGACGAATCAAAGAATTTTATATGTCTACGCCGAATGACTTCATCCACCGTAGGCAGCTCAAAAACATCGTGGAGCTCACTGTTTCTCCGCTGCTGGAATGTAGTTAGTCTGACCACTTTCGTAAGTATGCCGTTTTGAAATTGTTGGAATCGCCACGCTGTTACTTCAGTCAAATGACTAAAAGGCTGTGTACCATACAGCAGACCAGGCCTGAGTTCACTCCCATAGATCATGAGCTTGAAACCCAATGATAGATTGGGGGAAGACAGTAAGTGTGTAAGCTGGTAAGACTCCGTGCCTGTCTGTTTCCACTTCCTCGTAAAAAGACCGCTAAAACGGAGGTGGCGGTCCATTTTAATGACCAGATAAGCGTTCTTACAAGTGTATGTAATAGGCAGTGGACTTTTTCCCTTTAGGAAAGAGAAAATTACGCGGTAATTCTTAACCACGTTTACAGAGATATTGAGTTTTGCCAATCTCTCACTGCTCTGTTTACAGGCTATCTCTGCCCGTCTAAGAGCTAACTTGGCGCTCAAGCTGATCGTGTGCACCACGATGTCATTAGCGAAAGCAGCAACTGTTGTGTTTTTGTACCGAGCTGCGACAATTTCAGACGTATACGAGGGTGGTCTGAAAAGTTTCCGACCTAACAAAGCTTTTATTTCGCTAGCTTTTATTTAGTTTATTATCATCTTCATGTTGAGGTCGGAAACTTTTCAGCCACCTGTGTACACGTTGAAAAGTACTGGGGATAACAACACGGCTCCTTGGGGTAATCTACAGGTTCGGATAAGCTATCACCTACCCGCACCCACAGCGATCGGTTTTTCAGGAAGCTAGCCAGAACTGAATAGAGCTACTCGGGGGTATCCTGGTCGCAGACTATTTGACACAGAGTTCCGTGGGGCACCGAGTCTAAGGCCTACGTGCAGTCTAGCGAAATCATAGCCGTGGCTATGTTTCTGTTCAAATTTTGGCTAGCTTCTGACTGTAGCTTCATAAGGGGATGTTCTGTGATCAGATTGGATTGAAATCCAGTCTGTTCTGGTGGAACGATGTCATTTTCCACACAAAACTCTTCGAGATTCAAAAGAATTTTCTCCAGACTTTTCCCCATTTGCGGTAGTAAGCTGATCGGGCGGTAGTTTGCGGGTGATCTCCACTCCTAGCTGGCTTAAGCAATAGAAACAACATCACGTGTTTCCATTTTTCAGGACAATACCGCAATCTTATACAAGAGTTGTACTATCCCTCTTCTCGGCATTTGTTTCAGTGGAACCGTTTGTATCCCGTCGTGCCCTGGTACTTGGTTTCCCTGACACCGGAGAAGAATCGCCTTGAGCTGCTTCGGAGATACAAACATGGGGTTCTTTTTCTAGCAGAGGAGGCGGTTGGTAATCGCCCGTCTTACCTGAATGGAAAAAGCTTCGAATCTCGGCCTTGTTGGTAGGTCAGAGGCTTGGCTATGCCCGCCCCCACTAGTGAGCTCCCGTCACGTGAACCAGTCCCCCCTCTCTAACTGACGCCTAAGGTTTTTACTATTACAATATGGAAACGTATGCGAGTTTTCTGGCACGAGAAGAGGGGAACTTCTATTTATTCGTGGTGAAGAAGTTGCTATAACAATATCTACCCAGTCCTGATTGGTTTCAGTAATTATGTGTACATCTAAGTGTTAATTTGGATCCTCTTCAGCGTAGTGAGCAATGTTAATCCGTTCCCCAGGGTCTGCCTTTTTACTTTTGATCGTGAATCATATTTCAGATATTTTACATGGAGGTCAAATAATACTACCAACATGAAAATGTTATTAAATTAATTAATAAATAAAACGAAAAAAAAATGCTCTATCATATTCAGTAGTGTCAAATTGAAGATCTGGACTTATTGTTATGCTAAGTGTGTTTGACATTTGACCTGAATATGTTTTTATAATTTCTACCAATATTTAAATAAGAACAATATTTGTATCCATAATATTAGCATTTTGTCTTTTTTGCAGTAAATCGTATGGAACATAGAAGGTCATCTGTAACCTTAGTGCCAGGTAAGGGCAGTAAAGTTCATGGCTGCATGAATGTTGGACCAGGCAAATGGCATGGTCTTCAACATGGGAAGTTAACAACATGAACACATGTTGTTACAAGCGAGGGCCATTTAATGCTTTAAGGAAGGTGACAATTTATGCTATTTACATAGGTTTGGAATAGCCATTTTGGAAATTAGTTGTAACATTTTTACTTTCCTTGGTTTTTTTTCTCTTTTATTAATGTGCAAAAAGACATTTGATGAGAAAAGGGGAAATATGACTGTATTACGATTCTCTAGAAATAAGGAGTAAAGATTTATTTATTGAAATATATACCTATCAGTTTATCAAAACTTCATTAAGTATGTGTTAGTTTCAAATGCCATCTCCGGAGAACAGCTCAACAGTTAATACTATTTCCATGTAAAACCGTAAGACAGCGACACAGTACACAGGGGTACTTCTATCGGCTCAGGTAGTTGCACATCTTGCCGCTAGGTCGCAAAACCCATCTGAACGAGTAGTTTTGAATAATGCCATAAAATGCAAGCGAATTGCCTGTGACTTTTTAACTTCAAAAAGAAATTTTATATTTGCAAATCTCACCTCCTTCAAATGCATCTGCGTATGCAGCACGAGGAGAAAATTGTAAATCTTGTCCTTTGAATTTTGTTCATCTGTTTGTAAAAATGTATAAAATAAAAGGGGTTTTGAAATAAGAGAAGACCGTATCACAGGGAGATTTTATCAAGAACCGGCACATCAAATTTGTCGACTCATTACGGCACTGCCATAATCCACTCTTCTGTGACCTTCAACCCCCACCTCTACCCGTCAGATGGAAGCACTGCTGGTCGGCAGAATCATGGAAGCCTTCTCGACCCCAAGCCCCCAGATGGGGAACCAGTATATCTCCCGGCCGACTCCACCCTAGCAAGATGGCAGCTATACACCCCCGTAGGCTCGGGGGGGGGGGGGAAGTCGATACCGTGGCCGACTCAGTCAGCCCCCATCCGGGAGCCACTCACACCAGGTCTATTAGAACCCGAGGCTCAACCCTCGGGGGACCACCGGCACGATATTACCTACACCTCTCCTGAGGCCCTTCACACTCCTCATCCTCTACAAACATCATTCAAAATGGGACTCCCCCTAGTGAAAGGCACCTCTCATTACAAATAAATTTCTGATTTTTATTTTTCCCTTATAATTATTTTTCCAAGTTAAATGGCAACACTGCTGGTCTGTAGATGCGGTGCAACAAATCCACCTTCTTGCCACCGGACCTCCTGATGGGGACTAATCCACCTACCTCATCCCAGCCTACTGAAGTTCACTCGATCTCCAGCCGACTCCACCTTAGCAAGATGGCAACTCTACCCCCCCCCCCCCCATAGGTACAGCCAAATCAACCTGCCCCCTGCCAGAGGCACTCACATCAGCCTTGACCTGGTCGACTCGGATCCATGGCCTAGACTATAGGCACAACCCTCCGTGGACTCTCACCACCACCCCAAAATTACCCACTCCTCACCCCTCATCCTTCAAATGGGACCCTTCTAGTGAAAGGCACCTCTCAATACAAATAAATCTCTCCTTTTTATTTTCCAAGTTTGAGAGCTAAGAAAAAACCAAAAAAAAAAACATGGCGAGAAGTGGTATATGGTGTTTTTAAACATACATACCGCATTGCTATACGATTCAAAATAAGCAAATGTCAAAAACAAAGACAAAATATTCATTTTAAATTATCAAGGTTCAACTCACACACCAGCAAATATTCTTAAGATAGCTATTTAAAATTACCTCACCGTGGCAAAATTTCCTTTAAGACGCTACTATTTCTTTTGTGATAAATACAATTCTGGAGGCGGTTGAGCGATTGTAGTTTGAATCAAACAATTATAGGAGCCTGCCTTAATATCAAAAGGTCAGCTAGTCAGTAAAGTAAAACCCAAATAAGCAACTGCTGCTTAGAGATAATATATCCCGGGAACCAAGCCCAAACTTTAAAGTGGGCTGGGGATAGCTTCTCTCTAAATAGATTTCCTTAAAACCTCTGCTTGCCCAAAGTCTCAAGTCCTGGCTTTCAATACACCAGGAAAAACCCCTTCAGCCTCCCCCCCTTCTCAGTACCCTGCCTTGAGAATACTGAAGACTGACTCACTAAAATCAATCATTGAAACTGCAGTATATTATTATATAAACATATAGTATATTATTACATACCATCAATAGCTTAGTTAGCACTTATATTTCTAATTTCTTTTTCATATAAAATCCATTTATTTCTTAGACTAGTAAATCATTCCATTACACAGTGGCATAACTATATCATCTGGGGCCCGTGGCGAATTCCTTTAATGGGGGCCCTATCATTAAGCTTTATTATACTTACAAGTAGTTTAGTTACCCACAACCAATAATTTGTATTATGGTATATATATTTTAATATTTTTATAAATAGGTACAATATTAAAACAATATTTCTGAGCTCGCGGCCACTTGGGCCGGGGCCCTCTTGGGTCGGGGGCCCGGGGCATTTTGCCAGCCCTGCCACCCTGTAGTTACGCCTCTGCCATTACATACAATTTTGGCTTATTATTCACTGTCCAGGTAGTCCCTCCAGGCACAAAAACAATAATAAATTAACATTTTTATATTAATTGATGCATGAAGGCTACATCAATTTGCCGTGTGAACAAAGCCCTATTTGGCTTGAAGCTTTAAATTAATTAATTGAACTTAGCTTCACTATATTATAACTTTTTTTTCATTTCTGGTATTATTAACTCAAGGAGATAAGGGATATTTATAAAATAACAATAATAATTTATTATATTAGCGTCAATTATAAATCATTTCATGGTTTGGGTACTGTTCTATAATTTTGACTATTTAAATGTTTCATACAAATTTGTCTTTACATTTCAACTAATAGGGTCATCGATGTCCAAAGTACAATTATTTGATTGAATAATTACATACAAAATCACAAATAAAAACGGTTCTGAGACATGCAATTTTTGAGGGTGAGGTGAGCATGAGATATTATCAGGCGAATACAGATCACTTTCTTTCTTCCCAGACATGAGTGAACTTCATTGGTTTTCTTCTTTAACAATAAAGTCTACGATCATAAACTCAATAACTTCACTTTTTATTTTGTCTTTCTTATCTGACCATTTCATTTTCTTCATAATCATTTTGATTATCTAATTAATATAATAACGTTTCTTCAACTATCTACTTTCAATCTCTTATTAATTTTAAATAAGAGATTGAAAATAGATGAATGAAGATAGTCTGTCTTACCGACACAAGGTACACAACTTTACATGGCACAGTTGGAAGAGCGGACGAGGGTTAGGTGATAGGCATGAAGCCCTGATAATAAAGAACAGCTCTCGCGGACAGTTGCCACCTTGCTGCCCTCATCTCTATCAGCTGTAGTAGCGTCCTCCGTATAAGAGCAGAGGTTTCCTGTTGGAGGAATGCATCTCGCACTGTTGCCATCAGCTGCTCCATCTGCTTCGGGCAGTCCCCCTCCATGTCCCGGCCAGTGGTAGTAACAACAAAGAACAGAGACTCCACCTGTACACCAAACATATGGGGGCCAGTCAATAAATAAAACCTTCACTATATAAATTATTTGTGGAAGCCAACATGGTTTCATCCAATTGAAGTAACCAATGGATTTTTAATAATTACTAACCAAGGAAGAAAAATAGTGGCAGGGCTGGGATTTGAGGCTCATCCTATTCTTCATCCTGACACTCTCTCTGATTGAGCTTCCTCACAACAAACCACAGCACTGTTACCATCCAATCTCTTTGAGTGCTCTTGTATAAACACTGAAGGCTGTTATTTGTGATGGGAAAGCTCAGTAGGAAGAGCGCCTGGCCAAAGATCAGAACTTCTTTACTTTGAATCCCAGCCTTTTTTCTGGGACCAATAATTCTAACTTTAGTCATAGCTTTATTAAAAATATATATATTTTAAAGGAATAGGACTGCTTTTGGTTAGTTATTGGCGGGAAGTGGAAAGATATTTTTGGAAGGAGAGTTGATGTTCATTTTTGACAATTATGGATATAACATTTGACAGGAGGTTTCTGCTTTAACAATTTCTACATACAAAACCAACTTTTATTTGAGATAGCTGTATGTACCTCTTTCCTGCTGGCGAACATGGGCTGACGGAGGAAATCAGTGCAAACTTCAATGAGGATGCCCAGTAGTGTGAGGGCAGGAGAGCTTCCCTCGACTTCAAGGTCCCCACGGTGAGGTTTCATCTACAGCCGATGGTATATAATTAATTTTGAATGTAATTTGGAACCGGATATTTCATTTAAACCTATTCTATAAAATAACCAGCTTCGAACAAAAACCATAATGAATAAAATAGTTACCTCACAGTAAAGAGCATGGAGGTAAGACATGAACGCGAAGTAGAATGAGTCACCAGCAGTACCTCCTTTGCACCTCTTCTCGACGGTGAACTGCAAGATGTTGAGCAAGCTCTCCAGAAATGTCCTCTGCTTTTCCCTCTGAACCAGAAATGCAACTGTAAATCAACTTAGACAACGTAGGCTATCCTTCCTTGGCTGTCAATATTTACACTCATATATTTAAGAACAATGATAAATTCTTAAATACTTATTATTAATTCAAAATAGGGTAACTTTATTACAATCTTAATCTAGTAATGAAGCATTTTTGTGTTGTTTTTAAAGTACATACACAGCATATAGCTAATGACCCGACAGTTTCAAAGGACCCTGGGAAAAACTGGAATGAGGTAATAATCAGACAAAGGAATGCCTTTGTAGAGAAGTAAGCAAGAGGGAATAGACATTCTTTAATTCATCATGTAGAACCGATTAGGAAAAATCATATGTTGAAGCATACCAAGTCCAACGACCAGAATAGTCATTATACTTCTTTTATAAGAATCAGGAACCACAACTATAAGATTGTCAATTAAACTGCTTTTAATAGATTCAAATTAACGATAACTGTTTTAGTTAGCAAATCAATTATGTAGTTTTAATAATATTCATTTTCATTGCACATATAATGGAGTAAAAAAAAAAAAAATGAATAATAATATATAATTCCTAAATTAAAACAAAATTTTTTGAATTGTTTGTAGTTAATTGGTAAACATATAACCTTACTATAAAAAAAGTACAGATTTTATGACAATAAACCTACTATTAATATTAAACTACTGGTAAAGTTAGCAAATCGATTGGGTTTAAAATAAAAGACATTGGCAAAGTGTAGTCAGTGCTCACACAGGCTCTTGATTTTTTCGGGAAATAAGTCATTTTGGGCAAAAGGCTGAGGCTGATTCTACACAGCTTAGCGGCCATATGGATGCAAAGAAATAACTAAGACATATCAAATCTGAGTCGGCATTCTTAGTATCAGCACAAAGTAATCAGTCTGAATAAAGCTTTTGCTCTTAGTAAATATTTACTACAACTCCAAATATATATTTAGTAGACCATTTAGCTCATACCTCAATGATGAAGAATGACAGCCACGCCAGCGACTCTGCCCAGGACCTGTTCTCCTGCGCCTTTGAGGATATCAGCTTAGCCATTTCCAGCAGGGCAGAAGAGGGCATCTGCTCGGGGCCTGACAAAACCAATCCTTGTATTCTCTTCAACTTACTTTGAATCATATTACTAATTACTAGTTACGGTTTGTAATCTCATTGTAATACGATTATTAGTCAAAGAAAAAATTTGGGCTAGCTTAGATGGGAGAGCACCTGGTCAGAAATCATGAGCACCTAGGTTCAAATCCCAATTTGGTCAATATCTCTTTTCTTTGGCCAATAATTGCTTTAAAAAATAGTTTTTGATACTTAAGCAATATTTTGAGAGTTGTTAAAGTGGAATATACTTAGTTCTATAATAAATGCTCTGGTAATCAACTTACTATTGTAGACACTCTCCACAAGTGACGCCTTTTTACCAAAGATGGAAAGATCTATTGGCTTTGGGACAGCTGATGTAGTAGATTTGGACCTTTGCAGCTGGTTCGGCTTCTGCTGGGCTGCTGGGATTTCTTGTGTCGCTTTGCTGTTAGAGTGATTGCTGTTTTTATTCTGCAACAGAGCATTCAACCTTACTGTAATCTATAATTTGTTTATGATGGTTCTTATATTCATAATTACATTTATATGCATACAGTCTTATAATTGAACTATTTTTCTATAGATTTATTCAATAGAATAAGGTTTAATAGCATTTTTGTGTCATTTTCAATGTACAGAGAACATAAGGGTTCTATTTCAAATCACCCTGGGTAATCCCAAGTCCGGTAAAATATTAGATAAAGAGGGAGAGAGAGGGGGAAGCAAGACCAGTTTAGATGTTCCCACAATATTATGTTCAAGTAGTTGGGCCTATTTTTCTTTATTGTATTGTACTTGTTTTTATAACAAATAAACTTTCCATAGGTATTCAGAAACATAATGGAGAAGCCGGATGGAGAATAGGCTTTCTTGGATTCATGATGCTGGCTGGCTCAAAGGAGAACAGACTTCTTTGGGAGGGTATGGCTTGGTGGGACACTTTAAAGTATCACATATTGTAAGTATTTCATATACAGATAAATCATTTATAAGAACCAGAAACCAAAACTAGAGGATTATCAGCTTTGTTAGTTAAACTGCTTTAATAGATTCAAATTACCGATAACCGTTATAGTTAGCAAATCAATTATGTAGTTTTAATAATATTCATTTTCATTGCACATGTAATAGAGTAAAAAAAAAATGAATAATAATATATAATTCCTAAATTAAAACAAAATGCTTTGAATTGTTTGTAGTTAATTTGTAAAAATATAACCTTACTATAAAAAAAGTGTAGATTTTATGACTATAAACCTTTTATTATCTAAATGAATTATTAAAATATTATTGGAGTGTATGTATGCCATGTGGTATAAATAGAATGATGAGGATACCTGGTGGAATTGGTGATGTGTGGTCTTGGATAGACCAAGAGGGAAACCAACTGTCCTGTGGTGGCGTTGTGCTTTGTTCTCATTGCTCACAGCCCCCAGCACGTTACCAGTCGACCTGTGCAAGCAGGGCTATAGCAAACCATTAAACTATCATACCTCATCTTCTTTACATTAATTCATTGGGATAATTACAATAATTAAATATTTATTAAGTTTTATGTTCTAAAGTAAATAGTTAATGTGTAGTAAATAAATTTTTATTAGTATCTAATAATTCGGAACAGTACAATCTGATGATATATTTTAATCATAAATATCGTAAATTTAGAATAAATAAGTCGAAAAAGAGAAAATATTGGCTGGTAGGCTGAGTTGCCTCATCTTTATGAATAATTCTCTAAGTAAAGCCAAGACTAAATAATGGGAGTAAAAGGAATGTGGGAATGGAAATCAAAAATCAAAATCAGAAAAGAAAACAGACATGGTCTCATCAAATATACACATTTTCAAACAATTTTAAAGTTATTTAAGAGCAAAATATTTAGTGTATGAGCTGGCTACCATATTTTTTTCCAATGGCCACCCTTGACTGAGCCCCAATTCAGAAGAAATGAACCACAACATAAAAGATTTTACATTATTGTTGGATTCAAATTATTAGTTGATTAAATATTTAGATTTGGTTATAATTACATATGAGAACCTGAAAACCTTGTGTAACAAGTAAATTTATTTATTCGGATAAAACGTTTATAACTATAACAATGATGAAGAATGACATTGTCAAACTTTCAATACTAAAGATTACAGCGATCACATTTCTAAAGGCTGTTGGAATCATGATTGCAAGACTGTCTTCTACTTTTGCTTTTAGTTAGCATTTTTGAATAAATGAGTTATCTAAATAAAACACAAAAGCCAAGGATTAAGTACAAACACAAGTTTTTTGTTTTATATATATTATGTTGATGAACCGGCAGATTTTAGTTCCTTATATCTTATGCTTACATGAAAATTTTGTCTGAAGATTTAAAACCAATATTTCAATAAAGTAAATCTTGGTAATGCAATTCATAATAGACAAGGTTAAAGCCATGTGGTTTATTCATATTTGTATATCAATCACTAGGCTTATTAGTTTCATTGATATTTTTTAAATCAGAAACTGTCGTTTTCACCTAGGTTTCAGTCTGGCCAAGCGATTGTGAAAATTGACCTATGAATGAATTTGATTACCTGATGACTTGAAAAATTCTTTCGACACAATAAAATCAGAATTAGGCATTATTATTTAATTAATTAGTTGGTAATAAAAAAGAACTTTTTGTATTTTAAAGAGCTCTTCGCGCTGATTAATAATGTATAATTTTTGTAGTTGAGTTTAAAAATTTGCAGTATTTTTCTCTGAGTTCTCTGAGTGATATAATAAAGGCACTGTATGAGTTTTTAAACCTAATAATTAGTTTACATGTCGACATTGTTGAAATGTGTTGATATAATAATATTTTAGTGTTAATTACTCCTGACTACATAATTTCCCCTGGTTTGTGTGGCATGCTCTAGGGATCATTAATTATTAGATGCATTGTGATAATTCGCTAGTTCCTTCCTTAAAAGTGTTCGGAGAACACACATTACTAGAGGAACGTTAATTTGAAATATAATGATGAATGGGTTGTTATTCTGTAATTAATCTTGACAACAAAACAATTCTGACAGATACGTTCAACAAAGAAAATTTGAGTAGGATGCCGATTTAAATATTTTAACTTCTCAATAGTGGATTATAATTAAAATAAATCACAATAATCACATCAATTACATATTTATTTATTTATCGATAGAACATATGTAAAACAGCTATACACATGGTGGTGAATTAGTATTTGTAAATAATCAATCAATTGTATGAGATGTAAATACTGCTTTTGAGCATGAAGAAATTTAGTTATAACTTTAATTACACTAAGTCATTGAAATTGTTTTCCCAACTTATACCTATTCTGTGTTTCACTAAGATGATGAAGGATGATTTGTTAGTTTTATTTATCAGTTAATTACTAGGTAATGAAAAAAAATTTTCATCCTAGTATATTGTGTGAGGTATCAAATGAAAGATTTATACATGCTGTCTATGAATATATATAAATTTGGGATCTATAAATACAAAACATCTTAAATTTAGATTAATGATAATTTTAAATGCTTATATAAAACAGCTTTGGCCACGGTTCAAAATTTTAATGTGGGGAGTGCCTATCAATGGGGCGTGTTAGAGGATCTGCTATTGAATTTATATGTTAATAAAGTCAATTCAATAAAACTTAGGAAACCAATCAAGAAGGAGTAATTAGCAAGATCATCAAAACCTTAAATTGTGAAATATTGTACACTTAACTTTTTTCCTGAATATTTAAATAAATTTAAATATTAATTAACTTCATTATTACATACTCAAAATGTACTGATGCCTTTTCAGAGATATTAGGACTAAACTAAATGACTTGTATTACATTCAACAGGTTTTATATTGTTAAAATTACGATGAGGTACATATCATACATATGGACGATATTATTTCTACTAAAGAATTATTCAGCAAATAAATATGCAATCATTGAAAAATATGTTACTATTATCATAATTATTTTACCAAAATGGGCAATATAATAATCGCCAAATCATGTTAGGAATATTTACTTGCTTGACTGAAGTGGCAGACTGGAGCCGAGAGGAGCAAACTCCTTAGCGTGCACATTGAGCAGTTTAGATGCCTTCAAGGCATCAGGGTCTCGCTGACCTGCAATAATAATAATAAATCCATAAATACAATCTATCATATGATTTCTGTATCTATGCTACACTGGTCATAAAAAAAAAAAAATTGTTAGTATTCTGAACTGTACAATACTTCTATACTTCAGATATATATAGCTCTGCCAATTAATCAGTCTGAGCTGAATTGCAGATGCATCCTGTACATATGCAGGGATAGATCTCTTCAGACTTGTGATTCACATTTTAATTCTGGATGGATTTTTCCAACTTCCCAGACAGACGTTCACATTCCCCAGGCCCAGCCACATGTTTGGACACACACAATGCCCTATTCTTGCCTTGGCAAGGCCAATCTTTAACTCCCCTCACATATTGTCACTTTACAATCTGCCCCAATTTAATAGTATCAAGACTATAACACAAATTTCTAAAACGAGTAGCTACTAAACAGCATTTTAAATCGGAGGAAATTCAATACAATGAGATTTCAAAACAGACTAAATCAAACGATAAGAATAAAATAAAACTCTATAAGTTACATATGCACTATTGATTATCCGCTACTAGTTATGGTAATACCTTTTAAAGCATCTAATTGACAAGACTCCATTTGGATCTTGATCACTTGTGAAACAGTCCAATGCATAACGAGTGATTCAAAAGACACAGCGTCGGCTGCACTCCGGATATTATCATGGTATCGATTTAATACAATCTCGTTTTCTGAGTTTCGTCGATTTTTTTTTTTTTTTCATGATCAGAAACTACCATGTTTTCACCTGTGTGTCAGTATGTCATAAAGTCATTAAAAATATTATTAAAATCGTGTTCATAACTTTAACTCAACCCGTGATTTTTTTTTTAGGTATGATACTGAAGCGTGCGTAATTGAGAGGGTGGGGCGAATTATGTATTATTACATTTTTGTCAATTCCTATAAATTTTAACTTCTGAGTCAGTTTTAATTACCCCATTTAATTACCTCTACTACATACCCCTGGATTTTCCCGACACCTAACCTTGCGCTGTTCCAATTACAAAACTATAAACTATAAGTGCTTTTCATTATATTATTCGGTTTTGTCCATGATTTTCAGACATTACAATATTTTACATGTTAGTTCTATACGATGCACCCCATGATGGAAAAAATATAAGTCCTCTGTCCAATGAGAAATAATAGTTCTTCATTTATTATGCATAGAAATTTATTTTGTATTTTCTGAAGTTTAAGGTATTTTCTTACTACTAAAGGATATATTTCAAGACGACGATGATTAAGTAAATTTTATAAGTTAAAGATTTAATAAAATATTACATTATATTATACCAATTTTAGAAGTTTTGAAAAGGTATAGAAACTGTAATGTGATAACAGCGTTGCCTTTTGATTTAATAGAATTTATGTATAAAGAATATGCCTTAAAATTAAGTACTTATCATTCCGGGAACGCTATTTCCTAAAGTTAGTGTAAACATTGAATAAATGCGGCTAGGTAACCGATTTCTCTTGTGGCAGCCCAGCAGACATTGTGGTATTAGTAGGCTTTGCTTTGTTTATGTTTACATGGAAGGATATTCCTATCAAATAAGAAGAATTAATTAGCTGGGCACTTGATACTGAATTAATTTAACCATTATGGCACACGATGTTAAAACTCTGATTACTTTTAGAGTCATTATGGGTCTTAGTTAATATCTATCACTAGGTAATAACTATCAACGCAGCCAAGCACTAATAAGTTGTCACAGAACACACTAACTCTAGACCCTCTTCCTCAACCTCGTCCAGTATTTGATTATCTTCAATTTATTTTTAAATTGTTATTCCAGATAGTTCGGATTCTAATAACATCCCTCCCATCTTTCTGAGGAAAAAACCTCAAACGGGGTTTCCCCACAAGCACGTGAAGCGGGCTTTTGAGGTTACCTGTTGTGCGCGTATTCCGATGCAATGGGATTGTTTGTTGTACCGGTCAGCGTACCTTACGTTATTCTGTTTTTCTCCTTTATTCAAAACAAAACCACAAAAACAAATACAAAAGAAATGAAAATTTCAACAAAACAACCTTTAAACTTAATAACTACTGTGTACATTTTTCTTACTAGCTATAATTTTATTTTATTTTTTTAAAAATATATAACTAGTAAAACCTAACCTATTTACCTTATCTACTATTGACAATATGCTTATACCTCAAGGTTTTTTGTCGAAATTTTCCTTTCTTTTGTATTTGTTTTTGTGGGTTTGTGGTTTTGTTTTGAATAAAGGAGAAAAACATGGATTCTAATAATCAAACAAAATACGGACAATGAATATATGTATAATATATATGTGTATGTATATGTAAAGCATACTCACTTGGAGGACGGTAAATCTCCTGAGTAGGGAACTTGCTCCGCTGAGGGTTGTGGTTCTGCTGTTGGTATCGTTTGTTGGCAAGTCCTCTCTGGCCCCCGTTCTGATCACGAAAGAGTGTAAATGGTAACAACAATATGAAATAGTAAAGATGGTACTATAACTACATATGATGGTATTTACATATTATATGTTGCATAGTACATATTAAATTATTTACATTCTCATTATTCCGGACTATAATATAAGCCAATAATCGAGCCGGGTTTTCCCCTTGGAGAACCCTCCCTCATCAGTAATACTAGGTTTCAGGTCACATATAGATTAATAACCGACTTTTATCAAAACCCATTTGAGATTCGTCCAAAAGATAAATATAATATCAGGTTAAGATTCTGAGACCTGATACTTCTTTCACTACCTGCATTATGCAGGATCAACGTCAGTTCAACAATATCCAGAAGACTAACTCCTTCTGAATCGGTAATACTGAAAACAAATAATTAGCCCTGTGCTGGTGACGTTTGAGTGGATAGGATCAATGTGCCTTAATGATGGATGTTGGGGAAATCAAGAGTTGGCAGGGGTATTTTTTTTCTGAAGTAGGTTAGTCTTGAACATGATCATAAAGAATACCTACACGATACTTACAAAAATATATTACTTACACCAATTATTCTTCAACCTTTCCCTTTCCGAGGTCATAATCAGGAAATAAACAGTAAAATATAAAAATTAGCGATTATCCAACAATATTTATTACCGATAAAAAAGTATACCTACAGAAAACTGTGGCGGTTCTAGATGGGAGAGGTGGTGGTCGATATACCGCTCCAATCGCAAGTTTTTGCAACCCGCACCAGTGATGGGCGAGGGGCCCACGTTTAGTGGTTATTAGATCCAAGTACTCACCATAACACACATATATGCCATAACCTCACCAACTAATATGTATAACGAAGTGTAATTGCTGTTAAATGTAAGAGGCTTACCTGGTTGTAATGGTTTCTCGCTCCCTTGGATACCGGGAACTCCATCTGGGTGTAGCTACGCCTCAGCTCCCGACCTTCCATCCTTCACAACAGTACATAAACATCATGAATATATACAGCAATGGCGGCGATTTGGGGCTATTTAAATATACCAACTCTATTCAAGTTTTTAGGCTGTTAATAGCTTTTTTTTAAACCCAGTTCTTTGTCTGCTTGTCACCTCTGGTAATTGTGAATCCGCTGTTCAATCTAGAGACAGGAATTTTTACAATGGGGTTTCGCCCAATCCCATGAAAAAATATTACCAAATTTCTTAAACATATTAAAAATCTCAATGTCCTGATTAATAATATATGATATTTCGTGGGGCTTGAAAGGAATATAATTTCAAAAAAAAAACTGTGTTCAAAGGAATGGGATTAGTGGTCCTTAGAGGTCACCGTTACACCGATCATCAGTATGTGCGGGGAGCAGCAACCAACGTGATCGTCGATCTAGAAAGCTGTGGCCACTTCTACCTTGAATTCGTCTCTGTATTCTTTATACGTTTTAATTAATAATGAACTGGGAATGAATTGAATGTTGATATGGTTTACTGAGTCATCTTCTCAGCAAACTTTCATTTTGCTCTTTGCTGAGAAGGAGGTTATTGAAGACATAATGGAATGAAAAACTGTAATTAGGAATGCAGAAATGAATGCAAATCGAGTTTTAATATTCACTGCAGTCTTCAAATATGCAAATCACTCCGAGATACTTCAAAAGGCACTGTGAGTTTAAACACCTACCAATGTGTCCGTCATAGAAATTGAAAATTGCAATACTGAAGATTTCGAAAAGATTCTGTTATTTTGAAGGAGTACAAACCCTGTGGATTTGGGAGGCCTCTGAGCTGTTTGTAAATATTGTATGAATGAGCGAGTGAATGATGAATTGTAAATATGGTATGAATGAGAACATTTATCTCAATTACTTATTGCCCAATGAGGCAGATTGTAATTTTATCATAATAAAGAAGTTATTTATAAATATATATGAAGGAGTCAAATTTAAATCGACGGTCAGCAATTATTGGTTAAAATGAGTGAGTCGTACCTCTGGATCTCGGGCTATGAACCTTTCTATCTTGCCGGTCTCACAACCGTGTTATCGTCCGATGTCTATATCAATTAATGTACTTTCTCCCTCGCTAGAGCGCGCTTATTACAATGCAGTTTTCTGAGACATCATACTTGACTTGTATTTTATTTTATAAAAAGAGATGAAATGGCACCTTGTAGTGTTACGTGGCAATAGCTATTTGCTGCCCACCAGGTGAAGGAGTGGCAGTTAGACACTCTCTCAATCCCACACTACTGCCCAGCCACTGCCTACGTCAAGATCAAGGTGACTTCTGAGCAGAACCGCACTTCCGATCAAACGGGTATGCGCCAATTTGTTTTTAAACTGGGGGGGGGTGATAAAAGTATTGCATAATATATAAGTCAATTATAATTAAGCTTGTTTAATAGGTGAACCGAGAACTAAAGGCCATTTTCCAAAGTAGACAAGATGTTTTTACACCCAATAAAAATTGTTTTAGCCAATTATAAACTAACTTTTTCCTGCTACTTTAAAGCTTGATGTGCTTTATATTGCGATACTCACCCTTTTAGTCCAGATGGACCGAGAAATGACTTTAATATACAAAGCCACTTATATACATTATGAATTTAAATGTATACATGCATTACGTTATCTATTCATAAAAACAATTGTGCTTCTGAAGAAATTTAAAAAAAAAAACATAATTTGCAGGTGCACTTGTGTAAACATGCATAGGTGGATCCTTGACATACCAAACGACTTATACACCAGAATAAACCTTGAAAAAGGCGTGACGATCGACTAATACAAAAAATCGATTTAAATTTATTCCTAGAAGGGAAGGGGGCTCTACGTTCAAACATGTGCGGGGTGATCGGTTTTGTCTGTATGTTCTACCGTAGCATCCGATTAAATGAGTCAGTTGATCCGGAATTTTAATAATATACTCCTCATCAGCTTGAAATATGCCGGTTAGTTTTCGGTTAAAGTATGGAAAAAAAATAATCTTAATTTTAGCTAACTTTAAAGATTTCTCAGCTGCCTGAGTCACGTTAGCCTGAGGTATTTCGTAACAGTAACGACAGATTAAGTTATTTTGGAACAGTAAAATAGGCACCAAGCAGTTTTTGTTATTCTGGAACTGTAACATTGTAGCACTAGTAGAGTTAAGTTGTTTTGGAACAGTAACATTGGTACTAGATAGTGAGAGTGGTCAATGGAATCTGTGACCGCCAACTTTGGCTTGCTTAACCTCAGCGTTCTAAATATAATCCTTTAAATATAGCCATCCAAGCGAACCGATCAACAAAAGAACTAACAACACCAGCCAGGCAAATGTGGGCATATTTTTTACTATTTAATAGTTTTCTAGTTGATCAAAGGATGAATTCCCTCCGTTTCTTAATTAGTTTTATCAATTACACACTAAAGTGTTCTTTTTTTAATTGTAGCAAATTAATTACATAAAATTGAAGGAACAATACCACGTTAGTTCTTTAAAACTACATCAAATTAAATTAATTGATTTTTTTTTTATCAGAAACGCTTTATTTGTTTAATTGTTTTTGTCACTGAAAATTTCAATTTCCTCAAATAAAATAGATTTTCAACGTGATTGAATCGCGTTGATTAAAGAGCCTCACCTCAGCCTGAAACGAGCTCGAAATCATGACAAATGTAATTTCTTCTCCATACTTCCATTTATTCAATTTTAACCAATAAGTCAAGAGTAATGTGCATTTAAAATTTCAGATTGATTGAATAACATGGAAAAGACTATCGTAGAACACACATTCAGGCAAGATACGACGAGTAGAGCAAATCTTTTTTTTTTTGTTTCTTTTCAAAACTCCTTTTATTTTATACATTTTTACAAACAGATGAACAGGATTTTAGAATTGTCTCCTCATGCTGCATACGCAGATGCATTTGAAGGAGGTAAGATTTAGAAATACAAATTTCTTTTTGAAGTTAAAAAGTCAATAAACAATTAGAGCAGATCCCTTCGGGTAAGGCAATAAGTAAGGATAGTAAGGACCATGTGGATGGGTTAGAGTACTGTGGCAGGTTGGAGTAATTGGGATGACTCAGTCATTAACGAACGCCTACATGTGTGATTCTGCCTCCTTTAAAAGATTAGATCAGGGAACGGCCAAATGTTGGTTCGCTACATTTTCTAATAGTGATTGAAGAGATAACCGAAAGCTTCTTTAGAGCGAATTCTACTGAATTTAGTGAAAGGAGGGGCTTTACTTTCATTTAAGAACGGAGCAATTATTAGCCAACACAGCGGCTGTCTTATCAATACAACTTAGCTGACATTTTAACTGAATATCAAACAACAGCGTTAAAACGTTGCATATGTTTTAATGGTTTTTACAAAGATACAATTACGGCCACTATATGAAAATTGCAAATCGATCCCGTTCCTATTATCCCCCCTCTCCTCTCTTAATTTTAAGCTGTCTAGATCAGGTGTACTAATAACCTATTTAAGTAATCACGATCACAACGTTCCTATCCGGTTTTAATAGGCTTCTATGTCGATATTTTAGCTATTTACAGTTGTTTTTTTTTATAAAAAGGCAGGTTTCAGTTAAACAGTATAACTAACAAAATAATGAATTATTTTTTACCAGAAATACTGATTAGATTTATCACAATAATTAAATAAGTTTTTTTAAAAACCAATACTTACAAACTTACTTTTTGATACTGAAATCTTACTTAGATATCTGGGGTTTTTTTCAGTAAGTGAAAATTCAGCGACCTCTACATTAAGGCTGCCTAACCAAGTGTCCCTAAAGGCTCAATACTTGATCCATTACTTTACATTATCTTTAACTTTGACATGCCCACAACTCCTGATACAATTACGTCAACTTACGCAGGCGATACAGGAATACGCGCAGCGCACAACGGCCCAACTCGACCTTCTAAGGCAAATTATTCGGCTCTACTTAACTCGTGGTGTACGAACTAGAAAATTAAAATTAATACTGTTAAATCCTTATACAAGATGTTCATCCTTCGACGTAGTCCTTGCGCAAGTTTAGACAACCAACCACTGACACAAACTGGCGCGGTTAAATCCTTAGGGCTTACATTGGAATAAAAACTGACTTGGAAACCGTATACCAAAATGAAACAATTAACACTTACTC
Organism: Acanthosoma haemorrhoidale; assembly: GCA_930367205.1. Taxonomy (NCBI): domain Eukaryota; kingdom Metazoa; phylum Arthropoda; class Insecta; order Hemiptera; family Acanthosomatidae; genus Acanthosoma; species Acanthosoma haemorrhoidale. The sequence goes on along the minus strand of OV884014.1, from coordinate 19,319,081 downwards.
ACAGGCTAAAACTATTGAAGCATCTATTGGACCTACGTTCAAAACGTCCCTCGTCCCAGATACTGACATACAATCTTTTACTGAAACCAATATGGACATATGGAACACGAATTTATGGATGCGCTAAGAAGACTAACATCGGAACCACACAGCTTTTCTAATCAAAAGCTCTAAGAATTATCACAGGTGCCGTTTTACATACCAAATCGAACTCTTCACGCTGACCTCGAAATTACTTACGTTCACAACTGCATTAAAACATTATACACCAACTTTCACGGACACCCAACCCAACTAAATATAGAGACTGCTCACACCTGAGTAACCATTCAACCAAGACCGAGGAGACATTGGAATAAAGATTTTCTAAATTAATAAAACTAAAACATCGTCAAACTTAGCTTCAACGATACAGGGGAGGGGGGAAGTGTCACTAGGTGTCTTCTGCCTTCATTTCAGGCATCCCATCTTTATCAAACTTACAGCACATTCTCTCGTTTTGACGCTAGTTGCAGTTAATTAATAAATTAGCAATTAATTATTAAAGTAAAAAAAAAATCCTGTCCGAATAAACTAAACAAAACACTCATATTTAAAATATTTCTTGTGTATGCTTCATGATTAGAAAGAAAAATATATCTACAAGAGATAAATACAAGAAAAACCCGTTAGTATATTGAATTGTAGAGAACGCAGGCAGAAGAGAGATATAAAATGGCATGGAAGGCGGTCTATAACCTTTTGTGGTCTGGGCCGCCACATTCAACGCTGTCACATCTCTAACGGAAGCATCTGCGATGGCACGGCCACCATTGCATGATACAGTAGGCATGTGTTCTTTATTTCCGTTTATCTCAAGTACTCCAAAATCTTAACTGCATAATGAACAGCAAATGGACATTAATGGAAGTATACGCAGTGCTGGCCAATGTTATACATATTAATCTACTATTATAGCAGCTGATTCAAATACAGTAGACCGTATATAGATGTAATCAGTCATTATTCCATCGTGAAGCTTCTATATTATGAATTGAAATTATTTTATTTATACACCAAAAATTACAAAAGCAGGCAGTATTTACTATTATCGTGATGATTACTGTAATTATCTAATGTCTGTTTCTTCGCGGGTCCAGGCTTGTGGGCATTAAATACTTACTAATTAATCCTTTATTGTGCTAAAATTACAATCTGCCTTATTAGGCAATAAGTAATTAAGATAAATGCTCTCATTCATACCATATTTACAATTCATCATTCACTCGCTCATTCATAAAATATTTACAGACAGCCCAGAGGTCTCCCAAATCCACATGTTTGTCACCTCCCTCGCATACGAAAGAGGAAGCGGAGTCTTGGGAAGTTCCCCACGCCCCTCCGTCAGCCGCGTCACCGGATACGAGCCATTAAGGGCATTAAATAAAATTCGCTTAATTAATAAATAATCCTCTTTATTATCAGAATGTTTACAGGCAATCAATACTTATTACGTATTATCGTTTGGGCGTAATGTGAGGCCCCCAAATGAGTCGCTTGTCCAGTATAGGTCCTAGATAGATGGTCGAAGATGGATGAGCGACGGAGGGTGAAAGTAACATGAGAGGAGCTGTCAGCGCATTTACTTAGAATCTGCATCTGGGGATCCAGACGCAAGAAGGGTCAGTTGTTCCAGCAAAACATGAAATGCGAGGATGGTTGTGTCGTCAGCCAATTCATAGAGGTAGGTTGAAGGATGAGTAGGCATATGAAGTAAATACAGCAGAAACAGGATGGGAGTGAGTAACCCACCCTGAGGGACACCGCCAAGTTTCAGAAATGAGCCGGACGTAGAAGAGGCGTAGGACACGCTGAAATATCTTTAAGTAAGGTATGGCAGGATGATCAGGTAATACGTGGAAGGAAGGCTGTCTTTGAGTTAACAAAGCAAGCCCTGGTGCCATAATCGAGGAAAGGCTATTTTTGCAATCATCGATCAAATGCATTTTTTTTTAATAATGTAATATAAAAATAACGTAAATATAAATACCAATCAAGATTGCATGAGAAACGTCAAGAAATACTCCAGAGCGATGACATTGATGGATAATGGTGTGCGAATAGAAAAATCCAAACTGACCGGTGGGAGGGGATCGAGAGAGTACAAGGAAAGCTGTTAAGAGTTTTAGCAGAAGTTATTCACGGATTTTCCCCGTGGGTGGTAGAACGGAAGTGGGCCTGTACGTCGCAGGAGAGTGGAGAGGTATCCATTTTGTTGTAGATCATTTATTTAAGGAGAATTTCTAGAGGAGAGTAAAATAGATAGTTCTGAGGACCGAGTAATGGTGAAGGTTAGGAGTAAAATATTATTTCTTTAAAAAATGTTTGAGCGCAGTTTGAGTAATAAGATCGAAACCAGGGGCTTTTCGAGTAGGAAGTTTGTGAAAACAGCATACATATAAATTTTTTTTTTAATAGTGTAATATAAAAATAACGTAAATATAAATACCAATCAAGATTATTGGTACTAAAATAAAACAAATAAATTGGAGCTTTTCATTCGTGAATGGCTCACAAATAATTTAAGGTAGCTAACCTACTCCGGTCCTAGGTAAGCCCACTTTATAGCCATAGTGCGGGAATGCTACCAAGTAGTACATGAGAAGTAAGTAAACAGGGACAGGAAATAAAACTAAAGGTTATATCATCCTCAAATAAAATAAAAACTGCACCAAATAAATCGTACATTAATAGTTTAACATCCTTATTATTTTTGTTACTTAATTACATTTGGACCATGCAAAGGTACCATTAAGTTTAGCCTCAAATAGGCGAACGACAAATAACGAACAAGGTTACTAAAGGGTTTTTTATCTGTATATATTGAATACAACATGAAGTTGTATTATCAATAATAATAAGTTGAAGTTAAAATATCAACAAAGCTATATTACATCTTACAAATTTTCTTTGACTTAGTTCAACTAAATTGCGCATTTGCAATTCCCACGGGAGGATAAAAAAAAATCTTCTTCAATATTTCTATTTAATTACAATAATTAAAATAAAAGTGATTTTGAAATTAAAAATTTCGTATCAATCGGTCCATTTTCATTGCCACTATTGTCGAACTCACAGACTGACGGATGGAAGACAAACGCCCGGGACCTGTTTGAAAGTAGACCTCTGGCCTAAAATACTTCTGGTAAAGTGTTTAAGGACACTTTTGAGCACCAAACAATCCCCATTGGGCAGGCGACAGAGTTACGTATTTTTAATGTAACTGTATTTTTCTAATTTATTCATAACACTTAATTTTATTTATAATAAACGTTCACTGTATTTTATTCATATTATCAAGCTTGGCCATAGAGATGGCAGTGGTGATTCAGTATCGTGATCTGCCTGACAGAACTAATAAGAATTGTCATCATTTCACCGGAGATTGTTATAATAATAATGATTCTTTGGACTCAGATTCAGTAGTCACCACCGCCCAGATTCAATTGATTGAAATGCAAAATTCCCGTTGAAATTGTATTGCGTCATCTTTACATAATGCTCTTAAGCACCTTAAATAAAAGGACTTTCTCAATGCACTATTTGGGTATAAAAATGGATAGGCATCTCCATTTCTCTACCCATTTTAGTAATAAAATAGAAAAAGTACGACAAAAGGTCTTACCGGCTATCGCACTTGCTAACTTCACCTAACCTGTCGCTTCATCTTAAATTGATGATATATAAATGTGTCCTCCGGCCAGCTCTGCTGTACGGTGCCCCGCTATTTACCCACTTGACTGACAATACAGCCAAATGTCTCCAACACTTCCAGAATGGAATCATGCGAAAAGTGGTCCGACATACCTCTTTCGAGAGGTTGAAGAACGCCGACCTGCACCCGTTGCTTGGTGTGCCGTCGGTGGGTGAGTTCATCCGCCGGAGACACATTAAGTTTTTGGACTCGTTGCAGCACCTGACAAATCCAGTGTTTAACACTATGACCCCGCCACCCCTCCCGCATCGATGGCAACAGACTGTCGGGGAAAAATTAGGATAAGAATTAGTATGTAAGTTAGTTTTAAGGTTGATCAAAAAGGTGAGCCCCATCACCTTATTAGTCAGTTTAGTCAAGTCACGTATAATGTATATCATTATGCTTGTTTATTCGATTATATAATTTCTATAAAATAACAAAACCTGTATATAATGTAGTGATGCTACAGGTGGAAATACAGAATAATTTGTAAATGGATTCACTTGAGGATCTATAATTGTATATAATTGTCTGTAAGTTTAAAGGGGCTATGGAAAAAAAAAAAAAAAAAAAAAAGAATTGAGCCCCATCACCTTGTAATGTATTTATGTATTTTCCTTTTAACTTCAATCTTATATATGTAACCCAACCTTCTTCAAATGCATCTGTGCATAGCAGAATGAGGAGAAAATTGTCGATTATTTTGTTCATTTTGTTCATATTTTTACACATTGTATTAAAATTTAAAGGGGTTTAGGGGGGGTGAATATATTAATAAAAAAAATAAAAGGCACATAACTGTCCATTTTAAATTTTTTTTTTTATCTTCGTCGACTCGTGTAACCTTAACCCGACGTCGCTCATCCTCTCCTACAGTTTAGTTCTTCGACCTTCTTTCGACAAGGAACATATATGGGGCACAATTTCACCTGTGAACAACTAAAAACTTTAAAGCAGTACTACCCCTTCGCCTACTTTACAAAATAATAGACTGGTCCACACAACAGTACTTCAACCTAGCTGTCCAAGCCGTCTTGTATCATTCACATCCTTCAATCCAGAATTCTCCATCAGACTGTCAATGCTCCTTTCGTTACTAGAAAAAACGTACACTCCTACCTTACCCTGCGCGTACTATTCTCCCATTTTATCTCCGGCTATCCAGATATTCCTAAGGCGAACGTGGCCACATGAACCCATACAAAACAATTAGCACAACTGAGTAAATGTAAATGTAAATTAGCAAACAAGCTGCTAATGGTCTTTAATGTATGCAGAATATGCACCGAAATAGATATCCTATTTCGTGGCTAAATGTCCTGAAAATCGGTATATGTGTGCAGTTCGTGACTATATTGGTAAATGACGGAACTGTGACAGAGCGGAGATCCCCTGCTAGCATTGGCTTCCTGGCCAGCGCCCAGCCCACTATTTACAGTAGCCCGCGCCTCTATATATACTGCGCTTATTCCAACTGCGTCTACGTCGAACAGCTGATGCACCAACATAGCCTCATGGTCTCGCTCTAATAACAATCGGTGGAGTCGTCTCATTTGAATTGGGTCTATGTAATACCGACCAATTCAGTAAGCAGTAGACATATCTAGTCAAGTTGAAGGTAAGAAAAAAAAGAGAAATGGTTCTTATGTTAATCCGCGGTAGTAGTTACCTGACAGAGCAGTCCTAACAGCCGCAGCTATATCTGGCACTGACTGACATAGGCAGGCCCCCCTCCCTGGCCGCGTCTGTGGCGCTCTTCAGTACCAACCGGAAGTCTACCAGTCTATGTCATCATCTGTTCTAGCCCCTCTCTTCCGGTAGATCAGCTAATATGGTGCCAACCACCATGCCAGTTAGATATCCATTAATATTGCCTCCCCACAAAATAAATTATTAGAATCAACACAAACATATTTATTTACACGCTCCCTATGTAGAGCCAGGTAGACTGAATAAAGCCGAATCGGTGTCAGGGTAATTTCATGTTTACAGTTCCTGCTGAACAGTTCGTTATGAATATATTGAATATGGCTGCGACGAACATGTAAACAAAGAGTTTGAAACACCTGCAAACGAACACGATTTAAAGTCTGGGAAAGCTCGGTGTTACTATACGCGGGAATACCCTTACTATCGGCTAAAGGATCTTTTATTTTGAAATAGATTACGTACGCCATGCCTTCGGTGGGTCATACTAAATGCATTGCAAGTAAAATTAATGCATATGTTCTAAAAATATATTGAAACTTCTTTATTGTGTTAAAATTACAATCTGACTTGTTAGGCAATAAGTAATTGCGCTAAATGTTCTCATTCATACCATGTTTACAGTCCGCATTCACTCCCTCATTCATACAATATTTACAAATAGCCCAGAGGCCTCCCAAATCCACATGGTTGTCACCTCCCTCGCATGCAAAAGAGGAAGTGGAATCTTGGGTCCCCCACGCTCATCCGTCAGCCGCATCACCGAATACTAGCCAGTGGAGGCTGACGGAGAGCGCGTGTACAAAAAATACCAAAACTATTCGCAAGATTATGTATTAATCGGTAAACAAATAAAAAAAATCGATAAAATAATAAACATTAACTAAAAAACAGCAATAACTAACTAACATCAGTATTTTTGTAAACAAGTAGCTTTGTGTGATGTACACAATGAAAGTGGTAAAAAACTCATGGTGATTAGGCCATCAAAAAACTATCACCTCTCTTATAGACACTTCCCTTACTACTGAAACTAAAATTATTCGTACCGAAAGATTGTACAAATCTGACGAAAATGCGAATCGAGAAAGGATGGCAAAACTTAGTTAACGTTAGATTTGGAGTGAATACCTTTGAAACTTTAATGGCAACCACATACGTTTCTGCTTTAGAATTAACAGATTAGAGATGAGTGGCTTCGGCTTCCCGGATCTCGGAGATTCGTTCAATCACTAGTCGTTCATTCAAAATGGGATAAGCTAATAAATTATTGCCTTTAATTTGTATCTATTTAGTCATTCATTTAGTATATAATGTGCAAAGTGGGGAAAAGAATAAAGCTTGAAGTGATGATTTAAAAAAACTAATTACTTCTGCCACTTCTTTATTCTACCGGTCGTTCGGTGAACGATCTAGGATAACAGTCTTATTCAATTGACAATTCAGGATTCCCGCGGAATTATAGTTTTATTTGTAATGTGATGATTATAAGATGACAGATGAAAAGGACAGTTGTATTTCCCCTATTTGGAAAGAAATAAGATCCAAAGGCCTCAACTTGTTATATGCAAGCAAGTTTGTCGACAAGAAGAGTGCTGATGAATTACTGTTTAGACTGGAAAATGAAATAGTTTACGTTAGTGGAGATCTGAGCAAAGTAAAGGTATTTGGCAAGCTGCACAATATTCCAAGACAACAGGTAATGTTCTTTACTTGCGTGTAAACTTGAGCTGACTATTGTCCAAAACCCTTACATTAAAACAGTGGTGTTGTACAGGCAGCTTTTGGGGATGAAGGTTTGAGCTACAAGTTTTCTGGTCTGTCAGTTCCTGCCCTCCAATGGCCACAATGTATCATTAAATTGAAAAATGAAATAAACCAAGTTCTTGGCTATGAATACAACTTTGTGCTGATTAACAGGTATATAAAAACTATCTTTACTCAATTAATAAAATTTACTGGTGTTAGTATGCCCTTTAAGAAGTGTATGTCTATTAGACAGTGCCTTGTCTGTTAACACCTAAATATATCATGTTCTGTCCTGTATATCAATGATAGTTATATTTCCTGGGACTATGTCCCTTAAGAGGGCACATTTCGGTTTCTTAAAATGAGTTATTCTTACTGTCGGATCAGCCCCTAATATGTTTCCAAACAATGTAAATAAAATAATACCAAAACAATGTTAGTGTAATAAGTGATGGTTAAACTCAGATAAACCAATTGGTTTTTAGCATTCTTGCAGTTTATTAACTAAATTTGTATTAAGTTTTACTTGGCTGCTTACACTTAGTAATAGCAACATTATTTAGTTTCATCTCAATAATCTCAGAATCGTCTTGAAATTTGAACCGCCAACTCCAATTGATTTACATTATTAACAATCATTAATTCAATCTAAAACTAGTTGACCCAAAGATCATTGCCTCAACGTTACAACAATTGAAGCGGTTGACAGTTAATGAATGATATTAAGAAATGATGCATTTGGGTCAAACTCTCAGTACCAGTTTCTTTAAATCTTATATTGTTATTGTGAAAACACACATTGTTTTTAAGCAAATATAATTTATTTGATAAACCATTTCAGTCACTGAAAATTTCCTTAAAAAACAATTGAAATCGGCTGTGGAAAGACATTAAATTTTTTTTTTTTTCAATTATCGTCTTAATTGTATTCCTTAACCATCGAGGAAAAAAATCAGAACCTTATAATTTCAACGATCAGAGTAAAGTGGGATAGTCAATTTTAAGATTTACCCTTAATTCCTGTTATTACATCTTGATCAAAACAAATAGAGTTAATTGTGATTTTGCAGAATAGATAAATTCATGCCACAACTCTTCATGAAGAGGTAGGGCTGACCGAAGGTTGTCATCATAGTTGGTGGTGACAGCACTAGGTTATCTATTACCTTATTAACAACTAAACTAAGGGGGCTGACATAACGGTATTAAATATGCCTTTAAATTTTAGATCAGTTGCATTGCTTTTATGTACTTACTGTATAACATTGACTAACGAAAAACACTAGACATGTATATGTTTTAAAATCTCTCCACTAAGGCTCAGCAATAAAATGGTAAGGATTTCAATATAGGTTTACATTGTAATATTTATGATGAATTCAAAGTAAAAGAATGAAAAAGATTTTTTTTAGTTTGTGATGTTTGTCACATATGGCAAATAGTATAAGGAAATCCTAAGCGCTACTGATAATTCTTATTGACTTTATTGTATATTTAAAACAAAACAAGTTTTTTTCTTTTAAAATCAACTTCCTTTTTCAAATTAATATTTTTCCGTTCACTTACTTACCCTACAGGTTTGGATAAATATTTGTCTATATTGTTGTAGTATTGTGTTGATTAATATCTTAAACACTTTAAAATATTTTAATGAGTTATTACCAAAATTCAATATAGTGAATTGCTAATTACATTCATTGTTCATTACCTCTTGTCGCGCAAATGAATATAATGTTTTTAAAACAGTTTCCAATCCTCTAGTACTGTTGATTACTACTGTGTCAGTAATTTTTAAAAACTATTTACTGTTGTACTTATGCCTTAGGTATCGCAATGGGGATGACTACATGGGGGAGCACAGAGATGATGAGAAGGAGCTCGACAATGAAGCTGGTATAGTCTCTATTTCGCTGGGAGCCACTCGTGACTTTGTTCTTCGTCACAGCAACACGAGAAAGAAAGGCAAAAACTCAAACATTGACAACATGCGCCTCTCCCTTGAGCACGGGAGCTGCCTAGTGATGAAGTGGCCTACGAACCAGCACTGGTACCACAGCCTCCCTCGGAGGATGGGCTGTCACCATGTAAGGGTTAACCTAACCTTCAGGAAAATAAATAAATAAAACTGATTATGGTTAGGACGGCACATGGGGACCTCGTGAAATAAAACTGCGTTTGTTTTATTTTATCAAGAACTTGTTCTTGTAGATAGTCCTGTTGACAATATTTTAGTAAATGTATGAAATTGTAAATGAGTTTAAATATTATTATATCCTTGTTTTTGTATTGAAATAAATTATTCTCTTGCACTAGTATATTGACCTTGTCTGTCATTTGATTCAACTCTTTCTTTCTTTAGTCCTTTATATCAGGGCACTTTACTGACTGGTGTAATAAAAATTCACAATATTTCCACATTTAGCATACAAATTCTTCCCATTAGATCAAACATGATAATTTACGGCTCTTCAAACCTGTATGTTTACAAGATAATCATAGCTACAATGATTATATCCATAAACAAGGACCAACTTACTGATGGCTGGGAACTAAATACATCAAAATATAAACTACAAACTAAGTACACCTTTTAGGATTTATGGATGAGATTATGGAGATAAGGCCAAAATGTGGATCAGGCCTGATTATTCACTGATGGTTAAATTTTCATTGTTAGGGAAGGAGCTGCATTACATGTTAGTCCCCTGCTTTAGATGTAGCTGTGAAATTAAGTTTCAGGTAATCAACAATAATGATTTTCATCTAAACATAAAAGATTTACAAATGTCTTTATTATTAAATGCAAAGATACAACTTGTTTATCTTATTTGTATTTATGCACAACCATTACAGCTTTGATAATTGATAAATTATAAGTGTCGTGACCATACCCTTCTATTATCGCTAATATACATTTATACAATATTATATACATACAATTCTAAATACAAAAAATGTACTTAATATATTAAGATACACAACATAAACGTTCTTGACCTTCACCTAACTAACTCTTATTGGATCGCTAACCTCACGTTAGGGAGTTAGAAAGAAGTAGGTAGAGAAAAAATAATTCAAATTTATTGGAAAGAGTGCTAGATAACTGGTAAGACAGTTTTCTCGTAAAATAGTAGGTAGGCAGATGCAGTAAGCACTTCGTTGAGGCAACATTTCTTCACGATGTTGTCCGATGTGTAGTACCACCTGAAATGTTATGAAAATCTTTTTAAAAACCTTCAGTTCAACAGAGCATGGATAATAAGAAGAAAGCAAATAAATACCTGGGCTCCTGAGAAGTCTCTGAGGGGGAACTGTCAGCAAGCTCGAGAGGACCTCGTCTATATGTTACAAAGTGTCCACTCTCCACAGTCCCACGATGCTCCACAACAGCCTTCAGTTGGTATATTGGTCCTTTCCTGTCAACAGTATTTAGAACTTGAGCTAAAGGCATGAACTAATTTTAAAGCCGGAAAGAGAAAGGGAATCGTCTTCCATGGCCCAAAAGTTTCTTCTCAACTCCATTCTCACCTGGGAAGCCAAGCCACCTAGTCCCAGGTAGTCGTTGAAGTAAGTGGACTTGTATTTACTAATTCAACAACCCGACAATCGGTCTTTGGTCATCCTGTCCAACCAACAAATGAAAAATTGTTCGCTTACCTGATCTTGGACGAACTCTGTCCAACCAACAAACAAAAAATTGTTCCCTTACCTGATCTAGGACGACCTATCTCCCAACAGTTCGGCTTCTTATGGGAATATTCAGCGGATAAAGATACTCACATGGATAATACTGATACAGCTACTTGATACCTACTCCAGCTGAGAGCTGATACGAAATTAAAAGTAGTTGATACAAGTAATTTATCACCTCTGCAAGGCTTGTGATCTAGTAGACTACGGACTGCTAAATGGTATCAACACCAGCTGCCATTGATAAAAAATGAAAAATATTAAATACAAGGAATGGATCACCTTCACCACCTTCTAACATTGTTTGGTTGGGTGTTTATGTAATTACAATGTTTTGAAACAGATTTTATAACATTGATTTTGACTATTTCCTTTATAAATAAAATTTTATATTTAAACTTTTAAAATTATACAAAAAATGTTTTTTAAGTTAACCATTAAGTATATTAGAGGGATTTTTATCAAAACTATTTTTTTCTAAAATGGAAAGTATATAATTATGTGTCAAACAAAACTTCAGAATGATAAAAATATAATTTCTATAAGATTTCTTCCGAATTCGAATAGTAAGTTATATTGAATAGAAAGTGATTTTGAAATAACCAGTGGGACTGTATATTCTGGATTACATTAAATGGTTGGCAGATAAGAGAAAAAGTTAAATGTTAGATTACATATTGTTAGATGTAACAAAACAGCTTAAAATTAATAACAAAAAATGTACTTCACATATGTATGCAGCCTAAACTACCCTATGGCTTTGAATTTGCATCTCAATTAATGAACTAGCTTAGGTTAGACTGTGTTACATCCTACAATAATTCTAGACATAAACAAAATGCTTACATAATAGGCAAGGAGACGTTGTTATTAAGTGCCGCAGCGATGGTACTCTCATCGACAAAGTTGCCATTTCTTAATACTGCCCCCATATCTGGGGCCCCTCCCTTCAGCTTCAGCTGCAAATGTAACCATAAAATTAACATTAATGCATTAAACAAAGTATACATTATGGTTGTATTTGATTTAAATAATCTACCAGTATAATTAATTTGAAATGTCAATGATTTTCCTTAAATTTAATACCATTAAACTCTGAAGTAAGATAAAATAGGTGGAAACCTCATTTTCAATACCAATAAAAAATATATAATATGAACAAAGGGTAGATTTCATGACATTTGCTGTTAATCCAAAACTAAATTAAAAAAAAAAAAAAATACTTAGAAAATGTAGAAAGAAAGTCCTGACAAGTATAAACTCCACAAATCTTTACCCTAGAAAGGCTAAGGTTGGTTGAGTTAATTATTATTACTTCAAGATTATATTAGCAAAATTTAATGTAATATCAATTTACCACTCCAGAGGCAAATTTTAGATGTAGGTTATTTGTTGAAATTGTTTTCCCTAAAGAATTATCCCTTCTTTAATTAATACTAATCAAAGAAAATAAGATAGTGACAACGCCAAGGACCTTCGATCTCCGGTCCAGGGCTATTCTACTGAGCTAACCCTGTCCGAACACAAGCGAAGTCAACATCAGATCTCTTTAGCGACACTTTTCTAAGGTTTGCAAGACATTTGCACCAAGGGTACAAATTTTGTATATTTAACATAAAAATATGTACAATGCTGTAAGGCAAATTAACTAAAGTAAACTAAGTGGTCTAGGTGTGTACAGAAATAGGAATAGATAGGTAACTATGATAATGCCATAAACTATAATAGCTATGATCATACCATCAACTATAACTCTTTATCTCAATTAAATCCTATTAAAGAAATTCTTATATATATTCACTACTTATTAAGTGAAATAAATCCACTGTATAGGCAATTGAGCCCAGAACCTTCATATGATAAACTCAAATTCCAACATGCCATATTATGAATAGGAGGATATTATAATATATAATATTAAAACTGTTATATTTAATAAAATAAAACTTACCTTTTTCTTTTCGTTTATCATGTGAGAGGCATGAGTGTATTCTGACATCGATAATAATTCCGGAAAAACAACGGTGTTTTCTCTCTTGTATATATAGCCTCCGGAATCCATCACCGTTCGGCAGATGTGGAAACAAAGACATTTTGGCAACTTCAAAAACAGATCTTATTAATTTTATTTTACCTATATAAGTTGAAATAATGAAAGGAAATACTACTTTTAAGTTGATGTTACCTTTCCTATTTTTATAGCCTTAGATGCTTGGGACGGGCCTTCTTCCGCGGAGCAACCATCACAGGCGAAGCCATCAACCAGCTCTGCACGGACAAAGTCACTGAGTAGGCGACCCAGCCCATAGGTGCTGTGCAGAGACTGAACCGGCAATGCGAGGGAGAGGGTATCAAACTTATCGTAAACTACGGCAGACTGCAACAAAATTATTATCAACTTACAAGCCAAATTATAAATAAGATTGGATGTTGAAATTAATGAAATTTTTACTGAACTATCTTAAGCACTTTTAACAATTAAAGGTCATTTTTAAAGGCTAAAAGAATATAAAATTGGCTTATAAGTATTTGGTACAATGTCAACCGGTTAATGTAATAATATACCATACTCTATAACAGTTAAGGAACACAAAAGTCAATAACAAGCCACACAACAAAAGGATTTTTCTGACGGGGCAGATCAGTGGTTTAGGTCTGTTTGTGTATAGAGTAAATCTGCCATTTTTTCTGAGTACATCCGCAGCCCCAGAACGTTTGAAAGTCCATAGGGAAGGGCCACGGATTCAGTGTTGTAGATAACTTCATTATGGTCAGTGGTTTTAATTTGTTTCATATTGTGAAATAGATTTCTGATATATGAACAAAAAGAAAGGATCAGGCTAAAAAACTAAATAGTGGTTTTATTATTACATATTTAATATTACTATATTAACTGTTAAAATTAGAAATAACTTAATTTTGGGACAATGGAACAAATGAATAAATTCAATTCTGTCTAATAAAAAAGAAATGACTTAAAAAAATCAATTGAAAGAAATGAAGTGTTTACTAGCATTCCAGTGGAGTAAATAAATACATAAATGAATCATAATGTAGATAATAAAATAAGTATTATACTTATAAATATTATATTTAAAAATATATATTAGTGGTTACTTCTTTAAAAATTATAAATAAATATATTAGTGGTTACATGTTAATATATTATGAATAAATGCATACATTTAAAGATAATTAAAATGTTAGAAGTGCTTTATGATTACAAATCTAATTAAAACATCATTGGTTCACAAAATACTAAATATAAACTAAAATTTTCTAAATATATATGTTTTTTTATGTTTTTTATCTATATTGTTTATATTTAAATTAATCTGAGGTTTTAACGGTTCTGTTAATATAAAAAAGAATCCTGGCTGAAGGAAAATTGTTTAATAATAAAACGATTCATTAATTTATATACATAAGCACGTCTGTGACAAATTACAATGGTTTATTAACTAAACTTTAAATTCACCTTAATATTACTCGCGACTGGTCACTTTTACTAAATTGTGCATCCTTTTCTGTTTGTTTCATCTGGTTTCTTTGTAGCTTCATTTGTTGTTGTTGTCCCACGCGATCAGTAAACGTCCATTGTTATCATCTCAATCCTTCTTCTTTTATAAAAAAAACTCTTCTTCCATCTACTGTTCTTCCATATGCTTGTCTCATGGGATGATCCAAAAAGAACAAGACTCACCTTGTCTTCTGCGATGATCAAAACAAACAAGGCCTGCTTCCCGCTCTCTCTTTGTTTTTATACTCGTCTTTTGCCTTTCCTTCTTGATTTTTTCATCTTTCTTTCTTCTAATGCCAGTTGTCTCATATATTTTAACTTTTCTTATTTTAAAGGTAACAAATACAATAATAAAATATTTGACTTTAATCATTGAAATTATTTATGACAAATATTAATATTCTACAACGGCACCAAATAATGTCCATACAGTCATAACCATGATCCACGGGTTGTTTACAGCCCTTTTATGCCCGCTAAATTCAAATAAAAGCAACATCATAGAGTTCAAAACATCAAATATCACAATATGGTCCAAAAAACAATGGAAGAATAAATAAATAAATAGATAAAATTTAACAGGCAACAAGTTTTTTTTCTTCAAGAAATTGGGAAGACTAAGGAGGGGAAAAATTGCATATATACACAGTGGCAGGCACAATATCCGTGGGCCATGACTGTCAGTCCAACCATATGTGTAGGCAAACATTTTTGTTTACGGCAGTCGGTAAAGGATATTGTCCACCCTCATATAGTCAATTTCTATCAAATAAACCTATTATTATATTTATGTGGCAGTGGGTTTTACATATAAAATGATACATGTACATGATCCAAGAAATAGAGTATTTCGATTCTGGTGATGACTTGGAAAAGAAATGTAGTTTTTGGGGTGCTTGGACATTCGTAATTACAAAAAATCATTAAAATGGTATTCACAACTTCAATTCAATCAGTTTATTTAGTTAACCCTACACATCTTACTTTGTTGAAAATCAATCAGTTTATTTTGTTGTAGCTGTTGTGGTTAGGAGGACCTTTAGGAAAATCAGAATCAGAAACGAGGAAAAAAAATTGTGGATCAAGGAACAAAACAAAATACGCTAACATAATAAAAGAAAATGGGAAAATGAAAACACCCATAAATCAAAAATTAATGTTGGGTCTCTATAGTTCAATCCAAGAATTTAAGTATTTAGAATCTGATGTCTTGGAAAAGAATTGTAGTTTTTGCGGTGCCTTTACATTTGTTTCTAAAGTTTCAAGATGAACAGTTGTTAATAATAAGGTAAATCTTATTATCAAAGAGTGATCATTATCCCGAAGAAATAAAACAGCTTATAATCAGAAACAAGGAATTGTCATTTTCATGAAAATATCAGAATTTACAATTTTTTTGCTTTCACTTAATTCAAGACACAGAACGTGGATGTGAAAGGACACGGACCTTATACAATAAGAAACGTTGGAGAGGCTTCTATGAAAGTAAACGCTTCTTTAAAAACAATTCGGAAGAACCACTAAGTGCATTCCAAGCCCTGAATATGTACGTGGAACATCTTGCTACCCTACAAATAAAAATGGGTAATTAAAAATGCTCTAGAGACAAGGAGAGTAAATACACTTCATCAGGGCACCCAGCCATATTGGGGGGGATGTGGAGCCCCCTAATATAAATAAAAATAATTAAGAATAAACAGTCATAAAATAAATAATTACAAATAAGTTAGATTATATAAATAAATAAGTGTTTGCTATGAAAAAATCTGGAGAAACATCATACCATTTATGAACACTATACCTCATATACATAGATTAGATGAAACTAAATTATTTTTAACTATTTATTCTAACATGTTTTAAAATCATTATTGTTGTATCTACTGCCCATATTCTATTGAACTGTTATTGAGCATGGTGTCCTGTTTACATCTATCAAATATTCATATGCCGTATTTCCCAAGTTATAGCCATTGACAATAACAACTAATTATTAAAATCGCTCATGGCAATAAGATAAAAATATCAATGGTAATGTGTAGACAGATCATACCAAAATCCATATGGCATAGTCCATAAATTTTGGTTGTGCAAAATTCATTGTTAAAAGTAAATGAAGATATTAGCAAACATAGATGTAGTATTGTCTATTCCTAGTACAGAGGCTAACTGATCATTGCTCATTTACTATGCTACAATACAAGCTAGAAGAATGTGCAAGTTACCTTGTGCCCACACCGCAGGCAGCAGAGCTGGCTGGCAAGGTAGCCCCTGAAAGGGCTCACTAGCCGAGGTCCGCCTCTTGAAGCCAATCTGCACATTGCAAATGGAATTAGTAATGGTCAGCGGCTGTGTTAGCGCTTTATTTAACAACATATTCTTAGTTACTTCATCTACAAGCTTATCAGCCTTTTCACAATACGAGATGATAGCCCTGCTCAGATAGTTCAGGACACTTTAAAGAACCACAAGTTACAACCATTCAATGGACGACCCTGGCTAATCCTGAGAGCCCATTTATAGAAATAAGCAAGCTCGCACCATTAGAAGGTTGCTGACTATGTAAGTTAAACTGCTTTCAATGGATTTAAATTAATTATTATCTTTTAATTATCATTTTTTTAGTTAATGAATAATAAAATATTATTATCGAATATATAAAATACTGCACTTACGGCTGGTGCAAGCTGCGAAGGACCTGAGGAGCATCCCCTTTGCACTGTTCCTCTGGTCCTTGTCCGTCGTCTTCAGGGTCAAGTGCATCTAACAGCGAGTTAGACCTCTGAAAAGAACATTCAATAAATAGCACCATTTCTTCAACGAGTCCCCCGTTTCATGGGTCAACGAGTATAATGTAAATATTATGATATTCATAAATCATAACAAAGTCAGTGTATTCTACTCTATATGATCAACTGTTATAAGGAAATAAGCAAATTAGGGCCAGAGGGAATAGTCAATGGGGAAAGGGATGATTCTAGATGAGAGAAGCTTATAGGTTCAAGAGTAGGGAGTACAAGGCGACCAATAGGAGGGTTAGAGATGAAAATTGGGCTTAAAATATAGGCCCATATTAAATAGTCTCCTTGTGTCAGCTTATACCCACCTCTCTCGTTAGCCCTTGTGACTGATATTCCTCAGTTATGCCCTTCATTTAATCCCCTCTATGACCTTTTCCCTCCATTCTGCTGTATCCATCCACCATCCCCGTAGGGCTGTTTGGTCCTTAATACAGACCTCCAGGGACAAGCCTCCTTACTCTGCACATACAAATTTTCTACACTCAGGTTGGAAGGTAGGGCTTACCAACCACCCGATGGCACTTAATGATGGTGATAAGGAAGATCCATTATTGATTTATTAGCAGATATAGGCTGTTGAAACTAGAATTAATTCTTTGCAGAAATTTCATAAAATGTAGACAAAGTAAAAAAAAAATCTCATTGCTTTCAGATAATAAAATTAATTGGATTGAATTAAATATATCATTTTTTTTATTTAATGTTATGATTTGTATTTGTGAATATTTAATTTTTTTTGTTTCCATTTATTCAGTTTTAATCCATAAGATGCCTTAAAAAAGTGAAACTTTGACAAGCTAAATGTGATTTCATCAACAAAAAATAATTTAAAGTGACGCCGATACCTGTGGTTTAGCTTTCTGTTCCTCCTCTTCAATAGCTGATATAAAATGCAGGAATAGCTCATGAGGGTCTTGCTCCTGCAGCGAGGACCAACAGTTCTTCATTCGAAGGCCATTTATCAGATCTTCGGGCGAGATGACTGCATCAGTCCCGTCATTTGGCTGCCTCTCATAGCACAGAGCTGTGTAAAAAACAACTATTAGTTCCTTATACCATCTTTATAAATTATTTAATATTACTAGAACAAGAGATTTTGTAGGGGAGTTTTTATATAAATCTGCAAATATCAACAAATTATTATGTTTATATGAAATACAGTCTATTCAAATGAATTATTCAGGAGAGCAAAAGAGGGAAATTTCTAATTCTATAAATATAAAGATCTTAATTTTGATTTCAAAGGCACCCATTATATCCAGGATATAAATAAATTTTATTATGCCTTCAATTATGATAGCTAGAAGTAAAATGATAAGTTGATGCTGTAAATAGAGCGGAGAACAGATTAATTTGCAGCCTATCTTGCACTTGGAAAAATGGAATATTCAATTTAATAGCTATATGCCTAATACTTGCTCAATTCAGAGTTTATTGTTTTAAAAAAGCACAGTCAAATTATAATACATACAAGGGAAAATTCGGTATCAGCTATTTAAAAATCTCAACACAGCTTATAAATGATTAAAGCTTTTAATTTACAAGTATAATAATGAGTAATACATTATTCCATGTATGAGATGGACATAATGTAATGTATGATGATAATATGATGTAATGTAATGTATGAGAGCACAGATTATTGTAATAATAGTCATGTATAATACTGTTCCCTTCACTCATGTATACCCATATAATTATGTTGATAATTTTTGTTTTTATCAAAGAAATTTGTTTTAAATATTATGTTAAAGTTAGTGTGTAATTATGTTACCCTAACTCGCATGTGACCATGTCATACAAACAGAAAAATATATGCCTGTGCTTATTTTTGTTTTCTGTTTTTAATTTATATATGTCCAGAAAAATTAGTTCTATACACACAATTATCTTATATAAACATATCATTTCAGTTTTGAATAAAATGTTTTTGAATCTGTACTTCTTCTTCTTACTGATAACCAACACTACATCTACATTACCTCTTAAGATGTTACAGAGGGCACTTGACAGGTAGCCGTTGCGTTGGCATGGCTCCAGCCAATCGAGGAATGACGGACATGCAGCAAGTGCTTGAAGAAGAGAATTGAGAAAGCAGGTGAGGCCCAAGTTCTGCAAGCCGATCAGCTTACCTGTTGAACAATTTACAGAATATTTTTTAATTAATAATGACAAATTTCATTGTGATTTAACCTAGGGCCGAAACCTTTTTGATATTGTTTTAAATGGACAGAGAATAAACCACATAAGCCGTCAGGCTTTACTCAGAGAAGCTTGGGTAAAATCAGACAAAGTTACGCCTTAAGTCGAGAGGGAAAAAACAGTAGACATTGTTGGATTCATGATATTGACAACAAGGAGAATAGACATGCCTATTAAAAAGAAAATAACTGACATGATGCAAGAATTTTGTTTGTTTTATTGTTGGACTCAGCTAGTAAGGACAGCTCTTTTAAGTAAACCAGGAACCACAAAGAGAATATTGTATATTACTAAAGTTAAACCCCTTATAATGGATCTAAATTAATTATTACTGTAAAGTTAGAAAATCAATCAATTTTAATGAGAGGAATTTTAAAGTATACATGGTACACTTATAACAACCTGATTACATCACAGTAAATGTATAAATTAAAACAAACTATGTATAGTATACATAATATATCTAAATATAACCCTTATCATTTTTTTAAAATCCCTTATATTTTCATATTACAGTAGTGGTTTACATATTGCATTTAATAAAAAGTAAGAATAAACAGTGGTAGTTCTTTATCAATACAATTTATATGATAATAATTAATTTATTAATAATTAATCGTTCATGGGAAAAGATATTTTTAGGTTTGGGATTCAAACCCAGGAACTTTTGAGGTCCTTTCAGACACCCTTAATGCTAGTCTACTCGGAGTAGACAAATGACCATGTTACAAGAAGGATAATTCAATAAAATAAATATTAAAATACTCACATCATAAATGAATAAGAGAATGTGTTATGATAAAAACTTATGAGGAACTGTGGTTAAAATGCTTTAGCAATAAAACAGTGATAAGTTAAACAAATTACAATAAAATTATACTGAAATGTATTATTTAAATTAGCATACTTCAACAAAACAGGTCTATATCTCCTGATTTCACACAACTATCTGTAGTGCGCACAATTGCAACAGATTAATTAAGGGACATCAACACAACTATTTCTTTTTGGTGGTTTTGTTGACAATCCTATCAGAGGTCATTCACGCTTATTATTGAAGTAAAAGGAAACTTCTACACATCACGGAATTAGAATGCAGAGCTTTCATTTCATAATTCAGTTACACCTCAAAACCATGTGAAAGCCCAAAATTGGGTTGTCTAAGTAACCGATAAAAGAATGTGTTACAGAAATTAATCACACGCCCTTGTAATCCTAAACAAGCCTGAAATTGATTCGGATAGCAACATTTTGATAAAAAATGTTGAAAATAGAAGGATGGTTTTGAGTTAGAACGGTTGCAATACATGATATGAGAATATACCTCCGCTAACAAGCAGCCTCATCTACAGCCTAATGATAATCAAGTTTGTCTAATCCTGGACAAAGATGATCAATCCAAAAGTCAGAACATGTTTTATATTGTTCTAGAAGATGAGATAGAATCAGGTTTGAATATCTTTGACAAAACTTAGTCATATCAAATGATATGTTTAAAAACCAAATTAATTTTAGTAAAAATCATTTAATAATGCTAACATTTTTTATTACCTATAAAGGAGCCTAGGATTTGGTATTTACTCACTGTTATAACTGCCTCTTCCACTTAATCTAGGACCCCAAAAAATGAATAGGCTAAGTCCTAGGGCACAAGCAGTAATTCCAAAAAGAAGTATAGAATCTTTATCCATTTCTATATCGTCCTGAGAACTCATTCCAAAATGCAGCTATCATTGGTATATAAGATATAAATATGAAATTTCTGGGACTTCAAATACTAAAACGAACCAGTTAGATTTGGCTTATGACAATCAACAATCGTTTTCAGTAAACTAACCAATGAGGACAATACGAAATCGATTATTAGTTTAGGATTTGAGTTTAGATCGCATACCTTTAGCTCTTTGGGCATCTTCCTGTCCGAGACAACCCCCACAACGGTAGGGTAGGAGTCCTATCCTATATTTTTTTTTCTCGAAAGTGGATAATTGTTTATTTATTGAAATATCTACAATACAGTTGTGCCACCTCATCGCAATTAAATATGAATATAAATAACGTACCAAATGTTTCATTGAAAATAAAAAGATATATCCCAATAATAGTAGATAATTATAATTGTTATGAGGAGTGAGGCATTAAGTACCTGACTTTTGATGAAGATGCTGAAGCCATTGGATGAGTGCGTTATCCAAATATTAAAGGAATGAGTATTAGACATTTCATTGGTGATCGTTTCCTCATACCAAGTCTTGCAGAGGAAAGGGGTCCATCAAACTCCGAGTGGCTTTATTACCCTTCATTTCTTCCTGACTCTTCTCTTCGTGGAGAGGTTGAGTGGTGGGAATGTTAAGGCTTCTTCGCTAGCTTCTCTGGTAAGCTCCTCCACCTTCTGTATGTTCCTTTGCATTCAGTTAACTACTGTTTTCTTCCTTGATACGATAAGAGACGTATCTAGAAAGAGTCCAGGAGGTGCTGCCATCTACTAATTGGCACGTGAACCAGATCCATACGTCACTGGTCCTAAACTCACGCAGTAATAATCGAGGACACTCGTATGTTTAACAAGGAATTACAAGAAAAAGAAATTAATTAATCCCAAACATCCTCCAGAATAGGCAACATATTGTAACCATTATTGACCTACACAAATTTGATTAGGGCATAAATAGGGCCTTCTCCTAAACCATCCTCATCACAATAGCAATGCTCCTTGAGGCTGCACCATATTTAATAGCCACAACCATGTATGACCACAACAACAGTAGTATTACAATTAATGCTAAGGTCTGGTCTATTTACGAGAATACTTATACAGGGATCTTTTATCCCTTAGGTTCCACAAAAGGCTCCACAAGGGTGTCTTATTTTTCTTTTGTAAATTTTTTCTGAATGCTTCTGTAATTTTGTTGGTATTCACTTACTTTATTGAAAAGTATAGAATCACTGATGATATTTATTATTTAGGTCAAGTCATAAGTAAATTCCGTTTTTTTATCAGACATTTATTTTGCTCTCATTAAATAACAAAATCATATTAATTTTGACGAGTACAGGAAGTTTTCCATGGAGTTTCTCTTCCACTCTTTGCAACTGCTGAACGTATCTATCCGCAGTATTGTTAAATTTGACTTCAACAACTCGTGGTGAATTATTCCTTGACAATCCCACCATACACAACAATAAAATCTTTTTGCCATGGATGTTTGCTTTCGGATCTGGTAGGGGTGGTTGATCCTTATCAAGCCACCTTCTTTTGCGGACTATATTGTCATAGGTAACCCATTTTTCATCGCCTGTTACAATCCTGTTTAAAAAAGGCTCAATTTTTACCCGTGATAGCAGACTTGTGGCGATTGACATGCGATATTCTTTATTCCGTTCACTGAGATTGTGAGGTACCCACACTCCTATCTTGCCGACTTTCCCTAATTTCTCTAGGTGGCGGTTAACAGTTTATTGTGATGTATTCAACCTTTCTGCTATTCTTCTTGTTGATTGACGTGGATTTTGCTCCAATATTGCCTTTAAAAGGTTGTCATCAAAGTCGGAAGGACGTCCCGCCCTCGGTTCGTCTTTTAAGGTTGTATCTCCAGAACGGAATTTTATATGTTATTTCCAACTGCCCGATCAGTTATTAGTACTTCACCATATACACTGCATATTTTTTCAGCTGTCGCCCTAGCACTATTGCCTTGCTTAAATTCCCAAAGCATTACATGTTGGATATGTACTTTTTGACTCTCCATTTCAGAGGCTAACAAAAATAGTTTAACGTAACGTGTATCACACAAAACAGTTGACAAAAGACTAACTGAAGCCTCGTCTATATAGTGAAAACAAAAACTTATTGTCATGGTAACTCATGGAGGGTAGATAGGAACAATAGATTCTTAGCTGCATCGGAAGGTACTTATGACTTGACCTGATATGAAATAGGTTTTTAATGTGTATGATAAAGTAATTTAAATATGTAATAGTGTGTTTATTGACCTTTAATTTGATATGCACCATAATACTGGGAAGTTTCTCTAATTAGTATCCAAATGTGCATTAAATAATTTTTAATTAGTTTAACCTACATATTTTCAGCAATGAATCATTTATCTGAGTTTGATTGATCCTTATAACAGTTAGCTCCTTAAATTAGATTAGAAATTTTTTGCATCTTTTCCTTCTTAAAATGCCAATTGATTTAGCTTCTTTATGAACATTCAGAAGTATTAAATATTTTCAAAATACAGTTTAACTGCTTAAGATAATAAGTAAGTACACTTATATTAGTATGATGATAATTATACTATTATATTATCTATATAAGTTTGACTATTTATTGATCAGTTTCACACATAAGAATAAGTTAATTACATATAAATAAATCATCTAAGTGTCCAGATTATGTTGATAAGTGAAGATTGAATTATTTTCTCATTGTTTAACTGCTTTTACTTACAACTATTTGTCCAAGTAATATAATTTTTATTTATTATGATACTGATGTGTTAAATTCCATATCTGATGATCATAGTATTAAAATATGATCACACGTCCATTATTTATCCAAAAATATTTCTTAATTGAAAGCTTTGTTTTAAAAAAGCTAAAAATATGGCTCAACATCCTGTTATATTATTATCTCACATTCTCATTAATAAACTTTTTCCAGTAATGAATTATCAAGACAGAAAGAGAGGTTATTAAAAATAATAATAAAGTTCTTTATACATTTATGCAAAAGTAACAACAACCTCTCCCCTTACCCACCACTCATACTTTAAACTGAAAGCCCATCTGGAGACAGTTTATGCTGATTCTTATTCTTTAGAAACTAGCTGAGTATTTTACCAATTAAGTAAGTTAGTACTAAAGTAATTTCAAGCATATAAAAAATGTTCGCAATACAATTGGTTTTATCATAATTAAAAAAAAATTGTTACCATAAACATTTCTTTAATAAATCAGAAATAATAATGATTACATAAAAAAAAAAACAACCAACAAATAATAGGATCATATATGTATAGTTATTAATAAATACATATTTTTTTTTTTACTTATACAATTAAATAACATGTCGCTGACTTCAAAGAGCAATAGGAAATCAAGAATAGCTAAAACTAGAATGCTTCAATGGTTCCTATGTGCTCAACATCGATTAGGTACGATATGAGCCTGTCGATATAGCCTCCGTCCAGATCGTATGCCAGTAAGAAGGTCATCATCCTCTTCTGCGTCAGTTGTTTAGTGTATGCAAACTTTAGGATCTCATTACGCAGAGTTAGTCTAGAAAGAACGGAACTAAATCAGCAAAGCAAACACTTAAATATTATATGTATAGTTAATAACGGACAAATAAAAAATAAAATGACAGGATCAGGACTTGAACCTGGGACCTTCCCAATATCTAGTCGTGGCTCTATTAATTGGGCTAGTCTGTTTGAGTGGACTACCTTCTCAATATGAATCCTCTTTCGTTAAGCATGCATAGGGAGTGTACTTGGTGGCTACAAGCTGACAGCGGGGACACAGTGTGACCCCGAAATTAATTTTCCAAGAGTTAATTTGCCAATCTTAAGGCATCATATTTATTTTAGGAAGATGTCCACTCGTGCAGGCTAGCTCAGATAGTAGAACCCAAGACTAGATGTTGGGGAGATCCTGGGTTTGAGTCCTACCGATTCTGTCAGTAATTGTTTTCTTTAGCGATCAGATATTAATAAATAATCAAAATTGCTCATAATAAATATTTCATAATAATTAACCCCTTGACATACAAATAAAATGCGCCTCAATACGATATATATTGCAAAGATAGTGCGATGTGGCCAAAAAACGTTTACAAGGCATAAAATATGGGTGTTTGTATTATTTTTTGCTTTGAGCAATACATATCTATTTTAGATTTTTGTATCTGCAACATTTTAATGGAAAATACGCTCTAAATTCATCATTTGTTAGTGAATACCTGTCCTTGTTCATTTTTGTATTCTTTTCCATTTCCTTTAGTGCTGCATATCTATTCATTTCTCTGACAATCATTTCAAAAAAGTCATCACATGAAACGTGTTTGAAAACACGCAGAGGTGTTGCATTTGTACGCAATCTTGGTAGAACATAGCAGTTCATGCCTGCAGTTTCAGTAAATTGTTTTATATAGACAATATTTTCTTTTTCTTTGCAATTACATTTATCCTCTGGTACATCAGATTCGTCACTGCTTGAAATAGGTCTTGCACGTTTAGGCACATTTTGTTGAATAGAATAGCTTCACTTGAATACTCAACAGTATAAACACTTTGATGACCATTTTCAATCTCACAACCATCATTAGAGTAATCTAATACACTTCCATCATCACTTTTCATATAATACACCCAACATAATATAATATAATACATTCAACTGAGAAATGTTGGGAGCACTATTTCTAATTTTTGCTAATTTCAAATAAGTACTACGGCATTTGTAGCGCGAGGTCGATACTGTACTGATTACCGCTTTCATCGTGCGTCGTTTACTGATTTAGCCAAAGCGATTTAGTTTTCGGGACTGTTGAGAGGGGGAAAACATCTTAAACAAAACAGGATCAAGGCACGACTGCAGCAGTTTAAGAACCTAATAATATACTGCGCGGCATTCGACAAAGAAAGTTCTTACCGTCTCGGAGACGGCAAAGTCTATAATCACACATGAAATGAATGACGTCTCCCAGACGTCATTGTATGTCAAGGGGTTAATAGTTTATGCGATGTATGTATATTAGTTTGACTGATCCACTATTGTCTATGTATTTTAAAAAACATTACATTAATAGGAACATATATATATATTGTTGTGATATTTTAAAATGATGATTTTTAATAGTGTTTGTTTAAATAAACTCGAAATTAGCGAGCATTGAATAACGATCCGTGATTCATTTTTGAAAGTATGAACGTTTTTACTGTCGTCATATTAATTATTAATAATTGAAATAAAAATAATATCATATTTAATATAAACATTTATTATATAAACTTCTAATTTAAGCAAAGTAATAAATATCCGAACAACCAAAGAGATGAAGAGTCAAGAAGGCAGTGGTAGGTAATATAAAGATCCGCAGGACAAGGAAAAGGTCTCATTCTTTCGTCAGGAGCCCACATTCTTTCATCAGAGGCAGGCAGAGAAGGACCCAGGTAGCGACCTTACCAAGAAGAGAGACGCTAAGGCGCCTCGTGGTTCATCAGAAGAGACTTTCACTTTCACTCGGCACGAAGACGTCTGAACCACGCGCGGAGATTAGAACAAGCATGCTGATCCGCGGAACCACACGAAGATTATACACAAGAAGCACTGGCCAGTATTAGTATACAGTTACGAATAATTTACAAGGTACCATTTTTAATGTTAGTTTTAACGTACGTATATTTTATATATCAATTTTAGTTATCTTAATGTGTGTAAATAAATCCAATAAACCTTTTGCCAGAAGTTTCCTATAAATTATTAACAGAACCCTGAATTAACGTAAAAGTTATAAAATATAAACGTTTTTAAAAATTATATAAAAAATATATAATTAAAATATTATTATTAATGCATCAAGCAAATATTAGAATAATATATTATATACATACAACTTGATAATGATGAGGCAAGCAAGAGACCATTGTGAAGTTTTGAGGCAGATGTTTGATGGACCAAGTCTGAACGTTGCTACAAGCTGCTTCAGTTCCGAGCCAAGTCGGACCATGGACAGCTCAAGGGCAGCCAGAATGTCCGGCAACCTGATCATAGCATAAGATAAATATTGTTGCAATCAGATAACTAAATCTAAAAGATACAGGTTTAGTTTAGAAAAGATTGTAAAGCAGAGATCGTAATGAATATAGATATTAGCGAGTTCTATGGCTGCATGTAGATTTCAATTGTCATTTCAGAGATCTGTCCGTTCAACAGTGCTTGGCCTTTTCTTAAGACTGATAACAAACTTGCTTTCATTATAGAAATGGATAATGAGTGCAATTCATAGAGGTGATAAAGTCTAAACTTTTACGTAATGGTATCTTATGAGTGACAGTATATCCTCAATAATGCAGCCACAGAACTAGAAGTATGTATATTAAAGTAAGATTATTGAAACCCTTCTTCATTACGTGAAACTCCATACTTAACTAACTTTTGTATATTTGGATTTGTACTTTTAGCAATAAAATTTCTTGTAACTCATGAATGCATAACTACTCCAAATAACAAAATTGATTCTGTACTAGTTTATTCTGGAGCGATTTGGTAAATAAAGTACCTAAGTATTATTTGTTGAATAATAATGATAAATAACAATTTAATGATAAATAATTATAAAGAAATAGCAGCAGATGCTGAACTACTACCAACTCACACTCTATCCAACTTCTCTAGGAGGATCCTGCGCCTCGTCAGGATGATATCATGATGATCGATGAGAGGGAGGGAGACAAACCGCTCTTCGGTCATATTTTCTTCATCATTCTTGCTCTCAACTTCCTCCATGAAGGTCACTCTATCATCCC
The DNA here is from genome assembly GCA_930367205.1 of Acanthosoma haemorrhoidale. Classification (NCBI taxonomy): domain Eukaryota; kingdom Metazoa; phylum Arthropoda; class Insecta; order Hemiptera; family Acanthosomatidae; genus Acanthosoma; species Acanthosoma haemorrhoidale. Next base: position 19,291,142 of record OV884014.1, on the reverse strand, counting down.
CTCGGAAGAATGACCGCACTTTCAGCTCCAGTTTCTTGGCTTCTTCTTGCAGCTGGTGATAGTCTGGTAGCGGTTTGCTAGGCAATTCCTTGTCTTCTTGCGCCTTCTCCTTCAACTCCAGCAGATTTAATCTTTTGAATAATTCTTGGTATCTTTCATACATGTGAACATCCTTGTTTCTTAACGATTCTATTTGTTCGAGGCTGTTTCCATTCAGTTTCAAAAGTTCCTTCACTCCTTCTTCCCCTAGTAAGAACATCAGAGTATCTATTGTGAACCAACTCTTTACCTTCTTCTCCAATTCTACAACAATGTCTTCTGGGGGCTTATTGTCAGCCTCCTTTCTTTTCATTTGCTGTGGCAATGACCTCACTTTACGTCTTTGTTCATCACTTTGTTTACTTTTACCTTTGATAATCTTGATTTCTGTTTCTTCAACAGTATTTTCTTTATTTGTCTTTTCAGCTGGTGGTTTCTCACTACTTACATTTGTTGCAGGACTTTCATTTTTCAAAGATTCATTCTTGGCAAGAGGAACATTTATCTCATTGATAGTGTTGTTAGTTTCCTGATGATCAGTTTCAGGCTTTTTATTTGTAACCTTGACAGGACTTGTATTTCCAAGATCAATCTCTGCACCCGAACCACTAGCACCCCTGTAATAAACAAACATTCGACTTAATTGTGTATTTAAACTGATAAGATAAGATAAATAAAATGAGATGCCTAAGAATTAATGGAAAAATAGTGGCTACTATTAATTTTCAATTCTGCTAAAAAGGTTTTGAATTATGAAAAGAAGTGTTTTGTTTCCTTCTTTGTTATTCTCCATGAATAGTAAAAATATTATTTTTAAATTACAAAAATAAAAAGAATGATTTATACGTTGTATATATAGAAAATTAACTCCCATTCCAGATGTACTGTGTGGAGATAAATAGCAGGAATGAGAAAATAAGACATCTTAATATAAGATTAGAAAAAGGGTAACTTACGCCAACTTGGATGACAATATCCGGTACTGTACAGGAAGCTCACAATCCCGCAACCAGAGAGGACTGGTGTACAACTGGTCCTTAAGGAAGGCACTCGCCTTGTAGCAGAAGTTACTGCAGTAATTCTGGGGACACATATGGTTAATGTAAGGCATATCTCTTCATCATATCAGTCATACTTAAGACGGATACTAACCTTACGATCTGTAATATCGTACACCTTGTTTTCTTTTGTCGATATTTTATACAACTTCTTTGGAATGTTTGACAGTTCTTTATCACACAGCGGGTAACCACAGCACATTGTGATCGCTCTTTCTTCAACAATATCTTGAAAGTGGCACTGATTAATATGTTTCAACTAAAAAAAATCATTATAATTTACATTGAAATGTTATTCTAGGATATGTGAAATTAACATGTGAAATGAAATTGCACAAAATATTCTTTTTTTACGAGAGGATCTTCCTCATCCCAAGTTAGTTGACTTAGTAGAGAGACATTACACAACACACAAATTAAAACATAATTTAAAGAGGCACAATTCCTATAAATGTGTTCATAACACTTAGGGTTTCATATCAAGAAAGAACTTCATTAACTATTCTGACAAGAGGTTAACTTTTTGGATTCGTTGATAATCAATCCTTTTATTGATATTTTACAATGAGACTTACTAAATACCTAATTATCAAACCTAGCCTAAAATATATATACTAATATCAGGCACAAAATGGTGTTTGAATTGTATTATTTACATTAATAATTTTTTTAATTGGTCTTTTCTAGATACTCACTCACAAATCTGGATACATCCAAATAGATGTATTAGCGACTCACCCTATATTTCACATACATATTTGAGTGAGATAACCACACCTTCAAAAAATAAATATTTATAATAAATCAAATTAATTACATTTTCCAAAAGCCACTGTTCTTTGACATTAGGGTCGATGAGTTGCTGTACTATTTCCAACGCTCTGGCGTTACATGCTTTTTTCTTTGCTATAGCGATTTGAATAGCTTCCTTGCTGAAAAGAAAAAGATTACTCTAGATGATACATTGTTGTTGTCATAATTACAGGTAATAAATGATAATGTAAGGTAATAAAGTTCACTTGTAAAGACAATATGATGAAATGATACAGGTAATGCCAGCAAGGAGGTGGAATCAATCAGCAGTAGAAGAAAAGCTGGAGAAATTTATCATGCCACAGCTTTCATTTTAGACAATTAAACGCTAACATATACTAAATGTAGTACAATTTTATTAATCTTAAAATTATAAACTGACCTAGTTAGCACTCCTGACTAATAACTACAGAGATCAGAGTTAGATTCTTAGATCTCATAAATGCTAACACTGAACAAACCTCCATTTTCACTATTTAAGAGGTGAAATTGTACAGATTGCTCATTTATAGCAGGAAATAGAGATGTTTTGATCTAATAAATATATTATAATAATATGTTAGCAGAATATTAAGTGGTCACAACAGATGAGCACACTTCATTCAAAACACCTTGCATCATACTCAGGCTTTTTGCCTTAAAAAATAACTATGTTAAAATGTCAATATTGAAGAATTGAAAACATAAATCTTTATTTATTTTCACTGAAACCAATGAAATTTATAATATTAATGGTAACTATTGTTAGTAATCCACTCCATAATAATGTTAAAAAACCATATATTTCGAGTCATAATTTAAATACTCACGACATATTCTTGAGTCTTGCTTTGATTTCATCATTTTGCTTTTTCTTTGCTCTTTTGTTTTCCATGGTACAACTCATAGTAGATTAATTAATAAGAAGAATAACCAAAATAGATGAAAGGAATTATAAGTGTATTAGAAATTTTAGAGCCACCTATACACATAGATCATATAACAATAGTAAAAAATAAATATAATTAATATACCGATGACCTAAAATTTAAGATTTCAAATGCTTGCTGCAAACGGTCACTAACGATACGAATTGCACTAAAGCAAAGACATTGGTCAAGAACTAGAACCAAAGAGGTAGATTACTTAAGAAGGTACCACCACACTGTACCAATCCAACTTTCAGTAAAATTTATTGAATTAATAAAGTTTAGTATTTAATTAATTAATAGCTGCAAAAGTAGTGTAAAGGTTGATTAATTGATAATACAGAGGCAACGGGAAATATAAAATTACAGAGCTGCCTATCGTAAGGTGACCAATCCTCCTTTTGTAAGTTCTGAACTCTTTTGAAGAGTGTCCTCACTTTTCATTGTTTGATAACTAATCTGCAAATATCAGCATTCAATTCCAAATCGTTGTACACCATTCAACGTTTTCAAAAATAAACATATTTCGTGTTCAATTTACTTTGTGCTGGCCAGAAACTAATGAAGCAAATGAAAGAGTTTTTTTCAATTGCTAATGACTTTGTACAAGTAAGGATAATGGATTAAATGTTGATACTCTACCTGCACCACTTCAGTGATAAAGTACTCATTAAAATAATAATCAATAGACATGTAAGCATAATTTACGTATAAAATGTTTTGTATTGCGTTGAAGTCATTTTTAAAAACTCTCATGGTATCGTAAATTCCTAATGTCCTACCTTCGTCGTTTTAATCATGGACGTAATGTTACTTCAATCAAGAATATATATTCCATCACAGCTAAGATCTGACTGGTCCAAGTACTCTACAAAAAGACGCTACCTTTTGATTGCTGGTCGAACTAATGCCTTGGGACTGTCCTGCTATCTTCTGTCCCGCCATCTAGTCTACTTCAAATCAACACAACCTCCAGATTTGTATCCTCCCTGTTATTTATAACAATTCTATTGTATTTATAGAATGGATGTTTGCTTTGTTTGACGCATAGTCAAGCTCTCTGATGAGGAATATAACATGTTTCTGTGGGATTTAATAATATCACTATGGAGAAACATTGCTTCCCTTATTTGGTTTGACAATAACAAATTCCCCAATTCTCTAAGTGTATTCATAAGATCAAACGATGGTAAAAAGGTGACAGTTGATTTAGATCCTAAATGGGATATCAAATCTGTGAAAGAGGTGATTGGACCAAAACTAGGCCTTGAAGCTGAAGATATCAAAATAATCCTTGCAGGGAAGGAATTAGACGACTCTTTAACGCTTGAGGTTTGACTTTATTTAAGAAAGAAGTAAAACTTGTAAATATAAAATTTTAAACTGTTTCATTTTCTTTTAAACAGGAATGTGACTTGGGAGAGCAAAGTACTGTTTATTGTGTTCCATTAGACCGAAAGATCAAATCAAAAGAGCAGAGAGCAAATTCAATTCTTACGAACCTCTCTGAAGAAGAAGTTATTTCCTTCTATGTGGCGTGCTCTCCTTGCAACAGTATCACGCAGGGGAAGCTTCGAGTGCGCTGTGCCAACTGCAAAAGTGGAGCAATAACTGTCGACAAAGATCCTGCTTCTTGGCTTGATGTTTTGACTCCATCTGTCATTTCAGGACATTGTGAGGAGCAGGGCTGTTCTGTAAGTAATTCATAAATTAGCTTTTACAAATAATTAAATTTTCTTAGTAAAGCACATATATATGATTGTTCCTTTTCATTTAATCTAATATGAAGTTAATTGTGATGAATGTGAAGAGATAGTTATTGGCCGTACCTTATATTGAAAAATGGTCTGTTATCTAGGCTGGGCCTGTGGCTTGGAGTGAGTTTTATTTCAGATGTAAGGAACATGTCAGTGCTGATGATATCGCTGTCCCTCTTTCACTAATCCGTGCTAATCTCCATTCAGTACCTTGTCTTGCTTGCAACGATGTCAGGTATTCAGTTTTTAAAAATTTTTTATTAAAATTTGTTTCTAATTGTAACTCTGCCTGCTTAGCAAGCTAAAAATCTGAAGAATGAATGGTTAGTTTCTCGATACCGTCAAATATTGGTTCAAAAAACAAAGATAAGGTCAATAAGTTCTTAACTAAGAAAAATGGCCAATAAAGAAATCTAATAATTGTTTGTCTTTGACTTTAGTTTGCTAATTTTAGCTTACAACATAAAATAAATTACCAACCTTCATAAGAAATATAAGATGTATGGTTTTCAAACTAAATACCAAAAATAAATTAAACTTCCTGTAAATTCAAAACAAAAAACTAACCGGCTGCACATTTTATGTAATCAGTAAAGTCATTAACTTTTGAATTTTGCTTCTATGATGAAAACAATATTGTAGTTTCATGCTGACGTTATAATTTGATTCTTTCTATTTCACAGAGATCCAGTGGTTGTATTTGAATGTAGTGACAAACATACGATCTGCTTGGACTGCTTCAGTCGCTACGCAAGCATCAGACTGCGAGAAAGATCATTTGTGTTTTCCCCTGAGTTCGGCTACACCCTAGCCTGCCCTGCTGGCTGTCAGGGCTCCTTCATCCAAGAACCGCACCACTTCAGAATATTATCACAGCCTGAGGTATTTTTCATATTCATTAATATGCCAAGTAAAATTTTTCCTAAATAATTCTAACTTAACTAAAAATATAAATGTTTAATGGATAGTATGAGCAGTACCAGAGGTTTGCTACTGAGGAGTGCGTACTGCAAGGAGGGGGAGTGTTGTGCCCCCGCCCAGACTGCGGTGCTGGCATCTTCCCAGACGAGAGTTGTAATAAAGTTGCCTGCCAATGTGGGGTAAAAAAAACTTCACTAACTCATTTTCCAAAATGTTCCTTCTTATATATCTAATAATCCATCAAACTAATACTTTTAGCTATAAGAAGTAGAAATAAAATATGAGAAGTGAGTATAATCTTACTTAGCATTTTAATTATGATTATTTTTAAAATAATAAAGTTAATGTAGTAATCATGTTATTGATCCTAATAGTTTCTATTAAAATAACAATTTGAAGATTCTAACTATACTTCTTAGATGACAGATGTGTACAAAAGATATTCTTAGCTAAACTAAAAAAAAATCATTAATATCTTAAAACAGAATAATTTTGATTGTATTGTTAGACTTGAATCAAAATTGTAAGTATTAAAAATGTTGCTAAGTTATTATTTTAAAGGAAGTACATTAGAATTTATAAATTCATCCCAATCTTAAAGAAGTAATATACATCTCTAAAGTAAATCTTAACTTATTTCATTTTTATATTATATCCTAATAAAATTAATCGCAGATATATATATATATAATTGAAGTTCTTGTGATTTCTTACCAAAACTAATATAACAGATTAAAATCAAAATGCAAGCTCATAGTTGGCCGTGAATTTATTTGTTGGGAAATTGGCTTTGGTTGAAGAAAGAAAGATAATAGATTTTCTTTGAATTTGTCAAAACCTCGCCTAATATAAAATTTGATGAAAAGCTATTACCTTTCTTTAATCAACTACAGCTGTTATCCCAACAAGTAATCCATTCATATTACAATCAAACTGAGTTGCACCCCTCTAGTAAGTGCCTATAAATTGATTTATATAAATAAAATGTCTCTCATCAATTTTAGTATATATCTATCTGTTTATTTTCTAAATAATTTGACAATAATAAACTCTGGAATAGTACGTGTTCTGCAAGCGATGCCTGGAAGGGTTCCACATCGGAGAGTGTGACGACAGAGAGAGCGCAGAAACTGAAGGTCCCAGTTCTGCTGGATACATTGTCGACCCAGCTCGAGCTGCCCAGGTATCCAATCTTTATACTATATTGGAAGCCTGGTTGTGGGCTATTATATTAATAAATATAAATTGTGGGTATGTTAGAGAGAGGTGTATATAACAATTGATCTTTATTCCACAAATTATAATGATTTTTTAATGATCAATTTAAAAATGAATAACTTGTTGAATAGAAAAGTCTGTAGTATATACTGTTAAGATCGCAGATATAAACCCAGGTATCAAGGGATTAATTGTCCTCGGAAAACCAAAGATTTTTTATGGGGTTGTACCCATCAAGGGGTATACCACCTAATAAGGTATGGTCCTAGACCAGAGAAAGAGTCGGTTAAAAATGCACATCCATCAGCAATGAAGAATGTATCCACTTGTATTTTTATACCATTGTTTGTCATTTTGATCAGGCAACTATTATTTAAATTATAGATAAGTTTCTATAACCAGTTAAGTTATTGTGCAGTATTGATTTTTTTTTTTTCTTTCTTAGCCCCTTTAAATTTTATACAATATGTAAAAATATGAACAAAGAATTGACAAATTTTTCTCCTCGTTCTGCTATGCGCAGATGCATTTGAAGGAGGTTGGGTTACTTAACTATACAGGTTGTGGTTAAAAATGAAATGAATATAATGCTAGGTGATGGGGCTCACCTTCAGTTTGAAAATGTAATGAAAATGAAGCATTAAAGATTAGAAGGAGGAAAGCTCAGAAGCAAGAACAGAGGATAACATTTGCAAGAGTGAGTCTTATAACACAAAAATAAAATCTCTCAAGAAATATTATGAACCAAATACTCAAGAAAAATAAATTTTAAACATGGTGGTTATAGATATAGTATAAAATGTATCATAAAATCCCAATTAGGTTTTAGAAAACAGCAATGATCTTATATCAGGTCAAGTCATAAGTAACTTCCGATACAGCTAAGTAGAATCTATTGTTTGTATCTACCCGCTATGAGTTACCATGACAACAAGTTTTTGTTTTCACTGTATAGACGAGGCTTCAGTTAGTCTTTTGTCAACTGTTTTGTATGATACATGTTACGTTGAACTGTTTTTTTAACCTCTGAAATGGAGAGTCAAAAAGTACATATTTACCATGTAATGCTTTGGGAATTTAAACAAGGCAATAGTGCTAGGGCGACAGCTGAAAAAATATGCAGTGTATATGGTGAAGGACTAATAACTGATCGGGCAGTTAGAAATTGGTTTATAAAATTCCGTTCTGGAGATACGACCTCAAAATACAAACCAAGGGCGGGATCTCCTTCCGACTTTGACGACAACCTTTTAAAGGCAATATTGGAGCGAAACCCACGTCAATCAACAAGAGGTATAGCAGAAAGGTTGAATACATCACCATTAACTGTTAACCACCACTTGGAGAAATTAGGGAAAGTCAGCAAGTAAGGAGTGTGGGTACCTCACAATCTCAGGGAACAGAATTAAGAAGATCCCATGTCAATTGCCACAAGTCTGCTCTCACGGGTAAAAATTGAGCCTTTTTTTAAACAGGATTGTAACAGGCGATAAAAAATGGGTTACCTATGACAATATAGTCCGCAAAAGACAGTGTCTTGATAAGGATCAACCACCCCTACCAGATCCAAAAGCAAACATCCATGGCAAAGAGATTTTATTATGTGTATGGTGGGATTGTCGAGGAATAATTCACCACGAGTTGTTGAAGTCAAATTTAACGATTACTGTGGTAGATAAGTTCAGCAGTTGCAAAGAGTGCAAGAGAAACTCCATGAAAAGCGTCTTGCACCCGTCAAAATTAATATAGTTTTGCTATTTAATGAGAGCAAAATAAATGTCTGATAAACAAAACAGAAGTTACTTATGACTTGACCTAAATAATAAATATCGTCAGTGATTCTATAATTTTCAATAAAGTAAGTGAACCAACAAAATGACAGAAGCATTCAGGAAAAATTTACAAAAGAAAAATAAGACCACCCTTGCGGAAACTTTTTTATAAAGAACAAATAGAGACCTAGTAATCTACCTCAGAATAATAATAGAATATGAACAGAAGGATCGGATAAAGAAAATAATGCAAGTACAAGAAACTATGAGCAATAAATCATAATACCGTAAATATTACACCAGTGCCAGCCATTTATGAAATTAAACCTTTCCATTTGTGTTCTTTATATACAGGAAATACAACTAAAGATGATAGCAAACCAAACCAGCAGGTAATGGAATCATTAAAGACAATACTATAAAAACAGAAAATACATAAAGATGAATTCAATAATGATAAAATATTTTTTAAAAATTAAAATAGGAGACCTGGTTCCAAGCTAGCAAAGCTTTAAGAGTTCTTGAACCAGACATAAATGCTAAATTATTGGGACTCTATGAAGGGCCTTATGTCATTAAAAAAAAGACTTGTAAATAAATAAACTTATTTTTTTAATTTAACAACAGAATGTGGTTATTGCTTATAAATAATGTAATTTAATTTTTTGTTGAAAGGACAATGAAAGATTGAGGATTGTTAATATACTATGTCATTTACTCATTTATTTGACCAAAAACTATAATTAATAGTTGATGAAAATGTCATTAATAAAACAGTTTCTGCACTACGAAATTTCCATTTCCATGTATAATTCGGTTCTGTATTTCATGGTGGCCTTTATCGACTACTTGTTACTTTTACCTATGGAACCTTGTTACTATACATATGGAAGATACCTGAAATCTTTTTGTAGCATTACTCCCAGAAAAAATATAATTTTTCAATGTTAACAAGAATACCTTGGTAGGTGTTATGTTTTAACTACCCTTTACCTTTACATCGAGAAAGCTGTTATGTAATATTTGGTGTATTTATTATTTTTTTTAAATTATAAGTTGAATTATTTTATGATAATAAGTTAACTACATACTCATGTTGTAGGAACAAATACTTTTCGACAATTTAGCTAACTAATAAATTGATGCATGTAATTGAATTTCATGTTGATCATCATTGTCAAATGTCATGTTATTGATAGTTATTGTTTGTACAGGCACGGTGGGACGATGCAAGCAAACGGACGATCAAAGTGAGCACCAAGCCGTGCCCTAAGTGCAGGATACCGACTGAGAGAGATGGTAAACGTTATTCCATTATTTTTCAGTCCTTAAATGATTGAAGGTAATCTTATTAAATAAATATAGACATTTTTCACATGTAAAACATAAGATTTTGAAGTATAAAACAAGAAAGGTATGAAAAAAGTCAATATTTATAATAAGATTTATAACTGTAATTCATAATATTGTTGACATATTTAAATCAGCGAGCAATTCGTAGATATGTAATATTTAGTGTTTTTATTTTTTTTTTATATCACAAGTTGAAATGTTTTATGATAATAAGCTATTACATATTCATGTTGTATAAGTTGTACGAACATATACATTTTGAAAATTTGGCTAACTAGTAAATTGAAGTATGTTATTGAATTTCATACATCCATACATATGTATTTTTATTTTTTAACATCGTTGATTCAAACTCTTGAATAATTTGCACAGTGGATAGATAATCAGGACTCCAGTGTGTTTTAAATTTAAATTAAATTTCTTAATTGCTTCAAATTTATAATGTAGATTTGGACCAATATCTCGGCTTCATGTAAACCATTACTAATTTTTAGCATTCTGTCTATTACTCAAACAAAAGGTAATGGCATAATATCTAAAATAACCAATAGACAGAGCAGATATTAAACATGTAAAATCAGATCCTGTCTCGAGTACCTATCTACACTGTGAATGTAAAAATGAACGTCCAAGGGATGTAACAAACTCTATTAATACTACACCTCCAAACATCGACTTCACAATGATAAAAGTTATCAATAATCTGGCATTCCGTCTCCATACTAATATACCAATATTGTTGGTCCATCATTTCAAAAGATTTAAATGTGTACATTTTTTATTTGTAGATATTTCTTATTATTATCACTGAACTATGATATTTTGCAGGAGGATGCATGCACATGGTGTGTGCTCGCTGTACCCTGGAGTGGTGCTGGGTCTGTCAGACTGAGTGGACGAGGGACTGCATGGCCAGCCACTGGTTCGGCTAATCTCCCATCAACTTTTAGTCATCAATGTCTTCTGACAAACATTTCGTTTTATATTGTTAATTAATTATCCAATCAGGGGATTGTTCAAAATAAATTCTTATTTTATTTAAGTGCTGACAATTATTTAAACCTATTTTTAATCAATTAAAGCAGATATTTCTAAAGTTTTTAGCTTAAGGGCACACTGACTGTTCCACAAGTCCCAAGAGCTACGACCAGCTACATTAGTACAGCTCCATCTTGTGGGAAGCGGTGAAATTAAACAAACAATTCTCAGTAGAAAGTTACAGCTGCATAAATCTCATTAATTATAATTATAATGTTTAATTTCATTATGTGAACTATTTATGTACGTCGCTCATTAATTACAGTTAAAATGTACAGTTTCATTATATAAGTCAGTTCGTTGACACTTCGAAGGTTGCAAGCCTAAGAATAAGATGGAAAGTCGCTATAGATCTGTGAGATCCACCTCACAAAATCAATTTTTTCATAAAAAATACCAAAAAGTTTCTCATAAGGATATAGTATGAATTTTTTAATATATTTATTCAATAAAAAACAGTTACATTATTATTTAAAAAACATTACGAATTAAAACCAAAATAAGTAGAAGATGGAGTATTGAGTCCTTCAGTGATACACGTGATCTCAATGACCAAAGCCATCTGATAAATAATTTTGTTCCATTTCAGGGAGGTCAAAGTAATTGAAATGGGTCCCAAACTGAAATTTTGTTAGAAACTGTTTGGTTGTATTTGAGTGTATAAAAGGACCCACCACATTCATAGCTGTAATGGTGAGTTCAGTTATTTATTCTCGATGAAATCCTCTTTGGTATGTTACCAAAAGCTGTTTTAGTGAAAATGGCGGTTTATCGTACCTATAGACATTGGACCTGCTGTACCTAAGGTACGTGTCTGTAGGTACATCAGATTGTAACCAAAGTTTTTCTATAATCTACTACCTCCCATTTTTTCGTTATATACAGACTGTTGTCGACATTTTTATGTGAGTTCGTATGTTTTGATGCCTTGTTTTTCATTTTTTGATAGATGACATGGCCCATAGTAAGGGAGGGAAAACTCGGGCACATCCTACTCCCACTTGTTCTCGGTGATTGATAAATTATGAGGAATCTTGCAAACACTTCATTCATGTTATATCGGAATAAAATTGGTTCCAGCTACTACAATGGGAAATATCTCGCCAAGGTTTCTTCAGGTTATTAAACTAAATTCATCAACAAAGGAGGTGAAGAATTTGAAATACCAGTGGGGGTAACTCCTGACTCTAAGCAGTAGTCAGGGAGAGCGCCAAAGTCGCATGCTCTCATTTAATGTTAATTTGTCAGGGTTCAATATGGGTCGACTTTAAACTTGATTTTTCAACTATTTTCAGTACTTTACTTTTTATTTAAAATATTCTGCTTTTTACTTAAACATCCTGGTGTATTAACATGGTAACATTAATGAAGTGTTTGCAAGATTTCTCATAATTTATTAATCACCGAGAGCAAGTGGGAGTAGGATGTGGCCAAGTGGTAACATACTGGTGTTAGGTGAATAAACTTTTTGAAACCAAAATGTACTTAATTTTTTGCATTTTTCTCCCCATGTCCGTTTGGTCGGTCCTTAGGTACAGCAGGTTGTTGGACAAAGAAATGCTTTAAAAAAAATAATAAATTTCAATTTTTAAATTTAAATTAGGAACTGAAAAAAATACAGTACACTCAGGAAATGGCTAAGTATCTGAGAAAATTTACAGGCTTACAGAAATATGTATTTTTGAGGGAAGGATAAATCAAAATGCAAATTTTGTCCGTAGGTATAGCACCCTCCCCTATATATGGTTGACCTGTTTTGCTAAACGAGAATCCAAAGCTTAAATTCTGTTAACCATTAAAAACTGATACAAACATCACTTAACATTAGGAGCAATTCAATTCAGATTTAATTGGATTAGGAATAATAAAAACAAAAATCACACATGCTATTCAAAACATTAGGAACTAAAACGTTAATCACACTATTCCTCACTCATTTCTTTCCCATTGGTCGCTTTTGCATCAAATCCATCAGGCACAAGTAGTCATCACATGAATGATATGTATACTTTGCTAGTCTCCTTACTTTTCAAGTCCACTGTCGTCAGGAAGTTCTTGGTGTCCTGGTAAAATTTTTTGAATTCTCATCCGGATGGTCGGAGGGAAATTTGAGATTTGCATACGACTCATTGATTGGTTCTTAATTAGTTACTTTGCAAGCTGCTTCAGAAAAAGCCAACATGGCGGCACAGCATTTCCATTTCCCAGATAGACTATCTGAGAATTTATTCCTGCGATGTTGAGCAGTGAAAAAAATACAACCATACTCCACCTTCTTGTTCCTTTCTGTTGTATGAGGAACACATTTTATCAACCATGTCTACTCCTATTTTGTGGTGGATATGATGTTATAATTTCATGGTTTTTTCTTTTTACGCCTGTTGATTTATTAATTGAGGCATCCAAGTACATGCTGGAAAATAGTAAATTTTTTTGTTCTTATTATGTGGGACATAAGAAACCATCATTTCCTCCTTTCAGAACACAAAAATGATGGAAAAGTTGTCTCGGTTTTCAATTCCCTTTAGCTCTTTCGTTATTTAATAATCTTAACTTATTCTTTTTCAGCGTTCCTACATATGAAAGTCAATATTTTTCTGATAATTCTTGAAGCAGTTACACATTAGAAAACCAGTTATCAGTGGTAACATTTAGTCCTGAATTGCGGATAGGTGCTACTAAATGCTTCACTACATCAACACTCTTATTCCTTACTACAGTACGACAAACATGGAAATATTTCTATCTAATATCCTCATAAAAACCAGATACATTCAAAACTATACATTATATAGTTTGTGGAAAATCTGACTTGTTTGTTTATATAATCAAAAGTAGGATTTTGTCTTTTGTAGAGAGGTCTATTTTAACTTAAGGGTGGAAAATAATGACATTGTCAACAAACTAAGAAACTGATCACTATAACTACGAACATTGAAATAACCTGACAAGATTTATTATTTATTTAATTTATATATTTATTATAGTAAACAGATCTATTCAACTAACTTAAAAAGTAATTGAATTAAAGATATTCATGTAAGTACTTTTTAATATCTGGTCATCAGCCTCCACTGGCTCGTATCCGGTGATACACCTTACCAAGACTCTGCTTGCTCTTTCGCATGCGAGGGAGGTGACAACCATGTGGATTTGGGAGGCCTCTGGGCTATTTGTAAATATTGTATGAATGAGCGAGTGAATGACGAATTGTAAATATGGTATGAATGAGAACATTTATCTCAATTACTTATTGCCTAATAAGGCAGATTGTAATTTTAGCACAATAAAGAAGTTATATATATATATATTTAACATCTGGAGTGTTTGTAAAAAAGAGTATATAACCAAATACATTTTAAGTAACCAAATGATAATCATTAAGTTAAATTTAACAGATTAAAAAAAAAAAAAGAATCAATAATATGTGCCTACAAAAATTTTTGCATTTATGACTTATACTCTTTTTACCAAACATTCCAGATATTGATGATAATTGACTAAGAGAAACAAGTAATGGAACAGTATTTATTATTAATTTGTTTATTTTGGTTATAAAAATATATATATATTATTTATTTTATAATTACTACAATATCTACAGAAGTAGACTGATTTTCTATTTCAACAACTGCAGCCAGAACAGAACATGACTCTCTTCACCGAATAATTTTCTCACTTTGACATTCACTACCCTGACATCTATTTCACACTATTCTTCCTACTGCATAAAGCTAGCTAAAAGCAGTACAGTTCTGCACTGTCGCCATATCTTTGGCTGGAGGTAAACAATGGCTGCAGTGAGCGAGTATCCCTTACGTAACCTCACTGATGAGGCAGTCCAGTATATGACGGAGCGATGTGGTTTGCATTTTATCATGAGAGGCTTGGACTCTCCTGAAAAGGACTGGACAATCAAGGGAGTCACAGTCCGTCTCATAACTACGCCTGCAGCATGACTGGCAGATCTGGAAAAGAGCACATGAATGAGCCTTACAGACAACATGATAAGTTACTCTATACTTACCACCACTTACCTTCTCAAATATAAAAGCTTTTCTTTCAAGCCTGTAGAGACTGGACGAGAGATGAGCAATGGCATGTCGGGGGTTAGTCTGGCAGGACTGGCACAGCCCCAGCGGAGTTGGTTGAGAACAAACGACACAGCTTACAGTCGCAAAGTATTGTGAGATAGTGGCCTTTCGCACTTCTACACCTCCCTTCAGCTGCTGCCCTCGGAACAACTGCTTCCTAGGCAAACTCCCGTACCTGAAAACATGTCTGCTTATTTGTTGCTGTAGGCTGTATGCTGTAGGCATTGATATTGGGAATATATGCTCAATTATTTTCAATCATGAGTTAATAATTAGCCATAAATTTAGATTTGAGTGGATTTATTTATTGGGAAACGGCTTAGGTTGATGAAAAAAAGATGTTATATTTTCACCAAATTTCAAAACACTGTGTTTCTGTACGAGGTTATCATAACAAGAAAATAAAGGGGGATGCTAATATTTTTATTACAGCTTCATACATCCTCCTCTTAATTTTATTCTTGTTAAAAACAATTATTTTGTGATTTTTAATATCTTTCTTTATTTTCTGGTTATTAGGACCTGATAAAGACACATATAGTAGAAGTATTGGTTATTGATTGCTATAGTGATAGAGGACCGACTACATACCAAGAGAATACGTCAGCTCCAAGAAGAGAAAGACACCTGTCGAGAGGAGGTAGTATGGCCTTGGTGATGTAGTAGTCTGCATTAAGGACCAGTCGGGTGCAGTCATTGAGGTAGACGGGGAGGTGCCGCACTAATGCGATGAGGGGGAGGCCAGGGGGGCCGCAGACCACTACGTATGGCACTCTTTCACATTTCCTCGGTTCAGCTCTCTTGTCTCGGGCCAGCAGCTCCCTAATGCATTCAACTTATTACATTAAAGTAAATTTTTTAATAGATATTAACCAAAGTAAAATGATAGTGATAGGACCTCCCCATCTCCAGCCAAATGCTATTTCAAACTGAGCTATCCTATCCGTGGTGTTACTGTCTAATATATTTAGTAGGTCTTGGTCTAAACTTAGCCTACATGACCATGTAAAGCATATGGGCAGAGATAGGGATGGAACTCATTGAGTTAGAATCCCACCACTGGCAATGAATATTTTTTCTTTTGACTAATAGTTATTAAAACAGTACATAACAAAAGCAATAATTATTAATATTATTTTAATATTTTTATTATAGATACAATTTTGGTTCAGATAACTATCAACATAATAGACATCCATTGAATACACTATAGGGAATTTATTTTTAAAAAAAGTTCTAAACTGCGAGTTCTTGGTTAGCTGTGAAAGTAATGAGATTTGAGTGAATGTATTTATTTATGTAATATTAAAAAAAATATTTTAGATTTTTATTACATTTATTTATGAAAATTTCGACATACTATGTGTCTGTCTGGGGGGTAAATGGGTAGGGTAATGGAAAGACTAGAGAGGGAGACAGGTGCAGGGGTCTCCTTTACTCGTAGCGGAGGAATCAAGCAATAGTGCCCTACTCACTGCTTGTGAACTCCCAGTCTGACGTATCCCTACCAACGCCTACTGTCACCTCCACGTGGTACCCCCTGGGGAGTCCGATGGACTCGCGGACGACAGAGGCGGGATCTCCCCCATGAAATCCAGGTGGAGATCTCCTTAACACCCAAGCCAAGTGTAGAGGAGCTCGAGCTGTGGCTGAATGGCAGGGGGTGTATAAAAATGCACTGTCTTTAATCGACCCCCTTGGGGCACCAGGCGCACCCCATTGTATTAAATGCCCTCTGCAGGGAGAGGGGGCAGTACCTGCAGAGTAACTTCCCCCACTTTCGTGGGAACAAAAATGAGTAAAAGTAATAATAAAAATAATAATGAAGACATGGAGGAGCTGGTCAGCATGATCAGCGGAGAGGACTCAGCCCAGGGGCCTTCAATGGACCTTGGCGCTGAGGTAGTGGACGATGAAGCCTCTATGAGCTCGCTTGCGACGCTTGTAGAGGAGGCAAGTGGACTGGTAATGGAGCCAGAAAGCTTGGCGCCTGGTAGGGACGCTGCATCCAAGGATGCAGGCGAGACCTCCAAGCACAAGTTCTCTGGAGCCCAGAGGAAGAAGTGGAGGAGGGCAATGTTGGCTGGAGGGCCACCTGAGGATCCGGCCGGACGTCCAGGACCTTCGGGGTCCGGGAATATGGCAGGGTCTGGGTGCGCTCCAGAGAAAAGGATTAGTTCCTCACCCGGTACCTCTGCGCCTACGGCAAAGAGGCATAGGGGTGGGGATACTAGCATTGCATCCTACGCGATTGCTGCCGGAGGAAGCAGGGTGGCGATTATCCCTAGTGGATATCCGTCCACTCAGCTGACGAAGGAGAATTGCGAGGAGATGAAGGGCCAGCTGATGAAATTTGTCGATCAGCTGGAAGAAGAGAAAGGGACACAGGCTGAATTCAGCGGAATTTACCCACATGTGGGAGCCTGTGTCATAATCTGCAACAACCAGGAGACCAAGGACTGGTTGTCGATTATAGTACCCAATTTTAACATGAGTGGGGATCTGGAGCTCCGCGTAGGAAAGGTGGAGGAGCTTCATAAAACCGTGAAGGTAGGAACCTTCATTACAGGAGAAATGCCTCTGGAAGGTTATTTCATGAAGAGGATCAGGACCCAAAACTCTAGGGTACCTGATATTGGATTATGGAGACTCCTGGGCACCAAGGTGGAGAAGCATGGCTTCTTTGCGATCCTGTCTGCCCCAGAGACTAGCATGGAATACCTTGAGAAGCGGAAGCTTAAGCTGAACTATGGGTTCACTAAGGTCGCTCTCAGGGTATTGGGTAAGAAGAAGCCGCTGAAAGCAGTACAGGAGAGGAAGGCGGCTGATAAGGTGGAGGAGGCAAGGAGCGATCCCGAGGTGGAGGAGTCGAAGGGGATCGCTACGACGAATTTGCCAACTCCAAAGGATGGCCCCAAGGCGATGACTATGGCGGCTGCGGGGGCTGGGGGGCGCGCTGGGTCTGGGCCCTCTGTGATGGGGAGGCCTGGGTTTGGCGCTGTCTCCCGGCGTCCGCCTCGGGGTGGCCCTCCGGGGGCCGGCGGGCACTGATCATGGTGGTAAGGCTGCTGCAAATTAATCTGCACCACTGTATTGCAGCATGTGGTGTTCTGCAGCAGTATGTGAGAGGTAAGGATATTGATATCATTCTAATACAAGAACCTTACCTGTATAAGGGCAGGATGGGGGGGCTGGCGATGCGTGGGTATGAGATTATTTCTGTACCCACGCGTGCCAGAGCCTGTATCCTGCATAAGAGCAGTCTTAAAATGCTGCCTCTATGGCAATATTGTTCTAGAGATTTAGCAGCAGCTCAAATGGCCCTTAACGAGGGAAATCAAGGTGGGAGGTTGACGATTGCATCTGTCTACCTCCCATATGAAGAAGAAGTCCCGACCGAGGCACTTAGTAAGCTAACGGAAGGGACTGGCCTAAGGGGCGAGCTTATAGCATCGCTTGACGCGAACGCTCACCATCAGCTCTGGGGGAGCAAGAACAACAACCAGAGAGGTGAGTGTTTAGTAGAGTACATAACTAGTAATGACCTAGACATTCTAAACAGAGGCAATATTGCCACTTTTAACAATAGAATCAGATCTGAGGTCATTGACATAACCCTTAGCACACGCACTATAAGCCTAAGGGTTAAAGGCTGGCACGTCTCTGAAGAAGAGTCATGCTCAGATCATAGATACATTAGATTTGATCTAAGTGGTAACATCACGTCCGAAGCTGTGTATAGGAATCCCAAACTTACAAA
The DNA here is from genome assembly GCA_930367205.1 of Acanthosoma haemorrhoidale. Classification (NCBI taxonomy): domain Eukaryota; kingdom Metazoa; phylum Arthropoda; class Insecta; order Hemiptera; family Acanthosomatidae; genus Acanthosoma; species Acanthosoma haemorrhoidale. Next base: position 19,272,411 of record OV884014.1, on the reverse strand, counting down.
CTGGGAAACCTACTATACACAGCTTGAGGAGGAGGTCAAATGCTGTCCTAGAGTGGTGAGTAGCAACTGGCATTTGGAACATTTAAACTCAACATTGACTGAGGCAATAATTAAGTCATACACTGATAATAACACTGTATGTAATGTTAGATCCAACAGGAACTGTCCCTGGTGGAACAATAAACTTGGCAAGTTAAGAGCTCTTACACGTAAACTCTTTAACGCGGCCAAAAGATCAGGCAGATGGGACACTTATAAACGTGCACTCACTGATTATAACAAAGAAGTCAGAAAGGCTAAAAGAAGGGCGTGGAAGAAATTTTGTAGCGAAATAAACGATACAACTTCCATGTTTAGAGTAAATAGGATCTTATCCAAGCGGTCTGACAGGGGAGTATTGTGCTCCGTCAGGGTGGGAGGGGGCTATACGGATTCTGAGGAGGGAACCCTCGGTGCCCTGGCGCGCGCGCATTTTCCTGGCTGCGGACTGATGGATACGATTAATAATGACCCTACCAACTGTGAACACACTGGTTGCAAGGGTAACTGGGCAGAAGCAAATAAAATTGTCAATTCTGCAAGAGTGGAGTGGGCAATCAATTCTTTTGCTCCCTTCAAATCACCTGGTACTGATGGGATTTTCCCAGCCTTGCTACAATAAGGCCTACCAGTAATTAGGCCCCTTATACTTACCTTGTTAAAGGGAAGCTTGGCACTGAGCTATATTCCAGTAAGCTGGAGGATGGCAAAAGTGTGTTACATACCAAAACCTGGGAAAGAGTCCTATGACGAACCCAAGTCTTACAGACCAATATGTCTGACTTCTTTTTTGATGAAGACCTTGGAAAAGGTCATAGACAGACATATTAGGGATGGAATACTGGTAGAACGACCGCTCCATAGCGCTCAATTCGCTTACCAGGCAGGAAAATCATGTGAAATTGCTCTCCACCACCTGGTTTCCAGGATTGAGAGATCCCTAGTTCACAAAGAAATAATGGTAGGCATCTTTGTTGATATAGAAGGTGCCTTTGATCGCACACCCTATAACACTATGGCATCGGCCTTAGAAAGAAAGGGGATTAGTTCCTTAGCCTCTAGCTGGATAAACACCATGCTAGAGAATAGGATTTTACAATCACAATTGGGACAAACCAAACTGTGGATGAAGCCAGTAGGAGGATGTCCACAGGGAGGGGTGTTATCTCCATTACTGTGGTGTTTGGTCGTTGACTCATTGTTAACAAACCTAAACTCTGCAGGGTTCTACGCACAGGGATATGCTGATGACATTGCTGTGCTCATAGGGGGCAAGTTCTCAGAAACCATTTCTGAGTTGCTTTCCGCATCGATGGATCTTTTGAGGGATTGGTGTGAAAAGAATGGTTTAGGAATCAATCCCCAGAAGATAAATCTCTGTATCTTCACTAACAAAAGAAATGCTATAGTTAGACCACCCTATATAGGGGGGACACAGGTAAGCATTTGTAGTGAGGTAAAGCATCTAGGGGTTACTCTGGATAGTAAATTGGACTGGTCCAAACACATCAGGAATACTACTATGAAGGCACTTCGATGCCTCTATGCATGTAAAAGGGCTGTGGGTAGGACCTGGGGACTACAACCCAGAATGTTATTCTGGCTATATACCGCAGCAGTGAGACCAATGGTGCTCTATGCCTCTATGGTGTGGTGGCACAGAGGTAGCATTAGTAAAAATAAAACTTTGCTTGGCAAATTACAGAGGCTCTCATGTCTCATGATTACTGGTGCCATGAGTACAACTCCTACTGCTGCAATGGAAGTCTTATTGAACTTGAATCCACTGCACATAGAAGTAGAAGCGCAAGCCTTGAACGTGGCTTACAGACTTGCGAAATCAGGAACAAGATCCAAAGTCATGACTCACATGGGGCATGGGAACTTGTTCAGAAGAATTGATGAGGACGAGGTGCTGTCAATGCACTCTGACCTACAAGTTAAGAAACACACAGATGTCTTATACTGTGCGGTAAACACAAAGACCAAACCACATAAACTGTGTAATGGGATTAATTGCTATACAGACGGCTCACTAACAGAAAACGGATCAGGGGCCGGCATATGGAGGAAAGATAAACCAGAATCTGGGATTTCTATTCCTTTAGGTAGACACACCTCGGTCTTTCAGGCCGAAGTGATGGCGATCAATGTCTGTACCCAAACCTTAATTGGGGAGGGTGTAAGAAACAGACTGATCACAATTTTCACGGATAGCCAGGCTGCAATTGGCGCCCTGAGAAGCTATACGACCAGATCTTATTTGGTTGAGGAGTGCAAAAACAACCTAAACACACTCTCGCTAGCCAATAAGGTTAGAATCGACTGGGTGCCAGGACACACAGGCATCACAGGCAATGAGAAGGCAGATGGCCTTGCAAGGGTGGGCTCAGAACAGACACCTCTTGCACCTGAACCCATATGTGGTATCAGCCTCAGCTACGCTAAAAGGCGTATAAAATTAGCTTTAGAGGACAGGGCAAGACTCTCTTGGAGAGAAACTAAGAAACAGGAACACTCGAAACTGTTTCTTGATGGACCCTGTAAGAGAAGAAGCTCAGCACTTCTATCAATGGACAGGTGGACACTCAAAAGTGTGACAGGACTCTATACAGGTCACTGTCGGTTAAATAAACACCTCTTTAATTTGGGGATAGTTGGATCACCAATCTGCAGATTCTGCAAGAAAGAGGGAGAAACGGCACGTCATATAATATGTGACTGTGATAACCTAGCTAGAAGGCGATACCTTCACTTTGGTAGTGATCGCATTGTAGACCCCAAACTATGTGAACTGATCGATCCATTCGGTATCCTCAGATTTGCAAGGGCCGTGGGCCTGTCACATATATAGGACAGGGACATGGACGGCGCACAATAGGTCTCACTGAGGCCGCGGTGCACAAATGCCGGAACAAAATAATAATAATAATAATAATGTGTCTGTCTGCATAAGGTCCTAGTGTCAGATAATCTGATGGAAGAAAGAGGTTTTTGATGAAAATCTCACATCTTTAGTTCATCAGTTAAGCCAATTGCCAACAAATACATCCATTCAATACTGAATTTATATAAAATAGAAAAAACTAGGATTTTAAAATAGCAGTCAAAGACAAAAATGCAATTTTCTCAAAATATGGTTCTGTAGACTTATTGTATCTGTGATGTAGATATATTGATATTTCTAAAAAATTAAATTTTCTATATCTCACAGTAACTTTTAAGTTCTTTCATAATTCCATGTATACATTTTTGGCCAATTTAAAGAACTCTTTTCAAGTATGATAAATCAACTTTTCACAGAAAATAAAATTTTTCAGACATATCTGACATAATGCCACAAAAGAGAGACCTTGCAATTTTGAGGGCAGGGACAGGAGCCGATGGATGGTAGCCAGAAATACCACGATATTCTCTAGCAAAGGACAGTTCGGCAGGGCTCAATCGTCCAGACAGCACCTTTGTCAGTTGTTGGCGAACATACTGTCGCACAGTGCTCATGTCTCCATTCTCGAACAGTAGCTTCAAACTTTTCTCCAGGATCTAGCCAACAATAATATCTTTATGTCTACTATATTTAAAAAAATAAATATTAACCAAAGATATAAAGATAATGACGAGGCCAGATAATGATGAGACAGGTGCTCTTCCATCTGAACTATTTCATGTTGAACAACTGTTATGTCAATCTCTCTAGCAGATATGAGAAATGAAGCAATCACCATAGCAAAATTTATCACAACAAACAATAATGACACTATAATGTTGTATATTTAAATTTTCTGAGAGCTCCTTTGCTTTGTATGCCATTATATGAATCAAATATTTAACCTATATTATTAGTTACTAGTTGTGGCCTGTTATTACAATCAAACCATTAGAATTACAGACCACAATTGGTAATTCTGTGGTTATAATGCGAAAGGGGATATGGTGCAATGGTAAAATGTTTTTAGCATACATAATATATATTGTCATAAAATAAAAAAATCTGATTCGTGAAAATATTTTGAAGTTTCTTTTTTTGTATTTTCTGAAAGTAGTAAAAAAAGGTACTTATCCCCTTTTAACCTAGAACCACAGAATCCTTAATATTTATACCATAATAGAACTATAACACTGTTAATGAACAAAAGACAATGCCCCATAAACCCCTTTTTACTTAAAACAGCTGTTCACTTAATTATTGATCGATTAGCCCCTCCTAAAATGATACACTATCTCACTATAGCTTCTTTCTGCTTACAGTACTCCAGTAGACTAAACTAACACCAATATTTCCCCCTCATTGCAGCTAATAACACAAACATTACCTTACTAACGGCTGGGCAGCCATCCCTGCGAACCGTCTCTATCCCTTTAGCGAGGTACACTGGCGACTTCTGGTCAGGCGATTCATACATGTAGCCGACATAGCGCTTCTTAGTCTACAAAAAAGAAATAAGGCATTACAATACCAGAATTTGTGTAATATTGTCATTGCGAGGAAATACCAGTTTCCCTACAAAAGTTGTGTTTAACACAGCGGAGTCTCTTCACACACTCTTAAAAAGAGGCTTCAATAACCACATCAAAAACGTTAAAGCTATAACTATGACATAATTTTTAGAACATGAAGCATGTAAGAATCAAAGGCTTTTACTCGTGTTTTCACTTTGATAAAGACATTGACTTCACTCTATATTAGATAATAGAAGACGGAACAGTGATTTTTCATACCTGTAATATACATGGATGATAGACCTTCTCCAGCTTGAGTTTGACCGGAGACGGGTTGTCATTGGTAACCCTGTCTGCAATATCCTGGCCGATTGCAAACGCTTCCTTTCTAGACCTGCCTGGACAGAGGACGAATAGGGAGTCTGTGTCTCCGTAGACCACCCGCGCTCCCCATTCTGTTGTCTCCTCAACTAGTCGGATTGCACGCTCCAGAGTCTCTCTTCCTTTGCTCACTACACTATCCCCAACCTTTAGAACAGCACAGTATCAAAATTAGATGTGACCTATATTTGTTGGGAATTAGGTTAGGTTGATTGCACATCTTGGTGGATTGAATGGAGTGTAGCGATGGCGAGTCAAACTGTTCACATCTCACTTTGGACCTCACATATGGATGTTATATTACATGCATATCATGTCAACTTGTCAATAGGCAAAATTGATATAAATCTAACATATTTTTTTCACCAACTTATTTAATATATAACTGCGAAGCAGCCACCATAGAAAGAAATGTTTGCCCCAAATATTACAGATAATTTGTGGCAAGTTCCTCAAGGAAAACTAATATTTACGCCAAGATTTATTAAGTCACTGCTTAGAAGCTGTTAAAGATTTAAAGTTATGATTTTTTTCATGCGAGGCCACATTAAAGAGGGTACTACAAAAATAAATTCAAACATATTTCAGGAAGTAAATTTTAGGAAGCAAACAGCAGAAATCAAGAATTTAGGGTGGTTTCAGCCAAATTCAAAATTTATTTTTTTTAAATACCGAATAGTTTTTTCACCGCCATTATATAAGTTTTAAAAAAATTGATGCAGTGATTCCAGCATGATACCTTTCCTTCAGTTTCTACATTTTTATATATTTAAAAAAATAACTATTTTTATATATTGATGTAAACAAATTTTAATTCTTAAAAATCATTTTTTTAACAATGAAGAAAATCATGACGAAGATAATGGAAATAGATACAATCCATAAATCAGCTACTTTTAATTAAAGGTAATTCTCATTCAGTATCAAAACGTGCTCTGCCATAATTATTATTACTATAAAAACTTATTACGTTTTATTTGACATGAAAATAATTAAATATCTACGTGTTAACTTTCTTGAAGGTTTTGTATTTGTCAATAATGATTATTAAAAAAATGTACCTCTATGCAAGGCATCCTTCCAGAAAAATTTGCAGAAGTGTATCCGTAGGTGACATTTGCTATGAGCTTGAGTCCAAGTTGCCTGGCGTCGAGTGAGCGTACAAGGAGCTTCTTGTCTCTGTGACGTTTAATCGACCCCTTTACCTGAACCAAACAGTATCACCAATATTAACACCAAAGGCTACAAAAAAATATACTTAATAACCTTCCTAAATGGGGCACACTGTCTATCATGATAGTACTACTGCAACCTTTAGTTCAACTCCTAGAGACCAGTACTACATCTCAGGTAGTACAACGCATGCGTCCTCGGTCTTGATGTTTGGCCTCTTATCAAACATTTGACTAGAATGAAGTGGGGCATATGCTTTTATAACAAACAGTGCATGAGCGAGCGGGCAAGTGTGTACTACATACAACATTTGCGCTTTGAGATAATAGCCCTGGTCTCTAGCAGTCGAGGTCAGAAAGTACCCATATCTGTTTAGTTTGAACAAATCGACACAAATATTTGAAGTTCAAAAGAAGAAGCTGTATATAGCAGAAAGTTACTATGATTTAATTAACGAACTGTGCATATTTGATTTGACTGGCACAATATCAGTAAATACAATGCTACCAACCGTAGTGTATATCTTTCGATGAACATTTTTGTTGTCAATATTGGTATTATTTTTGCAGAGATGGCGACAAATTATTTCTACTTAAGTCATCCTTCTTATAGTCCACACCATTATCTGCTGTTTAAGTGCCGAATTTTCAAGTTAAATACTTAATCATTTCTGCAGGATATAAATGACTGACTTTTGCTTTGAAGAAGAGGGACCTTTAGCTTTGAAGAAAATTATTCACCTAGCAAATTCAGCACTTAAACAACAAGAGAAGAAACAAATATCAAAAAGAGGAGCTGGACCAGTGTTACCAGCATCACAGCAGAAGACAACACATATATGAAGCTGTTATGACTAAATTTTGATTATATTAACTTCTTATTCTATCTTCTAATCATTATCACACACTAGTAGCAACTGTATCTTGTCCTTGGGTATAAATCTTATTTTACTATGCTGTAAATATATAAATCTTCCAAATCTTAACAGTACTGAGGAGCGAGGTAAAGGTAGTGGGGCCCATTTAGTACACCAGTTCCACAAATAAAAATGACGATTAAAATTACCAAAAGCCTAGTCTCTAGGATCTCTTCCAACATCTGAGGTAGTACTCCTTTCCTGATACTCTTGTCAACAAAGACAACACCAGCCGGTGAAACATGAATGTTATTTTGTAGTTTCAGCAGCTCCTTGACGTCTGTCTTCAACAAAGTACAGCCAAATTTGATCTCATCTGATCTGACAAGGAGAAAGATCAAATAAGTAACATACAAACTGAGATTAAAGGTAAATATATATATATATATTATTTAATATTAACATTGGGCAATTCCAAAACATTAATTTACTGTAATAGCTAATTCACCAAATAAAAACCATCCAATGGTTTAACAACTGAGAGGATTTCCATCTAGGTGGTATCAAGTAAATTAAATAAGTTAGGTTGACAACACATCTTTCAATAAACATGACATATCGCCACAAAATGATGTCTACAATTAGATATAAGTTACAAAAAGATAAAATCAGATTTTATTTCACAAGGGTGCATGATTAAGATTTGATCTTTAAAAAGTAGTTTAGTAACTGCATATAAAGATGACAAATTTAATACAAATACCATCAATTATAATTATTCAAATGATTTTATCCGATTGACAGTTTATTACACCTATATTCATTATTCATTAATGCATAGATAGATGATTGAATAGATTGCATGGAAAAATGTAATTGTTACAGTAACTAATTTTCCACAGGAACAAAAACCATTAAAGATACTGACTTGACCAGATCTGCCAACCTTCCAAGGCAGGTAGAGAAGCAATAATTGTAGGCAATCATCATCGATGGATAGAGGCTTTGGAAGTCCAACACTATAACAGGGTCTCCATAGAATCTAAAGCAAAAATCATAGTATTTCAGACAGCACCAATACATATGATGTCATTTCAACGTGCTTTTGAATTATATATATATGAATTAATAATAATGATATACGAATTAGATTTTCAGGAATAAATACAGTATTGATATTATGGGTTAAATCAAAATGAGAAGAGAACCATTTAAACAAGAAGAAAAAAGAAAAGAAAAAGAAAATTTAATTACATGGAATTTTAAAATAAAAGTTAAGAAACTTAACCAAACCCTGAGATATAATTTATCTCATTAATCATCAATTTTATTAATGAAATTGGTAAAAAATATAATTTCAGTACACTTTAAATGGAAGAGGTAATATTTGTCTGTGCATAGAGATATTATGATGTGATGAGTATGTTGTTAAGTTATTGTTATAAATACCTGGACTCGGGTTCCATGATCAGAGGAAGTGACTGCGGTGCCATCATATGAGCCCGCTGAGTCATGTTAGGGGACACCGCAATGAACCCTAGCCTCTTTGCCAGTCGCAACATCATAGACTCCACACGGAACTGCAATATAACAAGAAACTCATCAATTTATAATAACAAAGTTCAAGAAATTTCATCTTTTATACAGGCAAACTATAATGCTATAATAAGGCTATCTCATGTCCAATGATCTTAATACTATCTTAGGAAATCAGACTACAACACAACAACTTTTGATATTACAATTGTTAATGTAGTAAGTCAGTCATCCACATAGCCTAGTAGTTAACACAACTGACTACAAACAGTGGAGACCTGAGTTCTAGTCTCAGCTTCTCCATTAGGATTTTTTCTGTGGGGGATGGGTCTGGATAGGGTTCACCCAGCCTCGGGAAAGAAAATTAGTAGCTATTTGAATAATACTTTGTTTTGGATAAGGAAATAGGCCTTATCACTTCATGTGGTGCTGCATCAAAGAATCAATTAAATGTAATAACTATGTATACAGATGGCAACAATTTAAAAGAATGTTATTTACGTCATTACTGTAAAAATGAAAGGGTATAGAAAAGTAAGTACATTTAGTGATGACTGTACAAAAAGATTAGATACCTGAGAGCCACGGGAGAACACTTCGTAGAACTGGATCCCGAAGAGACTGGCCAACTCACTTGTCCGCCTTATCAGGTCCAGTTGGTCTATAAGTTGCCCTGTTCCGTCGACCATTGACAGGTAGTGTTTCATTACCAGGTGTCTGTCAACATGAAAAATATATTAAACACTATATATTTTTACAGACGACTTTGTTTAATAGAGTGGCTTACACAAAAAATGTATGGCCTACAATATGCACAGTACCGAAATTAATTACTTCTAAAAAAAAATAATAAGAGAATGTTTTATAGAAAATTACTCAAATATTACTATAATCAAAACTTTATTTGTTCAAAAATAAAATAAAAATTGAAGCAACTTCTTTTTTGTTCCCTTCTCATCATTTAAAATCTTGAGGTTCATCAGTTTAAAAATTTCATTGGTAATTGAATGTTAAATTATAATTTACATCTTTATTATTCATGTTTGAAAGACACCAATTGTTCTAGGCTCTTCTATATTTTTTTATTCACAAGTGCTTTTAACAATTTTAAAATATAAATATATAAGTAAATAGCAACATAAATAAAAGGAAGTTATTAAAGTCTTATTGTCAAGATTTCACCATTTTTTAAAATTATTTGGAACATAAATAAAAAATTTTCTAGTTAACAAAAATTACATTTTCTAAAGCTAGTTGGTTTAATGCTGGCAATTAAAAACATGAAAATACAATAAAAAAAATAGATTAAACATATTTACAGTATTATTTTTGTTGCTTCATCCCTTGGATCAATATTGGTTAATAATTCATTCACTATATCACTGATAGTCTTTAAAAATAATATTTCAAACGTTAGAACTTCCACTGTGATTATTTGTCATTTATCATGCCTGTATCACTCACACATACGTCACTATATTCTCATCGCTATCGACTTATTTATGTCTGATCGCCACTAACATGTATACATGTTCATAATTTCAAGGCAACTACACTCCTTCAATTCTAAATAACAATTGAACATCTTTCTTATAAGAATTGAAATTCTCTCACCCCACTCTCCATAGTTCAATCATTTTCCTAAATCCTTTTTATATTAACTAACTATATGACAACATTTATTAATTTAACTAAACATAATTATTTATTGTGGACAACTCACAACTGCAACTATTCTTTCAGCCTTGAAAATCCTCACCTCATCAAGAGTATAACTTTGTCTCACCTATACTTTCATTGGACAACTATCTCTTCCCCACTAAACTACCTACTACCTCTTGAAAAATTAAACCTCTAAGTGCAGACATAATCACTACATATCAGATTGATTTTAAATTTTGATGTGTTCTAATATCTGTTTTTAATTTTTTTCGAATGAACTAATATATTGGAGAAATATGTCTCAATTTTGACATACATTCTATTAATTTTGTTTTAAACTTAAAATACTCACTGCAAATAACCACAAATTCTCAGTAGCAAGCAGGATTGATTTTACAAACTGTTCTCAGAAGTTGCTATTTATTGGTAAAAGAATATCTACAAGCTTTTAGGAGATAGCTACAAACTATGTCAATAAAGAAACATTGCGTTTGGAATAAAGAAGAGTTTAGATTACTTACCTATATTTGTTCGAGAGGTGGGTCCACCAGTGACTGAGTGTCTTGTAAGAGAACTTAGGAACCCTCGTGTGGAGTACATGGTACATAATGTTCTCGAAGCTGTAGCTCATCAGTGATACCTGCAAACGGACAACAAATTTTATTTTTTGTAAAATAGTTTATTCAATAAAAACTACCATCTAACCTATGGAGGAGCAATGGGATATCTCATTCATACAATGTTTTGCAATATTACACTCACTCTCATGTATACAGTATTTACTACATGTGACAGTAGTTTAGTAACTGCATATAAAGATCACAAATTTATTACAAATACCATCAATTATAATTATTCAAATGATTTTGTCCGATTGACAGTTTATTGCACCCATATTCATTACTGCATAGATAGATGATTGAATAGATTGCATGAAATGTAATGGTTACAGTAACTAATTTTCCACTGGAACAAAAACCATTAAAGTTACTGACTTGACCAGATCTGCCAACCTTCCAAGGCAGGTAGAGAAGCAATGATTGTAGGCAATCATCATCAATGGATAGAGGCTTTGGAAGCCCAACACTATAACAGGGTACATGTTATAGGACACATAAAAAGCCTCGCTATCCCCTTAATTCACCTGCGGGATCTGTGTCACCTCCATGACTAAAGAGAAGGAAGCAAAGATCGGTAAGATATCCATGCCACTACTCCTGCAGATGCTCAGGATATGACGAGAAAACAGACCAGTGCAAGAACTTCTTCTGACACAATGTTTACTAAAGATCTAGAGGCCATGTCCACTTCAATCTCTGAGAGGAATTGTAGGGATAGGTGATGCTAGAAAGTGATCTTGCTAAGGGATTCAGGTGGTCAGATAATTTTTATTTGAATTCCTAGGAAATGTGATCTTTGACAGTGGTAATTTGAATGTTCTTGGATTGCAAGGATAGGATGGGTCAGATGTTCGAGGTTTTTGCTGTCCTACAACATATGAATCTACCAAATATCTGCCTATGATGTCAATACAAAATTGAAGAAAAGTAATAGTGGATTGTAATTTTTGGTGAACTATATACATAATTTCATAGAAAAGAGAAGTAGGAAAAAGTATTTTGTTACTCAAGTATAAATGACAGACACAGTTACCTCATGCCTCATGAGCCGCCAGACATTAAGCACGATCCTGCCGGGCAGCTTCAGGTCGTAGTCATTTTGCACTGACTGCTTCGGAACATGTGCAGGAGGTGGGCCTGGCCTATTCTTCAGACGAGACAGTTCCGCGAGCAGGTTCAAACCAAGGGTGTAACCCCGCTGGATCAGGTAACCCCAAGACTGCATCTCCACCTGTTCATGGCATAGACCAATACTACATTGCTGATAGGCAATATGACAATTCTCTCTCATCATGCATATGATAAATTAAGATAGTAAGAGGGTCGGGATTCAAACCTGGACATCCTCATCTCTGGCCAGGTACTACACAAAAAGCAGTTAATAATTGTTAATGTACCAATTACATGTTAGATATTTGATACATATAATGCAACATAAAGCGAACAAATTTTCAAAACATTTAAATAGGCTGTAATCTTCTTTGAAAATGTTACTCTGGCAATGTTTTCAGAGAAGGAGGTTAGTTAGTCATGGAATATCTCAGTTAGAAGGGCGTCTGCCCGGAATCAAGATGTCCCATGATTCAGATTCAATTCTGGCTAATAATTATTAAAAGACTGGGATTTTATTATTTAAAAAAATATATTTTAACAGCTACTTAAAAACCTTACGACACCTCACCTCATAGCCAGCAACAATGTCTGGATCATGGTGGCTGACAATAGCCAGGAAGATGTGGAATAGCTGTTCCTCGCTGCTCACTGACTGGAGGCAACAGTCGAAAGGGATATTGTCGAAGGTGGAATGTGTTACCACCACCGCACCTGTGTTTTCAAAGAGCACAATCAAATTAAGCAGTTCATAGTATGTCACTAATAATAAGAAATTTATCTCTAATATGAAATGTTTTAATATACTTATTATGTCCCTAAATTTGGAATCGAACATGGTAAATATTAAGTACATATGTTTATAACACTGGACACCCAAACCCTGAGGAGTTAGGCCTGATTGGGGGGTTTTCCTCTTATTTTATTGACTTATTTACTAAATGCATTGATACTTTATTAGGGCTTCTCCATTTTTAATAAAAAACACAATTTCTGATTCTACTTTCACTGGGAATTCATATACAGGGGAATCCTGGAAAGTTTCCAGAATTCAAATATTCAATAACCTCTCCTCAACAGCCTCACTTATTTCCTTTAACCAACCACTATATGGCCCTCTTAAGTGTGAATCTCTTGATGATGATTAATTCATATCAGGTTGATCGCAGCGTAAATTACTGGTGCATAGCAGTACACCTATCTGTTGGTTAAACTATAAAAATTCTATAGTTAAAGCAAGGTTAAAAACATTGCTAATTCACATTTTCACTATTTTTAATCTAATCTAACTGAACTGATCCCATCGAGATATACAGAATATTAAGATACACATATATCCTGGCAGATTAAACAGTAATTACCTATTTTACGAGATGGTAGTTGATGGTTGGGAGGAACATCCTCCATGATGAGATAGAAAACAGCCTGAATGGCGTCATGCTCAGGGTCTGGGCACAGGTCTCCCCTCGTGGCAGTGTGGACCTCCAAGACCATCAGTGTTGTGTATCGATACTTCAAGCAGAATAACAAATGTATCAACTAAAATGGCTGCTATAGGTGGAAAGAAACATTATAATATTGCAACACAATAAGAAAATTAGAAACAATGCTAAAACATATTCAGCTAATGATGGTAACATAACAAAATCTAGGAAGAGAGTTAGGTTTGGATATCACATAATTAATTTGTTATTGTTTAATATGTACATGTGCTAAATTATCAGAAAACCTAAAGACTTACCAGTGTGGTGGAGTGGGCCTCTTGTAAGTTCTGGAAGTCAAGCTTGAACTGACCGGAGTTATTTGAGGAAGTGAGCTCTATTTCCCCACTCTGTCTCTTCTCCCTTTCTACCTGAGCAACACATCACCAGTTTGAATACAACAATATCTAGAGCTAGCATACACTACTTCAAATTTGGAAATTAATTATGGCAATAAGATAGTTAGCAGAATATCTAAAAAAGAAATGAATAGGCAGCGAGAAAGCTGATGGAAATAGTGTAAGCATAAGGATCGCTCCAGATATGAGTGGTTGTATTTGTTGGGTATCAGTTTCGGTTGATGAGAAAAAGATATTACGATTTCCATCAAATTTATTTATAGACAACATTTTGAAACATTGTGTATTTCTGCATCAGATCTTTCAATGAGATGGTTTAACGATGAAAGCAAGTTGTAAACAGTTCAACACATATCAGGAAACTCAAACAATCCCATATGAAGATTTGATGGAATCTCACATAGTAGGTTGAAATGTTTTTCATAAATAAATTTGATGATAATCTCAAACTTTTTCTCATCAAATTAAAGCCAATTCCCAACAAATACATCAACCCATATCTAAATTCATCACCAACTATGAACTCAGTTTAATAATTTCAGATAAAATATTTCAATCAAAGAAACTGTATCTATGTCTTATTTACAAAAAAATCAAATTATTTACCTAATTATTTTAAAAGATACAAACCTGTGTGAGTAGTTTATTGGTCAGCTTCGTAGAGCAAAGAGAGAACTGCTGTTCGACAGACGATTCTTCTTCAGGAGTTAGAGGTATGATGCTGCTGTCGAAGGACTCACGCTCATCTTCTTGTTCACAGAGAGTGATCACCTTGTGAGGGGAAGGAGGGTCTATCGCCGGCTGTAGGACTACAGGTCGCCTGGAACGCCTTGCTTTAGAGCACTTGACCATTTTGTTTAGCTCCCCATCAAACTGCCCTGCAAAGGGTTCAAGATCAGCTAGGTACCTGCTCTTGAGGTTGACGATGTTGAATCCTATCTCCTTTGAAGAGGAACCATCGGTTGGGTCACTGTTAAAAGGTTCTATTGGCTTTGTCTTAGTGATGTTATATTCTGCCATTGTTTGTTCCACTTGGGAGGAAGGAGGAGGATCTTGTGCAGGGGTCAGGATCTTTGAGCTGCACTGTGTCAATGAATACAATGTAGTATCACAATAGAAACTAGTAATACTGTTCTGGGTAGCATTGACATCAGTCCATGGAAGTGTGAGGCTGTCATCGCTATCACAACTGTTTGTTGCCAGCTCACTGCACTGAACCTTTTCCTTATCAGATGTGGGAGAGATCGATGCAGAAATGATGCTCGAGTTGTCAGACAGTAAGATGTCTTTGGTCGAGTCTACAGAAAAAAAAAATTAAAAATTACTGATCCAGTTGATTTTAAATCGTAGAATTACATTATGTGCAATACTCACCAAGATTAGTTTCTTCCGCAGCAGATGTTGCTTGATCTTCTTTAATATTTACAAGGTCTTCAACATCATTAGGGACAAGAGTTGATCCACCCACATTGGTTTTTTCAGCATCTACTTCAACTTTTGCAAGACCTTTGATCCGGCTGTGACCAGTAGAGGCAAGAGCTGCAGGTTGAGAAATAGAGGTTGCTGTAACACCTTTTTCCTCTGCAAGGCTTTTGGCACTGGTTGAGTTTGAAGCAATTCCTCCCACAATAGATGTCATAGAAATTTCATTAACCTTTGCAATGCTAGTGACTTTGGTCGGGAGGGGAGTAGTTCCTCCCACAATTGTTGTTGCCCCATCATTGCAGTCTACCTAACAATCGTAGTTTAGAAATACATACATGTTTAAGCAACTACTTGGATAAATAATAGGGCCAACTCACCACTAATTATATTTTGTAAGGACTGTCCTGGAGTATCAATCTCTCTTTCTTGAAATAAAACTTTCTTCACTGATAATATTTCAGTTTTTTTTTCTGGCTTTGAAGTACCCGCCTTGTGGTAATCAATCCTAAACAGTGAATTTCACACATATCAATTAATACAGGCCGATAAAATTGAACCTAAACCTCTCATTTAGTATAAATAACATTAGGGAAGATCAAGTTGTATTTGAAATATTTCCATTTTTGACAAGATATCTCATATCTCTTCAGAAGATTAGTATGTATTAAATAAATAATACTAGCGAATTAATTTAAAGAAAAATATTAGAGGGAAACAAATATCAATATGCAGACAGGAGGCTACCCATTAGGGTAATGTAACCCATCCATCCAATGAGTACCTTAGTTGTTAATGGGCTACACATAACCCTAACCCCTTATGGGTGGGTATCAGAAAAAAAATCGAAAGAATTAAAGTTTTAAAACAGTAATGAATGAAAAATAAAAATTAACTTAAATCTGTGGTGCAACACGTCATGAAGAAATAAGACCAATCGTAGTTTGAACTAGGCTGTTACCTCTCAATTTTGATTTCCATATTGTGCATACAAATATACTAATCATGGGAACACAATCTAGTCTATTCATCAATTACAACTCACGATGAGGAAAATTACCAAGTAATTTACTTTATTATTTCATCCCAGTTTCACAAACTTTCTATGTTTTTAATGTGTCTATCAGTGAATATGAAGGCTGATATACCTTCAGAGGTAAATAGATCTCTTCTCAAATAGTAAGAATCGTTCAATAATTAAAATTAAAATCCGTGATTTAAATATTATCTTTTATACTATAGATCACTTTTCAGTCTTGTAGCTTTTGAAACTGATCGTAGACAAACTTATGAACGAAAAATCTCCATATACCATGACAAACATTACCTGCTTCTAGATCTCGTTGTTCTCCCTTCGTACCCACAAAAATCTGAAATAGATAATAATTCCAGAAATATTAGTATGATTAGTTTCACAAATGATTCGTAACAAAAACAAATATATGAACATTCTGTTCTGTTCTGAAACATATGAAGTTCTGTTCTGGTTTATAAATTAAGTAAATAAATTTAGACTATTTTTTTCTATACATACTATTATTTATATTGAAGGCATGTCACATAAAACGTTAGAGTAAAAATTGGTACTAATGTTTTTCTGGGACAGAAATCTTTTAAGCGATCCCAGGCACAGTTTGGAATCTCACATTGTACAAGAAATAATAATACACATTACAATTAAACTAAATGATACGCCTTAATGATATTAAGTAATATAGTATTTTCTGAATGCAACAGTTCAAACTGCACAGATGGTTATTGAAAATTTCTATTTTAAAAGCTGAATAGAAAATATTACTAAACTTGACAGTAAAATAAAGTTTAATAAGCTTTAATAACTAATAAACTAAAACAAGATGTAAGAATTGACAAATTATAGTCACCTTTGTTCAGGAGTCTGCTGCAGGTGGTCAACGATGAACTGCTATTAGCGATTAAGTCGGTCTGCATTCTATTAATTTTAGGACTTCTAATCTTTCGCAGTTGAGAATGTTTTTCTTCTAAAGAGCGAAACAGTTCTGGGCTAGACATTGTCTTTTTATTTGTTGTTCCTATAAATAAATAAGCTCATGATGACAATGTAAAATATGACATAGCAACAGCAGACAGACTGAAAGCTCATACTAGTTTTATACGGAGATTTGAACAGTTGGACATCGAGGGGCTGGTACCGGCTCAACTTCCGTTTATTTGCAGTTCGCTTCTGTTTCTTGCCAACTGACCCGGGGTCATCAGCATTGCCGTCCAAGTACAGAGGCCTCAATTCATCGCTCGAGTCCGAATTCCTCCTAACTTCTGAACTGCATCTACAAAAGAAGGATAGTAAAAATATTTCATCTTCTATAAATGTGTTGTAACGATATTTTATATAATGATTAGTAATCAAATATTTCCTTATATTATTTAAATGGGATAAATTTAATATTATTGTAATTTATATATTGATAGATAAATAAGATTACTTTTGATTTGATGGGATAGCTTCTTCGTCAGAATCAGAGATCTCTATAAATGAGATGAACGGCTGAGACAGATCCTCTTCAACATGGCCTTGCTGGTTGTCAACCACTTCTTCTTCGTTGCTGTCCTCAAGGTGAGGCGACCATGACCCAAGGATAGAATCTTCGTCCGGGACCTCGTCTGCAGCCACTATCCGGTCAAGGAGCACCTTCAGCACAGACATATCTGCACTGTCAACTGAAACCAATCCAATGTTCGCAGTAAAAACTATTAACCCTAAAATGTTAAATAGTTACAGTATTTATTATGAGAAACACTTCTTTAAATAAATCCTCTTAAATAAACTCCTTGGTCTCTCAAAAATATTATTAATTATTAATAATATTTTCAACAGGTCTGTCAGGTAAGGTGTCATTTTTAGTTATTAAAATAAAATTTCATACGGTAAAAAATATTGAGCATGAATTTGGAGAAACCAACTTAATAAGTGAAAGTCAAAACAACAAATAATAATCACAATTAATAAAACCAATAAATAACAATATAAAAGTGCCCACCCAACTGCACATAGAAGTTATTAAGTTATAAGCACTCACTAATGTTCTAAAATTTCAAAATTATCTATATAAATAATACAACTAAATGATGCAAAGAACTATTGTGTATCACTCAACATGGCCTTTCTGAATGTCATAAACTTGTGTATGTTACCAGTTCAGCTCACTGTCCAGTCAAAAAAATTTATTGATTTATGTTTTTCTTATCAGTTGTCAATATTTAATTCTGTTCAAATAATTAATAATAAATTATTCTATTCATTCTGACTACCCATGAGGAAGCCAGCACATTATTTGTCCAAGTATCTTATCCAATATATAATTTTGTGAATGAATAGATTATGATCAGAAATTATACAACGGTTCTCTACATCATCTACACAGGTGGTCTGAAAAGTTTCCGACCTCAACATGAAGATGATAATAAAATAAATAAAAGCTAGTGAAATAAAAGCTTTTTTAGGCCGGAAACTTTTCAGACCACCCTCGTAGATATAACTCGGCTAATAAAGGATACAATAAATTCCTTACTGCCAACCTTTTGCTCTGTTAAACTTATAATGATTCTACCTAAGGAACATTTAGACTGATCTTGATGTTTCCAAGCTAACCACTGGGTTACATTTCTTAGGTTCAAGGCTTGTAGGTAGTTTAGCTGATGGTAGTACACCTCTTCTGAGGGAATACTAGGAAATAAGTTTACTATGTCGGACAAAACTATAATACATTCTTCAAGTAAATGTTCTTCTTTTAATAATTTCACTGCTTATGTCATACAGTTTATTGAATTTATAGCTTTGAAATTAGTTATAGCTACAAACCATTCTTTGTTTTACCATTTTTTACTTATTTTTTCAGTCGGTGCCATAGTAAAATCAACTATATGTTGTAATGGTATTCCACCTTTGTGCAATTTGTCTTCAAAGGGTGAATATAGCAGCAGCTTCTGTTTATGCAAAGAAGGATGGACAAAATATCCCATTACTTTCAATGAGAAGCAATTGTTATTGTCTAAGTAATATATAGCAAGTAACAAAGAAGTTACGTTAGAAGAATAGAAAGCTTAATAAATACTTACGTGTTACTACAGAAGGTGAGCTCTGTGACTGCGACATACTTTCATTTCCTTCTGCTATACGCCTCTCCTACAACACCAATTACATAACAAATTAGTACACTATATTTATAATCACACATGTATTTATTGAAAGCATCCTATCAAGGTCTTGTGAAAAAAATAATATTGACCTGCTGGAGAAAATATAATTAGCTAATTGCTGAGCCTGAAGGGAGCTCTATTTTCAAGAAGAAAATAAAGTAATAGAATTTAATTGTCTATCTGTAAGTTTGAAAAGATTCAGTCGATCTGAAATTGTAAAGGTATATTCCACAATAAATCAAAATATTTTGGTTAGTTTTTAGTTAAAATTCAATTAAGGAAACAAAAGTACACATAAAAAAATTGATTAAATATTTAAAGTTCTGATTTTTTTTTTCCCTGAAGGAAAAATTAAAGATGACAACACAAAAAACTTTCAAAGGTATCCCAGCCTGAATTTTGAGATGCATATATTGTGTATTTAATATCTTCCAATATTAATAACATATATACCATATATACAATATATACCAATTTTAATAAGTAATTTTGTACAATATTTGCTTGGTGGTTCCTTTCACTGTGTGATACCGCAAACTTGACTTGGTTTTTGTTTAAATGAAAAAAAACTGCGAGTTTACTCATCAACCAATATTACTTACCTTTATTCCTTTGATGAACAGGTTCCTGAAGTGAATGTCAGATTTGGTAGGTTGAACACTCCTACTGTCTGACATGCTGAGGCCACTTTGATCCATACCATCCTCGGCCAGCCTCCTCACTTCTTCTTCTCGTATTGATGATAGTCCAGGGTTCAGGCTCTTTCCATCTGATAGACACCAACAATAAAGTAAACATTTAACTACCTAATAATTCATTACATATAATCATTACAAATACATTTTTGTACACATAAATATGAATCTGCACCATGAACATTTAAAACCGCTTCTTTCACTGCCTGCACATTGTTGTTAAGTATGGAGGACCAACCTCAGCCCATGAATTTCCTCTGAATCAGTAATACTGTAGCCAGGTGATAAGAATAGTTCTAGAAGTCATCAACGGGTAGACGGGATGTAGGGATGAGGTCAGAGTGGATAGGATCAATATAGGAACATAATCATGTTTTGATATAGGACCTGCAAAGATCAAGAGTGGGCAAGGTCAACTCACGTAACTTGACTAACCAGCAGAAAATGCTTCCACAAATATTTTATAATAGATCAACAAGAAGGTGGCAGAAATCAAGTTAGACTGCTCTTTATATTACTGGAAGATGCAAATTCGTTAACTAAACAACTTACTAGGTGCCTCATGTCGGTTGAGTATGTTATCTGCTACTGTGTCCACCTCCACCTGACATGATGTTGTCTTAACAAGGGGCTTGGCTTCACTGGCCGTTTCTATAATACCAATAACAGTTAATATTATCACATCACTGTTCATATCAACATTCTTATCATCAAGTCAGACAAAAGGGTATAACTCAATTTTATTGATGACCTATACATATACAACTTAATTACTCGATTAATAACAATGTGTGCGCATGAATGAATGTATTTTTGTATATATAGGCATGAAGTATTAATTGGCAGTGACACCTGGGACCATTATTTCTCAGATAGCTTTATTACTCAGCCAATATACATGGATCTATTTACCGAATAATAGTAAGAATGAAAAAAAGAAGCAATTACAATATACCCACCTCACATATAATTATTTCTTTCAGAAAAGTGTTAATCAAACAATTCAAAAACTTAAACGTACCAATATTCAATTTCAGCCTGTAAGTAACCTGAGATAAATTTATGAAAGTCATTCCGTATAGATTGTAGTCAATAAAGAACTGTAAGATATAAGGAACATGAGCCTCATGAGGTTGAAACTTCTGATTGCAAATAGTTCCTCCTTGTAAAACTTCAACTGCTCTTTTAATTACCGAGGGACGATAAAATTCAATTTTCAAAAATCGCTGTTTTGTCGAATGGAAGCCATAAAATGGTCTGAAAAACAACAATTGGTCATGACACTGACAATTGTTACAAGATAAAAAATTATGTGCAGTAATTATATATATATACACTTACAATGCAGAAATTTCTGAAATGTTATGAACATGATGTCTGTTACCACCTCCGAAAGAACTGTTAATAGCACAGTCCAAATTTTCAGCCAGATTGTAACTAAACGAAGAAGTGACACCTTCCTTGTTTGTAATGGGAACACACATGTACGGGAAAACATTATGAATGTGAGCACAGGCCTTTTCACCTAATGCAAACAAATAAGAAGTCATGTTGTAAGTTTTCTTTGCATAGTGTACCATACCTAAGTAAATAAAAACAAACCAGATTCGGTGACTCCAAATATTCGAATAACCGGCACTTCTTTGATGGCAGCGCACCTAAAATGAGAATAACCCAGATCATAACCACTTGTGGGTTGGGACATATAATGGTCAACTGATATGATTCTGATAGAGCACATCATTAGAACAAATTTTCTCTAAACCATATATTGTTTCAAAATAATTGTGTTGCAGATGTGACTTATTCATTAGGCCAGCTATAGTAGTGATGACGTTAGGCGCTAAAAATTAGGCCAGTTATCACGACCAATTTTATTTCATTAGCAAGATTAAATTGGGAAAAAAAAGGTACCGATATTCAATAATCTATTAAATGTTAATTTTAATGGATAAGAGATTTGGCGCAATAGTGGTGATAAGAAGTAACAATCAGCCAATACAAAAAACAGTTTTTAAAATTACCAAACGAGCTAATATTCCTAATGTTAAAAAATACTATGGCATCTTATTTTACAGGGTGTTGCTGTTAGTGACCGACGTTTCCATATTTATATTTTCATCTTGGTTTGTTAAATAAACCTTAAGCCTCTACATAGTGTGGTGTCTTCTCACGAGTTGGAATTAAAACTATCGGAAAATGTCGACAATAGTTTAATATGTGTCTCCCTCAATCCTTCCATCTATTTTATTAAACAGTTAATAGGGTTTATTCCATTGCCCGTTTAACCAAAATATTGTAACACTCTTACATTTTTCTATCTAACAAACTATTTTTGCCAGTAGCGTGCCTAGAGCTTTTCCCGTCCTATCTAAGTAAATCAAAATCAAGAATGATTTGAAACGATTCCTTGAAACAAATGGCCCTTTAAAAATTACTTTCTTTAGCAATTCTAATTTTTATCACTAGGTCACAAATATTTATGTAGTAATCACCAAATCAAAATTTAGTACTGCTCGTTTTTCTTTTTCCACTGATTAAGTGAAAAAATGTCGACAGTTTTATAATGTTAAGAACAAGTAGAAGGGGCTTGAGCAGAACTGTATGCATGGTTCCTGTTATTTTTAAGTAAGCAACTGCATCCCTTCAAGACCTCTCTCCCTACTTCCCAGAATCTTACCCTTTTCTTATACATATATGTTTCAGCTTTAGCCCCAGACCCCACTTATACCTTGACATTCCGCCCAGTATGTAGTAACATAACTCTTAATATTTGTATATACCAGTGTTTTGCTTATACTTCATAATAAAGCTTTTCTTTCTTTTCTTTTAAAAGACTCTCCTCTACAAAGATTACTTAACTGACGTCAAGTCCTGCTGTCAGGGCCAGCAAACATTTTTGTTGAATCGCATACTTACTATAATCCTTAATTCTATTGATTACAATATTATATTCTTTATTTTTACATAATATAGACAAATTTTATTTTTTTTAAACTATCATCCCCCCTTCTAGGACGCTGATCATCCCTTAATTTTCCTCTTTAGTTGAGGAGGCATCTAAGACGATAACACAAAAATAAAAGCTAATCTAAATGAAATTTTTAGTTGATGTGAGGGCGACGTTCTTAATTAAAATATAGAAATCAAAGCAGGACGATTATCTACTGTATAGTTGTTTATTTCTTCCATTCAGACTTGAGAAATATTCTTCAAATTTAGGAGAGCGGACCCTTAAGGACAAATAGAGCTCAAGTTAGTATTTCAGCTAGATCAGGTCATGCGTCACCTAAAAACTCAGCATTTGCCAGTTTTAGATTCTGTGCAGAAATTCATTTTAGCGTTGAGCGTTTTTACATACTAAAAGCTACTTAGTGCAAGATTTGTTTTCCTTTTAATAACCTGTCCTATTTATTCGTAAATTTGTTATTATTATTATTTTTGTTATTTAGTAGTAATCTTCAGTTAAACAATCTTTCTAAAAAAAGAAAGAAAAGCTTTATTATGAAGTACAAGCATAACACTGGTATATACAAATATTAAGAGTTACGTTACTACATACTGGGTGGAATGTGTGGGAACAAGTGAAGTATGGGGCTAAAGCTGAGACATATATGTATAAGAAAAGGATAAGATTCTGGGAAGTAGGGAGGGAGGTAAGTAAGGAGGGTTGCTTACTTAAAAATAACAGGAACCATCAGTGACTTCCATGAAGTCACGAGGCAGATATACAGCCCTGCTCAGGACCCTTCTACTTGTTCTTAGCATTATAAAACTTCTACCGTTTTTAATTCCTGAACTCCTGGGAAGGATGGTGATACTAAGAAATAACATGTTTTATAGACAATACATTAGTTTCTTAATACATTTTTCTCAATTTGTTTATAAATAATTTCCTTAGTATCTAATAATAGATCTGCAGATTCTGCAAGAAAGAGGGAGAAACGGCACGTCATATAATATGTGACTGTGATAACTTAGCTAGAAGGCGATACCTTCACTTTGGTAGTGATCGCATTGTAGACCCCAAACTATGTGAACTGATCGATCCATTCAGTATCCTCAGATTTGCAAAGGCCGTGGGCCTGTCACATATATAGGACAGGGACATGGACGGCGCACAATAGGTCTCAGTGAGGCCGCGGTGCACAAATGCCGGAACAAATAATAATAATAATAATAATCTAATAATAGAGGAGAAGGGTAAGTGTATAGGTAAGGTACTATTGCTTACAATGAATACATATGATAAATTAAAAGTTAAATATACATCTATAAAATCGTAATACTGAATGAAAGGAGTAAGAGTTACAATAGCTGTGGTGATACATTCATCTAAGTTTTTATGCAATGCGTTAGATATGCAATCATTGCTAATATTCTTAATGTTAATACAAAAATGAGTTGGATTTTATATAGTTACATGTATCAACAAAGGTTTCTTGTATATTGTACAGATTTAAATTGTTTGTTACTATAGTGGTTATTACATTATTGTCATTTCGTACAGGCGCAGGTAAAAGATAGATTGAACTTAGTTTTGGTCCTTTCTTTGGTAATTGTATGATGTAATGGATGAGCCCGTTTTTTATAGCACATGAAATTTTACTTGTTAACCAAATGATTTACAAGTCAGTCTTGTGATATAAGTTGCTCATTAATTAAGTCGGTATGTTTTATCACGTTAGCATGAGGGATTCCCATTCTACGTGTTTCCAAATACTGTTCTATATTTGTACAGTTAAGTAATTTAATATTTCGTATAGTTCGGTTAGGTTCATAGCATATTGGGTCCTATCTATACCGTTGATTACTTCCATGATTTTATTATTATTATCATTATCATTATTAGCAGCTATTGTGAGTGCCACTGTCAGTATCAATGTCCATCTGTTCTCCATCTGAAACATTTTGTTCTTGTGGTATAAAATGTCTCTTTTTGCTTTTTCTTGAAGCTAATGTTAAATTTTGGTGTATGTCTTACAGTTAAGTCATTTAATTTCTTATATAAATGTGTTGTATAGATGTCGTGAAAGGCTACCTCTTTATCAGTGTTTATCATGTTTCCTCTACCCTTATTAAAATTGACGTTTATCAATTTAATATCAGTCTTGAAAGTTTCTATAATTTGTTTGTTCATATTTACTGTCTGCTCGATATTATGTTCTGTATTATAGTTGTTTCGTTCAACTTCACCTATGACATTGTCATAATATTGTTTGTCCATAGCATTCATTGTACCAGTTAACCAACTAATAGCCGTTATTTATTAATTCACGTTTTTGTCTTCTATTATGATTTCTCAGTAAGTCAATTTCATTCTTAGTTTTATGTATCATATCTACTATTAAAGGGTAGATTGTTAAGTTATGATAGAGTAGAGTATGTATATTAGTTAGTTCTAAGTCTAATAGGCTTATGTTATAAAAGTGGTAAGCTTTAAAGTATTTTTCAATTCTTTGATTTAGTCTGTACTTAACTATTTCTTTAATAAAACAATATTAACGAAAAATGCATTTATTACATTATATCTATTCATTACTACTTTGAACGATATTAAATTCGTGGCCTGGGAACTATTCTAGATCCGTGACCATACCCAATACACTGGTCAAGGGCTTACATCTCATATCTTTTATACTCATAGGAAATGTCGTTAACAATAACTTAATTAAAATAAACGATGTGGAGACAAGATATGAATCAGCGCCAAACAATTATTTCTAGAAGACATAAATATGTGGAAAAACTAAGTAAAATCAACAACTTAAAAATACCCCACAGGGTTATTTAAGTTAGTTTATTAATAATTTTTTAGCCAATGAAAAAACATCTTTATACTCATAGGAAAGTTGTTTACAATAACTTAATCAATTAAAATAAACGATACGGGGACAAAAAATGAATCAGTGTCAAATAATTATTTCTATAAGACATAAATATGTTGAAAAAATAAGTAAAATCTACAACTTAAAACACCCTTTAAAAATACCCCACAGGTGTGGTACTGATCTAACTATTGTTAATAATTTTTAGCCAATGAAAAAGCATTTTGTCAAAGCAGGGGTTGAACACCTGACCGGAATCCGGAAGATTAGATTAGACGGAAGATTGGATCCATAAAATTAACTATATATCCAAATCATATGCTATTCCAGCCTATTTATATAGGTTTTGTTTCGAGAAAATGATGAAATAACTGATTGAGGGATCAACTAGTATTCCTTATAAGACATGGCTATATTTTAATAACAAGCGTTCGTGAAGAATTGAAGAAATGTGCATGACCGGTGATAAGAGTGTTGTGATCGAGTAGCGCTTTCTAGTGGCAGTAGCGGTAGTCATTGCTCGTGACAGTGACAGGAAGCCTTACAGTTACCTCCTCCTCTTGCTTCTCCCTTATCGCCCATCTTATCTCCTGTCATGTTCCTTGGCTTAATTGGTTCAATCAGCCTGCTATGAGCTTCACCAGTTCTGTCTAACTGTTCTATTGTCACTCCTCATCATGCAGCACACTACAGAATTAGAATTTAACCAAGCTATGCAAGATTTCAAGACTATGTTCCCCAAAATGGATGGAGATGTCATTGAGGTAATTACACACAGATTGTACTGCCTAGAATTAACACATAAAAGCCAACATGAGGTAGAAATGTTTCTTAATGGTTCTCAATACCATTTTGTATTAAAGTCTAGAGCTTAAATGTCTCTTTACTGAAATGGCTAAGTTAAGAGAGTTTAATTAACCGTTTACTACCCTATTTATGATTTGTAGGTTTATATTTAGTGCAATCCATGGTTCTAGCCTTCAGTTATTCATCAGTTAGGTTTATTACATTTCATTCTATTAAATAAATTATCAGTGTTACGGCAGGTACTTGTAGCGATCACAGTAACGTGAAAGTGGGGATTTTCCTCTCTCCAGCATATAGTGTATGCAAATTTGTGCCACATTTGTGACTGATCTTACTCGTTTGTTTTTATAATCGAAAGGTCCACTTTAGATTTAGGCCGATGAGCGTAGAATAGACAGCAACTGACTGATGGGCTCAGAATCGTAATTATGAAAATAACATACTGTTTACGAATGGATTAATAAATGCTACAAGCTGCTTTTACAAACCTTGGTAATAATAATTTTTATTGATAACGACAGGTGGTGCTGAGATCAAACCAGGGTGCCGTGGATGCCACGATAGACCAACTGCTGTCAATGAGCACCGACAACGAACTGGAGCGGGCCAAAGCTACCAAGCCCGAATCAACTACTCGGTAGGTAGCGAGGCCAGCTGATATAGCCTAGCTAGTTGTCCATGTGACAGGGCTCATATGTTGCAGGACTCCAAGTGACAAAGGAGACGCTACTTCCCAAGAGCCACTCTCCCTCTCGGTCATAAAGGGGTGGCGTCCTGCTCTTCTGCAACCACTACCTCCTGGTTTCCTCAGGCTCCAGAACGATCGACAAGTACGTAGTCAGTAGTACAATGTTTTAGTCTGTAGCTAAATCTTTTATGTTGTGTATCTAACAATGTATATTTAAAGCAAAAGATTTACAACAACTTGATCTATAAGCTTATATTTGTATTAGCCAATAATAGTAGTGCATTATGGAAGAAAAAACAGGTACAAAGCTTTTATAAAGAAAATATAAATAAACAGTCATAGAGTGAAGTCAGTACCAATAACAACCCTTTTCTAATTGTTCTGTTGCTTACATAAATTTACATCTTCTATATTTAAGACCATTAATTGGCGACTGAGGATGCCAGCTTAGAGGTGTCAAAATCATTATTGTTTAATAAATCATACTGTGGAGAAACCGAGGAGTAATTTTAATGTATCCAGCCACAAATGGTACCAATCATGTAATATATAAACAAATTATTTTTTACACTAACTCTCAAATGAGTTCTCACTATGGATCAATGTAAACATTTTGATGAATAAGAATATATATATATAGTTACTCATATGAATTACATACATGCTATGTTTGAATTTTGAATAATTATCATTATCATTTATTGTAAGTTTATGCTCTGACTAACGCTGCATTGGTCTAAACACATAATCATTGGTCTAAATTGTGTGTGTGGGTAAAAATAATCCGACTTGAAAAAACGCATCTTCTATTTTCATTATTTATCCTAATAAATTCCAAACATTAGAATTTATTTCTTGAGAAGTTATGTGAACCAAGGTGCTTAAATTTTAGCTGTCCAGATAAATAATTATTCATTGGCATAGGGATATGTGCTACAAGTGGCTGTAGTGAAAACTATGACCACTGCTGTACTGTAGATACTACCTGGAGGGGGGAACTTGGGGAGGGGATGTACTGAAGGCAGTCTGTTGGCGATGTGGTTCTTGTCTCTCTTCAACAAGTTGAGGGTGCGACGTCGCTGGAAGAAGAGAGAAAAACGCAGGTTAAAGGCAGAGGCCTTACACTTTACCAACCTCGTTAGTTTAAATCCTCACATTATTTATGTTATTTAATTGTTAAAATTTAAATAATAAACAGATTTTTTATATGGATTTGTATGCTTTTGAAAGAAGTATATATTTTTTTACAAATTAGTAACCACTAACATCATTCTACTGTAATTTATTATTCAGGTTTTTATTGTCCTATCTGCTTTTGAAATGTATTAGTAAAAATGACTTAATAGACAGTAATAATTAATTTGAATCATTAAAAGCTGCTTAACTTACATAGTTTACAATCTTCTAGTTTCCTGGAACTGTTTCATCTATCTCTTCCTAATCAGGCCTGCATTCATTCAGGGCTACATAATGAACCCCAATGAGCCTTCTCCTCTCCTCCCTTTATGGTGT
Organism: Acanthosoma haemorrhoidale; assembly: GCA_930367205.1. Classification (NCBI taxonomy): domain Eukaryota; kingdom Metazoa; phylum Arthropoda; class Insecta; order Hemiptera; family Acanthosomatidae; genus Acanthosoma; species Acanthosoma haemorrhoidale. The sequence continues at coordinate 19,243,626 of OV884014.1, read as the reverse complement.
TCTTTGTGAGTTTCCTCTGATAACTGACTGGGGTTTTCTCTGGTTGGCATGAAAAAACACTGGACTTCTGCATTATTTTTCTTTACTTTTTAAGTATCACAAAAAAATAATATTTACTCTATTTTTAGTTTGAAATAACCTGTTATGATAATGTTTTAATGTTTATACATTTTTCTTCCTTTTTTTTTAATATGTGTGGGAAACAAAGGGGATTCAAATACACGCAATTGTGATTATCTTTTTAGTCAAGTTAAACATATCTCATTTAAATTATTTTAATATATTTTCATGTTACATTCTAGAGAATTAATATCGACCAGGCTAACATAGCTTTAGGCTAATACCTTTATGCATGTTGTCTTTTTAAACAATAAAACAATATAAAAGTTATTGACAATAATAATTTTTATCCATTTAAAAGTTATTTAAAATTTGAAGAGATAAATTTTCTTTTATCAATGGCATCGAATCTGGAAGTATTCTGTTGTATTTACTGAATTATAAAGGTGTGATTATGTAATATGAAAAGAGAGTGAGAGGGGCTTTTGTGGTGTTGGCCGATAAGACCTTAACTGGAATCAGGGTCGTTCATGGACTGGATCAATTGAGGTTGATTGTCACATAACAAAGATGCTTCTTAATTTTTTTTTTTTTTTTTTTTTTTAATACATTCTCTTGTTACCAAATTATTATAGACTTCAATATAGACTCAACAATTGCTTGCCTACATTTTATGCTATTTCAGATTTCTACACATTGTGATCTGCATTGTACTAAAGTATAGTGATGTTTATTACTCATTAATTTACTGAACATTACTAAAGTGATGGGGCTTACCTTATTTATCATAGACTTAAAACTAACTTACATCTGACAATTATTTATTCTATGATACATTGGACACTAAAAATAAATATTAAATCAAAAGAAGTATACATGGACCTATCAATAGTTATGTGTATTTAAATTATCATATATAATGCTACAATTAGTACATATTATTCCTTTTCATTACAATTTAATATGATAGTTCCTATTAATATTAATAAGTGCATTGTTAGAAGAATGTTTAACAACTATATTATGATTTGATTTCTTAAAAGGTGCAGCTGATTTGTTTTCAAAAGTACATTTAAAAAAAATTGTTTTTATTTTATTATTGTTTAACTGATGAGTTTCTCATTTTTTTTTAATTTCTTTTCCATTATTTTATAATTCATCCCCATTTATGTAAGCCATTCCTGTTATTATAAAATTTGTTTTATATGATTTATCGATTCCATTTTTCCAAAGGTTTTTAATTCCACATGTGTGTTAGTTGTGTAAATTCTGCTAAGACTTGGATTAACGTAGGATTAATAATGGTATTATATAAGGCCAACTCCTTGATATGAGGAAAATCTTATAAGCAATAAAATTAATAAAAATATTTCTTTGAGGATAAAGACATCTGTGTTAGCTTGGAGAATGTGATGTATGCTAGTCATGAATGCTATATGATTACGGTTATCTCTACCATCGAGTACTAGTAGAACTGTACATTGAACTAGCTGCATTGGTGCTCGCTTCTATATCCGAACCATGGTCTTTTTATTTACTCACACCTCTTCTCCTTCTTTCTTAACTACTAATCTATATCTATAGATCTAATCTTGGAACTGACGACCTCCTCACCTCTTCCAGTGTTCTGCCTGTTAGACTATCACTTCTGGAAGGAGCTCCTTCTATGTGGAAAACAGCTTTGGTGGCCACTCACTTCCTTGTGGTATTCCCACTGTAGTTCAGACAGCGTCTACTCCGGTTCACTCTCGCCTTTGGGATAGGGTCAGTTTTCGTCTACCCTTACATTTTGGGAGTGAATGAAGCCCACATAAAGTTCCTCTACCTTCTACATCTTTCTCTGATCACAGTGTACTGGGATATGAAGTAAGATTAATCAATATATTGCTGGCCGAAGAGGACGGCCATCTACACCACCAGCATGGTCATACATAGGCTTCTCCCCCCCCCCCAGGTTTACGCCATTGACCCTGGCGGTCCAAAATTTACAGTAAAGATCACAATGGCTTAATTTTTTTAAGGAAGCACTAAAAAAAAAAATTTATAATATTTGTTATTAGTAATATTTATAAAAAGACATATCAAAATAGTTAAATGATGTCAATTAATCAAGTTGTAGGTTTGTTTTGAATTCCGAACATAAATGTTTGAACCATGAAGTCAATATGACAGTCATGTTAGTTTTGCTACTTATATGTTTCTAATAATATGGCTGGCAAACATAATCGGAAGACTTGAACTGCTTTTCGTGTCATACTTGTAATATTTTTCAATTCAAATTTATTGGTCTACAAACATTTTTGAGTTCATTAACTGTTTCATTTATTTTCAGACAGAGTCAGACATCGAAGACGAGAGGATAGCGATGCTGCTGCAGAATGAGGAGTTCATGTCAGAGCTGAGATGGAACAAAGATTTCCTATCTGCGCTAGATGACGGTATATGCAGTTAAACAGTTTACTTTGTACTTGTCATATATTGGCAAATTATTTCTCATAATCAATACGTCATTGGAAATTCTAATAGAAGAATAAATAAAGGATGTAAATATTTTGTTTACAAGAACCCCAGAAAAAAAAAAAAAAATGATTGAACGAAGAGTTTGTAATTAACTGTGAAATTAGATGAGGATTTATTTGTTAGGAATCAGCCTGGGCAGATGAAAATCTTACTTCTTTTTTCATCAACCTAAGCTTTAGCCGATTTCCAATAAATACATTTATTAACAAAATATAATTGCAAGCAAAACATTTGTTGGTTTAATAATGAAAGCATTGCAGAAGTTTCACCAAGTATGTAATATTGGTAATATGGATATATAATGGATATGTACCATACAGGGGACTTTATAAAAATTAAATAAATTTCTTTTGTCCAGATTGTTGGAACTCCATTGTCTATCATCATTTTGTCTTATTAGGTAGCAAATAGGAAAGAGTAATTGTTAGTAAGAATAGTGTCGATTGCAGAGAGTCCTCCCGAGCGCAGAGGATCAGCATTCCCAACCCGTCCACCAGATGACGATGCCTTGTTCAAGGAGCGCCTACGCAACATGGGAAAAAGTAACTTATCCTTATGTACTGATCAATAGCTTTAATGATACATTTATTAACTCAGCCAATGGATATCATTCTTGTTTTTTGTAAGGAGTGAAAGTTTTAAAATAATTAAGAAAATAATAGATTTTCCAAAAATTAGAGTTCATAAATGCCACAAATCAAGGCAGCCATATTGTACCTAAATTAGGTAAGCAAGCTGGGGGATATCTGTAATGGTAATACTACAATCTACCATCTTGCAACATAACTGTTTTTTTTGGTTAGTTGTTTACCTTTATTAACTCTTTTTACAGTTATTTTTGGAGCTATAAAATTTCTTCAAGAAAAATGAATCATCTCACCTCACACCAAATTGGGTTGAGATGTTTCAGAGCTGGTCCACAATTTCAGTGACCAGGTCAATGCTCGTCACTTTGACAAACCGTTCTATTGAAGTTTACTAAGCCTGTGAATTGCATACATTTTGAATTTACATAATAAAAGATGGTTTGTTATCAATCATCGTGAGCATAGCTAACCCATGCTTTGTAATTGTACACATAAGTTTATTCAATTACATCTCTGATTTGCATAGGAAGAACATGACAAATGAACCTTTCCAATGGTTTTGTTTGTTGTTTTCTTATGCTTACCCTTTTTGAAACTTCATCTTTAGGACTTTCAAGGGACTGAGTGTGACACCTCTTAAATTTGAGCACCCATTATGTGGTCAGGTCACACTACCCCGATGAGTGGCCTCTCATGGGCCGTCAGGTCCTTTGTTACCTTGAGTAGCTAGGGCCAAACAGCACTAGGGTTCATTATTTTAACTCCTAATCTTAATAAAAACATTGATTTGACTGAAATAAAGATAAAATATTTGCTTTTAGTCTTATAATAATGTATTAATTAGTGAGATACTTTTACTGTGTTAATGTTTATAATGAAATGCTGCTCTAGTGTCGAGGAAGAAGTTCTCTCAGATCGCTAGGGTGTTCACCGGGAAGAAGAAGAAGAGTGGGAGGAGTGGAGGGCCTACTCCTTCCCGGGACGACTTCCTTCTTCGCGAAGAGCAAGATGCAGACTACTGACTTGTCACATCTGTTGCTTACACCTATTTGTATATATTTATATTAATTATAGCATATCTTGGGGAGAAGAGAGTATTGTTATTGTGTAGATGTACTATGTTTTTAAAAGTTTATCTTGCCTCAATATTGTGTTTCTATGGGGAACATTCCATCAATGTTAAATACTATAATGAACTGTTGGATTTGTGATGTAAAAGAAAATGTTTAGTTATTAGAGTTGAGACAAGCTCCTGCCAAAATAAGTTAGCTTTTGTACTGTCACACATCACTCACTATTTCAGAATTGGCTTGTTATTACCGACTGTCAATACTTTCAAATTCAGTGAGATGAGGCATACAGAATATGCCTCCTTCTTATCACCAATCTTGTCAGCAATATCCCAGTACGAAGTAGCTGCTATATAGGCTACTAACCTTATTTCCTCCCCCCCCCCCAACTAGGACTACTTACAATTAACTGTTCTTACCCATGACAGGATAACTTACAAGTAATAAACATGTTTTTTAGGTTTATTTTAAGTAATTTTTTTGCATAAAAACCTGTTAAAACATGACTGTTTGGTTTAAAGACAAATATTTAATAAACAGCTGACAGTAAGATTGCTAATACACAGTAAATGAAAGTGATGATAACTATTATCAATACTATCTAAGGAGGGGGGATCTGTATAGCAACTGAAACATCTCATTTTTACAGTCTTTTGTTTGGAGACAGAAACACAACTTTCATATTTTGTTAAGGTGTCGTCACGTAGATTTTCGATGGTTGGTGTTAGGTTAGTTACTTACCTCAATGCAGGGTATTGTTAATATCAAGCGTTAGACCAAGCAACTGTATTGGCATAATCCCCTATGCTCCACTTGCAGTTTATCGATTCCAAAGATTTATCAACCCAAAGAGGTTGGACTTACTGAGAATGATATAATGTTCCTTAGTCAATGTTTTGGGTCAGATTCCATTCCCATTTATGATCCAACCAAAGGTCATTTGTTGTAGCGTAGTATAGTAGTATAATGATATTAATTTGTTGTTCCTCATTGTTGTGTTTCAGAAATATATATAAATATTATTTACCAATCTTTATTTTTGTTTTTTATACCACTTAGTCTTAGATTTATCATCATTAGCCCAGTCAAATAAGGGTTCAACCTTGGAATGAAAGGTATAAAGTTGAAAATTTGCATGAATCTTTATTTTCGCTTTATAAATTTTGGCTAAATAATCTCGTAAAATCTCCTGTGGGGATCTCAAGTTAACAAAGGTAAAAGATAAAAAAAAGTGACAAAAATCTTTTTTTGTAAATATCTCGTTTCCTATGAATCGGACGTCCTTAGAGGTTATTATAAAACTTGTAGAAAATGTTCTACAAATTTGGTCTTATTCATGTTTTGTGTATAATAAACCGTTTTCTAGATAAAACACCGAGAGTAGGCAGTGAGCATCCGCTTGGAGGACAACCCTGTGTACAATGCATATCACTAATTACCACTTTAATTATCAATATTTATGATTAATAATAATTCTTATTATTATTTATTTTTATCCCCAATGATTGATTATTTCACACTATTACTGTGTTAATTACTTTTCTTTCTTTTTTTTTTACCATAAAAACATGGAAATAATTTATTTTTTACCAGTTAGCAATCAGCTGCTCTGAAACCAAATCTAACTGAAAACCAGATGCTACCAACCTACAAAGTTGGTTTTTCAGCCGTACATAAAAAAAAATAAAAAACTAGGTATTTTAGGAAGAAGTACTAAACTGAATAATTTATTGATAAAAAGATTAAATTCAATGAAAAATGTGATTTCCTACGGAAAGGATATGTTTGCTTGCTTGTCTTTTGACTATAAATTACACAAATTTGTTGTAAATCTTTCCCTAACCAAGTTTGGACTGGTAGTAGACCAGATATATTGTTGTGATATTTTGATGTTGTGATTTTTATGGTGTTTTTGAGATAAACTCGAAATTAGCGAGCGTACATGAACAATATATGACCCGTGGATCCTGATTCATGAATGTTTAAACACTATTCGTTGCGTTTAATCTACCATTAATATTTATAATAAAAATAATATCAATAATTAAATATAAATATTTTAATTTATTAACTTCAAAACAAGAAAATTAATAATATCCGAAACAACCGGCAGTTTTAAAGATCAATAAGGCAGCGAAAAGGTACGAGGTACGGATCGAGGAACAAAGATTCCAGTCACTTGCATCCGACCCGGCCATGAGACAAGGCACTCTTTCACTGACGGCCCGACTGAGAAGACCCGAGAGACCAGATCATGATCACCACAAGGTAGCAACCCTTTTCACTTTCACCCGGCGCGACAACAAAGGAAGATGATCCGGACCATGCTATGCACCAGAAAAAGGAAAAATGCACCGCTCGACAACACAAAGAAACACTGGCCAGTATCACGTTTAATAATTAAGGTACAAATTAACTTTAGTTTTTTAATAATGTTATTTTATTTCGTACGTACTTATTTGAATATTAATTTAATCAATTTGTGTAAATTAACAATTATTCCTTTTGCCAGAATTATCCTATTTTTATTAACAGACCCTTAAGATAAAGTAAAAGTTAAATATAAAGATTAAAAATAAAATATAATTATATAAAAAAAATATATAATTTAATAAAAATAATAAATATTTTAATAATATACACTGCCAAGCTGTTGCGCTTGTAGGTGGAAGAGATGATAACTGCACCGGTCTGTTGATTTGGTAAATGTTGTATATTTAAAATTGTCAATAATTTGTTCTGTTTTTGCGACATTATACATTGCTAAAAGAATACGTATTCTATTTTCAAGCAATACATTTTTAAAGCAATTTTCAAGCTGGAAAAATTGAGCTGATTGGGACAAATCGGTATGTTTCTCGAACATTATTATAATTTGAAGTTTACCTTATTTAAGCAGCGTAGTGTCATGTCACAACTACTGAAGTCGAAAAATAAAATAAAATCTCAAACCCCTGATAAAAAATATGCAATTTCAGTTTTTTAAAAACCTATAATTACAAGTCATTAAAGCTGCCACTAACATTATGTTTAATAAAGCAACTTAAACTCAACCAGTATTTTTTTGGAGGGGGCATGATATTTTCCAGCACCACTATGGTAGTTCCATGTGATAACCCAATGATACTCAAGATAAAATTAACATCATGAAAAATAATAAGGTTCATTAATAAATTACTTAGTGATTAATATATAAATATTTTCCTATCATACTGAGTAGGGTATGATATTAAATATATATATTGATTGACATTACGAAAAATCATTAAAGTTGTGTTCTTTAAATGCGGTAGTTCCATTTGCTAAAAATTAGAGCTGCTTTATAACAAATAATGAAAGGTTATTAATTAAGTAACAAACAAATTATTTTTTCTATCATATCGAGCAGGGAATCGAATTAAAGTTCTAAATGCATTGATTACTTATATGTAATATCTGTTGGGACTTTAGCAGCAATGAAACACTTAATTATGCGATAGATCACACTTGACTTGAATTTTCATATGAACTTTTATAAATAAATTCAAAACTATAAATAAAAAAATCATATCTCTACATAAAATCTGTTGAAAAAATATTAGAATCCATATTTACAATAAAAAATAGGAAAATCTATTTGAAAAAACAAATTGTGCAGTACCAGAAAATTTTTCTGGTGTGTTTTTAAAATAGCTAAGGCCATTAATTTTTTTTTTGTGGCACATACCCTTCGGAGAAAAGCATTGTCACATATTAAAATTTCTCTATGTAATATATTTTGTTACAGGATATTATATTCCACATATGTAGAATCAAAAACAAATACAGCTGGATCCACTCTAAATCATGCATCATTACAATAAACATCCAAAAAAAAAATTAAACTTTAATAAACCCTAAAAATTTCTATAATTTATGCATTATTTAAAAACTTACTTTTTTTTACCGTTATGATTAATTTTATAATTGGTATTGTTAAAGCTGTTTGAGAGGATTCTTCTTATCCATGTTGAGTTGTATGTTTAAATATGGGTAAAAGTGAATATTTCGAGGGAGACTACAGAAGAAAACCATTACAAAACTTGTCTGGTGACAGGAAGAAAGAGAAATTAGAGTTTATCGACCAAGTGCTGCGTGAAAGAAAGAAAAGAGAACTGAACCGAGTGGAAATAGAAAAGGCTACCATCGTTCAAGCTGGGTTGAGAGGAATGTTATGCAGAAACAACGTTAGGCTTCGACTCAAAACTGAGATCAGTAATAAGATTTTAGAATTGAATCAAAAAGTTATTAAAAATACGGATTTTGATTTAGAAGATATCAAATATTTACTATCCCACATCCGGTTCATTTATATTAGAAAATTTTTGAGGAGTTTGTCTACAGACAGAGAAAATAATAGTGGCATCATTATGTATGCTGCAAATTCCATTTTAAGGTATAAATCTGCTATTACAGTTGCGATGGTGGAAGATGCTGGCTGGATGTGGCGAATAATACATTTCTTACATTTATTAATGGAATTGATGAGATGGTTACAGAATATAGAGGAAAAAGTGTCAACAATATTAGAGACTATCGAGGAGTTTTCAGATGCGCAAAATTATCTGGGAAGTGAGTTTTCTAAGGTCACCACTAATACAAATGCAATAATAATGGGTAAACTTGTGACTAGTGGACTGTTAAACACCCTTATTGTGGTCATAGAGAAGAAATATTCACTGCCTAAAAATTTATATAGTGATAACATAATAACCCGCATCCATCACTTGTTCAAAATCATATTATCAAATATCAGTTGTACTAACGATCTTTATTTCCAACAATTATTATTAGAAATGATAGCCAAAGAAATAATTTTTCAAAATATGTCAAAAGATACTGAAAAGTTCATTTTCTCAACTTTTAAGGAGGTGGAAAAATTCCCTTTTCAGGCCCTTATCAAAGTGATGTTGGATTTTAATGATGATCAGCTGTTCACTATTCATGCACTGCACAATTTCCTTAGTTGTTTTGATGATCAGGAGATAGCGTCTTTCGAAGAAGATAACGGTTACTTTTTACTTTTATCCAAACTTACCTCAAATATACCACTGATGAGAAGGCTGGAACTTCCTCCATTTCAATCTTCCGAGATGATAGAAGGTGAAGACAATGTTGTTTTGGAAGAATGTCTTAGCTTGATCAATAGTTCTGTAATAAGTGAAAAATGGCTAAGTTCTTTAGTTGGCTATGTTGACAGAAGACAATACGATGGAATATTTCTCTTTTGCAAATGTATTTATAATTTATGGCTCTATAACTGCTCCCCCATTCATGAGTACAATCTCATTCGCAAAATAGCATTTCAACCACATTTCTTGAAAGAATTATGGAATTATATTAATGCTGAAAAAACAATTTTAACTTTGTCTGGTCAAGTGTACAATGTGACAGTGTTAACCATGCTATCTAGCGGAATGGTGATCACTTGCAGCGAAGTCTATAGCATAATATCAGCTTTGACAATGTTTTGCTTTCTTTTAAAAAATCATATTTCTTTATCGATTGATAAGCTTTTGCATGAAGATGAGTTATACCCAGAGGGGAGAGGATCAGGAATGTTCACTCTGAAGGAGATAGTTTCCGTTTGCGGACTGTTGAAAGAGGTAGCTGTCGGCATCATCATGTTAGCTTTTCCATCTATTTCCATCCAAGGAATCCAACAACGAATTGACGCTAGTACACCTAGCAGTCATTCAAAAAATGTCAATACATTGGAGTGGAGAACTCTCCTCGAAGAAATGGTAAGTCTTTTAAGGTTATTACATGACTTAGATTGCCGATGGCAGTTCACAAAAGAACCATTTTTTTGGGTGTCTAGTTCATTTAGCCACTTGAATCAACCATTTTCTCACTTTCAGAAAATTGAATTTGTTATGCCATTCACTACTCCACTGGAAGCTGTATACAGAACTTCCACTGCATATGAAAACAGATATTTTGCGACTATACAAATTTTGCCATTTACAATTGAATTTTTCAAACGATTTACTTCTTACCAAAGTTTTATTGCTGAAAATAAGTTGGAACATCAAGACCCAACAATACATTTTCTTCAAATTCCATTTCTGCTCCTGAAAATCAGACGTGATTACTTATACGAAGATGCTTTAGAGCAAATATCTTTAGAGCTAGAAATGCAACAACAAATCAGGGTACATTTGATCAATTCGCTAGGATTCGAAGAGATCGGGATTGATGGTGGAGGGATCTTCAGAGAATTTATGATGGAGTTTGTTAAAACAGCATTTGATCCCAACAGAGGTTTTTTTATTTTAAATGGTGATAATCAATTTTACCCCAATCCTAATATAGCTATGATCTGTAATAACTTTAACAGGCACTATACCTTCATTGGTAAGATGCTTGGGAAAGCATTATTTGAAAATATATTAGTTGATCTGCCATTAGCAGATTTCTTCTTGAGCAAAATTGTACATAATTGCGACGAATTGTCCATTAACAGTTTAGCCACTCTAGATCCTGATCTTCACAAGAACTTGATATCTTTAACCTGTCACAATGGGGATCTTATTCAGCTTGGCTTAGATTTCACGCTGACATTAAATGACTTTGGAGAAAGCAAAACTGTCGAACTGAAACAAGACGGAAGAAATATTCCAGTCACTGAAGAAAATGTGCTGGAGTACATTTATTTGGTAGCACAATTCAAAGCTTGCAGCCAAATCGAAGAACAAACCAGCTCGTTCATCAATGGGTTGGACAGTGTTGTCCCGCTGCATTGGCTGCGTATGTTCACAGCTAAAGAGTTGCAGTTGATTATTTCTGGCAAAGAGACTCCTATCGACGTAGAGGACATGAAGGAGCACATTATATATGGGGGAGGGTACTCCCCTCGCCACCCGACTATTGTCATCTTCTGGAGAGTGGTGGACACTTTCACAGACCTGCAAAGGAGCCTCTTGCTTCGTTTCATTACAAGTTGTCCGAGGCCACCTCTTCTCGGCTTCAAGGAACTGTCACCCCCTCTTTGTATACAGCTGATTGAATACGAAAACAACAGGCTTCCCTCATCGAGCACTTGTATGAATATGCTGAAGCTGCCTCAGTTCTCAAATGAAGACGAACTGAGGGAGAGGCTGCTGTATGCTATTCACTCTAAAGCTGGCTTTGAGCTTATATAAAGTCATCTTTATCAGCTTTCCAACTGACAAAACCCACCTTTAACAGATATTAGGTCTTTCAAAAGACTGCACAAATGGTTGGAAAATGAATAGATTGCATTAATATTTGATGGCCGGAAATAGAGCCGATGAATCCTCTTTCATCGTAGCGTTCCACAGGGGCTGAAGCACTTGTAAGTTTATGAACATATTAAATATTTCTTCTTTTTTGAGGTCACTACATAATGTTTTATCTGGTCCTCGATACTTGGTCAACTATTTTAATTTGTTAATAATTATCCATGGTACCTTAATCAAAACTACAAAATAAATGTACTGCATATGACAAATGGTCACATTTAATGTCAAAGTAATAAGGATTTATTTTATCTAATAGAGATCAAGTCATTCACAATTTTCGCGTACTGTTGAAGGTACGGAAAGATATTTAATCCTTTTGTCCTTCTGATTCAACTTAAGGGCAAGAATTAAAACGAAGACAAAGTAACAATAACTCATGCAAATATTGTATATAAAGTTAGATATGGGTTCAGTATCATGCAGTGCAGGGTTTTGATGATTTTATTAATTACTGACTCTTGGTTTATTCCCTTTATTAAATTATTTATACATACTGTTAATCAACAAGCCGTGATCTTTAATTTGATACCCTACACAACAAACTAGGAATTTATTATCGTTGTACAATAATTAACTGATTAATGAGATTTATTATTTTTATTTTTAGCATAATCAGGGCACAAAATGGAACTACCATCATCATACTATCATGCCTCCGAAACAATCGCTGGTTGAGTTAATGGCACAAACCCAATTTGAATAACTTTGTGTAGGTCAAAAATTATATAATGACAGAATGAATAGTATTATATAAATAGTAACGATTATGACAATAATTTGCAATTGGGGTGGTTTTATTTTAAGCACCATCATTAAATGAAACATGCAAATCTATCTGCCTTTGAAAAACACAGAATGTGTTAATTTCGAGAACACGATTGCTATGTCTGTGCAACAAGATACCCTTCAAATAGATTTGATTTGACACCCTTCTCAATAATATAATAGGAAACATTTTTTTTTATTAACATGTAATTAAATTAATTAATGTTGTATGGAGTTGAAAATATTTTTCATTTTGTCAGGGATGATTTCAATATAAAATTTTATGTTTATAGGTCAAATAGAGGAAACATTTGTTTGCGCAGTAGAAATTAAATTTTTGTTCGACTAATCAAGGTTTTACATTAAATAAAATTAAACACCTAAGTGAAAATTAAATATTTATTTAAAAGAAGGGATATATATAACAAGGCCATGGATAATGAGGCATTGCAATGGCAGCCACAATTTAATCAATAAATCTTTTTCATAATTTAATATAATATATATTTGTATATATATATGTATTTACAATATGATTATATATTTACAATATATTTTATTCAATTTGTAAGGCATATGCACCAGGAAGAGATCCTGAAGAAGTAAAAATAAAATAGGCCAAAAAAAATTATGAAAATTACAATTACAGGTATTGTTCTGCAATAGATTTGTACCAACTTCTTAGCTAAAATTATTTCTGCCAGACACAGCCAAGCATACGATAGGTGACCACATCAAGTGGCATTTAGTTTGGTAAAATACAATACCAATTTGCTCAAATATATATAAAATATAATACATTAAATCTCTTTTGATCTATAATAAATACATAATAGCTATCAAATATATATAACATATTTATATATATATATCTACATCAGTTATATTATGTACAAATCTTACATAAGTAGCAATTTCCTAAAAAATGTACAAAAAAAAATTATGAAAAAAAAAGCTTTTGATTCATTGGTAGTTGAGAAGGTCGTTTCTCTGATGTGGTAAGTGGATGGGGGAAGCTGGCCGAACGGTTGGTAGCAATGTCAACGTCGCTCCAGGTCTACCATCACTGCAAAAAACAACAACACTGCATTCAGAATACTAGCTTGGCAGTATTTTGCACAAGTTTATACATTCAGATAATAGAAAACATTATACATGTACAAGGGTGAAAATTCTCTGAACCAACATATTTTATTTTTAACTTCTATTGAATGCAAAAAAATGTCAGTTGAGTAATTTTAAACAGAGACTGTCTTTATTTGGCGAGCACTAACTCAAAAGATAACCTTTTTTCTTATTCCAATGGCAGATAATTTGTCTAATTATAGTTCTGCATAAAACTTGTCACCCATTGGCCTTATTGACATTACGCACAAGGGATTAGTAGCGTGCTTAAGTTATAAGTCCTGCAACACTTATGCGGAACATGTTACCAGGAGCAGCTACCAACCCTACCCGCCCATGCCACTGGCAAAATAATTTTATCACCTCAAAATAAAATTATTTCTGCCGGTCAGTGAGTCACCACAGCAAGTCTCAATATTATTTTACAGAAATAAAAAATATGTTATTTCAAAACTTAAATTCACTCAGAAATAACGTAGAACACATTGTTAAAGTAACATGAAAGCTATTACTTCTCTCCACCCCACCCCCAAAAAGCACATAATTCTTAAATTATTTTCATGAGATAAGTTATAATAAGAAGAACTGGTATATGGAGATTACAGGTAAAGATAAAGATTCCTATACTCACAATACATGTGTCATAACCTCCTGAGGGAGGCTACACTGAGAGAAGACTGCTTAGACCTGCGCGTCGGCTGGACTGATAGAGGCGCTACGTATGTTGTCACAGGAGGAGAGTTATTGTTGGCCAGTTCCTACAACATTGCTGACTGTTAAGACATTCGTGATTGCAGATGTCGTTAGATATTCAACATAGATGACACTTACTCTCGTTAAAATCTTAACTCATTTCAATATGTTAACCAAGTTGAACAGTTTTTGTTTGATTACTACATTATTTGTATGAACTTAATTTTATAAGAAAAAGTTATAGTAAAAAAATTAAATAATAAAAATCCTTTTGGGATCACATTTTCAATTATAATTATAATAAACATAACATCATTAAGACATAAATTAGTTTTTTTTCATGTTCTTTGAATCCTAGAGGAACGTAGGAACCTAACAAAACTTTTCTACCTTTTCCCATTCTCTGAGTGTGTCCAAGCCCGCTGAATTTTCTTTTAGTCAACTGTACTGTAAGGATTTTTCTTCTGTCCTCTGCCCATTGGTTATCCTTTATAGACATCAGATTCCTTAGGATGCCTTGCAGTGATTTTTTTAAAATGAAAACAAGAGAGTGTACATTTACATTTGTCAAAAAAATTCTCATCTTAGTGTTGTGGCCACCTCTTAATTACGAATAATTAGAAGTTCCCCTCTTCTCGTATCAGAAAATATCTATCTATGTTTCCATATGTTTAATAAAGCTTATGACGTCAGATTATATTCTCCTTTGTACCGCCAGTCTGCAAAAAAACAATACCAAGATAGGTAAGTCTGTTTTACATTTTGATTTTTTTTTGGCAACAAGTGAAATATCATTTATTTTCTTGCAGTTAATCCTAAGGAGCCTTATTAATGCCCACTTTGTGGCTTCTTCACTATCTAGTTGTTCAGATTCTCCAGTTTCGAGAGGATGCTTATCAGCTTATTTAAGCAGGCAGAGATTGTCCGCAAAATAAGGTCCCACTGCAACCCTCTCTTTTTTTGACTAACCACCCTGGGATATAAAATCAACTGTAACATCTTTAATATTTGAAACTTTTAGAAAAATATAATCATCTTTATTTATCCGATTTGTTTTAAAATATTTCCTTTTTTTTTATTTTTGTATTTAATAAAAGTTAAATGACAACATCACCTTTCATTTATTTAGCAATTATCTAAATTGTTTATAAATATGTACGAACTTCTCTAAAGGGCATAACCCATAAGAGACGAGATAGAAGTACTCACAGAGATGTTGGTACAACTGGCTAGCCTCATCTGGGCAAGTTGTGTGGCCGCAGGGGTCAGGTTGGTAGTACTGCCAAACGGAGACATCATCGTTGACACGGCCCTTTTCAGTTTGTTAGGGGTCTTGTTGAAGCTGAAAGCTCGGCCCACTTTCATTCTAGTCCTTGAAGCGAACCTGTAATAACAAAACAGGGGTTAGAAATTTATTCTGACAAAATATTCTAATACTACAACTACTAGTTGTATACAGTCTCCTTAAAAGTTTCCCCAGGCCAATAATTTGCCAAGTGGAAGAGGAAATACTTGCGATTTCTTCCCTTAGAAAGTGAGGTTCCCTCAGTCAGTGAGGAGCACTCTTACTTCCTTCAGCTAAAACTAAAAGGTAAATATTAATAATTACCAGTGGTTTCTTATCTCATTTAGTTTTAATAATTATTAGAAATGAAAAAGAAAGTAACAGAGTCAGGATTTGAACCCGGGACCTACTGAACTCTGATCAGGCGCACTTCCAACTGAGCTACCCATATCGAAGATGAGACACGCCAAAATTATTCCCTTTAGCTGGTCTTGTCGATCATCAGCAGAGCAACATTTTTCAAAGACCACAATGCACAATCTGACTATGAGGACTAGAGACTGGGGCTACCTCAGAGCATGTAGTACACAGTTGCCCACTCGCTCCCACATTACCTGTTCTTAAAAGACATCCACTAGACTGTCTCTTCCAAGTCACATGTTTGACAATCGGGTTGTAGAGAGACTAGTCGGGCTATACCTGAGTTGCGGCACAAGCCTAAAGCATTACATCTATAATGTATTTATATAGAAGTTTCATTTGGAAGATTCTCTCTCGGGCGAGGTTTTCTGGTTTTGACATGACCATATAAAGAGATTGCATATTGACAGGACTGTTGTCTGATATGGGACAGCTAAGTTAGAAAGAGCCTGACCAAAGATCAGGCAGACCTGGGAGTTCGTAACCTGGTCCTATCACCATGTTTTTTACTTGGCCAGTGAAATTGAAGTATTACAGAGGAATTCTCCAATTTGTTGTTTGTTACACTTCCACGACAGGAAAACGGAACGAACTACCATCACTGTATATCATATTATTCAGAGATACAAAAATCTAACACAATCAAAAGTCTCATAAAATTCACTGGATATTTCCCCACAGTTAGTTTAATCAATGAATTTAGATAGAAACAAATCCTTATTATTTTTTTCGCTATAAGAATAAATGACTGGATTGTTAAACAGATACAAGAAGAGGAGATTGTCTTCAGTGCATTTGTGTTTTTAATGATCGTGGACGTTGATCGGACATTGTAAGCTTTATTTAACCAATTTACTAACATTTCCCTGTTGGAGCGATTGCTCCATTTGCTGCTTAGTTATACCACCCTTACTGTATTGATCATATAGTGTTTACTATATTTCTTTATCTTGTAAAAATTTAAAGCAATCTGAACTCAAATTTGTAACATTTTTGCTATAATATCAAGAATTTATGAATGTGTACTCAGAATGGAGGAAGCTGACTAACAAAAGCTAGGTGGAAGTAAGTATTTTGGGTTTCTTAAGAATAAATCATGTACAATAAGAAACAATTTTTTTGTACATTTTTGTAAATTATTTTTTAAATTTCCTATTAATTATATTTACTTTTAAATTCAATTTGCTTTATACATTTAAAAAAAATAAAATGCTTTAAATTTTAGAGGCATCTTTGCCGTAGCAAACTGATTTATGCAATAACCTCAGGAGACACTTTTGCTTGGGAGATTCTGCTCTCGATTGTGGAAAAGAGGACAAGCTATCCATAGCTACTAGTTATTACACAGCGGAATAGCCAAAATTGATATAATTCGCTATTCTTGAACAATACATTGTAAACTTGGCTATTTGCATTACTGACAATGCTCCCTGATGACATGTTTTGTTTTCTTCAGACAATGAGCATTACCAATAGATCATTATATATATATTTTTAAATTATTTACTTATCCATAAAATTATTCAGTTAGTTCTCTTCAATTTGTAGACATCATCAGACAATAATTAATTTTAGACTAACTCATTCTGCTCCCATAAGGCAACTGGTTTCACTTACCTAGTATTAGATCTGAGTCAAACAATTAATCCTCTTGCACTGCCATTGTGATGTGGAGGTACTCACATACCCCCACTTATACGTCTAATAACTTAGACAAGACTACATCCCCTGTAGGCTAGGGGGGGGGGGGGTAATAAGGTCGACACCTTGGCCACCGACCAACTCAGCCAGCCCCTGCCAGGGGCCACTCACACCAGGCCCGACTACAGACCCCTAGGTTCAACCCTCAGTGGACTCTCACCACCGTCCTGATATCACCCTCACCTCTCCCGAGGCCCTCCACAATCCTCATCCTCTACACACATTCTTCAAATGGGACTCCCCCCTAGTGAAATATTACCAATCCAAGATAAGTATTCTTTTTCCCTTATCATATTTTTATTATTTTGAGAGATATGGGGAAAAAAAAAAAAAAAAAAATACTCCTCATTCCTTGATTTTTCAAATTTGAGAGCTTTTTTTTGGGGGGGGGGGGGGTACTTGACTCTGATGGCATGCTTATGATTTCACCTTGTTACTCAAGTTATATATGAAGATTTTTGTATTTTATTCAAATGTCATAATTAATGTGAAAAATTTATAATAATTATAACTTTTTTTTAAGACAATGTTCCCTAATATACACATTACATAATAACAACCTTAGACACAAATGTTGGCAGCAAGTTCTATTTATCTTCAAACACTTACGTGTTCTCTCACCAGCCCTTGGGTGGATCCTTGGGTAAAAGTTTATAACCGATTTCTTTGAGTTTACGACAATTTATATAGATACTAAGCAATTATTTTTGGGAGAAATATATAAAAAAAATTAGTTTTTGTCAACGATCTAACTACTTCTTACTGTTAACAAATTAGAGAAATAAAAAAGATACTACTAAATTCTATGGGCACACGTGTCCTTGTCATGTTAGCTGTTGTCAGGTCATTTCAATGAACTTCGTATAAGAAAATGTACAGAAATTCTTATGACAAATTGTAATTAATTTACACATTTTACACGGTGTAAAGTTACTTGAATAAGATTACAGGATATTTCTATTAATTAATGTGAAATATTTAAATGACTAATTAAATTTAAAAATAAAGCATTTCTTAATATTTTAACATCTCTACAAATGACAGAGAGAGAAGGAAAATATTAAAAATAGGAAAAGGGGATAGAATCGTATGTCATTGAAGTGAATGAAGAATGAAAAAACAGAGCACTGAAGTGACATCTGGAGTTATTGTACCTCATCACAGATAGTATAACCTGAGATGAAACATGAATCCATAGAACTCACTGGTATTCAAAGAAAATATACGAGAAAGTTAAACAGAGGTCTAATTAGTTAAAACAGATTTAACAGTCAACACTAAAATGAAAGAAACAACGATCTACGTTAAATAAAGTTCACCAATCACACATTTAGAACCATGCTAGCAAAACGTCTCGTATATGCATAATATGTAGCCCAGCTATAAAAGTCTTGATAACTAGTAAGCAGATTCATTAAAAATCAAGCCTGTTAATATAAATGTTAGTAATAATTAGCCAACCTAAAAAGGTAGTTTCAAGCCGGGACCTCCCCACCTCACAGGCCAGGCATTCTTTCCCACTGATCTAGCTCTGTCCAATCCAAGACCGCCAGAAGGGATTAGATATTGATCAGGACGCAGGTTCGATAGATACAGCTCAGCTGGAAAGAGCACCTTCCCGGAGATCAAGAATCGATTCCTGGTCGTCATTACCTTTTTTCTTTTATTAATAATTATTAAGCCAGTGGGAATACGTAACACAGCAAAGGATTATTAATAATATAAATTTGTTTCTCATAGTAAATAGAAAAAAGAAAATTATGTTAGGACTAGTGCTTGATGAAATATTTAAAGTAGTGTAATAACATAGTTTAAAGACATTTTGGAAGCAAGGGCCTATTATATGATGAATGGTTGAATGCTAAGGCTCTACAAATCAGTCTACTTACTACTCTCTACGTTGCACAGACAAAACAGTAACTACACAACAAGGAAGACCAAGACAAAGAAAGGACTAGCATGCACAAACAGAGAAAATAAAATGACTTAAATAAAAGATAGAGAAAAGTAAGATAAAATGATACTTTAATATATTTTCATGAGATTCATATAATTACAAGATATACTAATTGATAAGCTGACAATCTCTATGTAATATATATATAACAAACAGTAATAAAACTAGATAAACAACTTTACTAACTTAAACGCCTTTCCAAGGGTGCCGAGGCCAACGTCGCTTGTTTCTATGTCCAGATTTTTTGGGTCTAGAGTTGCAAGGAAGTTATCCTAAAACAATAACATTTATGTAATAATGAATGAAAATATATCTTTATTCCAGGAAATTGTCCCCTTAAAATAACACACTCATAAAATTGTCTAGCCAGCAATTATAATAATAATTTTTTTTTTTTCTTTTTTTCTTTCAAAACCTCTTTATTGATAATATATATGCAAAGACAAAAATAAGTAAATAAATTTGGAATTACAGCTGTCTCCTCGTGCTGCATTCGCAGATGCATATTAAGGAGTGCATAAAATATAATACTTTCAGAATGTTGTAAATAAGTCCAATACACATACACTCACTAGGTGATGAGGCTCACCTTCAGCTTGCGACTGTGGATATAATAATAATAATATTACATTTCATTATTTTAAATTAACTAAGGTTATGCATATTTCCGAGCATGAACAGTATTCTTAATCTTGGAATACCAAATAAAAAGAAAGAAAACTGTTTATATGCATACGTAGAGTGTCTGAAAGTATCTTTCCAAGTTGAAAATGTAAAAAGTCTATTTTACAATTTGTATACGCTCTTGAGCACTGTAACATTCCATAATAAATCTCTGGAAATGAATCTGGAACAAGTAAAAAGCAAAAAAAACATATTTAAGTTTTAAAGAAGTTACTTATGAACCATCCTTTAGTTTGATGAGAACTATCCAGTTGCCATGATAATTGAGTAACAAATGATCATAAATCGAGAAGGAACTGGAAAAATTGACTTACAAATTGTGTGGATTGTATTGCAAATCAGGAATGAGCAAAAATAAAAAGGTTAAAAAAGGTGTTATACTGTTATGGGAGCGGAGGTTGTACTAGCACTAGTAATGTTTTTTTAGTGAAGATGGATAGTGTAAAGAAAGGTTCTGAGGAAGTAATGTCGACAGGTAGAAAGGTATAACCATCCTGACTTGGTGCAGTAGTTTGATATGCGATAATGAAGACACTAATCTCAGAAGAGCGAGTTTGGTTGGGTGAACTAGATAAATTCTCAGCTCCCATCTTACCCAGGGAAGAGCTTAAGCTGCAAATTATATCTGTGGGTAAGTGTAAAAAATATCTATTTTTTAACTTTGCAACCTGTTTATACAACAATACTTACCATATAAAATCTCCATTTAAATAAATAATTCATAGTTATTGAATGCTTTGGTTTTCCCCTTATTTAGTAATCAACCACAATACAATACATGTTAAAATATTTAATATTGACGTTAATGAAGAGGATTATAGATGAAATTAATAATCAAATTAAAATGACGGCCAACAGATCAAAATAAAAAGGATTCTTAAAATTAATGTCCGTTAAGTGGAGAAATAAAATGGATAAAAATATATGGTGAAAGTAACATGTCTATCCAGAAGCAGGTTTAACAATAAGCACAATATATCATAAAAGCTTGAACTTACTATTCTTCTGCATTGTTGACCTCTTAAATCATTTAATATAGTATAATAGTAGATATATCGACTTACAGCATCAGGCCTGCAGGCATTGTTGGCCATTTGCCTGCACAGCGTCTTCAAGAAGATGGACTTCTCTGTTTCATCATCAGTTATTGTGAATGTGTACAGCTTTTCTTTAAGGTCATCTGTCGATCGGCACATCATAGCGAACACATTGTGACATACTGCAACATGCAAACAACAAATTTTATCTCAACAACAATTGATAGAATGCAGTATATAATATATATAAAATATATAATATATGTAGTCCTTTAACTTTATACATCCTTAATTTTGTTTGTATATAGTAACAATATTTTTGTTTTTAATTAAATTTACTTATTAGGAATAAGTTGATTTTGGTTTGGTCAAGTGAATTAAATGTAATTTTAATATAAATAAATAGATGGACAAGTACTGAGGTATTTGCTTGAGTGAACAAAGGATAATTGGAGAGGGAGGAAGTGTTGCAAAAGCTGGTAGAAGTTCAGTTAGTCCTAGATTATCAGGGGCAAAGAATTTATAGGAGTTAAAGATATCCATACAGCCACAATCAAGACTACGAGGTTTGATCAAAAAGTAATGAGAATTTTATAATTTCGCTGGGGTTATGATTCTGATGGAAAACAAAAAAATGAGTTCTTGCCAGAAGACCGTACGGTCAATACAGTATATTACTTGGCAGTAATGCGCCGTTTACGTGAAGCGATCCGACAAAAATGACCGGAATTGTGGCAAAACAACTTGTGGAAATTGCATCACTATAACGCTACTGCTCATACCTCACTGATTGTTCATACTGTTCCCGCTTTTTGTTCCCGGAGTTGAAAAAAACCTTGAAAGGATGACGTTTTGACGCCATTGATGAGATCAAAGAAGAATCGCTGAAGGAGCTAAGAGCTATCGAAAAGTGCTTTGAAGGGGACAAAATTTCTATTGATGAATAAATAAAAATTTTTCAAGATAAAGAAAAATTCTCGTTACTTTTTGATCGAACCTTGTATATGAACTTATACCATTTAACCATTTAAGTAACCATTTTACCATTTAAGTGAAAGTAACCATTTAACTTACATGAAATATTTAAATAACCGAACATAAGCACTAGGACTAATAAACTGTGGTCATCCTAAATGAAACTTATAAAATAAACTATTATTCATTATAACCTTTCAAATATTCTTTTACTCCTTATAAATTAAGTGAGTAAAATTTTATCATTATGATATACTTCCAAAAAAGTATTTAAACAATGTAAAATAAGACAATTACCTTCTGTTTCCTTTATGTCAAAGACTTTGCGTATGGTGGACAGAGATATGAGCTTGATATGTTTGTAAGGCTTGATGTTGGCCAACTTCCCGGACATCCCTGTGCTGGGGCTCTTGAGAGAGTTGAAGGCCTTGGACCTCTTCTTGCACACCTAAGCATATTGTCAGCATAGCATCAGTGATAAGACAGTAGATACAGTTAACAAAAAAAAATTAAATTAATCTCGTTATCAACTGATAAAGACTGCTTTAGATTGTAGCCTAATCCCTAAATTTAATGGTTCAACGAAAATTCTATAAAACCAATAGGCAGTTCAAATATTATACAGTGTTGATATTTTATAAGACAATTTGTAATTTAAAATAAAGTAATATTAATTTTTATTCGAATCTAGGATTGATATTATTTTTGTAGTTATGAAAGTGCAGAATGACTGAAGAATTTATATTTGATTAAAAAAAAGGGGGGAAAGAATAAAGAGCATGCAATCTTTCATGGTAGGAAGACTGACGATCAAAGAACAGGGTTCAGGTATAGAAGAAATGGATGGTTCAAAAGACAGCACACAGGAACCAGCCAGTCCTCTCTGGATAAAAAAAATTCTGATTTTATAAATATTCCCTATTATAATTATAATATGAATAACCACCAAGGTAAGAATAGATAAGAGAGTACATACCTCTAAGATGTCGGTGAAGAGGTAGAGAACGAGTTGGTCTCCTCTGCCACTGAGGCCATCACTTAGCTCAGTCACTTCACACCTGATGATGAATGAACGGTGAGACGAAACCAGATGAGCCTGCAACAAACAACATTATTACTAATTAGCTATGTCTTTCCTCTCTTTTGTAGACTTTAGGGCAAAACACAACTAGTCAACAACAGGTTTATTCATTAATAATTATCATAACAAGTTACCGAGTTTTGCCCAAAACTTGTTTAAGATGTTTAATTAAATTTTAGGCCATTGATAGCAATACCTTACTGTAATTATAACTACAATATTAATGATTACTAATTGTGGTTTTAATCCCATTGTTATAATAATTAACGACCATAGAAAAGGGTTTAAAACAAGCGACTTCCTGACAGGACCTCTTTATACGACAAAAGCTCAGTTGAAAGAGCACCTCACCATAATCCCATCCTATTCTTTGCATAATAATGACAATAAAAATATTTTACAGCAATGGGAACAATAATTAATACTCACAGGACAATTATCGATGTCATTGAATATGTCAAACATGACGACCTGGCCTTCAGTTTTGCGTTTGTCTTCATTGATATGGGTCATTACTTCGCGGACACTGCTAAGTGCTTTCTCTAGAGCCACATGATCGGAGTTGTTTTTGCCTGTGTGCTTCAGAATATCTGAAATCAGACAAATTACATTAAGACATCTGAAATGAACAATAATCTAAAAGATGGGTATTTAAAAGTTTATAACAGACTAAAAAATTTAAGCATAAACTTATACACACATAGCCCCCTACGGCTTAACTGTGGGCCTAATAGAAAAATTGAACATCTTAGTGCATGAGGATATAAGCTACTAACTGTAAGATTGTGTGATCATTGTTACAATTAAAAAAAATAGTTTGGAATCAAAAAATTACTTTATAGGTTGTATCTTCAAGAAAAAAAGAAAATGTACATACATTTTTTTTCCATCAATCTATTTCTATTTTGTTAAAAATAAAAAAATTGAGACAAACATTTTTCATTGACAAGTAATTATGTTTTATTTGTTTCTTTAATGTGCTTACTTAATGAATTGGGTTGGTGTGAATGGCCTTACAAAAACCTTAATTGTGTAGGAAACTTGACTAGAACTTTTTTTTTTTATTTAAATAGAAGAATAACTGACATTTCACGACTCTTCAAAATAATCTAACAGCATTTGTGAATTAAAGTTAAATAGTATAAATATGCAATTGTTTACATCAACATGGCTACAATTGAAAGGAGCCATTACCAGATAGGAGAAGAGAGATAGATGGGAGCCTCTGGACCGGACGGATGAGGAGCTCTACGAGGCTCTGTCGGCCACACTCTGCCCTTGTCTGGCGGGCCTTCAAGAAGGCATGGAACCTAGGCTTCTCTTCGTCACACTTGACCAGCATTTCTCGTGTTGTCTCGAAGAAGTTGACAAATGGAGGGTAAGCCTTCACCAAGTCGGGAGCCTGTAATACATAAGGGTCCTAGTGTTATCACATGTGCCGTGCCATTGAGGCTCGATATCAGTATTAATTAACACCCTTGAATAATAATATAGAATTGACAAGAATAGGAGAATATTATTTATTCCCTAAATCCCCATATTTATTATTCACAATTCACAATCTTTTTCGAGCATTTACAGAAAGAAATTAAATTACATAGGGTAAAAAAGATAGTTGTTATTGACATTCTTAAGGCAGTATTTTAACTATAAATTAAAAAAATAATTTAATCCAGTTGAAACTGATGTAGCCTTTCCTGAATTACTCTACAATAATATGAATAAATGGTGTTTGACAAAAGTTTATGGTGGAAAGTATTTTGCAATATATTTAGAATAAATAGTACTAAATGAGGTGTTGACATCTCATGGATAAGTAATTGGCACACATATATTAACATCCCCTTAAGTTATGCAGTCTGAAAGGAATCATTCGAAGGAAATTATGGCTAATATGTCCTACCCATTAAAAGACTTAACTTGGGAGTATTAATAACTGTCAGGTTCACATTATAAGTTAATTTTTTTGGTGAAAAATCACCCTAGAAAAATTTTGATACTTATTGGTTTTTCATTTATCTTAATTAAATAATTCAATCCCTGTACATTTCAGTAAATTTGCTGAACAAGAAATAAATATTTACAAATAGTCCATAAGTTATAAATAGTAAGTTGATCTATTAAATAAAACAGAGCAGGGTACTCACAAACTTGAGGAATATGCTTCCGATGGAAATGTCCTCAGTCCAGTTGTGTGCGGCAAACCTCAATTCCTCGAGCATGTGGCAGTGGCAGTTGTAGATTGGAGGGAGGTTACCAAAGATTATCTTGAGCTCGGTACCATTGAGCAGAGAATCTTCCTCCTCCACCTCCAGCATCTCCTCGAGAGGAGTCTTGAACATCTTTTTTCGACAAACAGAGACAGCACATTAATGACATGTGAGCAAATGATATTATAATATATTGTTGTGATATTTTAATGTGTTGATTTTTGATAAAAACTGGAAGTTAGTGAGCATAAATAGTGGCACATACGGTTAGCATAAACGGTGGAACATGATTCATGAATGTTTAAACACTATTAGTTGCGTTGTATCTACCATTAATATTTATAATACAAATAATATCAATAATTAAATATAAATATTTTATTTTAATAACTTCAAAACAAGAAAAGTAATCATATATGAGCCAAAGAGGATTGAACAACCAAAGAGGTCAAGAGATCAAGATGGCAGCGAAAAGTTACTTGTATCCGACCCGGCCATGAGGCCACAAGGTCACTCTTTCACTGACGGCCCGACTGAGAAGACCAGATCATGATCACCATGAGATAGCAACCCTTTTCACTTTCACCTGGGGTGACAACAAAGGAAGACGATCCGGACCACGCTATGCACCAGATATACACCAAGACGCTATCCGAACCACGACGAACAGTACAAAGGAAAAACGGACCGCTCGACAACACAAAGAAACACTGGCCAGTAACGCACGTTTAATAATTAAGGTACATTTGAACTTTAGATTTTAATAGTATTCTTTTATTACGTACGTATTTATTTGTATATTAAATTTAATGAACATATATATAATAAACAATTATTCCCTTTGCCAGAAGTTTCCTATTTTTATTAACAGAACCTTAAAGATAAAGTAAAAGTTATATATAAAGATTAAAAATAAAATATAAATTATATAAAAAATATATAATTAAAATATATGAATAATAAATATTTTAATATTACATTGATGTTATAGGTTCAGTGAGATTAAAATGAGAAATAGTTTTATGGGATCTCCACTATTTTAACAGTAATCAATCTGATATGAAGAGATGCACACTTTAGGAGGCCTATATTGGATGATTGAAGGAAAGAAGTGAGGAAGTTGTTAATTAGCTGTTAGAGAGGCAGTAGTCAGCAGTTAAGAAACAGTCCAGCACTAAAGATAGGCTAGAAAAAGGGCATAGTTTGTTCACGATGAGTTGGTGACGCAGTTTCATTTTTTAAATAAATGGCACTAAAGAGGTACTAACTGATAAGTGGTCCTTTAAGAAAAAAGGATATTAAGTATAATTTAATTAGATAACTTTTTCATTGAGAAATGTAGAATTTTTATCGCTCAAATTCGTTAAGTCAAATTTGTGTTCAAGTTAGTCAGAACAATATATATTTTCTTAATAATGTTAGTCATTTGACAATTTATTATTGTTTTTAAATTTATAAATATATAATAGCAGTTCAATGATATTAATTAAAATTTAATTTTACCGTCATGATAGTATTCAATATGCCGACGTAGTTGGATTCGGTCTGTAACAGCTCGAGAAATACTTGATGCCTCGCACTGAGATTCTTCAAATGAGCAGTGTCATTGCATTCTTCTTCAGTTTCTGCAAATACAAATGGATAAGTACAAGCTTTGACAGATACTACAAGATGACAACATTCAGTTGAGGCCGGACACTCACCTGGAAGGGGACTGGAGTCTAGGAAGGAGCCTGAACATGAGAGGAGGGTAGCATCAGTGACGCTTGATCTCCGTTTGCCCTGGTCACATGATGCTGGAGATATGACCCTTGCCAGGTTGGCCCGCAGTCTCTTCCGCTTCCTATTACGGGAGGAGCCTGGTGTTGATGAAACTGACACCCTCGGAGTTGTGTTGTTCCCGACATACTATCGAAGAATTAATAAAATATAACTTCATTATTCAAGTCATTAAT
This sequence comes from Acanthosoma haemorrhoidale, assembly GCA_930367205.1. NCBI lineage: Eukaryota > Metazoa > Arthropoda > Insecta > Hemiptera > Acanthosomatidae > Acanthosoma > Acanthosoma haemorrhoidale. Next base: position 19,216,218 of record OV884014.1, on the reverse strand, counting down.
AATCTCCACAAGTTATTACAAAACATAAATGATTGAAGCAGTAAGTGGAACAAGTATACACGAGGACATTTTTAAATAAGTTAATTTTTGGTAATAATTGATAAAATTTTAAGATTGATATCTTAAAAATCGAGATTGACAATTTTTATAACAATTGAGAGCAAATTCAACTATTAATCATTTAAAGTGAAGAATATGCCTAAATAGGCAAAATGTTGATTTTTTGATATATTAACAAAAATGCTCAATGAGAGACTACTAGCCTATTTTAAAAAAATTGTCTAAAACTTAAATGTATATAAAAAGTGTTGTCTCTTTACTGGAGAGAACTCTCAAGAACTTTTGTTCAGCCACCAGCTAGATAAATAGTGGAGTGCCTGGTTTTCAAAATGTACTTTTGACGTCAAAATTAGCTTTTTCCAGTCCTCAACTATTTTAATTAAATAAATTTGATGATATTAAGACAACTCTTGATTTCTTGAACTTGTCTTGTTAAACTATACAAATAAGTTGTAAGTGTGATAAGTTTCTACCTCTTGGAAGAGATGCTCCTTCTCGTCGACACAGTACTCATTCTGTACAGAAGACCAGAACCACTCCGCTTTGACTAGATGTGCCATAGGTGGCAACGACACAGGCAATGCAGAGGTAGTAGACTCATCAACCACCTGAAAAATATTTCATAAACATACATCTTAATAGGTAATAAATCTAACATTAGGAAAATTTATAAATATTAAAATGGTTTAATCATTACAACTTATCTCAGTTTGAGATTTACTTTAACATTGCCAAAAGGTAACATAAAACTCGATTTATAGCTGGACTTTTTAAATTAAAAATAGATTTGGTTGAGATTTTATCTGTTAACAATTATCAACATCCAGTAAAATTTAGAGGGCAATGAAATTCAACAATTATACAGCTAAAATTAATCTTTACCATTAAAAGTTTCATTATTTTAGTACTAAGACTTTATTTATTAGGCTCATTGGTTCCCCAATGCCATTAATCCATTCAACTGATTCAATTCACCAAAAAGTGTCAGTTATTAAAGTACTAATATTTATGACAGAAATTAAATAGAACCATTTTTTGATTAGTTGCTAAATATAAAAAATTAATTTCACGTTATTCTTAATTATTTATTATAAGTAAACAGATAACTTAAAATACATCACAATATTATATGATTATATAAAGTACGAATAACTACATTCCTCATGAATGAAGCAGATACCACCAAGTCTACTTGGGCATTAAAAGGTGAGCTCTGCTATATAGTTAAGATTTATAATAAATTTGTTTTTGTTATCACTCCGGTGTGCGATTCACAGGCATAACATATAAATTTTATGGATAGAATTCATTACACATTACGCAAATAACTGATCAGACAGAAATGAACGATTAAGTAGCAACACCTTTTAATGCAGGTATCGAAAAGGCTTCCGTGCAATATACAAAATTATATTTTGCCTATTATAGCATGCAGACATTTCTGAACATGAAGTAATACAACTAATTTCAATCTTCTATAACATACAAAAGTTGTGCATAATTGCAAATAAAATATACTATAACTATTATTAATTATTGGCAAAACAAAAAAACATCGTGATAGCCCAGATTCAAACCTAGGTCCTTTTTATTCCCATTCATGGTTGAATACCAGCCATAGCAGGTCTCGTTAACATTCTGAAAACTTTGCAAAATTCATTTTTTTCCAGAACTGACCCAGATGAATTAATTTTAAATATATTCGTTTATTATATATGATAAATATTTAATCCACATGACGTTGTTAAAAGCAACGGGGTCTTAAAAAAAAATATATATAACAAGAACTACTATGAGAATAGATAGTGTTAGTATTACTGATGTTGGTCTGGTAACTAATAACAGATAGCTGGTGTTCTGTTAAAATATTCGAGTGATGAGAGCATTTTAACTTGAATCAGGTCCTGCGTTCAAATCTTGACAATGTCACTAATTTTTTCTCTTTAACCAACAATTAATTAATTAATAATTAAACCAATAATTAAAATATATTAAATATTAACCAATATGTAATATGTTAATAAATTATTAACAGTTAATGACAATTTAATTATTTCTGATGTATATCATACAATACTATAAAAAGTTATTTTAAATGTTTGTAACCATCAATAGCCACAATAATAGCTTAATGCAGGTAAAACCAACCATATCATTTTGCTCTAAACAGAACTATAGCAAAACCTACCAGTTAAATTTATGAATTAGATTTAGATCACGGTAACCAGATTTGAATTTTTGTGGTAGCAGATTTAAGGCCAGATCTGTGCTTATTACTTCTCTGTACTCTACAATTCATTATCATATTGTTGGGATATCAGTTGAAAATTCTTGGATGCCAATAGTTGTTCAGGTTAATATGTTAGTTATTTAAACATGTCCCGTAACTAACATATCAGGTTGGCCAAAAAGTCCGTTCGGTTTTTGTCGTCACGAAACTTTAAGCAGTCTAATATGCAGCTAATTTCATTCTAATTTTTCGGTTCAAGATGCACCTCGCTCTGGCCGGCCAACTGAGATTAACAGCGAAGGAATTAGTCGACACTAATCCCCGTTATACAACTAGGGAGATCGCAGTTATCCTCAAAATATCCAAATCAAGTGTTGAAAACCATCTGCATCAACTTGGCTGCGTGAGCAGGTTAGATGTTTGGGTTCCCCATCAACTTAGTGAGGCTAACCTCGCCCAAAGGATTTCCATCTGCAATTCGTTGCGAAAACATGAAGAAAATGATACTTTTTTTGAAGAGAATGATGACAGGGGACGATAAGTGGATCGTCTATAACAATGTGGAGCGCAAATGCTCATGGGGGAAGCGCAGCGAATTACCACAAACAACCCCCAAAGAAGGTTATGCTCTCGATTTGGTGGGATTGGAGGGGTGTTGTCTTTTACGAACTTCTTCCCACGAACAGGACCATCAATTCGGATGTGTACTGTGACCAGCTGGACAAATTAAATGCAGCAATCCACCAGAAGCCCCCAGAGCGAGCCAACCGTAAGGGGATTTTCTTCTATCACGACAATGCTAGACCGCACACTTCTTTGCAGATGCGGCAGAAGTTACTGGAGCTTGGCTGGGAAGTTTTGCCGCAACCTCCATATTCGCCCGACCTTGCACCTTCAGATTTCTACCTGTTTCAGTCTCTTCAAAATTCATTGAATGGACAGACCTTCAACTCTGAAGAAGATGTAAAAATTCACTTCGGAAATTTATTTGCCAGTTAAGACAGGAAATTCTTTGAGCAAGGAATTATGAATCTACCCATGAGATGGCAGAAGGTATTGGAACAAAACGGCAATTATATCATTGATTGAATAAATCACTTTGTGTTTAAAAGTTGTGTCTTATTTTCGCTTAAAAAACCAAACGGACTTTTTGGCCAACCCTTTATTTACAAAATGTAACTAAAGTAGGATTTGATAGATGAAAAAGCATAATTATATTATTTTCAATAAATGTTTTGAATTATGTTGGTAACATTTGGATCTTCCTTTTGTTACTTGGGATGCAATTTCTCTTCATCGAATTTATTAAGGTTTTGCCCATGCAAAATTTTCCTAAAAACTAACCATCATGAATAGTCAGGTTTCCAAATACTGTAACGGGTAGCTTTATTTAAGTCAGCTGAACCGCATGTTCCTTATGTTAGATGTATATCTATAGCATTCAACTAACCTAAATGATGCTACAGGTTATATATATATATAAAAAACATTTAATGCAACCAAACTAGCGTAAGAACTCACTTCAATATAATACAAATGTCACTAAAATCTACTTTGAAAAACTATTTCACAAATAAAATAAAAATAAACTAGAAATAAATTAACTGAAACAAATCCTTATAACTAATTAATGAACATAAATAATTACATCTTTCTTACTAATTATATTTTTTCATGCATACAACAATATAACACTTCAGCAAAGATTTACTCCTTTTTCTGCTAACATTATGTTCAACTTAGGCATCAAAGTCAAGTTCAGACAAACATAACTTTCTTAAGGTACAGATATAATCTTATAAAATTAGTTGATATATATCAACTTATGATTTATTCTACTAGCAACAATATCTAGAGAAAACTGACAATTAAATTTCAATACGGTACACACATATGCATGCATTAAAATGAGGACAATGAAAACTACATACAAGCAGTTGTATAACTCAACTGTACTTGTAAGTACAAACACAAACTAAATATTTAGAACTAGAACTGGTAGCAGGGACTCCAATGATTTTATATTAGAAATGTCAAAAATGTAGCTATTTATTTATGTTCATAGGATATTGATGGTAAACTATGCAGATGTCGTGGAGATAAGAAGTTCGATCGAAGAAGAGACTTTTTAACAGGGTCATGGTTCGGCCAGTATTAGTGTATGGATGTGAGCGCACTTGGAGCTTCTCAAGTATACTGGAAAGAAGGGTAATGTAGGACAAGTTGGACTACAAAAGGACCACTTGGATGGCCAAGGCTAAGATAGATGAAGAACAGCAAGTAATTAGTCAGCTGGCGGACAGCAGCTATGTGTGGGTGATAATGGAGGTATTTAATGCAGGCGACCAAAAGTTAGTTGAGATCCGAGAGGCAATGAGTAAAATTTAATCAAATGAAATATTGGTGTCAAAATGTGAGATACAAAAGGGCCATGGTAGACCAAATGTGGCTTAGAGTTTTGTAGCTAATTTGAGACAAATATACTTAAGCTACCTGCAGAGTTTCACTGAGGCAACACATCAAAATCAATACACAGGCATGGAAGGAAAGTAGCTATAATCCACCTTATCGATTGCATGCTGCAGGTAATAGTGATATGTCCCCCACTCGGTCTTTTATCCATAAAGAGAATTCTTCTTCCCAGGAGTACCAAAGATCTTCAAGAAACAACATAATTATCCGCATGAGAATATTATTTCCTGCCTTTATTATTTCAGTGATTCTTATTATTATTTGAGTATTCTAAAGAAAATACAAATAAAATGGCATGATAAGATATAAGACTCAAGGAAAGACTCTGAGATGAATTTTATTCTAGAACGTATATCCTAATCTTGGACAGGCTTAGAGGGAGACCAGAGTGTCTGATTGTCATGCTTTCGACGGGCCCAATCTTGCCGTTAGGTGATTTTATTATATAGGGTGGTGACCCAAGCAACTATCATTTTTATGTTATGGCAACAAATAATCGTAACAATACATGTATGAATATGTTCTAATGGAGTCCCCGCTAGTATATTAAATAAGAGAGCAAACAAACAAAAGAGTAGCTACGTAGGTTAGCAATATGAGGTACCGTTGGAGGAGTCTGCCAATACTGGGGATTGGGTGAGGTGAACATCCTGCGGGTAGAGTCTGTTCGTGCTCTCTTTGGGGTCTCGACAGTTGAGTCGATGCTTGTCACAGAATCGTCGATGTTCGCTTTGCTTCCTGCCCCGATGGGGAGCTCCACGCGGTCGCACACCTGAAAGTTTTAGTTACACACTGCCATAGCCACTCACATGCACTTATCATCTTTTACTATATCTAGGACTGTTATATCATCATTAAGGAGGTTAAGTGCAAGGTGAAAGGCCCCCCGAAAACATGGAATGATGACTTGAAAGAGGTATTTGGTTTAGCATAGAAGGAAGCAGTTGAAATCGAGCCAGGAACAGTTCTATAGAAGGCCTGATGAAGTAAGGATATAAGGAATGGTGATGTTGAAGAAAAACGCCAATGAACAGGAAACATGGTAGCAGAGGAAGCAACACAATCCTCACAACAGTTAAAATGAGCCATTAATATATCCAGGGCTGAGAATCGTTCATTACCACCTACACAGATCAGGAATAAATTAATAGTTTTTTTCTATTGCAACTTCACTTAAACTACATGTACGTGAAAAATTAGGTAAGCCAAGGTACAGAATTCAAATACAAATACTAATAAGTTGGATAAATTTACATTAAATTTAATAGACTATTGATGGCATAATGATTTTTGGAAGGAAGAATTCTTCAGTGGTCAATTTTTTTTAGGAATAATGAATTTTCTTTTTCTTTAAAATTTGTTTTTTATTCAGTTTTCTTTAAAACCTGTGATATATCATGTGTAGTATGCAGTCAGCTCTGCCTTGGATGTTAATGTCAATAGGGCCTAGGCGTGAGGCGCCTTGAAAGATGCTATCTAGTTCAATAGAATGATCATTGAAATAGCTAAACTAAGGAAGAAAACAATACATTGGCTAAAAATGAATAAAATTTAAGAAAACGAGGATTGCCAGGTGCAAATACATATCAGATTAGACAGATGTTGGAGTTAAAAAAAATGTGCAATTGAAGCATGCCATGATGGTGGGTAGTGGAAATATTTTAGCTGAGACAGTCACAGGTATAAAAGACATGCTACAAAGATATGTAGATATAGATCATGTAAATTATTTACTTACAACATGGGTGCAGGCAGGATCAGCAATGTCAGTACTGACTCCACCGTTCTCGGCCAGGATATCTGCCATGTGCTGCCTCTCGTCTTCCGGGAATCCCAAGAAGCACACTCGAGCGCCATGGAATGCTTTCAATCGATGTTCTGCCTATTAACAGTTAAGGCACTATCTATTAAACATTTATATCATAAATTTACCTAATAAACAGTTGTATGCACGCTAGTTCAAAAAGTAAATTTTGCAATATGAAAATATCAAACAGTAACACAAGTTAACAAAGTAAATTGTTGAGTGGCTTACCTTAATATATGCAGATTACGAGCATAAAAGGAAATAAAGGGGCTGTTGATTCTTGAAACCATTTCTTAAATACATGGTTTAACTCGTTGAGAGATATGTTAACTAGTCAAGAGACTGTTTTGACTAAAAAAGGTGGGTACGAGTTGGATACGAGCTAAAAATATCCTGCGATCACGGCTTTGGGGATAAATGCTAGTAAACAGAGTTTTTACAGAAAATTGACTCTACAACTCGACCCAGCTGCTTCTATGACACTAATTTTTAGATCGTATTTTTTTTTGCTTAAGTTGAATTCGACCATCACTAACTATTGTTTCTTCAGTTTCTATCCTTTATTTAGTTTACAATTGATTATCACACCACTTGTATATACAGATTTAAGGATTTTGTAAATACTAGATAAGGTAAATTGTACATAGGTAAGGTTAGTTTTACTAGTATTTAAAAAAAACAATCTAGCTAGTAAGGAAAGAAATTGTAAATAGTAGATAATAAGATGAGAGTTTGTTTTGTTTTTCTTGTACTTTGAGTTGGCTGAAATAAATGAAGTACAGAATAACATAAGGTGTGCTGGCCGAATGCAACCATGCCATTGCACCGGAATATGCGCAACACAGGTGACGTACCCCCATGTGCACGCTTTCGGGGAGGAACCCCGTTGGAAGTTTAAACCTCAGGAAGGGGGGAAAAAAAAGTTTACAATTGATGTAAATTTTTGGTTGAAAAACAGTGAAGCAACAGATCTTAAATAAAAAGGTTATGCTGAACTTGATAGTGGCGAGAACAATGAATTTAATTAAGATGAAGGCCTATTTAAAATGAAATACTTACAATTGCTTGAGCAACAGCCGAGAAGCCGGGCTGGTTCCTCATGGCCCAGCTGTTGTGAACCCATGAGGCAGACATAATTGGCACTCTGAAGGCAGTGGCGTACAGATACTTCTCCCCTCCGCAGCAGTTGGCGATGAGGTGGGTCACCTTGGAGACCATATCTTTCCTGATACTCCCACCCATGTGATGTATCAACAGTATCAGTCGAGCCTGTGAGAACATACAATACATTGTTAACTTCGATCAGGACAGCTTTATTATTTACCATTAGTCATCCTCATCTGAAATTTTTAAAATAGTGCATGGAATTGCAATTGACAGATGTTTGCGGAAGCTTTTTAAAGTTTGTAAAGAAAGGTGTTGAAGGCATTGAATAGTGTCGTAATAAAACTTTATTGGTTAAGTTTTTATTAACTCGGAGAAGCTCAACACCCTTTCATCGTGTTTGAAGTACACTTCCTCATACCTTAAGTCATTTTTACTATGAAACAATTTCAGTTAATGAACATTTCAGAAATGTTTGAACTTTAGAAGTTTTTAAACAGTTTTTCTTCAAAACAAACATTTGTAGTTTAAAACCTAAATTATATTATTTTCCCAATCTAACACCTCATTGTATACATACCCCTTTGTTGGAAGGTCTAATAAATACATTTTGTCGAGACCTCAATTTCTTTCAGCAGTAGAATATGTTTTAAATATTTAGGATCCACTATAAGAATATATGACCAACGGAGGGCACTAAATAGGATAGTTAGAAGGGTGCACGAACAAATGTATCGTAGTAATATAAATAATTTCAAACAATTTTTCCTTGAGAGATTATCCTAAATGCCAAAGAGTTTTTTTTTCCCTCGAATAAACGGGATTGTCAACAGAGACTTACAAATTAAAAAATGTTTAAGTGGTTTTGGAGACAAAATCATTATAAATTACCGAGGGGACTGAAATGCATTGTTTTGATTTTATTAAAACGGATTTAAAAATTAACTGTATACAAATTACTGAGATTGTACTTTATTTTTTCCCACCACAGACTATAACACAGGCAGACTCAAGACTCAAGTCTGAAACCATGCATAGGAAGATAGAAGTAGAATCAACGATCAGGTCTTGTATGAAAAGTAAACAAATCTATAATAGTAGAGATTTACAATTTTATTTATTTATGAATTGTTTTCAAAGTTGAATATAACTGAAAATTATCGATGAAGAAAATGAGGACATGCCAAGGGGCTACAGAAAGAACAGGGATATTGTTTAATATCTAATGAATCCGTCACCGTTGTCGAAATGAGGGGGAAACGCTAGAAGCAAAACAAAAAATGAGAGGCGACTTTGTTTGGCTAATAAGGTATTAATTCTAAATCAAAACAAAACCAAAGCTAAAATTAAATACTATCATTCATCCAAACTAAATAGGATTTATGTATTAAAAGTAAAACTTCACTGTTCATGACTTGCAAATGCAGTTTTAAATTTGAAACCTGAATCAATTACAGGTTTGTGTCTATTTATGAAAATAAATCGGTGGAGATTTTCTTTTTCAACTCTGTTTAGCACACGCGCCGCCTAAGCCTCATCTTTCTAGCTAGCAGGCCTTAATAATTATTTATGAAGACAAAAGTTATCTGAACTCATTAGCTACTCGGCCCAATTCTTTCTTTATATTTCTTCAAATTAACTTATTTTATAACAATTCCCATTACAACAATTATTAAGAAAAAGCTAGTTTAATTTAATTTTCTATTAGTCGACATCCCCCAAAATTTCTTTTTACTAAGCGATAGATAAGAAAGCAGATTGTAATATGTTGAGATTATTATAATCTCCCCCTCCATCTAATTTTAAGTTTTATAATGCCAATTTTTGTTTTGATTTAGTAAGTGAGGACCCTGCTAACTTCTTGCTATGACTATAAAAATCGCACCAGCATGGGTGGAGCTAACATCTGACTCCTTGATTTAAAGTTACCGAGAGCTAGTTAGCTTTTGATCCTATAAAACAACACAGCAATTTAAAACATAGTTTTTTAATTTAAAATAGCTAATATTTTCATATAGGGCCATAACACAGGTAAACTAGGTCTCGGCAACTTTAAATTCGAGTGTCTCAATGTCATCAATCTCTGCCCACCATTACGCGATGTTTACAGCCACCACGAGAACTTATACAAAGAAAGTTAATTTTCCTTTGTTGATTATGAGGTATTCTAGGAATCTAATCTACGTGAATGATGAGAAAATATTTTAGGTTTATTTGGATCAAGAGCACTTTAACAAAAAAAAAACAATGAGATTACTAACATCCTACGTAGTTAGGACAAGGGAACACATTATTGTACTTACAATGTCTTCCATTGACTCCGTGAAAGACCTTTCATAAAGATACACCATGAGCATTAATAAAGCTGTAAATAAATGCTATTTCTCTTACTCATACCAGCTTAATTTTTATAGATAAATGAAATATTAAATTAAACCTCATATAATTTTAATAAGTCGTAATCATTTGGCAAACAATCAAACCAGCATTAATTAACTGTGAATATTATTATTATTACATGCAAAAGTGGACCTAAATAAACAAATAAGGAGTGGCTGGCTAGGATAAACAAGATATTGTTGTGATATTTTAAAATGATGATTTTTAATAGTGTTTGTTTAAATAAACTTGGAATTAGCGAGCATTGAATAACGATCCGTGATTCATTTTTGAAAGTATGAACGTTTTTATTGTCGTCATATTAATTATTAATAATTGAAATAAAATAATATCATATTTAATATAAACATTTATTATATAAACTTCTAATTTAAGCAAAGTAATAAATATTCAAAACAACTGGCATTAAATAACCAGTTGAAAGTCAAGAAGGCAGCGGGATGTAATACAAAAAGGTCAACAAATAGCCCAGACATTCTTTTCGTTCATCAGAGGACAGAGCAGGTAGAGACCAGGTCCAGGGAGCGACCCACGCTAAGGCTGTTGGGCATCAGAGAGAAGCGTCCCCAGACTTGCATCCGGCCATGAGACGTAATAGAACCACGCGTGGCAGAGTAGAACAAGCATGCTGATCCGCGAACCACACGAAGATTATCCACAAGAAGCACTGGCCAGTATTAGTATAGAGTTACGAATAATTTACAAGGTACCATTTTAATGTTAGTTTTAATAGTATTCTTTATTACGTACGTATTTTATTTTTGTATATCAATTTTAGTTATTCAATGTGTTATAAATAAAACCAATATTCCTTTTGCCAGAAGTTTCCTATATAATTATTAACAGAACCCTGATATAACGTATAAGTTATAAATATAAAGTTTTTTTTTTAAATTATATGAAAGAAAATATAATTAAAATATTATGCATAAATAAGCAAATATTAGAATAATATATTGGCCTCTGATATTAAATTTTCTTTTGCTTGGCTTTGTTCTGTCAATGTACATTACAAAACATAATTGTACACCATTACTTTCTCCAAATATGGGAATAATTTAAGTGAATATATAAGAATAAAAATGGATATCCTTGGAACAGGAAATCATCTGATTTTCCAGGGAAATAATAAACACATTGACCTAAATATTAGTCATCTGTTTTAACTGTTTAATAGGCTTTCTTAAAATTATTATTTTTTAAACTTTATTAGACAGGATGTTTCAATTTAGGATATTTTCCCATCCCTAAGTTATTATAATACCGCAATATTTATTTTGCTTTAGATTTATCTTTATACCGTAATATATTATATAAACAATTACAATATTAATTTATTGTAAATACATTATTTTGTTAATACTTTTTATAAAATGCAAGTGTTGTCTTTGTCATATCTATTTGTTGATGAAATTTCCAGCATTCACTGTCAATTTTTTTCATTTAAATTAATATGCAATTTATCAACTTTCTTTACTTTTTTTAATTTATGTTTCATAACTATCTCACAATTTAACCTTTATGTGGCTTGTTATATTTTGAATTAATTTTAGGGGCTGGTCTGAACTTTGTAACAATTGCTATATTTATGAATTATTTATTTGAAATTTAAATTCTGAATTATTATTTTTTGTGTTTGTGTGTGTCATGTAAATAGACTATTAATACTTTTCTTGTATTTGTGTATTTTGTATTGTCATAATTAGGATTCTTGTTTAGTGTTTAGTGTTTTTAGTTGTCTGTCTATTATTTCATGCTCTGTTAGTACAGTTTTTTAATATTTTATTTTTTCATTCTCTGTTCCCTTGTGTTGGGTGATACTTATATTGTGACAAATAAATAATATCTTAAAATAAAAATCATAAGTAAACTAAATCTTAACAATTAAATATATTTAACTATAAATGACTACAAATGAATCCCTATGTCAAGCAGTCTTGCTATCTTTAAAGACCACTTTCGGACAGGATTAACGTCAATAAAAGGGTAAGAACATTATGTGCCAATATCACAAGAAACAGAAAATAAATAAATAATTGTCATGATGGAACAAAATGTCTACGTTCCTGATAAGAATCCCAAGCTTTAACGATAAGAGCTGACAGCAAAAATGTGAGGTATCATGTCTATTTAAGCATCACTTAAAAGAAGTGCAAATGTATTTGTATCGACAAAAGTATCTCTCTGTTTAGGAAAACAAGAAATGACCATATGTCAGCCAACCTTAGGTAATTCTGCTAATCAACACCTGGTAAACAAATATTTATAATAAAGGGTTTTGTATTGGGAAACACAAGCAGAGACTTCTGTTTCTGAACTCCAGTCTTAAATCATAAATTAAAACATGATAGGGTACTCACTAACTCCTCCTTCTTTCGGAAGCCAGTGAAGCAAACGACTACCCCAACCATCGCTTGGCAATAGAGAGGGCGCTGAAGCTCTGGCAGGCAGGATTGGCTCTCCGCTAGTTCTTGCAGCGCTGTCGGGCCAATCACTCTATACATAATATTGATACCCAAATTAAGAAATATCTATAACATAATCTAAAATATTAAAATTTATCATCATTGCTCAAACTTCTACATCTACATTGTATTGTTGTAATGATATGTTCACAAGACCATTAAATTGTTAAAATGCTAACCTTTGCTCATGATGCTTTAAGAAATCAAAGATGGGGCCAGTAAATTCATCCATAACGAATACATAGCATCGATCACATTTCTCCTCAAAGCTAAAATCTTCTCCACAGGATTCAACCTCTATTTTAAACGTCTGGAAAAATAAAGAAATTGAGGTGAACAACAGTCATGAATAAAAAATAAAATAAGTCACATTTACAATTTGATTAAGTAATGCTAGACATTTTTGTGTTTTGGCTCCAGAATCATAGAAAATTGTGAGATTCCAGTATATTACAGATACTACATAACAAGGCAATAAGAAAAGGCCAGATAACACATATATAGAATTTTTGCTATGAACATCAATTTCATTCCCTGGCACAAACCATCATAGAAGTGCAGCCTAACCAAGGTTGCGGCGATAATAGGTTGATGGTGCTGAGGTACCATCATGGCCAGTTCTATGCTGTCACTAACGACCTATAAGTACCAAATTACCTAATAACGATTATCAGCCAAAGAGAAACAGACGGTGTCAGGATTCAAACTGAGGTGCTCTTTCTAACTTAGCAATCCTGCATCTAATAACAGCTATGAATATAAACAGACTCTTGGCTGATCTCATCACAATTAAATAATCCAAAAGAAAAACGAACACAGCGCATATTGGATCAATCTTTAAAAAAGCTCAATGCCCTATCAGCTAGGGTTTTTAATCTGAAATAACCCAACTGTCATTAAATAATTATATACATAATTACTGTAGACACAAATGTCAATTATTCTTAAATAAGCTTTAACTTATATCGTGAAATTTTTAAGCATTTGAAAAGGATATCTCACCTGAGCAGCTTTTACGACTGTTTCGTTGTGATTAATGTCACCAATCAGCCATATTTTTGTGCATTCCGTAACATCTGGAACTATAAAGAACATTTATCAACTATATAATATTGTGCATTAAATAATTAATATATTCTTTGCCATAAGATGGATAAGGAAGTTATATGATTTTTTAAAAAACTTATTGAATAAACTCCACGGCAGGTATCAGTTGATGAAAACAAAAAGAAAGAAGTTTCCCTTTATCAGAATAATTGTGACTAACTAGATATCTGATAGCTAGTTGTGAAAACTAATTCCATTCAAGTTACTAAAGCTCAAGAGAATACAAATATCAAGTCAAATAGATTAGCATAAGCAGTTTAAAGTTATTAATATTAATATTGGTTGTCACATTATTATATTCTTATTAAGGTATGTTACAATGTGACATTACATAGCTAATGTTTAAGGACTCTCAGTGCTTTTAAATAGAGATTTCACATAACTTATAAACGTAAAGCTTTACATACATACAAAGTTAACTAAGAGAACCAATAATATAACCTCTTAAGTGCTATAACATCAACATTGTTTAAGATATCCTTTAAAATACTAATTTATTGTCATTGATAATCCAGAGAATGTCATTTTTTGTTATGGAGATAATAAGAAATAAAATCTTAGAGGGAAATGATTACATATTTGTAAGTAATTCACAGAACTAAAGTGTCAATAAGGATCGTAAAATAGAAAAAAAATAATGAATAGATTTCATGTAGAATGACCTTGAGATTAACAGTAAATATGGAGAAAAGATTCCAAAATAAACGTTTAGATACGTAAAAGCTAATGTTGTGAACCTCATTGAGGAAATTATTTAAAAGTCATTTGATTATAATTGTAACTTGTTTATGATACTGGTTATATATAAATAATTATGAAATGGGCACGGATTGGTTAATTAATGGAGAGGTCGATTAAAGTTGTTTATTGTAGGCTGTACTTACTGAGCATGGCTAGATCCTCGTCAACATCGCTGCATTCCATCGGCTTCTCCACAATAACAGTGACCTGTGTGTGAGGAGAGGCGCCCTCCATCTTGAGCTGACGGAGGGACGGAGGTGGAAACAGAGACTGGCCGCCGAAGGACGGACTCCTCGAGAGACCAGAGCTGAGGAGATGTAGCTGAAGACCGATGAGGAGCTAGAGACGAGAGGACAGGTCCATTATAGCGAACGGGAGAGAAGCGAACACATAACTTAAGTCCAGGCACTACGGCAATACAGCAGCTTGCACAGCGACCGACACTACTGCGCTCCCATTGGTCTGTCAGTTCAAATCTCTTGGCGGTTACACTTCTCTACTCTGCCTATTTAACGGATATCTCTCGCTAAATATTCACAGTCCCTTTTTTATTTTTAAAGTTACAATCTTACAAACTAATTCTTCAAGGGTATAATTCAGCTTTTTTTATTAACAACTGTTTCATTAATTCTAATCGAGTGCCCTCTTTGGACAGTATTTGTAACCTTACAACTGCATAACCCCTCAGTTACCTCTATTTTATCGCTTTATTTAGTTTATTAATGGCATCTGATGGAGCCGAGAGTTCTCAAAATCCTTTTGAGCATTTCCTCATATCCGATGACTGGTCCAAACTGTTGGGCAAAGATGATAGAGACGTTTGCCCAAAGTGTTCCAAATCTAGAAAGTATTTTTGCTACACATGTTACATACCAATGGACGAATTTAAGGATATTACACCCAGGTTGAAAGTCAGTTCAACCGAACACCTTAGATTAAAATTAATTTTTTCGCAGAATTATGATATGTAGGTTATTTTTTTTTAGCTCCCTGTTCCTATTGATATTATCAAACACCCAAAAGAAATTGACGGGAAGAGCACTGCTGTTCATGCTGCAATAATCTGTCCTGAGGATGTCAATGTCTACATTTACCCCTCGATACCGACTTACAATGAAATGAGTAATGTAAATAACTTAAAATTATTTTAATTTTGCATGACTATTTATTATTATATATTTTTAAGTTGCAGACACCATGTTTGTATTGAGCATATGCTGACAGAAATAACTCATCTCTAAATTAATTATTTATTGCATAGAATCAAAAGATGAAAAGCCAATTTAATATTAATGAATTTGTATCATAATCAACTGCAGTTAATGTAGAGATGCTAGCATAGCTTCTTTCTCTGCTCGCCAGTTCACCTATCCTTCAAGATTTTGTAATTTAGGTGTTTATGTCTCTTAAAATGTAAAATCAGCTCGAAGGGTATTTCCTAATTAACTCATTTGGTATAAAGAAATTGCCAGTAGTAACATTACTGTTGCAATTAGCGGGAAGCAAAACACAGTCACCCATTTTTCTGTTTTGATTATTTTGCCTTGTAGGGCAATTGCTCCAAAAGGATCAAACCTATCTGGCAAGACATGTTGATAGTTTTAATTATATACCTACCTGCCAGGCTAATGCAGGATACCGTCTCACAAAGAGCTATTGGGGTTTTTGTTACCGGCTTCGTGTCTGATAAATGTATACAGTTTAAATGAGCTGTCCTTAAACTCTTACCTGTCTCTCGACGTGCTGTCAAGGAAGGTCATTATACACAAATAATCTGTCAAAAATAGTTTCTTCTAGCTCTAGAACAAATGTCGTTATTAATGAATTGAAACTAGAGATGTCTAAAATGTGTGGAAATAGTAACCTTATCCAACAAGTGACAGCCCCTCCTCACAGCTTATCCAACAATGAATAGACCTGTCAGGGAAATTGCACATGCCTGATAGTTAGGCTGGAGTAGTCAACAGCCTTTGATGACACTTGAACAGTAGGTTCTACCTCTTTGAGGAAGATTACAATAACAAATTCTTTCTTAAGAAAATACTTAAATTTACATTGCTGAACGTCCTTTAAACAGCTCAGAGCACCATAATTCCCACCTCATTCATTCACAATAAAATATAAAAACAAGATGAACCAAAAAATGTGATTCAGGAGGAACAAAAAACTTGATTTTACCTACTGAGCTATAAATTGTATCAATCAATCTTTACAATATTTTTTTATAACTTTAAATAATGATTGTACCATTTGATAGAGCATAATTCATTCTTTCATTTGACTTCTCAATTGATGACTCGTCTCTTTTTTCCCTGGCATCCTGGATATTCTTCATTGTTAACTTAGTTCTAATTTTTTGCAGGTGATTCTAATCTTTCCAAGTCAAGATGCTGATGGTTTAGCAGAGGCTGCTAAGCAGGCATCTTCATTGTAAGTTGTTTTTTTTTTAATTTTTATTGCTAATTAATTTGAAAATTTATTTATAATTACAATTCTATATTAAAAAAAATAATATGCCTATTTTTCTCACTAATTCTGACGTATAGTTTGAAGTCAGAATCATGGCACAGGGTTCTGGAGCGAATTGACCCATCTCAAAATGAAATCTTGTTTCCTCCATATTGCTGTTAGCTTGGAGAATCAGCCTTAAATCTTGAGCGCAGAATGACTAATTTCCTTTGAATTACTGATACCGCAGACAAGCAAAATGCTGGAGGTTACGATACCTCCTGACAACTGCCTCCCTCCCTCGAGGTTCATTGTATAGCGGGTAGTGTGGCTAACTATATTTTACCCTTTATCCTGTTGTTGTCTATTGAAACTTGACCATGATATTTTTTCAGGAGAGAAAAAGATCAGCCAGGACAACTGTTTAGCAGAGTTGTCTTCATAGATTCCACCTGGAACCAATGCCGTACCATTCTGAACGACTCACGAATAAAAAGTAATATCCATTTACATAAATATTATTATGTTCTTTTACTTTAAATATATTTTATTTACTATTTATTATTAGGTTCTATTAACAAAAATAATTCTGGCAAAAAGATGAATTTAATTACAAATAAAAAAAAAAACTTGTATTAATTATTTATAAATACTTGTCTATAAATTTGATTCCTTTTCTTTTTTAATTGTCTTCATTCTTTAAACAAAATTAATACTTCTTCTCTTCGTGCTATTTCTCTTCCGTTCCGCTTCAGGTCAATAACCACTAACCAACAAAGTTTTTAAGTTTTTCTTACTCACAATCTCTAGCTAATAATATGTATTACGGACTGATCCCAAAACTAGAGTATGTAATGCTCAGTGTGTTTTCATTATCACAACCACAACTAATTATAACTGGCTAAAACTAGAGAGTAATTCTGTGTGTGTTTCTATCATCACAACCACCAGTATACTTTTGTTTTTTTCATACACTCTCACTTGTTTTTATTTTGCCTTCTTGATAAGTTGGATTAAATATTATATAAAAACTCCACAATCTCTAATATCACAACAATATATTATTGTAGGACTATTTCATTTCTGTAACAGAATGAGAGCACTTAGTCCATTAAGTAGATCTCTTTGACAAAATATTAAAACTAATATAATAATTTAGGCCTGCTAGGAAACCAACAAACTTTAGACGGCCATGTGGCGGATAATTAGGAAGTGACATGTTACATAGCATATCTTCTGCACTATTCAATCCAAAATTTACAATCGATTGCTTTGTCGAATTAGGTTACATAGAATAGAAGACACAGGCATTACAGATAGTTATATCAAGCATAAAAGGGTCATTCCACAAAAAAGGCCTTTTTTTTATTCCGGGCTTTCCGCCGATTTCAAGCTATATAGGGCTAATCAAATTTTTTTTATTTTAGCTTTCAGCTAGTTTTAATATGGACCTTAGTTTCAATGACTAAATTTTTAATTTATTATGTATTAAAAATATTTTTTAATAGTAAAAATGGTCATTTTTACTGCTTCCAAAAGTGACGATTTCAACTTCTTGCTGCTCTATGACCATACCTATTGTAATTTCCCCCTTTGGACGTACTTTTTTATCAAGTTTCAGAAATTGTAATAAAACATTTATTGATCAATTTTAAATAGGAAAATCTTTTTGAAAAGGGGTTTTCAGACAATTCGGGTCATTACTTCACCTGGAATAGTTTTAAGCTCTTACCACTTTAATCATCTCAAAATAAATTGTCTTATAAAACATACAGAGGTGTTTCATTTGTTCCCTATATTCCTAAAACTAAAGGCTTGCTTGATACTGGAAGTTTCAGTAAATTGTTTTACATTTTACATCCAATGTGCTTATTTATAATTTATTGGTTTGCTGATCCGATTTTATTATCGGTACTGTTGAGAAGGGGAGAACAGCATCTTAAATACAGTAGACTCTCCCATATCCGGATTAATCTGGGCGAGGGTGATCTGGAAATGGGATAGTGACTAGGATATATATGAAATACATAAAAATATAAGTAATTGTATATATTTTTTAAACATATTTAGAATAAACTTAACAATTTTTGATCAAAATAATTGTTTAAAGTTTTTTTCCTCAACATTTTTGGTGCGATGTCTCACCAGTACCTTATGAGCATTGCCTCTATCTACATTTATAAAATGTTAATTGACACTATAATTTCGTCTTATTAGATATATAATTCTTGTTTCTAGATATGTAAATTAACTGTCCGGATATCATATAGCCGATTATGGGAGAGTATACTGTATTCTTAACAAAACAGAATCAACACACGAATGAAATAATTGAATGATCTAATAATAAACTGTATGGTGTTTGCAGGAGACAGTTCTTCAAGCAGTCAAAGTCTACAATAGTACATGAAATGATTGACATCTCCCAAACTTTCATTATATGTCAATGGGCTAATCAATAAAAAACAAACTTTTTTCTGCACTGAATTATACTATCATTACTTATTAAGATGGCATTTTCCTTACTAAAATATAGAACAGAAATAAGAATTAATACTTAACAACACACTTTAGTAAAAAAATTGAGTTCAAATATTAAAATTAAATTTCTAATATTATATGATAAAATGTTATTTTATATTATAAACGTACATTTTAAAATGTTTTCTTGGATACATAGGTAAACTAATGTGCTGCGGATTGATTTTTGTCCTGTGTATTTTCTTTGAAAATGGTTGCCAAGCTGTTAAAAGGTTTCTATGAATGATGATGAAATTCAACATGAGATACTTGTTTATAATTGAACTATAAAAGATCTATGCAGCATCGACTATATAATACATTGGGCTAATAAAAATGATGGTTCAGTATTACGTTAAAAAAAAAGTTTGGAGTCTCTCCCAACACATCTTTTTTTTGTATCATCAGTCAATTGAAGAGTAAAATCAATTAAAACAAATTTTAGGGGGAGGTTATATAGAATGTAACATAAAATTATATAGATATATCTGTGGCAGTCGTGAAAAAGCAGATAAGTTGAATTATCTGAAAAATGAGTTAAAAACATATACAGGTCTCTTTTGTAAAATTGGTGAAGTCTGATTACATTGCAGGAGGTAGAATTTCCAATATGAAGTTTAAGGTAACATAATTTTAACGTACAAAATTGTTTCAGTAACTTGATTTGTCCAGTTCTTTCTTTTAATGCTTATCTCTGAAAAGATGGCATGTCATCATAACTACTTTTTCTTTATTAGCCTAAGAAAGTTTTGTATAAATTATGTTGTTTTTTTTCTTTGTCGACAAAGACTCTTTATACAATCGGTTTATATTTTCCCAGTATCGAAATTGCTATAATGCTAATAAATATGTGCCTGTAATTAATCTGTCATTCCAGTATTTTGGGATTGTTACTAAACTTACAAGTGCTCTCCTGAAAAGTCAATGATTTTGATTTATCAGATTTTTCCTGACCTCCATAGATATAAATCCCCCGCCCCCTCCCAACAAAGTAAGCTTTGCTTTTATTATAAAATATGCAAATTATGTTTTCATTTCTAAATTATGCAGATAACTTTTCATATACCTTGGTAAGGTTACGAATTCCATATATATAACCATGGATTAATAAAAATTAAAAGGTTTTATTCACTGTCCTGATGTCATATAAATAAAAAAAGTGAAATTTGAAGTCTCCAAGCTTTTTTTTCTAACATAATACAAATACCAATATGCAAGTATCTCTGTTCAGAATAATATTATGATGGTTCAAGTTAGTTTCTATTTGGTGAAATATTAATTATTGCAATTCATGGAAATAAAGTGGACCCTGAACCACTATAATTTTGAGGAAGTTATTTTACAATACACCAATAGAATAATAGATTGTATATTTGGTTACGTTGCATGCTGTTATAATGAAATAAAAAGATGGATGACAGACTGAAACATTGGTCATATATTTAATTTGAAAAAATAATATGAAATAAGGTTCGATTGTATTACAATTTGAAAAGTCCTAGCATCACATTTATTTCAACAGTTTTATATACTGGAACATTCAATTAACTGATAAATATGATTTGTTGCAGAGCTGCCCCGTGTGGTGCTGGAGAAGAGAGCGTCTCAGTTTTGGCGGCACCAGAAAGGCAGCCCTCGTAGCCACCTTGCAACCATTGAGGCCATCCATCAGTTTCTCATTGAGTACCATCATATCTCTATCTCTGATGGCACTAGCTATGATGGGCGCTATGACAACATACTCTTCTTCTTCAAGTTTATGTACCACAAGATACACTCTCTCTACGACCACGGCCAATTGTTATCTTATAAGAGACCAATGTTAGAATAAAGATTTTATTTATTTGATAATATTCATTTGAATGATAATAGAAATTATTTATTAAATTACACACATTTTTGAATAATATGGTTAAATATAACTCTAATGTGGTAACTCACTAATACGGGCTTGCTATAGAATACTTGCAGTTGCATGTTATTCACATGTTTGTGATTCTTCAAAGTATCTCGAGCTGTCTCCTAGATTGGTCTACATCTTATATGACGGACTCCTACCCCCAGAGAAAAGATAGTGGTTTGTTGTTATTTTAAAGGATTAGCAATATTGCCACTTTCGTTCCCTCTGCGATTTATGCAGAAGAAAAGCAAATGTTTCCAAGTGCTGTCATCTTCTAGTGTGCAACCAACAGATTTAGGTTGTTAAATAAATTATCCTTTATCCTTTCAAACTGACTATTTATGTACGTTAAATCTAAATAACTGTTGTTTAATATTACACAGTTAAAATATCTTACATTTATCTGAGTACAATGATTTATTTAAAGTTGGCAACAATTATCACTCAGTATTATAATACAATTTTATAAATCATTAATTGCAGCCATATGAGATACAAAATAATAATTAAATTCAGTCAAGTAAGTAAAAAGAACAATAACCCACAAGTATGAGAACATAAATAAACAATTGTGCTTATAAACTAAAAAAAACAATGCAAAAACCATCACCAAAAATAATAGGAAAATATACAGGTTGCTATTAAACTCTTGGAAAAAAACAAAAGAGATACTTAAGTTATAGAGACCCCATGCAAGATTAATAAGTCACAAACAAAACCAGTGGCTACAGTAATAGACAATTGTGAATAGCTTAGATTATGGTTGTTCTACAATTATTTATAGAGGCCAAAGTTATTTTATTCTTTCAAATAATTATATATAAAACTTTATTAAACCACCTCTGGAAAATGCATATAGTTTCAATTTATTTCAAGTTACTAATGAATTATGCGATTCTATGCATCCAAATTTGATGCAAAAGTTCATTTAAAGCAATACTGTACGTAGTAAAGAGAAGTGATAATGGCTGTTACTGATAGTTGACATTTCTTATACTGAAGCTGGTACTGACTTGAAATGATAACGATTTGCCGATTGTTCAGATATTCATCCTTGGTATATATGACCATATATCACACACAAAACCTTCCCAGACATTCATTTGAGCTTTCCAACCTTTTTTTTTATATATAATCATTGTAGACAGATTGATTATTGTATTAATTTGTAATTGCATAATGTGTTTACTGTGCTTCAATCTGTACTAGTATGGACACAAATATTTGGTAAAACTGACCTTGGGAAGATCAGGCATGATCGTTAGTTGTAAGGGAAATTTTCCCTTGTTCAGCGTTCCTGATTAATCGTTACAAGCTAATTAAGATCTATTTAATATCAGCCAGTACCCCACTGAAGCTTGAATAGCTCAATGGCTATTCACGACTCGTGTTAATTACTTTTGCTACCTCTCCTAACACCTGAAAAGGCTACGATAAAACAAGCTCTAAAGGGCTTCTATTAGGATAGTTCCAACGGAATTGATGGCAACCAAGGTGGCACCTTCATGTCCTGTCGGAACGACCAGCTGCTTCCCTGAGCCTCGTAGCTCCCAGCTGCGACGAACCGCACCTTGCTCACCTCGCACCTGCACCACCTTCAAGCTGGCACCGTCGCTCTCTACAATGTGTCTGTACAACAATTAAAATAAAAATATTTACAGTCCATAAATAGTGATTTCTTATTTTATTCACATGTTTTATTTTCAATATGTCTGATATAAACATAGATATATGAGTGTAGGTAGTACTTACCGCAACCTGTTGTAGCGAATAGGAACTGTTTGAGAATCAGGATTGAACCATAGGTGGTGGGCGAGGATAGCTGCACAACCTGGCTCAAGGAAGGTGAGATCGCCACTCTCTGGCCTGATGTGTTGTATAGAGGTTTTGTTTAGTGTCCGTGTGTCACTTGTTCCTTGAACTGCTACCGACAGACAAGGCACTAGCTCGTCACACCTCTTCTCTTTATCTGCATCTGACAATCCAATTGTCTTATATTATCTAATCCCAAACTAACAAGAACATAATTAATAACTAAAAATTATATACATCAAGTTCATCAAAATATTTAAGCAATATCATAATTTGGCACTACGACTCACGAGGATATCTTAACTTGTTCCATCATCAACCACCTGTCATTTATTTATTAAGTACAGCTGCCGTGTTGACACGTAGAATTCAGTAGTAGTGTTTCGGGGGAGGGGATAAGAATATTTTTTTCTTGAGGATATACTATAACATTATTATTATTATAACATCTATGATGTCGATTACTGATTTATGATATTTTATGTCAACCAGACTAACTCATATATTATATATGAGAAATTTTTATCTTGGGTATTTGACCCAATATTATTTACATTTATTAAGTTACAGCTAAAGAAAAAATTACTGGCAATGTCGCACCCGATCCCTCCCGAATATCTATTTGTGGCAGGGTAACTCAGTTAGTAGAGCCCTCGACTAGATATTAGGTAAGTCTTGATCTTGCCTCTGATTTTTTTTTTAACTGTTAATTATCAATAATTATTTTATATACTCTTTAAAATTTTGATTTCACTTCAGCGGAGGAATATATGGGGGATTTAATAGACTTTAATGATAGAAAGTCATTAACATCATATTCAAAACTTTAACTGAGCCAGTATTTTTTAAAGCTATAATATTTTGTATGGTAGTTCCATTTGATGCCCCGATGATGCTAAAAATAATAAATAAGGGACATTAATCAATTATTTGGTAATAATAAAATAATTATTATTTTATCATATTAATTAAAGATCTTGAATAATAATATATAATATGAACTGGGAATTTGAGTGGACTATAATCACCAAAAGGCAAAATAAACTCGTATTTGGTTACAATTGACTTCCATGACAACTTTTTTTTTTGTGGTAATCTATTGGCTCTTCAAGGGCCTAAGTGTTAGACGTCCTTAATGTGTAGAAGGGGCAAATAGTAATAAAAATGAGAGGGCAGTTTACAATTGGCAAGCACAAGGAAGACCATTTTACATTATTATGTTTTTGTCATGTTATATAAAAGACAATCTATGTATTTCAGTTTACTAAGACATAAAATAAGTTATCAAGAAATATATTGACTATCGTTAGATCTAGCAAAGCATGAATGTTTGCCATTAACATCCCTGCAGTAACTACTTACCAGTGGACAGTTGAATAAAGACTAGATGTGTGTTGTCAAAACCACGTCCCATTAGACCACTCCTGGTGTGTCCGAGGTTGAACGTGTGTCCCATCTCATGGGTTGCGGAACCGAGGCTTGTAGCAAATGCACCACTATATGTTCCCCTGAAGCATAATGATCATTGGAAATAATAGTGAATGTTCAGCTCCAGTTAGTCGCTATGTATTAGTTTTTATAAGGGCTGTTTGAAAAAATTAAACTGCACAATAAATCAGAGAGGAATAAAAATAGTCACCTGAAACAACTGTTGTCAAGAAGATGCGGACCAAGTTTCTTGGGATTGGTGAGAGCTGATACAACTTGTGACAAGGAAGTTGGCCATGTGTGCAGAGAGCCAGATCCAAGAAGAGCAAGACCTCCACCACCCAGGGCTGGATTGGCTGAGACTTCAAGTCCATTCCATAAAGTGCAACATACAAAGCAAATATACTTCTTTTTATCACTTGCGAGGCTGGACATCATCAGCTCACGTGCCACCTCCTCCCATAATTCCTCCTCGTTCATTTTCATCACTTGATCCGTAGTGAGAGAACTTCTGAACTGTCTACAAGGCGGTGATTCCGGGGACAAATCAATTTCAAGCTGGAAGGATTTACGAGGGTAAGACCTTTCATGAAGTTTCTCAGCAAAGAGGCATTGTATCATTTTCACTCCCATCCCAATTCTAGCTAAGGCACTGTCAACAGAGTTATCTACCCCCTCAGGAGCTTGAAAGCAACCATCATGGTTCTCAGGAATCAAATAAATAGGAACAACACACCTGTCAGTTTCATGGACAGTGAAGTTAATAAATAATTCCTTTGAAATCCTTTGATGCCTCAAGACAACTTTATTAGACCCAGGGGTCAATTGAACTAAGCATTTAAAAAGTCCTTTGGCTACAGGCCAGACTACAGTAGTGTTGTTAGGGCTGAACACTTCAATGCTATCACTGATTGTACTGCATACATTGTTGTTAGAGCAGATACTACCATGCAGTCGAACCAGGCTATAATTAACAGATTCATAATTCTTAAAGTTATTTATACGAATTTCGACATTTTTAGTGTCATAACCAGATAGCAAATTCATGGTTGTTTTGGAATGAGTAAAATTTGTAGATAATTCCCTCAACTATAGTTATGTGTATCCACCAAAATGTAGTAATTCCAAAATCGCAGGCATGTGTAATTATTATGTATGGATTAGCAGCCTTTACTAGCAAAAATTTGGCATTTAATCAACTGGAAGACATGGGTCGATCTTGGAAAGCTTGCCTGATAACCACCAGTGATAAGGCTGAAACCTTCGTTCGCATTCAACTCGACCCATTGGTCCAGTACTGATAACAGATATTAGAATGGAACTGTTCGTAACTGCTTGGTTCGTAACAGTTACTAGATAGTTGACATGTATAGTCTGCGCTCATCAAAACCGATTTGTGTATAAATAAAAAAAAAAAAAATGAGGAACTACTTAAATGTAGAAGTAGCAAATTAAATTTATAAAATCAAAGAGTGAGTAAAATCACGCACATCCACAACTGCTGTGACAACCTTGGCAGGGCGTTCGTTCAACCATATGTTTGATTTAGTTATTATCTTTTATTTCATAATGAAAAATTAGTTAGTGACATCAACACATGTCATGTGTTGGTTTGTGATGTATAGCATAAATAAATGCATCGCTTATAAATGCTGGTACTTTTTTTTTATGTTTTCGATAGCATTATCAAAGCCAGAAATCCTTTTATTTTACCCTTATGTCTCTCTTTCGTGGAGATTGGGAGTCACCTGAGCAGAGTTTAAACATGAAACTTTACAAGGAGGTTTTAACAAAACGGTATACTGATGAAAGTGGTCAGAAATACTTCATTCGAGCAGTGGAGCAACAGTGAGCTTCACGAGATCTTTGAGCTGCCTACGGTGGATGAATTCATTCAACGTAGACATATCAAATTTTTTGACTCCCTGCAATACCTGACAAACCCGGTGTTTAAAACTATAACCCCCGCTCCGTTCCCCCATCGATGGCAGGACGCTGTTGCGGCAGGAACACTTTAGTCTAAGGTTTTAGTTTGTAACTTTGTATCCCACTTTTTAAACTGAAGGTGAGCCCCATCACCTTGTAATGTATTCATGTACTAGACGTTTAACTTCAATCTGATTTTATGTAACCCAACCTCCTTCAAATGCATCTGCGCATAGCAGAAAGAGGAGAAAACTGTCAATTCTTGTTCATTGATTTTGTTCATTTTCACATATTGTATAAATTAAAGGGATTTAGAAAAAAAAAAAAAAGTAGGTTTTATTTGCTTACCCGTCAAAATGAAAAACATTTTCAACTTAATAAAAATGAATTAATGGTTATTAATTAATAAAGTTTAATAACATCAATTTTCATCGCTTATTATCATAAATAGTTTCGTGAGTTAGTGAGTTGCTGACACTGAAAACTGCATGGCAGGAGCAGGCCTAGCACCGACAAAAGAAACAACAGATAAGTTGCTGCCAGCACTAAAAGTTGCGGAACAACTAACCCCGTCGCTGGACAGCACGGACCAGGTAACAATTAATAAATTCTATTCCACAGGGCCACATACCGATCGCTGTTCTGGAATAGACAGACCAGCAAGGCTTACCGAGGAGTACAGTCATATGCACGCTACTCCGCTGAACATGGAGGTTCATACAGCAGTCCGCAAACGCACCCACCAGGCTTCCCCGGAACCAGTCGAATCAGAATACACCGAATTTGTACCTGTCCCCAAGAAAAAAACCACTAGAGTGGTGCGGTCGAAACCTACCCAGGAAGTGGTCGTGAGTAAAATATACGACCTGCTTCCCAAAACCAAACCTACAGTGGGCCCCAGCACGCAAGAGAACCACCCTGTGAAAAAACCACCACCGGTCGTCATAACTGTGCCAGAGCCACCCTCTACCACCAGAGCGAGGTTGCCGCATATCGGGGTTTCAGCGTACTCCTTTCGACCCTTTCAAAAGGGGGTCAGGCTGTTTTTCGATAACGAGGGTGATTAACAAAAAGCTATATCTGCCTGAAACAAGAGCACACTTATGCCCCAAGAGGAGGTCAACGGTTAAAAAGGTTCTTAATTGTGGGCATTGATGTGAGTGAGGATATCACAATAATAAGAGAAACTTTAAAAACTGCCCCGGGAATATTGAATGTCTGGCACCTTCGAAAGACGGACCCGAGATCTCACCAATCTTCGTGACGGTGGCGCCGACTACCAAAATAGAGGACCTTCCAGAAAATTCGAAATATCAATTATGTCCTTTTTAGGGTGGTCCCCTATGTACAGCATAAGGGCATGCCACAATGCCAGAGGTGCCAGGAGTTTGGCCACACTAAACACCATTGTGGCCAAAATGTCGTCTGTGTTCGTTGCTCGCAAGAACACGCATCAGGTGAATGTGACAGGGCACAAGAAGCAAAGTGCTCTAACTGTGGGGGACCTCACGTAGCCTTTATATATAATTTTTTTGACTCGTTGCAGCACCTAACTAAACCAGTGTCTAACTTATTACACCCACCACCCTTCCCACATCCGTTGGCAACAGACTGTCAGGGAATATTAGGTAAAGATCTTGTTGTAGATGTAAGTTAGTTTTAAGTATATGATTCATAAAGTGAGCCCCATCACTTTTAAACATGTTTATACAATGAATGTGTAATGTGCATTATACTTTTGTAACAATCACAAATCGCACTGTAATTATTATTAAAAGTTGTATATACATAAAGCGGCCTATTGTAAATAGATTCCTTTATGTAGTCTATACTGATTTTCATAATTTATAATAACAAGGGGATATAAAGGAAAAAATATTAATTAATAGTTATGGAGTAATAAAAAATAAACAATTTTCTATCATATTGATTATCGTTTTCTTTACATATCGTCGTCTTGACGAAAAATGTGTGATATTTTATTAGATTTTAGTGGGTGTTATAAATCGTGTTCGCAACTTTAACTCGGCCCGTGTTTGACATAAAGGCATAATATTTACTATTTTACTTCCATGGGTGCTGGCCCCTGAAAGATCCTGAAAATAAAAACAATCCCATGAAAAACGATTAAGTGCCATTAATGGGAAATTATAATATTTTAAGTGGACATATTGAATCAGAGAGCAAATTAAAGGGCTCGACGTACTCGTAAATAACATTCAATATACGTCGGAACTAGTGTGGTTCATATTTAAAAATCGTCGTTACCCTTTTATCCGTGTACTGGTCCATCATACATAACGTCATTCTTGGACCGTTCATTGATTCTTGCAGCTAATAACGATAGATAAAATGGCACAGTCTTAATAATTGCTGTTTGTAAGCCTGGATAAACTGTTTCTATTCAATGTGGATTCCCAATGTTACATTCTTTTGTAAGGAATACGCGAAGGATGAATTTCCCATTTGTTTTTTGCTACTTCTTAATGTGGGAAAATATTATAGAAAAATGAATAGGCATTACATTAAAATAGACATTTATAATTAATTTCTGTTAAATTATTTCTTGTGCCTGCATTATATCATAAATATTCTCCTCAACCAAGCATAAAAGACACAAGGCAAGGCCAAGGCCCCAATCACTTATAATAGTCATGAACGCTTGATCAATATTATGTATATTATTCTTACTCTTCAACATATTATGTATGAGAAATTCTTCCCTAATTTGTTTTACCGTTTTTGACTTTTTTTCTGTTTCCAGGGCTTTTAATGGACCAAGGTCAAAGGAAGGGGCTCTACTTTCAAAGAGGTACAAGGTGATTGTCTTTTATCTGTTTGTACGTTCAACCAGCCTTCCTTCCACGTCCTGTCATCCCTTACTGAAAGATATTTCAGCGTATCCTACGCCTCTTCCACATCCTTCTCATTTCTGAAACTTGTCGGTGTCCCTCAGGGTGGGATACTCGATCTTATCATGTTGTTTTCATTCACGTTTGATATGTCTTACTCCTTCAACTTACCTCTATGAACTCAGTGACTACATATTCATCCTGTCTTCCTATACCGATCTCATCTTCACTTCTCAAGCATTGCAGAAACAACCTTTTAAAACCATGGCTCTCCGAATGGGAATTCAAAGCGATTGCTGACAAGACCTCACATGTCGAATTCACCCTCCGTCACTCATCCTGTCCTTCAGTATTTCTTTTCAACCAAAAGCATCCCAGATCTCCTCTCTAGGACTTGTACTAGACAAGCGACTCTCATCATGTCCAAACGACAAGAAACTAACATGGGATTCAAACTACCCCTTCACCTCATGGACAATTCTTCTAAAATAACTATAGGAAACAAGAGATTGATTTAAAGAACGATACTCTAACATACCTGATCCTTCGGAATACTCGTAGAAGCCCGGGGGTGTCAAGCCCTTCATAGTTCTTCACATCCCTACAATCCAGAATCCTCCGCAAGATAACCAATTCTACCCTCGACGGTGATCTCAACATCCCATTCATTCAAAACTTAGTCACTTCCCACAACTATAAATTCCATTCCCACCTCCCTAATCCGTATACCGGGTAAATATTAGGGGCCAATACCGAGTTCTCCCATACAATCCTTGGAAGCCCAGAGCGACGCCTAAAGCGGAGGTGAAGGAGGACCCAAGCGATTCTTTTTGACATTTCTGTATAATTGACTATATGCAACGGCCATAATAATAATGTAATCGATCTGAAATTGTAAAGATTTTTTGTTTGTCCTTTTTGTCGGCGCGGCGAGTAATAGCAGTATAACTTAGTAACATTTTATTGAATATAATTACTCTGTAAATTTTACATTGGGTCTTCAATAAAAAAACTAAAGAAATTGAGTAATAACATCACGTTAAATGAAAACAGAGCAATCGCTCGTTATAAGGGCTAAACTAAACGTGTACAGAACACTATATCATTCTCGTCAAGCATTATTATAACCTGAACCAGAGCAGTGTAGCCATAACAAAATAGTTACAAATGTAAACTTTAAATTCGGATGTGGAGGGGGGGCGCTACAGATATATTCTACTACTGTCTTACATAACAAATGAATAAATTGAATGCAGTAATGGAAATTACGATAAAAAGTTAAACGTAAAAAAGTCAGTCCTCTTTCTGTAACGTATGACCTTTATCAAGCCATTGCTCAAAAGTCATTTGAGATTTAAATTTCTGACTTTTTTTATCCAAGGTTATTAATCAATTAACGACGGGAACAGTAAAAGCAATGGATCAGCTGTCTCACTATCAAGGACTATTTTTAAAAAATTTCTACATATAAAGGAACAAAAGGGCAAAATAAACATTTGCAGGATAATCAGCAGCAGTTCAGATGTTAGTAGTTGAAGTCGACAAAATGGCAGACAATTTTAGCTCTTCAAAATTTCTTCCAGTAGCTATATAACACATATTTAAAGCCAATCTTTCCTTAACTGAAATATAGCTTAGCAGAACAGTATTGTGTCTAAATGGATATGGTACCACCATTGTGACAAACAAATAAAATGATTCTGCACTAATGCGGTAGTCATTCGCAACTCTGTTTAATGTTTTATTTAGTAATTTTAAATGGGTGCACTGATCACTTATTCAAAAGCCATACTTTCACCCATATCTTACGCCATTAATTTACATTTAAAGAAAAGTATAAAATACTAGCTTTTACTCTTACGTCCATCTTGGCTCACTTCGGCTTCTCTGTATCGAGGAGTGAATATTGACATGGTAAGGCTCTATGGTAAAAAAGGAGCTAGTAATATTGTCATTGATATTGACAGTATTATTGCAGGTTCAGGGTGCCTTAATAAAGTCGATCGCTCCGTGACAGTTTGAAAATAAAGCCTCTCCCTTCATGCACGAAAGTTATTATTATTATTATGTTTATATATATTATTATATGCTATATATTATGTTCTGCGGCTGCAATGAATGTGTGATAAGATTGACGAGGTGGAGGAGTGGAGGTGGAAAATTGGAGGACAGTCTGTGTTCCAACGGAGCAGAGAGAGGAACCATGTCCGGCGAAGGCCGAGGTTAGTTTGTATCCGTCTGTATGTTATTTATATATGAATGTATGTTACTGCCTTGTTCACAACGTACACACAATCATACACAAAGTTTGTGACATACAAAAACAAATTTTTTTTGATAATGTCAAACAAACAATGAACCATAAGTGGTTAATTTTGATGTTTATCCAGTTTGATATATTGGTAGCTGTATTTTAATAGGCAAGTTATTTTTATATAATAATATAGAAATAAATGTATACGATACAATTGATTTATGACTAATTATTGTTAGCAATGATTTATCATATCCCAATTAACTTTAATTAAGAGCGAATATTACAAATAAAGGAAGTTCCTAGTTAGTTTAAACTGGGAATGAATAATGTATACAATGATGCTATTGATAGTGCGAAGATGTTTACGCAGGGGAAACAGCTAGCTAGAATGTGTTTTGTTCCACTTCCTTTTAACTTACATATTTTACGAATTCACGAGCCCGAAAAGTGAGGATCAGCTTTAGTCTGACTGTCTGTAGTGATCGTAGAAATGATACGATCGGTCTGAAATTTTAAATGGACATACAACTTAAAATATACCGTGTAGTTTTTCATTGAAATACGATAGCGGAAAGCACAAAAGGAAAAGAAATGAAATCTACAAAACCGTGGAACCTGTTCGGCTAACTTGATGGGATCAACTAGTATATATTTGATATTTATCTGTATATGACACATTAATGTCTTCAAAGGCACTCTATGGTGCACATAGATCCTCTATAATGGTGGCATATGTTAGGGCTGCAGGTACAACATGAAACAGGGCCAGTCTTTCACCTGGCCTGGCCAGTGTGCCTGTGTTGTTGCAATCTGTTGCATCACAGGCCCCCGTTTCTCTCTTTCTTGTTGTCAACGTTGTCTGTGGCTAGCCAGGTATGGATCTTGCTGTCGGCCCTTGGGCAGCCGAAATAAATCAGTCGCTTCACGGATAACTAAGTAGACCGGCCGAATCATTTTCAACTTGAAATTCACTTTAATGGTTTTTGAAGATTGTTCATTTAATTTAATAAACACGTATAAACAGTATTAGTTTTAACATGGCAAATGAAAACCATTATTAACTTTGACAAAAAAAGGTCAATTTATGAAACCTACTTAAAATATAAGTGAGTTGATAATAATAATTAACATCCTAAGACAAAACTGTACGAAATATCGGGGCTCGAATTTAATTAAATTAATATTTTTTCTTTGGGTGTTAATTATTAACAATTATAAATAATAGTGGTACCAATCTTACAATAAAAATTTCACATGGAACTGAATACAATTTACGTATGACCCATCATATCCTGTCGTGGTTCAACTGTAACTGCTTCACGAAATGACTGGTGCATTAAGATTTTATTTATGTAAATATATCCATAACAAGATGATGGACTTTGTACGTTAAAATTAAAAAGGTGTGCCAAATTCTCCGTCACGAATAAATATGTTACCATCTTCTCGGACCAGAAAAGACCCGTCTATATTTCCATATTTTTATCAATAAATCTTCGATTTATAGGGAGAGGGTACTAGTTAGAGGGGGTACTAGTTCAGGATCTCGACACGGCAATATCTCAATGGCCTGCCTAAATAAGGCAGAAATGCTGTGCTTTTTCAGACAGTCGGAATTAGACACTTGAAGTAAACGCTGCTCTCTTTCTCTCTCTGCACTGGCGCTTGTTGCTCTATTTAAACCATGGTTTTCTTATTTAACTACCTCTGCACCTCTCTTTCCTAACCTTGCTATGTTTTAGTCCGGCATTTTCAGACCCCACACGTTCCTAGTGAGATTCTCTAGCTTCGTCTCGCCAAAACTAGCAGTTCCTTGAAAGGGATCCCTTCCATCCCGTCTCTGGGGCCTTACAGATTTACCTAGTAGCGTCTCCCCCAGCTTCTTTCCGGTTCACACTCGCCTTGGGGATCCGGACAGTTTTCGCCTACACTCAGATACCGAGTGTGAGCTCGTGGTCATTCCAACACCACGTAAACTACTTATATAATACCTAGCCTGTACATCTTCTCCTGAACATATTGGACTGTGGGGGCACGCCTTCTAAGATTTTATGGAGTCAGATCAATAGACAAATACGAATTAAGCTGCCCGCCGACTAGGCCACCAGCAAAGGTCAAATACCACGGCTTTATTCATATCTCTCTCTGAAATTTTACTGGAAACGAGTAAAGCTTGAAGTAATTACAACACAATCAAAATTACGCTCTAATGCAAATTACATAAATATATAAATTGAATCTTATATGTTGCTCGCCAATTTCACGCCGAAGCTCGAAGACAGGCCTAAATGTGAGGTGATTAACCTCCCCATCGGGAAAATGTAGGAAATAAAGGTTTCAGGACATTCACCTGGGGTCAGTTGTCTGTTGCTCCAAAGCTACCGTAGAGGGAGTAAGACCACTCTTCCATATGCAAGTGAGGTAAACCCTCGTCAAAAAAATAATTCGCAAAAAGAACTTGATCAATGCTCAAATGATCCAGGAGAACGACGCGCCCTACGGTTGGCAAAAGAGCAAGAAAGAGACAGGGGGAAGAAAAGACAGACAAGACATGGGCAATCGATACGAAGCGAAAAAGATATCGATATCGGCCAATGGAACTTGAAAAGTTTACGCGCGACTCCCGTCCAAGGAAAAAATAAAATAAGGCAAAGTAAGATCAAATAAACCATTATATTTTCGAAATATGTTATATCGAAATAGATATATGTTGTAGTAACGATACATATCTGCATCTCATCCTCTGGCAGATTTTACTATATTCATAAAGTGAACCATAAACCAATACAAAACCAATTAATTTTTAATTATTAGTACATTTTAATTCAAGCTGTAAATCATAAGGAATTTTCATATATTATATTCAATTATAAAAAAGGTTTATATGTACAATAGACTTTTAACAATCATGTGAGAGTTAGAATCAGAAAATTATAATATTTTGTCCTCAAGAACATTCCAACTTAGACCTCTCTATATACTTATGTGTATATAGTACAAGATCCCGTCCTTCAGACCTTTATATATATCGACCACAGGTCCACCCATTTTATCTCTTTCTTGGCGCCCGGACAGCGGCCGGGACGTAGAGACCCTAATCCACGGCGGGCGTCCTCCTCTCAAGGGACCGCTACCCGACAAGATCCTATTCCAACACTCACCATCCAGACTAATTCTCGTTAGTATGGGAACGATTTATTCATCATATTATATTTTCACACGTTTATTGTAGTTTTTGAAAAAGCTCTGAATAGGTCTTACCGGCTTTTGCACTTCCCCCAACTTGTCGCCTCGTCTCAAACTGATGATGTATAAATGTGTCCCCCGTCCAGCTTTGCTGTACGGTGCCCCACAATATACTCACTTGACTGGCGATACAGCTAAAAGTCTCCAACAATTTCAGAATGGCATCATGAGAAATTGACCTATTGAATCATTGAAAAATATTCAGTTGAAAACTACAATAGCGAGAATCCTCAATAAATTAGTATATATTATTTGCATTAACGGTTTAAAAATTACCTTGTACTTGATCTTGGAAGTACTAAGTACTAAAGGTATTTACCGAGCGCCCTTAGAAGTTTGTCCTATTTGAGTTCCCGCTCCAACCTACAGCTACGTTGTGCGGGCCTGTCCTACAGTATCAGACACGGCGCAAAAACATTAACGCCCTAAGAATGTCTTTGTGTTATACAATTATAAAAGTTATTATACTTATGTTTAGTATTGTTATAATGTATTGTGTGATTTGAAATCTATGACATTATACTAATCAATCGTGAAGAAAACCTAAATTAGTTAAATGTACAGTAGCACACAATTAAGGGTTTGGATGATGTTACTAATTACTCTATCTTGATTGATTTTCTTCCACACAATTTTCTAACATGCAGTACATCTCAACAAATTATAGGCATATATATATATATATATATATGAATTTATTTATTATTATTGTTAATCACCTCGTCGAGATTTTTAATTTGATCCCATCCACGATATACCAGGCAAAAATTAATCAACCGATTATTGAAGGCATAAATCACCTTTTCGAAAAATGTGAAAAAATATTTTTAAAAGAGTAGCTAAAATTTCCACAAAAAATGACCAGAATAGTGTAACTGCAAACTGATTATTATTGTATGAAATTATTTTTGCATTATCACCTAATTAGTCATTAGGAAGACTTCATGACATCAAATACTAAGCAGATCAAGTGCAATCTGAAGGCGGGCCCCATCACCTAGTCCTGTATATTGTTATTGACTTTTTAACTTCAAATAGAAAATTTTGTTTTTTTAATATTACCTCCTTCCAATGCATCTGCGTATGCAACATGAGGAGAACATTGTAAATCTTGTACATTGAATTTCGTTCATCTGTTTGTAAATAATGTTGTTAAATAAAGGGGTTTTGAAAAAAAAAATCAAGTGCAGTGACTTGATAAAACTTAAAATTTTGAGCGAGGCCGTCAAGTTCGCAGATCCGAGGGAAATTTGTTTTACTTTTATTTATTTAATTTTTTACACTTGCGTACCTTTATCATATCCGCCATTTAATCACTACATACGTCATATAAACAAAACATTCACAGCTCAAACTGAGGTGTTATTGAATTTTCCTTAGAAATTTCGGATCATTCGGATGATATTAGCGTTCGTTTAAACTGAAGAAAGACGATTTCACCGCATTGTGGCGATCACAGTCGAATTTGTGAGTGAGCTGGGATAACTCACTGCGAATAAGGGAAATCGTAAGACCGGATAATGGTATACATCAATCATGTGTTATAAACTAGTTTTATACGCATGAACTTTTCTAACCTAGTGTTTTTCAGGCCTATAGTAATGTAACTAAACACGACCTCTATCGATAAACGTGCAATACAAGAAAGTAATTACGATTATAGAAGGAATGTGACTAGTATTATCTACCTCTTTGTATCTTCCTTTAATTATATAACAAGTACTATAAGCCTGCCCTATCTTCAACTGCTTGTATAAAACTCCGTTATGTTTATGTAAGACGGTTATGTTCTGATCTCTCACGCTATTACCCGTTACTACCTCATTGGTATAAGGAAGGTAAATTTTAAAATATAAACAGGTATTAACAAACCTAATGTCACGGTTCTAATCAAACTTGATGATGATTATGCAATAAAAAAAAATACGTGGTATTTTTGACCTTTAATACTGTAGCTAACAATCGATTCAACAAATAAAAATAAAGTGAATAAATAAAATATTATCTCTAAATAAATAGGTTGATACAATGTTAAGTATGTCATGCAACATTTTTTAAATATCTTTTTGCGCCAGGGTCTTTGATAAGGAGGAAAGCTCAAAAATATTAAATAGATTTTGAACTGTCATTGAGACATATTAAAATTAGGGAAATTGACAACACTTTTTAAAAATATTCCTATTGTTTCAGTTATTATATTTTAATAAAACGATAATTATAAGATCTCAAGGTTTCGAATGATTTCCTTTTAAAATTTTCTGATTGATCGAATCATTTTAATGACCACTGCCGCAGAATGTACCTACAGACAAATATAAGGCGAATCTGAATAATAGGACTCTCCTTTTGGGCCTAGTTGGCAATAAAATTTTAAATTGCATTTCATATAAGCAAAATTGTTTAGTTTGATTTTTTTTACATTCTTACCAGAGAATAAAAATAGTGACGCTACATATATTTTAGGGTGGTAAGCTCTGTTTCATAAAGAGAAACCATTATATCTTCTAATCCCACACTCAACTAGTCATATTTCCCTTTATTTGGTACCTTAACCAAAATATAATCAGCGCAGCAAAGGTTCAACATTTTAGATCGATTGGATCAAATTTACGTTTAGACTCTAATTCCTCATACATGTCTTGGCAGCCATTTACTTAAAAGCAACGCTATACAAATGAAACTGGTAATTCAAATCAGCTATTGGCGTTGCTGCCTGCTCGCACACGCTTGGTAATGGAGACGAGCATTTTGTGAACGGCCCACTTTTAAAGATGAACGAATCCGTGGCCTTTGTTGCGGAAGTAATTTTTTTTTCTAGCTTCGTTTCTGAACCGGTCATTCGGCCATGGGACGGAGGTGACCGAAGAGGTTTTCATTATCGATATATATTAAAGAGAGAGAGAGAGAGAGAATGTGGTGCCCTTGGCCCCATTGGCTAAGTCGTTCAGCTTCTGCTTGAACGATTGCGTAGATAATAAATCATCGTTCATTACGTATGTGCTTATTCACGTGACTGATTGATACGGTTTCGAGATAATTCGTTCACCAAAACTGACAGACTCGTTCATTTGGATAAATATGTTTAAGGCTTCAGTCTTGGAAACGATACCTTTATATTTTATTTGGTTGGTCGCGCGGTGTTAATCAATATCGGGAAATAATAATTCCACAACAACTTGAAATATGACTAGTTTTGGTAAAATTTGAAAGAACATCGGGAACAACGGGGAAAATAATCAATCGTTAAAAATGTCTGAAACATTTCGTTAACTTTTAAGATTTCCCCTGACCCCTCAGAATCATTTCAATATATAAAGTTTTCTCTATGTTTAAGGGAATTTTGAAGACATTAACCCTGAAAGACTTTCAAACGTATTGTCAAAAAAAAAGTTTTATGATTATTACTGCCATTATTTTACCTATTTACATTGTATTTTTATGGAACTCATAAATATCTCGATATTGTGCCTTCACTTGCTACTTTCTGATTTTGTATTCGTATTCTAAAAAAATACAGTTTAGTATATAATTACATACTTTTTTTATTATATACTACTGTATAATCTTCTCCACTTATACCATGGGAAGTCTCTCTGTACCATGGAAAGTCTCCTCATGTGATCTTCCTTTTTCAAGTTTTCTAGGACCTTCCTTGAGTTCTACGTTCTCTAGTTTGGTGAGTCTTTCTTCGGCCATTATAGCGACATGCCCGAACCTTCTTAACTGGCTGCATCTTGCTTTTTTTGGTGCTGTAAATACAATGGCGAAGCGATTGATTATTTAATATTCAGCTCAACTGATGAACGAACGGGTCAGTGAAACGACCCGCTCTGTCCGAAAGACTAGGGTGGGGAGACAGAGGAACAGCTGTTGATAAGAGCGGCGATGTCTGCCGCTAGGGGCGCTGCCGGCAGTGCAGCTGTGGTGCCGAGGTCCCTGAGGTGCTAGGTGCTACCTCGCCTTCTTCTCTGCACAGATACATACACATATAGATACACAGGACTGTGCATATACATATACATATAGATACAGTGTTGTAGCGGTGCTGCAAGATGGCCTACCGCCAGTGCTTCCAGCCGGGCCAGGACCTCGAGGAAGAGGGATATGTCTGCCTCTTCTGCAACCAGACCTTCGAGAAAGGTCAGCCATATATCAAGTACATAGTATGCATGTTATGTATCCTATATGTAGCCGCTACATAGCAGCCTGCTTCTGTTTCAAGCCGCTGTCAGCTTTATTGATCCGTGTGGTTCGGCCCGGCTACGCCAGGGATCGCCACTGCCCGCTCTCTGGCTCTTATTGACTTCTGTCATTCATAAACACATACTTACACATACTTCACTGTACATACTTCGGTATCTGTAAGTTTAAATACAGATTTACAATCTTTGGTATGTAATTTTGGTACGATTTTTCACACCCCTGCTTCTTATCAGGCAGTGGTCAAGGTCCAAGGCATCATTGATTAGCAGCTGACATCTAATACAATAAAATCAATTATAACTAGTTTGTCACACGAAGTTTTCTGCCGGTGTTTCGTTGAATATTTTAAACGGTATTGCTAAAGAATTAACCGAAGTAAACTTTTTAACTCCTCTTTGTGAGATGATAAACATTCTGTTAAAATAGTCAAAAATAAAAATTTGTATGCATGAGCAAGAGCAGATGTTGTGCTGGGCCTCGTTCCTAGGCGATCATGAAGTGAGTATCGATCGTGGCGGCGATACCGTCCAAAGGTTCAAGCTGTATGCCCGTATGTCGCCGGACGTCATTGCCAACTGCCAGCTGTTATTGGCGCCTGTTAATTATTCTTGAAGGACGGCATGCGGCTAAACGCTGAGTCATTGTTGGCGACGTCAGCGAGTGCAAGGATACGGTAGCCGAGGAGCTAGGACACAATAGAGCAGGGTCTCGAGTCATCAACCTCTTCTCCCTGGACCTAGTCCGAAGATCTCAGTCCTATTATCCCCGTCTACCGATGATATGTGATAATACATCGTCAACCATGATAATGGTCTTCCAAATGTAATTTTAAAATATGACAGAAGTCATAAGAGTGACGTATTTTTCAAGGTTAACATTTTGTCTTGGTTGAATCTATGACTTTTCTTTAGGTTCTTCCGACTTCTATCAACTGGATAGAATCACTGGAGAAAAAAAAAAAGCTATCATAAAGAAGCAAATCATCAATATCTATGCTGTCTTATTGATGGTGGTTCCGTCATCTGGCCTCTTGCTCCTCAGTAAAGTGGTTTTCTCCGATGAGCCGTAAAGACCTTTGTAAAGGCGACCACAATCCATCCAGTTTTACACTC
Source organism: Acanthosoma haemorrhoidale (assembly GCA_930367205.1). Lineage (NCBI taxonomy): Eukaryota > Metazoa > Arthropoda > Insecta > Hemiptera > Acanthosomatidae > Acanthosoma > Acanthosoma haemorrhoidale. The sequence continues at coordinate 19,176,128 of OV884014.1, read as the reverse complement.
ATACAAAGAACACTCACGTTATACTCTTACATGCTACTTAAATCAATAATCGACTTCGATTTTTTTTTTTTTAGCACGTCAACGTAAACAAGTAAACATCAAGTAGAAGAATACCGACTTATCTGTTTTTATTCCTCATTTCTCCTACATCCCGTTATCGCATCTCAACCGTACCCCCCCCCCCCGAGGGATGTCCGGGATCGGGGCAATAACTGTCCATAAAGGGCAGGTAACAATTGTTTCCATATTTTTCTCATGAAATTTTGAAAAATTTGACCGAAATCTGAGATTTTGAATTAAAATATTTTCATTACAGGGTGAAAGTATATTGATTGATATAGGATTCATATGATTTTTGAAAAGTTATTAAAAAAAATATGTTTTTTATTTGCATTTTTTAATTCAGTATGCATTGAGGCTCTCCCAATTTCCCCGTAGCCGAAAACGCCAATTTTTCAAATTATACAACATTCAAAGATAGTACCAAATTGACGCACCAAAACTGTTACTATCTCCTAAAGAAAAGCTACTACAGTTATCAGTGCTCAGTTATTTATACAGATTTGATTATTACATGACTGTTGTCAAGCATGCACAGATATAATGTCTCCAGCTATGCCAAGTGCTTGGCTAGGATTGACTATGCCCATTATTGAGGTAACCTTTACTGCTATAGCCACAGTTTAATATTTTTAGAAATATCTCGGCTTAAGCCGACTGCTTTTGCACCCTTTAAAATTTATCATTACAAATTCAATTCATATTTAATTACGGAATATATTTTAAAAGAAATAATATATTTAAATATTTTTCTTTGACTTTGCCAGGTTTTTCAAAAGTTGACTTTATTACTCTTGTTAATTGTACTGGCTTTCAACAACAAAATGTGAGGAATAGGAAGCCAGGCTAACACACAGCCTGTTTATAACATACTCATGGAGTTCATGAAATAGGCCTTCACTAAAACGATGGAACTACAATTTTAGTTAAATTAACCTTTTTTTTTATATGTAGTAATCACCAATACCCTAGAAATATGCAAGAAATCATTGTCAGTATTTTTTCCTCCTCGGGTGATATTTCGAAATTGTCTGAATCTGGTGTTTTCAAAATAAGGTGAAGATTTAGTAGGAGATAGAGAATGGGACGACCTTGGCCTGATTGGCTGTGTCTTTGAGCAACCTGTTAGTTATCTTCTTGTGTACAATGTACAATTTTGTACAGCTAAGACACAATCAAGCTTGCATTTAGATACGTGTAGTGGATCTGAGTGTGATTGATCTTAGGTGTGACTGGACTTACAAAGCGCCAGTCATGAACGAGCAATTTACATAATCCGTTTTTGATCGTTCACCAACATTAGTGAATCGCTCACTTAAATGAGCTGCACGGATGTGAATTTTACAGTTTCGCAACGTTGTAGGGTTGCGTGTTATTTTATTTGTTAACTCCCGCAAATGTTGGTTCCGGCTATTGTGAGTCCCTTGTTCAGTATAGAGACATGAAGTTTTAATTTAGTTTTGACTTCATCAACTGTGAAGAGATTAATTGAAAAATTTAGGGATCAGTTGGAGACACTAAACACACTGGTCGTCCAAAAACAAGCCGTTCAAATGTCAATATCGAACCAGTGCGTGAGAGTGTTGTTGAAAATCCAGGAACATCAATTCGGCGTTGTAAACACAGTTCTTTGTGCCGAAATTGGATGATATTGATGTGGCCAATATGTGGTTTCAACAAGATGGTTCCAGATGCCATACAGCCCATGAAACAATTCAAATACTGGATGAGACATTTCCAGGTCGTGTACTCTCTCGTTTCGGTGATCAGAATTGGCCCCCTAGATCGTGTGATTTAACACCTTTAGATTTATTTTTATGGGGTTATTTGAAGCCAAAGGTGTATGTCAACAAGCACTCGTGCATTAAAAGAGGGAATTCAACGCTGCATCAACGAAATTCAACCACATTTATGCCAAATGGTCATGGAAAATTCCGACAAAAGAGTGCGTATGTGCTAGCAAAGTCGTGGAGGCCATTTGCCCGTGTGTTATTCCATAAACAACCCTATCCTATTTACTTTATAATTCAATAAAAAAATAACTACAAAAATACTAAAAACTGTTTTCTATTTAAATCAAATCTTGCGTTAATTCCTGGTCCCCCTTTAGTTTTTCTCTTGACTAAACAAAATGAATGAATCACCTGATCAATAGGCTGATCACTAGAAATGAACGAGTCATTGAAGTGAACGGCCTCCCCCACTCCTGTATGGACTAGAATTGTGTTGGCAAGCCTGCTTCCGAAGGCTGCTAGCTCAGTCCCTCCCTTCGAGTATGTTTTATGTATGTTATATCGTCTTCATTAGTTAGCATTTATTAACTGTTATTTATGTTTTGAAATAAAACGCGAATATTAGCGCAAAAGTGCACTTTTCAATAACTAATTAATCCGAGAATCAGTTGTCCTTCCATTCTTGAATAATAATACCTCCACCATTACAATGCACAATACAAATGTACAACTCATTTAATTGTTTCCATATTCCTTGAATCACTTAGCATATAAAATTGAAACTTATTCTATGGAGTTTCCCCCCTTTCGATTATGAACTAAAATTTCTTATTATAAATATACGTATATAATTTAATGGCGCAGAAAGTGAAGACCAAAAAAAAAAAAAACTGTACAACTTACTTATTAAAACCAATAATCTGTACTTATGCTTCACAAATAGATTAGCAATAGGAAACTCCACTATAAAGAATTGGATAAGAGATCTTCTTCTGTAAGTTGGTAACTCTCCAATGACAAGAGGCTGTACCATTGGTTGCTATGCCTCTTAAACGCAATCATGTCAATTAAAAGCTTCGCTATTAAAATTAAATCTTTATTTTGTTTTTTTCGTTGCCATCATTAATGAGTCTTCTTTCAGTTATGGCGAGTAAATCATAAAAATAAATAGTTTCCACTGAATTGATAAATTCCATTAGTACGCCCTAACACAAAAGTTCAAAGCCAAACTGGATATTTGTTGAATATATTATTAAAATTTCAAATAAATCGGGTCATGTTAATTGTTGATCCATCGTTGAGACCAGACACACACATAAACATAAGAAAGGTTTTCAGCTATTACTTAAATTTTCAATCCGTTTTATTTATGAGTGTTTAAGTTTCCTAATCGCCCATCATATATTGCACCCGATAAGTACCCTTCCAATGAGATCACCTGGGTCACTTAAAGTGAATTAATCGTTCAGTTCATTTGAAAGGCCATAGTTGCTTATAGTAAACTTTTATTCTAAGACTACGCATCATTGTATTTCGTATGCAAGTTTGTCTTTTACGTGAAATATAACTTAGGGTTTAGGCTAGATTAAGATAATTAAATTAGTTCGGAAAGAACGTTGAGTTTACTTAAGCAGTTGGTAACATAACCTTGCTAACTAATACAATAGAGTGTTTGTGATCGAGTCCTAAGTAGCCTAAATGTCTGTTGAAGTAATGGTGCATGTTTCATTATCATTAACAATAGATTTTAATTTAAATTAACAATAAACAATAATTCCATAGTTTGTCAACAGGCTGTTAGATGAAATGAATGATTGATTCAGTTTTAGTGACCCGGCTCATCTAGTTGAACTGATTATTGACTGGTGAAATATATGGCGGTGAAATAATTTTCTAATCGGTTGTTGATTTCTCGTTAATTTTAGTGAATACTGTATCACTAAAACCACCCTTCTTGTGTCCTCGCCGTTCGGATGATGAAATGCAAATGTATGCAAAATGGGCTGCTTACTGTTGGAAAGTGGAAAGCAATATTTCGAAAGTGAATTAAGCGCGATACCACTCCCAAAACTGCCCGTTTGCTTCCCTAGGGTTCGCTGACCTTATATATCGATAGTAAGATCGATAAATGTCCCCGCTTCTTCATCTCCTGCAAGATATTCAGTAGCAACAGTAGGGGCTACAAAATACAATTACTACTACATCAATTTCTTCTGAAAAATAGTACACTATTTGTGACTACTAACTACTAGAACTACCGAGCTGTAACCTTCAAGCGGTTCCATAGTGCAAGGTTAATATGTTCATGATCAATGCCATCCTCTTTCTTAGAAATGAAAAATATCGCCTGTTGATAATGGATTTCCAACGAAAATTGGACTTGTAGGTATTTCTTTGTAAACTACATCATTAACTCTTACAATACAATGCCATAGATATTTTACGTTAATTAGCCCTTCACAGCTCATGTGATAATGGTTTTATAGCCGGTCGTTGGCATGTTTTGATATTTATTACATCTTATGTATTTTTTTTCGTTGCGAATCTTATGCGAATTTCGTTGAGTCGGGAGATGGAGTCGCGGTTGTAGTAGATGACTTGCTACAAAAGTTTTGTTGCTACCTAATCACCGCTTTGGGTATAATGGGAAAAAAAAAACGGAAGTGAAAACCTGAAAGCATTGGCATGTACTATTTAGGCAGCGGTGTCAACTAAGTGGCGATATCTAAGGCAGCGGGGAAGGTTTGCTTACTGAATGTATGGTCACCGTCACTACTAAAGTAAGACATCGGCCAAACCCTTTTGCATTATAAAAATGGTGCCGAAGTAAATAGTACGAGTAAATTAACTAAATGTCAGAAAAGTTAAGAGCCGATATCGGGAGATACAGTGTGGGCTCGTCTTCTGTTTATTAAATACTTATTGGATGATTATGAAAAAAAAATTTTTTTCTATCTTCGATTAGCAATGCAGTAGAGCGGTACCTAGTTTTCCAAAAATATTTGATTCTTTTTCATCTATTTCCCGTAATGGTATCTTAACCAAAACATCGATACTGGACGTAGTCCCGGTTACTGTTGGTTATGAATACATCATTTGAAATATTAGCTGGGTAGGATTATTTTTACGCCCGCTAACGTAGAACACAATGAAGCGAAAGATCCTACTTGTTATAAAGCAGGGCCTTTACCTTTGGTACGTTAACCGCTAAAAGAACAAAAACAAAACACAACTCGAAGCAAATTTCATAGCATTAAATTATGTGACAAAAGAGACCTGAACCAGATCGATAAGACAAAATGATTAGATTTGTTTAAAGAATTTGGAAAATCACTACTTTTTAAAATGGTTTGTTTGGTTCCAATTGGTCGTTATATACTGCTTTGTTATAAAATTTTGCAAAAAGCAGGGACATGTCCAATTCAGTTCAGGTCTCTAGTGGTGCATGATTAAGTTTTTTATAGGGTTTCTTAGTTTGATTTCGTCGTGTTACGCATTTATTGAGCCAATAATCAAAAATTGCCAAAAACGTTTTTGTTTTTTTACATTATAAGCCATCAAGCCCTGAAATGTATTCTGTAATCTTAGGTGCTTGCTCTATATTACTGTTGGCTAGCCTGTATAATGAATATCTAGGAGGCTGTGGGTCAAGGCGCAGGCTGTGGTAGTGAGTACCTTCACTTGTATCTGGACTATGCTTCCCTTTCTTTCTCTGTGTCCTCACCTATTTTTTTTTGGCGTTGTCTATTATTTAGCTGCTATAGCATTAATGGATAATTAAAAGAGATAAGTTCTCAAAAGTGGACATAACATAAATCAGGCCTGGTAAATCAGGGTATAAATTACAATTAGCACTGTCAGGCGTAAATTATTTAATTTAGAGTGAAGGATCACAATAATCACATTTAGCAGACAGACATAGTTTACTACATAAAATATCCGATTTTGTTTTTTGTATATTAGCTGATTTTAACTAGTAAGGCTCAGTTCATCTAAATAATCATTTTACTAACAAAACATTTACTACAATAAACATTATCATATTTTTTGTTTTCTTTCAAAATCTCTTTCTCCTCGTGCTGTATACGCAGATGTATTCGAAGGAGTGCATAAAATATAATACTTTAAGTTTGTTGTTAAGAGGTCAAATAAACATACACTCACTAGGTGATGAGGTTCGCCTTCAGCTTGCAACCGTGGAAAACACTAACACTAAAACCTAAACCTAGAACCTAAGACTAAAGCGTTCCAGCGGCGACAGCGTCCTGCCATCGATTGAGGAACGGAGCGGGGGTTATAGTGTTAAACACCGGGTTTGTCAAGTATTGGAAGGAGTCGAAAAATTTGATATGTCTACGTTGGATGAATTCATCCACTGTAGGCAGCTCAAAGATCTCGTGAAGCTCACTGTTGCTCCGCTGTTCGAATGAAGTACCTAACATTATCATAACTACAATTTAGAACAATATATAACTCTCCTTGAACTGATTCTCGCTGAAGTCAGAAAAAACTGTACAGACCCTATTTTATTCCAGAAAGTCATGGCAGTATGAATGTTATAAACTAATGGACTAATGTCTAAAACGATGGAGAAATATTAACTGAGTATCTAGGTGTTATTGTCTTATGTCATGTGATAGTCCGAGCAGGCGCCCGACACTTGTTTTTGAGGTCGGATTACTGGATGTGCCGGACTAGCGAACCGCCGCAGTATCGATAATTTACTTCATTTATGTGTGGTCGACTTAAGTCTTCAAAGTTCACCAGAAGACCAGAAGCTTCAAAGTATGAAGGTTCTGGGTTAATATCACTAGGCCTAGAGTAAATTAATTATTTGCCAATTTATGCATGTATGGCCGATGGGTTTTGAAAAGGATTATTTGGGTGTAAAACTCATTTAAATACATATGATAACCTATAACAGGGACGTTAGGTTTTAGCCAATAATACGTAATTATATCATATCAGGGCAGAATTACTTTTACATTCTCCATTAAGGGGAGAAAACACGGGCGCGCTGCGGAATCCTCCACTTTCTCCCTTCTTGCTTCATACTAATTAATAAAGCTGAATAATTGCAGTTTAATTAATTAGCAAAGGGGCCGCTATCTTAAGTTGTCAGTAGCGACCGGCCTTTATAATATACCTGGAGTCTTACATTTATGCAGGGGCTATGGTTCAGTATCAGCGGCATACTTCGTTTTTAGTTCAGGTAAGGTGTTTACCTGAACTGAGAGTGGTGGACCGGAACCCTCATCTCAAACATCTGAACCAAAACATTGGACAATTCATTTAATTTTCTTAGTAAAATAAACTGGGTTGACCGCTTGTGTCACTTGTTTAGTCTTCCAGCCAAACGAGTAGCCGTTGCTTTTTTCAGCTTTGTATATTTGTCAAAAAAATAATCTTAAAGCACATCAGCCTTATTTTTAAGATGTTAGGTTAGAATATCAGTGATGCTTCCAATACGGCGACCTTGACTGTCAGCCTAGTTTTTGTGTACCTTAAAATGTTTAGAACTATTACTTAAAAACACTGGAAATTGTTTTGTAGGCTTCCAACTGGTGTTCCATCATCATTATGATATTAAATCGTTTTATAGTGCTTGTGTTCATGTAAATTCAATTTTCAAAAATGCCTCTACTCTCTCGAGAGGTTAAAGAACGCTGACCTGCACCCGTTGCTTGGTGTGCTGTTGGTGGGAGAGTCCATCCACATATCAAGTTTTTTGACTCGTTGCAGCACATCACAAACCCAGTGTTCAACACTATGACCCCACCACCCCTCCCGCATCGATGGCAACAGACTGTCGGGGAAAAATTAGGTTAAGAATTAGTATGTAAGTTAGTTTTAAGTTTGATCAAAAAGGTGAGTAACTTAACTAACTAAGAAAACAAAACATGTATATAATGTAGTGACACTACAGGAAATAAAAAAATAAATTTTAAATAGATTCGCCTGACGATCTATAATTGTATATAATTATCTGTGAATTCAAGGGGCTAGGAAGGAAAAAAAGTCTTCTTGTGAGTAGAGCACAGAATCTATATGTGCTAAACTTTCTATATAGATTGCATTTAAAATCTCGAAGATGATAGATTCATTTATGTGGAATCTATAGTGATTGCCATAGTTTATAATAGCAAGGGGATATGACGGGGGGAAAAAAAAAACTAAGATGAAATTGTATCTTATAACGTAACCTTATTCCGTCGGGTTATTTATATGTTATTGGAAGTGTTAAATCTACTCAAGTCCAAATAATTAACAAAAAACTATGTGCAAATTTTGCGTCATTGGAATTTCTATTAAAGTTATCATTAGGGATAATAGCGAAATGCTTCGATAGGTAATAATAACTAGGTGTTATTATATGGTATAGTGGCCAGCGTAACCACTTCAAAGTATGAAGGTTCTGGGTTCATATCACTAGGCCTACAGTAAATTAATACTCTGCCAATTTATGCATGTATGGCCGATGGGTTTTTAATGGGATTATATGGCTGTGAAATTTAAATACATATGACATCTCCAATTTAGCAGAGATATTCTCTGTTCCGTTTCACAATCAACACTTCATATTTTGCAGTGGTCCAACAATAATCTCACTCAGGAAATAATGAGGTTGTCAAGAAAGTTATTTCGGTTTTTTAGTGTGAAATAAAACTTAATTTTTTCTATACAAAAAAATGAACTTTAATCATTCAAATATCTTCCGTTCTGTTCGTTGAACTTTTGCCATCTTTCTGGTAACTTCATGATCCCGCGCTCATAGAACTTCTGGTCCTTATCAGCAAAAAACTCAACCAAGTGCTATTTGAGGTCATCGTTATTACTAAAATTTTTACGATTTAAGAAGTTCGAAATAAATGATAATCCGATGGTGCAAGGTCGGGGCTGTATGCGGGATGCGGCATCACTTCCCAACCAAGCTCCAATAGTTTCGTTCGTATTGCTAAAGATGTGTGAGGCCTCGTATTGTCCTGGTGGAACCCAAATATCGAGCTTCTTAACAAGTCCAAGACGTCTTATATAATTTTCAATTGTTGTGTGTGATAGATTTGACTGTTTTGCAATCTCTCGCACAGTTATATGACGATTCGATTCAATTATGACTTTCATTTTGTCGTCATCGACTTCAGAAGGTCGACCAGAACGTTAGTCATCTTTCAGCGAAAAATCTCCAGAACGAAATTTTTTAAACCAATTCTGACACGTACGTACTGTTAAACAATCAACACCATACACTTCACATTTCTCTTTGTGAGCCTCAGCCGATTTCTTTCCTTTATGAAAATAAAAAAGTAAAATGTGTCGGAAATGCTTATATTTGCACTCCATGTTAAAACTGACCGTAAACTGACAGTTGTAAACAAAATTACATGGAATTTTTTTTCTGTAGCAACCTAAAGATATCGACTACCAAATCTCAAAATAAAAAAATTCTAATATTGACGGAAAGTATAATGAAACAAACATAACTCTAACTACCGGTACAAACCGAAATCACTTTCTTGCCAACCCAATAGATCGGATTAGGTCATAGTAGTATTTTTAAAAGTAATTTTAGCTAGATATTTTTATTTATTCTGTACTTAACTATTTCGTTATTGCAAAACAAGCTTTACTAAAAACAAATCATTTATTAGTTTGTAATGTAATACTTTGAATAATTAATTTTCGTGACCTTGGTTTTTGAATCTATGTTTGAAGTTTTGATCGGTTGTTGAAGAATCGGAACTTGTAATAACATCTGTACTAATTGTTCATATGTAGTCTTCTAGATGGACTGTAACTAATAAACTAATCTCCTTCCTGTATAAAACTCATTTTTCTCTAGTTTAAACTCTTAAACTTAAACTATTTAAAAGTTATTTGTTGAAGATTTATTATCCCTTATCTACCTTTTTTTTTATTAACTATTTCTAGATAAATTCATTATCTGTCTTAGTTATTTAATAGCAATCTTAGTTGGATATTTGTACCCAATAAAGTCAGTTTCTATTTAGTCTGTACTTTACCATTTTGTTAGCAAAATAAATTCTGCTGAAAAATTAAAAAAAATATATATATTCGTGAACTTACCAGAACACGACCAAAAGTATATTTTTGTCTTTTAAGATCAATTTTTTACTTTATTGTTATTGTTTTAAGTATAGGATGTTGGGCTGGTTGTGGTCCTTACTTCAAAGCATAATGTTGATTTATCAGGTGCTTATCAAGTTTTTATTACGTAGAAAGCTTTCATCAGGCGAGCTACCGTTCTCAAGTACTGTTGCTAGGCTATAATTTCATAGTTATAAATTATGTTTTGACTGCGAGTATGACATCGGTAAAAATGACTTTTGTTATTTATTCTTTGAATGTTTCAAGTCGTTATGGTGTTAATTTAGTGCTATTTCATCATCCCGCTTGTATTGTATGTAAATGATATAAAATAAAATTTAATAGAAGAATATCCAAATCGCGAACAGGTTACCCTAAGCACTAAACCATATGTCGGGTCGTCACGAGGGGGGTGCCTATTTACCCTAGCCCTGGTGAAGAAGTGAGGATTGATTAAGTTTATAACCTGGACAATCGTTTCATGACGGTCTTACTATCTGACCTATTTTTGATAGGTATGTGCCCCGACAATGCACTATGTTCAAGAGAAGAGGTATAGGGTAGGTAGTGTAGGTAGTTTGTGTGGTCTTAGAATGACCACGAATTCACACTCGGTATCTGAGGGTAGGCTAAATCCGTCCGGTTCCCAAAGGCGAGTGTGAACCGGAGAGAGGCAGACTGAATTGCCGTGGGGAACACTGCTTGGTAAGCTTGCAGAGCCACGACAACCGTTGTCAATTAGGGAGAGGTCTCTCCCAAGGAGGTGCGAGATTTAGCGAGACGAAGGCAGAAATTCCCACTAGGAAGGTGTGGGTGGGGTCTGACAACGCCGGACTAAAACGTAGCGAGGTGAGGAGAGAGAGATGCAGAGGTTTTCATAATGAAGAAGTCAAGTTTCAGAGTTTAACATCAGAGCAGCCACGAGCCAGTCAGTTGTCAGGAGAATGATATAAAGGCTCCAAACCGTCGGTCTTAAATACCCAGCTGCCTTCGTCAGTAGCCAATCAGCTTTGTTTTTACAGTACCCAATGCCAGTTGAGTATGTGGTTTTCTTTGTTCTCTGACAAAGAGATATTTCACGGATACCTGACCCGGGTAAGGGTCTATGGGCCTCACGGCGGTTTGGGTCGCTTAGTACCTGCTACTGGTAATTGGCTCGCAGCTGCATGTTTATTGTTTACCACATTCACAATGATTAATATTTTGGTAATGTTATTTACATTTGTTTACAATATATATACAATAGTGTATAGGGTGATTTATCTTATGTAGTTAGCGGTCGCATAACAATCCGTAAATAAATATACGACTTACCTATGGAGATATTGCACAGTGAAGTCAGTTTTGTTCGGTGTAGCCAACATGGGCACATCAGTTTATCTCTTATAGGCGAAGTTTACAATCCAACTGCGACAGTAAATTGACAAACACTTGCCGAGAAGGGAATAATACCGGTTAGGTCTGCCTGCTGTAATCGTTGAGGCAATGAAGTATATTAGTACATATCGTCATTTGGTTATTAACTGCAACTTACAACGCCGCAATCACTTATTACCTCTTCGCTAAATAATCGATACTGTACATGTGTGTACATCGATTAGAGTGTAAGAGAAAGCCGTAGGGATAAGTTTCATATGTCAACACTGGGCCGGCAGTCTCTTTCTTCACATAGCATAAAATACGGGCAATAGAAGTAATTACTATCAAACGTTATATCAGTCTCGATATAAGATGGCATAGAACTTTAAGAATGCCCAGCGTCTAAAATTATTCATTAAAACTATTAAACTAATACATACTGGTTTTCTTTCGTTTGTGAAAATGTTTTTGAGAAGAATTTGAAGTTTAATAAAAATATCTATGTTTGAAAAAAAATGGTGTATTTAAATTTTTTATGTCTTAGTTTTGTTCATTACTTTCAATTGAAAAGTTAAATTTATTAAATATAAAGCTAATTAAATATATATGTACAGCGTTGACTTCGTTTGATGTCTACCTTTGGTCAATAATGGAGTAAACTGCATTCACCATATCACTGACGGGTTTTGAAATATTATTAGTTTAACTGATCTGATTATCTTCTAGGTCACTGACGCCCAATTACTTCGGATTTAGTTTTATCTGTACACATTAACATACATTTATGTTTATGATCTCAATACTATCACACTCCTTTCTCCTCGTTTAGGACTATACCTCCATGGGTTTTGAATACAACTGCACTCTATTGATTCTATATAACAATTGCATGTTACATGTAACAAATGACACTCTAGTCGGGTACCAAATTTCAGCTTTTGATGCTTGCGCCGAGAGTGGAAAAACTCACTTTAACTGAGCTTCAAATTTGAGAGAAAATTGAATGTTTTGGTTAAAACCTAATCTCTCTTGAGAGTCCCAGCAAAGTTGGTCGTGAGTATATACACATGCGTATGTATGTAAAAAGATAAACATATAGATATTTACATTTATTATGTATTATTGTCTGGGAACGACTCGGCATTTCCTCAATTAGCAAGAGCTTTGTGAGAGTGGCTGGGAAAGATTGATAATTGCCCGACTGAAGTGGTATGCTCTCTCTTCGCACTTCCTACAATGGATGCACAATGTACAAGTTGTACCACAACAGGTACACATAAAGGTACAATGTGCACACACACATACTTACTGTCTCCTTTCGGAATGAACTGAACAGGCTTGATATTAAGAATGAAATGACAGCCAGATGGAAGAAGAAAGAGACGACACGGACTATCCTCAGTTTTATAATGTTAAGAACAAGTAGAAGGGGCCTAAGGAGAACTGTATACCTGCCTCGTGACTTCATGGAAGTCACTGATGGTTCCCTGTTATTTTTAAGTAAGCAACCCTCCTTACTTCCCTGACTTCCTATTCCCAGAATCTTACCCTTTTGTTATACATATATGTCTCAGCTTTAGCCCCAGACCCCACTTGTGCCTAGACATTGACCACAGTATGTAGTAACGTAACTCTTAATATTTGTATATACCAGGGCTTTGCTTGTACTTCATAATAAAGCATTTCTTTTAAAAGACTCTCCTCTACAAAGATTATTTTACTCTCGATAAAAATCATACTTGAAGGTGATTTCTTCAGGACCAAGTAGAATGCAAACCTCCTTTCAGGAAAATTCCTAATACCTACAAAAATATATATTAAAAATTAAAGACTACACATTCCACAGTGAGCTTCACGAAGAATTTGAGCTGCCTACGTTGGATGAATTCATATGCCGTATACATGTCAAATTCTTCGATTCACTGGAATATTTATCAAACCACGTTTAACACGATTTCCTCCACTCCTTTTCCACATCGATGGCAGAAAGCATTCGAGGCAGGAACGTACTAGTTTTAAGTTAGGAGTTAGATCAGTTTTAATATAGTTTGGAAGTCCGATTATGCGATCCGAAGGTATGCCATATCCCCTTGTCCCAATTTCCATTTGTCCGTTTAACAATAGATCTGTATTCATATTTATTATTGAACAATAGTGTCTCTGTCAGATGACTCGTCATTTTATGATAATATTTTGAACTTAACGAGGTAATGTTTCAGCACATTATAGGTTTCTTTACCAATATAGGTTCACTCTATTTATGGTTTTAGTCCTACCAATAACAGAAAACATACAAATATTTGTCCTGTAAACAGCGCTACTGATGCATGTTTGTTTACATTGCGTTATTGATATGCAAATTAGGGCCATTTACAATTTTTTTTTTTTTAATATCCCCTTGTTAAAAATTTATTACAGTATTATATATAGATTCTACAAATGAATCTATTCACAATAGTTCAGTATAATTCCAGTACTTTGGCGACATTTTATTCAATTTCTCAATATTATACATTGTGATCTGCGCTTGTACAAAAGTTCAATGATGCACATTACACATTAATTTTCTGAACATCTTTATAAGTGATGGGTCTCACCTTATTTGTCATAGACTTAAAACTAACTTACATCTGACAATAAAAACTTAAACTAAATGCTAAGCTGATTTCCCCCGACAGTCTATTGCCATCGATTCAATGCTTACCCATCGCAGGTGTTTATATTGCTGTGAAGTATTCGTTCAGACAACGTTGGCGAATGGATCACTTCAGCCTTGATCCTTATGTGACAGTTACGGGATGTAACAAAGCTTTAACTGTTGTTAAAGAAATATTACAATAGGCTAAAGGTGTGATGACCCCTCGTAGGTTTTTAACTTTTTGAGTTGTTTTGAACTAATAATTAATTAAATAAAATAAAAAATAATAGTTACTAATCTATGTGGCGAGAAAATATTTCTGCAATACGGTAGGTTCCGGTCCTGACACGCTCCTTGTATGACCTTCAGCCGTTTCAATTCCTTTAGACACTTGTCATGACAAAACATGTTTAAGAATAGACAATTGACATTGTCAGTTTCAAATGCTCGCGTTATCAACTTTTCTGGTTTTTTTTTTCAGAATATGTAAATTATCTTGCTTCTAAATCTAAAAATTACAAAATCTCTGTTAGTAACATATTGCAACTATCCCTTATATAGCTCTATATATGAACCAAATAAAAATAGCTTAGCTAAATTTCAAATCGGTAATATATATAGTAGGGGGACCGGAAAGTAATGCGTTTTTTTTTATATTTAATTCAAACAGATACATTTTTAAGAAGTTTTGGTTTTTGTTCAATGATTTAATCAGCCTCGTTATCAGCAACCTTTTTCCATCTAGTGTGCAGTTTTCAAAGCCTGATCGATCAAAATCAATTGGTTTTTGAGCAAAATATCTGGAGATGGCATTTTGGACATTATCCAAATTTTGACATTTTTTGCCATTTAGAAAATGTAGCTATCGGAATTAATGGAAATCCGATATCGGACGGGTATGGTGGTTGAGGCAATACCTCCCAACCCAATTCATTAATTTTTTCAAGGGTTCTTGCGGAAAAAATAGGCGCAATGGGGTCTTGCATTATCGCATTTTTTTATTGACAATCGCTGGGCAATTTCCAATTAAAGATTGATTTACTCGATCCAATTGTTAACTGTAAAGATCTGCATTCACAGTTTTTCCAGGTATCAGCGATGAACGACCCCGCGAATAGTCAACCAATACCAAACACACAAAAGCGCCTTTTTGGAGTTTAAACCTGGCTTAGCTGTACTTCGTGCCGATTCATGCGGAGAGAGATTTTGGATTATCATTGAGGACCCATTTTTCATCTCCAGCCTCACCCACCACACTCGCCCGCTATGCGAAAATTCGGCATTGAAAATTTGCACACTATATGGCAAAATGTTGCTGATAACGAGGGTAACGTTTATAATCATTGATTATAAACAAAAACTTGTTAAAAATTTATTTTTTGACTTTAATGTCAAAAAACGACATTACTTTCTGGTCCCCCTATTACATATAGAGCTCGAAGGGAGAGGACATACTTTCGAGCATGTACAGGGTGTTCATTTCTCTCACATTCTTGCTGTGCGTTATATGATAGCACTTATAAAAAGTATCTCTCATACATCTCAGTCCAAACGTTTTATTGATCATTAGTATTTATATTAAAAAATGTGATTTAATAAAAAAATATATATATAAAATAACCTTTGACTTTAATGAAGAAACAAAATGGCGAGGCGACCGATCACCTAGTTCAGCTTAACCTTAGACCTATAGCAAATGCCACGTGGATGTAACCATCACCATGTTGCATAAGAAGTGGATGGATCAGACGTCGGAAGGACATGAAAGTGATCCTGGACGAGGAAGGCATTAAGGACACTAACCACAGGCAGACAGACAGATGTGTAGTAGCTCTCCTTTGCTAATTGCTTCAACTCTCCCATATCGGCAGTCAAAATATAAAATGCTATTATACCTTAGGTGTAAGGCTATGCCCTATCATGAATGACTTCCGTACAGTAGTATCCCATGCAAAATATCACGCATTCAGAGGTTGCAAGGAAGTGATGAGCATTAAAGTCAGCTCTAATGACTTTTTGTGCCTAATAAATAATGAGATCGTCTCTGTCCCGTTTTGATGTTTTCGAGGACCTTCAAAGTCAACGGAAATTCTTAAAATTTTGGAGAGTGAAGCCTTAGGGTCAAATGCAGGCAGTGTTCGTATGCCAGTCAGATCACGCTAACTGTGGTTTTAATCGACCTTAAAAGATCCAGCAGAATTCAAATTCAAAAACAAGGTCGGATCAGGCCACTTCATCAAGAGTTTTGTAATGCTAAGATAATGCTAAGAACAAGTAGAAAGGGCCTGATCAGAACTGTATAACTGCCTTGTGACTTCATGGAAGTCACAGATGGTTCCTGTTATTTTTAAGTAAGCAACCCTCCTTACTTCCCTTACTCCCTATTCCCAGAATCTTGCCCTTTTCTTAGTATAAATACATATATGTCTCAGCTTTAGCCCCAGACCCCACTTGTGCCTAGACATTCCACCCAGTATGTAGTAAGGTAACTCTTAATATTTGTATATACCAGTGTTTTGCTTGTACTTCATAATAAAGCTTTTCTTTCTTTTCTTTTAAAATACTCTCCTCTACAAAGATTATTTAACTAAGGAAGTGTTCAATGTATCTGTATTAATGCTTTGTCTCCGATATATCAAAAACTCATTATTTGTCACTTTTAGACTTCCCACAATATATTTTGCTGTTGCGTGTTTTCACATCAAATGCTACTTCTTGGAAATTTATTTTCCATTTTATAAACATTCTTTCTATTGCTATTCATTTCAACGCAAATTTATTATTAATATCTTAGTTATTTAATAGTAAAGTTAGTCACAAATTTTTAACTTAGTTATTTTAGTTTAGTTTACTCAGACTTGTAACAGTCGATGGAACGAAACCCATCTTATGTACTTTAATGGTTTTAATTTCATAATAACATGTAAATGAATTGAGGAATTTTGAAATATATCTAAGACAATAGAAGGTGGTATTATTCGAAGACCATCGCAGAAAAGAGTGCTTAGTATTAATATGTTTTGGGGCTTCAAAGATGATACCCGAGTGTCATTTGTTACATGTAACATGCAATTGTTATATAGACTTAATAGACTGCAGTTGTATTCAAAACCAATGGAGGTATAGTTCTAAACGAGGAGAAAGGAGTGTAATAGTATTGAGATCACTGTCAAATGTGAGTGTTAATGGGTGCAGATATGTATACACTAAACCGTAGTAATTGGTTTTCAAAGATCTAAAAATAATGTTTCAATGTTTCTGGCAATAAAAGTGACAGATATTCGAATCAGTGAAGGTTCATATGTATAAAATAATATTTCGAAGACCGTCAGTGGTATGGTGATTGCCCTGTTCTCCATTATGGGGTAATAAATGCATAAATAATAAACAATTTTTATATGTATTTTTCTTAAATTAATGATTTATTTTAGTTGAGACAATTTTGAAACGCAGGAAAATTGTGGTTGGTTACTTATAGATAACCCACTTTCCTCTAACTTTAGGTTAGAATGCAAAAGTCCGATGAATCCAACCAAACAAACAACCCAGCTTTGGTTAAACTTTCTTTATATCGATGAAGATTCCACCTCAGTCAAGGTTTTACTTAATTTTTTTTATTTGTAAGTGAAACTTCTTGGTGAATATTTCAATCTGAGATGCTACGGAAGTGGCTAGATTCCTGCCAGGTATGCGCACCACTAGCATATCCATTGTAATCAATTCAAACATGTTATTTTAAATTAAATGAAATAAAATTAGGTTAAAAATGTAATAATGAACACTTTACGCTCTTCAATTGATTACTAAAAATCAGAATACAACATTAAGAATAGCATGTGTAGAGTTATATAACACCCAGAAGGTACTAAAATATCGATTATCTGCGACAGTGATATATTAATGTGAATAATCATGAAGGCATTGAATAACAAATAAGAGTATAATTGAACATAGTAGTGTATGTCAGTAGGTTATTAATAATTATAGGTATGTTTTTATCAATTGAATTAAACAGGCATAAAATATTATTTAAGGTTTAAGTTTTTACTTGGTGGCTGGGGGCTTATAATAATGTATTAATAACTTCAGGTGTGTATCTTTTACGGATGCAACCCTAGAAGGGATTTAATCTATCTGAAATCTAAAATGAATGTTCTACAAAACCTAGAAAAATACTGCTCGTATGTCTGTCAAAATAAAATAAATAATAATCATCAGTGACTCAGTGTTTTGAGTGAAGTATAGTTGTAAATAGTAAATAAAACAGTTTATCTATAAACGAATTCAATGTACACAACAATCAGTGGACTATGACATGAAATATTGTCAGTACTAAATATTGGCCGAATACCCATATTCTGCGATCAGTATTCATACTCTTAAAGCACATGTTCTTTCTACCGGACAGGTGGGACTGGGGTGCCGTCCAAGGCCTGGTGCCTGGGACTTTGTTCTCACTATCTATCTCACTTGGATCCATTAGATTTATACTTTATGGGTTTAATGACACTAAAAACCACGATAAAAAATTCCTTTTCTTAACGCTTTGAAAATAACCAAAGTTAAATAATCAAAATATCGCTGTTGTAAAACCACTAACAGGAAAAGTGATTGTATATATGTGGGTATCATAGGTATTAGATTATAGACCTACCCTAAAACTAAAAAAAATCTTCAGGTAATTGACTTGTTGATTTCGCATATATAGAATAAAAATAAGAAAAATTTATTTACAAGTTAGTTACTATATTGTTATTACATGGTCCGGTATAATTTCTATGTTAAATGGCTAAAACATAATGATATGTACAATATAATTTTGTAAATAAGGTGTTTTTTATTCTATATATGCGAAATCAACAAGTTAATAACCAGAAGATTTTTTTTAGTTTTAGGGTAGGTAAAACACATACCTCCTCTATTTACAAAATTAAATTTAAAAAATGGTTGAAAATTAAATAATAAATATTTACAAATTAAATAAAAAGGTTTACAATATTGTAACATTCATGATATTTGAGAATAAATATCATGAAACCTCACGGATGGTAAGGGCCACTTCCCCTAATACTACTAGGAGTGGGGATGAGCTGAGAGGGGTAGTCTTGGCACATCTGTACAGAAGAACGCATCTGGCAAGCTCCCGAATTGGCGGTTACCAAGTTATTGAAGAACGCATAGTAGAAAGCAGGCGTTGGTTGAATTACAGAAAGATTATTGATTGAACTGAGAGAAGAAAAGAAAAGCAGTTGAATTTTTATTGAACACCATATTATTGGTATTTGTTTTATTAAATAAAAAAAAATTAATAAACAAAATAAAACAAAACCTATGCGAAATCAAGCCGGCCTACCACAAGGATTTTGTCATTCGCCAATATTATTTAACCTGTCAGTTCCCGATTTCTCAACACGCCCAAAAGTAACAATATCCTTATACACAGACGACACTATAGTTAACCGGTTACAACTCCAAAAAAAAATCAACAACATTGTCAAAACTGGAAATTAATGATCGATCCAAACAAATCAGAAGGCATAATTTTCACAAGTAGCAGCCCTCGACCCATATACCACCTTTTTATAAACTCTGTTGTACACATCCCATAGTTAAGATAAGTCCAATATCTTGGCTTGACTCTTGACAGATCCCTAACCTTCACAGAACACATCAAAAGGGAAACTGATAAAGCAAAAACAATCATATAAAGAATGTTCAACAAAAAATCCTAATGAAGTCCCAAAAACAAACTTATTCTCTACAGTCATCCGATCAACTATGCTTCACCAGTACGGAGCTCCGCTTGCGAAACTAACTATAATTAACTAGAAAGAATCCGAAACCTAGGATTGCGTATCGCAGAGCAATTATGTCCGTTACACAAAAATAACCAGTGTGGTAAACGACTCAATATTAATGGTGTGTTGAGCCAGATGGGCGGACAAAGTTGTAGGTGGGTGTTATCAATATTGTTTACTATTATGTATCCATTCATAAAAAATGAGCTCAAATTCATATTTTGTAATTAGTTGTAACTATCATAATTTAAAAGGATTTGAATATTTTTTTATATATTGTCAATACTCTATGTTTAATTATAATTATTTGTCATAACCATTTTTATTTGAATATATTTCACAATTCCTAATTTATTAATAACCACAACATTAGCCTTGAGATCGGGCGATTTAAATGGGATAAATTCCTATGTCAAGACATAAAACAATTTGAATTAAAGATCTCATGACGGACCTGCCAAGTTAGTTAAGTTAAATTGATTAAGTAAAGTAAAAAGAGAGATGGTAAAAATAAGGTAGGTTTCAATATATAAAATAAAAATGTTTACAATTTAAATTAGAATGATGTTTAGCAAATCATAATAAAGATTTTTTTAAAGTGCAGTTTATCAACAAATGTTTCGTTCTTTTGTGAATTTATTTTTTGAGAGAATTTTTGTTGCAGTTGTTCCACTATGTTGTTGTTGTGTACACTATGGCCCGAATTAGTGGATTTTCAGAAGCTGTTGTTTTACTGAAATAATTTTCAGTTTTTGAACGAACGAATTCTTGATTTGTGGGAAATATTATAGTAAGTCGTTTACCACACTGGTTATTTTTGTGTAACGGACATAATTGCTCTGCGATACGCAATCCTAGGTTTCGGATTCTTTCTAGTTAATTATAGTTAGTTTCGCAAGCGGAGCTCCGTACTGGTGAAGATCGGATGACTGTAGAGAATAAGTTTGTTTTTGGGACTTCATTAGGATTTTTTATTGAAAAAAGTGAACATTCTTTATATGATTGTTTTTGCTTTATCAGTTTCCCTTTTGATGTGTTCTGTGAAGGTTAGGGATCTGTCAAGAGTCAAGCCAAGGTATTGGACTTATTTTAACTATGGGATGTGTACAGAGTTTCTAAAAAGGTGGTATATGGGTCGAGGGCTGCTACTTGTGAAAATTATGCCTTCTGATTTGTTTGGGTCGATTATTAATTTCCAGTTTTGACAATGTGGTTGATTTTTTTTTGAAGTTGTAACCGGTTAACTATTGTGTCGTCTGTGTATAGGGAAATCGTTACTTTTGGGCGTGTTGAGAAATCGGAAACTGACAGGTTAAATAATATTGGGGAAAGACAAAATCCTTGTGGTAGGCCGGCTTGATTTATTAATTATTTATTAATTTTTTTTATTTAATATTTATTTTTCCGATTTCTCCTAATGGTCAATGTCGGGGGCGTCAATTGTCGGGGGCGTCACTAGGGGAGTGCCTGATCACTCTAGCCCTGGTGACAAGTGCGGATTGATGTAGTTTATAACATGGGCCATTGTTCAATGTCGGCATTTAATATCTGACTCCATTTTATTGATAGGAATGTGTCCCGACAAGACACTGTGTTCAAAAGAAAAAGGTACAGAGGTAGCATAAAAGATAATACCGGTTCAGAGTTCAAACGGGGCACGGCAGTTTGGTAGGCGTCAGGTGGTCTCAAGACTGTGAGACAGCGTGGCGACTCATAGGACAGGAGCGAGAGAGTCTACCAGGGCCATGGTGGCCCTGGTGTAAGTGATAAGTCGCGCGGCTATGGAGACTAGGAGACAGAGTGTCTTTTCAGGGCGAAATTTACTGATATAAATATGGTAACCCCCTCCCTCGTGGAAGGCTGGGTCTGTCTGCCAGGGGTATGTTTTACGATACACAGGTGACCATTTCCTTTTAGTTTTATGACCGTTGGGGTAAAAGGGTGTGTTTTTTATGGCTGCTAGAATGGACTGAAGGTCTATTCTAATAGGGGTAAGTGTCCTTGCCCTAGGTTATATGGCAGTCAGGTGGCTAATTCTCTTGGTTTATTGCCGTCTGTCGGTGCCCGTATGTCTGCCTGCTTCCTACCATGTGCCGCGACCCTGATTTATTCCAAAGAAGCTTACAAGATTCACATTATATTATAATACATTACTAACCCGAGTGTAGGGTGATTTACATATATTTAGCGCTACGCTACAGTCAATGACTCTTTGAAGATGATTTGCTTCATCTCTTGATATCAGTCTTCAAGATGTACCTCGACAAGGTCCTGGAAGCGGCAGTATCATCATCGAATTCAACTATTTAAAAACATGCACTTATATGTAGTTAAGACAGTTAAGAGGTATTTTTTATAGTTTTATTCACAATAATTTTTGTGACAACCTGCTCATTTTTCTTTCTATACCCTTGTTATTACAAATTACGGAAATCAGTGTACATTCTACATAAATGAATCCATTAACAGCAGGTCATTATATGTCCTGTAGCTTGTCTACATTTTACACAATTTCACAATGCGATTTGTGATTGTTACAAAAGTATGATGGGCTCACCTTATGAATCATAGACTTAAAACTAAATTACATCTAACAACAATTATATTAACAAGAAGGTACATTAGACATGAACTAGCGGTAAAAGGGTTGACTACTTCAGTCAGTTTGGTTCTCCCGATTGTTCAACCTATAAAATAATAGAACATTCTGTCGGGTTCGAGCTGTACCATTCATGAGAAAATAAAAACAGTGTACGTTTAAAAATAATATGTCAGAAAGTATCATAAAATAGCAAAATATTAACCAAAACTAGAAAATATTGTTAATTTTAAATCTTTCTGACATTTAACCTTTTAACGTAAATATAGTTTTCTTACGGTTTTGATTTTACTTGTGACTGGTCTGTTGAAGCATACCTATTTATCTATTATTGCATTTTAACTAGGACATACAGTTTTTGTTTTTTTCCTTCATATCCTCTTGTTATTATAAATTATGGAAATCAGGATAGATTCTACATAAATGAATCTATTATATGCGATTTGTGATTGTTACAAAAGTATAATGCACATTGTAGATTCATTGTCTAAACATGTTTAAAAGTTACTGGGCTCACCTTATGACTCTTAGACTCAAAACCAACTTACATCCAACTACCAAATCTTAACTTAACTTACCCCGACAGTCTGTTGTTGCCATCGACGTGGGAAGGGTGGTGGGGCATAGAGTTTAATATTGTGTTTGTTAGATGCTGCGTTCGAGTCAAAAACTTAATGTGTCCCTCGAGAGGTATGTCGGACCACTTTTCTGATGATACCATTCTGAAATTGCTGGAGACTTTTAGCTGTATTGTCAGTCAAGCCAGTATGTAGTGGGGTACTGTACAGAGCTGGGCGGATGACACGTTTATATATCATCAGTTTGAGACGAGATATATAGTCAGTTGTGTGAAGTTAGCCGGTAAGACCTGTGCCGTACTTTTTCTATTTTGTTACTAAAATAAGTAGAGAAATACATGTTGCACGTCTCAACGGGGAAAAGGGATATTTTGCAGTTTTAGGCCAACCGCAACAATCAGTACAAGTGAGTACCCGGTAGCGAATTCCCGCCTGTACCCTCTTGACCCTTACCGTTGTTGGCTCGCACGAGAAGAGATTCCCTCGCTGATAAGAGAGATAAGACGGCGGTGGTGGGGATGAGGCGGTTAGCAGAGCCGATAGCTGCCAGTCTGTAGTGCAGTGCCGCCATGGCCGGTTCGGAGCAGCTTCAGCTAGACTGGAGCATGATACATAGCAACGGATGGACCAACCAAGGTAAAGAGTTGCACATGTACAATAGTTGCACACAACACGGCTGTCAGGCTAGTGATTTTGAATAACCTTAATTAATTGCTTAAGTCAATAATTAATTGCTTCTTAAGACATTTTAATTGTGCGATGTGATTATTTGACACATTATTAAAACAAAAAAATAGTAGTGTATGTTTGGCGCAATTAAAGGCTACGAAAGCAACTCCCAATACGTTTTCAACTTCATCGTATGTTTGTAAATATATCCAGGGGTGCTCCTCAGATTCAGCGTGATCTTAAGTGTTTCAAAACTCACCAAATGATTGTTAACAACACATTCGGTATTTTTCTCAATAAACTATTTCGGTCAATCATTTATTAGATCGAATTATTATTACCATTATCACATCATTTTTTTTTCCTCCTTACTTGTTAACTTTTTTTTTTATTGGATAAAAAAATTCCGGGGGTTTTGAAACAATTAAAAACCTACCCCTAGATTCCATCTGTTGATACGTTGAACAACTTGGATTGTTGAAATGCCTACAACCTTTCCAAGTTTTGTCCTCAGCGGTGAGACTGGAACCTAGGCAGGCACAGACGGAGGTACAATGGGGAGTAGGTACACCGATGCCTGCGCTGATACCGGTTTGATAAGTACCTAGGAGCTAGGTACCGTTGTTCTTAGGTAGTACTGTAGTGTACCTCTGGCAACCAGGGTCTTCCTGTTGTTGAACCTTTAGTTTCAAACGAAAACGATATGAATCGTAGAAATTGCCTCGATCAGTCAGAAATTCTGAAGGTACATTCCACATGGCATGTTGAAACATGTTGAAATGTTAGTTGATATCCAATAAAGTGCGATAAATAATAATAATTAACGAAAGACGCTAGTAACAAGTTTTAAGCATTTACAATTATTTTTATTTATCAAAATAGTGATTTTAAATAACCAAGATGGTTTAATAAACTCGTTGAAGTATTGTAATAAATTATTCGCAATAATTACGCCAAATATTACCCTAATGCTAATACCATTCTTTCACTATCTACATTCTATTTTTTTATATATTATATATATATAAAAATAAATTACTGTACATAAATAAATGCATTTTATAAATTAATATAAATATAGAAACTAAATATATCTATATTTAGTATAATATATATAAAATGTATATAGACCTATTATCATAGGATGTACTAATTTTATTAAATCCCAAATCATAAAAAAACTGTAAAATATTTTAAATGTTAAAAAAATTTACGTCTAGTAATGAATAAAGGGAATAACGTTTTGGACCCATGGAAAGAAGTATCTTAAATTGTTGTTAGTTCCTTATGTTGATTATTATATAATGTTTGTAACTAATACTGTTTTTGAACAGACCGTATCAAGCCATAATGCTGTTTATGCATCAAATGGTGGCGATGTTTTGAAATATGAATACGCAGTTAATACACCTTCTAATACCCAGAACACTTTTACCTGGCTATCATCCATGTTATCTAGCATTCTACATTAATCAGAGCATGGCAGGAATGTATCTTGCATGTTCTCATTGCTGGCTGTATTATATGATATATAAATGTATATTTTGTATAATTTATCTGTTATGTTCAGAGATGATTTGGATTAAACTTGCGTGTACATAACAGCACCAGAAATATATTATTATGATTGGAATTGATCGACTCTTTATAAAGAGTTGTATTTCTTGGGATATCGGATTAGGTTTATAAAAGAAATGATTTTCGTCAAATTTTACACAATTCACGAAAATGAGTTAAAACTTTCACATCATGCTAACAAATCATATTCATCCTATCTCACATTAGCAGTTGATGCAGACACGCATGGTATGTCGAAACGTCGTCCATTAATAAATTTGAATCTGACATCTTCGGCACTCTCCTTCACTTCCGGTATTCAACTCTAACCTCTTCCAGTAGTTCCTGATTTCCTCTCGATCTTTTTACTAGTTATTCAATTATTATGTATTATTCCCCACTATTAAACTATATGTTTATTTTCTATTTTCGTTGATTATTCCGAGGTAGAAAATACTATTCATTAAAATATTAATTAATGGGGAATTGATTGACATTTATATGGTGGAGTTCTGGATTCAAGTGAATATATAGAGAGTTTTCGTATTTCTTGGGATATCGGATTAGCCCTCTCCTTCACTTCCGGTATTCAACTCTAACCTCTTCCAGTAGTTCCTGATTTCCTCTCAATCTTTCTACTAGCTACTATTTATCAAAATAAATATAACTACGTTTTTAATAAATGTAAAGTAATGGTAATGCATACAAATTTTTATTATTTTGTTCGAACCGTTGGTTAATAGATAACATTTAAATAAAAATTCCTTATCCACAGTGCTCTTTACTAATAAAAACGTTTTTCGACAGCTCTAAGTTATCTTCTTCACTTAATAAAAGAAAAATATGAAGTCATTTGATAAAAACATTGAACGTAGATTTAGCGACAAATAAAGTGGATATGTGATAGTCAAGGCAATAAGTATTAATCCTAATTAATAAAACCTATATATATAACAGTTTAAAAGTTTAATTTATTGTAGTAAAATTCAATAAGTTTATAAAATAACTACTATCTTATATTATGTATGCTAAAAACAAAAACCTACCAATTAAAAAATTTCAAAACATGAGTGCAATAATATTTATGTGCAGTTGTCTATTTTCAAATTGTAATATATATGTTTTATGAATTAAGATTATTAGTTCTTGACCATCACTTCAAAAATTTGTTTACTCCCAATTATACATTCTTTTTTTTTTATCATGTGACTTTTTATATCAATTTAAAAAGCTGATGACAGCTTAGAGCGATCTCGTTTTTAACGATAAAGAACATTATGAAGAGGGCGAGGAGTTATTATTTAAATATTAATTTTAAAGTTTTACTTATAGTTCATCTGGATATAATACTACAAAAAGTGACAACGATAGTTCACAAGGTAGTGTTCAAAACATTTGTTAAATAAAAAGGCTCAAGTTTATATTTTAATTAATGTACGACTTGTAATGATAAAAAAAACTAATTTTAAAAAACCTTAATTGGATTTAATTTATCAATGACTAATTAGGAAAGAAAAATAATATTGAGCAATATAATACTCAATGTTATTTCGTTGACCTCTGTAAATAGTATTTCGATTTTGAATCTCTTAAGGCTAATTATTTTTAATTATTTTAAAACTTTACTATTGGTATTATAATGAGACTTTGTACCAAAATAATGATATTTTTTGTTTGTTTTGGGGTGGTTTATGAAGGCTTAAAACAGTCAGGTCATCAAAGGAATAATTAAATTTTGATTATAATTTCAAAACGAATTTGAAAGTCAATGGTTACCCCGCCTTTTCTGCCCTTGACAGACGGTAAAAGTTTCCTGTTTATCGTAATATTTATTTAATGCGATTAGTGAAAGTCATATTTTTAAACTGATTGTGAGATAAATATATTAGACTTTGACCAAATATTGACTCATATAAGGAGGATAAATATTGACTCATATAAGGAGGATAAATATTGAAGTAAATGATATATGGAAAGTGTTTGACGTCTATTGATTGAAATGGGTTTAAGTGTACTTGGCACCTTTGTGGGATTAGATCTTTGCAATGATACAAGCAACTTCGACAACTTTCTAACTAAAGCAATAATAATAATAGTGTTATTTTTATTATTCTTAATCCTTTAGACGATAAATTGTCATTCCCTGTAATTAAAATAGATATTATAACATATAATAAATAGTTGGTACATACATCGGCATGTTAAAATGTATAAAATTAATATACCATACATAAAATTGGATTAAAGATAAACTACATATAAATTCCAACATTTATCTGGGCATATAAGAACAATAATTTTATTGTTATTTATTTGTAATCATACCATCATCTCTGTCGCTATTTTAACTATTGCTTGCTTGGACGTTATTATAACTAATCAATTTATTATTAAATACTTACATTTTTCAACCGTTGTTGTAAATATTTTTACATGTAATGTAATGTAATGCTATGTATAGTCTTATAGTTAATACATTTAGTTACTTTATACGATATTTTAACATATTGAAGTTGGTAACTTTAAAGTATTTCTTGTATTTTATAATCTTTATTTTAGCCTATGAGAATTTCTTGTTGAAAACGCTCAGGGCAGGAATATAAAAGTAAGATTTGTGGCTAGATGAAAATATATACTATCTGTAGAACAGTTTCGTAATTCATATAATTTTGAAGAAACGACAAAATCTTAGTGTTTAAAAAAGTAAAAGTTAAAAAAGTAGCAATTCTATCTTCTACTCGTATTAATTACATTACGAAATGAATACTGCTTTCAATTTGTATTACTGTATTTCCGCTATCATACTACGCGTGCTTATTAGCGACATTAATTAATAAAAAGTAATGGAGGCGTTACCATTTTAAAAACAAGGCTGACGACTTCCACTGCAAATTAAAATGGATTTGTTCCGCTGAATCGCCTAGGTTCATTCCCACCAAGCACATTACTGGAGGAACATATATAAATGTATAGTCTGAGCTTATTAAAAATATGATTAGATTCCTTATTGTAGAATCTGTATATATATTAAATAAAGGGTTTTGATAAAAAAAAAAAAAAAGAAAAGATAATTATAACGAACTGGACAACTGAGGTCATTATTTCCCGTATGCTCATGTTTACGTCTTCACAGCTTTCAATTTTACATTCATAATTCACATCATTGCAAAACTTTATTCATTTTTACACTTTTAACTACCATTTATGAATTCGTCACATTAATTGCGAAAATAAATCGTTATAATTAGTACAACAATGGTGTTTCAGATTAACTCCTTTGATAACTTTTGTCGGGCAGGGCAAAGATGTCGCTTAAGTACTCTTCTGATTGTTCTTAACAGTCTGATAATGGCCACAAGTGTGTCTTATCGCACTTCTTAAAAATGATCTTACAATGAGCAAATCACCAATTCAAACAAACATAGATATAGTGGTACAACGAAGTATGGGCGTATTCTATTGACCTCTGACGCATTTAAGCTAATAAATATATTTACCCCAGGCTGGCGGGACACTTTCAGGCAGTCAAAAAGGAAATACACTTTGTCTCTTTAATACATCTTTATTATATTTAAATAATATACTCTCATACCCATACTTTATTTAATACCTTATCTTTGTATGTATTGGGCATATGAACTACTACGACAACAAACGGCAGAATGATCCTAGTTTTACATGAATAGACGTTAGATTATTTCAAGATTAGAAACGGCATTGCTTACATAAATTACATAAATATTACTAAAACAAAAGTTTAAAGAACAACTAAATAATTTTTATTGTTTTAAATATTATTATTAGATAGATTAGTAAAATAAATACCTTTTTTTTTTTTCTTTCTCATATTTATATTTTTATTTACTGTGTAAAATCAACGTTTTATGATTTAATATAAAATTTAATTCAACTAAAGATTATATTTAGTTTATTAAATTACTTAAATGAGTGTACGTTTTTAATAAAATGATATCCTTTGATTCTTAAGAGCATTGGTAAAAACAGATCTTTACATACTCACCTTTGTACCTGCTATTTCCATGCATCGATCCCTAATGCCTCATTCAGTTAGTATCGCTGATTAATTCCAAAGAGCAACAGTACAGCTATACCGGACTTGAGGTACAGTTGAAAACAGCTGAGCAGACAACAGTTCGCACTAGGACAGTTAGCCTGAACTACAGCCTCTGGGAAGTACCGACCGCGGAATGTCAGCTAGCTAGGAATGTGCGTTTGTAGTTGTTTTATTTCCGTTCATTGTCACTGCTACTGGCCTCAACATAATTTAAGCAATTCTATAATTTCCCCCGCTTATCCTAAGTATATTCATTGTGTCGGGGTTGTTAAAATGCACAAAATACTTTATGAGGCATTTTTTTTTCTTAATAACTACTTCACTTATGGACCAAAAATATCTTGAAAGTTTGAGTTTAATCATCTCAACTATTAACTGATTCACCAAATCCTTAACCAGACAGAGAATTTTTTGATTAAAAATCAATATGAGACCTATTCAAGAGAGATATAGACAATTACAATAAGCAGACTGTCAAGATATACATTCACAAAAGCATTTATAGTGACGACTATAAATGATATAGTAATAATTTTAATAATTGTGCTTCTGTCAAAAATGTAAATATTATAAATAATGAATCCAAATAAAGAGAACAAACAACACCTTGAACTTACTCTGCGGACCATTAAATCTTGCATTGAATAAGACGCGAACTAGCTCAATAGACAATTTTTCCGATTCCAAATTTTTATGATTTACTAACATTTTTCGGGAGAATCATAGCTTTTCTGAGGGCGGGAGGAGCCAGTCTTAGATGACTCTGTTTGGAATTATTA
The DNA here is from genome assembly GCA_930367205.1 of Acanthosoma haemorrhoidale. NCBI lineage: Eukaryota > Metazoa > Arthropoda > Insecta > Hemiptera > Acanthosomatidae > Acanthosoma > Acanthosoma haemorrhoidale. The sequence goes on along the minus strand of OV884014.1, from coordinate 19,146,177 downwards.
TTGATGTTGAATAGTGTGTAATGTAAAGTCATAATATGTCCAACAGTATTAAGCTCACAAATCGATTCATAAAAGCGTGTTGGAAAATAATCGAACTGTGAAACTCTATTGCAAGTGGGAATCGATTGCCTGAGGATCGTTGACAGAAGAAGGAAGCAATGAAAAGAAGAGAGAGAGAGTAGCCGTACAGTTTGTATTTAATGTGCTGTACAATTCTGCCGACTCTTGATTGTCTATTGTTCGACAGTTTTTGAATTATTTCGGTTCGTTATGTTTATTAAAAAATATGCCAAAGGATTGATGAAGTTCGCTTTGAAATTAGGCAACCCAATAGAGTATATCCTTCCAATGATTTTCCTGTATGTTATTATTTCTTTGGCAATTCACTTATAACAGCTCTTTAGAAAGTACTAATTACACTGACTGCTAATGACGGCGATTCGTCTAAGGTAGAAATACTGTCATTACAAATGATGCTGAAACGAACTGAACGAACCTAATAGCTATATTTAATTGAGTAATTTTTATTTAAGTACTCTTAATGTGAAATAGACTTCGTATTAAAAAACGGAACAACCAGGCATCTTTGACAGACTAAGTTTCGACATATTGTATACATCTGCATCAGGTCCTCGTGTGATTAGGTTAAGAACCGCCTCCTCGTAGAGTATGTGTTGTAATGTATTTCATGCTGAAACTTTAACAAAAAATATATTTGATGAAAACGTAGCGACTCCTTCTCACCGACCAAATTCCATCTTGCAGCAAAATCCTGGAAAGCACTAAGTAAACTACTTACTAAATACACGTGAGTCCTATTTTAAATCATGTCATCAGTATGACACTATGACCCCACCACCCTTTCCGCATCGATGGCAAAAGACTGTCGGGGAATATTAGGTTAAGATTTTGTTGTTAGATGTAAGTTAGTTTCAAGTCTATGATTCATGAGGTGAGCCCCATCACTTTAAACATGTTTAGACAATGGATTTATAATATGCATTATACTTTTGTAACAATCACAAATCGCGATGTAAAATTATTAAAAATTGTATAAAATGTAGCCAAGCTACAGAACATATAATGACCTACTGTAAATATATTCATTTATGTGCAATCTATAATGATTTCCATAATTTATGATAACAACGGAATATGAAGGGAAAAAAAACAAAAACATATGTCTAGTTAAAATGCAATAATAGATAAATAGGTATGATTTAACAGACCAGTCACTTAAAAACTAAAGCCGTAAGAAAACTATTCTTGTCATCCCATCCAGACCCCGACATAGCATCCCATAACCTTCAAAAACACCTTGACGAGATCGAGTATTGGTGCAATCAATGGCGGATCAAAGTTAATGAAGCAAAATGCTCCCACATTACCTTCAACCTTTGTCGCAAGACTTGTCCACTAGTTTATTTTAATTCTATTCCTCTCCCTGTATCCGAGACAGTACGGTACTTAGGCTTCCATCTTGACAAACGACTGACCTGGAACCCACAACGAGACTAAAAAGACAAGAACTAAACAGACGCTTTGGACAACTGTACAGACTACTTCAAAGGACATCCCATCTCTCAATAGAAAATAAACTACTAATCTACAAAGTTATACTTAAACCAATCTGGACATACGGAATAGAGCTATGGGGGACAGCAAAAAAGTCGAACATCAAGCGTATCCAATCCTTTCAATCCAAAGTCCTAAGAACAATAGTAAATGCCCCTTACTATGTCAGCAACAAAACCCTTCATAACGATCTTAATATACCCTACATTCTAGAACTCATCCCTTCCAAGTTTATGAAATTCCACAGTAGCCTTTCCAACCACCCTAATCCTGTAGCACAGTCATTGCACTGCGCCACTCATCCCTATAATCCTCCCTCCTCGGAGACTGAAACGGCAGTGGCCTGGTGACCTACTATAAACGCGTGACAGTGGGAGTCCTGGCAATGAGCGAGTGAATGATGCTGTAAATATGGTATGAATGAGATCATTTATCTGTATTATTATTGCCTTATAAGAAGGCAGATTGTAATTATTGCACAATAAAGATTGTTAACTAACTGGCATAACTACTAAAGAAAACTATATTTACGTTAAAAGGTTAAATGTCAGAAAATGTTTAAAATTAAGAAAATTTTCTAGTTTTAGTTGATATTTTACTATTTTATGGTACTTTCTGACATATTATTTTTAAGCGTGCATTGTTTTTATTGTCTCATGAATGGTACAGCTCGAACCCGACAGAATGTTCTATTATTTCATAGATTGAACATTCGCGAGAACCAAACTGACTGAAGTAGTCAACCCTTTCCCCGCTAGTTCATGTCATATATACTATAAATATTTTTAGAAACTTACTTGTAGCTATGTGACCTGATAAAATGGGCATCTCAAGATGTTGGCCTATAAGAGCGTACCCTCCTCATGTCAGATGACCTGCCACTTTCTATGCCGGCCTTTATGCAACAGAGACCGGAGGAGTTGAATCTTATCGCGGGTATCTTATCCCTTGCCATCTTCGGCCATTACGGACGTATTAGTGTGATTGCAGAGCTACAACAGGCACATTTACGTCTGTCTGTGTGCTGCCATAGTTAGAGGTCGTAAAAAGACTTAACCTTTCCGATTGTATAACTACGCGGTACTCAGGAATACGGCGATTCCAGTTTGGTTAAGACACAAACGCGGAAACTATCAGGTATAAATAGTTTCTCTAACTAGGTAAAAGTAAATATTTCAGTGATACAGACCCGTAATTATTTCTTCCTGTTAGAAAATCGACTGTGTTTTTATTCGATATTGACTGTATTATTTTATTGAAAAATCATTAGGAGTCATGCTGGAGCTCTAGTGTTGCGGAACATTACTAAATATATACACGTATGTAATTATTAGACTCAACTAGTCCCTCAATGAACTAGCAGTTAGCGTAACAGTTCTAATGACGTGAATGTCGGAAGTAGTGATCTCCATTGCTGCACCAGACACCTGATCCAGCGACCTGACTTCCTCTGACGGTAGCGGACAATAGACCGCAAGAACACCCGGGCAGAAGGAACTGTCGGACCGAAGGTCGGAGGTAGGAAACGCTGAATCAGCCTGGACCACTTCTTCCCGGGCAGTCTTTGGGAACCAGCTCTGCCCACTCTTCGCACAAACCCGGAGCTTGCGGGTCCGAGCCAAATATTTTTAAGTGATCCTACGGCCATCTTATAAAGGGTGTCCCAAAATAAACGCAAGATTTGAATTTGCCGCCATTTGTGCAGTAATAATGAATTATAAATAATGAAAGTTTGGCGGCCGCAGTTCGAAAAATTTATACAAAATATGGTCGGAATAGTGTTGTGTCTTCATGTCTTCATCAACTGTGAAGAGATTAATTGAAAAATTTAGGGAGACTGGATCAGTCGGAGGCACTAAACACACTGGTCGTCCAAAAACAAGCCGTTCAAATGTCAATATCGAAGAGAGTGTTGTTGAAAGTCCAGGAACATCAATTCGGCGTCGTAAACACAGTTCTTTGTGCCGACATTGGATGATATTGATGAGGCCAATATGTGGTTTCAACAAGATGGTGCCACATGCCATACAGCCCATGAAACAATTCAAATACTGCATGAGACATTTCCAGGTCGTGTACTCTCTCGTTTCGGTGATCGGAATTGGCCCCCAGATCGTGTGATTTAACACCTTTAGATTTCTTTTTATGGGGTTATTTGAAATAAAAGGTGTATGTCAACAAGCCCACATCCACCCGTGCATTAAAAGAGGAAATTCAACCACATTTATGCCAAATGGTCATGGAAAATTTCGACAAAAGAGTGCGTATGTGCCAGCAAAGTCGTGGAGGCCATTTGCCCGATGTGTTATTCCATAAATAACCCTATCCTATTTACTTTATAATTCAATAAAAAAATAACAACAAAATACTAAAAACTGTGTTTTCTATTTAAATCAAATATTGTGTTAAATCTGGGACACCCTTTATATTGGCTAGTTGGTATTAAGTGAATTAAATATCGATTATTTTACCTTTTCTGGGCCCGGATCGAATCTGTCACTTTTTAATACTTACTCCATTCAAAATCAACAGGAATACTTCAAATTTCGCATATTGAACCCTTAGGACAGATAAAGGACAGGTGGTTCCTACTTCAGCTAGGTCAGGTCATTAGGTGCTAGTGACCTGAGGGCGTAAAAACTCATCTTTTGTCTGTTTTATACTTATAATGCATATTTGGTTTAAAACCGAACTTCAGGTAACAGTTTTATCGTTACTTTACTATCTCGTTAAAATTAAAAAGATAATTAAACCTATCTTTAGTTTGTATGTAAATGTGAATTCCATAAACTTAGTGGCAACTAAATTACATAATAACTATTGACCGTGACCCCATACCCAGGATACAGTCACTGGCTTACAACTTATATATATATATATGAATGGACTGTGTTTATGTACCTCAAACAATATAATAAATATTGAATATATACATATTAATAAGGACATATATCAATTATTAGCCTTGCTAAAGACTTGGTGCCAGTTTCCTGGGTATGCTCCGATTCACATGCAAGTTTTTCTTAGTATTAATGTGATTGACTCCAATCTGTGAATAGATATTTCACATTTAATTCTTTGTGTACAGTTCCCGTCAAAATAAAGTGTATTTACTGCCTCGCTTTAAAAGTGTTAAGGAATAAGCTAAAGTTCAGTTATAAATAAATTACCAAGCTCTTCCATGGCTTGATTACCTACTACAGAGTACGAAAGGCTGTATTAGGAACTGTGATATGCTCAAAATGGACATGGGTCAGATAATATGGAGGTATTCATGTTTAATAAGTGGCTTTGTATCTTTGTAAAAAGGTGCTCATTAGGAGAGGTGTCCTCGAGTTATTAGTGCGCAGTTTTGTGTCTTAAAGTCATTATTTGGTCAATCTTCAAAGTCGCTGTAATTTCATGCTATCTAAAAATAAGATGCGATCAACTTACTTACTGTGTTTGACCTATCGATACATGGTTATTTCATAGATTTTCTAGATTATTCATCGACCCATATTTAACAGTACAGACTTGTTTTGTCGTTCATTTAAAAGGATTGTAAATTTCTCTGAAGTCGTTGCCAAGGACTTTTCTGAAAGGTGTGCAGCCATGCTGCATAGTTGCCCTCCCTCTGTTGAATACCCCTCCCCCCCCGACATTCCTTCGGTAAATGCTCCGCCGTAACGAGGGCTATATTGATGGCACATATCTTGCCATAAGGAAGCCATAAGTGCCATGTCTCAACATCACTTCCTCTAGACCACATTCCCAAATACACTTTTTTTCACACATTCGCAGAATCTCTTACTTTTTAAGCCTCTGTTATCGATCTTGTTCTATTCCTCCTGCAGTTTTTTTCTTTCAAATGTTGGTATTAAATGGGTTCGATCATTTAATGGCGTTCACGGGCGTAAGTAACATCTGCCGGCTAGAATATACCTCTGTTTTTGTTAATTTCAAAATTGTCCAATTAACGAATCACAGCAGAGGATAGCAATGTAATAAAATAGCTTGTTTCTTCGTTCTTTGCCTCGTAACTTCTCTAGGGAAACAGCTTCAGTTTTATTCCGCCCACACTGGCTTTACAGAGGTTTCTGTTTATGAGATATTTTAACCATAAGGCGGAAGTCATCTTGAAACTTCGGATTTAACTATCTGCTTGTTTCCTCTTCTATATTTTCCACATAATTTTGTGAAGTGAGGAACAGGTGTGTTGGAAAAACAATCGATTAATTTTGATGAATTTTTTATTAGAATGGCATTGGCTCGTCATGGAGTGAATAGATAAACGTGCCTTAAAAATAAATAATTTGAAGCTGTATTTGATAATAGTGCAATAGCTTTGACCAATAATGTTTGGGTTTGTGGAATTGTACACTGGTTTTTTTAAGTTATAACTTTGTTTTCGACAAGGTGTGCCTACGCCTCATTACCGATATTGTTTACTTAACAAATAACTAAATTATTATTATTATTTTTTTTTTCATATTTTAATTCCTTTATTGTGCTATAATTACAATCTGCCTTTTATAAGGCAATAAGTAATTAAGATAAATGATCTCATTCATACCATATTTACAGTTCATCATTCACTCGCTCATTCATACAATATTTACAGACAGCCCGAAGTTTATAGAAAGCGGAGTCTTGGGAAGTCCCCCACGCTCCTCCGTCAGCCGCGTCACCGGATACTAGCCAGTGGAGGCTGACCAAGAGCGCGAGAGCCACAGACGCTCAGGACTAATTATTATTATTAACCTTAAGTCTAATTGAGAAGCTTACAGTTTAGAGGAAGTATTTTTTTCACGCCATCTTTTATTGAATACTAACTAACAACAAGATAGACATTATTGCAGGATTGCCCTTCACAATGTCACCTTTTTCATGGTTACGCGGCCACTGTCGCAGGACAGGCGATTCTGAAAACAGGCGATAGACTATTGCTCGTTACTTCTTTCAAAGTAAAGCCCCGCCCTTATAGCAGTTATATTTTTGAATGGTCAATTTCAGACATGTTTGTAAATATGTTGTGGAAATAGTGCAATCATTTTAAATGGTAAGTTATGTGGATTTAAATCATTACCGTATATTATCTATAGAACTAAGTTTTATGGAGGCGTTATTCAAAATTTTAGCGTTTTCAATAGTATGTTCATTCGTTAAAAGCAACATAATTATTTAGGATATTTATAATCGCCAGTGTGGGAAAATAAACTAGTTTTGGTGTTCAGATATGGGATTTTAATCAACAATCATTACTAGTTTTATATACGACCGTTTTTAGCTATAAGTCTTTTTTATCAACTGTTTGATCTAAAATTTAATCAGTTTTTAAATTACGAAAACCTACATCTTCAACTCAAATTCTGTAACTGAGTGCATTGCTTCATAATTCTAGCTTTTTTTTCAAATAAGCCTTCCCGATGAAGGTATTTGATATCTTCAATTCTGGAACTACATTTATTGTGGTATGTTTGCGAAAATTCGAACTACAACCATCACGTGTATTACAATCAACCAGCATCGGCATTGTATATTTTAAGGGATGGTTACAGGGAATGTTTAAAATTCGGATCTATTTCAAATTGTAACATCGTAGATCCTTGTAGTAGGTGTGGGATAATTAGCGCCGGACACACACCACACTAGCGAACCAGTTGCCAATACTTTCCTGTTACGGTCTAGTTACTGCCAGCAATTAACCTGGAGCTCTCTCTGGATATTTGATCTGTCTATGGAATGTAGGCAATACCCACGTCGTAAGTTAAGAGAGTTAGGCTATCTGCTATTGTTTCTGGAGGAATCTGAAGCAATATTACGGACGGGTATAACCGGAATGAGGAAGAAATTTGGATACAAAAAAAGTTCAGGAAAATGCTCTTTGAAGACGATGAAGTAGATGTAAATGGCTGCGGGTTGAAAATGAAGATCTGCGGTGAGAAAAACATTACGGGAAAGTTCCAAAATTAATAATAAAATGCTTATTAGCTATCGAAAAAATATAGTGGTAGGTCTGGATATCGAACCTATTGATTTCCACCTGTCGCTTTTCGAACAGAAGTTATGTCAATATCCTATCTCGTTAGCAAGATCTTGTCCACATCCGCGATCATCACCTGAGTGACATTTTTTCAATGAAACTACATAAAATGAAATTCTATCTACATTCTCTGAGAGTTAGTTAATTTGTTTACGGATTAATATGTTTCAAATCTCTATTCCACTGAATGTCGGTGGGTGAGTTCATCCGCCGGAGACACATCAAGTTTTTTGAATCGTTGCAGCACCTGACCAACCCAGTGTTTAACACTATGACCCCACCACCCCTTCCGCATCGATGGCAACAGACTGTTGGGGAAAATTAGGTTAAGAATTAATATGTAAGTTAGTTTTAAGTTTAATCAAAAAGGTGAGCCCCATCACCTTTATTAGTCAGTTCAGTCCAGTCACGTATAATGTGTATCATTATTCTTGTTTATTCCATTATATAATTTTTATAAAATAACAAAACCTGTATATAATGTAGCGATGCTACAGGAAATACAGAAATAGTTTGTAAATAGATTCGCCTAAGGATCTATAATTGTATATAATTATCTGTGAATTTAAAGGTGCTAGGGAAAGAGAACAAAAACAAGAAAAATCCACTAAATGAATCATCACTGTAGCCCCATCTCAAGAACAAGGCCTAGGAAGTTGACATTTTTTATGACATAAAAATTATTCAGTCATAGAGTGGAGTATGAAGAAATTATTTAATTTTTCAAGGCATTGCTTCTAAGAAACATATTCAATAATTCCACTTCTAAATGGTCTAAAATTGTCCTAAGGCCTAAACAAAATTTATGAATTTATTTCCAGGTTCATAAGGCAATCGCTGAATTTTCGCTAGGCAATTCTGCGGTGAAAATAAATCGAATTTTAAAATTCGTCTAAATCGACATAATTATCGAACTATTAATATCAAAAAGAAATTTTCTGTAATGATTTTATATAGTACTATTTACTAGCCTTAGTTAGTTTTTTAATAGTTATTAGTCGAAGATATCCTACATACTTAAACATTTATATTTGCAAACAACTTCATAAATTTATTTATATAATAGTGCTTAATATTTTCGACCTTAGTCTTCTTATGGCTATTAAATATTATTTAGCATCCTTAATCCTGTAGAAATATGGTATCATAGTCGCTCCAGGTAAATATTTGCACACATATAGATTTATTTTCAAACGATCTGCACAGTTCACATGATTAGCTTTTTAACGAAGTGAGGAAAGGATCATAATCTATATGTAACTTGAAGTATATACCTAAAGCTGTTAAAGTTATCAGTTATTAGTATGAGAAATCCGATACGATTGCTACAAAGATACTAAATGCTTTCTCTCCGTTGAAGAGGTTGATAATTATCGCAAAGTACAAACCCATGAGATATGGTTATCCATTAACCTGCCCCGGTAAATTAACAATACGCGTATATTTTATCTATCGGTATATATTTGACAAGCACGCAGACGATGACCCTCTGCTATTGAAGGGCTCATTGGCGAACGCATTCAAGGCAGCACTGTATTTAGATCCGGCCTCTTTGGTCCGTTGCCAACGAGCTTCCTGTTCCGATTATCGATCTTCGATTGCACACAGATCGAGATGGCACTGCCCCTTTTACAGTACTATAATTAACCATTGTCAGTACTTGCCCCTCTGATTGTTTTTATTCCTTTTGAGTTGAATTACTTTTTTATGCTGGCGCCTTTTTATTTTGAGCCTTATCAGACACTTCATATTTGATAATCTCAGTGGCATTGAGCCGATGTAAGATAACGCACCGAAGTATTTGCGTAAATAGACATTGTCAATCAATCTTATAATTACTGATTACAGATTACCAATGAAGGGCTGTTCAACAGCCCCGAGAGGGCAAAAAGTCCAATAGATTCTGATTGCAAAATAAAGAACTGAATTCAATTAAAACAATGTGTGGATGCTCATTCTACTGCATTAGCCATGCTCGCACCAAGGCCTTGGCGTAGTTGATTAATGCCAGGACCAAAGGGAGAGGTTCTACTTTCATTAATGGTCTCTCGTTTGTGTGTGTGTAAGCCCTTTACGATGAAACTGTTTAACATTTAAAATTATTAGTTACATAGTTGACCCCCGCCGACCTCAAGAGGACGTTAAAAACATAAGTCATTTCAATTATTTTCCAAAAAATAATGTTTTGACAGAAATCGCATTTTTTTTTTGCAATACTTCGATTATTTCCTTTTAAAGAAAAAAAATTGGTTAAATTCAAGGATATTTAGTGACCACGATGATTTAACAATTATAACAAGTATTTTTAGTATTAGTCAAAAATCAAAAGTAAATTTTTCAAAATAGTTTTTGACGGTGAAATAATAGCATGTGTTAAATAATGATGAAATAATAAGATTTTTTTAAAACTATTTTTTGACGATGTTCCTGGCCAGGTAACGTAAGATGATCTGTTTAACGGCTTTATTTTATTTATTATGATACACAGCAAATGCTGCTAGAAAATGGAGTAAATTAGTGAAATAAAAAATTGAATATTATTTTTCGAGAGTATTAATACTTAAAACGAGATTTTTAAGTATGTATTTTTATATATTTAGGGTAGTTCAAACATCAATTTCTCCAAACAATATTTTTATTGACAAAATCGCCAGGAGAAACATTGATTGTAGAAGATATTTTTCTCATTTATCTATTTACCCTTTACTTTGGTAGGATTCAGCAAATGACCTGTTTTCCTATGTTCAAGTTATCTACCAACTGTATCCTCTTCGGAGATTGTTCTTGTCGCTTGTCCTTTTTTATGTTGCGCAATAGTGACTCCAAGTTGAGCATTGAAAAGTGTTTTACGACACCCGCAGCGATTTCATGGACCGAATACCTTTCCACCAGGTGAATAGCCACTAACTAACTGAACTACGTGAGGCCGGAATGTTAAACAGTGCCATTGTCTCGACGCTAGCGGTCCGCGGGACTCGCTCAACTCCAGGTTCTGCCGAGCAGCAATGTGCCTCGATGGCATAGCTTACTATCTTCCACTGATGATGATAATACGTTCTCATTGTGTCGGCTTTGTTCATTATGTAGCCGTTTGATATGGGTCAAACAACATTGGCTGTAGTCTTCCTCATTGACGTTGTATCTTAAATATATTTTCTGACTATCTATCTTCTGTAAGGCGCCTCCAGTTATCCCAGGTTATTTTTCTGAAACCCTAAGGCAAGAGAGGGACCTAATCAGCTCTTTGGAAATATCTTTCGACTAGAATTTAAATTTAGAAAAAAAAAATGTATAACGAAATTCCAAATTCAATAATTTTAAAAATTAACTAGGAAATGTAGTTCTGACGACAAATAAGAAATCTGTAGATCTTATTATGCGTAGTTGACCATTTTCTTCTACTTTGAACCATGACTTTTTATTTTATTATCAAGCTTTAACAGCAAAGATCATATAAAAAAGTGCTTTGTTATTTTTCATTATATTGCTTACTAATAAATAAGGCTTCGTTTGTTTCTTAAATTTCCTTGAATGATTATGATCATTACCCATACATTATAAAATAGCATAGATTGTGAATGTAATTTAAAAAAAATATTTTATGAGTACATACTCTTGATGTATTACGATTCCGATGATAAAGAATCGTGCGTAGCAAAATGGATTTAATTATTAAAAAAATAAAATAAATAAATAATCTACAATTCAAATTTAGCTTTGAATTTCTTATATATTTTTTAAATTAAATAAATGAATCCAAATAATAATACTTTTTCTTAAATGTGTTTTATGAAGTTCCATACTTACACGTTTTATTAAAAATTATATATAGTAATTAGCAAGCATTTCAAGGATTCAAGATATAATTGAGTTATGGCCGAAAAACAAATAGTACTGTAGGGTATTTAAGGTCTGGTCTACCTTACGGCGATTGTCTTGTTTAATTACGTTGTTACAAAATTGTTCGTTGTTTTCTGTTAAATTCTCTGTTTAAGGGATGGGGACAGTTTTTATAACTACGACATAAAAATCGACCTTATTCACACATAAGTATTAAATTGGCCAGTGTATCGTTATCGGGATTATATACGAGGCATGATTTTCCGCTTCCTTGTCGCAATACTTACTCAAAAAAAAATGCTATTGAATTCATGAATACTTATTATTCAAGATGCCAAAGTATGAAAATATGATGTCGGGATTTTCAGTTCGAGTGAGTGGTATAAATGAAGCTGGACTTGAGGAGGCTTATTGAATACTTTAAGAGTCAAGCTGGATATTATCAATATTTGCAGTTTCTTAGCAGCAATTTTCAAAATTGAGCCTTTGCTAACGCTACTATACCTAACTCCAAAGTTCGCCAATTAGTTTTTCTCGTCCTACCTGCTAGGATTCCTAGTATGGCATTTGGGCAGAGTGTCTCCTTCAGATGGTATGTTACAGAAGTAGAGATTGCTGGTTGATGCAATGTTGTTTATTTATATTTCTGTTCTAGAAGAATTGTCACACAGACGTCTGATTTGGATGAGAGCAGCTAAACAGGCTTGGCTAGGCTAAGGGTTTGGAAGGATGACTCAGTTGGAAGCCTGGTGATTCGGAGGCCCCCCGGGTTTAAATCCCAGCTATATGTATATATTTTTTCTTAAGTTGAAGCATACTCGCACGAAGTCTTGCCGGCTTACGCATTTATTGACTTCCCCCAATCTATCACTGCGTCTCAAGCTATTGATGTACAAGAGCACACTCTGCTGTATGGTGCACCGCTTTTCCGTTATCTGAGGTATACGACAGCTCGGTGACTCCAACAATTCCAAAACGGTATACTGATGAAAGTGGTCAGAGGTACTTCATTCGAGCAGCGAAGCAACAGTGATCATCACGAGATCTTTGAGCTGCCTACGGTGGATGAGTTCATCCAACGTAGACATATCAAATTTTTCGACTCCCTGCAATACTTGACAAACCCGGTGTTTAACACGATAACCCCCGTTCCGTTCCCCCATCGATGGCAGGGCGCCGTCGCAGCAGGAACGCTCTAGTCTTAGGTTCTAGGTTTAGGTTTTAGTGTTTTCACGGTTATTAGCAGAAGGTGAGCCTCATCACCTAGTGTTATAGATGTGTTTTATGACTTTTTGACTACAAATTAAAATGTATCATATTCATGCACTCCTTCGAATGCATCTGCGTATGCAGTACGAGGAGCTAATTGTAATCCAATAATTTTTTTTGTTCATTGTACATAATAACGGGTTTTTTTTAAAAAAAAGTATATTGGTAGTCAGTTTATACGTTTTAGCGACCATATTTGGTATGCGAACGCCAACCGCCGTGCGACAGACCACATCACCGCAAGTTCTCACGTCCACCTCTGAGAACTAGAGACCTTTCTAATCAAGTCCGTCTATGTCCGCCCTTACTTTCTTCCGATCAAGGTTTCGCTTCTTTTTTTTTTTTCACCCTTCCTTCGCTCGTTGGTAGTTTCTAATTAAGGTGCATCCTGCCGACGGCGATTGTCGCCACCAAAGAGGTCCGAGCCCCGGACAAAGAGCTAACTGATAGTGCCTAGGATTAATTAAGCAGACGACGACCTTCGACTGGGCGGCCGACATTCCACTACAGTCAGTCACACCTCGCCCAGCTGTCGCTGCCTTCGCGATCGCTCCGTTTAGGTGAATGGATCGGCTACAGCGAGATATATGATTATGAAACTTTATCTTGAAGACACTCACACTTATGTAAATGTCAGAGGTGAGGGAACTTGATTGCTGTATTTATCTCCGTAGCGGTATTTTTATGTCACCCGCTAATTTATTAGAAAGTAACGTTTGTATTGTTCAAACGCAATCATATTAATCGAACATTAATAAAAAAAGGATACATTATCAAACGACGGGTCTACTGAAGTCTTTTGCTAAAAAGTTTCAATTCAGATTTGAATTGAATTATTGAATTACGTTAAAGTTTCATGCTGAGAAACGATATATAATTATTAATCTTTGAAGTTTAGTGTTACCTTATATTTTATGTAATGTACCGCTGATAGGTTAGTTGGCTCACCTCCATGGGATGTTGCCGAAGTGGATATTGTGTTCCCTCACCGGCGAATTATAATTGTTATTAACCAACTGTAATTTAACACTGTAACAATTTAGAGAGCACAGTTTTCTTTAATAAACAGTGTGAATTTCGTATCAGAAGCATTCAAAGGTTAAAGTCTAGAGTTCACTACTTATAAATTATGTTTCGTGAGGTGCTTGTTGAAAATTACGTGTGTATATTTACTGAATTTAAATTTAATAAACAAAGTACAATTACTGATTTCCGTCAGACTAAGCACTGGCTCAGGCAGACAAGACAATGTGAGATCCACGATTAGACCGAAACACAAAATTCGCACTAAGCATCAACAACAAATTACACTTAATCTTGTACGCAAGATCTCTCAAGTATCAATACTTAATCATATATTATTCAAGTAAAATACAGCTCATTTCAATATATAAATAAAATGAATTATAAACATAATAATAAATACGAAATAGACATTGTTATATGTGTGTTATATAATGTAAATTGTCCCAGAATAATCTCAACAGTACTTCGCCCTTCTTCCGCGGTAACCCGAGCCACAATGTCACACTCTAAAAAAACGCTCTCCTGGGTGTCGGGTGTCTTCATCGCAGTTGAGGCCGCTCCTTATAGACATGGAGTACAGACCAGGGATAGTTTCTGAGCAATGCTTTGCGTCATTGCGTACCATATGTGCTACCCTGCGCAAATCGGAGACTACTCTCTTGCGGATTGAAAGCTTGTTACAAGCCCTTTTGAAGTAGCCGATTGAAGTTCAGAGTTACAATTACTAGCAAGCCCAATCTTATTCGAATTGTCCTAAACGGTTTTAGATACGTGCACGTTTGAAATGAGTCTTAACTGGTTTAAATACTTGAATGAGTCAGTGCTTTAGATTGGTTTTTACCTTTGGGACATCCTTGACCTGAAATCCTTTGGTTGCTTCCAATTCCCCCCCCCCCCTGCGTCAATGAGCCAAACAGTGACCAGTAGTTCCCAAGAATTTTTGACTTCCTCACAATTCCTAGCTGCAATCTCTTTTTTTTTTACCACATTCTCAACCTTTTGAAGTCCCAAAAAAATAATTTTTAGAACTATAATTTATATATTTAAGCAATGTTTATTCTTCCTTCTAATATCCAAACAGCGAACAGTGCCAATAATAACTATAACACGCCGAGATAGCCTGCAGTAAAGAGATTTGAATCAGATCGAAGAAAATCAAGGTTTTTCAAACCAAAGTGCTAATTTCGGCCAGGATCTGTGCCAAATGTGTTGCGAATACCAACAATTCGGAGAGGAGTGCTTTCAATTTAGAAGCATTTAAGGGCCCTAGTCTATTCCGCTTTATATATTAGGTTATCATTTAAGTGCAGAGTCGTTCCACCATCTCTGAGGTAACGACACAAAACACTTTTATTATCTACCTTCATCAAATGCTGATTCTTGCAAATATCAAACAACTAGACGATTTAGCCACAGGAAACATAAAATTACTTGAAGCATTTTACATTCCTTATGAGATTCAATAATAACTCGAGCTATACTTTTGCCCATAAAAAAAAGTGTTTTGGATTTGTTTACGAAAAGTGCGCTCCTATCAAAATTCTTGTTCAATATATCGTGAATTAACTGTAACCGTTTTTACGACAGTTTAAGAAAAACAACGGCAACAAGAATCCGAACAGTAACACACACATGTGCAAATAGTGAAAACAATGCCGTAACAACTTGACCCGGTTAATAACAATATCACTTGTTCCCAACTGCGGTAAACCTTAATCCAGGTCCTGGATATTCTGTGTATGTTACATCACGTTGTGGGTAAGCCATTTATAAGTGTTCTACAAGTGTTACAATGCCTCTACGTACGGGCCAGTTTTCATCACGCAGGCGTTTTTTTTTTAACTCAGTAGTTAATTCTAGAGAGTAGACAAAATCAAAACGGTGAATGAAAAACAAACAATACAGCATAACTTGATAGATATGTGCAATTAGATCAGCTGTTTTATTACCATTTGTTATTATCTGTACTATGCCACATGTACATCACGGTTACAGTTAACATAGAAACGAGCACGTTTGAAATAAGTCTCAACTGGTTTAAAGACTTGAATCAGTTTTTTTTCTTTCAAAACCTCTTTATTGGTAATATATATACAATGAAAAAAATAAATAAATAAATTTGGAATTACATCTGTCTCCTCGTGCTGAATTCGCAGATGCATTTGAAGGAGTGCATAAAATATAATACTTTCAGATTGTTGTTAATAAGTCCAATACACATACACTCACTAGGTGATGAGGCTCACCTTCTGCTTGCAACCGTGGAAAACACTAACACTAAAACCTATATCTAGAACCTAAGACTAAAGCGTTCCAGCCGCGACAGCGTCCTGCCATCGATAAGGGAACGGAGCGGGGGTTATAGTGTTAAACACCGGGTTTGTTAAATATTGTAATGAGTCGAAAAATTTGATATGTCTACGCTGGATGAATTCATCCACCGTAGGCAGCTCAAATATCTCGTGAAGCTCACTGTTGCTCCTCTGCTCGAATGAAGTATGTCTGACCACTTTCATCAGTATACCGTTTTGGAATTGTTGGAGTCACCTATCGTATACGTCAGATGCACGTGCACCATACAGCAGAGTAGGCCTGAGTATACTCTTGTATATCAGTAGCTTCAGACGCAGTGATAGATTGGGGGAAGTCAATAAGTGCGTAAGCCAGCGAGACTTCGTGCGTGTTTGCTTCAACTTCTTCGTAAAATTGTTACTAAAATGGAGGTGTCTGCCCACTTTAATTCCCAGATATACTAGGTTGTTGGCTGGTGAATTTTCCTCTGTTCCTACCACGAATCAGTCAGTGCTTTAGGTTGGTATTTACCTTTGGGACATCCTTTGTCCTTTGGCCTGAAATCCTTTGGTTGCTTCCAAGTCCAGCCCCCCCCCCTGCGCTGATAGTTTCCAAGAATTTTTGACTTCCTAGCTGCAATGTCTCTTTTTTTGACCTCATTCTCAACATTTTAAAGTCCCAAAAAAATAATTTTTAGAACTATAATTTTAATTACAGTTAGAGTATGACATGTACAAAGCTCTTGACATCCATGGAAATGATAATTAGTTGATTAAATTCCCAAATGTGCTATTGCACTGATAGAGATGACCGATTGTTGATAGTGACTTACAATGAGCTGACCCGATTTTTATCAATTTAAACGTTCGATTAATCGATAACAAGTGTTTAATTTAAATACATATAGGTATAACAATATAATACAAAAGCACAGTCATAAAAAAAACGGTGATTTAAAAAGGAAAATTGTTACTAAAAATTTCAACAAAAAAATTAAAAACTGTTAAATAAAAAAAATCTAGATAGAAAATGACAATAATTAATGTCAAAAGAACAACAATAAAAAAAAGAAATTAAACTGAAATGACATTGTTATTTCCCATTAAAAAAAAACCGTTTTTTCTGATTGATTGAATGTATAATCTTAAATTAGAAATTACAATGGCTAAAAAAAGTTACAAAACACTTTTCACAGAATATTTCAAGTTTTTTCAATTCAATTCCAAGGATTTTTGTAAATATGAATCAATGGGACACATTGGGGTGGAGAGTACTTAAAAAAGGTGCGCTTGTGACCATCGTTAGTTTGAACAATAATTGGTTTATTTGATTGAACATTCAATTTTGACAACCGACAATCGGCCACTCCTATACTGCGATCGGCTAACGGTATAGGTTAGGTTGCGACACCCTTCCTAATGCCTGTTCTTCAAGTTTGTCGTAATGTTATTTACATTGTATAAAGTTCCTGGCTTTTCTTTTCTTACAGAATGTCTTAAGAACTTTCATTATTAATATAGGCAAGAAGTTGCATGAGACTTTACCTAAGACCTGTACATGCATGAGACTTTCTTGCTCCCTGAAAAAGCCGGGACTGCATAAAAAATATCCATTGTGAAAAAATCATTCAACTCTCCCCGCGGAACTACATGTGAATGCATCAATTATTAAAGTGGATTATTTCAGTACATTCTATTTATGATATCATAGTCCAATGGCTATTCGTTCCCATGAGTGGCTGTGGTTCTTTCTACCCGTCTTCGTGAATCGATCTAAAAGTCTAAAGTTGCCTGTCGATGTATCTAAAGACCTGATTCGATGATTGTCTTCTTTCGATATCTAGGTGCCAACATCTGGACTTCTCTGATGTATATAGTTTGTTAAAGATTGGTTGAGTCGCACTGGAGTTATCGCCATTGCCAAGAGCCTATTAAAGACGAGCACATTAAAAGAATTTCAAAGGTACCCCTGAAGAGAATGTTTTGACAGACAATAAGAACTTTTTCGTTAGTGTGTTAGATATATATATGTACAATTCTTTTTTTAATTTGTTGATAAGGCGATTTTCACCTGCTGGAAAAGTCTTTGTTTTTAAAATAATTTTGCATTGATTATTATGCAGTCGGAAGAATCTCAAAATAATATTTACTAACATAAAGGTTAGTATGAGCTAAAGAAGAGACGTTCCCAGTCAGCTATAATAGACTAATTACCTCGTGGTACGTCAGGTATAATCGTTGCTGACCCCCCCCCTCAGCTCTAGTACCTGCAATTCGTCAGTTGGATAATTAGCTTTGATAGCTACAAATCGTACCCAACTTACGTATTATAATTCCTCAATTATTATCACGGCTCTTGCTTCGCCGTTTTTTTTTCATAGCACCAAGGTAGAGGCTTCATCTTCGATCAGGTACTGGACTATCTTTGAATCCTACGATAACAATTTTAAACATTATTTAAGTGATCTGAGCTCTTGAGTATTTGTGGTTATAATACGTACAATAACTGATTTGTCTAATCTTTTTTTCTTTCTTTACTTTTATGACACGTGGACCACACGTGTCATTGATCCTTAACCTTACTTTTGTCCGATCTAGGAATACCGTTATGCAAGAACCAATCCCTTTTGCATTGAGCAATCGATTATATAATTCGACTCGAAAATTAATGTTAGCTGTAAGAATTTCAATATCTTCTGTACTAATGAAGAACTAAAGTACATCTCGTCCTTGATCTAGGAACACTAACCACACCACCACTCCTCTTGACAACAGATGCAGGTGTGGCAATAGTACAAGTGAAAGGGTCCCTCAGGCTGGCTGCTGCCTCACCTGTTTCTCTAAGAGTGTTCCTTGCTCCTCAAAATATAATATTTGACCCCGAAGGGAGAGGATTGTCTAAGATACAGGTACGGGATATTGTCTTCCGTCTGTATGTTAGTTCAACGATAGTAGTCTTAAATATGATTATTGAAAATTATTAAATCCAATATGTCTCTTGCATAGACTGCATTCCCTTTTTTAAAAAAATACATTAACTGGAAGTATGCAACAAAAAAAAAATTGACCGGGAAAAGTCTGTTGTTTTATTTATTTCTCAAGTTATTGTTTAGAAGTTAAGTCGTTGTTTATGCAGAGCCAACCGAAGGTGTGACTGTGGTTGGCACTTGGTGTTAATTCACTTTAATTTCTTTAAACATTACTGTCACCCTCTGCCGCACGTCTTGTCCACTAGTTTCTTTTAATTCCATTCCTCTCCCTGTATCCGAGTTAGTACGGTACTTAGGCTTCCAACTCGGCATACGGCTGACTTGGAACCCACATACAAGGCTAAAAAGACAAGTACTCTGTACATACATACGCTGTGGACAACTGTACAGACTACCTCAAAGTACATCACATCTCTCAATAGGAAACCAATTACTGATTTACAAAGTTATACTTAAGCCAATCTGGACAGACGGAATAGAGCTATGGGGGACAGCAAAAAAGTCGAACATCAAGCGTATCCATTCTTTTCAATCAAAAGTTCTGAGAACAATAGTAAATGCCCCTTTTTACGTCAGCAACAAAACCCTTCATAACGATCTTAATATACCTTACATTCTCGAACTCATCCCTTCCAAGTTCATGAAATCCGATAGTAACCTATCCAACCACCCTAATACCCTAACACAGTCACTGCACTGCGCCACTCATCCCTATAATCCTCCTCGGAGACTAAAACGGCAGTGGCCTCGTGACCTGCTATAATCGCGTGACAGTGGGAGTCCTGGCAATGACCAGTTTCTCCAATCATGTCCTGAGCGTATGGCGGGTCTCGCACTCTTGGTCAGCCTCAGGTGGCTCTTATCCGGTGACGCGGCTGACGGAGGAGCGTAGGGGACTTCCCAAGACTCCGCTTCCTCTTTCGCATGCGAGGGAGGTGACAACCATGTGGATTTGGGAGGTCTCTGGTCTGTTTGTAAATACTGTACGAATGAGCGATTGAATGAAAATTGTAAATATGGTATGAATGAAAACATTTATCCCAATTACTTACTGCCCCATGAGGCAGATTGTAATTTTATCATAATAAAGCTGTTTGATAAAATTTCTTTAAATTCTATTTTCCTAACCGGATTTGCTACTTAGGTCTGAAGTAAAATTCAGTGGCACCTGTAGCTCTCCACATTTATAACTCAGCACAATAACGACTGTACTATTGGGGCGCTCAATTATAAATAATATAAAACAAGTTGAGTATTTAATGACGATTTAAACAGTTTTGTATTTTTGATTAATAACAAAACAATGAGTAGTTTGAGACCCAATAAGTATCTATAAATATTGCTTTAAGCACAGTTAATTATCAACAGCAATGGTTGTGCTTGTACCTCGTGCAGGTAAATGGTAGATTACTTTTCCTTTATTTCTGTTATTCATCTTGAGGTTTGTTCCACGAATGGACCTTTCTTCGATAAGTGCCATCAAGAGCAGTATGATCAGTCTGTGTAGTGTAGTCTATTAGTTTGAATCCCTTATAAAGCATTATGAAAGACCACCTTTGAGCAGTTAAGTACATGAGACAGTATATGAGCCACAAAGCCTCTTACTTCTTTCTCCTTGAGATCTCTCGTAGCCGCTAGCTGTAAAAGCTACTTCCAGATATAGGCATCTGTCGCCATTGCCGTAAATGTTAGTGTAGCGACAACCGGCTCTGTCGGCCAATCAACTGTGGCCGACCTCTTAATGGATTTGAGCGGTATTGTCGCCGGTAATGGAGGCTTTTAGAAATCTAAAGACGGATACAGAACTATGCTTGGAGGCTAAGAATAACATAAGAAACCTCCTCATTGGTAAACGCCCATCTGTGCAGCAAGAGGTTTCGTTCTGATTGAGATAGATTCATCCCGTACAACGTTTGCTGTCACACGCTCCTGAAGGATAAATTGTATTCAAGTCTATCTTATCACTGAAGCTATTTAACGGAATATCTTTATTCAATTTTTATAATAAAAGTTTTCACCCTTGATACGAAACCTAAGCCTTGTATTTAACACTAGCTACCAACTAAACCTCTTTTGAACATTTCCTCTCCATAAGAACCATATAAAATTCCTTCTTGGCTTGAGCAAAAAGACAACTACTCAACGTGGCTGGCTTTGTCGGGACGTAAACTTGGATGAAGAGAGATGTCTCTTGAGAGTTTCATTAAGTATATTTACAAATGACGTTTCGACATACTATGTATATGCATGTCTACACAAGGTCCTTTTAACAAGAAAATAATGGTACACATAGAAGTGTACTATGAATAGATTATGAAATTATATATATCCTTTATTTCCAATTTACAACCTTTATTTTGGATTGGATAAACTGGGCTGACTAAGTTTGTAGTCGATAAGCTGCTCATTTTCCCAAACGAAGCTGAGTGGATCCCAAACAGATCCTTTCTCTTTAGATAAAATTATGCAAGGTAGGTGGGAATCGAACCGCGGGTCCCTGTGGGAGGAAGTCAGTGCTTACCACTTGGGGTCGAAAACAACTACATTAGTCTGTTGTTCGGACCAACTACAGTGGTTGAGATCTTGACCCTGAGGTGACCTGAAACGTATTTATTTTTATTATAGTCTATTGGTTGTTATCATAGCTGACTTCGCCCTCTCCCGAACCATATCTCTACCTAGGTATTATTCTTTTCATTTGTATTAGCTAATTAAAGGATATTGTGGCAAGGCCGACTCTCGAAACCTCTTAACTTCAGTGTTCGGGTATCCACTGAGCTATCCTTGTGTAAGAACCTAGTCATTATCCATCCTGTACATCTGAAATAACTGATAGTTTTATGATATCTCTTTGCGTACCTTTCTTTTCTTGTCGGGTCCTGATGCAGAAATAGATAGCCCGTCGAAACGTCGCCTTTCAATAAATTTGATGAAAAGCTTACACCTATCATTCCATAACCTAAGCAGATACTAATGTCCTAGACATCCTCACAGTTGTACACGTTCATGGCTTACTACGAACTCCCAGTATATTAACGTCTCATTTTGCTTCCAGCTCTCATTTTATCCATGGCAAGGGTTTAATACTTCATCAATGCACCGTACCTCCCCATCTCACATTACGCTTTCATTGAGTTAGAATAAAAGACCCTGTGCTGAAGAGGGCTTGGGCAGTCATTCAACTCCTATTCTAAAAAGATTCCCTCCTGCCTTAGCAGACTGCCAGACTCCACCTGCTCCAAGCTGCCGTGTGACCTCCCGGAGAAGAAGAAAGTAACGGTTGGGTTAGTCGGTGCTGGTGTTCCTCCGCAGTGAAAGGAAGGTACTTAGCCAATCACAGCGGGCTAACTGCCGGCACGCCACGTCCTCTTTTATCCATCTGTGTTCTTCTACCTTGACGACCGTCTGCGTCTTCCTGTCATTTCCTGCTTCTTCAATGGCTACTTTTGGGCTCTTGTGTCCGCTCACATCGGGCGATCTTCGATTACACTCACTCTCTGGTGCAAATTCATAATTATCACTATGTTGATGAGTTAGTTAGTATTCAACTTCAAATTGTCAACCATAAAGTGATTAACCTGAGAGTTTCTATTCACTGCAAGATTATAGACAAATTTAAATTTGTGTTACCTGATTCTCTTTCCCGTGGTTAAGCCGGTTGCGGGTCTACTGACAATGTTATTTATTAGTGTCAGTAGTTTCGTCAGAAAATTGTAATCTGTGACAACAACTTTATTATGATAAAATTACAATCTGCCTGATTGGGCTATTAGTAATTGTGATAAGTGATCTCATTCATACCAATTCACAATATTCATTCACTCGCTCATTCATACTATGTATACAAACAGCCCAGAGGCCCCCCCTGGGGCCCCCCCAGTCCACGTGGTTGTCACCTCCCTCGCGTGCGAAGGAGGAAGCGGGGTCTTGATTATGAAAACTAAGAAAAATTAAGACATATAGTAAATACTTGATACATTCTTTAGTGTGTTAAAATATCAGATAATGACTGTACTAAAAATTAAGCTTAAGTAGATTATTGATCAATAGTTGCTGGAATTGGTTAAATATAAGCCAAAGGATCCTCAAGCAGCACAACATCCTATAAAATATATGCTGTTTTTCTCATCTCGTCAGATCATATCCTTTTGTCCAAACAACCTTCTCATTCGGGACCGTTTCCTAAAACTCTCTACAAGACATTATTAGCCATGGCCTATGTTCATTTTTATTTGGTTTTATATGCCTAGCAACTTTTTTGAACGACCTTTAATAAGTTTTTCTCTCTAAAATATATTTACGATATCTTTCTATTTTATAATACTTTCTTCTAATACTGACCGTCCCATTGATAAAGCTCCATTATTTACTAACACCTGTCATCATCGTTAACTAAATCTACGTCATGGCAGACCTCTTCATATTTCTCCCACAAAGCCCACTCTCGCTTTTTCTAGTCTTAACTTAATCAACTACTTACATTTATGTGACACTAAAGAAATATATAAAATTTTTATCTTCAAGGACTTAATAAGCTGAGGCGCTAGACTATATGATGATATAGTATATATGATATTAAATATATATATGTTTGCACCTTTAATCTGATTCCTTACAAGTTACTCGCTTGGGAAAGGACAGATTTGAAAGTTGGCAATGCCATACTTGTACACAAGAACATACCCATGTTTTCAACTTCATAGGGAACGTAGCCCATACTAACACTTATGAAGACTATCTTTGGCTTTCAGACCAGCTAATGAGAACCTAAGTTACGGATCTCTGGACCAATGAGAGGCTGAGCAAAATGAAATACTTGTTCCGTGAAATGTTAGGAGTCGACCTTGCTTTCTCTGGCTGTGGCCAAACGGACAGCTTTTTCGAATATATTTTCTTACAGATATTTGTGATGTGTTGTCATTTTAAGGACCGCATTAATAGAGATAGCCATTTGAAATAAACAAAACACTTTTTATAAAATAACTGAATTACAATTTGATACGGTTTATTAGATCAGTGGTTTTTCTTACTATGACATCTAAGATCGAAATCATCTAGATATGTTCACAGGATTGATAAATAAAGTGGGAACAATTAATATAATATTTATTAGGTAAAAACAACTTGCATATTATTGCCAATACAAATATATTTTAAATATAATATATTTACGATATCTTTCTATTGTATTATACTTTCTTCTAATACTGATCGTCCCATTGATAAAGCTCCATTATTTACTAACACCTGTCATTATCGTTAACTAAATCTACGTCATGGCAGACCTCTCCATCTTTCTCCCACAAAGCCCATTCTCGCTTTTTCTAGTCTTAACTTAACCAACTACTTACATTTCTGTGACAGTAAATGGTTTCTGAAGTATATTCAAGTTCTGCAGGTTTAAGCCTTTAGGATAACTAATCTTAAACGTATCAATCGAATCGTAGTTACAAAAAAGCTAATCAGAACTCCATGATATTTAGTATTTTACGTTATACTATCGCCAGTCATTTAACTCTTAGCACTACTACATATCAATTACTAACCTGCACTTATCATCACAATTAAAATGTATAGATTGTGAAATTTCGCGCGTTGTTTAGTAAACTTGCGCAAAATTTAGACGCAAGATGTTGCTAGTTCTGCCTTTGGCTAGGGTTCGTTACTTATACGGATAATCAGATGGGGGTGATCAAAATTAGAATAAACTTTGGTTTTGGTAGGTGCCTTTACTGTGCCCGAATGAGCTTTTAACAATATACCTTGATAAACTGATATGTTGAAGTGAAATTTAGCGATTGAAACTATTTTCTGTATAAATGGCCAACATAGATTAAATATGTCAGGCTTGATTTTCAGATCTTATTAACAGAATGTGTTTAACACGACCAAACTAAGTACGTTTTCACGTCTCAAGAAATGTGAAGTTATCTTGTTGCGCTGTTTTTAGGCTAGTTAGTCATCAGAAATGTCAAAATAAAACATTAAATAACCGTTTTTTAATTCCATTCCTCTCCCTGTATCCGAGACAGTACGGTACTTAGGCTTCAATCTCGACAAACGGCTGACCTGGAACCCACACACAAGGCTAAAAAGACAAGAACTAAACAGACGCTTTGGACAACTGTACAGACTACTTCGAAGGACATCCCATCTCTCAATAGAAAACAAATTACTAATTTACAAAGTGATACTTAAGCCAATCTGGACATAAGGAATAGAGCTATGGGGGACAGCAAAAAAGTCTAACATCAAGCGTATCCAATGATTTTTTGTATAAAATAATTTTTGACTTTCGTTGAACATTACAGACCTCAATATATAATAGATTGCTGAATACAAGCATCGATGCTGCTAATCATGATGATTCAGCTGATTAACAACAATCGGTTTGACCTGTCCGAGGTTAGCATCTCTAGCAATATTTAATCGATTTTTTATCATTTGAACGTTGTTAGCCATCTTTATCGTTCGTAATAACCGACATTTGCATATTATTTCTAAATAGGTTCTTATTAAATTATAAATTATAATTTTTGAATATAATGCACTCGACTGACAGTAAATGCCGTCGTCATATCTGTTTTCATTTTTATTCCTTTTTTGATTTTATTAATAATTTTTTTTAACAAATTTATAAATACGTTAAATTATCTGTCTAAAATACGTTTGTATGAAGTAACTTAAAACTTTCACACCAGTATGTAATCGTTACATTCCAGCAGCCTATCCGTTACCAACAGTTGATTCCTTTTACCCGTTACCTTCCGAACAGTGCGTTCAAATCAATGTACCCCCAACGGATCATCCATGCTATTTAATGCGTGCGATTATATTCATATATAAATTACAGTATGCTTATTCGAGAACTTTGTTTCTCAACATTAAGAAATATGAT
This sequence comes from Acanthosoma haemorrhoidale, assembly GCA_930367205.1. Lineage (NCBI taxonomy): Eukaryota > Metazoa > Arthropoda > Insecta > Hemiptera > Acanthosomatidae > Acanthosoma > Acanthosoma haemorrhoidale. The sequence continues at coordinate 19,120,263 of OV884014.1, read as the reverse complement.
CAACACTTAAAAAAAAAATGAATGTGTTCAATTACCTTATGATGTGCGGCAAGTTGTACTTTTAATATTTCTATGTATGTATATGTACAATTTTTTTTTTCATTGAAACGAGTGGGCATAAATAAATCAAAATTTATTTGCTCAAAAATACTTTATTTTATATATTGAGTAACTCAGTCACTGTGGGAACTGCTTAATATATTGACGAATAATACTCAAAATGAAGGGTGTCCCAGAATTAACGCAAGATTTGAATTTGCCGCCATTTGTGCAGTAAAGTGCTGGCAACCCTAAAAAAAAAACAATTTGACAGCTGACAGTTTAGGGTTAGTAAAAATGGAGGGTTGCACGATAGAACAACGTGTCTTTATTGTTCAACATTATCTCAAAAATAATTAAAATTTGACGGCCGCAGTCCGAAAATTTCATACAAAATATGGTCGGAATAGTTTTTTGACTTCATCAACTGTGAAGAGATTAATTGAAAAATTTAGGGAGACTGGATCAGTTGGAGCCCCCTGGATCGTGTGATTTAACACATTTAGTTTTATTTTTATGGGGTTATTTGAAGTCAAAGGTGTATGTCAACAAGCCCACATCCACCCGTGCATTAAAAGAGGAAATTCAACGCTGCATCAACGAAATTCAACCATATTTATGCCAAATGGTCATGGAAAATTTCGACAAAAGAGTGCGTATGTGCCAGCAAAGTCGTGGAGGCCATTTGCCAGATGTGTTATTTCATAAATAACCCTACCCTATTTACTTTACAATTCAATAAAAAAAATAACCACAAAAATATTAAAAACTGTGTTTTCTATCTAAATCAAATCTTGGGTTAATTCTGGGACATCCTTTATTAAGAAACAAGCCATTTTTTTTACAGTTAGAACATAATTTATTATTCAGGCACAAGCTCTTTCTGCAGCTCACGCTGCCAGTTTCAAGTGCTAAGAGCTAGTATGTTAGAATTTATTTTTGCGTCTTTAACTATTGGGGGGGGGGGTTTAACGTTTGGCATCTTTTTTTGTCTCATACTTTCTCCCTATACTTTTTTCGGGGCCTAAATCTTTTTCACGTTTAGTTTTTTTTTCAATCTTCCCGTAATTGTATTTTTAATTAAAGAATAATAAACTAAACTTGTAGAATTTCATTAATATAGAACGAATCATCTATAAAGTCGCTTTGCTTAGAGACGGATATATGCAGACATGTTTGAAAGTAGAGCCCCTGCTTTAAATGCCATTATTAAGTACTACATGTGAGCGGTCTCCCGTGGAAAACTTTCAAGAGGCTCCTCTCCTTCGGCCCCGGGTGAATGTTGCCTCCAGTGAAAGGATGAAAGGACATGGACTGGCCAGCTCCATCCTCCCTTTCCGAATTATTATCAAGAGTTTCTTCAAAATAGAAAGCAAACCGTTTGGTACACTTACGCCCGCCCGCCGATATGCATAAGCAGGAAACACAGCAGTCGATATGGGGCCGTTAATGTTTTGCGTAACAGAGGTCGGGATCGGAACCGAATGCGCCAGATAACACCAATGACGAATTTGTAGCATTGTCTTTAGTTATCCTTTGTTTGTAACAGTTTTAAAACCGTTAAAATCACTCATAAGAGTATGTCCATTAGTTAGACCTAGCTTGATGTCATTAATGTGAAAAAGATCTCATTTCACACTATCTAGTTTATAGTAATTAATCCTTAAAAATTGTGATTTAGAAGAAAATGCCCTTTCTTCTCCTAAGAAACCTGTTTATATATTCAATATTCAATGTGTCTGAAATTTTTAGATCGTAAGTTTTAAGTTTTGATCCCCCCTCCTCCCTGAGGACATGTGCAACGACTTTAATGTGGAAAGAAATCCAATAATTAAATTTGGCGTATCCAATGTCGTTCGCAACGATTTCAATACGGGGGTTTTAAAATATCTTAGTAAATAATTCAACAATAATATGAACAAAAAAGGGTAAGATATCAACTAGAAAATAGAAATAAAAACTAATGTTAATGCAGGATTAATTGATACATCACATAGCCAAATAAGCAAAAAAAAAAAAAAATAAACAATTAAATAATAAAAAACGCTACCTATATGATTTTCCACGTTTTGTTGAAAAGGTTGAGATGGCTTAACAAATAAATATAATAATATATTTAATATTATTATAATTATATTTATAATTATTGTTAATATATATAATAATATAAATATAAGTTTCTTGGCAGTTATTTTACTGACACAGAATCTCCTCCAATCCTTGCATTTTTTTTTTTCTTTTTTCTTTTTTTGTAACATATCCCCTTGTTACAAAATTAATATATATTACAAAATAAAGATTCTACAAACGAATCTATTTACAATTGCTTCGTTATATTTCCTGAAGCTCAGCTACATTTTATTCAAATTCTGTTTTCTACTAATAGTGATCTGCATTGTACAAAAGTATAATGATGTACGTTATACATTAATGGACTGAATTTATTAAAAGTGATAGGATTGACCTTATTTATCATATACTTAAAACTAACTTATATCTAACAATAAAAACTTAAACTAAATCTTAATCTAATTTTCTCCGACAGTCTGTTGCCATCGATGCTGGAAGGGTGGTGGGGTTATAGTGTTTAACACTGGGTTTGTGAGATGCTGCAACGAGTAAAAAAACTTGATGTGCCTCCTGTGGATGAACTCACCCACCGATGGCACACTTAGCAACAGGTGCAGGTCAGCGTTCTTTAACCTCTCGAAGGAGGTATGTCTGACCACTTTTCTCATGATACCATTCTGAAATTTTTCTGGCCGGAGGACTTTATATATCATTAGTTTGAGACGCAGCGGTGAAGTGACAAGTGGTGAAGCCGGTAAGACCTGTGTCGTACTTTTTCTGTTTGTAGGATTTTAGTAACAATTCAACGTATCGTTTATATATATTTTTGCTGTAATAAAATTAATTAAAGGTTTAGTGGGTAGGTAACAATAAAAAAATTCCTTTTCACAATAACAGTAAAGTTTATATGACAGAAAAAATCATATTACACTTTTGAAAAAAGAAACGAACATAAACAAATCGTCAAAATTCTCCCGAGCGATCTTACTATGTTAACCTACCTTGTTTATGTACCAGTTGCCTCTACATAATTCATACAATAAGCATAGACAGGCAGCTGATCCCTAAATCAAATATTCTAGTTTCATCTCAATTATAATAAAATATTAGAGCAAATATCCGGCCGAACCTTGTCTCATTCCTGTTATTTAAATAAATGGTTAACATATAATTAATGAGAAACGATGTTTCACTAGCAACTTGTATTTTGCTCTAAGAAGCTCTCCAACGAACTGGTTTTAATATTTTATGATAGCTATCAACGAAGAAAACAAGCGGGGAAAGTGAAGGACGTGTGCTCAAATCACAAGGCCGATCTGCAACGGCTGTTATGCGAACTAGAGGAGGTTTAGGCGTGGACTCCGCCGCCCTAGCTTTAATTTCTTTTCGTCTACATCCTCTTATCATACGTGTTAACCGAAACCTATACAGTTTAGGTTTTATTTTTGGAATGTACCTTTAAAATTTCAGATTGATTGTATCATGTTTACAGCTTCGTAGAACACATTATCGACAATTGTCCCGAACTTGAACGAATGTAGAAAAAATCAATAGTTACTTTGACCCAAAACTTTTACCTCAGAACGTACCTTCTGTCGCAATCTTTGATACAATAAAAAAAAAAAATCTAAGTTGTTTGTTCCCTGTTTTACATTAAATATTTATTTAAATTGAATACTAAAATGTAAGCCACATTTAGAATTATTAAAAGCCGGTTTGTGCATAGCAACCATGAATCGTTAGTGACGTTACTGATGCGTTTCTGATATTGTTCCAGAAGATCAAATTGAGAGTGTAGACATTTAACTTGAATGAGGATCAGAGTTCGCACAGATATCCTTTAGAAAATCTACCTTAAGTTTAAGCAGCTCAGAGATAGCAGTATGGGTCGTCACACCATACACAATTGCTTACTAAATATCCATTTTAGAATTTCCTCTGTACTCGTCTAGTGTAAGTTTATACCTAAAGACAAGAAATTTAAAAACTACGACACAAAGAATGCTATCAACTTAATTGAACATGATCATATTCACTCAAAATTGTTAATTTCAGCACTGTAGACGTCTGTCCGAATAACAAATTTAGAGTACCAATAAATATTGTCTGCTAAGTATAGATGTCCGAATATGATTCATTTATCTTAATTTTTTTAGAATTTCTCCCCTAAGAATAAATATTCGTAATCCCCCCCCCCCACACTGTAAAATTCCTGGACTTAATTTCAGGCTACGCCCCCGGATATAACTCTCTTTTTACTTTCATCTAAAAATCAATTTAATTTTAATTAGTTCATTATTAAGTTAGTATAATAACTGTTTATAATTAACTTTATATTATATCAGATGATCCTGCTTCATTAGGATATCACCTTTGTTCCGCTAGCTTCTACCAACTCTAGCTAACCTCTTCTTATCGATTATCCCTGTGACAGATAATTTATTCTATAATTGACGACTGTTTCCTTTCATTCCAACTATCAGCTTCTGTCTTTTGTGCCTTACCGAGCATCTAGACCTGCGTCCTCCACATCTTGACGTGGAGGTATACCAGCTCCCAAGAACAGCTGGAACAGGTTCCTCCGTTTGGGTGTGGACACTTTCCTCTACCGGTTGGCTCTCTCGTGTCTTAAATGATCACCGTCAGTCAGTGTGGTGGTTATGTATAAAGGTTAATGACCCGATCTATCTGTTCAGACAGCCGGGTGGGCAGGTTCCCACGAACTAATATGTTGCGCCTCCAGGTGGCGATCGGGCAGTTGTAGTTGTAACCAAAAAAGTTCTCGTGTAAATAAAACTGGTTTATTAAAAAAAAATGAATGTAGATATGGTGAAATTTGAAGCAATGGTTGCACCCCCTTATCCCCTTGTGGTCAAATCCTAATACAGGCGTTTCATTCTCGAGTAAATAATTCAAATTCGACAACTGAAGTTCGTCTAAGCTGATCGAGAGTCATGAAGGCTGGTAGTCCCAATAACAAATTGTTTGAATAAAATATGAACCATTTCTTCCATTACATCAAATTAAATCTTTCACTGATGAAATGAGAGACAACCGGCTGTGCACAGATTTGCAATGTCGCGTGATGGTATAATAGTTAGTGTAATAGCAGTATAATAGCAGTGGCGCTTCGCGGTTTTAAGGTTTTGGGCTCGAATGTTCCGGTGGAGGCGGAAATGGATAGCTCTCGATTAGGTAGTTCGTTTTTCCTGTGCTAAATGTATAAAAAGAAATCATCGCCTCCTTGATCCATATAAAGGGTGTCCCAGAATTAACGCAAGATTTGATTTAAATAGAAAACACAGTTTTTAGTATTTTTTTTTTGTTATTTTTTTATTGAATTATAAAGTAAATAGGATAGGGTTATTTATAGAATAACACATCTGGCAAATGGCCTCCACGACTTTGCTGGTACATACGCACTCTTTTGTCGAAATTTTCCATGACCAATTGGCATAAATGTGGTTGAATTCCCTCTTTTAATGCACGGGTGGACGTGGGCTTGTTGGCATACACCTTTGACTTCAAATAACCCCATAAAAAGAAATCTAAATGTGTTAAATCACACGATATAGGGGGCCAGTTCTGATCACCGAAACGAGAGAGTACGCGACCTGGAAATGACTCATGCATTATTTGAATTGTTTCATGGGCTGAATGGCATGTGGCAACATATTGTTGAAACCACATATTGGCCACATCAATATCATCCAATTTCGTCACAAAGAACTGTGTTTACGACGCTGAATTGATGTTAAGGGATTTTCAATAACACTCTCACGCACTGTTACAATATTGACATTTGAACGGCTTGTTTTTGGACAACCAGTGTGTTTAGTGTCTCCAACTGATCCCTAAATTTTTCACTTAATCTCCTCACAGTTGACGAAGTCAAAACACTATTCCGACCATATTTTGTATGAAATTTTCGAACTACGGCCGCCAAACTTTCATTATTTTTGCGATAATGTTCAACAATAAAGACACGTTGTTCTATCGTGTAACGCTCCATTTTTACTAACCCTAAACTGTCAGCTGTAATTTTTTTTTTTTTAGGGTTGCCAGCACTTTACTGCACAAATGGCGGCAAATTCAAACCTTGCGTTAATTCTGGGACACCCTTTACAATGTGCCATCTAAATCATAATAATAACAGTGCTAGATTATCCAAGGAATTAAATGAACTACGCTAGATATTGGCGAACGGGCACACCAATTGGGAGATACGAACTGCCTGACGCAACTGCTGAGGCAAAGGTCAGAGGGGATGTTGCAGACCGAGCTAGATTGGAGAGCCACTGCCGGTGCTCTTCAGATAACCGCTCATCGTGCTTCTTTTATTTCTGTTGTAACAGCTGTCTAAACATTGAAGGCATGTCATTCCATCCACTGACTCAGCATTTCATCTGCAATTATGTACAGTTCCATCTTAATAACCAAATACATATTATTGGACTATGAGACATACATCGAAGAAAAATCATATTTATGTACGTACATTTTGGTATTAAAAACAGTAATAATTTTCATTGCCTACTTTGTTATGTCAATTATACCTTTCACGTTGTGCATTTTTATGAAATGAACTATGAACACAGTTCGTTTATATCGTTATCGCCATGTTAATCCCCAGTGGCTACCGAAAAATGAAAACAAGTATGAGTTTCATACGGTCAAAGAGTTATAAAAAAAAATAAAAGAGTCATGGCTGCGTACCTCTCTATAAACAATTATTGTTTATTTATTTTTGTCGCACCGTTCTCACTAGGTAAACCTCATAAACGTCTGCGGTCGGTATAACTCTCGAGGTATAAGCCGGTGACCGTGTTTTGAGTATAGTTATGAGTCTACTGTTCCTCGGTCACGAATTTAGTATCGTACTAATTAAATATAAACAAAAAAAAATGGTTTTTCTCGTAAAATATTCGTAGAAAAACTAAGAATAACTAAGTTGCAAATATGTTACTAAGACACAAAGATTACTACTATTAAATAACTAAGATAGTAATATAAAGGAAAAGAAATCGCCACCAAGTAGCTATTAATATGTAAAAACACAAAACGCACCAAAATTCACTGCAAAGAGTCTCAAGAGAGACAAAAAATTAGTTTTACATATATAGGCTGGAGACGAATCAATTAGTTACAGTTTCTCCAAAATATCACATAATATGTAGAATTTAATGTAGAATAATTTCATATTATGAAGAATTTACTACAGATATTTTTTGTAGTTACTATTCTTCAACATATAGTCAAAACGATCGCGTATCCTGATCTATTTTTTGAGTTTTATTAGCATTGCTGTACTTCTCGATTAGTTCGATTTAGACCAAAAAATTGCAAATTGAGCCTCAAAATGGCAAAAAATGAATTTTAGGGTCACAAACCATGACCGCGTAAACAAGATCTGGCTGAAATACGAAATTGATCCGCTCCGTCAAGCTTGAAGAATTTCTGTTGGGTTCAAAGAGACTTAAAAGTATTAAAACGGTGCATACATGATCTTACTATTTTGTAGTATGTCGTTTGTATCACGAGATTTATCCAAGTACAGAGTAAGTCCTCACTTGTCTTTAGTTCCGCTCGGATTCTGGCTAGGATTCCAGAAAAGCGTCAACTGGATGTACCTTGAGTTGAACAGCCGAACGGAGATATTTCTGGAAAATAAAAGGGGAAACTTTAAGAAAATCGATACCTGAAAAGTGTACCGCTACATAGATGACAGATAATGTATGTATGAGCACAAATATACATAGCTGATTAGGTAACAGCGGAAGGGAGGCCGTGGAGAGAGGGCCTTTCTCCGCCCTTCTCTTGTCCATCTGCAGCAGCGAAAGGTCTCTGTCACGACGGCACTGCCTTCTAGATCAGGGATCAACAGCTGGGCTCGGCTCAGGAAAACCAGTCTTCCGGTAGCCACTGCCGACTCAATCCGAATAATTGCCCAAATCGTGTTCTATGATAGCGATCGTAATAATAATGATACAATCGATCTGAAATGTCAACGGTTTAATCCGTAACACTCTGGTTTAATCTGTCCATGCTTTAGTTGAGATATAACAATAGTGGATATTTAAGAATCGCCATATAGTTAAGAGGACATAAGTCGATAATTCAAAGATAATAAAATAGATAAAATTTTGGGAGGCAATGTTAAAAAATGTGAATTTAATGCCGATTGATCAATAATACAGATTAGTTCTTCCGCAATTGTTTATTTTAGTAGTTTACTTGCAAATATCCTGTCACATACAGCTTACACCCTTACCAATTCTCAATATTTTCTACACCACTTATAAACATTTTTCAATTACCATTTAGTTCATAATTGAAGGGGTGATTGGATGAAGGAGGTATGTAACATTTTTTTTCTTCAAATTTAAGGAGGTATCCGTTGGTCTGTTTTCGATGCTTAAATCAAGCAACTCTCTAGGAACCTTATTAAGCTAGAACCGCAATCTTAATTTAAGTTTTAATCTAGAAGAACGACAATCACAACTTTAAGGCTACATATCTCAAAACACATTTGCTGTTACATATCCCCTTCATCCACTCACCCCGTCAATAGTTATAAAAAAAAAATTGAGTCAATAAATAAAATAATCTAGTGTACGAGGGCGGTCTGAAAAGTTTCCGACCTAACAAAGCTTTTATTTCACTTGCTTTTATTTATTTTATTATCATGTTCATGTTGAGGTCGGAAACTTTTCAGACCACCTGTGTACATTACAACCACTGCCTGTAGAATCTATAAAACCTGCAGGGTGTCCTATATTTGATTTTTACACTATAAATATGGCCGTGGCAGTGACATATAATACTCACTGATTCAGTTCCGGCCTGGAATCTCCTATTGTGAAGGCAGGACATGTGACACTGGAAGGCAGGGTGTGACCGCAGAAAGATATCGTGTTACTGATGTTTCCTTGTAATGTAGTGGGACCTCTACTTGTCCGTTGTTTACTATCATATACTATTTATAGTACATTTCCTTTTATTATCTAGATGGTTATCAATTTTCATCAGCAAACAATTTATTTAATTTATAAAGCAGAAATGTAATCATATGCGTACATCTGTGGGTGTGTTCCTTCAAAGTGTACAATTAAATATCCTTTGATAAATATTAAACAACCGGATATCCTTTGGTTATAATATTTTTAGGAAAATACTGTGATTGCGACTTCGAAAATTTGCACCACACAGCCTCATAAATTACGATTTATCGAATAAATAATAAATTCGGTCCAATGAATTCCAACGACCCATTCCAAAATAAAAATGGCAAAATAATATTTCACATTAGTGTTTAATAAACCAAAACAATGAATATGTTATTTTTAGACTTATTAAATTTGACCTGAATGCATCTAGACTAAAAATAATAATATTACAATTTTGAAGCTAGTAAAAAGTATAAAGAAAACTGTTGTCGATTCATCGAAGCGAGTATTGTCACTATCGATTTTTACCCTTTCACTTTACTGTGGTAATTTCGGGAACCGACCCGGAAGTGACAAGTTGTCCCTGTGATTATCGCAATTGGCTTGTTCTCCTTGAGGCTTCATTACTTCGCTCGTAGGGTAGATGATTTAGTGCATACGTATCTCTATTCAGAAGCTTCACAAATCAGTTTGTAAGTATGCAATACCTTAACGGTAGTAATGATGATTCAATCCATCTCGATTTTTTAAGGATTAAAATCCAGTTAAAGGAAATGTGAGCAAAAAAACAATTGAACGTGAAAAACAAGATTTCTCAAGTCACAGAGGTAACATTAAAGTATTGATTTTTCGTCATTGTTAATAAAACATTAGGGACATAAAATATTTCAAACCTATCACAGCGAAAATAATTTTGCCAACCAACAATAAAAAGGCGAATTTATTGTCGTACCAAACGTCTTAATCAGTTTTTATTTAGCCAGTAATTTAATTATTTACTGTTTTTGTTAATGTGTGGCAGTACTTTCGTTATAATTAAATAGGTATTTAAGAAAATCGTACATACATTATTTTTGTTTAAATGTCACTTATGGGGATTCGTTACCGACGAACTTTATTAATATCTTTGATTGTAATTAACAGCAGCAAATTTTTTTAATTAATCTTATTCGAAATTATTATTATTATTATAGTAGTGGAGTCTTTGTAAGTATTTCTTGATATTGTTCCGATTTATTGACACCAATTATATAGATAAATAAAAAATACAATTCATAAGTCAAATTTTTTACAACAGTTCTTAAAATACAGTTAAATTAAAATATAATTAAATAATAGTTTGATTACAATTTAGCTGTTAAAATAGCGAAATAAATTTGATTAGTTCAACACCAAAATAAATTTATTGTGATTATTTGTCCAGATAAATATTGTTTATAGTTTTCTTTTATAGTTAAAATAGCGAAATATGGTTAATTCAATTCTTTTTTTTTTATAAACAAAAATCACTACGTGTTCATACCTTATAATTTAAAGTTACCACCTAGAAAAGTATCTAAGTATGTGACCCAGAAAGCATAACTGGTAGAGATATCGGAAGATAGCATGAGATGGCATGATCATGTATTCACAGTGCTTCTAGGTCAGCAGCAATAGAAATATTGTTTTCTAACTGCCTGCATGACTATTCCACCAATCTACTGTATGTGAACAAAATTTTTGGATTATTTGAAAGAGGTCATACAAATATTTCAGTCGACTTGAGTTATGAGATCCACATGTTAGGTTGATTTTTTTCATTTATAGTTATATATAATACATTAATTTTTTTTTCTTTCATAGCCCCTTTAAATTAACAGATAATTATAGATCTTCAGGCGAATCTATTTGCAAATTATTTTTGTATTTCCTGTAGCATCGCTACATTATATACAGGTTTTGTTATTTTATAAAAATGATATAATGAATAAACAAGTATAATGATATACATTATACGTGACTGGACTAAACTGACTAATAAAGGTGGCGGGGCTCACCTTTTTGATCAACCTTGAAACTAACTTACATACTAATTCTTAACCTAATTTTTCCCCAACGGTCTGTTGCCATCGATGCGGGAGGGGTGGTTGGGCCATAGCGAAACACTGGGTTGGTTAGGTGCTGCAACAAGTCAAAAAACTTGATGTGTCTCCGGCGGATGAACTCACCCATATACATTCATGATAAAGTTCATATCTTAAGAGTATGAAGCAAGGAATGAACGTTATGGGAGGGAAAGAAGACACATGCGAGAGGGAAGGGGGAGAGTAAGGACAAGAGGCAGGTATTTTTATTAAGAAGAAAGAAATGTATTAAATTGAAATAAACAAAATTTCAACAATGAAACTTTGTGAATGGTGAAAATGAAACAATGAAAATAATTTTTTTTTCAGATTTACACAATTTTTAGGATACAAACTTTTTTCCCCTTAACAAGTTACCTTTTTACTTTTTACCACACACAAGTTTTTCCTAAAAGTTGATTTTGTACTCCTGAAGTATGAACATATCAGGAGCTCCTCCAAGGGGTTGTGTGCCATGTTCTTACCCAGTCCCTATAATATGACAATAGTTCTAATTGCCATTTTCATTGTCAAATGTACCCTGTTGCAGACTTGCAGCTTGCTGCCGAGCTCGGTAAGACTCTGCTGGAGAGGAACAAGGAGCTGGAGACGGCACTTCGGCAGCATCAGAACATAGCTGAGGACCAAGCACAAGAGATCGAGGTCTGTATATTATTTTTTACCTATGTTAATCAACTACTTATCATCGGTAACCAATAATTGTATAATAATAACTGTTATGAATTATGCCATTCAGTGGGGCTTTACTTATTGTTTCATAAAAACAATGTAGTCGATTATCTGGCCAGTAGAGTCATACAGTGTGGCTTTACTTATTGTTTCATAAAAACAATGTAGTCGATTATCTGGCCAGTAGAGTCATACAATTGTGTGTTGTAGTACCTGAGGAAGCAGACCTTGGCCTTGAGGGAGGTGAATGACTCACGGATGAAGATCTACGAACAGTTAGAGATCAGCATCCAAGAACTCGAGACGAGCAATCATCGCCTCAAAGCACAAGGTGTCGCTGACAAGAAACAGATAATCAGGTTTGCAAAAAGTGCATATTGTTAGTTGTAAATTAGTATCTTAAGTAATTTACTGTTTGGTACTTGATGATGTTCTAACAACTTCCATTTAATTTATTTTTGATTTTGTCCCGATATTTAACAATTTGTGGAATTGTCTTCCTTTTGACATCTTTGGGTGTTATGCAGAAGGTGAAAATTAATAAAATATATCACATTATTGTAGTAAGGTTTCTAAATTCACAGTTTTTAGGTGTCAAGTGTGTGTTATAACATCAAAAAAATGGAAGATAGCAATTTTATTTCCATTGACAAATAACTCATAAATGGCACATTGACAACCTTTTATACTATTAGCTTTTGTATATGTATTCTCTTATTGTTTTGTTGTCATTTTACCTCTGATCTTTGTAGTCATTGGAGGAATTTGATTAGAGGTCAATTCAATTTCTATGTCTTTTAAGAGTTTCAGAGTCATCTTTTGAAGTAATTCCTCCCTCTAAATTCTACTGGCATATCTGCTTCCATCTGGATACTGTCAAATGCAGGGCATTCTGGAGAATGTATTTCTTGATACTGTATCATATTATACTAATATTTATTTATTCATTTAAATAATAAAAGGGAATATTAAAACAATATATAATTTATGAATTCATATATACTTTTCAGGGTTTTTTAGGTCAGCTTTGAAAATGCATTTTAATAAAACTAATTATTTTACTTTCTTTGCAATAATGACTAATTCAAATGCATTAAAACCAATTTAATTTATATAATATACAATCTTCTAGTGATTTTCCTTTTTTTCTGATAAATGATCTGCACTGGCTGGGTCATATATGGAATACTTGCAATATCTGATTCTTCAAAGTGACCTGAGCTATCTCCTTCTTAACAGATTTATCCTCCCTCATGATAAATGATTCCTCCCTTTCTCCGAGTGCTAGCTACATTTTCTGTACTTTAAAAACAACTCGAAAATGCCTTCGTCCTTGGATTCAAATTAAAATAAATTTAAATCTTTTTTTTTTTTTAAATTAAATATTACATTATAAAATATTGTTATGTGTATAACATAATACTTTATTTACTATATTTGTGTTGATGATGGCAATGTTGTTCTGTAGCTTGGAGCAGCAGGTGGAAAAGCTGGAAAGGCGCAATGAAGAGCAGGCGAGGCAGCTGGAAGAGAAGAACCAGCAGTTAGAGGGCCGTGGTGCCGCCAGGAAGCAAGAAGGTGCGACTCCTGGAGAGGAACAGCTACGTGAAGAGCTCTCAACCACACGACAAGAGGTCAGCAGGCACCAGGCCAAGCTACGCGAGCTTCAGTCTACCGTCGACTTAGTTACCCAGGTATCCTTTCTACTTCAAATATCAATAATGTATTCATCAATTTATTCATTTAAATGACAGGAAATATTTAAAAATTTGTGTTTTCTTTTTTTTTAAAGAAGGTTCTATTTTCAAATCATTAAACACAAACAATTGTTTAAGAATTTACTCATTTATTACGCGTTTTTAGGTCTATTCCATGTAGTTTTGACAAACTGTACTGTATAATTTCATAATACTAATTAATTTGTATCTATTAAAAGCAGTTTAACTTAACGAAATAAAATTATCTAAATGGGCATGCCGCTGCCTGTATTTTTTGGTTCAAAATGTCTTCAAAGTACCCCGTGATCTGCTAAAAAGGTCTAGGCTTCAGTGCAAAACAGGCAAGGTCTCTTTGAGTTTTGAGAAGAGGGCAGTTCTCAATGCATATTTTGGTTTTAATTGATTCATGATTTCCTGAAGGAGTTCCGAATAAGCCCAATGGCCAGGTTCCACTTTATTAGACCTCTTCTAAATTCTGTACTTCAAAAAGACTTAAAATAAAAATGTTTTCTTCCCTGGATTAAAATTTACTGTATAAAGTATTGTTAAATTTTCTTGGTCTTAAATGACATCAATAATTTCTTTTGGTCATCTCTTGTACTTTCATCATACAGGTGTAAAACGTTACCCTTCACAACATTCCCAACGATTCATCTCGATCATAACCTTGTCATTTATTTATTGAATTATTTCCCATAATTTTTATAACTTGTGTAAAGAGCGACACTTTTTTTTTCCTTACATATAATTCATATGGCCCCCCACCCAGCCATTAAAATTTTAGTCGGCCAGTCAGCCTTAGTAGGCCAGTCAGCCTTAGTAGGCAGGCTTACGTCCTGTAGCTCAGGGAAAGTGCATAAAGGATATATAGGCAAGTGAATGCCAATTCGGTGCAGGAGACTCTTTAGGTAGTACTCATGCTTTGTGGTGATAGCTATATTTTTCAAGCCTTACTTAGATCAAACGAGATCTCTAGCTTCATGCCTCTAGCTTAAAAGTGGAACAACCCATGGCATAATCTAAAAACACCCGGGTGAAAACATAAGGGTTTCTAGTTTCAAAAAAAACAGAATACATACTACTATACCAATACTATACATCCTACCATACCAAAGTCTTAAGCTCAGAATAAAAATGAAACAATAGCATAACAGTATTATTTCCAATTCACAATACACATAAGTACTATACATATTAAAGGATAGTTAATGTATTATCATTACTAAACTATAAGACTGTAAACATGATGAATTCACTGAAATCGTAATATTTTTGATGGTTAATATTTATTAAAGATATGATTAATTTTACTTTATTTGGATCCAAAGTCAGAAAAATGTTAGGTTAAATAAGGATCTGATAATGAGAGGAAACGAACGATAGGTAAGCGACTCAGATTTTATGACAAACTGGGACAGGCTAAAAACAACATTGATTAATTTGCTCATTTCCTATTTGTTATATTCATCCATTCATTTTCTTGCCGTAAATACCAATATTTGTTTTGCTTGTTTAAATTTGTAAATAGTTAGCTTTACAATCAAATCTTTAAAAAATAGATACATTTTTACCAGAAATAAGATTCTTATACGATTCTATTTTCTATTGTCCAGGAGAACTTGAGGCTTGAGGAACAGATGATTTTTATGCAGAAGAAACATGAGGAGTTACTGGCCAACAGCGAACCAGTGAGGTTAGTTTGTAGAATTTATTAGAAAGAGATAGTTTGAGAAAATGCACTTTTTTACATGAATGCAATAAATAAGTTTCTAATAAATATATTTCTAACTATTTACAATTATTATAGTTATTACCCCATTAGGCCACCTGGGGAGATCTGCCCTCGCTGCCTAAGGAATCAGGATAATGAGTCGATGACTGGGGATGAGGACGACGCCTCGGTCATAGACTCTCTCATAGCAGATGATTCCTATCAGTCTTACCTTAGGGTAAGTTGACCTAAGTCAATTATAATTGTTTAGTGTCTCCTAACTTAAGCCAACTAACTGCAACATAATAAATTTTTCAGCTCATACCTTAAAACTAATTTTGCTACTATTTATTTGAAATATTACATTCAATATTTAATGAATATACAAGATTCATTTAAACTATTTGATCCAAGGATTGAGCAGCCTTTCAATATTTTTCATTATCTAAATTATTGTTTTCTAAATATTTATAATCGAAACAAGGGATGTAAAAACTGAAGTGGCTACACTGATATAAATACTTACGGGACTTAGATATTGAAATTATAAAAAAAAAAAAAAAATCCTATTGAAACTACCTGTTAAAGCGTGCTACTCTTGATTAATATTGTTGGCTCTCAAAATTTTTTTGGAATAACTATGAAATTCATTTTGTGTTACTGACTGTAATGTGCCTTTAACCTTTGGTGGAGAGGGGAATTAGAATTTCAAGGGCTGTGGAATGCATCATTAAAATTTTAGATAGATTAGAGACTATTTTTGCCGACCCTTATAACATACAGCCAGAACTTAAAACGCTGCATTTTCAAAAACATTAATTTTTTTTTAATTCACTGTTTTATGCCAAAGATTTTTTTTTTTTTTTTTAGCATCAATCTTTAATAGCTTATTGAGATCTATTATATTAAATTTATAAGTGTTTATATTTTCCTCTGCAACAATTTGAGACTGGCGCAACTGTTCGTTAACTGTAAGATTAAATATTTATAAAGAACAAGATATTTTGCTAAATAGTCCAAATTGGATGACAGAAACATTTTTGTTTTGGTCTTGATGACCACAACGATGACTTAAGTGAAGTCTGTGAATTGTTGCAGTGGTTTCACAAGATGGAGGACAGCCTTAAGTCTGTAAGTCTACCCCCTACATCTCATAGTAATAGTTAATATCGCTAAGGCTCGCTGTAAGTCTTTGACTTTAAGGGGTCATGAGGGCTAAGTTCCTGGAAAATTCCATTCCTGTAAGCTGCACATATTCTTATTTTTCCTTGTTTCTTGGTCCTCATTGTTATTTTCAAAGAAATTTATAATTAGATCTAAAATGTATGTTCTTTAGGATAAATCAGAATTTTGGAAAATTGGGATTTTCTCTGAGCAGTCTTAATAGTACCTCTTGGATTACCTTACAATCTTTGTACTTTAAAAACAACCCACAAATGCTTTTGTCTCTGGATTTGGATTATAATCAAACTTCAAATCCTTAACAACAAATTATAGTAATTATACTAAAAGCCCATTTCACGAATACAGTGATTAATGTTAGAACATTATAACTATTGAAATATTGGACTTAGATATTCAATTTGTCAGTCATATAAGTCCATTACATCATATTTTTTAATATGCATATAATTTTTTTTTAAATTTACTCTTGTTTCATGGGCAATTTTGTGCTTTATTGCTTAACAATTTACTTGCTGTTATTTTTTATTTTACATAAAAAAAATTTCAGTAGACTTATTACAAGGATTGGCATATGGTTTTGATTTAATTCATGACTACAGCAGTTATAACGTTGACAATTTTAATACCTGAAATAATCATCGAAATACCATAGTAATCCATGGCCTATGATTTATAAATCTCATAAACATTCTAAGTTCCAATAAAATCCACATTTGTTTTTATTTAAACAATCATGTTGAACATTTCAGGAGTCAGTAGGTGACTTGACTCAGAAAGACAATCCATACAGGACACTAGTGGAGAAATATGAGGAGTTGATGCGAGTTGAGAAACCATTGCCGAGGCCTAGGGGTGAAGGACCCAAAACGCTATCATTGCAGGTACTGCTAACTAAATGTCGTACTAGCATTTTCACTTGTTAATTGGATGATTTTTCATAAATTATTGGTATTCATTACATCAGTTTTAAATAGAAAATTTCCCATATTCCTTATATTTCTTTCTTGTTATATCTTCTGGTTCTCATTTATGTTGCTTTCTTCTCAAGAGATGTCATGTTTTCATTCTATATATTTGTACATCATTAATACCCCAGTCCTGTGCACAGCAGTCAGTTCTACAGAACCCAATCAGGAAATCGCTTCTGAAGACCCCCTGAGGAGGGGGGACAAATGCAAAGAAAGAAAACATGACACTCCTGGAGAAACAATAACCAATAAAAGGAATCATTCATAAAATCGTACATTTAAAAAAAATAGGGTTATATGTTTAAGAAATTATTCACCACAAACGATACATAATGTAATTACATTAATTAGTACATAAGGTAATATAACATTCTTATTTTAATCTATGAATTTATTTTATTTATTATTAGGATGTTTAGTAGTGCTCAATATATGTATTTTGAAACTACCTTTTAAATTACTTCTTGATATTCACTAACTTCAATACTAATCAATCTGAATCCATCTAAAGAAGCTAACAATCTTCTATGGTTCCTGATTGTAATTAATAATGTACATGGACTGGTCAGTTCCTACAAGCCATTTCTTCCAAATATAGAGGTCTTCATTTTGCTCATCAGCAAAAAAGAGACAAGTCAACCCCCCCCCCTCCCTTCCCGACCTGGTGTACTTTGTGTTTTACCTCCATTATGCCACTGGAGTCTTTCTTTGGTTGCTATGAATAAATCTTAGGGCTGATATACAATTTATCTGTTACTTTAAAAATATCACAAATACGCTTTCTACCCTGGATTCAAATACAATTTAAATTTAATCTATTTTAATTAAAAATTATTCATTACAATATTTTTGTCTATAGGAAGAGCTTGAGCTGTCGGGAGAGTTCAATTCCTTCACTAAGATGGGAGGTGACCTGTCTGAGGCAGAGACCTCAAGCTCTGGTTTCTCCGATGAAGCGGTTTCCAAGGCGACCCAGACCGACTCCCTCGTCCCTCCGGGGGCTTTCCTCTGCTCGATAACTGACGGTGACGACTGCAAGTTCAGCATCTACGACGAGGCTTCTCCTGTAGAGACCAGGTCTGTCAGGTATGAACCGAACTCATTATAATATTTAACTATTCATTTAAATAATAAAATGGAATGTTCAAAAAATCAATAATTTTTTATAAAAGAGTATTCAGTTTTCAAAAATTATTAACTGCAAATGACAGATAACATTTAACTTTATGAGCTTATTTATTATTCAGGATTTTTATGTTTCATCTGTATACTTTGAAAATGCCTCTTATTTAAAATTATTTGCTTTGAAAAAATAATTAATTTTGAATCCCTTAAAAGCAGTTAAACTTACATAATTCACAACTGTCTAGTTGTGTTCCTCGGTAAAAAAAAAAAAATTATTTATCTGAACTAGCCAGGTATAGTCGACAGACTATTTCTAACACATGTCTTCAATTGTTTCAAGCTATCTCTTCCTTCTGGGTCTCATCATGAATGAATAATGATTATCTGTCTGCTCACACTTTGTATGTCTAAACTTACTCTTATTTACTGGATTTAAACCAATCAGTTTAAATACAACAACAAAATTATTTCCATCCTAGATTCAAATTGTAATAAAAATTTACTCTGAATCAATTAAAAATTACCCTATAAAATATTTTTACTATGCATATATATTTAATAAATTGTAACTTGGTTTATATTTTAAATAGTTTTGTTAATTTGCACTCTGATTATAAACACTTAACTATTAAAGGTTCCGTAAGACCCCCGAGTACAGGAAGCTATTCAGGGAGATCTTCGACGTGCTTAAGAGAGCTGCGGAGGCTAAGGATGAGGGAGAATCGCTGCCGTTGCTTGAAGACCTCACACCTGTCTGTGACGGAGCTCCAAAGGTAATTTATAATGTTTATAAGTGATAAGGCACCAGAATCAAGTGAGTTCCATTTCTACCTGGGAGAGCAGACTATACTCAGCATTCCCAGTGAGACTAGAAAAGAGTGGTAGCTTTTAGATAACCCATCTTTCCTGTATATCTAGTTGGAGTACATAAAGGCATTGAACCCAAACAGTGTGCTGTGTTAACTTCTGATTTCCATCTTTAAGTGTGGATGTTACATTTAGGAATTTAGTCAAATCTTATATATATATTTTTTAATGACAATTTTAAAGTTTTTTTGTAATTATAATCTTTTATTATTTATTAAAAATTATTATATAATTATTTATTTTTAGTATTTTATTAAAAAGACAAAACACATAGTTTACTTCCTAATAAGTGAATAACTACATAATCAGTAAAAAACTGTTGAGTTTTTCAATGATTTTAACTTTCTTAAGGAAACTTGATGGGACCATGATAGCAAAATTCTTTTATAAATTGGACAGTTCTTGGAAGCAATGCCCATAATTAGGACCTTCCTTTATTTAGTTTATTTTCTCTAACAGGAGACTGTACTTTGCCCTAGGTGCCACCAGTGACTCCGTGTACTGAAGAGTGTCCACAGCTACCCCAAGAGCCGAAGAAGCGGCGTAGGAGACGAGGAGGAGGTAAGAAATGGGCAGAGCCACCTCAATCTACAAGCCCAGCGCCAAGGCCTGTCTGGTGGACAGCGGAGCCGTCCTCTGCAGCACAGGAGGTACTCATATATTCGACCATCTATAATGTATGTAACGTCTAAGACATTTACTCTGGTTCCAGGTTTTGGGTTCAGTAGATTGATAACCCGAGATGTAGCGCCTAACTAATCAATAATGCTTCAGTATTTCTTTAGTATATTATTTATGAAATCTTTCATCTTTCATGATTTCTTTCAAAGAAGAGAACCTTTTGGTATCAAGGCACCATCTTTCACCTGACTGCCTATATCGATCTGAAATTTTACAGATTTATTTCTTGACACCTCAACATAGGCTGATTAGTTTTGGGTTAACATCTTATTCAATAAAAGGGAAGCACATACAAAAAAATTAAGTTTGTAAAATGTCAGGACTATTTGTTAACTTTTCAAATTTCTCAAATCACAGCTTAGAAACTATTTAAGATCTGAATTTTTCTCCATGGTTAAGAGCAAGCACAGTGAACATATTAGCCCATTAATAATTTAAACTGAACTTCAAGAATAAAGTTTTGAAAGCCAATAAGAGAAATCGGATATTTAATTTGTTCTAAGCAAGGTATAGTAAGTTTTTTTTATCTAAATATTGATTTTATTTTTTGAAAAGACTGTTTCTAGTGACTGAATTCATGACGTTTTGATCAAAAATACCTATTAATTTATTCCTGATGATTTATTAAGTTTTTAAGAAACTGATGCGGAGACTCAGACTCAAACATACCTTGCTATTATTCTTTATCTTTCTATGCGCTTTACATAATTTATATGTTGTAGTAATATTATGGTTCCATAAAAAATAATTACATTTAAATATGTTTCATTAAAATAAATTAATAAACATCATTATGCAGATATAATAGGTGTTAAAATAATTTGGGAGGCTATGGTAATAAACTGTTAAAGAAAGGAAATGAGGAGTGAGTACAGATGAGAGACAGCTGACACATTTTGGTAGAAACTACATAGAGAGGTTTGTGAGAGCTGACAGAACAGTGAAAAGATTCAAGAGCATTGAGCATCAATCGTAACACGCAGTAAGAGCTACATAAAAGAGTTGACATTTAAGAAATAAATTTCTAAACTAATCCACACTTGGCACCAAAAAAGGAGCCATCCATCGAGAAGAAATAATATAATTATAGTTTAAGTTATAAAACTTTCCAAATGACAGTTTCTAGAGTTAAACCAAATTTATCTTTAGAAACCAAATTTAGATAGAGAACCTTTTGTATGTGTTTACTTTTGTGAAAATATAATCATTTTATTTGTTTGCAAATATTCCTTTATTTATTTTCTTAAAAATAAAATGACTTCATTATATTTCCATAAGTACAACTTATTTTATAATCATGTTTACATTTTTATCTCTAAAAAAAAAATTTTTGTCCAAGGGAAAAAATTTATAGATGACTGATCTTTGGGTCAGCTAATAAAAAAAATGCTTTCGATTTGAAAGGAAATTGCTTATAAACTTTTACCACTGACATTTACTCTAAAATCAATGATTTAATTTATTTCTAATGGTATTTGCTAAATATTTTTTTATTAAAACTGAAATTTGGGTGGAATATTGAATCTGCTTCTGGCAGGGTAGTTTATTGTGAATAAATGTTAAATTCTATTCTAACTCTTCTGCCATGGCATTTTGAGGTATCGGCTTTGTGGTACAAGTTGACACTCCTTTGAGTTCAGTAGTTCTCCTTCAAGTTCTTTGTTTTTAATGTCTTAATTCTAGTTCTCCCCATTTTTTCTTCATCTTCATATTCATGCCTTTTGTAATTTGGAACACCTCATTGACTAATCTTAGGGATTTAGTATTGTATATAATTTAAATATTAGTTACCTACAAATATTAGTTACAAACAATGATTTGTAATATGGTAAATTATTTGTTGTTGGGGTATGGTTTGGTTTCCTGGTAGCTTTTACTCTCTGGTCTAACAAATTACTGGTCTGTAAGGGGGTTTTGTCCTCTGTGAAAGTCTAGCGACCACTACTCTTAAAGTCTAACATATATCAGAGTCAACTGAACTCATAGCATGACCCCTTTGTCTAGCACCCTGCTATTTATTGGCCACCGCACTCACATCCTCCCATTCTGTGTTTTTTCCTCACAGGACTGTCCTCGCACCTAAGGTCATAGTAATGCATATTCCAGCTTTCCTACTTACTTTCATTAAATTATAAAATTCTATTTGATTACAAACATACTGTACGTATATATATTTTAGTGCTTTGTTAATTTACTAGTATAAAACAAAAAGCAATTAAAAATTTAAAACTTATAATTTAAAACACCTCAGGAGGATCCTTGACAACCAAAAATTTAATCTAAAAAAAAAAATGAAAATAAGACATATACTGTTTTTGAGGTCTTCACAATTTTTCATTCTCGACTTGTCTTTTCCTGATGCTCCAACTATAATGCTGCCTCAATGGCCTCCTGTCGATTCTGCCAATTTGATGTGTAATCAAATCATCATCAGCACCTTTCTTCTCAAGCTATTCTAAACAACTGACAACTTCTTCTTTCAAGCCACTCAAAACAACTGACTCTCATTCTTTCAAGATGATTCATTTACCGACACCTTTTCTTTAGTTTATAGAATTTGAATTATTAAGTTTGATTAGTTGGATAAATGAATTAGACATAAAAGTCCCCTTGTACTGAGAGGGTTAGTGCCACATGTAATGTAGAACGTTAGACCACAAGCGAGGGAAGGCCGTGTCGTAGATGGGATGGCATCAGTAATAACCAATGTGAAGCCAAAAGCTAAGATGGGAAAACATCTATAAAAAGAGGAGCTCAAATAAGATAAATCTCTCAGGTAAGACTGACTGCGTAATATTCTCCTTTCAGAATGGAAAGAAGCCACTGCTTACTACATACACTGTAGGAACACAGCAGAACTCACCAGCAGACAACTTTGTATAGTTCGGCATAAAAATAGAACGACACCTCCATTTTGCGAGAAAATTAAAACAAATAGGCACGAAGTCTTACCAGTTCATGCAACAGCTGACTTTCCCCAATCTATCTCTGAGCCTCAAGCTCATGATTTATTTACAAGAGCATACTCAGGCCGCTCTACAAAGATTTTGAGCTGCCTATGGTGGATGAGTTCATTTGCCGTAGATATATCAAATTCTTTGATTCACTTAAATATTTATCAAACCTGACAACCGCGTTTAACATGATTTCTCCCTCTCCGGTTCCCCATCGATGGCAGCAGGCGGATAGCAGTTTAGGCGGGAACGCTCTACGATTAAGTTAGTTTTAGGTCCCTATATGTAGTCCAAAGGTGAGCCCCATCATCTAGTCCCTTTTACATTATACAGAGTTCTAACAATAAAAAGATAGATGTGTTAGGTTTATAAAAATTGCTTAAAATGCATAGCATGCAGTACAAGGAGCCATTTACAGCTCATTATATATTATGTTATTGTATCTAGTTATACAATATTAGTTAATATTGTGTAATCTATATAAAATTAAGGGTTAAGGGAGAAAAAAATAAATATAACTCTATCCTGTAATACTATGAAATAACCATTAAAACCATCAATGGTTGTCAGATAATGTTAATAAAAAGGAAGAAATAGCAAACACACGTATGCTAAGAAAACAGCCTCCTTCATACCTCCTGGACAAAGCCAGTCGTAAAGTGAGGAGCGTGGATTATAATAGTCTTACAGCTACAGCCCTGGTTATAATAGATAAAATTATACCATTGTTTTGGATGAGTTATATATCCCACATAATCAATTGGGTAAGAAGCAATAAGATTGATATATAGTTGTGTTTTAAGTAGGTTTTTTATAATTTTCTGACAACTTGTTGAAAAATTTTTGATGGTTTTAATGATTATTTCATAGTATTTAATTTTGTTTTTTGAATTTTAATTATTTACTACATAGGTGCTGTATTTCTGAATTTTAAGAATTTTTAATTGTGGTAGTGTGGAGGGAGGGACAATTTCAAAATAAGTAATCATTGTTATGTATAATAATAGTAATTAGTTTGTCTCCATATGCGTAGGTAAAAGTTTTTATCATGTGACTTTATATTATATTGTATAAATAACTGATGATGACAGCTTAGCACTGTCAAAAGTGCTACATTAAAGAAAAGGTTATCAGTTGTGGAAAGACAATAAAACTGTTTTATAATACAGGGATATTTACGCATTTCAAGATGACAAATGTGACTATCAAAACTAATTACAGTTCCCCACAGATAGAAACAGTTATGACCACACATGTTCCCAGTGCAGAGTTAAATTATAAAGTTTCAATGTGTAAAGATAGTGCAAAGTTAAATTAGTATGCTCGATATCCAACCTATAAGAAAAGATAATTTAAATTAAACTCATAAATAAAATTAAATGTTTCATAAGTTTGTTTTATTAGTAATTGAAAACCTGAATTTAGTTTTGTGTGTAACAAAGACGTTAAAAAGTGCCGACCACATGTAGGCACTATTTTGAGGATTTGGTATAATTGTTGCCGCATAGCTGTTCACGTGTTCATTATATTAACTTTACAACCCTAAAAAGTCAAAGTAAGTTAAATTAAATTGTGTTTGCATATCAAGGTTAAATTTATTAATATCAATTTTATATACACATTATATTACATACATATACATACATTCTGTATATATATAGATCTATATTAAAATACAAAATAAAATTTACTCTATTCTGAATCAAAAACAAGTATATTAAATATCATTACACTGTTATGTTGCTGACAGGATTATGTTAAATGTAGGATATTAATATGAAATGGTTTTGCAGGTGGCTAAGCTGAAGCAGCTGGAGAAGTCGTACGCAGAGGTATTGCGCCTAGGAAGGCAGCACGCCAACAGGAAGTAGCCCGTTTACAATTGACTTTCATCTCTTCTGCTGACGTTGTTCTCTTGTTCCAGCGATTATTTATTCAGATATCTTCATGTTTGTCTTTTCATAAAAAAAAAGATTAATTGAAAACCATTAGCTCATCCATAAAATCTAGAAATTTCACTCCTAATTTTATTTGGTAATTATAAAATTAGATTTGTATTTATCCATAAAAATTCAGAGAATATTAAATTATTTTTTTCTTCTTTAAGATTTCTGTTTCTTTCGAATAAGAAAACAAAATGTACATATATTTAAAATGAAAATTATATTTCTTAATTTTGTTTGGATAAAAACCTTCATACGATATCCCAGTGGTGGAATTTTGGTTAAATATTTTGCCTACAGGAAAGAAGTCATAATGTAGACCCAATCGAGGTCGTTTTAATGTCTAGACTATACCAGTTCAAATTTTATATATATATTCTTTGTTTGATATATATAAAATGTATTGATAGGATATAAATGATAAGTTACTATAATAAGCAACCAAAGGATATTTGTATTGCGTCAAGAACATTCCTTACTTGTGTAGAGTTGTATATTTACAATTATTTTTGTATAGTTTCATTTTCTATGTGTTTCTGTCTATTTATTTGTATATTTTTTTTTCATTTTCTTTGTCTTTAATCTCCAGTAAGGATCTTAGTACGGATTACATTCTGTCAATATCCAACCAGCATGGTACAAAGTTTATAAGCTTTCATCCAGGTTCAGTAACAATTTTATTGATATTATTACTTAATGACTCTGACATACTGTAATTACTTTGTTTGATTTGATAAATTTTTAGTAATCATTTTATTAAAGATTCAGTAATTATCTTCTAAGATATGTACATGGCTATATATGTATTTACGCACATGTTTCCATTTAAATAAACATATGTACATATGTACGTGATGTACCTATATACATAATTTAATTTCTTAAATATTTGAAATTTATTATTGGCTCAAGGGAGTTTATAAATAAAATGTAAAATATAAAATTTTAGGCAATTTATGAACTTTAAATAACAGATGTGAATTGTATAAATATTGTTCAAAATGGATATAATTCATCCATGTTAACATGTAAACATACATATATATTGTCTGTACGCTTATATGTATGTATATATGAACATATATATTTGTAAAATTTAAATGTTTAAAATATATGTGCCATTTAAATTTTGTTAGATTTCTTAATGTTTACCTTCCAACATTAAACGTACTAGCAGCACCAACTATTGGACTCATTAACTCAATGTATATTGAAAAATTAAATTGTATAAGAGTAGCTTAGTGTTAGATATACCAAACTCGCTGAACACTTGGAAAGATCCCAGACAAGTAAAAAAAAGTATTCCACATCAAATATTTGGGAAGAAAACCAAAAATCCCGGCATAAAATACGATCATCCCTTTATGTGCAGACAGGATCAAAACTGGTAAAAAGAGGACCAAATTATCTTTGGATGGAACATTAGAATATTTAGCATACATCAAGGAAACTTATTATTTCTTTATATTTGATTATTCACGCTTAAATTACATCAACACTGATCATTGACCACATCAGGTTCAGTCCTTAAATATGTTTTAAGCAGTATTATCATATCCTCTCTATGGCCTGATGGAGACATAAATGGTATGTTAAAACATCAATTACCTTCAAGATGGATTATTTTATGTTTATAACGTATGAAATGAGACATACTTAAAGAAAATTCTTAATTCAACTCAACATAGCGTAAGGATCCTTTCCATTGGTCCGATCTGAAGATGATTACATCATCCTGAGATCTAATGAGCCAATGAGAAGGACTGGTACGATTTCATAGCAACTCCAGCACCTCTTACCTCTTAGAAACAGTAAAGTATCATCCTGATTTTGAGCCAATTTAACCTCTCTGATCCTCCTAGTCTCAACTACTTTCATAATTTAAATGAAATATTAATTCTGATATAGGGTTAATATTTCAAACTAGCAGGAATGTCGATTGTTATTAAGTTAAGTTTATTACAATTTTTTTATTTCTTTGTTTTGCTTCATTGTAAGCCACCTATATCTACAGAATAATTGATATCATATATTCATTTGTTAAAAAGAAAAAATGTCGCATCCATAAGAGATTAATGAGCCTTATTAATGAGATTAATTATATAATGAGCCTACTTTTGGAATTTATAACAATAAATTTCATAGAGCAATAGATACCTGAGTACGTAGGTAGTATAATCCTTTATCATCTGAAGATCGCCGATCAACGAACAATTTACATATACACATATATCTTTAATAAAGAAGTTTTTCCATCATAAAAATTATTGCACTAAGACACTAAATTCATTCAATAACATCCTGGATAATGATGTATCTGGGTAGTTAAGATATAACAACGAGATGCATGTTTAAATGTCAGTTTCCTTTCGCTAACAGGAAAATAAATTCCAAAAAATAAAGTTATAAGACCCAACAATATAAATTACTGATTCTGACCAATTTAATAGGCTTAAACTAAAATAAAACACTATATGTATAAAAAAATTGAATTTAGCGCTCATAACTGATATAAAGTAATTTCAGTTTCTCAAAAACAAATAAAAATAGCAAGTTCGATTGGATATGCTAGTTATTAGCAATTATAGGAAATCTCCATGAGAGAGAGGGAGGCTTTATCAGGCTGGCATTTAGATGGATAGATAGATTTCTGTATTCAAAAAAAATCTTTTTTATGACTGTAAAAAGATATTTTACCAATACGTCATATTATCAATTAACGATAGTTTAATAGGTATGTTTTTTTTGCAAGTTATTAAAATATATCAACAGAATCAGATCCAGTATTGCCACAAAAAAACACTCACTGGGGGGGAGGGCAATGAAGATGCCTCATTACTATTATAGAATAAGGGATTTCACATTCTCCTATGAAAATAATTACAGTCTAATATTTGTTGATCCATCCAATTAAATAACACTCCACAGACTTTTATCTAGTGCTAATGCTTTTTGATCCCTCTAAGCTGATGTCCACAGCTACTATAA
Organism: Acanthosoma haemorrhoidale; assembly: GCA_930367205.1. Lineage (NCBI taxonomy): Eukaryota > Metazoa > Arthropoda > Insecta > Hemiptera > Acanthosomatidae > Acanthosoma > Acanthosoma haemorrhoidale. The sequence goes on along the minus strand of OV884014.1, from coordinate 19,092,275 downwards.
AAATCAGTTATGTGCGTTATCATTCAATGAAGGGTTTTATTGATCATACCAATTAATCCATCTTGATTAATTTAATAAGTTTCATTGAATTATTTCTATCTTTATACGCGTCCAAAAACAGTATCTATAACACACCCTATTGACTGGCACTGTACATGGGAATTATTTGCCATGGCCATGTCTATGTTTTATATAAATACTTTTAAAAAAATTGTCATTAATCTAATTTTATGTTTTTTCATAATTAGGCCCCCCAGTATATATACATATTCTCAATCACCACATCATGATCTTTAATTTGGCACCAACATTTTTTTTTTCATTACTCAGTAATTAATTGATTAATAATAATAATAACCCCTAATACATTTTAGGAGATTTGTAATTCGATACCCTGCTTAATATGATAGAAAAATATTTAGTTTTTATTACTAAGTAATAAGCCTTAGTTAGGTTTTATGGAGTTGAATTTTTTTGACATCAGGTAATCTAATGAAATCTCGATATAAAATTTCATGTTTGTAGGTCATTGTAGGTTGTTGCCAGAGAAGACAGAGAGATATACATAAAGACATACAGGTTTCTGACCTTGGAAAAAATCAACAAAACCCTAAAACAAATCCACAGTGTACATACATTATAATCAGTAAACTCCAGCGAAGAACTATGGTCAATGCAGATTATCAACAAATATAGGTCGAGCCAATAGAGGGAGTTATGACAAAATTTATTGTGAAAACACCTCCTGGAGAGGCAGTGTGTCGGGGAGACATATGCGCATATTGTGCATGTCGTCCTGGTTTTTGGGAGGGGGCGGGGGCAGATTCCAACCTAAACTACAGTGCACAACAAAATAAGACACATAAACCTACCTACCTCCCATGATTCATGTATGTAGAAGATTATAAAAATAGTCTCAACTTGCCACCCCCATTTGGGTTCGCAACCCCAAATCCCACTTCTCCAAAATCCTGAACAGGGGTTTACGCTGACAAAGGGCACATCCCCATGGATGGAGGATTGGTTTTTAATTTGTAAAGGGTATCCCAGAATTAACGCAAGATTTGATTTAAATAGAAAACACAGTTTTTAGTATTTTTGTTTTTATTTTTTTATTGAATTATAAAGTAAATAAGATAGGGTTATTTATGGAATAACACATCGGGCAAATGGCCTCCACGACTTTGCTGGCACATACGCACTCTTTTGTCGAAATTTTCCATGACCATTTGGCATAAATGACGCGTTGAATTTCCTATTTTAATGCACGGGTGGATGTGGGCTTTTTGACATACACCTTTGACTTCAAATAACCCCATAAAAAGAAATCTAAATGTGTTAAATCACACGATCTAGGGGGTCAATTCTGATCATCGAAACGAGAGAGTACATGACCTGTAAATGTCTCATGCAGTATTTGAATTGTTTCATGGGCTGTATGTCATGTGGCAACATATTGTTGAAACCACATATTGGCCAAAGTAATATCATCCAATTGCGGTACAAAGAACTGTGTTTACGACGCCGAATTGATGTTCCTGGATTTTCAACAACACTCTCACGCACTGCTTCGATATTGACATTTGAACGGCTTGTTTTTGGACGACCAGTGTGTTTAGTGTCTCCAACTGATCCCTAAATTTTTCAATTAATCTCTTCACAGTTGACGAAGTCAAAACACTATTCCGACCATATTTTGTATGAAATTTTCGAACTGCGGCCGCCAAACTTTCATTATTTTAGAGATAATGTTCAACAATAAAGACACGTTGTTCTATCCTGTAACGCTCCATTTTTTACTAACCCTAAACTGTCAGCTGTCTAATTGCTTCTTTTTATGGTTGCCAGCACTTTATTGCACAAATGGTGGCAAATTCAAATCTTGCGTTGATTCTGGGACACCCTTTACATGAAACGGTAATGGTAAGAATCGTTTAAGTACATAGACGTTTTTATTCCTTTTTTTTTGTCATTGATTGAGATCCGCGGGTAATCTGGACTCTACTATATTAAGTAATCGTCTTAAGATTAGGCAAGAATAATTTCAACGATATTAAAAAAAATGAAGGTTTGAAAGACAAAAATAATAAAACTCTCCACGCCTCCCCCCTCTTCCTACAATATAATATATTGTATTATATTATTGTATTATTGTAATATATTATATTACATAATATTATTCTCTTAATCTACCTGTATTGTTATCCTATTCATTCGTTGTGTTCCTCTCAGCTACGATCTGCTTTAATTTATGTAGTATGTAAATAATTTGTTTGAAGGATGGTGTTCTTGGGTGTACATAAGTACGAGAGTATGTAGAAATCTATATAAATGTAATAACTTAATTTCTCGTCAAATTGAGATTCTATTTTATTTTTACATAATTTTTATTAAGTTCATCGTTTTAAAGAAAACGATTCTGTTTTAAATACGAAAAAAAGATTTTGTTTTACTGTTTAAAATATCACAATAAGAATAACGCAATTTTGTTCATTATAATTATACTAAGGGAATTCAAGTTATTTTTTCATTCATTCAAATATGGGCCAAGCCAGTTTTAGTTTTTTTTATACCAATATTTTAACTATTTTCTTTCCGGTCAAATATACTAAATATATGTTATATAATAACTTAATAAGAATGGACACTTCCTTCCCCCAACACGGCTCCGTATAAGAAGCAGGCCAGTCAAGTTAATTACCCCACATATGGAGCCAAGGTAGAAGAACTCTATTGGTCTTTGGCAATGCTGTGGTCTATACTATAAATGCAGACTATGTGACCTAAAGGAAGACATGAGGAACCCACAGAAGACATGAAGACCCTACAATTGTAGAGTTTTCGCCACACTAACGACCACAACGTTTTAACCGCAACCTCTTTAATATATTCTTCAGCCATCTGTTAAGTATTCATCTCTCTCATTGGCTAATTACCCTGCTGTGGTTTTGTCAGAGCGGCCAATCAGCACAAAGAGGCCGCCCCTCCATGTCATCACAAGTTCGGATACATTTTCCGAGGTTTTACTTTTGAAAAAGTGCACAACTAACAATATTAATATTAAGATATGAAAATATTCACATACTGCTGATCTGTTAATTTCCATGAATTTTTTATTAAACCGAATCTGGGAGGGTTTCGTTGTCAAATGCTTCATGATATGAGACTTTTCTGGGTTCATTAGCAGAAAGTAGTCGGCTTTACGACAATTTTGTATATCATATATTAACCATCAACATATTCTGCAAATGGGTGTATCGTTATTGTAAATGTACTTCCTATATAGAATGTTTATAATGTATAGCAAACAATACTATCTATTTATGATCTTAATGTGCACATTGCTATTTTATCGAATTAACCTTGATTTCATATATTATAATTTATTAATCATACGTGTGAAATTGCCATTTTATATTCGGAACCAGAAAAAAGGTGATTTTCCCCCCTTTATAACCCCCTTGTTATTACAAATTATGGAAATCAGTATAGACTACATAAATGAATCTATTTACAATAGGTCATTATATGTCCTGTAGCTTGGCTACAGTTTATACAATTTTACACTGTCATTTGTGGATGTTACAAAGATACAATGTTACATTACACATTCATTGTCTAAACACGTTTAAAAGTGATGGATAGGACTCACCTTATGAATCCTAAAACTTAAAATTAACTTACATGTAACAAAAAAAAACAGTTTTCCCCAGGACAGTCTGTTGCCATCGATGTGGGAAGGGTGGTGGGGTCTTAGTGTTAAACACTGGGTGTGTTAGGTGATGCAACGAGTCAAAAAACATCACACCAAGCAACGGGTGCAGGTTGGCGTTCTTTAACCTCTCTCGAGAGGTATGTCTGACCACTTTTCTCATGATCCCATTCTGAAATTGCAGGAGACTTTTAGCTGTATTGTCAGTCAAGTGAGTATATAGTGGGGCACCGTACAGCAAAGATGGCCGGAGGACACAATTATATATCATCAGTTTGAGACGAAGCGGCAAGTTGGGTGAAGCTAGCAAGTGCGAAAGCAAATAAAACTGCTTGACAGTTGATTCGTAAACAAAGAAAGTGGGTTTTTTTTTCATATCCCCTTGTTATAAAATATAGATTCTACAAACGAATCTATTTACAATTGATTCATTATATTTCCTGTAGCTTGGCTACATTTTATACAAATTCTGTTTTCTACTAATAGTGATCTCCATAGTACAAAATTATAATGATGTACATTATACATTAATGGACTGAATTTATTAAAAGTGATGGGGCTTATCTTATTTATCAAAAGAAGGTGATAGTTGGAGCTGTCGAAAGTACTCGAAACTGTGAAATACAACACTGCGGGAAGGCATTACTGTTATTCCTAGTATTATTATTAGTAGTACTAAAGAGTATTTTATTTTTTTGAATAAATATAAGCAAAAGTTAATTGAAGTAATCAACTCGTCTGTCAGAATTTTATGTAGAATAAATTCATAAATGTACAACAAATTCAACAATTTAATATAGGGCACACATTACATATACAGTAATATTTACTTAACCATAAGCCTACAACAAGCCTATTTCGACCCAGTAAACTAAGATAAGTGGTAACCGGAAGGGGTGTCAATACTGTAGGACCAATAATAAATTTATTCTCAATAATAGGTTTTTACAATACTTCTTGTGCTTGAAACTTACTTATTTCAAAAATTAATATAAACATAAAATAGTAACTTAAATTGTACATACTCCTTTGAAGCCCACATTGTAGCCGCTTCGCTAATCCTCGTGTGGTAAATACGAATCCTGGCTTACACTCTCGAGTAAATTCATCATCATCAGAAACCAAAGGGGGGCCACCTACCTGATGAAGACCGGTACTCCCTGAGTATTGGGCCGAAGCATTGTCTTATTACGTTGCATTACCCATTCACCTTTCAAACAGCTCATGTCTTCGCATTAAATTCTCTTTTCTTAAAAGATCGCGATTCACATCATCGTTGCAATATATAATAGTCAATCAAAAGCAAATACGGTTTGGGGACATAATTAAATATAAAAAAAAATAACGGCAAAGTAAATACTGTATGAACTATATTAACAAAATGTGTACAATGTTTTCGTGCTCAAGGACGTTTGTAATAACCGTGTATACTGCAAAATACCTTTCAGACAAAAACATTTGTTTAGCATACAATGGAGTGATCGCAGAAAATTATTTTTCTAATAAATACTGCCTTAAGGGAGTTAATAACTAATGCGTGGTCATAGTAACTGGTCTAGTGTGTAACATAACTTTCCGCGGAGAGGTTATAACACGTACTGTGTCGATGCCTATCGTAAGAAAAAAATGTCGAAAAATAAAATAATGCCATTATAAGATTAGCGCCGGTAGTGGCAGGGTATATGATTAACTAATATCTTAAGAGTCTGTAAAATTAATCTGAAAAGCAAAACAAAAACAGGTTTATCAACTTCATTATACCTTTAGCTAAGCGAATTACTTTCTTCCGATCTTCATATTTCTTCTTTACGTCACACTTACTTAAAGGCGTGAAACGGAAATCGAAAGCAAAAGTAAAAACTTAAAAAGAACTTTATTATGATAAAATGACAATCTGCCTCATTGGGCAATAAGTAATTGTGATATGTGATCTCATTCATACCATATTTACAATTTCATTCACTCACTCATTTACAGACAGCCCGGAGACCTCTCAAGCCCACATGGTTGTCACCTCTCTCGCATGTGAAGGAGGAAGTGGAGTCTTGGGAAGTCCCCCACGCTCCTCCGTCATCCGCGTCATTGGATACGAGCCAGTGGAGGCTGACCAAGAGCGCGAAAACCACAAACGCTCAGGACATGATTGGATTGGAGAAACTGACCATTGCCAGGACTCCCACTGTCACGTATTTATAGCAGGCCACGAGGCCACTGCCGTTTTAGTCTCCGAGGAGGATTATAGGGATGAGTGGTGAAAGCAAAAGTATGAAATAAAACCACTTTCCACCTGCTTTATTGATTCATAGCCTAACGTTTTTGACGGACCAGGTCATCTTCATCTTCGTGGGCTCGAGATAATGCCGAAGACCGTCGAAAACGTTCAGGTATAAATTAATAAACCCACGGAAAGGCAGAAACAATATCACACACTATATATCGCCACCACACTAATAAAACATAATAACTCATTTAAAACCGAAAGGTGGAATCAGATATTAATGGCTGCTTGGTTATGGATCAGTTAGGGTTGATGATTAATTATGTTTTTTTCATGTATTTTTTTTAAAAGCCTTCTTTTTATCAGGACCAGTTCATAGGATGCCAAACCTAATAAGTAAATAAATTTAATGATGCTCTAATACCTTTTTTTCATCGATCTCATCCCCCATATCCCAATTAAACAGCCCTCGTACTATAAAAATCCTAATATGTTGAAAGGTTTTGGGCTAAACATATTTATTAGTAAAATTGTTATTGTTGTATAATAAAAAATTTTCTTTATTTTGACACGAGATACATTTTTTGTTCTTGTAGTAAATAAAGGAGGCCATGAAGGCATAGTTGAACTACAAAAGATAATCTGGAAGTAGAAGACTTGCATGGTTAAAAAAATTACCCTTCAGTGCATTTATCTGTTCGCAGCAGACAAGGTTAGAAGTATGCTATGATTAAGGAATTTTCTGTTTTTTTAAACGAAAATTGTAGCTTTTAGTATTGCTATATCCATTGTCTTGATTTTATCTTGTTGTTTTTTTAGCTTATTGATAAAAATACTTATTTTTGACAAAGATCTATTTAATATTACGTTTAAAAGTAACCTTTTATCACAGGTCCGTTTTTTACTCTCAATTGTAAATTTGAAATTGTTATAAATTAAATATATTACAGTTGCCTCCATCCTTAAGGCCAATTTTGGCGTTTCCTTCATTTACTAGATCACTGAAAAACTTCGAAATAATACTTTATATATTTACTGATAGAAGACTATATGCCCAATTGCTATGAACTGAATACATTAATGCGCAATGCACCATGCACAATGATTCAAGACCTCAAGGTAACTGCACTCCTTTGAGTCCAAATAACAATTAAACATCATTGCTATAATACTAATACTATTTAATGCTTTAACAATTGACACTCTCTCTCTCTCTACACTGTACACGGTTCGTTCTTTTCCTTAAGTCCTTTGACTACCTACATGACAATACTCATTAACTTAATCAAAACCTCCTCATTTACCTTTAACCTCCTTCAATTCAAATCATCTATCAAATTTCGTTATACCGGGTCCAGCCTGTCAGACATGTATTTCCCTATTTATAGGTTTTCGTCTTTTGATTACTTTTTTTCTAATCCATCCATGTATACAACTCCTCCATTTTCATGATTAGTCCCTTATCGTGACTACCAATTTTCAAAGCCAAATTTTACCAGTACCTCGTCTAACCTCACTCTAATAATTCTTATTTATCTATTCACTATATTTTCATTTTATTAACAGTATTCTTCCATTGACATCTACCAAACGCCCTTTTATTCTCATTTCTCCCCAGTAATAATCCTCTCTCCAATCCGAAAAGATGTTGCATCCTGCAGCAAAGGATTATGGAATTCACTTTGTTTTCTACAGATGTAAGCCAGGATGGAACCTGCGATCTTTTCCCCTCTCCTGCAATCTCCTGCACTTTAAAAATATAATGAAAATTAATAATTAAGAAAAATATAGAAAAAATACGAAATATATATATGAATTCCATTTATAAAAAATTCAATCGCCCACTTGAAAAATAAAAATGAGATATGTACATAAAAATACAGTTATTCGTAAACAAAGATGTAAATTTACACATATAAAGTAATTAGATAAAAAAAATCTATGTACAGTCCGGACTCGGACTCTCCAGGACAGTAATGTTGACAGACACAAGTGAAAGTAAAAAACGTTTTTCTAACTCGCCCCATTGGCTGGTAATGTACATGGGACTTCGTAACCACATCCACAGCTGTTTTATATAAATATTTTTTTTAAAAATGTCAATATAAATATTTTTTTTAAAAATGTCAATATAATTTTTTTTTTTAATTTATAGTCCACTAAACCCCAACATATATTAATGATCACGACGTGATCTTTAATTTGATATCTTTCACAGTATGCTATTAGGGATTATTAAGGATAAATAAAAAAAACTAATATTATTATTGTTATTATTAATTAATTAGACTTACTCATGTTTTCCTCCAAGTGAACATTAATGCCTTTAGATTGAACAAATGATTCACAAATACTGTGATACAATTCACTAGAAGAGGCATACATACAGGTGAAAAAATAAGGGTTTATGGTTTTGACAACAAACTAAATCCTTAAAAAAGGCATGGCTACTTTTCTCCGTATTAAATAATATGTTGAACGCAGCTACAGGGAAATAACTTTATAACCGGTAAAATGGATATAACGATGTGAATGTATCTATCTCTGGCGTATACCTGCGGTTTTCAATTTTTTTGTATTGTTCCAATGGCGCTGGATATGTGTAAGTAGCGTGTTTATTCTGTAGATAACCGAAGACCGCGCCTCACTCCCACACGAGGAAGGTATAGGGCTCAGTCAGTACCTGAGAAGTCGTTGCGGACGGCGATCCTATTGGCCACTCAACAGCCAATCAGATCTATGCTGCAGCGCTAATTAACCAATCATTGGCATCCATTATTGAGGTGGAGATGGCTTAATTATAGAGTAGGTGGGACAGGATAAAACGATGAAAGTTTGAAGAAGACATACCCTACAATTTGCGGAGGTGGGCGTCAGACCCCATAAACTATTCACAGGGGGAGGGCTCTATAATTGTAGGTGGTCCGCGGGACCCAGGGCAGATCATGGCGGACATGGAGGCACCGAAGTTCACTCAGCACTACAGGTACTCCACTTCTTGGCAGGTATTCTTGGTAGGAGGATGTCCCATGGATGAACTCGCAGAGGTCTGCTTTGTGGTCCTTGCTATTGCCCTCTTTGAATCAGGCGGGTACTCACTTGTACCGATCACGGTTCGTGAGAATATTACCATTTTACACGTTGACATTCCTTAAATTCAAAGCCGTTTAGAATGTAGGGGTGACCGCGGGTTCTTACACTAATGGTAGGGGAAAAAAAACAAAAAACAATCTATAAGCAATTTTACAAAATGAAAACATATTGGCGACACTGAAAATTCCATATGAATTGCCAGGATCGCCAGCCAACCATTTTATCTTTAATACAGAGGTCCACATTAAATTGTGGTTGGTTTACTCCTATATAACACGAGGTTGAAGAGATTCGGCTGGAAAACTACCAGTGCGTAAATTTTGCCAAAGTGGGACGCTATTTCGTCCTGGTACTTTCACCGGTACAAATTAGTACCTGACATAGTACATTCAGGAGATAATAGTTACAGGGTAGCTAACCCAACGCCAATCAGTAATAAGCATATATATTTTCTTGCTTCATTCATAAGAGTGGTTTGTTCATTTAATTCATTAAGTCCAAGCACTGATTAGACATTTAAGAAAAAATAATCGAAAGGAGAAGACGCGTCAAGGAGACCAAGGCCAAAAACAGTGCAAATATTTTAATCGGTGATAAGGCAGACATTTTTTCAGCGAAGGTCTTCAGATCCCTGAAATTCTCTTAATCCTACCAAGGTAAATAGACGGGGTTCCAAAAAGGGCATCGTACACTAGTCGTTGGCTTAAGGGACCATGGGGTAGTTTGTAGTTTTTGCAGTGCGCGTACTCCGATGTTGTATGGTTAGATGTACGAGTCAACGCATCATTGTTATTCTAATAAACCAGTTTTATTATTAGTTGTTCTCAGTTTTGTTCTTCCCTTCCACCTTTAAACTTATAACTATTTGCCCTACTCTAACTACTATATACAAATGGTGGCCCCGCCTTCTGACAGACATCCTGTCATTGGAATCCCTTGCCGAATCACTAAGTGCGATTTGGTTTGACTTCCACAACTTGTTTATAAAGGGTGCCCCAGAATTAACGCAAAATTTGATTTAAATAGAAGTTTATAGTATTTTTGTTGTTATTTTTTTATTGAATTATAAAGTAAATAGGATAGGGTTATTTATGGAATAACACATCGGGCAAATGGCCTCCACGACTTTTCTGGCACATACGCACTCTTTTGTCGAAATTTTCCATGGCCATTTGGCATAAATGTCGTTGATGCAGCGTTGAATTTCCTATTTTAATGCACGGGTGGATGTGGGCTTAGTGACATACACCTTTGACTTCAAATAACCCCATAAAAAGAAATCTAAAGGTGTTAAATCACACGATCTAGGGGGCCAATTCTGATCACCGAAACGAGAGAGTACACGACCTGGAAATGTCTGATGCAGTATTTGAATTGTTTCTTGGGCTGTATGGCATGTGGCAACATATTGTTGAAACCACATATTGGCTAAATCAATATCATCCAATTTCGGCACAAAGAACTGTGTTTACGACGCTGAATTGATGTTCCTGGATTTTCAACAACACTCTCGCGCACTGCTTCGAAATTGACATTTGAACGGCTTGTTTTTGGGCGACCAGTGTGTTTAGTGTCTCCAACTGATCCAGTCTCCCCAAATTTTTCAATTAATCTCTTCACAGTTGATGAAGTCAAAATACTATTCCGACCATATTTTGTATGAAATTTTCGAACTGCGGTCGCCAACCTTCGTAGTTCAAGGATGTCAGGTTTCAGACCCAATAAAACTTATTGTACTTTAATAGACTATTGAATTACTATAGATGGCAGACAGTACTCAAGACTTCTCGTGTTAATATAAAGGAAATCTGTGGCTAGTGAGAAGATAACTCAGAACGGTTCATTAACCAACAAATATTTTTTGAATCCTTCACAAAAGTGAATGTTTCACCAATCTATCGCGGTACGTCCCAGCCTATAGTCGGGTGCTCTTCCCCTGAGCTCTCCCTGGCATAGTCACTATCAAATCTATTCAAATTTCCAACTCTCACAAGCCTTGGATGAAGTATTGGTTGTATAGGAGACTATCATGTAGTCCATTTTAAACTTTCTGAGAGTTAGTTTGACTATTTTAAGGCATTATATGTACCAACCAATAAATATTGACTATACACCGACTTTTTATTGTATCAATTATTAATTTTGGTCACAACTAAATCGATCAAACACTAAAGATGATCAATCGAAACTAGGTGCGTAACGGCGCACAGTTCCACCATTCCTTCTTTTCTTGAACGCTGTGCGGGTCCTGCGAGTGCCTACCTGGCCCCCGCACAACTGGATTCCTTCTTTCATTTCAAGGGTTTCGTTAGTTTTGTTAAAACCAGGGACTCTTATGTTTTTACTCTTTTGCCAACCTGTCTGACTTCTTAAACTTGTGAGCCCGCTATTCAAGCTTCACGCGCAGGTTCCATTTAATCTCAGGACAACACAAACAATATACACAAAACATATTTCAATAATTAAGCATTGCTATAATAATAATAATGGAAAATTATACAGTAATCCTCTATTAAACATACTATTATTTTTCAGAGTTACATCATCTTTGTAATGACTTATTGGTCAATGATCTGGCTACTTAGGCTAGATCTATTGATTGAATTGAATTTGCTTCTTGTCTGTATGTAATAAATTGAAATTCCGTATAATAGAACTAAACAGATCCAGCCTAAGAAGACAGATAATTGAATAATGTATGATTATAAAGATGATGTAACTCTGAAAAAATAAAATTATGAGTGCAGCAAGGGTATTAATGGATAATAATAATAATATCAGAGAGCTTATACCTTTTGAAAAGGCACTAGGTGGTGGTAATTTTTTCATTTGTATTTTTATTTCATCGTCTACAATTTATATATATGTTGTATGTTACTTTTTTTTTAAATTAATTTAATGGTTTTTATTTAATTCCGTATTGTATTGTACAAAACTCTTCTTATTCCTGTTTTTTTTTTTTGTTTGTATGTTATCCCATCTATGTCTTTATTTGCTAAATCAAGTTATATAATCTCATTTTATGATTATTAATATTATTTGTTCCTTATAGGCGTTTACACTTTATTTTATATCGTCATTTTTCTTATGATGTAATAGTTCTTTTTAATTGTCATCTGAAGATTATTGTTATTCATAGGGAACTTTGATAATTTTTTTTTCTATTATATTCTACAAATAACGTATTCGAACTGAAATTGTAAAGGTCTATTCAAAAACATCTCGGAAATGCTGATTAGTTTTTGTTTAAGATAAAAACATCGGAAATAAAGACTAGCGTGAAAAAATTTAGTCCCGTAACTATTAAATAATCCGTGATCAACATATATTTAAAAGTTATATCAGGAACCTGAAGTAACACAAAAAGAACAACTGGAACCGCTACATCTTCGCTGTTTATTTTACACGGAAGGGATATTAAATAATAAACCATTAAATTAATACCGAAAAAAAGCAACATGCAAGCTAAATATAAAATAGCAAAAACGGAAGGTACCACCGAAAAATCTATATGTATAGTAAAAATCCATCAATTTTATCAAATTATTTTGTTAAAAATAATTCTTCTTTATCTTTATAAATGGTGTTGATGAGGATTACCTGTAATGATTAATCATAGGCTATTGGCTTGATTCGATATAATGCGAATTGCATTGTGTTTGGGCTCCATAGGCAGTAAATAAGTTTTGGTTAGAAGGGTAATTCAAAATAGAGAGACCTCATTGTTTTGTTTAAACGTAATTTTTGTTCGAGAAGATTTCAACAATATTTATTTTTATTTTTATGGTAATGAGATGAGAGGAAAACTTAAAAATTGCAATTTTTTTTTCCTTCGTTTTCTGATTGTTTCCGCTAGAGAAAATCAGGAAAAGCGTATATAAATATTGTATACACGGATATATATTTAAGATTAAAACTTTAAATGTAAGTAATGAAATGTACTTACTTTATTTCTCTTTAACTGCAATTTTCATTTTATTACATCAACATACAGAGAAAATAGTTCAAAAAATATAAAGCTCGAGGAAGTAAATAAATAGGACTTTGCGTATTAGAGGACAAGGCTTTAGGCCTGAGCTTGGCTTAGTCAATGTTGAAGATAGCAGAATACGGGCCTGTTCCCCTGCGAACAAGAAGTCGTTTTCTACAAATTTGGACTTCTCGGCCTATCTCGTCTACAGATCTCTCCGCGCGCATCGCCGCCCTGCGGTTGACTACACGCACTCTTCTCCGAAACATCGTATCGTGACTTTTTTTCGTTATTTATTATACGTTATTTATTATTAAAAATCATGTTAAATTAACTGTTAAATTGCTGATCAGTTTTTTTGTTTTGTTTTTTAATAAAATGAATAGTTATTTATATATTATTTTTGAGAATTTGTTTAATGTTTATGCCTTACTGTTGGCAATTTTGTAACGCTAACCGACTCAATCCAACATCCAGCTTCTCACGACTTAACCGGCGCAATTTTCTGGCGTTTGGGGAATTCTTGATTCTTAACAGCCCTAGCGCAAACAGCATTGAGTATTTAGAAAATAAATTCGCCTTATCTAATCATAAAATATGTCCCTGTTATTGGCGAAGTGTTCTGTATTGTGGCTGGATTCTTGTTGATAGCTTCTCCAAAGGCTGGTACACAGTTCGCCTTCTAAGAGCATGGCCCTGTCGATGACAGAGGAAGTGATCACCTCTAAGGCGAGAAATGAATTGTATTCATCTTGCCTGGAGACGTGGTATGGCAAGGTGGTTTCTGCAGGTTGAGTAAAGAACCTAACTAAGTCTGAGTGAGTTAGTAATCCTTTTAGTTTCTCTGTAACTTCTAGAAGGGGCCCTAGTGGAACTCACAGATGAATTATAGGCAACAATTAGATGGTGAATCGCGCAGCCAAAATGATCAAGGGGTAGTTTCTTCTTACCCTATCCTTCCTCTTCGAAGAAGAATCCCCATAGACCGATGGATGTGTTTCTGAATTTTAGCCTCTCCATTTTTTATATTAGTATTAGTATATTAGGTCTCTGGATCATGGTGAGTAATGAAACGCTTGTCTTTTTCTTTTTTTTTTCATAACCTCTCTTCATTAATAAATAATTATTATGATATACATATCTCTCCTCTTCCTGCATCGTCAATCTCTCGCACTTACGAGTATATACTAATGGCATCAACACCATCCGACTGTTTAAGCAATTGTATTTATTGATCATTTTTTACGGAGGACGCCTATGGGCTCAGGCGATATTGTTTCGGGTTCGCGAATACAGTTAATCTCTCACAAGAGGGCGTTAATTGCTTGTCCCGTGTTTTTTTTTTTTTCTAAAGTGAAAAATGTTGGCCGCAGACCCAATTTCTCTTTTTACTTCTGCACTGTCATTGCCTAGTTAATATCAAACCCAGACTACCTAGCTAACCAGTTCGATTTTCAGTTGTTACCATTGTTAACACTACCCGAGATATCTTGCTTCAATAAATTTCATAAAGTTTAACAAACTTCAAAAAATACAGTCCCTTAATTCAGGAATCCTTTGAAAAATCATCAAAGCAACTCAACAACAAGACGACTACAACAACGTCACGACCAAGAAAAAAACAACGTATTTTTGAGTTAATACGATAATGTTTGAACCTATATTCATCCAGAGAGACATTTCTGTCCTATCAAACTTTGTTATTAGGAACCAGAAGTGACCCGACCACCGACTACCAACATGTGTTTTTTCTCATACTGAAAACTTTGAATTCCTTGAGTTGTTACGTTATTGTAGCCGGCGCGGGAAAGATTTCCAATTACTTTTTCTATGGTCTGCCTCATTCATGAAATATCTTTCTCCCTATACTTTCTTCCTGTTCCGTTCCTTCTACTGTTGACTATGTTGCAGAGCGCTGTTCAGAGGACTTCGGAGATGTGGAATGGCCAATCCGTGGATAGGCAAAGTCTCTCTGCCTAGCAGGATCCCCTTCGTGATATACGACTGCCTCACTGTATCCTGCATCTCGTATATGCTCTGTTGCTATGGATACTCCATCAATGTCATCAATATACGCTTTCAGGTCAGTCTTTCCGGCATAAAACAAATCTTGGCTGGACTGTAAATCTGAATATATGTTTGATTAAATACAATTATTTCTAAATAGGAATTTAAAAAATCCAACCAACGGTCAAACGTTTGAATGGGAACTAACCCAAAATATTTATATTCTTAGAATTTATGTCCAGCAAGGTATTTTCAATACAATTTTTATTACAATTCAGTACTTATAAATAGTTTTTTTTTGGCACTTAAATAACCAATGCTATGTTAGAAAAATAATTAGTTTTCATTTCTTGAGCCAGAAGGAATAGGTTATACTTCTTTTGTTTGTGTGTGTCCTAAAAACACACATTACATTACAACATTAGTTTTTAGTTAAAAGTAATACAAAATATTTTGCTAACTTTTGAGGTCTATCAAGCGCCCCCTCAGAAGCTGGAAATTATTACATAGCCAGTTTAATGTGTCTTATTATATCAAAAATACTTAGGATATATATAATATATATTATTACGTTTTTTATAGAAATTTTAATTTTATTTTTATTTTTAAATGTATCTTATTATATTTATTATCTGAGGTTTTTAGGTTCTGCTAATAAATAAATAATTCAGGCAAAAGGTGAATTTAATTACAAATAAAACAAAAACTTAAATTAATTAGACATAAATACTTGTTTACAATTTTACTTCTTCTTTTTCTTTTATCGTCATCAATTATCTTCAAACCAAATCAATTCTTTTTCATTTCGTGCAATGTCTCTTCTTGGTTTTGCTATAAGTCCAACACCACTAACCAAAAGAAATTTTAAAGTTTTTCTTACACACAATTAACAGCTAACATATATCACGGGCTGATCCCAAAACTAGAGTGACTAACTTACTGTGTTCTCTCAGAACAACAACCAATCATAGCCATTTTGTTTTTCATCCTTTTTCTTTTGTTTTCATTGCCTTCTTGATACAAGGTTGGATTAAATCTTTATATTAAAATTTCTTTATACACAAATTTTACAATATTTAATATCACAACAATATATATATATATATATGTAAAGAAAGTATACTATCGTTAATTTGAATATTGGAATTTGCCGCGCTGCTTCTACTGGCCTCCACTAGATGCACCTATCAGCAATATTCTAAAAAGTGAGATGATATAGAGAAGGTTATATTAAATAACAAAAGTTGAAAATAGAGAAGTGATAATTATAAACTGTAATTGTCGTTTCTTTGCTTACAGAGAAGCTGATTTCAGTTTCATTCACCCCCACTTTCAATAATTGTCTTACAAAACGACAATTACAGTTTATAACTATCACTTCTCTATTCACAACTTTTGTCTTAAGAATAATAATTGCCTTACATATATATATATATATATTAATGGAAAATACAAGTTGTAAACAGCTGTTTAATGAATTATGCAGTAGAGCACGTGAGCAATGAAGCGAACTCCCTCGATAATTCGAACTGCACTGTACCACCAGTCACCACGCAGAATGATCTGGATGAGGTCCTTCCCCTAGGTAGTTTCAGGGTGCTTCGCTAGAAGACGCACTGGGCGTAGTCCTTGCCTTCAATTCCTAGTTAACTTGCAGAATTACAAGGCGTTGCCGTTTATTCGAATTTTCATGGAGTTTCATCTTAACTCTTTACCGGGTAAAGCTACGGTGTTCGTTTGTATACGGTTAAAGTTGTTGAGATAATTTAATTGGAAGCATTGAAGATTCGACTTGCGATTCCATATTAAATTATCATTTAACAGTAACCACTTAATCGTAAGAGAGAAAAAA
This sequence comes from Acanthosoma haemorrhoidale, assembly GCA_930367205.1. NCBI lineage: Eukaryota > Metazoa > Arthropoda > Insecta > Hemiptera > Acanthosomatidae > Acanthosoma > Acanthosoma haemorrhoidale. The sequence goes on along the minus strand of OV884014.1, from coordinate 19,075,423 downwards.
AATAAGGTTTGGTCCCCTTTAACACAGTACGGTAACGAAAATTGTTACTCTTTCCGTTGAGAAGGTATGAGGTAAAAACAATTTTAAATTGCGGTATTTTCACTTGTTTTTCGCTGTTGGCAAAAAAGAATTGAAATTTCAAAATATATTTTATGGCGTTAGCTTCCGTTCGCACTGTGTCGAATTAGCCACCAATATGTCAAAATATTGAATTTTTTAGTATGTATGTAGATATAAGTTTTAATAGCTATTGTTGGCGATTATCCTTTAGGAGCTGTGCGGACTTGGAGTGAGCACGAGCAACTTCATATGTGCCATCTTGGTCACTGTATACCTGTCCCGCTTCAGGGATCGGCTGCGGAATCTTACCGACTGCATGGACCAGACTGGTGAGAACATCTTGTCCAGCGGCCTGGCCGGCAAGGATCACTTTCTCCGGATGTACCAGAAGAACGCGAGCCTGATGGCCCACCTCACCGACAACTCCATCTTCCTCAGCTTCACTCTGCCCACCATCTACTGCATAACCGTCCCCCTGTTAGACTGGCTCGACGGCCGTTATCGCTCCCGGTTCCCCTTCAGGATAGCCAACCCCTTCAACGACACAGTGCCTGGAGTATACGAGCTCATCCTCATGATCATGGCGTGCAGCATTGTCTTTTCCACGTCCAAGAAGGCTGCCACGGACTGCCTCTTCGTCAGTCTGTTCAATATCCAGAGCGACTTCCTTAAGTACCTCTCTATAGCCATGCAGTCTCTGCAGGAGGAACTGTCCGTCAGTGACGATGCCTGCACTAGAAGAAAACTGGTCATCTGGCTCAAGCTCCACCAAGATATAATGAGGTTGGTAAAGGACATCAAAGTAGCTTTTGTCTGTTATAAAAAATATTATTTACTTGGTTCACTTTGAGAGGCTTTACTTTCGAACATAACTCATGTTGGCCTGCCAGTATGTTCTTCGATTGTGGTCATAAAAATGATCTAATCCCTCTGAAACAAAATTGACAAAAGTTGTCCCTGTTCCCTAAACTCATGTGAAATACTGGAATATGGAGAATTGCGGGATTAGTCCTGTCTACATTGGTGACAATTACTGGGCATTTCTTCTCCTTGTCCGCGAATGGAAGATACCACAGGGATCGGCTCAATTTAACGTATCTAAGAGAGCAGATAAATACAAAGATACAGTAATGCAAAAAAGGTTTTAAAAGTCAGTTTTTTTACAATCAATAGAAGTCATTTCTTCAGATCTTCCAATAGTTTTATTAAAAATGGAAATTGGTAATTTTCTAGACACACTCATAGAACACAAAGACAAACTGACCGTAAACAGACAAAATAAAATAATCCCTTACTCACAGTTTAAATGGCTTATGTTAATAATAGTCCACTAAACTAAAACATTAAATAATAAGTAGCAATAATCAAAACAAGATCATTAATTTGATACCCTACTTAATAGGATAGGAAAATAATTTAATCGACCCCTCATTATTTTTCAAGTGTATTTTTAGCATCTCAGGGACATTACAGGAAATTTTCCCGTCATCCCTCATTATTAAATTAGAGTTTTGAAAAATTGTGTATACTTTTCAATGATATTTTAATAACTTTATGTAATTATAGCTCACTTTAGTCCCAGCATAAATCGCATATTGTTAATCAGTACCTCACATACTTTAACTAATTTGATAACCTTCTCAGTATCATAGATAAATATTTACTTTTGTATTATTTACTAAATTATTAATGAAACTATGTTATTTTTTAAGGGGATGGTTTCATTTTTAGCATCAAACGGAACTACCAATCAAAATATCATACCTCTAAAAAAAATAAAATAACAATAGATGAATTAAATTAACTAAACACCCTGTGAAAGTTTTAAAGGCTTTTTGTGATTAGATGTAGTTTGAAGAATCAAAACAAAAACTACCTATTCTTAAACAGAATGTTAAGATCTTCAATTTAATATACGCCGCTAAAAATTATAGCCAAATACATTTTTTTTAATAACAAATAATTAATTAACTATTTTATGGAAATAGTTATAATTTTCATATCTTCTTTGTATCAAATGGGATCTCAAATCTGGAAATTCCATGTATCTACCTGAAGGGGAGACTCACAATATCCAAAACAGACAGACAAATCAGCGAACAAGCCGAGTCTTGTTATTTTGTAAGTAAATTTTGCCTGTCGGCTCTGAACGAATTATAAAGTAAACTGAATATAAATATAAATAATGAATGATGTCCGGTGGTGCAATTGAAAGCTGAAGGCTGACATCTTGAAAGTGGTTGGGCAACCCCTTCGTGCTCTCCCTCCGTTTGGCTGAAGTGGTTTACTCACTCATGTTTATGAGTAGTCAAAAGTGTCTTCTTCTGAGCTCCAATCTGATGAGCCCTTCTCCTCTGTTCCAGCCTCTTAGTTACTATTGATCTGTCCAAAGAATAAGTATCCGTATTCAAGGGCTTAGCCTTGTGGCCAGAGGCAGAGCAGGTAGCCCCAGCTATTTCTCACAGGTAGCAGCACTAGAACCAGTCTTAGAGATAGTTTGATGATGTATATTCTTATAGGATAAGATAATTGTTAATTGTATGGCATTCGTCCATGAACAGATATTTGATTTCGAATAAATTATAAAAATAATTTAAGTTTACTAGAACAGAATAATTCAAGTGGGTTTTTTGATTGGTTCCTTACTACATTATATGTTCTCATTCAAGGCAGAAAAGGTGGTAATTAAGTTTTATTTGGATTATTTGCCAGATGTGAGTTGAATATTAATTATTAAATGATTAGATTTTTGTCTGCCCTCAGTTTATTGTTTATAAAACACAAAAAATTTCAATGGTCATCATCCTCCAGGTGCTACAACATAAGAAGCATAGATATATACACATAAATTAAACACCAATTTAAAAGACTTGTCATTTCCTATTAAAATAGGTCACATCAAATTAAAACATACATTAAAGATTAAAATTTAAATATGATAAATAGTTAAAATCACAAAAATAAACCTAAAAGTTAAAATTGTACAGTATTAGAACAAAATAAAAAAACTGTGGGCAGACACAAATCTATTAATTTAATAAGTGAGCCAATCTATAATTGTATGTTACTAGATCTATTCTGCTAGATGTGTCCCTGTAATTGTAAATAATCGATAATTTTGGTAATGTAACACTGTTGTAGGAACACAACTGAGCTAGTGGAGATATTCTCGCCGGTGGTCATCATCTACTACTTGACAATGATCGGGATCGTGGTTTGCGGAGCATTTGTACAGTCAATGGTAAGTAGCGATTAGCATTAAGTCACATTTGAGTGGATGTATTTGACATAAGGGCCTGTTTCAAGCATACATATCGTGGCAAAACGTCATCCACTAATAAAGTTAATGAACATCTACTATCTCTCCAATGATGTCCTAATGAAATTTGCAGTGGAAGCTAGCGTAAGAAATTAGGAATGGCAAGAAGAAGAATATAAAGAAATACATTTATAAATTGGATTAAAAGTAAACTAATGATCAAATTATACACCATACCATATAATACAACCTTACCAAATAATAGCATGGAAGTTATATAATACAAACCACAAATACCTTTAATAGGGTGAGGTTGAAGGACACAGAGATGAACTGTTGTATATCAAAAGGAGCGAGAAAATGTCACGGGCAAAGTTCACCCACTCCCACACAATTTCAGGACAGTGGTGAGTCCACCGAGGCCACACAGTAATTCAGATGAGAAGAGGATTGTTATTACTTTGAATATTACTCCAACGTGCGAGGCAAACATTGTGTGGCTAGATCTTGCCTGCGTATCATGGATCAATGATCCCATATATAAGTTGTAATGGTAGGTTTTAAGACATAATGTGACTCAAGGACTCTAACTTTATGTAGTGGTGATCCTGGCGACAAACAAACACGAATCACAATTGATTAATAATACTAAATAATATCTGAATATATAAGATCACCACACTCTTTCATATAGCTGATATCCCAAATATACTAGATTATAATAAGCGTCCTTGGATATGAAATCATTGTTAGCTACAAAATAACATATTAAATCCTTATTTGACTTTATTGTTTACGTAATTTGTATCATTGAAATTGACTAATCCACTGTTCAATTATATACCCCAACCGCCTTTGCATGTCATTTATTATTATGTATTGCAATGACGATTTCAGGGGAGACACTCCTGGATAAAAATAAGTGTGAATTTTTTTATGTGACTGCACAAAGATTAGCAGGTAAATTTAAGAAGCATTTAAGGTAGTATTATATACAGAGGGGTCCAAAAAAATGTATCCACTGGTTAACGGTCCATAACTTGCAAACTAATTGATGGAGTTGTCTCATTTTTGGTGAAAGTTTAGCTTAAAGTCCAACTTAAAGATTGCTGTCTTCAAAATTTGCTGAACACTTGAGCTACTCACTCGTTTCACGGGCACACTGTCTCACAGACTTCTGTGGTGAGCGAGTGAATTGTTGTAACACAAGATGGGAGTTAAATGGACTTGTTACTGTTACAGGTCATTGTTTGTGTACATCTTTAACACAGCCTTCGGCTTCAAATTTGTCTCGAATTGTTAAATGTGTCGGTGGCTCTGTTTGATACACATTGCTATTGCCGTTGAACCTCATTAATGTTTTTGTACTTAAAATACCACTTTAAAACAGACTTCCTTTCATCAAATGTAAGCCTTACGCCAGCCATGTTTACTCGAGTAACAAGGTACAACTAACAATAAAACACTAACTATCTGGCGACTGTCATCTGACAAAACAAAACAACGCTTGTATGGGGATTGCCGGAACTACAAACTATTACACTACCAAAAATGAGACAACTCCGTCAATTAGTTTGCAAGTTATGGACTTTTAAACAGTGGATACATTTTTTCGGACCCATCTGTATATTGTAATGTTTTTATTTAATTTGATTAATTTAAATTTATCTGAGGTTTATAGGTTCTTGTTAATATAAAAAGAAAACTCTGGCAAAAAGAAAATCTGACTTTACAAAATTCACCCTCATTTTATTTAAATACACAATCACGTCTATGACACAAAGCTACAAATTATCAACAAATTTTATAATTTACCCTAACATTATTAACTCTCGCGACTGGCCAGATTTTTACTTTTATGTCTTTTGCTTCTTTTACCCAACTTGGTATGCCACGCTGTCAGTACTATCCAATTATATCTCTTCAATCCTTCTTCTCTGGATACAACTATTCTTCCACATTACAAATCATTATTACAATAATTTGTTCTTTCTTCTACAACTTTCATTATATTTGCCTCATGAGCTCACCAATGGAAGGATGCTAACCTTCATCCTCTCAAGCAGAACAACAACTAACTCCCTCTTCTTTTCACAACCTCCTCCTTTTCCACCCTTTTATGCCCGCTAATTTTTCAAATTCAAATTCTTGATAAATTAAATTGACCACCTCTAAATATCACAATATTTTTTTTTAATTGACAAGTTTTATGCCCAAGGAGTTCTGTAAAAAACCTAGTACATCCACTCAAATGTAAATTCAGGGCTAACTATGAATTAATAGTTTGTAAGTTAGTTTTAATGTAATCAAACAGAGAGAATTCTGCATTTTAGAAAGAGAACGAACACATTATCCAATCGATCACCATAGGGGGGTACATCCTCATGACCTTGGTCTACTACTTCCTCCTTTCCAACACCGCAGATGAATTGACGAATGAGGTAAGTAAATACAGCTTCAATATCCAACATAATTATTATCATATCCCAAATGATATTTAAAAGTAGTTTACCTGCAGGATGTGGCTCAAACTCTAATTCTCTGTTTAATTGATCTTCCGTGACATCCCACCATATAGCACCAGCCTACCCAAAGCCCTCTAGCTAACACTGAAGAAAACCTACAGAAGCAAAGTTTTTTATAAAGAGGAACACAGTATAGTTCTTTGATTTTAAATTTTCTGAGAGTTTGTAAGATTTTGCTTCTGATGGTGTTCTGAGGTTTGAGAGTGTCATAGAGAGATTTTATATTAACTTGCCCTGTGCTTGATTGGGATAACTCGGAGGATAGAGCTCCCCAGGACCAGGAAACGAAACACCTGTCTTCGGCTGGAGTTCAGATCAAAAATTGGCTTGTAGTGATGTGGTCCTACAAAGGGGTTTGTTAATAAATTATATGATTAAGTATAAAACATTATATAAATTATATGATAAATTTTTTAAAGCAGTTAACAATCCTTTTATTTAGTTTATCATCTTTAGTTAATTTTATTATCAGTCTTTAGTATTTTTTCATTTGGCAACAGTTATTGCTTAATAAGGGATGTAGTCTCAGGATAATAAAGTTATTATTCTTATGCTTGGGAGCCTAACTATAAGCTATGCATTAATAGTTATCAGTTATGGTATGTAATCCCACTGGTGTAATTATTGTCAAAACAAAACATACGTCATTGGGCTGCGGTTTCAACCCTGAACTTTGTTTTCCATCCAGGCACCCTAATATCAGCCACTCCCAGTCCTGGCACTACTTTTTTTTAGGATGTTAACCACAAATTTCTACATTTATATCACCCACACAAGCACCTTGAGCAGTCACATTATCATTTTCAACTGCTACAAAACAGACAAAATCTAAGAGAAAGAAAATTGACAAAAATTATAGAGAATCATAACCATATTCTATTATGACCCTTTCATATTGTATTTTGTAATTTTTGTATGTATGTATGTTGTAATTGTTAATGTAGTTCTCTGAACTCGTTTTTATTATTTATTTATATTATAAATAACCAATATCCAGCTGTAGAACTCCAAGTACCATTTTTTTTATGATTTAATTCAATTTTTATTTATATCAACAAAAATGATACTTGGAAGGCATTGAAATATTATTATAATAACTTTGGTACTTAATAAATATTTTTGTTTGATTCTTGGTTGGAGGTTATACCTTTGCCTCTGTTCTTTCTGCCAGATGAGGACACTGTATGATAGATGGAAAATCCTCCTTGTAACATCCATGTCTTATGACACTACTTATTTATTACATAATAATCATTGCTATTATATAAAAAAACTCTTATGTCCCCATTACCACATATTTTATCAATTATTTTCATTTACGTCAAATTTGTAAACTCTCTTTTGGTTTTCTCACATCTATGTAGATTTCCCACTTGCAGATATTTACTACTTTATTTTGTACGTGTAATCTGGATGTCAAATGAAGATGTATTAATGATAGTTTTATATAATGTATTATTTTATTTGATACATTGTATGAAATAATAAATGAAGTACATCTATCAGGTACTTTGTTTAATCTGATGTTAAAAGAACTAGCCTTATATCCTATACAAATGATCAGAGTGATTGTTGAACGAAACTCACTCATAGGTCTCATTTATCATTTTTATTTATTTTCAAGTTGGTGTTCTGTGCTTGTTTTTAATGTCAAACTATTATTACGTTTTTATTATATTATATCTTTTATATAATTTATCTTTAGGTTCTGTTAATATAAAAAGGATAATTCTGGCAAAAGGAAAAATTGTTTATTTACAAATATATTTAAAGATTGAATATACATTTAAATTACGTACGTATAAAATAACAATGTTAAAACTAAAGTTAAAATTGTACCTTATCACTATCGCAACTGGCCAGTTTTTCTTTGTGTGGTGTGTGCCTCGTTGTGTCTCTATGCATGTGTGTCTACCTGGTGCTGAGCATGGTCTGCTTGCCGGGTCGGATGAAAGAGTCCTGAGGCTCGGGATTCTCTCTCTCTCTCTCAAACCTTTCCACTGCCTTCTTGATCTTTTAACTGGTTGTCCAATGCCAGTTTTTTGGATATTATTAACTTTTATTGTTTTGAAGTTAATAACTCCAATATTAATTTATTTATATTTAATTATTTATATGATCAATATTAATAGTCGATATAACGGCAATAAAAGCGTTCATCCTTTCATAGCCGTGAACCACGGGTCATTTTTACGTTCTTCAACGCTCGCTAATTTCGAGTCTATCTCAAAAACACCATCAAAAATCACAACACTATATTATTTTGTAATCGTTAGGTTGTTTTTATTTGTAAATTTTAATATTCATTTAATTTTAGTTATTTTAACATGCCAAATGATATTTGGGTCCTTATGTTTTTAGAGATTTTATGCAATACATACAAATACATTTGCTACATAAATTTAGGTAAAAATTGGTTTTCCCAATAACATTATGTAAGAATGATTTGAAATATTTATTTTCACCACCAGTCATATGGGTTTCTGTTTTGTAGCACTTGAAAATGACAGCAACTGCTGAACACACTTGTTTGGATAACATAAATGTACCTATTTGTGGGCAGATGGTGTTCGTCTTAATATTATTTATCTTTAATCAATAATTATTGCTAGCAGTACAGCTGGTATTACTAACAACACTGTCTTAGGCTAAGAAGCTGGCCATGATTGCCTACGACCTGCCGTGGTACCAGATGTCCAGGAACAACGCAACCATGGTCCAGCTCATCATCACCATCTCCAACAGATCTATTTCGGTGACCGCTTACAGGGCCCCAGGATTCCTTCTCAACAGGGAGACCTTCGGCAGGGTAAGTCATCCAGCTCTTATTACTTGTTCGGACTGCAAGAGTATTCAGACGGGTGCTACTTTATATCTCTGATATGTCCTTTTGTTTTTTCTTCTTTACTCTTCGCAGTGTAGCTTCGAGTGAGCCATTTTCACTGCCCTAAATGGAGTAAGGAGTCAGTGGCTTCCCTTTACTATTTAGGACAAAGTGAGGTCTATATCACTCTTAACTAGCACCTACATGCCTACATAACAAGTGGGATATGATCCTAAAATTTACCAGAAGATTCCTTCTAAGTTCGTGCAAGTCGCAGTTAACCCTCAGTGGGGGGGGGGTTACTGAGCATGAAGGCCTGTACAATATGTTATTTAACGAAGTGCACTGTACGTATCAGGCAGTCAAATTACCGATGAGGTAATTTATATATTCATATTAAATAGTAAAAAAATACCAACTTTCCAAAACATTGTTCACAAATAGTGATATGTTGTGTTAAAAATGTAAACAGATGTTTTGTTCTCTCTAAATAACTAACATAAATAAATCTTGGTTATTGGTAAAATGTTTACACCCCAACCTAACCACCAGTATTATAAAAATGCCTCGAAATTGATAATTTAGGTCTAGTGTCTGGAAGAAACAGTATGCCAACAGAGCACAGCATAGAGTATATGTATACTCTATACCAGTTATGAGGGTTATGTAAACTTTTGCATTGTGGTGTCTTATCACTAACAGTATAACTTGACACATAGAACTCACAAGTACCATTTTTATTATGATTTGCTTCAATTTTGAGTTCAAAAATAAAAAAAAACAAAAATTCCATATTATTAATCAGGGTGACAAGATCTTTAATTTGGCACCCTCTTCAATATGACATGAAAATATATTTTGTGCATTAATGAGTAATTAATTGATTATGACGTGTTTTTATTTACCCAACCGAATCTCTCAATAAAATTTCATGTTTATAGGTCAATTAAACAAGGGGCTCGCAATCACCAGGACAGACAGACCCACAGTTGAAAACATTGAATGTTTCTAATTTAAAAAAAAAAAAACGAAACCCAAAAAAAATGCTTTGTCATTAGTGAAAAGGTTGAAGTATTTATGGAAGAAATAGATAGAGATTTGTCAAAGTAATGCCCAATATTATTGTTGGTTTATGATATTTAGATCAACCTATTGCATGTGCCAGTATGTTTTAATAGAACCTAGCCCCAAAATATTAACAAATTAAAATTAATGTTACCGAATGGACAAATTTGAAAGTTAATAGACAATTCTAGGTTAATCCTCTCCCGAAAAAACAAGAGTAATATCCTGAATATTTGTAAAGTTTTCTTCTTTTTTTCAATAGAGTAATTGATTCATAATTCTAAGTTTTCTGCATATATTTCTGTAGTAATCCATCAAATTTCGCAGCCATGTTCAAAATAAATGTATTTAAAATATTCAAAAGTGCTGTAATAGTTTTGTATAAAATTTCTTGCCAGTACTAATACTATTAAGGTACATATTATTGAAAAGGATGTACCTGTCAACGTTATATAATAATGCTACAATTATGGCATTGAAATGATATTATCATTATTTATTCACTTCATAGACATTTTTGTTTAGTTCGTGGTTGGAGCCATATCTGCCTTTGTAACACTCTGCCAGATGAAGGCACTGTATGATTGATGGAAAATTCTCCTTGCAACACCCGCACCAGCATAAGTGACTGTCCAAAAATATGAAGATGTATTAATGATAGTTTTATATAATGTATTGTTTTATTTGATATATTGTGTAAAGACAATAATAAATGGCGTACATCAATCCGGTAGTTTGTTTAATGTGATACTAAGAGAACAACTCTGGATCAGTCGATCCTAGACCAATAATCTGAGTGATCAAAGAACAAAATAGGTCTCCGAAAGGTGCAAGTGTCACTTTAAATGCACTAACACCAATTAAAATATGTGATATTTTTATTGTGCACTGTAAAGCGGTGTAAGGCACACTTACAGGAGAGATGGAGCAGTCACCATTAGCTAATGATTCATATAAAAAGTAGCAACAATAAGTACAGTTTAGAAAGAGTTATATTTATTGATTGGTAATTTTTGAGATGTTTTTGGCAAGCCTTTCTACAGTAGAATGAAAACATAAATAATTAGATATGAAAATTTAATATAAAATAAATAAAAATGTATTCTAATGCTTTCTCTTTTTATGTTTGGACTTTTTATGTTTCTTGTGGTCGGAGTAATCACTCTGAGGACTGCCTGAACGACTCCTTTTACGTTTCTTTTTCTTATGATGTTTCTTTTCTTTTATTGGGGAGTCAACTTTTACATTTTCACTTTCTTCATCCCGTCCGTTCTTTCTCCTCTTATCCTTGTCTCGGTATCTGTCATCCTTTTCTTCTTTAATTTTCCACTCCTTTGAACTACTGTCTCTCCGACTTTCCTTTCTGTACACATCTTCTTCGCCTTTGAACCTCTGCCTACGATCAGGTGATTGCCTTCTATGCTTGCTCTGATCTGACTTTAGAGCCAGTGATCTGCTAGAATGACTTGTTCTTGACTTTCCTTCATCTTCTGCCTCATCTAAAATAGACTTCCATGCCAGATGCGGGTTTCCCTGAGGTGGCCATACTGTTATCAGTTCCGTTGTCTGCTTAGGGGCAAGATGGGGTGGATTATCAAGCCCAGCTGAAGTGGTTCTGTCATCTTGTACAGCCGACAGAGTCAGCATCTGCTCTACTAACACTTCTCTCAGCACCTGCGAATAAAAACCAATTTATATGGTAATTACTTGAGCAATTCAAAATCTTTATGCCCCAATCCCCACAAAATGTATCATAAAATACTGAACTATGTTTAGTTTCAAATTTGGTGTCAGTATCTATCTCACAATAGAACTCGAATATATTGAAGTGATATTTTGATTTCATAGTAAATAAATTTTATTTTAAGAGTTTAGTAAATATATAAGTTTAGTATATACATATAATATTATATTATGAGGCCATGGCAATAGGCAGTGCATTAATAGATTATTTTGATTAGTTCTTCAGACTATTATTGTGTGTTTTCTAAGGGTCACCTAGTTGTTACTTGGACATAGAAATGGTCAGTTGTCTATCGGAAATGGGTAAAGAGATTTCAATTATGTCCACAGTGTATTTTTAATTAATAGTCGAGATATAATATATAAAAGATATTAATGTAGAAGTAAAGGATTTATTTAACAATTTGGTAAAGAAAAAAAAGACATCCATCATAAACAACGATGTAATTAAACTTTAATTTATTTTAAATGATAACTGAGCCACACCTGAAATTTAAGATCAGCTCTAAAAGTTTAATATTTATATTTTTTTTGTCAAAATAAAATAATTTTTATTTTTCTATTTTATTAATACATAGATCACTTGTTAATTTAAATCAAAATAAACAGATTATTGCTTAATATTGTAATAATATTTTATATAAGAATTTATAATTAAGCTGTTAGCTGGAAGAGGTGATATGTTTAGCTTTGAATGACATCAGTCGTTCAGGCCTCTTCAATAAGTTGGTCAAGATTCAAAGTGAGTCTTGTAAATGTTGCTATGCTAAGCAGCAGCACAATAAATAAAAAATTAAAAAAGGCTTAAACAATTAGTGACATTTAAGCCTAAAAATAGAATAAATTTTATTTGAATTTGAATCTAAGGTCGTCAAAAGCCTGTTGGTGTTATTTTATGAAGTTATGAAAAACCAACCAATGAAAAATAAATCCAGTAACACATAAAGAACATCTTAAAAAGAGAGGCATTTACTAACAATCAGAATGCGGCACTGTGAGAGGTCTGTATCTGTCTGTTTAGGAGGAGATTCCTTGGGAGCCTTTGAAGTATTGCAAAATGTAATTATTCAAGGAAAGCTAGTATATTAGAATATTATTTGATAACTAAATTTATTATAATTGATTCTAATTAATTGTTATTGTAAATTGATTAATTAAATAAAATAAATCTTAAAAGTACACAGATTGGACACCATGAGTAACTTTAAGTAAATCTATAAAAAAAAAATAAACAGTTATGTACGTTTGTTAATCTAATTATTTAAACCCTTATTTATTCCCTTTTAGGTAGGACTGAAAAATGGGCTATTCCATCAGGAGCCATCTACTTCTGTGTATGTTTGTGTTAAGTAATTTCCTGCTGTTGTGACATTAAATAAACATTTGCACTTACTTCGGTGTGAGATTTATTCTTGGTGTGTACTTTGTTTTTATAGCTAATTCTTCTTCTTTTGGAATCTCTTTCAATCTGCAATAGCTGTGCCAGCGTTGCGGCTTTATCTGCACTTTTATCATTTTTTCTACAAGAAAAAAATATGCTAAATTAACTTATATTCTAATCATTACCATGTAGTATAAAATATTTACTACTGTAATAAAATACTATAAGATCAATAAAGTATCATTTCAAATCTTAAACTGGGTACTGATGTGCCAATCACAAGAGAACGTACTACCACCTGCTAATGTGGTACTAATGAGTACAAAGGCCAGCACAGTCAACATATTAGGGGGACCGGAAAGTAAAGTCGTTTTTGTTTTTTTTACATTTAATTCAAACAGATAAATTTTTAACAAGTTTTTGTTTTTGATCAATGATGTAATCACCCTTGTTATCAGCAACCTTTTACCATCTAGTGTGCAAATTTTCAATGTCAAAATCAATTGGTTTTTGAGCAAAATATCTGGAGATGGCATTTTGGGCATCATCCAAATTTTGCCACTTATAAAATGTAGCGATCGGAATAAATGGAATATTGGGAGAGTATGGTGGTTAAGGCAATACCTCCCACCCCAATTCATTAATTTTTTCCAGGGTTCTTGCGGAAAAAATAGGCGCAGTGGGGTCTTGCATTATTTTGTTGCAGAATAACACCTTTTTTATTGGCAATCGCTGGGAAATTTTCAATTAAAGATTGATTTACTCGATCTAATTGTTCACTGTAAAGATCTGCATTCACAGTTTTTCCAAGTATCAGCGATGAACGACCCCGCGAATACTCCACCAAACACACAAAAGTGTAAATCTGGCTTAGCTGTACTCCGTACCGATGCATGCAGAGAGAGATTTTTGGATTATCATAGAGGACCCACTTTTCATCCCCAGCCTCACCCACTATTTTCCATGTCCAGCCTCGCCTGCTATTGCGCCATGGGATTTCCATTAATGCCAAACACTAAAAATTTGAAAATTTGGATGATGTCCAAAATGCCATCTCCAGATATTTTGCACAAAAACCAATTGATTTTTAGAGATTCAGCATTGAAAATTTGAACACTATATGCCAAAAGGTTGCTGATAACGAGGGTGATTACATCATTGATTAAAAACAAAAACTTGTTAAAAATTTATTTTTTTACTTTAACGTAAATAAAAAATGACATTACTTTCTGGTCCCCCTATTATTATAAAATATTTACTACTGTAATAATATACTATAACATCTATTAAGTATCATTTCAAATCTTAAACTGGGTACTGACGTACCAAAAAACGTAAGAGAACTTACTACCACCTCCTGCTAGTGTGGTATTAATGAGTACAGTCAACATCAAGGTCAGGTTACTTTGATGTTTATAGTTTCCGGTTATCAGTTAGTTAGTTTATGAGGCATTACATACCAATATGAAATTAAAATAAACCTCTGGATGAAAGACAAAATAGTGCTTTTGATTGAGTGAGCAAACAAGAGGTGCCAAACTTGAAAGTTCAGTATATATGTTTACGTCTTGAGTGTACGTACGTATTCATTAGAGAGGAATATTCCTCCTTTATAAACAAGTCACTACCCGACTTAAGAGTTGAGTGCATAACATATGAAATAATTATTAATTGTTGTTATAAGATACATCTTAAAAATCCTTACATGGTTTGTTCACCTGCTTGCAGAGATGCGACTATTTCGTTGTAGAGTTGACCTGACCCGCCTGGCTCACTGTTAAGGCCTAGGCATAGTTCAAAAGTACAACAGTACTATAATAGAAATGATATCTATCTAAAATGTTTTAAATAAAATATTTTATATATACAAGTGATACAATAAAGTGTGAAAGTAAAGGATATTTTGCGCTGTAAAAAGGATATAGTTTGAAGCCAATTTCCATTAACATCCAAAACGTTAACTTGACCTATAAGAAATACAGCATTAATTATTAAAAATGCTATAGTTTTGTATGTAGAATAGAAGTAAACACAAAAAAATATGTGTTCTCATTCTAATTCTAATGTAAAGAGAAAACAAATGCCTTATAGGCTACACAATTTAATTAGAAGAGGCTTTAGAAGAAAGTTGTTGTTTTGTAAAATGAAAAGTCTTATTCCCCCAAAAAAATTTGAAAAACAAAACGTTTTTGACTCCTCAAACAATCATGTTAAGATGCTAAAGATAAACATTGTTTTTGTTATACATATTTTAAAACATAATGGCAAATTAAAACATTATATGTATAATAAATATACATATTTAAACAATAAATGTATTTTGTTTTTTAACAATATATTTTATATACTATAAATCTTTATTTTAATAATGTTACTATAAATTTTTAGGCATATAGTTTTATGAATTGATAAGATCATTAGTTGATTCTTTATATTGTAACCGTTTAACAATACAATTAATAAAAATTTGATAATATCTATAAATTGTGTTAGTCCTAATCAAAATTTTGTGATTGCAAATAATTGACTGAGCAACCGAAAACTATTTGTTAGTATAATTTATGGAGGGACTAGAATTTTCATTTTACAAATCTATGAATCCACAACCAATACACATACCAGTTATGTATTTATCTTTAAATTGTAAGTTTTTTTAATGGAAATTTATAATAGATGACTAATCATTGAATAAATTATTAATTTACCTTGGTCTGTAGTTCCCCCATGGAATGATTCATTCTGGTCAAAGGAAACTACAACAGAACATTCTATAAATGTATTGCATCAGAACATTAATATTTCAGATGATGTAAGAACGAAAATATACCTGATTCATCTTTTTCAGGACTTTTATGATTGTTATCTACTTCCTGAAAATTTGTAAAATTGTATTAATAAATGTTACAAATAGATGTTATGGTTCTTATCAAGATCAGTACAACTTGTCATTCAGGGCAATATTAATTGTTTATAATTGTGTAATCCTCAATAAAGTATTTCCAGCATACGTAGTTCATTATTAGCATTATTTATTTATTCAATTATAAGCTTAAACCACATAGCTTTTTTATAATCATTAACATTTGGAACTAATTAATGAAGTAATATTTTTTCAAATTGAGATCATTCAAAAACTCTGAATACTCAAGGAAGTCAACGAGATAGATGCATAATATGCAGCATAGACATTTTTTAAGGGTTTGACATTATCTTACAAAGTTGTTAGGTTGTGAATAAAACTTAAAACGTTTATAAATGCAATAAAATATTAGAAAGTGTCACCACATAGATTACCTTAGATGAGAGGAGGGAATCTTTGGTCCAGTTCAAAGTTTGAAGTAAATGATCAAAATCTTCATTTGTGGAAGTGATAAAAGTATTAAGTTGTTGGATAAAAGCTGCCCTGTCCTGGTACATATTGGCGATAGCGAACAGACAAATATGACAAGAGTAAATAGTATTTAGGCGAAGCAGGGGCTGCATAACCTTGTGCGGTATAGCCTACGCAGCAACTCTGTTGGTCCCCAACAGGTAGCGGTGTCACACCACCTATTGTACGTTCGACGGATAGTCCTGCTCGCTTTATGCTACCAATAATTTAAAATGACTGAAAGTACTGTTTTTACCAGTACATTACTAGTTTTCGGAAATTGGTTTTTGTTTAATGTAATATGTAACCTGTAAAAGTTTAGTAAATTATATTAAATATTGACACAGTAGTTGAATATTGACTTTATTTATCAGGGACGATACTAATGTTAAAACTGTTTTCCTAAGTTAAATAATCTTAGTAGAGGAGAGTCTTTTAAAAGAAAAGAAAGAAAAGCTTTATACTATGAACTAAAATCAAAACACTGGTAAATACAAATATTAACAGCTACGTTACTACATACTGGGTGGAAGGTCTAGGAATGAGTGGGGTCTGGGGTTTTTTTTTTTTTCAAAACCCCTTTTATTAACATTTTTTTTTTTACAACAGATGATCAAAATACAATGAACAAGATTTACAATTTACAAATTCTCCTCGTGCTGCATCCTTAGATGCATTTGAAGGAGGATAGATTTACAGAAACAATTGTCTTTTTACAGTGAAAATATCAATACAAATAAACAGGACTACGTGATGGGGATCACCTTTGGATTACAAGGGTCTAGGGCTAAAGCCGAGACATATATGTATAAGAAAAGGATAAGATTCTGGGAAGTAGGGAGTAAGGAGGGTTGCTTACTTAAAAATAACAGGAACCATCAGTGACTTCCATGAAGTCACGAGGCAGGTATACAGCCCTACTCAGGACCCTTCTACTTATTCTTAACATTATCTTAGCACTATAAAACTAAGGATGAGATCAGAATTCTACTAAAAAATTCAAGAAAATCAACTATTATTGGCATCAATTACTCACAAAAAAAATACAAGAATAAGAAGATAAATTAGAAATGTATACTATCTAGTTTTTATTAAAACCATTTAGTTATATTTATTACTTGAATTTTAAGATCCTAAGTATGTACTCCTATCAAATATATTTTGTTGATTTTTGGAAATTGCTTTCACAATTAATAACTATATTGTAAGAGGTAATGGTATTAAAATTGTAGAAATTGGTACCCTTACAGCAATTGCAAATATTTTAAATGCGTTACTTATTAACAATGGCTCGGGATGGTTCAAAAGTAGCTTAAATATCCCTTGAAGCGAGACGGCCTGAGTTCTTTTCTCGATTAAAAAATCAGATTTTATTAAGGGTCGGCATCACGGAATATTCAAATACTTTCCTCCTTGGCTAGGAAAGGGTGGCAACCTGTTGATAGCCCCTTTCCCCCCAATAAATTGGAGTGTACAAAATGACCTTAACCCGAAAAGAGCGAGCAATAATTAAAAATATAGATTATTATTACGTTAAATACATGGTCAATCCTTTCAATCAAAAGTCCTGAAAACAATAGTAAATGCCCCTTATTACGTCAGCAACAAAACCCTTCATAACGATCTCAATATATCTTACATTCTTGAACTCATCCCTTCCAAGTTCATGAAATTCCATAGTAACCTATCCAACCACCCTAATCCCCTAGCACAGTCATTGCACTGCACCACTCATCCCTATAATCCTACTCGGAGACTGAAATGGCAGTGGCCTCGTGACCTGCTATTAATGCGTAACAGTGGGAGTCCTGGCAATGGTAAGTTTCTCCAATCATGTCCTAAGCGTCTGTGGCTCTCGCGCTTGTTGCCAGCCTTCAGTGGCATGTATCCGGTGACGTGGCTGATGGAGGAGCGTGGGGGACTTCCCAAAACACCGCTTCCTGCTTCGCACGCGAGGGAGGTGACAACCATGTGGATTTGGGAGGTCTCTGGACTGTTCGTAAATAAGTACTGTATGAATGAGCGAGTGAATGAAATTGTAAATATGGTATGAATGAGATCTTTTATCACAATTACTTATTGCCCAATGAGGCAGATTGTAATTTTATCATAACAAAGTTGTTATTGTGATATAAAATGCAGGGTCTGAAGGAAGAGGCTTTACTTTCATTCAGACACAGTATTTCCTCTCGGTCTGTTATATTACGATTCCAGTTACAAAAATGATTCATTCGATCTGAAATATTTAAGTTATATTTCACAACACATCGAAATAAACTGATTAGTTTTTGTTTAAAATGAAATAGGGAGAAGTATGATATAAAAAAAAAGAATATGTTCGCATGAAAAGAGTCATCTCAGAAGCTACTTAAGATTTTTTCACTACGGTTCAAGGGAAAATATTTGTATTATAAACATGTTCGTAGTGAGGGAAGCTTAACCTTGCTATTAGTAAGGATAGTCGGATACTAGGAACTGCCAGAAATGGCTGATTAACAACAGTAGTTGTGATGACAGTTCTCCTGTAGGTCCCTCTCTCCTGCTTCCAAGTCTGGAGTGGGGACTCTTTTCCTTTTAAGTCAATTCGTCAGTGTGTGGGTTTCTTGCTCATAGCCTCGCTCTTTTAGGTTACGGCCCATTAGTTTTGCCCATAATTACTTCTGGTATGTATTTTTCACAGACTTTTAACTACTTCTCTCTTTTTTGTTCTCTTTAGTAACTATTCAATGTGCCACCCGTCGTTAATTGTGATCGTTTAAACCTTCCTAGTGCCCTTTGTGTCAAAATGAATCTCCAGATGTTCCTGCTGTCTGGCTCATCATCCTTTATTATTCATGTTTATCGACGAGTTTTTTGTTGTAATTAATTATGTTTCTAGTCACGCTTTAGGTGTTAAAGTGATTGTTTTGTTTATTAGAAAATGTCAATGACCTTCCTTTAAATGAGCTAACCTTGGAATGTGGAACACCAATTGTCTATTATGATCAGAACTTATATGCAACAAAATAGTGACTGGTTTGCGAATTCAGACCCTTTCTCACTTGTAGGAGATATGGAGTCAGAAATCGCTGAACTTCGCACACTCACTAAAGTCACTCGGCTAAGAAAGCAAATTGAGTGTAGAGAAGAGGGTGCTTGGGTAGTAGTTAAAGACATACCTGATGATAATGCTCCCTCAGGTACGAGAAAAGTTACTTCCTATGGAATGAGCAAAAGATCTGTCACAAGTACAAGATCCATATCATCGAATGTTGATTTCAATAATGTTTTCGATAGTGAGGTGTCTACTGAACCGCTTGTGCAACTCCCTGGTGAAGAATCAGATCACCATTCAAAACCGAGCACGGTTGAAATCACAGAAGTGTTTGAAGAGCCTTTGAGGAGAGAAGCTCCAGAATTCAATAAAAATCCAATACCCGAGAAGATTATAAATAAGAAGACTTCAGTTGTCACACTTGGTAAAGGTAACTTAGTTCTCATTGACCCCGAAGAAGATGAGTCAAATTTTCATGTTACTGGCATTAGCAAAGGGAAAGTTGCAGATGTTGTTAGTACTTTAGAAAGAAGTTCTGAGAAGAAAGTTAAAAAAGTTGGTTTTTGTAAAACAGAAGTTCATTTTGCTCCTGATTCAGGTAAAATAAATATAGTTGAAACAGATGAAAAACCTCCACCAACCCAAGTTTATAGGAAAAAGAAAAGATCTAGAGGAGCTAAAAGCAGTCGAGCAAGTAGTTGTTTACCTAAACATTATTTTGGAGAAATGGATGACTTTGGTGAAGATTCAAACCTCTCTGAGTCTGATAAGGAAGATAGTAAAACTCCACCTAATGTGCTTCCAGAGAGAAGAGTACTTGCTGATGTAAAAGAAAAGCTTCCTATTTTTGAAAAAACGATTAAGTCTGAAGGTAAAGATCTGAAATACCGCCATTCATCCCCTGACAAAAATGGTTTTGACATTGAAAAAATAGAATCTGAAGGAAAGGAGTTTTTCAAGAAAGTGAAGCAGCCCTCATTCCGAGATAAGTTTTTAAAGGAAACCAGTTTCGTGCCAGAAAAAATGTTTTCTGGCGGGCATTCCAATTTGGATGACTTGGTGCAAAATTTTGATAAACATCCTCGTTTGAAGGATAACCTGTACATATATGGAAGTTGTGCTCATTCACAGGATGGAGAACTGTTGAAATCAAATTGTAAGTTGTCAAGTGATGATTATATCTCTGTTAATAAAAAATCCCCATCAAACACCAGCTCCAATCTGTATCATAGTAAACAGGATATTGGTGACAGGGATGAGTCAAGACCTCACAAAGAAGAAGAATCAGGCCAAAATTTAAGATATGTAGAACTCCTTAAGTTTCCTCCTTCATTCGGAGAAAAGGATGCTCCAAAGCAGCAAGTTAATATTGTTGAAAATATTCCTGAAGTTAGAAATATACCCATTACTAAAACCAATCGCATTTCTGAAACTAATTATGCTAAGCTGAAAAAGGGTAGTATTAGTGACATGAGACTGGACATCTCTCATACTTCGAGGATCCCTGTAGACCAGGATGTTCAGCAAGGGATATCTTTTCTAGGTCATGTCAGCCCCAAATTGCAAAATCTTATACAGAATAGTGTTGAACATGAATTTCAATTGCGTCAGAAACAAATTCTCCAAAAGAAGTCTTCAGAGGAAAAAACGCAAACATCACGACTTGTTGATGAAAAAGTTAAGCAATCAATCACTTTAAATGTATCTTCTAAGAATAATGAGGAAAAAATAATAATTGGCAACACAGAACCTAACTTAAAACCAGTTAAGATCGTGACTCAAGTTCACTTAGGTCCTGATTCGGAAAACAAACATGAATTCCAAGTAAAGCGAGAAGAGATAACGAAGAACCTCTTCGGTGATCCTGTTTATGACAATAAAGATATAAAACTTAAAGAAAGCCCTTATTTGCTTAACGAAGAGCCAGTTCCAGCACCGAGGGGAAAGAAGGAACCTCAAATAAAAAAAGATATTAACAAAGTTCCTCCAAAACCAAAACCACGAACGATAACCTCAGTTCCTTTAGATAAAAGTAGGACACCAAGAACACCGACCAACCGCGTTACTTCTCGTGCTGAAAGCTCACTTAGTTCCAAAAGAGTTAAATCTAAAGAGAGCATATCAAGAAGAGAATCAGATAAGAACATTTCTCGATCTACAATCTCTAAAGAAGATGGCAAATGCAAGAAATTGGTAAGCCAAACCACAAAAACAGACTCAATAACCAACAGAGCTCCTCGAGTGATAAAGGTTACTAGTGAAGCAAAAGGAGGTAAGAAGGCAGGTCGGGAACCATTGCGAAGTTTTGAGAAGGTGTCCAACGGCTGGGTCGGCCACATTGTTCCGTTGAAGCAAGACGGGATAACTGTCACTACTAAAGTCTATTCCTCGAGCAGGTCTGGCACTCAGGGACTGCATACTTCAGGTAAGTTATATATCTCAATTATTAATTTGCAACTTAATATTATTAAAATGGAAAGTGTTTTCTATCGTTATTAGCCACAGAAAACAATAATATTAGAAGTTGACTAGGCTAAGGGTTTGTAAGGAAAGCACTTGGATAGAGTCACTATTTCTTTTCTTTGGCTAATAATTATTAAATACAGTGGGATCACAAACCACAACTAGTAGTTATCAATATTTGCTATCACATTTAATATTGTTTTTAATTCAACAAATTACAACAAAATCTATGAGAGCACAACTGTTCCTTAACAACCTGAGACTTAATTAATTAATTTTAGTAAAAAACATTTTCATGAAGGAGGAACAGTAATAAATATGGATGCATTATAAATTGAATTTCAATATTTTAGTCAAAATCAATTTTAAAAATGTTGTACAGAACAAAAGTATCGCACAAATATTTCACATTAATTCCTAATCACATCCTCTTTACCTGTGAGTATTTAGAGAATCCTAGTCCAAGATTCTCGCTTCAACGACCAACAATGTCTCTCTCCCAGTTCATCCCTCTCTGATCAAAACCCTCCCTAACTTTGTCTTTGTAGGTTTTCTCTTGCCTATACTAGCTCTATATCTAAGTGACAAGATCCTTCAGCATTCTCAAGACATGTTCTTACCATCTAAGACTGTTCTCCTCAATTACCCCCTCCGCTGGTTAAACTTCCAAATTCCCTCAAGAAGCCAGCTTTTATTCTCTTCTTTATTTCACCATATATTATTTATCTTTATTTCACCATACTCATTCAAGTGGGCTTTGAGGTATTTAAAGTTTCTGATTTGTACCAGACGCTTTCTGTTTAGGTGAATAATTTGGTTTCTACCTCCACTTCTTCCAATCCTGAATTTTTGAAGGCTTTTCTTGGGGGGGGGGGGAAGAGGTAAAATAGGTTAGATCTCGTGTTGCGGGAATGAATGAAGGATTTAAATTTATCGAAGTTATATTATGAGTAAGGTTTGGAACAGGAAAGTCCCGAGGAAGTATTATTTACTTTCTTGACTTCTGCTAATCAGATCAATATAGCTGTAGTAATAAACAATCATAATAATTTGATTAGTATAATGATAATGGGCAATGGCCCATAAGTAAATGTATAAACATTTATTAACTCATATTCCCATTTCTATTTGTATTTGTTCATTTGTCAAGGAGTCAAAGTGGTTGATTTAAAAAAAGGTGACATAATGACTGGAATGTGGGGGGAAAGGTTTTCATGGATGAGTAGTCGAGTCAGTGAAGAAGTTTGAAAGTTAGGTTATGTGTGCGGTTAGGTGACCCCAACCTCACTTTAAACATTTCCCCAGTTATCTAACTCAAGCAAATTATATTAATAAATGAGGCCCTAAGTCTAAGGGAATCATACATTTTGCTTCACCATTCGAGGTTAGAATGTCTACTTGCTCTACCTAGACGTCACTACTTTCTCAGGACCTTCCTGGTCCAAATCTTATCCATTTTAACTGCATTGTACACATATAAATCTAAATTTAAATCTTTATTTATTCCTACAACACAAGATCTCATCTATTGGACAGCTAACCCCTTGTTCACAGATATTCTTCTTTTAACTGCTCTTTCCTCATCTATGCCTGGAACTCTGAACCTCCATCCAGCCTTAATTCTCCCTCCCTCCCAGTGTTCTTCATACCCCATCTTTATCAATTTCTTCTGTACTCTCAACTCCTGGCTACCTAATTAGTTTGAGTGCCATTATCAACAATGTCTGTCTACAATATTTATTTTTTGCTTGTTAAATTTTTTTTTATTTTACTCTGTTGTTTGGGCACAAAGCAAGTAGAATTTTTAATCTTGTATTGCAAGAGTTTTTATTTAATTTTCATGCATAAAAATACATAATAAATAAGATAATTTAAAAATGATCTGCAACCATAATTTATCATCAAACTCAGCTAGCCTTTGTTGCTATATTTATTGCTCTTAGGGGACTTATATCCCAGAACTTTGGCTTATTTTTTCATTTCATAAATTTATATTTTTAAAGCTAAATTGGAAAATGTTAATTTTTAGGTTCTAAAAGAAGTGGTCACACTAGCTCAACTGTTAGGACGAGCCAAAGCCAGAGCTCGAGGGTTGATGTGCGCCGAGATTCAAAGCAGTTCTCCCTATCGAAAGAACATCTGAGTTCTGCAAAACTAGTGAAAGAGGTTGCTCCAAGGAGAGGTATTACTGCGAGGAAGGTAGGGAGTAAAACTGAGAGGGGCAGCACTGTAGGCAGCTACCGACCTAGGCCGAGGCGAGAGTCTGAGCGCTCAGATGATTCTGTCGTCCAAGCAGACGAGGAAGTGAGAGCGTACATGTTTGACGGGAACAAGAACAAGGTATGATGAAAATAATTGTTCGCTGGGATCCTCCTAACCGCGATGGTGATTGGTGGCATGATGCTACCCTTCTATATCTATTGGCTGCGCTCCGTGTCCTGTAGTTAGTCCACTGCCTACAGTAATATCATTTAAATATGAACTGGTGTCGGCCTAGCAAGTATTGAATATCCCTTACCGCCTTGTAAATAAGCCCTAATATATTTAATTTGTATTACTTAACACATGCTTACATAACGAAAAATGCTTCCGTTATACTTAATTATTAATACTCGTTACGAAGAGGTGAGTGGCGCACAGTAGTGGCTGGTTCTCCTCTAGTTCGGGGCAACAATGATATTAACGATTATCTCCTTTCTTTTTTTTCATTTTACAATTCTTACCGCTTCTATTTAAAAGCCATTTATAAAGAAGAAAAGGAAATATGACTACTAAAATATTTCATTATTGATGTTTCATAGGAAGTAAATTGTTGTCCAGATTTAGAGGATTCCTTTCGTTACTGCCGTGTTCTTTAGGAAAGAGGTAATAATATTTTTTAGTTGTTTTTGAATGTATGGAACACAGGTTGGCAACCATCATTAATAATTATATTAATATACTATATGGTGTTTTTATTGAATTTAGGTAACAGAACCTTCTCAATAATTAAACAAAATATTAAAGAATTCTTATGCTATTTTAAAAGAGTGTTATACTTTTACAAATCATTAAATAAACAATAGATTTATTTTAATTTATGAATTTATTTATTTTCAGGGTTATTTATGTTCAATCTGTGTAATATGAAAATGCCTTTTTATTACACTAATTAATTTACTAACCTTACGATAATAATTCATTTTAATCCATTTAGAGCAGTTTAACTTATATAATTTATAAGCTCGATAAGTTATTTGGACTAGACGAGTCTTTCATAGAATGTTTAAAACACATGATTAATCAAAGTGTTCCATCGATCTCCTTCTAACCAGGTCTTTCTTCCTTCTCCTTCCTATCACCAATTGGATGAACCCCTTCTCCCCAAGGTGTCGCTTTGTTCAACTTTGGTACCCCAATGGCTTATAAGCAATATTACCTGTACTTGAAAAACCAACACAAAAATTCTTTTAACCCTGGATTAAAATTGTAATAAAATGTATTCTAACTTAAATTAAAAATTACAATATAAGCTTTAAAATTAGCTATGCAAAACATTTTCGTGCTGTACATGTACAGATAATATAGACTACTATATAGAAGCTAGCAGGATCTATTCATAGAACTCTCAGGGTCCCAAATCAAACAAAGAAACGTCTTGAGAAGAGGGGCTGTGTATTCATTCATGATGTGGAGCCGAAGAAGGACAGACCTGTTGATTGGGAAGCACTGGACTCTTTGAAGAACCATTTGGTTTAAGAAATATCATTTGCAACTGATCTGGTATGGGTAGTCCAATTCAGATCATTTATAAGAACAAGGAATCACAATTAGAAGATTGTAAATTTTGTTAGTTAAACTGCTTCTTTTAAAATGAATTTTTTATTACGTCATTTAATTGTTTAAATGGAAAAAATATAAAATTGCCTCACTGCTCACTGTAACTGTTTTCCCTCAGCCAAACGATTTGCCTCTTTTTCAAAATTTAGAGTGCTTATTCAAATCGACCTTTTATGGGCCACCAAAAATGCACCAGTTACTCATCCCTGATTTAAACATTTGCCGTAATGTTAATAATTACTAGACGTGATCTATGATCCCACAGTTTTAATAATTATCATTCAAAGAAAAAATACAGTGGCAGGATTGGTATTCGATCCAAGGACCTCCCAAGCTCCACCCAGGCACTGTTCCATTTGAGTTATCTCATGATGAACAAATATCCTGTCAATATCAAATCTCTTTGAGTTCTGATTAGAACAGTCAGATAACAGACCGTTTGTTAAGGTGTAATTGGTACATGTTAAATTATTTAGGAGGAGCGATAAGGAGCAAACTGACACTTGGAAAATTTATATAGGCTACATTTTAGTCTATCCTATTTCTTTCATGAATGTTATCACATTTTTATGTTATGGTTATGAGTTTTTTTTAAATATCATAAACATTTTTCTTCAGTTTAATGTTTTATAATAAGTGTACCATTTACTAGATAGAATTTGTAAATTGTTTTATATTTTGATTTCATTACATCATTCCTTTATGGGCTCTCATAGTAGAGTAGATACGGAAAACTATTGAAGCCACCAACTTCTTTTTATGGAAATAACACTGCAAATCTAGGAATTTGAACCCAGAATCTTAAAATCAGAAAGAAGTTACTATAACCATTACACTATTTGTAGAGCATCTTGTTAATTATGCCATTAGATAGATCCTTTCAAAGGATGTTTAATGCAGAAAAAAATACAAATAATTCTCATTGCATGGACAATATTTTCGTTAACAGATATTTTCGATTAATGTCAGTTGCCCACCTCTGTTCCATATCTGTTGTGAATGGATTTTAGTTAGTATTTTTGTAATTTGTTATTATTGTTAAAGATTATTTATTCCATTTGAAATATTACTAAAAAAAAAAGGAGAAACTTGTAAAATTATTTTAGCCAAACTATATACTATTAACGCTATAAACCATTTGTATTTGCATAATTTTAATGTATTAAAATCGATTCATTTGTACATTTTATTTTTAATTATTACAAAAAAATTGTTAAGATGTAGATGTTATACACACTATACACAAAACATAAATTAAAATCACCCTTATAATTTTCAAATTATTTATATACTGGCTATTGAATTCAAAAATAAATAAAATTTTAAAAGAATTTCCTTTTATTTTAAAATCTAGCAAAAATATTTTGAATAATCACATTAGTTGTGTTGTGTTTGAGTCTGTCTGTGATTTTTTTACAAAATAAGTTCCATTGTATTCATCAGTGACAAAACAGTTAGAACATTTGAAGGTTGCAGTCTTTGTTTCATTCACAATAACACTTTCTGTAACTATGGTCTACAAACTTGTAATATGTTTGAATAACTATCAATATTTAAGTATATACAATTTCTCAAGAGAGCGCTAAAAAAAATACACTTTCTAAGTTGAAGTTGTAGAAAAAGAATTTTCTAGAGTAGGCCAATAGTCTCTCATTTAGTATTTTTGTTCATATAATCAATGTTTCGTCTATTCAGGTATCTTCTCGACTTTGAATGCCTTCAATAATTATTTAATTTACTCAATATCATTTAAATTGTCATCACTTTCATTTAGTGAATAATTGAGTGTATTCCATGATTATTTCATTCCAAGTCCAGAAGATATGGCGGTAGTTGACTTGTTGAATGTAGTTAAATAAATAAAAAATAATAAATGAGGCTATTCAACCTTTCTTCGCAAATTATTTGTCTGTAACTTACAAATTATATTTATTAATATTTTATTATATAATATTTCTGTATTATTCTCAACAGCGAAAATGAGCAGTGGCGATATGGAAGACATGACAGCGTCTTACAGTGAGATCTCTGGAGAGTTAGGAGGTGGAGGTGAGCGACCGAACCAGCTGGAGCTGCTTACCAGACTGGATGGGACCGTGAGCAACGAGGGCCAGATGATCACCTTCGTTGCTGATGACCTTGAGGCCAAGCTGCGACTGGCCTCTCCGAGGGGGATCCTGGCTGCTTTGGAATCGGAGGCCTGTGCAGTGGCTGCTTCTGTCGACTCACTGACAGAGTCTCTGTCAGACACCCTCCATGGGATCTCTGCACTCACTGTCGACTGCCTCGAGGCCTACACAGGGGTCGTCTGCAAGACATGCGATGCCATCGACGCCAACATCAAGGCCATGTACCAGCTGATGGCTAAGTGCGAGGAGCTCTCCAAGGCAATGGCCCCTGTGCATCGCCTCTCCGCTCACATCAAAAACATCAAGCACCTCCTTGATCTCATCGAAGCCAGTCCTGCATAGTCTTCATGTCTCAACGATTATATTTTAACTTTCGAAATCTCCTTAATTTAAAAAGCTTTGATTTTGATCTATAACCAATCATTGTCGATAACTAAAGTATAATTATTAATTGTTTTGTAAATGCCTTGTCTGAATAATAAGTTAATATTATTATGAAGTTAATAATTAATAGGTGTAGACTGTAATTCGACTGGTTTAATAAATATTAACCAAAGAAAGCGACAAGGCAGGGATTTGAATCCTGGGCATCTTGATCTCCAGCCAGGTGCTTTGCAAGTGACTCACCTGTATTGGCCCTATCCTAGCCTATACCTAATCTCTTTAGCTGATCTTATACAACCTCTGAAAAATTTCCATAGCGTCAATCTTTCCAAAAAAACTACAATTTAATCTAATTTAAATATATTTCTATATTTAAATATACATTTCTTGGAAAAATCTCTTTTTTTATCTCTCTTTATAAGGGCAACAAAGAATGTTACCCTTATAAAGAGATTTGATATTGACATGGCTGTTGTTTGATTTGGCTTCAGCTCAATTGAAAGAGGAGGAAATAGTTCTTCCCCCTTTCCATTTTTTTTGCTAATAATTATTCAAGTGAATAGTAATTTTTAAAATAAAGATCTGTATTTAATAATTATTAAACCAGTGGAATTACCTACCTCAACTAGTAATAAGTTAATGCCTTTTACGAAGCTTCACTCCTCTGGTGAAGTGAAGTGACTTGTAACCATTTCCTTAGCCAATAAAGAAGTTCCTGATGAAATATTTGTCTTGAAGTAACTACAGTTTGATTAGCAACCTTGCCGTAACAACAAATATCACACGGCACTATTTGTGCAATTGTCTTTGTTTGTGTTGCTCAAGTATTTCTTGTACTTATCCATTTAGGTTATAAGATTAGATTTGTTTATCACATAAGATTAAGTCCAAGCTTATTTTCTGGTCAAGTGATCATTGTCAAGATGTGATTTTACTAAAATATTATTAATATATTATTTTAATATGTTTTAATTGCTAGTTTGTGTCAAGGTCGCTATTAAATCCCTTAAGTGGCACAGTGCAAACATGCACAAGTAGTTTCTCTTTAACTTAAACAATTAAATTTTTTTTTTATATTTCTGAAAGATTATAAGAATTTATGATTTAGAAAATCAACTCCCAGTTTTGCTCTTCTTCATTCCCAAAATAAAAAATCATCACTTATGAATATGAAATTAATGATTCAAGAAATGTAGATATTACAAATTGTATAATTGTGCTGTTCTAAAACATATTAAAATAATGGTAAGCTAAAATGTTCCTATACCTTGACGAAACATCGTGCATGAAGTCTCTCTTTTTTCTGTATTGATTCTAAGTAAATTAATGAGAGTAGATTTATCATCTAGCATTCATTTTAATTTTTAATCTTAAGCTTTTTGTCCTAATTTTTTTTATCAATACCTAAGTTTTTTATTTTAATACAATCGAGCAAAGTTTGTTGATATGTTTATATGTATAGAAAGATCTAGAAATATATTTATTTATTATATGTTGATGACATATAGACAACACATATTGTAGTCACTGTCATCGTTAAAGTTTAAAGATATTAACTGCCCATTACAACAACTTGAAAACAGACTTTATATTTGTAAAAGACTATTTCCCACTCATTCCAACCCTGTAAATAAAATCTTTAATATTATTTTGTTCACTTGTCCTTTATCTTCCCCATAAATACTTTCTTTTTTTCACATTGACTGATTTACACATCAGACATTATGAACTTAATTGTTCATCTTAAAGCTCATATTTCTAAAAGTATTTAAATTTCCAGTACATTTTAATTGCTGAAATGAATCTATTACAATTATTTACGTTGATTTAAGATAGTCAAAGTGCAGTTTAATTTTTACAACAAAAAGGTATTATTCATGTCTGCATGATCATTTCTCCATTTGGGTAAAAAGGATATATAGAGATGTGATAACTGTAGTGCAGAGGAGCAATGACCAAGAACATGGCTAGTAAGTATTAAGTAAGCTTATAAAGATATATTTATTTATTGTTGGGATTTGTACTATTGTGTTTAAGTCTATGACCGGGAGCTCAATACATCCCAACGTACAAACATTGATTACTATAACTATTGGAGAGAAGTGTGGGCCTATAGCCTAGTTTTATATAATGTAATTACATAAAATCAACATCATGCTACCTATAATGAAGTATTTAAGACCTGGTTCGACAATGATATTGTGTCACTGGGATGCTAACATCTAATACGTAACGTTAAACATTATGGAACACGCAGAACAATCGTAGACTCATATCTTACTGAATTTCTTTAGCGGTGCAAGAACTTAAATGATTGTCTTTAAAGAGATACTGTTAGATTTTGTCCCCTTACAAAATACTATTATTCCCTGTAATTTATTATTAATAAAATGGTGTTGAATTGTAATTGGTTTGTTGTTTGTGGGAAGATGATGCCCAAGTCCCTTGTTTTCTCAATTCCTTATTTACAATCTAAATACTAAACACTGAATTTTCATTATTCAGTCTCAAAACTAAAAGACTTTTAGGGGACTTATCTATCTGATAGTCAGAGTAGGCTTCAGCATACCTGTTCACATTTAATGTAATTAATTCAACAATTTTACTTAATGTTGTTTAAAGAGTAAAACATGTAAATAAAGCTCAACTTCAAAAAACTGTCTATTAAATTGAGGGGATGAGAAGCCAAGGGGTACAAGTGCCTTTTTCTTTTAAAAAATAGAGTTAAGTGCGGTTATGGGTAGTAATTATGGATTATTTCAAAAGCATATTGCTCAATATTCAAGTGATATGCCGTATAACCATAACTTAAGAGAGACCAAACTGAAGAGTTTCAGGGAATTTATCAAAATGATTTAACTTTAAACTGTGTTTTCACAAAATACAATTGTACATAGACTAAGTAAATTTATGTTTATAATTCTAAAAACATGCCATTGTGTTATGTGTACCACGTGAGTAACAAATAAAATTGTGTTTCAAAATGGTTTATATATGACTGCTTATATTTTCAATTGTGATAAATGAATATTTTATTTAATCATGAAGGCAGTGGAAAACAAAACACAATGTACTCACAGGATTGAAAATATGATTATAAATGTGTTTATTGTTTAGTGAGGGGAAATAACAGTCAAAATAATAGTTCTAAATAACCAATAAAGCTAAGAACTTGGGTGGTGGTCCCACAGTCCATGGTTCAGGACCCACCAGTCGAGGTAATTAATTTGGTACATTACTTAATATGATCAGACATTCTGTTTTTATTTGCCCAGTCAGTAACTACACAATCACATTTAATTATTTCTCATCAGATTGTTTTTATTTTTACCATAAAATGGGACTACCTTGCAAAATGTCTTGCCTCTAAGTAAAAGACGGGTTGCTTGAGTTGTGAATGCGATTTATAAGAATTTATGTAATTTTAGTCCACGTCCACTGAAGTACCCTAACATATTAATATATATCAATACATAAAGATTTTTAATTTAATAACTTACTACATTTTTTATTAATAAATTAAAACACCTTATTTGTGTTTTGTAGAGTAGAAAATATTTTTTATGACATCAGGTAAAAAAAAGTTACCTTCACATAAAATTTCATATTCTTAATCTCCCGAGACACATGGTTGAAAACGTAAGGGCTTCTTTAAAAAAAAACCCTAGTGAACAAATACCTTTAAAACGTTAAGAACCAGTGAGCCACTCATTCAATGGGAAAGAAAGATATTGAAATGAATTTTAGGGTTAGCATGTGAATCGGGAAGATGGAGGCTAAGGACCAGAACTCTGACAAACATATGATGAGCCATACTTTGTAAGTAAAAAAAGAGAGGACTGATTCACAGAGAATGGTAGATTGCCAAAGAAGCTGCTGTAGAGAACACAGAGACAAGCGGCTACAGCAGACCCCAACTAAGGTAGAGGATGACATGACAGTAGACATCAACAGGATGGAAGCTGAAACCAGTTTAAGGTCGACAGAAGTTAGGATGTAAGAATAGTGGGAGTGGATAGGGAACAGGTTCTCTCTTTTAATGTTGACAAAAGAGAAATCAAAAACTCACGTGAGCAGGGAAACAAAATGATAATTAAAGTGGTTTGTTAAAGACCAAGTTAGTAGATAAGTTAAATCTGTACAGTAATGATCAAAATTCTAAAAATGCCAATGTTGGATTTTCCTACCTCATATAATACAAGCTGCTTTCTTCAACATACTAAGAACTATTGGTATAGTATTTTTTGCAAATATTTAACTAAGATCCATTAGTTCATAGGCGATTTAAATTTTCAAGGGCCACTACCTTCCCACATGGCTCTAGGACTCCATATGTTTGCTATGCCAGTTGTGGTATCCTAACTTACCCCTACACATCTGAGATAAATTTACTGAGGCTCACATCTTTAAGCAGCGAATATACACCTGAAGATGATGGATATTGGTTTTATATATATATTTGATTTGGTTCCAATATATTGTAAATGATTGATAAAGGATATCACCAATGACAGACATAAAAATTATTTAATTTTTCAAGTTAAGTTTTATTAATAAATATAAATTTATAATATAAAATTTGGAAAACTCATACGAAACAACAAAAATAAACTTAAAAATTAAATTAATACACTAATGAAAGATCTTATTTTTTTTTTACAAAAGAAATGTCACCAAAATTAATGTGGCCGTCAAGATATAAAATAAATAAAACTCATCTGTAAACCTAATTGACAGCATCATTAAATAATAGGAGTAATAAATTAGATATTTATATAAAACTAACCCTTAGAAGTAGTCTTCATCAATCTAATGTCTTCTAATGGAAATGTCAATTCAAACCAATATCCTGAATTTTAATATATTAATACATATTTTAAAAGATTTGTATTTTACAAGGGAGAGATCTATCACAATTAGATTAAAACATTTTCATAAAATATCTATAATTGTATTCAACTTTTAAATTCGAATGATCTTAAAATCGACAGCTAACAAAACAATCTAGAGAAATATCTTTTAACACAAAAATGTCAAGTACAAAAATGTTAAAAATATATATATATATATAAAAGGAAAAAAATAAATAAAATTGCACATCAAAGCCAATAAAAATATAAAGGAACTTAAATATAAGAAAATTATGAAAATGGTAATTTACACTTCACAATATCAAAACAAAACTGCTTAATATCTAAGTAAAATTTTCAATAAATTTCCTTGTCAAAAATACAATCCGTATTTGTAATAAAATATAACTAGAACATATATCAACTTAATTATGACTAGCAATAATAATAAACGAAGTGGAAACAAGAGCTATAATGAAAAAAAGAATGGCACTAAGATGGGTGAACAAGTGTGTCCGAAGATTTAAAAGGACAAACTACTACATGCAGATGTGGAACAGCTCTAAGCTGTGATGAACCGTCTTTCGACTGCCAAGAGGATTAATCATTAGGGAAGCAGTCTAAGCAGCGAATTCTTACATTTCGATAGGTTACATCACATCATCGCTTCAGCTAATTTAAATAAAACATCATCTACTGTGCTTTGGATCTATTAATACTATAGGGCAATCAAATAGAACAACAAAGGTCCAGTGTTAGCCAAAAAAG
Source organism: Acanthosoma haemorrhoidale (assembly GCA_930367205.1). Taxonomy (NCBI): domain Eukaryota; kingdom Metazoa; phylum Arthropoda; class Insecta; order Hemiptera; family Acanthosomatidae; genus Acanthosoma; species Acanthosoma haemorrhoidale. The sequence continues at coordinate 19,041,749 of OV884014.1, read as the reverse complement.
ATAGGCATTTATTACTTAAAAATAATATTTACTTTTTAGTAAATGTAAACACTAAAGCTTCGTATTTAAATGTGAGTTGTTGCCGAATATACAATCGCTAAGGTTTAGTCAAATTAGAGGACAAACTACAAGTTGATCAAACCAAAATTTAATTTTGAAACGACCTTCGACCTCGTATGGACACAGAAAAGGGAAAAGGAACACACACACGACACACAATATGGTCACAGACTTCTACAGCTGTCCTAAGATAGAGATGGGAGAGCAGGGTGTGGCCAGGAATGGATTCAGTTTGCGCCTTGGTTGCACAGTCTGTAGCACCTGATGTCGTTAGCCAAGCGGAAGATGTTCTGTGTGAACGACGGCAAATCCTTTAACATACAAAAAGTAAATTTAGTATTTGTCATAACTAGGTCCATAATCTTATGAGGCAATAAGTGATGTTTAACAAATTAAATAAAAGACACATCTGAATGTCACACCAGCTAAATGAAGAGAAAATGTCACTTATTTGACAACTCAACCTTCATTTCAGTTTTGTGAACAAGTAGCTACTTATTTTTCCACTGTTAACATCTAAGTTGAGTGAGCACTGAATGAACACTTATAACCAAGTATGCACAACATTTAGCTATGTGGAAAGTTTAATAATGAAATAAAGGTTGTCAAGACAACCACAATACATAATCTTGAAGTAACTTACTGTATCGGGCTTGATGTTCTTCTTCAAGATGTCTCTTTGAGTGTCGTCCAAGCCTGACGTCTGAGAGAGGAATTGGGGCAGGAAGGAGTTGAAGAAAGTGTCAAAATTTACAGCTGCCATGTTGTAGATGGCGGTGGCTATTTCCTCATTGAAGAGAGCATGAGTCTTGTTGATGAGATTGGTGAGAAGGACGGTAAGGAGCAATGCCAAGAACTGCACTCGGAACATGTCCTAACATTCAAACAACATAAACTATGTTAGTAAGTAAATAGGCAACATATCATATCAATAATACAAATTAACATCAATATGTAGAGTTCTCTTTAGCAAGAGTGCCACACATTTGCCAGTCAAGGTGAAGATCCTCCACGAAGAGTCGTAAGGGAAGAGCCACCTCACATCGAAAAAGAAATAGGGAGATCTTCTAGAGCGTACCTTGTGATATAGCTTCCACTTGTGGTTGATAGACTCTAACGCTTGTAGATTCTGCGAGAAGATTGAGAGATCGGGCTGAGTCAGCGACTGCCCAAAGGCAGTGAGGATAGCAGCCAGCTGGTCGCCATGTTCTAGCACAGGTTGGCAGTCCTGCACAGCACCCTGGTAGAAGTACTGCCACTTGTGCATAACCAAGCTGAAATATAACAACTTACATTAAAACTAAATCTTTATTGTAAATATCATAAGCAATTATAATACTAATTTCATACTTGAGAATACTACAAATATACGTTGCAGCCATCTCTTCAGAGAAGCAAATGTTTGAAATGGGGTTTTTTAAATGTTGATTCAGAGTGCAAATAATTTTTAACAGGTCCTTTAGGTATATATATGCAAGGCATGGAGTGCGTTACCTGGACAGTAGGTGGAAGAGCGGAGGCTTGATGTTGGCAGAGGTGGACTCTGTCACTGATGGGAGGATGTTCTCAAGGCAGAGGGCGATACAGCTAGGCACAAAGTGTTTAAATGAAGCAGCTGGCTGTTCGATAACCAGAGTCAGTAACTGAAGCAGCTTATCCACACCACAAGACACCTCTGAGATCTCACACCTAAATCAAACAGTATTTATTTCTCGATTGTCTTATTTAAAATTTAAATTAATAATAAAGTAAACTCATTATTCACTAGGTCATAAGTAGTCTTGTTCAATAAATATAATTTGAAGTGATAACGAAGGTCATGTTACAGTTAAAAAGAAAAAAATTGAACATAGCAGTGTTTGTAACCTTGGTTTAATTAGAGGAAAGATTAAACAACAATGAATCTAATATGATGTGATCTTGCCAGCTTTAAAGAGATTCATGCTTTAGGAGCGCACAGGCAAGTTGAAGGAATGAAGTAAGGCAGCATTCAGTGGTTAAGAAATAAAAATCGAGTGCATTGGTCAGACTAAGAATATTTGTTCATGACGAGATAGATAATGATAGTTCCATTAATTAATTACATGGTACTGAAGAAAGTATAGTCAAATCTAATTAAATGAGATATGTCATTGGCAAATAAGGTTTAAACTTAAGCATGGATGTTTTGATAATTGTTAAAAATAATTTTTTTAATAGAATGTAGGTATATTTGGAAATATTTCTCTACTATTATTATTCTAAATAAAAGCTGAGGTATTTACTGTGCACTAATGAGAATATAAATATATACAACAGTTACTGACTGAGTAAAGCAGGATATAAACGTATGGACTGCTCTCTGCGTGAACTGGGCTCCCATTTGATGCTGCAAGGCGCGGAAGGCCTCCAAGAAAAGGGTCAACATGGCATCGCACTGGTCTGGCTTTGCCTTGAGCACACGAGGGAAATCGTTTAAGACCTGTTGTAGGACCGGCTGTGGATTGGACAAGCATACTGTTAGCACTACACAACACAAATAGATAGCCATAGGTGTAGGTGTAGTAGATATCACTCAGCATTCATTACCTGTACAGCAGTGAATAGGAGCTTCTTGGCCGAAGAGGTGTCAGGTTTGGCATGGAGGAGGACCGCAGTAATGTGGGTCAGGTCTTGGACTTGCCCCCCAGTTGGAGACATGGACTCGACCAAGCCAGCAAGCAGCTGCACTCTAGTTGAGTCCGACTCCCACTTCCAGGACAGCAAACACCGGACCAGAGCGCAATAAACGATGCTCAGTGTCTGCACAACAGTTCAATATTATCTATTATAACAATATTTATATAGCAATTTTTAATTAAAAATAGAATAAATTAAATTTTAATTTGGTTTTAAAACTTAAAACAATTATCAAGTACACATATTGGACCTTAAAATAGTTAAATATAATTAAAATAAAATAGGAATGTAACATATTGTTTGTGGTTAAGAATTCAGGAAAATATAATCTACTTTTAAAATACCAGAAGATTCCTTTATTATTAGAATGAATAAAGCCTTTTATTTAAATAATAAAGGTATGGCAATTAATTATTATAATATGGATACTGCAGTAATATGTGTACTTACATCCTTGGGCAGATGTGATATGTTAGTGGTAAAAAGGCTGTATAGCTGGTCAAGAGAGCGCTGCGGGGCACGCTGAAGGCACACAGTGTTGAGAACATGGGCCGCGGAATGCTGGAGCCTGACAGCAGTTGGCTCTGTTAATAGCGGGAGGATGGCTGTTAGACTGGTCTCTACGACGCTCTCACACATGCAGGCCGACAGACCGGCCACTATCTGACTGTGCAGCTCCACAAGCTCTGTCCTCATGTTGTTGAACTGGGGGCGGTCGTGGAGGCGGGACTGTGTTGCCTGAGCAGCTAGATTGGCAAAGAGAGAGGCCAGGTTGTGTGGGACTGCGGCCACTAACATCTGCGAGTAGAGGCGAGCCACGCACTGGGTCAGGGCAGCACAGTCGGCTACCCAGTCCCCATCAGGGTTCTCGGTAGCACCCGAGCACAGCAGGGTGGAGTACTGGGACATTAATGGCTGCCAACATTCCAGCACAAGAGTGCAGGTCTGCGTAGGGGCCAGCTCTGCCACCTTAGCAATCACCTCAATGATCTGTCTCATGAACTTTTGTCTCTCTGTTTCTTCCTGAAATTAAATTTAAATATCAGCTTAGATAGATCACATGAGGTTTATCAATGTAAAGCCATCTAGAATATTACATAAGTGGTAGGGCTATTTTATGATTACAGTACTAAAATAGGCTTACATAATTAAAAATGAAATTTAGATCTTAGATGAAATCATTAGGGTTTGACATGCCCCTAAAAATATTATCTGTCACAGTAAAACTCTCTAATTTATAGAATTCCAATTGAGCACACTAATATATTCATAAAATATCATTCATTTGAAACTTTACTATTTAAACTTATTTCATTTAAGCAGTTAAAAACTGGAATCATCAGTTTGTAATGTTATGAAACATATGGCTGCTAGGTGACAAGATAATGCCATGTGAATGGTTGCTAGTCAACCGGTTTACCTACAATCCCAGCAAGGAAGGCTCTCATGTTACTAAGTTATAATGGTATGTATCTACACCATACAAGATAAGGACACATTACCTAAAAACTAAAATAAAGATGAATATGCATTAATGATGGTGAAGGAACTTACATCACTGTCCATCACTTCGTTGTCCAAGTCCCGGTGCCCTTGCAGCTTCTTCAGCAAGGCATGTACCAGTGTTACAAGGACCTCCTCGTACCTAGAGCACATACAAGACCGTGAAATACTAATCAAAATAGAAATGAAAAAATAAATTAAACTGTCTCAACTCAATGTCATTTCTTCTAAGCCAGAGGATGGATATACAGTACAAATCTCAGAACACCACTAGTCAGGACAGATTAGCAAGCAAGGAAAAATGTCTCTGCCAGCGAACGGAAGAGATGATCCACTCGATGTCAGTTTTCTACCATATCCACACTTTCATCTAGTGGAGTACACTTGCCGGTTAACAGTTTTTAATTAATTTATTACTGTAATCAATCAGTTGTATCAGTCAGGATTGAGATCCAATTAATTAAAAAAAAAAGGAAGTAACAAATTGGTAAACTATAATTTATTTACATTAGCAGAACTCACTTAGCGATGTGGGATGTGTCCTTGAGAGCGAGGTAGTCCAGAAGTGAGTTCCAGATGTCAAGGGTGGTGTAGAAGCCATCAAGGCTCGGTTGCTGGAATGTGAACTGGAAGAGGGACGAAAGGAACTCGAGCACCGGGAACCCGGGCGACGATTCCACTCTGTGCCAATGGACGGACACACAAAGGCGTGTCATCTCACTCAGCTTGCTTATGTATCTGTTGATGAAAACGTTTATAGATATAGCAAACATTTATAGTCTCAAAATTAAGCCAATTTCCAATGTAATATAAAATTTTAAACTGAAATAAAGCTCGGGCATTTGGGCGGTAAGACAACAATAATTCAGATGAGGATAGAATAGATAATAAATAGCAGGAATAATGTAATTTGGAGAGATGTGAATCAAGACTCACTCTGGATCGAGATCAGCCATGTTTGTAGCCAATGCAGCTCGGAGAAGTGCATTGTTGTGGCCACACAGGGAAAGGAGAGAGTTCTGGAATGTCGTTGGAACACAATTGTTGTACAGCAGTTCATTGAGCGCAGACAGTCCGTGGAGACCACAAGTGTCCTACAGAGCAAAAATAAAGCATTAAAAATTAACATCTTAAAAGAAAAATTCCAGTCATTAAAGTGTGATGTATCATGAGATCAAGTTTCATTACAGTAATTAGTAAACTAGAAACAGGTTTTTTAATGAAATTTTGTAATTTAGGTCTATTAAATTGCCAACACATAATACATATTATAGTTGCACAAGATCAAGGACATCAAGATATTTAATTTGATAGCCTACTCAATATCACAGGAAAATATTTATTTATTTAATTAAAAAGTAGTTGATTAATGTCTTCATTATTGACCATGGCATTACTTTTATTTTTAGAATCATCAAGGCATTAATTGAAACTACTGTGTACAATAACATGGACGAAATTCAAACATGGGCTAAATTTCTGAACAAAGTTTTAACGAATTTTTAATAATTATAATTATTAATAATAGTGGAACTAATACTTAAATAAAAATTTCATATTTTGTAATTATAGTTTAAGAAGACAAAACACAATTGAATAAACACAGGATTAAGATCTTCAATTTAATATCACACTCAATATATGTATTTTTAATAAAAAGTTATGAATTAATGACTCCTAATCATGTTTTTTTTTTAATTTTCATTTTTGCAACATTAAATGGTGGGTCCTCCATGTAAGATGTCACGTTTCTTGGTTAAACATAGGGATTTTCAACCACCAGAAAAGACAGACAGTACATATGAAGGAAAACAAAACCCTTAAAATTATAGACTGTTTCACATTTCATTTTACCCACTAGAATAAGTATGAAAAAAATATATACTGACCGGCTGGGAAGCAAAATGAGTGACCAGAGACAGGAGCTGTAAGGAGTTGACATCGGCCAACGGGATCCAGGAGAACAGGTGCGCTAACGCTTGCAAGTTGGCCAATATAACAGAATTGTCACCTCCTCCTTTGTTCTTGGCCTCATCCAGCAACACTGAACAACGACATGAACATATATTTGTATGATATTTTTAGGGTCAAATTAAGTTTATTTTAAAATGAATACCAATATAGAATACGTTATTTATTCTTTAGGCCTTGTAAACAAAAAACAGGAAAGCCTCTTGGCAATCTCTGGGACCCTTGAAATAAAAAAAGTAACCCAAGGAAAAAGCTATGCCACCTTGGAAGGACCCCTTTTAAGTGGTGGAACTATAATTGAAGCGGAGGGAAATTAAAGGTTTTACTTCTCAGTTCTTGCTTTTGTCGTATCTTAGTGTCAGTTAGTTGGTCGGAAGATAGGGTGATGTGCTAGACCAAGTAGCCAGATGGAAGGAAGCAATGTAGACAACCAATCACCCAACATCTAAGAATATCCATGTTATAATTATTTATATTTGGTAAATATTTATTATTTTTCACTATATAAAACTCTTGAAAGATTTAAAAATTTCACTACGACCACATTAAACCCTGAGATGATCAAACTTAAGCATTATAAATAATGGTATTCTCAATGAATTTTTAGGAATGTCTTTTTACCTTTTATAAATAAATAATAATAGAAATAATAATAAGAGTAGAATCAATAAGCAATTGCAGATCTTAAATAAAATCATATTAAGAAAAATATAAAGAAAGGCATAGCATATTTAAATCTTTGCAAGCGTGTGGAGGGATAGATTTATATATAAAAATTAATAAACATGTTCAAACATTAATACTTTGAATATATACCTGTATATATATAAAATTTTAAAACTAACAACTGGCCAATGGAAAAAAAAAGTCTGTTGTTACTGAGGTCTACCAAGCGAGAATCTCACCTCAAATGAGCATATCTCAAAGCGCTGTACTCCTCTACGCCAACATAAGACAAGCAAGTCAATGTGGCAACTCTATGCAAAGAATGATTTGAGGGAACGATGTGAAATTGGGACACAATGATTTGATATGGCACTGTCATTTTGGAGACCTTTATGGGTTCTACAAAAAAAAATCTTATATGTCACATAAATTAAAAAATAGAGAAATATAATTGTTTACCTGTAATACTGTTAAAAACTTGCGGAATGTGAGCTAGGAAAAGTCTCTTCAGTTCCTCTTTCCTTGAGACACTGAGGTCTTCCCTCGGGCAGATAAGCTCTTCTGAGGCAGTTTGGAGGAAAGCCAGTCCGAGCACTCTCGTGTCACTGCCTTCCATCAGCTGCAAGTGTTATCATACTATTGTGAATATATTAATTTGATAATAATGGTTTATATAAGGCATGGATGAACAGACTCTTACAGACAGATTTTTAAAACCTAGATGGAAATTATCAAGCAACTATTTTATAGATACAATGCATGGGGAATATATCAACTTCATAATCGATTTTGAGCTTGACTACTAAAAATGGTATGATACCTTTAAGGGAAATGTTTATATAATTTTAATCTGAATCCAAGATTGAAATCATTTTAAATACACCTATCTAAAAAACACTTTCTCATTTAACATTGCGCATACATAACCTGTAACTAGACCGGCTTATCTACTTGGATATTAAAATTTGTAACTGGAGAGGATAAATAACAAATAAGTAAAAAACCTGAGCAATGATGAAATTCATATTAATAATCATTAGTTGTGCCAGATAATACTTCAGTTTTGGTAATCATTAGCTAAAGATAGTGACAGTGGGTCTCAAACCCAGTGCCACAAGTCAAATATATTAGTTACGAAATTGCACACTTCAAAAGAACATCACTAGAAAGAAAGCCACACAGAGGGGAATACAATATTATAATACATATGAACTAGCTTCAGAGATGTTAATAATGACATAGATATTACCTAGGTCTCATGTTTGATAGGGATACTTCAGTGGATAGAGGACCTGACTGTGGCATTGGTAGGGTTTTTTTCTTGGGTTCAAGCCCTGGTCGTTTTACTTTTTTTTCTCTAACAATAATTAATTTCATTTGCTAAATAAAATATTTAGTAAAATAACAAACCTCCTGTTTCTCCACAATATTGTTTATTCAACAACAAAGTAGACAGTTGTCATCACCAGTTGTCAATTGATGGTATAAAAAAATATAACATGTTAAATTCATATTATGAAGTTAATTGTTAAAAGAGGTAGGTAATTTCTACTGACTTCACTCAGGGTCTTACACATCAACTTAACATAAAATAAATGTTAAGCCAATGCAAAGGCGGATATCCAATAAAAATCTTTATTTACTCACATTTACATAAAAATCCTTACTTTACCTCATTATATCAACTAATATCCCATTGTACTTATTTTATCGTTAATAGTTTAGAACCATCGTCCACTCCTGTAACATGAGATTCCATCTATCTAACCTCTACCTTCTACTCAAAAAATCGTCCCAACTTAAAAAGATCCTTCCTTCCTAGTTTGAGAGATTACTCTCTGGAATTCTATTCTTCAAACTATTCACCAATCCCATTCTATTCCAATATTTAAATCCTGTATTTCTAACTTTCTTTTGACACCCCAAACCAACGAGGCAACATCTGGTCAAAACTTCTATGACCAAACGACCTGTTCTGATCTATTTCCTGAGATTAACCAGTTAAGGGCCAGGATTTGAACAGTCTATTTTAATTACAAATACTTTGATAGCATACAATGAGCAAAACAAACAAACTAAGCACGGGCATTTACTTAATAAAGATTTTGATCCATTCAGAAATTATAGATATCAATGCAACTTGTACTTGCAACAAATAACAGTTTTTATCGACACCAATTCAAGTTGAAATTAACTATATCTATATATAAATATTTACAATTGATAACAGAAAATGGAATGGTATCAACTGATCTGTAACATAATAACAAGGTTTTGCATAATTAACTAACACAAATTGAAATTTCTGGTAAGCTACCATACCCTGTTCATACACTTATTTAGAATTAAAATCAACTTACTAAGGTCAGAATAAATATGGATGTAAAACCTGAATACACAACCAAACAAACTCTAATTTAAAACACTCAGAACTTACAATTATATCAATAATGAATTTATTAATATTAAAAATAATCATACCGTAAGGATATTAGTGAAAAAGTCTGGATAGAAATGGGGCCAGTCATATCTAGCAATGTCTACAACCAACTTAAGCAGTTTATTTCTGATGAAAACTGGTACAAGGGCATGCCTCTGCAATGAGTACTGGTAAAGTAGAGTCCGCAGCTGGGATCTCTCTTCCCACATCAACTGCATCCATTGCTTTGTGATAATTTTCTGAAAATGATTATTTTATAATAGAAGGCAAATATGTCTAAAACTTTTTTATTTTCATAAATATAAATATTAATAGCTAACTTCCAAAGTTGCAAGACAAAACATGCAAATGAAATTGTTAGTTGTGTTGTTTAAGTAATAGATGCAGTGTTTCCAAGCATCTCTTTGGCTTCCAAACTCCCCCAGGACTGTTTCAATTTCTTGTTTTCTCTCATTTGAAGTCTTGTAATCGAAGAACTCCTTGAGCAGGCTGTCCAGTACGGCCAGAGATTCTTCCCTGCTATCCTGTACGAGATAATAAAACATTAGGATCTAAGAAAAGTGATAAGAAAGTGGGAAGAGGTGAATTGTCCACTGACCATTTCTCAAGACGATACAAGGCGTACTAACTAGAAGCCGTCAATCATAGTAAGCTAGAGGCGTTAGAGATGACAATCAATACAAACTAGCTCCAGTAACAAAAAATGTTCTCTATCTCAGCGGAACGAGCAAAATCAAGCCATTTCCCATTTCCGTCTGTTTACACTCCACAGCTGAAAAATCAAATTCTGGGCCCAGCTGACTTTATATCCCAATATCCACCTAAAAAACATATTCACAAATTTCCCATATTTATTTTTTTCATTTTTTCAATATACTTTTATTCGTACAATTTGCTTGAAATTATTATTTAAAAATGTTAAAGCTATCAAGAATTTTTATTTAGCTGTATTTCTCGCAAAAAGTCTTGTTAAAATTAGGGATGATTATGATAGTGAAAACGAATTTATATATGGCGCTTAGCAATATTCCGGTTAACATTAAACGCAGTAAATAATATTTAGAAGACTATTAAATGAACAAAAATAGCAATCTGTTTAAAAAGTGTTCATTTTATTTACTTTTGACGTTGGTTACCTCCAAGGAAGGTCCAGTGATCGTGCCTGTATCTTGTGTTAGATATGTCTTAGTCCGTTTTACCTTTGTTAAATTTAAGTTTGTGTGACAATTGGTGCCTAGAGGAACAACTAGCCATGGATGATTTGGGTGAGTAATCTTATATATGTTCAAATGCTGTTTGAAAGCCATCTATTACAGTGAAACCACTGATCACAAACTGTTTGCTAACAACAGTTTTTCTGCAATTGATAACTTGATTTAGCAGCCTAATTGCTACTAATCAAATTTGTTTCAATTCGGTTTCTATGCCTTATAGCCTGACTTTAAAAAAAAGTTGTTAGCACTTATTTCCAAAGTTAAGAATGTTTTAGCTTTGTATATATGACAGGACAGCTGTCATTCTTTCAGAATTTTATCTATAGTCATTTATTAGTTATTTGTGATCCTCATCACATAGCTATAGTTACGAGAGACATTATGTTAGGTTTTGTCGTACTGTAATCATCATTTTCGATTGATTATAATATGATCAACATATTCTGATGTACATGTTATGTTCGGTTGTTTTGACCTAGCATATTTTTCTTTGACAACATTTAAATCATTAAATTTAATTATTAACTTGTTAAATTTGAATGACTAACTCTGTGATCAATAAAATTTTAGCTGACTAGCAATTTCTTATTTAGCTTGGAAGTAGTAAACATGCACTAGGTGCTCACGTGTGAGCAGGCCAATAAAGATTAGGCTTATCTTGTTTTTCTATATTATGGTGTACAAATCACAGATATTTTTACATTTTATGCTTTGGAATATACTTGTTAATTTAAGTACATTTTTTTTTTTATCATCCAATTCAATGTAATAATTAACTGTTACATGCAAATTGTTAGATTTATAGAACATCACCTTATTACTTTAATAAAAATTTGAATGTGCTTTGCTAGGTTTTGATTTGCACTTGTTTTGACAGCGAAGATCTTTGATGTACCTGTTGTTTAATTTCCTTCCATATAATCCTATAATTACTCATTTTAGATGTCATTTTACCAACTAGAGCTTTGTATGTTCTGTAGTTACACTCAACAAATAACAATTATCTGTATGATCTTAGTATATATTTCTGTGATTGGGTTGATTATATTAAGAATTGAGCCCATGGTGAGCTACAGTTTATTGTTACATCAATTCTGTTCCGCTCCGCTCATAGTACAGATTTATGCTATTTGTCATTTTTTCCTGGCCATAATTCTTGTAGAAGTTTGATTAGTCAGCAAATGTTCCAATTCAATGATTTTTTTTTCTCTCAACACCAACATTTTTGTTATTCATCAGCTTTGGGTTTTCCCAGGGCATAACTATGACCCATATTCTATGCGGGGCACACCCCCTTAGATGGGCGTGAACATACTATCCTTAATGGGTTGACTCAATTGATCATGTTCATGATACTTATGTATCAGTAACTTAGGATTTCAACAGTTTAATCTTTACTAAAATTGAGTAGGTTTATTTCTATTTGAATTACTGCTTGTAAAAATTTAATATAGTTATGTTCTGGAAAATGTTGAAATGATTTTATCGTTATGAAATGACATGTGCAGCTTTACAAAATGTCTGCATTAAATCTCAAGACAACATTTAATAATTAGGCAACTTAATTAATCATGATTATGTAATTTTTTTTCAGTTCTTATGTGTTCAATTTTTGCTAACTTTAATTAAGTAGTACTTCTGCTTAGTACTCATTTATTATTTTTCTATAATACTTTTTCTTCCGTCAGGATTAGAAGGCCTCTTATAAGTTAGCCCTTAATTTCCCTCACAGCTCCTTTAAATTTACAGATAATTGTATAAGATTATAGATTCTCAGGCGAATCTATTTACAAATTAATTTTGTTTATCCTGTAGCGTTGCTACATTGCAGGTTTTGATATTTTATAAAAATTATATAATGGAACCCCTCTGGTAGCTCAGTTGGTGGATTGTAGTAGGTACTCGTGTGTACCCCTTAATTATGTTGTTACCTCTTTCTTATTGAAGTTATACCAAAAATATAAAAAATACTATGAACTGTTAACAGATGTAATAGGAATAGCCACTATGTTGACATAATTAATAAATTAAATTTTTGAATTTGTTTTTATAATATTAGCTGACAAGTAGGCAGACCAGATTGTACACATGTGATAAAACTTTGAACTGACAACACGCAACATGTAGAGCTAATTTCTGAGGTAGATGGGCCTGACTGTTGGATTTAACCATTCTTAAAAAAATATTTTAAATACTGAAAATTATTTATTGATCTTTTAAATTTTTATTATTCATTATGTCATTTGGAACAGCACATGTGAGCTTTAATTTTTTTTTTTTTTCAATCGTTGAAACATTACTGTTTTAATATAAAAATGGACTTTACTAATTTTGATTGTATCAGTATTTTTCCTTTGGTTGTGTAGGGACTGCTTGAGACTTGAATGATTCTGAAACATCACAATGATTGTGCGATGTTAAAATAAAAATGGATACAGAAGGGTACTGTGTGCAATTGCGATATTTAATATTCATAGAGATCCTTCAAAATAACAAATATTATCTGTGACTTACAGAATGTCATCTTGTAGACCTTTTAACATTATACGTTTCTTGATGATTTAGAGGTAAGATTGGAAAAGTTAAGACAGGGGTTGGAGCTGGCCATATTATGCTCGGATGATCTTTAAGTTCTCATATAAGTTGTGTATGGATAGTTGTAAAAAATCTTGTCTTGTTTTATCTTAATGCCCTCCTTAATTATAATTCATTCATACAATTTTTAAACTTAGCGAAGTTTAGAGCTAGTTTAAGAGTTTATTGTTTCTGCTTAATTGTTATAGATTGACTTCCGTTATGTCCTATTGTTCAGAGTGATAAAAGGATTATTTGGCGGTGATGCTTTGAAGTATAGATTGTTAGTTTTAGAACGGAAGTATAGTTCCACCATTTGATAGTAGACTGTATGCTTTAATTGCCAAATGTCACTTTGACCGGACGACATCCACTGCTAACGCAGCCTAGGTGCTCCCTCTTCTTACAAGAAGACCGGGCTCCAACGTCACTTCCTGAAACAGAAGCAGGTCCTACGCTTCCACCCCTAACGAAGACAAGGGAGGAGGAACGCACACCTCTGCCAGGAATACCTGACATACCACCGCACGGACATCGGCATGTGACATCATTGGTGAGCTCATCTGCCCCTCCCCCGCGTAGTTCGTTCATTCGAGGATCCTTTTCATTTTCTATCGCATATGTTCCCACAGGGCATAAACTACATAGAAGTAAATCAAAGGAATAATATCGAGAGATAATTACGCCAGTTTATCAAATGATTGTGATATATGTAAATAAATTCAAGTATTTTTGCTAGGAAAGTATCTAGGTCAGTGCAAATCTTTATAGCATGTACGAATAAATAAAAATGGTCAAAAGCTGTAAATACATTGACAAATAAATAAAAAACGGGATCAGAAGAAATTGAATGCGCAATTTATATTATGGGCTCTTAAAACTTTCGATAGGTTCAGTTTTGGGTAAGTAATCTTATATTGGGTGTCCCAGGATTAACGCAAGATTTGAATTTGCCGCCATTTATGCAGTAAAGTGCTGGCAACTCTAAAAAAAACAAAACAATTTGACAGCTGACAGTTTAGGTCGGAATAGTGTTTTGTCTTCATCAACTGTGAAGAGATTGATTGAAAAATTTAGGGAGACTGGATTAGTTGGAGACACTAAACACACTGGTCGTCCAAAAACAAGTCGTTCAAATGTCAATATCGAAACAGTGCGTGAGAGTGTTGTTGAAAATCCAGAAACATCAATTCGGCGTCGTAAACACAGTTCTTTGTGCCGAAATTGGATGATATTGATGTGGCCAATATGTGGTTTCAACAAGATAGGGCCACATGCCATACAGGCCATGAAACAATTCAAATACTGCATGAGACATTTTCAGGTCGTGTACTCTCTCGTTTCGGTGATCAGAATTGGCCCCCTAGATCGTGTGATTTAACACGTTTAGATTTCTTTTTATGGGGTTATTTGAAGTCAAAGGTGCATGTCAACAAGCCCACATCCATCCGTGCATTAAAAGAGGAAACTCAACGCTTCATCAACGAAATTCAACCACATTTATGTTCGATGTACCACATTAATTTCGACAAAAGAGTGCGTATGTGCCAGCAAAGTCGTGGAGGCCATTTGCCCGATGTGTTATTCCATAAATAACCCTATCCTATTTACTTTATAATTCAATAAAAAGATAACAAAAATACTAAAAACTGTGTTTTCTATTTAAATCAAATCTTGCGTTAATTCTGGGACACCCTTTATATGTTTGAATGCTATTTGAAAGCCACCACTGATCTCAAACTGTTTGTTAAGAACACTTAACTATCTTTGTTAAAAACACTTAACGATCTTTGTTAAGAACACTTAACGATCTTTGTTAAGAACACTTAACGATCTTTGTTAAGAACACTTAACGGTCTTTGTTAAGAACACTTAACGATCTTTGTTAAGAACACTTTACGCATCATGACTTGATATTTAAAAAAGAATAATATTGAGCATAATTTTTTTTTTGTGGGGTGGACTGTATCTTATCTCCCCTGCCAGAGGTTCGTTAAATAGAACCTCCGTCTAAAATCTCAAGTTTTTTTCTCGAGTAAAGGACGCCGGAGACAGACAGACAGGGATGCAGGCAGGAAAACATATGATTATATCAGCTGTTGAACTCTTAAGCAGCTTTGTCCCCACATAATCATAATATATTCGTCACATTACAGTTGCTGGTGGGACATAACGCGCGATGGATGAACGTCGAAAATGTGACTATTTCGTCGTGGTGAAGTATGGATGACAACGATGACGCTACGTGAGTTTGAATACATTTTTTGGTTCTCCTGAAAAGTAAAGTTTTTCACATTCGATACTTTACAGTCGGGACGACGATATGTCGCCATGTTACCGGACTGCTAATGATCACGAACAAGCGCGATATACAGATATCGGACATGATCATCGTAGCCTTATTGAATATGAACAAATAGCCGAGTTCCACCTATTGTTGCACTGTTGATAGAAATTGTAATTCTTATTAAAACTATTCTGAACTGTGTGACATTGCACTTTAAACAGCTATTACAACTTTACAGAGCGAACGAACCCTCAAGGGTATTCAAAAATAGGTCAAGTTCGTATTCAGCCAAATCAGGTCAAGCGGTCGTGAAACATTTTTTTGGTCAATTGAAGACACCGTCCAGTGCAATTTTTAGTTTAAATCGATTTGAAGAGGTGCAGAAACGTTTAAACTCGAACAATATGTCAGGCCAGGTCACGCGTTTTGACCGGAAGTTGAAGAATTCAACTGACGGAAGTAGCTCTACCAAATTGTTCATATTTGGTCCACTAGAGGGGCTGTAATTGATAAAATCGTTTTCTTATTTTTATTTACTTTATTATTTTATTTAACTATTATTTTTATTTATTTTTTCGTTTATTTGCAAAGCATTTTGTTGCGTGTTATTACATATTAGAAATTAATTGAAGATTTCTTTTCCTTTTCATAAATGTTGATTCTACTGCTATCTATATCTATGTTAATTTATTAATACTATCTTAATTACTTTAGTTTCTATTAAGCCTTCAATTTACTAAAGCATTTCACCCATAACTACTTTGTGTCTATTTATTACCAATTTTTTATTATGGTACCTGGAATCTATTTATGACCGGATACGCCGTCACCGAGTATAAACTGGTATTTTACATAACGTACAGTAATTTTCATAACGTGGTCATTTTGAGAAGGTGCGATTGTGCCGCTCTACTTAGAGTACAGTGGACGTAAGGACAGATGAGTGACACTCCCTTCCGGTGCCGAAGACGAAGGACTACTGCCAGCGACTGAAGACATCCTTGAGTTCCCTCCCCCACACTGTGGAGATACTCCTGAGGCAGGAAGGTGGGAGGGCAGCCCCATCAGTGATGGACCGGACGGGGTACAGCAGCTACCAACCCGGCAGCTACCAGCCTTTCAGGTGTGCGCTCAAGGGCTCTACTTCGCCCGCATGTGAGTAACTAACTCTACCGCCCCTGTATGTCCGTATGTCGCGGTGATACCCCAGGGTGCTTTTGACTGATGAAAGCTCAAAGAGGGAAGTTGTAACATTTAACAGACTCTAAGTTACCGTTTGACGGAGGTTTGTAACTTGTGGGGTCAACATTAGCGGGTTTTTGTGTTGGGGTATTGGTCCCATTATCATTCGATGGTTATTTATAATAAAATTAAATATCGGCTTGATCACACAGAACCCGGGACCTCCCCAATATTTATATTAGTAACTTATACAGGTAGGTATTGGGGAGGCCCCCGATCTTGACAGTAATTGTTTTTTTGGCTAAGAATTATTATATCGCTCAATTATAAAATACCTTAATATTTTTTACTGTTTAACAGTTATTTAAACTATTATATATATTATTATTATTACGATTTTGGGATCTTCCTGTTAAAACAATTTAAGGATTAAAACAAGAAACGAATATTTATATATCCTAGCGCTTTTAGAATTAGCATCTTCAGAAATATGATCAGAAAATTTACTATTATACATAAAATGATGAGATTTTTTAATATTGATAGCCATACTGGTGAAATAAAATATGAGCGTTTTAAATCTGTTCACTTTATGAAAACAGTGGATTTTTTGAATAATATAATAGTAAATTATAAAAAGGGTTTGGTAAAAAAGTAAAATTTTCAAATTAAACCTTTTTATAAACTCTTAAAAAAAAAAAATGCTTTTACTATGTTAACGATGTATAGTTAATTTTTCTATTCTAACCCTGAAGGTGGCCAATGTATTGCCGAAAGCACTCGATCATATATTAAGAAATATGTATATATATATATAATTTGGTGTGAGTAGACAAAAAGTTTCTTATTTGAACTTTTGAAATATCGTGACAGTTAAATGCCCATCACGAGTGTTGAGTACAACCTCGAAGGCCCTTTTGCTTACGCTACAGACAGCGTGGCTGGCTTCTGTTTACAGATCGAGAGCTCGGATATGTATAAATACATCTCGACAGCCTTACCAATCGATATCGCCCTGGAGCACAGCTAGACATTTAGCTTTACTTTCGAACGGGTACAGGACAATTTTATTCAAGTATGTCCCATCGTAAAAATGATTCAATATAACTATATATATATATATATAACTTAAGAGCTACATACATTCCACTAAACACCGGGCCACGTTGTGTGCGCCTCGGTTAAGGCAAGCGTGGAAACAATTTAGTACAAAAAAAATTATAAAATATCGGCTTTAACTTTTCATTCGAGCTTTTTTTCACTGAACTAGTCTCTTTATCAAATACAATAAATTATTTTTAGTAACTGTAATTTATAATAAATATTTACCTATTTTACTGTTTCCTGTATATTACAAAATTGTAATAATAAAAAGGTTGCGTACGAAAACACACAAAAGGTAGATTACTCTATTGGATAGTGTTCACTTGCGCAGTTATCGCTATCAGTGTTCAGATATCGGCGGCTAAATCGACTGCCCTACTTGTATTTATTGTAACATATATCTTTAGTGGCATTGTTTTGTCTATTTCAGTTGCAAACTGTATGTTTGACTTTAATACATTCGTGTTATCTTACATTGGAATAATTAATAAAAAAATTGTCTTTGCCTATTTGATGTCTATTGGCAAAATTAGAAAAAAAATCTTCGATGACAGCAATTAATATTGACATTGTCAAAACTGGAAACCATTTTAAATATTCGACTAGAGATTATCGATAAAAACAAAACGTCAATCTCTTGTTTTGTCAACAATTTATTCAACTATTTTGAAAATTTTTCTCTATTATTCGTTTGTGAAAAACAAAAAGGAAGCGAAATTCAGTAGTTGAATTTGATTGAGCCGGTTGATAGATTCATATATGATTTTCGTACCCTCCTGTTTTTTTCGTATGTTTCGTTGACTTGATGTATTTATCGGAATTGATATTATCTATTGACACATCCTTCAAATGTGACTCCCCCTAGTGAAAGGCTATTACCAATCCAAGATAAGTATCCTTTTTATTTTTCCCTTATCCTATTTTTATTATTTTGAGAAATATGGAAAAAAAATATCAATTGTACCGGTTGTGAAATGTTGAATGGTTAAAAACCGTAAAGTAAATGTTATCCTGGAAAAGTGATGGGCTGCTGACTCAATGAATTTTATAATAAATGTACAATACCGTAATTGAAAATGTCTTGATAAGGCGTGTATATGACCCAAAGTGTATATTTGTTTATATCTGGACAATAATTTATATAATAATATAAAACGCTGTAGAGTCAGGCAAAGTTACAAAATTCTTAAAAAATTCTCAATTAATATATTCTCTAAATAATCGCAACATGTCGATTAGTGTTGAAATATGCGATGAGCACCATCTCAGCGATGAGTAATGATGTAATTTTTTACGACCGATAGTATTTTTTTTTTTTTATATTACTTACCTATCGATTTAAAGTGCAATAAATCCAAAGTATACCCAGATAATAGTTTATCTATCAGGCAGGGGTAGACCTTTGTTTAGATTAAATCGAACCATTATTAAATAATATATCATGGATTAAATAACTTACTTATATTACATATTTATGAACTAGACGACCACGAGGGTCATTACCGTAACTCGATCTTCTCAACGACGGTTGCAGAGGTTTTTTGGATAATTTATTTGTCTGCACTTTTGGACTAGCTGTAGTCTTGTGGGTTATGTTCTTTTATGCAAAGACAATTATATGCGTTCGGTGGATCTGGATTAATGATAGCTGTATGATAAGTTATTTTATTGCATTAGGTGATTAGGTTGGGAACTCGCCTATCTGTTGATTAAATGAAAATATTTATTCAAGAACTCAAAACATCTGACGCTAGGACTTGACCGAGACGTACAAAGTATCGTCCAATAATAAATTTAGTACATCTTCGTTCTGTCAACAGAAACCGATATCTCGACAAACAATCCACTCATCGACGGCTAAATATGATCTCGCTGCTTCTTTTTTTTGTACAAAGATTAGCTAATTATCTCTGAATTGTTTTAATTATTATATAACAATCGGCTGACCTGGAACCCACATACGAGGCTAAAAAGACAAGAAATAAACAGACGCTTTATACAATTGTACAGACTACTTCAATCCCATCAAGGACATCCCATCTCTTGATAGAAAACAAATTACTCATTTACAAATTTATACTTAATACGGAATAGAGCTATTGGGAACTGAAAAAAAAAGTCGAATATCAACCGTATCCAATCCTTTCAATCAAAAGTCCTGAGAACAATAGTAAATGCCCCTTATTACGTCAGCAACAAAACCCTTCATAACGATCTTGATATACCTTACATTCTCGAACTCATCTCTTCCGAATTCATAAAATTCCATAGTAACCTACCACCCTAATCCCCTTGCACAGTCATTGCACTGCACCACTCATCCCTATAATCCTCCTCGGAGACTAAAGTCGACCAACAGTGGCCTCGTGATTTGCTATAAATATGTGGCAGTGGGAATCCTGGCAATGTCTTGAGCGTCTGTGGCTCTCGCGCTCTTGGCCAGCCTCCGCTGGTTCATATCCGATGACGCGGCTGACGGAGGAGCGTTGGGGACTAATCATGATTCCGCTTCCACTCTCGCATGCGAGGGAGGTGACAACCATGTGGATTTGGGATCTCTGGGCTGCTTGTAAATACTGTCTGAATGAGCGAGTGAATGAAAAATTGTAAACATGGTATGAATGAGATCGTTTATTACAATTACTTATTGGCCAATAAGGCAGATTGTAATTTTATCATAATGAAGCTGTTTATCGTAATAATAAATTATTATATAAACACAGCGACAAATAAGAGGAGACTTAAATCATTTACAGCCGTACGTGAAGAAAAAATACAATAATACTTTTCCAAAACGTTCGCAGATTTTTTGAAACCACCGTTTTTAGCCCAGGTGTTTGAAAAATCAAACCAACACGTTTTGCGTCGTATATTAGCTATTTTGTAATTTTTTGTAGTCTGTATGCATTGTTACATTTGATACCGTTGTGATGGGATATCGAAATTGTTAGAATTATTAAATAAAAAAATGAAAAAGTGAAAGTGAAAACGTAGATCACTGTCCTTCCTGCTAAGTGCAGTAGGCCACTCGCCTGTAGAGAACAGAAATACCACTCTAGCAGATAATACAAGTCCTATAGAATAATCTTTATGGCTCCCGTTTAGAAAATATGAGGCCCCTGACTGAAAATAAACTAGGGATTTATGCATCCTAGAGGACATATCACATTCGGAAGTGATCGAGCTCGTAGAGTCTCCTTCGGGCTATGGTGAAATATAATATGTCAACATCAATGGATATTGGAGGCACATGACAGTGTATTTCCGCTCATAATCATGCTAAACACATGGTGCCTAGTTAGTCATGTTATGTATATATTTCCCAAGTCAGTTTTATTTAATGGAACAATTGTGCTAAAAATAAAACCAACTTCAGGGTAAATTACTTGTCATGATTAATTCATTACTTGATAATAATAATTAAAAATTCTATCGTACTGAATATGGTAAAAAATTAAAGACGTCATCCTGAGTCTCGATACGTAATTATTTTCGTTTTTTTGTGTTGTCATTTCACAAAGTCATTTAAAACGCCTTTGGATTTGATATTTAAACGATGAAATATCTCGATATGTTGTTCAAGAATATGTGTAATGTTTTGTAGGTCTAGTGCACTTTAAATGTAAAAAAAAAAAATCAGATTAATTAACTTTTTTTGAAACATTTAAATAAAACAGTGTGGCTGTGGTTGATAATTCCCACGTACAACCTTGTTTGTGAAAATTGTTTTGATAATACGGGGACCGGAAAGTAATGTAGTTTTTTTAAAAATTAAATTCAAACAAATAAATTTTTGTTTTGAATCATTGATGTAATCAACCTCCTTATCAACATCCTTTTGCCATACAGTGTGCAAATTTTCAATGTGGATCGATAGAAATCAATTGGTTTTTGAGCAAAATGTCTGGAGATGGCATTTTGGATATCATCGAAATTTTCAGATTTTTTTTCACTTAAAAAATGTTGGAGCGATCGGAATAAATGGAAATCCGATGGTGCAATACCGGGCGAGTATCGCGGGTGAGGCAATACCTCCCATCCCAATTTATTAATTTTTTCCAGCTTTCGTTTTGCGCCGTGCGGTGTTCCATTGTCGTGTTGCAGAATAACGCCTATTCTGTTGACAATCGCTGGGCAATTTTCAATTAAAGATTAATTTACTAGATTCGATTGTTCACAGTAAAGGTCTGAATTCACTTCAGCACTTATAAATCAACAACCCCGTGAATACTCCAATGTCGGGTGGTCAAGAGGGGGTGCCTAGTTACCCTAGCCCTAGTGACGAAGTGACGGTTGATTAGACTATGACCTGGACAATTGCTTCATGACGGATCTTACTATCTGAATCCATATTTTGATAGGTATGTGCCCCGACAATGCACTATGTTCAGGAGAAAAGGTATAGGGTAGGTATTGTAGGTAGTTTATGTGGTCTTGGAATGACCACGAATTCACGCTTGGTATCTGAGGGTAGGCGAAAACCCGTCCGTATCCCTAAGGCGAGTGTGAACCGGAGAGAGGTAGACTGGATTGCCGTGGGAGACACTACTAGGTAAAGTTTGTAGGGCCACGGCAACCATTGTCTGCGAGAAAGAGGCCTCTTTCAATGAGGTGCTAGTTTTAGCGAGACGACGGCAGAGAATCCCACTAGGAAAGTGTGGGCTCGGACAAGGCCGGACTAAAACATAGTGAGGTTAGGAAAGAGAGATGCAGAAGTTTTCATAAATGAGAAGACCAAATCTAGAAACAGTGCAGCTGCAAGTACCAGTCCAGAGCGCCGAAGTTACAATGACTTATTGGCTAAAACTAGGGTTTATACATAGTCCCAAGCAGCCAACGGGCTGGAGTTTTATTCTGGCCAATCGCGTCCAGCCAATAGGGCGAGGTTTTATTCTGACCAATCGTATTACAGGCTTGGATGAAGTTTGAATGTTCTAGACCAGCCCCAGGAGCTACCTGACTCCCTCTGAGCTAGTTTTTTTTCAGCTGCTTCTTTTATTGTTTACAATATTTACTTATATGACTTATGGTTTGGTAATATTATTTACATTTGTTTAAATTAATTTACAACATATTATAACCAATTTACAATATATATTCGATAGAGTATAGGGTGATTTATCTTATGTAGTTAGCGGTCGCTACACCACCAAACACACAAAAACGACTTCGTGGCGATTCATTTGGAGAGATCCAGTGCCTTTTGCGTTTTGATTTATCATAGAGGACCCATTTTTCATCTTCAGCCTCACGCAACATACTTGCCCGATATTACGCCATCGGATTTCCATTCATTCCGATCCCTACAACATTTTATAAATGTCAAAAAATTTGGATGATGTCCAAAATGCCATATTTTGCTCGAAAACCAATTGATTTTTAACGATCCGGCATTGAAAATATGCACACTAGATGGCAAAAGGTTGTTGATAACAAGGGTGATTACATCATCTATTAAAAACAAAAACCTGTTAAAAATTTTTCTGCAAACTTAGGACTGACTAGTAAACTTTGTTATAAACTTGGGAATCAAACAAGTGAGAATAATTTGTCTCATCATCAAGATCATCAAAACTCTTAACTGCACACTTAACTATTTATACATTACGGCCTTACCCGAAATACCTTTAGATTGCAGATCGATTGCTTGTTATTTATACCTCTGTTTGGAAATATGTTTTCTCCCTTCGAGCTTGGCAATTAATTAATATGCCTTACTGTAAAACTAAACAACTGATCCAGACGCCATTGCTTCTAAGTGAGCCCTTGGCCTGCTATATCGAAGGTACGGGGCCGTAGCGAGCTCGATATACAGATGCAGGCTATTGCACAGATAGATGTTATTGATCAGCCTAGCGACTGTGTGGACTGTATTGGTTCACGAGGGGGAGGTTGTATGTCGGTCAACGTCCCCCCCCCCATAAGTAAATATCTAGATGGCAGGACTATTGTTGTATGGACCCTGGGGTTATGTGCGTAGGACTGTACCCGCATATAACATCCAACTAGTTTAGTATCTAATTATTAGCGAAAGTAAAGTTTCTGGCTCTGAAAAACCATAAATCAGGGGTTCGCATCCCAGCGCTGTAATTTTTTTTTAATTGGTTAATAAATAAAGAATAGATTAGCCACCCCACAGTCTGTTAACTTTACAAGAAGTGGGGTCGTAAAGTAAGATTGTTTAAAATTATGATTGTTTGAAGCTAATTTATTATCGGACTATTCCAAAGGATCTTAGATATAAGCAAGCACATCTGCCGAATTCACGCGATCTTCTCTCTACGAGATAAAAAAATATGTTTACGACTTTTGCGGTGGTAAACCATTTTTTTTTTTTTATAGCCACATAATTCCACAACAGGATATTTCCTGTAATGTACGTTTTAAAAATGCTTCGCTGTTCGAGAGACAAACACTATTTCATTTTAATTTTAATGCGAAAAATATAAAAATACAAATATTTAAATCTAAAACGGTTATTTAGCCTTCTTAGAAGAGGATGAGATCTAAGGTTCGGGATCGTACCAATGATACATATAGCTTTGGCCAATGACTTACACGTAGTGACAAGTCGAAGGTGAGCCACATCACCTAGTGTTGTATATGAACGATGAACTTTTAACCACAACAAAATTAATCGTATTTATGCACTCCTCCAAATGCATGTGAATGCAGGAAGAGGAGAAATCTGTAATCCAATTATTATTTTATTTTTGTACATTGTATTATTTTTGTTTTGAGGTTTTGAAATTAAAAAAAAAACAAAAAAAAAACTTACACGTAACATACAGGCCTACTGAAGACACAATTGCATGTCAGATAATGCATGAAGACAACATGTTTCAAGAAGTAGACTTATAAAGTACTCTTTCATACTCATCGCTATTTGTAATAAATAATATAATATGCATATACATATACTTAAAACAATCTCCTGACTGTCAAATATTATTGGGATGAAGGATTACTGTGGTGTTTGCGGTGCATTCCGAAGCACTTATACGAGTATGATGGCTGATGGCCCTTAAGGGCTCCTCATCGCCCTACTCAATAGACCAAAGTTACATCCCAGCGCCTCTAATCTATATTTAGTGGCCTGTTGTACATCCAGTCTGGCATTCTCCTCTATTGTTTGTTTATTTAGAAGATACCTTGTGTATATACAACATTTGTATATCTTTGAAGGCCAAATTGTACTATCGGTAGTAGAATCCAGGGGGTACGGAAGTTCACTGGAGTCATTATCAGGTTAATATTCCCCTCGAATAACTGTTTGTATGTAGGTGTGCTTTGTCAATAGATCGAAATTGTTTTTAATACATGAATATAAAGTAAATAATGGCTATGGAACGTGAAGAAACAATATCAAGTGATCGAGTAAACCGAGGGGTTTTAATGCTTAACAAATTTATTTCATTTGACATTTCATGTCAGTAACTCGAAACTGATTATAGCTAAAATATCGCCATCCCCCCTTAAAAAAAAAAAACTATTAAAATAGAAAAAGATGTTTCCAGTTTAAAAAAAACAACAAAAATACGTATGTTAGAATACTGTTGAAATTCTTTTTGTAAGATTTAAAGATCAGAATTTCAAACCTTAAATAGTTTATGTATTAGGACATCTCCTTGAACAAGTCTCGTAACTTATAATAACCACCTCATTACCGGCATGACGATGTTTTACCTTTTATTGACAAACGAAACCAAATAATAAAAGTACAAGAAAAAGAAAAAGAAAAAAGCCAAAAGAGGCAGTTTATACCACAAGAACAAAATGTTTCAGATGGACAACAGATAGACATTGATACTGACAGTGACACTCACAATAGCTGCTAATAATGATAATGATAATAATAAAATCATGGAAGTAATCAACGGTATAGAAAGGACCAAAACTAAGTTCAATCTATATTTTACCTGTGCCTGTACGAAATGACAATAATGTAATAACCACTATAATACCAAACAATTTAATTCTGTACAATATACAAGAAACCTTTTTTAGGACATGTAACTATATAAAGTCCAACTCATTTTTGTATTTTAACATGAACAATATTAGCAATGCTTGCATATCTAACGCATTGCATAAAAACATAGATAAATGTATCACCACAACTATTGTAACTCCTACTCCTTTCATTCAGTATTACGATTTTATAGATGTATTTTTAACTTTTAATTTATCATATGTATTCATTATAAGCTATAGTACCTTACCTATACACTTACCCTTCTCCTCTATTACTAAGTTAGATACTAAGTAAATTATTATTGACCAAATTGAGAAAAATGTGTTGTCTATAAAACATGTGTTAGAAGTGGTTTTTCACGCAGCTATCCTAATTTCAACTGGCGCATTCCAGACTAGCTCTACGCTGAGTCTCTGCACTGAATCAGGGCTTCCTCTCTCACTATTCAGAACACATGAAACTAGCCACCAACTATTTATCCAAACTGTATTCCCAATCATACCATACTGCATATCTATTTTGCCCGAAATTTTCAGCTAAATTCATTGAAAAACCTTACTCGATACTACCACCTGTAGAAATAGCCTCATTTACAGTTAGTTAACTTAAAAAAATCATGAATATACCAGAAGCCCGTATTCCTCCGTGGACACCCTAAACTCCGAAAATACACCTGAAACTATCAAAATTTTCAAAATCAGATTAATACAATCTGACCATTCGGAATAGAGCTATGGGGGACAGCAAACAAGTCGAACATCAACCGTACCCAATCCTTTCAATCGAAAGTCCTGAGAAGAATAGTAAATACCCCTTTTTATGTAAGCAACAAAACCCTCCTAACGATCTTAATATACCTTACATTCTCGAACTCATCTCTTCCAAGTTCATGAAATTCCATAGTAACCTATCCAACCACCCTAATCCCGCAGCACAGTCATTGCACTACACCACTCATCCCTATAATCCTCCTCGGAGACTGAAACGGAAGTGGCCTCGTGACCTGCAATAAATGCGTAACAGTGGGAGTCCACTGGCTCGTATCCGGTAACGTGGCTGACGGAGGAGCGTGGGGGGACTTCCCAAGACTCCGCTTCCTTTTTCGCATAAGAGGGAGGTGACAATCATGTGTATTTGGGAGGTCTCTGGGCTGTTTGTAAATACTGTATGAATGAAAATTGTAAATATGGTATCAATGAAAACATATATCCCAATTACTTATCGCCCAATGAGGCAGATTGTAATTTTATCATAATAAAGCTGATCATAAATAAAAATAGTACATAGGCATAAATCATATTATAAAATACTTATAATGTTTGACAATTAAGGCATACTGTAGGATCGGCTCTAGTATTACTACAAATCGCTACTTCAGTGCAACAGCCTGAGACAACAATGGAATCTTAAGTTTTCGGAAAATGGAACTTGAATTTTTGTTCTCTTTTTGACTGAAATTGTCAATAAGCAATACAGAGCTCATAGTTTTGCCATTTTTTATTTTTTCGTACTGTTCTGGTAATAAGATAAAAATGAAAATAAAAATTAGATTCCCCAGTATTGAACCGAGGTAGACAGATACCGAGCGGCCAAGTGCGAGGTGACAAAGGAAGCTGTATCTAATTTTATACATCTCGCCCTCCGTAGCACTGTGCCTAGTCCTGGGCCTCTCACTCACTACATCTGTAATCACTGCATCAGTCTGGGGTGGTCTTATAGTTCTTGCATAGGCAAGCAGCGTAGTCTATTGCATCTTATATTATAATAATAATTTTTCGACTGGGGTAAGAATCATTATCAAAACATATTTTCGAAAAAAATAAAAACAAATAAATGAGCGTTAAATGAGGGATGCAATTGTTGTGGTTACTTAGTGGTTAGTAGGCACCTCTATATTGATACTCCTTTATTTGAGATTTATCTATACATCTAAGTTTTTCATTTATTACCGCTTGATAATAATGGCTGTGAGGTACAGTTGTGTTGACTTTAGAGGGTCCGGACGATTCCCTATGTTATCAAACCACCCAAACCACCCCTACGACTTTGGCACTTGCTAACACATTCCGATTTTCCTATAAGTTTCCCAAATCACACGTGGGACTATTATGTGTTGACTAGATAATCTAATAAAAAAAAAAAAACCCCGGGAAATTGTCTGTGGGGCGGCCACCCCAAAAGGTGTCCTGGGTTGGCCACCCCCCCTGCCGTAAGCACATCGGATAGGTAAATAATATGTGATGAAGATGTCCTTTTTTGATTCCGGGCATGATTCAATAGTATTCAGTCTGTCTGTTCTTGAATAAGAGCCAAACATATTTCATGCATCTTAAATTTCAATAGTTTATTCAAACATACACTAGGGTACGCTTTGCATGTTTTGGTTAAAATTCAATATGTTGAAAAAAAAATAAACATGGAAAAAGAGAATGCCCAGTTTCCGACTTTTAATAAATTCAAAGGCAATAATAAACCTGTCCTAATATGATATCTGTTATGTAAATTCGATTTTACTTTTTTTCTTTTTTGAATACTTGCGAATAAGATAGCTGCGTTTATATTTCGCTCAGGTAACCTTACTAACAGAGGGGTATTCAGATCACTGGAGTGAACCGTTCGTTCATCACTCCTTCAAGGTGGGTACTGACTGCTAATGAATAGAAATGGGATTGTTGAAGACGAATTATGAACACTGATCAGGAAGAAACATTCCCTAGCAACCAGTTATCGTAACTTATCTTCTATTGATTTCAGATTTAGTTACCTTACATATTAAAAATATTTTCTAAATTCAAATAACAAGTGACAAAAAAAAAGTAATATAACGAACAGTTTGCTTACAAGGCGTATGCGCGCTAAATTCGATTATTTTAACGATGTTAGAAAATCAAAATTGATCGGTTTGGCGTTATTCGTAAGCATTAGTAGATAGAAATTATTGTGGAGAATCGACCACGAGTAGTAGAGACCGGGGCAGTTAGCTATCAGGGCGAATGTTATGTGAACAGGTAGTAAACAGTTACTCGCACCGTTCCGAAAACATACTGGCCCGTTAGACTCCGTACTCAGATATTTGATGAGAGGGTAGTAGCGAGAACGATTCTACTAATGTTTAATGCGAAGGGTAGCCTGGTCCCCTTTTACATTGTATAATTCTTTTATCAACAAAGTAGATGTAAGATAAACAATAACTGATGCATGTATGCAGAAAAGGAGCACCTCACAGCTCAATTATATAATAATGTATATTAGTTTTATCTAAAAAAAATATATTAATATTTAGGGGTTTAAGAGAAGGGGAGGGGGGAAAAAATTTAAGGTTATTTTTTTTCAAATACCTCGCAAACAGGCTGAATTTAGCAAAAAGTACTTTTTATACAAAATTAAAGTACACTAAATTGCGTATCAAATGTTCTTATTATTTTTTTGCGTTGAGGCGAGGGTTAAAAACCAGGATTTTTCATGAATATACCGCTTTAACAAAAATTGTAAAAACTCCTAGCGCTATCTGCTAAACCATTACTCCCCCCCTCCCCCCCAACAACTGTAGCAAAAATCAGAACTACTTGATTCTTTTATCTATTTTTCCTTCCTTGACGTATGGTGGTGGTGCTCTACGAGATTCGGTACAAGGCTAAAGCACAGTCCCCGGTTCAACTTTTGTGTAAAATTCGGATGTGTAGACTGGCATAATTTATTACAAATTATTGGAATTGAAAATGCACACAATTAGTGGATATACTAAAGTCAACATTTGTCTAGCAGTAGTGTCCCATAACTAAGTATTATCTTAAATATGAGGCGGCCATAGTGCTCACTAGTATCAGTTTTTCCTTCATCGCCGATAAATTGTGGCAATGCACATCGATATTATTAGTTTTGCTTAGTCTGAGATAATGAATACTGCGCCGTTGTCACGTGCTCGAGATAGGCGGTTATCTGGTCGTGTGTACTTGGATATCGATCCAGAATGTATCGATTATTGCTGAGGTCGTAGCGAGACGGAATCCTTAAAAGTACAGTCGATATATGGTACACATGACAAACCCCGTGTTCAACACGATTACCCCCGTCCCGTTCCCCCAATGGCAGGAGGAACGCAATAGTTTGTAAGTTAGTATGTAAGTTTAGTTTTTAGTTTTCGCTTTATTGTAACCCGAAGGTGAGCCCCATCACATAGTCCCTTTTTAATGTTTTAACTTTTTAACCACAATTAGATAATGTTAGTTTTAAGACGTGAACTCCTTAAAATGCATGCAGTGCAGTGAAAGGAGAAACCCTCAAATCATAGTATACCGTATTATAATTTTATATTCATTCAATTTTGACTCAAAGGGGTTGAAGGGGGGGGGGGACAAAAAAAAAACCGTTGATTGTGCTTTGCTCTTCTAGGGATACATCTTGTTGTACATGGCACATTGGCATGGAGTCTCCTGGACGCTTCTGTAAGACTTAGCAACAACGTTACAATGTACAGTTCATCTAAGCCAATCTTGATGTTTTGACGTCATTTGTTAAATGTTCTCCAAATCATCCGTAAATTATATGGTCGCCCGTAGATTTTAGGGTGGAAATATTCTAATTGAGTGGAAGAATTAGCTTGATGAGAGATGTTAGTTGGGGAGGGGAGATATTCGTTGCCACCTTCTCCACCAGCTACAAGGGGGGAATCCTTGAGGGACATGGGGTTCCTTGCAGAATTTGTTAGTACATATTTTATGAATGGTGGTTTGAAGTGTGAACTGCACATACTGAGTGATTGGAATTGTATAAATGAGCACTTAAATCACAATTATTAATACTGGACAAGCAAATTGTAATTTCACAGATAAAGATTTATTAACGGGCGTATATACTGTAGTGACGTTGTCTATTGATAAACTTTATGAAAACCTAAAAACTCACCCCATCCCATTCCATTAATACAATCCTATAGCCAACAAACTGTTCCACTCATTTATACATTCACAAGTAACAATGATCTCCCAGTATGTAAATATTTTATTTTCACTGGTCATAATGAGCAATATCAGTGATATAAAGCTATTACAGAAAGGTAACACTAATAATAATCCATTGGTGCGAGTTTGTGACGTACCTCAGCTCGATCGCAGGACCTGAAAAACTGGGGCGAATGTTGTGCTTTAATCGTACGAGGTTCGATAAAAAAAGTAACGAGAATTTTTGTTTATCTTATAATTTTTTTATTTATTCATCGATACCTATTTTGTTCCCTTTAAACTAATCACCCTCAGATTTAATGCACTTGTGCCCCCCCCCCCTATTTCCAATCTTCGAAGCACTTTTCGATATCGCTCTTAGCTCCTTAAGCGATTCTTCGTTTATCTCATCGATGGTGTCAAAACAAGGTTTTTTTTTTCAACTTCGGGAACAAAAAGAAGTCTCAGGGAGCCATGTCCGACGAATACGGTGGCTGAGGTAACACAACTGTGTTGTTTTTTGCTTGAAAAAAAAAAAAAAATACGGACAATCAGTGAGGTGTGAGCGGAAGCGTTATCGTGATGCTATTCCCACGTATTATTTTGCCACAATTCCGGTCTTTATCAAAGGATCGCTTCACGTAAACGGCGCATTACTTCAAAGTGATATATTTTATTGACCGTACGACCTTCTACCAGTTTAGCTCGTGATGCACTACCCCATTAAAATCAGAAAAGAAACAGTGATTATAAAATTCTCGTTACTTTTTGATCAAAGCTCGTACGCTCACACAGAAAGTAAATATAAACATGTGGCTGTATCGCGAACATTGTCAGTGAGAGCCCGCCATTAGGAACTAACAAAATACCTGTCCATGTTTGCATTGAGCTAATTCTGTGGGTTGAGCTAAAGCAGCAAGCACATTAGCCTCTCTACGGACTAAGACAGATTACTGTTTGTCTACCGACACTGTCCGTGGAACGGCAGGCAGGCTGCCACTGACGTCATGTACAAGTCTCGCCATTTTTTAGACATTTTTATTTTTTCTCATTTAAATTTTATTAAATTTGGTTATTTAAATATTTACTAGCACTATAAAGGACGTTTCAATGTTGAGAGCAGTGTCGAGAAACCGGACCGGAGAATTCGTGGAAATTTCTCAAACATTAGTAGATAATTAGCATACAAAAGGCCACTCGTTTGTTTTGACCAAAAATAATTCATTATGTTAAACCAATGTCGGTCTCTGAAAATCGCTTTTGAAAAATAACAAGTGATGATTTATCTTATTAAATTGGCTCTCAAAACAATATTTTTTAAAAATATCTTTAAATTAGTTTTTGCGTTCCAATGTGTGAATCATTAATTCCGAATTTTAAATCTTTATTATTTTTTTGGCTGTGAGAAATTTTAACGAAAAATGTTGCTTAGGTTAATAGAATAGTAATAAAAATTGTATATAGCTTTAATATTGAACAAAAAAAAAACAACCAATTGATACTGACTGGAATGACATTCAGATGGCGATTCTGATTAAGTTAAATTTAAGAGAATCAACCTTAACTATCAAAATTAAATCGATGATAGAAATTATCAATAAGTTCTTTTTAAAATCGAGCTTTCAGAGGACCTTGGAATAGTGCTATGATGGAAGTTCTGATATCTCTAGTGCCTCCAAAATTAAATTATCCTTCCTAAAATGATTTCGAATAAAATAAGTCGAATTTACGCTAGTGTTTAATTTTTGTAGTCAATCATTTATTTTTTATTTTTTTTGACGGATGGAAGATTTGAAAATGGAGAATTTAGTTTGTTAGAGAAGTAAAGATCCATCAATTTACAAGTCACTGCTGCCGAATGATTGAAAGGCGATACTGCCAAAGAGTACCATTTCTGATATTAGAGGAAATTTGTTGTTAGTTTAAATAAAAAGACACTTAGATATTTCAAATGGTTATATTGAAATTTCCCCCAGCTAAATGCTAAAGCATTGATAATAATTGCTGCTATTAGTAGTTAACGATTCCCTAGGGCAGTTAGAGACTTGGACTGTTGGCTGACGCACGCTATCGCACACTACATCCTTGTTAGAGCACTCTCAATTATATTTGGCAATTCGCTTGTCGTTATCTGCCGATTCTTGTCGGAGAGGATACTTCTCAACTGATTATGTTAGTCATTCATTCCTACGTCTATCTGTCTGTATTCGTGCTTTACGATAGCGGTCGAAAAATAAAGGAATCCAAGTGAAATTTTTAACAACGCTGGCACAAAAAGCCATGTATGCGTTGAATTTATAATCTTATGAATTAATGGGGGGAAAAATAAACTGGAGAGGCTATGAACCGTGCATTGGCTTGTTAATTACATACCGCATCATGTAACTGAATCTGTCATTTTCTGTTCTGTCCTGAAGTAGGAACATGATTTACACGAGGCAAGACCACCCCTAGTACGTATCGTGCGCAGCACTGCACACATTTATTACTGACATATTTAGTGATGTGATGCGAATGCTATGTGGGCCTTTCAGAAGCTAGGACAGATGCCCACTGTATTCGGCACATTGGCCGCATTCCTTGTAACAACCAGTAGCTGTCTCTCAGTGTAATAGATTTCTATCATTCTTAGGGTTTCGTATGTTGTAGGTTCATTTCAATACTGGATCCTTTAGCCTGTCACAATGATAATTCCTCAGTTTGACCCAAGTTTTACACACAGGTTCAGCTTGACATAAAAAAAATACACATATTTTTTAACAAGTTTTTTTTTTTGATCAATGATGTAATCACCCTCGTTATCAGCAACCTTTCGCCATCTAGTGTGCAAATTTTCAATACTGAAACGATAAAAATCAATTGGTTTTTGTGCAAAATATCTGGAGATGGCATTCATCATCCGAATTTCAAATTTTTAGCGATCGGAATTAATGGAAATCCGATGCAGCAATATCGGGCGAGTATGGTGTGTGAGGCTGAAGATGAAAAATGGGTCCTCTATGATAATCCAAAAATCTCTCTCCGCAAGTACAGCTAAGCCAGGTTTACACTCCAAAAAGGCGCTTTTGAGTGTTTGGTGAAGTATTCGCGGGGTCGTTCATCGTTGACACCTGGAAAAACTGTGAATGCAGATCTTTACAGTGAACGATTGGATCGAGTAAATCAATCTTTAATTGGAAATTGCCCAGCGATTGTCAATACAAAAATACGTTATTCTGCAACACGATAATGCAAGGCCCCACTGCGCCTATTTTTTCCGCAAGAACCTTTGAAAAAATAATGAATTGGGGTGGGAGGTAATCCCTCAACCAACCATACTCGCCTGATATCGGATTTCAATTTATTCCGATCGCTACATTTTCTAAGTGGCAAAAAATTTCAAAATTTGGATGATGTCCAAAATGCCATCTCCAGATATTTTGCTCGAAACCCAATTGATTTTTATCGATCCGGCAATTTGCATACTAGATGGCAAAAGGTTGCTGATAATGACGGTGACTACATCATTGATCAAAAAAAAAACTTGTTAAAAATTTATCTGTTTAAATTTAATGTAAAAAAAACAATATTACTTTCCGGTCCCCCTAATATATTTAGTAGACATAGACCGAATTAATACTTACATTGTCATACTATAATTATAATTGTCATCAAAGTCATTTTCGCTGCCGTTGCCGTGTGATTTACATCAAACTTGACTACATTGAATAATGGAAGTAATTTGAGCTTTCCCATAAAAGTATCGTTTGAATTAAAAAAAGAAAGAAAAGCGTTCAATATGATTTTTTCACAGCGAGTTAGAATTTTAAATAAATTTTATAGTTAGATTATACAGCAGCATGTAGTATAGATATTCCAATTTATCCAGTCATTAGGAGATTTTACATCAAAAGTTTGATAATATTTGATAATTTACTCATTTTTGAGGTTTGTGAATTTTTACAACGTAAACAATGTAGGGCACTGGCGTGTGACACAATTATATGGTTTGGTCGAAGGCCAATTTTGCATGACTTGAATTTGTATCCACTTAATTACCATCTTAGGGTCCATGTTATATTTAAGGCTAAAATGCTCCCTTGAATCGTCATCTATACTCTTCACAAAGAAATGAAATAAAAAATAGGATAATTTAAAAATGAACGCAATACCACTATTTTGAGACGGAACCAATATTACTTGGAGACGGAATGACATGTTTACTCATAGCCTGATTGAGGCGGTAGGCAGAGCTGTATTTAAGAGAGTGGATGTATTTGTTGGGATATCGCTTAGGTTAATGAAAGAAAGAAATATTAGATTATAATCATGTTTATATTAATAGAAGACATTCTTGATCCAGATACCCCAACAAATACATCGTGGACTATGAAGTCGCAGTGGAGTAGTATAACTGTATACAGCAGTTGAATAGCAGATACTGAATAGAAGGGAATTGCCCAACTATGGAGGATGTAGGGTGATACCCTCTGCTTCGGCAGACAATGGACTCAGGGATCATCTGATTTCCGGTTTGGCGGCTCTTCTTTTATGTATGCGTCGTCTACTATTCTGTGGGGATCGACTCTGCCCCTTTTTGTACTTATAATTCTATTTAAATTTATTTAGAAGTTGGTCGAATTTTTCAGAGCGAACCGTTTTTGTTTTTTTGGACCAAAATCGTATTTCAGCCAGATCCGGTGACTTAAAGTCTCAGTTTTGTCAATTCTAGATTCTGTGCAATGCATTTTTGGTTTGAATTGATCCTGCAAGGAACAGATCACATTGTCAAGTTCTCATCTAAGTTTAAGTCTATTTATCGCAACTGTTTGAAAATATCTTTACATTATTACATTATTTTTTGTCACTTTCAGACTCGATGCATTTTGGTGTTGTGCGGTTCTACATATTAAGAGCTGTTTGTTTGAGATTTATTTTCCTCTTCCTATTTTTGTTATTTAAATCTCTATCTAGTCTGAACCTTACTATTTCTTTAATAAAACCATTGCAAGGCAGTGTAATACTATACAATACTGATCCCGTAAACTTGAAACTTATTCTATACGCTAACGGAAAAAAACTCACAAAACCTTTATTTAAAATTATTGGTTAAATAGAAAAATTAGTGATACATTTGGTTACTTGAACTGTGCACCTTTCGAATAATGTTTAAACGCACCTAACAACCAGCTTATCTATGCCTTAAATAGTCTAAGGCCTAAAGGCAGAGATAGCCATAAAGACAACATTACCATACACCCATGGGGAAGTAATTCGATTATAAAAATTGCTCTCCTGGACGGGACTCGAACTCGTGAGTGAGATTTAGACCTGTCACCCGCTGAAGCTAAACCAGCTACGCCGAGGGGCCGCCCATTTTGCTGAATAGTAAATAGAACATTATATCCTACCCGTTGTATTATAGCTAGCTCAATGATTCACAGCTCACAGCCAAATACGGCCAAATATGGGATTCGAAAGTATGACATTGTAAGCCGCATTTGAAGTGACTGTATCGGATTGTGCCAAGGCAAGGTATACCCTTTGCTCTTTAGTTATAGGCTACAAAGTGAACATAGCAACTTGTACAAGCTCAATAGTGAGCCTACCTATTACATATGTATATACGTTAACATATGATATGACATATACATACATGACAGACGTCAGATACGACGAAGGAGCCAGACCATGGAGCATTAAGTCCCTATATGGCGGGGCTGGTGCCACCTTGGCCTAGTCAGTGCCAACTGTCAAGGGCGGCTGCTTCTTACCCTGTCTTTTATTCATTATTTATGTATGTGTATTTATGTATATATTTATTAGTATCAAGGGTGAATAGTATAAAGGAGGGGGTGGGGGTGAACTAGCTAGTGAGGACATGAAGCGCAATGCGCAAAAGGGAAATATCCCGGTTAACGTCGGAGTTAGGCTGGAATCCTTACTTCTGAATCCTATCCATTCGTATAAAGTATAAAGAGATGTTCGTAATTTTGGGAAATCATTTCAAATCTGTACCCAATTTAGATGCGACTACTTGCTATCCAGTTTTAACAACAGGTAGACTGAATAGACAATATAATTGACTGAAATTACAATGTTTATTAAAAAAAAAAAACTTCAGTAAGCAGATTATGCAAAAAAAAGGTGTCCAATTTAAATACCCAATAAATAAAAATCTATTGTGCACCACTTCTATGGGGCGACCGAAGCTTGTTGCCATAGTTAGTAGGTGGCGCTAGTGGAATCAGTACTAAGCGTTGCCTCGCAACCGGGTTGCCTTTTCGGTTTCAGTAATTTCTTTTTCATTATTCAAGTTGCTATTCAGGTATCCTCACGACCCCGCCAGGCCTGTTCCCCAAAAAAATAAATAATCGAGCAACTCGTCGCAAACCCTTGTCTCCACATTGAGACGGTCAAATGTAAATTTTTTAATCTTAAAACTTTCTTCAAACTTTTTTTTTTTTTTACTTTTGTCATGACAAAAATGTATTTATTTAGAAATTATCCATGTATCAATTATTTTTGTCATTTGAAAACAATCCTTATTACCTTCATAGACACATGTATGAAATCTTTAAGGTATATGTATATTTTTCCTTTCATTTTCCTTTTATTATTTCTTTTTAGATTTTTTTTTGTGAAGTTTCTCACAACTTAATCAAGTTAAGTTAATTGATCTCGAACTAAAACCTATCACTATTGTAGTGTATTTACAAAATAAGAATTTGTCCAACTTTATATAAATGTGGTGTGCAGCATGGAACATATATATCAATAACGACCCCCCTTAAAGTTAAAGGATTACAATAAGGCTGAAATTAAGAATATGAATATATAAAAGATAAATAAGATTTCATAAAAAAAAATATAATTAGTTACTCTATATAAAAATAATAAATGAAGGACGCATTCAACATGAAATAATAACTAATAAAATAAATTCTTTGATTAATAAAATGATTGAACACCCGAGTTAAATAGCATATTAAATCGTATGCAATATTATTTTGTTCAAGGGTCATATATTTATTCGCATTAATAAATTAGTGTTTTAAATACTTAAATAAATAAATTTTAGTGATTTTTGCGAGTGAATTTGTAACATAAATTTGAAATGCGCGGTGTAAAATTATACACTAAACTGAAATGCTATGGCAGTGTCATGTATGAATGGGTCCCTTACCTCGGGTTGACCATCACGGAATGGCCTCACATCAACGGGCAATGTCCTGAAAATAAATTTAATAGATAAATAAAATGAGTTCCCAGTAGGACAGGGACATTTAGTGGAAACAGTGCGCACTCCTGGATATATAGCCTAATAAAATTGTTTTTTTCTTTCATAGATCCTTTAAATTTACAGATAATTATAGATCAGGCGAATCTATTTACAAATTATTTTTTTATTTCCTGTAGCATCGCTACATTATATACAGGTTTTGTTATTTTATAAAAATTATATAATGAATAAACAAGTATAATGATATACATTATACGTGACTGGACTAAACTGACTAATAAAGGTGATGGGGCTAACCTTTTTGGTCAACCTTAAAACTAACTTACATACTAATTCTTAACCTAATTTTTCCCCGACAGTCTGTTGCCATCGATGCGGGAGGGGTGGTGGGGTCATAGTGTTAAACACTGGGTTTGTCAGGTGCAGCAACGAGTCAAAAAACTTAATGTGTCTCCGGCGGATGAATCTAATAAAATGAAATTGACATATTATCTATATTAAGCCTATAGATAAATTTAACATGTAAAGATTGATAAATGGTATATACTGTCACTTGCCCTGTGACTAGATGTCACCAGACACGACATGACATAAGGCACAACATAACTCGCACCACACGAGTCGGACATGTCCCCTAGGCGCACAGTTCGCTCATTCATGATGTTTGCATTAGTCAGAAAGGTTCAATGGATAATACGTGATGTTTTCCGTACTTCTTATCTGCCAACAAGCGAATATTTTTTTATAATACCTCGTACCGTAAATGATCTTACTGCCGTCCTCTCATATTTATCATACCTGCTCATCAAGTTGTTTAAAAAAATCTTTTCAGATTATAACAGGTGCCAAATGTTGTCCCTTATCAGATATTTTTATTAACAGTTCCTTTATTAATTTAATATTATATTTCTAATCCAGCTTAGAAAACGGTAATCTCTCTTTGTTTTTGTAGAAGAAATGTTATCAGTGAATTTATGAAACTCGGTAATGTAAATATTTTTATTCTATCACACAATTGTTTGTCCTTTACTTTGTATGTTCTGAAAATGCTTGAATTTTGGTTAAATATTGGCAATTAAATAAATAAATTTGCCGTAAAGGCCTAAAGGCATTTTTTTTTTTTTTTTTTTTAGAAACCCTACTATCTGTTTTTGTAGTTATACTTACACTTAATTCATGCAATTATAGTTCTTTTACTTTATCAATTATTATAAAATAGTCTATTATTTTGTTGTTAACTGAGCAAATCGTATCTGTGATTATTTTCCGCTTATCACAGTTGATAGATACCAATTTATAAAATAGACTCATTTGACCAATTGTTTTTATTTTAAATAACAACACCTAGATTCGTTTCTCTTCATCAGCCTTTCTTTAAATTGCCAAGCCTAGGTATGTCATCTCTACACAGAGAATTCATGGAGAAATAGATTGACGTCGGAGTTATTTAAATTATATATTATACTATCTCATCCATTCTAATGCCTCATTGCATAAAAAACAATGTTAATTTTTTATAGATTACGAATGTTAAGAAAGAAAACCGAAGGAATTACAGTTAGGAATCGAAATGAAAAGTGCTGTGTTGATTTCATTCGGTGCTGTGTGTATCGCGATTGCTGCGACGGGGAAACTGCAGTCGGTCTGATAATATCTCACTTTATCTAATGACGGTTCGGTTTGGAATCCCCCCCAGAGGGCACTGGAACTATTTACCTTCCGTAGTTGTCTCCTCAAATGCCTCCCCTCCATCGCTATGGCACAGTGTAATCTAAAATAAAATGAACCGTACCGACGTCCTGTTTGTAAACATATGCTAAAAGTGGACCCGTTGGCTCACATTGACCTGTATACTTATATCCCATGTATGTCTTTGAAGGCCGTGGTCCGTCCTCTTAATGCCAAGGGTAATTTTCAGGCGCCGTCTGGGCATGTCTGTCGGTTTGTCGAGAACAAATAACATTAGATTAAGAAGGGACCGGAACCTTCCAGATTCCGGTTAAGAACCTTATAACTTACAGAAATTCTTCAATTTTTTTCAGATCTGACCCTTGAGGTCAAAAACAGGTCAAGTTCGGCCTGTTTTTTTTTTGTTTATTTGTTTGTCATGGAAAGGCCTTAAAGACCACGCGAATATCATTACATTCGGTTCTTTTCTTGTTTTCGTTTTTCCTTTCCTTCTGTTTTTTCCTCATTATCTCTACGTGCTTTTGTTTTCTTTCTTCTGTCCATTTCCCTTTTCGATTTTTTCTTTCCCACAAGAACCTTGATTTCCTTCAGTCTTTTCCTATATCTTTCTCCGTCCTGACAATCCTGGTCCGTTACTCCTAGTCTTCCAGTTTCCTGTATGTTCTTTATTATATTGTTAATAAAAAAAACAACAATTATTTATGTATAACATAATTTATTTATTGTTTGTTATTGCTGAGTCGGATAAGAGATGCTCTGTTTTCTAGGTGCGTGGCTGGCAATCGTTTATCGCTGTTCTTCAATTAACGATCTCACAACTCAAAGTAAAATTAATAAAAAAGCTTTATTTTTAAAAACAACTCGCCATAATGGCATAGTTTACTGTAAAGACTTTATACAGAAGACGCGACAGTGTTAGGCGGTTTCCGCGTTGTGATTATTGTGATAAAATTACAATCTGCCTTATTGGACGATAAGTAATTGTGATAAATGTTCTCATTCATGCCATAACTACAATTTTCATTCACTCACTCATTCAGACAGTATTTACAAGCAGCCCAGAAATCTCCCAAATCCACATCGATGTCGCCTTTCTTGCATGCGAAAGAGGAAACGGAGTCTTAGGAAATCCCCCACCGGTCCTCCGCCAGCAGCGTCACCGGATATGAGCCAGTGGAGGCTGACGAAGAGCGCGAGAGCCACAGACGCTCAGGACATGATTGGATAAACTGGCCATTGCTAGGACTGCCTCTGTCACGTATTTATAGCAGATCACGTGGCCACTGCCGCTTTAGTCTCCGAGGAGGATTATAGGGATGAGTGGTGCAGTCCAATGACTGTGTTAGGGTATTAGGGTGGTTGGATAGATTACTATGGAATTTCATGAACTTGGAAGGGATGAGTTAAGGTCGTTATGAAGAGTTTTGTTGCTGACTTAATAATGGGCATTTACTTTTGTTCTCAGGACTTTTGATTGTTATATTTTTTTTTTAATCATTTTTACTAACTTTTTAACATTTTTATGATTTCACTTCAAATTTCCCTTCAAGGGAATAACTAATAATTCTTTCGCGGATATCTATACTGTATGACGAACCTGTTGTAACTGAATGAAAATATTATTTTGTTAAGTATATAATATAATAAGGATTAGTGGGCAAACAAAATTACTCATATCGTAAATAATTTTCTTAGTTCAAAAATAAATTTTATCAATCTATTATTTTTTTTAAATTAATTATGTTCTTATATAATACTGCAGTGATAGTTTTTGAGTATTAAGCCATATATGACCTGTCCGGAAACTTATGATCACTACTGCATATGAGAGGTTGAGGAATGAGCCCTAGATTGGTGTTCTATAGAGTTTAAATAAAGTTGCTTGACTCTACCTGGAATACTGGGAGAGGGTAAAAGTAGTTTGTTTGTTACATAGTAGGTATTCGGAATGCTGTAAGGC
Source organism: Acanthosoma haemorrhoidale (assembly GCA_930367205.1). Lineage (NCBI taxonomy): Eukaryota > Metazoa > Arthropoda > Insecta > Hemiptera > Acanthosomatidae > Acanthosoma > Acanthosoma haemorrhoidale. The sequence goes on along the minus strand of OV884014.1, from coordinate 19,000,304 downwards.
TTTATAACTGGAATATATTTAATACGGGACGCTTTGCCTGTTTGATACTTTTTTTGGACCCCCGTTTCAGGTATCCGTCGGGCTACTCACAATAGTCACCTACGGTTAATTCAAGTGGGTCAGTCTCGACGGCGTGGATCTCATTGTCCTATGTTTACTTCATTGCTTTATGCAAAGCCAATTTTTGGGATAGAGTGGTTGTTCCGATAACTATCTATGTAATAATAGCAATAAATAATCTATAAAGTTATTTTTAAGTTCTATACATTTTGGATTTAATAAAAGAGGAGTTTACAAAATAAAATTCAACGTGAAAAATGTCGACCAGATTTTTTTACCTTCTGGTTAAGAGACTCCAAGTATTTTAATTGCTATTATAAGATTAGGAGCCAACAATTAAAATGGCGTATCTATTGATGTCGTGGCGAAGCCAATAGGTTTTTTTTGGGGGGGGGATATTTTAGCTATTTAGTTTTATTTACTAATTTCAAAGGAAATTTTTAATTGCTGCAGAGGTTTGTTTAGTGGGTCCGGGTATGCCTCTCTTAATTATTTATCATATGCATAATAAAAAAACACGCATCAAGTTATATCTATGTGATAAAGTTCAATCTCATTGTATGCCCTTTAATGCTTAATATATATTTAAAAGAAATAATCCAATCAAGGCTTCTGTGATTTTTATAGATAGTTAATCCATTGGATGGCATATTATATATTTACAACCTGCACGCTGCAGGGCCTACCTGCCCGGCAAATCAGAGCTGTGTTGCGGGTTGCATTCTCCACGGTCTGCGGAGTTAGTATTCATCCTGTAGGCTTTGACAATTTTGATATTAGTAGTGACCCGTGCTTTCGCAACGGTATAATCTTTAAGATAGTTAGAAGAAATTGCTTGCTTTTTTTAATAGTAATTAACTGGTTCGATATTTGTCAATTTGGGTGTAGACTTTAACTGTGAATGTATAGACTTTAAACTAATTTTTTTGTTTACCCACCCCTCTGGCTGCTGAATAGAGGAACTGCCTGAATACGGTGGAATTTCATCGCTTTATCTTGTTGCTAATAAATTGTTTATTGGGCTTAGGCCTTAGGCAAATTAAAGGGCTTTTAAGAGATGATTTTTTTAATAATCTCGCTTGATTTACCTCTAGTGTTTTAGAAGAATCAATATGGTAAATTTCAGCTTCTTGGGTCATTATTTATTGTGCTTGAAATACAGTGGTATTTGGATTATATGTAAATATAATTGAACATGTTGAAAGGTGGTGTTACATACTCTCACGTCGGCGTTTTAGGTTCGTATGGTTTTATTTACTATTAAGATCACATGCCAGGGCCATGACAGAGTGGTCGCACTACACACCCTTGTAGAGCCCATACGACAAATGATAAATAGCGGCCATTGCAATATTGTATGCTCAACAACTACTGGTTCCTTGACCCAGTCTATGCATGATTTAGAACTGCTCGATGAGATAACTGCGAGGAATGGACTGTACTGATATGTGACTTCCTTTCCACTGCACTTCATCACGGAGGTCATCGGCTCGTCTGGTCAATGTGAAGTGATCGCTATTTGTGGCTGTAGCCTGGAGTGCCTGCCACGTCATCCGCCTCGGCTATCTCATGATGTGTCTTCGTAGAAAGGGGTAGAGGTCGTCTTCTGAAGGACTTCCGGTGTCTTCTGTGGAACCGTACGAGGTCACCTCACTGTGGATAACAACCGCCTTTCTCCGAAATCGTTTCTTCACATGAAAGTTGTTCTAATTCCAGATCTGTTCAACGGTTGTTAATAGTTAATAATGCACGACCATTTTAAACATTTATCCTCCAGGCTTTTCATGACACCTTGTCTCACTCAATTTTCAATATTAGGTACCCGTTATTTAGACGGTTCAGTAGGCTGATGACTCCCACGTTACCACACGTAAAGACGACATAGAGTTTTTTTTTTCCATATCTCCCTTGTTATAAAATTAATAAATGTTCCAAAATATAGATTCTACAAACGAATCTATTTACAATTGCTTCATTATATTTCCTGAAGCTCGGCTACATTTTATGCAATTTCTGGTTATTATACATTGTGATCTGTGTTTATACCAAAGTATAATGATGTACATTACACATTAATTTAATAAACATATTTAAAAGTGATGGGGCTCACCTTATTTATCATAGACGTAAAACTAACTTTAACTTAGATCTCTAACAATAAAAATTAAACTAAATCCTAACCTTATTTTCCCCGACAGTCTGTTGCTTAAGTGCCCAAACACATGAGAATCTATTCATACAACAATAAATAGAAAAATGTCAAAAACTGGACCAGCACTTTTGATGGAAATGAGAGTAGTAGTTGTTAGTTATAGGAAAACCACAGTTTCAAGATATGGAAATGATTACGAAATGCTCAAGTAAGTGGAAGTAGTCAAGAATGAGTATGTGGAAAACCTTTTCGGGAGAGTGGAGAATTCACGTGAAACTTTCATTTTTTTTGTTCCATATCCCCTTGTTAATTAACAAAATTAATAAATGTCACAAAAAATAGATTCTACAAACGAATCTATTTACAATCGCTTCATTGTATTTCCTGTAGCTTGGCTACATTTTATACAATTTCTGATTATTATACATTGTGATCTGTGTTTGTACCAAAGTATAATGATGTTCAATACACATTAATTTAATAAACATCATTAAAAGTGATGGGGCTCACCTTATTTATCATAGACGTAAAACTAACTTTAACTTAGATCTCTAACAATAAAAATTAAACTAAATCTTAGCCTAATTTTTCCCGACAGTCTGTTGCCATCGCTGCGGGACGGGTGGTGGGGTCATAGTGTTAAACACTGGGCTAGTTAAGTGCTGCAACAAGTCAAAAAACTTGATGTGTCTCCGGCAGATGAACTCACTCACCGACGGCACACCAAGCCAACGGTATTTATCTTTATTAATATATTTTTGGGTAAATTGTTGCGATAAGCTATGGGGAGTGAAAAAAAACAAAACTAATTTACAGAACATTTATTATGGGCCAGCTTTTGGTAATTTGTGCTTTCCGTTATATACCTAGTGCATTATATAAAGATTTTAACTTAAGGAAACAAATAAAAATCTTTTGAGTATCAGAATATCAGATTGTATTCATTCTTTTTGAAAAACAATCATTATTAAATCATAATCTGTCCTTATAGGGCGATGAGTAATTGAAGGGATAAATGATCTCATTCAACGCCATATATAGAGTACTACATACCCACTCTCATTCGTACTGAATTTACAATTGTCATTAAAACATTATAGACTTACATACGAGTATAAAGCTCAGGAATATGTCCTTGATGCTCCTACGGCCACATCAGAGTGCGAGAGCCGCGGACGCTCCAGGCATGAAGGGAGAATACTAGTCTAATAACGGCTTAATTATGGTAGATTTATACGGTTATGTTTTCGTTTTCATTTATCATGATGACTGTTGATATTTAACTAGTCATTATAGTGATTATTTATTATATTTATATTATATATTTATAAACTGCTGCATTTTTAAATAAATTGAAATGCGCATTAAATATTACGTAACAAAAATCAGGACATCGTGCGACCTTTGAATCGATACACTACTCGACGAGATAAGACTTTTTTTAATGATCGAGTAATTAATTAAGCACTCAATAATTTTTTTTTATAATTTCAACTGATAAAGTAGGGCTGAAATTATTACGTATTTGGGTGAAACTGAGGTCATTAAATCCCTTGAACGGACAGGCATACAAACCACCATGAGGGTTTTTGTTAAAAAAACAAAAACATACACTCATTTTAATATTATATAACTCTTTTGTTTTTAGGTTAGATTAAGGGTTACTATTTCAAGATGTACTCTTAAATACAGAATTTTACTTTAGCTTGCTCGTGTCGGGTTAAGTTGTTTATTTTCTCATTCCTAGAAGCAAATTGCAGTCATTAGGCCTTGACTGGGGCTTGCCATTTTGTGCGAACATAGTCTCTAGCTTGACATTTGTGTGTAGTTGCTTCACATAATAGCTGGCAGCCTTTACTTGTTTAATGGCGTCGGCAGTATTTGCCGCGTCGTTGGCCCAGCCGAGCGTAGGATGTCATGTCTTTAGAGGATTTACTAATACAAACATCATATAAAACATTCTCCATTCCTGTTAGGAAGAAAAACATATGGACGTGGCGGGGGGGGGGGGGGGTTCAAACCCAGGATTTTCTGGTTTATGTTCAGGCGCTCTTTCCTCTGGGCTACCTGTGCCAGATCTTAGCAGGTCACCTCAACTTGCGAACTAATTGCGATTTTTTTTTCAGAAATGACTATAATGTGGGCATTATTTTATTAGCGACTTTCTCGAAATTTTTTTCTTTTCAAGGAATTATTTTTTGAATTTTCATGTGCTCATTCCCCTGCTAATAATCATTAATAACTATTTCTGGTTTTGGAAAATATGCTACTCTACAAAACCTATCACCCATTATTGACTCATGTCCTTTGAGCTTATTTGAGAAAATAGGTTTCAAAAAAAGTCTCTCCGAAACTTTTATAGCTCAGATAAAAAAATCATTTTTGGCATTATATAAATGTCGTCGTTTCTTCTATTCACAGGGATCTTGTGTACTGAATGATGAATTCATTGATCTAATTTATTACGTAAACGACCTGTACCAGAATTGACAATTTGTAAAGATCACATCTAAAGATACATTTAATAACCATTTATTGGTGAGATATGGCAATGAACTATGAGGTTATATCATCAATTTGCTTTAAATAATCGAAAAATACTTCAGCACCAATGATAAAATAAAAGATTTTGATTAATTGAAAAATTTAGGAATCAGTTGGAGACACTGAACACACTGGTCGTCCAAAAACAAGCCGTTCAAATGTCAATATCGAAGCAGTGCATGAGAGTGTTGTTGAAATTCGGCGTTGTAAACACAGTTCTTTGTGCCGAAATTGGATGATATTGATGTGGCCAATATGTAGTTTCAACAAGATGGTGTCACATGCCATACAGCCCATGAAACAATTCAAATACTGCATGAGACATTTCCAGGTCGTGTACTCTCTCGTTTCGGTGATCAGAATAAAACCCCCTAGATAATGTGATTTAACACCTTTGGATTTCTTTTTATGGGGTTAATTGAAGTCAAAAGTGTATATCAACAAGCCCACATCCACCCGTGCATTAAAACAGGAAATTCAACCACATTTATGCCAAATGGTCATGGAACATTTTGACAAAAGAGTGCCAGCAAAGTCGTGGAGGCCATTTGCCCGATGTGTTGTTGCATAAATAACCCTATCCTATTTACTTTATAATTCAATAAAAAAATAACAACAAAAATACTAAAAACTGTGTTTTCTATTTAAATCAAATCTTGCGTTAATTCTGGGACACCCTTTAAAAGAGAATTAAAACGTGAATGAAGTCAATATGTCAATATGCTAGTTTAAAATTTAATACGTTGCCTGTTTGAGTTTGTAGTCGATTATTCGGCGATGGGGAAAGTTCTTTGTGTTGACCTGACTAGTACATTCACCTGCGTGCGATCGGACAAGATGCCCGCTGTGGAGGTGTTGAGGCAAGAGGCCTGGAATGGACTACGTGGGCCGTCCACTGTAGCGTAGGTGTCTGCTTGTTGTAGGACTCTCCAGTCACATCTGTTCCTTCCTCATGAACGGTATGTCTGTCTGTTTTATTTGTATATGTATATTGTCATGTATCTATGTGTATGCAGGAATGGATCATGTTTCCGACGGGCAAAGGTCCAACCTCCACCTGCTAGAGAAAAGTGTCATCGTCCTAAGAACAAGAGGAAGTAAAAGTGTTCTAAAGCCAAGTGTATAAATTGTGAAATACCTAGGGCCTGGTATTTGCATCTGTCATTTTGACGTAACAACGTCCGGAGTCTGCCTCAGCCAATCGAAAACGCGTTTGGAGGTCATCACTTGTTCAGTATTCCTTGTTAGCTAGTGTTGGCAATTTCATTATATTATTTTTACTATAACGTTAACAATTAAAAAAAAAAAAAGTGTACAGTTTAGGTGATAGAAACGTTTAGGATTATGGGGAGGGGGGTGCCACTTATTAACTATTCTTGGCTGTATGGAAATGTAGTTACTAAAAACAAAATAAAAATTTGTGGATTTTTCCACAGGACGTTTTGAACCGTTGTACAGTAGGCAGAATCGCAGATCTTGGTGGACAAAAATCCTATCTTGTTTGAAAAGTGTCCGATCGATCCTAAAATTGGGTGGGCTTGCATACTTTTTTGGGGTTTAGATTGCGAACTTGAAGTTTAATACAAATGTAGTGCGTAGAATCGAGAATATATTTAATAGGGGAATGATCGGGGGGTTTCTTTTCGAATTCGCAGATTACTACCGGAAACAGGAAGGAACCTGTAATTATGACCTATAATGGGCCCATCAAATAATCGATTATGTGAATTTATTTTTGTAAACCTAGCCTGTACTCGGCGTTTTTTGCTTCTTGCTTTCCTCAGTTGTTGTTTATATCCCTTTATTCTTTGTGTTCTTCTTTTCTTTTTGCGCAGTTCTTTCTGATGATATTGCTCTTGGTTCTCCATAACTATTACTCAACAGGTGATAACTCATTAAGGCGTAGTTTAATGACTTAGAAATATATTCTACTATTCCATCGTGTTATTTGAATGTTATGTACATTTCCCTGTGATGCCGTTATCCAATATAATACTGGATATGGTAGTTGTTCCCACTTTGCCCCTCCCCCCCATCGGACGCCAAAATCAACAACAAACAGCACAATGCCAGGTGCTAGGTTGCCTAGTACAAGACATACGTCATGCACGAAGCAGGAACACCAGCCCTCCTCAAAAGGCAAGAACAGTGGGTCAGATATTGTGGGATGTGGAATTGGGACGCCCACTGCGGCTGCCCACAGGTGCCAGCGTACCGGGCGTTTGATCTCTGTCGGCGACGTTTAACTCTCGGATGGGGGCGGTTTTACTTTCAAACAGCTATAAATACTGTCAACCTGTATGTACTATGATGACAGCTTTAAAAATATATATCTGAAAAGTTATATATAATATTCTTTATTGTGCTAAAATGACAATCTCCCTTATTAGGCAATAAGTGATTGAGATAAATGTTCTCATTCATACCATATTTACAAACAGCCCAGAGGTCTCCCAGATCCACATGGTTGTCACCTCCCTCGCATGCGGAAGAGGAAGTGGAGTCTTGGGAAGACCCCCACGCTCCTCCGTCAGCCGCGTTACCGGATACGAGCCAGTGGAGTCTGATGAAGAACGCAAGAGCCAAAGACGCTCAGGACATGATTGGAGAAACAGACCATTGACAGGACGCCCACTGCAGGTCACGAGGCCACTGCCGTTTTAGTCTCCGAGGAGGATTATAGGGATGAGTGGTGCAGTGCAATGACTGTGCTACGGGATTAGGGTGGTTGGATTGGTTGCTATGGAATTTCAAGAACTTGGAAAGGATGAATTCGAGAGTGTAAGGTATATTGAGATCGTTATGAAGGGTTTTGTTGTTGACGTAATAAGGGTCATTTACTATTGTTCTCAGGACTTTTGATTGAAAGGATTGGATACGCTTGATGTTCGACTTTTTTGCTGTCCCCCATAGCTCTATTCCGTATGTCCACATTGGCTTAAGTGTAACTTTGTAAATAAGTAGTAATTTTCTATTGAGAGATGGGATGTCCTTCGAAGTAGTCTGTACAGTTGTCCAAAGCGTCTGTTTAGTTCTTGTCTTTTTAGCCTCGTATGTGGGTTCCAGGTCAGTCGTTTGTCGAGATGGAAGCCTTACTACCTTACAGTCGCGGATACAGGGAGAGGAGTAATCTGAAATATTTAACAACTGATGTTTTCCAAATGGCCAAGGTTACATTTAACATTATAACACAAAAAAAATATTACATTTTTTAATTCTTGATATAATTTTACTTTTCTGAGTACAGCAATGCCAGCGATTTTAATTTTGAGGGTTTCGTTGATTTTTTTTTTTTTGTTTTAAGTATAGTTAATGTTGTCTAGTATCCTAACGTTTTCTTTGTTGTGTTTTCACCTGTACGTCTGCCCGTGCTGGAGACTGTGACTCCCCTGCTTCACCTACATCATACTTAATGTGGTATCACAGCGGTGATTAATACTATTTAATTTTTGAATTGAGTTTATGCAAATTGATTAATCCTGTCATTAAAAGCTCAATCCGTGTTTTACACTGAATCTACTGTATTTTCTATGTGTCATTCGTGCCTTCGTGGTGACCAGTCCAGCCCAATGGTGTGAATTGCCCCGTGTCATGTTTAATTAATTATGACTTAGTAATTAATAAAAAATATTTCCTATTTTATTGATTAGGTTATTAAATACAAGATCTCGACCGGTCGTTTAAAAATATCTTGGGGGTGTAGTGGACTTATAAAATCAAATTGATGTATTTTTTTTTTTTTAATAAACAATTTTATTCATAGCTGATGTAACAAAATTTTAATCAGTTTAAAAAAAAGTGTAATATTTTATATAATAGGGGGGGGGGACCTGGGTTCTGTCGCCGATGTTAGCTGACCCCCCCCTTCCTTGACGGTTATTTCCAAAGCGGCTAACAGCTGTGACCGATGTGAAGGCCTTCAGGCCGCCTGCCAAAAAGTGTCAACGTTTAAAAAAAAAAAAATTCAGCCATGTGTGATGTATCGGGCAATTAACTGTTCCTCGGTAAAGCTTGATAATTGCAAGATAAGGTCTGTTGAAATTTCAAAAGTATATAAATGATAAACGGTCCATTTTGAGACAGTGCACACGACAATATTAGAATGAATCTTTCTGAAATCATATTCACAACATTAATATCAAAGGTAATCTAAACATTCTCTAATTTGGCCGGGCTGGTTTAATTTACCTTCATCTGGTCAACATGATAGCCAACTTACAAACCTAGCCTGTCTTTGCCGCCAACTCGTGTGAGAGGTATAGTGTTTACGGCGTTCCTACGTCTACAGTGTTTACTTTCCATAACATACTTATAACATAAATATAATATATCGGATCGTCTCGGCCCGTCTTTAATAATAACCGTATCGTTTCTGTCCTAAGAAATTCTTTAAACACATCCTTAAAGTCAATGCAGGCCAGGTTCGTATTTCAGCCGTATGGCCCGTAGCCCCAATAATTCATTTGTATATTCTTTACAATGCGTTTTGGTGTTGTGTATTTTAAAATTTTAAAACGATACGTAGTGGAGTTTTCTTTTTATAAATTTTTTCTTCTATTTCTCCGTTAATGTATTATTAATACCGCAGAATAGTATTGACTAATTATTTAATAGTAATTTGACTAGGAAACTTAGTCAATTTATTGCTGTCTTGTATGGTACACAATTCGTGACCTGTATACTATATTCGATGCCGGAAACACGGTGACGAGCTTTAAAACCTCTCGGGCAATATCGTCCAGTTTAATTCATGACATATAGGCTATTTTTGTCGTGAAACGAAACCAGAAGGGATATATTTTCGAAGAAACTTCTTGGCATTTATTTTTTTATATTTATATGCATTGATAATAATATATAGAATAGACTTTGGGCAATCACTTTATAAGGTGACTAAGGCTTTTTTCCAGCAACCGGCTCTTTGATGGGAGTGTCGCCTGTCCCTTTGAAAAGAATAATTCCTATCTGACAATTACTTGCTTTGACATACACTCATACGATCCTGTGACCTCCGCACACACGTACACACCTGGCTCTATGAGCGCCTCAGACAATATACATAGCAGCCATCCCCACCTCTAGAGCAGCACTAGCTGGCCTCCTTATTAATAGGAGCTGACCACTAGCAGTAGCCCTGCGGTCCTCTCTTCTTCAGCATGGTGTCTTGTGCGGTCTCTCCTCGACCTCCGGAGCGGCGGGACAGCAGGAGCAAGTTCAGGCTGTCTCTCTGGGACAGGGAGCTAGGTGAGTATGCGGGGTGTCAACCCGTAGATAGTCCGTGCCTTCGGAAAGCTTGAAAATATATTTATTTATTCAGGAACCATTTGTGCAGTAAAGTAAACCTTAAAAAAAAATGACAGCTGTCAGTTTAGGGTTAGTAAAAATGGAGCGTTACGCGATAGAACAACGTGTCTTTATTGTTGAACATTATCTCAAAAATAATGAAAGTTTGACGGCCGCAATTTGAAAATTTCATACAAAATATGGTCGGAATAGTGTTTTGACTTCGTCAACTGTGAAGAGATTTATTGAAAATTTAGGGATCAGTTGGAGACACTAACCACACTGGTCGTCCAAAACCAAGCCGTTCGAATGTCAATATCGGAGCAGTGCGTGAAAGTGTTGTTGAAAATCCAGGAACATCAATTCGACGTTGTAAACACAGTTCTTTGTGCCGAAATCGGATGATATTGATGTGGCCAATATGTGGTTTCAACAAGATGGTGCCACATGCCATACAGCCCATGAAACAATTCAAATACTGCATGAGACATTTCCAGGTCGTGTACTCTCTCGTTTCGGTGATCAGAATAAAACCCCCTAGACCATGTCATTTAACACCTTTAGATTCCTTTTTATGGGGTTAATTGAAGTCAAAGGTGTATGTCAACAAGCCCACATCCACCCGTGCATTAAAAGAGGAAATTCAACGCTGCATCAACGAAATTCAACCACATTTATGCCATGTGTGAGTGCGTATGTGCCAGCAAAGTCGTGGAGGCCATTTTCCCGATGTTTTATTCCATAAATAACCCTATCCTATTTACTTTATAATTCAATAAAAAAATAACAACAAAAATACTAAAAACTGTGTTTTCTATTTAAATCAAATCTTGCGTTAATTCTGGGACACCCTTTGTTTTATATTATATTTTTGTGGGATTTTAAGAAGTTATATTTATTATTTCTTATTTATTATTGCTTAATGGTACGAAATTTGTGTTAATTCAGGTAGCCGAAATTAAACCTAAACTGATTTTAATACGCATCCTAGAAAAATAGTTGTTTTGGACGGGTGGATTGTTGTTTGAATTACTCTGTACTGAAAAAGCGTTAACATTTCTAAACCGGGTTAATTTATTTAAACATTGGTTTGGTTGAATAGTGCGGTTATAACACCGCAACATCCCCTGCCTTTTATTCGTCTTATTTCCGCTTAAGTACCATCGAGGTTTGGTTTTCTTGGTCGTTCTCGTTACTAAGGTATAATGTTATTGTGCATTCAGAGTCCGTTACTCTGTTGTCGTTTAATTAATTGTTTGTATGTTATTTACTGGTTATCAAGTTTTATTCATAACATTAACCGTAAAACATCCTAGATGAAGTTCCAAAAAATCAAGGAATTCGTGATTGAGAATTTCTTAGTCACGTCACATTTTGGCTCTTTTTAGGAATAGGGACCCCTGATTGTTTTTAATCATTTCTCTAGCCTATTATCTGTAAATGAAAGGTTCGGGGAAAGTGTTTAGTAAAATATGTTTTAGTGTTTGAACATATTTATTCTGGTGGCCAAATATTGACAATGTCATTTATTATATTGATTGAAGAAATTATTACCGCTAGCTCTGTAGCGGCATAACAATTCACACAAATATGAGTTCGTCAAACTTATCCTTGTACCATGTTCTTTTTTGTTTCTTGCCTTTGCTTGTGCCTATAACGATTCAATTCGTTGTGTATGATTACCAGTGGTGGGATCTACAAAATTTTGTGAATGATTCATACTGCTCGTTTCATCAATACAAATGTTTCTTTGCAGCCTCTCACGTTGCATATCCATTTATCCTAGATAAAGTTTCATTTGATGGCCATTAGAAAACATTTTTTCACTGTGCAATACCCCCTTAGATTGTAGAAACAAAACCGCTTTTTCCTTCGTATCTACTTCAGTAGCTAAATCAGCATGATGTTTCCCTTTAGGATCACAAAAATAAATTGAAATATTATCAGGTACCAAGGTTCACTAAGACGGGTCAAAGTAAACATAAATATCGATAAAAACATTACAGGAAAGGTCAAAGGTGGCAAAATAATCAAAACAATGCTAATAATCAGTGGAGTCCTTATTTCCAAAAAGACCCCAGTTTTTTAAAATACATTTATAGAAATTTCTAATTAATTAATTTTTATTAACGGTTGCTAACTACAGATTAAGTGCCAGTTGAGACGCTCTAGGTCAAACATACAGTATTAAATTAATCTACTTAAGTCCCAACAAACATTTCATAATATCAATAAGGACCCTTCAATTTCCTACCCTAATGAATATGCAAAGGATTTTTTATGACGGTCTTATTAGTCAATTAAAATTAATTATTTTTTATGTAGTTGGTTAGCAGTATTTATTTAGGAGGCCTATCAAATGGAATTTCTCGCTGAATTACAGGCCTCGATCGATGATGCCTCCTTCCGTTACCGATTAAGACAGTACCGACTTCTTGATAGTCAAATAAATTATTAGACAGTAAAAGAAAACTTGACTATATGACATTCCGTATACAGTTGAAGAAAAACTTGTTTTTGAACCGTCACATTATTGGAGAGAACACTGGAGTCATGTCCCTGAATAGTGCCAAACCGGGAATCGGGGAAACATTTCCCCGCGCCCGAATGATCTCCCCGATCTGTCGAGTTTTTCGCCGAACCTCTTAAATGTTATATGCCAGCTCAGCCGACTTCATGGCTGCCGTGTCGATGCAAACAAATACGGATTGACCTTGTTTTGTTTTTTTTTTCGTTTGCATTTGCCATTGCAGTGTGTGGGCTCCTGAATGGACGCATTTAAAACGAACAGTTGCGCTTCTTGAAAGGCTTCTGTAATAATAAAATTCAACGTGAGGCTATAACATTTATTCATCGATAATATTTATGTCACGTTCCCGAGCACGGTGTAACTAGTACAGTCTGTACTGCACATTATATGCACATGCCTCAAACATAATATTTTATGTTATATGATAGATAGGATATTAGGCATAATATTATCTCATTGCTCAGTTCATTATGGACTGCCCACAGGAGACCTGGAAATGGCTGATCATACATTCCGTTGTTCACTCAGAACTATTTATATAAACGCTGTTTGTTGGTTCAACAACATCGAATCACCAACACCTGTTACTCTTCAATTATTTTATTTGTTTATTTTTCTATGACCCATTGACAAATAGATCAATTATTACCTTTTTGGAATTTGTTATTCTTGCCTCGCCGTGTTTTTTTTTTAACTACAGTTAATGGTATTGGACTTATAGCAGAACGGAAGAGAACTTTCATGAAAAGAAGGATTAATTTTGATTTAAGATGATTGATGAGGATTGAAGAAGAAGAGGAAGCAAATTTGTAAATAAGTACTTGTAAGAAAGTTTAATATTAAATATCCCTTTTTGCCAGAATTATTCCTTTATTAACAGAACCTTAAACCTCAGATAATAAATAATAAGATAAAATTTAAAAATAAATTTAAATAAATAAAATAAAATTTGGCGCCCGAACAGGGACTGTGATAATGAGGTAATCTGGCTTAAGGATTGTTTGGAAAAGTGTCACGAAAATTGTTGTTAATTTTGAAGGTTAGAGTCTAAAGTTAAAAATTGTATTTGTGATTAAGAATCATATTGATAGAATTCAGTCATGAAAAAATATAAGCAGAGTTTAAATTATGATCCAAATGAGCAAAGTATAATTGATAGATATGTAGATAAGGAGGAGAATAAAATGGAAAATATGTTAAAATTAATAGTTAAAAATTTTAAACAAATTAAAGAAGACAATAAACAAAATTTTAAACAATTGAAAGAAGAAAGTGAAAAAAATAATTTAAAACTTGAAACAAATTTATTGGAATTTAAACAATTTGAACAAAAATTTAATAAGAAATTTGAACAAAACTTTAATAAGAATTTTGAACAAAATTTAATCGAATTATCTAATAAAATCGATAAATTGTTAGAAAAAATAATCAAAAAATTTTAAAAATTGACAAGAAATTTGAAATAATTGAGCAAGGGTTGCAAAACTCTTTCAAACATTTTAATATAAAACTTGATAAAAAAATGCATCTTTTGGAAACGGATATAAAAACGGAACTCGGAAATAAAAAAACTGAAGTTAGATACGGAGAATAAATTTGATGAACAAATAACATGGATGAGCAACAAATTGGTAGTTCATGAACAAAAAAACTATGTAAATGTCGCGCGTAAATGGGTTTTGAAGAGACGGTGCGATGACACAAAATGGCCGTTTCTATTATACGAAGTATACCGTATAGAACCCATTCATTTAATAGCTTAGCGCTTAATAGCCCGTATGTCGAATGAACAAAATCTCGTATGTCGAATCTATCAAATAAATTTGAAAAACTCAATAAATAAGGACATTCGGGCAGATTAGTCGTATTGATCAATAATATATTTTTTGTTTTACATGTAAATAGTTTCTTACCAACTCATTTATTCTAGTACTAATATCATCATTAGTATTTTAAGAAATATATCGTACCTATTTTAACTTTCACAAATGTCAATTTAATCTATAATCAGACTTGGAACTAAAATTATATAAGTTCGGCAAAAATAAGTTTATTTAAAAAGTTGAAGATTAATTTATCAGGTGGTCTCCTACATTTCACTTGAAATGTTTAATATAATATGGTTGTATGTATCTTAGAATATACATGTATATAAATAAACCATTGATAAAAAGTTCTGTATATAAGCTGCAGCATATCTTAGTGCTGATCTGAATGCAAACATTGTGTATGGAGTCATTGCTGCTCGCGTCCTTGGCCAATAGAAGGCAGGGTGCACACCTTAGTTGAATACCAAGAGGTATCGATAAATATATCAATTATATATTATCTACGAGTAGTAAACCTGAGTCCTTGATTTTGCCCTTCACAAATGTACTATCAACCAATGTAGTAATAAAGAGAATAAAACTAATAAATAAATTTTTCAAACAAAATAATTAAGTACAGACGGAATATAAACTAAAACAAGTGAGTTGGCAACTTTTGTGTTGGTATAGATCCAATTATTATTAATAATCAATAACCAATTAGAACATTACTGGCAAGATCGGGGCTTGAACCCTGGACCTCCCCAGTACATATTTCGGGCTCTACTGTGCTGGAGTAGCCCAGTTGGTAGAGCCCTCGACTAGATTGGGAAGGTCCCGGGTTCTATTCCCGATTTAGCCTTTGTTTATTTTTTATTTTTGGCTAACAACTATAAAAAAGCGTAGGTACTAAGTAAAAATAAAGTAGAAATAGAAGCTTTTAATATGTAAAAACACTCAACACCAAACTGGTTGTCTAAAACTGCTTGTCAAAACCGGATTCCACTTTTATATGTTTCTTTTCTCTTCTCATGATTTTTTATTAACCAGAGACCAATTTAGCATAATCCAGTGTGCCTTGGATAAACCCTTTCTAATTTAAAATCTTTATTGTGGTAATAAGTAATTGTGTTAAATGTTCTCGTTCATACAATATTTTCAAACAGCCCAGAGACCTCCCAAATCCACACGATTGTCACCTCCCTCGCATGCGAAAGAGGAGGAAAGTCCCCCACGCTCGCGTCACCGGATACGAATTTAAGATCAGTTTTATTATTTTAGGAAGGTTAAACCAAAGACAACTTTCTCCTGGAGCACTGCAAATATCGTATCCTACCCCCTTGTCGCTCCATACTATTCAGGTCGGGTCATAAGTAACTTCCGTTTTTTTTATCAGACATTTATCTTGCTCTCATTAAATAACGCAATTATATTAATTTTGACGAGTGCAGGACGCTCTTCATGGAGTTTCTCTTGCACTCTTTGCAACTGCTGAACGTATCTATCCGCAGTAATCGTTAAATTTGACTTCAACAACTCGCGGTGAATTATTCCTTGACAATCCCACAATATACATAATAAAATCTCTTTGCCATGGATGTTTGCTTTCGGATCTGGTAGGGGGTTGATCCTTATCAAGCCACTGTCTTTTGCGGACTATATTGTCATAGGTAACCCATTTTTCATCACCTGTTTAAAAAAGGCTCAATTTTTACCCGAGAGAGCAGCCTTTGGCGATTGACATGCGATCTTCTTTATTCCGTTCACTGAGATTGTGAGGTACCCACACTCCTAACTTGCTGACTTTCCCTAATTTCTCCAGGTGGTGGTTAACAGTTGATTGTGATGTATTCAACCTTTCTGCTATACTTCTTGTTGATTGACGTGGATTTTGCTCCAATATTGCCTTTAAAAGGTTGTCGTCAAAGTCGGAAGGACGTCCTGCCCTCGGTTCGTCTGTTAAGGTCGTATCTCCAGAAGGGAATTTTATAAACCAATTTCTAACTGCCCGATCAGTTATTAGTCCTTCACCTTATACACTGCATATTTTTTCAGCTGTCGCCCTAGCACTATTGCCTTGTTTAAATTCCCAAAGCATTACATGACGAATATGTACTTTTTGACTCTCCATTTCAGAGGTTAAAAGGAACAGTTTAACGTAACGTGTATCACACAAAACAGTTGACAAAAGACTAACTGAAGCATCGTCTATATAGTGAAAACAAAAACTTGTTGTCATGGTAACTCATAGCGGGTAGATACGAACAATAGATTCTACTTAGCTGCATCGGAAGTTACTTATGACTCGACCTGATATATGCAGAGCCTAAGTGGAACCTCACGATGTTTCGATATTAAAATGACAACTTAGCTGCCAGAACAAATATGACAGATGTTTGTTTACAAGAGGTAGTTGACTGCAGGATTGTTGACTGGATGATTTGTCCCTCATGACACTCAAGTACCACCCTCACCAACTCATCGGTACAAGCTCTTAATTTTCTTCTGACATGTCTATTCGGAGATGTAGTTTACGATTATCCGTGATATAGGTACACATATGCCGAATGCAATGGACCTGGTACGCAGTAAGCAATAACCCCCGCCCCACTACCGCTAACAGGCATTAGGTCATGCCCGCAATAATAGGCTGGCGAGGTCACTAATTACTCTTGCTCATCAATTATTGCAGTCGATTGCCCAATATTATAGTACATACAGCCACACCATTGCCATGTGAATATAATGTACATATATCTATGTAGCAGTGGACCATCTGTCACTGTTTTAGAGATAGTTAATAATACCTGTTTGTTTTGACGGATATGATATTTTTATCTATGTACAATATTATTGCGACAATCAATACATAATACATACATAAACAATATGCTAAAATATCATATAATTAAGATTATACTACAATATGTATATGACGCATGTAAATGGGTTTTGAAGAGACGGCGCAATGACACAAAATGGCCGTTTCTATTATACGAAGTATATCGTACAGAACCCATTTATTTAATAGCCTAGCACTTAAGCAGCCCGTATGTCGAATGAACGAAATCTATCAAATAAATCTAAAAAACTGGATAAATAAGGACATTCGGGTAGATTAGTCGTATTGATCAATAATATATTTATTTTTTTTACATGTAAATAGTTTCTTATCAACTCATTTATTCCAGTACTAATATCATCATTAGTATTTTAAGAAATATGTCGTACCGATTTTAACTTTCACTAATTTCAATTTAATCTATAATCAGACTTGGAACTAAAATTATATAAGTTCGGCAAAAATAAAGTATTTAAAAAATTGAAGATTAATGTATGAGGTGGTCTCCTACATTTCAGTTGAAAAATCTAATATAATATGGTTGTATGTATCTTAGAATAGGATAGGTTGTTCGATTAAGTTGTTTGAATGCCTCAAATTCCTTTTTTGTTTATTTTTTTTTTTTTTGGAACTGTTTAGTATTGTAAAATCACTACACTTTAAGACATTATCATTAAAACAGATACAAAATTTTGCGTTGATTCACTTATAGTAAAATTTTTTTTGTGTCCTTAATTTTTCTACAGCATTTTCCTGTCGGTCGAATATAAATACGGAGATAGTGTTTTTACAATTGTTTTAGGTAATCTATGAAATACTAAATCACTAACCTTTAAATTTAAATCTGCATCGTATGAAAGCATGAGAAATCTAAGAAAAAAAAGCATGTCGAGCCAGTGCGCAAGCAAGTATGCGCAATTGGACAACCTCCTGTCGTGTGACTGGGTCAAGATGTTGACAGACCAACTGTCATTAAGGGGCCTTAATAATATGAATAGCCCACAAGCAGCCTTTCAAAATATATACATTTTCTAGTGTCATTAAAGTGGATGTTTTTTATTGTGGGTATAGTCTGTTGTAGGCACCATGTACAGGTATTCTGTCGAAAAATTGTGTCCTTGTACATACCACCTAATTGTCTTGATACAGCTGGCGGTTATGCGAACTGACCTTGATCGGTGCCTCTATAATAGCCTATATATATATATATATATATATTCCGAGAAGTGGGATCGACCTGTGCCAACTGTATAGTGTATATCGGGCATGCTTCGTCAGCCATCGAGATCGCTGTTCCAATTGCAGATGGCCCAAGAGCTGACCTGTACCCTGTATACTTATATACATCAGAATGAATCAGCACCGCTCATTATAACTGCCAATAGTCATTTCCGTGCCAACACTGTTTACCCAATGGACGACACTGTTGTGAGTGTTCTGTCCACTATAGGTCCGCATTGCTCCAAGGCTATGTACTATATACTTATTTCTCTTTTTGACGAACCTGCACGGATCGGGCTAAAATTTTACTGTCTGTTGTTTTTGGCTTCAAAATCTATTTGCCGTTACCTTCATTAATCTACTATATAGTGTGGTTGCCTTTGTCCCGTTTCAATACTCCAGTACCTACAAGCTCAACGGAAATTCTTGAAATATTCCAATGTGAACCCTTAGGGTCAAATACAGGTCGTTTTCATAGCCTCTGTCATGACCTCAAAACTGATTTTTGGTTATATTTAGTCACCCAATAGTAAATGCCCCTTATTACGTCAGCAACAAAAACCTTCATAACGATCTTAATATACCTTACAATCTCGAACTCATCCCTTACAAGTTCATAAAATAGTAACCTATCCAACCACCCTAATCCCCTAGCACAGTCATTGCACTGCACCACTCATCCCTATAATCCTCCTCGAAGACTAAAACGGCAGTGGCCTCGTAACCTGCTATAAATGCGTAACAGTGGGAGTCCTGACAACGGCCAGTTTCTTCAATCATGTCCTGAGCGTATGTGGCTCTCGCGCTCTTGGTCAGCCTCCACTGGCTCAACCGGTGACGCTGCTGACGGAGGACCGGTGGGGGACTTCCAAGACTCTGCTTCCTCTCTCGCATGCGGATTGGGGATGTCTCTGGGCTTTTTGTAAATACTGTATGAATGAGCGAGTGAATGAAACATTGAAAATATAGTATGAATGAGATCATTTATCACAATTACTTATTTCCCAATGAGGCAGATTGTAATTTATCATAATAAAGCTGTTTAATAATAATAATAATAAAATATATATATTTAGTCCCTGTGAAATGCATCGTTGGTTTGAATCAACCTTAAGAGGCTCAACAATGATTGAACTCAGGAAATATATCCGTTTCTGTTTAGAAACGATTTCACAGGAAAAATCAGATGATAATTGACTGTATAAGATCACGTTATATCATTTCGTTGATAAAACTGTCTTTTACTAAAACATTTAATTTATTACTACTTTTTATGTTGTTAATTGCGTGACCTGTGGACTATTCTGTACCTGTGGTCATGCTAAAACAACACGGTCATGGAATTACACCGCGCATTATTAATGATGCGGAAACAATATAAACTTTTAATGATGAATAGCTTTTGAGGTGTGACTTGGCAGGGCTTATTGTAAACGTAACGATCATTTTATTATTTTAACGTTTATTTATTTGTCATATTTTCCGTTATTGTATCTAAACCATAACAGTGGAACTGTAATGAGTGTTATTTCTAAGCGCACGTTTAAAATTGCAAATGGAGTGAATCATTTCTTAGTGGAACAGGCATACAGACAAAGGAAAATTTCTCTGTACACGAATGAAAGTATAGCCCTCTCCCTTGGGTCTCTGCAATTGCACTGTAATACGTGACTAACTCCTAGCGAGCCTATTCCATTATGAATCAGTGGCTCGTTTTAAGTCGTTGGAAATTCTACAGCCTGTTGCATTCTTATGATTTATTGCAAGATGGTTGTTTGGCCCTTGGCCAAGTGGCAAATTGGATTGTAGGCTCAGTGTAATATAGCATCTGCAAGTCCCTCATAAATGCTCAGTAACATTATTATTAATTTCATTTTAATTAAAAAAGATTTACGAGATCATGTGGAATAAAGCTGAGTGAGGAGGGTTTGTAGATCTCATGTTAGTTGATGTTTGTCTCATGTTTTATTTTCGTTTTGTTGTTCTGTTATCTATGTAAATTATGCGGAGTGTTTCTCACATATAAATAATAAAACAAGAGACACTTAATGCGTACATGTTATTATTCAAATGTAAGATGTGCCAACTTCTTCACCACGAATAAATAAAACTTACCCTCTTCTCGGACCATAAAACACCCGCCTACGTTTCCATATTTTATCAATAAATCTTTGGCGTCCATATAGAGAGAGGGGCACTAGTTCAATATCCCGGCACGGCTGGAGCTCACTAGGGGCGAGGTCATAGCCCGGCCTCTTACCTGCCAACATAAGGCAGAAATATAAGCGGAACTTTTTTCAGACAGTTTTAGTCCGGCGTTGTCAGACCCCACACCTTCCCAGTGGGATTCTCTGACTTCGTCTCGTTAAAACTATCACATCCATGGAAGGGATCCCTTCAATGCTGACGACGGTATTTGGGGCCCTACAAAATGTACCTAGTAGCGACTCCCCCATCGATCCAGTCTGCCTCATTTCCGTTCGCACTCGTCTTTGTTGACCGGTCGGTTTTCGCCTACACTAAGATACCCAGTGGGAACTCGTGGTTATTCCAAGACCACGTAAACTACCTATAAAACCTAGCCTGTACTCCTAAACATAGTGCACTGTCGGGCCACACCTTCTAAGATCTTATGGAGTCAATAAACAAAATACGAATTAAGCTGCTCACCGACTAGGCCGCCAGCAAAGATCAATAACCACAGGTTTATTTATTTATCTCTTTCTGACGCCCATCGGGCAGTGGGTGGGGTCGACGAGACCTTCCCCCGGCGGGCGCCCGTGACATAAGGTTTAAAAGAACTTATCTTTAAATTGCCAAATAATTAATTAAAGAAAGACGTTAACAAATTTTAATGAATATTAGGGGATATTATCAGGCTTGTGTCAATTGTTTCTTATCAGTAGTTCCGCCGGTTGTGGGGTGTTAACTAATAAAATACAAATGTGTTGTCTACCCACAGTGTTTTATTTAAAGCACTAACGCTTTCGAAAGACTTATACTGTTTTATATTATTTGGTGCTCCTCAGAGATAGTTTGTAAACCTATGAAGAAAAGTTTCATTAAAACAAAAAAAGTTATACAATGCTATTTTAATATAATCTCAACGTTTATGTAGATTAATAATGCATCTGTGAGCAGTTGTGGAGACACAGTTGTAGACTGAGGGGTTGAGTATTGAGCTCCAGGTAAGTGTTCTACTGAGTTTAATTAAATATTTACCTGAAGTGCAGGGTGACGGTAAAATCGATCTGTTTGTTGGTGTTCACAGGGCCGTATTACTTAATACCTACAATAGAGTTTAGGCTTTTGGCTAGTTTAGAGTTTAGGTCTTAAATAGATACCGGAGCAAATACTCGTTTCCACCTGGGGTTAATTCGAGGAGTAAAGTCTGGACATATTGTACAAATGCCCCTTATTACGTCAGCAACAAAACCCTTCATAACAATCTTAATATACCCTACATTCTTGAACTCATCCCTTCCAAGTTCATGAAATTCCATAGTAACCTATCCAACTACCCTAATAGCACAATCATTGCACTGCACCACTCATCCCTATAATCCTCCTCGGAGACTGAAACGGATGTGGCCTCGTGACCTGCTATAAATGCGTAACAGTGGGAGTCCTGACAATGGCCAGTTTCTCCAATCATGTCCTGAGCGTATGTGGCTCTCGCGCTCTTCGTCGGCCTCCACTGGCTCATATCCGGTGACGCTGACGGAGGACCGGTGGGGGATTTCCTAAGACTCCGCTTCCTCTTTCGCATGCGAGAGAGGCGACATCGATGTGGATTTGGGAGATCTCTGGGCTGTTTGTATTCCATGAGTGAGTTAATGAAAGTTGTAAATACAGAAAAAAAAAAATATATATATACATATGATTCCCTGCACCTATCATCCTTATAATCCTCCTCGGAGACTAAAACGGCAGTGACCTGCTATACATGCGTGATAGTGGGAGTCCTGGAAGTGGCCAGTTTCTCCAATCATGTCCTCTCGCGGTCTTCGTAAGCCTCCACTGGCTCGTATCCGGTTACGCGACTGACGGAGGAGCGTGGGGGGACTTCCCAAGACTCCGCTTCCTCTTTCGCATGCGAGGGAGGTGACAACCATGTGGATTTGGAAGGTCTCTGGGCTGTTTGTAAATATTGTATGAATGAGCGAGTGAATGATGAATTGTAAATATGGTATGAATGAGAACATTTATCTCAATTACTTATTGCCTAACTAGGCAGATTATAATTTTAGTACAATAAAGAAGTTATATATATATATATATATATATATGGACATATTGTACAATGTTTACTTCTTTGCCTTATGCCAACCCTATTTACTGTTGGGATAACTTGGACGGACTGATAACTGTTTGGATTCGTATATTATTTCTTTGCATGTTGCTTCATTTACTGTCCGTTTTCGGACCATCTTCGCTATTTTTAAGATGGATTATATACTTCTTTATGGCCACACATTTAATATCTATAGTTAAGGTATTTGTTTCCCATTTCTTTCTGCCTGCAATTCTACTTTTACCTTAGAGGTCGTTGCTCTTTGATCTCATGTACCAGTTTCCTAATGTACTCCAATACCTAATGTCGTTGTTAATACACACTAAAGGTGCCTCCCATTCGACACTAGCAGCTATTTCTGCTCCAGGGAGAGCCTGGCTGCTCGGACGCTCAGCTCGAAATAAAGCGGTCGGCTCCTTCTCTGTCTCAGCTATAAATATGTCTTATCTAGCCATTCACCGTTCAGGCCTTTATATATTTATCTGTAAGCGAATAAATCATATAGTTTGTTTTTTTTATTTGATTTAATAGTGTTCCTAGAATAATTGGGTTTTCTGATTGGATGCGTACCTCATTCGTTGTCGTTACTCGGTCAAACCCATCAGAACCTTAAAAAAATGGAGAGATTTATTGGCTCTAAGAGACATTTCCCCTCATCTCATATTTCTCTGGCAGGTTGGCCAACCTGGTTCCAAGCAAAACAAAATTCACGTCAACTGTGATGGATCACGAAGCTAAAGGTTTTCGTTATAAGTGAAAATTGACACTTTTAATGACTTTACGTAACTATACTCCACTAAAGCCCCATCGAATAATGGATATTATCACTGAGCACATCGAGCTTGATTGAAAATATGTATTTTAATACTACTTCATTTATTAATGACCAATCTTTAGTATTTAAAGTTTGAAAAAATAAAACTCAAATTACATATTACTAATCAGGGCGTCCGTATATTATTGTCAATGCCAATTAATTATTTTAGAGATTGGCTATTATTTTCATGTCCTGCCATTCTCAATCGGGATCTATATGACATGTTTTTGTCTTTCTCGCTTTAATATGTGATTCGCAATTAACTTGATGGGATAACACGAGGTAGAAAACAAAAGGGTTTCTGAAAAACAAAGCCAGTTAACCCAAAAAAACAAGTTGATTTGTCTAATTGATGATAATTTTCATTCATGTTTAATTAACTTTTTGTTAGCTAAGTAATGGTTTTTGTAAAGGCTCAAATCTTCGATGATTGTTTAGTCGTCATTCATTTCCAAATCCTTTCCTATGACTATTGTTGTTTTTTATTTATTTATTTAAACAGTCCATTGGCTCTTCTTTAGCCAGCTCTGGGCTGGTTAGGAGATGCAAGAGGTAAGATGGGACCTACCTACCCCCCCCCCCCCCCGTATTTGGATTAGACCACGAAAGGAGCCATGCCTCCTCACTGTACCACTACTGAATTGTTGGCTACACAAAACACTCTAAGATAAATAAAACCTGCGACGTACCTTACTGTAAGTGTAAGCTGTCTATATTTAGACAGCCTTGGCTCACCTCTATCCCAATGCCGTTCACTGACGACTCATCATTGCGTGCTACTTTACTCTCTCTGTGTCAGTGTTGACGTAGTAGGAGGAGCTAGCTCGGTCATTTTATGACCCGGTCTGTTGAACGAGTCGTTCATCTGAAATAAGGTGAGTACAAACAAGTCATCACTTAGGACCCGTTGCCTCACTGGTGACAAATTCCTTCATTGCACCGTTCTGTGAAGGCTAAAATGATTAGTCCTTTATGTTTATCTGAATGATTCGTTCGTTCACTACCGACCAGGCAAATATACATTTCTCCGTTTGTACCTTTTCCTCACTTACCTCAACAACCTGTTCTTTCTATCTAATCTGCCAGCTGTTCCGGCGGAATCTTACTTCTCCAATTTCCCTGTTGCTTTCAACCCTGTCTAGCTGTTCTGTTGCCTGTAATTCCGCTGTTTGGCTTAGAGACATAACAAATTATATGGAGTTTTCAGTCGAATAATCTACAACGACATAAAGAATTTACCCAAGCTCATCCAACCTGATTAAATGTCATTAAATTAACTAATTAGTAATCAAAAATTAAATAGTTTACTACCTTAATAAATAGATTATCAAATTATTGATCTTGACATCGTAATTAATAATACGTTAAATTTGTTTGAACCTTATTGGACTATACAACGAAAATTTATTATGATCGTGTTTGCAACTCCATACATCACAGACGTTTTTATATGTTGTCTAAATACGTCGTTATTTTGTTATCCTAAGTCAACTATATATTTTAAAATAAATTACTTTTCTCTTACCGCAATAGAACTTGCAATGGTTAGTCCTTCTGATGTTTGATGGACCATTTAAGTTCTGTACGTTTTATTTCTGAATTGTTTGATACTCATTGAATATGATAGGGAAGATTGGATGTATTTTTTTACCTGTCCGGATATCGAGAGGTATATAATGTAGTGATGCTACAGGAAATACAGAATAATTTGTAAATGGATTCACTTGAGGATCTATAATTGTATATATAATTGTCTGTAAGTTTAAAGGGGCTATGAAGGGGGAGAAAAAAAAAAAAAAAAAAAAATATCGAGAGTTTAAAGAACGGTGACCTACCTGCACCCGTTGCTTGGTGTGCCGTCAGTGGGCGAGTTCATCCACAGGAGACACGTCACGTTTTTTGACTCGTTGCAGCACCTAACCAACCCAGTGTTTAACACTATGAGACCCCCACCACCATTCCCGCATTGACTGTCGGGGAAAATTAGATTAAGTTTTTATTGTTAGATGTAGGTTAGTTCTAAGTTTATGATAAATAATGTGAACCCCCATCACTTTTAATAAATTCAGTCTATTAATGTATAATGTACATCATTATACTTTTGTACAATGCAGATCACTATTTTGTATTTTAGAAATTTTATAAAATGTAGCCAAGCTACAAGAAATACAATGAAGCAATTGTAAATAGATTCGTTTGTAGAATCTGTATTTTGTACATATATAAATTTGTAACAAGGGGATATGGAACAAAAAAAAAAAGTTCACGTACATTCTCCGCTCTCACGTAAAGGTTTTTCACATACTCATTCTTGACTACTTCCACTTACTTGATCATTTCGTAATCATTTCCATATCTTGAAGCTGTGGTTTTCCTATAACTAACAACTACTATCATTTCCATCAAAAGTGCTGGTCCAGTTTTTGACATTTTTCTGTTTATTGTTGTATGAATAGATTCTCATGTGTTCAGGCAGTCTTTTTTTTTTAATATTTTTTTAGCTAGTAGGTATGTTATTTTAAATATATTTCCTAGTCGTATTATTCGTTAGTTCTTCGAATTTAAATTGAATACGTGGACACGGGACTGTTTGGAAGGGTGCTCTAATGATTCATTGCGATGACTGGTAGAGGGCGCCACTTGCACGGAAAGGAACAGGAACAAGTTACCAAGAACTTCAAGGTAGTTTCATCGGCCTCTCCCAGTTCTCAGCAAGCTTCGATCTGCTGCTACGAAATCTCCTCTGCCTCCTCTAGTTCGGACAAGCATGGTAAAGGAAATGCTATTAGAAAAGACTATCCATTGGGATCAGGGCTTTGGGGTTTGGCGGAGGGCAAGTTCCGCATGGTGGAGAAGCCAGGCCCTGCAGAGGCATACACTGTCAGTCTTGTGTCATTTTCAACCTCAGGCCGTAAGGGGGACATCTTCACATCCTGCATGAAGCTAATGGCTACTTCCAAAGAAGCTGAAGAGAGGCTGAATTACCCATCGAGCATTGAACTTCGGGATCAAGAGGCAACAGGGAAACAGGTCAAGAGGTTTGTACTGTTCAAGCAAATGATGTCATTGTACACCCGTCGCCTTCCTCTATCAAAGAAAGGAGACCACATAAGGAACATAGTTGTAGATGAGAGAGGTGACTCCAATGTGGTTGTGTTCTCGACAGATTATCGCCCAGGACCATGCTACATGGCTGACGAGCTCAACCAGTGTGACTGCAACCATATCCTAGCTGTTCTGTCCCACACGATTTCAGGTAGGGCAGCTCTTGGTATGGGCAGAAATACTAAGTTTTCAGACAAAATCCATATCTGTATGTTCTGTGGCCATGGATTTTCTGGAGGCACTTCCTGTGGTCAGCTATGTGACCATGTCTTGAAGGAGCAGCTTTGCGATAGCTTGTGTAAGAGCTACTGGCAGGGAAAATATGTTTTGGGAGCTAAAAAAACAAAAGTAAAGGAAACAAACATAAGGAAGAAAAATATTTTTAACTATTCTAAATTTAGTGTAGTATCTACTAATAAGAAAAAATCCAAGAGAAATATTTATGAGAGAGATCTCCAAAAAAATAAGGTGAAGAGACCCAATATGAATTATTTAGAAAATCCTGAAAACATATTTAAAAAAGAAAATAACAAACTACCTGAACTAAAATGCAAAACAAATGAAGAAGGAACTAGTTCACAAGGCAAAAAATACAAAGCCATTGATGTGAAAGATGTTTCCAAAATCAGTAAATGTGAGTATCCCCTAAATAGCAGACACTATTGCTCTCAAAGTACTCAAACTCAAACATGTACTAGAAACAGTAATTCCGTGTCAAGAGAGAAACGTCTTGTCTGCAGTGAAAAACATAAAAGCATCTGTGGAACTCATTCAACATACATGATCATGTCTAAAACATTTACTCATGATCAACTCAAGAAAATGATATCATTAAACACATCTATAGCCCAATTACTATGCCAGTCAAAGTTAAAAGTGTTGGAAAAAAGTTTTTACTGCGAAAACTGCAGGTACCATTGTAGAACTAAAAAGGACGCTTCATGTCAGTGGGGATCAGAACCACAAGAGAAAAATCCTGTAAAAAAAGAAGAGAATAAAGTTTATGAATCCTGTGAAAAAGAAACAAATCTCCGTAAAAATCAATCAATCTCAGTCATTATCACATCACCACACAAATCCAAATCTGAACCAAAAAGAAGAGCAGTATTTCATGATCTTGGCAAAAAATATCGCAAGCCCAAAGCTGTATCCAACAAAATGCTACCACACAAATCCAGGTCAGAAAAAGTTGGACTGAACAATGTGTTGTCATCATTTGATTCACCTAGTGACACATCAAGTGATTGTGTAAGGAGCATTGTAACAAACATTCGCAGAACAAATGTGGAAAAGATGGATCATAATGGATGCTACCAAAGAAATCATTTCACACGTTATGATTGCGGCGATGCTATACAATATCCAAAATCATATGTTGGTGAGCAGTTGGAAATGGACTCTGCTCCCACTTATCCATTCAAAAGTTCCAGTAATGTTCCTTTTGCTAGACAAAGCATGGAATGTTTCTCATCTACTTATAATTATTTTTCAAGTCAGGAACATGAAATATCATCAGGAAATAACTTTGTTTCATACTTAAGTATTGGGAAGAAGAAGCAAACATTGTTCCCACGAATGAACGGGGGTTGCATCCTGCCCCATCCTAAGGCCCCTAGGTTCATACAGCAGAAGAGTCCTTTTTTGTATACTTCGACCTCGGGGAGTTCAACGAACACCAGCAGGTGGCACACATTCCTAACAGGCTCCTTAAAAAAAGTGCTCAGTAAACGGTCCTGCAAAAAAAGAATATATCTGGATTAATTTGTCAAATTTATATAAGTTTGATCGCTGGTGCCTCTAGTGTATTTTAATCAGAATCAGCTGTTAATACTAATCCATTTATGCAAACATTAAAATTCATAATCCATTAAATATATTTATTTTCTTTATAGTATATGTAATGTTTTTAAAAAATATTTATTTATTCTTTATGCTCCTTAATATAGAAATAATAATTATTAATTTATATAATAATAATTAATATAAAAATAATAGAAATTAATATAGAAATAAAAGATTAGGTAGTCATATGGCCAAAGGGCTACAAAGGGTGGTATATTCAGAAGAATATCTGAATGGAAATGAGAGTCCTGACTTCAAATCCAAGACC
Organism: Acanthosoma haemorrhoidale; assembly: GCA_930367205.1. Classification (NCBI taxonomy): domain Eukaryota; kingdom Metazoa; phylum Arthropoda; class Insecta; order Hemiptera; family Acanthosomatidae; genus Acanthosoma; species Acanthosoma haemorrhoidale. Next base: position 18,971,538 of record OV884014.1, on the reverse strand, counting down.
TGTGACCATTTGTTATCTTTAACCAACAATTGTTAGACGTAGGTTGCCATTACAAATTCTTTACAACCTAAATACTGTATTTATTCTGGGGAAAAAGAAATTATTGTCTCCTACTGTTATTATGGACTATGGCCAAATATTTAGCTTATACAACTGTAGTCATCAAATGATTAAAAATATCTTGTCAATTATAAGTTTGGTTTATTTATATACAGGCTCTTTCGACAATTTCTATCATTATCAAGTATTTAGTGCTATACACAGTGTAAAACGTAATTATAAATGTGTGCATACAATGGGTGGGTACTACACTTGTTTGCCCTCAATTTTTAGGATTTTTTTTTTTTTTCGAAGTCAGAAACACCCATGTCTTCAACTATGTGTCTGCTTGTCGGTCCTGTAGATTGCGAGTCCCCTTCATTTCATTTCATTTGATTACCTGATGACATGTAAAATATTTTCAACTTCATAAAACATAGTTAAAGGTTATTAATTAATTATTAGGTAATACCAATATTTTTTAAGTCTGAAAAAAATGACAATCTGCTCTAATAGAGGAATGGATAATTGTTTTAAATGGTCTCATGTATGCAATATTACATTCACTCTCTCTTTATACAGCTTTTATATAATATTCTTACAGTATTTACAACTTACATAAATGCTCAATAGACATATATAGAATGCCCAGGAATCTTCCATGATTCTCCTGCATTCACATCACTGCTAGATAGTCTTTAAAGACTTTATAGTAGCAATATAGTCTTTAAAGAGAGCGCGAGAGCTGCTGAAGCTCCTTACGTACGAAAGGAGATAATACTGATCAGTGCCAGGACTCCCTTCCCTTGGGTGTGTGTAGGTGCTGAATGATATTTCTGCCGAATTCGCTGCAAATATCTTTACCAATTAAGAAGCATTTGTGGAACAAACCTAACTAATTTATTTTCATTTGAAATGTCTCCCTATCTAAATTCTATTTGTGATAATACAATATTGTATTTTGTGTTGCAGACGCGTTGCTGGCAGACTTGCAGAACTCGATATCCCCCGGGAGCCGGACAGCGGGCTACGGCTCGCTGAGGGCTCGAGGGGGAACCACCAACCAGGAGTATGCCACCGTCACCAGTCCCAAACCTAGGCATCACACAGTCTCGGTGAGTGGATACATATAACAGACCAATTTGACTTTATTGGTTAAAAGGCCGTCTTCATGGATCATGCTTTTTTTTCCCTAAAGTAACGAACAATATTTGTGCCAAATTTCATGGGAATTAGGCTACCTCTCTTTTAAAGTATTTAAAGAGAATAATGAGATAAAAACTGAAGAGGTTATGAACTGTAATGTTTTGAATAAGGGACTGACTGATATTCATGCCAAATTTGCTGCAAATTTCTTTGCCAATCAAGAAGCCTTTACAAAACACCCCCTTAGACATACTCTGTTTAAATTTAGATTTCAGAATTAAAAAACATTTATCAAACAATAATTATAAGCCACATGACCAAGCAATTTTTTTTTCTATTTTGAAGATTCACAATATCTTGAGTTGTGAGGTTTTGGCTAGTGTTGAGAATTTTAAATTCCTGTGTTATTTATAACCAATAATTGCAGTTAGCTTGAATACGTGGCACCATTCACATCGGTCCCTCCTTTTAGTTACCATTTGATTGGTTAAACCTTATTATCTTTAATTAGAATAGAGTAGAAAAAAAATTGTATCCCCTATGAATAACGTTAATATTCTGATGACAAGTTCAGGTCTGTCAAATGAAATAAACTGTAACATCGTAATAAAAAAAGAAAAAGAAAACAAAATAGTCATGACAACGGAAAATAAAGTGTAAACCTCTATAGGAACGATAATAATAATTATGAAATAAAAATAAAAATTGTTTAACTGGTTTTAGTAAACTTATAAAGACCATAGGATCCACCTATAAGAAACCATAAAAAGCACACAAGAAGAAAACAACAACAACAATATGCAGAAGTTTGTACAGTAAGACAATAAAATTAACACAAAAGAAAACAAGAAAGATAGATATAAACTGGCTGCCAATATTTATCTATATATAGAAAACAATCAAATAAAAATAATTTATACAAAAATAAAACTCTGGAAATATAAAATAATGAATGAGTGAATCGTTCCCAGACTCATTAGCGTCTCTTTGGATTGGGTGGTGAGAAGGTGTTGGCATAGAAGAGCTTTGAAGGTTCATAGGGATAAAATGTGATGGATATTAAGAGGTAGAGAATTCCAGAGGGTAGTAAAGCAAGGAAAGACCGATTGTATGGTAAGGTCAGAGAGACGGGATCTTGTTTCGCTGCATTTAACCTCTATTTATTCAGGTTTTCACAGACACTGATACGATCTAGATCTCCCTGAATCTAGGCAAACACATCTAAAAAATTGGAGGGGGGGGGGAAGGATAAATAGATATAGGAGTCATCAGCATAAAGGTGAGAAAGGAAGCAATGACGAATAGAGTTAGGCAGATCATTTATGTAACAGTTAAAAAGAAGAGGAGAAATGCTCGATTCCTAGGCTACGCCCAAGGAAAGAGTGAGGGAAGCAGATAAGGGTTGATGTGAAATAATTCAAGTTCACACAAAATACAACGAGAAGTTTGCCACTTTTAAGAAATAAAAAACAGTTAGCAAATAGTTGATAAGGGAATAGGTCCAATAACAATCTATTCTCATATAACATTCTTCCAAAAAACTGATTAGCCTCTTAAAATGATTTGTGAAATGCTGATTGGATTTATGAGGATAAACATACTTATATACTTGAACATAACAAAATAAAACTGTTATTATAAAAATATTGGCCTTAACTAAACCTCAGAATTTATAATCTTTTATTTACATAATTTATGTTTCCATTTGTATTCTTTTGACCGAATTGTATTATTTTTTCACAGGCCTTATTTAATTTAGTTATTCATTTTGTGTTCCACTTTTTTAATCAATCTTACTTTTATTTGTAATAATTGTGAGTTTGCCTATTTTTTTGAGACCTTATTCAAAACATTTTCTTATTTGACTAAGTACTTTTTTTTTATTTTAATCTTCTGAAAAATTTTATTTATGTTTATATTTGTAATGGTTCCACCTAGTTGAATATCTTTTCACTGGTCTTAATTTCATTTGTTTTTAATTTTTCATTGCACTTTGTTCTATTTTTATTTTCTCTTATCATCTTTACTTGCAGTTACTCCTCATTAGTTATTTTATAAATTTGTCATATTATATTTCATTTCTTTATTTATTAATAACTAGGCAGAACTATTTACTGTTCGTATAATATGCCTTACTCCATTTGTTAACGGGGTATTCCCCAAAATGAATAAAAAGTTGATTCATTCATTCATTGTGACCAATAATTGTTATAACTTTCAGCCACAGTATGTAAGCGGAGGAAACAAAATGACGTCTTCCTTGAACAACAACTTGTCCGAACTGGATACACTCCTCGAAGACCTATCCAGTTCCAGATATTCTACCGAGAGGAAGAGTGAGTATTAGATGATTTTTTTTTGTGTTTGTGATAGCCAATACAATACTTTTAGTATGATTTTGAATCAACTGGCTCTCATTTCATTTTTTACCCGTTTATGAGTAAATATTACGAAATATGAATGAATATTACAGCCAATTTGTGTTTTTATTTAGTAATAAATATCCATCCAATCCTCAACCGGCGTCACCAAGTTATATTTTACCTTTTTGGCTTTTCACCTTTGGGCTATTCAATGGTATATATATAGTTTTTAATATGGGCACACATTATATGTGTGGGGTGGCTTTTTTTAGGGTATAATTGTTATAATTGAGTGTAATTGTGTATAAGGTTTGAATTAGCTCTTAAATGACAATTATTAATGCTGGATAAACAAATTGTAATTTTATAAGTAAAGAACTTTTTTGTGTTCTATGTGTTACCTCCGTCGCTTTATTTCTCTTTGTTCGTATAAATAGGCCCTGGGTTTTATATCTCATTTCTCTGAACTCGTGAAAACAAAGTAAATTTCAAAATTCAAAAACAAGTGGATTCAAAATAAAACAAAACTCTATTTTTAATTGAAAATTAATTCATAAAATAATGTTACAATTATATTTGTACATATCAATATAAGTATATATACATTTAGACAGTTTGTTTACATCCTGGTTTTATGAATGTTATGATTTTAAAGACCAATTTATGTTAATATTGAAAAGGAAAAACATTAACATAAATCTAGATGTCTTTTTTTATGTTATAATTATTCATTGAAGATATTATTATGTTCTTTATAATTACGTTCTTTGAATAGATATGATAATTTTATTTTTTATTCTTTTACTTTAAATTTATTTTATTAACTATTTATTATTAGGTTCTATTAACCTATTAAAAAATAATTCTGGCAAAAAGATGAATTTAATTTTACAAACATAAAAAATAAACTTATATTAATTTTATAAATACTTGTCTATTAATTCGATTCCTTTTCTTCTTCAATGGTCTTCTTTTTATTCAAATTTATAATTCTTCTCTTCGTGCTATTTCTCTTCCGTTCCGCTTCAGGTCAATAACCACTAACCAACAAAGTTTTTAAGTTTTTCTTACTCACAATCTCAAGCTAATATGTATTAAGGGCTTTTTAATTCATCACTGAATTCAGATACATATATCAGGCTGATTCCAGAAACTAAAGTGAATATAATGTTCTGTGTGTTTTCTCAGAACCACAACAACAACTCATTATAACTGGCTAAAAAAAAAACTAGAGAGTAATTTTTGTGTGTCTATCCTGATACAACCACAACTATACTGTCTTTTGTTTTTTTCATACACTCTCACTTGTTTTTATTTTGCCTTCTTGATAAGTTGGATTAAATATTATATAGAAACTCCACAATCTCTAATATCACAACAATATATTACAAAGTATCCATTTATATTTAATATATTAGAAATAGGCCTTCCTGTTAGTAAGTCCAAAGGGGACATTTGAAAAAAAACAATTATATTATTCTAATGGTGAATATTGGTAAAGATACATATTTTTATGAAGTAAGTGTAAATAAGTCTGTACAATAGGGTAATTAAGTAATATATTTACTGCAGCAGCAATTATAATAATAAAAATTATTTCTGTTTCTAGTTCCTGTCGAAATAAATGGCACATCTCCGGCAACTCTGAGGCCTACGACCCCAAAAAGCTCTTCAGTACTTGACGACTTCAAGCCTCCCCTTCCCAATGGGTAAGGAGAATCTTATTAGCATTTATTTGTTTTTTTAAATTGACGATGATACAGCAGGATTATAAGATTACTCCATATACCAACCGCCAGGGAAACATGCTGTTTCATGCAATCATTACTACCTTACACCCTCAAACACAGCTACCAGCATCCATTTGTAGCTACAAACATTTGTTCAGACTGCAAATCATCGATTATGACACTGGTTTCTAGTGAATCAAAATGGCCCCTTGTAAGTGTAGGCAAAATGTCCTAATCGACCTCACATGCAGGAAAGATATCTACCTATACAGGGTTCCCGGCTCCCATTTATAGACAGCAACAAGAAAGTTAATGAACTGGCTAAGCAAGGAGCAGACTCATTCTCAGTCTGTTGGCCCCGGTCTGTCTAAAGCTGCTTCTCCCTCAATATTGTGACGCTGGATGTGTTCCAGGTTAAGCTATTGCTTGACCATTGTCTAACGGTATCAGCAGTAGAGTGTAAGCTATTCAACAAGAAGCCGTCCAAGGCAAACAACTCATAGTTAATAAAATGGTCTCAGCAAATCATAAATATTTTTTATATTTGCAGGCATTTTGACTGTGCACTGGAGTTTAAGCCGAAGACTATTCTTGACAGGTGTATCCCAGGACTCCATTTGTCTAGATTCAAGAGGAAACCTCATATCACTTGTTGGGTGAATGCGAAGTACTCAGCTAACTAAGGTTTTATACCCTAGGCGGTTTGATTTCATTAGAAGAACTTTACTCCATCAAATAGAACTCAATCCTTGACTTCGATATTCCAGGATGGACAGTAGCGTGGAGGCATGGGTACAATATTGGAGTAGACAAAAAAGGGCCTATAGACTGTCGGGTCAATAACTAATTAGTTCTCCCTCCAGCTATCTATCAAAGTACTTCCTCTCAGTCTTAAGTTGGCAAAGTATTTCTTTATTAGCTCAAAAGTCATTTACCACAATAATCATTAATGTTTTAAAAAATTAAGAAAAAACAACACTAATAAAGCATTGATAACATATGTATTATTAGCCATTTGGAAGGAAGTTAGTTATCTCTGTTAAACTAGTAGCGTAGTCAATATCTAATTCGGCTGCTCTCATACGACCTCTGAAAGCTTTGCTAGAGCATCGATCTGTCAATGCAGACTACGATGAGCCAATTCTAATTTTCCAAAAGCTCTTATGCTTTTTACAGTATTTCATGCATCAAATAATTAAGGTATAACGACTTCATTGAGACAATGAATTGTGAATTGTTTGATAGGAGGGAGATAAAAAACCAGTCAAATTTTAGAGTTAAAGATTAGGAGAGTTTATGAGCAACATTGGAATGATGGGAATAGAGTTCTGAAGGCCTGTAGTACAGATAAGAAAATAAGAACACCTTTCTTAGGAAGCAGATTTGTGAGAAGGGAAATACAAGTCGGAAGGGTGCGATCTAGTACCAGATTTGACAAGCTTATGAATAATACTACATTATGTGTATATACATAATATGATGTGCTATAGCTGTGCTCGTATAAGATTGCTACAAACAACCAACTGCAAAAAATTGAAACAAAGAACAAAAATGTATAGAAACTGAAAAAAATAGATAAATATAAAATAGAAATTATCACAAAAGGGGGAAAGGCCATGGAAGGTTACTGTGATGAATGATAAATAAATTAACAGAATAATAACAATGAATTGTGAATTGTTAGATAGGAGGGAGATAAAAAACCGGTAAAGTCTTAGAGTTAAAGATTAGGAGAGTGGATGGGAATAGAGTTCCGAAGGTCTGTAGCACAGATAAGAAAATAAGAACACTTTTCTTAGGAAGCAGATTTGTCAGAAGGGAAATACAAGTTGGAAGGGCGTGATCTAGTTAGATATTAAGGGATTTGATTGCTGATTTGAATTGGAGGAGGTCATGAAGGTAAGGGGGCTTTTTAGTTATTATCCTATTACAAATACTATAGTCTCTGGGGATCTCGAGTATAAATTTAAGAAAACAATTCATCAGCTGCTTTATCCGAGCTTCGAGATCTCCAGAGAGGCCATCATACACCACACAACCACAGTCAAAATGGGGAATGGCAAGAGAGGAAATCAGCAGTTGTTGGGTATGAAATGGGAGATGCCGGGATTGATTGAGCAGTTTAAGGGTAGAAATGGATCAGCAGGTGATCTGGGAAATGTGGTGTTTCCAGGATAGAGTTTGGTTAATGACTAAACATAGATTTTTGTCTTAAGTAGAGAATTGGATAAGTCAACCATCGGTGGTGAAGTTGGGAATATCATTTAGCCTTTTGAGGAGGAGTCGTGAACCAATGATAATTGCCTTATTGATTTATCCACATTCAATCAAAGATTACGGAGAGATGCCCAGACTTCAATTTGGATCAGATCTTCCTGAATCAATAGAGAGGCTGGAAGATATAGGATTGGAGCTGGCTAGGAGGGAAGGAGAGGTAAATTTGGGTGTCTTTTAGATGGAGTAAGCAGTAATGGATAGATATAAGGAGGCAGTTGATGTAGACATAGAAAAGTAATGGCGAATTAGATGAACCCTGAGGAACGGAAGGCAATGAAAGGAGTTGGGTTGGAGGTTGATCAGGGATGAGTGCTACCTGTGAGGGATTAGGGATAAATGATTTAAACCAGCTGATGGGACTGTAAGAAGAAGAAATCAAAAGCTGGATGGAATAGAAGGATGTAGTGATCAAGGTTGTTGAATGCCTTAGGATCTAAACCCCTATATATTGTACTATGTCCTAAAAATCCGTACAGTTCGGATTACTAGAGTGTTTTGATTTCCGAATTTGAGATTACATTGTATAGTGAATAGGCTGGAATTGAAAAACTTCTTATCACCCTAAACCACCTCTCCTTATGATCTGCTGCTAGGCACCCTTCTAGGCTCTTGAAAAATTTTAATAGACTACATTTTAGTTTCCTTTGTAAAAATTTCATTCTGGCTATGTAGATATTTACCAATTTAAAAGGTCCCGGGGACAAAATCCCTGGCATTGTTACTACATTTTTTCTTTGGTTCATAATTAATAAACATTGAGATTACATACCACAACACGTAGCTATTAATTTAGATTTGTACAACTTTGTTCACTTTTATAGGACGCCCAACTTAATCTTTCTTAATGCTTATATTTGCAGGCAGAGCTATGTTCACAAGGTAATGATGGAAGAGACAACGACAACTACTACCAAGTCAATGCGACCGACCGCATCACCTGCGACTAGAGAACTTGATGATTTAATGGCCTCACTGTCTGACTTCAAGGTAAGTCCTTGTTTATATTTTGATGGTTTTTTCATAGTACTTACCATGTTTACTCATACCCTGATTCAGGCGGTAGGCAGAGCTATTTATATGTAGAGATGAGCATAATATAGTAGTTAGATTCGAGTGGATGTATTTGTTGGGATATCGGCTTAGGTTAATGACAGAAAGATATTAAATTATAATCATGTTTATATTAATAGAAGACATTCTTCTAGATTCCATAGAAGACATATAACAGACATATAATAGAAGACATTCCAGATACCCCAACGAATACAGCGTTTTTCTTGGTCTAAATGAACCGTTGACTATGAAGTCGCAGTGGAGTAGTATAACTGTATATAGTAGTTGAATAGCAGATACTGAATAGAAGGGAATAGGACAACTATGTAGGGTGGATACCCTCTGTGTCGGCAGACAATGGACTCAGGGATCATCTGATTTCCGGTTTGGCAGCTCTTCTTTTATGTATGCCTCGTTTACTATTCTGTGGGATCGACTCTGCCCTTTTTAAGTCCATTTAAATTAAATAGAAGTTGGTCGAATTTTGCAGAGCGAACCGCTTTTCTTTTTTTTTTTGGACCAAATTCGTATTTCAACCAGATCCGGTGACTTAAAGGCTCAGTTTTGTCAATTCTAGATTCTGTGCAATGCAGTTTTGGTTTGAATTGATCTTAAGAGGTCAAACAATGATCAAATGCAAGAAATAGATCATATTAGGTCACCCTCAAAAGCATCACAAATAATTTATCTGTATAGTTATTTCTGTCTGATTTCTAAAGCTTTCTCTGTTGTCTTCAGGTTTCTATAAATTTTTTCAGTATTGTAACAATGTAATGATTGTGAATAATCTATCTATCTATCAATCTAGGGTCTCAATATAAAAATATTTTATCAGGAAACAAATAAAATTTATATAGCTAAAATATTCATCATGAAACAAAAACCTATTGAAATCGACTAGAACAACATTGAATTCAAATTTTTCTCTTTTTGGTTTTCAAAACTTTATTTTTAGCAGTACCTTTGAATTTCTATATTACTTCACCGTTTTAATAATCCCATTGTTATTAGGATAATATCAGAACTTGAAATCTTATATAATAGCTTATGAGCTTTGACTTAAGAAAGCCTCTGTAGAAAGTTTATTAGAATAAGGTAAGTTAAAATTAAACTATATTGATTCTATTACGATCACTTTTTTTTTGCATTCTTCTTGTTATTATATCTAAATCAAAGCATATGCTGGGTAATCTGGGTGTTTGTAGAATATTTCATTAAAATTGTATTTTTTTTTTTTACTTCTATCATACAGATAGACAAAAGACAATTATCCCATATCTACTATCACATGTTACATTTTCGTCTTGTTTGAATGGCATCGAGGAAAGCGGTTGATTATAATTGAATGAAATTAACTTATAATAGAACTTTCCAATCTATAATTAATAAATTAAATAATTTTGTCTGAAATTAAACCTACTCTCCAGCTTTCTCAACCATCCTGGCTTCTTTAATAAATTTAATTTAAAAAAAAAGTTATTTTCCTGCATTTAACATTAAAATAAAAGTCTCTTGTTGGAGTTTTACTCTTGAGAATATCATCTTTGAATTATTGTTAGCAATCCAATGAGCTAAAATAATATTACAGACTTTTTTAATGATTAATGTAATGTAATGATCATCAAGTGAGTAAATAAACTGGACTCACTTCACCAAAAATCATCATCGTTCAACATACTCCTTAATTGTAGCACTTGTCTTTGATTTGTTTTGTTTCGTTGTATAAAAAGATAATATTTTTAAAAATTATGGTTTTTAATTTTTTTAATTATGGACAAAATTTTATATAAATAGTAAACATTAAGGGTGTAGAATGGGAAGAAAAAATGTATAGAGATATGAGTTAATTTACACAATTCTGAATAAAAAAATTCAGAATTTTCTAACTTAATACTTTATTTTATTTGTTAAATCATCCCTGTCACTGAAAAAAAATAAGAATTAAAATCGGTACCAACTAATAATTTCTTATTTTGGCTCTCAAAACATAATTTTTTTGTAATATCTTTAAATTTCTGTTTAATCCAGTGTTAAACGTCCCCCTTACCATGGAAGAACCTTAAAAATAAATTGGAAATTTGTATTATGGTATGGGTCCCATAACTATTTATAATTAGTAATCATTATAAGCCAATGAAAAAATTACTTGCAAGAAAGACTGACCTCTTCAATATCTAGTCGAGAGCTCCACCAGCTGAGTAAACCTACTTGGGGTCTATTCTCTTTGACTGTACTCTTGCCAAGCCTATACACAATCTTGGTTATTAGTAGGAACAGAGGCACTCAGCAAGGACACGGTGTGACCCCAAAATTTATTATCTGAGAGCTAAACAGAATTCATATTGGGAACGATATCACTCAGGATGAGGTGAGGTAGCTCAGTCGGTCGAGCCCATACTAATTGAGGAGGTCCTCAATTCGAGTCCTGTTTTCGTCAATGAAATTTTCTTTGGCTATTAATTATTAATACTTAAAAATAAAATGTTGGAGAAACATGGCCGATTTTGTTCATGTTTCATACTTTTAAGTTAGGTTTTCTGTTTTAGAACTATTAATGTACTTAATTTACTTCATCTTTTAATAAGCTGCTTCAAACTAATTTGTATTAAATATCATCCTGATTTGCTAGTTAAGAAGATGTAATTACCTGCGATTGTTCTAAAAGATAAACTTTTAATGTTATACATTAAGAAACTGTGAGTTGATTGCTAGCCCTTAATTTAAATATGAGTGGATTATTTGTTGGGATATTAGCATTGGTTAATGAAAGAAACAACTCAATTAAGAGAGAGAGTTCTTAAATATGTAGTAAGCAGACGAAGTATTACTTCAATCCTATAACTATCGTACAATAGGCGCGCGTCTAGGACCTGAGGCACGCATATATAGATAGAACTTTGAAAGTCGTCCATAAATGAATTTGATGCAATATCAATTCATGTAACATCCACTCATTTTTTACATTAAGGTGCTTTGGTGATGAGATGGAAAGATGTAGTTACTTTTTATACCTGAATAGACAACATCTCTTCCTAGCATTCACAACATTACTTTATTTATCGTTGGACTAGTTCGATGACCGTGGATTAACAACTGCACACTGAACGATATACTCCCTCTCTCTAGGCATGCCTCCTCCATTGCCTTACCTCGATTCCTTACACTAAATCTTGTTCGCTATCGAATGATCTTAAATGAGGGTGGGGGTTGTTGCATCTTCCGCTGGTCCTACCCTCTAACAGTCTTTGGGAACTTAACCCTGAGGTACTTTCTCCTCGTGTCCCTGTCGCCTTTACTACTTATATTCTAACCAAAGGTAAAGGCCAGTTTCATATAAATGTAGCTCTACATTTTTCCTAGTTAGCAGTATTTTGTAACTCACAGACACGCTTCCACACGTGACTGTCCAAGTTTCACACACTGTCATATACATAAGAACTTTGTCTCTAATTGTCAAACCTCTGAGCTTCAACTCCTTATGAAGAGTGTACAAACACCTCTTTCAAGCAGTTAACCTTGCTATTATTTAACTACCTTTCACTTGTTCCTCTTTGTTGCTGTCAAAGACCTGCTTTAGGTCAGTGAATAGATGATTTAAATTAATATTAAATTTATAATACTTTTCTAACATATTGACAGTAATGTCGGTTGTGGGTCGTTAATTAATATAACACAAAATTTTTGCCTGCCCAGTCTCCTTTTAAAAGCATAAGCACTTTCGAGAGACTTACAACATATGTAAAATATAAAATTAAATTGAATTTGTCTAAATTCAATAAAACAAATTACATTAAAAATTCACATAACTTTAAGGGCCACAACTACTATAAAAAAAACATTTTCCATCAATAAAAACTAAAAATAAATAAAAGCCATTATTATTTCTAATGTTTGTAATGACCCTAATTCAATTACCTGTCAATTTATTTGTTTGATGACTGATCGATTGGTACAAACATTAACAATTATTATGTTCATTTCTTTAACATTTGTTAAATTGAGAAGATGCAGTCTACTCTGCTTTGCCTAAATACACATTGATAACCCAACCCGTTGGTAATTCAGAATTCTATTTCAAAAACCTTGCACTCTGCCTATAGTACAGATATGCCTCTATAGTTTTCACTTTGTTTCCCTCTTAAATTTTAAGGCATTTTTTTCACCACTCTACTGGGTAACGGGTGCTTCGAAACAGTATTTTTCATCTACTTTGTAGTTGTTTTCTTTTCTTCATCTTTTGTTCCCATTCGGTTTTTTTTCGCTTATCATTCATTCCCTTTTTTTTTTTTTTTTGTCTATTTAATAATTGCTGGTTTTCCTTCTTTTGCTTTTGAACTATTCTCTGCTGTTCTTCCTTCTTCAGTTTTTCCATTCATTCGGAACTTCCTTTTTTTGTGTGTGTTATTTATAGTATAATTAGGACTGTTAACACTAACAGTGAAATTCTCCCATCTCTTAATCATATTATTTACCTGTCTTCTATCTCTGGAAACTCTTATAAGATTACACAAAGTAAAGCAAATGATCACTTCAATTACATGAGCCCTAGCCCTTCTTGTGGCGATGGAAAAGCACTTCGGTCGCAGATAACCCAAGTTATATAGGTGATGTTTGTTGGGTGTGGCCCTCCCTAAAATAACCAGTCGTTGAGCTGCTCTAGAGAGGTTGATCGCAAACCCCTGCTGACCTTGGCTATCTGCCAGGTGGCTGGCTGTCTTCTGTCTATCTATCAAACGAACCAAACACTGTATATTTATCTCTGTCTTGAATATATCTCTCAACTAGTGAACCTAGTGGACTAGGTAATAACAGAGTAGGTCGCTTCAATCAATATTATTTTGTTTTGTTTGTATTCAGATCTTATATCAATGAAGTAATAATCTCCTAGGCCTCCTGCGGAATAAGGGAGCATGTTCGCAAAATCATTAAAGATGGTCAATATAGATATTTGAAATGTTTATTGACTTGTAGATGAGCTGGAGTCGTCGCTTCTAAAGCTATTATCATTTCATTCTTCTCCGTGGAACAAAGCTGTTATGCACGGTGTAGTAGAAAGATGCCACGGTACTAAACTGAAACATAAATCCTTTAGGAATAGAACACTATTTAGAAATAGACAATAAAGATGTTTCTTATATTAATTGAATGTAATATTTTTATAATAAAATAAAGGTATTGTCTCTTCATAATGTCTTTATATCATATCGCTATCACTTTCGACTTGGCTACCCAGTCATCGTCAGAATCACTGAACTGAAAAATATAAAGTGAGCCTGAAGTCGAAAGCGATAATTAACTCTGTCATAATAAAGACTTTATGGAGAAACAATACCTTTGTTTTATTATAAAATCTTCAATTGCGAACCAGCAGCAACCCACTTTAGTATAATATTTGTTTATTTCGGTCTAATTGCCTTCCGTATGCATTTTATCATCAATATATATTCAAATAAGTTAATATTTTTGTTTAGTCAGTAGTAATGATTTCGATTTTCTAGTTTTTTTTTAATTGAACGACTGATCGATATGTAATGACCTCCCAATTAAAATTAGGCAGTCTGTCATTATTTTGCATATAAAATGTTTCTCTCTCTGTAATTAACCATAACTATATTTTATCACATTTATGAATAATTGACGAATCCTCAATGAGCATGATGTATGTAGGACGGGGAGATATATCACACATATTATTAAATAGAATACAAATATCATTAATTCAACTTTTAAACACTACACTGTTGTTATAAGAATCAAATTTGTATGTATTATTAACAAAAATTAAGAAGTTAAATATTTTAGTGAACACAATACTGTATACTCAAGAAAAAGAAAATTCACTCAAAGACGTACAGATCACATCAAAGGGGTATAGAAACCATCGCGTTCGGTCGTTATAAGTGAAGTGTACTTACACCCGAGAATTTTCTATAAATATAGGTTTTAATAGTTTTTATGATTAGAGCGCAAGAGCCACAGACGCTCAGGACATGATTGGAGAAACTGACCATTGCCAGGACTCCCACTGTCACGTATTTTATAGCAGGTCACGAGGCCACTGCCGTTTTAGTCTCCGAGGAGGATTATAGGGATAAGTGGTACAATGCAATGACTATGCTAGGGGATTAGGGTGGTTGGATAGGTTGCTATAGAATTTTATGAACTTGGAAGAGGTGAGTTTGAGAATGTAAGGTATATTAAGATCGTTATGAAGGGTTTTGTTGCTGACGTAATAAGGGGCATTTACTATTGTTCTCAGGACTTTTGATTGAAAGGATTGGATATGCTTGATTTTCGAGTTTTTTGCTGTCCCTCACAGCTCTATTTCGTAAGTCCAGATTGGCTTAAATATAACTATGTCGATTAGTAATACTTGATTATTAAAAAAAATAAATATTTTCCTAGCGTATTGAGTAGGGGATGTAGGTAGGACTCTTATAGTGAACTATAATTACGAAATGACATTAAATATGTCTTGAAAATAGTTTTTATAAATTTTAGAGCCAAATTTATGTCGGCATGTGGCCTAATTTTTAATTTTATTCCTACAATAACGTGACTAAAAAATTTAGATGCCTTTAAAAATTTTTTGTAGGGTACCTTTGAAAACGGTTTTTATATGGTATATTGGCCAGCGTATCCTTTTTATTATATAAAGGTTCTGGGTTATAATTTCTAGGCGGGCAGGAATCCGTAAATAGATGGCTATTCGTCATGGCTCCTGTATACGGCACCATTTTAAATGTTACAGTGCCTTATACATTTAATAATATTCTTGAGTGAATATGCTAAGTTAAAAAATAAGGAGAAAAAAAAAGTGAATAATTTGTATTTCAATTGATTTATTTATTACCATTCGATTTACACGTAATTGATCGAAAATATACTTGTCTGGCCAACATAGGACGCGTTTTTCAACGGCGATATGAGTCAGTTCTTGCGTGCTAGTCGGTCACAGCTATTAATATGTCTTTGTAGGAGGTAGCTTTGATTATTATTAGACATGATGTATCTTGCACAATTCCGAATTGAGGCAGTATGTACACATATCGAGAATATCACCCAGTTCACGAATTTAGCATCATATAAAAACCAGTGATAAAAAGACACAAAGATACAAATAAGATTTTTAAGTAAAAATTATTTTCTTTACGAAATGAATGACGTAACCATATGCACATATCTATGGTCTGATGTGAAAAGTTTTGAAATTAAATAAATCCACCCAGAAGCGAATCTATTTTTTGAGCTAGATCATTTTGTTGGGCTTCTTAAAGTCGATTTAAACCAAAAATGGACTGGACCAGTCTAAAAGAGAGCAAAAAATAGTTTTTAGGGCCACGCGTCATGGCTGGCGTGCTGTGACCTGATCTGTCTGAAATATGAACTTGACCCTCAGTGTTTCCTTTGCAAAATTCGAAGTATTTCATTCGGAAATATTTATTAAGACATATCTAGTGCGGTCGGGTTGTTGAGGAGTGTATGAGTTCGGAATTCGAATTCTTGAAGTTCACACTTATAGTGGAGTACATATGGATAGGTATTTTGATTGGGGCAGGTAACAATGACAAGTGCCCGAATATTACGCAGAAATTTAGGTACTGACTGTTAATAAATAGAGTCTGAATATCTCGTAACAATGATCATTAGTTGTTGGCTATAATCCAATGAGTTTAATAATTATTAGTAAAAGAAAAAAAACGACTCGAACGGTGGATTGACTTTGGCGATGTCATAAACGCCCTTTTCTATTTTATGTGTGTTTTCCAAGTCTGGCGTTCGTCAAAGAACACCCCGACGCCACGTGTGCGGAAGACATTTGTGTTGTGCGCAGTTGGAGATCGTAACTGTTTTGATAATTGTGAATCGTCTGAGTAAATGACCTAGTTCTGTACTAATCTGCAGAATGGGAACGAGGCAGAGGTTGAACTAAAGTTAGCAAACAGTCGCTAAAGATGAGAAATTAGATCGGTTTTAAGAGAGGCGGTTGAAGACGGTAAATAAAACCAAAGCGGCGCAGAGTTGGCAGCATTGGCCGTGACGTAGGACAATGTTCATGTTTGCTACCTTTATGGCTCCGACCTCTTTGTACTTCACTTTTGTAACGTTTCATAATTGGTTTTTCAAAATCAGCTGTCCGTGTGTCTGTCAGTCTGTCCTGGTCATTGTGAGCCCTCAACTTGACCTATGAACATGCAATTTTATATCCACATTCCATTTGATTACTTGGTGAAATCGAAAATATTTTCAATTCCATAACAGTTTATTAAGGATTATTAATTAATCAGGTGATTGGTAACAAAAAATATTTTTCATGTTGAGTACTTTGTCATATTTAAGGTCTTAATAGTTTGTGCAATTTTTTTGTAATGTAATTACACAGTCGTTGTATTATAATTCGATCCGTGTTTCGCAAATAGAGGTGATATTTTGCATGTTTGTTTTTTCGTGCTGATTTAGAATATGTGTAATATGTCACGCGTTTAAGTAGACTATAGATAAAAAAAAAACAGTGAAATCAAATTTGCAACAGCTGTGACGAGGTTACAATACGTTTGTTCCTAAACGAGTCCTACATATCGTGAAAACTTGTGGGAGCATGCGCTTACGAGTTGTGCTGTTCCAACACTCCCGAAACCATAACTCCAACTTTCAGACATCTGTTCCAACACGCTAAAAACCTAGTTTGAAAACGGTTTGAAATAGTTAAAACTATCCGAGGATTGGAGTAAGGGATGAGAATCAGAGACATGCGCAGTCATCTCTCCTCTTTTTCCACTCGCCGTAAAAAGGTCGTAAATTTACAAACTGGTAAAAACGCGCCTTATATCAAATAACAAAAATATCTTTAGAATTAATTTAAATTATATAACTCTTCTCTACTTCAATTAAATATTATTAATCGTAAAATGAATACCTAGACGTTAACTTGTATTTTGTCTATTAATTATTTAGTATTCACTTTAAAAGTATTAATCGTTGAAAACCTTCATTAGTAGAGGTTAATTATAATGTTTTTAATTTATAAATGATTTTTTCTTAAATTACAAATTATTACTCGTAATATGAATAGGCGTTAAATTTTATTTTGTCCATTAATGACTGAGTATTCACATTAACATTATTAATCGTTGAAAATCTTTATTAGTAGAGTAATTTTAAATAATTTTTTTCCGGGTCATAAACAAGTAAGTTGTTTTGTAAAGTTACCTTCTGAAAGAGTCAATAGTCAGTTTGGCAAACGCGTTCCAATATGTTCTTCATCCTGGATCGGGTAACGTTCGCGCATGTTCAGTAAATGATCACAAATCGGTTTGAAACTGGTCCGTGATTCTTTGTTAGAACAAATCTAATAGGTTTGTTCCTACACGAGTCCAAACTATCATCAAACTGGTGGGAGATGCGCAGTACTGTTGTTGGTCGTGCCAATCATTGGTGCGCGTCCGAGAAACTGTTTTAAATGGTAATCAAAATAATCGAATAAGACTCGAGAAATCAATCAAGAATGAGTAACTAATAAGATCTTCAAAATCTTTGAATGTGAGATACTGCTTTAATTTTTCCATTGTTTTCATCCTACTTGTAACCATCCATCTATTTTGAGTTCACTAACCTACCTAAATATTTCATTTTATACCGCATGAAGACATGAAAATTACTCCCATCTTCAAAAAAAACCTGAATAAATAATAATCACTTGAATGATTATTTTTTTCGCAATTAAAAACTACTTTATTATGATAAAATTACAATCTGCCTCATTGGACCATAAGTAATTGTGATAAATGATCTCATTCGTACCCTATTTACAATTTTCATTCACTCGCTCGTTCATACAGTATTTAAAAGCAGACCAGAGCCCTCCCAAGTCCACGTGGTTGTCACCTCCCTCGCATGCGAAAGAGGAAGCGGAGTCTTGGGAAGTCCCCCCACGCTCCTCCGTCAGCCACGTCACGGGATAAGAACCAGCGGAGGCTAACCAAGAGCGCGATAGCCACAGACGCTCAGGACAAGATTGGAGAATCTGACCATTGCCAGGACTCCCACTGTCACGTATTTATAGCAGGTCACGAGGCCACTGCCGTTTTAGTCTCCGAGGAGGATTGTATGAATGAGTGCAATGACTGTGCTACGGGATTAGGGTGGTTGGATAGGTTACTATGGAACAGAACAGACACCTCTTGCACCTGAACCCATATGTGGTATCAGCCTCAGCTACGCTAAAAGGCGTATAAAATTAGCTTTAGAGGACAAGGCAAGACTTTCTTGGAGAGAAACTAAGAAACAGGAACACTCGAAACTGTTCCTTAATGGACCCTGTAAGAGAAGAAGCTCAGCACTTCTATCAATGGACAGGTGGACACTCAAAAGTGTGACAGGACTCTATACAGGTCACTGTCGGTTAAATAAACACCTCTTTAATTTGGGGATAGTGGGATCACCAATCTGCAGATTCTGCAAGAAAGAGGGAGAAACGGCACGTCATATAATATGTGACTGTGATAACTTAGCTAGAAAGCGATACCTTCACTTTGGTAGTGATCGCATTGTAGACCCCAAACTATGTGAACTGATCGATCCATTCAGTATCCTCAGATTTGCAAAGGCCGTGGGCCTGTCACATATATAGGACAGGGACATGGACGGCGCACAATAGGTCTCAGTGAGGCCGCGGTGCACAAATGCCGGAACAAATAATAATAATAATAATACTATGGAATTTCATGTACTTGGAAGGGATGAGTTCGAGAATGTAAGGTATATTAAGATCATTATGAAGGGTTTTGTTGCTGACGTAATAAGGGGCATTTACTATTGTTCTCAGGACTTTTGATTGAAAGGATTGGATATGCTTGATTTTCGAGTTTTTTGCTGTCCCTCATAGATCTATTCCGTAAGTCCAGATTGGCTTAAGTAAACTTTGTAGATTAGCACTACTTGATTATTAAAAAAAAAAATATTTTCCTATCGTATTGAGTAGGGGATGTAGTCAGGACTAGTAAACTATTATTACGAAATGACATTAAATATGTCTTGAAAATGGTTTTGGATGATATAAGTGAATGCTTACAAATATCTTGAATCAGCTGATCTCACAATAATATACTATTTAAGCTGATCTTGTATTTGTGAATACTACTACTGCTACTTGTTATTTTGGAATTTGAGATATTAGGTGAAAACAATTTTAAGAGCAAAAATGACTTTTGCCAACGCATTGCTGGACGTGGGCCACACTTTAACACCTTTTCAGAAAAAACCTCGGTTAATTCGGTCCATCTGTCGAAATACTATATAGTCCGGTGTGCTGCCGCCTCTCACCGTACCGCCTCCTTGATCAGATTGTGTTCTTTACTTAGCTTTTCATTAAAACAGTTTTCTAATTTATACATCTGCCGCTCCTCTTCTACGCCGGAGAATTCGCCAACATACTTAATCTAGTTTAATATTTTATCTGCTAGGCTTGGCTAGAATGTTGCTGGTTGATGCAGTTGCTATTTTTTTTTTTTTTAGAATCATTACTAAATAATATTATTTCAAGGGTATATAAATTTAATATAAAGGGTGTCCCAGCATTAACGCAAGATTTTAATTTGCCGCCATTTGTGCAGTGAAGTGCTGACAACCCTAAAAAAAAACAATTTGACAGCTGACAGTTTAGGGTTAGTAAAAATGGAGCGGTACACGATAGAACAACGTGTCTTTATTGATGAACATTATCTCAAAAATAATGAAAGTTTGGCGGCCGCAGTTCGAAAATTTCATACAAAATATGGTCGGAATAGTGTTTTGACTTCATCAACTGTGGAGACTGGATCAGTTGGAGACACTAAACACACTGGTCATCAAAAAACAAGCCGTTCAAATGTCGTAAGAGTGTTGGTTAAAATCCAGGAACATCAATTCGGCGTCGTAAACACAGTTCTTTGTGCCGAAATTGGATGATATTGGTGTGGCCAATATGCGGTTTCAACAAGATGGTGCCACATGCCATACAGCCCATGAAACAATTCAAATACTGCACGAGACATTACCATGTCACGTACTCTCTCGTTTCGGTGATCAGAATTGGCCCCCTAGATCGTGTGATTTAACACCTTTAGATTTCTTTTTATGGGGTTATTTGAAGTCAAAGGTTTATGTCAACAAGCCCACATCCACGCGTGCATTAAAAGAGGAAATTCAACGACATTAATGCCAGATGGTCATGGAAAATTTCGACAAAAGAGTGCGTATCTGCCAGCAAAGTCGTGGAGGCCATTTGCCCGATGTGTTATTCCATAAATAACCCTATCCTTTTTACTTTATAATTCAATAAAAAAATAACAACAAAAATACTAAAAACTGTGTTTTCTATTTAAATCAAATCTCGCGTTAATTCTGGGACACCCATTATATATATATGTATAAGGAAAATAATTTTCCAAATGAAATTGTCACTTGAAAAAAAATTAATATTTCATAAAGTAGTTATTAGCCCCACATTAACGTTTGCACCAATAGTTAGTAGATACTATGTCCCTCAAAATTTCAGAAAACCTGAAGTTGTACAGATCACAAGTATGAAGGTAACTAACAACTATTAAAGTTACTAATAAACACCACCCACAATCCATCAGTTTCTACAAATACTAATAGAAAATCCCATAACCGAAAACCCACTTTCTGGAGTATTTTATTCATGTTACTACTGTCTGTAACATTTCCTAAACCAGAGGGGAAAATTAAATCGTAAATATTTATTAATAATTATTAGCATAATGTAAATATACTGTGGCAGGATTGGGACACGAACCTAAGGACCTCCCCTAATTTCTGGTCGGGCGCTCTACCAACTGAGCTGTACTGCGCGACCTTGGCAATACGAACCATCTTCGATTTAACTCCCCCATTGGCTTTGTGAGCATCGCGCCACGGTTACTCCTTGATTAAAGTTACTGAAAGCTACTTTGCCTGTGTTACCCTGTGGTTTTTCTATTATATGAAAATATATGATAAGTATTTAAGATATAATATATAATTGTGTATAAATACACATGTAAATCTTAACACTTGAATAAAACTTAAAAGTGTCAGTAGGGCTGGGAGTTATGAAAGTATTAAAATCTGTACATTATTTAAAGAGGTCATACATATTTGTTTTTATATAAATATGTAACTAAAAATGAGAAATATGTAAAAAGAGAATACAATTATCGTAAGTCCAGTGGTAAACATTTTATAAAAACAATAAATATTTTAAAATGTTAAGATTAAAAAAATGTTCAAAGAAATATCTGATATGAATAAACTTACGTAAATGTAGGAAAATAAAAACAGAATAAAAGACGTAGTAATTATGAAAAGTATATGAAACTAAATGCATTTTTATATAAATTCCTGTGCTGATCAGGTCTTGTTAAAAGATAGACGTTATATATATATTTTTTTTTTTGACAATATTTTACCTTTTTAAACTCTGCATTTTAAAAAAAATTATATTTATTTTAAGGGATTCTTCAGGTGCTAGATAAGTTAACCATTGGATTAGTTTTGGTAAAACTGTCATCAGTTTTTAAAAAGGTAATGAGTAAGCCATGTTGATGCATATTCAACCTGCAGCACTGACACCACTCTCGATACTATTCATTTGCTTTCTACTACCTTCATTTCGCTTGTATATCATAGAAAAAAACACAATATAGTGTAGAAACACTCTATTCGGCAAACGTTAAAAAATTAACTTTGTGGTTTGTATTGTCTTCATTAATTGATTCACAACTGTGAAATACAATCAGAACCAGCTTACGGGAATGTCCTAACAAAATATGACATAACGGCATGAGGGCGAATGACATCCCTATGATCGTATTTAGGATTGGGTGGCCATTCTATCCCAGCTTCTTTCAAGTCGTCCTGGGGCATTAGGAAATATGGCATGTGTGAACAGCTCCTGCGTCAGTGGGTTCGAATGGCCAGATAGGAGGTCATCAAAGAGTTTGTATCATTTCTCATGTCACTCTTTACGTATGAAAGCTGCAGGCCTCTGTGCAGTGAGGGGGGTGCAATATAGAGGGATGATATTTTGTATCAAACTATTACCTGGTATTTCAAACAAAATTAATCTCGCGAAAAATAACGGAGGGTCCCTAAGTAATCATTGCCTTCTGATCAAAAAATAAATATTTTCCTATTATATCGAGTATGTAAATTGTGTAGCTATCAAAATGCAAAATGTTGACTCCCTGATTAATAACATCGCTAGAGTTTGAGGAGTAATTTTTCAATATGAAATTAACGATGCAACAATAAAAAAAAAAGCTAGTCCTACATGTGGTAATCATTGGAGAGTCTTCTGATGTCTGAAAACCACTTTAAAATAAACACCAGTCTAACTGGTACAGAGAAATGTTGCTTTGGCAACTTTTTGGGTAGGCCTGATTTAAAACGGCTCTCCGATGGGGGAAAGGTTGAAGTATGCAAAAGTGTAATACCTCCGGTGTCCTTAACGGGTCTATATAACCCTACCTATCAGAAACCTTGAATTAAAAGCTGTCCCACCCTGCGTAAAAACATTTCTTCACCGAAACTCAGTCCCTTAAAATCAACCTTATCTAATAGGGAAGTTTAGTTTCATTACAATTCATATGACTGTGGCCTAAACAACTTGTGTTATGTATTGGTGAGTTAGTGTAATATTATTACAAAAGTTCATTGAATATGTCAATAAAGTCGTTTTCTAAGCCGAAAGAAACCCCTCAGTTGCGTTATGTATCACATATCAATGTTTTACACTTGTGTACTTAGTGTTATTGCATCTTAACCAAAATATATATCGTGGAGACAACTTAAAAATTTCAGATCGATCGTACATGTTTGAGAGTAGGCCTTCGGGCTTGGCAAATAGTATTGTAACGAGATATGGGCTATAACCTACATCATGCCCCTTGCGATAGATAGCTTGTGACGTTCAACATTTTCAAAGCCATGTCGCGTGTTGCATAATTTGTTATATTTCTGTTCCTAAAACCCCCTGGCTTTGTATCCCACCGCCTTGGTTACGGCAATCAGAACAGCTCACTTCAAAGTTGTCGGTTTTCTTTTATTTTATTTTTTTTTGTCATAAAGTAGTCTAGCTATTCTTGGACATTACAGGGGCCTCGCTGTGGCTATTTTAGGAAACTGGAGATTTTGGCCCACAATCAAAGTGGCACATCATTAGCCAATGGCATTATCTTGGCTAGATTTGTCTTCCCAATTGCCGAGCCCGAACGTGGGTGAGGGGCCCTACTTTCATACAGGTATCGGCTTTCGCCGGTCAAAACGTTCTACGGTGGCGGAATAAAACTAATTTTTCAAAGCATTGGAAAAATCTGTTTGTTTTCAGTCTTATATAGTTGCTATTGCAGATAGATAGACCTTGAATATTTTACTGATTCAATCGTAAGTTTTTATAAAACTATGAACAAGTATAAGGGGCTCCAGCAGAACCCTTGTTATTTTTAAGTAAGCGACCGGATCCTTCCAAGACCTCCCTGCTTCCCAGAATCTTATCCTTTTCTTATACATATATGTCTCAGCTTTAGCCCCAGACCCCCTCGTCCCTAGACCTTCCACCCAGTACGTGGTAACGTAACTCTTAATATTTGTATATACCAGTGTTTTGCTTGTACTTCATAATAAAGCTTTTCTTTCCTTTCTTTTAAAAAACTCTCCTCTACAAAGATTATTTAACTGTAGATCTTTCTATTAGTTCACCGATCATGAGGCTTTCAAATCAATTCATAGGATAATTTTTACCCAAAGGTGTTTGTTTTCTTATAAAAAATAAATATAGGTTTTACTTACATTAAATTACTTTTAATGTATTTAACCTATCTAACACAGATTTTCCCTAATATCTAGGTTCTTTAAAATCATTTCAAGTGAAATCGCGTGCACAACTGTCTTGAAAAATCCTGTGAAGAAGTTAGTCCGTAACAAAGTTTATAACTCCAGAAAGTGCTGTAATATTTTGTTTCAGATCCTTATATTAATCAACTTCGGGTTGAGGAAAAAAAATGTGTATTATAAATAAACGAGGATGTCAAAAAGTCTATTTTTTCAATAGAAGATAAAAACATTTTCTTTTGTATTTAAGTAAATTATTTCACCATATTTAAATTCTTATGCTATGTTTATTGTGAATATTTTGGGTTTTACAAATAATTTTTATTTTTAAAAAAGGTTTGCCATTCTTAGGTTAGGTTTTATTTGGTTCGATCAAGTTTATTTTACTTATTTTATATAATATTAACCAATTAGTATTTCAGCAACAACAAAATAATCAGTTTCAGAATCCAATAATGATAAATTAAGCAAAAAATTAAAGATTATATTGGGGTTATCTAAAATAAAAAGCAAAGCCATTACAAAGGTAATTTGATAAATAAATATAATCCAAAAAAATAACTTTAGGATGCTTATGAAATCATATATATAATCTCAAAGAAAATTTATTCTGGACAAGATGAAATCTTAAGTATTTTTCTATTATTATTGGATCGAAGCTCTTACGTTTTTCTTTATCAGAAAAAAAAAGTTATTTTAAACAAGTTGAAAAGTGGCACTAATGTACAATCCATTCTAAATTTTAAACTATTTTTATAACAATAATCGGATGGTCAAATCAATAATTATTATAGTAATATTTTCATGGTAAAATACTATAACGGGAAGTATCGACCAAAAATTAATAGAAAGAAAAAAAAAATAAGAAGGAAAAGGCTCATTTGTATAATTTTATAAGATTTACCAACTCACGGCTCAGAAACAGTTTAAAATTTGAAGTTGTGATTTTTCCGCCGGAAACGGCGAGCCACCCGAAACTTATTTAAAAAATATTTCAACAAATAATGTTTTGAAATCGTCTCTTCAATAGCCTTATGTTTTTGTCCATGTATCAGCTATTTACTTTCAACTATTTGCAGAAAAAAGCTCTTAACAGTTTTTAAGGAACTCATAACAAGTCCCGGATGAGTTAGCATCAGTTGGGCATTTTGTGTTCCCGTCTTGCTTTAGAACTGCTCATCGGACATTTTTTTATGTAAGCAATAATTGCAGTATAAGAATTGTACAATTAATTGACTATTGTATGAGGGACGGATAAGTTGTATTTTACCTATTAGATACAATAAATTGATTCTCCCTCCCTCCCGCTCTCTCTCTCTCTCCCGCCCTCTCTCTCTCTCTCCCGCCCTCTCTCCCTCCCCTCTCTCTCTCGCTCCTCTCTCTCTGTCTCTCTCCCTCCTCTCTCGCTCTCTCTCCCGCCTTCCCTCTCTCTCTTTCCCTCCTCTCTCTCTCTCTCTCCCGCCCTCTCTCTCGCTCCCGCCCTCTCTCTCTCTCCCGCCCTCTCTCTCTCTCCCGCCCTCCCTCTCTCTCTCTCTCCCGCCCTCTCTCTCTCTCCCGCCCTCTCTCTCTCTCTCCCGCCCTCTCTCTCTCTCTCCCGCCCTCCCTCTCTCTCTCCCTCCCTCCTCTCTCTCTCCCTCCACTCTCCCTGCTCTCTCTCTCTCTCTCTCTCCCTCCCTCCCTCCACTCTCGCTCCCTCCTCTCTCTCGCTCCCTCCTCTCTCTCTCTCTCTCTCTCTCTCTCTCTCTCTCTCTCTCTCTCTCTCTCTCTCTCTCTCTCTCTCTCTCTCTCCCCCCTTATATTTTTTAAGCTATAATTTGTAGACAATAATATAATTAACCTGTGGGTTGCTCCTTCGACTGCATAACATATGCATTTTAAATAGTTTTTATCCTAAAAACTAACAAGCTTTTTATGGTTAAAAATTTGTATAACGGTAACAGGACTAGGTTAGGTGATGGGGCTCACCTTTTTCTCATTCTCGCTTACCTTAAAATAGGTTTAGTGTCCAAAGGTAAAGCTGACGAAATGGCTTGGCAAATATCTAGGGGTTAGGAATTTGACCTCAGGTAACTGCTACCTGTTGCAAAGGTGAACTTTGGCCTGCCTGGTTCTTGGCTCGTGGCCTGGGAAGTTCCATTGTCTTGTGACCAGGTGACGTACAGCCAGTTGGCAAGGTCTAGGATCAGTCTAAGGTGTCCCCATAGTTCGCGAAATACAATCCACAAATGCTAAGGGAATAGTCAAAAGGGATTTGATCTCACAAGATAAAATGCCAAGGTTGTATTTTCAGAACAGCTTTTATTGTTTTTGCTTTTCCTCTGTTTCGGCTTCAGTTCGCCTCTTCAGTTGGGAAACCTCCCGATATCGGCATTGTCGCACCAGAACAGAGTAGACAATATAATAACCAACTTACAAATCATTACAATACATGTATAGATCTGTCAACAACAACTGATTTATCAGAAAATGTAGGAATATTCCGGCTCTCATCGCTTCAATATTATTATTATTACTTTTTTTTTTTTAATAAGTAAATATTTCATCCAATTTCAAATGTAATGTCGTTACCTCAGAGAATCTTCAATAAGTTGTCTATTAAATGTGATCTTTGATGGGGCCATATCCACACATTTAAAGTAGTATATTTATTTCACAAATGCACTACTTAGTAGGTCAAGAAAGCACTCCGAATCACCAGTTTGACTTCTCTATCGAAATTCCCTTGTTACAACGCCTAACCTTGTTATAGAAATAATTTCCAAGTGTTACTAATTAACCAGCAATATTTTATTTTTGCTCAACAAGACCTCATCTCTTGTATGCATCGTCTTTCATATGTGAGATGTACAAAACAGTTGATATTTAATAAATGCGGTAGGTACTTGATAGATAATGGAGACAGAATATAGAACTGTTTGAACCACCTGGAACAGCTGTTTAAATACTCCTTAGATCGACTGGTGCCAGTTTTGTGTACGGACCTAATTAAGAAGGTTAATAGAGTTTTCTCCGCTTGTTAGGCCGTTATAGTGCTAAAAGTCATTGTCATATGGTCGAAATCGTTGCATCACTTTGTAAATTCAGTTTCCAAATCAAACTACGGAAGATCTAATGCTGTCATAAGATTTCTGAACGACTCCTGGAATGTCGGTTGTGACACACCGTTAGCGCACTAAGATTGGTATGAAGGAAGATGGCAAGAACCAGAAGGCTGTGGTTGGGCGCGGGGAAGTTCAGGAAGTACAGGTATCCGTGGTGGACGGTGGGCAGGTACATCAGGTGAAGGTATCGGTGATTGGTAGTGCGCAGGTCGCCGAAGACAAGAAGCCAGGAGAGGACTGCGGTAGTAAAGAGCAAGGAGGTGGCAATTGCAATTGCTGTACTGGCTGCGGGTGCCATCAGGTAGTACAGGTTATGTCCAAGTACAGATTCTAACATCTGCGCTTTGTTTGAACCGTTCGTGTATAATTGTCTCCGGTTGTGTTTCTGTCCCCTCCTCCGCATGCTATCTTAGTCTTTCACCTGGAGGCCTAACCTCTGTCCATAAACCAGCTACCTCACTTCGTACTGATTAAGGTCAGGTGATTCAACTGCCGCTTCGTCCTAATCTCTTGACTACTCCTTCCACTTTACTCACAATCTGAAACAGAATACATCTCCCTCCGAATACTCCTCGAGGTACTACACTCTCGCAGAAGAGAATCGGATCTAGCTAAAGGTGGCCTCGGACTCCTTGCCAACTCATTAGCCTAGATAAGGCGAGGCCCTATCCTGACCCCTTTGCCACTGACACTGGCCCACATAGTGCCTTGGTTGTTTGTTATCATTCATTCGTCTTCGGCGGATGTGTATTTGTTCCTTTACACCTACAACAAGCTTTAATCTTCCCCTATAAATCTAAAATCTATACAAGTCCACATGTATACAAGCATGGTTAACTTAATTCCTGCGTGAACTACTCGTACGTACGTACTTGCTGTTTAGTGGACGGAGTAGTGACTGCCATTGTAGGCCCTTGTGGGTGATAAGTAAACCTCAAAATAGCAAGATTCTTTTAACACTTGAAGGGTTTCACTTGTTTCAGTGCTATTGGAAATGCGAAAACGCTGTACAACGTAAAGACATTGGTTATTAATTTTCACGTGGCTTCATTGCTTCTATTTAATCGTCTTTGAAACTAATGATCTTCCTCGCATTTCGCTTAATACCATACAAAACTCAATACTCAATCTGAATTGTCTTCATTGAGGGTGTTTACCACTTAACTGTAATATTCCAACTTAAAAATCCAACGAAGCTACATTTGAATAGAACTATCCGTCGTTTTCACACTGTCAATATCACTTTAACACAAACTTACTTTCTTCAAAACTCAATCTGGATTTGGCTATTATTTCTCAACAGTCAGTCCCCCAGGGGTGGGGGAAATCAGTATTTTACTAGATAATAAAGCATAGTAATTTTTTCTTGGACACCCTTTATATTTACATAACAATAAAGAAGCACACAAAGACAACTGAATACTAAAGACACAAAGACGGTTAATAGTTCTATTCAAATGTAACTTCGTTAGATTTTGAAGTTGGAATGTTATAGTTAAGTGGTAAACGCTCTCAATGAAGACGATCCAGATTGAGTATTGAGTATCTATAACATACTAAGGCCTGCATACAAGACATTTTTCGACTTGGAAACAACTCTCACTATAGTGGCCTTGACACCTCAAACCACGGCCTCTGTGGATTACGGCCACAGTATCGATTGTCTCGTTATTTCTGTTTTATTATTTAATAAATTTATTCCTTACATCAATAGGACTGAATAATATTTTTTTAATAAAAAAAAACCATTTCGATCACTGAAAATCAGATACCTATTCTAGAGATAAATAGAATGTAAATATCTTCGATGTTGACAAAATAAATTTTTTTTTTTATAATTAGCCATTGTTGTTTCGAACAACTTTTGAATATGTTTAAGTTGATTTTTGTATTAGCTTGTTTAATGTGTCCTCAGCGGTGACAGTTGTAGTAGGGTTCTGACGCAGAATCACTGACGTGGGTGTACGCCAGTGTTTCCTCTACGGCCTCCTAGATAAATGGCCAGCCTCCACTAGTTGGGTTCTCTGACTCGTTAACGTACAGCAGAAGAAGACAAGCCTAGATTTAATAAATACAGAGAGTCGGGGGCGGGGGGGGGGAGCAAGGTGATTTGTGGCCACACTGTCAGCTGTGAGTGATGCACCAGTGTTGCCACTGTTACTGCTTCCATACACTAACTATCTACGCACACATAGCTATCGCATCGTAATATTTAGCTCAATATATTTACGATATAGTCATACTAGTAATGTTACCCAATCGCCTTACTACATATTATATTATATTATATATACATATTATATTACATCGTATACAAGCTATAAATGTTAATAACGTGGTGGCAACACTGAATATCCCCTCCATTCTAATAACGTATCAATGCTGGTTACTTTCACTATCTAACCGGACACTGACTAATTATGATAGGATAGCGACCCCGAATAGGGAAAATTTCCCCCACAGTCAGATGTCAGAATTAGACCGAATCCCTGCGTCCTACTGGTAAATATTCGTCAAATTAACGACCTCGCAACTTAATTAATTAAAAACAACTAACAATAATGACATGGTTTACTGTAAAGACTTTACGAAGGATCTGTGACTTGGCCAGGACAGGTATGGACTGTGAGTGGTTGAGGAATGAGCCCCAGATCTTTTTTTTTTCAAAACCCCTTTTATTGAGATTTTTTACAAACATACGATCAAAATACAATGAACAAGATTTACAGAATTTCTCCTCGTGCTGCATACTCAGATGCATTTGAAGGAGGGTAGAATTACAAAATCAACATTTCTTTTTGAAGTTAAAAGTACAGTATCAAAATAGACAGGACTGGGTGATGGGGTTCACCTTCGGTTTACAATCTGGGAAATTTGCAAACTAAAAACTTAAAAGCTAGAACCTAAGACTAAAGAGTTTCTGCCTCGACTGCGTCCTGCCATCGATATGAGAACCGGAGGAGGGGTTATCGTGTTAAACACCGGTTTGTCAAATATTGTAGTGAGTCGAAAAATTTGATATGTCTACGTTGAATGAATTCATCCACCGAAGGCAGATCAAACACCTCGTGAAGCTCACTGTTGCTCCGCTGCTCGAATGAAGTACCTCTGACTACTTTCATCAGTATACCGTTTTGGAATTGTTGGAGTCACCGAGCTGTCGTATACGTCAGATGACGAAAAAGCGGTGCACCATACACAGCCTGAGTACACTCTTATATATCATGAGCTTTAGGCGCAGTGATAGATTGGGCGAAGTCAATAAATGCGTAAGCCGGTAAGACTTCGTGCGTGTATGCTTCAACTTCTTCGCAAAATGGTTACTAAAACGGAGGTGTCTGTCCATTTTAATGCTCAGATATACAAGGCTGTTGGCTGGTGAGTTTTGCTGCGTTGCTACTGTGTAAGTAGTAGGCAGCGGACTTTTTCTCTTTTGGAAATAGAAAATTACACAGTCAGTCTTACCCGCGTTTACAGACATATTAAGTCTCGCCAATCTCTCACTGATTTGGTTACAGGCTACTTCGGCCTGTCTTAGAGCTACCTTGCCACTCATGCTGCTACTTTAGACCCAGACCTTTTTTTTTATTTCAAAACCTCAAAACAAAATAATACAATGTACAAAAATAATAAAATAATTGGATTAAAGATTTCTTCTCTTTCTGCATTTACATGCATTTGGAGAAGTGCATAAACATAATAAAATTTTTATTGTGGTTAAAAGTTCATCGTTCTTATACAACACTAGGTGATGAGGCTCACCTTCGCCTTGTCACCGACACCAAACACTAAGACACTAAAACAAAACAAAACAAACAAACAAAATCTGTACCTAGAACCTAGGACTACAGTGTTCCAGCCGCGACAGCGTCCTGCCATCGTTGGGGGAACGGAGCGGGGGTTATAGTGTTAAACACCGGGTTTGTTAAATATTGTAATGAGTCAAATTTGATATGTCTACACTGGATGAATTCATCCACCGTAGGCAGCTCAAATATCTCATGCAGCTCACTGTTGCTCCGCTGCTCGAATGAAGTACCTCTGACCACTTTCATCAGTATACCGTTTTGGAATTGTTGGAGTTTCTTAGCTGTCGTATACGTCAGATAACGAAATACCGGTGCACCATACAGCAGAGTAGGCCTTAGTATGCTCTTGTATATCAATAGCTTGAGACGCAGTGATAGATTGGGGGAAGTTAATAAGTGCGCAAGCCGGTAAGACTTCGTGCGTGTTAGCTTCAACTTCTTCGCAAAATGGTTACTAAAATGGAGATGTCTGTCCATTTCAATTCCCAGATATACTAGGTCGTTGGCTGGTGAATTTTTCTCCGTTCCTACTATGTAACTAGTAGGGAGCGGGCTTTTGGAAAGAGAAAATTACGCAGTCAGTCTTACCCGCGTTTACAGAGATATTGAGTCTCCCCAATCTCTCACTGATCTGGTTACAGGCTACTTCGGCCTGTCTTAGAGCTACCTTGGCACTCATGCTGCTACTGTACACCGCTATGTCATCTGCGAAAGCAGTAACTTTGGTATTTTTGTACCGGGCTCCGGCAATCTCAGACGTGTATACGTTGAATAGTACAGGGGATAAGACGGCTCCTTAGGGTACTACTCCACAGGTCAGTGGCACAGCTTCGGAGAAGCTATCACCCGGGTGGGTGCACCCGCAACGATCTATTTTTCAGGAAACTAGCCAGAATTGAATAGAGTTGCTCCGGGCATTCCCGGTCGCAGAGCATTTGACACAGTGTCCCGTGAGACACCGAGTCGAATGCTTGGGTGCAATCTAGGGATATCATAGCCGTGGCTATGTTTCTATTCATATTATGGCTAGCCTCTGACTGTACCTTCTGAGACCCAGACCAGCGTCCTGCAGAGTTTAAATATGGCTGCTTGATTGTACCTCAGGTACAGGGTGTGGGGGTAAAAGTGGTTGGTTTTATGCATCTTAGATATTTGGATGGCTATAGGACATTATACCTGGAATAGATTTATGACATTTTAGGTCCCACTAGGTCTTAGGTAGAACCTTAGCAAATGTATGTATGTCGTACTGCCACCTACGGTTAACTCAAATTGTACAGGACTTGATGGCGAGCTCCTAGCTTATTGTTCAGTGTTCTTCTTCTTTTTTGTTTTTTGATTTTCATGTTCTTTCTTGTTTTTTTTTCTAAGCCGACTACTGTTGGGCTAAAACAGTCTGACCTATATCTGTCTTGTTTGTTTAGTTCATGATGTTATGAAATGCAAATAAAGGAGCGAATTTACAGGTTATCTAAGCCAACTTATCCAGCTATACTAAGCTAAAGCGTAAATAGCATTGTTTTGTTTCTTCCCTCAATCTCTCCTACATATGATGTAAGGATAAAGTCGGAGTAGATGGGAAGAGAGAGGATGTGTCAATATAGCAGGTGGATATATATATGAGGGATTGCAAGTTAGGGCTAGTTCAGGGGTTCCTGAAGTAGGTTTGCCCTACCCCTAATCACCCTTCAGAGATATTAATAATATCAATAGCTCCAAAACCTATAAATTAATTTTTAAAAAATACTTAGAGTAAAAGATAAAATGACAAAAAAAAAAAAAATATGATCTTGTTTCCTAAAATGAAAATGTATATCTATTGCATTGTATCTTTGAAATTTAGTCATTGGCTTGCTAAAGTTTTAATTTATAGAGCAACCTCATCTCGATGTTTTAGCCAAAAGGTAAACATGTAATCCTGTCCCACGTGCCAGCATCATTATTTCACACTCTGTAGATTTGTACAATGTCAAACAGTTGAAAATATTATAAATTGGTACACTTTATTGCTCGTATGGTGTGTCTCCTCTAATGTTTTCATCTGTTTGTTATAGGAAATTTGTTCAGCACTTATTTTTTCTTACTTTATTTTTTAATTTAGTATTTCTTTGGCAGCGTTCCTGGTTTTTCATCCATCATGTTAAAATAAGACTGTAATTTTCTGATTTATTGTTTCTACCATCTCTTATTTAAAGTTTTCTATTTTTATAATTGCATCTTACATACATCAGTAAACAACGAAACCCCTCTCTACGAAATTTAAATTGATAGAAATTTTTTGTTACAAACCTGGGCGTGATGATGTTCATTTATAACACATATTACTCTATGCTTGTCAACAGAGCATTTTCCAGCCATTATAATAATTTAAAAGTTTTTAGAGCGTTCTTGAGGATTATATTTTTTTTGTTTCTTTTGTTATCCAATGCCGGTGGTGGATTGGATATGGTCGTTAGTGACAGAATAAATGTACGTCTCCCTACATTTACTGTTATATACTGTGGGCTGCAAATTTAGCGTGAAAATACTTATATTTATTCATTCATTGACAAAAGGATTATGATCTCATTTTCATTTATTAATAAAAGATCATTCAACAAACTGTAGTATGTTTATTTGTGTTATGAGCCATTAGTGTTCTAAAACATTTATAAAATCAATAACAGGCCAGAGGGACTGGCCAACGCAAAAGTTAAAATCAAGCATGTTGCATCTCACAACTAAGGGTTTCGTTTCAGCTGTGAAAACAATTTTAATGACTTTTTGAACTTGTAGTCCTCTAAATCCCCGATATTATTTTATTTTTAACATCATTGGGGCAACAAACCAACATCAAAAATGTCGTACCTCTAAAAAAAATGGTTTAAATTAAAGTTGTGGACATGGTGTTTAAATTAAAGTTGTGGACATGGTGTTACTGATGTTTTGTAATTTAAGTTTACATATGTTAATCAGGAAGTGTAAAGATATTTAATTTGATACCCTATTTAAAATTCTAGAAAAATATTTTGGTTTATTACTAAGTGATTTATTAATTAATGGCAATTGACCATTTTTTATGGAGATGGAAGTATTTTTCAAGTTGTCGCAATTGTGAATGGGACATCCATGTAAAAATTGATTTTCGGGGACTCACAAAGACAACAAAAGTAGACAGGCATAAGAGTAAAAGCATAAGGTTCCTGTTTCTGAAAATGACTACTTTTGTTGTGAGTTAAGACACATAACTATATCTGACAATAGACGATTCTATAGCTAGACAAAATGGTGACGGACATACTGCCATTAAGTCATTGCACCTGGCTGCTGCCTGCTGCCTACTGACTGACTGACACACAAATATAGCCTCAGAGGGTGTGGTTCCAAACTTGGTCCTGATCCAGGAATAGCTGTCGGTGGTGGGGGCAACGCTACTTTGGACAGCGGCTCCGTTCCCCCGCGCTCAGTGGCTCCTCTCTATCTCATTAGTTAGTATCAACTCTAAATATTTTTATGTTATTGTTTTTATTTTCTGTAGAACTATATATTTATCATAACGTTACTGTCGAAGGGTGGTCGGCTTATTTTTATTAATACCTACTAGCCTGGTAAAATTTAAAAAAAAAAATGATTTTTTTTTTATACACTTAAGTGTACTACAAGTAATATTTTTAATAATATATTGATTCTTTCAGTTTTTCAAATTATATATTAATAGCTTTATTACTAACTATTGATAAATACTCTGCTTGGTGTATTTATCAAGCGAATGATCTAAATTGCTAGCCAAAGAAACAAGATAGTGTCTGAGGCAGGATATGAACCCAGGGTTTCTTTATCTTTGCACAAATGCCCTTCCAACTGAGCCACCATATTGTTAATCTAGTCAGTTTCCACTCTCTGGTCTTGTACAACCTCTGAAAAGTTGCCAGAGCGACACTCTTTCAAAGGAGACTGCGATCTAGTCTATTTAAATTTTCTGAGAGTCACTTTGTCTCTCACAACATTATATTTTATTTAATAAGACTATATATTAATAATTAATGATTCCATTGGATTTAAACTGGTCTTAAAATCAGTGGGATAAGATACCATAACTGGTAATTATTAATTGATTTGTAACTTGGTTGTTATTTTTACTTAAATGCTGGAAATTCACTTTTTTTTTTTTGCGAATGTTTGCACAGTTTAATAATAAATATTTGAGCTGTCATATTCAGTGAATTGCTCTTTGTTGTCTTCAATTGATGAAGAAAACATTTACCATTCTGTGTTAATATATATGTAGCTGAATGGTTTGTTAATATTCCACATCGATGTGAAATGTTTTGTTATTGTAAGCTAAAACGGACTCTGATGTGCTTCTCCTCCCAGCGATCTATTAATAGCCCCCTTGCTTATTTAAGAAATTTTAGCTTTTGTATTTTTATCTCAACTCGTATTGGGTTTCGTTTATGGCTTTCCCTTTTTCTGGCTAACTTTTAATTGTTCTTTCTTCATAAATAGATATAATTAATAATTGCATTGGCTTTTTTTGACTTATGACATTGGAGATATAATAGTTGTTTTTGCTGTTTAGGTATCGTCTCACACTGCATCACCTTCCCTAGCGGAATCAACTTACGCAAAACCTTCTTCGAGCGGGAGGAAACGAGAGGCAGCCTTAGATTGTATGCTAGGCTCTCTCACCGAGAACATGTCAAGGCAAGGAGTCACCACTACACAGAAGGGATGCTGTTCGGCTTGCGACAAACCCATCGTTGGCCAGGTAAATATGTCGCATATTTATCTGGTGTCGATTCTGGGCTAACATTGTAACTCATACAACATGTTGTTGCAGGTTATCACAGCGCTGGGTAAGACGTGGCACCCAGAGCACTTTGTCTGCACCCACTGTAACCAGGAACTCGGTACTAGGAATTTCTTTGAGAGGGACAGTCATCCGTACTGTGAACCGGACTATCACAACCTTTTCAGCCCAAGATGCGCATACTGCAATGGCCCCATTTTAGATGTAATTGGTTATGTAGTATACTTTTTATTTGTTATGGCAGCCTAACTTTTTTTTCGGTGCTTTTTTTCTGTCAAGTTATCTGCTAATGTATATCAGAAATCATTATTGTAATGAATTAGCTAGACATGACCTCATTTAATAACTAGAAGTAGCATGAATATATTTTTCATGATTTCCCTTTTTTTTGGGTCAATTTCCAAAAATTAAGAAAAATAATGAAAACCTTTGGCAAAAGATATTTAATTTAGATACATCTTTAATCATTTCTGAAGCAAGACCTTCAAAGTTTTATTATCTGACTTGGTCTTACCTATAAAAGTCATTCAAATTTTATTAATAGCATTAAATATAGTTTGATATGTTCAAACAAATATTTCTTATTTAACTTTTGTAATGATTTCTTTTTATTAAGTATTGGAAATTGGTAAATTTTCAATGAATAATATTTTAATCCTTTTTTCTAACTGATGAAATAAATAATAATGTTTCTCTACAAAATGTTTTATTGGCATGGCATTTTGACTGATAAAGTCATCTTGAAACTATGAGAAGAAAAGACAGGACTAGTTGTTTGTACTGTCAGATTTTATTAACTTTGGTTTCTCTCTTGACCCAAAAGTGTTTAAATTTACCAGGCTGACAAATATGACTTATGTTTTGTTCAGAAATGTGTGACCGCCCTGGAGAAGACGTGGCACACGGAACACTTCTTCTGTGCGCAGTGCGGGAAGCAGTTTGGTGAGGAAGGGTTTCACGAGAAGGACGGACGCCCGTACTGCCGAGACGACTACTTTGACATGTTTGCTCCCAAGTGTGGAGGCTGTTCTCGGCCGATAATGGAGAACTACATATCTGCCCTGTCCATGCAGTGGCATCAGGACTGCTTTGTCTGCAGGGTACGTATGCATGTTGTATGTATGTTTTATGTAACATAACTGTTTATTGTATAGGTCATAGGTAAGTATTTACTTTAGCTAAGAGTGGAGTGTGCCTATATGTCAGTATTTGTATCTCTATGTCTAAATGTCTGTTATGGTGACATTGAAGGATTGCCGGAAAGCAGTCACAGGGAAGACCTTCTATGCCATGGAGGGAAAGCCTGTGTGTCCAAAATGTGTCGGAGTCGACGAGGAAGAGGAAGACTGAAGAAATGACGACAATGCTTTTGTCACAAAATAACCTGCTTTCTTATAGAACCATGCGGACTATAACCTATCAACTGTATTTATATTTGTATAGAAAATAAACGTCTTGTTTCTTTTTTTATGTAAATTAATTAATATTTATAAAATGCATCAAACCTTTCTTCTTTTTTTCCTTATTCAATAGTGTAGAAGTTGTCAATTCTATATCGCAATTGGTTTGTATTTGGTTGGGTTTTGACATGAATGCTGCCTGCAATGATAAAAAAAATATCTGGCAGGTGTAGATCTGTCGAGACTGAAATATATAGAACTCATCTAGTAAAGATCAAAATTAGAATCTGGGATGTTGCCATTTCTCTTTTAGAAAAAGCATATCCGACCCGACCTAAATGAAGCAGAAGAGTGCCCCTCCCATTTAGATTGATCAATGTGGGTCGTTAGGCTTTTATTTAATGTGCGCACCACAGACCACAGAGCCATTCATTGTCCTAGTTCCAAGGGCAAGTCAGGAAGATCAAATAATGCTTTTCTTTGTTGACTGCGCTAATTTAGAGGATAGATCTCTGCCAATAAGCATATTATCATTTCATAACAGCGAATATATAGTAACTCCTTTTTTCTAATTATTTTAACTAACACCCCATAATTGTTTTGTTTCATACTCTTGGTAACTCGAGTTTCTAGGGAATGAGAAATATCTTTGAGTTATGCATAGTTTGAGTTTTTTAGCTTTTTCGCTTAACACTGGACCCCCAAACTAACATTTTTTTCTCGCCATTGCTTAATCCACTTAACCATGCATTCTTCAACATCAGGAAATTCCGCATCTCTTTTTCTTTTGCTTAAAAGCCTACCTTCATTTGCCTGCCTTTGAAGTTCTGCCGTATTCTTCAAAATTGTAGACAGTGTACTGTACCGCAAGAGATTCCAAAATTGTAGGCAATGTCTTTGTTCTTCTGGTTTGCTTCATTTACAGCTTGGATGATTTTAAAATTCTCACGTACAATGAGAGATTTTAATTTCCATTGGTTCATTGTTAACGTATGTCCTACACTTGCAGGTTGCTCATCATAAAAAAGAGGGGGAAGACTCTAGCGACACATTGAAACCTGCATGTTTTAGGGTGGCATAGTGGGGAGGGGATGACATAGAGTAGACAAACTGTCACATAATTCATTGACAGTACATCCCCAACTCCCATAACTTTCTTCGAGTTGTAGAGGTAAATAGCTCTTTCCTTTGACTTATAGAGGTAAAATTTCTCATGAAATTATTTTGAGTTATCCTCATTTTTTTTTTTGACTAAATTAGGTTTTCTCAAGCAAGGTCAACAAGGAAATAGAAAAAAATTCATGTTATCAAAGAATTTGAGTTATCGAGAGTTGACTGTATAAACAAAAGTATAGGGACCAATTATTTAGCAATTTCAAAACGATATTCACTCCCTGTTAAATTTAAATTACAATAATGCCTAACACAATGTTACAATAATATCTGTTGTATGTACTTTTAATGTTATATGCCCCAATCTGCCCCAAATTTTCTATAAGTAATCTAGTAGCCATTTGAAATTTACACCTTAAAAAAAAATCACCATTCATTTGTTATCCCTTCAGATTCTATTTTATCATCACAGGTTATTAATATCTAAAAAATCTTTTGTTGTCTAGTAATTAATTGGACTTTACAGCATTGAAAAATGTTCCCATTGATAAACACTTTGCCATGTAATTGATAATGGTATTTAGTTTGAATTACTTTCTCTGAAATCAAGAATTCACATCAGTCCACGTCCGTGATATTCATTGGTCACTAAAAATGGAGGCACGATTTGATTATCACCCCTCGTTAGCATTAATTATTTTCTTTGTTATTTTGAATGATTATCTTCTTTCTTATCTAACCTTCACCTTATTAACTCTCACTGAGTTACTCACTACCTTAAATCTGTTGTCTGTTGGGTTTAAGATTCTTGCTACTACAACTTGAGGCAGAAAGGAAGGTTTATCTAAAGTATATCTATCAGTCCTCTTCTAGCCAAAACTTTCTTTGTTGACAATCCTACCCTGGTCAGCTGTAGAACTTCTTCCTAGTTTCAGATCCCTTATTAATTGCATTTTAATTTAAGCAAACTTATTTTATTGTTTTGTCTTTTTTTGAGATCAGTACTCGAATCCATCAAAGCAGTTACATACAGTAACCAAGTCCGAGTGACGGCAGTCTAGTGTCGTTACTGCTCTGTTATTAAAATTTGTTTTTTAAAAGTATACTCCCAAAGAAGACAAGTCACCTTTTTTCTTGAAGTGTTAAATTTTATTTAAGACATTTAAATTCTTTTTCAACTGTAAAGTATCATTTTACTAGTCTCCTCTCTACCTGAAGAAAAAAATTGTGTAGGAATTGTATACAAATAATTTCATTCAAATATATTTAACCCTTACACCACATGTTCTGGCCATTTGAATTGTTTCCTTGTGAGCCTGACTTAGAGCTTATATCCTTCCTCCATCAGTTCATGTCCTGACATCAATTTGGCCAATCTCACTTGTTGTGCTTCATTGTATATTTCTATATTTATTTATTCTGCAATTATATGTTTTCTCATGTCCATTTATAGGTCAGAAACTTTTCTGAGCCCTTCTTTAAATGGCAGCAAGTCCATGACATGTTCCAGCAGTACCTACTATGCTCTCTATAATAAATAATCCCGTAATTATTGAATTAAGCTTTCAAGATACATACTGTGTTGTTATTCCCAGATTCCGATTCTAGGAAGGTAGACCTTAAAGTAATTGTGTTCTGTTACCAGCCTAAAGTTTGACACAAATTCTAATCCATGGCCACTGCTTCACTGAGGATTACGTCCTGATTTTTTTTGTACTATAACAATTTTTTTCTTGAGATTCAAGTGTATTTGTTGGGAGTTGGCTCAGGTTTATGAAAAAAATATGTTGGATGTGCATACTATGTTTGTTGAAATGTCGTACATAAATAAATTTGATGAAAATCTAACATCTTTCTTTTATCAACCTACGCAGATTCCCGGCAAATACACCCACTCCAATAACAAAGGTGTAGTTTAATATGTTAATTTAAAATACTGCACTATTGCCTCATTTTGAGCACAACATTGAGAATTCCATGTGAAGCACTGTTATGAGCCCCCTGACCAATGTTCCAACAGTTATTGTTTGTATATATTAATTTAACTTCACCTTTAAAACTCTTATCTACAACAATGTCACTATTTTGTTGGCAGGACTGCAGGCAGCCGTTCCATGGAGGATCATTCTTCGACCATGAAGGGCTGCCCTACTGTGAGACTCACTATCATGCCAAGAGGGGATCTCTATGTGCGGGTTGTCATAAACCGATCACAGGTAAATATCAGGATTATTTTTATCTTCTGATATTTTATCATTGTTCATTATAAATTTAATAAGTTATAATGTAGTTGTTAAAGAAATAGTAGTGTTAAGTAGGAGGCTAGCGGCCTGTGTGTGTACGGGACTAGCTAAAAATATTAGATATTTATTAGGCTGGGTTGATACCTACCGATGTGGGTCCTGGGTTTAAATCCATATCATTATATTTTTCCTTTGTCCGATAATACTAGAGAGATATTTTCCTTTTGTGTTTCAGGTCGATGTATAACAGCCATGTTCAAGAAGTTCCACCCAGAGCACTTTGTCTGTGCCTTCTGCCTCAAGCAGCTCAACAAGGGCACATTCAAAGAGCAGAACGACAAGCCTTACTGCCATTCCTGCTTCGAGAAACTGTTTGGCTGAGTCGTAGGGCGTGCTTTATAAGCACACATTCACACATATATACAATAACCTACATTCTACTAACACCCTAACACTATTGTATGTTAGGTATCAACATATATTAATTCTAAATTAAGTATTTTATCTTACTTTATGGGTAATAGATGTATGTCTTCCTTATGTCGACTTGTTTGGAAATGTTGTCAAGAGGAGGATGGTGTACATTGTAAAATAGTTTTTAAAGTATTGTACATTATCAAAGAGATGACTATATATTTGCATATAATAAGGGAATAGCTGATAGTTTATTCTGTAATACTTCCATCTGTCTGCCTGTTGACACCTTTGTGTCTTCTGAGAATGTACTTAAGTAATATGTTTGCGTGGATGTGTAACTCTTGTAAATGGTGAGGAAGTATTTCATGGCTCAACAGAAAACAAAGTGTCCTCCAATATGAGAAAAAATGAAAAAGGTAGATAATTTATCCATACGATTGGACAACTTTTGCTTATTTTTAGGTGTATTTTTGTTGAACGATTGCAAGATTTGGTTATTGCGACTCAACAGTACAGCTGAAGTAGGCATGATCTATGAAGGTTAGTCTAGGAAACGGTGTGTCGCTGATTGGCATACTGAAGTCAATGTTAATAGTAATTAAAAATATACAATAATTTGTTCCTTGCATCAGAAACTAGTAGGAACAAATTAAGTTGTATCTGCACTTTAGGATTTAGCGGTAGAATTACAATATTTTTATATCAATTTGACAGAGTACTTTTCAACCTGTCACTTCTCAATATCGATAGTACTTCCTGTAAGCTATGCAAAAAATTAATTCGTTATGATATCCATTAGAGAAAAATACTATTTTTAATGAAATATAAAAAAAAATTGAAATAGGGAATTATTAGATGTATGTAGTTAATAAATAAAGTGTAAGGTGAACAAACTGCTGAAATATTTCATTTTTTATGATTTGTTTGAGTTTGCTTGAACCTTGTTGATTGGCTACTGTCAAAATTTGTAAAAGTTACTTCATTCTGATATTGTTGATGTAATTTATTCCTTAGAATACAATAAGAGGTAATGTTTCTATTACCAAGATTACTAATATTATTTATATATATCTATGTTTTTTTCCACAAAAAGTAATTATTTAACTTTATGCTCATAATCATAAAGACCTAAATTATATCAAATAAACTAGATCGGGTTAGTGGGCACGACCCAGTCTTAATATGTATTTTCCCCACTTCTTTTTGTGCAGGTTTTTCTGTAGGGTTAGACTTGCCTGATTCTTGTGACATATTTATGTTATAATTTCAAATTCATTATCAGTGTTTTAACTAATGATGTATACGTTGGCAAACCGATGCTCCATACTCTGAAAGAGATTGCTTTAAGCTGTGCATAAAAGGTACAGTTGGTAGCCTTGGTAATTATAACCATGTATATACTTAGTAAACTGACTGGATTTTACTCTTTGATTATCAGCTATGGTTTAAAAAAAAAAAAAGCTCGATTCTTTCTTCAGCTGCGTTTAAATTTAATTAATTTATATTTTTATTGTTGTAACATTGTCTTTAATATAAGAGGAAGTAAATGTTGGGCTCGTTAGGAAACGGCAAAGCTCATTAAACATATCATGTGACCAGTTTTTGTTAGATCCTGTTAT
This sequence comes from Acanthosoma haemorrhoidale, assembly GCA_930367205.1. Lineage (NCBI taxonomy): Eukaryota > Metazoa > Arthropoda > Insecta > Hemiptera > Acanthosomatidae > Acanthosoma > Acanthosoma haemorrhoidale. The sequence goes on along the minus strand of OV884014.1, from coordinate 18,928,569 downwards.
GGTTCTCACAAGTCGTAAGGTCCTTACAAGGCAACTAAGATTACAAGATTACAATGCAACGAGATACAGCACTCGCTAACAATATGTATATATTATTTTGAATGTGTTGTATTTGTAAAGAAAGTCAGCTAATAAGATATATGAAGAGTCCATGCAAGAAACAGAAAATTTCAATTTTGGTAGGTTTTGAGTCTGGTATTGCTATACCTTATTGTTACAAGAAAGATTTGAATCTTATTGACTATTAATTGAAAATGACATTTCTTATTTCTTCATACAAAGTCACTTGAATCCGAAGGCAGTCAAACTTAATCTATACAATATTAATTCAAAATAGTGGCCTAACAAATATGTGATTTGGTTTTACTGTGTGAAAAAAACATACAATCAAGAATTTCTGTATGATAACTGATTGTAACTAAAAATATATTTAACTATTTTATGATCGAACAAACATTGTAAATGTTCATCCATAACAACA